>CM048745.1:579441215-581941215 GCA_026315105.1 Locusta migratoria | reverse complement strand
TATGTGTTCAACATGAGAGTTCCATGTTAGTTGGTTGTCCAGGATGATACCTAAAAATTTTACATTTTGTTTTTCTATTTTGTTATTCTTTGACAGACTGAACCACATATTCTGTGTTTTTGTCTCATTTAATAGTAGGCCATTTGCATTAAACCATGATGTTGCATTTTCTTTCGCCAAATTCATACTGCTGACAAGGTTGTCAAATACATTGTTTACAGACAGAAAAGTGGTATCATCTGCGTACATATATGTTTTTACTTGGATATTTGCTGGTAAGTCGTTTATATGCACAAGGAACAGAAGCGGACCTAGCTTGGAGCCCTGTGGCACTCCGTGTTGGACCTCAAGTATCTTTGATTCATAACCTCCTGAACTTACCACTTGCTTCCTATTGTTAAGATATGATTTGAGGAGTTTTATACTTTTGCCACACATTCCATAGTATTTAAGTTTATATAGCAAAACAGAGTGATCCACACAGTCAAAGGCCTTGCTTAGGTCACATAAGGTTACTTGTGTGTGAGCATGGTCCTCAAATGCTGATAAAATTTCACCTACCAACAGTTCTACAGCATGTATAGCTGATCTTCCCTTCCTATAGCCAAACTGTGACCTACTTAACATATCATTTACTTCCAGATACTCGTACATTTGCTGATACATTATACCTTCAAAGACTTTGGCTAGAGTTGGTATGAGTGAAATTGGCCTGTAGTTTAAAGGCTCAGATTTGCTGCCCTTCTTAAAGATTGGAGTCACCCTGGATAGTTTAAGAGAGTCAGGAAAAACCCCATCTCTGATACATAAGTTTATAGTATAGGTTAGTGGTGCTGCAATGGTAGATATTATTTCCTTTAGTAGATTGTTTGACATATTATAAATGTCAGTACTATGTGAATTTTTCATTTCCTTTACAACTTTAAGAACATCGTCTTGGGATATCTCTTTAAAGTGTTTCAATGATGGTCTGGCCTGATTCTGATTTAGGTTTGCACTGTTAAGATATTCTAAATAAGTTATATCGGGTTCACTGATCTGTTTTTTTATTTTGTCAGCACAACTTACAAAATATTTGTTGAATGTATCAGCTGGTATTGGGATTGTCTCATCTTGGTTCCTGATTTCTCCTTTAATATTATTAATTATTGACCATGCTGTTTTGCACTGGTTTTTACTATTTTTTATAAGATTGGTGTTGTACCTCTGTTTAGGAATTGTAGCTCTTTCTTATACAGTTTCTTGCTTTTAATTTCGAGATCCTTAATTTCCTTAGAATTATTTACTTTGCTGAGGCGCTTTATGCCAGGATAACGTCAAAAGATAATCAACTAGTCATTTGGAAATTGAATGTGATGAGGTCAGATACTATGTGTGAAATCCTGTTTGTGCAGGTGTATGCAGACACTTTGCATGCAAGTACAGCATGGAGAAAGAGACTCACATCACCCAGAAGAATCAATGTAAAGTGTACACTATCTGACTATGGTTTTTCTGTCTTATTGAAATATTGTACATTTGAATTCTGACTTGGCTGTGCAGTAGATATGTACTCAGGAGAGGTAAGGAAAGCAATCTTGTCTTATTACTTTAAATATGCCTTTTAATAAATCATTAGTAGAAGGAGTGCTTTGCAGAAACTTTAAGACACTCCAGAGCAAGAAGTTACTCAAAATATAACAGTCAAAGTCCAATGCCACATTTTAAGGTATTTGTCAGTTTCTGGGAACTGACTAGTAGGGTCCAGGCTTTTGAAGGGCCATAACATATTCCAGAAGTATTCACACAATATATGACATCAACTGCGAATGGGCAAAGCTGAAAATGTGTACCCAGCCGGGATTTGAACCCGGGGCTCCTGCTTTCTAGGCAGTTTCACTGACAACTACACCACTGAGGACACAGTGATCACCGCACCTGTAGGGTCTACCTAAGCTTGACTCCCATCAAACACAAATTCCCAGCTCTACCCCAGTGGTGTCATATATTCTGTGAATATGGAAGAATAAAAACTGCAGGATAAGAAGTGATATCTGTTCTTCAGGAATATACACCACATGTATATATTTTCCAGAAACTTTTAGTGTAGGATTATTTCTTACACTGGAGCATTTTATGTGGTGGTATAATCCAGCTACATGGTCACATGCCAAGTATTTCTCTTAGTGCAGAGAACCCTTTACAAAATCTAAAATAAGAAGTGATCAACAAATTCAGATTGAGTCAGTTAGCATGACCATTTCTTTAAATACTTTTCATTGACTGGAAGGAGTGATATAGGTCTGTTATTAGAGGTTGTTCTTTATCTTTAGTTATATAAATGTTACTACAGCATAATAAAGTATGTCAGGAAATATGACAAAGTCCTAGTTCATAAAAAAACTACCTTAATAGAAAACCTATGAAATAAGTATAAGCTTTTAAAATATTCCTAGAAATACCACCATAGCAAGTAGAACTGCTTCTATTTAGTAACCCGATGAACTCTGTAATCTCCTTAAGGGTTTTATTTCTCATATTAATATTTGTTATTGGTTGCACTGTTTCATTCATAGAGGGTCATTTGTTTTGTGTGGTTTTTTTAAGCATAGTAAATAAGGGTAGCTTATGAACGATTTGACAATACTGTTGATAATGAAGTTTCAGAATTTGACTACCGCTTGTTCTCTGAATTATACAGAGTGCCATTAGTGGAAAGTCCAGGTTGGAATTCAACAATACAATAAGGATAATTTACAACTCACAGCAAAACCGTACAACAAGCTGTGACAAGCATATGAATGTGTGAATGCTCGTTTCTGAATTAGGCTAATGGCCAATAGTTTAAGTGTAGTATGTATGTGACTTTATGTGCTGGTCACAGCTCATCATATTGTGGTGAGTTGTAAACTATCCTTATGATATTGTTATACAGGGCTCCTCTATTCCTAGCAACAAATTGCATAAGTTATTCACCCGTTATCTTTCCTTCCTATTCATTCTACATTCTGTTGCTTTTTCACATGAAAACAAGATTCAAAATATTGACAAGAATATGTATAAGGAAGAGTTAATTTTTTTATAGTTTATTAATATTTCCAAGTATTGTTCCTATAATTGTTTTATATTAGTATAAGATTTTACTGTTAACATTTGACTATACTGGGTCCTGTAGGGAATTTTGTTGTGGAAAATAACACAGCTAGATGTTCGCAACCAGCCACTTCCTCTTCCTTTTTATTAGTTATGCAGTAATTTATCAGCTTGTATCAATCAAGAGTCAGCCGTGGTGGCCAAGGGGACTGCGGCGCACCAGTCACAGTCTGCATGGCTGCTACAGTTGCGGTTTCGAATCCCCCCTGTGGCATGGATGTTTGTGCCATCTTTAGTATAAGGTAGTTCATAAGTAGTTTGTAAGTTTAGGGAACTGATGACCCCACAGTTTAGTCTCTTAAGCTTAACAAACAACAGCAAATCAATCAAGATGAATCTGTCCTATTCCAGTAATTTTCACTTGATGTTTTAGTGTACACACATCTACTGAAGTGCCACCCTCCTTTTATTTTCATGAATGGAAATGTTAGTAATTTTTTTAATTAAGCTTGTAATAGTTTGATGGAAGATTCTAAATGTTTATTATTTCTTATCTGTGGCTTTAGCCAAGTCACAGTAGTTGGTTGTATAACAATAGTAAACAGATTCA
Source organism: Locusta migratoria (assembly GCA_026315105.1). NCBI lineage: Eukaryota > Metazoa > Arthropoda > Insecta > Orthoptera > Acrididae > Locusta > Locusta migratoria. The sequence goes on along the minus strand of CM048745.1, from coordinate 581,937,533 downwards.
ACCCGCAAGTCCGTTTAAATGAGGGGGGTGAAAAAAGCAAAACGATAAGCAAAGGCTGCAAATAGTTGTGGGAGGTTGTCATTTTCTGTCAGATTTTTCTTTTCTTTTTCTGTGTCTATGTGCGTCTTCGAAAAATAATTCGAACCTACATTCGTATAACTGCCGTAGAAAACAAAAAGAATATGGTTGGCTGTCAGTTCCGCCCTGAAAAAAAACAAAATTTCAGTTCTCATAATAAACCTTCACACTCTCGATCATCGCGTGTGTAAACCAACTTCATGCGATGAATATAATTTTTAAGATGACTGTTAAAATGTGTACATAGTTTTACAATACTTCTGAAAATAATCTGCATGCAATAACGAGGTAACAATGTTTGAAATACTCTTGGCGCAATATGGCCTGCAGCGCTTTTCCCATATCACTTGACTTGAGTGCAGATATTGCGGACAGAATTCTAGTTCTGTGCATTCGAATGCTTTGCGTTTAGTTCATCTGATTCTGATTGTGAGTTTACTGAATAAAACAGCAATACGAAAACACAAACACTGGACGTCATAATCATATGTTAAAACACATATTTCGAGAAAGAAGTACAATTAGCCGTTTCCAATCTAGAGGTGACACAAGCGAACACATGGGTAGAATATTATTGCAATATACCTCGCAAGTGTTCATATGCACGCGCGTGAAACACGGAGCCTTCCCATTGGCTTTTCTGGACCGCCACATCATTGGTCGTTTGGTTACAGCTGCGACGGCGTGGTGGGGAGACTGCTAAACCCCTGGTTGTTTACGTATTCGCGTATCTAGCTGTCAGTGAAGGCAACAAGGCAGGTGGCAACGATGTATGAAGTGAGAATGTTGTGTTGTGATTGTTGCTGTCACACTTAAGGCTTAATGTTTCCATTAAATGATGGAAAGTTTTCTTACCGATGTTTAGCGAAATGTTATAGTGACTTACTGTAGTCACAGTGTTCCATCCTACTGAAAGAATGACTGGAAAACTAGTGTGGCGTTGAAATTATGTCCTTGTTGACTGTCTGAAAGCGAGGATGGCGATTGTGTTCTGCTGTGTGAAAAACTGTTTTGACGGGATGGGGTTCTCCGCAACACCAGCGCCTAGGCGAGAAACCAACCCAATCACCCTAGATACTAATCACATTGGTTGGTAGTAGATATCGTTGTTTAAAACTAATTGCAATTACAGCCATTATAAAAACGATAAAAACGGTTTGTTCTTCTTGTAGGTCATGAAGTAGTGATTGTAAAAAATGGATTGCGAATTTGCGGAAGTGGTGGTGCTATCACAAATGCACCCTTAGTTCAGAGCAAATCCTACTTTGAAGTGAAAATTCAGCAGTCTGGTAACTATACTCTATAAATTTTGATAGCTTTCCATATTCCCCTTCGTGTACTTTACGTAGTTGATGTAAGTTAGACATAGATATGTATCCAATCATTCGTCGAAGATGTTTGTCTTACGTAATACAAAATTTCTGGATTTGCATAACGTTTTATTTATAAGCATATCAGATGAAATAAAACGCATTAAAAGTAGATCAGACAGAACTGTATAATGTAGTAAATGGCAAGACTTGTTAGAAGGGACTTAAGATGGGAATATCACATGCCATAAAAATAATAGACTGCATTATGTTGTGTGACATGTTGCATTGATTTGATCGAGTTGAACACACCATGAGGATTGTTGGGTGTGTAAGGAAATATAAGTTCAGAATTTCTTTTTACTTGAAATTTTCCTCGTATGTAAAGAAGAATGATGTATGGAATTAAAAATATTTTTTAAATCTTTTGGATTTTTAGAAAAATCGACTCATAATTTCATTACTTTTCGAAATAGTCGTTCTTATTTAGCCCAGACAGGAGGTAGCATTGCATAAAATTAACGATTGCTGCAGTTATGGTGATGTCTGATCTTCATCTTTGTGATAGTTTTTCTCATCCGTAATAGAATAATGGGCCACAATTTGTGACAACCCCTTTTGGAATCTTCTACAATTTGTTCAGATCTCTGGACATTGCCTGACAGTGCTCATATCAAACTAACTCCAAGACTGCCAGTCAGATATAGTTTTTGTATTGTATTTCCAAACAATTACTGCTGGAGTATTGACTTACAGCATGCATAATATGATCATCAATTGCCGACTAAGACCAAATAGGGTGACCCAGCCAGTAGTTGATCACCACCCGGTAGTTGATCAGTATTACTTTAATCTTTAAATGTTAAGAGTTGGTAGCACTGAAACTTTTAAAAATGTAGCAGAATGTAAAGAACAATAGTTGTTAAATCTGATTCACCCATTTTAAAAACATTTGGAGGGAACTGATAGATGTGAGAAAATCTTTCCTTTTGTGTTGTGCTGAGAAGTGGAGAATCAGAGCACCCAGATTAGTTGTAAAGTAGGTTGCAGTTATACAAATATTTATTGACACAAGTACTAAATACTGAAATATCATGAAATATTTTAATAGATAACTCATTGTGAATGATTGATGATATTATTTATCATAAAGGAGGTGTAAATTATTGGTTCATTGATTTATAAGGGGGGATATCAATTACTGGAATGCATAAAAGCATGTTTTCCAGTGGTTGATCATGATGATCAATTTCTGGTACTTTGTGAATACATTCCAGAAAGAGTTGCTTTTAAGCATGGACTATGTATGGATTTCTTTCTTCAGACCCATACTGATGGAAATGTGAAATTTATATGGCTCCCAGTAGTTGATCGATGGTGATCATCTACTAGTTTTCGTCTCCCCGTAGTCCACATTTTGCTAATCATATTACTTGGCCTACTCAATCCCCATAAAAGCTGGAAGGAATCGAGAGTACATATCATATGCTACAACATCCAAACAGTGGGTAGACTGGGACAAATCGAAAGACCTAAAAGCCAATGCAGAAACAGCCAAATGAGCTAGAATAGAAAAACATAAAATGGTTAACCAGAGGAAAGAGAGAGAGAGAAAGGGGGGGGGGGGAGTAATGGAACTGTTTCCAGAGGCTGAGGAGGAGAAACCACAAAAGAAACCTGTAAGGAAAGACAATCCAGAGTCCGAATACAGCAGTGATGAATGGAGTCCTATTAAAGACACATCAGAAAATGACTTGACGCTAATGAAAACTTTGCTACAACTGAGAAGATACTTGATGGAAGGGCTACATTTAAAGAAAACGATTTTCTTTGGTCTTCTTTCCAGACCAGAAAAAGAATAATAAGTATACATTTGCATGTATTGTTCAAAGAGTACCATAACTACAAAAGATGAGATTGAGCTAATGGGTTTGAAAAGCTGTGACAAGACACTGTTTAAAACTGATGAAGATGATGTAAGCACTGTTCAGTCTTCACAAATTTTAACAATACTTCCAGAACCCTCAATTATCTCTACAGGAGGCAGGCTGCATTACAAGTTTTAATGCCGTGTTGATATTGAAAAAATGAAACGAAACTGAGCAGTGTGTGAAATTCATTGTTATGTTTACTGTATTATATTGTTTTGTTTTATTGAAAAAATTGTTTAATATTTTGATGATTCATGTAAGTGCTTTAAAATTAATTTGCAGCTGTAACTACCAATTTAATTTCACATTATTTTATTTATTACTTAATGATCAACTACTGGACTATGGGTGATCATTTTGTGGAACTGTATGATCAACTACTGGTAATTTTTGTCCTTAGTAACTCAAATTCAGAAAATGTAGGGAATAATCATTTTAATGTTAATTGTAGGTATTTCAAACTTCACAGGAAACCTTTCTCTGTGATGTGTGTAATTACCAACCGAGTCCCTCAAGTAGATGTTCTATAAATAATATAAACATAAAACCAAATTTTTAATTGATCAACTACTGGCCGTGTCACCCTATTATGTTTGTCAACTGGTTTTCAGTGAAAAGCCATGTCCTTTACTCCGTTTTCCTTCCATATGCATAAAGGGCAGAGCAAACCATTCAGTTTAAGTTGGGCACATTTGAATACAAATGTAGAGTCCAAGAGATAAATGACAGCCTACATTCAGATGCAGATTAAGAAATCCCGGTTAAATGTTACCTACCATCCAGGAGGCCTCATATGATGATTTTGGCAATCGTGTGATGAAAGAGCCAAATCACATAACACAAATGCTTGGTTATGGAATGTTGTTTTATGAGTGAAGTTACTTTTACTGGGCAGGCAAGGGTATATTCAAGAACTTGTCAACCTTAGAGGAGGAACAGAATTATTTACTTAGCTACTCCATGATCTGCATGAAATACTAATTAAGCCATTCTAAATTCATTTAGGCCTATAAGAATCTTTAACATCTTGGCAACAATTTTCTACTGTGTTGTTGCTGGCTGCAGTGACAGAGTGGCCTGCGGCACGCCATTCTCAGTCTGCACAGTTGCTTTGGTCGGGGGTTCAAATCCCACCTTGGGCATGGATGTTTGTGTTGTCTTTAGTATAAGATAGTTCATAAGCAGTGTGTAAGTTTAGGGAGTGATGACATTGCAGTTGAGTCCCTTAAGCTTAAGAAACATTTGAACATTTTACTGTGTTGTTATTGCCAACATAATCCTAAATAACCTGTTTGGCATATATGGAATCATCATCTCTCTGTATGGAATTAAAAGTACTGCTATGCTATAAAGGCAAGTGGGCTGTGTTAATGAAATGCATTGTCTACTGACCACACATCAAGCAACATTCAGAGTGCAAGGGGTAGTACTTTCAAGAAATTAAATTTAAAAAGGTGAGAATTTCTTAATCCCATCAGTATTTTAATTAAAGCCACCAGATTGGGCTCATCTGAATACAGGAAAACTGCCCTTGTGTGTGTGTGTGTGTGGGGGGGGGGGGGGGGTCATGAGTACTTATATGGTGGCCGAGTTAAAGAAGACAGTTTGTTTACAGATGGAACATAGATTATACATTAAGATTTTGTGTATAAAAAGTGATCTCTAGCTTCAATCTGATAGCAAGGGTGTTTTTTTTCACCGCAAATGAGTGCCGAATTTTTGAGCTGACACCTATGAATAATGGTACATTCTGTTATTTGGGATCTGTAATTTATGAGGATAACTACAGATTGTGTGTTATCTACAATATATAAGTATTAAGATATGTATAAAATAAAGCTTGTTTGACTTACCGAAAGTACAAGCTCGCCGATAGAAACATAAAACACAAATAAAAACACACAAACATTCAAGCTTTCGCAACCCTTTGTTGCTTTGTCAGGAAAAGAGGAAGAAAGGGAAGGATATGGGTTTTAAGGAAGTGGAAAAGGAGTCTATCCAATCCCAGGAGTGGAAGGACTTACCTTAGGGGGAAAAAGGAAGATAAACAAACACACTCACACATATCCAAACGCAAACACACCTAGACAGACATTTGTAAAAAGCGAAGAAGTTGGACAGAGATACCACTTGAGGCAGAGGCTCTGTCCACAGAACCGAGGCAAAGATGCTAAAGATGGTGGGCGGGAATTTGAATTTAGCGGAGGTTGAGACCAGGTGGGCAACGGGAGGAGAGAATAAGCTGAAGGGCAAGTTCCCATCTCTGGAGTTCTGAAAGGTTGGTGTCAGTGGGAAGTATCCAGATAAGCCAGACGGTGTAACACTGCGCCAAGATGTGCTGGCCATGCACCAAGGCATGTTTAGCCACAGGGTGATCTTCATTACCAACAAACACTGTCTGCCTGTGACCATTCATGCGAATGGACAGTTTGTTGCTGGTCATTCCCACATAGAACGCTTCACAGTGCAGGCAGGTGTAGACCAGATGTGGCTCAAATTCAAAGAAGTGGTATCGACAGCAATTGAAAGTTTTATACCTAATAAATTAATAAAAGTAGGAGGCGATCCCCCTTGGTACACAAAACAGGTTAGGACACTGTTGCAAAAGCAAAGGAAAAGGCATACTAAATTTAAACGAACACGAAATCCCCAGGATTTGCGATTGTACTCAGAAGCTCGAAATTTAGCGAGGATTTCAATGCGAGATGCCTACAACATTTATCACAACGAAACTCTTTCTCGTAATTTGACTGAAAACCCAAAGAGATTTTGGTCATATGTTAAATATACTTGAGGAAAGTCACAAACAATAACTTCACTACGTGATAGTAATGGCGATCCTGCCGATGACAGCGCTACTAAAGCAGAGTTACTAAACTTAGCTTTTAGAAACTCATTCACTAAAGAAGACGAAACCAATATTCCAGATTTCGAATTACGAACAGATGCCGTAATGAGTTACATAGAAGTAGATATCATCGGAGTAGTGCAGCAACTAAAATCACTTAATAAGAACAAGTCTTCTGGTCCGGATTCTATACCCACTAGATTTCTACCTGATTATGCTGAAGCGATAGCTCCTTACTTAAGTCATATACAACCGCTCTCTCATAGAAGGATCTGTACCAAAAGATTGGAAAGTTGCACAGGTCACACCTATATTCAAGAAAGGCAGTAGGAGTAACCCACTAAACTACAGGCCTATTTCATTGACATCAATTTGCAGCAGGGTTTTGGAACATATCCTGTATTCAAATATTATGAATTATCTCGAACAGAACGATCTATTGACCCAAGGTCAACACGGATTTAGAAAATATCGTTCATGCGAAACACAACTAGCTCTATATTCACACGAAGTGATGGGTGCTATCGACAAAGGTTCGCAAATCGATTCCGTATTTCTTGATTTCCAGAAAGCTTTTGACACCGCACCTCACAAACGGCTTTTAATCAAATTGCGTGGTTATGGTATATTGCCCCAAATTTGCAATTGGATAGGGGATTTCTTGTCAGAGAGGACACAGTTCGTAGTAATCGATGGTAAGGCATCGACTAAGACAGAGGTGATATCGGGCGTTCCACAGGGTAGTGTTATTGGTCCTCTGCTGTTCCTTATTTACGTAAATGATTTAGAGGAAAATCTAAGTACCTCTCTTAGGTTGTTTGCAGATGACGCTGTCATTTACCGTCTAGTAAAATCATCTGAAGAACAAAACCAACTGCACAACGATCTGAATAAGATATCAATATGGTGTAAAAATTGGCAATTGACTCTAAATAATGAGAAGTGTGAAGTCGTCCACATGAGTACGAAAAGAAATCCGTTACACTTTATTTACAAGATAAAGAAGTCAAAAGTAAAGGCCGTAAACTCCACAAAATACCTAGGAATTACTATTACTTCAGACTTAAATTGGAAAGAACACGTAGATATCACCGTGGGAAAGGCGAACCAGAGACTGCGTTTTATTGGCAGAACCCTTAAAACATGCAACAGAACTACAAAAGAAACTGCATACACTATGCTTGTCCATCCATTTTTGGATTATTGCAGCCCAGTGTGGGATCCTTATCAGGTGGGTTTGACGGAGGGCATCGAAAAAGTCCAAAGAAGGGCAGCTCGTTTTGTATTGTCACAATACAGGGGAGACAGCGTTATGGAAATGATACAGGATCTGGAATGGGAATCATTACAACGGCGCTTATCGCTGCGGTGTGGGCTGCTTGCGATACTCCAATCACCAACATTCTCCTCCGAATGCGAAAATATATTGTTGACTACCACTTACATAGGAAGAAATGATCATCAGAATAAAATACGAGAAATCAGAGCTCAAACAGAGAGATTCAGGTGTTCTTTCTTTCCACATGCTATTCAAGAATGGAATGGGAGATAAATAGTATAATTGTGGTTGGATGAACCCTCTGCCAGGCACTTAAATGTGATTTGCAGACTATCCCATGTAGATGTAGACAGGAAGTGCAAAATGGCTAACCATGAGTGGCTGGGGGGGGGGGGGGGGCAGATGCAAGTCTGTAGAAAATTTTATAACTAGGGGGAATATAGGTACTGCCTGCAGGAAAATAAGAACATTTGGAAACAAGAAATCAGCAGTATGAATATCTAGAACTCGAAGAGAAAACCCTAGGTCCTTCACAATGTCTCACTACTGCCTCCATAGAACTGCGCTCTCCACCTTAACCATGCACCCAGACCTTCTGCCTACTCTCTAAAATCCATAAAGAGAACTATCCTGGCTGTTCCACCCAAGCAGGTTTCAAAGCCCCAACAGAATGTATCTCAGCTTTTGTAGATGAATACCTACAACCTGCAGGCTTCCATCCTACTTCAAGGACACTGACCACTTCCTGGAATGTCTGAAACACTTTCCTAGAGGCCTACCCTTGCCACCTGAAAGCTTCCTTGTCACCATAGATGCCACATCCCTTTACACCAATATTCCCCACACCCATTGTCTTCCAGCCTTAGAGCACTACTTTTCCTATCACCCACTCAAAAACCTCCCAAAAACTTAATTCCTTATCACACTTGCTAATTTCATCCTACCCACAATTACTTCACCTTTGAAGGCCAGGGCTACAAACAATTCAGGGAGATAGCTATGGGGACCAAGATGGCTCCTTCCTATGCCAACCTCTTCATGGGCCACATAGAAAAGGCATTCCTTAAGATGCACAAGTTACACACCCTGGCTTGGTCTAGATTTGTGGATGTCATCTTTGTGGCCTTCACTCAAGGTGGAGAAACACTTCTCTAACCTAAAATTCACTTGGTCCTTCTCTAGAACTCAAGCCACCTTCCTTCATGTTGATCTGTTGAGTTCCACATCCATGTTAACCCACAAAGAAACAACAGTACCTCTACTTTGATAGCTGCCATCACTTTCATATCAAATGATTCCTTCCCTACAACCCAGCATCCATGGAAACACACATTCTCCAGTGACGAATCCCTCACCCTCTAAAACAGCCACCCTGTACAATGCTTTCCTCTTCCGCAACTACCCTACAGACCTTTTCTGCAAGCAGATCTCCTGAGCAGTTAATTCCTCCCCTTCGAGGAACAACGTTCCCAACCTCAGACTACCGAGAAGCATCCCCTTACTCACCAGTACCATCCTGGCTTGGAATGCCTTGACAGGTTGCTCCATCATGACTATTACTTTGTCATGCCCTAATATGAGACCATAACTCCAAAGTGTCCTCCCCATTTAAACTTCCAACAGTCCCATCTAAAGTATTCTCCCAACAACAACTAGAGTAGCCTCTTGCCATCCTCCCAACTTCCACAAACACCCTCTTCAAACCTTACATCATCCTAAAACCACCCTCCCTGTCTAATGGTTCCTACCCCTGTAATCAATCCTGCTGCAGAATGTGTCCCATGCATCCTCCCACAACCACATATACCACAGGAAAAACATACACCATTCAAAGCAGGACCACATGAAAAAGAACGCATGTCTACCACCAACAAACATATGTCCACTGTACAGCCTTCTATTTTGTTATGACCAAATGCATGGCTGAATGCATGAACAGTCACAGACAGACTGTTCGTTGGGAACACCTAATATCCTGTGGCAGGGTATGCCTTCCAACATGACTCCAGGGACCTTGGCACATGTTACACCACACATGCCATCTGGATACTAGCACATAACACCAGTCCCTCAGAGGTTAGAGTTGGGTCATGGTGTCCAGCAACAGCGTCATATGTGCAAGAGTTCTGCTTGCTTGATTGTATTGATGCTCCTTTTCTGATGAAGGCTATGACCAGAAATTTATAGTGTGACTGTCACTGTTTTTCATAAATGCTGTCTGCATTTCATAGATTGGTTTTATGGTGAGTTGCTCCCTGCCACATTATTGACATTTCAACCAAGATTTTCCACTGTTAAAGCAACATTTAAATGACACTCTTGTAAAATAGTTACAAAAATTTATTAGTATTTATTTTAGAAAAGTAAAATTATGCTGGTGACATTGTGCTTTCATGCAAAGTTTGTGTAACTTAGAAAGCCGTAAGTTTTGTCGTCATGCTATACAAAGATGTTGCTTGTATTTGGCACACTGCATTTGTGTTTCAAATTTGAACCCATGATTTTTGCATCTAGATGCAGATTTTTGTCAATCAAAATGTGGTAAATGGTCCACACAATCATAAATATGATATCTTCTATCATTTTGTTCATTGCTATGCTTTGCAAGATAGCTTCATGGAATGGTCAATCAGTCATCTGTTAGTCCATTTTCTTGTGTTGTACTCGATGATTTTACTATTATTGATGAACATTGGGTTTAGGAACCCCAAGATAATTTGACTCTTGCATATATTCCAGCCATGAATTCATTCACCCATAATGGCATGTGTCAATGTTCACTGTGTCCACTTCTGTGACAAATAAGTGTTATAAAATTTGAAATTGACAAATCATATTTGTCAATTCCACCAATTCATCACCATGTAGAGTTTGAGAAGGGTACAGTATATATTCTTAAAATGGCAATGTTAGTATAAGAAATAAGGCTATCATCCTGATTGTTTTTATCTAAATCTTACTCATTGTAATTAACCATTATTTAGGAAATAGAAAAAAAGCTGTTATGTTCATATTAGCAGAAATTTTACACAGAATTTCTGAAAAAGGTCGTAGGAAGGCAACAGTTTACCACCTCCAAACAGGACCATGCCTAGTAAAGCAATGTGGTGTTCAAACCAATCTTCGGATTGTTGACTGCTTTACCTTTAGCCTTTGATGCAGCTTCATTTGCTGCACTCTGTGACCTGTCATTTATTATTTTAATTTGTCTTGGTTATAGCATTGGTGAGGTAGTGCCTTTAGTAGATGTGTTCTCTGTGTTAAGAGGAGTTAGAATGGAAAAAATAAATAAATAAAATAAAATCCGATTTTTTAATCTCATTGTGAAATTAGCAATTTTCTGAATAATATAGTCACAGCAGTGTGTGCGTATGTTTGTGTACACATATTGCATACTCTCCCAAAGCACGGGTTCATCGACAGATACAAATAAACACACACACACACACACACACACACACACACACACACACACACACACACCTTTGCCTTGGTTCTCTGGACAGAGCCTCTGCCTCAAGTGGCATCTCTGTCTAACTTTTAACTTCTTTGCTTTCTACAGTATGTCTGCCTAAGTGTACTTGTGTCTGTGTAAATGTGTGGGTGTGTGTGTATTTGTTTACCCTCCTTTTTTCTCCCCAAGGTAAGTCTTTCCTGTCCCGGGACCCGGGATTGGAATGACTCCTTATCCACTCCCTTAAAACCCTCATCATTTCCTTTTGCCCCTCCTTCCCTTCTGCCTGACGAAGCAGCTAGGCTGCGAAAGCTTGTAGGTGTGTTTGTGTGTGATTTTATTAATTTTATTTGTTTCTATCGACGAGCCGGTCATTATATATATATGTCGACAGATAGAAAATGTGTGTGTGTGTGTGTGTGTGTGTGTGTGTGTGTGTGTGTGTGTGTGTGTGTGTGTGTGTATTTGTTTACCCTCCTTTTTTCCCCCCAAGGTAAGTCTTTCCTGTCCCGGGATTGGAATGACTCCCTACCCACTCCCTTTAAACCCTCATCATTTCCTTTTCCCTCTCCTTCTCTTCTGCCTGACGAAGCAGCTAGGCTACGAAAGCTTGCGTTTGTGTGTGTGTGTGTGTGTGTGTGTGTGTGTGTGTGTGTGTGTGTGTGTGTGTTTATTTGTTGCTATCACTGCCTGTGCTCCTTCGCCTGGTAAGTGGACTTTATTTATTATTTTTTACGTATATTTTTCCTGTTAGGAATTTTTCCTCTAAGACGAAAAATTCCTAGCAGGAAAAATTAAATATAAAAAATAGATGAAGATTACTCACCAGGTGAAGGAGCACAGGTGTGACAGCATTACAAATAAATAAATGAATACACACGCGCGCGCGCGCGCGCGCGGGTAAGGAGCCATTCCAATCCCGGGAGAGGAAAGACTTATCTTGGGGGGAAGAAAGGAGGGTAAACAAATTCACACACACACACACACACACACACACACACACACCTAGGCAGACATACTGTAGAAAGCCGGCTTTCTTTGTTAGGAGGAAGTGGCCCTGGCTATTTGCTGTGTACCAGATCAGGAGGGTAGTTGCGGTATGTAAAAGCTGTCATCAGGATATTGGTGTACTGGTTCAGGGATTCAGGAATGGAGCAGACTCGTTTGCCATGAAAACATAAACTGTAGGGAAGGGACCATTTGGTATGGAATGGATGACAGCTGTCATAATGGAGATACTATTGTTTGTTTGTGGACAGATGTGTGAACTGGCCATTGGACAGATGGAAGGCGACATCAAGGAAAATGACATGGAATTTGGAATAGGACCAGGTGAATCTGACGGAGTTAAGGTTGGAGAGGAAATTTCGGAGTACTTCTTCACTGCGAGTCCAGATCATGAAGATTCATCAATAAATCCATAAGTTGGCATACGAGGGGCCATCCTCGTTCCCATGGTTGTTCCCTTTAGTTGTTGGTATCTCTGGCCCTCAAAATTGAAGAAGTTATGGATTAGGATGAAGCTGGCTAGGGTAATATGGAAAGAGGTTTCCTTTCCAACCTTAACTCCTTTGGTTCCATCAGATTCACCTGGTCCTATTTCAAATCCCATGTAATTTTCCTTGATGTCGACCTCATCTGTCCAATGGCCAGCTTCACACATCCGTACGCATCAAACCCACCATCAGCTGCCTTTCATTCTATATCAAACGGTCCCTTTCCTTCAGCTTAGGTCTTCGTAGCAAATGAGTCTGCTCCATTCCTGAATCCCTGAACCAGTACACCATTAAACTTATGACAGCTTTCATATACTGCAAGTACCCTCCTGATCTGCTACGGAAACAAATAGCCAGCGCCACTTCCTCTTTCCCCAAACCAAGACCCCCGCCCCCCACAGAGCGATCCTAAAAGTTCCCCTCTTGTCACAGGATACTTTACAGGACTGGAGTGGACTCTGAATGTGGCTCTCAAGCAAAGATAAAAGTTCCTTAAATCCTGCCCCGAAATGAGATCCATCCTTCGCACTCCACCGAAAGTGTCTTTCTGCTGCCCACCTAACCTTCGTAACCTCTTAGTTCATCCTTATGAAATCCCCAAACTACCTTCCCTACCCTCCGGCTCCTACCCATGCAACAGCCCCCGATGTAAAACCTTCCCTAGGCATCCTCCCGCCACCACTTATTCCAGTCCTGTAACCCAGAAGGTGTACACGATGAAGGGCAGAGCCACTTGCAACATCACCCACATGATTTACCTGGTGACATGCTTGCACTGTGAAGCCTTCTATGTGGGAATGACCAGTAACAAACTGTTCATTTACATAAACGGACACGGGCAGTGCTTGTTGGTAATCCATGATTTTGTACATTATGAACATTATGCTAGACAGCGTTATTTCTTATATTCTCCAACAGTGATTTTAGAAAAAAGGAGAGACAGAGAGAAGGTATAGAAGTACTAAGCCAAAGCAGGAATAAATAAATAGCTGGGTAACACTGGATTTTCAGCTAGTCTCTTATAAACTCACATGGGAAGTACTTTATTTTTAAAAATATAATCTACACTGGTTGAAAATGTTGAAATTTTTACGTGTATTACTTCAAAACCTCTCCAGGGGACACCACCTTGACGAAGCACTGTCCATGCGGGTGGAGAGGCTTGCGCATCCATGTGAAGCAGAGGGCTTTACCGAAGGTAGAGAACCTACTGCCGGAAAGGCCTCAGCTGATGGATCTGACAGTGTCTCCCACAACATCCCGCCTTCCTTATCCTCTCCCAGTCCTTTCCCAATTCCTTTCCCAACCAAAGGTGTGATGCGATCCGTGCTGAGGGGTGCGTGGCACATGGGTGGATGTGTCTCGAACGGAGCCTCAGGGATACCGGGCGACCTCCCTGAGTAAGTAGCCTTGCACCACGCGGGGTTATCGTGGTGTGGACCATATAAATCCCCAAATCTTGTGGGACTAAGATGAACACAGAGACAGAAAGTATTTTAAAAGAATGTGAGGGGCAATCTGAGACCTCAGATACTCAGACATTGGGATCAGGACCGATGGAGTGCACTCCTACTTCTGAATCAGGGTATAGACCTGAGCAAGAAGTGGGAACTGTAACAGAGAAGTTGGACCAGACTAGGATTAAGGCCTTGTCTGGGGCTCAGAGGAGGAAACTTCTCAAGGAACAGAAGCAAAAGGAAGGAAAAGAATGGCTTCCTAAGTGGAGGGAATCAAAAGGGCTTGAGCCCAAGACGCCCAAAAAGAAACTGCCTCAGGTCAAAGGGGATACACAGACCCCCTCGACGTCAAAGACAGGTGGCAAGAGGGTTAGGGAGGAATCTGACTCCCTCCTCTCTGGACAAGTGTGATCCGAAAAGGCTGAGGCAGGAAATAGGAAACAGACCTATAGTACTGCAGTCTCGGTCTTTAGAATGGCGGTTGTCCAAGAAGGATACCCACTGGTAAGCATCACCTCGCAGCAGGAGGAGCTCGTGCAGATGGCCCTCTTTGAAGAGATTGGGGGGGACGCTGGTCCAGGTCCCAAATTCAGGAGGGTCTATCTAGATCACGGTGCCCTCATTTTTGTCTGCGAGGGGGGCCACTCAGCAGTATGGCTTAGGGACAAGGTGCCCATGATATCCCTGTGGGAGGATGCGAAGCTGCTGGTCAAGACAGCAACCGAACTCCTGAAGACCGCAACAATATGGGTACCAAAGATCCTGAAGGATGTCCCTCCAAAGACTCTGTTCGAGAAAATAAGGGTTCAGAACCCAAAAGTCTCGACAGAGGATTGGAGGGCAATTAACCAAAAGGTTGTTCCGGAAGGACGAACCCTGGTGGTGGAGGTCGGAGAGAAGTCCCTGAAGGCAATGCGAGAGCAAGGCCTGAAACGTTTTAGGATTCTTGCAGGTCGCCGTCAGGGTAATCAAAGACCTTAAAGGCAATAATGGCAGCAAGATGGGGACTGGAAGTGCTGCAGATAAACCTGCAACACAGTAAAGGGGCCACTGCTGCCCTGAGCCGTCGCCTGGGGAGACACGAGGCGGATGTGGGCCTAATACAAGAACCCTATTTATACAAAGGGGGTGTATCGGGCCTCGGTGGTACTGGAGGTAAACTGATTTATGCTAGAAATCTAAAAAACTCCAGAACATGCATTTATGTTAAAAATGGAATACCTTTCATACCACATACCAATGATGGATTTTTGTTCCAGGGACCTGGTGACTATCAGGATGCAGCAACATGAGGAAGGTATCACAAGGGAAATTGGCCTCAGCATACCTTCCTTACGAAGACAGCTCTCCTCCTCCTTTGGAAGTGAGGAGACTGACGAAACCTGCCATCGGCAAGGTGACGAACTGTTGGTGGGATGTGATGCCAATGCCCACAATCTATCGTGGGGCAGCAAGGACACCAACAGTAGAGGTGAGCACCTTCTTGAATTTCTCCTATCTAACAACTTGGAGATCCTGAATAGGGGTGATGAACCTACATTCAGGAATAGTAGAAGGGAAGAAGTAATTGACATAACTTTTGGTTCCATGATGATGGGAAGTTACGTCAAACAGTGGCATGTGGTCCTGGAGCCATCCTCGTCAGATCACATGTATATTAAATTCAAGGTTGAAATGGGAACCAGACAGACCATGACCTATAGGAATCCCAGGAAAACGGACTGGGAGACATATAGCAGAGACCTTGACTTCAGCCTATCGGAAATTAAAACTTCGATAAGGAATCCAGCAGAGTTTGAGGAAGTAGCAGAGGCCAGAACCTCTGCTATAGTGACCTCATACCAGGACAACTGCTCAATCACCAAGAAGTGCACAAATAGGAGTGTGCCTTGGTGGAATAATAACCTGGAAATGCAAAGGAAACAGGTACACAGACTGTTTAACCTTGTGAGGCGCAAAGGACAATGGGCAAAGTATCGTGAGGCCCTTGTCAATTACAACCTTGCCATCAGACGGGCAATGGAGGCATCCTGGAAGGTGGTCTGTGAGGAAGTGGAGGGCACGGCTGCTCAAACGAGACTTCATAAAATCCTCACTAGGGTACCAACTAACCAGGAGGAACATTGAGGAAGGAGGATGGGGAGTATACAAAGACAGCACATGAAACGCTGGAACTGCTCCTCAAGACGCACTTTCCTCAATATACTCTGGGGATAACTCAGACCAGAATTCAATTCCTGAGAGACAACGGTTCTCAGGTATTCGCAAAGAGGATTGGAGTGTGTTGATTTCAGTAAGGTACGATAGCCGGTGGGAACATTTCAACCGTTCAAGTCATCTGACCCCGATATAATCTTTCCAGCTCTCTTGCAACAAGCGGGAGAAAATCTTATTAGATTCCTATCCAGGTTATTCAGGGTTAGCCTAGCAACAGGAATCATTCCCAATGCCTGGAGGGCAGTGAAGGTTGTCTTCATTCCAAAGCCAGGGAGACTTGATCATACCAAGGCCAAGGATATGTGACCAATCAGCCTGTCCTCCTTCATTCTTAAGACATTGGAAAAGCTGGTTAATGTGCATGTTGGAGAAAGGAGGTTAAGTAGGGCTCCTCTACATTCAAACCAACATGCATATCAGTCAGGTAAATCATGTGAGACAGCTCTCCACCAACTCGTTGGGAAGGTGGAGAAAGCACTACACTTTCAGGAAATAGCCCTCTGTATCTTCCTGGACATTGAGGGGGCTTTTAGCAATACGACCTTCGATTCCGTGGTTAGGGCAGCAGAGGTGCATGACCTAGGGACCACTATATGTAGGTGGACTAGGGCCATGCTCAGTGGAAGAAAGGTAGAGGCTACCATGATGGATGAAAAAATGGTAATCAACACCACTAGGGGTTGCCCGCAAGGAGGAGTTCTTTCCCCTTTATTGTGGAATCTAGTGGTGAATGATCTCATTGGAAAATTAAACTCTAGGCAGTAGTTTTGCCAAGGATACATAGATGATCTTGTCATAGTAATACTTGGCAAATTTGCTGACACAGTGAAGAATATGGCACAAGGCGCACTGGACATTGTGCAAGACTGGTGCAGGAAACAGGATCTGGGGGTTGGTCCTAAGAAGACTGTCGTTGTACCATTCACAAAGAAGCATATACAACATTCAAGTTGGAATCTAAAGGTTTTCAATGAAGCGCTACCTGTGAAAGGGACAGTGAAATATCTAGGGGTTACCCTAGATGAGAAACTGACATGGACCCCTCACATCAGGAATATTTGCTCGAAGGCAAAAGGTACTCTTGTGACTACCAGGAGAGCTTGTGGCAAAAATTGGGGCCTGAGCCCCAAGGGTATGCACTGAATATACACCACGGTGATTAGACTCAGGATCACCTATGGGGCGGTCGTGTGATGGAAGAAGGTAGAACAGCAGGTTGCTGCTAAGGAGCTTGGTAAGGTGCAGAGATTAGCCTGCTTAGCCATAACAGGCGGAATTAGCAGCACACCAACTGCTGGGATGGAAACCATGCTGGATATGCCCCCTTTACACCTTTGGGTCAAGATGGAGGCAGCGGCTGGTGCATACAGACTCAAATCTGGCAAAAACTGGAACTCTTTGGGATATCCAGAATCACACACTAAAATAGTGAGTGAGGTAAATATAGGAAAGGTTGGGGAAATGCCAGCTGACTATATTATAACCCCATACTGCTTCAACAAGCCTTTCAATATAACAATTGGAAGTAGGGAGCAGTGGGAGAAAATAGACACCGTACAGGGGATATTCTCTGGTTCACTGACGGGTCAAAATCAGACCAAGGTGTTGGGGCTGGGGTATATGGGGTGCAGCCAAGACTGGAGGGCGTCATCTCTCTAGGGAAACTGACCTCAGTATTCCAGGCGGAAATCACTGCCATCAGGGCGTGTGTGGAGGAGAATTTGCGTAGGTGCTACAAAGATTGTAGCATCTCTATCTATTCAGACAGCCAGGCAGCCCTGAGATCACTGGCAGCTCCTGCAACAAGGTCTAAAATTGTTGCAGAATGTCACAGGGTTCTAGTGGAGCTAGGGGAAAGCAATAGAGTAAACCTATTGTGGGTCCCTGGCCACTCTGGTATCAGTGGCAACGAACATGCAGACAGATTAGCCAGGATGGGGGCAGAGACTCCATTTATTGGACTGGAACCTGTCCTGACAATCACCAAGGCAATGATCAAATTGGAGCTACGTAACTGGCTCAGAAGACAGCACATAGAATATTGGACCAAAGTCCATCAACAAAAACATGGCAAGGTAATGATGCCAAAGCCATGTTTTAAAAGAAGCTCTGCAATCCTGGGTCTGAACAGGAGAGAAATTAGACTCATGGTTGGGTTGCTGACAGGCCATGGGAATTTCAAAAAACACCTACATACAATGGGAATAACAAAAGAGGACCCCAAATGTAGGATCTGTGATTACGATGATGAAACTGCATCACATCTAATCTTCGAATGCATTGCATTGGAGAGTAAAAGGCACAGAACATTTGGGACAACCAGACCCGAAGAAATTGTGTCTAATAAAGAACTGTTAAAGGGACTCTTTGCACTGTTCAAGGGCATTGGTTGGCTTTACTAGACATACAGGGAGCAATACTGCACAATAAACTCAGTTTCGGTGCGGGCAGTGGCGGGTTGGACCAAGACTGTTTTGGCTTCCCTGAAAAAATCAAATCAAATCAATTACTTCAAAATCTAATAAAATTTGTAATGGTGAGAAGATTATCGCAAAGCTGAAATGTGTTGGTCACGCCTAGAAGAGGATGGGTACCAGGTTAAGGAAGTTGTATCAAAGTTTGAGAGACAAACCATCTGATGCTAAAACCATAAGAGGCAGGCTGACAGACAAAATTATTGATGATCTAAAACAGTATTTTGGGATGCCCATTAGAAATAATACTGAGGATTTGTTGAAAATGAAGCAGGCAGTATGGGTTACCTTCTGCCACTGACTGTCAACTGATGAAAAACCAGTACACAACCTTTGCCCTCTTGGACCTAAATCGTGGTGCAATTACTGCAATGCCCAGTACTCAAATACTTCATATAGTCATAAGCATTCCATCCCAGTTCCAGTCATGGATATCATAAAACCTGTTTACTGAGACCTGGCAAACACTGAATTACTGAAGAAGTGTCTGGGTGGTGAGACTCAAATTCCCGACGAGTTGTTCAGTAAAGTAACATGGACTTACCATTTTTTTTTCTTTTTTGAATGAAGACACTAAAGTGGGGGTTCAGTGATGCTTTTAATGCTTCAAATGATAGAAAATTGTATTTCCAAATGCAGTTATTGTAGTTCAGTGGACTCAGAACATACAGTTTACTGCTCCGTAGAAGTTTCATGTCAATGGCTACAGTAGTTCCTGAAACACAGGGAAGCCAAGTCACTAAATTTAACATTGTCAGGATAGAGCGTTCCAACTCCCCTTAAGTTACACTTGCTTTTTGATGGTAGCCATTATTGAAATAGGAGTGTATGTGACTGAAAGCGTGATGTTTGGTTGGTGAATGTGCTACAGTATATGGTAATTAATCCTGGAGCAAATGTGAACAGATGAACATGGTTCGCATTGATAAAGCAGGGTGTGCAGCGTAGTTGGCCACTATGGAGTCCAGAATGAAGAAAAATCTTGGAAAAAGATCAAGAGGATGCTATACAGTTCGGTGCAGGCTGCTTCTGAGTGACTAAAACTTTGCTAGTTCTTGCCCCCACCATTCTCCTCTCCCCTTCCTTTCCCTACCCACACTCCAGCTTACGTACATCTCCCTTTTTATCTGTTGGACAGCACTGACATATTCCTCCATTCCCACCGGCATCCCTTGCCTCCCTCTCTGCTTCCCTCTCCATGCTGCATCCTCATCAACACCACATGTTGCTCTCACCTTGGCTATGCTGTGTATCACAGTCAGGCCCCAACAGCTAGGGACGGTGGTTGGATTTGTGTGTGTGTGTGTGTGTGTGTGTGTGTGTGTGTGTGTGTGTCAGACGTACCCTTAACAGCCGAAAGCTTTATTTTTTGTTTGTTCTGTTATGTGTGCCTTTCTGCAGTTCATCGGGCTTCTCTGTGGTGAGTAGCTACCTAATTTTTGCAAATATTGTAAACATAATAATAACAAAAGCTTATTATAAGATTACCTGACAGTCTGGTATGGATGGTCGCCATTATTGAAATAGGAGTTTATGTAATTGAAAGTGTGATGTTTGGTTATTTACACATGAAAAAATTTCTTCCCATAGGTATATGGGGAGTAGGGTTGGCAACTCTCAACACTGACTTAAATAGGTCACCTGGAGGGATGGATGCAGGTTCATGGGTGTTTTGTTGGGATGGAGTATTCAGGCATAACAACACTGAAATACAAAAAGCTCAGGAGCGTGCTAATGAAGGTGATATTTTGGTGAGCTGGCAGTATTTCTTAATTTTTTGTCATGAAATATTAATTTGTTTGTTTTTAATGTTTATAATAACTACCTATTTATTTTAGGGTGTTTCATATGATCACGTGGAGCTCAACTTTTATCTGAATGGAAAAAATATGGACAGTCCTGTGACAGGTGTTAAAGGACATGTTTTTCCTGTATTATTTGGTGAGTTAAAAGTGCATTGTCACATTAAAACTGGTAGTTACTGTACTCTTGGCAGAAATGAAATTTTTATTTGGCATTAATCCTCAGTACTCATTTACACACAATATATTTTTAATTAACAAGTTATTTTCTGAAGGCAAATTCATTGAGATGAGCTATAGTAAGTACAGATATGCAACCAATTTGTGAGAAAAGAAAATTTGTTAAAGACTGGTAGCCGAAATTCCCAGTTATTTGTGACTTTAACAATTTCGGCTATGTCTGCGTCCTCCTCGGACCAATTCAAACTTCTGTTTGCCACATTATCTAGAACATCATTTTGCAACCATTATGGGATTTAGTGTGTGGTTTATGAAGGTTTGAATCAATTCAGGGATGTGCTTAATTATCAAAAGAAGTTGTCACCCACTCACAATAAACAGGACATTCTGCTTCTGATCTCAGTTTATCACATTTTGAAATGTGTGACAAATGGTTTATAAATCTATAGGTAATTACAGTTGATGTTAAAGCATTCACCTTCGGTGAATAAATTTTGTACTATTTTACGCATACATGCACATCCCTTCATTCAGTCATTGGACATCGTAAAGTAATATACGTAAGAAAGACATTAATTGAAAAAGCAAACAGCTGTTAGATTGTATGGTGAAAGTTTTTCATGTCCAGTAAATATAATAAAAATTTCCCATTGTTTTATTTCCTGCTTTTTTTTTAATGAAAAACCCTTTGAGTTTGTTAATATTTTTATTACATTATATCAGATGTGGCTTACGGTTAAAGTCTCAGAGCAGTGGAGCCATGCCAAGAGACTAATTAGAAATTGTATTTGAATAATGTATCACAGATTCTGAATGATAAGGAAAACTTTAATATGATTTTCACTTACTGCTGTTCAACAGTGTGGCAGAAACTTAGCTTTCAAAAATTTTTCTAAATATGTCATTGTGCTTGGATGTTGTTAATCTATGTTTAATTACTTTGTAAGGATAAAGATAAATTTTGGTTTCTAGCACTGGGAGTTCTTTCCCCTGTATGAAGATCCTGCCAAGTTAGTTTTAGGCTCTATAGAGTTCATTAGAATTCAGCAATTAATTCACAATCAAAAACAAACAATTACAGTGACTAAAAAGATCTTGGTTTACTTGGAGCATTCTATTTTTGGGGTTTCTTTTCTTAACTGGGATGGTTTTTGCTATCTGTGCCCTACATAAAACTGTCAAAGCCTGTATTATGAGACATGCCTAAAAGAAACCAAAAATCTGTAGCATTCTCCAACACTCAAAAAATTGGCACAATTGCTGGATTATTTGTGCCTTTTCCTTAGAAATTTTATCCAAATTAGTATTATGTGAAAAAACAGAGGCATTTGGAGGACTGATTAAAGATGAACAGTAGTAGTGTACAGGTCTGGCACAAACAGTAAAAGACAGTGGGAGTTCTTTTTGGATGGGGTTTGACAGAACTGGCAAATCAGTGTAACGAAATGAATATATTTCCGAAAATGTGACACATATCCTCAGTTTAAGCATGAGGGCCACCAGTGGTACAATAGAGGTGATCATTATGATGGATAGAGTAAGAAAATGATCCCAATGGGTTGCAGAGTGGGGAGTATTCTGTTGGCTAAGGAGTTGGTCACAGAGAGTGTTACTGTCATTAACGATCTTGCAGCTAGCCAGTGCTGAACATACTTAATTGCACGTTTCAGGTTTCATGCCCCAATTGACTAGGATCAGCAGTGAGGAGTTTGACACAGGAACTCCAATCAGTGGGTTTTGTGCCCACAGTTGTAGGGGTTGGCAACATGTGCCAGTCACCGAGCACAGATCGGCTCAGCTCTAGGTTGTCTTTCTTCTCAAGCGATGTGTCAATAAGGGTACACCTCGTGGGGCAGACAGGCTATTCCAGTTTGTGAGCTCCGTATGAAGCACTCCCTTCTCTGTGGAGCAGTGAACAATCAAAAGGGTCAACATGGCTCATGACATGGTCACAGCAGGTGTCAAGGTGAGCCTTTTGATCTGCCTGCCTCGTTTTACATGATTGCCAACCCCACAAAAAGCTACTTGCTACCTCAGTGAAAGAGCAAGTTAATCAAATAGAGAACAATTGTTTGAAAATGAATTGCACATTTATATGGCTTCTGAAATTTTACCTTTCTTTTTAAGGAAATCCATCATAGTGTTTGCAGAATTGATTTAACGGATGGCCTTCATAATCATGTCCTAAAGAAAATATTGTTCCTTCATTGTTATTCTTTTCACCACAGGGGAAAAAAAGAAGAAAAAGAAAACTGCTCACAACAATATGTAGATCCAAATATGCACATAGCCTGTGTGGCATTTTTATGTAACATCAGAAGTACATTTCATTCCATTCCGTGGTTGGTGGTGGCGGCAACTGGTGCAGCAACAGTATTGAATAATTAAATAATTCTCAGTCTCTGTTGTAGTATTCTTTATTACTCCAATTACGCGTTTCGTGCTGTTAGCGCATCATCAGACTGGAAACAAACAAATGTTTTATTACAGTCCGTGTACCTGGCAGGCAGCGAATCTAATGTGGCTAAGGTGAGTAAATTTTGAAAAGTCAGACTTACTTGGGTGGGGATGGAGCCACAGAACTATCTAAAGCTGTGGTGGAGGTAGCTCATGAAAGTTATCAGCAACCTTGTAGGAGAGAACTGCACTCCCATAAAGGAAAAGCATTTCAAAAAGATATCACATTTACGGAAAAAGTACCACGCACCGCATCATGATCTCAATCAAAGCAGTAAACACCCAGGAATTTTCTCACTCACTGATAAAGTGACCAATCTCACATCTATTTAGTTTAGCAATCAACAGAATGTGCTTCTCAACAAAGGTGTAAAGCACAACATTTGACCTATTTTAAATGAGCAACATATCACTGATCTCATTGTTGACTTTACAATTGCTTTAGACTGCACAGTTGATGACAAAGCAGAAAAATTAAAAATCTCATGTAAGGCAAGTGAATTAATCGATAAACAGTTAGCCTCCAAATCCGTCAGTATAGATAAAAAAACTGTTATGTCCATAAACAAGAAGCTCAAAGAAAATGATGCCATTATTGTGCCTGCAGACAAGGGCAACATAGCTGTTATTGTTTATAGATCTGATTATATTAGCAAAACTCTTAGCTTTTTTAATGAGAACGGTATCCAACAGCTAGACCATGATCCAACACAGACTTACGTTAAGCCTGCATTCTTAACTGCACCAATATAATTTGCCCTGATAATCATTACAAATACAAAGTCATGAATCCAAGAATCCCAACCCTCCACTCCCAAATTAAGACCCACAAAAAACTCTTCCCGATTCGTCTCATTGCAAACTCTAGAGGCTGCCCTATTGAACCTATTTCCAAAATTCACGTTAAAAATGCTCAAGGAATTTTTCACCTTTGATACTACCTACTCTATTCCTAACCGACAAACTTTAATTCAACAATTACAAGGCAAATATTTCCCATCCTCTGCCTGTTTGGTTTCTCTCGACATAAAGAATCTATACACCAATGTTCCCGTCCAAGAGACAATAGATACTATCTTTGACAACCTATCTAGATATGGCAAACTAAATCCGGATGAAATTGACGAGCTCATCTCTCTCCTCCGCCTCATCACGTCGTACTATTACTTCTCCTTCAATAATAACCTTTATAAACAAACAGACAGCCTTGCAATGGGAAACTGCCTTGCGGGATTTTTAGCTGATATATTTGTGAACACCATTGAAAACCGTTATTTCACGCAAGCCGCCTCTATGTGCAAGAAAATACTCTTCTATTGCAGATACATGGATGACATTCTCATCATAATTAATGCACCCACAGTTGAAGTACCATCCCTTTCGAACGAATTTTGCAGTCTGTATCCAAAACTGATTTTTACCCATCACGTCATGTCACCTGACTGCTCCATCAACTACTTAGATCTCTCACCTTATCCAACAATCACATCACATTTGCGATTTACAGGAAGCCCACAACCAGTGATGCTGTCATCCATTCAACAAATATGTCTTCTGTACAGTTATAAAGTAAGCTTTTTCTCATCCAAGATTGACCACTTATGTGACCTCCATTTAAACAATGAAACAGTTGAGCAAGAACTTGGTAACTTGAGGCACATTGCTGGAACCAATGGGTAACAGGCTAGCCTGGTAGAACAATTGTACATCAGAAAAAACTACTGAATCCATCTATGTCTCCCTCCTGTTCATAGGAAATCTCTCTTCCAGACTTGCCAAACTTTTTAAAACTACCCACATAAAAGTAGCCTTCACGACCAATGACAAAATCCAGTATCGCTTTCACCACAGAGAACAGCTAGTTAAAGACCATTTTAGCCATTCAGGCGTCTACAAAATACATTAGCCAAACTGGACGAGCCTTCAAAACTAGGTTCTAAGAATATCTTTTAACTAAGAAAGGCGCTGTGAAAAATAATTCAGCCTTTTCCGAGCATCTCAAAAGAAGCAAACACATTCAGCCCCTCCTAGACAAATTGCAAGTTCTTCACATTGCTCTCAAAGGAAAAAAAAAACTCTCACTTCTGGAAGAATTAGAAATCACTAAGTTTGTAAAACGGTCCCCAGAACACAGTCTCATTATAAAAAATCAAACTTTTTATGACATAATGTTATCCATCTTTTTCCAAAATGACCCCCCTTCTGACAATTCACAAAATCTTTCTTCCTCCCCACCCCCAGGCCTCTGATAATACCAAGCTACTGCTTGGTAAGCCGCTCATTCTCGCAGGCGTAACTCTGCCCATACCACTTTGTTTAATGGCCGCATTTATGTTCCGCAGTTAACAACAACTAGCTGACAACTCAGTGTTGCTCAGGTATTTATTTATTTATTTATTCCTGCCATTTTTCAGGTGTATATTCATTTGTATAAGGGCTGTATGTCTATAAAATCTCTGGGAATTCAATTAGTAGTAAAGAAGTAATAGATTAAAACTTGGTGCCTGATAGGGTGGTTTTCCACGAAAGTTAATGTTTGTTATCATATCTCATGAACTATGTGTCATACTATTTAGAAGGTACATTCAACTCTATGTGTGTATACTATCTGTAAAATTTCCTGTAGCTACAATTAGTAGTGTACAAATTATAAATTGTAAAGTCATGGCGAATGCCTTAGTTTTGCTCCATAAAGAGCGGAAAAGTAGTAATCAAGAAACTTTTTCCTTTCAACATTTTATTATGGTTGTCAGTGAGAAAAAATAAATTTTTGGAATTATGTTTAAAGTTTGTTGCGAGTTACTAACTACTGTCACTCTCGTGCAGTGTATTTATAGTCTGGCCGCATTATGCGGCATTTTTCTGTGAATCCTATTGTGTCTTCTGAACTATGTGTTGTTTATGATTCTCAACCCTGCAGCAATTCTTACCTACCGGTAAGGAATATGTGTACCAAATTTGGTTGAAATCGGTCCAGTGGTTTAGGAGACAATAAGCAGCATTTTCGCTTACTGAAGCAGTTTTTCACACGTCTCATTATGACATCTTATGTAGTGAATTGTGTGTTGTACCTGATTCTTACACTTACGGATTTTAGTTTTAACTGCCCTTTTTTACTGAAAACTTTTCCAAGACCATAATGAACAAAACAGAAAAAGAATTACCCCTCCCCGTCGTACGAATATTCAGTTATAGTGCTGAATTCAAAAACACACAGAAAAATGTACTTTCAGTTTTTCTTCAAATTTTACAATTTTACGGTACATTTTCTAAAAAAAAAATAATTTCATACAAACCCTGTCCTGTCAAGTCGTGATTGATTTTGATTTTCTCAGGGAAGCCAAAACAGTCTTGGTCCAACCTTCCACTGCCCACACCGAAACTAACTTTACTGTGCGGTATCACTCCCTGTATACCTAGTAAAGCCAACCAATGCCCTTGAACAGTACAAGGAGTCCCTTTACCAGTTCTTTATTAGACATAATTTCTTCGGGTCGGGTTGTCCCAAATGTTCTGTGCCTTTTACTCTCCAATGCAATGCATTCGAAGATAAGATGTGATGCAGTTTCATCACCGTCATCACAGGTCCTACATTTAGGGTCCTCTTCTGTAATTCCCATTGTATGTAGGTGTTTTTTGAAATTCCCATGGCCTGTCAGCAATCCAACCTTGAGTCTAATCTCTCTCCTGTTCAGGCCCAGGATTGCAGAGCTTCTTTTAAAACATGGCTTTGGCATCATTACCTTGCCATGTTTTTGTTGATGGACTTTGGTCCAATATTCTACGTGCTGTCTTCTGAGCCAGTTACGTAGCTCCAATTTGATCATTGCCTTGGCGATTGTCAGGACAGGTTCCGGTCCAATAAATGGAGTCTCTGCCCCCATCCTGGCTAATCTGTCAGCATGTTCGTTGCCACTGATCCCCGAGTGGCCAGGGACCCACAATAGGTTTACTCTATTGCTTTCCCCGAGTTCCACCAGAACCACGTGAAATTCTGCAACAATTTTAGACCTTGTTGCAGGAGCTGCCAGTGATCTCAGGGCTGCCTGGCTGTCTGAATAGATAGAGATGCTACGATCTTTGTAGTACCTACGCTAATTCTCCTCCACACATGCCCTGATGGCAGTGATTTCAGCCTGGCATACTGAGGCCATTTTCCCTAGAGAGATGACGCCCTCCAGTCTTGGCTGCACCCCGTATACCCCGCCCCAACGCCTTGACCCGTCAGTGAACCAGACAATATCCCTTGTACGGTGTCGAACTATTTTCTCCCACTGCTCCCTACTTCCAATTGTTATATTGAAAGGCTTGTTGAAGCAGTATGGGGTTATAATATAGTCGGCTGGCATTTCCCCAACCTTTCCTATATTTACCTCACTCACTATTTTAGTGTGTGATTCTGGATATCCCAAAGAGTTCCAGTTTTTGCCAGTTTTGAGTCTGTATGCACCAGCCGCTGCCTCCATCTTGACCCAAAGGTGTAATGGGGGCATATCCAACATGGCTTCCATCCCAGCAGTTGGTGTGCTGCTAATTCCGCCTGTTATGGCTAAGCAGGCTAATCTCTGTACCTTACCAAGCTCCTTAGCAGCAACCTGCTGTCCTACCGTCTTCCATCACACAACTGCCCCCATAGGTGATCCTGAGTCTAATCACCGTGGTGTATATCCAGTGCATACCCTTGGGGCTCAGGCCCCAATTTTTGCCACAAGCTCCCCTGGTACTTACCAGAGTACCTTTTGCCTTGGAGCACCTGACAAGCGGTACTCAAGTGGTGCTCTTACAACCATATGGCAATTGATTTTTATTCATAGAAAAAAATTGTTTTCAGTTTTTCCAAAATGATCCTACTTTTCAGGCGACTTTTCCAAATTTTTATTTGATGTGAATCTTCCTCTTGCTTTCAACATTAAATGTGCAAAATTTTATCGCAATTGGACGAACGGTGTTGATAGCTCACTGGAAAAAGCTGTTTCAGTTTTCCCAATTTTCCCCTTTTCCAGACAACTTTTCCGTATTTTATCACCATTTAGACCTTACCTGGACTTACACGAATATTTCAAGACTAAAATTAGTCGAATCGGTTCAGCAACATTTCATATAGGATCAGACGTCTTCTAATAAAGAATTTCAACTGCAATGTCTCATTTTCTACAAATAAGTTTGAAGAAACAACTTCTACATATTACCCAAAACACTGAAGATAAGTTATCTAATTCCGGTGTTTATAAACTAATCTGTAGCGATTGTCCCTGTTATTATATTGGCCAAACAGGGCAGTGAAAGTAAGATATAAAGAACATCTACTAGGAAAAAATGGAGAAAATATACGTAACTCTACATTCGCTGAACACCTTTTTATTGCTATCCATATGCCGAAAAAGCTAGAAGACACTTTGGTTTTATGTAGAGAAGACGAGGGCCGAAAGCTTGATCTTTGGGAGGAGTTGGAGATTTTTAAACATTTAGAATCTAGAGATGGTAACATATTAAATGATCAGCTCCATCTCACGTGCAAACAGGTTTTTAAAGGGTTTAAACCAATACTATCAAAAAATTTTAAGTGAACGGTAACCTCTGCGGTGTCATTTCCTCAAAAGTCTATTTTATTTCATTATAAGCTTCTGTGGGTTTCCTATTCTATATTTTATTATTAACATGTATTGAGTACTGACACTGTAGCATTGTCATTAGGCGCATCCACCATGTCATGTTTACCTGGTGTCAACGCTTTGCTCAGACGGTCAGTCGGCGATTAGCACGCCATGCAGTCTGCTATGTTACACAGCATATGTTATCATTTTATATGTTTGACGTACCTTTGTCTAAAGGGCTACATTATATGTACATAGATTGACGCATGTAACTTTTCCACAGTAAGAATGTAATGTCCATGCATCTTCTGAAGAAGATTGATTTATATCAGTTGAAACCGCGGTAAAGTTTATTAAACTTTAATTTGCAACTGGATGGCTGTTATTTTACTGCTTTGCATTACCGTTGCTGTACGCAGCCATGTTTAAAATTTTGAAATTTTGGCGTACCACTTAATATAAACCATATTAATTTAAATCATGTGTATTTTAGGCCCAGTAGCTTTATAAAGGCTTTGTCAGATAGTCTAAGTATTGGCTCGATAGTGGGCGGAAAGAGTGGGCAAATCACGCACAAATGTCCAGGATAATGTTCATGTCACATTCTTGGAAGTTCAAGGATGTTTTAAACGTTGATAAAATATGGAAAAATTGCAATGGAAATATTTAAAACATGTAAAATAATGACTTGTTGTGTTGGATGCGTTCAGAGATATACTTTGAAAGAGTGAAGTTCGCTTTACATGATCTGTACCTGTATATGAGCTGTCAAAGACAAAAATGAATTGCTGTTCGTTATTTTCGCTAAAACAAGAGAACGGCTGAACCGATTTGGCTATATATCATTACATAAACCACTGTATCTATTGTGATGAAATCTGTAGTGGACCTAGCTTGAGTACTGAAATACCGGATAAGATACTTTAGAAAGTGTGTAATTCAAGATACTTTTGATACGAAGTATATAAAGAGAAATATCGAACAATAATTACTCTCTGGAAAAGCTATTTATTCTTTGACTTCTTAACTATTCTTCATAACTTATAATTAACTTTTAAAAATGCACTGTCCCTTCTGTAAAAAGTGGATAGACCGGCAGAACAACAGAAGTACATGTCCTAGCTGCACAAAAAAATTGTTAAGATGTGACGATTGTTTAACAATAAACTCTGATACCTTCAAGTTTTACATCAAATCTCTTTCTATTTTTTCTGAATTTTCTGGGGAAACTTTTCCAAATTTGTATTTCTAAAGAACTTTATGCTTGCTTTGAACATCAAATATGCAAAATTTTATTGCAATCAGACGAATGATATTGATATTCCATTGATAAAAGTTCTTTCAGTTTCTCACAAATTTTCAAATTTTCCGGCTAACTTTTCCAAATTTTTAGTTCATAAGAACGTTCACCTTTCATTGAACGTCAGATGATTAAAATTTTATCGTAATCGGTTGAATGGTTTTCAATGTATAGTGTTGAGTACATTTAGAAAAACACTGAAAAAGGAACTTGGTTCGAATTTTGTGACTTTCCTTTTCAACTGTCCCTATCTTTTTTTATCTTTTTACTGAAAACTTTTCCCTCTCCATCGTGCGAATAGTCAGTTATAGTGCTGAATTCTATTAAAAATGCACTTTAAAAGTTTTTCTTAAGTTTTCCAATTTTCCATTAGATTTTCCGAAAAAATTATTTTATACAAACCATGTCCTGTCAAGCCGTACTCAACCGTATGGTATTTGATTTTTTAATCACAGAAAAAAATCGCTTATGGTTTTTCCTAAATTTTCCTACTTTCTGGGCGACTTTTCCAAATTTTTATTTGATGCGAACCTTCCTCTTACTTTCAACATGAAATGTACAAAATTTTATCGCAATTGGACAAACGGTACTGATAGCTCACCGGAAAATGCTGTTTCATTTTTTCCCAATTTTCCTCTTTTTCCGGACAACTTTTCCATATTTTATCACCATTTAAACCTTCCCTGGACTTACATGAATATTTGAAGACTAAAATTAGCCAAATCGGTTCAGCCGTTCTCAAGTTTTAGCAAGACTAACAAACAGCAATTAATTTTTATATATAGAGATACTACCAGTTGTAAGCGTGGACCTGCCATGACAGCAACTCCTCCTGCTGCCTACGGTGAGTTTTATCATATAAAAAGCATTCTATTAATTTCCATATTGTATCCCTTTAGTCCCCAGTTATTCCACTATTCCACTTCAAATTGCCGTTATGTACTTTGTACGTTTACCCCTTTGCAGGGGCCCAATGACAGAACACACATTGTCAGGCTACCTCCACCACAGCTTTAGATAGTTCTGTGGCTCCATCTCCACCCAAGTAAGTCTGACTTTTCAAAATTTACTCACCTTTTCCACATTAGATTCATTGCCTGCCATTTACACGGACTGTGATAAAACATTTGTCTGTTTCCAGTCTGATGATGCGCTAACAGTGCGAAACGCATAATTGGAGTAATAAAGAATACTGCAACAGAGACTGAGAATTATTTAATAACTTCAGAAGTGTTATTTGCTGTAAAGAATGAAACCATTGTGAAAAATTCAATGTGTTGTAGTAGCTATCTTTCAGCAAAGTTCAGTTTTGCTAGTCAATAATTTCCAACTGGAGTGACGGTTGCAAATCATTGGGTGAAACCTAGAAAGGGAAGCTGGACAATTTCATTTGTTTTCAGAATAGTGAGCTCTCTGAATGTTGTTTCTTAATATGTGATGAGGTGCTTTAACTTGGCTTCGTAATTGTTAAAACTGGTATCTTCAGGTACATTTAAACAAGCCAGATGATTAAAGAACATTAAATTTCCATGGCATCCTGATTATTTTCAATGGCACCCTAGCTGATGTAACAGTTCTAGTTTATGAATTCAACAACTTACACCTGAAACTAACCTTTACACATGAAATAATGACCTCCTCCAGTGTCTTAAATTCTTTGGACCTACAGTAACAGTTAGCTGAAAACAAAGTTGTATTCCAAATCTATAGGAAACCGACCACATGTGACTCAGTCATACATGCATCTCTTTCATGCCATCCATGGCAATACAAAATGAGCTTTTTTAAATCAATGATTAACAGAATTTTTGAGAGTCACCTTTCTGAAACTTCCGTCAATAAAGAAAAAAATAATCTGGAATACAGCACCGAAATGAATGGTTACAACCCGTCCTTGGTTTGCAAAATGTACAATAAAAAACGTTCACAGCTTCACTCGGTAACACCTGATGAAGTTAAACGTATCCCCATTCCTTTCATGGGATATTTTTCTTATGACCTGGCTAAACTCTTTCGTGGCACAAATGTAAAAGTCGTATTTAGTAGCCCTTTGAGCATACAGCAAATTCTCCCACACAACGAACAAGCCAATAAGGACAGATACCTCTCCTCAGGAGTCTACAAACTACAATGTCCCGAATGCCCAGCTGAATATATAGGACAGACAGGCCGGACCTTCAAAGTACGTTTTACTGAGCACCTTCTTACAAAAAAAAGGCCAACTCAAAAAACATTTCCCTTTTGCAGAACACACTAAAGCATCCGATCATCAACAACCTACCATTGACAACATGCAAATCTTACATATTGCGCAGAAGGAGCATTAGTTAAATATACTGGAAGAGTTTGAGATAGCGAAGCGCGCTTACTTTGGACACCCACACCTCCTAAATGATCAGTTGGCATGCAAAGATCAAACATTCCTAGATATTATGATGTCTCTGTTCAAATAAATTTCCTCTCATTTACAAATACCACCATAAATTCTGTCCTGCTTAATAACCTCCCTTTCGTTAAATTTGTATTCAGATAGCTAGATTTCACCCCTCACGTCTTACACATCAGCTTCCTACGTCACTCCCTACCCACATTCCCTTAGTTAGTCGGACAAATCGGCGGTGCAGCACACCACGCCTGAACACCGCCCGTGAGCGCATTTGTAAACATGGGCTTATCTTGTATCACCAGAGACCACTGCTTCTATTAAGGTAATCTTAAAAATTGGTTTCATTTTTCTCACATCTTTACCTAGTATGTTCCAACTGTAATTCGTTGTTACCCGATCATTTGTAGGGCGACAAGAAAATCCAAAAAATTCCAGAAAAATAGAAACATCGCAATAACAACTTACGGTGTCACACCACGAAGAGCGCATTGTAAGCTTTGTTTACCATATATACTGTCTTCTTAACACAAAATAAGCCCATGTACCATTATAACCGTTTGTAATTCCTCCTTGTTATTTTGTGTAAATTCTGTCACGCAGATAATCTGAAGATGCCCTGATAAAGGGTGAAATGCATCATTAACTAATAAAATAATTTGCAGTCAAGACGGTTTGTAGGAATATTTATTCTAACTGATTGCTGTACACCATGGACTGGAAATCATTTTATTAAAGTTCTGTAATTTTCACACTTCTCTGCATTTGATTTCTTTAGAATTGGAATTACTATATTCTTCTTGAAGTCAGAGAGTATTTCCCCTTTCTCATACATCTTGCACACAAGGCGGAACAATTTCTTCATGACTGACTCTCTGTGATACCAGCAGTTCAGATGGAATATCATCTATTCCTGGGACCTTTTTTTGACTCAGATCTTTCAGTGCTCTGTCAAATTCTTCTTGGCCCCCAGGGGGCCCACAGCTCTTTTGTGGGTACGTGTGTGGCGCGCACGGGGCCCCAAGCCGAAGCAGCTTTTTTTCGCCCAAGGCTGCTTCACTTTCCCTTCCGGTTCATGCCTTCGCCCGGAGACAGGCGTCCTTTGGGAGTGAAGGTGGTTTCATGTCCTAGTTTTTCTTTTTCCTTGGTTTCTTTCTTTCCTAACCTTTGCTTCTGTCTTTCTCTCCTTGCTGTACTTTCCTAGCCTTCATCTCGTCCTCATTAGTCTCCGCTTCGGTGTTTGAGACACTTCTTTCTCTTCACTTCCTCTATTCTTCTTCTTTCCTCTCTGTGCATGTCTGAAGGCCGAGCCACACATTATGATGCATTGCAGGTGACAGGGTAACCCGTAATTCCCCGCCCCGGGTAGACAAGTAGGGCACATACGTACCCCCTGGTAAAGGCCAGGCCCAGGGAGGGGTGATTACCTGAGCTAGTACCTTCCGAACATGCCGATTGGTCCCTCCGTCCGACCTCGGGAGGTGTGCCGTGAGGTGTGAACAATCACCTAAGGCGGGTAAGCCGTCAGAGAGGGCCCCCACTAGGAAGGAGCGTGCCATTGGAGACGCCGGTAATCACGGGGGACACTTCCGCAATGACTTCCTTCACTTCTACTGTGACTTTGACCCAAAAAAGATCGATTCACCTCAGCATAAGAAAACTTGGCCCAATCTTCCGAAATTCCTAGTTGTTTCTCGAACCGACGGTAAAGATTTCACTTCTGTAAATCCTTTCATCATTCAGAAAGGTGTTGATGCGATTGCTGGCCCTGTTAAGACCTGTTCGCGTCAGCGCAATGGAACATTGTTGCTGGAAGCGGACAGTGTCTTCCAGGCGCAAAAACTAATACGGACTACGTTGCTACACACGTTTCCTGTCCAGGTAGAAGCACATCGCACGCTCAACTCGTCACGGGGGGTAGTTTTCACGAGAAGAAATACAAAACTACATGACCAATCAGGGTGTAACAGCCGTGCATAGGGTGTTGAAAAAGGTCGATAACCAGCTGACACCAACTCATACTGTGTTTTTGACGTTCAACAGAGTTGAACTCCCATCGAAGGTCAAAGCAGGGTATGAAGTTATCTCCGTTCGCCCTTATGTACCAAACCCAACGCGCTGTTTCCAATGCAATAGATACAACCACACCCGTGAATCTTGCCCTAATACAGCAAAATGTCACTTGTGGTAGGGACGCCCATGAGGGCGATTGCCCACCTCCGTCCCCTCACTGCCTTAATTGCAATGGTGACCATGCGGCTTCCTCTAGGGACTGCCCTGTTTATAAGGATGAAAAGGTCATTCGGCAAATTTGGGTTACGGAAAAGGTCTCAACATCTGCCGCTCGAAAGTTGTTGACGAGTCGAAAGCCCACTGTCCTCCCAGTGGGCAAATGCAGTAAGGCCCTCATCTTCACTCGACCTACTAGGGATGCAGGTACGCAGACCTGTGATTTCACTTTCGCTGACACAGTTGTGCGATCGCCCAGCCTGAAGATTGCCCGTTCCACGTCCCCGCTTCCTCCTGCTGCTTCTAAAGTTCAGTCTTCATCAACTTCTAATAAACCGCGGGCACCTAAACAAGATGCCCGGACTTTGAAAAAAGAATCCCCCCGTGAAGATTTTCTACGTACTCAGGCTTCTCAACCGCCAACTGCCTCTTCTCACCTTCACTCTTCCAGAAGAGCCAACAAAAAAGAGTTCCTCTCCTTCCCCGCCGAGGCGTGACTCATCCGTCACGCCGCCCAACAGTAGTCGGCCCCAATCATCGTCTGTCTCGCCGGGACACACTACTGTTAGCCGGGCAACTGGCATTTTACCGGCGGCGGAAGCTGCCCTTCCTGATCAACTCGGGAATGTGGCACGGAACACGATTCTCTGCCTCTAGATAGCGATAGTAGTGCTCCCTCGAAGTCCGGTCCTCAGCGACCGTCTAGGTGACCCTGCCTGCTTGTTCCTTTTTATCCTATTTTCTTCTCTCATTTTTTATCATGACGCTCCTTCAATGGAATATTCGCGGCATTCGTTCCAATCGGGAGGAACTTAAACTATGCCTTAGATTGCACTGCCCGCTTATAGTTTGTCTCCAAGAAACTAAGTTACATCCATGTGATCATGCAGACTTCCCCCACTACACCTCTGTGCGTTTCGACCTGCCACCTGTGGAAGGTACCCCAGCCCATGGAGGGGTTCTGATGCTCATTTGGGACGACGTCTATTACCATCCCATTTCATTGTATACTCACCTACAGGCAGTTGCTGTCCGCATCACTCTATCCACCTTTTCCTTTTCCCTCTGTAATATCTATTCGCCATCATCATCCGCCCTTACTAGGGCAGATGTGCTACACCTCGTTGACCAGCTCCCTCCACCTTTCGTGTTGGTAGGCGACTTTAATGCCCACCACCCCTTATGGGGCTCTCCACCACCTTGTCTGAGAGGCTCCCTTTTGGTGGACCTTTTCCAACACCTCAATCTTGTCTGCCTCAACACCGGTGCACCAACCTTTCTTTCCGACACAACACATACTTATTCCCATATAGACCTCGCGATATGCATATGGAACATCTCTAAAACCGACTGGCGGCTTTATTCTTCCATGGCTGTTTTTCACGATCAGAATTTTCCCAGCTGTGACAGTCAGGTCGAATACCTCACAGAGGTTATTTTCACAGCTGCCAAACATTCCATAACTCGTACATCCTCTTCTCCATGTCGCATCCCGGCCCTTGGTGGACTGCAGCCTGCCGCGACGCTCTTAGAGCAATAAGCTTGCTGGACTGCTTTTACCGGTTATTTTAACCGCTTTACTCCCTCCTCGGCTGTCTGGGGTGGCCTACGCCGTTTATCCGGCATCAAGGTCCACTCGCCGATTTCTGGCCTGACCATCGAGAACGCAGTCCTTGTGGACCCCACTGATGTTTCCAACGCATTGGGCTGTTGCTTTGTGGAGGTTTAGAGCTCTGCCCATTACCACCCTGCCTTCCTCCCTCGCAAACAGGTAGAGGAGGCACGGCCGCCTTTTCTCCACTCTTTTAATCGCGAAAGTTATAATGTCTCCTTCACCATGCAGGAGCTAGACCGTGCTCTCGCCCTGTCCCGATCTTCTGCTCCCAGGCCCGATTCCATCCATATTGAGATGCTGAAGAACCTTTCTCCTGCGGGCAAGTGTTTCCTACTTAGCACATATAATCGCATATGGACTGAAGGACAGGTTCCCACAAGTTGGTGTGAAGCCATTGTTGTTCCCATCCCCAAACCAGGGAAGGACAAACATCTCCCATCCAGTTATCGCCCCATTTCTCTTACTAGCTGCGTCTGTAAGGTGATGGAACACATGGTTAATG
This sequence comes from Locusta migratoria, assembly GCA_026315105.1. NCBI lineage: Eukaryota > Metazoa > Arthropoda > Insecta > Orthoptera > Acrididae > Locusta > Locusta migratoria. Next base: position 581,900,927 of record CM048745.1, on the reverse strand, counting down.
CTCGGTTGGTCTGGCTCCTCGAATCTCGATGCCTCCTGACTAATATTCAATGTGGTTTTCGTAGACACCGCTCTGCTGCTGATCACCTCGTCATCTAGTCGACCTTCATTATGAATAACTTTCTAAGGAAGCGTCAAATGGTAGCAGTGTTCTTCGACTTAGAGAAGGCTTACGATACCTGTTGGAGGGCGGGCATTCTCCGAACATTGCACACATGGGGCCTTCGTGGCCGCCTCCCTCTCTTTATTCAATCGTTTTTGGCGGATCGCAAGTTCCGGGTATGGGTGGGCTCTGTTTTGTCAGATACCTTTCGCCAAGAGAATGGGGTGCCACAGGGCTCTGTCTTGAGCGTGGCTCTTTTTGCCATTGCAATCAATCCGATCCTAGACTGTCTTTCAGCCGATGTTTCCGGATCCCTTTTTGTAGATGATTTTGTAGTTTATTGCAGCGCCCAGCGGACATGTCTCTTGGAGTGTTGTCTTAAACGCTGCCTCGACCACCTATATTCCTGGAGCATTGCGAACGGCTTCCGCTTCTCCACTGAGAAAACAGTGTGTATAAACTTCTGGAGATACAAGGAATTTCTTCCACCATCTCTATGTCTCGGCCCTGTACCTCTCCCATTCGTGGAGACAACAAAATTCTTGGGGCTAATGTTGGATCGTAAACTTTGCTGTTCCCCACACGTGTCTTACCTGGCTGCCCGTTGTGCCCGATCCATTTATGTTCTCCGTGTCCTCAGTGGCACATCATGGGGAGTGGATCGTACCGTCCTGCTTCACCTTTACCAGGCCATTGTTCAGTCAAAGCTCGACTACAGAAGCCTTGTATACTCTTCCGCACGGCCGTCGATTCTCCGCCGTCTCAACTCTATCCACCATCGGGGATTACGTCTGGCGACCGGTGCATTTTATACCAGCCCTGTTGAAAGTCTGTATGCCGAGGCTGCTGTATTACCCTTGACCACTCGGCGTGACATACTCTTGTGTCGGTACGCATGCCGCCTGCAGTCGATGCCCAACCATCCATCTTACTGATTATTTTTTGATGACTCACTCAATCGCCAATATCAGTTGTCTGAGATAACCTTGCTTCCACCTGGAGTTCGGTTTCACCGCCTACTACAGTGGCTCGATTTTACCCTTCCTTCCACCTTTCGGTTGAGCGACAGCCCATTGCCACCGTGGCATCAGGCCCAGGTTCACACTCATCTTGAACTTAGTTCGCTCCCCAAGGAGAGCACTCCGGATTTGTTATATTGCTCGAGGCTTCTCGAACTCCATTCGCAGCTCGATAATGCCATATTTATCTACACTGATGGTTCTAAAAGCACTGATGGTGTCGGATCTGCCTTCGTCGTCGGGGCAGCCGTTTCCAATACAAGCTCCCTGACTGGTGCTCGAACTTCAAGGCTGAGCTTTTTGCCTTCCACCAGGCCGTTTTGTATACCTGCCGCCACCGCGAACCTTTCTATGCCATATGTTCGGACTCCCTTAGTGCCCTGCAGAGTCTTAAGGACCCTTTCTCGAACCATCCTCTCGTGTATCGGATCCAACGCTCCCTCCAGTTGCTAGCAGATGACAGCTGTCACGTTTCTTTCCTGTGGGTCCCTGGCCACGTGGGTGTGCCCGGGAATGAGGGCGCCGACATAGCAGCCAAGGCCGCAGCTCTTTTGCCTCGCATGGCTACCTTTTGCATCCCACCGGACGATGTTCAACGGGCTCTTCGCCGGAGTATCGTGTCGTCATGGCACAGTGCATGGCTGTCACTGTACAACAATAAATTGCAAACTGTCAAACCAATCCCGACCGCTTGGAGGACCTCCTCACACCCCTCTCGGCGGGAGGTGGTCATCCTGGCCCGGTTGCGGATCGGTCACTGCCGATTCAGCCACCGTCATTTGCTAACCGCTGACCCTGCACCGCTGTGATCCTGTGGTGAATTGCTGATAGTATGACATGTTTTACTGTCTTATCCTAATTTTAATCATCTCCGTATAGCCCTTAACTTGCCGTCTACTCTGGAGGAACTTTTAGCTGATGACACACGAGCCGTTGCTAGAGTTTTGCGTTTTATCAACATGGCCAATTTATCAAAGGATATTTAACCCTTCTAATTGTTTTTATCTCTCATTTTTAGCTTTCCCTTGATACTCTATCTGTCAGTTATAAATTTTTTCGAGATCTAGCTAATCTCTGTTCCGCGCTAATGACATGAGAAGTTGTGCGCCCTAAAACCACACACACACACACACACACACACACACACAAAATTGCTGTTTCGTTTCACCTATCTCATTGTCCTCTACTTTCTGTTCCATTTTTATGATACTGCTTCCTTTCATTTCTATAGGTCCTCTAGATATTCCTTCCTCCTCTTTTCCTTCTTTGCTGGTACTGGTTTTCCATCTCAGATCTTGATATTCATGCAGCTGCTTTTCTTGTCTCCAAGCACCTATGTTATTTTCCTATAGGCAGTATCTATTTTACCTCTAGTTACATTCTTCTACTGCCTTGGCATTTGTTCTCTAGCCACTCCTGCTTAGCCAGTCTGCAATTCCTTTCAACCTCATTTTCAGCCCTGTGTAATCTCTTTTGCCTGCTTTGCTTGCTGTATTTTTATATTTTCTCCTTCCATCACTCAAGTTCAATAACTCCTGTGTTATCCAAGGAGTTCTATTAGGCCATGTCCTCCTACTTATATGAGCCTTTTTAGCCTTCACTACTCTCTCTCTGAGCTACCCATTCTTCTTCTGATGTTTTACTTTCCCCCATTTCGGTCAACCATAGCCTAATGCTTCCTCTGAAACTCCCAACAACCTCTAGTGCCTTCAATTTATCCAGGTTCCATTTTATTACTTTTCTACCTTTTTCCAGTCTCTTTAAGTTTTAATCTACAGTTCATAATGACTAAGTTATGGTCACAGTCTATATCTGTTCCTGGATATGTCTTACAGTTTAAAACCTAGTTTCTAAACCTATGTCTTACCATCGTAAAGTCGATCTGGTAATTTCTGGTGTCTCCTGGTCTCTTCCATGCATACAGCCTACTTTCATGATGATTAATCCAAGTGTTTTTTTTTAACAAAATGTAACATAATAACTTCCTTAGGGGAGGTTTAAAGATGTACTTCATTTATCTTATGGCTATTAAATTGCAAAAATTTGTGTAAGTTGAGAATATGTGCCTGGCTGAGAGCAGGCCAGGGTAGTTCCTGCAGCTATGATATCCATTGTCTCCCAAGCAGTTTAGTAGATAGAGCATCTGCCTAGTAAGCAGAAGACTGAGGTTCAATCCCTGGGCTGGGCACAAATTTTCAACTGCCTCATAGAATTAAATTCAATACGCACATGAGCAGCTAAAATGTTTGACATCCTTGACTGTGTTTTATATTGCTGCAAAGGATCCACTATCTGCTCTTTGAGGCATGTCCGCAAAAACAGACATTATATATTTTTATATTCATATGATAGTTGAATAAGTTTGAATGCATTACATTTAATATTATATCTGCATTTTTCAGTTGATGATGGTGCCATTTTAGATATCGTGTTGGACAACTTCAATTATCCTCCTCCTCAAGGTTTTGAAAAAATAATGCTGGAGCAGTCTTTACTTTAGTGCCTTTAGCACTGATTGTGAACCACAAAAGCTACTGCAAAGCACTGATATATTTATTCATCATTTTCACACATCAAATAAGTGACTTCATTGAGTATAGAGGACTTCAAAATAGTGAAGAAAATGGACCAAGCTTACATTTGTCATGGTGAAGAGAATCTCCAGAAATGTCGTCCACCGTAACCATATAATGCTAATATTATAAAAAGGAACAGTTCAGTTGTAGTTGTAATAGATGGTAATGGTGGTAACTAACACTTTTTGAAGCAAGCTAAATCTCTCTCTCTCTCTCTCTCTCTCTCTCTCTCTCTCTCTCTCTCTCTCTCTCTCTCTCTCTGTGTCTGTGTGTGTGTGTGTGTGTGTGTGTGTGTGTGTGTGTGTGTGTGTGTGTGTTCTATAAAATTTCTGCAAATGTTAAGTCTAGGCATGGGAAATGGATAAGCTGATCATTATAAGTAAGAAATTAAGAGGCTGAAAAAAAAAAAAAATCAGGAAGATAATCTATAAGCAGAAAACCAAAATAATTTGTGAATAGAAATTAAAGAGAAACAATTAATGAAACAACTGATAAGTTGGTAGGTAAATGTGTTGAGTCACCTTCTCGAAGACAATATGTTGTTACACATTACAGCCTTAAGAGCTCAAAATAACAAATTTCACATGCCCATAACTAAGTAATGAAGACTGAAACTATTGTTTCTGGACCTTATCAGCACTTAGTATTGACTAGACAGTTTTATAGATGATACAATTTCTCTGCCCTCTACAGTTTTCCAACCTTTGGAGTTTTATTCTGATGTTTCATTTTTCAGCTTTTTCCTCTTGTATCTTCTCACCTATCCCCTTGCCAATACATTTCTCACCTAATGTGTCATGTTACATCTACCTACCACATAAAGTTATCTTTAATACAGTTATTACACTGTTCGTTATCCACAACCCATGACAATAAAGTTCACTGAATAGTCCTATAATATTAACATGGATGACCTGTGATCTACAATTACCTTACTGTCCACTGAAAGTCACGTTTCATAACTGTGCACTGCTGAATTCTGCAATACATGTCCTGGAAATTTTGACCGAAGTCTTCCTTTGGAATGGTGCTCAAAAGCTTGATCACGTTTTGTTGTATGTCAGGAATATCATCAGACCTATTTTCCTTTCAATATCAGTCCGAGTCAGGAAATAGGAATAAGTATGGAGAATTGAGTTCCCTTTTTTGCCAGGAACTGTTGGGCAGTATTGGCTTTGTGTGAGTGAGTGGTGTTGAGCAACTTCACCATCCACAACACTTGTCGGATCTAAATTCTCCTGACTTCTTCCTATTCCCTTGACTCAAACTTGTTTGAAAGGAAAGAGATTTGATGATTTTCATGATGTACAACTAAACATGCTGATACTTTTGAACAACATCTCAAAGGAATACTTGTGCAATGTTTCTAGGACATCTATTGCAAAGATCAGTGGTGAATAGTTATGGCAGGTGACTGTTTCGAAGGACAGTAAGGTAATTTTGTTCATATTTCATCTAAGTTAATGTTAGAGGACTGATCACCAAACTTTGTCAGAGTTTTAAATTGACTGTATGTACTTTCTCATTTTGAAGCACCCGTTTTTATTATTTCTTTCACAAAGCCCTGTTCTTTCAGTTTTAATAAAAAAACTTTCAAACTAAATTATGTATCACATTACTTGCATTTAAGTTCCTTTGCCATTCATATTCATATTAGTGATGCTTCTTTTTGTAATGTGTGTTCTTTTGGCTGTATGTATGTCTTTATTTGCTTCCACACTATGTTACGTGACAAACACTGCTTCGTTAATTTTCTCTGTACTATAGAAACAATACTCGGAGTTTCGACCCTTACATTAACAATTTTGTCTTTGTGTGTACTTTTCTCAACATTGATAATCTCAAACATAGCATTTCGGAATCAGAACCTTTCATTCCTCTTACCCCATCAGGTAGTCCATTAACAATACTTGTATACATATTATTCCATCTGTGTTCTAGGGGCATATAAAATAGCAGAGCTTCTTCATTCCAGTAGACTGGCTGTCTGTTGTTTGCAGGTAGTAGTCAGATAAAAAGTGAACCGCTCTGCAATATAAAGAATGTATATTGTGAACAGTAGCTTAATTTGCATTTGTCAATGTGTTGCTATTGATTAGCTTTGAGTACAATTATTTTATGATTTACGAATTTCCCTTTAATTTAAAATCAATGTACATTGTCAGTAACTTAGTTACGAAAAGTTGTATGACTTGCTGTTTTATTTTTGTCATTTTTATTATTATTACTACATTGTTGCAATACTGATCATTTTTATATGAATACTGTATTTACAATTAAGAGGAAAAGGCAATCTACTTCATGATGTTTATTGTACAAATACTGATCCAGTATTAATTAAATAATTATTATTTTCTGCTGAAAATGAATTTTTACCTAGTTTTTGGTTGATTAATTTTGTTTTAATTATTGATTTATGTAACAGGCATTGCCTCTCCCATATTTCTTTCTGTGGCATAACAGGAAGAAAAATAAATATTATTTATTGGTAAAGTGTATGAATTCAAAGTTTCTGCATAGCTTACAAATATATTTATTTAAAGAAGGAATAAAATCTTGAGTACAACCATGAATACCTTGTTTATCCCTTCATGACCTCTAGGGAATACTTAAGGACTCTGATGTGAAATACTGAATTTCAGTGGCACTCTATCGATTATTTTCATCCTATCTATTACAATAGACTATTACTAATTGAATCATTACTTGCACATATCATATATTTCCACAGATAAGATGATGGCTGAATCATAAAAAAGCCCCAAAATCTGAGGTCATCTGATGTGATGGTACCAAAAAAAAAAAAAAAAAAAAAAAAAAAAAATATATATATATATATATATATATATATATATATATATATATATATATATATATATATAAAATATTATAGAAGGAGACCTTCCAGGTAGGAAAATGGTATAAAATAAAGATTTTTGACTTACCTAAAGTACAGGCTCGTCGATAGGAACACCAAACACACACAAAAACACACAACCATTCGAGCTTTCGCCACCAGTGGTGGCTTCTTCGGGAAAAAGAGGGAGGAAGGAGAGGAGAAAGGGAAGGATACGGGTTTTAAGGAAGTGGAAAAGGAGCCATTCCAATCCCAGGAGTGGAAGGACTTACCTTAGGGGGCAAAAGTATTTGTTTACCTTCCTTTTTGTCCCCTAAGGTAAGTCCTTCCACTCCTGGGATTGGAATGGCTCCTTTTCCACTTCCTTAAAACCCGTATCCTTCCCTTTCTCCTCTCCTTCCTCCCTCTTTTTCCCGAAGAAGCCACCACTGGTGGCGAAAGCTCGAAAGGTTGTGTGTTTTTGTGTGTGTTTGGTGTTCCTATCGACGAGCCTGTACTTTAGGTAAGTCAAAAATCTTTACACTTACCAGGCGAAGGGGCACAGGCAGTGATAGCAACAAATAAACACACACACACACACACACACACACACACACACACACACACACAAACGCTAGCTTTCGCAGCCTAGCTGCTTCATCAGGCAGAAGGGAAGGAGAGGGAAAAGGAAATGATGAGGGTTTTAAGGAAGGGGGTAAGGAGCCATTCCAATCCCACCGGGAAAGTTTCCCTCTATAATTTTCGTTTCATCTATATATATAATTAGATTGAAATTTAGTCTGAAATTGGTAATTTCGCAGATGTGCTGCAAGGTGCGGCTTCGACCTCCAAACGATGCGTATCGAAGCGGTTAAGTATCGAAATGATACATATCGAACAGGTGAATATTATGATTTTTATGAATATGTCGTGATTTTAAAGGATGTAGTTAGGCAGGAACCTAAGAGTACAGCTTTCTGGGTAATTTACAAAAAAGCTTACAATCGAAGTAACTTGCCCAGAAATGATATATATCAAACGTACAACTGTAAATCGATTTAGTGTTGCTGAACTGTAGATTTGGTCGCTACACACCCTCATGTACAAAAAGAAAAAAAAATTATTTAACCTATACCTAACTTTCATAAGGCTACGCTACAGATAACTTTTTAAAAAGATTTAGGAAAACAAAGTTTTGCGCAATTTCTTTTTAAATATTCGCTTTTTGAGCTTTATTAATTTACTGAGTGGAAAATGGCACATACAACAACCTATATGCCATAAAGCAGGAATAGAATTATTTACAATGCAGCTTGATTTTACAATGTCGCTTGTCAAAAATAATTTCTCAATATAGGTATCCAGAGTCGCACTGAAACGATGAGAGTATATTTACATACGGAGCTGTGAATGGGTTAAAATATTTTGGAGCTATAGTCAACAATTGTAGCTTCCTTTGAAATCCTTTATCTTCTGTTTTCGAGAAATTTCATGCGTTTTCACCCACATAATATGTGCATCGGCAAAAGAAATTACTTTTTTAACTTCTCGGTGTAATTTAAAAAAATGCTTCTTCACGATCAGATACAATGTAGTACTACAAGCACAAAAGTTCAAAATCAGATTGCAAACACTGCAAAAAAGGGTGAAATCCAGGTGTACCAATCAAGAAAACTACTTAGTGCAGCTTCTAACGGCACTTTTCGGAACTTTCTGAAGCTTTGCTTCTGAATCTAAAGTACCAGGAGTATTTTTACATCCCGAAAACTGGAAAAAAAGTGCGGCATGCATTCGGGTAAATACAGGTAACTTGGGGGTTGCCTTATACACCAAATATGAACTTAAACTATAAAATTTCTTATTTGCGGAAATATATGTGTGCCCCATTATTGAGTGTGTCTGAAATGTAATTTAAACTGAGGATGGGATTGTGAGGTGCGGTGACTCGAGCTGCTGGTGCTCAAATGATTCTCGAGAAGCTCTCTGTGCACCACTTGACTGGGGCATCATATGCTCGGTTATTTGAACTGATTACTGATGCCGACAGGCAATGCATGCAGCTCACTATGATTCAGATTAAAATATGGATACATGAAAACTAAAATCGTGAAGGAGGCAGACTTTATGACTGATGAAATATGTTTTTAAAATTCTCTGTAATTTAGCAAAAAACACAGCAGGCATGACAAGACTTTTATAATTACCTAATATATCTAACAATCAAACACAGACATCCACAGCTACAGGAGCACATTTTTCTATTAGTGCAAAGATGATTCAGATAGTGTCAGAAACAGTCCGCCAATATAAGAAAACTTCAGTTTTTAATTTGACCCCAATAACATAGAACACTCGTCAAAATTAACACTATCCAAACTTTTGAACAGTATGATGATAGAAAAAGCAACTGTCGGTTTTGTAGGTGTAAACTGTAGTAGCTGTTTTCAAAAAGTACAAGAGCTTTAAGTTGAAACCATAAGCACAGAAGCCAAAATCTTTGTAGATACTTAATGCTGGCTTAAACAGAAGATAATGTAAGCTCCGCCGCCGCCTCCGCTGCTGCTGCTGCTGCTGCTGCTGCTGCTGATGATGATGATTAACTCAGTGCAGATAAAAGAAAGTCATGTATGTGACACCAATCATTCACAAGTTCTTGCTTGCACATAGAAAAGACAGTGATTACTACTGCTATGGATAAGTACTTTCTTGGGTAAAATTTTTCGATGCTTCTCGCCGGGCTCCAGTGCTTATGTTGACAACAGATGAACAATGAGTGTAAATTGCGTTAATATTGTTCACGAGCCTCAGAGTAAATGTTTATCCTGCTCGTTTCAGTAGCATCAAAATTAATACTGTACCTGCTCTATGGTTGACAAGTTCTTGTATGTACCCTTGTCTGTTGAGAAGAAAATAATTTTTGTTTTCATTGAAGTTGTCATGAAAAAACATTTATTGGTCATCTGAGTTGCCATCATTACCATTGGTGCCAACATAACCACTGCAGCCTGGCGAGAAGCGTCTTACAATTTAACCCTTTCTTGTATAGCAGTTTCACTCAGCCTCCAGAGAGCAGAACAGTATTGACAATTTCTTGGAAATACTTGAGAATTTATCAAGACTTTGCCTTAGCGTTGTATGTTTTTCGAGCACACTTTATCAAAAAAGGTTTTATATGCCCTAGGACATCTGAAAAATTGGTTAACACTTGGGATCTTTCATTCAGGAAATATCAGGAATTTTTTTACATTGTTTTAGTTATCAGTTAAACTTGGCCACACAGACGAAGAATTAAACTTTTGTCGTTTTGACTGGTAATAATTCATACTCCAAGAAAAATTTTACTTTAGTCCCCTACCTCAAAAAATACTGTGGCATGAACAAAAACGAGAGAGTATTGACAAAATAAACTGTTGCAAAGAAATTGCAGAGCACACAATGCAGTGTTCTTGGATTCAGGTTAAAGTATATTCTTCAAACAGCGAACCAACACTTCCGTACTTAGTCACTTCCAGCCAGGTTAAGCACATAATTTAAAGTAGCTGTAGTCAGATTTAATTAAGACATTCAAACTCAGTTGTGCCTCTGTCATTTCCAATATATGCAATTATAATTTTTAAACTTCCTGATGTTAATTGTTTGATTAAATGTTCTTAATCAACATAAGGAACAACTCAATTTTACTGAGAAACTTCTTAAAATCAATTTATTCACCTTATACACTTACAGACAAATAATAGAACAGTATGTTGAACATCAGTCAAACCATGAATGAATAATACATTAACACCATGAACGTACAAAAAAATCAAGAAGGATTAATGCTTTATTTGTCTTTTCTGTCCTGTTCAGTTACTCTTAGATCACGGATAAGCCTCTTCTATTACTGCATGTAACTTTTGTGACTACTTTGCACCACCTTTCGCCCCCAGAATATGTAACAAACATTGATTCTGGTGGCAGCTTCTGCTCTGTGCCAGCCTAATATTGATTCAATTAAAATTTAGATACCTCAAGTCGATGTAAAAAGGTAGTAGTGTAAAATGTAACACTACAAGAAGTCTGTTGACAGTAAAATGTTTCAAATCCCTGAAGAGTTAATTGTATAACACTTTGTAACAAAAAATTGCTTTTGATAATCCTGATGTCACAGCTGTTTACTTTTGTAAAATATCATTGGAAAAGTTAGCAAATAGTAGTAACATTAATTTCAAAGTAAATGTTTCAAGTTTTTCACATACGTACAAATCACTGAAACAGATGAAAGCTGAGGTGACAAAATAGGTTGTGGCACTGACTGTGGATTAAGTCCATATCTTTTAAATTTTAAGTCTGGGAATAATAATAAAATTTGACAAATGTGTTGTTTGGTGTTACTATATGGTAGTAAATCCCACTTGAATGGAAAGAGGAAAAATATTTAGATAGATTTTGAAATGAAATTTTTTGGAGAAAAGCAGTTAAATTTATAAGGACTGACAGGGAGAGGAACGAAGAAATATTTTTTAGAGTAGAAGAGATAATAGACCTAGTGGATATGAAAAAATAAGAAAAAGTATCTTTAGAGTGACCTATATTGGTTAAGAAGTGTCTGGTGATGAACAGTCGTTGAATGGAAGATTACAGGGAAGACAGTGATAGGAAGCTGTCTTGAGTGTGTAATGACATTAAAAATGTATGAGGTTGCAACCTGATTGTGTAAACTGCACAGAACAAAAGAAAATAGTGGTAATCCCACACCTGTCATAACACGCACACACATGCGCGCGCGCGCGCGCGCGCGCACGCACTCACACACCACACCACACAAAATGATAAACACATTGAGTTAAAAACCCGCAAATATTGTGATTAATGATCCAGTTTTGGGTATTATTTTGTAATAATGAATTATTAATTTTACTGTACTTAAACAGTTTGTTTTCAGATGCAAGTCAGGTGGTGGCCATGAAATATAGATGCTTTACTTACCAGGCGAAAAAGTGCAGGTACATTGATAGACACACACATGTAAAAACATGCACAAACATACAAATGCTGAACTTTCGCACCTCTAGGTTGCTTCTACAGAAAAAGAACAAGGGAGGAGAGGAAAAAAAGGAAAGGATGAGGGGTTTTAAGGGAGTGAGTGAGGAGTCATTCCAATCCCAGGAGAGGAGGGACTTAGTTGGGGAGAAAAAGAACAGGTAAACATACACCAAGGCAGACACATCTAAAAAGCAAAGAAGTTGGACAGAGATGCCAGAGGCAGAGGCAGTGTCCAGACATCAGAGGCAAAAATGTTGTTGAATGGTGGGTGGGAATTTGAAATGAATGGAGGTTGACACCTGGTGGGCAACAGGAAGAGAGAATATGCTGAAGGGCAAGTTCCCATCTCTGGAGTTCTGAAAGGTTGGTGTTGGTGGGGAAGTATCCAGATAACCCAGATGGTGTAACATTGTGCCAAGATGGCTGTGCACCAAGGCATGTTTAGGCACAGGTTGATCCTCATTACCAACAAACACTGGCTGTGACCGTTCATGTGAATGGACAGTTTGTTGCTGGTCATTCCCACACCGAGCGCTTCATTGTGCTGGCACGTCAGGTGGTAAATCACATGTGTGCTATTGCAAGTGGCTCTGCTCTTAATCGTGTACAACTTCTGGGTTACGGGACTGGAGTAAGTGGTGGTGGGAAGGTGCATAGGACAGGTTTTACAAGGGGGGAGGGGGGGGGCAGTTACATGGGTAGGAGCCGGAGGGTAGGGAAGGTGATTTGGGGATTTCATAGGGATTAATTAGGAGGTTACGAAGGTTAGGTGGGTGGTGGAAAAACACTTTGGTAGAGTGGGAAGGATGTCATGACGGATGGGTCTTATTTCGAAGCAGGATTTAAGGAAGTCGTATACTTGCTGGAGAGCCACATTCAGAGCCTGTCCAGTCACAAAAGTATCTGGTGACAAGAGGGGCTCTTCTGTGAAAGATTCTGGGTTTGGGGGAATGAGGCCACTTTCTCATGACTGAGATACCTTCCCTACCCTCCAGCTCCTACCCCCCTCCCACCCCCCATAAAACCTGTCCTATGCACCCTTCCTCCACCACTTACTCCAGTCCTGTAACCCGGAAGTTGTACATGATTAAGAGCAGAGCCACTGCAATAGCACCCATGTGATTTACCAACTGATATGCCTGCACTGTGAAGTCTTCTATATGAGAATGAACAGCAACAAACTGTCCATTCACATGAACGGGCACAGGCAGACAGTGTTTGTTGGTAATGAGGATCACCCTGTAGCTAAAATGGCCTTGGTGCTCGGCCAGTACATCTGGGCACAGTGTTACACTGTTCGGGTTATCCGGATGCTTCCCACTGACACCAGCCTTTCAGAACTCTGGAGATGGGAACTTGCCCTTAAGCATATTCTCTCTTCCCGTTGCCCACCAGGTGTCAACCTCCATTAGTTTCAAATTCCCACCCACTTTGCCTCTGATCTCTGGACAAAGCCTCTGCCTCAACTGGCATCTCTGGCCAACTTCTTTGCTTTTTACATATGTCTGCTTTGGTGTGTTTGCATGTATATGTGTGTGGGTGTGTGTGTTTACGTCTGCTTTTTTCTCCAAAGTAAGTCTTTCCTCTCCTAGGATTGGAATGGCTCATCACACACTCCCTTAAAACCTGGATTCTTTCTGTTTCCCTCTCCTTCCCTGCTCTTTTTCTGAAGAAGCAACCTAGGGTTGCGAAAGCTCAGCATTTGTGTGTTTGTGGGTGTTTTTATTTTTATGTCTATCTACATACCTGTGCTTTTTCGCCTGATAAGTAAACCATTACCAAAAGCACAGGCTCGTTGGCAGATACACAAATAAAAACACACGTACACAAAAATTCACAAAATTACAAACGGTTAGGAACGGAAATGCCTAATAGTGGTACAGTGTACTCTCCGCAACACACCTTATGGTGGATTATGGAGTATGTATGTAGCTGTAGTAGCTTCATCAGGAAAAGAGCAAGGAAGAAGAGGAAAATGGGAAGGATATATGAATGCATGATAAGATTCCTAAGGTCAAGAGAGGTCTTAATGTAATTTCTGATGTTTGTAAAATTCATTTAAGAAGTGGCATATTACTCCAAATAGTACTGTAGAAACAACTTTGTAAAAGCATACCTCTGAAAGTACATATTTGATTATGTAAAGTCCATAATTATTGTGAGTTAATATATCACAGTGAATTTTGTGTGTGGAAAAATTTTTATCTCTATAAAATCTGAGTCATGTTTAAAGCCATCATTTATTAGTTATAGATAAAATACCATTTTTTCAGTTTTGCAATGGAAGACTTCATTAATATGTATGAGTATTTTTGCAGATGTGAATTTGCTATTAGTGTGCTTATGTAACTCAGGAATATTCTGGTAGCTGCTTTTAAACTGTTTAAGCTAACTTTATTTTGTAATCAGTGTGATAATTTTCAATATGGAAATTATCTTTAGAAATACTACCGTGTAATATTTTCAATAATTATCTTGAGAATAGTACCCAAAAAGCAGTAAGAATTATTTAAAGATTTTATTTATTTATTTTGAAATTTTAAATACAGTAATTTTTATTAATTGGTCAGGGAGGCAATTTCTTGCAGTTTCACTGACAATGTATAGTTGGATAAAGGTTATAAAAATATTCAACATTATCTTAAAAATATGTTAATTACAAGGAAGAAAGAAACTATGGACAAACTACAGTACAAGACAATAGCATGTGGCAATTTGTGCAGTACCTAATTAGAAATGTTTTGGAACAGAAGATTTGTATCATCAGTTGATCAATTTCTGTGATATGATCCATGTGGAGACATAGAAGAGTATTTAGAGTATTTGTGGCAGTTCTGCTGTGTGTGTTCTCAGTGCATTTCAGTTTGAATCTTCACTGTTAAGACCAGTTTGTAGATATCTTCAGTATCAAAAAATGCATCTAGTAGAGCAAGTGCAAATGGTCATTTTCATACAAAAGGGGGGAAATGTATATCAACTGCACCTTTGGTTAGATTTGTGATTGAAACACTTCAAATTTGTACCTCCAGGTGTTGGTAGAATTCTTCAGGCTATCTAGGTACATTCGTCCCCACTCTTTGCCGTCGATAATCTTACAAGTTGGGGTAACATAAATTACAGCTGTGTTACTAGTAAAGCAATAAATATGTTATACAAACTGAAACAAAATTACATTAGGCAATGAAACACGTCTTAAGTCGTGTGGTATCAACACTCGGTAAGGTAGCAATATGAACGACAAGCACACAGTTTGAAGAGGTCAGTAGCAAGCATCCTTATTTTGACCAATCACAGGTAAGTTGACAATCTGAAGAGAAAATTAGGAGACTTCCTAGAGTACACAAAAAACATGGCAAGGTCACATAAATGTTAAGTTCCGTTTCCTGATGATAAGTGACAAGACTGCAAATTATGAGTGTGAAGTGATAACTTTACTTTGAAAGTTTTATTCTATTCTGCCAGTAATGTTTTGTACTAGGTAATAAATTGTTATGAGCAGCCAGAAAGCGATGGAGAACATACTGCTCTTTATCTTCAGTCAGCTAGTCCACACTTTGGCTTGTTGATTCTGTAATACTATGTTCCTAATCTGTATTAAATGCAGAGGATTCGGGAACTACGACAAAAATGAATTTACACAATTCTCAATAACTTGTTATATTCATTGAAACACATCACACAATCAGATATTTAATATCTTGTCAAGTAAATTGTTCATGTCTATATAGCACTTTAAACAGTTCAGGTACATCTTCCATGGAAACTGCCAAATACATTCCTGGCCATTAAAATTACTGTATCACAAAGATGACATGCTACAGATGCAGGAAAAAGATGATTAGCTTTTCAGAGCATTCACACAAGGTTGGCGCCGGTGGTAACACCTATAACGTGCTGACACGAGGAAAGTTCCAACCAATTTCTCATACAGCAGTTGACCAGTGTTGCCTGGTAAAACATTGTTGTGATGCCTCGTGTAAGGCGTGGAAATGCATACTATCACGTTTCTGACTTTGATAAAGGTCGGACTGTAGCCTATTGCCATTGTGGTTTATCGTATGGTGACATTGCTGCTCGCGTTCATCGCGATCCAATGACTATTAGCAGAATGTGTAATCGGTGGGTTCAGGGGGGCAATACGGAACGCCGTGCTGGATCCCAACGGCCTCGTATCACTAGCAGTCGAGATGATAGGCATCTTATCCACATGGCTTTAACGGATTGTGCAGCCACATCTCGACCCTTGAGTCAACATATGGGGACATTTGCAGGACAACAACCATCTGCATGAACAGTCCGACGACGTTTGCGCCAGCACGGAATATCAGCTCAGAGACCATGGCTGCAGTTACCCTTGATGCTGCATCACAGACAGGAGCTCCTGCGATGGTGTACGCAACGACGAACCTGGGTGCAAGGATGGCAAAACGTCACTTTTTGGATGAATCTAGGTTCTGTTTACAGCATCATGATGGTCACATCCGTGTTTGGCGACATTTGTGGTGAACGCACATTGTAAGCGTGTATTCCTCATCGCCATACTGGCATATCACCTGGCGTGATGGTATGAGGTGCCATTGGTTACACGTCTTGGTCACCTCTTGTTCGCATCGACGACACTGTGAACAATGGCCGTTACATTTCAGATGTGTTACAACCCGTGGCTTTACCCTTCATTAGATTCCTGCAAAACCCTATATTTCAGCAGGATAATGCACGGCCGCATGTTGCAAGTCCTGTACAGGCCTTTCTGGATACGGAAAATGTTCAACTGTTGCCCTGGCCAGCACATTCTCCAGATCTCTCACCAATTGAAAATGTGTGGTCAGTGGTGGCTCGTTACAATACGTAAGTCACTACTCCTAATGAACTGTGGTATCGTGTTGAAGCTACATGGGCATCTATAACTGTACACACCATCCAAGCTCTGTTTGACTCCATGCCCAGGCACATCAAGGCCATTGTTACAGCCAGAGGTGGTAGTTCTGGGTACTGATTTCTCAGGATCTATGCACCCAAATTGTATGAAAATGTAATAACATATCAGTTCTAGTATAATATATTTGTCCAATGAATACCTGTTTAGCATCTCCATTTCTTCTTGGTGTAGCAATTTTAATGGCCAGTAGTGTAATTAGCTTTACTGTTCAGATTATCAAACAGTTATTGTCAATTATGCTTGCCTCAAATGTGGAGATGATTTTCAAATGTCTATGGGTAGCAACATGAAATCAAACATTGAAACGGAGTCCCTGCTTGTCTCTACAGATGCGGAGCATCTGCATTTTTGGCTTGACATGAACTGCCCCCATGTAGATACCGAACTTTCTTATATATGCATGCCACAGCTGGCAAATTGCGACGCATTCATTCGCCGCTCAGGGTACTATGGCAGTGCTCTTTTATTGTGAACTAAGTACTGATATTTATGTACATTGAAAACCTACAGAATCTGTGATTTTTCTTCTTAAATCATATATTGAAATGAATACTAAACAAAATTTTCAAGATATATCTTGGCTATTTTGGCTTATAGAAATTTTTCAGTGGTAACTTTGAGTGGAGTACCGATACCAAACTGTTTCAAAATCCCTGTGGTTTACTATTTATCCAATCTTCCTTAAATTTGTCACAGTTTCATCTTTCTTAATAACTAAAGTGCTGTAGTACTAAACTTGTACCTTAATTCTAAGAGGCACTTAATCTAAAATGTTGTTATACTTTCAAAGAACAAATTTCATTTGTATTGATAGTTTGTGAATTCATTGAAATAGTCATAAAAATACTTTTCCTTTGATTTTACATTGACAAATGCATAAATCTAAAATTGTTTTGTTAGCTTTGACAGGGTGTGGCTGAATACTATGCAAAGTTCTGCAATTATTCATAAATGCGGCTGTTCTATAGTTCTGAAATGATGTGTATGTCATGCCCAGTTGTGCAATCATTTGTAAGTATGGCTATACATCCGTGATATTCAACTGGAATATGAGAGAGTAGGGAAAACTTGCTTTCCTACATCACCCCCTTCTTATTTTGTTAAAAACTGTTACAACTGTTTTGATCAAAATTATAACTTTGTGCTGCAAGAGGGCTTTGTATGTGCCTCATTATTCAATTACCACTATATCTATCAAAGATCAATAAAAGTCGTTAAAAGACATATTGTGGTTCATACATAAGGAACTTAAATTACAAAATGTGAGCTCCCCCCCCCTCCCCCTCTTGAGTGTCTTGAGTGGTGCAAAGGAAAACAGCAAGCTTAACACTATTCAATTCCTGCACATTTTTACTTAAGACACTGCAGAAATGTTACTATGGTTACCTTATTAATGAAAACAAAAGGGAGGAGTCATTATGGAGTGTGTGCTTCTCTCTGCTATATTGTTAAAGCATGCAGGCTGGCAACAATCAAAGCCTCAAAGTCCCTGAGAAACGGACAACACAGCCTCACTTTGTGTTCACAACTTATGCTAAATGAGGACAAGTAAAATATTCATATCTGTGTTGGTTCTTTTTTACTTACAATTTCATTAATAAAAAATTACCAGAAAGATTTTTTGTGGCTGTTATTATTACATCCAATGTTTACTGTACATTATTTCAAAACATGATTCCTGTACTCTTTATGGTAAAGCACTCTTGTATTATAGAGTCTGAATCATGAACTGAGCTTTTGTTAATAATTCAGTCTTTTTCCATTATTATCCCCATTATTGTCATTTACATTGTCGTATTTGGCTACCTTTCTATTGTAACAGATTGTAAAGTTCGAATATTATAGACGAAAAATTCCTCACACACACACACACACACACACACACACACACACACGCACGCGCGCTAGCTTTCGCAGCCTAGCTGCTTCTTCAGGCAGAAGGGAAAGAGAGGGAAAAGGAAATGATGAGGGTTTTAAGGGAGTGGGTAAGGAGCCATTCCAATCCCAGGACAGGAAAAACTTATCATGGGGGGAAAAAAGGACACACATAGGCAGACATACTGTAGAAAGCAAAGAAGCTAAAGTTCCTTGTATGTAAATGTTGGAGTTTGACTCAGTACTTAACTTAAATTTTGCTGGTTTTGCTTGCTGCTGCTGTGGTCCATTTCAGTCATGCCAGATCCAAACTATAACTGCTGTGGTAAAAATAGTGTGGAAAAGGGTTCAACTCGCTCATAATGTTACACACACAACTTTTTCGTTATAATCAGATATATTGCACAAAATGTACTTCCGAAAGCTCATAAAAAAACTGCCCGCATTTCTTCTCCCAGACTTGCTTATATATATTTCAACTATCAGAAGTTCAACTAACTCATTGTTAAAAGTAATATTAATAGAATTACAATCACAAAATTTTAATTTACAGTATTTCAAGTTATAAAGTAGATTCTGTGTTTTTTGACATTTCGTTAAAATAATCAATCTTTACAAAACAACTAACTTTTTTTATAACAAAATAGCTAAAACATGTTTTAAATCAAGGTTTTCATTTTTGGTGTTAATTAAATTGCCTAATGATTGAAATTCTTGATGCTAATATAAATTCAGATTCTATACTACCAGTAAATTGGAAATATCGGTACATTTCAAGCTAGATTGAAATATTTGTTGTTAATGAGTAAATACGAAACAGCATTTGCTAAAATTCTGACTTAACAACATAAGAAAATAAACTAAAATTATAGAGGGAAACTTTCCCGGTGGGATAAACAAAAATAAAAATAGAAAAGAGATGACTTACCAAAAGGACCGGCTCGTCGAGAGAAACAAATAAAAAACAAATAAAATCACACACAAACACACATACAAGCTTTCGCCACCACTGGCAGCTTCTTCAGGAAAAAGAGGGAAAAAGGGGAGGAAAAGGGAAGGATATGGGTTTTAAGGAAGTGGAAAAGGAGTCATTCCAATCCCAGGAGTGGAAGGACTTACCTTAGGGGACAAAGAGGAAGGTAAACAAATACACACACACTCAGACATATCGAAACGCAAACACACCTAGACAGACATTTGTGAAAAGCAAAGAAGTTGGACAGAGATACCAATTGAGGCAGAGGCTCTGTCCACAGAACCAAGGCAAAGATGCTAAAGATAGTGGGCGGGAATTTGAGTTAGCGGAGATTGAGACCAGGTGGGCAACGGGAGGAGAGAATAAGCTGAAGGGCAAGTTCCCATCTCCGGAGTTCTGAAAGGTTGGTGTCAGTGGGAAGTATCCAGATAACCCGGACGGTGTAACACTGCGCCAAGATGTGCTGGCCGTGCACCAAGGCATGTTTAGCCACAGGGTGATCCTCATTACCAACAAACACTGTCTGCCTGTGACCGTTCATGCGAATGGACAGTTTGTTGCTGGTCATTCCCACATAGAACGCTTCACAGTGCAGGCATGTTAGTTGGTAAATCACGTGGGTGCTATCGCAAGTGGCTCTGCCCTTGATCGTGTACACCTTCCGGGTTACTGGACTGGAGTAAGTGGTGGTGGAAGGGTGCATAGGGCAGGTTTTACAACGGGGGCGGTTGCATGGGTAGGAGCCAGAGGGTAGGGAAGGTGGTTTGGGGGTTTCATAGGGATGGACTAGGAGGTTACGAAGGTTAGGTGGGCGGCGGAAAGACACTCTCGGAGGAGTGGGGAGGATGTCATTAAGGATGGATCTCATTTCGGGACAGGATTTAAGGAAGTCGTATCCCTGCTGGAGAGCCACATTCAGAGTCCGCTCCAGTCCCGGAAAGTATCCGGTGACAAAAGGGGCGCTTCTGGGATTCTTCGCTGGAAGGTTCTGGATTTGGAGGAATGAGGAGGTGGCTCTGGTAATTTGCTTCTGAACCAGATCAGGAGGATAGCTGCGGGATGTGAAAGCTGTTATTAGGTTATTGGTGTACTGGTTCAGGGATTCGGGACTGGAGCAGACTCTTTTGCCACGAAGACCTAAGCTGTAGGGAAGGGAACGTTTGATATGGAATGGATGGCAGCTGTCATAATGAAGGTACTGTTGTTTGTTGGTAGGTTTGATGTGGACGGATGTGTGAAGTTGGCCGTTGGACAGATGGAGGTCGACATCAAGGAAAGTGGCATGGGATTTGGAGTAGGACCAGGTGAATTTGATGGGACCAAAGGAGTTGAGGTTGGAGAGGAAATTCTGGAGTTCTTCTTCACTGTTGGTCCAGATCATGAAGATGTCGTCAATGAATCTGTACCAAACTTTGGGTTGACAGGCTTGGGTTTCCAGGAAGGCTTCCTCTAAGCGTCCCATAAATAAGTTTGCATACGAGGGGGCCATCCTGGTTCCCATGGCTGTTCCCTTTAGTTGTTGGTATGTCCGGCCCTCAAAGGTGAAGAAGTTGTGGGTTAGGATGAAGCTGGCTAGGGTATTAAGGATAGAGGTTTTAGGTAGGGAAGTGGGTGGTCGGCGTGAAAGGAAATACTCCATCGCAGCGAGGCCCTGGGCATGTGGGACATTTGTGTATAAGGAGGTGGCATCAATGGTTACAAGGATGGTTTCAGGAGGTAACAGGCTGGGTAAGGATTTCAGGCGATCAAGGAAGTGGTTGGTGTCTTTGATGAAGGATGGGAGACTGCACATGATGGGTTGAGGGTGTTGGTCTATGTAGGCAGAGATTCGTTCTGTGGGGGCTTGGTAACCGGCCACAATTGGCCGGCCTGGATGATTAGGTTTGTGAATCTTAGGAAGTAGGTAGAAGGTAGGGGTGCGGGGTGTCAGTGGGGTCATGAGTTTGATGGACTCGGGTGAAAGGTTTTGTAGGATTTAATTTCTTTATCTACTGCATTTGGAATCAAACATTTCATTTTACTTTGGAATCGGGTTTGTCTAAAGAAAGGGACTGGTTTTGTTACTTTCAAAGATATTCTTTTATTTAGTAGAGAAACTTCAGAAAGCTTGCATTCTTGCTTAGTTACCACAAGGATTAGGATTTTACAAAAAAGTTATTCATTTCTCTAAATTTACTTTGCCCTTATTACCATTCTTTTCTATATATATTTTACTTACCTTTTTCAGTAATCTGTACAAATTAACACTGCCATTATTTGTGTGGTTGTTTGTGTCTATAAACTTTCAAATTCTAATCATTCATAATTGAACTTGTTTTGATTAAAATTGATTAAATGAGATGTGAGGAGAATTCAACATTTCCTTCTACACCTTATGTCAGCTTACTGACTTTGCTTCACCCATTTTTCCTTTCCTTTTCTTTTCTTTTTTGAAATATGTCCGCTTATTAACTGTATAGAACTATTTTCGGCACTTAATTATATTTCCTTCGCATAATTTGATAACACTTCTTCTGCCACTTTCTCGTAACATACACATCACATGCTCTTAATTATAGACAAATACAAAACTGTAAGCATAATTTAATGCAGATTAAATTTTCTAAACCCAAATAACTCGGCTCTTATACATAACTCAAGATACTTCAATCCATTTCTCTCTCTATTAATACTCATGTTCTGTAAACATTTTTTCTCTTGTTACCTATATTTAACCAAAGTTCACCTTATTCCAGAAACCTCATTTGCCAATGTAAAGCCTGCTTTGCTTGTAAAATCGCTATTCATGTTGGTTAAAAATCATGAAATCTACATTTATTTCTCATATTAGAAATAATTATGAAGTAATAGCATATTTACATACATGAAGACATATATTCCTTACTCGCTATGGACAGGATAGAAGAAGAATGAATGAAACTAAACAAAGGTTTCAAAGAGCTGGGACAGCACAGTACGCTAGACCTTGTATCCAACCATAAATTGGTAGATTCAAACTACTATCTACAGATTCTGTCAGATCATTCTACATTTCCATTCTCAAATACAACATACTTAAACATGGTTAATAATGGTTACTTCAATTCCTGCCAGCAGCAATACCAGTTTAGACACCTCTACAACAGCATTTGACATGTTTCGAACATGTCCCCCCTCTTCCAGTACCCAGTACTATTCCCACACTACTTACTCTCATTACTGTTAACTTATTTTTATTAAGGATGGAATAAAATAATGATAGGGACAACACACTGGTGCCACTGTCTAGCAAACAGTGCCCTGAAATACCCAACATGTTCACTCTATAATAGGGTAACTCATGTATTGAACATACTATCTTCAAATTCATCCAACCAATCTTTTTCAGTCTGTTGCCAACTAAAGTAATCCTCTTTGGTTGCAAGTACATTAACACTTAGACTAATTGGGGCATCAGGTTTTACACATGTAGCTGCTTTTTATAATCTATCCATCACTTTCAGATCAAAGCATTGGACGACTTATTCTCCTTTAGTTTGCTGCTTATCAGCTAAACTACCATTTGAGCGACTGCATTCAGAATGGATGCAGTTTTGTTCCCTGTTCTGTCTCGGTTGTGAACCTTCAATACCTTCAGCTCCCCGATGCCCACAGAAAGATGGTGCCTGTCTACCTCCTCTGCTGGTCCCCTCTACCTCTTTCCTGATAATTAGCACTTCCACCACAAATTTCTATCTTCCTAACATTTACATTTCCACTTAAATCCCTTTTGTTATTTATTGCTCTGTCACCAGGTCAATTATTATAATTAATTTGCTCCTCACTGGCTGTTACTCTCTCCACTACTTTCAGATGTTTAATGAGTTTGTCTACATTGTCCCTAGGTAAGGTGATGATTCTTTTCTGGCAGTACTATGGCAATTTACTTTCTAATCCCGTGATAATCATTTCTGGTTTCATCTTTTCTGTCAGATGTGACAGACATGAAACTCACTTTTGGAGAGATCTTTAATTGTTTCCCAACCAGAAATGAACTTCTTACCACTCCAAAATTCTTGTATAATACATAATTTTGTTTATTGTGGAGGCTAATATTCATTAATAAATTCAGCAAGAGTTTTACAGTGCAGCATTACATCTGCTGGCCACTGCAGAGCATCTCCTGCCAAAAATAACCACTAATAATTGAAATTCTCACACATTTTGACCATGCATTCAGTAAAACATTTTCAGAATCATTCCGAAATTCTAATGGGTGTGTCTGCTTGTCAGGGTCAAAATGTAAGAATTGAGAGTATCCAATGAAAGCAGTGTCAACAGAAGCAGTATGTTGTACATTAGCATTTGACAAACTACCAAAAGCTACTCTACTTCCAATGTTAGCAAGACTACTATTTAAGTTTTCTACCTCTTGGTAGCACAGTGATAGTGTTGGAGTATAAATCCAAAGATCACAGGTTTGATCCCCTCTAAGACATAGGATTTTAATCTGTCACTTTCCACTTCTTTCATCTCTCACTGTGTGGCTGATGTGGAAAATGCTGTGTAGCACCTTGATAATATACTTCTCGGGTTTCCTGCCGGATAAATACGTCATCTTGACACAATATTTCAGCGGTCCACCTGGCCGCCATCTTCAGGTGACAGTGCTGGTATACCGACTCGCTGAGACTGCGTACAAGCCGTGGGCGAAGGCCCCTATATACGCCACGGAAGGCCGAAGGCACGTGTGCAAGAATGGACAGTTCTGCCCTCTACCTTTCAGCGCTGCCAGTGGTAGAAGTCGGCGTAAACGCTGGATTGCTATTCAGCAGGTCTGAAGAGAGAGCATTGTTTTTTAATGTCGAACAATACAGGGCTCCACATTTTACTAGAGGGAGAGCCCTTGTCTCTGTTTATAATATTGTCAGAAAGACGAATTGTGATTGATTCTTTTAAAATGAAATCCCAATAGCGAGACGCAGAGGCAACCGTTTGTCTCGTCGTACTTTATTTTATGTCCCTCAGTGAGACATCATATTTCCAATTCTATGGTTTTTATTCAGCCGCTGAAGCCTTTGAGTCTGAGTCCCTCTGATTTGCTGGTTAGCTTCGATGTGGTGTCACTTTTTACCCTGGTTCCTCTGGAAGAATCCTTGCAAATAATTGATGAAATTCTGGACGAGGAGACAACAGAGTTTTGCCGCCATGTGCTGACGTCAACATACTTTTTATTTAATGACCATTATTCTGAACAATCTGACAGAGTGACTATGGAGAGTCCATTATCCCCCATAGGTACCAATTTATTTATGGAAGATTTTGAGGACACGGCATTGAAAACGTCAATTTTAAAACCTACATGTTTCTGGAAGTACGTTGATGATACTTTCATGGTATGGCCACATGGTAGAGTTGCTCTGCACTGTTTTCTGGACCATTTTAATTGCCTCCATCCCAGCATTAAGTTCACTATGGAGGTGGAGAGAGATGGAAAGTGTGGTATCCGCTACCACGCCGCCGCCGCCGGCCGACAACCCAGCAGCTGGCGCCATGCCAAGTAGACGGCCTGCAGCGCAAGCCACACAAGGAAGTAAGGCGCACAGACCGAAGGCTCACCGGCCGGCCGCACAGTACAGTTCGACTGGACCGCTAGAGGGCTAGATGTCCACAGCGCCACCGCCTGGCTCACACCCAAACTACCAGAACCAAATATAGGCGGCCGCACCTGCCTAAGCAACCCAGTGTACCTCACCTGCGTCAGTGATACCTTCGCTTATTTTTTATTGACATGCCGAACTCAGCGCTACGAGGACTTCGATAGTGAGCTGCCGCTTCCGGCTCTAGATTCCTTGGGCATTTCTACGTGATTGGCATGCCGTACCAATTGAAGACCAACCGACATATGACTTGTGCAACTGTGCGTTTGTGAAAGTGCTGTGTTAATAAATTGTTGGAAGCTTGGATTTTGCTTTTATTGTGTTATCATTATAACAGAAAGCTTCCATTTTTAGATGTCATGATGTACAGATATGGTGACGGAACATTAGGACATTGTGTTTACAGAAAGCCCACACACACGGACTGCGACTTACATGCAACTAGTTGTTATCCTCCTTACCAGCGCACTGGTGTCCTGCGTACACTGACAAAAAGAGCTTTTGCCATTTCAGACACTGAAAGTCTGACTAAAGAGATGGACCACCTGAAAATGGTATTCAAGAAGAATGGTTACACTGACCAACAGATCTGCCATGCTTTCCAGTTTGGACCGTCTTGGGAACCATAGGAAGAAACTTGCAAATTGCTGATTTTCCTACCGTTTGCTGGAAGCATATTTCCACAAATAGGAAGAATTTTAAACAGACATGACATCTGATGTATTTTTATCCACCTGCCAAGGTTAGCATGCTCCTGGGCTCCATAAAGGATGACCTAGGTTTGAGGAAAACCAGTGTATACAAAATTCCTTGTCACTGTGGGAAAGTTTACATCGGTCAGACAATCCGAACAATTCAAGATCAATGTACTGAACACCACCGACACACAAGATTGCTTCAGCCAGAGAAATCTGCGGGAACTGAGCATTGTCTTTCATTTTAAAAGAATCAACCGCAATTTGTTTTTCTGACAATATTATAAAGGGCTCTCCCTCTAGTAAAATGTGGAACCCTGTATCGTTTGACATTAGAAAACAACGGTCTCTCTGTAGACCTGCTGAAAAGCGATCCTCGTTTACGCCAACTTCTACCACTGGCAGCACTGAAATGTAGAGGGCAGAACTGTTCATTCTTGTGCACGCGCTCTCGGCCTTCCATGGCATATAAAGGCCTCCGCTCGCGGCTTGTCCTCAGTCTCGGCGAGTCAGTGTACCAGCTCTGTCACCTGAGGATGGTGGCCAGGTGGACTATCGAAATATTGTGTCAATATGACATATTTATCCGGCAGGAAACCCGAGAATAATATTATCAATCATTATGCCGGGAAAGCATACGTAGTCACATGAGTAGCACCTTGGTTCAGAATTCACGTTAAACTGTAGGTCCCCCTATAACTGGCTGGGTAAGTCAGTTCGAAGGTCAGAGGAAGGTATTGGTATCCCATCTCCAAACAGGACCATGCCTAGTAAAACACTGTGGTGTTCAAATCAATCTTCACATTTTTGACTGCTTTACCTTTTTCATCTGGAGTTTTACTGCCCTACTCGGTCAGATACTTTCTTTGCAACTTCTTCGGTAATTGTGAAAGACGCTTGCACAGGCGCCCATTTCGATAAATCTCAACGCGCGACCACACTTCGATATGTGGTCCATTTCGATATGTTCCAAGATAGTGCAAATTATTTACAGTTCAAATTGTGTTCCAAAGGTAGCAAATGTCAGTTTGAGTTATATGATTTTCAATGTAATATGAATGCGAGTGGTGTTATTTCCCTTACATGGAAGAATTTATTTCCGCATCTAGCAACAGTAGAAGACAGCTGGAAGTTTTGTACAGACTTTAATTTACTGCCAGGAGATGACAAAAGGGGCTGTGTTGATTGCAAGTCTGTGAATTGTGTAATTTTGGTGAAGAAGAGTGCATACGCTGAATATCCCTATGAGTTCTTCTGTAAATATTGTAAGAAACACACATCAGTAAGAAAGAATACATGGTGCATCTGGTACGTGTAGTATGTGTGTGTGTGTGTGTGTGTGTGTGTGAGTGGGTGTGTGTGTGTGCGTGCGTGTTGCAGTATGCAACAAAGTGTGATGATCATGTTTACTACGTTCCAGATTGAATAAGCTGACATGTACTGCAGGCAGTCAAATTAATACTTAACATCATCTGCCTCAGATGATTTTTTAATCCTACACATACAGGGAACTACCAGTGGGGGGGGGGGGGGGCAGGGACACCTAATGACGGGAATGAAAGTAACAAAAAATTTCTGGTTCCTCTCCGATCCATCCAGTAGCACCAGTGGTAACTGATGTGAGCCAAGATCCATTGTACAGCCATAGTATTGCATGTCAGCATATGAGAACTGGTCAGATATTCTTTTAAGACATCCTTAGTAGAATAGTTCAGTGAAAGTGGCATTGATAAAAGAATGTACAAATTGTGTATATCTACAAGCAGAATGACTCTCCAGATAAGCATATTTTGTGGAAAACTTCTTAGAAAACCTTGAATGAAGTTAAAAAGCTTTTGCTCCACTCATGAGATTGCTATGTGCTAATCACTGCACCACCTTACTCGGTGTAGTCATTCATAGGAACCGTCTAGCATTCTTACTGATAACATATCAATATCAACTCATACAAGGGCAGAGCCACTTGCAATAGCACCCACGTGATTTACCAACTGACATGGCTGCACTGTGAAGTGTTCTATGCGGGAATGACCAGCAAAGGTCACAGGCAGACAGTGTTTGCTAGTAATGAAGATCACCCTGTGGCTAAACATGCCTTGGTGCACGGTTAGCACATCTTGGCGCAGTGTTACATCGTCCAGGTTATATGGATACTTCCCACCGACACTAACCTTTCAGAACTCTGGAGATGGGATCTAACCCTTAAGCATATTCTCTCTTCCCGTTGCCCACCTGGTCTCAACCTCCGCTAAATTCAAATTCCTGACCATCATCTTAACATCTTTGCCTCAGTTCTCTGGACAGAGCCTCTGCCTCAACTGTTATCTCTGTCCAACCTCTTTGCCTTCTACAAATGTCTACCTTGTTGTGTTAGCGTGTGTATGTGTGTGGGTGTGTGTGCACACTTATTTGCCTTTCCTTTTATCCCCTTAAGGTAAGTCCTTCCACTCCTGGGATTGGAATGACTCCTTTTCCACTTCCTTAAAACCCATATCCTTCCCTTTCTCCCCTCATTCCTTCCTCTTTTCCTGAAGAAGCTATCTGTGGTGGTAAAAGCTTGTACATGTGT
Organism: Locusta migratoria; assembly: GCA_026315105.1. Lineage (NCBI taxonomy): Eukaryota > Metazoa > Arthropoda > Insecta > Orthoptera > Acrididae > Locusta > Locusta migratoria. The sequence goes on along the minus strand of CM048745.1, from coordinate 581,872,697 downwards.
TTGTGTGTGATTTTATTTGTGTCTGTTGACGAGTCTGTGCTTTGGGTAAGTCATCTGATTTCTATTTTTTTATATAAATTTATCCCACCAGGAAAGTTTCCTTCTATAATTTTCCACTCATACAAAGTTTTAAGTTTAAATTATCGAAATGCTTGCAGTGATATATAGATTGCCTTTCATAAAGCTGTGATTCCACTCAGTTGTGTGATGTGATGAAATGACATTCAACAGTGTTTCACATTGGGAAAGAAATTACATTGTGTCATATGGTTAAGATGTTGAGGTAAAAACCCAGAAACAGATAATGTCAAAGTACATATCATTCAAGTGTTTTTAAAAAAAGCCATAAATTGATTAAAAAATCTTTTTGTACACAAAAAAGTGATTAATAATATTAAAAAGCTAGGTGTACAATGGAAAATCAGTCTTTTACCAGTTTTTCTCAAACTCGAGGCTATTTCAAGGTTTGGTGGCCACCCCGTAAAAGACAACAGAGATGGTGCTCTGACAGGTATGTCAGTACGTTATCTGTTGGTGGATGATACTGAAATCAGTACAGCTACTACATCGTTTTTCCAGCCGCACTATGGCATTCAAATAACCCCATGATTAGAAGTCTAATGGATTGAGGTTGGAAGAACGAGCAAGCCATGCATTGTCCATTTGTTTAGGAAACACTGATGTACAATTACTATAGCAGCATGAGCAATATGAAGTGATGCTTCATCATGCATGAACGACGTGTGATGAATTAAATCCAATGGGATGTCTTCCAACAAACCATTTATTAAAAAGGCAAATCACTCCACTCTGGCTTATGACCTGCGTGGATGTGTTTACTTTGCTATGCAAAGGACATCACATGGCTTTGAATGCAAAATAATTGCACATAGACATGAATAGAGACTAAATGTAGATGTAGCCTATGCCCCCTACACAAATGACCAACCTGCATGGTGAAGGGGTCTGTGTTATGTACACCACAATAAATGCCTGTAACATGGTAACAAAAGCAAATAAACTATATGTTTACAAAACATGTTCTGCTTGTTGTCCAGTATTGAATATCCAGAGCTTTCCCACGTATTCATTCACACCCTGTATATTGTAACATAGCTATGTTTTTAATACAGTGAAAACAGATATTGTTAGTTCCTTTTATGTTCTATCTTTCCACAGTTCCTTTTTTAAATTATAAAGTGGTTCATTTGCATAGACGGTCTACATAAATATCCCCTTCATAAGATATTCTAATGGTTATAGTAAAGTGCTCTGGACAATAAATTTTTACCCATTTTACTATCTCAAATAAGAGCCTAATACTAAGACCACTTATACTCCTCCCACAAAAAAAGAAAAAACAAACAAATGAATAAAAAATAATAATTACCTTCACCTCTGTTGGCACAAAGGAGGTTAGAATCTCTGGAGACGCCATAACACTCAAAAAGTGAAGCCATCAAACTGGGCAATCCGGCATTTGTTTGTGCCCAAAACATTTTTCGTGATAAGAGCATATAGTAGTTCTAGTCCTTGAAATGTACGTCATATCTAAGTAAATACTCCAATGTGATTGTCAATTTAGTGACATTACGTAAGGAGGGCAATATTCACAAAGGAATTTAAGTGATAAATCTTTGTTTTGGGCACAAAAGCATGGCCCTTCTGGCTTTAACTAACACTGTACTCAGCATAGATAATGCCATCTCCCTTTATTCTAACCTCCTTGGTTGGCACTCAGCACTGATTCAATCCTCTCTGCCTTTGTGTATAGAAAGCTTAATGGTAGATGATCCACTGCAGTACGATCAGCAAAAATTTACCTAGGAAGTCCATGTTGTGTATCTATAGCTAATGTTCTAGATCAGGTGTGGGCAAATGCAAGTGCATGTGCCTGTGGGCACTGCAAGCAATGAGGTCACCCTACACCTCCTCTCAAACATTGCTTGGTTGCTGGTGCGAGCACAGGCCCGTTCACTTCGAGTCATTAGTATAGTATGAGGGGGATTTGCAAAATAAGTTTCCCTTGTCGACTGTGGGCAGAGTTGTGTATGAAAAGAAAAAAAAGTGGATGAGTCTTTAAAGATAAGACATATCTTTCTTTTTCTACATAATTTCCGAGTACATTGAGACATTTGTCAAACCGCTTTATATGCTTCCATAAGCAATCCAGGAAAAAATCAGGGTGTTGCATACGGAAGAAGTGTTGAAGGCTATGGGCGAAAGGCGACACAGTAGGTGAATGCACACTTGCAAGACACCGATACAGTATTGGGTAGAGGTCTACTGCAATAAAGCAGACAACTTTCTGTTTCGGATTGTGATTGTGGATGAAATGTGGGTCCACCATTACATGCCCAAATCAAAGGCCGCATCCATGGAGTGGATTCATCCATCATCACTTGTCCGAAAGAAGTTCAAAAGCACAATGTCTGCGAGTAAAGTGCTACTCATTGTTTTTTGGGATGCCCAAGAAGTTTTGTTGCTGGATTTTTTGGAGGATGCAGCCATCAATGCTGTGCGGTACTGTGGCACTGTCGAAATTGAAAGAGGTGATTGGGAAAAAGTGGTCTGGCCTTCTGCTGTAGGATGACAATGCGAGACCATACTCTGCGATGGAAACACTAAACCATATTGCAGCTCTTGGTTGGGAGTGCCTACACCATCCAGTCTTGATCCCACACCAAGTGACTTACATCTATTTCCAGCTTTGAAGAAGACTCTTGGCGGAAGGCGCTTTGAAGCAATGCTGACATCAAACAAGCCGTTCAACATTTCTTCCGTATGCAATACTCCGATGTTTTCTTGGAAGGCTTTTTGAAGTTTATAAAGTGGTATGACAAATATCTCAATGTACTTGGAAATTATATAAGAAAATAAAGATATGTCTTATCTTTAATGTCTCATTTTATATTTTTCCTTTCATAAGCAACTCTGACAATAGGGGAAACTTATTTTCCAACTCCCCCTCGTAATATTGGTGTTAAAGCCTGCTTGGCATAGGTGGTAGGGCAAAATTAGTAAGAGAAAAACAGTATTTAAATGTTATACAAGAACTTCACATGAGAAGAGTTCCGGCAGTTACTCAGACTAACTGCACGAGTCTGCAGTATGTTCAGAACTAAATATATTAGGTTGTTTTTTCTTTTTTTTTTTTTTTTCTCTAAAATAAAATTAAGAAAATTGAAGGTCAGGAATAATCTTACAGACATGCAACTGACTGGAGCAATGCGGATGACAACCAGTAATCTCACTCCAAACGTGGAGATGCTAATAAAAAACATTTAAACAGAATTAGAGAGTAGTGGAAATTGCATCTTTCTTTTCGTAAGTACTAGGACAGTTCTAAACTTAACACTACTCAGTAATATTACAGTATTAAGTTAATAATTGTTTAATAAAATTGTGAGTAATTTTTTTTCTTCTTAGTTTATGTCTGTGTTGCGTTTGTGACTAGGAAGTTAAGTTGAAAGAAGTGATAATTTATTCTCCCTACGGTCAATCTATGCAACATATTATTTTGCGACACTGTCTTACTCATTACAGCATCACACAATGAAAATATATTTTCTTTATTTGTTCCTATGATGTGTTAGGTCTTTATCTGACATAATTGTTATAAGATGAAATTAGTTATTCGTTCCCAGACAGGTCAAGATTGTTCATTAAGGCAATACTTCCCCAAATAGTATTAGAATGTTGGGCGGTGTTGGTTGTTGTTGTGATCTTCAGTTCAGAGACTGGTTTGATGCAGCTCTCCAACCTTCTCTATCTGAATACCAATAACAAACGGGCGGATCCTCAATTAAAAAGTAGCAAAATTTAATCAATTATTTAGGATGTTTTTATTAATTTTCACCAACCAAGGAGCATCACAGAATGATTGCTTACTTAGATAACAATTGAATGGAAGGGACAGAGTAACTTCTACATTACCAGTTTGGTTAATGTAGAAGTTGCTCAAAATGGAGAATTTCCTGTAGTTGTACATAGCCATTAAATTTGAAAGCAAGCGGAAGCCATGCCGTGGCGGAGGCATACCAGCTTTATCCCGTGCCTCAAACAGGTATACCAACCTGAGTGTCAGACACAGTGCCACCCACAGAGGCTAAAGCTTCCTCAATGTTTCCTCTCCCTTAACTGTAAGGTTGGCTACAGGGACTATGGCTATCAACATTCTCTCTGATTCGACCACTTTCTCTCTATGGACTGCAAATCTATCTGTATAAAATGTGTTTATTTATTGACTATTGTTAGTAATTACTTGCCCTACAGCAAGGTGGTTTTGTGGCAAAATAATCTTATTTGTGAAATGAAATAATATTAAACATGCAACAGGGCTACCTCACATTCATCATATCTTTATGAATACAGATTTCACCACACTTCTGCCCATTTGTTCTATAACTTTCCTACTGTCCCCTTTTTAATTAATGAATCTTCAATAAGGCAAAGAAACATCTGCCAAGAGAAGTAATCTGACGCCTTTACAGTCCAAGGACAGCAGATCAGCAGGTGAGTGTAACTTCCTGTCTGAGAGAAAAGTTGATAGGCAGCAACCTAAGTTGTTCTGACGGCCGTTACTGATTAAGTCCAAGGCCAACCGTATGTGTCGAAAACAAACACATTACCATTTCTTGATGGTACTGTCTCTTGATAAAAATTGTTCAAATAAATTACTGTTGTTCTCTGTAGGAGGATCGGCTAGTCCGTGCCTCCTAATATAACAACTGCTTTTGATGAATTTCTCTTGGTGATTCTTTCATTTCCCATTCATGATAATAAATATCATTTGCAATTACCTTTTAGTCAGATAAGTTTGAATTCAAGTAAACAGTGACTTTAAGGTAACACAAATAACCTTTTATTACATCACTGAATTACATGCGTATTGGAATTCAACTCACAGAAGAAGAATGTTCTTTCAACCAATCAAGACTAAAGGTAATTAATAACAATGTCATTTTCCATAGAACTTTTCAACATGGAGTAATCACATCACTGACATAGTATCCCATTCTTCATTTATTCTCTTCTGCTGCATAAACCCTTTATAGAGAAAAACTGGAGCCAGAATACATTCTCCTACCCTTTCCTAAATAAAATATGATTTTATTTAATTATTATACTCGAATTTCTTGAGCCTCTAGCAGGAAACATGCAGTGTAAGCTGTTACACTACAAACCCTTCTTGCTTCATCTTCTTTAGAAAAACTTCACAATTTACAGACATGGCGACCGTGACAGGACACGACACGACTAGGTTTCAATGTGTGCCATATTATTTTGGCTGTCCTAGTTGTGTGTTTTTATTTCAATAGTTATTTTGTTTTGCTTTTGTCGTTGTTCGAAATATTAGCAGTGATAGTATTTGTACCCATTTTGTGCTCGTTACATACTATAGGTGGCGACAAATTTCTAATTTGATTTTCTTAAAATCTACAGAGAGTGTATTCGTTTCGTTGCTTACTGCAATTTATCAGCCATAAGAGATCGTTTACGAAACATAACAGGTGGCTCTGCAGCTGAGGAAGGGGAACATTCAGACATCCCATTAGTGTCCGTGCCCCAACCGACAGGATTAGCAGGGCCAGGATCCTGTGCCAATACCTGCCAACGCGGCTCAGACCGTGTGGAGTTGGAGTTTGGTTTTTGTGACCCTCCTAGGCTGGAGGGCCTGTTCATGGAGAAAAACGAATTCGGTTCGCTGTCCTGTCTTGACCTAAATATGGACTCCGCCACCACAACAAACGATGATGTTGCAGCAGTAGCCGCCACAACCTTTGTAAACTGTACAAAAATTTCATATTATGAATAGTAGCATAATTGTCATTACTTTTAAAGAGCAGATGTATGATGGACATATTGCAGTGACTAATCACAATTCTAATTTTTTACAGCTATTGGCACAAGAATGAGTTTTTCTAAATTATTTTTCATTGCAAGTATTCACTGCATTCTCATACTTTAGTTAATTATGGCAGTACAAAGAATACCTCTAATGTGACTACAAAGTCTCACGTCAGCTGTCAATACTATCGGCAGTCTTCGGCTGTTCACGAGTAAGAGATTGTGAGCTGTGCTCGCAAGGCGGCAAAAGTGTCCACAGTGCAAGTGGGCAGCTTGTGTGCCCAGCCCTGCTGTGGAGTCAACGCTACAGCCCTCATCCCTCTACCATTTCTTTGAATTGCAAATAAAAATGTTCCATGTCTTTCCTGGCACTTGTACCACTCCCCTGGATCAATGGGAAACATTTTTTCTCATTCATTCCTAAAATTTGCCTCTGTTCTGTAGTAGATCACATGTAGAGTAATTGAGATATAGTAATTTTTTATGTTTCACTTAGTAAAAGAAAGTGAAAAATAACAAATCTTAATTTGCAAACTGTGAATATGATTTTGTTCTATTTAAGTGTGTTGCTGCTTCCCCAAAGGGCAATTTAATTAATGAAGAAGCAGTTGGTGTCAGGGGAGAAGGAGAAGAAACAAATAGCAGTCTCTCTTGTAGCTGTTTATTTAAAATATTTTTGTTGTATTTCTTTACAAAATGAACGTTACAATCAATAGAAAATAAAAGTAACAAAAATATTTGTATAAAGTTTATAATAAAAATTCATTTATTTGAACTGCCACTAAAGAGATATAGACACTTCAAGTTTGAAAGGCGAAATCCATATTTGATATTTAGGCCAATGTGTAATATCAGATTTCTTGTTGACTAGGAGACACAGTGTGACATGAAGTTTCTTATTAAATAAATGCAATGTTTACTGATGTAACATGTCTACAAAGGAGAAATGTCCACAAACCAGCAGTCTACATAGAATGGTAACCAGGGTACTCACAGACAGCAGCTTCGCCGATTTTACATGGGTTATTTAGCCGATACATTATTATTAGTGGTGAATCACAGAAGGGTTGCTCTCAATAAAATTAGAAGTATGTTAACTCTCTTTCCTAGAGCACATATTTTACATTCATATGTTGATGTGCACACAGGCAGCACTGACGCTGCTAGCTCTCAAACGAATCATCCTCCAGAACTGTTGAGTACACATACATTGCCATAGCCCTTTACGATACGAACATTATTTTTTGTAAATACTGAATCAATATTTACTGAGTATTTGATGGCCTTGCAATTATCTGTATACTGCATCATATTTTGCCCACATTTCATTTACGGTCACAACTGCTGCATGCAACTCCAGCTACATTTATCAATGCTGATCATACAGGATTTTGTATTCACTGTGTATCCTGCAGCCTTCATGATTTTAAAGAATGACCTATGTATATAATAATTTTGCCTGATCATTCATAAGAAACAGTAATAACAGTAAGGGGTAAGAAGAACAGGGTAATGCTATGTAAAACTGCATGGAGGATGGGAACCATGTTACTCACAGAAGACAAATTAAGGAATGTAACCTACAAAACTGATAGGAAAAAATAGGAACTGACTAGTCAACCGCAAAGAGTCTAGCATGGACATAAAAAGCTGACGTACTGTAGGATAAAGAAATCAGAGATGAGAAGAACCTTGTTAGGAGTAGTCAGTACAGAAGATTGCCACAATGTTTGACAGACACTTGCTTAGGGTCATGGGAGTGATATAAGGTAAACTATAGAAAAAGTTACAGGCATGGGTTTGATTCATGATTAGATTTTATGAAAGCATATTTCTTTCCAGATTGCCCCATGTTACTGATCCCTGCTTTGGTTTTGTATGATTCATGAGTACTTTGATTGCTATGTCTCCTCTTCCTACCCCATTGTTTTATAATTTGTTTCATTCTTCTCTCCTTCTACAAAAACCTACAAATTTAAAGTGCTGCTTTTAATCAGCTGCCGGCTGTCCTCGACCCTATGATATCTATTGGTTGATGTGAAGATAAAATACCCATTTGTAAGTCTCAGGAGAGTACCGAGTCCTAGTGTCTTCTCTGGCCCGAATGTTAACTAACTGCTGCTACAATTATAGTAAATCAATTAGCTAACTCATTTATAACATTTAAATGTTCTATGATGGATAGTAGTGTACCATTATTGCAGTACTTTTTGTTTATATAATAAATCGTTTTGCATTACCTTTAGAGCTACATTGGGTAACAGCATAGACCACGAAGAAAAGATAGTTGTATAATGCCTGGTAATGCAGCATTCCCAAAACTTCAAGATTGTTATTTTTCTTCATTAGCCTTTGCAAAGACAGCAAGACTGGACTACTACAGTTAACAATTCGATGGACTACGGGGTCTTAGAGACAGAACAAAAGCTGAGATTGGGGGAAAAAAGAGAAAGAAAGAAAAAGGGGGGGGGGGGACCAATGTGGCATCCACCTTTAGAGATTTAAAGAAATCACAGGAAACCTAAATCTGGTTGTTTGAGCAGAGATTTAATCTTCATCTCTGCTAAATACAAGGTAAGTGTCTTACCACTGGGCATCTGACTCAGTGTAAGTACTGGAAACAAAATGGAAAGTAATCAAACACTGAAGCTGTGAATAATTGTGTGTGGTGTGCCTGCATGACTCAACTGAAAGAAAAATGCACACGAAAGAGAGAGCTCTTAACCCCCCAGTAAGCACTCACCTCAAGCAGTAATTAATACTCAATACAATTAATTCTTTACTATGAGTAGTGTATTCAAGTACTTTTATGTTTATGTTGGGTGAAATTAACTTCACAAATAATAATAAGTCAGTCAGTCGATATCTGCAGTCACTAGCCACATGCCCCTGCATGCTACACCCTCTCCCCCATTTTGTGCTATCCTCCCAATCTCTGCTCCAAGCCCTCTCTTTCCCCTACCACCAACCCCAGTAGACTGATGACTATGTCAGATGAAGACAGCTGCAGATGGTTCACAGCACCTGCCTGAAAGTGGTCTTGTGTGCAAGTTGTATTTGTGCAAATGTTTTTTCTAGTTTGGAAGATGGACTTTATATGAAAAAGTAAATATTTTAGCAGTATTTTTCATTATGCCTCTCTGCAACTCAACATCTCTTCTATGTAATGCACAGCTATCTATCCTTTCTGTGTTGGACTTCACAAATGATTTTGATAATTACCTCATAACTAGTGACATTTCCTTTCATTGCCCAAACATTGTCTACAGCCTATCACTGAAGTCTCAGTCATTCACGAGCCCAACTTGCAGCTCCTAAGGGGCTCTACAAGTTGTTATTAACAGTACTAATATGGATTAACACTCGACTCAGTCCAATGATATTCAGGTGAAAAATTCAGTTACACTGATGATAAAATTCTACAGTGATATAAAGCAATTCTTTCTATGAACAAATCAACTAACCTTTTGAAACAGATGCAATACTTTCCTACTATTTGTCCTTTCTTCCATTCTAACCTGATCATTTTAAATTAAGTCATTAATTTATACCTTGTTAGTTCCAAATTCATACTGGTCTGACAAACAATGCAGCACTATCACTGTAGTTACTTTTATTGAAAAGTGGCTTCAAATTATGGCTAGTCAGAAAGCAGTATTAATGACCTAGTGTTTTGAATACAGATTACAGATTTTCTACAGGGTGCAGCAAAACATACTCCATATTTTAAAGTCACACAGATATGCGAGGGAATGTTACAGAGTGGTGGACATGTATCATTCAACTGCAGTGTATATGTTAATGTCAGTCATAGCTTGGTCTGGTGAGCACCATGCTTATTAAGCAGACATATTTATTAAAAACTATGGTTTGCTAAGAGCAAGAAAGTGATCTTTACACCACATTCAATGCAGTTGTCATGGCCCCATTCCAGATAAGAAAGATTTCCATGTGGATTCAGAATAGTGAATAAACAAGTACTGCTTTGAAAAAGAAATCTCCTCACCACCCGCATTCTGAAATACGATTGAAACATGTGACTTCATTAAGACATTCAAGTCAGAAGTCTCCATTGCACTCAGCATGGAACCAAGCAATATCCTTATCCTTCGAGTTGGCGGAGACAACATGTTGACAGAAACCTTCCCCCCTCCTACCCCAGCTAATAATAAAATTATTTTTTCTCTGAGGAATTCACCACTTCGTTTTTCCATAAGATAAGTATATGGTGTGGCAAAAAACTTCCCTACTTTGGGAATGAGTAAAAATGAAACGTCATGAGACATGAATACGACAAAATTATCTACAGTAACTGTTTTTATAAACAGATTATTGAGCAGTATATCGATCAAATTGTGGCTCCTATTGTCGATGGACTGACTGAACTTCTCTCCAAGTGTTTCCAAGACTCAAGAGTCATCTTGGCCTGAATGTCAGCAGTCTGATTTGTTATAGCTTCCTTAAATGCTAGCAGGTTTGAGACTACTGAAACACCTTGCATTTTTTTTTATATCCCTACAGAATGAAATCAAGGAGCATCAAGTCTGATGAGCGTGGAGTCAATATAATATTGCTTCATAAGGAAACAGTGTACTACAGAAGCATGTTTTTCAGAATTTTAAGTGAACCACGAAATGTGTCGATGCTGCACCTTCTTATTTAAACTATTTCTGCTCTATGCTCACTACCTGCAGTACATCACCTACTTTTGGTCAAAGAAAATTTTATAGTACCCTGTAATGGATCACTCTTAAAGTAACCATCATATATCTTAAAAAAAAAAAAAAAAAAAAAAAAAAAAAAAAAGTCAGGACCCAACACTGCAAACTGAAAACTTCACACCACACTGTTACTTTCGGGTAATGAAGTGGACATTGGTGATGTTTTCAAGGTTTGTTCTCAGACTGGTATTTTGTTTATTTATTGCACTCAAAGTGAAAATTGACTTCATCTGTGCACTACAAGTTTAGAATCATGTCCATGCACTATCTCACACAACATCACAATACACTACAAGCATGGAGTAGAAAATAAGTGTAGTATATGTTCTGCTACACTGGGAGGGCTAATGTGACTTTCAGTACCAGTTTACTCTGCTGCTGTGATAGAAGACAACAGCAGGAGTCTGAGTCCTTGCAGGTGATGCTATTTGAAAATACCAAAGAAGTGATGATTGAAAATCAAGTTAAGACTAAATTGTTCTAAGGCAGTCATTGGTTCAAATAATATTAAAGTGTAACACATAACAAGGAGTAACATACTGACTGCCTTGTGGCCACAGCAGTATCATACATCCCACACTGTGCAGTCTGCAGTGTCCAAAGCAGAGCCTCACACTCTACCCAGCCAGGTAGCGAGACATGGTACTAAGCCTGCCACAATCACTGTCGCAACAAAGCAAAGAAGTAATGACAGTGTGTGACTGTTTCAGTTGTAATTGTGCCAGGTATCTCTTAAAAAGAACACCAACCAATTTAGACTACAATAAATTCAAGTACATTCTCTCCACAGGAGGTAATCTTGAAGTACAAACTGATATTCTCTGTACAAGCCAAACTAACATTGTGTTAGTATTTCCCTAAATGTTAATAAAATATATATTACACAAGAAAAATATACATTAAATATCTACATAATTAATCGTGCTTAAAATCCATATCTCAGAAATAATACAAGAATGATTAAAGAAAGAAAAATGCAATTCATATACTGAATCTTAATAGAAATGTACAATTATATTAGAAAGATATTTACTTAAGTTTAGAGCACAGTTTAACTAGTAAGGCCAAGCAAATGCAAAATGCTCCACAATATATAAATTGCCTTCACATTAAAACAATTTTTCATAGAAATGAGAAATGAGTGAAAGAGGATATATAGCTGCTATGATAGAGATTGTTTAAAGTGCTGTACATATAAGAAATATACTTTTTAGAACACACCCTGAAAAGATTCTTTGAGGAAGAACTGACATCTAAATTTTTATTTACTAATTACATTAGTATACAATAATATAGAGATTTGTACACAATGTGGGCATATTTTGCATGCACAGAAAGTTAACTTGAAAACATATGGTGATATGTATTATGCTGACTATATAATGCTTAACTACACAAATCTCAAAAACAATGCATAAGAAAAGAATGAATCAAGACAAACACTACCATTTTGAGGTATTGGAAAGTGGATATGCATGTGGACATTAAATTGCTAGGATTCACAGCCCAATATGCTCCCCAGCATTGCTAATATTTTCATGTTACATTCTTGTGAATATAAGGCCGTAAAGATTCTATGACAACTTTCTTTTCTTTCAAGGTAGTCTTAAAATACACATTTTACTTCAGCATTCACCTTGTGAAAATTTGCTGAAATGTAGAATTAAGTTTGAGATCAGGACAAAGACATCACTTTCACCTTTACTATAGTGGTACTATTTACCATCAAACTAAGTTATGAACAAATTATTTATGGCACAAAAGGAAAAAAAAGAACCCCAAGTCAAACTCTGAAATATTCTGATGTTTTGAGCTTGGCCTCAAACTGAATTGACAATTCCATTTTTGTGCACAATATTTCATTGAATCATTTATGTGTTTTTATTTGGTACTGCAAGTGTTGATTGCTCATGTCCTATACCCTAATCATGTTGTTTGTTGCTGGACATTACTCAATTTATAACTGAGCCTGACTCCTGAAACACACTTTACCTATGGTGCACTATTTTTCACCACATCAGTCATAGTTCCACAAAATGTTTATTAACTCACTGTTTTCTGATTTTTAACTTTAGAGAAGACTGAATTATTAAATGGAGTGCCAGGACCCAAAATTTGCTTGGATTGAAACATTCTTGTCTCAACATACCCCAGCAGTCCCTAACTGTATTGGAGTTCAGGTAGCAAGCAGGCACAGGAATATCAGTTGCTGTACCTGTTAATTACTTGTCAATACACTTCACAAAAAATGGAATCATCAACTTGTCTGGTAACCTCAAACAAACAATCAATGAACCAAGACAGGAAAACTTTAAGATATTGTGTAAAAAGCACTATTTTACCACACCATCTATAAATTTGGTCAAAAAACATACATAATTTCTAACATTTATCCACAACTACCAATGATGGGTATTTGTGTAACAGCCCTGTCAATGTTGATCAGGTGAGTAAATCTTAGGCTCTGCTATTGATTAACTTGTTCTAATGTATCACAGAAATACCCATTCTTTTCTTTCTTTTTGAATATTTTCTTTGTTCTTATATCTTTTATTTCCTGTCTTCATGAACAACCAATCTGATTTAATATATGGAGACTACCATTGCAAAACCATTTCTCTACAATAAGTTATAACTTTACTTAAATTTACTTAGTAGAAAAATCATTTTTGTAACATTTGTTTTTTACCTTTTTCTGCCTGATGCTGATACATCTCTATTGTCCATAATCTTTACTTCATCATTCATAAAGAATCACAGTCTGGTTCCATAAGATCAAGGCATCATACCAACTATTAAGATAACTAACAAAATTTCAACCAGTTATTTAATATCTAATGTTATATATGTACATATATACACTAATAGTTTGTGTGTGTGTATTTGTTTGTTATTTAACAAGATAATCTAGTAAACAAAGTATCCTTTGTGAGTCTGCATCCTAAATTCTTATACAATTCTATTTCTTTACAATTTTTGCAACTGATTTATAGCATTAGTAGTCTCATAACCAACACAGAAACAAATAAATAATAATTACTACAATCAAATGTGCGCACAAAATTCTCATAGGTTTCAAAATGTTGTATATAATTAAGAAGTAAGCACTTATTTGGTCTTGGATGAAAAACGATTCACCATATATAGAACAGGATAAAAACTTATTATTACTGAGTGCAGATTGGAAGTGACAACAGAACCAACTGCAATGGACGACAACGTGGTTTATATTGGGGAAATTTACAAGTATGTATATACACTCCTAAGATAAGTGAAATTAACTCTTCTTAGCTGTACATGAGCTGTTAACAACAGTATATTAAGTACAAAAACACAATGGATATTTACAGAGCTGTCATAATTAGCTGTCTATATCAGCTGTAATTAGTAGTAAAAATGCACTGCATCTAACACTTTAAAACTTCATGTCACTGTTGTGACATGAATATAAAATAATCATGTGCACTGATTATAATGCAAAATATAAAAGTGTCATTAAGTCTAAACCGCTATTTTTGTGTGATGTTATTGTCATCGTAAATGACCTGATCCCAGTCAAAACTATCACTCTGTCTCCCAGGCAATTCACCTAAATGTGCAAATCGTTCTTTAAACAGTGGATCCTTTGACTTTAAGCGTTCAAAGCGCTGAAACATAAGAGCCTTTGCAAAGGAATATAGCTCTAAATCCAAGTCATTTAAACGTCTGATAGTTTCTAACTGATCTTGTCTGATCATTGAAAGTGTGACACTTGACACAGTAGCATTGTGTTGCTCAAATGGAACGGCAAATCGCAAGTTAAAAGTTTCTTCAAATACATATTGTGCAATCTGAAAATAAAAATATTATTAGTCTTTTAATTTACAAGAGTACATAAAAATTAAATATCTAAGATAGAGCTATATCTTTCAGTTGTACCTTTTGATACTCAGTTAATCCAAAAAAAGCCATAGATGCTAGATTCTTCTTTGCACTTGCCAACATTACACGATCACGCTCTACTGGAGACATATAGCTCATGTTGTAGCAACCCACCAAAGCCAAATCTGCAAGCATGCGTGTTTGTCTGTAAAAAATTATAAAATCCATTTAAGAAACTGACACTGAAATCTTCCTTTGCAATTCAGAACTGCATGGAATCTACAAAATGTAATATCTTTTCAATTTTAAACATAAGAAAGTATGTGTACAAAATCAATAACTGAAAGTTTTCCTCCTTTCTATCTTTCTCAAAATTTGTTTTTGTGTAACATAATAATCAGATTCAAACAGATGTGGGTTGCTATTCTTATGAAGAGATTATGAGGCTGGCTCAGGGTAGAGGTGGGTGGAGAACTGCATCAAACCAGTCTCTGAACTGAAGATCACTACATTTCCATAGGAGGTACAACTTCAAAAAGGCAGACTGGTCAAAATTTGCAGAATTGTTGGATGTTGAGGTGTCTTCAATAGAACCAGTGCCAGAATCCTATGACATCTTCAACACAGCCATAAAGAGATGTTCCAGAATGTCTATACCTCTTGGCTATCAGACATCTTTTATCTCTGGCCTTACATTCGATCAAACTGCTCTACTCACAAAATACAACAACTTATTCGAAGAAAATTCTTTTGGTGAAGCAATGTTGAAGCTGGAAATAAACTTATTTCCACTATAAGAGAGACTAAAAGGGATCAATGAATTAGGACTGGATCTGGCAAGAGACAGCAATAATGCATTACATGAAAAAGTCGTGTGTGGAGTATAATTATGAGCAAGTTGAACCCTTTTCTACACTAATTTTACCACAGCAGTTATAGTTTGAAGACAGAAATAGACCATGGCAGCAGCGAGCAGAACCAGCAAGGTTAATGTTAAGTACTGAGTAAAACCCCAACCTTTCCATACAAGGAAGTTTATATCTGGTGAAAGGAGCTGGGATTAGTTGAAATACATCGGAACCGTTGTGGTAAATAGTGCTTTTGAGTTTCAGGTTCATTGCTAAAATTGTGCTGCATTACAATATGATGGGTACCAGATGTCAATAGTGGATTCATGGTGCGGGCGAAGTCGTTTGCAATGGAAATAATGGACGGACAAGGAAAGTAATAAAGGACAAGGACCAATTTTACCCATGGGCCACTGGTGCCTTCTGCAAACAAAAGATAAGTACTGTATTTCAAACTTACACATTCATTACGGGTGAATTAATTTTGCATTTGAAATTATATTTGTTTTGATTGTTGTGAGAATGGTACTTAACTTACACTATTTAAAATGGAAAACATAGAGAACAGAGTAGATCTGGGACAGAGAATGCAATTAATGACAATGGCAGTGTTGATGTTAGAGAGGAGATAATTCGAGTCAACAACCATGAAAATAACATAGTGAGCAGTGTCACAAATTCTGAAAGTGGTGATAATGTTGTGTGCAGTCTGTTCCATGATTTCGGTAATCCTGATATAGTAAGAAACAATGCAGAAGTCTTTGAACTACTTACAACTTTATTTATTAAACAATCAGAAATTTTGGGTAAAATTGATCAATCAAAGAATGAACTGAAAACTGAGCTTAGGGAGGAAATAAAGAATATCAGAGCGGAAATTTCGAGAGCAAACATAGCAAATTAGGAAGTGAGACAGGATCTAAATTCATTCAAGGATCAAATCAAAAAAGAGAACACAAAAAAATTAGTGTGGATGTTAGTGGTGTAAAATTAGAATTAACAGAAGTTAGAACTGTATTCGCTGACAAAGTAAAGAGAATAAATGAAAATTTTAAGGGAGTAGAAGACATAAGAAAACAGGAAAGCAACACACTTAGGGCAGATGTAATCAATCTTGAAAAGCAAATTAATGATGAGATAAATAATGTTACGGATAAAATCATTTCTGTAGACACAATTGTAACCAGTAATGCAAATGCATGGCAAAGCGGCGAGGAAAATATTAACAGAAAGGTAGCTGAATTTGAAGACAATCTTGTTACTAAAAGTTGCAGTAGTGGGTAATATGTCAGGAAAGAACTTTTCAGGAGATGGTAAATTAGATCCTGTAGATTTTATAAAATACTGTAATGAAAATTTTGTTAGAAGCATGAGTGATACACTTAAAATAAAATTGGTAAAAAGGCTTTTGGATGGGAAAGCACTCTCATGGGCTAACCAACATGTTAGTTTGGAGATGAAGTATTCAGATTTTGAGAAAAGTTTCTTGAATAAGTTTTGGTCAGGAGTAGAACAAGCTAAAATAAAGAAAGTTTTTTGAATGGACCATGTTAAAAGTCAGGGGATGGAAGCATGAGAGAATTTTGTGAGGCTCAATTAAAAAAGGTTATACACTTACACAGTCCTTTTGATGAAATAATACTAACTGATGCATTGACAGGAAGGTTGCCAGGGAGAATACAGAGGGAATTATCTTGTAGACCTTATGACTCATTAGAAAAAAATTTTGAGATTTGTTAGTAATCTAGACAGGCTCTATGAAAGAGATGACACAAAATTATGATAGATACAGATCAAATGATGATCATAGTGGGTGGTGGAACCATATTCAAGATCAGGGAAGTAATAATAGGCAAAGAGACAGCAGATATGAGCAAGCACAGAGAGACGATAGGAGAGTTACATCACAAAATGTCAGGAACCAAGACAATGGAAACAGGAATAGGCAGTGGAATGGAAACAACAGTCATAATTATATAAGATTGGAAAATAGGGGGAAGAGTCATGATAACAGCCAGGTAAACTAGATAGCGTTCCACTGGGGGCCTGTCAATTTGGAGCGAAAAGAAGGTTTAGAAATCAGGTTAACACTTTTAAAAGCAATGACAGGTGTGAGTATAATTCTGAATCTATGCTACATTCAACTTACAGGGACAGAGAATATAAGAACAGGTTGAATTTTGAAAGAAAATTCCGAAGAGCTATGAATATGGATGTGAGTGGGTCAAATCAAGAAATTTTAAGTCTAGACAAATAGTAGAACCTGATGAGGTAGCATTGAATCAATTGTTTAGCCATACAAACAAAGAAACTAAGAGAAGATTTTGTGAGTTTGACTTGCATAGATTGCTGATTGATAGTAGTAAGCAAGTAGAAAGTGCTGACAGTGAAACAGACGATGTTACTAGGAGGACAAGCAATCATATACAATGCGGAGCTTGTTTGGTTTGGTCAAGCTCGCCCACTCAAGAGTTCCAAACCCCAAGGACCCTGCTATGTAACTGGGATCGGAGGTCTTTTTCTGGTAGGCCAATATTCAAAGACCGTGAAGTGGTGGCCTGTTTGGCCAGCTGATCAGCACGTTCATTGCCTGGGATGCCTATGTGGCCTGCCGTCCAGATGAAAGCAACAGAATGGCCTGACACGCCAAGGGCGAAGGCAGCATCTTGGATTGCTCGCACTAAAGTGTGCTTGGGGAGAAACTGGTCAAGGGCCTGTAAGCCACTCAGGGAGTCGCTGCAGATAACATACGACCCCCTGGGGCGAGCTTTGAGGTGTTCAAGAGCTCTTAAAATAGCGACCAGCTCCGCAGTGAAGATGCTGCTTCCACAAGGCAATGAACGCTGTTCAGTATGGTCACCACAAATAAATGCATACCCAGCATGAGCACCCGCGAGGAAATCGTCCGTGTAGACAACTGCTGCATCATGGTATGAATCGAGCACCGCTTTGAACTGGCAACGGAGAGCTTGCAGTGGAACCGAATCTTTCGAGTTCCAGGACAAATCCAACCTAATCTGCAAGCAAGGGATACTCCAAGGAGGGGTATGGAAGGAGCAGTGGTAACTGCGAGGGAAGGGAAGGGAGTCAAGGGATGAGAGAAGGTAACAGAGACGGACTGAGAGTGGAAGACCCTACCTCGGCCGTTGCTGCGGAGAAGGACAGGCAGTAGTCGGGAAGAGAAGCCTGCGATTCAGGTGGTGAGGTGAGGTGTGCATGCGGGCAGCGTAGGAAGCGAGCAACTGCTGCCACCGGAACCGCAGGGGAGGTACCCTGCTTCGACTAGGAGACTCATGACCAGACTCGTGCAAAAATCTCCTGTTGCCAAGCGGACACCACTATGTAAAACAGGGTCCGGTACTCGGAGTGCTGAAGGCGCCGCTGAGTCATACACTATGCTCCCATAGTCCAGTCGTGATTGTATAAGGGCCCTATAGAGCTGTAGAAGTGTTTCGTGAGAGGCTCCCCAGACAGTGTGGCTGAGGCACCGAAGGATGTTAAGATGCCGCCAACATTTCTGTCTCAGCTGACGAAGGTGCGGCACCCAAGTAAACCGGGCGTCGAAAACCATGCCGAGGAAGCAATGGGCTTCTTCAACACGAAGAGGTACATCACCCGGGTACAGCTCGAGATCACGGTGAAGTTCCCGACAGCGACAGAAGTGCATTACTCGGGTCTTTGGGCCCGAGAATTGGAAGCCATGGGCAAGGGAGCAAGATTCTAGTTGTGGGAGCAAGGGAGCGTCCCGAGAGACCCCTTCCGGGTGAGAGGAGCCGAAGAAGGATGTTGTTTCTCTGCCTGTGGGGTGGGATCGACGTCCCCTGAGATGGAGCGGTTGTTGCTCCCAGTGTAAAGAGCATGGGAGCAACAGAAGTGGAAGTGCCCCTATCTGTCAGAGGGGCAGGTGTAGAGGACGGGACCCGAGGACCCACTTTAGAAGTTTCAACAAGTGGGACTGTACTTGTCACAGATGGCATTGTAGATGTTGCTGTGGCATATGAGGTCTTCATGCTCACAGGGTGGAGTTTCATATATTTCCATTTGGCCTCGGAGTAGAACAACCGGTCCAGGGTCTTATACTCCATGATCTTCCTTTCCTTAAGCAAAACTGAGCAATTGGGCGAGCAAGGAGGATGGTGAAGTCCGCAGTTGATACAGAGTGGAGGGGGGGACACAAGGGACATCAGGATGTGATGCATGTCCACACTCCCGACATGTGGGTTCAGCATCACACCGGGAGGACATGTGCCCAAACCTCCAGCACTTGAAGCAGCGCATCGGGGGAGGAACCTAGGGCTTTACATCACACTGGTAGATCATCACCGTGACCTTCTCAGGCAATGAATTGCCCTCAAAGGCCAAGATGAAGGCACCGGTGGCAACCCTGTTGTCCTTCGGACCCCTATAGACATGGCGGATGAAGTGGACTCCGCACAGCTCCAAGTTCTTGCGTAATTCATCGTCCATTTGCAAAAGGAGATCTCTATGGAATATGATGCCCTGGACCATATTAAGGCTTTTATGTGGTGTGATGGTAACGGGAACATCACCCAGCTTATCAGAGGCGAGCAATGCCCGTGACTGCGCTGGGGATGACGTCATTATCAGCACCGATCCTGAACGCATCTTCGACAGTCCATCCACTGCTCCAAACTTGTCCTCTAGATTGTCAACAAAAAACAATGGCCTTGTAGCTGCAAATGGTTCGCCATCCGACCTGGTACATACTAAGTATCTTGGAGCATATTGCTCTCTTTGATTACGTGCCCTACACTCTTCCCATGGTGTATCCAGGGAGGTAAACGTTTGGGGGATTGTATTTGGCGGCATTATATTCATTCCTACCTCTCTTAGAGACGCCAGGTTTGTGTGTGGCGACGCTATTGTTTGCCCGTTTCATTCTGGTCCCACGAGCAGCTAGGGAACTAAAGGTCCACCCAGGCAGAGCCCCACTTGCCTGTGTAAACCTTATACAACTGAGGTGTGGCAGGTTCCTCAGAGATTGCTCGCTAGCGACTGTTCAACCTCAACAGCCATGCATCTCCTCGGCATGTAGAACACCTTGAGATTGAGGTTTTTTTTATAGAGGTTTGTACCGTCCTCTCGACCCGGGCGATTAAGCCAAGATGCCCTGGCTCTGAAGTGTACAATGTTTTCCACCGTCGCACCAAACGATGGTCATTGAAGCATGCACAGAGCTTACGAAGTAGCGGACTGTTGGCGCGACACAGCCCACACCTCAGGACCCCGGGTTCACCAAGCCCATACTCAGCAAATTAATGCTGAGCCCCTGAGGGGTCTACTTTTAAGAAAACTGTCGGAGGTACAAGACATCCTAAAAACAGTCAGATCTAAAAGCCATGTAGGCCTATGAAGGAGCCAGGGAGAACCCTTATTCCACCCCTGGCACTGAACTTTAATATCCTGCACCTGCAGCAACTCAAGGCTTTCCTGTACTCGAATCTCAAAGGTCTTGTAGCTTGTGGACAGTTATGTAACAAACGTTGGAATGGCTGCTGTGCAACACTGAAAGAAAGTAACGTGTGCGGAACTGACAGAGCCCTGTACGCCAGGCGTGCCACGAGCAGAAGACAGCGAATAGAAAGTGGGGGCTCATCAGCCTCTGCACACAGGCTAAGCACTGGGCTCGTGCGATAAGCACCAGTCACCAGCCTGATACCTTCGTGGTGTACTGTATCCCGTATTTTCAGGTACGAAGACAGCCATATTCAAGCCTGGGTCCCACAAAAGCTTTATAGAACTGGAGCAGACTTGCCCTGTCGGCAACCCAAGACCGATGACTAAGAAATTTCAGGATATTTAGATCCTTGAGGCATCGCAGTTTGACTTCTTTAAGGTGCGGCAACCATGTGACCCTCTCGCCGAAAGTGAGACCAAGATATTTCACCTTGTCCTGAAAGGTGAGAACAGTGTCCCCAAGTTTTAAAACAGGTAGATTAAAAAGAGAACAGGAATGATTAAAATCAACACAAACAGTTTTTTTCCAAAGAAAACTTAAAACCTGTGATGTTACACCATTCCTCCCACCAACTGATCGTCAGGTACAATTGGTGAGCAGCCGTTGCAACAGAGGAGGACACACAGAAGATGGAAAAATCGTCCACAAACAAAGAACACTGTACAGGTCATCGTACAGTGGACATAATGCTGTTAATTGCAATGGTAAATGCCGACACACTCCCTTGAGGGATTCCGTCCTCTTGCTTAAAACAATCAGACAAGGCATCCCTGACCTTGTATCAGAAGTACCTTTCTGAAAGTAAAGGCATAATAAAAGTGAGAAGACGCCCACAAAAACCCCACTCATAGAGCTGCCGCAAAACATTAAGCCTCCATGTAGTATCATAAGCCTTTTTGAGGTCAAAAAATACAGCAATGACGTGTTGCTTACATAAGAAAGCTTGCAGGATCTCCGCTTCGAGGAAGCAGAGGTTATGAAAAGTGGAATGATAACTCCTGAAACTGCACTGGGAGCGACTCAGTAAGGACCTGCTCTCGAGGACCAACACCAAGTGCCAGTTGACCACGCGCTCCAAAGTCTTCCCTACGCAACTTGTTACGCTAATGCTACGATAACTACCAGGGTCAGTACGGTCTTCCCTGGTTTTAAAAGTGGAGTAAAAATAGATTCAACTGGGAATGTTTCCCATCATCCAAATTTTATTGTAAAGCTGAAGGAGGACCTCATTGGAGCGAGTGTTTCAATGTTGTAGCATGCTGTAAGTAATCTCATCGTGAACAGGTGCAGTATCACGAGCAACGGACAGTGCAGACTCCAGCTCCCACAGTGAGAAAGGTTGGTTGTGATCTTCCACATTGGAAGAACGGAAGTCAAAACCAACCCTTTACTGTATCATCCAGTATTGATGGAAGGCTGGTTCTTGGCTGGAATTGGATGTAATGCTCTTGTAAGAATCAGCTATTACTTGGGCAATGTCTCTTGACAATGTTAGGAGACATCCCTTCCCTTGTACAGCTGCTATCGGCGGTTGGGAATTCTGCCTCGAGATCCTCCAAATGGCTTCCCATACCCTACTTGCGGACGTGGACCTGTTGATGGAGTTCAGAAACTCTTGCCAAGACCTCTGCTTACTTTCGCTAATAACCCGTCTCGCCTGTGCCCTCGCAACTTGAAAGTTCGCCAGATTTGACTCAGTAGGGCCGCAACAGAATCGTCGCAATGCTGCCCTTCTGACCCTGATCGCAGAGCGACAATCATCATTCCACCAGGGGACAGCCGGCCTCCTAAGTGTTGGCTTGGTTTTAGGAATGGATGCATCGGTGGCATTGTGAATCACTGGACATATTCAAACTGCTCGAAGACAGCCAACTGTGTATAAAGCTCCCAGTCGGCTTTATCGACGACCCATCTAGGTGGCTTGATGTCTCTATCCATTCCAGCTGCCAGATTTAACCAGATTGGGTAGTGGTCGTTACCATGGAGTTCTTCGTCCACATCCCATTGGACAGTATGTGATAGAGCAGGCGAGCAGAGGGTGAGGTCTATAGTAGAAGACGAACCTGTAGCAAGTGCTGAAATGTGCAGGCTTGCCTGTGTTCAGCAGTATGACATCAGGGGAGTGAATTACATTCTCAATCATTCGTCACCTGGAGCAATCGTCATTAGGCCCCCATAGTCGATTGTGTGCATTGAAACCACCTAACAGAAGAAAGGGACATGGGAGTACTTGAATACGTTCTGTTAGGAGATGACTATCAACATACTCACCAGGTAGCAAGTAAAGGGAGCACACTGTCATACTAAGATGGGCCAGTATACGAACGGCAACTGCTTGTAGTGTCGTCATTAAGGGCACAGGTGAGGAGTGAAATGTGTCCCTGACAAACACTGCCACCGCAACTGTCACCAGCAAGGTTGTCTTTCCTGAAATACAGGCATATCACCCTGCTTAAAATGCATCTCTTGGAGGGATATACAGAAGGGCCTATCTCTCACGAGAAGCTGAAATTCCTCAAGACAAGTCCTGAACCCATTCATAGCCCATTGGAATATGGCTGCCATGTTATCATTGTGGTTCTACCCCTCTGCTTGTGCTGAGATGGTGAGGCACTCTGTGAGCGAGGAGTATCTGACGGGCTGCCTGGTTCTGCTGACGAGGCATCTAGCTCCATAATGTCCTCGTTATCAGTTAACGCTGCCATAACAACGTCTATGGGGCCTGCGGAGCAAACTGTTTAAGGGATCAGCCCTAATTTCCATGTCTTTGCTGATCTGACTCTGGCAGGTACAGGTGCATGTATACGTGCTTGTTGTGGATGTAGGAACAAAAGGTGAGGGTCTGCGTGGAAGCATCAACTGTCAGTACAGACTTCTGGACCAACAACACTGTTGTATTCTCGTGGTCTGCCTGAGCACACTTCCCACAAGTTTGACCACCACCGCAATTCTGAGTTGTGTAACCAAAACGCTAGCACTTATAACACCTCATAGGATTTGGAATGTATGGCCTAACCTTAAGACGGGGGAACCCAACCATAATGTGTGCTGGCAGGGTTGGAAAATTATATGTTACAATGAAGGTGGCAGTTTTCTTGACGACTCCACTAGTTCTTCTGATTCTCTGTTCCATGTCTATGATGCCCTGTGATGCCCATTCTTTCTTAAGCTCAGCAGTGTACAAGTCCATAATATCGTGACATGTGACCACACCTTTGCTCGAGTTGAGGGAGTTGTGCAACTCAACCACTATTTCTAGTCACCCAGTTTCGGGACTTCATGAGCAGATCCACCTGCATTGCCTGGTTGGTCTCAATGAGTAGAGAACCACTGCACAGCCTCATAAGTGATTTTAAGGTACTGCAAGACCCTCTAACCCTTTATTAATGAAAAACGGAGATATCTTCTCAAGCATACCCTTTTCCTCTTTACTACTAAAAGTAAATTATGACTGATGACTCCTTGAGCTCTGTTACTTTTGACTAATATTTTCATAGGAGGACTAGTCTCCCTCATACGCTTAGTTTTGTGGGTGTGAGTACTCCCGTACAGTACACCCATCCAGCCAGTGGTTTAAATTACTGCCGGCCGCGGTGGCCAAGGGGACTGAGGCGCTCCAGTCACGGTCTGCACAGCCAATACGGTCGGGGGTTCGAATCCCCCCTCGGGCATGGATATTTGTGCCGTCCTTAGTATAAGGTAGTTGATAATTAGTTTGTAAGTTTAGGGACTGATGACCCCATAGTTAAGTCCCATAAGCTTAACAA
This sequence comes from Locusta migratoria, assembly GCA_026315105.1. Classification (NCBI taxonomy): domain Eukaryota; kingdom Metazoa; phylum Arthropoda; class Insecta; order Orthoptera; family Acrididae; genus Locusta; species Locusta migratoria. The sequence goes on along the minus strand of CM048745.1, from coordinate 581,848,171 downwards.
ACATTTGAACATTTTTTAAATTACTCAAATGGTCAATTTCAGTCCCACAAGCAGCTAGAGAAGGGATGGTCCACCCAGGAAGAGGCCCACTTGCCTGCCTGAGGTGCGGCAGTATCCCCAGAGGTCACCTGTTCCACCTCGACAGCCATGCATCCCATCAGCATGCAGCACACCTTGGCTGAGGGGTTTATTAGACAGGTTTTTCCATCCTCGCGATCTGGGCATTAAAGCCGAGATGCCTGCTCCCTGCAACACACGAGGTTCCACTGCTGCACCACATGGTGGTTACTGAAGCACGCCCAGGGCTTACGGTCTAGAGGACTAGCGGTGCTTACAAGTCCCCAGCTCAGGATCCCGGGGTCACCAAGCCTGTACTCAACAAGTTAATGCTGAGCCACTGAGGGGTATTTACATTCAAACTGACAAGTGGGCAGGTAAGAGTCTGGTGGACACAGGGATCCCTGTATGTGCTGTATCTGCAAAATTAAGAGATAGACTTAGAAATAGAACTGGTTTTGTTGATTTACCACTAATTGGAGTGACAATGAAGGGCACCACTGGAAAATATAGTAAGGTAATTAGCGAATAGATACTATACTTCTCACTTTTAAAGTTGAAGGAATTTTGTTTGAACTAGGGTGTTTTGTGGTGTCTGATCTAAATGAGGATGTGATTCTCGGGATGAATTGCATACAAAAAGCTCAGGTAGGCTTCTGTTGGACAACTAAAGAGTTAACTTTCACTGAACCAAAAAGTGGGGTAACATCCATAACTAAATTAATTATGATAAGGAATAAGAGGAATGTAAATCAAATCACGGCTGTAAAATATTTAGGTGAGGGTGGAAGCCATGAAGAAACAGAAAAGGAGAGAGATTATTTTGAGACGGAAGAAATTGATTACAGTAATCTTATTGAAAGTAAAGTAAAATTTGCAAAAAACTTACTGATGAGCAGAAGGATGAGTTATTTTGAAGTTTAAAAAAAGATTACTTTTTGACTGTTGGTAAACCAAAAGCTATTTTGTCAGATAATAGTGCACAATTCAGTGCAAAATTTTGGAAGGAGTTCATTGAGGAAGAAAATATAAAACACATTTTGACTTCAGTTTATTCACCATTAACCAACCCTACAGAAAGGTACATGTATGAAGTTGGTAGACTGTGTAGGACCTATTGTGGAAAGGATTATTCAAACTAGACATACTCAATAGCTTACAGCATACCACCACAGGATTCTCACCTAATAAAATTTTACACAACAAAAAAACCACCTAACCTAATTGATTATCCATGTTGTAAAGAACTGACTAGGGATGAGAGAGAGAGAGAGAGAGAGAGAGCAAATTGTTAAGAAAAACATGGAACATCAGTGCAAACTTAGGAAGGATAGACATGATAAGAGAGCTAAAATTACAAAATTTTCTGTGGGCAACCTTGTTTTAGTGAAAGGTAATGGAAAATCTAAAGCCATTAGAGGATAGATTAAAAAATTATCGAGATTTACATTGAACCCTTCGAGACTGTTGAAATTCCACATCCAAACGCCTTCAGATTAGTATACCCAAAATCCAGGAAAGTATTGGGCCTAAGAAACATTATACAACTTACGCACTACAAACAAGAACAAAAGTGACACTTTATGTATTAAAAAGTTATGTAAACCTTAGGAAGATTCTTACTCATTTTATGCATTATGTGTATGGCAAACGCAAGGGCCCTAGCTATGTGTCAAATTATTTCAATTTTTGTTTTCTTTTGTAACATTTTTCTATTTCTGTCACTTTTAATCTGGGTGTCCCATAACTCTGACTTTACATTCTATCTTCTTCTAAAGTAACATGTGAGTTTGATGAAAGAATAAATTATTTATATGGGGAACAGAGAAAATCATTATAATGTAGTTAACCACATGAGAAAAATGGAGTAGGGATGGACATGGATATTATGTAGGTTTGGCAGGCAGTGGAATACCACTGTAGGCGGGGTGGGTAGGATATTGGGTAGAGTATTTCTCATTTCATGGCAGGATGAAAGGTAGTCAAAACCCTGGCGGAGAACGTGGTTTTAGTGCTCCAGTCCTGGGTGATACTGGATCACAAGAGGGATGCTCCTTTGTGGCTGGACGGTGGGTGCGGGGGAGCAGGTGGCTGACAGGACAGGCATTACCGACAAAGAAATTCGCAATATAGCCATGGGTATCCATATGGCTCCCACCTATGCCAGCATGCTCATGGGCCATCTAAAGGAATTCTTCCTGACTACCCCCAATCCTAAACCCCTCATCTGGTTCAGATTCATTGATGATATCTTCATAATCTGGACTGAAGGTGAGGACATACTATCCACATTACTTCTAAGCCTTAACACCTCATCCATCCACTTCACCTGGCCCTACTCAACCCAATGAGCCACCTTTCTCGCCGTAGACCTATTTCTCATACATAGGCTTATCAATATCTCTGTCCACATCAAACCTACCAACCACCAATAATACTCTGTTTTGACAGCTGCCAGCCATTCCACATCGAAAAGTCCCTTCCATACAGCCTAGCTACCAGTGGTTGTCTCATCTGCAGTGACAAGCAGTCCTTCTCCAAATATGCCAAATGCCTCACTGAGGCCTTCACTGACTAAAATTACCCTCCAAACCTAGTCCAGAAACAAATCTCACAGACCCTGTCTGTCCAGTCACCCACCAGCTCCCCCACACCCACTGTCCAGCCACAAAGGAGCACTCCTCTTGTGATCCAGTATAACCCAGGACTGGAGCAGTTAAACCATGTTCTCTGCCAGGGTTTTGACTACCTTCCATCTTACCCTGAAATGATAAATACCTTACTCAATATCCTCCCCTACAGTGGTATTCCACCGCCTGCAAAATCTACGTAATATCCTTGTCCATCCCTACACCATCCCTGCTCCCAACCCGTTACCCATGGCTCATATCCCTGCAATAGACCTACATGCAAAACCTGTCTTATCAACCATCCCACCACCACCACCTACTCCAGTTCTGCCACTGCATTTCCTATCCCATAAAAGGCAGGGCAACCTGTGAAAGCAATCCAATCATGTTATCTACAAACTGAGCTGCAACAACTGTGCAGCTTTCTATATAGTCATGACCAGCACCGAGCTATCAATCAGAATGAATGGCCATCGTCAAACTGTGGCCAGGAGACAGCTAGACCAGCCTGTTGCAGAGCATGCAGCACTGCATAGTGTGAATGCTACAAAGCCTGTACCAAACGGATTCTCCCAACAAACACCAACTTTTCTGAATTGCGCAGATGGCAACTCTCCCTACAATACACCCTACACTCCAGCAATCAATCAGGCCTACACCCTACACTCCAGCAATCAATCAGGCCTAAACCTTCACTAGTTTCTGCCTTTACTATCCTTCCCTTATCTTCCTGTCCTTGCCACACACTATCCTTACATTCGTCTCCCAACCTGCCACACATTTCAGTCCCTTCCCTTCCTTCCGTCAGTCAGCACTGGGGTATTTCCCAACCCATGCAGTGCATCCCCCCTCCCCTCTTGCTTCCCTCTCCTTGCCACCTCCTCATCCCCACACCACTGGTTGCTTTCGCCTAGATCATGCTGGGTACGCAGATCGGCCACTGCGGCTGGAGACAGCAGTCGTGTCTGTTGAGTGTGTGCATGTTTGTGTCGCTAACCGACAAAGGCCTAAACGGCCGAAAGCTGTTATGTTATTTTTTGTTATTTGTGCATTTCTGCAACTCATCGGACTTTTCTGTGGTGAGTAAGCAATCTATCCTTCTCAAAAATATAATTTAATGTAATCTAATATAGGAGCTGGAAAATGGCATTCGCATGGTAAAAACCAAAATAATAATAATAATAATAATAATAATAATGTTTTGATCCACTGATCCTAAGATTTTCTTGATTAACAATCTACAACACTACACATGACTCAAGGTAAGTGTCAGAAATTCAGATATTTTGTCTCTCTTGCATAAGTAAAGGTTGTCATAAATAATCAAAGTCGTTTTTCTGGAGAAATTTTGAGAGCTGCAGTGAGTGGGTTTGGCTGATTGCTATTCGAGTTCTGAGCTCCATGATCATAAATACAAAAATACATATACAACTCCGATACCAATGTGGTCTCCTAGTCAGTTCTTCTGGCTAACAGGTCAGGCATGTTTAATGATACTCTTGCCTCCTAAATGGAATCTTCAGATACTGAAATATGATGGGGGACTTGCTTCCTTTTATGCAGAAGCCTCAGGGGGAAAAAATAGCTAGAAGGTGTGTTGACTGCAGCTGACAGACTCCCCTCCACTAAAGTGGAAAAGAAACATCTGACAAAACAGATGTACCACCTCACTTTCCATTGCCAAAGCACGACATCCCTAATGCCAATGTTCTTTTCGACAAACTTGACTTGGCAAACTTAGCTAAAGGCGAAAGACAGTGGTGGGTATATGGATCTCTTGACGGAGGTTAAATGTAGATACTGGCCATCTGTCAACAACAAATATAGTCTTACCCATTGCTGAAAGTACAGCTTACCTAGTATGAGGTGAACTTGGACAGTAGAGGCAACTCATTATTGAGACTGTAATGTTAGGTGAGTAATTGATACCATGAGAAAAGTAGCAACTAATTCATAAAAGAAGTCCAGTGTAGATTTAGTATGCTTGTTGATGTCCTTGTATGAGATACTACTGGCAACAAGTTAGCTCACATTGAAACCAGTGATACTTGTCACTTGACTTTAAAAGGAGCAATATCAGTTACTGTAACAAGTAGTTGGAGTACTAACTTTGGTCACAAGGTGAAAATATTATTGGTGTTTTGTGAATCATTGCCAGACTGACTGTGGCCCTTTGCAGGATCGAAGAATTAAAATAGAGGTTTCATCAATTCTACAGTAATTTCAGGTGCAGTTTCCTTGACCTGCAAATATTATGATAGATCATTATGGAGTAAGTAGCTCAGAGTCAGGGCAGAGTATTCAGGTGAATTAAAATTGCTTCTCTAAGTAATGTTAATAACAATAATAATAATAATAATAATAATAATAATAATAATAATATGTAGATAGGGAACAACTCACCGTAAAGACGAATGTTGAGCTGCCAACAGACACAAATAAAAGACACACAAACACACACAGAATTCTAAATTTTCGGCCGCGGACTTCCTCAGAAAGAGAACACTCATCCACACAATCACTCAAGCACATTCATCCGCACACGTCAACCATCTCTGTCCACCCAACACAGTCTGACTATACGGCAAGCGGAAGGGAAGGGATGGGAGGGGAGAGGGGGGGGCAGTGCAGAGGGAATATAAGTGTGGGGACACAACAAGCAGAGGCGATGTCCGTTGGAAAATGAGATGCAGTATTAAAAAGGGTGTGTGTGTGTGTGTGTGTGTGTGTGTGTGTGTGTACTAAAAAAAATAAAAAATTAACAACAGGAAACACACAGTAGAAAAAGGGGCATGAATTGGAAGGAAATGTAGGATGTGAGGGGGAGGGGGGACTGTGGGCATGGAATGTTAGGTTATCTGAGGTTGAGGCCATGATGGTTGCGGGTCCATAGGATGTGCTGTAGGGATAACTCCCATCTCCACAGTTCAGACAAATTGGTGAAGGAGGGGAGGATCCGGATGGGTCGGGTGTGATTCCTATTTTTTAAAATTTTATATGTGTATGAACACTACATATTTTATAGAGGAAACAATTCCTATCAGGAAAATTATATATAAAAGTAGATGTGGTTTACTTACCAGGCAAAAGAGCACAGGTACATAGACAGAAAAACAAATAAAAAAAAACCACACAAATGATGAGCTTCCACAATCCTGGATTGCTTCTTCAGTAAAGGAGAGGGGAAAAGGAAAGGATGCAGTCAAAAATTTAGAATTGTGTGTATGTTTGTGTGTCTTATTTGTGTCTGTCCGCAACTCAATGTTTGTCTTTAAGGCACATTATTATTTAATTTGCTTCTCTAGTACTTAAGAGTAAATCACCAAATGTTTCTGTACCTTTGTCATCGGTATAGAAATCAGCATGTATAAAACTAAATTTATTACAATTTTAGTGATAATTAATAGGACCAGTTAAAAAAGCTAATATTTACATGAAACGAATATCCTATATTGAATCACTGGACAAAAAATTAGTCAAACCAGTGCACATACATAGATGATTTGTTAAGGCTTTAAAATCAGTGATTTGAGTCATGCTCAGGCCTTTGCATGAGCATAAGGCAGTAGTGATAAATGGCACATCTATGTTTCAAGTAGACAAAAAGACAGACAAAAAGACTGCCTAGCTGAATTAGAAGTCCAAGAACAGAGCATGGCACATGACCAAGTTCAAAGTTCTAGGTGTTCCCTACTCTAGCAGTTTCTGGAGCTTTCACTAGGTGTCTACATTGTCTAATAGAAGCAACATAATAGTTAGGATATAGTATGTTACCTATGCAGGTAATATTTTCAACCTTTAATTTACTAAATATTGTGCATTTGTACTCTCTTCTAGGTTTCATATTCTTTCAAAAGAATCTGTTTTCTAATTGTGTAATCTTTAAACAAACAGATGAATGGTCATAGAAATAAAATGGCTGTATTTACTTGTAATTACTTCAACTGCCCCTTGGTATCTCGTAAGTGTTCAACTTAGCAGCTGATTGGCATATGTCATGTGTCTGGTTCAAAATGGCTGATATGAATGTTTGCAAACAAATACTACTCTTTCTGAAAACTAGGTTAATGTGTCTGAGGCAGGACATCATTATGTATATGCTTCCAAAGGAAGCAGCAGATGACAGCGAGGTAGCACGCTGTCTAATACCTGGAACACACTAATCTCTACTTGGCCACAAGATTAAAGCTTCACCATAAATCATCTGGGGACTAAGGAGAGTTTCACATGTCCCAGGTTCACTGATAACTACTTTCAGAAGATTAAAGATCCACGTAATCAGGTCTATTCATGATCTTATCAAAGAACAGCTGTCTGATGAACAAGCTGTGGATAGACTAGTGACTTTGAGTTCCTGGGAAGATTTCAATTGATTTTCTCCAATAAATGCATAACTGAGTCCATGAGAAGAAGCAGTGGCGGCGGCAGTGGTGGTTGTTGTTGTTGTGGGTTTTGGAAGGGACTAAACTACAATGGTTATCAGTCCCTTGTTCCAGTCGTAGAGGTAAAATAGTGTGTTAAGCTTTCCCAAGAATAGATGTTAACACATCAAAATTTAAAAAACAAGTAAAAATGAAAAAAGCATACAAGTAAAAATGAAGAAGGGATAAAAAGACTGAAGCAATACAAGGGTATTTTTGCTGAGTGATCACAAAAATATATAAGTAGAACATCCAGCCACTCTATTACATGTTAAAACCACCTACCTAAAAGAATTAGGCAAGTGGAGAACAGATCAATGACAGACACTCAAGAAACTTTAAATGGATTGGTACAATCCACACTCACAGATAAAATTTAAAACGGAATCAACCATGGAGGCATTGTCAGCTAAAACAAGCTTCAAGGCATCAGGGATATTAAAATTACATCACTCTGCAGCTAAATTGGGGCATTCCATTAAGATGTGGGCGACTGTCAAAGGAGCACCACATCGACACAGAGGAGGGTCCTTATGACGAAGAAGGTAACCATGCGTCAACCAAGTATGGCCAATATGGAGCTGGCAAAGGACAACCGAGTCCCTGCGCGAAGTCCTCAGTGAGGTCTTCCATGCAGCGGCAGAGGGCTTGACAACACGGAGCTTTTCAGGTCGGTCGAGTCTGCCCAGTCAGAACTCCAATCTCTAAAGACCTTGCAGTTTAACTGGGATCGGAAGTCTGTTTCTGGGAGGCTAATATTCAGAGACTATGAAGTGGTAGCCTGCTTGGCCAACTGATAAACGCATTCATCACCTGGTATGCCTATCTAGCCTGGCATCCAGACAAAGGCGACACAGCGACCCGACTCGCTAAGGGTGAGACGGCATCTTGGATTGACCGCACCAAATGTTGCTTGGGAAGAAACTGGTCAAGGGCATGTAAGTCACTGAGGGAGTCACTAAAGATGACAAAAGACCCACTGGGGCGAGCTCTGAGGTGTTGAAGATTTCTCAAAATACTAACCAGCTTCGCGGTGATGATGCTACTTCCACTAGGCAACGATCGCTGTTCGATTTGGTCAGCACAGACAAAAGCATATCCAGCATGGCCATCGACCAAAGAACCATCCATGTAAATAATGTTTGCACCGCGAAATGTTTCAAGCAGTGCTTGGAACAGGCGACGGAGAATCAATAGTGCAATGGAGGCTATCGAATTCCGGGACAAGTCCAACCGAAGCTCCAAGAGTGGAATTTTCCAAGGAAGGGGGGGGGGGAGGGGGGAATAGTGGAAAGGAGGAGGGAGAGGAAGGGAATCGAGTGAGGAGACAGACCGCAATCAGAAGACCCGACCTGGGCCATCATCATGAAGAGGGGAGTGCAGCAGTTGGGAAGAGAAGCCTGTGATTCGGATGGCGGGACGAAGCATGGACCTGGGCAATGTTGACACCAACAACTGTTGCTGGTGGAACCAGAGGGGAAACCCCAGCTTCATCTAGGAGACTTGTTACGGGACTTTTAAGTAAAGGCCCCATTGCAAGACACACAGACACAGTAAAGGCCCCATTGCAAGACACACAGACACAGTAAAGGCCCCATTGCAAGACACACACACACACACACACACACACACACACACATACCAATGTGGAGAATGGGGTCTAAGAAGTGCAAGGCAAAAGGGGCTCCCGAATCCCGAATCATAGACCGGGCTCCCGTAATCTAGCCGCAACTGAATAAGAGCATTGTAAAGCTGCAGAAGGGTGGAACAGGCTGCTCCCCAACCAGTATGGCTGAGACATCGCAGAATATTTAAATGTCGCCAACATTTTTGTCTTAGCTAACGAAGTGTGGCACCCAAGTCAGCTGAGCATCAAAAACCATGCCTAGGAAACAATGTGTTTCCTCGACCTGAAGGGTTTCACCACCCAGGTATAGCTCTGGGTCAGGGTGAACTACCCGACGGCGACAGAAGTGCATGACGCGGGGAACTGCGTGGTGTGACGATACAGCTGGCCCTCTCATCTCAATGTTATTGTACAATACCGTCTGTGCCGCAGCCGGAATCGTGTGGTTTAATAGTGATATATGTGGTGTGTGATGTTAAAAATGAAATAGCCAGCCTAGGAATCAGTGTAGGACAGTGTCTCGGTGATACTGTGATTAAAACAAGTGATAGATTTCATTAATTAAGAGATTTGTTTAGATTCTTTCCAGACAGTTCTATAAACAATAGTTTTGTCATTGTACATTATTTCAATAACTAAACAGATGTATTGTAAAAACTTATGTAAAATATAAAAACATGAAAATAAATAGCATTGTATATATGTTAGGCTCATAAACAAGTTGTGTAGACCAGCTAATTGTGTTAATTAATGTAATAGTCAAGATTTACAATATTGACTTCTTTGTATATATTGACTGACGTGAGATTTTGAGTATATTTTCAGATTTGCGAAGATATTTGATACTACAATATATGTTAGGAACATGTATGATGTACTCATTAACAAATTAATTGACATTTATCATTATTCTTTGTTGTGAAACAAATAGTACTGCGATTAAGACTTAAAAAAATATGCGCCATCTAAAATTATTGTATGTATAGTTTTCATTCTATATTGTGATTATTTTGTGTACATGAAATGTTTTATTTGTATGTTCGGTAATTGTAAATTAGTATATTCCATTGTTATGAACAATGTTGTTGTTGTTGTTTTTGTTGGGTATTGAGGGGACTAAATATGAACAATGCATAATGTAATGTCATTATTGTCAATGATATATATACTTGTCTCACCGTCTTGCGTGGGGGAGTTGGGAGTTTCGGCGGTTGTAAAGCAATAATTTTGCAGCGAGCAGAACCCCCATACATCGTAATGTTGAAAAACTGAGTATCGGTAGAATAAACTGTAATTAATTAAGAATCAATTAAAACGTTACAGTGGAAAACTGGAATTCATGGCCAGAAGCCCATGATTGGGCCTTTCGGATGGCACCCTGCAACCGTCGTTTGGTGACACCAATACTAACAGAGCTGAAATAAAGGCAGAAGTCATCGGTGAACAAGGAGGAACAGACCGATGACCCCACAGCCACAGCCAGACCATTTATGGCCACTAAAAACAATGGTGCACTGAGGATGAAGCCCTGTGAGACACGGTTCTCTTGAATATGTGGGCAGCTAAGATAGGCTCCAACCCTCACTCGAAACAAGTGGTAGGAGAGGAAGCTCCAAATAAAAAGTGGAAGGAGGCCCCGTAAGCCCCAGTCATGCAATGTAGCCAGTATATGGTGGCACCAGGTGGTAAAGTACGTCTTGTGGAGATCGAAGAATACCGCAACCAGGTGCTCATGCCTAGTGAATGCAGTGCAAATAGCCGACTCCAAGGACACAAGTTGTCAATGGCATAGTGGCCTTGGGGGAAGCGCCCCCCCCCCCCCCCCCCCTGTTGTGGAGCAAGGAGTCCACACCAGCCACCAGAGGATCAGCACAAGGTTTCAACTCCAGGATGATAATGCTTTCCCGCCATTGTGATGGGAAACCACCTCTGCCCATAATTAGTTAAACAAGGCGAGAATTTGGCGTTGAAACTCTAGTGAAAGGTGTAGAAGGAACTGGCTGTGAATCCTGTCTGGTCCTGGAGTAATATCAGAGCACGCAGCAAGGACAGTTCGGAACCCCCACTCACTAAACGGATCATTGTAGAGTTCTCGGTGATGGTTACAGAAGGAGAAATGTTTTCACTAGGTCCACTCTTTGAGGAAGCGGAAGTTGTCACTATATGTGGCAGTTATGGAGCAACGTGCATAGTGCTCTGCCGTGTGCTCGATGATAACTGTTGGGAGTGTGCAGAGCATACCATGGATGGTGAGGGATGGGATTCCTGTCAGTGGGCAGTATATAAAGACGTGCCGTACGTGCATCCATACCTGAGTCAGGGAGGTGCAGGAGCTGATAGTGGCTATATACCACTCCCAAGAGTCCTGCTTACTCTGCTGTATCAGTTGTTGAGCATGCACAAGGAGCCGTTTAAAGGTTATCAGGTTCTCCATGGAGGGGTGGCATTGGTAGCACTGGAGCACTCGCCAACGTTTTTAGATAGCCTCAGCAATCTCTGGTCTCCACCAAGGGACGGACTTGCACTGAGAGGAACTGGTGGTTTGTTGACAGGTTCTTGTATGTACCCTTGTCCGGTTAGTACCAGCTCTTTTCTTACAATTGCGATAAAATTTTGCACATTTGATGTTTAAAGCAAGAGTAGATACATATTAGCAATTGTGAAGCACTGCTGGGTCAGTTAGATGACCAGGCGAATTTCGTATCACTTACCTCTTAATATAAACCATATTAATTAAAATCATATGTATTTTAGACCCAGTAGTTTTATAAAAGCAACATCAGATAGTCTGAGTATCAGCTCATAGTGGGCAGAATGAGTGGGCAAATTACACATACGTCCAGGATAATGTTCATGTCACATAAGTGAAAGTTCAGGGAAGGTTTAAACGGTGTTAAAATACGGGTAAATTGTGAGGAAATTTAGATTTAAAACATGTAAAATAATAACTTGGTTCATCTCTAATAAAAGGGTCCACTTCAGCCAGCAGTTGTTGCTGCCTGATTCGCAGAGGAGGCACCCCAGCCTCCACAAGGAGACTGTCCTCAGGGCTCATTCTGAAAGCCCGTGTCACGAGTCAAATGCCGCAGTGGTGGATAGGATCCAGAAGCTGTACCACCGAGGGCGAAGCGGAACCAAATACTACACTCCCATAGTCCAGACGTGACAGAACAAGGGCTTTGTAACCGTGCAGCAGGGTACTGCGATCTGCATCCCAAGTGGTACTGCTAAGGCACCGGAGGATGTTGAGGTGCCCCAGCATTTCTGTTTAAGCTGGCGAATATGTCGTATCCAAGTTAGATGATCATCAAATTCCAGTCCTAAGAAAAGGTGAGTTTCTACTACAGTGAGTAGTTGGTCATTAATATAAAGCTCTGAACGTGGGTGGACCGCCCAACGCCGACAGAAGTGCGTAACGCATGTCTTGGTGGCCGAGAACAGAAACCCATGGGAGAGGGCCCATGTCTGTGCCTTGCGTATGGCACTCTGCAGCTGGCGTTCCACAGCACATACTAGAAGAGCTACAATATATGCAGAAGTCTTCAGCATACAATCAAGGCGATACTGATGACCGACTGCTGCTGCTAGGCTATTAATGGCAACTAAAAACAGAGCGACGTACAATACCAAGCCCTGGAGGACCCATTCTCCTGGGTGTGTAAGGAGCTATAGAACGCCCCAAACTGTACATGGAAGGTACATAGAGTTAAAAATTTTTGGATAAAAAGTGGGAGTGAGCCCCGAAGTCCCCAGCCTTTGCCTTTGACAAATCAAAAAAGACGGCAACCAGGTGCTGACGTCGAGAAAAGGCTGTCCGGATGGCGAACTCAAGATGGATCAGGTTATCCAAGACCGAGCGCCCCTAATGGAAACCACCTTGGCATGGAGCCAGCAGGCCCCGGGATTCAAGCATCCAACACAACCACCGACTTACCATGTGTTCTAGCTGTTTACACAGGACATTTGTAAGGCTGATTGGCCAATAACTGTCCACGTGTAGTGGGTTTTTACCCAGCTTAAGCACCGGAACGATGGTACTAGATAGTCTGAGTATCAGCTCATAGTGGGCAGAATGAGTGGGCAAATTACACACACGTCCAGGATAATGTTCATGTCACATAAGTGAAAGTTCAGGGAAGGTTTAAACGGTGTTAAAATACGGGTAAATTGTGAGGAAATTTAGATTTAAAACATGTAAAATAATAACTTGGTTCATCTCTAATAAAAGGGTCCACTTCAGCCAGCAGTTGTTGCTGCCTGATTCGCAGAGGAGGCACCCCAGCCTCCACAAGGAGACTGTCCTCAGGGCTCATTCTGAAAGCCCGTGTCACGAGTCAAAACCACCTTGGCATGGAGCCAGCAGGCCCCGGGATTCAAGCATCCAACACAACCACCGACTTACCATGTGTTCTAGCTGTTTACACAGGACATTTGTAAGGCTGATTGGCCAATAACTGTCCACGTGTAGTGGGTTTTTACCCAGCTTAAGCACCGGAACGATGGTACTTTCTCGCCACTGTGACTGGAAGACACCTCCGCTCCATGTCCAAATAAACAAGGCTACAACATGACTCTTAGTGTCAGATAGATGTTTCAACATCTGATTGTGGATTCTGTCAGGCCCAGGGGCAGTGTCAGGGCAGTGCACAAGGGCACTGAGAAACTCCCACTCACTAAACGGAGCAGTATACACCTCAGGGTGGCGTGTGGTGAATGAAAGGGGTTTGCGTTCAATCCACTGTTTTAATGTGTGGAAGACAGAGACAGGCAGATAATTTTGGGAAGTAGCAACACGAGTGTAGTGCTCGGCAAAAGCGTCAGAGATGGCGCCGTGATCCGTACAGACAGCTCCACATATAGAGATCCCAGGAATTGCTGTCTGGGGCTGGTATCCATACAGACGTCGAATCTTCAACCAGATTTGGGGAGGAGAGGTACCTCTCCCAAAATTCCTGTTTGCGCCTCTTTATTACCTGCCGAGCATAAGCTCGGATCCGTTTAAACGTGATTAGAGTATCGAGTGATGGGTGGTGCTTATGGCGCTAAAGAACATGCCTACAGTCTCGGATAGCGTCCTCAACTTCCAACAACCTCCAAAGCACTGTCTTTCGCCAGGAGCATCTGGATGAACGTGGGATTGTGTGCTCAGCAGCAGATACAATCATCTTAGTGACATTCTCTACCACTACGTCAATCATATCATTTAGAAGAGGTTTAAGAGTGGCAGCAGGACTGAAGTCATTCCAGTTTGCCTTATTTAAAGCCCATCGAGGGGAGTGTCCAGGGCATTGACGATGGGGTAGTGACAGAAAGATAGGAAAGTGGTCACTACCCACAAATCATCATGGGTCCCCCAGTTGACAGATGGTAACAGGCCAGGGCTGCAAACTGACAAGTCAATAGCTGAGAAAGTAGCATATGCCACACTGGGGTGCGTGGGGGCACCAGTGTTTAAAGGGCAGAGGTCGAGCTGGGATATTAAGTTCTCGACATCTCTGCCATGGCTACTTGTTATTGCACCACTCCACAAGGGGTTATGGTGTCAGGAAAAACCACCACAATACCACTGGAGGATGGTCTGGGAAGACATGAGGTACTAAGAAGGGCTTTTATACCTCAGGACCAGTTGCTTTCACTGCTGCTGAGGCTGTTGGATCAATGTCCATAGTTTCTGAGATACCGTCGAGATTCAGGTCCTCAGAGGACGCTGGAATCTCCACCTCCTCATCAGAGGCAGAGGTATGGTGCGGTAGTGCAGGAACTACTGTGGTCTCTGTCTTCTCACTACTTTTCTTTTTCTTCTTTTGTGTCTCTCACTGCTCCTTCGGCTTCTCACATCTGGTGGGCTTCGCTGACTGTCTCCGGGATTGAGGATGACCTCGAAGCCCCACGACCGACCATTGTTGGCACTGTCTGCCACTCGCCGGGGTCCGCCTTTCCAGCGGAGGAAGCTGAGGAAGGATGTGATGCAAGCGATCCCTTCCTTGAGAGAGGAGCCAGAGGTGGCTCAGGGGTGGGGGACCGATGTCCCCGATTTTTTTTGGGGGGGGGGGGGGGGGGGAATTGCTCCCAAAGTTGGAGTTTAGCCTCTGAGTATGACGTCGCACTGGTAGATCATCACCTTAACCTTCTCGGGCAATGAATCACCCTCGAAAGCCAAGATGAAGGCACTAGTGGCAACGCTGTTCTCAATTGGACCCCTAAAAATACGTCGGATAAAATGAATGCCTCGCCACTCTAGGTTTGCTCGTAGTTCGTCATCAGATTGCAAAAGGAGGTCTGTATGGAATATAATGCCTTGGACCACGTTTAAACTCTTGTGGGTGTTATTGT
Organism: Locusta migratoria; assembly: GCA_026315105.1. NCBI lineage: Eukaryota > Metazoa > Arthropoda > Insecta > Orthoptera > Acrididae > Locusta > Locusta migratoria. Next base: position 581,833,103 of record CM048745.1, on the reverse strand, counting down.
AATGGGAACATCACCCAGCTTGTCACAGGCAAGCAGTGCCCTTGACTGTGCTAGAGATGAGGACTGTCCTTGATCTCATTTTAGACATGCACTCAACCTCTCCATACTTATTCTCCAGGTGCCCCACAAAAGAATAATGGCTTTGTGGATTGAAAGGATTCTCCATCTGCCCTGCTATAGACAAGGTATTTAGAGGCATAAGCCTCACCCTGTTGAGGAGCCCTACATTCCTCCCATGGGGTGGCCAGGGGGGTCATATGTTGCTGCATTTAAATCAGGCCTTCCTCTATTAGAGACACCGGTTGTCCGTCCGGCAATGTTATGGGGTCTTTTCATGGTGTTCCCACGAGCAGCTAGGGAAAAAGAACTCCACCCAGGCAGAGCCCCAGTTGCCTGGGTAAATCTTATACAACTGAGGTGCAGCAGGTTCCTCAGAGGTTGCTCGCTAGTGACTGTTCAACCTCAACAGCCATGCATCTCCTCAGCACGTAGTACACCTTGAGACTGAGGGATTTTTTATAAAGGTTTGTACCGTCCTCGTGACCCGGGCAATTAACCCAAGATCTCCTGGCTCTGAAACATACAACATTCTACCATCACGCTGAACGATGGTCGTTGAAGCATGCACAGAGCTTATCGTGTAGCAGACTGTTGGCGCGACACAGCCCATGGCTCAGGACCCTGGGTTTGCCAAGCCTATACTCAGGAAATTAATGCTGAGCCCCCGAGGGGTTTCCTCTTTTCCGGACAACTTTTCCATATTTTATCACCGTTTACACCTTCCCTAGACTTACAGGAATATTTCAAGACTAAAATTAGCCAAATCGGTTCAGCCGTCCTCGAGTTTTAGCGAGACTAACAAACAACAATTGAACTTCTTTGCTTTCTACAGTTCTACAGTGTGTCTGCCTAAGTGTACTTGCGTCTGTGTAAATGTGTGGGTGTGTGTGTTTTTGTTTACCCTCTTTTTTTCCCCACAAGGTAAGTCTTTCCTGTCCTGGGATTGGAATGACCCCTTATCCACTCCCTTGAAACCCTCATCATTTCCTTTTCCCTCTCCTTCTCCTTCCCTTCTGCCTGACGAAGCAGCTAGGCTGCGAAAGCTTGTATGTGTGTTTGTGTGTGATTTTATTTATTTTATTTGTTTCTATCGACGAGCCGGTCCTTTTGGTAAGTCATCATATATATCTCCAATACTAATAGGACTACCTAATAGACACATGAGACAGAAACCAAAAACATTCTCACACTCTCATCCTAAAAGCCAGCTACGAAAATCTACAACAAAAAGTGCACACTACTCTAACAACATCTAGAAACTGGTTGCCCAGACAAAAGTTTACTTGCCATGTTGTGGTGTGGTAACGTAGGTAATGGCTGAAACCGACTAACCGTAATGCAGATGGCGACAAACAATCACATATTAGCTCGTAATGTGTTTTGACTTCACAATAAAGAATATTATTTTAAATTTTTTTTTTTTTTTTTAAATATCTCACAGGATGCGGGTCAACTGAAGTCTGTGATATGACCTGTTGACTTTGACCAATGATGGCGTAACAGAGTTAAAGGCAATAGTTTGTTTACAAGCAGAACATACATTATAGATTACAATTTTATGTTTAAAAAGTGATCTGTAGCTTCTCTTTGATAGTTATGTATAGGTTAACAGAGAAGTGTTTTTCCACAAGTGAATGCTGAAGGTGCAAATTTTTGAGCTGGAACCTGTGATTAATGGTAAAGTCTGTTGTGGTAATCCCTAATTTAAGAGGATAATCACAGATTATTTATTATCTACAACACATAAGTATTGCAATATTACTGTATCCCATATGTTTATAATCGTTGATAGTGTTTGTTTTGCTTGAGGGTATGTCTGCGTAGCGTTTTTTGTAAGACTCAGATATGACATCATTAGTCAAAGCCGACATGTTGTATCATGGTCTTCAATTATACCCAGGCTTCGGACAGATCTATATTTTACTCTGTTTTCATTACTATGAAGACACATATAGAAGAATGGGGTATACTGTTTTCGCTGACCTTGAAGTAAATAATTAGTGGTGTTTCTGCTATATGGTTCACAGGTTCTTGTATGTAGACTTAGCCAGTTAGAACATTAAAAAAATCGATAAAGGTTTCATACGTGTAGGCATAATTTCTCCGTATGTAATTACGACATACCTCACCTTAAAATATGTGTTTTTCAAATGTCTTTCAAGCACCTTTACATTTAGGCTGCCAACTTTTCTAATATTGAAGTATAAATACAAAATCCACCAAATACGGCACATTTGCTTCCGATTGCCTGAATTGGAGGCTGCACAACGCGACGTTCATTTGTTGCAGACCACTTGATTATGTAGCTAGTGAATCACAGCACAAAGAAGAGTATCGTTGTGAGCCAATGGTAACCAAACCTCACCGCCATGCAACATGCAAATAAGAATTTTTGATGTAGGAAATTAAATATGCGGTAATGTTTTTATACATGAAACCGCGCAATGTTTACAAGATGTGAAAATTAATGTGTTAACTTAATGTTAATTTTATTTTCGAAATCACTTGATTACACTTTCAGACAGACAATAAAATAAATAAAACATGCTATTCCTGCTCTATGGTTGACAAGTTCTTGTATGTACCCTTGTCCATTTAGTAACAGTTATTGGCCTCATAAAATAAAGATTTAGAATCAGTTGGCGACTGTTTCGTACAGATCATAGGGTAAATAAAACATGCTATACCTGCTCTATGGTTGACAGGTTCTTGAATGTACCCTTGTCTGATCATTAAAAGTAATTGGCCTCGTAAAATGAAGATTTAGAATCACTTTACCCTCTCAACTATATAGTACTATAGCATGTTTTACTTATTTTATATGTACGAAACAGTCATCAACTAATTCCAAATCTTCATTTTATGAGGCCATTAACTGTTACTGACTGGAGAAGGGTACATACAAGAACCTGTCAACCATAGAGCAGGTATAGCTTGTTTTGTTTACCCTATGATCTGTACGAAACAGTGATCAAGTAACTCTAAATCTTCATTTTATGAGGCCAATTACTGTTACTGACCAGACAAGGGTACATACAAGAACCTGTCAACCATAGAGCAGGTATAGCATGTTTTATTTACCCTATGGTCTATAAGAAACAGCCTCCAATTAATTCTAAATCTTTATTTTATGAGGCCAACAACTGGTACTAACCGGACAAGGGTACATACAAGAATCTGTCAACCATAGAGCAGGTATAGCAATTTTTATTTGTTTTATAGTCTGCCTGAAAGTGTAATCAAGTGATTTCGAAAATAAATTATTTAATCTTCATGTTAACACGTTAATTTTCACATCTTGTAAACATTGTGATGTTTCGTGTATAAAAACGTTACCGCATATTTATTTTCCAATGTCAAAAATTCTTATTTGCATGTTGCGCGGCAGTGAGGTTTGGTTACCATTGGCTCACGATGATACTCTCCTTTGTGCTGTGATTCGCTAGCCACATAATCACGTGATCTGCAACAAATGAACATCGTGTTGCGCAGCCTCCAATTCAGGCGATCGGAAGCAAATGTGCCGTATTTGGTGGATTATCGGCTAATGTCACATGCAGCGGCCATTGCCAACATTACCACACCACACCAAGTAAACTTTAGCCGTTTGTCCATGCTATGTTATACCTATTCAATCTATTGACAACCATCACACCACATATTTCAACATACCACCTGTAAATACAGACAAATCAAAGCCACCATGCAACAATGACATATCATACAACACAACACTCTAACATCACGGTTCAAAACTGACAGGTGATATCTCATGCTTCAGTTGACCCAAATTTTACTAAGCCCACATACTTCGCTTTCTTTTAGTCACAACCAGAATATGGAGGAGATCAGATGGTTTAAGTGCCACCTTCAAGGAGCAGGACGAGAAAGGAATTAGATGTATTTTGGTTAATTTTACTTACAGCAATTTGCTAAACTGCAGAGTGTGTTGCCCACGCTCTGCAAATGTTGGCAACGCCACAGCAGTCAACCATATTTTATTTATTTTGTGATCTGGACTAAACAGTGATCATTTTAAGTGAAAGTTAGTTTAGGTATAGGTTAAACAAGAAGTTTTTATTTAGCATGTCTCCAGTCCAAAAACAATTATTTACAGTTGCCAACATAAGTGCCATGTTAAAAACACGGACAACAGACTCTGCAGTTTTACACAGCAATAACAGCATATAGTATCTATGGTATAAAATGTTCATTTTACAGAGATAGTTTACTGGTTCGACAACAGCCATACAAGAACCTGTCAACCATAGAGCAGGAAAAGCATCCATTATTTACTTCATGGTCAACACATACTAAGTAGGCTACAATTTCTATTATTCTCTGTCGTTGAGTTTCACTAAGGTGCAATTGTCTTACAATTTTACTCAAAATTTTTAAGCGACTAATTGAGAACATTGGAGAAAATCTACTTATACTGCGAAATGCCATCTAAATTTCTTTTTTATTGCATTGGCCTCCCTTACCAACACACTCAAAGCTCATATTTAATCAATAGTTTTACTATTACTTAATTCTAGTATAAAGGTACAATGCACTACCAGAAATTAGGCCTAATCACTAAAGTTGCAGTCTTTTGACTCATGAGATGATTCTTACCTATTTGCTGCAAGATTATAAGGACATGCCGCAAACTGATCTAGTGTCACACCTTTCCAGCTGTCACCTTTATAGCATAATGGTAGCTCTTCTCGGGTAGCTACGTGACCACCACACCAATGCCTTGAGTTTCGCCAGGTAGCTCCACGCTGTACATGACGGAACTCGGAAAGAAATCTACTAATTGGTTCTCTCAATAATGTGATGTAAAAATACCTGTCAAAAAAATTATAATCAACACACACACTTTAATTTTATTACCACATCAAACAAGAACAGTAATTTTTGTCCTACATACCGTCTCTTGACTTTATCACCTTCATTTTTGTCAAGTTCTGAATCCACACAACTCGTTAACTCTGTCCAGTCTGCGTGAAGTCCGCATTTCCACCCTGTTGAGTACCTACTAAATAACCAAATTTCCTTGCGATTGGGACGAAAACAATAACAGCGTTTCCTTTTCCTTTGGCAAGTGCATGGTCTCTCCAAATCCAAGTCTCGAACCAAGTGCCTTCCAAATGAAGTACCTCCAGTTTTTTGGATATGTAGAAACACCATAACGTCATGAGCTTTCATGTCAAACTGGAAGTTTTCATTTAAAACATCATCGTAACTCAAACCAGGATTTGATAATTTCGAACTCACTGGTTCTGAATGAGTTTGCAAAGGTTTTCCTAAATTATCTTGAATAGGTGTACGAAACGTCCAATCTGACCATACAGTTTCACGTGATGAAAGTGCACAAACTTGATCTGGACAGAAGTAACCAAAATAAACAATGCCTGTCACCGCCAGTAAAACACATACAAATACAAAAGTGCGAAATTTACTTTTTGGGCGGGATTCCATTTTGATCTCATAAGTGACTGACTCACGAAGAAGAAGTGCAAAATCACTATCAAAAACCTGGACTTCGACACTTTTCTTTGCCATTTCTTCATGCAATGATTTTCATAAAAAAACAGCCATTACTAGACATTATATCTTCATAGTTCTTTCTAGGCGTCTGTAGGCTCCTTTTCCTCTTGCGGTGGAGAACATGCTCTCCCTGTTATTAATTAAGTCGATTATCTCATCGTGTAAGATACGGAAATGACTATTTACTTTTGACATAAAACATTGTCAGTATCACACAAAACACAACAGCAGATGACATCTTTGTGACGCCAATCAAAGATATCAATAGCAAAGTGTTTATAATCTCAGTGTGTGAACTTATTTTGTGCAATTTTGTGTATATAAGTCGTTCATAGTGTCAGATTTTTTAAATAATGTAGCCTTTTTTGCACTACTGCATATTGCTGTTATCCCACTGCAGGGTAATGATGACAGATAAAAAGTTTATCAGTATGCGTACGGTACTAACTTTCGTTTGTATTCTTTGGGAACCTGACAAACACGTGTACTTGTTTTGATTTTGTGGTGGTAGAAACAACAAACAACGAGCTTGAAGTGTAGAAAGGTTTGTGCTCTGTAGTGGAAAATGGTTCGAAAATTAAAATTTCACGAACAGAAACTCCTGAAAAAAGTTGACTTTATATCATGGGAAGCAGACAATAACATACATGAAGTTAAAGTGATGAGAAAATATTGTATTCGGAAGCGCGAGGATTATACCAAGTAAGTAATTTTCAAAAGAATAGTAGTAATAGAAATTATTTTAGATTTGCTTCAGTACTATTTCATTTTCTTTTGATAACAGTGACTGCCATAGAATAATTCGCTTTCAGTGATGTTCTATTTGAATATAGTCGATGGAAACAACTGTAATAGGCCTACACGGTTTTTCACTAATTGTAGAGTTTCTGTGTTCAGTGATTGATTTCTACAGAAACCGGCATGGTCACCGCCGCCGTCCGTCCGAAGATTCAATTGATGCAATTCTACATGATACTCACTGCTGTGCAAGTCTTTCTCTTCGATTACGCTCTACAAAACACACCCTTGGCAATGTTTACTGTGCCTTCTTGGTACCTGTTATTTTTAAACCCTCCTGCACCTTTCCCTCTAACATTAAATTTACAATGCATTGCTGACTCGTAATATGCCTTATCAACCATTTCCTTCTTTTAATCATATTATACCGCAAATTGTCTCTGCAATTATGTCTAGTAGTCCTCCCTTCTCATTAGTTATTAGTCACCCACCTAATATTCAACATTATGGAGCGCGTATTTCGTGATTCATTTCACTTTTGATTATGTCCCCGGAGGCGTAGTGTGCTAATGTTGACAGCAAAATAGCCGTTTTATGAGTATAATTTACAAGAACCTGTGAACCATAGAGCAGGAACGCTGCAGTGCCAAAGCTGTCAGATAATTTTACCAAAGTTCCTACCTAACTTTGTCTTTCAACTCTTATATGTGTGCTTAAATTTTACTTATTGCCGTGGCAGTCTCCCATAATGTTAGCTATCGTGTGACAATGCATGAATGGTTTCTCATGTACAATTTGTAATAACTTTTCGTCCTCGTATTTTACCTCTGCTACCTTCGGAATTTGAGAGTATAGGCTATCCCAGTCAGCACTATTGAAAACTTTATCTAAAAATACAAAATTGATATTAACAAATGACTACCTTGTTGCGCCTCAGTTGCACAGTTCCAGACTACAAATCCAAAGGTCGCAGGTTCGATCCCCGCCAGGTCCTAGGATTTTTATCTATTACTTTCCACTTCTTTCACCTCTAGCAGTATTGCTCATGTGAAAAATACCGAGTAGCACCGTGGTTCGGAACCCACGTTAAACTGTAGGTCCCCCTATAACTGGCTGGGTAAGTCAGTTTGAAGGTCGGAGGAAGGCAACGGCATACCACCTCCAAACAGGACCATGCCTAGTAAAGCACTGTGGTGTTCAAACCAATCTTCGGATTGTTGACTGCTTTACCTTACCTTCCCCAAAACCATGTAATAAGTTTTAAGCCAGTATTGCCTCATGTGTTCCAACATTTGTCCTAAATCCAAATGGATCTTCCCTGAGATTGACTTCTATTAGTTTCTCCATTCTTCTACAAATAAATTGTAAGTATTTTGCAACCATCTCTCATTAAACCAACCATTTGATAATGTTCGCCCCTCTCAACACCTACTTTCTTCGAGATACGAATTAGGTTACTGCACTCAGCATTATTTTATGTGGTTCCACCCGTCTGCTGTGACTTATGACGTCAACATTGGCAAACACAACAAACCAATAACATGGATGGAATCACATCCTATAAATGACCCCTGCATTCTTCTTGACAGCTGAGGATATGTGACAACTCAGACATCTTAACACGGTAGTATCATGGAAACATTTCAAAGTATACCATCAGTAAAGAGAATATTTGGATTCGCTGAAGCTTGGGATACCATCTGTCAGCTGTGACCCTTGTTGTTGGTGTTCTGCAACTCAAAACATTGTTCATTTGTCCTTTGTTACAAGTTACTTTTTACAACACAAACTTATTTTACAATCTTGCATCCTCGTACCAAGCACCATTTAATTAAAAAACTATAATCACTTGAAACTTTGATAGTTCGTAATGGCAACTGCTTGACAGAGCCCTGTGATGAAGGTAAGTTTTATTTCATGGTTTGGAGTGTTGTCTTATGTGTGCTTTTGTATGTTCCCACCTATTAAATGATTGGTCAAAGCTTACGGTGCTATCAGAACCTTCTGATTGCCAATGTTTGCACTTCAGGGGGCTATAAAAGAAAAATGCTTATCAGACTTCAAAAAAATATTTTGTTTGTATGAGGAACTAGGTACTTTCATATTTTTATTTTTTTACTTTTTTTTCCAATCTGGAAACTGATGTCTATTATTGCCTTGGCCTATATGATCATACAAACTACTTTGTGTGACAGTGACAACCACATGTTTTGTAATAGAACTCAAAATTGTCATCTCACTCTAAGATATCTTACTGCTTAGTCTGTCTGCCAGTTGACAAACTGCCAAGCAGGCTCCCACCTGGTGTGGGCAGTAGCCCATACTGGGAGTACCCAGGGAATGCCCTAAAGGGGCACAAAAACTCGGTTCCTTGCTATCTATTGCTGCAGGAATCCGTGCAGTGAGTCAGATTGGTTCACTTTTGTCTGAATTTAATCACCAGTCCAAGATATAAAACTGCAGTCTGTTGTCCATGTTGTTATCATGGCGTGTATGTTGGCAGGTTTGCTGCGAGTGACTATGGGAAAGCAATAATTTGAGTGTTTCACAAAGTCTCACATACTAAAACTGCAGTGTCTGTTGCCCATGTTATTACCGTAGCAAGGCGCTTATGTTGGCAACTTTGCCACAAGCAACTATGGAAAAACTATAATTTGAGTGTTTCTGAACCAGAGATTAGGGCACCACGCACCCTCACATACTAAAAAAAAAATTCTTGTTTAACCTATACCTAACCTAACTTTCAGTTAAAATGATCACTGTTTCCCACAGATCATAAAATAAATAAAACATGCTATACCTGCCCTATGGTTGACTGCTGTGGTGTATACATATATATTCTGCAATGTCACCAACATTTGCAGCACGTGGGCAACAGTCTCTGCAGTTTAGCCAAAAAAACTTCTTGATTAAACTATACCTAAGCTAACTTTCACTTAAAATGATTACTGTTTCGTACAGATCATAAAATAAATCAAACATGCTATATCTGCTCTATGTTTGACTGATATGGTGCATACATAGATAATCTGTAGCGTTGCCAACATTTGCAGTGTGTGGGCAACAGACTCTGCAGATTTCCCATCAAAGAAGAAGGTAGATTACGTAAATGGATTTTGAATTCAGGTGAATAAATAGTTACATATAAGCAGTAATAAAGAGCCGTATGTGCTCTATCCTGTTTAAATTTCATTCATCTATTGCGAATCCCGCACAAGAAATACATGATATCCTATAGAATTATCATCATGCTCGACAATTACATTTTCATATTTTGCTATTAGTGGATATAGAATACGTAATAAATTTAAGCTTCATGCTTCGTTGATTTTACTTAATATCTTGAAGTATGTGCCGTACTATGATATAATTTCGTAGATATATAGAGTTGTAAGCTTATGTGAATACTATCTACTTATATCATAGATAGAGTTTGTAGTAGAGGCGGAATAAAAGGAAATCTCTTGCATGATTGATCGGTTCTTCATTGTGCTCATTATTATTGACCTCATTTCACGCACTGTGCGTCCTTCTACAATATAATTTCGAGGGTATGTTTAGTGGTATATGTGCATACTGTCTGTAAAATGTATCAAGAATACAGTTAGTAGTGTAGAAATAATAAATTGTAACATCTTGCATAATACCGTATGACCTACGGCATAGAAATAAACTTTTCTTTTTATAAATCAAACGTTTGTTAAGCTTAAGGGACTTAATTGCGGGGTCATTAGTCCCTAAACTTACAAACTATTTATGAACTACCTTATTCTAAAGATAACGCAAACAGCCATGCCCGAGGGGGGAGGATTTGAACCCCTGATGGTAGTGGCCGTGCAGACTGTTACTTGCGCGTCGCAGACTGCTCGACCACTGCGGCCGGCTTCTTTCCTTTTGATAGTTTTGCTGCGGTTGTCCACAGCAACAAGTTTCCTAAAGGTGAGACTGAATAATGGGACTCTATTCATCCACTATTAGTGTATGAGAGCACTTGTCGACTTGCAACAAACTTCAAGTTTATTGCAAGTCGCCAAGTGGTCTCATACGCTAATAGTGGACGAATGAACCCCTTTACTCACGCTTCGCTGCAAGTGGTAGTTTTTGCGCCTCTCGTTATGACGCCATATCTTTTGAAGTGTGTCGTACTTTTAGTTCCAACAACTATTTTTGCCTGGCATTAAGTAATTTGTATACAAAGTTTGGTTGAATTTGGTCCTTTAGTTTGGGAGGAGATGTGGAATACTTTAGATTGATTTTGAACTTTTGCGCACATTTTATTATTTATGACACCATATATCCTGAAATGTGGCCAATGTTGGTAACATCTTGAAATATGTGCCATAGGTTGCTCTTACCCTGACAGCGATTGTTGCACTGCGGTAGGGAGTATGTGCACCAATTTGCTTGAAATTGGTCTATTAGTTTAGGAGATGTGGAACATACATATTGGCCTAAATGTCCTTTTTTATAATTTATATTGATATTGTTTATGTCGCTATTGTGATTCCGGCTGTAGAGCCATTTTCAGGCTACAATGCGTTGTGTGTTTATATTTGATAAATTGATACTCTTTAAGGAATAGTACCTCAATTTTCATCTTCTTTACAACCTAAAACGCAATTGTTCACAAGGAATGAAAGCAAACAGAAGGTAACCATCATTAACAGACAATTCGCGCATGCTCACTGCCATTGCTTTGTACTTATGATGAAATGTTAACGCTGAAACGATGAGAACGGAAGGATCAGAGGACAAGTATGTGTGCCAAATCTGGTAACCCTGTTTACTTGTTTTACATCAATTATTAATATGTCCGAAAACCCCGGAGCGGAATTTGCAATTCTTCGGGGGCCCATATCTCGGGTTCTATTCATTACAGAGATAAAGCGACAAAGTTTTTGGCTTAGTGATTATTTTTGTACACATTAGAAGAATGGGAATACTGCAGCTATTTTACAGTTCAGGGTCAAAATCTAAACTTTATGCACTTCCTGGAACCCATACAAATTGAGCAAATCGGTCGATTTCTGCACAGTACATGTGGTTTATCGTGGGCCTTACATGGTTTATAAAAGCACCATTTATTCATGAGTGGTTCTTGAGAAAAACCACGAAACACCGTAATTTTTGGGTACCAAAACCGCGAAATGTCCAAATTACTGTTTCAATACTTTCTATTCATTGGAAATCGTCAAAATTTTTACATGCTCCTAAAGTCATATTTTATTTTTTCGATGTCTTCTTCTGTTATCAATGTCCAGAGATTAAAAGTTAACATAAGGGCATGGAAAAAAAATACGAAACACAATTTCAGCCGTTGTACCATGCGTCGCAAAAATTCAGTATAAATTTGAAAACTTAATAAATCGCTGAATAATGTAGGTAGAGAGGTAAAAATTGACACACATGCTTGGAATGACATGGGGATTTATTAGAGCCAAGGGGGGGGGGGGGGGAATCAAAACATGTCCGATAGATGGCACTTCATCTGATCAGAAAAGCAATAATTAGCATAACAATTAAGACAAAGCAAAGATGATGTTTTTTTTGGTAATGCTCAATATGTTCATCATTCCTCAACAATAGCTGTAATCGAGGAATAATGTTGTGAACAGCACTGTGAAGCATATCCAGAGTTATGGTGAGGCATTGGCGTCAGATGTTGTCTTTCAGCATCCCTAGAGATGTCGGTCAATCACGATACGCTTGCGACTTCAGTTAACCCCAAAGCCAATAATCAGATGGACTGTGGTCTGGGGACCTGGGAGGCCAAGCATGACGAAAGTGGCGGCTGAGCACACATTCATCACCATACGAAGTGCGCAAGAGATCTTTCATGCGTCTAGCAATATGGGACGGAGTGCCATCCTGCATAAAAATTGTACGTTCCAGCAGGTGTTTATCAGCCAGGCTGGGGATGATGCAATTCTGTAACATATTGGCGTACCTCTCACCCGCCATGGTAGCAGTTACAAAACCAGAATAACTTGCCATCTGTCAGACATTTTTTGAACTTTATTATTATTATTTTGTTCTAATAAACCCCATGTCGTTCCAAGCAAGTGTGTCAATTTTTACCTCTCTATCTACATTACTCCTTGATTTATTAAGATTTCAAATGTATACTGACTTTTTGATCACCCGATATATAAATAACTAACCATAGCAAATTCGTCAAATTTTAACAATATATCTTGTGGACATTTATCTACAAATGCCATTTTTTCATTTTCGAAAATTTTTACCTGTCATAAGAGACACCCGAACAATCATAATGTTTGGGCAAGAAAAGTGCCAAGTGTGCTGAGAGATTGCTTTCAGTACACTCTGAACTTATCAGTCAATTTGAAAAAAACTTCTATGCGAACAATTTTGATTTTTATACATATTACAGACTAATGTTTTCGTTAGTAAATGTTAATATGCACATAATCTTCGGTCTGAAGTGTAACTGTAACGTAGATCACAGATCACCTAAATTTTGTCTGTGGAGGAAAATTTTGCAATTTTTACTAGTAATTGTCACAGATCGACGTGCAGTGTTCACGCGACAGATTTTGCACGTTTCATGGCTATCTCCATATTGCCGACATATAAATGCATAAAATTTGGAGGAGACACCTAAAAGTTATTTTAAACTAACAGTACAACAATATCTCATTGTGTTCTCCAGAAAGTGTTACCTATCCGACAGTCGAACCCAAGCGGTCAGCTGACTTCTTTCCAAGTGGACTTGTTGGCCGTTAGGAAATTAGTTGTTTTAAGAAAATTATTCTTATTGATATTGGACATCAAACATTCCAACGTTTTCTCTCTATAAATGTCTCAATTTTTTTTTTTTTTTTTTTTTTTTTTTTTTCCCCCGCAGAACAAAGGTACCACGTTCGAATAGTTTCAGTAAATATAACGAAATTGTCAAATATTTACTGAAATACAGAATTTTTCTTGTATTAGCTGCATATCCAGCTGTAACAAGGAAAAGAAGGAAAACAGGTAAAAAATGCTCCTACCGGAGCACAGAGAAGCAAATATGTTCCATTTTAAAAGACTGACAGAAAAGTGGGGAACCACGTGCCTCAGTCCTCATTCCGCCTTCCTCACCAAAAATCTTGGCATGCGAACATATTTGCAATTTTTTTATTTTGTCTTAGCCGGGTAACAAAGGACTTCCAGTATCCCTAATCCAAGCTTCTTCACCTCCGAATAACAACGGCAACCCATGTCCGTTTGACCCTCCTGACCGTACTTTAGTCTCTTGATAGTGTACTTAAAACTGAATTTCATCTCCAGCCTTCTTCAGCAAAATTGCAAAACTTTGCACATAATATATGTTGGTTGAAGCCTATCGCTGGCTCATCATTGAACACCAAAAGGGGACACGACCTTACTTAAAAACAAATGCTTTCAAAATATGAGATTGTATAAATTGTTTTTCATTCTGAAATATTTTCTCATTTTCATTTCCAATAATGACACATAGAACATAGAAGAGGGAACTAGAATCTGTGTGCTCATTGTTCCTAAATGGTTTCCAAAACGAAAAAGAAGGAAGATCGGGTTTCAACGTCCCACTGACAGTATTATAATTAGAGTACAAGTTTGGATTGTTAAAGATGGGGAAGGAAATCGGCCGTACTCTTTCAAAACAACCATTGCTTGCAGAGATTTAGGGAAAAGTAAATCTGGATGGCTGAAGGTTGTTTTATAATAAAACTGACAGAATATGTGTTTCTCAGATTACCGCTTTGTACTTCGTGCGGGCGAGTCCATTGGCCGCGATATTTCACCAGTAATATGTCATGTTAGGTAATTCCGACGGACTTCCAGTTTGCAATAGACGAAAATGTGACGTATTGTCAAAATTTCATTCGTATATTGCATTCCTGTGACTTCTATAACAAAAAGGTTTTTCGCAAGTAGAAAATTGGGTAATATCATCAGAAAATTTGTTTTCGTTAATTGTCCATGTTTAGTCTTAATAATTAGTTTACGCACGAAGCGTCAGTCTGAGTGCAGTATAACTCTTCCCCAACACGTATATGCCCGTTTCATACTTCATACTAGTATAACGAATATTTCTTCTGACTGAGAGAGTTGAAAGAAATGTAGGTAACATAGCTATCCTGTGTTGGAGGTAGGGAGAAGGGGCACCCTGCTCAGAGCATATCCTACGAATTGTTTATTCATTCGAAATTGAGAACTTTCTCAAACAATGTTCTTTTGCTCTGAGAATTTTCTCCTGGGCAAATGCTCTTTCTATTTAAAATAGGTTTCTTGTACTTCTACATTTATTTAGCATTTTCTCTGATTGACAGTTATTGTTACAGGCAATGTCAGTTTGCTGGACATGGATTGAGAAAAGCTTTACAACAGACTCCTGTGTGATGCACATTTTGAAGAGAAGTCGTTCATGAACAGCAACAAACAACGCCTTACACAGCAGTTCCGTAAAATTTAAATGTGTTAGTGGTTCTTCAGAAGTATGTGAGGGATCTAGTGTTACCACTAGTCAGCCATCACCTCAATTGAAAGTGAGGACACCCAAAAGAACGGCACAACTAGTCATCTTCTGGGTGACACCACAAAAGTCTGAAGGATTACCACACTTGAAAGAAATAATTGAGATGCCTCCAGGGCATGTTAAGAGAAAACTTTGTTTCTTGCGTGAGGATTATGATACTCAAAGAAAACTGAAACAGAAAATTCGCAATATGAACAGATCTTTAAAGAATAAAACTTCATATCTGTCAAAAATTAAGGGGAGATTGCTCCACTTTAGAAGTTAAAATAATATTGTTCATGTTTTCAGCAGTTTCTATTTATTCCAGGGCACTGGCTGAAATGCAGTGCAAGAGTAAAAACCATTCTTGGTCTTCTGTTGAGAAAAATCTCTCGCTCATGTTGTTTTACAAATCGCCTGCAGCATACAAATTTTTACGGAAGTTGGGTGTGGTATTGCCTAGACTGTCTACAAACAGACGATGGATTGCTGCTTCAAAATTTCTGCCAGGCTATAACAAAAACTTTTTTAATCAACTTCAAAAGAAATTTGAGGCAAGATCATCTACAGAAAGGGCCTGTTTAGCGTCTTTCGATGAGATGTCGATAATGTGGCATATGACAGTAAAGACCTTGATTTAGTGGAAGGTCTAGAGGATTTAGGTGACAGGGGAAGGAAACCACTTCCTGCTAATTATACACTTGTTTTTATGATCAGAGGTATTTATAGCTCCTGGAAACTGCCAGTTTCATATTTTCTGTCTCGTACAGATTTATTGGAACTCTTACAGGACCCCTCAGGGGCTCAGCATTAACTTGCTGTGTATGGGCTTGGCGTACCTGGGGTCCTGAGCCGTGGGCCGTGTTGCGCCAACAGTCCGCTACACCGTAAGCTCTGTGCATGCTTCAACGACCATCGTTCTGCGTGATGGTAGAATGTTGTATGTTTCAGAGCTCTAAAAAAAAAAAAAAAAAAAACCCTCAATCTCAAGCTGTACTACGTGCCGAGGAGATGCATGGCTGTTGAGGTTGAACAGTCGCTAGCGAGCAACCTCTGAGGAACCTGTCGCATCTCAGTTGTATAAGGTTTACCCAGGCATGTGCAACCTTTAGATCCCTAGCTGCTCGTGGGAACACCATGAAAAGGTTGCCGGACATATAACTGGAGTCTCTAAGAGAGGTTGAGGCAAATACAATGCCGCAGAATACAATCCCCAAACGTTTAGGGAGTAGGTACAAGGTTCAGGTGGAGAGAGAAGTTCTATTTAGACAGTGGTGAGATTTTTTGAGAGACCTTGGGTTTTAAGGATTTTCTGTAGGTCTGTCTGGATTGAGGGAATGGGGTCATGAGGAACAGATTTGTAGGTAGAGGTGTCGGAGAGATGACCCATCCTTTCTGCCATATACTCCCCTTGATCTAGTACACCAGTTGTGGAGCCCTTGTCCGCTGGGAGAATTACAATGAAGCGGTCTGCTTTCAGCTCTTGGATGGCATTGGTTTCAGGTGGGCTGATGTTAGGAGTGGTGAATATGTTATTCAGGAATGATTGGGAGGCAATGCTGGATGTGATAAATTCCTGGAATGCCTGCAAGGGATGGTTTTGGGGAAGAGCAGGAGGATCCCTTTGGGAGGGAGACTGGAATTGTTCAAGACAGGGTTCAACAGTGGCTCTATTATTTGGGGGTTGGGACTAGTTGGTGAATGGTATTTCCATTTGAGGTTACAAGTGAATGAGGGGGGTGGAGGAGGGGGTTACTAAAGTGTTTCTGATTAACAGGGAAAGATATAAACACTCAAATATATATGTGAGAGGAAGGTAAGGAAGGAGGTGAATAATGAGTAATGGATAAATGAATTGAGGATGGAGGATATGGAGAGGTTAGGTTAGATTTGGGCTAGGAGGGTGGCGAGAGGATAGGATATGTTGGTGGGCAAGTTCCCATCTCCTTAGCTCTGAGGGATTAGTGTTTGGTAGTAGTATCCAATTGGCATGTGTAGTGTAACACATGCCAAGGTCCCTGGAATCATGCTGGAGGACATGCTCTGCCACAGGATATTGTGTGCCCCTGTGGCAGTGGGCTGGGTTTCAGGGTGGCAAAGGGATGGACTAGGGAGGGCGACGGAACAGCACTTTAGGAGGTTGGGAAGGATCTTGGACAGGATGTCTTTCATTTCTGAGAATGAGGACAGAATTGGTGAAGGATGCAATTCAGTTGTTAGAGTCCAGGGTACCACTGCGTTACAAGGAGAGCACTATTTTGTGGATGGTTACTGATGGTAGAGGGAGGATTTGTAATGTATGGCAATATGGCACAGGACATCTGTTTGTGGAGTGCCTGTGAAGATCTTCGTGAGACTCTCAGCATATTTAGAAAGAGTGTTCTTGTCACTGCGGATATGCCATCCACGGGTGGCCAGACTGTATGGGAGGGATTTTCTATTGTGGAAGGAATGGTAACTGTTAAAGTGTAGGTACTGTTGGTGGTTTTTTTTCCCATGTAATACATACATGCTCTGCAAGGCTGTGCTGATCCATCCTCATAACCATGATGCAACCTTACTATCCCCATCCCCTATTTCCACACAACTGAGTGTGTTTTGGAGTGCAGCAGCCACAGATAATGGGTGTGCGACTGTGTGATTGTGTGACTGTTCTATTTTCTGAAGAAGACCATGGCTGATAGCTGAAGTGTTGTATGTGTGTGTGGTGTTTTTTTATGTGTGTCTGTTGTAGATTGTCGTCATATCTTTGTGGTGAGTTACAAACTGTCCTTATTACTATACTATTATTCAAAAGCTGTGCTAGACAGTGCTGGAATTTCCTTTGAAACCTGTACTCCCAATCACAAATTCTAAATAAATAAATAAAAAGCTTCAAATATGAAATAAAATGAAATATTAATGGAATTATGGTTTTGGAAATAATTTTCTAGACAAGTCTACAACAACACTGCAACCACAAGCAGCAGTTCTTATTCTACAGCGTATTAAAGAACAGTTATGAATTTCAACTGCTTCCATTTATAAAATTTACTCTTTCGTTTCACTTTCTCTGCAAATTTGCTGAGGCATCCAAGATGCTTCTCATTTTCAGCGTCTTCATGGCAGTTTTGAGAGATTCTTCTTCCACTTATAAACCATTGTGTTTTACTTATAGCTGACATGGTAAATTCAAAATAAACACAACATTAGAATAAGGTTTAAATTCCATAGGATAACTTCACTACATGAATATAATTCATTCTGTTTTATGTTTGTAGTAACTATACATATCCTGATTTACGATGACCATTCATACAGTAATGTAGGCTAATTCGTTCTACAGTGTTGGATTCTAGAAGAATATAATGCTAACTAATTTATTTTTAAATAAATAAATGTCATCTGGGTGTATTTGTACAGGGTTGACATTGATTTAAAGTCCACGCAAAAGTGTTGGTATAGCTTGTAAAACACCTCTAGAAGCACCTTGTGACATAGCTGGGTAAATTGTGGGGAGTGTCCTGCTTGGATGTGAGTGCACAGACTGACTATAGAATTGCTCAAAAAAACTTGTAGGGAGAGTAATAAGCAATTCCTCTCCAGTTTTCATGTGTTTTTATACACCAATACAGACAAAAAATTGAAATGAGCTTGTAGTAAAGTGAGACCATCTAATTTAAATTTGCATCTGTAAAATGGTTTTTCAGTTGAAAGTAAACTTCAGCAGTGAAGAATACAAATGCCATCAGTTGATGTATTCATATTTCTTAGTTCACAACCTACCAAAAATATGGGCAATGGAAATGACAGATTATTATTATTATTATTATTATTATTATTAAAAAGGTAAAGCAGTCAACAACCCGAAGATTGGTTTGAACACCACAGTGCTTAACTAGCCATGGTCCTGTTTAGAGGTTACTGACTGACTGACCCAGCCTCTAGTTTAACGTGGGTTCTGAACCACAGTGCTACTCGATATTTTTTACATTAACATCACTGCCAGAGGTGTAAGAAATGGAAAGTGACAGATAAAAATCTTAGGACCTAGCGGAGATTGAACCCGCGACCTTTGGATTTGTAGTCTGGCACTCTACCACTGTGCTATTGAGCTGCACTTATTATTATTATTATTATTATTATTACTATTATTATTATTATTGTCCATTTGTGGGTGAAGTTAGCAAGTGATAGGCTGTAAATTTTAACTTGTTGCATGCTAGATTGTTTTATATTTATTAGATTAACAGGTTATTTTCTCCCAGACCAATCATTTAATGTTTTTTCCAATAATGGTCATCATTGCTGCATAAAAAGATGATTTTGTGTGTGTGAATTAATTTACAGTTGTGCCTACTTGACATTTTTCCCCTTTTTTTCCATTTCAGGTACAATAAGCTTTCAAGAGAAATAAGAGAACTTGCTCGGAAGGTAAAAGAATTGGATCCAAAAGATCCTTTCCGTGTGGAAACAAGTGCCCAGCTACTAGAAAAATTGTTAGTATTTACTAAATATGTTATATAAGTAAATTGGTCATTGGTGAGAAAACCTCTTTGCAGGCCCTGCAAAATTTGTAGAATTTGCAGTAAATATATAATTTGTTTATGCATACTGTGATAATTACAGCCATTGGAGTTTTTAATAAAAATTTTCTTACAACTGCAGTGATGTAGTATGCTGATGTTGCCAACAACCATTGAATGCTGTTTGAAAACCCAATCACGTAGAAAGAGGGGGAATAATAATCTTTTGTGTTTACCATGAAATAATCAATGATGTTCCTGCTTTATGGTTGACAGGTTTTTGTAACTTGTCCAGGCAGTAAATCAATCGTCATCAGAAAGCAAACATTTTAGTATCACTATTTGCACAATATGCTGCTGCTACTGAAAGTAAAATTTAACTCTTTTTACATCATAGCTTCTGATACTATCCAACACATTTGATTTTGCCTTTTTGTCAGTTGTCATTAGAGGTAACACCCATATCTGAATTTGTAATGAAAAATTTGGGGAAGAATATTCTAGCCAAGTTGGAGGCTAGGAATTTCTGGAAGGTTTCCAGGGGGTAGTTAGGGGGGAGTGAGTGATGATCATGTTTGAATGGTGATATGAACTGGAAGAAGCAGAGTTCAATGTTGGAATTAGTTTCTGTAGAGTCAGAGGGATGGCTGGCAAAGTATTTGTTCGCATTGCAGAGATCAGCAGAAGGAGTGAAGGTATTTAACAAGACCAACCTGATTAAATGTTTTTTTTTTTTTGGGGGGGGGGGGGGGCGGAGGACTGAAAGTTAGATCTTTGGGTAGAACTGAATCTTCCGCATTGTCGGTGTTTTTGGTGGAAAGATTGACAATGGTGTGCATAGGTGTTTTGACTCTGAATTTTGTGAAATGTTTGTTGGGAGTTTTGCAAGATGTGGCAAGGTCAACTATGCGATGTTTGAGTGCTATGAGGGGTTCACAAGTAGGAATTCTGTGGGTGGGATAGGGCTTGGATAGCAGAGCTCCAAGGCATGAGTAGGATGTCAGCAGACTGGATTACTTGTGGAGGTGGTGCCTGTTGTGCTCCTTCATGTGCTGGAGAACAAGCCATTCTATTTGAGAGATGGAATCTATAGAGTGGGAACTATACATCAGCAGTATCTTACGGAGGGAACAACGGTGGTTTATGATTGTGCTTTAGAGATGTGGTTTTGAATTTACACGTTTGTGACAGACAATGAGTGGTGAAAGGAGGGGGTAGGATTCAGAGAAGGGTATTTTCATGGTTACGCCTTTGGAAGGGATTCCATGGTTCAGATCTAGATTGTGGGACTGAATTTTAGCCATGAAAGGAATACTTTTCTAACCTGGTGCAGAAAGATGAAGGGTCCATTGGACTAGGTAAGGTGTTAGGGAAATGGAAAATGATAGTGGAATGGTTAAATGAGGGTGTCAAGAAGTTGTGGAGAGCAGTAATTATTCAAACATTAGCCGGCATAAACAAGACCAATTCAAAAGTTCATCAATATATCACTCTGAATAAGTTGATATCAAAGTGCTTAAGCAACATAGACCAATAATTAACTGATTAACATACACTGAAACAGTCAGGGTTCTTGCTAGTGATATTATTTTGGGCCACACTATATTACTATTATCCAAATGAAAATTAATTTTCATCTTTTTAGAAGCAGTGGAACCCACTCATGTGATATCTTTGTTATCAGAGCATTAGAAATAATCATTGTACTTTTATCCATGGAACTTTGTTTCTTTAATCAGGTATATGATGGGCCTCATTTCAACAAAGTGGGATCTGGGACTCTGTGATAAAGTAACTGCCTCAAGTTTTTGTCGTCGCCGTTTGCCTGTTATTATGGTTAAGAACAAGATGTCTCAAAATATACGCATGGCAACTCAGTTTATAGAACAAGGCCATGTAAGAGTTGGACCAGAAGTAGTGAAAGATCCTGCATTCCTCGTCACAAGGTAAAGATTGAATTGTGTATATATATTGTTTGTTTGCTTGTGTGTGTGTGTGTGTGTGTGTGTGTGTGTGATATTATTTAACTTGCACTTAGTCCCATTCTAAGCAATAAAAATAGAAAAAGTGGCATAATTTTATGACGCGATTCCACCCATCTGCTTTGACCCATGATGTCATGACTAATCACAGCCTTTAAAATTATGACATGTCCTAAAAAAATATTAAGGTACTTTTGTCAGTCAGAATAGACATCTACATTGCAGCTTGTCAAAAAGTACTTTGCTTGATAAACAACTCATCAATGCCACATGTCAAACTAATGGGTGGAATCGCATCCTGTAAATGACTCGGAAAAGTGGGCCCTGCTGTTGTGAGCAAAATGGAGTATGGAACCTGCTCTTTGTGTGATATCCATTGCTGTATATGCTCGAGTAATCTGCGCACCTTATATTTTGACGGGGGGGGGGGGGGGGGGGGGGTGAGGGAACATGCGGATTTGTGAAGATCAGGATACCGCCCATCGGATTTGAACAAGTATGTGAGGGCAGCCACTTCGGATGTCACGTCTATTAAATTTCAAAAGACACGTAAATATCAAAAAAATTGATGCCGCACTGATTGAAATGATTGAAACAGAAGGGGGGGGGGGGGGGTGCAATGTTGTCATATCCAGAGCGTGTGAATCTCGCACCAACCCAATAAAATTCTTGTATTTTACCTACTAAACATTCTCATACAAACTGAAAAATATTTCATTTGTCACGTATTTCTGTGGAAACATTCTCACAGTAACACACTAAAATGAACACTTATAGAATCTGAACCATTAAATAAATGGAGCTGAGACTGGCATTACATGGTCATATACATTGGTAAAAGTCTATGTCATTACCAAAAGGTAATAGGGTTGCCACCGGTGCCTTCATCTTAGCTTTTGAGGATGATACATTGCCCAAAAAGGTGAAGGTGGTAATCTACCATTGTGACGGAAAGCCTTATATCCCCCCTCCTCTTTTGAGGTGCTTCAAATGCTGGAAATTCAGCCGCATGTCCTCATGTTGTAACTGCAGCATTACATGTAGGGACCAGCGAGCACAGAATAACATAGAGAGGCTATACTGCCTACATCAGTGTACTGGCAGTGAAGCCTGGCAGCCATCTTGGTTGGGTGTAGAAATGGAGTTGGGCCAATAATTGCGTAGTTCTTTAAGTCGCACTCCCCTCAATTACATTGTCATTTGAAGCCCTTAGGGTAGGAAAAAAATACCAAATTTTTCTTGCAGACAGGTGAATATTGAAGGAATGCAACAGTGTTCTTAGCAAGTACAATACATATTGTATTTGTATAAAAATAAGAATTGAAACTATTACTTTAATATGAAATAAAATTTGCGACATGAAAAAGTTAGTTGCCTGCCCCTTTTTTTGTTTGGTGGTCTGGAAATTTTTGTCAGCAAGAAAGTTGTAGATAATGAAATGAACTTTTCTTTTATTTAAACAACTTTTTATAGCTTCCCTAGTTTTCTCACAAATTTGTATACAATAGAGCAGTCAACTTTCTAAATTCTACTCATTACTTTCAGCGATCTTGCCCACCAGTGAGCATAGATTGTTGCCCACTCACCTTGTACTTTGTGACCAATATTCATAAACATTTTTAAATTGGGATACAATTTTCGGTATCCAATAATTATGACTTGACACTTTATTTTATTACTAACTAGCTGAGCCGCTCCAGCTTTGCACGGATAATCTTTAAATTACTTTAACTCGAGAACTGCAGAACGTATCGTGATGCGGTTTCTTTCAATTTCTTCAGTATAATCCTGTGTTCAGCATTGGCTATATTAAATGCCAATACGAAAACGAGAAATAATTGAAATAAGAATAATAACATAGAATGGTTTACCACTTCCGTACTTTTGTGACCTTTGAAGCGTAAACAATGAGACCTGCGCCAAAGTACATAGTATATAATTATAGAACACACACACAAAAAAAAAAGACCACGAGATCATATGTGTAACTTTTACAGATCTCCCACAATCACTATATCTGTAGTCGGAAGCCATCTGACGCCAGTGCTTTAAAAAACAAAAATGATAAAGGTGTGGTTTTTATTTATTTAGATGTTTGAGTTCTGCAATTTTATACTATGTACACTGATGTACACTGGCCTAGCTCTTACAGTTTAGGCTCTAGAGCTGACTAAAGTGCAGTAGCAGTAAACGATTCTTAATTATGATTCTTATCTTAGTTTTTTTCATATATTCATATTGACATTAAATATAGCCTAATCTTATCCGAGGATTCTAAAGAAGAAATTAAAAGAAACGACCTGATGATACGTTTGGTACTCCTGCAGTTACAAAAGGTTAAAGGGGGAGAGACAGGAAAAAATGTGATTCTATCTTATATAATAGTATGATTGCTATCCCTAGCTGAAATTTGTAATTATTTATGGCAAAAATATATTGTCAAAAAAGAACACCTTAAAATATATGAAAAAGGAATTAACAGACAGCGAACTCGATGAACTACGCCTGTGCTCGCAGCTGTGGCCGGCTGATACTCGGCTGCCATGTTGGTTGGGTGTCGTGCTCTCAGTCGGCTTCATTTCACAGACATTGTAAGACCTCTCTGTTATTCTGCGTTCGCTGGTAGGAACTGTGGGCGTCCAGCACATCCGGATGCTCCATGCACAACGCCTCCCGTCTGTGTAAATTGTGGTCAGAACCATCCTCCCTGCTTGTTGGAATGCACCACTCTTCATCAGGAGCAGAAAATCATTTAATACCAGACCCTGGACCGTTTGACACATACTGAGGCAAAGAATAAATTTAAGCAGCTGCACCCTGTTAAAATGACGCCTCTTTTGCAACAGTCATGTCATTGACACTCTCTTTGGCGACAATGGAATTCCCTACTACACCCCTCTCTGGGCCGCCAACCTATGGCTGCCCCAATGGTGGCTGGGAGTTCTCTTCTTTCTTCTCCTACTGAGGCAGTTCCTTCGGGAGCACCTACCACCCCTCAATCGGAGAAAGAGCTCCCTTCTCCTGCTTCCCTAGTTCGGAAGGGGTCCCTTGGGACACTCCCTTCTGCCATTGTTGATATCGACACTAGCCAGCTGCATGCACTGCTGCTGCAGTCTGCTGGTCGCAGGGCTTCACACTCCACCTCAGTCCCTGCGTCTCAGTCTGTGAAGCTCCTCTGCTACTGGCAAAGCTCCTGAGGCACAAAAGGGATAAAAATAAACTTAAAAAGACAGACAAGATGCAGGAAAACTCAGTGGTGTCTACACCACCACCCTCTTCTACCTCTGCTTGTGAGGACGAGGTGGAGATTCCTGCATCCGCCAAGGACCTCACTCTCGTGGATGCCTCAGAAATAATGGATATTCCTCTATCGGTGGATGCAAGTGATGCTGAGATGTAATTAGCTCCATCCTAATTTTTGTGTCTTCCCAGCATTTGGACAGTGTCATCCTCCAGTGAAACTGTGGCGGTTTTTTCACCTGCCTGGCTGAGCTATGACAACTGGTTTCCAGCAATACAGAACCCTGCCCTTTGTGGCCACAGGGGATATTACTGCAATCATAGTGCTTATAACAGGGTCTCAGGTGAAGAGTGTTTGTACGTCCTTACTTCTGTTCACAGTGAATTAGTGCCCCTTCAAAAACCATTAGAAGCAGTGGCTGTCAGGGTAAGGACAATACAGGAGATCACTGCATTCTCTACATCCCTACGGATGGTGATGTATCACTGATTGTTTAGGCTGCACTTACAACTCCCTCGACCTTTCTTACTGTTGAGTGACTTCAATGCCTATAATCGTTTGTGGGGTGGTTCCACGACTTCCAGCCATAGCAGAGTTGTCGAGACCTTATTTACTCAACTAGACCTCTGCCTCTTAAATACTGGCACTGCACACATTTTTGTGTGGCACATGACACATTTTTGTCCATTGATTTATCAATCTGCAGCCACAGCCTTCCACCATCTGTCCATTGGAGAGCCCACGATGACTTGTGTAGCAGCGACCATGTTTCCTGTCACTCCCACAACGTCAGTCCCCAAGGTGGCCAGTGAGGTAATGATTGGGGCTCGTACACTGAAGCATTAAACTTTCCTCGCTTTAAGATGGTGGTTGTACGTCCTTAGTTTGCCCTTCACCACTCAACAGCATCAATGTGGTGGTCAAGAGTGTAAACCAGTCCATTGTTCCTGTTGCAGAAGCCATAATTCCTTGTTCATCAGGGTGCCCACAGTTTAAGACAGTGCCATGGTGATCGCTGAGGCCATTAAAGTCCACAGGCGGGCCTTACAGCGGTACAAGTGGCACCCCTCTCTGGAGCACATCATTTTAAATGGCTCCACGCCCATGCTCATCAGTTAATTAAAAGATGGAAACTGGAGTGTTAAGAGGTGTGTCTCTACTATTGAGACAGGTACCTCCACCTCACAGGTCTGGAGCAAAATCAGACGCCTAAAATGATACAAGATGCCAGCAGATATATCTGGTATTTCCACGAATGGAGTTACATGTACAGACCCAGCCACACATGCAGAGATGTTTGCTGAGCATTATGCTCACGCCTCTGTCTCTGCGAACTACCCACCAGCTCTCTGTGCATTAAAGGAGTTGGTAGAAAGTCAACCCATCTCTTTTACCACCTGCTGCACAGAAATGTTTAATGTTCCATTCAGTGATTGGGAGTTCCTCTGTGGTCTTACACAATGTCCTGAAACAGCCCCTGGGCTGATAGCATCCATGCCCAAATGCTGACACACCACTCAGCAGAAAGCCAAGGTAATCTCCTCGCTCTCTTCAACTGCATCTGGTGTGACGGGGTGTATAGCTGTGGGCCCAACGACCTGACCAACATCCTGTGTAACTGTTGGAGCGTATGGTCAGTCTGCAGTTGTGGTCGTATTTTTGAGACTCGGGGCTTACTTTCTCCATGCTAGGGCAGTTTCTGCCAGAGTCGTTCTACCACTGATAACTTGGTGTACTTAAGGTCCGCAATGCGCATAGGCTTTTCCATGCACCACCACCTTGTTGCAGTCTTCTTTGACTTGCACAAAATGTATGACATGATCTGGCAATGTTACATACTCATGACATTACATGAGTGGGGTCTCTGGGGCTCACTCCTGATTTTTATGGAGAACTTTTTAGCTGTCTGTACCTCTCATGTTCAAGTTAGTGCCTCCTGTAGCACCTCTCATGTGCAGGAAAATGGGGTTCCTCAAGGTTCTTTTTTGAGCGTTCCCCTATTTTTAGTGCCCATTAATGGCTTAGCGACAGCAGTTGGGTTGTCAATATCCCCTTCCCTCTATGCTAACGACTTTGTATCTCTTTTTAGATCCTCCAGCAACCAAGTTGCTGAATGCTGATTGCAGGGAGCCATTTGGATGCACAGTCCTGGGCTGTTGCCCACGGTTTTCAGTTTTCTACTGCCAAGACAAATGTTATACACTTCTATCGGTGTTGGACTGTTCACCCTCATCTTGAACTTTACCTTGACAACCACTTATTTGACGTAGTGGAAACCAGTAGGATTTTAGGGCTGGTCTTTGACACACAGCTGTTGTGGCTTCCCCACATTCGTCAGCTGAAACGGGATTGCTGGCGCCATATTAATGTTCTGGGCCATACCACTTGGGGTACCGATTGCTCCACACTGTTGTGGCTATACACAGCACTGGTACTGTCGCTTCTTGACTTTGGGTGTCTTGCCTATGGTTCTGCATCACCTTCAGCATTGCACTTGCTGGACTCCATTCACCACTTTGGGGTATGCATTGTGGCGGGGTGCCCTCTGCACGAGCCCTGTGAACAGTTTACTTGTTGAGGCCAGGGTCCCACCTTTGTGGATCCGCCACCAATAAGTCAATAACTGCTTGCGACTTATGCAGACCATGTGCATAGCTCTCCAAACCACCCGAAATATTGTCTGCTTTTCTTCAACGTGGTCTTCAGTTCACAATGACGACAATCCAGATCAGGTCCTATAATCACCTTTCGTATCCAGTGCCTTTTGTTGGAAATTGAGTCTTTCCCTCTTCTTTCTCCATATCGGTCCTGCACGCATACACTCCTGTGGTGCATGCCGAGGCTGCATACTCGACTTGACTTGGCCCGTGGACCCAAAGACTCAGTTCCTCCAGAGGCACTTCGCCATCCGTTATTCACTGTTGTAGCTGAGTTTACAGGATACGACCTGGTCTAAACAGATGGTTCAATAGTTGAGGGCCACATTGACTTTTCATATGTTCATGACAGCCATATTTGACAGCACTCTGTGCCTGTTGGCTGCCGAGTTGGTATCCCGGGCAATGAATGTGCCGACAGGCTTGCAAAACAAGCTGTTTGGGATATCGGCCTAACATAACATCTACTGATATTCAGTCGGTGTTGCGCTATCGGGTTTCTAAGCTTTGGGATACTAAGTGGTGTACGCTGAGCATGCCTAACTAACTTAGGGCTGTAAAGGAGACCATGGCTATGTGGAGTTGCTCCACACAGACTTCCTGCTGGGACTCTGTAATCCTGTGCCGGCTCTGCTTTGGCCATACTTGGATCACACATGGCTATCTCCTTTGTGGCGAGGACCCACCCCAGTGACACTGTGGCCCCTGCTTGACGGTAGCCCACATTTTGCTGGATTGCCCTATTTTAGCCGCCTTATTGCAGGGTTTTAGTTTTCCTGCACTTTTATCAGATGTTTTAAGAGATGATGCCACAATGGCTGATTCAGTATTATGTTTTATTTGTGTCGGTTTTTTTTTTATCATTCTCTGTGAAGCTTTGCTTCAGTCCACAGTCTATGTTTCTCTCATCTTGTGTCCTCTGATGAGAAGTTTCCTTGTGTTTCCGCATGGGTGACCCTTTCTCTTCTTCATCTCATGGATGGTCAACCACAGACATCGGCTTTATTGTATTCTTTTCTTTCTTTATTGTGTTTCTGTCTGAGTGTCTCTTTTCATGTTTTATCTTGTTGACTTAATTGACACTTTACTGACTGATTGGGATTTTCCTCCCATTGCTATATTTAATTTTGGGCGTTTTTATTTTGTATTGATGCTTTTCTTGTGCTGCCCTGTGATGGAATGGGGGACTGATGACCTCGAAAGTTTTGTCCCCTAAAACACGAAACCAACCAACTCATGGCCTTGCCACTTTTGAACACTACCATTCACAAAACCCGACTGACTCAAAGCCCACAACCTGTCCATCTAGAAGAATCCTTCCTGTGTACCCAGAATTGCAAACTGCCTCATCTGGTTCAGGTTCATTGATGATATCTTCATGAACTCGACTGAAGGTGAGCGCACCCTTTAAAAACTCGACACCTTCTCTTCCATTCACTTCACCCGGTCTAACCCAACCCAACGAGCCATCTTTCTTGATGTTGACCTCCACCCCAAAGATTGCCTTATCAGTACCTCCGCCCGCATCATACCTACCAACCATCAACAATACATCTACTTTGACTGCTGCCACCCATTCCACACCAAAAAGGCCCTTCCATACAGCCTAGTCACCTGTAGTCATTGCATCTACAGTGACAAGCAGGCCTGTTCCAACTATGCCAGATGCCTCACTGAGACCTTTACTGACTGTTATTACCCACCCAGAAAGAGATCCCACCCCTCAGGGCCTCAGCATTAATATGTTGAGTATGGGCTTGACAAACCCAGGGTCCTGAGCTGTGGGCTGTATTGCACCAACAGTCCACTACACCGTAAGCTCTGTGCGTGCATCAGAGACCATCGTTCGCGCAACGGTGTAACGTTTTATGTTTCAGAGCCCGGGGATCTTGGCTTAATCGCCCGGGTCACAAGGACGGTACACACCTCTATATATATATATATATATAAAAAAAAAAAAACCCTCAATCTCAAGGTGAGCTACGTGCCGAGTATATGTGTGGCTGTTGAGGTTGAACAGTCGCCAGCGAGCAGCCTCTGAGGAACCTGCCGCACCTCAGTTGTATAAGGTTTACCCAGGCATGTGCAACCTTTAGATCCCTAGCTGCTCGTGGGAACACCATGAAAAGGTTGCCGGACGTATAACCGGAGTCTCTAAGAGAGGTTGAGGCAAATACAATGCCGCAGAATACAATCCCCAAACGTTTCCTACCCTGGCCACACCATGGGAGAAATGTTGGGCCTGACATCAGGGTGAGGCTTATGCCCCTAAATATCAGGTATGTAGCTGCAATGATGGAGAATCTTTCAAGACAACAAAGCCATTATTTTTTGTTGAAAACTTGGACATGTTTGGTGAGGTGGAAGGGATGTCTAAGACGCAGTGCTAATAAAGACGTCATCCCCAACCCAGTCACAGGCATTGCTTGCCTGTGACAAACTGGGTGATGTTTCCGTTACCATCTTGCTGCACAAGTCCTTAAATATGGTACAGGGTATAATCTTTCATAAGGACCTGTCGCTGCAGTCAGACGACAAATTGCATGCCAACCTAGAACGGCGGGGAATACATTTCATTCGGCGAGTCCATAGGGATCCGTAGGACAACAGGGTTGCCAACCATGCCTTCATCTTGGCTGAAAGTCAAGGTGGTGATCTACTGGTGTGACGTAAAGCCCTATGTTCCTCCCCCTATGCGCTGTTTTAAGTGCTGAAGGTTTGGGCATATGATCTCTGGATGTGATGCCAAT
Source organism: Locusta migratoria (assembly GCA_026315105.1). NCBI lineage: Eukaryota > Metazoa > Arthropoda > Insecta > Orthoptera > Acrididae > Locusta > Locusta migratoria. The sequence goes on along the minus strand of CM048745.1, from coordinate 581,803,135 downwards.
CCTACATGTCAGAAATGTGGACATCCAGTTCATCCGAATGTCCCTTGCACGCCCCCCCCCCCTCCAGTATGTGTCAATTGCGGCCAGAATCACTGCCCTTGCTCACCTACAGGCACGATTCTGCAGCAAGAAAGAAAAATCATGGAGTACAAGACCCAAGACCGACTGACCTATTCAGAGGCAAAGAGAAAGTATCAAAAGCTCCACCCTGTGCACCTGGTTAACACCTATGCCACGGCAGCCTCACCGTTGTCATCCACTTTGCCTGCTATACAGTCCATTCAATCAATGCCAGTGGGCCCCCAGGCCCATTCAACAGACCCTGCCCCCTTGACAGCTGGGGGCACTTCCTCATCGTGGCTCCCACTCTTTTTCACTGTGGGAGCAACAACCGCTAAAACATTGGGGACACCAATCCACACCTCTAATCCAGAGAAAAAGCCTTTTCCGGCCTGTCTCACTCGGAAGGGGTCTCTCAAGACACCCCCTTTCGCAGCTAACTCAGAGTGCTCCAGAGGATCCTGGCCATAGGCTTAAGAATCCACAACCTGCTGGTCGAAGAGCCTCCCGCTCTTCCTCCATCCCGGATGCCTATTCTGAGAAGCCCTCTCGGCCCTGCAAACCAAAGGGCCAGCGAGAGGTAAAGAAGAAGAGAAATAAGAAAAAGGAATGTTCAGTGGCTTCAAAGCCACAATCACCCATATCCTCTACTTCAGAGGATGAAGTCGAGATCCACACATCTCCTGAGGATCTCACACTTACTAATTCACTAGACCATAAGCTTTCTAGTTCTATTGATTCAGAGCAGATGGTAGCAGATGATCCAGTGGAGTGATCTGCTTCTTTTATTCATTGTCGCGGCTTTTTCCCCCACCTGCCTGATCTACGACACCTTTTAAGCCTAACACATGCTTTCTGTATCGCTCTTCAGGAAACTTGGTTTCCAGCAATGCGGTCCCTTGCCCTTCAAGGTTACCAGGGATATTTTAAAAATTGTTCCACCTATAACTGAGTTTCCAGTGGGGTCTGCATCTACGTCCTAGCCTCTGTTCCAAGCGCTGCCGTGCCTCTTAGGCAATTGCTGTTCGGCTCCGGGCAGTGCAAGATGTTACAATATGTTCTGTCTACCTCCCACCAGATGAGGATGTCTCTCCTGTAGACCTCGCTGCCTTGGTCGCCCAACTTCCCCCGTCCTTCCTTCCTTTTGGGAGATTTCAATGCCCACCCACCACACTTTGTGAGGTGGCACACAGGTCTCGGCGCAGGCTAGAGATGTTGAGACACTAATAATGCAATAATGAATATCAACACTAGTGCTGCTACACACTTTAGCGTAGCACACGGAACATACTCCGCCATAGACTTGTCTATTTGCAGCCCAAGCCTGCTTCCACATCTCACTTGGAAGGTCCACGATGACCTGTGTGGCAACGACCATTTTCCTATCTTCCTGTTGCTCCCACAGTGTCTGCCTGCTGACCGTCTGCCTCACTGGTCCCTCCATGGGGCCGACTGGCCAGCTTGTTCCATAGCCGCTGCAATTACCTCTCCTCTTCTGGCTGATATTGATGCCGCTGTTCAGCAGGTCACAGAAACCATCATTTCTGCTGCTGAGAAAAACGTTCCCACCACACTCAGATCACTCCACCGTAAGTTGGTGCCCTGGTGGACACCGGAGATCACTGCGGCCATCCGGGAACATCGGCGGTCGGTGAGCACTACAGCACCAGACACCACCTTTCCATTGATAATCTTATCGCCTTCAAGTGTCTCTGGGCACAGGCATAGCGATTGAGGCAGTAAAGCAAGAGGGTCTCCTGGGAGTGGTATGTCACCTTCATTGGATTCCGTGTATGTCCTTCACAGGTATGGTCACAAGTTCGATGCCTCTTTGGACACCGTCCACCAGTGGGATTTCCGTATCTCAGCATTCAGAATACAATCTGTACTGACCCTCTCACCATAGCTGAGCACTTGTCACACCACTATGCTCGCACCTCAGCGACTGCTGCATATGGTGCAGACTTCCGCGCCCTTAAAAAGCGCACAGAGCGAAAGCTGATATCTTTTTGAATGTGACGCTGGAAAGCATACAATATCCCTTGTACTGAGTGGGAGTTTGACAGTGCCCTTGCTGCTTTCCCAGATACCTCCATTGGACCTGATGGAATTCACAGCCGGTTCCTACGACACCTATCATCGGACTCTAAGCACCAGCTTCTCATCCTGTTCAATACTCTCTGTGTTGATGGTGTTTTCCCATCTCAATGGTGGGATAGCATCTTCATCCCGGTTATGAAGCCTGGGGCGGATCCTCAGGTGGCTGATAGTTACCGACCAATCAGCCTCGCCAATGTTCCGTGCAAGCTCCTTGAATGAATGGTGAGTTGATGACTTATGTGGATCCTTGAGGACCAGGAACTCCTGGCCCCACAACAAGGAGGGTTCCATCGTGGGTGCTCTGCTATTGACAATCTCGTGTTGCTGGAGTAGGCCATCCGTACAGCCTTTACACGCTGCGAACCTCTGGTTGCCATCTTCTTTGACCTGCAGAAAGCATATGACACCACCTGGTTCTACCATATACTGACTATGCTGTACAACCGGGGGTTACGGGTTCCACTTCCTGTATTCATACAGAACTTTCTCGCACTATGTTCTTTTCATGTTGACGTTGGTACCTGTCTCAGCTCAGCTCAGTTCATTATCAAGAAAATGGTGTCCCACAGGGTTCCCTTCTTTAGTATTCCTTTATTTTCAGCCGCAATTAATGGTCTTGCTGCTGCTGTGGCGTCATCGGTTTCCACCTCGTTGTATCCCGATGACTTCTGCATGTATTTTAGTTCCACCAGCATCTGTGTTGCTGAACAGTGGTTGGTGATAGCTATTCAAAAGGCACAGTCATGGGTGTTTGTCCACAGTTTCCAGTTTTCTGCATTGGAAACCCAGGTGATGAATTTATGTCAGCATCAGGCGGTATACCCAGAACCCCAACTACAGTAAAACCTCGTTTTTACATTCTCGGTTTTTACGTTTTCCTGCCATTTACACCTTTTTTTGTCGGTCCCATCAAATTTCCTATGTTTACAATGTTAATTCGTCCTCATTTTTACATTAACATATTTACGCTTTTCCCGCGTTTTACACTTTTTGAAAGCATGTTCGTGAAGAAAAATGATGTAATGTACATAAATTGACACTAGCATGGCTTTCCCCTTAAAGTATAGCGCTTAAAAATTATTCTCATTCGAGTTTCTTGACACTTTGAGTTTATTCAAACGTATATTTTGTGTTTCGTTGTTGACTTAAAGACGCGCCGATTTGTGGCAAGGTAGTTTTCTTTTCACCAGCTTCTTTGGCAGAGCGCTTGGCATGAACTCAAACAGAACGGTTTGTTAACGAGAGAATAACGCTGATTTGTGGCAGTGTAGTTCGTCTTTCTGCTAGCTTCTTTGCCAGAGCGGCTGGCGAGTACTCAAACAATCAGGACCAGTTGCTTTGTTGAAGTGAGAATAAATACTTGTGTTGTTTTTGTGATACATATTTCTGGTTAATAAAGAACTTTATCTGTCACAGTTGGGTATCATAATACCCACAACCTCAAAAAAGCGATAATAGTGAGAGATGCCGATCCTATGCAAACGTCACGAAAATACTTATGCATATGTTTGTACTCAAGAACGCGAATAAGTTCTTTAATATTGTCATGTGAAACATCGAAAAATACAAAACGAACGGAACTGTAGGAGTTTTACTATGTAAATAATTAATTCAGGTAAAAGGCAGTAATTTTGAAGATGTTACATAGCCTGGCAGCGGCGTCCAAACAATACCTATCGAAGCGGTTCAGGTAATTTAGAAGATGTGTTATAGCCCAGCAGTGGCATCCTCGATTATAATGAATGAAATTAAGTCAAAAATTCCTACTTCCCATAAAATTACCAGTTTTTCCTGGCGCTTAAAATAGTAAATATTTGGATAACATTTATTATATAATCAACTCCCTGGGGAGTATTTAGATGTCTACTATGTACGTATATCACACATAAACAACAAAAATGCAAGGCTGATCCAGTAAGCATATTTTACCATTTAAAACATTATTTCCTGCATTTTACATTTTCCTGCATTTTACACCATTTCACCGAAGTACCCTGAAAAGCGTAAAAACGAGGTTCTACTGTATATCTGTCTGATAACCTACTGCATGTCGAAGAGACGCACTGTTTTTTAGGCAATTTGTTCAACGTCCGTCTCACCTGGGTGCCACACCTTTGCCAGATCAAACAAAAGTGCTGGCGACACCTCAACATCCTAGGTTGTCTCAGCCACACTATTTGAGGAGCATCACGCCCAATGCTCCTGCAACTTTATAAGGCGCTCATTCAGTCGCGCCTAGACTATGGCTGCATAGTTTATGATTCGGCCGCACCTTCAGCATTGCAGACATTCGACCTGATTTTACATTGGTGTTTGTTTGGCGACAGGGGCTTTTCGCATGACCCTGTGACAAGCCTCCTAGTTTAAGCTGGGGTTCTTCCCCTGCAGTTCCGCTGGCAACACCCGTTAGCTTCGTATGTTGCCCATGTTCAGGCATTGGAGGACTCCGTTTCCCCAACACAACTCCATCGCCAGTTACTGCATCTTTTTGATTCTTTCCGTGGGGCTGAAGCCATTTATACTGATGGGTCCGTAGCAGATGGTCATGTTGGGATACATGTCTCCTTGACGACCATGTCGAATAGCATTCATTACCCCATGAAAGTAGTGTCTTTACTGCAGAGCTGGTCACTGTCCGAAAGGCTCTAGAACACCTCTGAGCCTGTCCCAGGGGGTCATTTGTAGTGACTCCCTGAGTGGCTTGCAGGCAATCGACCAGTTCTTCCCTCACCAGCCATTAGTGCAGTCCATTCAAGACACTGCTTTCTCTCTTGGCAAATATGGCCGTTCTGTGGTCTTCCTGTGGACCCCTGGCCACATTGGCATACCGGGGAATAAACATGTTGACAAGTTGGCCAAGCAGGCCACCATTGAGCCACCTTTAACCATTGGTGTCATGGAATCGGACCTCAAGTTAACATTGCACCAGAAGGTGGGTGAGGCTTGGAGTGCTGAATGGTCTAGCACGAGTGCAACGAATAAGCTTTGAGCAGTGAAGCTATCCACGACTCTGTGGAAGTCTTCACTGCGGCCCATACGTCGAGAGTTGGTTGTCCTCTGCCACCTCCATATTGGGCATACCTGGCTGACCCATGGCCATCTCCTTCGCCGTGAGTCCCTGCCTGTGTGTCGATGTGCAGCAGCACTGAGAGTAGTCCATCTTCTAATAGACTGCCCAGTTTTAGCCAACTTCCGGCAGTCTTTTAACCTACCAGACGCGCTACCCTTAGTTTTAGGGGACGATGTCTCCAGGGCTAATTCTGTTTTAAGTTTTATTCATGCAGTTGGTTTTTACAATTCCATCTAGTGGTGGGTGCTATAGCCTGATAGCTCAGGTCCCCACCTATCCAGCACTTTTATACACTTTTTTAGACCCTTATGTAAAATACCTAGGGGTTGTTAGTGTGTGCAGTATGGCACTCTTGTGTGTTTGCACATGCACACACTTTTGTGTGTTTGCACACTCGAGCGCGTCCTCGCGTGCACTTGTGCGTGTTTGCGCGCGTGAACACTCGTTTGTGTGTGTGTGGGGGCGGGTGCGTCACACATGTTGTTTCATTTTGCTTTCCTCCTCCCCTCATCCACCTCCCCACTTCATTCCTAAGCTGCATCTTGTTCCACTCATCTAATACGTACATGTTCTGTAATGCTGTGCTCTGTCCATGCCCACCACCGTGGCACAACCTAACTATCCCTCCCTTCCCACCCCTCCTGCTTACAGCATCCAGAGATGATGCTCATCTAGCTGTGAAGGGTGCATGTGTTTCAATGCTCTTTATTCTGAAGAAGACCCACTGTGCGTGTGCGTGGGCATGCTGATGTGCGCAGGTGTGGGTGTTGCTTCTCGTTTCATTAATCTAATATGTACATACTCCATAAGACCATGCTGTAACCATCTCCACCGCCATGATGCAACCTTTCTATCCCCCCCTCCCTTCCTCTGTTTCCTCACCCCAGAGCACAATCCAGAGTGCAGGAGCCAGAGATGACGTGTAACTGTGAAGTGTGCCTGTGTGATTGGGAGAATGCTCTTTATCCTGAAGAAGGCTGTGGCCGATAGCTTAAATGTTGCTTATTGCGTGCACCATAATACCAGGAAGGTTTACCAGTAACAACTTAAATTGTGTTCAATATACCTGATATGTTTATCTGTGTTTTGTATTTTGTTGGGTGCAACAAATTATACATTGTTAATAGTGCAAAATAAATGTCTATGCTATTCTTCCTGAAGAACTTTTCATCTTTAAGAAGCAACTATTTCACTCATATTATTAAAATTTGGTGTTTATTGTATAACTTTAATGTTAGCATTTTTTAAAAATTCTGCAATAAATGCACAAAGAAATTACAGGTTTCATAGTTTATTTTGTGTATGTTCCAGAAATCTTCAAGATTTTGTTACCTGGGTTGATACATCAGCTATAAGAAAGCATGTCATGCAATACAATGAAACGGTACGTTTTTCTGATATCTACTTCCATAAATTATGTAGGAACCTACTACCGTTTTCAATGTAAACATAACTTCTTTGATTTCAACAGTATGTCTGCCTAGGTGTTCTTGCATTTGTGTATATGTGTGGGTGTTTGTGTATTTGTTTACCCTCCTTTTTTTTTCGCCCAAGGTCAGTCTTTCCTGTCACGGGATTGGAATGGCTCCTTACCCACTCCCTTAAAACCCTCATCATTTCCTTTTCCCTTCTGCCTGAAGAAGCAGCTGGGCTGCGAAAGCTAGCCTGTGTGTGTGTGTGTGTGTGTGTGTGTGTGTGTGTGTGTGTGTGTGTGTGTGTGTTTATTAATTTATTTGTGCTACTATCACTACCTGTGCTCCTTTGCCTGGTAAGTAATCTTCATCTATTTTTTATATATATTTTTCCTGCTAGGAATTTCTCCTCCATAATAAACAAAATTTTTACATTATATGTCACTGTGAATTAAAAATTTCTTTTATATGGTTTAGTAGGTATGTGGTTTAGTGATATTAACGTTATTCTGTCAGTTCTCAGACCATGAGTATCTGAAGAAGTTAATTCAAGATGAGACTATAACCTAAAAAGATTTTATTTTCTGTGTAATTGATTTAATGAGTTCAAGAAGTTATTGTGATCTCAAAGATGTGATAGTTAGGCACTCAGTATTTTTAATGTAGTTACCTTGATACAACAATAAATATTAGGGTCTTTTATAAAGAATTTATCAATTTTGATGGCTTATTGTCTCACACTCAAACCACACAGCAGATCGAATCACATATTGTTACAAACGGCATGGTCTCACATTTCTCTCAGAGCCCCAGAAAGCCATAACTGAAGTTTACCGCCAGCTTCAGGTGAGCAGTACCAGTATCTGGCGTGTATTAAAAAGACTCCTATGCATGAAACCGCACAGACTTCAGCTGGTTCAGGCACTGAGACATGTTGACAAGGGAAAGTGGATGGAATTGTGTGCTGTGATGCTGAACATGGAACAAAATGCTGAATACAGTTTTCATGCCTTAGTTTTAGTGACAATGCATTTTCCATATCAATTGCAGTGTCAGTCTTCACAATGTTAGCATTCAGGAACCTGAGGACCCAAATGCTATAATTAAGCATGAATGGAATTCTCCCAAGGTAAATAACTTTATGCGCAGTCAGTAATGTCAGGGTTTTTGGACCTTTCTTCTTCAACCCCAACACTGTCACATGGCAAAGCTATCTAACAATGTTACAGACCTGGCTCATCCCTTTGCTGCAGACAGACTCGTGCAACTTCATTTTCCAACAAGATGGAGCCCTGCCCTTTCCCATTGGATCTTGCCAGTGCAAGCAGTGTGAATGAAACAGTGCCTCAGTGGTGGATTGGTCGACACACTGCTACAGATCATGCTCTCCTTGAACGGCCTCCCAGATCCCCAGACCTCACTCCTTGCTACTAATTCCTGTGGGTATTCGTCAAGGATAAAGTTTATTTTCCGCCACTGCCACTACACTGAATGACCTTCAAGTGCGGAAAACACGTGCGATCAACTCAGTGGATCATGATATACTGCAACGAGCCTGAAAGGAATGGTCATATTGCCTTGATGTGATCCATGCTGTTTGTGGTGGTCATATTGAACACTTGTAGGACCAAACACATGATTGTTAGGTTTAATCTTATACTACTGACTGCCGGGAAAATTGTTTGTGAGCACATGATTGCTCTCTTTGAAAGCAGTGTTAGTGCATTTGAAGCAGGATGTCTTTATGGTGTTGATGGGGCAACTACCAAATTATCAGAGTGGTGGGTAAAATTTCTACAGACAACAAGCTAAATTTTTTAATAGGTTTCTCTGCCCTTTGACTGTTTTGGTGTTATTTAATTTCACTACCTATATTTTGGCCTTAGGCCATTTACAATATGTTACAAGTCATCAGACTTGGCAGTGACTCAAGTTATTATCAAATGTACTGATGTGGTTACATGTCTAATTGATTAATCTGAAAGAAACTACTGTAGAGATATGAAAATGGTTGGCCAGTACTCAGTTCCGCTGTTAGTAATGTGTGAAAAACTCCCGGAAGGAAAAAAGAAGGTAGAAGAAAGGGAATAGCAGGTAAGGTGTATTTGCTTTACTCACAACCTAGGAAACTGCTAAAGATTGAGTGAAGGATGTTGAGTGGAAACCACAGATATTGCGTGGATGTCAAAGATGCTGTATGATAAGTACAGTGTGGGACTAGTTGCTAATCAGAGGATGGATCAAGATGAAGTCCTGAAATGTTAACATTGCTCCCAAGTATTCTCTCCACACCACTCACCTTTCACCATCTTCCCAACTTCCTCAACAGCATCAGACCTTACATTTCCAAACCACCCTTCCTACCTAAAGTTTCTTACTACTTCAACTGATCTCACTGCAAAACCTCATGCATCTCACCACAACTACCTACTCCAGCCCCAGGAAAACCTACACCATTCAAGGCAGGGCCACATGTGAAACAGTGTATACCATTTACCAATTGACAGGTTCATTGCACAGCCTTTTACATCCTGGTTATGACCACTAACAAATTGCTTGAATACATAAATGGTCACAGACAAAATCTTTGCCTGGAGGGGGGTGGGGGGCAGCAGCAATATCCTGTGCCACAGCATGCCCTCCAGTATGACCCAGGAGTCCTTGCACATATTATACCCCCTGTATAAGTTTGATTCAACTAGCACTAGTACCTTAGAGCTTTGCAGATGGGAACTTGCTCTCTAACACATTCTCTCTTCCCACCATCCTCCTTGTGTGTGTGTGTGTGTGTGTGTGTGTGTGTGTGTTTTAGAGAGAGAGAGAGATTTTTCCTATTCCTATTACATTTATAATTTCTTCCTCTCCCATTCAATATTATTCAGTTCACTTCAGATAGCTCCCCTACTTCTCTTTACTTATTGATCCATCCTTTGGTCCATTGCACTACTTCTTCACCTTTCATTCCGTCTCTACTTTATGCTTAGGTTGTGCATAAAGCAAATCCACTTTTCCTTCTGCTCCTTGCTCCTCCTTTCTCTTTCCTGCCTGGAGAAGGAATCTGATTTTGAAAGCATGTTATATTTATTTTCACCTTCTTTTGTGTTACCCCAGCTCACATAATAAATAGATTGACTGTCTACTGGCTCCTGCAGGCGATCTATAAAAACGTAGGTCCCTATGTGACACCCTTTCCTCTGTGGTCAATTATTAATTGGTGCTCTGTTTGCGGCAAAACTTATGGCAACCTTGTTGGCTACAGCAGTGCCAGACTTTGGAGGTGTAGCTTTATCCTTGGGTGTTCTCAGGATTGCTCAGCTCAGTGGCCGTTGGCAGTGAGGTAAAACTACGTTAGCTTTGGGTGGCGAGACGCACTCCATTTGGCAGTGTGTAGTTCTGGCTTTCACACAGATGTCTTTCCTCTCCCATTTTTCTGTTTTTTAGTATGCTTGAACAGTTTTATATACAATAGGGGACAAATAAACTACCAGGCCTGAATAAGAACAGCGCATTGCACAATGTCCAAGCTCATAAGTGCTAGTGTTGCCATCTTCAGTGGTCTGTGCAACTTCAGCTTGCTGTTTACATCTTCAAATAGAAGCAATACAATAGTTAAGGTACATTATTTGAATGCGTAGAAACAGTTGAGGTATAAGAATTCCACGTGGATACATTTATTACACCAAACCACTTCTCACATATGTTTTATTGGGTGAGTGCATAGGCTGACAGTTTATGAATGCAATGGGCGCATGTTCGAATCCCTCTGGAGTAAATTAATTTTTTATTTTTTAGACATCTTGTGGGTAATATTTTAAATATTAATTTGCTAAAAATTCTGCATTTGTAGGCTTGTAAGATTCTTGGAAGATTCTATTTTATAATAATCTAATCATTAATCAGAGACACATGTGTTCATAATAATAATATTGAAAATGGGTGTAATTTATTTGTAATTACTTTGACCGCCATATGGTGCCTCTAGTTTTCAGCTAAGAGAAATGTATCAGCTGATTAGCATACATCAAAGGTCTTATCAAAATGACTGATGTGAACGTTTGCCAGCGCAAAATTGCTCTCTTTGAAAGTGATGTTAGTGCCTCTGCAGCAGGACATTATTATGGTGTTGATGCTTCCACAGCAAGGAGATGGATCAGATGATCCAGAGATAATGGTGAGGTAAGCAGACGTCCAATACCTGGAAGACCACAATTCTCTACTTGAAGAGTTGATGACGACTTGGTCAGAGCAGTCCAGACTGCCCCTTTTTCAAATATCTGTGAAGTAGGTAGAACTTCACAGTTTCTGGGCCTGTTGAAAACTGCTCTTGGGTTGTTAAACGACTATGGAATAAGGTCACGTTGTGCTCTCATTAAAGGACCATTATTTGATGGTCGAGCCATGAACAGACAGGCAATTGAGAGTTCCTGGGAAAATTTCAATTTGGGGAAAGTTGTTTTTCACAAGCAGAGGTCCTGTTCTTGTTTAGCAAGGAAGATTATGCTTAGATATCAAATTGACAAACTGTAATTAATTATTTACTAAAGAAAATACTGAAAAAATTAAAACCAATATAACAACAAAAAGTAACTATATCAAGAAAAATTTGCACTGTGATAAAAAAAAAAAGTAAAGGCTTTGGTGGTATCCAATCCAATGCACACCACTTAACTAGGAAGAACGACACTCTATCAATGAGCTACCTGTCCTTCTCCTTAGTGTAATGGTCAAATAATCCTACCGGAGTTGAAGGATCAGTATTCAACTGGAAACAAAAGATAATGGAAGGCACAGCCACTCACTTGTGTAAACTGCACGTAACTATTTAAAAAATTATGCCCATCTGCTGATACAATTATCTTAGCTTAACACATTCACGACTGGCGTAAGTGACCGTGGATGGAGCAGCTGGACTGCTGTTTTTAATAAGTATTTTGAAAATTATAGCTTTCTAACTATGAATGCAATATTTGAGTTGGCTGTCTTATTTGAAACAATGAAACCTAAATTATCTATTTAAAGAAAAAATTATCATTAAATATTAAAAGTAGCAGATGTGCAAATTTTTTTGCAAATCTTGTTTTTATTCCCCCGCCCCCCCCCCCTCCAAAAAAAAAAGAAGAAAGAAAAAAACACCACCTTATGATTCTTACAGATACTGTATATTTTCGCAGATAAGGAAATGGTGGAATCATTTTTAAAAATGCCTCAAAATCCGAGGTCGTCTTATACAACGGTACAAAAACAGATTGAAATTTAGTCTGAAATTTACATTGTGGAGGAAAAATTTACAAAATCAAAGGTTTGGGTAATTTAAAAAAAAATATTCACTTTATGAACTTTATTAATTTACTGAGTGGACAAGGGTACATACGATAATCTATATGCCATAAAGCAGAAATAGAATTAATTATTTACAATGCAGCTTGATTTTACAATGTCGCTTGTCGAAAATAATTTCTCAATATATCCAGAGTCGCACTGAAGCGATTAGCTATAATTATGTACAGAGCAGAGAAAGGTTAGAATATTTTGGAGCTACATGCAACAATTGTGGTTTCCTTTGAAATCCTTTATCTTCTGTTCTTGGGCAATTTCATGTGTTTTCAGCTGCATAATATGTGCATTTGCGTGATTAAATGTCGTCTCGGTGAAAGAAATTACTTTTCTCTTAAACTTCACGGTGGGGGGGAACCATGCTTCTTCACGATCTGATACAATGTAGCACTACATGCACAAATGTGTAAAATCAGACTGCAAACACTGCAACAAAGGGTGAAATCCAGCTCTACCAATCACGAAAACTACTTATGGCGGCATCTAGTGGCATTTTTTTGAACTTCCTGAAGATTTGCCTCCAAATTTAAGCTGCATGTGTATTTTTAGATCCCGAAAACTCGAAGCGTACAAATATTTAAATTTCCACTGAATTGGCAGCACAATGCTGAGAACCTTTCTTGTTAATTTTGCGTGGTTACCAATAGAGGGCAGGTTGTGCAATGGCAGCTACTAATTTTTTAGTGTTGCACGAATCAGACTCGGGTGTCATCTGCCTGACTAACTACCCCTGAATGAGTCTGGCTTGGGCGCTGTTCACAATGTGTTAATACTATATATTCACCATGTGGCAGTTGAAGTAATTACAGATACATGCATCCATTTTCAACATTTTTACTATGGCTATCATTTGACTCGTTGTTTAAAGTTTAATTTATAACAAAATTGAATATGTTTGACTGTGTAATCTAGAAAAGCCTATAATTGCTAATTAGCCTATAATAGATAATTAATGTTAACAAATATTACCTGCATAAGTAAAAAAAATAGGAGTCTTATCTAGTGGTACTCGAACTTGCGCCCCTTTTGTCCATAAATCATCAGCCTATCCACTCAGCCGTCAAAACATATGTAAAAAGCAGTTCATTGTAGTAAATCTATCCTCATGGATTTCTTATACCTCAACCTCTTCTAAGTGCTTAGATAATGTTTTCCGAAGTAAATGATACATGAGTTAAGCAGATATGAATTTCGACATATTATAGTATCCAAACTATTATATTGCATCTATTTAACAATCTAAATATCAAGCTGAAGTTCCGAAGACTGCGAGAGTTGGCAACACTCACACTTCGGAACTAGAGCATGTGCAATGCTCTGTTCTTGGACTTTAAATTCATCAAGCAGGGTAATCTTTTTGTCATCCTTTATACTTTTTTAATTTGGAATTCATTTTGTGGTGAATAGTTTATGCAGTACACACACAGACCAGAGAGGTGAGGAGCAGTTCATCGGATCAGTGGAGTAGGAGAACAGTGCACATACAATGTCCAGTTTTAACTGCTGTTTTCAACACTAAGTGTATGTAATCACCTCATCACCATTTAGGGAATGTTAGACTTAAATAGACCACTTGGAAAAAGGTTAAGATTTTTAGGGCTTCAGTGTTAGAGACTAAAAGCAGCAGACCAGAATGCATGTTTCTGTACATCTAAATGTGTTAAATTGTCATATTAAAAGCACAGCACAGCTTTGTAAGATAATCACAAAAGAATCCAAAAACTGGCCAAATGTAGAATTTAATATTTTCCTCATCAAAATAGAAAAGAGTGAGCAGTTGCTGTGTCATTTTTTAATGCACAGATGTATTGTTTGTCCCCCCTGTAGCTTGTGTAAACTCATGAGAAAGTTTATTTTTGTACCTCAAAAGGTAATCACAGGCCAAATATATTTTTCTAGCATTCCAAATTTCCTTTAGTAGCCAAATTTTATCTTCTCCCTATAAGAGACAACATTTATTGTACAATTTGTACTGCACCATTATTTATTAACAAAAGATGATTATCTAGGTTATTACATAACTGGAGTGTGTGTTTCTTGGTAGGGGGGAGGGAACATGATTATATTTAATGGAAAAGCATTGTCATAAGTAGAAGCAACTTCAGGTGTATTCCAGAAAATAGTTTTTATTTTGTATTTTTGGAAGTAAACATTACTACTGTATATTAACATTAGACTTTCTGTAGATTATGCTGATGTCTATAATTTATAATGAAGTACTATCTGATGAAAACGGAACATATATCCAATCAGATATCCAAAATAATGGTGAGATTAGCAACGTGTTTTAAATACTCACAAATGTAAATTAATAAATTTCAAAATACAACAAAGTGTTAGACCTAGAGTTGGGATTGAGGAGGTTGATAGAGCAGGGACAGGGAGCAAATAATGGACAACTAATGAACAAAGAGAGGAAAGAAACAGGTGATCAGAGAAAGGGGGAAGGAGGAGATGGTCAGATGGAAGATTGGATAAATTCATTGTGCAGTAAATGTTATTTGAATTACATATACCATCATTTATATCAGAATGATGGGAGGGAAAATGGATAGATAGAAGGATGGATAAAGGGGGGAGGGGAAGGTGATAGGCACAGAGAGTGGGCAAGGAGGACAGAGAGGAGAGGGAAGAAGAGATGAGCATAGAGGAGGTAAGAGGTGATGGACTAATAGAAATATGAAAAAAAGACAATGCCAGATATTCCATTAGTATACAGGGTGTTTATAATTAAAGTTAAACTTTCAAAATGCTGTAAAAAGGACATTACTGGTCAGAATGACGTCAAATTACATCGGAATATTATCGGAGAAGGGTAAAAATGTGTCAGAAGAAAAATAGTATGAAAATTGATCAATAGATGGTCACTGTAAGCACCATAATTTAATCGTGGTCGACTGCAAATGACAACTGAATCATACAACAATGCCTAAAGGAGTAAGTTAGATATTAAAAAAAAAGTGTACTACTCAGTGTTCATGGCTGTATAGGTGTGATATTGTTAGTTACATAAACCCATCCACTACAGCAAGGTCCTGTTACATTGGATGGGAAAAATTGGTTTTTAATTGTCCTGAGGCCAAAAAATGCATAATAAGCAATAATCACATTGTTTATTTTAATTGCCCTGAGGCCAAAAAGCATCAATCAAAATCAGATCAGATTTTTAATTTCTGTGTGACTGATGCAAAACATGTTCAATATGCTGTCCACCGTTTTCTACAAGAAGTTGAAATTCAGAAGCAGCATGTTACACAACTGACCAAAGTGTTGCCGGCGTCACATTCTGAATGTGTTGCGTAATGTGTGCCTTCAATGTGGATATGTTTGCAGGTGGAACACTGAATACAGCATCTTTCAGATAGCCCTACAACCAGAAATTACATGGATTGCAAAGGTGATTGAGACACCCAGGCTGTAAGGAAATGGCAGCTGATAATCCTAGCATTTCTGAAATTGCAGTTCAGCAGCTGCAATTTGCAATGTGTGGAGATGTGCCATCTTGCATAAAAATGATTCCATCCACACTGTTGGAGAGCTAGAATGACGTGATTATGCAAGACACTCATAGTGCTTACCAGTAACTGTACAGCCAACAGGACCAGAAGCACCTGTCTCTTCAAAAAATGGCTTTATGACAAATGATGAGTAAAACCGCACCACACAATGACCCTCTCAGGATGAAGCAGTACTGGTTAATTTGTGTGCAAATTTTCTGTTGACTGTATTTAACATCCCTCAGCCATTCATCATACACTTCCATGTGAAGAAGAAATTTTAAAGTGTCTCTTGCTGGCAGGTCAACAGGAAGCAACAGGTGCAATAATTTTGAATGGATAGCAGAGAAGGATGTTTCATAGGACAAACCATGCTCTGAGGTTTGTCCAGTGATCAGGCAATTCTCCATGCACTATGTGTTT
The DNA here is from genome assembly GCA_026315105.1 of Locusta migratoria. Classification (NCBI taxonomy): domain Eukaryota; kingdom Metazoa; phylum Arthropoda; class Insecta; order Orthoptera; family Acrididae; genus Locusta; species Locusta migratoria. The sequence goes on along the minus strand of CM048745.1, from coordinate 581,787,239 downwards.
GCCCATCACCACTCGACTCCTCCTGCGTTGCTGTTGGCCACTTTTTCCACTGATATCAAATCAATTTGTTTCCTCCCTCTACTAGATTGCACACCAAAGAAACATGTCTTTTTGAATCATTTTTTCCAGACACTCGGCAGTCATTGCACCAACACCTTTTTTTCAAACCCTTTAATATCCCGAACTTCTGCAGAGCGACTTATGCACAATCATCATTCTTGTAAAAAACAGCTTTACAAGCAAAGTGCAATCCTGCATTGAGACAGTCATGTGAACATGTCAGATGCAAAATGTGGGAAAGCTATGTTTATACCAATGTCAATAGGTCATGCACATGACAGGTGTTTCCATTTACATATTCTGACACATACAGCGCCATCAGTGATCAATTTTCACACTGTTTATTTTTCGTCTGCTCTTCTGCCATATGGTTTCTCTCTTTTCTGATAATATTCCATTGCAAATTGATGTCATACTGACGAATTATGCATTTTTACAGTGTTTTGAAAGATTAAATTGATTTATAATCACCCTTTATATTATAAATCCCATTTCACAATCTTTCTCCGTGATAAAATCCGACACTACTCAACTGATTTCAACAAAATGTTGCGTGGTGTGTGTGATTTGTGGCAACTTAAAATATAGGGTAATTTTTATATCTGTTAATTACTTCATTCTTCTTTTATTGCAAATTAAATGTTACCTGGGTTGGGTGAACATCCAATATATGATACCAAGTTTTGATTTCAAACATTTTCTTATTGCAGTCATTTTTTTCACATTACACTTGTTTTCCAAATTTCTAAACAATTTCATTTTATTCTAATTGTGCCATGTATTATTACAAGTAAAATGTGGCAAAAAGATAAAAAGAAAGAAAGAGGCACAAAGCAAACATGTTGAATGAAGCACATATGTCTTTCTAAACCACGGACTGTTTTTGATGAATTAATGCATATTTACTTGGACCTAAACCGTATCTGAGAAATAAGACTTGAAATGCAAAGAGGGATAAAAGTTATAGGCTGCATTTCGAATTTGAAAGAAAATTCATTAGAACATGAGATAAAGGTTAGGTAGAATGAATGGAGATACAGCTACGGTAGTTGGGAAGCATATGCTGCCGATCATGAGCTCTTGAAGACAGTTGTTAAGTATTTCTAAATGTAAATAAATCTGCTTTCCTGTCTGATTTTCTTTGTTCAGTCATGTTCAACCTAGCTATGAACTCAAAAATAATGATATTGTAGAAACACACAAATATATTCCTGCAAGCAAGTTTGTGATTGTGTCAGCTGTCTTAGGTTAGTATTACACTATCAAATTTATTGGACAAAGAAACTGGATGAAATATTTGTCCTATTTCTTTGACAAAAATCTTTGACGTGACACTGAAAGGGGGTATTACACTGTTATCCAATATTTGATCAAAGTTTCTACAGAATGGCAGACAATAACTCATTATTATGTTCGGCATGTGCTTATTTATAAGAAAATAAAGAATGAAATAAAAATTATAAATTTACTAGAAGCAGTGGAAATGATTGTGAGATAATAAACATCCAACAAAATTTGTAATGGGAACTAAGAGTTGAGGATGTAAAGGCAAATAGTCATATTAAAATTACATGCAAATGGATGATATAGTACATTTAAATATATGCTAATGAAATAGGCTTTCATGTTTTTCATATTACAAAGCAGAAAATACACCCCAGAAAAGGTATATACGAAAAGACAGAGCTAATGTGACACTCTGATTTCTTGCAACTGGAGAAAGCTACTTTATTTTACAGCTGGCACTATAATACTAAAGTGCACATTGACAAAAATAATAATCTTCAAAAGTAATATTCCAGGTTACAATTGGCACTCAAGATACTGTAGTGCGCACTGACAAAAATAACATGCAATGTATAAAGCATTTAAAGAGGAATTTAATGTATATACTGTTTGGTACAGTATATTGTCATCAGGAACAATTTTTATTTAGGTATTTATTTTGAAAATTTATTATTTCATCAACTACAGATTTGATGCAAATTTACGATGCAGATAAACACTTTTTAACCAGCACATCTGGAGTGCAAAAATGCAAGAATTGAAAATTACAGAAAAAAAAAAAAACATTTATATACGAGTATACTATGTCCTCCTCTATGCCCGCTTGTTAGAATACAACCTCAGTAAATCCAGAGGCAGATGTGCTTATGACAAGACCTGTAACATATCCCACCTACCCAATCAACAGACAGTTTATTTCTTGCATCGCAATCCAGTTGTAAATTAATGAGCGTCTCATCTGCTTCATACATTTCTATCAATTATGTAGCCGTCACACTCACAAAACTTAGCAGCCATCAGCCATGTCTTTCACTACTAAGGCCAAGTACTAGATTTGATCAAAGAAATTGGATGAAAGGCGAGATTGGACAAAGTGCCATATTACAATACACCCAATATATTGTACAAATCATCTTTGTCCAATAAATTGGATAGTGTAATACCGGCCGTACACTCGGAATGAGACAGGGATAGATATCGCATTTTGAAGAAAAATGCAATTGAATATGAGATTTTGATTATGAAGAAGAAGACTTTGCTTCAACACAGCAATAAATAATGGGGCTAGGTAGACCATTAGTGGATCAGTTTGTATTGTTGCCAAAATCACAAAGAATTATGACTATCACCAATCGAGGTGATGCAGTGGTAATGCACTGGACTCACATCCAGGAGGACGGTGGTTCAAATCCATCTCCAGCCATCCAGATTTAGGTGTTCCGTGATTTTTCTAAATCACTTCAGGCAAATGCTGGGATGGTTCCTTTCAAAAGGGCATGGTCGATTTCCTTTCTCATCCGAAACTCCAAGTGTTAGCTCTGTCTCTAATGACCAAGCTGTGAACGGCACATTAAACCCTAAGCTTCCTTCCTTCAATAACAACAATCATAATACCCACTGCCGAAAACATCAAAGCCGGCCGCGGTGGCCGAGGGGACTGAGGCGCTTCAGTCACGGTCTGCACGGCCACTACGGTCGGGGGTTCGAATCCCCCCTCGGGCATGGATATTTGTGCCGTCCCTAGGGTTAGTTAGTTGATAAGTAGTTTGTAAGTTTAGGGACTGATGACCCCGTAGTTAAGTCCCATAAGATTTACAGACATTTGAACATTTTTTTGAAAACATAAAACCAACAATCTCTTCAATTTTGGCTATAAATTTATATTTGAGTAGATGATATCCCGTCAGAGCTACTGAAGTCTCTGGGAGAACCAGCCATGACAAAATTGTTTCACATTGTGTGTAAGATGTATGAGACAGGTGAAGTACCCTCAGACTTTAAGAAAAATGTTATAATCCCCATTCCAAAGAAAGCGGGTGCAGACAGGTGTGAAAACTACAGAACCATCAGTTTAATAAGTCATGGTTGCAAAATATTAACACGAATTATATACAGAAGGATGGAAAAGCTGGTAGAAGCCGACCTCGGGGAAGATCAGTTTGGGTTCAGGAGAAATGTAGGAACACGGGAGGCAATACTCACTTTACGGCTTATCCTAGAAGATAGATTAAGAAAAGGCAAACCAACAGTTCTAGCTTTTGTAGATTTGGAGAAGGCTTTTGACAATGTTGATTGGAATAAACTTTTTCAAGTTCTGGAGCAAGCAGGAGTAAAATATAGGGAGCGTAAGGTTATTTACAACTTGTACAAAAACCAGACAGTGGTTGTCAGAGTTGAAGGGCATGAAAGGGATGCAGTGGTTGGAAAGGGAGTAAGACAGGGTTGTAGCCTTTCCCCAATGTTGTTCAATTTGTACATTGAGCAAGCTATAAAGGAAAGCAAGGAGAAATTTGGAGAAGGAATTAGAGTTCAGGGGGAAGAATTAAAAACATTGCGTTTTGCCGACGACATAGTAATTCTGTCAGATACAGCAAAGGACCTGGAAGAGCAATTGAACGGAATGGACAGTGTGCTGAAAGGTGCATATAAGATGAACATTAACAAGAGTAAAACTAGGATAATAGAGTGCAATGTAAGAAAATCAGGTGATGCTGAAGGAATTAGATTAGGTAACGAAACAATAAAGGAGGTAGATGAGTTTTGTTACTTGGGCAGTAAAATAACAAATGATGGTCGCAGTACAGATGATATAAAATGCAGAATGGCAATGGGTAGAAAGGCGTTTTTGAAAAAGAGAAATTTGTTAACATCGAATATTGATTTAAGCCTAAGGAAGTCCTTTCTGAAGGCATTTGTATGGAGTGTTGCCTTGTATGGGAGTGAAACATGGACGATAAGCAGTGTGGACAGAAAGAGGATAGAGGCTTTTGAAATGTGGTGTTACAGAAGAATGCTGAAGATTAGGTGGGTGGATCGCGTAACTAATGAGGAGGTACTGAACCGAATTGGGGAGAAAAGAAATTTCTGGCATACCTTGACTAAAAGAAGGGATAGATTGGTAGGACACATTCTTAGACATAAAGGAATTGTGAATTTAGCGTTGGAGGGAAGTGTGTGGGGTAAAAATCGCAGAGGGAGACCAAGAGACGCGTATAGTAAGCAGATTCAAGTGGATGTGGGTTGTCGTTCTTATGAGGAGATGAAAAGGCTTGCTCAGGATAGAGTAGGGTGGAGAGCTGCATCAAACCAGTCTCTGGACTGAAGACCACAACAACAACAAATTTATTCTACCTTTTCTTGGCCCTCGTGGTTACATCAAAGATGAAGAAACACATGTGAATATTTTAAGTTGCAAAACTGTGTATTTAAAAGCTTTGTTCTAGGTTCCTACATCATGACATATTTACAGCTACCAATGTATGCAAAAATCCTAAAGCCTTGTGCATTGTTACTATTGATGTAAAGAACGTTTTTTTTTTTTTTTTTTTTTTTTTTTTTTTTTTTTTTTTTTTTTTTTTTTTTTTTTTTTTGGTGCTGTTTATAATTGCCATCAAAAGATTTTACATAACCTATGTTTCCTTTACACTCAATTCTAAGCCGCAGGTGGTTTTTTGGATCCTAAAAATGGTGAAAAAAGTGTGTCTTACATTCAAGTAAATTTGGTATGTATTTTCTCCCGAATGATTTGCATTTGAACTCTCACAGCCTGCAGGTCCCATATCAACATCGATTTTGTGGCACACCACCACCTACCTGTCAAAATATGCCTGCAGCTCTTGTTGTCACTGTTAAATGTTGGTAATGGATCTATGCGACAAGCAGACATGCAGGTTGCGTCACACATTTGCGCAAACTGTAGCATCAAATCGGTGAGTTTGAGAGTGGGCCCATTATTGGCCTCAGAGAATGTGAAACATGAATCGGAGACATTGCTTCTCGTATGGGATGAAGTGACTCAGCAGTGCAACACATGTACAGAATGGTTCACAAGAAGCCATAGAACCCAATGAGTTGGGTCAGATCGCACTATCCAGACCACCCTTCGAGAAGATCGACTCCTTACCAAATGGAATTGCAGGGCAGATCTGCATCCTCCATTGCTGTTTATTACGACATGAGTGATGTGTGCATTGTCCACTTCCCTGCTCACCTTTTAAAATGAACATAAACATGCTAGACTAGAATGACTGGATTTCTGAAATCTAAATATGGGACACACATTGGTACCGAAGATTATGAAACCAAATGTTTCCTTTATCCATGGCATCAACAACATGACTGTTATCCCTTAAACCTTAGACAATATGGCGGTCTTGGTGTCACTCATTAACACGCAGTATAGTAAGAAAAAAGCCATTTTTCTCCCTTCCCTTTCCTTGCCACCAAAGCCAAGCCATATTTGATGGTTCTTGTATTTACACTTGCTTTTTTAGTGCTATATGTTGTTTGCAGAAAATGTTACTTTATAGTATATAAGCATGAAATGTACTGAACTGATTCAGCACATGAAATGGAAGTCCATTTTGCAACATAATCAATTGATGTCTCATGAAATAAATTTAACATGTCCAATAAATCTGATTCGTTCATCTCATCATCTTCTAGCAATAAACTAATTAAAGACTGAATTTTTATAGTCGGAAAAGATGCACACGTTGTGTGAAAGTCTTATATAATACCAACCAAGAATTTCAAAAATTTTGCATCATTCACTTTGAGTTAAAGATCATTTTCCTTATTGTTTATGACCATATTTGTTCTCCATTCAGTTACAATGAACATTACTTAAAAACACTAAGTAAGGGACAATCGTGTAAGACGTGGGATGTCTGGTCACCCTATACTAGATGCCAATGATGTATGGAATGATGTCACTGGGGACAGGAACGGCATCAGATAGTGTTTTTGGACATATGCTGGTTTTGTTTGAAAATTTTGTCTGAATTGTGGGAGTGGCATCAAATGAAAGCATTTACAGAAGACATACCGTGGCAGTTAAAGGCCTTACAGTGTGGGGTGCTGTTGGCAACAACTACAAATTACAGTTGGCCCATATCCAATTGTAACAACAAAATTATTTACATAAGATATTAGCATGGCGCAAAAATTGGCAATTGACACTTGATGATAAGTATGAGATCAACCATATGAGCACTAAAAGAAATCCATTAAACTTCTGTTACATGATAAATCAGTCAAAACTACAGGCTTTCAACTAAATACCTAGAAGTAACAATTACGAACAACGTAAATTAGAAAGAACAAAGAAAATATTGTAGGGAAGGTGAACCAAAGACTAAGTTTCATTGGCAGAACACTTAGAAGGTGCAACAGTTCTACTAAATAAACTGCCTACACTACACTTATGTGTCCTATTTTGGAGCATTGCTGTACATTGTGGGATCCACACTAGGTGGGAATGATAGACAATTTAGAGAAAATTCACAGAAGGGCAGTTCATCATGTCTTATCGCAATATAGAGGGGAGAGTGTCATGGAAATGATGCACGAGTTGGGGTGGAAATCATTAAAAGGAAGGTGTTATTTATTGTGATGAGATCTATTTACGAAATTTCTTTCACCAACTTTCTCTTCCAAATGTGAACATTTTAGCAACCACCTACATAGGGAGATACGATCATCATAATAAAATAAGAGAAATCAGTTCAAAAACAGAAACATTTAGGTGGTCCTTGTTCCCATGAGCTATTAGAGAATGGAACTATAAAGAATATCATAAAAGTGGTTTGATGAACCCTCTGCCATGTACTTCAGTGTGACTTGCAGAGTTATATTATGGTTTTCAGTCCAGAGACTGGTTTGATTCAACTCTCCACCCTACTCTATCCTGAGCATGCCTTTTCATCTCCTCATAAGAACGACAACCCACATCCATTTGAATCTGCTTACTATATGCGTCCCTTGGTCTCCCTCTGTGATTTTTACCCCACACACTCCGTTCAATGCTAAATTTACAATTCCTCAATGTCTAAGAATGTCTCCTACCAAGAGATCCCTTCTTTTAGTCAAGGTATACCAAAAATTCCTTTTCTCGCCAATTCTGTTCAGTACCTCTTCATTAGTTATGCGATCTACCCACCTAATCTTCAACGTTTGTCTGTAGCACCACATTTCAAAAGCCTCTATTCTCTTCCTGTCTGCACTGTTTATCGTCCATGTTTCACTCCTGTACAAGGCAACACTCCACACAAGTGCCACCAGAAAAGACTTCCTTCCACTTAAATTAATATTCAATGTTAGCAAATTTCTCTTTTTCAAAAATGCTGTTCTTCCCATTGGCAGTGTGCAATTTATATCCTCTGTACCATCATATGTTATTTTACTACCCAAGTAACAAAACTCATCTACCACCTTTATTGTTTCGTTACCTTATCTAATTTCTTCAGCATCACGTGATTTTCTAACACTGCATTCCATTATCTTTGTTTTGCTCTTATTAATGTTCATTTTACATGCTCTCCTCAATACAATGTCCATTCCATCCAACTGTTCTTCCAGGTCCTTTGCTGTCTCTGACAGAATTACAATGTTTTTATTTCTTCGCCCTGAACTTTAATCCCTATTACAAATTTTTCCTTGCTTTCCTTCACTGACTGCTCGATGTAAAAATTGAATAACGTCAGAGAAAGGCTTCAACCCTGTCTTACTCCCTTCACAACTAATGCTTCCCTTTCATGTCCTTAGTCTGATAACTGCGGTCTGGCTTTTGTACAAGTTGTAAATAACCTTCCTTTCCTTGTATTTTACCCCTGCTGACTTCAGAATTTGAAAGCGTGTATTCCAGTCAACATTGTCAAAAGCTTTCTCCAAATCTACAAAAGCTAAAAATGTAGGTTTGCCTTTCCTTAATATATCTTCTGAGATAAGTTGTAAAGTGAGTATTGCCTCCCAGGTTCTTCTGAATCCAAACTGATCTTCTCCGAGGTCAGCTTCTACCAGCTTTTCCATTCTCCTGTAGAAGTGCGGCGGCCAGAGGTGGCGGTTGTGTGGCTGTGTTGTGTGCCTGTGTGATTGCGTGAAAGTTCTGTTTTCTGAGGAGGGCCATGGCCAATAGCTGAAAGTGTTTGTTTGTGTGTGTGTGTGTGTGTGTGTGTGTGTGTGTGTGTGTCTTTCGCATGCACCTGTCACAGCTGGTCACCAAGTCTTTGCGGTGAGTTGTAAACTGTCCTTATTGCTATATTATGATTACATATTATTAACACACACTGTGGGCTGTAATATGCCAGTAATATGTATTCGTATTGTCTCATAGGGTGGCGTTTAAAATTATACGGGTACTAATGGCATAAGTGATATTTCTTTAATATGTAATTTTAAAGTTATTCTGATGAAGGCACACCCAGCAGGTGTCAAAATAACAGTAAATGCAACCAGTGGGCTGTTTTAAAATTTCTCTACAGTTGCTGCCTGCACAGCCAAGTTAAAAATTCTAATTCTGTTTGGTTTATTGATGGAGACGCTGTGAAACGTTTCTAAAAAAATAAATACATAAATAAATAAAAAATTAAAAAAAAATGGTGACCTTTCGCTATGGTGAACAATGATACAAAAGCATTTGACATGCAGCACTCCAGGTGAGACAATAGTCAACAATGTTACTGACGGAGTCCACAACATCTCACTCTTGACACAACATTGCCAATTCTTTGTGAAGTGTACTGTGCGTATACCGCAGTGAGCTTTGTAGTGTCACCTGTGACATCTGTTGCTGTACAAAACAACTATTTTCACATTTGTCTGTTTCACCATTAGTTTGGGCAGTCTGTTTCTTACATGATTTGGGGTGTTACTATTTGGTGATACTGAGCTGAGGAAAGTACTGGCAGATCACTCTTTAACTAAATAATCACAACATACATAATTAACTAGCAAGTACGTGCGAGAGTGCATTCACAGTATACATCCAGACTTTACACTTACATGTTTTTAGATTTATGATTATGATCTGATGCAGATCAGATACTGAAATCAGGCTATAGTCTTCATTTGCTAATGACATGCAAGAGTACAGGCTGCAAGTATATTGTGAATGCATTCTTACACCTATTTGCAAGTCAAATTATATATACATCACATCACTATGTTTGACAATGACTTAAGTCACACCCATGCTAAGAATTTTTATCGTATTGTAGCACTTGAAAATGGCCTAAATAATGAAATAAAAACACTAATAACGTGATGGAGAAATCTTAAATAAGAAATACACATGACTGTGTCTCCACAGAAAGGAAAAAGTCGTAAACATACTAAAAGTCTTGATCAGAAAGAAGGGGGCGTAGAGTGAATGTAGTGATACATGTGCCCTTGAATTATTTAAATTTTTAGTTCAGCCATTCATTCATTTCCTCCCACTTTTCTCTTTCTTACTATCATAAAAGTTGCAATTGCATAGTGGCTTCAAACTAGGTGTGATATTTGATCTTTCAGATGTGTGTGAAAATGCAAAAACGTGTAATGTTCAGTTATGTTGGTACCACATATAGCATGAATGTTGTTCAGATATAAACTATAATGAAGTAGATTCCTGGTTTGCAGAATGACATTTATGTTTGTTACAGCATGTTGATTGATGTTGAAATTTGTATTGCCATCTGTTGTGCTATAGAGAACCAGAATGATAGTGAAGTGGACAAAAGAGCTTGTGTTTCAGGGAAGTGGAGCCAAAATCACAGTTGAAAAAACTGTTTACCTAGTATGTCAGCCAGAAACAACTTGAGCCAAAGTGATGACAGTGAAATGTCTACACAGTCATGATTCACTCGAATGCCACACAAATCTGAAACAAATACATGGTGATTTTGGATACGGGGGATCTCGGTTTTTCTCTTTTCCACTGTAAATCAACAAATTGTCACAAATTTTTCTCTTCCGCTCTCCAGTTATTTTAGCACAAGACTATTTCCTATTGTAGGAAAGACATTTTTATATATTGCACCAAAGCTGCTTTTATTTTAAATGCTGACTAGTTTCGGGCTTTGCCCATTTTCTTAAGCCACATTTATATATAGTTTTATTTGGATACTGCTTAGGTCACACTGTTTGTTGTAATTACTTTGGTGTAATTACAACAAACAGCGTGACCTAAGCAGTATTCAAATATAACTGTATATAAATGTGGCTTAAGAAAATGGGCAAAGTCCGAAACTAGTCAGCATTTAAAATAAAAGCAGCTTTGGTGCAATATATAAAAATGTCTTTTCTACAACATTTAAGAGCTGCAAAATGCGATGTATCAAAAACTTTTGATTTACTGTTTCCTATGTTCTGTGACTTTTTGTTTCAAATGCTTACTTAGGTAAATATTTGATGAACAGTGTCAATAATGAAAGTTCACTTAATAACTTGAAATGGAAACTTTCTGTAATTCAGATTGGCAGAAAAGTATTGCCATTGCGCTTGTTAGTGAGATCAGTAGCTTACAGAATTAAGACAATTGCGTGCAAGTTCATCAAGTTTCTCATGTAAAGTTATAAAATAACACCTGGCTTTACAAACTTATGCCGCGGTGGAGTAGCCAAGCTGTCTAAAGCGTCTCGCTGCGGAGCGCGCGGTTGCTCGCTGTGGAGGTTCACGTCCTCCCTGGGGCATGGGTGTGTGTGTGTGTGTGTGTGTGTGTGTGTGTGTGTGTGTGTTGTCCTTAGGTTAGTTTACCTAGGTTTAAGTAGTTTGTAAGCTATGGACTGATGACCATGCAGTTTGGTCCAATATAATTACAAACATTTAAACATTTTACAAACTTACGTATTGTGTTAGGTGGTTTCTGACAAAGCTGAAAATATGTAAAAGCATTAATGATGCTGGTACAGTATGATTATTATCTGGAACTTTAACTAAAGCTGTTCATTAGAGTGCACGTGCGCGCGTGCTCTCACACACACACACACACACACACACACACACACACACACACACACAGAGAGAGAGAGAGAGAGAGAGAGAGAGAGAGAGAGAGAGAGAGAGAGAGAACACAAAATGGGAGAGGTGTAGGATAGAAGGGGTAGGAGCTGTTGGGTGTGGAGAAGATATGGTTGTATCCAGGTTCCTGAAAGACCTCCCACTTGTTAGTCGTCAACAATTATTGATTTTTGGAAACATTATTGGGAAATACAGCAATTTGTGATAAATTTATTGAAAGTAATGTATTGATTGCACAGTAGAGATCATTTCCAGATCTTATTTGTAAAACTGGTATTGCCAAAGTATGGTCTGAAGATGATGTACACCATAGATCAAAACTGTTCTACCGCAGTAAATGAAGTATTGTAAATGTGATCAAGACTGATTATTTTTAATAAATCTACAGTTGTGTTTACAGCATGATAGAGTGTCACCTCAGTTTGTGCAGATGGTTCATGAATAAGTCTCGGACAATTCTTGAAAAGGGGATACAAAGAAGAGCTCCTGTTTTGTAGATAGCAAATTTAACTGATCATACCTCACTTGATTTCTTCTTCTGAGACACTGTTCAAATGTCTCGGGGCATGCCATACCTTTGTGCGATGATGCTGTACTTCTGTCTGCACTGGGAATGCCATTTTCAACAACTGTTATAAATGTAGCAGCTAAATGGAATCCATTATTACAGCACAGTAAATGAAGGATTTTCAGTCCCTCTGACATTTTGTTAGTTCAACAACAGGGAATATTATAAGGTTGAGGGAATATTCAGCAGGAATTCTGTATGTCATGATCAATGTTTATATGTTTTTAGTGTTGCATGAGGCTAAGGCACAGCTTTATAAGATTTTCGCATATACCATTTGACTGTTGTTACCACACTGGCATTCTTTATCTCAGATTTATACATTTACCATCCTCCTCCATGACTGAAAGTTTGTGGCAGCATCACAAAACTGCCCTTTATAATCTAGTACATATGAAAGTTTTGTTTATCTGGATTACACCTGGCTTCACCTAGTGTACATAAATGAGGTGGTTGTGTACATTTTTTTTTCTTTTTTTAATTTATGTATTTTTAGCATTTATTTATGAAATGTGCAGTGATTATTTATGTATGTATTTATGCTAATCATTAGTTTCTGCATATTATGTTTGTGTATTCTATGTGCTGTGTATGATTTCTGTTGCACTTTCATGGTCATATTTATTACAGTTTGATGATTATGAAATGCTGTAAAAGGCACCTGACATGGGACCACCTTGCATCTGGTGAGTTAAATTGTTTCACATAATTTTCTTGTGTTTCTCCTATTATCTTATTGATAATTACAAATTTATTTTCAGGTTTTTGCATCATTTTGTTTGAAATGGTTGAAGAACAGTGGAAAACTGTCAGAAATGGAATCTGGCCCTGTTTAAAAGCACAGACTTTTGATTGGTCCGCTGCACTAATGGGCCTGGATTGAGACTCTGAATTGATCGTAGTTACATTTGAAAAATATTTGTGTAACTGCCATTCATCAGTAATATGAGACAGTAATGTAATGTTGCCCATGTATTAACATTCAAGCACCCGTGCGCGCGCGCGTGTGTATGTGTGTGTGTGTGTGTGTGTGTGTGTGTGTGTGTGTGTGTGTATTTTGGACAATAAGGAGAACATAAACAAGGACTAGCTTCAAGATGATTATATTTATTGTATATTTCAGAGTAAAAGCACAAAAATGTAAATATGCAGTTTCTTATTGAATACTGAACATTTATGGATTATGGATTATTTTGTAACAAAAATAAAAATTCATTTGAAAAATGAATGTGTTCCTTCCTATGATTAGAGTTTTTGTGTACAGTAATATGTCTGACTAGAAATCCTGTAGAGTGACAGCTTTAGAATGAAATTTTCAATGTGCACTCATATGAAACTTACTAGCATATTAAAACTGTCTGCTAGACTTACCCCATTCACAAGAAAGTGCTACCTTAATGCAACTTATGACCAATAGTCAAAGTTTTATTTCAACTTGTACCTCACCCTCTACTTCAGAGAAGTTCCCCTTCAAATCTCACAGTACTAGCACTCCAGAAGAAAGGATACCGTAGAGACATGTTTTAGCCACAACATGCAGAATGTGCCCAGAGAGAAATTTTCACTCTGCAGTGGATTGAGCACTGACGTCATAGATTCAAGCGCATTTTCTGAAGCCCTTTGACCAAATTTCATTTCTGTGATAAATAATCTCTGGTAATTTACTGTTAGGTGTGCCATGTTTGCTTGATTTATACATGATAATTTCATTTCTAACACCATTCTTCCTGACATGTTGCTACGCAGATAGTCACACGTGTCATATGTCGCATATCTCAATTTTAGGACCAAAAATCTTCCCATTCCATTTACTTATGGAGTGTGGGAAGAAAAATTGTTTAAATGCCTAGGAGTTTTTAGTGTATTCTGAATCATCATTTAATGATAATCATCCTCCCTACCACCAGCAGTAGTGTCTCTGAACTGAACATAAGGGAGCTTCTCTTAAAGACAGTCTCCACTCCTGAAATCGTGCAGCCCTCTGCCTACAGTAACCTACTGCTGCCACACTGCCAACCTAACAGTTTGTCCTCTGTGTCCTCAATATCTCCTTTTATTCCACCCTCCCACCCCCCTCCTCACCATAATTTGTGTTGCACCCTGCCAACTCATCCATCAGTCTTTCCCAATTCTCTCCTCTCCTGCTCCCCAACAGGCTGCACCTAATAGCTGTCCTGTTATTGTCAGGTAGGGCCTTCACACTTTGATGGGCATGACTGACTTCCCTTCTCTCACCCATGCCCTGCTATCATTTCTCCTCTTCACTTCAGACTGCTGCTTTTAGACTCGCTCTAGCTAGAGTGACCAGAGATAGTGGTGATATTGTCTGAGCAGTATGAAATTGTGTGTGTGTTTTTTTTTTTTTTTTTTTTCTCTGAAGTAGGCAATTTCAGTCAAAGGCTCATGTCTAACAGTCTTTCCACTCTGCACATCTGCAACTTGGTATATCATTGTTATGGTGAGTAGCAGTCTTTATATATATATATATATATATTCTTTTCTATTTTTATTTTTGTTTATCCCACCGGGAAAGTTTCCCTCTCTCCCCTCTCTCTCTCTCTCTCTCTCTCTCTCTCTCTATATATATATATATATATATATATATATATATATTGTTGAAACGAAAATTATAGAGGGAAACTTTCCCGGTGGGATAAACAAAAATAAAAATAGAAGACAGATGACTTACCAAAAGGACCGGCTCGTCGATAGAAACAAATAAAATAAATAAAATCACACACAAACACACATACAAGCTTTCGCAGCCTAGCTGCTTCGTCAGGCAGAAGGGAAGGAGAGGGAAAAGGAAATGATGAGGGTTTCAAGGGAGTGGATAAGGAGTCATTCCAATCCCGGGACAGGAAAGACTTACCTTGGGGGGAAAAAAAGAGGGTAAACAAAAACACACACACCCACACATTTACCTGAAGTTAGAAGTTAGACAGATATGCCACTTGAGGCAGAGGCTCTGTCCAGAGAACCAAGGCAAAGATGTTAAGATGGTGGGTGGGAATTCAAATTTAGCGGAGGTTGAGACCAGGTGGGTAACGGGAAGAGAGAATATGCTGAAGGGCTAGTTCCCATCTCCGGAGTTCTGAAGGATTGGTGTCGGTGGGAAGTATCCAGATAACCCGGACGGTGTAACACTGTGCCAAGATGTGCTGGCCGTGCACCAAGGCGTGTTTAGCCACAGGGTGATCCTCATTACCAACAAACACTGTCTGCCTGTGACCATTCATGCGAATGGACAGTTTGTTGCTGGTCATTCCCACATAGAACGCTTCACAGTGCAGGCATGTCAGTTGGTAAATCACGTGGGTGCTGCCACAAGTGGCTCTGCCCTTGATTGTGTACACCCTCCGGGTTACGGGACTGGAGTAAGTGGTGGTGGAAGGATGCATAGGGCAGGTTTTACAACGGGGGCGGTTACAAGGGTAGGAGCCAGAAGGTAGGGAAGGTGGTTTGGGGATTTCATAGGGATGGACTAGGAGATTACGGAGGTTAGGTGGGCGGCGGAAAGACACTCTCGGAGGAGTGGGGAGGATGTCGTGAAGGATGGATCTCATTTTTTTCCCCCCCAAGGTAAGTCTTTCCTGTCCCGGGATTGGAATGACTCCTTATCCACTCCCTTGAAACCCTCATCATTTCCTTTTCCCTCTCCTTCCCTTCTGCCTGACGAAGCAGCTAGGCTGCGAAAGCTTGTATGTGTGTTTGTGTGTGATTTTATTTATTTTATTTGTTTCTATCGACGAGCCGGTCCTTTTGGTAAGTCATCTGTCTTCTCTCTCTCTCTCTCTCTCTCTCTCTCTATATATATATATATATATATATATATATATATATTTTTTTTTTTTTGTGGAAAGGTCCCAGAATTGTTCTCATTTATAAATGGTTAGTGTACACATAGTAGTAGGGACAGAAAGCTGGCTAGAACCAGATTTCAGTATTGTAGGAGGCTTTAAATGTGAAAACTAATGGACTTCATAAAATTGCCATATGTGTCAAGTGGAAGTAGTCCTGTGTTGAAAGTGTGTTACATAGTATACAGACACCATGTGATGCAAGCAGGCATGTGGCAGCAATAGCAGCCTTCACAACACTCTTGTGGTGGTCTAAATAGAACAATACAATAAGAACAGTTTACAACTCACTGCAAAGACGCAATGACGAGCTGTGACAGGCACATAAAAAAGACACACACATAAAACACTTAAGCTGTCGGCAATGGCCATATTTAGAAAATAGAACATCACGCAATCACACAGTACTGTTACACAACTGTCAACTCCCACACGACTACTCATGCTCTGTGGTGTGGAAATGGAAGGGGAGGGAGGTTGGGAAGGTTGCATCATGATGGTGGGGATGATACAGCATGGCCTCGCAGATGGGAGGAACAAGATGCAGCGTGCGAACGGAGTGGAGAGGCAGGTAAGGGAAGGAAAGCAAAACAAAATAACCACAAACAAGCAGGCATGCGTGCACATCTTTGCAGTGAGTTGTAAACTGCCCTCATTATATTAATTCCAACCTGGACTTTCTATTATATAAAGTCTAAATAGAGGCACTTCCTGGGTGCCCATAGACGGGGAAGTCAGCCATCTTAGGCAACACGGAACTGCCACAGGTGTTTGGAAACTCACAGGGCAACATCCAATGGCATCATCCTGGCTCGGATAGATACAGGGAAGGGTGCGAGTTGGAGTCAGTCAGCCAGTCACTCAGTGAGCCAGACACAGTCAGACAGTGGCAGGCAGCCAGAAACAGTTGGGGATGCAGTCTGACAAAGTCAGCAATCAATGGCAGGCGACAGGTCTGATCCAGGTTTGAGTCGCATTGAAGATGACAGTGTGCAGCCCTGTCAGCCAGCACTAGCCGCCACCGGGTGTTGCCACATGGGGCCCTGCCAATCCTAAGAAGGCTGCGAGGCAGCGCCCAGCAGCTAAGCCCGAGAGGTGCGGAATGGACTACGAGAGGTGGCCATTAGTGCCCAGCAGCTAAGCACGGGAGGTGTGGAGTGGACTAAGAGAGGCAGCCATTCCACGGATATAACTGTGACGGTGGGAAAAAGCAACATCAGCTGGCTCCAGTTGGTGGGCGCAGAGGGTGCGGGTAGAGTCTCGCTCTGCGGAGTGTGCTCTGCTCTGCCAGCTGAGCACTCCATGGGCCAACCAACATGACGAGGGTGACACACCTTGAAGTTGGCCATTCCACAGAAACGACAACAGGCAGGCACACATTCAGCAGGACTGACAGCTCACAACTGCTACACTGGAGACAGTGGCAGCAAGCAGCTGCTGAAGAGGCAGCATTGATAGTCGTGAGCCCACGCTGTCAGCAAAACACCAAACTGCTGCCTCATGGACAGCTATCATACTAGCAACACGGTTGCAAGCTTCGAGCAATAAATGTATGAATACTGTATCACTGTTTCATTAATACCCTCCGCCTGAGTTGAGATGCGAACTCAAGCCCACAGTAGAAGGGAGAAATTTCACCATTCTGACAAACACGGAGTTGCGCGGGGTACCAGAAGAGTTTTTGATGGCACAAGTTCCCACCACCCACAAAACTGTACATTTGGTGTCAGAGCTCAACTCAATAACAAGGCATGAATGAGCTATTGGTGTTTTTGGGTAGTTAATTTGAGCAATGCATACTGGGTGTGTTCACTGGTTAATGAGACTACTGAGGTATAAGGCAGTTATTTGAACAGTATCCTTTTTGTGGTTTTGTTTTAAGTGAGTATTAAGAAGTTGTTGTTATGGAGAAGGAAGGCAGTGCAAAGTCGTCTTCTGTACCACAGGGGGTTTCGATGGAGGAAGCAAATAAGAGTCTGGTAAACCAAGTACTTAGCTGAAAAACGATAACAACAGATTGTTGCAACGGCTAGGTAACATTTGGCAAACCGGCGCAGTTCCGCCTACCCTTGTAACCCCTTTCTCTGGCAAACTGGGAAGGGGGGGGGGGGAGATATCGTAGCTTTCTTTGATGACTTGTTGACAGCAGCCTAATTGGGTTTATGGTCAGACAAGTAGCTGTTGCAAATGACAAAACTGCGTTTAGTAGGGGAGGCCAAGGCACATATTTTGTATCACAAAGAATTACAGAATGTGATGACATTTGATGATTTAAAAAAGGGTTTGATAAATGATTTCAAAAACAGAGTAGTATAGATTTCTCAGAGAGAAATTGAATGGCATTAGCCAGTGACAGAATGAGACAGTTGAGAATTTTGTTGATAGGTTTAGAAAGATTAAAATCAATACATATCAGCTGACAGATAATGACATAGCTAATAAAGTTATCTTGCAAGAAGCGGAAAATAGGGCATTGGACACCTTTTTGCATGGGTTGCGTTCTGAGACATCATGTTGGGTAACAATTGAGTTTCCTAAAACCTTAGCTGAAGCTGTTGATATCGCCATGGCCTTCGAAGAAATATATGTGTCAGCTGGGCCAGGGACGGCATATTTTTTTTTTTTTTTTTTTTTTTTTTTTTTTGGTCAGGGATGAGATGATTTAGGTTCGATCATTAAGGCCATATCACGAAGAATTGTAAGCAGCCGCAATGTAGTGTGTAGTAGGATAGGACACACAAGCAAGGCGTGTAGGCTAAAGAGAAGTTTTCGAGCAGGGGACTATTAAATGGCCACGGGGCCCAGAAGCCGCCATCCTTGGTTCCCATTAAGATTTCATGCAGTCATGATGCGTGTAAAGGCAGATTGTTAGTTGTTAGGGATGTTGGAAGGTTGAAAATTAAAGTTTCTGGTGGATACTGGGGCCAAGGTGTCAATTATAAGCAGTAGTTGCATTGGAGGGAGGAAGTGTGCTGCTTCAAGGTTTAGGTTAAGTGGAATAGGGCATGAAAATGGGCAGTCATTACGATGTACCACAATAATGTTTTCAATCAATGGAACACTTTTTCATGAAGAGATGGGAGTGTTTCTGAAGGTGAGTGACAGCTATGATGCAATTCTGGTGCAAGACTTTCTGAATAAGCAATGCGCTATAGTCAACCTTTGTCAGCAAACAGTGGAATTTGGTGGGGCAGTGTTCCCATTTTGTGACATGACTGCAAAGGACTTAGCACTGCAAGACTCCCCTATGTGCAAGAAAGAGTCAGCTAAACTGCAAGAGTTGTCCTTGATGGTGGATTTGTGCAATAGAGTATTATTGGGTAGAGGGAAGGTGCTATGGGAAAATATAAATACCACATGGCCAGTGTACATGTTGTGTCTAATAGAACAACCTGAGTCAAATGATGAATTAGACATGGCACAGTTTTGTGCATAGAAGCATAGTGCGAGTGGAAGAATTGGACAGAATAAAAAGAGTACCGGTACTCGTAGATAATTTTGGGACAGAGCACAAAGAGATGTGTGGAAAGGGGTATTGCTGGCAACAATTAGTGCTTTTGAAGAGAGAGATTTTGATTGGTTCCTTGGGGGAAGTAAGGACAGGCCTACAGCCTATGAAACGATCATGCATCAAAAAATATCATACTTAAAGGGAGGTGATAGGGATGAAATTGAATCTGTGCTGAACGGGTTTTGGGATTTGTTTAATAAACGAGGGCCACTGTCAGAGATGAAGATTATGCAGCACAGAATTCCAACAGGTAACAGCTCTCTCGTATATAAGAAACTTTACAGGGTTACTTGCCATTTGCAGTCGTTGTCGGATGAAGTTACAGAGCAGCAATTACAGGATGGTGTGATCAAATATTCAGATTCACAGTACAGTGCAAATGTTGTTATAGAACCAAAGAAATCGACTGACAGGATGAAGCAATATAGGTTTTGCTACGACTAGGCATGTGAATAGCCAGACTGTTTCAGATGTGTACCTGTTACCCATTGTCACAGATATAATCGACAGTCTTGGCAGCAGTAAATATTTCTCCACAATTGATTTGAAGAGTGTATATCAGCAGTTATAGATGGCAGAGGACAGGCACAAGATGGCGTTCTCAAACCCTGGTGAACATTGACAACTTTTCGGAGGTTGCTGGATGACATATTGTGTTCTTGAAAGATATCAAAGAGCATGTTGCTCACTTACGGAGGGTATTTCAGAGGCTTAGGGAGGCTAGGTTGACCCTGAATTTAGAAAAATGTAATTCTGCATTATAAGAGGTTACCTATTAATATCACATTATTTGTCAGCAGGGATTCGATATGGATCCACGGCTTGTCAGCAATAAGGGACTTTCCGGTACCACGGTGTATCAAAGAGGTACAAATTCTGGCAGGTCTTGCGAGTTACTAAAGGAAATATGTCAAGGATTTTGCCAACATATTTCGGTCCTAATGCAGTTACTGAAAAAAAGAGGCAAAATTTCAGTGGAGGGCTGAATATGACTCAGCTTTTCAGACATTAAAACATAACTAGTAACGAGTCCAGTCCTGGCGTATCCAGATTATAGCAAGCAATTTGTTTTGTCATGTGATGTGAATAGACATTCAGTGAGTGTGGTGTTGTCTCAAAAAGTGGATGGAACAGGGCACCTGATAGCTTATGACTCCAGGCAATCGACGACAGGGGAAAGGAATTACTCAACATTGGAGAGTAAGTTACTCACTATGATATATGGGCTCGTATATTTTAGATGCTATCTATATGTGAGAAGGTTCAAGATTGTTATGAATCATACTGCACTGAAGTGGCTTCTCGGATTATGAGAACCTTCTAGCCGATTAATCTGCTGGTCATTGTGTTTATTGGAAATGAACTTTGAGGTGATCCACAAGCTTGGGACACGGCATAATAATAGAGACGATCTCAGTGCGAAAGTAACACTCATGGAAGCAATGGGAAGGAAAGCGGAGGAGTGGCAAGAAGTGCAGGCGGGAGATCCGGAGTATAGGGAATATGCCTTGAAGAAGTAGTTATGCTTACAGGACGAGGTGATATGCAGCAGACGCCGCCTTCAGTATTTCGTAAGTGAAACTGACTTCTGATTAGAAGCGACATACAGTATTCTGATTTTAGTCTGCATTGTTTTTGTTTCAGTTTGTGTGTTCTTGTGCATATTAGATTCAAATTCACTTTTTAAGAAACAGTGTAGTCTTCCTTTGAGCGCATCGCCACGGTAGTTGTTTTGTTTTCTCGGTACTGTAATCATGAATGGGGACTGTGACTGCTGTGTGCGGATGCAGTCTGAGTTGGTCACACTTTGCTGGCAGCTTCAAGCTGTGTTAGCCTCAGTTGCATGGCTGTAGGCTGTGATCAAGTGGCGTTGTTGCTGTTGGCAGGTCATGGGGACGAACGGACTACCGTCGTCTCCAATGATTGGTCTGTGGCAGGGACATGCCCTGGTACTGCCAACAATCTGGCTGACATCCCACCTGTGATTGTGTGGGAGGTTGCTCCAGAGGGTGACAGGCAGCACAACACATTCCAGGAGACCGATCGTGAGGCCTCCCCAGTACGTCTTGTGAACAGGTTTGAGGCGCTATCTGTTCAGGGCAATGTTCTCGAGCCAAATGGTGTCACTCATCCTGAAGTTACCATGCAACCTGCTATATCTGGGTTTTCACAGAAGGTGAGTTTGCTTGTAGTTGGGAGCTCCAATGTTAGGCAGGCAATGGAGCCCTTTACAGAGATGGCTGCCAAAGAGGGGAACAAGGCCAATGTGCACTCCGTGTGGCGCGGAGTCATACTGGGCGGAGTCATTCCAGATGTGTAACGGGGCCTTCTGGATGCCGCGAAGGGTACGGGCTGCAGCCAACCACAGGTGGTGGCTCACGTCGATACCAATTATGTGTGTCATTATGGAGCTGAAGAGATTTTCTCAGGTTTCGAGCAGCAATCTGAAGTGGTAAAGATTGCCGGTCCTGCTTGCAATTTGAAAGCAGATCTTACCATCTGCAGCATAGTTAACAGGACCGACTGTGGATCTCTGATACAGAGCCGACTGGAGGGTCTGAATCAGAGGTTCAGACGGTTCTGGGACCATGTGGGCTGCAGATTCCTTGACTTGCACCATCGGGTGGTGTGGATTCCCGACTCCGTTGAATAGTTCAGGAGTCCACTTCATACAGGAAGTGGCTACACAGGTAGCAGGAGCTGTGTGGCATGAAGGTTATACCTGACAATCAAAATAAATTAATTATTGATTCTTTTTATTGACCCCCTGACTCAGACAATTCGATTGCAGAAGTGTTCAAACAAAGCCCAGAGCAAATTTCAAAAATGTACCCAAAGAGAACAATTTTAATTGGTGGTGACTTTAATTTACTCTCACTATGTTGGCAAAAATACTGATTCAAAACTGGAGGCAAACATAAAACATCATCCGAAATTGTACTGAACACATTCTCTGTAAATTATCTTGAGCAATTAGTTCACAAACCAACTTGAATAATAAATGGTTGTGAGAATATACTTGACCGCCTAGCAACAAATAATCTGGAACTAATAAAGAGCATCAAATCAGTTACAGGGATTAGTGAACACAGAGTTATCTTAGTGAGACTGAATATCAGAATTTCCAAATCCACTAAAATTAAAAGAAAATTATATTTATTCAAAAAAGCAGATAGAAAATGATTTATGCTTTCCTGAGTGAAAATTTCCAGACTTTTGAAACTAAAAATTTGAGTGTAGATCAGATGTGGCTTACATTCAAAGAAACAATATCGACAACCATTGACAGTTTCATACCAAACAAATTAACAAAACTGGGGTCTGACCCACTGTGAAACACAAAACAGGTTAGATCAGTGTTACAAAAGAAAATAAAAAAAAACATGCAAAATTTAAACACACACAAAATCTCCAAGACTAGCAATCTTTTACTGAAACTAGAAATTTAGCTCGAATTTGAATGTGAGAAGCTTACAACGAAACCCTACCACGTAATTTGGTAGAGAATCCAAAGATATTCTGTTCATATGGAAAGTATACTAGCGGCAAAACAAACAGTACCTTTATTACACGATATAAATGGTGATGCTACTGATGACAGTTCAGCTAAAGAAGAATTGCTTAATGCAGCTTTCCAAAATACCTTCATTAGAGAAGATGATGCAAATACTCCAGAATTCTTATCAAGGACAGCTTCCACCATGTGTAATTTAGAAGTAAATATTCCTGGAGTATTAAAACAACTTAAATCACTTAACAAAAGTAAGTCTCTCGGTCCTGACTGTGTACTAGGTAGTTTCCTTTTAGAGTATGCTGATGGGATAGCCCCATACCTGACTATCATTTACGACTTGCTTAGCTTATGTTGGGTACCCAAAGACTGTAAAGTTCCACAGGTCACTCCAACATTCAAGAAAGGCAATAATTGACACTGGTTTGCAGCAGGATGTTAGAAAATATACTTTCCTCAAATATTATGTCCCACCTTGAAGCAAATGACCTATTGTCCAATAGTCAACATGGATTTAGAAAGTATCGCTCACATGATGTGAGTAGTGCTATCGATAATGTATGTCAAATAGATTCTCTCTCTCTAGATTTCCAAAAGGCTTTCGATAGTGTACCTTGCAAGCATCTTCTAATTAAATTGCGTGCTTATGGAATATTGCCACAGTTGTGCGATTGGATTCATGATTTCCTGTTAGAAAGGACTCAGTTCATTGTAATTTTATAAATAATTTAGGAGACAGAGTAGCTTTCAGATGGTTCGCGGGTGATGCTGTCATTTGTAAAGTCAGCAGAAGATTAAGAGTAACTGCAATATGATTTAGATAAGATATCTGCATTGTGCAAAAATTAGCAATTGACCTATAATTAAGACAAGTGTAAGGTCATCCGCATGACCACTAAAAAAAATCTGTTAAACATCAGTTACACAATAAATCAGTCAATCTTTGAGGCCATAAATTCAACTAAATACCTTGGAGTAACCATTACAATCAAATTAGAAAGAACATACAGAAAATATTGTAGGGAAGGCAAACTAAATACTATTTTTCATTGGCAGGACACTTGGAAGATGCAACAGTTCTACTAACAAAACTGCCTACATTTCACTTGTCATCCTATTTTGGAGTATTGCTGCACCTGATTTTGAGAAAATTCAGAGAAGGGCAGCTTGTTTAGTATTATCGCAATATAGGGGAGTGTTTGTCATGGAAATGATGTATGAGTTGGGGTAGAAATCATTAAAAGAAAGATGATATTTGTTGCAGCAAGTTCTATTTGTGAAATTCCTTTCATCAAATTTCTCTTCTGAATGTGAACAAATATTATTAGCACTGACCTACATAGTGAGACATGACCATCATAATAAAATAAGAGAAATCAGATTGAAAACAGAAAGATTTAGGTGTTCCTTTTTCCCACGAGCTATTAGAGAGTGGAACTATAGAGAAACATCATAAAAGTCGTTCGATGAACCATGTGCCATGCACTTCAATGTGATTTGCAGAGTATTGATGTAGATGTAGAAGACCAGGCTTGGTCCGAGAAAAGTAGTTCCAGCGCATCTTAGGCAAGAAGTAATGTTTGAGGCGCACAATCACATCCTGGCCAAAGGGTCATGGAAAGAAGGATAGCA
Source organism: Locusta migratoria (assembly GCA_026315105.1). Classification (NCBI taxonomy): domain Eukaryota; kingdom Metazoa; phylum Arthropoda; class Insecta; order Orthoptera; family Acrididae; genus Locusta; species Locusta migratoria. The sequence goes on along the minus strand of CM048745.1, from coordinate 581,762,811 downwards.
GAAAGATTTAGGTGGCAAACAAAGAAACAAGATGTGGTCCAGTGTGTGCAGAATTGTGTGGGGTACACACAACGAGCAGACTTGAGCCCTCAAAAAGTACCCTTACAAAGGCTTCCAGAAGCTTCAGTACCATTTCAATTATGTGGGCTTGATGTACATGGGCCATTTCACAAAACACCAGCTGGGAATAAGTATGTCTATTTTTCGCAGTATTTGGTGATGGTAAGTCTCCCTGCCCAGCAGGTCAGCACAATCGCCCAGGCGCTGGTGAACAATTGGATACTTAAATTTGGAGTACCAGAGGCCTTTATTACAAATATAATTTGAGAAGTGCTGAAGCAGCTCTGTTGGTTGCTGAAATTGCACACAACACCGTTGCACCTGCAAGGTAATGGATGAATGGAGGGAGTGCACTGGATCCTCGGCAAAATGATGAGTTACTGTGATAATGAGCAGCCTTATAATTGAGAAATGTACCTTCTGATGCTTGTCATGCTATAATGCAAATGCACACGAGGCAATGGGCTTGTTGCCTTATGAGGTGGTGTACAGGAGGAAGGTGCCATCACCATTTGACTTGCTAAAGCAAAAAGGTGGGAAGGCCAAAGAGACAGTAAAGGATTTTGCAAGGATGATGAAGGCTGTGTGGAAGAAGGTACAGAGAGCGAATATCAGGGCTTTGGTGTGTCAGGAAAGACTGGGGAACAACAGAGTCGAACAGTAGGTCATGCTGTCTACGCCCTATGTAGTGAAGGGGAAGACGAAGGGCCCCTACCAGGTTGTGGAAGTCACATCACCGGTAAACCAAAATTACAATTACTGACATGGACAACACTCATGCACGCCAACAGGTTGAGACCTTTTAAAGGGACAGTTGATGTGCTATCCCTGGTTGGGTTGACGGATGAGAGTTGAGAGAGCAAAACATATCACAGCACTACGAAAGGTGCGAATGGGTCCATATAATTTGAGGCAGCAGATGTAGATAAGGTGATGCTAGTATAAGACAAGGTTTTAGGAAGTTTTAAATAGTGTAGATTTTATAAGGTCTTTTTCCCCTCCCCCCCCCCCCCTCTCTCTCTCTCTCTCTCTCTCTCTCTCTCTCTCTCTCTCTCTCTCTCTCCCCTTTGCTATTATTAAGGAGTAGGTATGTTATGTTATCATTTCTTTTCTTCAGGTAGTGTATGTTTGAGGAAGTGATTATATGCCCATCCCGGATGATTAGATTGAATACCAAGGGCTGTGAGTCTCCGCTATTTTTTGGGAGCTTGCCAGCAGGAAACTCTACCCTCATAACTTATTTTATCAAGCAGTTGGGGAGTCATTGACTATACGCAGTGCAACAGCTACAGGTATTGTTTCTCATTGCTGTGTTTCTCATTGCTCATGGAACAGTTTCCACCATTCTGCATCTGAAGCTCCATGATAGTGATTTGTTGCTTAACGGTACATTATGTTGTATTACTGGGGCATGGCTCTCACTGACTTCACTAATATAAATATATCATATCCTCTTGTCTATTGGCCAGATACTACCAAGCGGAATCTATCCTTCCTCCATGATTCACTCGATCCTGCAATCCTTAATTTCCTGGATCATTTTATCGACATCAACGCAGAATTGACTCCAATGCCGTAATACAGCATGTGTTGCAACTTGAGCTAGAGTGAAGGACAAGAACGATAGTCATAAGCATGGGCGTATCAGGAACCTTCTTGCTAGTACTACTCCTTTTCACAGGTTTTATTTTCTGTAAGCAGAAAAGGAGGGAGGATAACAGTGTCCCAGTACATCAGATCACTGTAGAATGGATACAGCAGGTTTAAAGTGTCACTGTAATGAACCTGGAACTGTTATTGTGCATTCAGTTGCGGCAATTATGATGTAAAGAGAATTATTGTTGCTGTCAAGACTGGTCAGTTTAGTGAGTATGAGGGTAGCTTATAGCTATTGTTGATCCAAGGTGGTTACAGTTTAAAATTCGGAATGAATTTTCCCCTGAGGGTGGATGAGTGCAGGAGGCAGGTAATGTGAAAAGTGATGGACTTCATAAAATTGGCATATGTGTCAAGTGGAAGCAGTGCTATATTGAACCTTGTGATGCAAGTAGGAAGTGATGTGAGCAGGCATGCTGCAGAAATAACAAGTGTGCGGTAAAGTCTAGAGACACCAAAGACAAGGATTAAGCCACCCGAGGCAACACGGAACTGCCACGGGTGTTTGGAAACTTACAGGAGAACCAACAGAGTCGTCATTGCTCAGATAAATACATGAGAAAGGTGCGACTTTGAGTGAGTCAGTCAGTGAGCCAGACATGTCAGGCAGCCAGAGACGGTTGGAGATACAGTCGGCAGTCCGTGTAGACAACAGCAGATCTGGCACGGGTTCGAGTCCTGCTTGAAGATAACAGCATGCAGCCCCATCAGACAGTACTAGCCACTGATGGGAGGTGTCACATGGGGTCCTGCTGGCCCTAAGATGACTGTGAGGCAATGCCCAGCAGCTAAGTGCGATACTCACTCAGGAGGTGCAACATGGACGATGAGAGGCAGCTGTACCATGAATGCCATTGGTGACAGTAAGCAAATTGACATCAGCCAACTCCGGGTGTTGAGCGCAGAGGGCACCAGTCGGGTCCCAATCCACAGTGCACTCTGCTCTGCCAGCAGCACACTCCACGGGCCAGTCGCCATGACGAGGGCAACGCACTGAGGAGCTGGCAGTCTTGCGGAAACGACAATAGGCGGGCATGCGGCCGGCACGACTGACAGTGCGCAACTGCTACACCTGTGGATAGCGGCAGCCAGTGGCTGCCAAGGAGGCAATGTCAGTGATCCTGAGATAGAGACTAGGAGACTCAAATGCTTAATACAGGTGTTAGGGTTGGAGAGTTGACATTGTTGCTTTATCCAAAAACTACCTTTAGCAGTTAAACAGAGAACTGACTTGTGGTTATGAAATCTTTTGCCTGCTGATCACAAATTTTTAACTCGGTGTGGAACAGGGCATCTGTGATCCTAAGGACATCACATCTTCACTGAACACAACTGAAAATAGGAATATCTAGAAGGGTGGGAGTATCTTTTTGCTTAGCAAAAGCAACAAGACAGATTTTAGTGTACTTTAAGTTCAACACGAAGGTTTCACCTCCAGTACTGGCAGTGTTGAGCATCAGTGGACCAAGTTCAAGATCATTGTACAATATGCTTCAGATAACCATGTGCCAAGTAAAATTGTGAGAGAGGAGAAAGATCCACTGTGGTTCAACAGATGCAAAGAGAACCTCAATACAAATTCAAACATAGCCAAAATGTCACAGACAAAGAGAACTGTAAAGAGGCTCACTGAGATGCTAACAGGCAGGAAAAAGAAAAAAAGTCCATTCACACAATCACTCAAATACACACACACACACACACACACACACACACACACACACACACACACACACACACACTCAACCACCATCTCTGGCCACTCCAGTGGTGCTGTGGTTGTATGTGCATAGTTGTTTGTGTGCGTGCGTGTGTGTGTGTGTGTGTGTGTGTGTGTGTGTGTGTGTGTGTGTGTGTTTCTTTTTCTGATGAAGGCCATGGCCAAAAATTTAAGTTGTGTGAATGTGATTACCTATTTTTGTGCCTGTCAGTAGTTAAGCAAACCACTTATTGTAAGTTATTATCTATCCTCATTATTGATGTTCCAATCAGTTTTTCCATTGTTAAAACAGACAAAAATTAAATGAAGTCAAAATTAGCATAAGGAGATCCATATGCAATGTGTTCAAAGACTCCAACAATAAAGTTGGCAGGAAATGCTAAGTAGTTTATGTTAAATTTGTGAACACATCCAAACCATAATGGCATTAAAACACAATGTCACACAAAAGGCCGAAATAAAAACATCTTTTTCCAGTGCTGTGTCACATAACATCATCAAACTGTAATTCTTTTCTTAAATTGATAGTTGAATGCCAAAATGGCAGATGATGATGTGGTCTTCAGCCCTGAGACTGGTTGGATGCAGCTCTCCACGCTACAGTGTCCTGTGCAAGCTTCTTCGTCACCGAGTAAGAATGGCAACCAACATGCTTTTCCACCTGTTTACTGTATTCATCCCTCAGGGGCTCCTCATTAGTTTGCTGGGTACGGGCTTGGTGAAACCGGAGTCCTTGAGCTAGGAACTGTTTTGCCAACAGTTGTTCACACTATTAGCTCTGTGCACACTTTAGTGACCACTGTACAGTGCAACAGTGGAATGTTGTATGCTACAGAGCCCCAGAATCTTCGCTCGATTGCCTGAGTTGCGAAAACAGTATAAACCTATATAATAATAATAAAAAATTATTATTATTATTATTATTATTATTATTATTATTATTATTATATCTCAAGGTGTGCTGTGTGCTGAGGAGGGCAGGGCTGTTGAGGTGGAACAGTCGCTAGTGGGTAACCTCTGGGGACCCTGTGGCACCTCAGGTGTATCTGGCTTATCCAGACCATTGGGACTCTGCCTAGGTGGACTTACACTTCCCTAGCTGCTTGTGAGGCCACAATGAAAGCAGCAAAAATCAACATTGGCAGACACAACTGCCATCTCTAAGTGGAAAAATTTCATTACAATGAAGTACTTATCTGCCAACATTTACCTCTTATATGTACAATTTATGGAAATTGCACCATTTTTTTGGATGGAAGGTGTTATTTTACAGCTTTGCAAACAAAAATTTGAAACTTTAATGTTTGATAATATCACCATTTCAATTGTTTGTGTTGGTTGAAGGCATGTCAACAATAGTCAGCACCTCATTCTTTGATATGATTGGTATTTTTAACAGTGTGATGTTTGTGTCTTCATTGGAACTGACTTTAAAGCCGGAATAACAGATCTTGATGTGAATCACAGGTGTCGACAGACTGCTCCGCAAATGCAAAGAAGTGATGATCTGTAAGTTATTGGGATTCTGGCCTAGAACATAATTATCAATTCCAGTATAAAGATAAATCCCTTTTCATCAATGGGAAAGTAATTTGGGATGTACTTTGATAAGTATTGGTTTGCACTCAATGTTAGACTAAATTGAAGATGCAGTTTTCTTCCAGTCGTTTATCTTGGAAAACAGAAGAGAATGAAACCAGAGTCTAACATAAGAGTCACGAAACTCCCAGTGATTTTCTGCAACTTCACAACTGCAGTGCTGCCAAGCAGCTGGGTCGTATAAACACACCGCAAAACGATTGAGTAATGAATGTGCACTTGGAGTGAAGCACCACATTCAAAATACCTTTGTATTTAGGAGCTTTTGTTAAGATATAAATTGTAGAAACTATGAAAAATATAATTAGGAAATCTCTCATTTGCAAAATATACTCAGAGGTAAGAGAATAATGCTACAGATATCAAGTGTTCATATACAGTGGTTGGTTGTACTTTTAGGCATAGAAGTACATATTTAACAATACACTCACGTCAAAACTTCTGCTCTTAATCTGAATCACAAGTACTATATCATTATAATAATACTGCTGTATAAAAGTAATGTCTGAATGCATCACAAAGCTGTTAATCAACTATTTCAGTAGAGCCTACGTAGTTTCGTACCTCAGCTTAATAAAAATTATAGGTCTGTATACCAACATATTTTGGCGATTACCTGCTAGTTTGATAAAGTGAATGTGTAGCTACAGATAAATAATATGTCCATATATAAAACTGTTAATATTAGAACGTCACATGCTTGTAGATATTCAGTTTTATACCTGCCAAGTAGCTGAAAAAATAATGGGTTCACGAAAGAAACGGAAGTAAAGACAAGGTTAAAAGAGCATTTGTAAGGTGATGTAGAATCTAGTCTTCTAAAATGTAAAAATCGTACGTAATTTTCAAAATATTACAATAACAAAACAAAACTCTTGCAATGTTACAGTACGAACCTAGCATGTGAGCATAATCATAATCAGTTGCTTTTATACTTGAGCACGCAATTCATTTCTGCTTTCAAAAGGTTCTTGGACGATATGATTTCGACTTATCTATTGTGAACTGCATGAATTACATTGCACTGAGAATTTGTTATTATAGACTGCCATTAACAGAAGCAATTATATTAGTTTAATGTTGTTTTTGCATTAGAAAGTTCACAGCAATGTTTAGCTAGTGGGAATTATGGAAGGAACAATATTAGAAACATCAACTTCTCAGTTTATATCATGCCATTCCTTTGTTACTCCCCACCGGCCACTTGGAGCACTAGTGTCTCTTCAGCTGCACTTTTTTCCTAGAGTGTTTCGTGAATGTCTTTGATAGACTGTGATGAAACTACAGATTAGGCAGTGTATGAGCTTGAGTCAGTTCACAGCTCTTCAGGTAGATGTCACTTTGGGTTATAAATCAAAGTGCTGCTAGTGATTCCAGTTGGAAACCTATACACAGAATTTGTAGATGCAATAGACTTTTTAAGTATACCTGAATTTCTATAGTACTCACAATTTTCACCACACCCTACAGCAACACAGAATGTAAATGTATTTTAAGCCTTGTGAATAAAATCAGAACATTCTTAAAATCATTCATGTACAATGAATCTGTGGTGTCTATTTCTATTTCTGGTCCCTATTATGACATTTTCTCTTGTCTTTTTGCAAGAAGCTAAGGAGGCCATAACTATGACTTTAAAGTCAAATTAGGGTATGATTTGCAATGTACCGTGTATTCTGTTATTTCTTGCCCAGGTTTCATTAAACTAGTTTCATCATGTAAAACCTTTTTCAACTATAATGTATCGGCTTGCTTTAACAAATACGGTAAGTCCTTTTATGTATATGCCCAAACCAATATTCTCCATGCCTGTTATTTTTGATACTGTTTTGTTCTTGATTGTTATAATCATCTAGAAGCATTGTCTATGATGTTAGAGATATGATTTCATTTAAGTATCCTGTTTGAAGCATCAGTGTATTTTGTAGCCCAGAAGTATTATTTTCATCAAACTGGGGTATGTCGACATTCATCAGATATTTTTGCTGCTCATGATTATTACTGATAGCCTTTTTCAAAAGTTGTCAGGTATGGCATTGTACGAGGGTCACTCCAAAATAAATGCACACTTTTTTTAAAGACAGTTTCCATTCTGCAAGTTTGAAAGTTTTACAGTGTGTGGACACATCCTTTCCACTTGTTTTCATACTTAGTTGAACCTGTTTCCATGAGTGGCGCCGTCACAGCATGTCTTCAATATGGCTGCTATACTTGATCTTCGTCAGAAGCAATGTGCTGTCATTGAAATCGTGTGCTGTAAAAATGAGACTGTGGGAAACATCTACAAGAAGTTGAAAAAGTTTTACAGAGATGCTGCTGTCGATCGCAATACAGTTAGTTGGTGGGCAAGCAGTTTATGTGATGAAAGCGGGCATGGCAATATTGAGGATCGTCCTCGCAGCGACAGTCCTCGTACTGCACACACTCCAGACAAGATGGCATAAGGCAGTTCAGAGGGATGGGAATTATATGGAGAAATGAAAATATTGTTCCTAAAGGATGTATCTACACACTAAAACTTTCAGACATGTAGAATAAAAATTGTATTAAATAATAATAATAATAATAATAGTGTGCGTTTATTTTGGAGTGACCCTCATAATATGATCCCAAGTTGTTTCCTTCCCTTGCCACACTATGGGAAGAATGATGGGCAGCAGAGCATGCAGAACCCTATTCACACCAGTATCTCATTTGTACGAGGACTAATGTGGCAATCATGTGCTTCCACTAAGCCCTTGTTCTTCGTGGACAATTTGGAAGATAAGTATGGGTAAGTGGTTGCACTATCAAACATGTAGTGGCTCTGTCCTTACCAAAACAGCGTCCCCTGCCCACTCATGGGTCTTCCTAGCCTGTTACAAGCTGGGTGATGTGCCTGTCTCCATAACTCCTCACAAGTAACAGTGTTACCACTGGTGCCTTCATCTTGGCCTTTGAAGGTGATACAGTACCAGAAAAAGTCAGTGATGGTCTACCGTTGTGATGTAAAGCAATATATCACTCTCCCTATGTGGTTCTTCCAGTACTGGAAGTTTGGACACATGTCATCTCGCCGCACTTCTAGTCCCATGTGCAGGGATTGGGAGCATCAATCCCATCCGGTTACCCCCTTGCACCCCTGCCTCCCCCCCCCCCCCCCCTCTCTTGCAGTATGTGTTAATTGTAGCCAACACCATCCTGCTCGATCAGTGACCTGCACCAAACTACATTAAGAGAATAGGATAATGGAGTTCAAGACCCTTGACCATCTTATTTACTCTGAGGCAAAGAGCAAATGTGAGTGACTAAATCCTGTGCTGTTAAAAACAACTAATGCCGCAGCTGCATCTTCACCGTCCTCCTTTTTACCTTTACTGTGGATCCTCAGGGCCACAAGCCATCTCTTGATTCCCTTCCTTCTATGGTTTCCACATCTATCAACTCCAGCCAGTGGCTTAAAGTGCCACTGACTGACAAGGGGAATACCAAGTATGGTACAAACGAATTTTGATGGGTCACAGGTATGTTACATGGGAACACCTCCAGACCACAAAGCTAAAAGGATTTGTTCCAATGCGCCTTGATTTCCACGAAAATAGAGATCAAAGTCCAGCACATATTTTGCTATACCTATAATAAGTTACTTGAGGTACGTGAGTCAGTATGGTGTAATTAGTAAGGCAATTGTCTGCCACACAGACTACCCAAGTTCAAATCCTGCTCAGAACTTTTTTCTTTTACACTTTTCTGACAATTGATTGTGCATAATTATATGCTTTCATAGCCACTCTTATGTTAATGCTTGAGTAATTGGTCATGATGCCTGTGACCCTTCAAAATTCGTTTGTACCATACTTGGTGTTTCCCTTGTGAGTGTCACGCTTCTGGGTCCTCCTCGGTCCATGAGACAGAATCAGAGTAGTCCTCCCACTTTGTGGAACCAAAGAAACAGCAAGACTATTCTAAAAAGTTGAAGGAGAGAGTGTCCACCTCTGCGTCTGAAGCTGACATAATGTATCTAGCATCCACTCGGGACCTATAACTCACCACACCCCCAGATTGTCTGTTTAGCCACCAGCTGATATGCAGCAGGCGCCGCCTTCATATTTCTTAAGTGAAACTGGCTTCTGATTAGAAGCAAAATTTAGTATTTTGATTTTTGTCTGCACATTTTCGTTTCAGTTTATAAATTTATACTGTGCTCTCATGCATATTAGATTCAAATTTGAATTTAAGAAACAGTATAGCCTTCCTTTGAGCAGTAGTTTGTTCTGTTTTCTCAGTACTGTAATAATGAATACGGACTCTGACTGCTGTGAATGGATGCAGTCTGAGTTGGTGACTCTATGCTCCCAGCTTCAAACTGTGTTAACCTTGGTTGCACAGCTGGTGACAGCAATCAAGGGGCATTGTTGCTGTCGTTCACTCGTGGGGACTGAACGGACTTCCGTTGTCTCCAATGATCAGACTGCGGCAGCGACAGGCCTTGATACTGCCATCAATGTGGCAGAACCCCACTTTTGGTTGAGTTGGAGGTCACTGCAGTGCATGGAGGCATTCTCCGTAAATTATCCTGAGCAATTAGTTCACGAACCCACTAGAATAGTAAACGGTTATGAGGACATACTTGGCCTCCTAGCAACAAATAATCTGGAACTAATAAAGAGCATCAAATCAGTTACAGGGATTAGTGAACACAGAGTTGCCATAGTGAGACTCAATATCAGAATTTCCAAATCCATTAAAATTAAAAGAAAATTATATTTATTCAGAAAAGAAGATAGAAATATGATTAATGCTTTTCTGAGTGAAAATTTCCAGTCCTTCGAAACTAAGAATTTGAGTGTAAATCAGATGTGGCTTGCATTCAAAGAAATAATATCAACAACCATTGACAGATTCATACCAAACAAATGAACAAAAAAGGCCTGACCTGCCATGGTATGCAAAAGCAAAGAAAAAAGCATGCAAAATTTAAACACACAAAAAATCCCCAAGACTGGCAATATTTTACTGAAACTAGAAATTTAGCTTGAATTTCAATGAGAGAAGCTTATAATACTTACCACAACGAAACCCTGTCTCGTAATGTGATAGAGAATCCAAAGAAATTCATGTTGTATGTAAAGTATACTAGTGGCAAAATGCAAACAATACTTTTATTACACGATAGAAATGGTGATGTTACTGATGACAGTTCTGCTAAAGCAGAATTGCTTAATGCAGCTTTTCAAAATACCTACACTATAGAAGATGAAGCAAATACTCCAGAATTCATATCAAGAAAAGCTTCCACCATGTGTAACTTAGAAGTAAATATTCCTGGAGTATTAAAACAACTTAAATCACTTAACAAAAGTAAATCTCTCAGTCCTGACTGTATATCAGTTAGTTTCCTTTCAGAATATGCTGATGGAATAGCCACATACAAAGAATGTTGGGTAACCAAGCAGTGAAAAGTTGCACAGATCAGTGCAGTATTCAAGAAAGGCAATAGGAGTGACCCGAAAAATTACAGGCCTATATCATTGATGTCAGTTTGCAGCAGGATGTTAGAACATATACTTTACTCGAATATTATAAACTACCTCCAAGATAATGATCTATTGTCCCATAGTCAACACTGTATTTCACAAGCAACCTCTAATCAAACTTCATGTTTTATGTAATATCGCTACAGTTGACTGGATTCGTAATTTCCTGTCAGAATGGACACAGTACGTTGTAATTGATGGTAAGTCATCGAGTAGAACAGAAGTGATATCTGGCGTTCCTCAGTGAAGTGTTATAGGGCCCCTACTGTTCTTTATTTTTATAAATGATTTAGGAGACAATCTGAGCAGCTCTCAAACTGTTCGTGGATGATGCTGTCATTTATTGGTAAGTGATGTCACCAGAAGATCAAAAGCAACTGCAAAATGATTTAGATAAGATATCTGTGTGGTGCAAAAATGATTAATTGACCCTTAATTAAGATAAGTGTGAGCTCATCCATATGACCACTAAAAGAAATCCGTTAAACTTCAGTTACACAATAAGTCAGTCATTCCTTGAGGCCATAAATTCAACTAAATACCTAGGAGTAACAACTGCAAATTTAAATTGAAAAGAACACACAGAAAATATTGTAGGGAAGGTGAACCCAAGTCTGTTTCATTGGCAGGACACTTAGATGCAACAGTTATACTAAAGAAACTGCCTACACTACACTTGTGCATCCTATTTTGGAGTATTGTTGCGCTTTTTGAGATCCACATGAGGTGGGACTGACAGACGATTCAGAAAAGGGGGCAGTTCATTTTGTATTATCATGATGTAGGGGACATAATGTTACAGAAATGATGCATGAGTTGGGGTGGAAATAATTTAAAGAAAGGTGTTATTTGTTGCGGCGATATCTATTTTTGAAATTTCTTTTACCAACTTTCTCTTCCAAATGCGAACATATATTGTTACCACCCATCTACATAAGGAGTTGTGCCCATCATAATAAAATAAATCAGATCAAAAACAAAGATTTAGGTGTTCCTTTTTCCTGTGAGCTATTAGAGAGTGGAACTATAAAAAATATGGTATCATAAAAGTGGCTCAATGAACCCTCTGCCATGCACTTCAATGTGGTTTGCAGAGTATCCATGTAGACAAATATTTTATGGAGATGGACACTAGTTTCTCCCAACCAGTGGGTCCTCCTGTCTCCCATCACACCACAAACAGCATCCTTCACTGGAATTATGGGAGTTTCTTCCACAACTTAGCTGGGTTACAAGAACTGCTGTGCCACTTTCCAGTCATTAGTCTACCCGTACAGGAAACATGTACAGACAAAATCCATACAGACTTTGACTGAATGTGTGGTGGAGTCTGTTCTCGTCACTTCACATGGCTCTTGAGGCAGTGGTGGTGAGAATCCAAGTAGGATGGGACATTACTATCTGGTCTGTATACCTTCAGCCAGATGAGATAGTGCCTTCTGCATACCTTGCTTGCTTGGTTACCCAACTTCCTCTGTTGTTCCTTGTCCTGTGGTATTTCAATGACCACAGCCCTTTGTGGAGTGGCAGTCACACCTCAGGTCGTGGTAGGGACATCGAAGCTCCATTAGCATAGTTGGACTTCTGCCTTCTCAAAATGGGTGCTCTCATGCACTTCAGCGTGGCATGCGGCATATATTCAGCTATTGATCTTACTCTCTACAGTCCTAGCCTTCTCCCACATTTCTGCGGAGGGGGGGAGGGGTCCATGATGACCTTTGTGGTCATAACCACTTTCCCCACCCATATTTCTCTCTCTGACTTTCAACTTCTGGACTGCCTGCCACAATGGTTCCAGTTATGCTTCCTGCTGATATAGACATGGTTCACCAAGTCACTCAGCCATGGTTTCTGCTCCTGAGGTAACGGTCGTATGTATTGCTAGTTCTCTCTGACACAAGTAGGTTTCTTGGTGGATGCCAAAGATCACTGAGGCTACCCAGGAGCATCAGTGGGTGCATCAGGCTACTGATGCCATCTTTCTGTAGAGCATTTAATTGCTTTCAAACAGCTACGAGTACAAGCCCAGCGGATGATCAGGCAGAGTAATGAGAACTGTCGGAACAGTATATTGCCATCACTGGAAATCGCACATGCTCTTCTCAGGTATGGTTGCAACTCAGGGAACTTTTCAGCTTCTGCTCACTGGCGAGAATCCTCTCTCTCCATCTAGGGTACCGTCTGCACCGATCCCACCACTCAGTCGTGCTCACAGGTCTTCAACTGCTGCCTACAGCCCGTAGTTACACACCCTCAAAGAATGGGTAGAGTGTAAGCAGTTATCATTCATCACATGTCGTGGGGAAAAGTACAGTGCCCCATTTGGTGAGTGGGAGTTCCAGAGTGCTCTTACTGCATGTTCTAATACTTCTCCTGGACTAGAGCATGTACACGGCCAATTCCTCCACCACCTCTTGGATGACTTTCACCATCAGACCGTATTTGGACAGAGGACATATTTCTGTCCCAATGGCAGGATAGTATCATCGTCCTGGTGTTGAAAGCCGGTTGAGATCCGCCGGTGATTGATAGTTACTGTCCTATTAGCCTCACCAACATTTTGTGCAAACTCTTGGAGCACATGGTGAGTCAATATCTCATATAGGCCTTCGAAGCTCGGTTCTTCTGGCTCCATAACGGGGAGGGCTTCCGTAGGGGCCACTCCATGCTTGACAATTTAGTACCCCCTGAGTCAGGCCATTCATACTGCCTTCACTTGGTGTGAGCATCTCGGCGCTGTCTTCTCCAACCTCAGAAAGGCTTTCAATACTATCTGGCACCATCATATACTTGCAACATTGTTCAAATGGGTTCTTCGTGGTTCAGTTCAGATTTTTGAGCAGAACTTCCTGTAGTTTCACTCCTCTAGGGTTAGGGTAAGTACCTTCCTCAGATCATCCCTTATCCAGGAGAGTGGTGTCTCTCAGGGCTCCATTCTTAGTGTTCTCCCTCTTTCTGGTTACCATCAATGGTCTTGTTGTGGCAGTCGAGTCACCGGTCGCATCCTCCTTGTTCACCAATGACTTCATCATGTATTTCAACTCTGCTAGCATTGTCATTACTAAATGGCAGCTCCAGAGAGCCATCAGAAATGCTCACTCCTTGGCCTAGGTAGTATCTGAACATCCTTCATTGCCTTAATCACACTGTTTGGGGGAGCTGTCTGTCCTAATCTTCTGCAGCTGTATAAGGCCCTCATTGACTACAGGAGCCTGGTATATGCTTTTGCAGCACCTTCTTCGATCCTTGATCCACTCTTACACATTGGTGTCCGATTGGCTACAGGTGCCTTCTGCAAGAGTCCGGTGATGAGCCTGCTTACTGAAGCTGGGATCCTTCCCATGCAGTTCTGTCAGCAACAGCTTCTTGTCTCCTGTGTTGCCCATGTTCATTCGTCACCCCACCACCCAAACTATAGGCTTTATTTATTTATTTTTTTCATCCACGCCACCTGCCTTCCTACCTCAGCGACCAAGGCCAGGCCTTCCATTTGCCATCTGTGTCCATACCTTCCTTTCATTGCTTGAGTACCTACCTCTCCCTCCCACTATACACTGCCAACCCTACCCATCTTCTTGGTCCATCCCTCACTTGCAGCTCTATCTGGAACAGTCCCATGGTTCAAAGGCATCAGTTCATGACCATTCTTGACATGTTCCAAGGTGCAGAAGTGGTTTACACTTACGGTTCCTTGGTAGAAGGCCGAGGTGGGTATGCCTATGTTCACAGCGACACCTTGAATTATGCTCCCTGCCTCCTGGCTGTAGCATTTTCACCATGGAGTTGATGACAATATCTTGTGCTCTTGAACACAACCAAGCCTGACCCAGAAAAGTGTTTGTCAGTTTGTAGCAACTCCCTTAATGGTCTACAAGCTCTCGACCAGCATTATTATTATTGTATATTTTTTAATCAATTCATAACTCCATCTTCACCCTTAGAAAGTCTGGTTATTCGGTACAATTTGGCCACAGCAATCCGCTGTTGGGGGTTTGAGTCCCCCTTCAGGCATTGGTGTTTGTGTTGTCCTTAGGTTATTTTACCTTAGTTTCAGTAGTTTGTAAGCTAAGTACTAATATCCACACATTTGAGTCTGATAGATTTACAAACAGTTGAACTCTTGAACTTGGTACACTTTGCTTGAATCCCAGGCCACCACCTGCGAGCCCCCAGATATTGTTATCCCGGAAAGGGATGTCCATTTGTTTTTGCACCGTAAGGTATTTTCGCTTGGAACTCTTAAGGGCCCACATCAAGCATGGAAGTCCTTTGTCACTTACATGGCTCACAAATTATCGGCCCGAACAAATTCTGTGCCCTAGGCAAATTATTTTAATGGCGCCCCATTTAATAAAACCGCAATAAAACATCAATGTAAAACACACATTGCATCTTTCTTAATTCAAATACATAAATGGGACTTTTATACAACAATGTTACTTTTTCATCATTTTTACATTTTGTCTTTTAAAAAGGCTTTGGTTGATAGTTTACAATAATTGATAGAATTATATGCTTCATTACACAAAGTCACACAAATTTCATTTTTATTGCCTTGGATTTTGCAAAACCTGAAACTACAACCTTTAGATCAGGTGTGCCTGCTGTTTCTCATTCAATTGACAAAGTTTCCAACTCCATAAGACTTTTTAAGAGTCATTGCGGATTGCACATATGTTTTTGAGTTTTAATTTCGAGAAGCTGCGCTCACCACTGACTACAGACACAGGAATAGTGAGCAACACACTTAGCGCAGTAACTAAATTACGTACAATGTGTAAAAGACTATTTTTAGAAATATATGTCTGAACGTCCTGTGGGGCTGAGTTATTGGGTACTCTTCTATGAATAGCTTGTAATTCATTGCATAGATCAATTGCATTAATATCATTAGAGTCTTTATGAGTTAAAGACTTTTCTAAATAAACACATTCTTCAAAAAGAGCTTTGGGAGTTTTATTTTATACATCATCCCTGTTGTACAGACAGCCAAATACATGGTTTAGGTTGTTAATCTGATGAAATTTCTCGTCAATTGAATTTATTGTAGTATCCAACATTGCAAAATAAAAATAAATTTTGAAATGAGTTTGCTCGTCACAAATAGGTTCATCTTCTGCTTCATAACAAAACTGCCCTTTCTTGTGACTTATACAGATTGGTTCCATATTAAAATGATGCGGATTTTATTTTTTTTCTCAATAAGAATAAAAACCGTCTAGATTGCAAAAATTTATTCATTACAACATTTCAGTGTCTGCCATCATCAGATCTAAAAACCTCTGAACTTGCACAGCATAGTTCAGTGTCAATGATAAAATATCTACCTAGTAGGTACATCAACTTGTTGGCTGCTTCTGACATTTCTCTTGCTTCTACAAGCAATTTTTCAAATCCCAAATCACTTCTACAAGCTTCATGAAAGGTTTGTGTTTTTAGCAGAGCATTTGTAGTAGTGTTAAGATCAGTTTCTTTTGTTTGAAGTAGTCTGCTGGTCAAATTTACTTCAAACAACATATTGTACCCTGCAACAAGTGAAGCAATAAACTTGAAGTGTGCTATTTTTAGCAGTGGACTGAACCCTAAATTCATGTTTAATTTTCAGCTGAACCAGTCAATGTATGATCTTCATAAATATCCATGAGTGCATCATGCACATCAGCTAGCTGATAACACAAAGGACGCAATGAATAAACCCTGCTTTCTCATCTAATATAGCTCACTGGTTTTAGCATCAAAGCTGGCACTTGGCGCCATAGGACATCCCAATGATATGTAGAAGCACAAAATACACACAAATCATTTGAATCAAGTTGAAGAAGGATGGGGCAGCGAAACAAGATTTAGCAGCATCATTCAACACCAGATTTAGTGTTTGCGAACTGCACGGTATGAAGAACACGCGAGAATTTCTACCCAAAATCCTTCTTTGTACTCTCATATTACTTGCATTGTCATATCCCTGAACACCTAAATGTTCAGATGAAAGAGATATCTCGTGTACTGTTAAAAAATCTTTTCAGTTAAGCCAGTGCCAGTTGTGTCAGTAAGAGGAATAAAGCCCAAAAACTGTTCCTTGATATCACTCTCATACTCGGATTGTTCATCTCATACGTTACCTTTACAAATCGAATGACCCTAGACATTTGTTCCACACGGCTTATATATAAAATGCCAGGTGTTCAATCTAGAATTATCTAGTAATATTTAGCAGAGTGAATAGATTCTACTATTTGTTTCTTGATTGCATTAGCAAACAAATTGATCAGTTCGTTTTCGATTTTTTTTCTCAGATAATGAACATGAATCTTCTTGTTAGAAATTTTTTCAAGTGTTTGTGCATAACATGATCAAATTAAGTTGGTTCTTTAAATATTTTTAAAAAGTTTCCATTATCATAGGTATATATTTTGTTATGTGGTCCACGAGAAGGTAAGTTTTGATTACCTAGAACTCGCACCAATGCCATTAACGTCTCCAGAATCTAGCAACGTTTTTTTTTTTCTTCTCTTATTAAACACACTTTTTCCTCATCAATTTTGTCTTCAGTCTAAGATGAAGCTCTTTCCATTCCTGACACACTTCGAACTGGCTTCTGCTTTTCTCATTTGTTGTATATATATATAAAAATAGAAAAGAGATGACTTACCAAAAGGACCGGCTCGTCGAGAGAAACAAATAAAATCACACACAAACACACATACAAGCTTTCGCCACCACTGGCAGCTTCTTCAGGAAAAAGAGGAAAAAAGGGGAGGAAAAGGGAAGGATATGGGTTTTAAGGAAGTGGAAAAGGAGTCATTCCAATCCCAGGAGTGGAAGGACTTACCTTAGGGGAAAAAAAGGAAGGTAAACAAATACACACACACTCAGACATATCGAAACGCAAACACACCTAGACAGACATTTGTGAGAAGCAAGCCTAGCTGCTTCATCAGGCATAAGGGAGGAGAGGGAAAAGGAAATGATGAGGGTTTTAAGGAAGGGGGTAAGGGGCCATTCCAATCCCGGGACAGGAAAGACTTACCTTGGGGGAAAAATGGAGGGTAAATAAATGCACACACCCACACATTTACACAGACACAACTACACTTAGGCAAAGCTAGCATTTTTGTGTGTGTGTGTGTGTCTGTGTGGAAGGAGCACAGGTGTGACAGCATCACAAATAAATAAATGAATACACACACACACACACACACACACACACAATCGCAAGCTTTCGCAACCCAGTTGCGTCTTCAGGCAGTAGGGAAGGAGAGGGAAAAGGAAATGATGAGGGTTTTAAGGAAGGGGGTAAGGAGCCATTGCAATCCCGGGAGAGGAAAGACTTACCTTGGGGGAAAAAATGGAGGGTAAACAAATGCACACATGCCCACACATTCACACAGACACAAGTACATCTAGGCAGACATACTGTAGAAAGCAAAGAAGTTAAGTTATAGAAGTTAAGAAGTTAGACAGAGATACCACTTGAGGCAGAGGCTCTGTCCAGAGAACTAATGCAAAGATGTTAAGAAGGTGGGTGGGAATTCAAATTTAGCGGAGGTTGAGACCAGGTGGGCAACGGGAAGAGAGAATATGCTGAAGGGCTAGTTCCCATCTCCGGAGTTCTGAAGGATTGGTGTCAGTGGGAAGTATCCAGATAACCCGGACGGTGTAGCACTGTGCCAAGATGTGCTGGCCGTGCACCAATGCGTGTTTAGCCACAGGGTGATCCTCGTTACCAACAAACACTGTCTGCCTGTGTCCATTCATGCGAATGGACAGTTTGTTGCTGGTCATTCCCACATAGAACGCTTCACAGTGCAGGCATGTCAGTTGGTAGATCACGTGGGTACTATCGCAAGTGGCTCTGCCTTTGATCGTGTACACCTTCCGGGTTACGGGACTGGAGTAAGTGGTGGTGGAAGGGTGCATAGGGCAGGTTTTACAACGGGGGCGGTTACAAGGGTAGGAGCCAGAAGGTAGGGAAGGTGGTTTGGGGATTTCATAGGGGTGGACTAGGAGGTTACGGAGGTTAGGTGGGCGGCGGAAAGACACTCTCGGTGGAGTAGGAAGGATGTCATGAAGGACGGATCTCATTTCGGGGCAGGATTTAAGGAAGTCGTATCCTTGCTGGAGAGCCACATTTAGAGTCTGCTCCAGTCCCGGAAAGTATCCGGTGACAAGAGGGGCACTTCTGGGATTCTTCTGTTGAAGGTTCTGAATTTGGGGGGATGAGGTAGTAGCTCTGGCAATTTGTTTCTCTACCAGATTAGGAGGATAGCCGCGGGATGTGAAAGCTGTTAATAGGTTGTTGGAGTACTGGTTCAGAGCTTCAGGACTGGAGCAGACTCGTTTGCCACGAAGACCTAAGCTGTAAGGAAGGGAACGTTTGATATGGAATGGATGACAGCTATCATAATGCTGACCATTCCATCATCATTCTCCCAGCCGACAAGGGATCCACGACCGTGGTACTTGATCGGCGGGAGTATGTAGCTGAGGGACTGCGTCAGCTCTCAGACAGTACCACATATAAAGTCTTTCATGCCAATCCCATCCCCGATGTCCAGGCAGAGCTTCAAGGAATCCTCAAAACCTTAGGCCCCCTACAAAACCTTTCACCTAACTCCATTAACCTCATGACCCCACCGACACCCCGCACTCCCACCTACTACCTACTTCCCAAGATTCACAAACCCAATCATCCCGGCCGCCCCATTGTGGCCGGTTACCAAGCCCCTACAGAACGAATCTCTGCCTACATAGACCAACACCTTCAACCCATCATGTGCAGTCTCCCATCCTTCATCAAAGACACCAACCACTTCCTCGATCGCCTGAAATCCTTACCCAGCCTGTAACCTCCAGAAACCATCCTTGTAACCATTGATGCCACTTCCCTATACACAAATATCCCACATACCCAGGGCCTTGCTGCGATGGAGTATTTCCTTTCACGCCGACCACCCACTTCCCTACCTAAAACCTCTTTCCTTAATACCCTAGCCAGCTTCATCCTAACCCACAACTTCTTCACTTTTGAGGGCCAGACATACCAACAACTAAAGGGAACAGCCATGGGAACCAGGATGGCCCCTCGTACGCAAACTTATTCATGGGACGCTTAGAGGAAGCCTTCCTGGATACCCAAGCCTGTCAACCCAAAGTGTGGTACAGATTCATTGATGATATCTTCATGATCTGGACACACAGTGAAGAAGAACTCCAGAATTTCCTCTTCAACCTCAACTCCTTTGGTCCCATCAAATTCACCTGGTCCTATTCCAAATCCCATGCCACATTCCTCGATGTCGACCTCCATCTGTCCAACGGCCAACTCCACACATCCGTCCACATCAAACCTACCAATAAACAACAGTACCTGCATTATGATAGCTGTCATCCATTCCATATCAAACGTTCCCTTCCTTACAGCTTAGGTCTTCGTGGCAAACGAGTCTGCTCCAGTCCTGAAGCTCTGAACCAGTACTCCAACAACCTATTAACAGCTTTCACATCCCGCGGCTATCCTCCTAATCTGGTAGAGAAACAAATTGCCAGAGCTACTACCTCATCCCCCCAAATTCAGAACCTTCAACAGAAGAATCCCAGAAGTGCCCCTCTTGTCACCGGATACTTTCCGGGACTGGAGCGGACTCTAAATGTGGCTCTCCAGCAAGGATACGACTAACTTAAATCCTGCCCCGAAATGAGATCCGTCCTTCATGACATCCTTCCTACTCCACCGAGAGTGTCTTTCCGCCGCCCACCTAACCTCCGTAACCTCCTAGTCCACCCCTATGAAATCCCCAAACCACCTTCCCTACCTTCTGGCTCCTACCCCTGTAACCGCCCCCGTTGTAAAACCTGCCCTATGCACCCTTCCACCACCACTTACTCCAGTCCCGTAACCCGGAAGGTGTACACGATCAAAGGCAGAGCCACTTGCGATAGTACCCACGTGATCTACCAACTGACATGCCTGCACTGTGAAGCGTTCTATGTGGGAATGACCAGCAACAAACTGTCCATTCGCATGAATGGACACAGGCAGACAGTGTTTGTTGGTAACGAGGATCACCCTGTGGCTAAACACGCATTGGTGCACGGCCAGCACATCTTGGCACAGTGCTACACCGTCCGGGTTATCTGGATACTTCCCACTGACACCAATCCTTCAGAACTCCGGAGATGGGAACTAGCCCTTCAGCATATTCTCTCTTCCCGTTGCCCACCTGGTCTCAACCTCCGCTAAATTTGAATTCCCACCCACCTTCTTAACATCTTTGCATCAGTTCTCTGGACAGAGCCTCTGCCTCAAGTGGTATCTCTGTCTAACTTCTTAACTTCTATAACTTAACTTCTTTGCTTTCTACAGTATGTCTGCCTAGGTGTACTTGTGTCTGTGTGAATGTGTGTGCATGTGTGCATTTGTTTACCCTCCATTTTTTCCCCCAAGGTAAGTCTTTCCTCTCCCGGGATTGGAATGGCTCCTTACCCCCTTCCTTAAAACCCTCATCATTTC
Source organism: Locusta migratoria (assembly GCA_026315105.1). Classification (NCBI taxonomy): domain Eukaryota; kingdom Metazoa; phylum Arthropoda; class Insecta; order Orthoptera; family Acrididae; genus Locusta; species Locusta migratoria. The sequence continues at coordinate 581,741,750 of CM048745.1, read as the reverse complement.
CTTTTCCCTCTCCTTCCCTACTGCCTGAAGACGCAACTGGGTTGCGAAAGCTTGCGATTGTGTGTGTGTGTGTGTATTCATTTATTTATTTGTGATGCTGTCACACCTGTGCTCCTTCGCCTGGTGAGTAATCTTCGTCTATTTTTTATATTTTATTTTTCCTGCTAGGAATTTTTCGTCTTAATAATCGTGTCATATATATATATATATATATATATATGTTTGTGTGTGATTTTATTTGTTTTTTATTTGTTTCTCTCGACGAGCCGGTCCTTTTGGTAAGTCATCTCTTTTCTATATATATATATATATATATATATATATATATATATATATATATATACATACGTAAAAAATAGATGAAGTCCACTTACCAGGCAAAGGAACACAGGCAGTCATAGCAACAAATAAACACACAGACACACACACACACACACACACACACACACACACACACACACAAACGCAAGCTTTCGCAGCCTAGCTGCTTCGTCAGGCAGAAGGGAAGGAGAGGGAAAAGGAAATGATGAGGGTTTTAAGGAGTCATTCCAATCCCGGGACAGGAAAGATTTACCTTGGGGGGAAAAAAGGAGGGTAAACAAATACACACACACCCACACATTTACACAGACGCAAGTATACTTAGGCAGGCATACTGTAGAACTGTAGAAAGCAAAAAAGTTAGAAGTTAGACAGAGGTGCCACTTGCGGCAGAGGCTCTGTACAGAGAACCGAGGCAAAGATGTTAAGATGGTGGGTGGGAATTCGAATTTAGCGGAGGTTGAGACCAGGTGGGCAACAGGAAGAGAGAATATGCTGAAGAGCTAGTTCCCATCTCCGGAGTTTTGAAGGATTGGTGTCGGTGGGAAGTATCCAGATAACCCGGACGGTTTAACACTGTGCCAAGATGTGCTGGTCGTGCCCCAAGGCGTGTTTAGCCACAGGGTGATCCTCATTACCAACAAACACTGTCTGCCTGTGACCATTCATGCGAATGGACTGTTTGTTGCTGGTCATTCCCACATAGAACGCTTCACAGTGCAGGCATGTCAGTTGGTAAATCACGTGGGTACTGTCGCAAGTGGCTCTGCCCTTGATTGTGTACACCCTCCGGGTTACGGGAGTGGAGTAAGTGTTGGTGGAAGGGTGCAAAGGGCAGGTTTTACAACGGGGGCGGTTACAAGGGTAGGAGCCAGAAGGTAGGGAAGGTGGTTTGGGGATTTCATAGGGATGGACTAGGAGGTTACGGAGGTTAGGTGGACGGCAGAAAGACACTCTCGGAGGAGTGGGGAGGATGTCATGAAGGATGGACCTCATTTCGGGGCAGGATTTTAGGAAGTCGTATCCTTGCTGGAGAGCCACATTCAGAGTCTGTCTAGGCACAAAAGTACCTGGTGACAAGAGGGGCTCTTCTGTGAAAGATTCTGGGTTTGGGGGCAAATGACGATGGAATGGTCAGCCTTCAGATCACAGATAGCTCGGAATTCAGCTGCGGTAATGTTGGGAGCCGACAAGGGCTCCACGACAGTGGTACTTGATCGGTGGGAGTATGTGGCAGAGGGAGTGCATCAGCTTTCAGATAATACCACATATAAAGTTTTTCAAGGCGATCCCATTCCTGATGTCCAGGCAGAGCTTCAAGGAATCCTCAAAACCTTAGGCCCCCTACAAAACCTTTCACCTGACTCCATTAACCTCATGACTCCACCGACACCCCGCACCCCTACCTTCTACCTACTTCCGAAGATTCACTAACCCAATCATCCCGGCCGCCCCATTGTGGCCAGTTACCAAGTCCCAACAGAACGAATCTCTGCCTACATAGATCAACACCTTCAACCCATCATGTGTAGTCTCCCATCCTTCATCAAAGACACCAACCACTTCCTCGATCGCCTGAAATCCTTACCCAGCCTGTTACCTCCTGAAACCATCCTTGTAACCATCGATGCCACTTCCTTATACACAAATATCCCACATGCCCAGGGCCTTGCTGTGATGGAATATTTCCTTTCATGCCGACCACCCACTTCCCTACCTAAAGCTTCTTTCCTTAATACCCTAGCCAGCTTCATCCTAACCCACAACTTCTTCACTTTTGAGGGCCAGACATACCAACAACTAAAGGGAACAGCCATGGGAACCAGGATGGCCCCTCGTACGCAAACTTATTCATGGGACGCTTAGAGGAAGCCTTCCTGGATACCCAAGCCTGTCAACCCAAAGTGTGGTACAGATTCATTGATGATATCTTCATGATCTGGACACACAGTGAAGAAGAACTCCAGAATTTCCTCTTCAACCTCAACTCCTTTGGTCCCATCAAATTCACCTGGTCCTATTCCAAATCCCATGCCACATTCCTCGATGTCGACCTCCATCTGTCCAACGGCCAACTCCACACATCCGTCCACATCAAACCTACCAATAAACAACAGTACCTGCATTATGATAGCTGTCATCCATTCCATATCAAACGTTCCCTTCCTTACAGCTTAGGTCTTCGTGGCAAACGAGTCTGCTCCAGTCCTGAAGCTCTGAACCAGTACTCCAACAACCTATTAACAGCTTTCACATCCCGCGGCTATCCTCCTAATCTGGTAGAGAAACAAATTGCCAGAGCTACTACCTCATCCCCCCAAATTCAGAACCTTCAACAGAAGAATCCCAGAAGTGCCCCTCTTGTCACCGGATACTTTCCGGGACTGGAGCGGACTCTAAATGTGGCTCTCCAGCAAGGATACGACTAACTTAAATCCTGCCCCGAAATGAGATCCGTCCTTCATGACATCCTTCCTACTCCACCGAGAGTGTCTTTCCGCCGCCCACCTAACCTCCGTAACCTCCTAGTCCACCCCTATGAAATCCCCAAACCACCTTCCCTACCTTCTGGCTCCTACCCCTGTAACCGCCCCCGTTGTAAAACCTGCCCTATGCACCCTTCCACCACCACTTACTCCAGTCCCGTAACCCGGAAGGTGTACACGATCAAAGGCAGAGCCACTTGCGATAGTACCCACGTGATCTACCAACTGACATGCCTGCACTGTGAAGCGTTCTATGTGGGAATGACCAGCAACAAACTGTCCATTCGCATGAATGGACACAGGCAGACAGTGTTTGTTGGTAACGAGGATCACCCTGTGGCTAAACACGCATTGGTGCACGGCCAGCACATCTTGGCACAGTGCTACACCGTCCGGGTTATCTGGATACTTCCCACTGACACCAATCCTTCAGAACTCCGGAGATGGGAACTAGCCCTTCAGCATATTCTCTCTTCCCGTTGCCCACCTGGTCTCAACCTCCGCTAAATTTGAATTCCCACCCACCTTCTTAACATCTTTGCATCAGTTCTCTGGACAGAGCCTCTGCCTCAAGTGGTATCTCTGTCTAACTTCTTAACTTCTATAACTTAACTTCTTTGCTTTCTACAGTATGTCTGCCTAGGTGTACTTGTGTCTGTGTGAATGTGTGTGCATGTGTGCATTTGTTTACCCTCCATTTTTTCCCCCAAGGTAAGTCTTTCCTCTCCCGGGATTGGAATGGCTCCTTACCCCCTTCCTTAAAACCCTCATCATTTCCTTTTCCCTCTCCTTCCCTACTGCCTGAAGACGCAACTGGGTTGCGAAAGCTTGCGATTGTGTGTGTGTGTGTGTATTCATTTATTTATTTGTGATGCTGTCACACCTGTGCTCCTTCGCCTGGTGAGTAATCTTCGTCTATTTTTTATATTTTATTTTTCCTGCTAGGAATTTTTCGTCTTAATAATCGTGTCATATATATATATATATATATATATATATATATATATATATATATATATATATATATATATGTTTGTGTGTGATTTTATTTGTTTTTTATTTGTTTCTCTCGACGAGCCGGTCCTTTTGGTAAGTCATCTCTTTTCTATTTTTTTATATATATATATATATATATATATATATATATATATATATATATACGTAAAAAATAGATGAAGTCCACTTACCAGGCAAAGGAGCACAGGCAGTCATAGCAACAAATAAACACACAGACACACAGACACACACACACACACACACACACACACACACACACACAAACGCAAGCTTTCGCAGCCTAGCTGCTTCGTCAGGCAGAAGGGAAGGAGAGGGAAAAGGAAATGATGAGGGTTTTAAGGAGTCATTCCAATCCCGAGACAGGAAAGATTTACCTTGGGGGGAAAAAAGGAGGGTAAACAAATACACACACACCCACACATTTACACAGACGCAAGTATACTTAGGCAGGCATACTGTAGAACTGTAGAAAGCAAAAAAGTTAGAAGTTAGACAGAGGTGCCACTTGCGGCAGAGGCTCTGTACAGAGAACCGAGGCAAAGATGTTAAGATGGTGGGTGGGAATTCGAATTTAGCGGAGGTTGAGACCAGGTGGGCAACAGGAAGAGAGAATATGCTGAAGAGCTAGTTCCCATCTCCGGAGTTTTGAAGGATTGGTGTCGGTGGGAAGTATCCAGATAACCCGGACGGTTTAACACTGTGCCAAGATGTGCTGGTCGTGCCCCAAGGCGTGTTTAGCCACAGGGTGATCCTCATTACCAACAAACACTGTCTGCCTGTGACCATTCATGCGAATGGACTGTTTGTTGCTGGTCATTCCCACATAGAACGCTTCACAGTGCAGGCATGTCAGTTGGTAAATCACGTGGGTACTGTCGCAAGTGGCTCTGCCCTTGATTGTGTACACCCTCCGGGTTACGGGAGTGGAGTAAGTGTTGGTGGAAGGGTGCAAAGGGCAGGTTTTACAACGGGGGCGGTTACAAGGGTAGGAGCCAGAAGGTAGGGAAGGTGGTTTGGGGATTTCATAGGGATGGACTAGGAGGTTACGGAGGTTAGGTGGACGGCAGAAAGACACTCTCGGAGGAGTGGGGAGGATGTCATGAAGGATGGACCTCATTTCGGGGCAGGATTTTAGGAAGTCGTATCCTTGCTGGAGAGCCACATTCAGAGTCTGTCTAGGCACAAAAGTACCTGGTGACAAGAGGGGCTCTTCTGTGAAAGATTCTGGGTTTGGGGGCAAATGACGATGGAATGGTCTGCCTTCAGATCACAGATAGCTCGGAATTCAGCTGCGGTAATGTTGGGAGCCGACAAGGGCTCCACGACAGTGGTACTTGATCGGTGGGAGTATGTGGCAGAGGGAGTGCATCAGCTTTCAGATAATACCACATATAAAGTTTTTCAAGGCGATCCCATTCCTGATGTCCAGGCAGAGCTTCAAGGAATCCTCAAAACCTTAGGCCCCCTACAAAACCTTTCACCTGACTCCATTAACCTCATGACTCCACCGACACCCCGCACCCCTACCTTCTACCTACTTCCGAAGATTCACTAACCCAATCATCCCGGCCGCCCCATTGTGGCCAGTTACCAAGTCCCAACAGAACGAATCTCTGCCTACATAGATCAACACCTTCAACCCATCATGTGTAGTCTCCCATCCTTCATCAAAGACACCAACCACTTCCTCGATCGCCTGAAATCCTTACCCAGCCTGTTACCTCCTGAAACCATCCTTGTAACCATCGATGCCACTTCCTTATACACAAATATCCCACATGCCCAGGGCCTTGCTGTGATGGAATATTTCCTTTCATGCCGACCACCCACTTCCCTACCTAAAGCTTCTTTCCTTAATACCCTAGCCAGCTTCATCCTAACCCACAAATTCTTCACTTTTGAGGGCCAGACATACCAACAACTAAAGGGAACAGCCATGGGGACCAGGATGGCCTCCTCGTATGCAAACTTATTTATGGGACGCTTAGAGGAAGCCTTCCTGGACACCCAAGCCTGTCAACCCAAAGTTTGGTATAGATTCATTGATGACATCTTCATGATCTGGACTCACAGCGAAGAAGAACTCCAGAATTTCCTCTCCAACCTCAACTCCTTTGGTCCCATCAAATTCACCTGGTCCTATTCCAAATCCCATGCCACTTTCCTCAATGTTGACCTCCATCTATCCAACAGCCAACTACACACATCCGTTCACATCAAACCTACCAATAAACAACAGTACCTGCATTATGACAACTGCCATCCATTCCACATCAAACGTTCCCTTCCCTACAGCCTACGTCTTTGTGGCAAATGAGTCTGCTCCAGTCCTGAATCCCTGAACCAATACACCAATAACCTGATAACAGCCTTCACATCCCGCAGCTATCCTCCTGATCTGGTACAGAAGCAAATTGCCAGAGCCACTTCCTCATCCCCCCAAATTCAGAACCTTCGACAGAACCCCAGAAGTGCCCCTCTTGTCACTGGATACTTTCCGGGACTGGAGCGGACTCTGAATCTGGCTCTCCAACAAGGATACGACTTCCTGAAATCCTGCCCCAAAATGAGATACATCTTTCATGACATCCTCCCCACTCTTCTGAGAGTGTCTTTCCGCCGCCCACCTAACCTCCGTAACCTCCTAGTCCATCCCTATGAAATCCCCAAACCACCTTCCCTACCTTCTGGCTCCTACCCTTGTAACCTCCCCCATTGTAAAACCTGCCCTATGCACCCTTCCACCACCACTTACTCCAGTCCTGTAACCCGGAGATTGGAATGACTCCTTACCCACTCCCTTAAAACCCTCATCATTTCCTTTTCCCTCTCCTTCCCTTCTGCCTGACGAAGCAGCTAGGCTGCAAAAGCTTGTGTTTGTGTGTGTGTGTGTGTGTGTGTGTGTCTGTCTTTGTGTGGTTTGTGTGGGGCCGTGAGTGCGCCCCACATCACACCTACTTCGATCACGGGATGATTAGCTGGAAACTGCTACTCGTCTATTTGTTAAATGCTTACTAGCGAAACTCTGACAAGTCAAAGAGAATGCATGTAACATTGACTTGTGTCTTATCTCTTCCATGTTGCTCTATGTGTAGTAATCGGAAATTCATCACTATTGGAACCGCAGCACAACAACAAAGTAAACTGCAGCATGAGTGCACGAGGGTTCATCGCACACGATAAATTTGCCGTCCCCCAAATTCGAGGAGCCTAGGCAATTGCCTAGTTTGCCTATATGGACGGGCCGGCCCTGCAAATGACCATCTTCTCCATAGCAAGAACATGCCCAAGTATTGGCACTTCTGTGACAGTAGTCCATATCCTGCTGAACTGTCCCCTTTTAGCCTCTTTGTGGCAGCCTCACAATCTACCTGCTGCACTCCCTTTAATTCTTGGTGATGGTGCCTCTATGGCTGAAAGTACCTTAGGTTTCAACTGCACAGCCTGTTTGTATCATACATGTGGTGGTAAGTACTTTAGCCTGAATTTTCAGGTTATATCTGTCTTAGAATTTTATTCCAGCCATCCAGCATCTGACTCTTTTTATGTAATCCTTCTTTCGTGTTCCCACTACTGTTTTAACTTATGATGCCACTCTGTAGATAGTGGGGTTCCTCTCCTGGTACTGCCTGTTAGGCTGCGTTCACATTGCTGCCTGGGCCGAGCCCAGTTGGAATATGCCCAGCCAGCTGGCACCTAGTCGGCATAAGCTGCCAGCCATGGTGTTTCACACAGGGCGCCAAGCCGGGCCAAGCCGGAAAAAGGTGGGAACATCCACTTTTCCGATTACCACTTTGTAAAAAGTGTTGATGGTATGTAAGACCACCCAACATCATTTTATCAACTTATTCTTCCCTTACAAGATTTCGTTTACCTATGAAAAAAAAAAAAAAAAATGTCTACTTTTCATTCTGCACGAGCTTTTCCTTTCATAAAGCTCCTCACTCAATTTTGATGAAAGTATTTGGTTACAAAATTTGATTTTTGGACACATGATAGTACAACATCTCAGCTTTCGAATAAACCATTCACATTTCTGTAATTCATAACAGCATTTTCAAATGACGCTATTTGTCAAGTATGCGCACTCGATTTACAAATTGTGTATAGAAAAAGTTTGATAATGGGCGGCTTACTGTACTATGCATTTTAGATCATACCTTACAGAAAGTGAAACGGAGCTAAAAGTACAGAAGAGTTTTTGAAATAGTAGTCGCACTGATATCTGCCCCATTTCACAACTAATTGCGAGTGATTCAAGCATCATCAGTGCCAGGATTATAAGCCTGTGAACTCGGTGGGTTTTTAGCATAGCGTGAAGCAATACAGTGCCAGAAAATTTCAATTGCTGGGCACATGTTTAGGCCTCTTGTGATGTGTTAATGATCCATAACCTATAAACACATAGGAACTAATTTTTCTTGAGTGGTGACAGATTACAATGGACACCGATCTGTTATGGTTTTACATCAGGTGATACTTGACTTTATGAGAGACATACAACTGGTGTTTAGTTCACAGCAGTCAATTAATGGAATATAATATTTTGTGTTTAGAACTAGAAGCGAAGAAAAAATTAATGCAAATGCGACTTTACTGTTGATGGACTGCAATAAAATTTTCTGATATTACACTTAATGGCTTTCTAGTGGGAGATGATAAAAGAAGCAGCCCAATAATACACTTATATTTGTAGATGCATCTACTCCTAATACAAAATAGGTACCTTTTTTTAATTTTAGCTTTCGTAGCTCTCAAAAAATATTGTACCACAATGTGGAAATAATTGTATACAGTGTGTCCCACATAAAAGCGGTACCCTCACGTCTGAGATTAAATTAAGAATGAATAAAGTAAAAAACATTATGAAACAGTGATATTAAAAACACATAGTTAACCCCTTACATGAAATGCTGCAGGTGGTGACTATGGGCATACGTGAGGTGTATCGGTTTTATATGCGTCAGCCCACCTTCATGTTCAAAGAACTCTACACAGCTCATAGATTTTATTTTATTTCTTTAGGAATCTGTCTTAGGGGAACTAAGTTTGTATGAACATTTTGTTGAATCGTCTGATTACAATTTTCTGTGTCTGTGCAGGACAGGTCAGTAAAGGATAGAAGCATGTCACTGTTACTGCCTTTTTCCTTCTTGGTGGGCTTGTCCCCAGCAACAAGGAATCCCCACCCACTGTCAGCAGAAGATCAAAGGAGACATAGGGGTGAGCAAAATTTGTTCATTGCCGTTTACTTCGAGCCAGCTAACAGTTACGTGATTTGTTATTTTAATACTATTGTTCTCACTCTGTAGTTATTCGTCAAATTTTAAGCACATAAGAAATAAGTGGTAATGAACTCATCCCATGAATTTCGACAAAAATTTAGAAAAGTTTTTCATTATGTGAACAACTAAAATAAACATTACTGGGAAAAATGCATTTTACAGAATTAATAGTAGGCCTAATACAAGTAAAAATAAACAACATATTTTTATAACAAGCTATTTGAAAATACATATCATGCAGAGGTTTCTCTTGAAAGCAGAGAGGAAACATGTTACTTGTACTGTAGAAGCAACACCGTAGCCCAATTGGCTCACATCGGGAATGTTATACATTAGGAATGTCGTCGGCTCAGTTTGAGCTGGCTAATGCCGAGTCATCTCGGCTTGGCTGGCAGTGTGAACTAGAGATGGGCAAAACTGATCTTTTCAGAGATTGGATCAGAAATAGTCACTCACTGGGATGAACTAGTTCTTTTTCATGGCTCACCAACTCACTATACCTTTATCTGATTTGGCCATATTGTGAAAGAACAAAGAAGAGTAATAATTTTATTGTAAGTTCTTAGTAGTTTCGATAATTAAAATTTGTTAGTTACACCTACATTACAAATTAAATTTAAATATTCTTGCAGTTGAAATAATTAGAAAAAGAAAAATTATTATTTTTAAACTTTCATTAAAAAAATACAATATTTTTCAGAATAAAATGATACTAGTTCCATATTTATACAGTGAGTAGTTTGCGAGTTTGAGCGAGTTGAATGAAATGTGATAGCGTGAGAGGTCCATGCAGGATGTGGCAACTGCTGCAGCAAAATAGCCATGCGCACTAATGCCGTGTACTAAGTGAGCAACAAAAGCAAGTGACAGCGCGTGACATTCAGCAATGCAACACTGCAGCTACAAGGAGCGACATTCGGCAACATGGCTGGATGTGCTACGCTAGCGCAACAGATTCTCACTACAAGATGGCCGCTAGAACTGATCACCTGTTTCTAAAGTCTGGCACCTATAAACAGTAGAATAATGGTAGCTCCAGAGTAAGGCAATAAAGTTTAATTTACTTTAGGAAATAACACGTAAAAAGAGTGTTGTGCATTAAATTTACAAAGCAAGAAATGTTTGTGGACTATTTCATTCATAACATCAAATACAAGAAAACACTGTGAAGATCTCCAGCCAAATTCTTCAAAAATACGACGACAAGTACAGATACTTTACACTATGTCATCAATGAGTTTTTCTTTTGTGAGTACAAGCCATCAAGTTCAAAGAGAGTCTTACCGAAACAAATAGTTACGTAAATAACTGCGGTGATATTCTTACAGTCCATGTAGTACAGGGGTAGCGTTCTGGGCTCCTATATTCTAAGTTTTGCAGTTGTTGGTACGATTTCCATTCCATCTTATATTTTAATGCCTGTAATTACAACCCTTTCACCTTTTATTTGTGCAAAGTTTTATATATCCTCTTTACAGAGCAAGTCAAATTATTTTTTAAGTGCTTACCAATATATTTTATCTTTAATTGCAAACACACACATCCTGCTGTACCAAACACATTAAATTCCTAATGAAACATTATAGCAAGATATTTTACTCAGAAACATGATTTTAGACACATCTCGTTTGACATCTTAGTGTTCTCTCTCTCTCTTGGAAAACAAGTTTGTTGTTACTGTCAAAGATTTGATGCCAGCAGCAAAAATTTCAAATGGACACATTCCTGAAACTGAATGGTTTCAGAGATAGAAAACATTAAGGCACATTGTTATTTTCTTTGTTAAGCGGTTATATAGTCATTGTTTTCAATGTGCCATAGTGTAGATGCATAAAAGACACACAATTTGTTACAGGACACTTGTCTATCAAGTCAGGAAACTGCGTGATATGGGCTTACAAAATCTATCTAAGCAACAGAGAATGCAGATTGCACAAGACTTTGTGTCTCTTGCTCCCTTCAAGCAAACTACAAATCTTCAAGAAATATGGAGTAGGAGCTTTTTTTGCGGAAATTATATACAGTTTAATTTTGTACTGTAACGCGTTTTTGCTACAGACTGCAGATTTCCTGTTATTAAGAAAAAAAAACATATAACATTAAATAAAAACATTTCATCTCGAATACTATTCGGAATAGGATATTTGCCTATTAGACGGTTTCTGTTGCTTCAGATGATAGTTTCTGCAAGCGAGCTGGAAACTTTATCAGAAGTTCAGAGAACAGAGAGATGCGCAGAGTCGCTTTGTTCAGCACCATGCGGTTCGCCAGAGGAGTGGGGGGGAACCGTGAGCAGTGCGCCACATGTGTGGCTCTGCAAGCGAGCGGAGTTGGGAGAGTGGTGGGGAGAGGTGTACCGGTGAGTCGGTGAATCGGCGACTGAGTTGGTGGTCGGATCGCCTCGATTGCCGGAGTTGTGCGGAGCAGCGAGCCAGCGGCAGTCTGGAGCTGCGCGCTCACTGAATCATGCTGCTTGTGCGACTTGCCGACTCTCGACTCACCGAGTCTCGACTCGCAGTGTGTAGGCGCTGCACGTGTTTAGGCGCTCATTTTTTGCAGTTTTATACTTGCACATGGTCTATACCATATTTATTTTGTAGCTTATGAAACTTCTGAAGCATGTGGCAAGGGGTGCTTATGCAGCTCATTGCTGTCATCAGAGGGACTTTTCGGATCGGATGAACTACCACTCTTTTTTTCAGATTCATCCATCACTCACTGCTTAGAAACATCTGGCTCTTTGAATCAGTTCAGGAGCAGATTGCTCATCTCTAGAACATACAGCCGACTATTCGTTATTGTGCTCGGCACGGCCTGGCCGGCAGTGTGAATGCACCCTTGTTTACACTGCCGGCAGGGCCGCGCCTAGTCGGCACACCTCGCCAGCCTGGGTGTTCACACTACGCGCCGGGTGGGGCCAAGCCAAGACGGAAAAGAGGGGGAAAATACACTTATCCGATTTTCACGTGTAAAAAATTTTGATGGTATATAAGACTACCCCGCATCATTTTATCAAATTATTTTTTTTTCTTACAATTTTGGTTTACCCGTGAAAAAAGAAAATATCTACTTTTCATTAATGCGGTTAAAAAAATCTGATTTTTGGACACATGCTAGTAAAACCTCTCAATGTTGTATTAAATCATTCACATTTTCATAATTCATAACAATCGTTTTCAAATAATGCTAATTGTCAAGTGCGTGCGCTTGATTTACAAATCGTATACTGAAAAAATTAGACAGTGGGCACCTTACTGTTCTATGCATTTCAGACTGTACATTACAGTTAGTGGAATTGAGCTGAAAGTACAGAAAAGTTTGTGACATGGTAGTCACACTGATATCTACCTCCTTTCACAAGTAATTGCGAGTTGTCAGAGTGGTGCCATGGCACAATCGCAAGCCTTCTATCTCGGCGGATGTTGGGTGTAGCGAGAAGCACTGTAGCACCAAAAAAATGAATTACTGGCTACATGTGTCGCTCCCTTGTTATGTTAATGATCCATAACCAGAAAACAAGTGTAAACTATTTTTTCTTTGGTGATGAACTATTACAATTGACAATGACATGTTAGTTTTACAATAGGTCATACTTCATAAGAGGCATACAACTGATTTGTTGTTCACATTATACGATTAGTAGAATATATATTTCATATTTTGATCTAGACTAGAATAATAATTAATGTCAACTGTGATTTTAGTGTTGATGGTCTGAAATAGATTTTTCTGACATTATACTTATTGCAATTCAAATTATGACTTAAAGTGATAATGGTTGCTTGAGATATATATAAAACTGTCATGAACTGCTTTATTTTTCTTCGTCATGATGTGTTTCAGGATAACCCATCTTTTGATGAACTATCAATGTACAAAATATAAAATTACAGACCAGATATGTGATAATGTTCATACAATCAGGCAACTTTACAGGAAACAAAAACATAAAAGAACTTTTATAAATAGATAAAACGGCGACACAGTGTTAAGGGTCGTAGTCATGCACAATTAATATCAGGTTAACTGTTGTATTGACTATACATGGTCACATATTCGTGCAGCAGAGGAAGATATAACTGTTACTACAGGCCACTACTGTACTGCATCTTGATGCTAAGTGCCACAGGTGGGTGTGGTTTATGTAGTTTCCCCCCCCCCCCCAAATGTACAGCGTTTATCATTATGTAATGTATCTAGGTAACAAACTACACAATCAGAGCTGTACATTGAAGCAACAAAAAATTTTCTATCACAAATATAGAATTATCTGATCATTTGAAATTCGGGAAGTTAAAATACAATGCAAAATTGGGCATATTAGTGGAGCCTTGTCATACCTGAAAATATATTATTATATTATTAACCACAATAGTTAGTAATCCTATTAGATTACTATATGGCAAGTTAATACTAAGCACCACAAGTGGGCATGGTATACATTGTACATATTTTGAAAATGTTATCTTTCATTATAATTGCCCATGACTAACACAAATTGTTATATTTTGATTACATGCGGGACAGTATGTCTACATAATGAATCAACAAAAACTGTTACTCTTAAAAATGTTGAATTAGGAAATAGGCTGTATAAAGTTAACAATAAAGATGCCTAGGGAGGCAGGGCACTCTTAAACATACGATGATTTTCTTTTCTTATAACAATCTGCCTTATATAATTTTTGTCACATGAGAGGACTACTTCGGCTTTATTCTACTTAGAGAAGAGGTCATCAAATATTCCAAAGTACCAGTTTCGGCTTCAGTCATGTGTTTATTTATTAAGCTGTGTCTGTGGAGCAGATAGTTTATGTAAATTTCAAATTCCTTCGAAATATTTAAGATATTGCCTTTAATTTCCATTTGCATTATAGTCAAAGATTTTTATTTATTTATTTATTTATTTATTTTTTTTTTTTTAATAATCTTGTGGTTATGGTCTCACAAATGTGCACCCAGAGTGTTGTTATTTCTTGGGTAGCAATGTTTCCTAAAGGGTATTTTAATTTCCCTCCCTGTTTGTCCAATGTAGAAGCAGTTACAAAATCCACATTTAATTCTATATACTCCAGATTTACAGTTTTTATTTGTCCGAGGTTCTAAACTGTGGCATAATACTTAACCTAATTTATTTTTAGTTTGAAATTCTATCTGTATGCAATAAATTTTGGAGACGATCTGCAGGAATATCTAGGTAGGAAAAAATCAGAAATGAAGTCATCACAAAGAAAATGGACATTAAAATTTCAATCATAGATTTTATAGAAGGAAAACAACTCTTATGGTATTGGCATACAGAAAAGGAGCTGCAGCGGATTAACTGTGCCCATTGGAGCGCCATGATGCAGTTCGAGCGGCTGTTCGCAGTCAAGAGTTTGAGGCCCCCCTCAGGCATGGGTGTTTGTTTTGTACTTAGGTTAGTTTAGTTTAAGTAGTTTGTAAGCTACGGACTAATAACCAAGCAGTTCAGTCAGATAGATTTACAAACATTTGATACAAAAATGATGTCAAAGGAAAGACTACCACAGAGAATTATGGAATGAAAGCCACCACAAAAAAAGGGGGTGGGGGAGGGGATATCGCCAACTACATGGTTCCAAGGTATTCAGGCATCTAACCAAAGATGGAATATAGAAGAAAATTTATGGGCAGATAGACAAAAATGGAGAATGAAAATTTAAAAAAAGTTTAATAAATGATAATGTACAATCTTGGGGCACTGGAAAATAACAATAAATGTGGATCACGTGAAGCCTCTACAGTTCTCCCTGTGATTTGCCCACTCACTCATGGCTTTCTTTCTTTCATCTGTCCACTTTGTGCGTTTCTTTGACTCTTGTCTCTGGCTAGACTTCCCACTTGTCTATTTTGCTTCTGCCGTTGTTACAGTCTGCAGTGTCCTGAATGGTGAGCTGAGCATCAGTAAGGTCTCTTTGTACTTGTTTGACTTATGTCATACCTTAAAGGTTTTCAGTGGCTGTGAGAATCTGGTGTACGAGTCTATACTTGGAGAGCCTATTTATGTGTCCATAGAATTTTAAGCGTCTTTTTCTAATTTCTCTGTGGTTTTGTTGGTTTGCAGTCTATATCCAGCTTCAGTTTTCCATGGTGCAAGGATTTTTCTAATGATCTTTCATTATTCTTTTTGAAGTAGCATCTTGTTACGGAGTGACAGTTTCTGCTATGCGGAGCACCTTGGGTTTAATAACAGTGCCATAATCCCCGACTTTTGCATTGATGGACATGCACTTTTTGTTGTAAAGTTGGTATTTTCAACCGTAGGCTCTCTTTAGTTTCTGTGCTCAAATTTCTTGAGTTGCTTTTTAGTCCAGTGGGTTCCAAAATTTTCCCTAGGTATTTAAAATGTGGAACTATATTTATCCGTCCATATTTTGTGGTGAGATGTTCTATGTTTAAGAATGTACACACAAATTGCATTTTCTCAAAAGAAATTTGCAAGCCAACCTTCTCATGCATTCCTTGAGTATTTCTATTTGATGTGTTGCATTTTGTTTATTGTCTGTCAATAATGCAAGGTCATTGGCAAAGGCTAGACAGGTGACTTCTGCTTTCCTCCCAATATTCACTGGTTTCCATAGGCCATGTTTTCTAAGCTCACTCTCCCATTCCCTTACGACCTTATCGAAAACGATATTGAACAGATTTGGAGATAGTCCGACTCCAGTTCTGATCTCAAAACATTCTGACATTTCACCCATGAAATTTACTTTAGAGGTTTTTTTGAAAGTGTCTGTTCACTGAGCTTACATGTTTTCTGGTCAAGTCCAAGTTCCATTAGAATGTTAACAATGGATTTACAGTCGACTGAATGATACGCCTTCTTGAAGTTGACAAATGTACATATGGTGGGCTGATGTTTAATATCTGTGTGTTTCAATTTTTTATTAAAAATTTGTTCAGGGCAGGAATGTCCAGGTCTGAAACCTGCTTGATACTCCCTAATCTTGTGTTCACTTTGTTCCTGTGTTCTCTGCAATAGACATGAAGAGAAGATCTTATAGGTGACTAGTAGTAGTGAAATACTTCAGTAATTGTTGATATCCGTTCTGTCTGGAGGGGGTGGATAAATGCACAATTCCAGTCATCAGGTAATTTTTCTGTTGTCCAAATTGCTTTGATTATTTCCATGAGCTTATGCAGTGATTTAGGACCTAAAGTTTTCAGTAGTTCTGCTACTAAGTTGTCATCACTGGCTGCCTTGTTGTTTTTGAGATGGTGGATGTGCTTGAAGATTTCTTCTTTTGAGGGTGGTATAGAGTTTTGGTTGGAATATGTGGGTTCAATAAGTGGGAATCTTTCTGTGGGTTCTGAGCAGTTTAGTAAATTGGTGAAGTAAACTGCAAGTTCTTTGCAGTTTTCTTCAATAGTAAGTAGTATATATTTTAGGCACAGATTTTGTGGTGTGTATCCTTGTATCCTATTTTCAAGTGTCCTTTAGAAATCTCTTGTATTATAGTTCAGAAAATCACTCTCCAGTTTTTCCAGTTGTTCATTTAGGCATCTTCTCTTAGTTCTGGCTATTTCTTCCACACTGGCTATTTCTTTCCGCACTTTGAAGAAATTCTGTCGTGTTTCTGGCGTTTTCTTGCAGCTGTACTTCTGGAAGGCCAATTTCTGTGCTTTAAGGGCATTTTCACAGTTGATGTTCCACCATGCATGTTTTTTTTTCTCTCTCTCTTTTCTCAGTGATGTTAGTTCCTGTGCTTTAGGTATAAACTTGTTTTTAAATTCTTCCCATGTGTTTTCTTCTTTCTCCCATTCTTCCTTTGTTTGTTTTGTGAAGAGTGTTTATGTAGAATCTCTGTAGGTGTGATTTCTTGCTATAGTGTTTTTGTGGAGTGAATTTTACTATAACTTATGGGAATTTGATGGGGGCTGGAGCCCCAATAATTCACACATATAATTGAACTAACAGATTTATTATCATTCTCAAGCTTGCACTGGATACAACTGATTACGACATGGCAGGTGGAGCCCAGAGAGGTTGAGCTCCTGAAGATCATAAGCAAAGATATTTCACTGTCTGTTCTTGTCTGATTGATCATGTTGTCATGTGTCGCCACACAGCCCCCCCTCCTCCCCTCCCCTCTCCTCCTGCAGTGCAGTGCTGTGGCGTCTGGCGATGGTGATGACAGAAGCCAGGTGATGACAAGTTCAACTGAGCCTGGAGGAAGGTCAGTGCACTGATGTCAATGAGGTGAAGGCACACCGACAATGAAGTCTATGAGGTGGCAGGGTCAATGAGTGGAGCGACACGGACGATCCTGCAGGCAGTCGGTCCCACCAGCATGATTACGAGGACCTCTGACAACGGTAGGAGGAAGGCTCGTCCATCGTGCGAAAGGGGAGGGCCATGGAAGGTAGAGGAAAATGTTTGAGCAAACGTAAGTCATTAGAGGAAGGGGACGAGGGGTCAGGGGAAGACGGGCAGAGTACGAAAACTGTGATGGAGATGTCATGGCCAGGTGTGGGGGGGGGGGGGGGGGCACTGGAACAATTAATTTGATGAAAGGAGAGGAGGGGAGAGGAGAGGAGACTACGAGAAACATTGGAATGGAGATGACTGAGAGGGCATCGTGGGAGGCGTAGTTGGTGGGGAAGGGTGACAGCAGAGGAGGAGGAGAGGTGGGTGGGCAGAGCGTGATCTGATGGAGGAGGGAGAGGGGGTGGCATCAATGAAAGATGGTTTGTGCCTGTTGATAGACACTGTGGTGGGCAAGTTGTTAACAAATGATAAATGTGCTGCACCTCCTCTTAAGGATGTGGTCCTGAATACAGCGGTTGGAGAGGGGCGCGGATGGAATCATCATGAAGAAAGATGAGAGAGCAGGTGGTGAGAGCAGAGCGGAAGCGGAGGAGAGTGGCACATCATGGCAGGAATAGAGAGTTTGGACCGTTGCAGTTACATTCAGGGCATTCATATGCTTGTTTGAAGGACACTGAAGATGATCACTAGGTGATTGAAATCAATCTGTGTGTTTATTTTATTTTTTTTTTTTTCTTAAATAAAACATTAACGGCTAATGCTGCGAAATACATCTGGTGTGTTCAGTTTGGAAAAATGTAGGCTGATGCGATTGACAAAGGGAGGGAGGACTGAGGAGGAAAGGATGTTCGAGCTCTCCCAGGAGTGACAGAGCTTGCCTGTACACAAATTCTGCCACCGTGCTGTCACGGTCTGGCTGGAAGGTGGCGCGGAGTACCTGAAGCACCAGGGGTAGCAACTCCACCCACAGTGTGTTGTGGCACATGAGGGCAGCTTTGAGAGTGCGATGCTAGCACTCGACCATACTGTTTCCTGGGGGATGATAGGCAGTGGTGTTTATTCACTTGGCCCCAAGGAGATGACACAGGTTTCGGAAGAGCGAGGATTCAAATTGGCAGCCCTGGTTGGTAGTAATTACTGGACAACCAAAGCGAGAGATCCATGTGTTTACAAATGCACGAGCTACTGTCTCTTCAGTTACATTTGAAATGGGGGTAGCCTCCATCCAGCAAGTGGTTCAGTCGATGGATGTGAGGAGGTACTGGAAACTCTCCTCTGGGGGATTGGGGCCGAAAAGATCAATGCGTACATGTTGAAAGTGGCCGGGTGGAATGGGGAACACACTGAGAGGGAGGTGTGGGTGTGTACTTTGGATTTCTGGCACAAGCCCAAGCCTGGTAATCACACTTGCCGTCTCGCCATATGAATTGGTCAGTGACCAACTTAGTGGAAGCTTTGATTCCAGTGCGAGCTAAAAGTGTAATTTGTTGAAGACCTTCTGTCGCAGGCAGCAGGGAATATAGGGGGTGGAGTGTCCCCGTTGATTCACTGCACCAAACGTCACCCAAGACTCTGGGAGAGGTTGTGCATACGGGTCGTAAAGCTGATGATGGGTCATCAGTGATCTGCATTGTGTTGTCATGCACGAGTTACAAATTACTATGGTGATGTGTGAGAGATTCACCACCTGACAGTAACGAGGGCCATGTAATATTTAGGAGATTATTATTATTATTATTATTAGTCATAAAGCTCCCATGTGGAAGTCGCTAAGTAAAGCTGGTTCATTTTCCGTTCTTCTTGGTCTTCTGGTTCTTTTTATTTGCTATCAGTTTTTCATTATTTGAGAAAATTTAGTTCTTCTTTCTTCACTCCATTTTGTTCCAGTTCTCGGTGCTTTTGTCTCTGGTTTAACCTCCCACTTTTCAACTTTTAGATTATTATTATGAGGTTTATTTGTGCTGCAGCACATGGCACATTATGCGTCTTTGTCAACAGGAAGCGGCGTGGTATTAAATAGGCCTTTGCAAATCTGACATGTTTTTAATTTGTGTGTATTGTGTATGATAGGAGGAGGAGGAGGAGGAGGTGGTGGTGGTGGTGGTGGATATCACAACATTTGTGCGAGGTTCATCAAAGACACTTATGCAAAACAGTATTGTACAGCATTATGTCGAAGTAAACTAGATGAGCTAGTGAATGAGTAATAACACATTTTATCAAGACAGCTTAAGGATAAACAAGTTCCTGAGTCAGCCTAAGACTTACAGCAACGTGAGAGTGGATGTATATACTATAATTTATTGTGCATTTCCTCTCTTGGAGAGGATATGCGTTTAGCCAAATCACCCTTTTATGCAATGATTCGTTATTAAGTACTCTTGTTACTTGATTGAAAAATCTTACAACTATTCAAATATGGTAGCTCAATCAACAGAGCACTCTATATACAGAAAATATCCTCATTATAAACACAGTGACAACTAGTAGTAGGTGTAGTGGAGCACCAGTCAGTCACAGGCATGCAATCAATAGATTATATAGGTTTCTAGTAAGTTCACAAATGCTTAATTTATGGATTGAATTTGTAAAAAAATGACGAGATTTTCACAGAACACATTTTCATAAGGTTGAGGAACAATGGATTGAATTTGTAAAAAAATGACGAGATTTTCACAGAACACATTTTCATAAGGTTGAGGAACAATGACTTTTGCAAGCAGGTAATGAGGCCTATTTTTTCTTGTAGACACGAACACTTTTCTGACTGTATTATTTCCTGGTAGCCATACAAGTTTATTTTCCATGTAGAATTAGTAGGATGGTGTTGGGTCTCGTCCCATGTCTGAAAGTATGTGAGGTGGTCTTTTGGATCACATGTCTCCAAGAGTTAAACTCTGACAATACCGAGTATGACAATTTCATGAACCTGGATAGAGTATAAAATAGTATGAGGGTTTTTGATTTTTCAAAAGAAGTAATATTAGGTGTTATAGAACCCTAATGAGAGGGTTAAAATAGATCTGTGTCTGGCTCATCATAACAATTTAAAACAAGAGTTTAGAATTGTACCATTGTAACAAACAATGTACATTCTTGAATTTGTTGTTCCTCTATACTTGCACAGTAGCAAGTGGTGTGTGAATTACATAAGTATTAATTATATAAGAAGCCTGTTTGGTTAACACTTTCGCTGCAGATGACGCTTATAAGCGTCCTCGCTCAATGTAGGATAGCGTCAGCCGCAGCGAAAGTGTTAAAGCTTATGCCACAGCACGAAATACAATAATATCTCTTATCTTCATATATTGAAGCAGATATACTTTGTCAGTTGCCTAATGTTTATTGTAAGGATAATTTAAGGAACCTGCTAGTCGGTTTTCTTCTCTCCAATCTTCGGCATCACACAACTTTCCTTTTGCCGGGAAAATACCTCAAAATTGAAAGATATTGAGACTTCTAATAATTGAGACAATTGTCTTGTTTAAACTTTTATATTGTAAACCTATGAACTCACAAAGGTACATATTAATTATACATTGCACATGTAATATCATCTTAAATACGAGAAGTTGTTTTCTCCATCATGTATCAGAGGCAAATGTACCATCCTTTTTCTATGAAAATACTAAGAAAAACAAAACATCCCCAAAGATATTACAATGTCTTCTAATGTCTGCACAGCTTCATGATTAATCTTAGACTGCACACTCTTAGCCACTTTGCTCCTCTGCAGCTCCAAAACTTCCACTCGTACGCGCCAATCTAAAAGTCTCTTGCGCCCTGTAAACAACATCACTGGCGCACAGTTTTCTGTTTCGTTAATAGATTGTTATTAGCAATTACTTTCTGTTGAAAAGCCATAATGTATGTAATAACCAGTTAATCGTTACGCTACATACTGTATATTTTCTTGTGAGAAATGAAAAAGATTGTTTGTTGATGTTTATGCAATGCTTTAAGAATGTGTTTCTAAATACTCTCACAGAGACGATTTCAATTTTTTTGTATGATTATGGTCAAACCATGGGGCTGCACCCAATTATGACAGTGCTAAACAAACATTGTGTTCAATCAAAAATGTGAGTGTGAAATTTCTGAAACCAAAGTGAAGTGCATGTTAAAAAAAAAAAAAAAAAAGAGGGGAAGGTCAATCAATTAGTGCAGGTATATAGAGGTCGGTGAAAGTGATGAGTGAATGTTTCTAACAGAATATGGTAAAAAGTATTATGTGTAGTAGCCAGTCAGTGTTTTAGGTGATATAACCCCAAAAAACAGCACTTACCTGTTCTGTTGGATTCTGGTAGGCTCCATTGTTCGTCGTGAAGAACAATGTTAAAGAGTATCCAAGGTGAGGCCACAGCCAGATCCCGTACTGCTCAACCACTTGACTGTGGAGCATCCAACAGATGTGTTCAAACTGCTGGCGCACCACTCATTATCTCACATGGTCAGTGACAACCTACCAACCCTTGCAAGCTAAAGCGTCCAGTGAGGATTAACCTCCACGTGCCTTAAAAGAGATCGGACACACTGTATACTGAGTGACATATGGACTCCACCAATAAGTGTTGGATAATGAACACTAGTGAGCATAACAGACCAACGCCCTGAGGCAAGTAGACAGACTTGAAAACTGTCAAACAAATATTTTGTATGTATAAGTGTAAACAGAGTATTCAGACATGCAAAATTGCCACATATATTTTTATTAATTGTGAGTAATAGAATAAGTTTAATGTGTGTGTTAGTTCATCATATACTTGCATGTAGTTAATAGTAAGATTCTTATCCTTACAATGATGAGGAGACTTAGATGATCAATAACTGATTTACATTAAGGTCCATATAATAATAATTAAAAAAAACTAATATTTCTGCCATATGTATAGCACATTCACTGATGTATGGGGTCGGATGTGACGATACACGAGGTAGGAGAGGAATGTAAAGGGAGTGGGAGATTTGATATATTTCTTAATTTATAAACCTTAACTTTCTAAAAAAATCCAACCTCTTTTTGCTAATCCCAGCACGTTATAAAGATATCACTGAAACAAATGATGAGTAGACTGTTCATTTGTCACAAAATATATGAAGAGAAAAATTAAGTTTTCTGCTGTCTGTGTGCCGATATGGGCGGGATGTATAAAGTTATTTTACTGAGTTTAAAATATACGTGTGAAATTATCAGAGGATGTATAAAATTCATTTGCATTGTGCCATTGATAGTTACACCTATTAGGTCTTAGAAGATGACCCCCTCACCCATAATTTTTTCCAAGTTACATGACTATTGTCGGGTTAACAGCCTAGCTACAGTATTAACATCACCAGACTATTAGAGAGAACCAACAATTCCTATTCATATATCTTCTCACATCTTAATCATTCATCCAACTAATTTCAATGACTTCTGTATTTATGTGGTGAAAGAGATTTGTAGCAGATCTTAGAAGCAAGTACAGTAGAACCCCGATTTTAGACTTTTCAAGGGAATTCAGTGAAATGGTGTAAAATGCGGGAGTAATGTTTTAAATGGTAAAATATGCTAACTGGATCAGTCTTGCATTTTCATAGTTTGTGATATAGGAACATAATAGGCATGAAAATACTTGCCAGGAAGTTTATAAATATAATAATGGTTATCCAAATTTTTACCACTTTATGCGCCGGGCACAACTGATAATTTTATGGGAAGTAGAAATTATTGACATAATTTCATTCATCATAATTGATTAGTCAGCAAACATATTATCAGTATTAATTATTTTGGTAGTAAAACTTCACAAGTTCCATTCTTTTTGTATTTTTCAATGTTTTGTATGAAGTTATGTGAGAATTTATTTGCATTATTGAGTACAAATATATGCATAATTATTTTTGTAATGTTTGCATAGTGTCGGCAACTGGCACTAATATCGCTTTTATGAGGTTATAATGTACTGTGCCCCCTTCAACGTGCAGAGAAACATACACAAGCAAAGCATCTGTCTCACCATTTATAAAAGTCACATAAAATACTTAAATATTTGCATTCCGCAACAATAATAAATTCTCAAAATGCGTCATGCCAAGCACGAAAAACTATCAGTTGCATAAAGAAAGCCAAGCTGACAATCGGCGCTTCTTTAAGTCAACTAGAAGCATACTGCCAACAACAAAACGTGAAATATACATTGGAATAAATGTAAAGTGTCAAGAAACTTGACAATGCGTAAAATTTATAAACATACTTTAAGGTGAAAGCCATAACAGCATTAAATTATGTCAATTATGTCATTTTTTCTTCACGAACATGCTTTCAAAAGCGTAAAATGCGGGAAAAGTGTAAATATATTAATGCAAAAACAGGGGAGGCAAATTAAAATTGTGAACATAGGAAACTGAACGGGACTGACACACACACACACACACACACACACACACACACACACACACACACACACACACACACACACACACACACACACACACACAAAAAGGAAAAAGGGGGGTAAATGGTGGGGAAACTTAAAATCCCAGAATGTAAAAATGGGGTTTTACTGTACAATTCTAGTACAAGAAAATTTATATAAGTTAAATGTGAAGCCTTCACTGCAGACACTGCAAGTTACGGTCTTGTTACAACAGGGCCAAATTACTACTGCAATTGGCAAAGGGAACACTAACATACTTACAAACTTTTGAAAAAGGGGGAGGGGGGGTTTAAGTAAATAACTGATGATTTTCAACGTACTCCAGCTTGACGAAGATGATAATATTTCTAGACTACAAAATACAATAATTAACACTTTAAACAGAATACTTTAATGAAATCATATCTAATTATATCATACAACAAATATTTGTAGATAAAAAAAAATCTATGTTAAATAGCAGCGGCCTGAAGAATATTGTTGTGTTGAAATGGAAGCAGGTTGACTTCGAAGGCAACTGAACACAGCACTTATACTGAAAGCACGTATATTACGAACTTAACATACACGCAGCACTGCCTGCCTCTCTGGCAGAGTACTCTACTATTTATACAAAGACAGAATGTACCAGAAAATAGAAGAACAGTCCACATAAGAAACAAGTAGAATTTACAAGTGAACATAAGAAAGATATAGAACATTCTGGAATTGTTAATTACAAAGAAATAAATTTTAGCCGGAGGGCGGGATGAACCAGCGACCTTCTACACTGCAATCGATGACGCTATTCCCTGCGCCACACCGGCAGTCGGTGTCCGTGGTCTCTCGTGGCATTGCTCCCTCACCTGGAAAAACAGCGATCCGCTGTTATGGTGCCTGTGGAGACAGCTGCAAAGTCCTGGATCTTTACCTTGTCATGGGTCCCCTGTATGGCAATTCAAGAGAATCCTTCCCTTCTCCATGATTATCGACGACAGACATTCCTGTCGTGGCTTCATCAGTAACATTACTGTCCTTAGCGTCCTTGAACAAGAAGCCATCGTCCCTACCTGCTCTTCAGGATCATAGTAAGGCTTCATGTGCAGGACGTGAACAATGTCTCTTCGTATTTGTCGTTTCGACGACGGCTCATAATCCTCAACTTCGTATGTGACATCTGACAGGCGCCGTATGACATGATACGGACCAAAGTAACGCTTCAGTAACTTTTCAGACAGTCCAACCTTCCGTACAGGGGTAAAAATCCATACCAGAGCTCCTGGGCTGTACACAACAGGTCGGTGCTTGTCGTTATACCGCTGACAGTCCTTCTCGTGGGCGTCCAGTGTCTGTATGCAAGCCTGTGGTGTCTTGTCTTGCGGTATTGTAAGTAAATGTCACGACTGGCAGAATTTTATCCCAATCCTTCTGCTCAACATCGACAGCATATTGGCCAACGTCTTGTTAAAACGTTCCATGAGACCATTTGTCTGAGGATGGTATGCAGTTGTCATTCTGTGGACAATGTCACACCGTGACACTACCTCTGATACTAGTTTTGACTGGAATACTTTTCCACGATCAGATATCATACACATGGTGCTCCATGCTTAAAAATAATGTCTTCTACAAGGAATTTTGCAATCTCTGTAGGTTCTGCAGGTTTGGTGACAGTGTAGCGTGTGAGTTAGTCAGTGCAGACTATTATCCATCGGTTACTGGTTGTTGACTTCGGGAACCAACTCGGTGGAATAGAGCTGCTGCTGGCAGAATTGGTACGAGATGCCCTGCAGATAATTGCGGCACATGCTTCCGTCGCTGGCACTCTTTACAGTGACTCACATAGTGCTTGACAGATCAGTAGAGACCTTTCCAGTAATACCTGCGTCTGATTCTGTTTAGGGTCTTCACGAAACCCAGAAAACCGAATATTGGAGCATCGTGGAAATATTTGAGAATAGCTGGCTGGAGATGAGTTGGAACGACCAGTAGCCATTTGGGGCCCAGTGGATCGTAGTTGCTCTTATACAATGTTCCGTTTATAAGTTGGAACTCTCCATGGGTCGGTTCTCCTTTCTCCAAGGTCTATATCATTTTTAATCCACATCTACATAGATACTCTGCAAATAACATTTAAGTGCGTAGCAGAGGGTTCATTAACCACTTTCATAACTTTTCGTTACCACTCCATTCTCTAATAGCGCGCGGGAAGAAAGAACACCTAAATCGTTCCATTTTCAATCGGACTTCTCTTATTTTATTGCAATGGTCATGTCTCCCTAAGTAGGTGCGTGCTAGAAAAATATTTTCACATTCAGAAGTAAAAGTGATTGAAACTTCACAAACAGATCACGCCGCAATCAATAACGTCTCTCTTTTAATGATTTCCAACCCAATTCGTGCAACATTTCCGTGACGCTTCCCCCCCCCCCCCCCCCCCCCCCCGTAGCGTGATAAAACAAAACGAACTGCCCTTCTCTGAACCTTCTCAATGTCTTCAGTCAGTCCCACCTCGTGAGGGTCCCACAAGGGGCAACAGCACTCCAGGAGAGGACGCACAAGTGTGATGTAGGCAGTCTCTTTGGTGAAGCTGGTGCATCTTCGAAGCGTTCTGCCAATGAAACATAATCTTTGGTTCGCCTTCCCCACAATATTTTCTGTGTGTTCTCTACAGTCAAAGTTGTTCGTAATTGTAACTCCTAGATATTTGGTAGAATCTTCGACCTTAAGATTTGACTGATTTATCGCGTAATTGAAGTTCAGTGGATTTCTTTTAGTGGTCATGTGTATTATTTCACACTTTTCTTTATTTAGTATCAATTGCCAATTTTTGCACCATGTAGAAATTTTGTCTAAATCGTTTTGCAGTTGCTTTTGATCCTCTGTTGACTTAACTAACCGATAAACGACAGCATCATCTGCGAACAGTCTGAGGGAGCTATTCGTTTATAAACACGAGGAAGAGTAGGGGGCCTATAACGCTTGTCGATGGCACTAAACACTTCATGTGAATAAAGGGCAAGCTGTGTTTCGCAAGAGCGATACTTTCTGAATCCGTGTTGACTGTTGGTTAATAGGTCGTTCTCTTCGAGGTAGTTCATAATATTCGAATAAAGTATGTGTTCCAAAATCCTACTGCAAATCGATGTCAATAAGATTGGCCTGTAATTTTGGGGATGATTCTTATTGCCTTCTTGAATATTGGAGTAACTTGGGCAACTTTCCACTCTTTGGGTACGGATCTTTCGCTGAGTGATTGGTTGTAAATTACAGCTAAGTACAGAGCTATTGCATCAGCATACTCTCAGAGGAATCTAGTTGGTATACAATCCAGCTCAGAAGATTTGTTTTTGTTTAGTGACTTAAGTTGTTTTACTACTCCAGGAACATCTACTTCTAAGTTTTGCATGTGCTGGATCTTACCTCTGTTCAGCTGTAACGTCATCTAATTCTGTGAGGGCTGAAATTTCATTCAGGCCATTGGGTTCTACTAATGGATTCCTCAAAAGGCAGTCGGCATCCTTGTGTTTGCGCCCGTTCTTGAATACCACTGTGACATCATACTCTCGGAGTCTTAGTGCCCATCTTGCTAGTCAACCTGATGGATCCTTCAAGCTAGTCAGCCAACACAAAGAATGGTGGTCTGTCATGACGGGGAATGTTTTGCTGAATAAATACGGCCGGAACTTGTTGATAGCCCAGATAACTATGAGATATTCTTTCCAGTTGTAGAGTAGTTTATCTCGGACTTTGAGAGTACACTTGATGCATAGGCTATCACTTTTTCAGCACCTTTCTGTACTTGTACAAGCATTGCACCAATCCCATAACCACTGGCGTCTGTTTGATGTTCGGTTTCTGCATTCTCGTCGTACAAGGCTAGCACTGGTGGGGAAGTTAGAGCCTCCTTAAGTGCCCGGAAAGCTCTTTCTTTTGTCTCATCCCAGTAAAACTTGGCGTCTCCCTGCAGAAGTACTTGTAATGGACATGCCTTGTTACAAAATCCTTTTATGAAATGTCGGTAGTTTGAGCACAGCCCGAGAAAACTTCACACATCACGAATGTGCCGAGGAGTTGGAAATTCCGTGACTGCCCTTACTTTAGTCAGTAAGGGAAAAATTGATCATTTTAGAAAACTGCTCAAAGACATGAATTGGAGTGATGTCTACAGTGCTAATAGTATGGATGAGAAATACAAAACTTTCATAAATAATGTCATCTTATTTAAAAGCTGCTTCCCCAAAACTGACACAGATTAGACCAAAGTCTACAAAGAAACCATGGATTACTCGAGGAATAAAGGCCTCCTGTAAGACAAAAAGGAAACTATACCTGTCAATTAGACACAGTTCAGATGTAAATGCTTTACTGCAAGATATTGAAGGTAGTAATACTGACATCAAAGCAAATGCATTATCAGAGTAGGGTAGTCCTTTCATACAACAAAATAAAGACAATATGGGATATAGTAAAGGAGGAAACTGGTAGAACCGGATATGAAGAGGAGCACATAGCATTTAGATTAGATGACAAACGGGTAACAGATGTGTGCAGTGTTGCTGCAATTTTCAACAAGCATTTCTTAACTATTACCAAAAATATGGGATTATCAGGGTCAGTAACTGCTGCAATGGAATATCTCACACCTGTGACTACAAATAACTGCAGTAATACGAGTATGACACTCACAACACCACTAGAAGTAATGTCCACCATAAAATCCTTAAAATCAAAAAATTCCAGTGGCTATGATAATATATCAACAAATTTGATTAAAAAGTGTGTTTCTGAACTAAGTGATATTTTGAGTTACTTATGTAACCAGTCTTTTATCCGTGGGACATTTCCTGAATCGCTGAAATATGCTGAAGTTAAGCCATAACATAAGAAAGGAGATAAAGAAATTCCATCAAATTTCCGTCCAATTTCACTTTTGCCTGCATTCTCAAAAATTTTAGAAAAGATAATGTACAGTCATTTTTTTTTAAACACCTTACCACTAATAAACTATTATCCATGTCAGAATTCAGGTTTCTAAAGGGTTCTGATATTGAGAAGGCTATCTACACATACCGTAAGAATGTACTCAATTCATTAGACAATAAATTACATGCCACTGGTATATTTTGTGACCTGTCAAAGGCATTTGACTGTGTAAATCACAATATACTTTAAAGCAAATTAGAATATTACAGCATAACAGGAAGTGCTGCAGAATGGTTCAAATTGTATATCTCCAATAGGAAGCAAAGTGTGTCAACAGGAAAGAGAGGTGTACTGAACTATCAGGCCTCATCAAATTGGGAACTAATAACATGTGAGGTCCCCCAAGGCTCTATCTTGGGCCCCCTGCTTTTTCTTATATAATCAATGACCTTTTATCATCGACATTATCGGAGGCAAAGTTTGTTTTATTTGCAGATGACACAAATATTGCAATAAATAGTAAATCAAATATAGCCGCAGAAAGATCAGCTAACAAAATTTTCATCGACATTAATAAATGGTTCTTAGCCAATTCTCTGTCGCTAAACCTTGAAGAAACACACTCATACCTGCCAACCTTCAAAATGTAAAAATCAGGAGATCCAGTTTAGAAAATCGGGGGATTCTTCAAAAAATCAGGAGATACGTTCTATCAAAAACTGCAGCGCACTTTACTATAAACCTTAAGATAACTGATTTTAGTCTTTTCCTATAATCTCATAACGCTACATAATAGCTACAAAAAAAAAAAAAAAAAAAAAACTTGCGTTAACCCCATTTTTGATTATATCCTTATATTTTGTAGCCAGTCCAGGTACAGCGTTTGATTATTTTGATCAAAACAAAAAAGTTCACAGCTGTATATTTATGCTATACTGCTACCTGGGAACATGTTACGGAACCAGTGACCCACATATAGTCATCGTATTTAATTGGTAAACAGTACTCTATTATAATGTAAATAAGCACTCTTCATGTACGACATGATCACTTTCACTTTTTTCAGCAATTTCAGTCTTTTATTGTTACACACTTCATTTTCTCTGCACGTATTTTGGTACATTGTTTTTTTCACCATGTGATGTGGAAATAGAAAAAATATTCCGAAAACTGCTTAAAATTAATTATATTTCTTGCCATCTGGAACACGTACCACAGAATTGAAATCCCGTAATCACGTGAAATGGCTGTTTACATGAAATTTGCCTTTCTGCAATTCGCGTATGGAACTGATGCCCATAACTATCCAGTCAAAAGGTTACCAGCGATTAAAAAACCACTCAAGTGATTTCACTTACGTGCACTGACAAAACATCACATTCAAAAACAGCACAACATGTGTGTTTGCAAATACGAGGAAAGAGCAGAAACAATCATTATATAAGTCAAGCGCAACTCCTAATATGAATTTCGATATGTATTTATTTTGAACTGATAAATGAACACAGGACTTTTGACCATTGGTGGAAAATCGAATCTTGGGTTTCAGGACAAAAGCTAAAAATCGGGAAAAATAATGGCAAAATCAGGAGGCGGGAGAAAAAGCGAAAAATCAGGAGACTCCTGCCTAAATCGGGAGAGTTGGCAGGTATGCACAGTATATGCAGTTTAGAACTTGTAAAAGGTTTCCCGCCAGTATATGTCTAGAGCATGACAACAAGGAAATAGAAGAAGTTGAAAGTGTCAAATTCATAGAATTACAGTTGGATGATAAATTTAACTTGGGGGGGGGGGGGGGAGCATACCACAGAACTGCTGAAGCGGCTAAACAAGTCCCTGTTCGCAATGCGAATGTTGTCAGATATAGGAGATATAAAAATAAAAAAAGCTAGCATATTATGAATACTTTTACTCCATAATCTCATACAGGATTATTTTCTGGAGCAAGTCATCAGGCGAAGCAAAAGTTTTCAGAGCACAAAAAAGTGTGTTACGGATCATTTGTGGTGTCAACTCAAGAACTTCATGTAGAGGGCTATTTAAGGAACTGGGGGTTCTTACTACTGCTTCCCAATACATTTATTCCTTAATGAAATTTGTCATTAATTTTTTTTTTGTTCCAAACCAAAAGCTCGGTCCATGGGATCAATACTAGAAACAAGAATAACTTGCATAAAGATTTAAAGTCACTTACTTTGGCTCAGAAAGGTGTCCAATATTCAGCAGTACACATTTTCAATAACATGCCAGCAGCAATAGAAAATTTAAATCACAATAAAGTACAGATTGAAAAGAGTCTAAAGGATTTTTTGGCGGTCAACTCCTCCTACTCCATTGATGAATTTCTTACCAGAAGTGATTGATTGTAACTTATTGCATATAATATTCACAAATGTGAATACTGTGTTCAGTTTGACTTCAGTACAAGTTTTGTGCAGTAATGTAATCATTGTAAATCAGTGTCAAATAAATAAATAAATAAGTAAATAAATAAATAAAATTAAAAAATTTTAAAAAATAAAGTAATTGCTAAGAATTTTAATATGCACCTAGTAAATTAGTAAGTAGTAATAAGTTTTTGTGTCCTTTAAAATGTAAATATTTTTAAGATAATTTTTTTTCCTGACCACTTCCACATCCACAAGGTAATAACATTTGGGGTCTGTGGAAGGTACATTGACACATATGCTCTCTTTTTGTAAGTATATATTGTGTGTTTTGTTCTGACATGTTCTACATCCAATTCGGATCTACTGCAACGAAAAGTACATCTAATCTAATCTAATCTATCTGGATCAGGACGGACACCATCTCCGTTGACTAGGTGCCCCAGGATTTTTATCTCTTTGGCGACGAAGAGACACTTCTTTGGATTGAGGCGGAGTCCTGCAGCCTGAACACACTTCAACACAGTTGACAGGCGACTCAGATGTTCTTCAAATATTTTTGACAAAACGACAACGTCAACTAAATAGTAAAGACACGTCGTCCACTTAAGGTGTCGAAGCAAGTTGTCCCTCATGCTTTTGAATGTGGCCGGAGCATTACATTATCCAAATGGCATTACTTTGAGGTCTAATAAAGGCCATCTTCTCCCTGTCAGCTTCGTCAACCTCGATTTGTCAGTAACCTGTCTGCATGTCCATAGTATGTAGCTCCTTTCAAGCAGTCTAAGGTGTCGTCAATGCGCGGCAGTGGGTAGACATCTTTCTTTGTGATTTTGTTCAGCCGCCGATAGTCGACACAGAATTGCAACGTGCCATCCTCCTTCTTTAGAAGGACCACTGGAGACGACCAAGGACTTTCCGAAGGTTGAATAATGTCATATCGCAACATCTTCTCCACTTCCTCCCAAATTATCCGTCTTTCAGCTGGCGACACTCTATACAAACACTGGCTAATTGGTGGATGACCCCAGTATTTATATGGTGCCTTATCTTGGGCCGTTTCGTCTAACTTTTCCCCTGCTGAGGTGTGAATGCACCCGAAAATTGACGTAATACAGCTAACACCCACTGGCGATGTTCCTTGGTCAGTCCGGACCCTATTAGCAGTTCCATGTTTGTTTCCTCCAGCATGTTGTCTGTACCAACAGCAGAGCATGGGTATTCGTTGATGACGTTGAGCTCACCGTCCTGGATTGGTTCAGCTGTTCTTCTGATACATATTCCTTTGGGGATAAGTTGCGACTGCTCCTGACAATTGGTGATCCAAATCTCTCCTCGACCTCCGGTAATGCTTATGATAGCCGCTGGTACGTAAATTTCTTTGGTGATCCTGATAAACGATTTACTATCAACTATCGCTCATCTGTGTTTGTGACTGCAACTCTTCTCATCGTCAATGGTAGGATCGTCACATTGTCAACGACAAATAACTTCCCAGAAAATTCTGTATTGTGTGTATCCGTCGGAACAACTTCAATTTGCAGCTCAGATCTTCCGTAGTCAATGATAGCTTGGGATGCCTGAAGGAAGTCCCATCTCACTGACATTATGACTACATTTTGTTAAAATGAAAAATTCAAATGGCTGGGCCCTATTGTTGATGGTTATCCTTGCGACAAGTTTCTGCTGGTTGAACGTACTTTCCATTCACGACCTTCAGCACAATTGCCCCCGAATCACAGAATATTTTCTTCTTTAGCATGCGGCAGTAATTATCCAACAATACAGAAAAAGACGCTCCTGAATCAATAAGTGCCCAGACAGGTTGCACGTCGACGAGATTTCCCGACATCTTAGCAACTGTCGTCCATGGACGATTTTCATCTGTGGCAGCCTCACCTCCGTAGATGGTCGCCTTGCTTAGTTTTCCTGGGTGCGGCGGGTGGTAACTCTGTATAACTCTGTACGGCGACAGTGAACGGCTGTAGCGCGTCGGGGAGCGACCTCGTCTAGGGTACGGCGATAGGCTTCTTCCCATAGGTCGACTCCTCAGCAGGTGATTGCCTGGGATAGAACTGCTCTGATGCCTGACGTCTTGGGGCAAAATAATCATTGAATACTCACCTTCTCTCTATGCAGTAGCATATGACATGTACAGGGTGCCCACAGTGGAAACAAAGTGACGAAACCCACACGCAATGGAAATATTTTAGATCTTATAGGTATGAACGGAACTGACCTGACCTTATCAATGATGTCTGTGTAGAGACAGGAATTAGTGATCATATCATCGTAGTGTCAATGGTGACGAAAGTTCATAAACCAATCAAGAAGGCTAGGAGCGTGTTTTTGTTGGGAAGAGCCGATATGCAAATGTTACGATCACACTTAGAAAATGAACGGGCATCGTTTAATTCCGGGACTATGGATGTAGAGGAATTGTGGACTAAATTTAAGTGCATTGTAAATAAAGGGTTAGAGAAATATGTGCCAGTAAAGACGATTAAGGATGGAAAAGATACACCGTGGTACAATAATAATGTTAGAAAGCTGCTGCGAAAGCAAAGACTGTTGCACTCTCGATTAAAAAAAAAACACGCAAATGATGACAGGCAAAAGTTAGTAGAGATAGTCTATAAAATGATTGACGCGCAAAGCATTTAATAATTACCACAGCCATACCTTAGTAAAAGATCTTTCCGAGAATCTGAAAAAATTCTGGTCCTATGTAAAATCGATAAACGGGTCAAAGCCCACTATCCAGTCACTCGATCATTCTGGGGCAGTAATAGAAGAAAGCAGACGGAAAGCTGAAGTTCTAAATTTAACCTTTAAGAAATCTTTTACGCAGGAGGACCGCACAAATGTACCATCATTTGATGAGCGATTAATTTCGAATTGGAGGACATAGTAATAGGTATTTCCAGTGTAGAGAATCAGCTGAGGGAGCTAAATAAGAAAAAGTCAGCTGGTCCGGATGGAACACCAGTTCGGTTTTACAAAGGGTATTCTGCTGTTTTTGCCCCCTACTTAACTTGCATTTGTCGCAAATCTTCAATTCAGTGCAAAGTTCCTAGTGATTGGGAAAAGCGCAGGTGACTCCCATTTATAAGAAAGGAAAGCGAAGAGACCCACATAATTACAGGCCAATATCGTTGACATCAGTTTCCTACAGAATATTGGAGCATATTCTCAGTTCGAATATAGTAAATTTCCTTGAAATGGAAAGATTCTATGAATCAGCACGGGTTTAGGAAACATCGTTCATGTGAAACTCTGCTTGCCCTTTTCTCATATGACATCCTGCGAGCCATGGATGAAGGGCACCAGGCGGATTGTGTTTTTCTTGACTGCTACACTGCAGACTGCTAACAAAGATACGAGCTTACGGAATAGGTTCACAGATTTGTGACTGGCTGGAAGACGGCGAGTGTTCATCAGGGGAGTGTGATAGGACCGCTATTATTTTCTATCTATATAAATGATCAGATGGACAGAGTAAGTTGTAATTTGCGGCTGTTTGCTGATGATGCTGTGGTGTATGGGACGGTGTCATCTTTAACTGACTAATAACATACAGGATGACAGACAAAATTTCTAGTTAGTGTGAAGAATGGCAGCTAGCTCTCAATGTAGAAAAATGTAAGGTGGTGTGCATGAGTAGGAAAAACAATCCCATAATCTTCGAATACAGCATTAGTAGTGAGCTTCTTGACACTGTCGCGTTGTTCAAATATCTAGGCGTAACATTGAAGAGTGATATGAAATGGAACGAACATGTACAGACAGTTGTGAGTAAGGCCGCGTATAAAACTATTGTACGACCATGACTTGAGTATTGCTCAAGTGTTTGGGACCCACAGAAGATCAGTTTAAAGGAAGAGATAGAAACAGTTCAGAGGCGAGCAGCTAGGTTTGTTACTAGTAGGTTCGACTAATGCGCGAGTGTCACGGAAATGGTCCAGCAACTCAATTGGGGGATCGCTGGAGGAAAGACTACATTCTTTTCGTGAATTTCTGTAGAGGAAATTTAGAGGGCCAGAATTTGAAGCTGAGTGTAGTACAATCTTGCTGCCGCCTACTTATATTTCGCGTAATGATCACAAAGACAAGATAACAGAAATTAGCGCTCGGACGGAGGCATATAGGCATTCTTTTTTTCTTCGTTCTATTTGGGAGTGGAATAGGAAAGGAAATGCCTAGTAATGGTACAGTGTACCATCCGCCACACACCTTACGGTGGATTGCCAAGTATGTATGTAGGTGTAGAATTTGAACAAAGTACATAATTGATTAAAACTGCTCACAGATAATAGACACCACTGAAGCAACAGGTCACATTACTGTAGGTATCACAACATAACGAACAACAAGTTTTTGTATTTATGCTACTGCACATCATAGAAGTACTGTACACACTGTTTTTTACTTTTGACGATAATGTCGGACTTCAGCCACAGATCCAACTTTATAAAATTCCAGTCTAGTAATGAATGTCTGATCAGTAGTGATGACTGGCTACACTACTACCCACACAAGTAGCTGCTCGAAAGACCGAGTGCAAGGGGGGGGAGAAGCGGGATGCTCGCCTTTTCTTCCTTGTGACCATTGGTCATAACTGAATTCACACAATAGCTTGTCCACTACCTGAATAATACTGTGAACCACATGTGGCCATCTTCACATTTCTTCCTAGAGTGATGGAATCTTCCAGTAGCACAACTGTAGTTTAAAACCTTTGAGTCATGGTACAGAAATTTGAGTAATATGAGACATTGATGTCTTGGCTGCCAAATCGCCTAATTTGAATGCAGAGTAACACATTACTAATCACATTGTCTGCCAGCTCTGTGGCCACAAGTGTAGGTATTCCGTACAACATACCTTCAAAACCAACAACCGTTCATACCTGTGTCGCACTAAGTATTTCGTTTGAGAAGTACAGTATGCCATTAAGCAGGATGTCAACTTTTTTGGCTTGTCAATATACTTTAACCTTTATAAGAACCAATTACTATGTCGAACAGCAAAGCTGTACCTGAAGGTTTAGTGTAAAGGTGCTTGACTGGAAAGTCAGCGGTTGCAGGTGAGAAACCTGTTAGATCCACCACTGATTTTTCACTGTTTTAACCTAGCCTTCACCTTTAACCAATGTGAAGAATCACTAGAAACGACATGGTTTGAATTTGATGTTAAATTGTAGGTCGTCCTCCTCCTCCTGGTTGGGTAACTCTGGTAGATTAGGGACTCTGAAGTTGCCAAAGTGGCATATAGATGAAAGATCTGCACCAGGCCACTGAGCTACACAAATAATAATAATAGTAATAATTGGAAGTTTACTTCAGAGACAGCACCAAAACCATACCGACCAAAGTGGACTGAAGAAAGGCGGCCTTTGAAGAGAAAATGAAGAAATATTGGGAAAATAATAAGAACCTTAAGAAATATTGATAAATCACCTGCTTATCGTTCTCCCATGGGGACATTTGATGATGATGATGATGATGCTTACATGCATTTCATAAGCACTAAATTGTATTTACAATGTCTCATTTGCTCAGAAGAGAACAGTAAATACCTGATTTATGCAAATATAAGCCGCGTGCGAATATAGGCTGCACTAATAAATTTACGAAAAACTTCACGTATATAAAAAAAGGTAAAGCAGTCAACAATCCGAAGATTGGTTTGAACACAACAGTGCTTTACTAGGCATGGTCCTGTTTGGAGGTGGTATGCCGTTGCCTTCCTCCGACCTGACTTACCCAGCCAGTTATAGGGGGACCTACAGTTTAACGTGGGTTCCGAACCACGGTGCTACTCGGTATTTTTCACATGAGCAATACTGCCAGAGGTGAAAGAAGTGGAAAGTGACAGATAAAAATCACAGGACCTGGCGGGGATCGAACCCGCGACCTTTGGATTTGTAGTCTGGCACTCTACCACTGTGCAACCGAGGCGCACCTAATGGCTCCTATTTCTCTGCAGCAAGTAAATGGTGTGTTAAAATTGTAGCTTCATGCGCTCTGCTGCTAAGTGGCAGGCCATTACGATTTCTCTGCAGCAGATAAAGCATCTACTAAAACCAATGAGTTGTGACCAAGACAGTTGATTCTGGTGACAGTATACAATATTGAATGAAATTTGACAATTTATTTTCACAGCATATCTGAATGCATGAAATACGTGGTCGATTCCTTTCGGCAGGCTCCATGAAGACAATGTTTTTTTTCTTCATTATCTGTATTTCATTATGGATAAAAAGAATTGTTACTTTTATGAATCTTATTTTGACCGAGTCAAGACTAGGATTACTTTTTCAATTTTTTTTTTTTACTTGTGTTGGAATCAATCAAAGTAGGATTCTTTAATCCATAATGAACTACTGATACTCAATGGGGGAAAAAAAAAAAAAAAAAAAAAAAGTCTTCATGGATTCCAAGGATGTTATTCTAACCTCCTTGATGGATACTGGCGAAACAAAACAACGACCACCTATTTCATGCATTCAGATAATCTGAGGAAAACTGATTTGCTGACTGGACAACGGTATATCAAGAAGCTGCCAACCATAGAGCAGGGACATTGATTATTTACTTCACGGTCAACACAAAAAAGAAATACCCTCACTCTACACAATTCGATTATCAATGAGTATTTCTATGTTGATTTCTATGATAAATGGGTTGCGCTGAAACATCTGTTGATACTGAATGGGGACATTCGATACAAGCTATATTGATATACGATTCATCAGTCGCTGCGTCGTGGTGAAAGTGAAATGGCTGTATAAACTCGCTGGCGAAGTTTTGCGAAATGATTTTGAATTTTTTTGTTTGAATAGAATAACTACTGTATTACCACCCACATGATGTGTATCTGACATGAAACGTTGTCAGAAGGAATATCTCTAATATAGGCCGCACCATGATTTTTCTAAGCAATAACTTAGAAAAAAAGTGCGGCATATATTTGGGTAAATACGGTTTCCATCTTTTTCTTTCTTCATAATTTTAAAACAGTGTTGAGTGGAAGGTTACTGACATTTATTGGAAATATTAAGGTAATCTTTTTGGAGCTTAACTTGGACAAAACAAATAGTATCAGTGAAAATATACAAATACTGTGACAGATATTTAATGAGAACATACATGCATTCATAATTATAACAGTAATAACAACAACAACATATAATAACATGAATGATAAGATCATACAAGTATGAGACCTTTAGTATTACACAACAAAGTTCAACATGAGATGGCTTCAGTTACACAATGGTGAATATAGCTGGGGGGAGGGGAAAAAAAAAAACACCACACAGTTCTGTTTCCTGGAAACATATATTCTAATACAAATTTTAAGTAACACTCAATAAATAAGATTTCAATTTAACATAGTAAACTGCTAGGGACAATGATATTGTAAAAGGGAAATGGGTACATTGTTTGAAGGGCTCTGGTTTTCTACTGCAGAATAGATCATGACTCAGTGAGAGTAATTGATTAACCATACATTTTTCTTTTGTCCTCAGGTAACTCTCATTATTTATTGTTATACACTGAAAAAAGCTATAATGTACACCTTTCCAAATATCAATTATGTTGGTGAATTAATTCAAGAAAATTGACCACAACTTGACTGCTTTGAATTTATCTTTTTTATGATGGGATTATTCAGTAGGAGCACTGCATGCAACATTTATATCCACCTGGCACGAATTTATTACAGGACAAAGCAAACCATAGACCTGGTCACAATAAGAACTAGCTATTACATGACTAGGAACATAGCATTATAGTTCACAAAAGTGCATGTTACCTGGGACTTCAAGTGTGATAAATGAGAGTGGAAAATGTCATTGTGATCGTTTGCTGTAAATGTTACTAATTTACCAGTGTATTAGAAGGATGAAATTATGACTGAAAGAGGATGTTGTTAAACCCAACTTAAGTAAGCAAGCAACAAGCTAACCAGAGACGGAGGGGGACAGTCATGTATCTCTAAACACATGCAGCAAAATGCATACCACAAATATTTAATTGACATATATAACTATGTCTTTAGTGAATAATTTCTGTGATATTATGAAGAACATTCAGAAAATTGTCATATCACATGGTGAACAGCCAAGCCATCAAAGATGGCAATCAGATTTGATTTTAATTGATGGTTGAATAAACAAGTTGTGAATAAGAGGAAGACGTACCTGCAGAACTGAATACAACAATATATTAACAAAGCTTAAGAATTACAGCAGAGAGAGAGAGAGAGAGAGAGAGAGAGAGAGAGAGAGAGAGAGAGTTAGTTTTGCTTTTATATGGAAGGTGTGAAGTCACCAGACATATCACAGTGACAGTATGATTATGTTTAACAAATATTGAAGTAATAAAATATTTAATGTGCTGCAGCACTGAAAATTTATGTAAATGAATAGCCGATGAAACAATATTCACATTGTCTGCAGCTAAAACTTCCCTTACATTGAGGCATATTTTTGATTGAACAAATGAAAAATATTATTGGCAAGAAATGTGACAACTGGTTACAACTTTTAACTACATCTATGTCAAACAAAGACTTTCAGCCAACTACAAGGTAGATTCTCCTGCAGATTTTGGCAAATTAATTATTATGACTTGTCAGAGTTAATAATGTTAATAACACTAAGAGAGGAATTAGGGTAACATTTACTAGTCAGACACATAGCACATTCACAAACTATGTCTAGAAAAAGTGATCACATGACATCTATAAGTCTGTAGGCAGCACTCACTCAGCTGAGTCATTAGATGAGCAACTACTTTTGCCAACCTATGTAAGTCTAGTCACACAATTCACTCTTTGAAACATTACCCCACCCCTCTTTTGAGCACTTTGACAGGCCCCACTCCAACAGTAGATATGATGTGCAAGTATTACTGTTGTACAAAAACTGCAGTCAATAACAACAATGGTAGAATGGAAGGTCCAGTAAGGAATGTTAATAATAATAATAATATGTAGATAGGGAACAACTCACCATAAAGACAAATGTTGAGCCGCTGACTGACACACACACACACACACACACACACACACACACACACACACACACCCCAACAACAACAACAACAACAACAACAACAACAAAATCCTAAATTTTTATCTGCGGTCTTCCTCAGAAAGAGGACACTCTTCCACACAATCACTCGGGCACACTCATCCACACACATCAGCATCTCTGGCTGCCCAACACAGCCTGTGTGAATGAGTGTGCCTGAGAGATTGTGTGGATGAGTGTCCTCTTTTTGAGGAAGATTGCAGATAAAAATTTAGAATTGTGCATGTGTGTGTCTTATATTTGTGTCAGTCAGTGTCTCAACGTTCGTCGTTACGGTGAGTTGTTCCCTATCTACATATTATTATTAAACTGCAGTCATTGCTGTACTCTATTTGAGCCTAGTTCACATTTACTTCTCATACTTGACATACTATAACGTTCTGATTAATAATGATATGAACAGGTCAAACAAGTAGACACAAGGAAAGCCAAATTTAAAAAGCACTGCTTCCCTCCTGGTTTTTTATTCTTAATGAACTATATCAAGGAAATGATTTCCCTTTCACTGCTGTCCTACCATTAAGACCTAAATCTATATAACAAATAATCAATACCATGGTATAATTGTCAAGCATCTTTTTTAAAACTTAAAAAATTAACTAACAATGTTTTTGATTATAAAAAAATTCTCACTTATTGCTAGCCTTTCCATTGCTCTAATTTTCACGCAGGTTCTCATTCCTCCTTACATGACTTAAGTATACTTTGTTTGAGAGCTTTTCACCAGAGATAAAATGAGGTGGTCACTGGGAATCTTCTGATAGGAGGAAACTAAACATGTAAGAAAATCAATTGCACTTGTCTTACACCTGAAAAAGCTCACATCAACAGTAAACTGTCTAAAAAAGAACTGCATGATCTGGGAACAGGGGCACATGCTCACTGGCAGGAGTGAGGTAATGGAATTGAGCAGTGAATGGCCAAATATTTAATAAAAGTTGAATAAATTACTTTCTGAAGAATCCTTTTTACTGCAAAAGTATACCCGAGGCATTATTAGCTGAAACTTACAACATTTTATTTCCACCAAGCTTCACAGTAACTAAATATGACTGTTGCTACCTACATATGCTCCTTTCTTTTGTATAAGAAGCAGCAGCTAAGTGATCTAAAACTCACTACGTTGTCTTAATAAACTAATTTTGGTATCATCTACTGAAAAACTTTTGTCAGGAACAGTTCTAGTATTTTTAAATGTAGATCCAGCATCATTGGCATCATCCT
This sequence comes from Locusta migratoria, assembly GCA_026315105.1. NCBI lineage: Eukaryota > Metazoa > Arthropoda > Insecta > Orthoptera > Acrididae > Locusta > Locusta migratoria. Next base: position 581,700,313 of record CM048745.1, on the reverse strand, counting down.
CACCTTCAACAATTAACTTTTGCTTGATTAAAATGATGACCAACATACAAATTATCAATACAAATTTAAACAGTACACAATTTTTTATTTCTATGTTTATAAAGTGATGGTGGCAATATGGAAATAGTTAATTTTTTTTAAAGCCGTTTCATAGCTAGACCATGTATTTTTTTTTTTTTTTACAGTTGGGACAATACAATGTTTTACATTGTGTTGCTTTCTGTCAATTTTAAGCAGACGTATAAAACACAAAAAATGTGATAAATATAAATGCATTATAGTTTTGGTGGTGATTATAACTGTCACACATTACACATAAATCAACAGCTACCACAAAAAAGTAATAGAATCACAGTTTGTATTCACTGCATGCATGGGCACATTCGGTATTCATTTATATACATCAATTCAAGGAACAATAGTTTGAGAAGGTTATGTTCACAAATAAAATCAGGTTCTTCCAACTTTCAACATACCACTGTAATCCTTAAATTCTCCCATATCACAGCACTTCACATAATTACAGCTATAAACACTGTTCGACACATTCCTATACAATGTTTGATACAGTTACAGTACACTGGATGGCACTACTGGAAGCTTCTGTCTCTTGAAACAGGAATAACACAAGTTTCTCCTCTAAGAGCAGCCTTACTTGTATGCAGTCTTCTTTCACATGACAGTGCCAAAAATAGTCTTTCTTGTATCAGTCTTCAAGCTCTTTTGGGAAAGTAAGTGTCTCATTCATGTCGAACTTGTTCCACTTCTCTATACTGTAAATATAAATAAATCTCTATTTTAAAGAAATCATCTACATTTCATTTGTTCGAATAAAATGGACAGACAATTAAGCAATTGTTATCTATTACTACTGTTGCATACAAATCCCAAAAATTAAGATCACTTGCACTCATTAACCATCAACTGTTCCCCCCCCCCCCCCCCTCTTCAATTATGCAGTATGTTTAAAGTTTGTGTCGCATCATTACAGAAGATAGTACTAGTGAAAAACAAATTAATAAAAAGAATTAATATCCAGAACAAATGCTTAGACACGACCTTACTAACCGTATAGACTACTAGCTTATATGCCTGTGCTTCACAAGGTTGTTGAAGGAGGCCTGTGTGTGTGTGTGTCATGGCTTTTCAGGGTTCCGGAATTCAGTCAGTAAAAACAGAATCTTTGTTGGATAAAATCAGTTTCATAGACAAGATGTCAAATTTAAGTAAAAGACATTGTCTGAAACAATGTATCTTCATAATTTTTTTTAATACAAAAGGTGAAACGGGCCAAAATAAGCAAAGAAATTTCGTTAAGTATTTAATACACAAAGTGAAATCAGTAACACTATGTTCAATGTTTGTTGGTATTCGTAGACATAAGATTGCTTAATTCTGTTACAGACATTCGCTTCCTTGTTGTACTACCCAATACTACTAATGCAGCAGCGGTGTTTATTTGTACTTTGGTGGACTACAGCACCTCTATCACTTGTTTGATGTACTACACAATCCATACTTCAAGCATAACCTACATCTAAAACAATTTCCCTGATTCCACTTTTAAGAAATGAAGTTGCTCCATCCAAATACATGAAGTAGTTTAGGACATCAGTATTTTTAACAGACTGTACTTTTTTTTCTTTCTTTCTTTTTTGTGATCTGATTGATGAAATCAAGCCTGTATGTTGCCCCAATTTCCTGTGAAAACCGCATGAAAATGTGTCAGTAGCCTTTCTTTAAATGTGTTTGCGAAACAGGCTAGAAATAGGAATATCTTCATGAATATTATACAGCTTACATCATACATCAGTTATAATCGCAATCTAAAACATTTATTTCATGATCATTAATATCTCTGGACAATGGGCTGAGGCATGGAAAGCTGAAATATAATAAGTATTTCCTTAATGAAGTAGAAATATCACTGAAAACCATTATTATTCTTACGGTTGGCTCTCTTTCCGTTAGATATGCTATTGTCGCTCCAAGCGTGACACAAACATCCATAGCAGTTGTATGTATTGTTAGACTGTGATATCAGTATGTAAATATATGGATCAAACACAGCGAAGATTGTATCACTTCACAGGAATTAACTGATGAAATCGTCAATGAAGTATTTCAGAGAATTATTAGGTGGTTCTCTGTAAATGGACACTCTTTAAATTTTGAAAAAACACAGTATATTCAGTTTCAAACAATAAATGGCATCACACCATTAATTAATATTGGCTTCAACCAGAAATCTATAGCTAAGGTAGAATATTCAAAATTTTTAGGTTTATGCATTGATGAGGGGTTGAATTGGAAGAAACACATTGAAGATCTGCTGAAACGTTTGAGCTCAGCTACTTATGCTATTAGGGAGATTGCAAACTTTGGTGATGTACAACTCAGTAAACTGGCATACTATGCCAAATTTCATTCTCTGCTTTCTTATGGCATCATATTCTGGGGTAATTCATCATTTAGTAAGAAAGTATTCATTGCCCAAAAGCAGGTCATCAGAATAATTGCTGGAGCCCACCCAAGACCATCCTGCAGACATTTATTTAAGGATCTAGGAATCTTCACAGTAGCTTCACAATATATATATTCACTTATGAAATTTGTTATTAACAATCCAACTGAATTCAAATGTAACAGCAGTGTGCATAGCTACAACACTAGGAGAAAGGGTGACACACTATTCAAGGTTAAATTTAGCTCTTTCACAGAAAGCGGTTAATTATTCTGCCACAAAAGTCTTTGGTCACAGACCAAATAGTATCAAAATTCTGACAGATAGCCAACTAGCACTTAAAAATAAATTAAGAGAATTTCTGAATGGCAATTCCTTCTACACATTAGATGAATTTCTAGATGAAAGTTAGTACTTTAGGTAAAAAAAAAAAAAATTAAAAGAATAAAAAAAAAAAAAATAAGTAAAAATTCAAAAATTGAGTGTCATGTAATATTATGTATTGACACATTTCATTTAACTGACATGTTCCACATCATTACGAAGTGTCGTATTCATGATCTATGGAACAAGTATTAATCTAATCTAATATTCATTGAGCTGTATCATATTTTGTAGAACATAGCAACCAAGAAAACGATTTTCAGAAATATGGTAAATTTGAAAAGAAAGTGTAAGTAGTATTTTCAAAGGGTAATAATCCTATTGCTGCCCCGAACTTCAGACGAACAACCGCAGCTCTATCTATTAGTTCTTTGCTGCATTACGCCATTCTTTCCAAGCATGAAATACATCTAAAACTTCAAATTATGGTATCTTTTACTTTACTGACATAATTTTGATGGAATGAAGCCCATATGTTGCCCCAGGATATTCTCTATTTCTGTAATCACAAGATACCCTCATGTTTCCTGTGAAAAACCCCTGAAAATTCGTCTATTAGTTTTGGAGATGTAAGAGAAAGATAGATATGACGATTGTCGATGAAGAACATTAAATTGTGATGATATTCTTTCCATTATCCGATTTTTATGAAATTAAGTCTATATGTTGTTCCAAGGTACACTGAAGTTACCTGTGAAAACCCCATGCGGTTTTGTGAAGTAGTTTTGGAGAAGTGGTTTCTAATAGATGAACAGACACGACATATATGAAAACACTTTGTGATTCTATTTTGATGAAATCATGTTGAGATCCTGAACCAATCTTCGCTCATGTTTCCTGTGAAAACCACATGAAAATTTGTCCAGTAGTTTTGAAGGTTGACGCAAACAGCCACAGGCCTACATTTACAGATTTATTATTAGTATAGATATGTTGTAGAATTTTAAAATTTTGCAGGAATATATTACTTTGTATAAGTGCTGTATACTGACAGTTCAATTTAATAAAAAAGCTGTAACACAAAACACCACTATGTTCCCTGCTTTTTGTATCTCTGCAATCTTTCTCCGATCATGAAACTTCACATAATTTTAGCAATGAGCATTATAAACATTTGTACAAATTTATGGTTTTTGGAATTGAAAACAATGCTGCAATTTCTTTATTCCATTCATTTTGTGCTCTCTATTTCGGAGCATTTTCAGTGGATTCATTTATCTAGAAATTACTGTTCACAAATCTATTGCTAACAGATTATAAACAGTTCACATTGTTTTAATCAAAATAAATATGTGATTAAAATGAAGTGAACTGTTTACTATCTGTTAATGCTACATCTGTGAACAATAATTTAATATCTAGATATACCAATTCAAAGATGATGCTTCGGTCTTTTAATAACAGGAATAATACTGTTTAAAAGTAGAACTATTTTGAATAACCCTTAGTTTGGCCATCCTTTGAATACCTATTGGAAGGCTCTATATGGCTTATAAAAGCACGACTTTTCTGAGGGTACTACCTGAGAAAATCACGTAAAACCATTGTTGTTGGGTAGCAAAATTTAAAATTGTGAAGATTTAGACTTCCATAATTATTAGTGGTTGCAATTCATCAAACTTATTGTAATATGTTGTTAAGATGACCTGAGAAAATATTATTATTACTATTATTATTTCTCTCTGTTATCTAATACATAACCACATCAAATCTTAACGCTATGTTCTCATGATTTAACTAGAAACATCATATTCCTACTGTCAAAAATCTCAATCATTTGTCATGAAACAGTTGAAAAAGTTTTGGTACCTCAAGAGCTCATTTATATTTATGGCAAACAGTTTATTTTTTCCTTTTTGTTGCAAATATTCATAAGGTGGTGATCTTATGGCAAATGAAATATTTTTCGATATCACTCTCTCCTAACAAGATACAGAGGTTCAAAGTTACCATACTTATACCTTCCACTGCTAAAACCGTGGATATGACAAAATATTTATCATCCTTTTTTTTCTGTTTTACAAAACCCACTTGCAAAAAAATTTCATATTTTTGCATCTTGGGGTTCTATATCAACATTTCATGAGGGACTACATTTATTTTTAGTTATTTGTCACATTTACTGTCGAGCATCAAATTAAGTATAATATTTAAAGGAACTTAAGTTTGCAGAGGTTATAACACACTGCATAGACAATGTGTCAGAAGAATGACAACCACATATCCATTTGGCCTACTTTACCACACACACTTCCCTACAATGCTATGTTTACAATTCCTTGATGTCTAAGAATGTGTCCTACCAAGTGAGCATTTCTTTTGGTCAGGGTATTCCAAAAATTCCTTTTCTCTGAATTCTGTTTAATAGCTCCTTGTTAGTAATGCAATCTACCCAACTAATTTTCAGAATTATTCTCTAGCACCACATTTCACTAGCCTCTATCCTCTTCCTGTCCGCACCGTTTATCGTCCATGTTTCACTCCCATACGAGGCAACACTCCACACAAATGCCTTCAGAAAGGACTTCCTTAGGCTTAAATCAAAATTCGATGTCAACAAATCTGTTTTTCAAAAACTCTTTTTCCCATTACAATTCTGCATTTTATATCCTCTGTACTGTGACCATCATTCGTTATTTTACTGCCCAAGTAACAAAATTCATCTACCACCTTTATTATTTCGATACCTAATCTATTTCCTTCAGCGTCGCCTGATTTTTTTTTTATACTGCATTCTATTACCCTTGTGTTGCTCTTGTTAATATTCATCTTATACACTCCTTTCAATACATAATTGGTTCCGTTCAGTTGCTTTGCCCAGTCCTTTGCCATCTCTAACAGAATTACAATGTCATCAGCAAAACGCAAAGTTTTTATTTCTTGACACTGAACTCTAATTCCTAATCCAAATTTTTCTTTGATTTCCTTAACAGCTTGCTCAATGTACAAATTGAGTAACATTGGAGGAAGAGCACAACCTGCCTTACTCCCTTTTCAACCATTGCTTGCCTTTCTCACCCTTCAACTTTTACAACTGCTGTCTAGTTTTTGTACAACCTGTATATAACCTTCTGTTCCCTATATTTTACGCCTGCTGGCTTCAAAATTTGAAAGTGGTATTTTAATCTACATTGTCAAATGCTTTCTCCAACTCCACAAAAGCTAGATATGTACATTTGCCATTTCTTAATCTATCTTTTAAGATAAGTCGTAATGTCAGTATTGCCTCAAGTGTTCCTACGTTTCTCCCAAATCCAAACTGATCTTGTTAAAATTTTGCAACCATAAATTATTAAATTGATGGTCTGTAATTTTCACACCTCTCCGTCTGCTTTCTTTGGAATAGGGATTAAAGACAGAGTATCCTGCCCGTTGCATACACATTATGCAACACGTGAAATAGATCAATCGTGGCTGGCTTCAGTAGCTCTCGTGGAATGTCATATTCTTCAAAGACCTTACTCTTCTGTGCTGTCAAATTCATCTCTCCATATAGTATCTCCTATTTCACCTTTGTCTATTTCCTCTTCCCTTCAATATTTGTTCGAAGTGCATTTACTTCGTAGAGGGCCTCTTTATATATAATTTCCACTTTTCAGATATGCCTTCTTTGCTGGGTTTTCTATCCGAGTTCTTTATAGTCATACAGCAGATTTTCTAGTCTTCAAATGCCTATATTTCCCGTAGTTATATATTCTTATATGGTCTTGTATTTACCTCTAGCCACTTCTGCCTTGCCATTTTGCACTTCCTATCAATCTCTTCTTAGTCGCTTCATTTACCACAATTTTATTTCTTCTCCTTTCGTCCATGGGTAATTTTTTTTAAGGTCTTGCCTTTCTACCTATTTGGTACTCTACTGCCTTCACTATTTCGTCTCCCCTCCTCTTCTGTTTTATTTCTACCATCACAAACACTTCACTTAAAAACTATGAAAGAAGGATGTATACATGGAAGAAACCAGAAGAGACTGGAAGCTACCAGATAGACTTTATAATGATAAGGCATAGATTTAGAAACTTTAAGACATTACCAGGAGCAGATGTAGACTCTGACCATAACTTATTGGTTATGAACTGTAGATAAAAACTTAAAGAGACTGCAAAAAGGTAGAAAAGTTATGAGATGGAACCTGGACAAATTGAAGGGACCAGAGGTGGTCGAGAGTTTTAGAGGGAGCATTGGGCAGGGATTGTCTGAAATGGGGGAAAGTAATACAATTGAAGAAGATTGGGTAGCTCTGAGAAATATAATATTCAAGGGCACAGTAGATCATATAAGCAGAAGGACAAGCCAAATAGAAATCCCCAGGTAATTGATGAAAGGGGAAAAATCTAAGAATGCACAAAGTGAAGCATGCAAAATGGAGTACAGACAACTAAGAATTGAGTGATAGAGCAGAGTTTATTAGATGTGGCAGTAGCCTGCCAGTTGCTGTTCCATCTTTGTATGAGCAGAGATCTCATCCACAATTGAAAATCCACTGCTGGGGTTGTCAAGAGAACTGGGTAGTGAGTAAATGCTGCTCTAGCCAACTGGTCAGCCCGTTCATTCCCTAGGATATCCACATGACTGGGGCACCAAAGAAAAGCAATGTAGCAGGTGGTATTACAAAGATCAGTGAGGAGATTGTGGATACAGTTGGCCAGAAGATGGGAAGAGTAGCACAGGTCTATGGCTTGCAGGCTGCTCATTGAGTCTGTACAGATTAAACACTGTCCAGGGCTGCCCGTTTGATAATATGAAGAGATCTACTAATGGCCATCAGTTCTGCTGTAAACACTCTAGCTGATACTGGCAGAGAATGGCATTCCATACCAATGCGAGATGTAAAAGCATATCCTGTATGACTGGCAGCTATCAAGCAATCAACTTAGATGATCGTGGCACCCTGAAACTCTTCACGTACTGGGTGCAATGAACGCTGGAAGATTATTGGGAAGATTGAAGCTTTTGGAACTTTGAAAAGATCCAACCAGTTTCATGGCTGCTACACCATTCAAGAGGGTATGCATGGCACATACAGTCAAGGGAAGAGAGATGGGAAGTGAGCTGCAACCCAATGGGCAATCCCACTTAAGGGCAAGTATCAGGAGGCCAAAGCCATTGCCTGCAATAACAACAATACGTGGAATGAGTAGGGAATTTTCAAATGGCAATGGTGAAGGACACCAAAAGTTGATGCCACCTAACCTGAAGAGGGAGGATTTCCACTTCGGCAAGGAGATTGTCAGCAAGGCTGGTCTGGAAGGCACCTTAACCAAGTGGACACTGCATAGGTGAACTGGGTCTAACAGTTTCAGGGCAGAAAGAGCCACGAACCTGGCACCCCGGCATTTAAGAGGCCCAAGAAACAGTGCTGCGTCAGAACTCCCAGAACACTTCTTGGATACTCAGTGCCTGGATCAGGATGGACTGTAGTATGATTACAAAAATGCATTACCCTTGTTTTAAAGGGGAGAGCTGAAAACCATGAGAGAGGGGCAAATGGCACCTATGAGCTGGCATTCAGCTGAGGGAGTGACTATTGGCCCAACAGAGCTCACCAACCCATTGATGGCGATTAGGGAGAGTACAACACTTATCACAGTACCCTATGGAATATCACTCTCCTGAATTCGCGAGGAGCTGTGTGAAGAGCTAACCTTAACTTGGAATGTTCAGTGGGATAAATTGCCATAAAAAATGGTAAGGAGAGTTGCAGGCCCCATAATGAAGGGTACTTAAATTATGACGATGCCAAGTGGTATCATAGTAGAGAGAAAAAAACTGAAACGAGATGTTGACGCTAAAGCCACTCTCACACGGAGCATGGTTCGCGAGAAGTTTCCTGGATGGCTCGAACGTCAGTCGGTTGCCGAGTAGGAATGCGGCCGAAACACACTGCGTCTCTCTCACACGGTGCAACATTGGGTGCGGAAGTGTGCAGGCTGGCTTTGCTGAGTGGACGCCAAGAGGCACAACACGGCCGAGCTGCTTTATTTATCAAACGATTTTGAAGAAACTATTCGGTAAAAAAGATTGATTCTCACACATCTTATAGCTGCATTCTTCAGCTTCATGAAGATCTATCTACTATTTTGTTTGTGGTTATAGTTCTTGTGATATTAACGGATTCAGTATAGTACTGCAAGAAATCCCAAAATTTTGCATTGAAAAATAGAGGTCGCTATGAATTTGCGTTTGGTGCAAGTTAGGTCATATGTTGCTGCGGATGAAATTTAGCTACAATATTGAATTATTCTTTGAAGTTGGAAGGACGTCGCTATCTATCACCAATCTCGAGATAATGGGTTGTATGTAACGCATTTGTTCCGTATCACGCGCGTCAGCGAAGAAAACGGAAAGAAATTTTCATAAAATCCCTTATATATTTTAAATGATTGGAGTTACCGAAGCAAGATTTTATCAAACGATAGCACGCAAAGGGGAGATTATTTTTTCCTATGATCAATTTACGAAACTTTCACATGAATCCCAATATTTAACAAAGTACAGATATTAATTAATAGAGTAGTGGGATTTTTAAGGGCCATCAATAGCTGGTGAAACGAAAATTGCTGTTTTTCTATGTAAGTGAAGAAGCTACTCATTTAATTTTAGAATGGGCAGTTTCATGAAGTACAAACTATCTTGTCCTCAGTATCATTAGTTTAAATATTCTGGACGTCTGATTACCCTGCCGTTTAGTCCCCTTACAAATCGGAACACTCAATGTTCTGTTGGTATTTTATCTGCTTAAAAATGTTAGTGAAAATAATATTTGTTAGGTCTGCTATGTTTTGGCAAAAGAAACAGATTTTAGCATCGGAACAAGGGAAGTTACGTTGTCAGGGACAGGATGTGAAAATACGTTTGTCAGAAGAAGACGAAAAGTCTGGTAGGGCACATAAATGTGTAGTTACATTGAAACTTAGTGAGGAATCAGTGAAAGTGTTTTATTTTATACTGTTTGTAGCTCGTATACAAAATATGTATATATTGGAACTCTTGTCGAATCCGCTACCGTAGTATATTTTAATGATGAAAACTGTGTTTGAAAACAGGCGAAAAATCTATTTTTGTATCTAAATCTTAGAAATACAAAAACGTTTAACTTACTGGAATCCTGTAAACCAGCCATGATGGTCTAAATTGAATTCTTTTGACAAGCTGAAAGATGTTTGCGGTAAAGAAACACATCGCTCTGTGTTGGCACACTAACTAAAATATATGTACTCTAAATGATTTTCCTTATTTCTCAGAAATTTGAATGTATACATATAAAATCATCTCATCAGTTTGTTCTATATCATATAATAACATACTGAGATATAGAATTCCTCTGTAATTTCAAATCAAGAAGCTATTTATTTCACAGCACTACTTTTTTCCTTTTTTTCAGAGTAATATTTCAGTGATGAGATTTCATTAATATGCAGACACTTTCGTTGTAATGCTAAAATTCTCTTCTTTTGTCAAAACAGTAGAGTTTACAAATATTCCTCCCACTAACGTTTTTATGCATTTGCAGTTGCCACATAATATTGAACTGTATTTAGTAATACTGAGAGCAAGACAAGTTAGTAGTATATGAAAATAATCATAAGCGGTATAAAATTAAACAAATTGCTCACTGACGTTGTAAAAATAAAGACAAAGCAAATTTAGTTTTACCAGGTATCCGTGACTCCTTAAAAGTCCATTACTTCATTGAATAAAATCTGTAGTTGCTCGAATAACGCGCTTCATATGCCAGTTTCGTAAATTAATAACGTGACAAACTTAACTTTGCGTATTATCATTTCATAAAATCTTGCTTCGATACCTCCAATCATTTATGAAATATAAGGGATTATATGAAAATTTCGTCCCGTTTTCTTCGCTGACGCACGCGATCGGGAACAAGTGCTTTACATACAACCCATTATCTCGAGATTGGTGATAGATAGCGACATCCTTCCAACTTCTAAGAATAATTCAATATTTCAGCTACATTTGATCCGCAGCAACATATGACCTAACGTGTACCAAACACAAATTCATAGCGACCTCTATTTTTCAATTTAAAATTTTCGGATTCCTTGCAGTACGCTACTAAATCCATATATATCACAAGAACTATGACCACTAGCAAAATAATATTAATTTTATCATGAAGCAGAAGACTGCATCTATAAGTTGTGCCAGAATCACATTTTTTACCGAATAATTTCTTTGTAATCGATTGAGAAAGACCGCACTTGGCTGGTGGGCGCGTGGCACTGCGTTCCGCCTGGAGTGCTCTCTTCGAGTTCCCGCCTCGCTGGCCGCAAGGTCACACGCCATAGGCGACTCCTGATTGGCCAGCGCAGGTAACATTCCGAAAACATGCAAGAAAAATAGGACACGCGCTATTTCCAGAATCCTGCAGCAAACGGCCCTCCAGCAAGCCGCAGGGCCGGCCGCTCGCCCGCCCTGTGTGCTGCGCGGCATGCTTCCCGCAAATCTTGCTCCGTGTGAGAGAGGCTTTAGGGAAGGCCTGTCTGACTACTGTTTCCTGTTGGAGTAGATAGTCTATCGTACACTGTCCCTCCTGGAACCCACACTGATAAGGTGATGGAAGTCAACGTGATTCGAGTACCCAGTATACCGGGTACTCAAAAAGTCAGTATAAATGTGAAAACTAAATAAGTCATGGAATAACGCAGAGAGAAGTAAAAATTGACCCACATGCTTGGAATGACATGGGTTTAAAAACAAAAAAACAAAAAAAAAAAAAAAAAAAAAAAAAAAACCAAGTTCAAAAAATGTCCGACAAATGGTGCTGGACAGTAAAACTTCAGTGATTGTGCATAAAGGAGCTGTAATGAGAGAGAGAATCAGAGGCACCAGAAGTGTCAGCATGTTGACCTTACCTGAAAAGGCACTTTTAATGAAGCTGTGGCGAGAATGATTTCGAAATTCGAAGCCACGGTTTGTTTAGACGATAGACCCTGTAGTGGCTGACCAAGCACAAGGCGTAATGCTGCTGAGACAGTTCTGGAAGAAATGGAGGCTTTAGCAGGTTCATCTATGCATGGGGAAGTCAGCGCTCGTGTAGTCGCACATCCCACCGGCATTCCATACACTACTGTTTGGTTGGCACTTAGGCATACCCTCCAATGCTATCCTTACAAAATCCATCGGCACATTAACTGTTACCTGGCGATTTAGTGAAATGGAGTGCATTTGCAGTGTGGGCTTTTCAAAATATGGCAGAAGATGATGATTGGTTGAGTAACGTGTTGTGGATCGACGAAGCTCGTTTCACGCTCTGCCCACAACTGCAGAATTTGGGCTACTGAAAATCTTAGAACTGTCGTGGAAACTATTTCCTGGCGAGAAAGTCACGGTAGGGGTTGGATTTACCCCATCTACCGTTATCGGGCCTTTTTTCTTCAATGCACTGCATGATTCTGGTTTTGAAACTGCTACCATGATGGGTGAAGGTACTCTGATATGTTACGGAATAGCATCATCCCCAGCCTGACTGATAAACACCTGCTGGAACGTACCATTTTTATACAGGATGGCGCTCCAACGCATATTGCTAGACACATGAAAGATCTCTTGCGCACGTCGTTTGGTGGTGATCGTGTGCTCAGCCACCACTTTCGTCACGCTTGGCCTCCCAGGTCCCCAGACCTCAGTCCATGGGATATATTGGCTTTGGGGTTACCTGAAGTCGCAAGTGTACCGTGATTGACCAACATCTCTAGGGATGCTGAAAGACAGCATCCGATGCCAATGACTCACCGTAACTCTGGACATGCTTTTCAGTGCTGCTCACAACATTATTAATCGACTATGGCTATTGTTGAGGAATGATGGTGAACATACTGAGAATTTCCTGTAAAGAACATCATCTTTGCTTTGTCTTAATTTGTTATGCTAATTATTGCTTTTCTGATCAGATGAAGTGCCATCTGTCGGACATTTTTTTAACTTTTGTTTTTTCTTGGTTCTAGTAGAACCCCATGTCATTCCAAGCATGTGTATCAATTTTTACCCCTCTATCTACATTATTCTGTGATTTATGAAGTTTTCAAATTTATACTGACGTTTTGATCACCTGGTATTTTGTGGGTAACCATCCTTTCAAACAATTGATACAGTACATTTGTCAGGCAAATTGGAGAGTAACTGTTTAGGGATGATGGATCCTTGCCAGACTTAAGAACAGGAACCACTGTACTGTCCCTACAATGTATGGGACAAACCCCCTTTGAACCAAATATGGCCGAATACCAGGAGGAGATGTTGCTATTGCGGAGGATTGAGGTGTTGGAGAAGTTTATTATGGATGGTATCAGGGCTAGATGCGGATTCATGGAAAGAGGAAAGGGCTAGAAGTAGTTCTTATTCGGTAAAGGGGTCCTTGTGAGATTCCTCATGGTAAGAGGTAAAACTAAAGTTAGAGGCTTAGGTCCGTTTCTGGAAAAGAAAGGCTGCTGGGTAGAAAGCTGTCGCTGATGCCTTTGCTTAGTGAGCTGCAAGATGCTCTGCAAGAACCAATGGGTCAGTACAGAACCTATTCGGTAGGGCAAATCCAGGAATTGAATATAGCCACTGGTAACCTAGGATGGAGCGGAGCATAGCCCACACCCATGATTAGAGGATAGAAGAGTCCTACGAAGAGACAAAACACTCCCAGCACACGTGCTTGGTCTATTTGATTATAAAACGAGTTTAAATAATGCAGTTGTTTAAAGATGGTAAGACCAGTGAGGGATGGGTGGCACTTAAGATGATTCAAGGCTCAACAAGTTCACGAATTGCTGTGGCAATAGTTGCATTCCACTATGACAATGGGCGCTGGGTTGAAGAATCCATTGGCGGGGGGATAGCAATGCTAATGGCTCAAGTAATCACAACAGACAGATCTCTGACAATATCATCAGTACAGACAGATGTGGAGGGTGTAGAAACAATCTGGGATGTATACCGAGACCAATTAGCAAGACAGAAAATGTCAGGTGGGAAGGAAGTGAAAGGAATCAGTGGGAAGTGGTCGCTTTTAGAGAGGTCATCGTACGGTGACCAGTGAAATGAAGGGAAGAGAAGAGGAGGAGAAGGGAAGTAAGTGAAAGATCTACAACAGAAGTGCCATGAGCATTACTAAAACATGTTGGAGAACTATTACTGAGAAGACAAAGGTTGTGATCAGCAAGGAACTTTTCTACAAGGCAGCCCTGGCTAAATCTATGAGCACTGCTGCAAAAAGGATGATGGGCATTGAAGTCCCCAAGGATGAGGAAGAGAGGGGGGAGTTGCTGAACAGAAGAAGGTGGCCTGTCGGGGGATGGTGGGATGGGGAGGGAGGGAGGGAGGGAGGGAGGGAGGGAAGTTATACATTACTAATTATTAATGGGGCATCTACCTGGACAACAACTGCTTGCAAGGTAGTACACAGAGGGATCCATGTACTTATAATCTCTATACAGATTAATGTGCAAACTCCATCTGATGCCTGTAGGGAGGCTAACCTGGTTTCAACAGAAAGCACAGAAACCACAGAATGTGCATCAATAGAATGTGATTCCTGCAGTGTGATAGAAGCTATGGAGTAGAAGGAAATAAGTCGTTTTAACTTCAGGAGGTGACAGTAATAGTCATTACAATTCCATCGGATGAATACCACACAAGGATCCAGATGGGAGGCGAGCGGGTTGTAGTGCATCACACTTGCTGGGTCAGCAGTCTGTCACCGATAACGAAAGGACTACATCTATAAACATTGGATCAGACGCAAAGCTCAAAATATTGAGTTGCTTGTGAGGCTGGCACCTAAGATGGCACTGGAGGGGCCTTGAGCCAGAGAGAGAGCGCTAGCATCAATGAGGTCTGGATTGATGAAAGTGTGATCTTGGTATTAGGGGGAGGGAGGTGGGTGGGTGATGAGGAGGAAGGGGGAGGAGTACAAGATGCAACAGAGGCAAAAATTGATACCATAGCCATCAGATTTATCTGTTCAAATTTTTGACAGACCTCATGGTAAGTGATCTCAAGATGTATTCCTGTATTTTCTTCTTTCTTTTGTACAGTGAACAGTCAGGTGAGTGTGAAGAATGATGTTGCTGGCAACTGACACATTGGGGGGGGGGGGGGGGGGGGGGGGTGAAACGCAGGGGTTCCCTGGGCATCTGCATTCACCACATAAGAGGGACTGCTGTACAATGGGAAGACATATGTCCAAACCACATATACCTGGAACATCTCGTGGGAGGTGTGATGTATGGTTTCACATTGCATTGGTAAATCGTGGCCTTGGCCTTCTTTGGCAGAGTATCCCCCTCGAAGGCCAAGATAAAGGCACCTGTATCAACATGATTGTCCTTAGGCAGAGGTTCCAACTTTCGAATATGGCAAATAGGAATACAACCTGATATGCATTAGTGTGAGTGAGGGTTCTAAGGGGGTCTAAGTGGAATAAAGAATTATCAAAATTGTGAAAACAGTTTCTGTAAGGTTCCAGATGAGATAGGGCTAGCATACTACAATATCATTAACAGTTACTAGGAATAACACATGCAATAAATCTGTTTATCGATCACAGATTGATTTCGGCTAGGTAACTAGCCATCATCAGTATCATATATAGTAGGCATGTTTTGCAAGCTGCCATTTATATTCAAGTGCACTTGAGTTTAAATGGCAGCTTGTGAAACATGCCTAGATATATGACACTGATAATGGCATGTTACCTAGCCGAAATCGATCTGTGAGTATCAGATTTATTGCACCCGACCATTGTGTTATTCCCAGTAATTATATCAACGGTCACTGTGCACAACAATCCAATTATGGAATCAGACATAACTTAGTAGCTAATTATTATCTTCCTCAGAACTGAACATCTTAGATTTAGTAATTTCCAGATTAATACTTATTTATATGGACTATATATCTATATCTAACAAGGCGATTACATGGGTATTGGATTATACAAGTTCTTTATATTTACGGTACCTGAAGTTCAGAATTTAAATAACCAGCCAAAGCCATTCGACACAACTCTAAAAATTTCGAGATAATCAACTTTAATGTTTCGCAAAGTACATGTATGCAGTAAGTACCAATGGTAGCTGCATCTGTTCTTGTAGCTCAGGTGGTAGCGTACAAGCCTTCCAACTCTGGGGCCGGTGGTTCAAATCTTATCATGGCAGACTTTTTGATTTTTCCCCCCGTTGTGTTCGAACACTTACACAATTTTAATGTCTCATGGTAATTTTTACGAAAAGTGCACGTTTTTCTTTATTCATAATTTTCTATATTTTATGGAAGTTGTTAATAATAATAGTCCATCAAAAAATGTAAGTTACTATTAGTTGATGATGGTAATGTTTGTTCAGTTTGTAAACTAAGGCACTGTATTTGAAAAGTCATCTCCGTAGCTACTAATGACATTTTAAGAAGCTACTCTACTCAACTATCATTTTACTTGATGACAAGGATTTCAACTCGTCTACATACACATAAACAAAAACTGGAACAAGTGGAATTAGAGATCCCAAAAGGTGTTATATAACTTATTAGGAAAATGGGGAAAAAATATGACCTAGTGGGATTTGAACCACAGACTCTATGGTTATGATGACAGTATGCTACCAACTGAGCTAAACCGACAGATGTTGCAACCGTTTTAATTACCGGTATTTATGTGCTCTTTGCAAACTTTTAGAGACAACTTTCTCAAGAATTTTTGAGATTTGCATTGAATGGCTTTGGCTGATTGTTATTTAGTTCTGAACTTCACATGCCATAAATACAAAGAAATTCTAAAATCTGATGCCCATGTGGTCTCCTTGTAAGACAAAGTACTCATTAAAAATTACACACGAACACATAACTTAAAATCATAACTTAGGGTGAGAGTGAGGTTAAGATATTTCGATGAGTGCGCAGCTTAAGAAAGTCACTTTCTTGGCAATACTCTACTGATTTTTTGTAAATGTTAACTGATGACATACTTTTTTTTTTAAGAAATTATTTTAATGTTTTTCTATTAGAATGAATTCAATGTTGTGTTGAAGTGCTAAGAGTTTGTCGAAATTCTGTTTTTACGCACAGAATTGTCTAAGTTACTCTCAGTAACAATGATTTCCATGAGGACACACTAGGTGGTGTTGCTCATAATCAGTTTATTTTTGTCGATAAAAATCACACAAAAAGGAAAACAAATGACACCGATTTGTTATTTAAACCTCAAAATCTGAATTCAAACCACTCCAATCGTGAACTCATAATTTTGAACAATTTTCGTAAACATTACAATTAAATCTTAATGGTTGGAACCTCTGCTTAGGGCCTCTGCACATGGCGAACAAAATTAACACCTCACTATTCCATACTAGCTCCGAGTTCATCAGTTTGGAGCAGGAGGTAACAATGGAAAATAACTCCCTGAACCATGTTTAATGACTGTTGAGGGGATTATGGACATTGGGATGTCGCGCAGATGGTTGCTGGCACACAGTGCTGCAGACTGGGCAGCAAGAGACTGTTTTAATGAACAGGGAACCAGAACATATCTTGCTCATTGATTCCACGTTCCCAATCCTATCTTCAATGTTTTCGATGAAGAACAATGGCTTGGTGGTAGTGGTGAATGTCCTTCCATCTGTCCTGGTACAGACCAGGTAACGCTGAAAGGGTTTCATTCCGAGTCGACAAGCCTGGCCTCCCAAGAGGTAGACAGGGAGGGGAAGGTCCTCATGTCATAAGTAGCAGCACTTAAAAGTGGCATTCCTGCCTTCAGACACTGCCGTAACACAGCCATTTTTTAGTTTCAGACGTTTCATGGTGCGAATCATCTGCTCTAGTACCATCCATTCTGATTAAGGCCTCTCCCCATGGGCACCAACCCAGCCACTGCAAAGCCACCTGGCACAATGGCCACAGCCAGGTGACTTGATACCCCAGAGCACACCTTGGCCTGCATGAGGAGGTTACAGCTCAGATAACATCATTGTTATCCCTGTGTTGTCAGGAGGCTCAGCCATAAAGACACATAACAGTCCCCCCCCTCCCACACACACACACACACACACACACACACACACACACACACACACACACACACCTGGAATAGGAGACTATGGGGAGGGAGGGAGGGAGGGAGGGAGGGATGGGAATCCACACCCGCTGTAGAGGCTAGGTGGGGGAGTGCTTCCCTGACTGGCAGGGGACTGATGACCTAGATGTCTAGTCCCCTCAAAATAACAACAACCCAGACTGGCTTACACTAACTGAAATTTAGTTATGAAGGTCAAACCTCGATGGGGATAGAACTAGATCAAATCTTTTTTTTTGGGGGGGGGGGGGGATTACAACAAACACCTTTTAAACAAATTAAAATATTATGGTGTGACAGGAAACGCTGCAGAATAGTTTAAAATGCTGCGCCAGTTAGCAAAAAGTGTCAATAGGAAAGAGACATATTGAACAATCAGGCCTCATACAACTGGGAACTAAACATTATAAGAGTCCCCTAGGATTCCGTCGTAAGACTTCGTATTTTGTTATACTTCAAACTTGCTTAAAGTAAGACCTAACACACAAATAGGTTGCTGCCAAAAGTAAACAATAATGCATATTTATAATTACCTGGGAAACTTTGCTTGCAAATTCATGGGCTACAGTCTCTGAACTGAACTTTGCACAAAATGTTTTAGATAGGCCAGGTTCTATACAACTGTCCATGCCTGTCCATTCACAATCCCTTTTCTTCACCTAAAATGCACATAAAAATTTAATATTTCCATCTGTAAAAACAATAGACTCTTATCTGAAATAACAAATTTGATTACCTCAACATTAATTTGTTTACTAATTATCATGTTACACAATGTTTCAGTGCTTCCATCTTTGTGCATAACAATCTGTGCTATTTGTTTTGCCTTATTGAACTGTATCTTCAGATCACCAAGGCCTAAAACTTTCCACTGATTACCATCCTTTATAGTAAGTGTTGCTCTCTTGTCAAATAGGGTACTTTCCTCCATACTGTCATCTTTAGTACTATAATTATGTACACTGTCGTCATCATCATCGTCGTCGTCATCATCATCGTCAACATCTCCATCATCATCATCATCATCGTCGTCACCGTCATCACCATCATCCTCGTCATTATCATCCTCTTCCTCATCATCATCATCATCATCATCATCATCATCATCATCTACCGATTCTTCACTATCCTCATATTGTCTGTCTACCGTAGAGCTGCTGGTAATTTCCAATTCTAATGGACAGATGTAAAAGATATTAGAACAGAGAGGAAGAGGCAAAATAAGAAAAATGAAGAGCAAGTAAAATCCGTTTAGTGCTGTATTATAGACATAATAAGAACAACTTCTTGTTATCTGAAAAGTTTAAATTATAAAATTACCCTTCATTTATATATACTGGAATTTTATTAAAGATGTTAAAATGACAAGATATGATGAGTATAGTATCAAGATTGTGAAAATAATTTTTCACAATATGTATGAACAGTACAGCTATCACAGTACTGAGCTTTGAAATATTTTTTAAAATATAAATCCTTTCAATGGGGCCTTTCTATGTAAGGTACTGCTACTATAACACTATACAATATTACTATTCCACTGTTAGAATATAATGATTTACCTCTTATTTTTCAATAAATTACATCCTCATTATTTGTTACCATTCAGTATGAAAATGTTCCTGCTGGAACAAATTAGACAAGGTAGTTCTTTTTCTTTTCACTATTATAAAAGAATGTT
Source organism: Locusta migratoria (assembly GCA_026315105.1). Taxonomy (NCBI): domain Eukaryota; kingdom Metazoa; phylum Arthropoda; class Insecta; order Orthoptera; family Acrididae; genus Locusta; species Locusta migratoria. The sequence goes on along the minus strand of CM048745.1, from coordinate 581,680,711 downwards.
CACATACTGAAGAAACAAACACAATTCAAATAGTGCTATACAGGGTAATATTTTATAGGCAGAAAAGCTTTTAAAAATGACATTATGTTGAAATTATTAAGGTGAGGGAGTATGTTAAATACCAGTTTGACTAAATGATATAACATCTTCAGCCATCTAGTAACATGAAGTAACATGAGAGAATAGCTACAAACTGTACTAAAATTGGGGGGGGGGGGGGGGAGAACAATGTGTGTCACACTAGCAACAAGAACTTCCAAATCGAGGGTTAAAAATTACATGCCACTCTGAGAATTATGATGCCTTATAACAAAGAACAAAATGTAATGTCAGTCCTTATGAATCTGTTGTAGTACAACAAAAACAGTTAATTTGACGAATAATTAAATATGGAAATATATATACAACTGTGATATTATAGTAAAAAATAAATTCAGCTGTTGGAGATCATAATGCATGTTAATTACTGATGTGATGCCAGTGAAGTCCTCAATGACAACAAATGTGTGGAAAAGCACCCTGGATTCAAGAACAGCCCTGTTTGTATGTTTCTACTTTCTAGAAGTACTGAGGAATAATTATTCAGAAGTTTCAGTTTGTGTACGTATACTGTATATAGCTCCAACCAGATTCAGTTTATTTTATGTTCATGTAAGTGTGTGGCAAGTACTAAATAAATTGTCACGAAGTTTCAATCAGTGTTTGGTAGTCAATCATGTATGTCTTTTGACAATACTTTGTGGCATTATTCTGGTAGAGACTGATTAAAGCTAACCAAGGATTGTATACATCGTTGTTGCAATGTGGCTCCTATCAGGCTGTGAGGAAGGTGTCATTTACATTGCGAGAAGCCAGAGTTCAAACCATACCGTACTCAGTGCAAGTCTGAGACTGAAGTAAAGATGTCTAACTTGACGCCATGGTTTGCCGATGTGGTTCAGACCAAAACAAGTGTGTAAAGGATACGAGCATATCTCAAAATTCAACAACTGGTATGAGACAGTATATTCAACAACTGGTATGAGACAGTATATATGGATAATGTCTGTATGTGGAGGATATTGTCAAGCAATGATATGAAATCAAACACAAACTGAAAAGCTGGGCTATATTCCAGACGGAACTGCAGAAAATATATTTATAGATGCGCAGTCAAAGAAATGCCAAGCATAAGACCAACTGAAGTGTACAAAGAGAGACTATGAAAGCATACATCACACATTAAAGATGTCTTGTGAGTGTGTAACATGATGAACACTAACATACTAACATGAAGCAGGAACAAAGTTACACACCTTATGAAAGGTGTTTCTGAGGACATGTATCAGGCACTATTCATGGAGAAGATTTTGAAAGCAGGCGATTTCATAAAATGATAACAGTACACTGATATGTTGCTTGAAAAAGGAATTGGGACGTAGCAAGTTTGAATGACTTACGAGTGTTGTATCTACGCCTAGGAGATAGAAACCAATCTTTCAGCCACCATACATGAAATAGAGAATACGTTCAAAAGGTTCTAGTAGAAGACAGCAAGCCGAGAACAGAGATTCCTCAAGAGATCATAAGCGAGGAAGTGGTACAAATAATGTCTCTAATCTCCCCCCCCCCCCCCCCCCCCCCCCCCGTTTCTATCTGAAACGTGAAACAGTTGAGACCTACAATGCAGCATGAAGAAACAGATTATGCCCCGAGGAAATTGGGAATAGTTTAGTTGCTTCAGCAGTTGTCTGGTACGGACCTCCCAGGTGAATTCATTAGCATTCTGTAATCCCAAGAATTTAATACTGTCAACTACTATCCCCTTTTCATATTTTAAGACATATACAGGCAGCAAACTTTATACAAGTCCAAAACTGCTATAAGAGTTTTCTCAAGGTTTAGTGATAAACATTTGACTAGTAACCATTAATTAATTAATGTCCATGAAAATTTTATTAGCTGACCTTCTAAGGATGTACTTTATTTATTGCAAAATTTTGTGGCATCTGCCAATAAAAAACTTGGCATCCACTGTCACTGATAAAACATCTCTTCAATATACAGTGGTGGTCAAAATAATAGAGCCACCTGGCAAAGGTTTGGAATAAAGTGCACACTTATTACTAGAGATATTTGCACTATGATGGAAACAAAATTCTACGTTGTACAGGGACCATTACAACAAAGTCACATTGTACCACAGTCCGTTATACAGATACCACAACACAAAATAATCAATAATATTCTAAAGAATACCGGACCACAGGGTCAAAACAGAGCCAAATGACAAATATTTTGTACCTGATCTCAGTCTTATGAAATTTACAGGAACAATCTTTTTTGCAGAGGAGTGCATTAATACTTTGTGGGATAACCCTTATTTTTTGAGGATTGCCCTGCACGTCTTACCTATGGAGTCTACTAAATGCCTGCGTTCGTTGCTACTGACTCATTTTAACCAATAAGATTCTTACCTTTATGCCTCTTTTTGCACATCTAGCGCAAACGCTTCCTTTTGCATGACTACAGAGAGCAGCAACATATTACCTAATGTCTAAAATGGACTGACAACATGGCACTACTCATGGTGGAGATTTTGTGAACTAATAGATAACATAGTTCTTAATCTTGTCAATAGAGGTTTCTCTATTATTTTGACTGCCACAGAAGAAAAGCAGGGGTTTTAAGAAGGAAACATGGGTAACTCTATACATATAGTTACCAATTAGATGAAGCACGATAGTTCAATATGCATCTCTTTACTATTGACACCTTTGTTTCCTGACAGATATATACAATTTGACCTTTTCTACAACATTTCCTGTTACACCGTAATATTCTAATTTGCTTGGAAGGTTATTGTGATTTACACAGTCAAATACCTTTGACATATCACAAAATATACCAGTGGCCTGTAATTTATTGTCTATTGAAGTAAGTACGTCCTCACTGTAAGTGTGGATAACCTTCTCGATATCTTAACTCTTTACAAATCCAAATTGTGACATGGATAATATTTTATTGGTGGTCAAATGTTTCGAAGACAACTTTAACATTTTCTTTCCCTAAAATTTTTGATAAGGCCGGCAAAAGTGAAACTGGAACAAATTTGATGTAATTTCTCCCGTTTTAAACAAAGGCTTAACTTCATCATATTTATCCCATTCAGGATGCGTTCCACTGATAAAGTTTAAAATAGTAACTTCAAATATCAGTAAACTCAGAGGCACACTGTTTATTCAAATTTGTGATATATTTTCATAAGCCTGGATTTTTTTTTTAATTTTAAGGATTTTATGTAGGACATTATGTGTAAGTGGCTTTGTGAGTGTCATTTTACTGTAGTTAGTTGTAGTGAGAAGGGTGATGTATTCCATTGCAGCATTTACTGACCTTGTTAACCCCATCTTTTCAGTAATAGTTATGAAATGCTTATTAAAAATTTCATTAACACAGAACAAACCTGTTACATGTGTACCATGTACTCTAAATGCTATGTGATCGTCTTCATCTCTGGCTCTAACAGTCTCTTCCTTCAGCTTCATAGTGGCTTATTTATGCTACTGGCCATATACTAAGTACAATTTTGGTAAAAAACTTAGCTGGGAAAGAAAAGGTAATAGGATGTGCCTCCAAGACACACATGAAAGCTGAAAGAAACTACAGAATGAGAGTGTCTTGCTGTTTTTGGGTCATCTGATGATTTTGGCAGTATCTGTATGGTAGGACACTCACTGTTGTTTAAAGACTGTTGGTTAACAGGCTTTAAGGGTCTATCAAGGCGATTCAAGAGTACGGGTACTATGGCTTCAAAAGTATGAAGGAAGGAAGGAAATTAGGATTTACATTACTATAGTGTACAAGAGTGGAAGAAGAGGTCAAGATGCCAACTGCCTCTCAAAAATCAAGAGGAACATCAGCAAGAGAATCATGATGATGATAGTCACTATCTTGCTTTACTCCATTCTTTCTGACAAACAGAAAAAGGATTCCAAGCTATTACAGATTATGCATGCCTTCAATCGATCAGAGAATGTGAAATGAGAATTTAAGGGACTGATAGTTCACTGAATCCCAAAGTTGGAAGGTCCAAAATATTTAGCGAAGAATGGGATGTACATCACAACGCTAGATTAAGTATGATCGGAGGGTGTGTTTTAGTTGCAGTCCACGAAAGTATTCCTTCAGTGGAGCTCAAAGACTAGAGTGACTGTGAGGTTATGTGGACTCTTAACAGATATAGGTGAAATCAAGTTAATGGTTGAGTGTTTCTAGTGGCGTCACGGTACCACCGTCACAGTGCTAGAGTCATTCACAGAAAATTGGCAATCAAAAGCACAAAGATGCCCGGACCATGCTTTAGTAGTTGGAGGAGTATTCAACCAGCGGAGTATAGACAGACACCTATGCTTTCATTACAGAGTACAGACAAGTAATATTGTCACCTAATGTTGAGTATGTTTACCGAACACTACTCTGAGCAGGTAAATCATCAGCGCACACACACAGTGGAAATATTTTGTATATTATAGCTACAAACAGGCCAGACTTTGTCAATGATGTCACTTTCGAGTCAGGGGTTATTGATGTCATCATAGCAACAATTGCCACCATAGTTAATAAACTAGTCAAGAAGCCTAGCAGAGTGGTTTTGGTAGAAAGAGCAGATAAGTAATTGTTAGTGTCCCACTTATGGAAGGAATAGACATTGTTTAGTTCCGGTACAGTGGATGTAGATAAATTATGGGCCAAATTTAAATGCATTGTAAATAAAGCGTTGGAGAAATACGCGAACAAAGTGGATTAAGGATGGAAAGGACCCACCGTGGTATAATAATATTTGAAAAATGCTGAGAAAGTAGGTCAGCTGCACTCTTGGTTCAAAAAAGCTCCAGCAAAGCAAATCAAATCAGAAAAAGTTAGTAGAGATACGCCTGTCTATAAAAAGAGACATGCGAGAAGCATACATTAAATACCACCGTCATACCTTAGCAAAACAAAAGATCTTGCCAAGAACCCAAAAAAATTCTGGTCCTATGTAAAATCTGTAAACAGATCAAAGGTCTCTATCCAGTCACTTGATCATTCTGGGCTTGTGATAGAAGACAGCACAATGACAAACGAAGTTTTAAATTTAACATTTAAGAAACCGTGAATCGCAGACATTTCCGAGGTGGGGTGGCTTCCCTGACTTAGCGAAACAAATAGCTGTACCACAGTGCAGCATTATCTGTGGAGAGACCAGAGAAACACGTGGTTCCTGAAGAGGAGGGGCAGCAGTCTTTTCAGTAGTTATAGGAGCACAGTCTGGATGATTGGGCTGGCTTTTAACATCAGCTAATGTATGTTTGCCATAAAGTTACTGCAAACAGCTGAAAACATGGGGAAACTACAGCCGTTACTTTTCCCAAGGTCATGCGGCTCTACTGCACGAATATGTGATGTCTTTTCTTGGGTAAAATATTCTAGAGGTAAAATAGTCCCCCATTTGGATCTCTGGGAGGATGTCGTCAGCAGAAAGATAACACTGGCATTCTAAAGAGTGGAGTGTGGAATGATAGATCCCTTAATTGGGTAGGCTGGTTAGAAAATTTAGAAAGAGAAATGGATAGGTTGAAGTCAGACATAGTAGGGATTAGTGAAGTTCGATGGAAAGAGGAACAGGATTTCTGGTCAGGTGAGTACAGGATCAAAAACACAAAATTAATTGTAGGTATCATGGGAGCTAGTCTGATAAAGAATAAGAAAATAGGAGTGTGGGTAAACTACTATGAGCATCATAGTAAAGACAGATACAAAGCCAACACCGACCACAACAGTACAGGTTTAAATGCCAACTAGCTCTGCTGTTGATGAGATTGAAGAAATGTGTGAGGAGGTAAAAGAAACTATTCAGGCAGTTAGAGAGAGAGAGAGAGAGAGAGAGAGAGAGAGAGAGAGAGAGAGAGAGAGAGAGAGAGAGAGAGAGAGAGAGAGAGAGACTTAATTCTGATGAGGGATTGTAATTCAGCAGTAAGAAAAGGAAGGAAAAATAGTAGGTGGATATGGACTGGAGGAAAGGAATGAAAGAGGAAGCTACCTGGTAGAATTTTGCACAGAACATATTTTAATCATAACAAACACCCCTTAAGAATCACAAAAGAAGGTTGTATACATGGAAGAGACCAGGATACACTGGAAGGTATCAGATTTTTACAATGGTAAGACGGAGATTACGGAACCAGGTTTTAAACTGTAAGACATTCTCAGGGACAGATATGCACTCTGACCATAACTTACTGGTCATGAACTGTACGCTGAAACCGAAAAACTGCAGAAAAGTAGGAAAATGAGACGTGACCTGCATAAATTGAAGGAAACTGTAGTTCTTGTACATTTTAGAGGGAGCTTGGGGGCAACAATTGACAGAAACTGGAGGGGGTGGGGGTGGGGTTAAAGAGTAAAGAGTAGCTTTAAGAGATGAATTGGTGAAGGCAGCAGAGGACCGAATAGGTAGAAAGGCAAGACCTACAAAAATCCTTGGATATCACATGAAATATTAAATTAATTGATGAAAGGAGATATATATAAAAATGAAGTAAATAAAGCAGGTAAAATGTTGCACAGACAACTAAGATATGAGGTTGATAAAGTGCAAAATGGCTAAGCAGAAAGTCAAATGCAAATCTGTACAAGAATGTGTAACTAGGGGAAAAGTATATACTGCCTACAGGAAAATAAGAGAGACGCTTAAAGACAAGAAAAGCAGCTATATGAATATAAAGAACTTGTACGGAAAACCAGTTCTCAGCAAAGAAGGGAAAGCTGAAAGGTGGAAAGAGTATACAGAGGGGCTCTACAAAGGAAATGAACTTAGAGACAATATTGTAGGAAGGGAAGAGGATATTGATGAAGATGAAGTAGGAGATACTATAATGAGAGAAGAATTTGACAGAGAACTTAAAGACCTAAGTCAAAACAAGGTCCCTGGAGTGGACAACATTCCCTCAGAACTATTTAAGTCTCTGGGAGAGCCAGCCATAACAGAAGTATTTCACCTGGTGCCGAAGATGTTTGAGATGAGAAATACTCAGACTTCAAGAAAAATGTAATAATTCCCGTTTCAAATAAAGCAGCAGAAAGGTGTGAAAATTACAGAACCATCAGTCATGGTTGCAAAATTTTAACACGAATTATTTACAGGAGGATGGAAAAGCTGGTAGAAGCCCTACCTCGGGGAAGATCAGTTTGGATTCAGGAGAAATGTAGGAACATGGGAGGCAATAATCACTTAACAACTTACCTTAGAAAATAAAAGAAAGGCAAACATATGTTTCTAGCTTTTGTAGATCTGGAGAAAGCTTTTGACAATGCTGATTGCAATACTCTTTCAAATTCTGAAGCAATCAGGAGTAAAATATAGGTAACGGAAGGTTACTTACAACTTGTACAAAAACCAGATGTTGGTTGTCAAGAGTCGACAGGTATGAAAAGGAAGCAGTGGTTAAAAAGTGAGTATAACAGGGTTGTAGCCTTCCTCGAAGGTCATTTAATTTGTACACTGAGCAAGGAGATATTTAGAGAAGGAATTAAAAGTTCAGGGTGAAGAAATAAAAACATTTTGCCAATGACATTGTAATAGGGTATTTCATTCAGATAGCATTTTTGCTCATTATTCTTACAAAACATCTGTTATTTTTACACAATTAAAGCTTAAAAATCATTCAATTTCACAATTGGATCATGTGATCGAAAACATTCTGTTATTGGCTGAGGTACTAGTGACGTCACAGACCACTTTGACGCAGCAACTAGAAGACTAAGCCGTATCGTTGTTAGCATTTCCTTCGTTTCTCAGCGTAAAGTTCAGTTTTTACGTGATGTAAATGCGTTAACAGCTTTTATGCCACAATGGAATGTAATTGCGTTAAGGCTGACAGCGGAAACCTCCCTAAAGAATTTATGTTATCTCCAGTCTTCAAAAACAAAATGTTTACCTGCCAGAAATAATAAACGAGAAAACTGCATTGCATGAAACGTGTACATGCAGTTTAAAGATAATTATTGCTAGAGATATTTTATGCCATTGGAAAAAAGTACTCTACTTGTTGGTGTCAACAGACCTACTCTGATCATGCAGTAAATGGTAAAATTTTACTTTCTTTTCCGCCGGCCTCGAGTGATTATGTTGGCAACATCAACAACACGATAGAAAAAAAGATGTTCGGACCACACAGCACGACTATTAGTGTATCGAACAAACAATGAAGTAAATAAATAAATCTGTTCCTGCTCTATGATAGACAGGTTCTTGTATGTACCCTCGTCCGGAATTACCCGCTTAAAGTGAAGATTTCATGACAAAACATTTGCATTGTCACGCGATTGGCTAAGTGGGACATCACACGATTCTTGCTATTCACCATCTGTTGCCAACATTATCACAGGAGGCTGACCGGATGGTTGGTAAAATTTAACCCAGAAAAACACATAGTTAATGGAGTAATTTCATTTTTAATTACTTCAATACATGTAGAAAGGTGTAACATCAAAACTTGTAAAATACAGCAAAACACCTTGTGTATATTTATACAACATAAGTGCAGTCTAAAACAGGGACAGCAGAAGCGCCGTCGGTGTTTACATATCACTCACAGGTTGGCAATGCACATTCCGCAAATTTAAAGGCTAAATGAATCGTCGCATTAAAAACATCTCCCATATATGTATTTTATGATAGCATTTGTTGTTGTAACCAGAAGGGCATTGTCGATGTATAAAGTGATTACCTATTATTGAAACGGTTGTTTGAATAAAACCTACTGGTGATAGAAGTACACTTACTGGAGGTAATTAATCAGTGCTATACTTTACAGTGGGCTAAAACAATATTCATGGTGTAGTTTCACCAAATATATTAGGAAACGGCTTAATTACACATTAATCATACGCGTGTAACATTATGAAGTTTTATTTCGCAAATGTAAACATCAGCTCATTAACCTGCACATAATACTACTACATACCATTGAAGTAGAAGAGAATAATTCTTAAGAGTGAAGTAATGGCATAATATTACGTGTTTATTTCTGTGTGGATCATTTTGATTTAAGCAAACACATGAAGTGGCCGCTATTTCATTTGGACCTCTTCGAGAGAGAGTCAACCACATTTTGTGCATCATCTCATTTTTTGAAACTTGCAAAAACAATATTTCTGGTGTCTTTGTAGATGTATTGCTACAGTGCAAAACTACGTAATGTCTGTAGGTCATTTTAGGAACATGAGTGTCCAAACAATGTAACACTATTTATGTATCTTACGAGAGCAGCAGCAGCCTTGTGGTTTCTGATGTCACAGGCCTCACGTGACTCAAATGTAGTGTTTTAGCGGGCTTTCAAATTATTTGAATTTCATTTCGCTTTCTCTTCTAAAGTACTGAAATTCACGAGGTAAAAAAGCATGTTCGGAGCATAATATGACATAATTAACAATTTAAAACAATTTTCAGAAAACGGTCAAATACCCTATTCTGTCAGAGACAGCATAGACCTTGGGAGAACAGTGTATTGAAAGGTGTATTTAAAATGAACATTAACAAGGACAAAACTAGGGGAATGGAGTACAATCTAAGAAAATCAGGCTATGCTGAAGCAATTGGATCTCAATATGGTGGATAAGTTTTGTTACTTGGGCATCAAAGTAATATGATGGCCGCAGTATAGAAGATAAAAAATGCAGAATGGCAATGGAAGAAAAGAGTTTTTTTTTTTAAGATTTGTTATCAAATATTAATTTCAGTGTAAGAAAGGCTGTTCTGAAGGCATGCATGGAGTCTTGCCTTATATGCGAGTGAAACAGTGTTTACATGAAGAGGATAGATACTTTTAAAATGTGGGGCTACAGAAGAATGCAGAAGATTAGGATGTACTGAACAGAATTAGGAAGAAAAGGAATTTATGGTATACCTTGGCTAAAAGAAGGAACTGATTAATATGAGTGTTATACATCACAGAATTGTGAATTTAGAGTTTGAGGGAAGTGTGTGTGGGGTAAAAATTGCAGAGGGAGACCAAGAGATGAATACAGCAAGCAGATTCAACTGGTTCTAGGTTGCTGTTCTTATGAGGAGATGAAGAGGCTAGCTCAGGACAGAGTAACGAGGAGAGCTGCATCAAACCAGTGTCCAGACTGAATTGAAAACGAACAAGTCACCAGGTCCAGATGGGGGTACCAACCCAGTTTTACTTGGCAGCATTGGCCCCCTTACTTAGCATACATTTATTAGGAATCTTTGATCCAGCACAAAGTACCAAGACACTGGAAAAAAGGCATAGGTAACTCCCGTGTATAAGAAAGGCACACAAAGGCCAAAACTGACGCAAAATTTCCTAGGCATCAACATGCAAGCTTTATGACCACGTGAATGCGACTTCTCGTTGTGTGCCTACATCTTCTGTCATTAATCTCACCGTTGCTAACGTCTACACGTCAAGTGCCACTCACATATGCATAAACTGCACTTTAACCCCAATATTATTGTAGAAGACATTGTATGGAAACATACCTGGTTTGGCAATATTAATGGTGCATTACCCATACATGACCTCTTTTCAAGAGGATCTTCTCTGCAAACCATTGTGGACTACTACAACCGCCACTGAAATTTTTATATTATTGGACACATTTTTCACAGAGAATAACATACCATGGAACAACTGTGTCGATGTGTGCACAGATGGATCAAAAGCAATGACTGATAAGATGTTTGGTGCCGACGTAAAAAGAAAAGGAAAAGCTGAGGAGTGCAGCAATAGTCACTGCATACTTCACCGTACGCTTTTACAAGGAAGAACATGATGCCACTTTCTATGAAAACAGTCTTGGACGAAACAGTTCCAATAATAAATTTTATAAAATCACAACCTAAAAATAGCAGACTGTTAAGAAATTTGTGTTCTGATATGGGTGGTCTGTATACGTCTTTACTTCTTCACACAGAAGTGTAATGTGCCTCTTTCAACTGAAAAATGAAGTCAGAGTCTTGTTAACTGAAAATAATTTCGCTTTGGGAGACAAGTTGTGTAAAGATCGTTGGCTAATGAAGTTGGTGTATTTAGCTGATATTTTTACAAAACTTAATAATTTATGCCTGTCCATCCATGGAAAAGAGGTGGATATTTTTTTATGCTAATGCTAATGTTGAAGGATTTAAGAAGGAGCTAAAGTTTTGGGCAGAATCACTAAAAATGGAAGCCTGGATAGTTTTACAATGACAAAAATCTTCAGAGATGAACTCTGAAGAGACATTCCTGGGAATATCGTAAATGAGTTATGAGTTCGAAGTTCACCTGTTATCTTTGTTTGATTTTTTGACCTCTTATTTTACAGACAGGTTGCAAGCATACATTAAAGAAAAGGTTTGTGTTGTAAACTCTTATTCTGCATCAAAAAAGCCAGCCTACTTGACATCATAGCAGTATGAATGCTTGCTTGATTTGATATCACATTCCGATATAACAACATAGTTTCAGACTAAGCAATCACTCTCTGAATTTTGGTGTTGGTTAAAGGAAGAGTTTAAAATCTTATCAGATAAAGGTAAACTTATTCTTCTGCCTTTCTCAAGCACATATTTATGCGAATCTGGGTTTTCTGCATATGTTTCAACTAAAAAAAATACAAATCCCCTCTCAATGTGGAGCAAGATATGCGGTTGCAACTGTCTAGTAGGGGAGAATAGTACACAGTGAAACAAAACTTACCCTTTTGATTGTTTCGTATCAACTACTACTCACAAAACAAATTTTCTTTATTGACTTGAAAGAACAATACTTCATCAATATTTTGGAACAACAAATAATAATTTTGCTACTAATTAGTAAGTTAAATAACAATTTTAAACAACCTCTGAAAATGTTTCACTGTGTACCGTGTATAGTACACAATGAAACAGCTGCCATTATTTTCATATTTATTACTTGCTGAGTGACTTATAAAACATAAATAGCCTATCTTTGTTAAATACAAGTACAAAAATTAATGTATACTAAATTTTGTTCAGCGAATGTTAAGTCCACCAAAATTGATTGGAAAACGAATATACCGGAGTCTCTTAGCAGCCTTAGGCAACAGAGGTGGAAAAATCATTACCATGTCCTTATGTGAAACACAGGCTATGTCTTCTGCAACTGGGAATACAAAACCAGTATTAATATTTATATATTTATTGTTGACTCTCTTCGTACTTATTTTCTGTCCTTTTTCTCAGTCATTTCTTCAATAGCTGCTTGCTCTGGTGTTGATGTTAATATTATGCTTCTAGCTTTGGAATGTCCACTTGTTTTTCTGGGAGGTGCTTTGGACAAACCACGAAACACTTTTGGCTAGATGTTTGGTTTGCTGCTGTTACTGCAACTGGCTGCCTCAACATCTTCCATAGTACCCTCCAAAGTGTTAGGAGGAGTCACACATCCATCTGAGGCCAATGGTCCAGTTTCACTGTGTATGACATGCAAGTGTTTCACTGTGTACCAAAGTCACCATAAACTAAAAAGTTAGTCACAACTCTCTTCTTTTAACTGTATGTAATATCGAAAATAGTAAACTTACAAAGAGATGTTAACCGTAAATTCTGAGCACTGAAAACCAATAATGAAGTATAAAAACAAGATTAATCAACCAAACTGTCCACCAATAACAGTTGAAGATTTATTTTATCATAACAAACATACAGGGATACCAACAAGTAGAAAAAATACTAAAAACAATTTAAATGGAATGTTTCACTGTGTACTACTCTCTCCCTATTCAACCAGGTATAGTCTCATTGTGCAAATTAAAAGTCTTTCATCCTTCTTATTGACATCCTTGTTTTTCCTAAACCAAGGAAAGCTTTTAAATGTCATTAAATACCAATTAATCTCTGTGTGTAAAAAAAAAATGTGGATCTAAAATACTTGTTCTGCTGAATTCATTGTCAACTGTTTTGTTACTTTTTATGTGCATGAAGTTCTGTGAATGTGAAATTGTGGATAAAATAAAAATTTACAGTGATTAAGATTAATGTTTCGTGTGCTTAAATTGTGAAATTACCTTGATTTGTCAATAACAATGTCACTGAATTTACTAAATGCAATATATATGCGGGACATAAAATTTAATGCTCCACCTTTAGTTTCACTTTTTAAACGTGCTACGCAACTCAAAAAGTTTGAGTACTGCTGGGCTAAGATAGTCCTATGATGGTACAGGAACAAGACATGTTGGGTGGACAGATTGGGCAGCCACTTTTATTGTAACTGGGGGTGGAGAAAGGACTGGAGGTGCGTGGATATATGACATTGGAAATCTATCTGCAGATTAGGTCAGGCAGACAGTGCCCGTCCGTGAAAGCTTTTGCGAGAGTTTTAGCATTTTGGGCAAGGGAGATTTCATCACTGAATTCGCTGTCCATGGGTGGCAAGGCTATATGGGTGGACTTTGTTGATGTGGAATGGATGGGAACCATGAGAATGCAGGCATTGTTTGTGGTTCATAATGTGAGGAAACCAAGATATTCATCTCTACTGCCAACTGTCGCAAATTGACATCATAATAATGTGACCCTTATATTTGGAAGAATAACTGTTACTGAGCGTCAATGGCAGTTGAAGCAAAATCTACACGAACAGAATTAGTGCATGTAACATGTACTGTAATCTCATGAGCATTGACTGTACTTTTACAATGACCTTCATTTCCCCTTGTACGTGTGTGATGTGAACAAGTACTTGAGGTTATTCTTTCGTAAAATACGACTAATTACAAAGTATTTTTTTAATTATATTTTGTTATGCTAATATCTACTTGGTGCTGAAATACACATTTAGATGTGATGAAGATGCAACCATCAGTGAACATGAAAATACTGTTTGTGCAAAAGATGCATTATCAAGCACTTGGGGACATTTATGGGCACATACTATAAATGAAGTAAAGTGGAGAAAATAGCATAATTTACATTTCTGGCGCTAACATGCTTCATTGACAGATTTTGTTCAAGACTGACATTTTTTGCAGTTTTATTTATAACAATGATCAATGGATTCATGTGGTCTATATGTTTCAATACAATTTTGTTTAACATACTTAGTAGCAGTGGGACTACAGAAGCTGCTGCAGAATTTGTCATGAACTGCTGTCACACTACACCTTTTTTAGCGATACAATGTGTATGAAATGCAAACTTCAGCTGTACCCAAACAAAAACTCAAATGGTTTCACGGAGTTACATGAGTAAGGTAACATTATCATGTGCTTTAGGTTTAGACAAACACAAATGCAAATGTAACACAAACCTATGTAATTTTTTTTATATAAGGAAGTTCGATAAAATTCTTTCTATGAACAGTTTTAAGCCTTTTATTTCTCAATTGTTTGATCACAAATTTGACATGTATCCAATTACACCTACTACAAGGTATTTTGCAAGGATTGTGGGTTGATAAGTAGCATGTGTCAGTTGTCATTCCATCATATCCTAAAATTGCAAACAATTACAGAGACATTGCTATCTAGGGAAGTTGCTTTATATGTTGCAAAGTGCAAGTTTCAAGTGTAGTGTGTGAGCAGACATTGTCCTGTTAGATCAACACATCACATTCCAGTTGCAAGAATAGGATAAGAACGGGACTTACAACATTCTGCATGTATTGAAATCTGGTCAGCATTTCCTCCACAAACATTAAATATTTACGACAGTTTTAGTTTATCACACCCCAAACCATGAGGCCTGGGGTTGGGTAAGTATATCTTGGACAAACACATTCTATAAGACAGCACTCACTAGGTCTACATTATATGTAGACATGACCACTACTTCCATGCAAGCAGAGTATGGTTTCATCGCTGAAAACCAAAGTCCGCCATTCCTGCTTTCACGTGATCCTCTGACATCACCAACCAAGCCACGCACCTCAATTCTGTCGTGAGTGGAAGACTGTAGTCCCACTGCTACTAATGGTAGGCAATAGTCAACAATTGTGGAAGTTATGCTGCGTGGACGTCACAATCTCTGCTATGGGTGTGACAACATTCACGCGACATTACAACCAGCAGCGTTGCAAAAACCACTCAATTTTTTGTTGAAGGCTGTTTCATAAGAAACCTGCAGCTAGAAAAATTAACTAAGGTAGCAGTTTAATAATACATCTCCAGAACTGCACAAAGTTTACTTATACATACTTGTAGAGACTTTGGAACATTTGAGCATAGCTTTAAATAGGAAACTAATAATAAGAAATTATACCTTTTCTGGAATAGGTTTTTACATCCTCTACACATTCAGTAACTTTGTCATAGAATTCTTTGGCAGTTTCCTCTTTCTTAAAACATACAGCTAGTTTTTCCAGTTCCCCTTCATTATCTGCAAAATTGTGGGCAGCCCATAACCATGCTCTCTCTGACTTTGAAAAAGGCTTCAATGAAAACTCTGCTGTTATTAAATGATTGCATACAACTTTGTGGATCTAAGGAAGAGGGGAGAAAAAACAGATTAATAAATTTTAAATACAGTTGAAGCAGTAAATTCATTTCATACTATATGAAGAACAATATTTACCTTTTCTCTTCGTAAAAGGAGTCTGTATGTGTGGTTAATGGGATGATACAATATTTTCATATCACCGACTCCACGTTCCTTCCACTGTTTTGTCGCTTCATCATATCTATACAATGTAGCCCGAGACACAAACTCTGGATAAAGAGAATAGATTGAATTACACATACTTAAAAAACAAATTTAGCTGAACAAGTTATTTGTGGGGAGGGGATTAAATAATTGTGCAAGTTTTACTACAATAAATTGGAGACTTTGTAATCACTACACATGTACAATAAGAAGACTCTTAATGAGGTGGTTGAAGAATTGCAGCACAGAAACTAACTGAATGCTATCAATCAAGTACCACTTATTTATGACTGCAGAGAATCTACATGTAATGGATGCAAGATGTTTCATGACTTCTGAGTCATTCTTATTCATTCATGTAGTACTGTGTCAATGATCATTACAAGTACTGAGTGGGAACTATTCACTGTTTGTTTATGTCATTCAATTTCTGTTAATTCAGCTACTCCATTTAGCCACATCATAAGGGGCGAGGGGGAGGGTTCTTATACTTTGTGTATAATATACAATACCACGAAGCAGAAAGTAGCTCTATGGAATTCACAGTTTTTACAAGAACCATGCCTATTGTTGTCTGATAATTTACATGCTAATGCACACCACAAAGTGTAGTTTGTGTGGAGGTGGAGAGAAGATTTAGGAAGGACTACCATGATAAACTATGCTTTCCCTTTACTTCACACCATATCTCACTAATCATAAATGAAAGGCAATTTAACAAACAGAGCGAGTGCCTAATAAACTATACAATACTATTCTTTACTGTAGTACATGATACCTTCTTTTATTAATAATCAGACCATAACTTTATTAATAATCAGTTGATAACACATATGGTATTGGTGGATTTGCCTAAAACATCATCTACTTCACAATTATACGCTGCTCTCTCAATATTTTCATCAATTTCATTGTGTGTGTGTGTGTGTGTGTGTGTGTGTGTGTGTGTGTGTATTTGTTGCTATTACTGCCTGTGCCCTTTCGCCTGGTAAGTGTACTTCATCTATTTTTTACGTGTATATATATATATGTGAACACTTCATATGTTGACTACAGTTTAATTCACTACATTTGGAATTCAAAACCACTTTTTAAGTTGCTCATCGAGTTGTATGAAGTGAATATTGGGAGTAACTTTGTAGCATTACCTTAATATGTTTTAACATAAAAAATATAATTATATACTTAAAATTGTAATTATTGTCATCACATGTGACTAGTTAAGACAGTAACCATGTGAGGAACAGTCAGTAATGGCGATTGAGCATTGTCTGTCTGTTATATTGTATGTGTGACTATGAATAAATGGGTGAGTAACACTGCTGCAAAGAGGCAGTAGTGTTAAAAAGGTACATTCCACATTTCTAGAAACTGCTGAAGTGTCAACCACTGACTGCCAAGGAAGAACTGAACATGAAAACAGGCTCTCAAGTATGTGAATAACTATACAATATATAATAATGGAAAGTCCAGGTTGGAATAAATAATATAGTGAGGACAGATTACTACTCACCGCAAAGACGTGGCGACGAGCTGCGACAGGCACATACAAAAGACACACACATACAACACATTCAGCTATCGGCCATGGCCTTCTTCAGAAATAGAGCACTCACGCAATCACACAGGCACACAACACAGTCATACAACCATTACCTCCGACTGCCACACTTCGAATCACGCTCTGCAGCGAATCGGGGACGGGAGGGGAGGGGAGGGGGAGGGGCTAGAAAGGTTACGTCACGGTGGTGGGGATGTGTTAGATGGGAATAACGAGATGCAGCTTAGGAATCGAGTGGGGAGGCGGGTGAGGGGAGAAAATAAAATAAAATAAAGTAAAGTAAAATAGAGTAAAATAATTCATGTACACTGCAAGTGCACAAGACCACATACACACACATACACATACACATGCGCACACACACACACACACACACACACACACACACACACACACACACACACACACACACACATATTCACACACCACTCAAATCAGGCGAGGTTTGGGATACAGAGGTAGGAACTGTAAGGTACGGAAAATACACACACACACACACACACACACACACACACACACACACACACACATATATATATATATATATATATATATATATATATATATATATACGTAAAAAATAGATGAAGAACACTTACCAGGCGAAGGGGCACAGGCAGTAATAGCAACAAATAAACACACAGACACACACACACTCAAAAATGCTAGCTTTCGCAGCCTAGCTGCTTCATCAGGCAGAAGGGAAGGAGAGGGAAAAGGAAATGATGAGGGATTTAAGGAAGGGGGTAAGGAGCCATTCCAATCCCGGGACAGGAAAGACTTACCTTGGGGGAAAAAATGGAAGGTAAATAAATGCACATACACCCACACATTTACACAGACACAAGTACACTTAGGCAGACATACTGTAGAACTGTATATATATATACTGTATATATATATATATATACTGTATATATATATATATACTGTATATACTGTATATACTGTATATACTGTATATACTGTATATACTGTATATATATATATATACTGTATATATATATATATATAGGGAAGTTATCGTAGGTTGAGGCCTGGTTGATTTCGGGATCGGAGAATGTATTGTAGGGATAACTCCCATCTGTGCAGTTCAGAAAAGCTGGTGGTGGATGGCAGGATCCAGATGGCCCGGGTTGTGAAGCAGCCATTGAAATCAAGCATGTGCTCCGCTGCATGCTGTGCCACAGGGTGGTCCACCTTGTTTTTGGCCACAGTTTGGCGGTGGCCATTCATCCTAATGGACAGCTGGTTGGTGGTCATGCCAATATAGAAAGCTGTACAGTGCTTGCAGCACAGTTGGTAAATTACGTGGCTGCTTTCACAAGTGGCCCGGCCTCTGATAGGGTAGGATAAGCCTGTGACAGGACTGGAATAGGAAGTGCTGGGTGGGTGGATTGGACAGGTCTTGCAGCGGGGTCTTCCACAAGGATATGATCCCTGTGGCAGTGAGCTGGGTTTCGGGGTGGCATAAGGATGAACTAGGATGTTGTGAAGGTTGGGAGGGCGACGGAACACCACTTTAGGAGGGGTGGGAAGGATCTTGGGCAGGATGTCTCTCATTTCAGGGCATGAGGATAGAAAATCAAAACCTTGGCGAAGGATGGAATTTAGTTGTTCGAGACCAGGGTAGTACTGGGTGACAAGGGGAGCGCTCTTTTGTGGATGGTTACTAGTGTTAGGAAGAGGATTTGGGGTGTGTGAGGATATGGCACGGGAGATTTGTTTGCGGACTAGATCTGTGGGGTAGTTTCTGTTTGTGAAGGCCTTTGTGAGACCTGCAGCATATTCAGAAAGGGAATTCTTGTCACTGCAGATATGCCGTCCATGGGTGGCCAGGCTGTAAGGGAGGGATTTTTTGACGTGGAAGGGATGGCAACTGTCAAAATGTAGGTACTGTTGGTGGTTGGTAGGTTTAATATGGACAGAAGTGTGGATGGAGCCATCAGTGAGGTGGAGGTTGACATCCAGGAATGTGGCATGGTTGGTTGAGGAAGACCAGGTGAAGTGGATGGGAGAGAAGGAATTGAGGTTCTGAAGAAAGGAGGATAGGGTGTCCTGGCCGTGAGTCCAGATCATGAAAATATCATCAATGAACCGGAACCAGGCCAGAGGCTTGAGGTTTTGGGATGCTAGGAAGGATTCCTCCAGACGGCCCATGAACAGGTTGGCATAGGAGGGTGCCATGCGGGTGCCCATGGCTGTGCCTTGGATTTGATGGTAAACTTTCCCCTCAAAGGAAAAGTAGTTGTTAAGTAGGATGAAATTGGTAAGGGTTATGAGGAATGAGGTATCAGGCTTGCGTTCAGAGGGACGTTGGGAGAGGTAGTGTTCCAGAGCGGCAAGGCCATGGGCATGTGGGATGTTGGTGTATAGGGAGGTGGCATCCACTGTGACAAGTAAAGATCCAGGAGGCAAAGGGGTGGGAATGGTGGAGAGTCGGTGAAGGAAGTGGTTGGTATCCTTGATGTGGGAAGGTAGATTTTGGACAATAGGTTGGAGGTGTTGGTCAACTAGGGCTGAAATTCGTTCGGTAGGCGCACAGTAACCAGCCACAATAGGGCGTCCAGGATTATTAGGTTTGTGGATTTTGGGGAGCATGTAAAAGGTGGGTGTGCGGGGTGCTGCTGGGGTGAGGAGGGAGATGGATTCAGGGGAGAGTTTCTGGGAGGGGCCATAGGATTTTAGTAGGGATTGGAGATCTTGTTGGACTTTGGGGATGGGGTCAATCTGGCACAACTTGTAGGTGGAGGAATCAGATAGTTGGCGGAGCCCTTCTGCCAGGTAGTCACTGTGATCCATAACTACAGTGGTGGAACCTTTGTCAGCAGGGAGGATGATGATGTCAGGATTAGTTTTAAGGTTTTGGATGGCTCTTCTTTCTTCTGCTGAAAGGTTTGAGTTCTTGGGAAGGGACTTGGGAAAGGATGGTGAGGACAAGTTGGAGGTGAGAAACTCTTGGAGGGTAACCAGAGGGTGGTTAGGTGGGAGTGCAGGGGGATCTTTGTTGGATGGTGGTATGAATTGGGACAGGCAGGGTTCAATATTGGGATTAGGTAGATTGCGGTCAGAGGGATTGGTGGCAAAGTAGTGTTTCCATCGTAGGGATCGGGAAAAGGAGAGTAGGTCTTTGACAAGAGCAACATGATTAAACTGGGGTGTAGGACTAAAGGTAAGACCTTTGGATAGAACGGAAACTTCAGTGGGGTTTAGGTTTTTTGTGGATATGTTGACCACAGTGTTCTGGGGTTGTTTTGGTATTGGATGTTGTGGAGTGGTGGTAGGGAGTTTGGAGGGATGAGGTAGGTTCAAGAGGTCAGCTAAGCATGGTCTGGGACCTATGAGGGGCTCACGAGGAGGAACACTGTGGTTCGGATAGGGATTGGATATGGGTGCTCCAAGGCGGCAATATGATGTCAGCAGGCTGGATAGTTTGTGGAGGTGGTGTTTGGAGTGCTCCTCCAGTTGCTGGAGAGCAAAGGATTCGATCTGGGAGATGGGATGTAGGTAGTTTTGGTTACACAATAGTAATATCTTACGGAGGGAGAGAAGGTAGCTAAGGGATTTATGAGCCATGGAGAGGTGATTTTGTAGGACTAGGTTCGTGAGGGATAAGGATTGGTGGAATCTGAAAAGGTGCAGGTCATTGTGGAAGGAGGGGTGGGATCCAGACAATGGAAATTTTAATGTTAGACCGTTGGGAGGGATACCATGACTTAGACAGCATTTTAGGAATAGGATGTGGGATTGGGTTTTGGCCAGGGAAAGGGATACTTTCCTGAACTGGTACAGATAGAAGGAGCAGGGGTCCATGGGAGAGACAGTGGATTATGATGAACCTGGGAAGAGGTTCCTCAACACGCAAAATACGCAATTTACGAACTTTTGCGTGTCTGGTGCGTATTTTGCGTGTTGAGGAACCTCTTCCCAGGTTCATCATAATCCATCATTCCTCACTTTCCACTTTCCCGGCACCATCCCTGTCCCAATGGACCCCTGCTCCTTCTATCTGTACCAGTTCAGGAAAGTATCCCTTTCCCTGGCCAAAACCCAATCCCACATCCTATTCCTAAAATGCTGTCTAAGTCATGGTATCCCTCCCAACGGTCTAACATTAAAAATTCCATTGTCTGGATCCCACCCCTCCTTCCACAATGACCTGCACCTTTTCAGATTCCACCAATCCTTATCCCTCACGAACCTAGTCCTACAAAATCACCTCTCCATGGCTCATAAATCCCTTAGCTACCTTCTCTCCCTCCGTAAGATATTACTATTGTGTAACCAAAACTACCTACATCCCATCTCCCAGATCGAATCCTTTGCTCTCCAGCAACTGGAGGAGCACTCCAAACACCACCTCCACAAACTATCCAGCCTGCTGACATCATATTGCCGCCTTGGAGCACCCATATCCAATCCCTATCCGAACCACAGTGTTCCTCCTCGTGAGCCCCTCATAGGTCCCAGACCATGCTTAGCTGACCTCTTGAACCTACCTCATCCCTCCAAACTCCCTACCACCACTCCACAACATCCAATACCAAAACAACCCCAGAACACTGTGGTCAACATATCCACAAAAAACCTAAACCCCACTGAAGTTTCCGTTCTATCCAAAGGTCTTACCTTTAGTCCTACACCCCAGTTTAATCATGTTGCTCTTGTCAAAGACCTACTCTCCTTTTCCCGATCCCTACGATGGAAACACTACTTTGCCACCAATCCCTCTGACCGCAATCTACCTAATCCCAATATTGAACCCTGCCTGTCCCAATTCATACCACCATCCAACAAAGATCCCCCTGCACTCCCACCTAACCACCCTCTGGTTACCCTCCAAGAGTTTCTCACCTCCAACTTGTCCTCACCATCCTTTCCCAAGTCCCTTCCCAAGAACTCAAACCTTTCAGCAGAAGAAAGAAGAGCCATCCAAAACCTTAAAACTAATCCTGACATCATCATCCTCCCTGCTGACAAAGGTTCCACCACTGTAGTTATGGATCACAGTGACTACCTGGCAGAAGGGCTCCGCCAACTATCTGATTCCTCCACCTACAAGTTGTGCCAGATTGACCCCATCCCCAAAGTCCAACAAGATCTCCAATCCCTACTAAAATCCTATGGCCCCTCCCAGAAACTCTCCCCTGAATCCATCTCCCTCCTCACCCCAGCAGCACCCCGCACACCCACCTTTTACATGCTCCCCAAAATCCACAAACCTAATAATCCTGGACGCCCTATTGTGGCTGGTTACTGTGCGCCTACCGAACGAATTTCAGCCCTAGTTGACCAACACCTCCAACCTATTGTCCAAAATCTACCTTCCCACATCAAGGATACCAACCACTTCCTTCACCGACTCTCCACCATTCCCACCCCTTTGCCTCCTGGATCTTTACTTGTCACAGTGGATGCCACCTCCCTATACACCAACATCCCACATGCCCATGGCCTTGCCGCTCTGGAACACTACCTCTCCCAACGTCCCTCTGAACGCAAGCCTGATACCTCATTCCTCATAACCCTTACCAATTTCATCCTACTTAACAACTACTTTTCCTTTGAGGGGAAAGTTTACCATCAAATCCAAGGCACAGCCATGGGCACCCGCATGGCACCCTCCTATGCCAACCTGTTCATGGGCCGTCTGGAGGAATCCTTCCTAGCATCCCAAAACCTCAAGCCTCTGGCCTGGTTCCGGTTCATTGATGATATTTTCATGATCTGGACTCACGGCCAGGACACCCTATCCTCCTTTCTTCAGAACCTCAATTCCTTCTCTCCCATCCACTTCACCTGGTCTTCCTCAACCAACCATGCCACATTCCTGGATGTCAACCTCCACCTCACTGATGGCTCCATCCACACTTCCGTCCATATTAAACCTACCAACCACCAACAGTACCTACATTTTGACAGTTGCCATCCCTTCCACGTCAAAAAATCCCTCCCTTACAGCCTGGCCACCCATGGACGGCATATCTGCAGTGACAAGAATTCCCTTTCTGAATATGCTGCAGGTCTCACAAAGGCCTTCACAAACAGAAACTACCCCACAGATCTAGTCCGCAAACAAATCTCCCGTGCCATATCCTCACACACCCCAAATCCTCTTCCTAACACTAGTAACCATCCACAAAAGAGCGCTCCCCTTGTCACCCAGTACTACCCTGGTCTCGAACAACTAAATTCCATCCTTCGCCAAGGTTTTGATTTTCTATCCTCATGCCCTGAAATGAGAGACATCCTGCCCAAGATCCTTCCCACCCCTCCTAAAGTGGTGTTCCGTCGCCCTCCCAACCTTCACAACATCCTAGTTCATCCTTATGCCACCCCGAAACCCAGCTCACTGCCACAGGGATCATATCCTTGTGGAAGACCCCGCTGCAAGACCTGTCCAATCCACCCACCCAGCACTTCCTATTCCAGTCCTGTCACAGGCTTATCCTACCCTATCAGAGGCCGGGCCACTTGTGAAAGCAGCCACGTAATTTACCAACTGTGCTGCAAGCACTGTACAGCTTTCTATATTGGCATGACCACCAACCAGCTGTCCATTAGGATGAATGGCCACCGCCAAACTGTGGCCAAAAACAAGGTGGACCACCCTGTGGCACAGCATGCAGCGGAGCACATGCTTGATTTCAATGGCTGCTTCACAACCCGGGCCATCTGGATCCTGCCATCCACCACCAGCTTTTCTGAACTGCACAGATGGGAGTTATCCCTACAATACATTCTCCGATCCCGAAATCAACCAGGCCTCAACCTACGATAACTTCCCTATATATATATATATATATATATATATATATATATATATATATATATGTGTGTGTGTGTGTGTGTGTGTGTGTGTGTGTGTGTGTGTGTGTGTATGTATGTATGTATATTTTCCGTACCTTACAGTTCCTACCTCTGTATCCCAAACCTCGCCTGATTTGAGTGGTGTGTGAATGTGTGTGTGTGTATGTGTGTGTGTGTGTGTGTGTGTGTGTGTGTGTGTGTGTGTGCGCATGTGTATGTGTATGTGTGTGTATGTGGTCTTGTGCACTTGCAGTGTACATGAATTATTTTACTCTATTTTACTTTACTTTATTTTATTTTATTTTCTCCCCTCACCCGCCTCCCCACTCGATTCCTAAGCTGCATCTCGTTATTCCCATCTAACACATCCCCACCACCGTGACGTAACCTTTCTAGCCCCTCCCCCTCCCCTCCCCTCCCGTCCCCGATTCGCTGCAGAGCGTGATTCGAAGTGTGGCAGTCGGAGGTGATGGTTGTATGACTGTGTTGTGTGCCTGTGTGATTGCGTGAGTGCTCTATTTCTGAAGAAGGCCATGGCCGATAGCTGAATGTGTTGTATGTGTGTGTCTTTTGTATGTGCCTGTCGCAGCTCGTCGCCACGTCTTTGCGGTGAGTAGTAATCTGTCCTCACTATATTAACTATACAATATATTATTTAAATTAGTATATTGTTAGAGAGAAAAGTGTGTATTGGTGACAAAGGCATTGTCACAAGGGTTGCAGGAACTGCAATGTGATACTTTTTCTCCTAATACAGAAATGATCTGTACGGTTGGGCTGCTGTTCAGAGAGAGAGAGAGAGAGAGAGAGAGAGAGAGAGAGAGAGAGAGAGAGAGAGCACAAAATACAATTCTGTAATGCTAGAATACAGAATGACTAGTATGGTGCTTGCCACAGTTATGTAATTACGTTATCTGATTTTGGATTGCAAAGAGAGATAAAATGGAACAAGCATTATGAATGGTTGTAGGGAAGGCCAACAATTTCTTCAGTTTGTTGGGAGAATTTCAGCAAAGTGTACTTCATGATGGCTTGTGGAATATTTAAACAGATTTAGCAATTAAGTTCCACCTCCCCCCCATCCCCAATTCACTTAAGATATTGGACTGTAATAATCTAATTCACAGACAGGAATGGGACAATACGATTTTTTGTCTTTTCTTGAACCATGTCTTCATTCTTTACCTAAAAGATAATATGCAAAAATACATTTTAGTTCCCATTTTTAAAATATTATGAAAGGTACTGGTTACTTACTGTGCTGACAAAAATCAGAAAACCTAACTTATAAGCACTATCCACACAGAACATATGTTGTCTGCACCAGTACTAGACCAAACAATCAAATTCAGTTGTGGTCTTACATGTGACAAAGACAGTGGAATTCTGTTTTATCTGACACTAGTTCTGTTGAATGGTGTAAGTAACAATGGGAAATGGACCAAGTGGCTCAACACCCAATATAGCGAACACACTTGCAGAATTATGGAGTGTCCACAGTTTACGATTTTGACCATTTTACCATTAATAAATTCAGTTCACCACTTTGGTTTCCTTTATACAACTACTTCACATCACTTCCAAAGAAGAATCTCTGATGTATGTTCAAAGAGATTGAAAACACACACACACACACACACACACACACACACACACACACACACACACACACACATTCCATTCAACAGTTGAAATTCCTGTCCAACTAGCCAGAATTTCATGGAAGGAGAATCAATCTTCCCCCCCCCCCCCCCCCCCAAGGATTTTAAAACTTCCTAACAGTCCTCCTCTCTCTCTTTTCTGTCACTTTCCTCTATAAACTGCAAGGTATTTTCTTATGTAGTTTTGGTTGTACTTGATTTTTGCCCTCTAACTTAAAAACAATACATCTACATTTCTCAACAACATATTTTCAAACAATCTGATTACTCCCAAAGAGAGAGAGACCTTATTTAGTGGTAGAGGAAAGTACAGTTTGATACAACAATAATAAATAACTGTTGAGCAATTAACTGAGGAACACATAATCATCTGTATTGGGTACACACTGTACCCTACAAAGATACTTGCTAAGCACCACACTGCTAGTAGGTGTGTATTTTCACCTTAATTTACATTAGTGGAATAATGTACAACTGTCTGAATTTGTGACAATATTTTGCAACTGTGTGTCTTGCAGGTGGCAACCATAATAAACTTACAAATAACAACAGATGCCAAAAAATAATATCAGAAAAAGTAAAGAACGTAATACTCACTGACAACTTCTTCTTCTTCACCTGTTTGGACTATAATTGTATCAGGCAAGGGAATAATTGGCTCAAAGTGAGGGTCATGGACACTACTTGCAGTTGCTGTTTCATCATCACTTGCTTCTTCCTCTGCAGCAGAATCTGGTGAGACCATCTTTTGTTGATATGAAGCTTCCAATTTCTGAGATGTCCCTTTCTTTAAGCCACCAAAAACAATAGAACCAGCACCCTCCCATTTAAATGCTGATTCAGTACCTAAGAGATGAACAGACATTTATTAACATATATGAAGATTTTACTGACTCATTCAGCTACTATCTAGGAAGAATAATAAAAGCTGACTGTCTTAGCCTCCTGAAGATACAATTATGGGAATGAAATGATGCTGATTGAAAGCAAAACCTTTACTGCACAAATCTGTAATTCTCAAGTGACAGTTCTTATTAAAGTTTATTACATTCATTTACAGATAAGGTTTACAACTAAATTAAAAGCTCAAAACTAATAATACACCGATCAGAAAGCAATCAAGATCTCTAAAAGTAAGGTCAAAATGAAAAATAATAACTTTTTGATAATAAATCAATTGAAAAGGCAACAGAATGAGAGGAAAAATTGAACAGAATTGCCAATTTATGGGACAGCAAGTAAAACCTAATGGAAAAAACTTTTGTTGCTCCATCAGCCACTGCCATGGAGTGCCAAGATTAACTTAGTATGGGAGGGGGAGGGGGGGGGAATTGAGGGAAAAATACTATATTTCCACGATAACTTGACGATTCATGCAGTGAATGCTGGGAGCACCTTCATAGTGCTTTACAGTTGCTGCAGGAAGAGGAGGGGGTGAAGAGAGCAATGTCGGCCGCTTGCAGCAGGGCTGGCACAGTCACCCGCACAACACGAAATTGCAGGCGACACTTACAGAAATACTGTTCACTTAAACGACTCTAGAAAGTACATAATGTGTGTACATATTAATGGACAAGTGTTTTACCTACAGCTACAGTGTTACATGTATATGTATCGAAAATAACGGTCTAGGGACTGCCCCTTGGCTCATTTTATTAAGATGACATGCGAACACAGCACAAATAAGCAAACAACACTGCAGCGTGGTACCGTTCTATTGTAAGGCAGCAGTTACCTCCACAAGTTCTTTCTAATGAAAACACCTGCATCAGGTCAACTCTCGCAGACTTCGTCAACTTGAAGATATACTCTCCGCAAGTTATTGGAAACTATTTACTGCACGAAACTTCGTGCCACATTAAGACCGTGTGTCACATTGCTTTAGTAGAGTCTAGTCCCAGTCTGGCAAACAGTTTTAATGCAGCAAGAAGTTTAAATATGTGCACTTTTTGCAGCAGAGTGAAAATTCATTCCAGTATTCGACACATTACCAGTTTGTGGAAGTTTTAACTATAATGTGCAGAGTTTGTGTGTATTCACTACCAGTGCAAAATGCCACTGTTAAAAAGGAAAATAGCATGAAGACAAACAGACCAAATTAATAGCACTAGGCAAGGAGCAATGAAATGAATATACCAATTAATTTCGTAAACATAAAAGGAAAACAGAATGACAGTATATCATTGAATTTACTCAATGTTTAATGCCAACGGAAACATAAAAGCACAGCATTTGAATAATAATAATAATAATAAATTAAAATGAATACTTACTGTGTGCAAATATAGAAGAGTAATTAAAAGGCCATCTCTTGGTAAGACAGAGGAATGCATATCTCTATACTGTTATGTAATATTTGTACACCATGCAAGAAATGTTCGAAATATGCATATGAAACACTAAGTTTTAATATAAATTGGAGTCATTTCGAGTCATTCCTCAGTATCCCTGGGTAAAATCCATACGAATTTTATGTTTGTGTTTTATCATAATTTTTACTTGTTAGTAAGAATACAGCAGGTAGCGGCTGCTCTCTTTTTTAATAACGACAATATCAAATTACACTTTTCTCACTTGTACAGAAGTATTTTCATTACAGTGAAGATACAAGTATTATTGACACTTTTATACAATTGTGTACAGAAAGTTCTTTAAGTTTACTTGCTGCAGCAACAGGCAGAAGTACAGAATAACGAGATTTTGTTCCAAAGTGAACACCTTAGTGAATACTTTAAGAATATTCACTTTTAACTTTCAGTGTACAGTCTACAACAAAACTTCGCGCGCATGTGCATCACTGGGCAGCTTAAAGTTGGCTGCACTCAGACAAATTAATAGCTTTCAGCTAGTGTAGATTTTCTTCGCTTGTGGCAACCCAAGCACAACTGTCGAGTTATCGTGGACGAGTAGTAAGTTATCACATTATTTCCTCTCAATTTTTCTATGAGCCTTCATTCAACCTCTACACAGGGTAGAAACACACAAGATAATACACCACACCTGTATTCACAAAGAATATATGTGATGTGTTTTATGACTTACCTAGAAATACAGCTCCTTGTTACAAAATTTGCTGCTTTCAATAGTGGCAAACACTGTTTCAAAATGCCCCCCGCTAACCTCCCGCCTATCCTGGCTATGCAACTGGTTTGAGTCCATTCCTTTATGTCAGGAATATTTAAAATTCCCAACAAATATTTTGTTAGAACAATTTATTAGTGCTTTCACAAAATCCAGCATCTACATTTACAAAAATACCATGTGGTGTCAACAATATTTGTACATTGCGTTTACTCTGGTGTCCAAATCTTTCATGCCACACATTTGGAGTGTGCCAATAACTTATTTTAAAACACAAGACTTTTCTTGCTGAATCACTTTCACTGCCCAACGATACAGTTCATTCTTGCTTTTTGATAGAGCAACAGCAATTGGTATGTTGTTTCTGTAAAGTAACCATAATTTCTCATCATTCTTGATACTTTGATCACTACCTTTTTCTCCAGCCTTACTAACTGAGAATAAATTACAAGCTCCATCTGGAAAATACTAAACATCAGAGTATCGCCTCATCCACCTTCTCCATCAAAAGTTTCAACATTAATATGACCACTTTAAAATGCCTTCATATGCACATTATTCTTAGCACTATCCACCTTATTCGGCATATCGAAAGCATTGTATGGAACAAACCAATCTCTACAGTTTGTCACAGGAAGTGTAGCACCACTATCAATGAACCATTCATCACACTCCGACATACCTATATTTGCAGATAAATCCGATATATTTGATATCTTCATTCTTTTTCTTTCTTCTAATAATGTATTCACAACTAATAGCATAGCAGAGCCAGCAAAGTCAGGACAGTTCTTAGAAATATGACCTTTACCTTTGCTTTTGAAACACACTAACCCTGTTTTACAGTCTTTAGAAGCAAGTCCACTTTTTCCACAAGAAAAACACTTCTTCACATCAAATTTTCTTGAATTATGTCCTTTTTGTGCACAGTCCATTTTATTTTTGCCTCGTTGCTGGGCTGACGAATTTCCTTTGGATTTTGAAAACACTGTAGTTGCTATGTTTGTGTCATGTCTTCCTTGTATCTGCAGCTTATAATTCATACATCTTTTCTACAATTTATGCCATGTTTTGTCATCTTGTGCAAGATCATGCCATGTCACAAAAATGTGATCATAGTCTTTTCGTCATGTCTAAAGTAAATGTACACACAAATCAGCCTCATCTATTGTTTTATTTAGCATGGACGTCTTTGTTTGGACTTTATCAAATTTTGCTAAATGCCCTTGCATACCACCTGACCATTCACATTCAATATTATGAAACTTATGTCATAACAAGTCAATATTTTCTGCAGACTGTGTGTCATAAATCTGGTGCAACTTTTCCCATACATCTTTTGCAGTTTCACATAAAGCAACTTTAAACGTTTCTTTGCCTTTGAATTTGCTGTAGTCCAAGTAGCTAATTTTGCAACATAACCATCACTGTTTAGTTATGGTTTGATTAAATTACCGCTTATCACATCAAACTGCATCACATTCTAAAATAATCTTCATTAGAATACACCAGGTTGCCTAGTTTTCTTCCCAAACTAGTTTTTCAATTTGTTGTTTTTCTTCCGCCATGATTATCGTCTTGAATTCCTTATCCTCTTCTAGGTCTTCTTCTGAAGTTTTAAATGTGTTATATTAATACCTCAGCAGTCTACAATAGTGTGGTATAACATCATAAGCTGTCTGTCTGAATTACTGATTTCACAGAACATTTATTTAATTATACGTCTCAATCGTCAAATCAACGAACCACATGTATCTGCTACCATGTCAGGAATATTTAAATTGTCCAACAAATATAAATGGCTAGTTTTTGGTAACAGGTGGCAAAGTTTTTGATTACTCTGATGTTAAAGGATGCGCTGAGTCAATTGACTTGAAATATTCTTTGACTGATGGCGCATTCTTGACTTCAATCAGCAATCATATTCCAGAAGCATTATGGGGAGAGGCTGTACACGCTGCAACTTAAACTCTTAAGAGGACTGGACAAACAAGAGTTAAAGGAAAAACACCAATTGACTTATTTTTGAGAAAGAAGAGCCAGTTTGAACACCTGAAAGTATTTGGAACAGAATTTTTTGTCTGCATTGCAGCTCAGAAAGGGAATAAATTGGATGCAAAATCTTTGAAAGGTTATATAGTTGGCTACGATGACAGGCATACAGTTGTCAGCCATGATGCAAATTCAAGAATGAAACATTACAACACCTGGAGTAAAGAGTTATGTAAACAAGTTAGTGGATATCTCGACTAAGGATGATTTAACAAATCACATCATATAGCCTGAATGACAAGGAAACAGTAGATCGAAATACTGCAGGACCTATGAATGAATTTATGAATGTCACACCACATAATCTAGAAGATAATGAAACTGTAGACAGACATAACGCAGGGCCAAACCATCATGCTTATGCAGAAGGGAATGAAGATGGAAATAACATAACTTTGACTGGATCTGAAAATATTGATAGACCTAGAGTGCTGAGAGAGAAAATTGCTTAGAAAGTCAAAACGTTATCAAGATTAACCTGAGCAAACAAAGATGCTGATGCTGAGGGAAGTCCCAAAAGACTATGACGAAACACTGAAGTCTCCAGGTGCAGAAAATTGGAAAGCTGCAATGGATGAAGAAATGTGCTCACATCACAAGTGTGGTACTTGGAAACTAGTTTATTTACCAGTAGGAAGGAAAGCTATTGGTAATTGCAACGAAACTGAATAACAACAATGACATCAAATGCTACAAGGCAAGATTAGTTGCAAAAGGATCTAGACAGAGGCCAGGAGTTTATTTTTTTCTGAAACTTTTAGTCCTGTGCTTAGGTTTGAGACTATCAGCACTCTATTATGTGTTATTGTTCAATGAAATTTGAACATTAAACAGTTTGATGTGAAAAAAGCATTCATTAATGGTACATTGGAAGAAGAAATTTACTTGCAACAACCACAAGGCTACAATGATGGTACAGGTCATGTGTGTAGATTACTTCGAAGCTTGTATGAACTGAAGCAAGCAGCAAAATGTTGGTATGAGTGGTAACCAGACTTTCAACAAGTCGAGTTTTGATGAAGTATTGTGGTGGGACAGTAATGTCAAAAAGTAAAATTAAAAAATGCTCTGCAGCAACAAATTCAGCTTCCATTGATGATTGTGCAAGTAAGGCAAGACAGGTAGTGTGGCTGTATCATATATTAAAAGAAATTAAGGTTTTTGAAGAAAGGAACGCTCTAAACATACTGAAACACGTTATTCACAGTCATTCAATGAAATGAAGATACAAGTAGAATATGTTTCAGCACAAGATCAGGCAGAAGACATTTTTACTAAAGGCTTACCAACTGGGAAGGCATTAAGTGAGAAGGAACAATAAGATATTAACTTTGCGAGGGAGTGTTTAGGATTGTGCAAATTTCAATTTCATATTTTGACTGTACACATATAATTAACCATTCTGTGATGTTTATAGATATTCCATGACTAAGTTCTTAGTAACTGGTGCTCTCTCTCTCTCTCTCTCTCTCTCTCTCTCTCTCTCTCTCGTAGTATGTGATTGTTGATTTTGAGACCACAAATAAATCAATGTTTTAACAGAATGTTTGTTGTGTAATTTTAAAATATTCCTGACAGTATTTAGGAAGGGCAGTCGGCACAGTTGCCTGTTCAGTCATATGCTTTGTCAACTGCACTTCCCTTGCAAATGGGCTTCGGTGGTCGGGGGAGGTGATGTTTTACAATGGAAGACTTCACACAAATTTCATTAAGAAATAAATATAATGAGAGACAGTAGTTGGTATACCAAGTTCTTTGAAGAGGCTTCTGTAGGACGTCCGTGAATTTACTCCACAAACAATACATATTACCCACTTTTGGACTTTGGAAACTTGTTTGACTTTAAGAATTAACCCAAAACTTTATATCTTGTGACAAAATGAAACTAAGCAAAGTGTGCACACTTTCAATTTTTTTGTCATCTGTGTCTGTTAACATTTCAATTGCAAGTACAGATTTGTTAAGATGTTTCAGCAGTTCTATGATGTGTTCCCCCAACTGAATGAATTATCAAGTTGTAAACCCAGGAATTTAATATTTCCAACCTCTTCTTCATACTTTGTGCATATGCCAGTTGAAAACTTCTTACATATTCTGAACTGCATGTAGTGAGTCTTTTCAAAGACTAATGTCAATGAGTTGGCTTTAAACCATTAATCAATGGCCATGAAAATATCATTAGCAGACCTTTCTGGAACTATGCTTGACATGATATTTATTGCAATACTTTTATCATCTGCAAATAAAATGACCTCTGCTTCTGGCAGTGTAACTGGCACACACCTAAGTTTAATCTGCAGAGATGTAGATGGGTTGGAAGCTACTTCCCATGTTACTCAGTCTTTATAATGAGCACACAATAGATACAAGCAAAAAGAAATCTGGAATCAAAATACAAGTTCAGAGAGAGAAAAAAAAAAAAAAAAAAAAAGTAGATATTTATTGGTGACACTAATTTTGTCAGTGACAGCAAAAAACTTGCTAACTGTAACCAAATTAGGTAAGGTGATGCTGAGAGAATTACTTTGGACACGCAGTGCCGTTGCTTTAGTGTATTTAGTTAGGTACTGTTTGTGTGCTCTGTATACGTACAAGAGCATGGGTAATCATTTCAAAGTAATAATGAGCTAGCTTTTTTTCTTTTAATAGTGGCAAGTGAAAAAACTCCAGATGATAACATGGAAATTGAATAAAACTGTGCTAGATGTGTATTTCCTGCATGTAAAGGAGGCATGAACTGATATGACAACCTGAGCCATCAAAGACCAATGAACGTTTTATGGAAGAAATAGTGATAGGTTAAAGTTGTACAAATGGTTACATTTGTAAAATAAACTCGTCTCTTATCACTAAACTTTTGATTTATTAGTGAAAGATACTCTTGAGTCCCAAGGGCTAATCTTCTGGTGCCTCTTTGACGATTTCGATACTATTAAAGACCTGTGTCTGTCAAGACCAAATATGGATAGTAACAAAATGGCAAAATTTAAATACAGGTTCACATAAGAGATTTAACAATTAACTTACTGATTAATTTTTTTAATTTTTAATTGTGTGTAGCTGTATTTAAAATTTGCATGTTATTGCCATCCATAGGTCTTTAGTAGTAGTTATACAGAGGTGAAAAAACTAATAAGAAGATACATCACAGGAGTGTTACAATCGAAGATCGGAACTAAACTGGAGATAATTATTAGTACATACATCTCAAACACAAATTTTAATTACCTGGTTGCTGATCCTGTGGTTTTATCTTTGAAGCAAGATCTGCAAAAGAGATGGTGGCTTGTACTGAGGAGAATGGAGCTTCAGGTTTCGAATCTTCCTCCGATTTCTTCCCTATCGTCTTCTGTTTCTCATCCAGATGTGGAACACTGCTCGAAGAATCCATCGTGGTTTTCAAATCCGCGTTTTCATGAGATGTTCTTAATATACTCTGGGTTTGGAATGGCGCAGTAAATCCAAATCCTGGAGTCTTTGAAACAGGTTCGCAACCCAATTTACTTGATGGGCCAAAATTGAATGCAAGTGGTTGGTTTGGCATAGCCTTTGTCTGATTAGATGGAGGAAAGAGAGTAAAGAGTGGGGCATCAGAACAACTTTCCACCTTTTGTCCTTGTGAACCAAAAAGTGAAGTTCCAACAGCAAAACTGCTGAGCTGTTTGTCACTTTCATTTAAAAGTCCTGGGGTTTTTCCAAATTCTGGTTTTGATACAGCAGCTTTCTCTGCAGTTGTATTTGTAGAAACTAATGGTGCCACCCCAAATTTATTTTCACTGGATGATGAACTTATTGGATTCACAACTGTTACAGTTTTTGCATCACTTGCGACATTTGCAGGAAATGAGAAAACTGCTGATGTGTTCTGAGAGAACCATGATGGGTTGGTTGAAGCAGTAGTCTGACCAAAAGTAGGGGTGAAAGAAAATGTTGGAGGTTGCAAAATACTACTGCCCATCTTGGGTTTGATCAGTGCTGAATCAAAAGTAGTAGTAGTAGTAGTAGTAGTAGTAATATTCTGATCTTTACTAGCCCCAACTGTTTTCTGTCCAAGAGCACCAAATGAAAAATCACCAGAACCATTAGGTTTGTGTGTGGAAGTGACCGTATTTGATGGCACCCTTTCTTCATCCGACTGTAAAAAAAAAAGAACACAAATACCAGAAATATAATTGCAAGGAAATTACTGACAACGGTTTCAAAAAACAAGTAATAATTCGTTTCAGCTGCTTACTAGTCTTCTATAATGGATAAATTTAAGAACAAAAATTATATATAACAAAGAAACCATATAATTTTATTTTTATGTTAACCATTTCGTTGCTGTGGGCCAGTTGACTTTTCCTTTACTCACTATCCTGGACAGCCTACACATGTTTAAATGTGCCTGGAAAGGATTACTGGCATGTTGAGCACACTGCTCTATCAATTGCTAGGGACAGGAAAAATTTGTTTTAACTATAATGCGACGAATAACGTGAATTCGGCGGTTTCAAAGAAAATAACGCAAATTTGTTTATTTTTTTTTTATGATGTTACAAAAATTCAATTTTGTCACATATTAACCTCAAGTTAAATACCTTTTTCTTTTCTTTATAAGTATTTTGTTCCTGAAAAATACTTTAAAAAAGTATATGAATGTCCAAGGTTTTTTGTGATTTTCATATAAATTTTTTTTAGTTGTAGTGAAGACAATTTATTCACAGTACCATTGCAAAGGCAACGACTTATTTAGTCTATATTACAATATAATATTCTTTTTTTTTCAATATTGTTATTCTCTATGACATTACAAGAATAATTAAAAAAATAGTGAGAAAAGAGTGGTAAGCTTCTGGATAAAATCATTAGCAATTACTTTTTTCAGTTTTAAAAATACTTTGTGTATAAAGATAGGATATTTTAGGTACTTATTTCCATCAAAATTTTTTGTTAAAATTATTTTTCTTCCAACACCTATAACAAATTTGATCCATTCTATCTCAGGAATAGTGTCATTTTCAACATACCATTGAAAAATTGTTAAATATGACAAAAATATAGTACCAACAATGGAAAAAGATTACCAGAAAATAACACCCATAGATGACACAGATTTTTTCCCTGCCCCTACTAATTGCTGTTGACGAGTTACTACTATATATAACTGAATAAAATGATTCATAATACAGCTTACATTAATCTTTTCAAGATATCATTTGAAAAATATTGTTATTATTGTTATATTTCATAAAAGATTCAGGATAGAAAAATCACAATATATGTAACAATGATTCCCGAGTTGGGTGTGGGGGGGGGGGGGGGGGGGGAGGAGGAGGAGAAGATTTACACACGCCTGTCAGATACAAAATGAAGGATCTCAAGAACAAAAATCATGTAATGTTCTGCTTTTAATATTTATACATTTCTGATATCTCATCTACATTTCACACGCCATGATGTTTGATTTTACCTAAACCATACATAAAATTTATGCAAAGATTTAAGCCCTCTGCAGAGCTTCCAAATTTTCTCAGAATATTTTACTTGATGTGGTGCAGCATACAAATTGGGTGAAGATGTTCAACTGTACAATGTTCATAAATCAATTTCTTCCACTAAATAGTTTTCTCAAAGTTGAATGATAAATATCTTATAATGGCCAGATTGTGATCTCTCGGCATAGGTGGGCTGTACAATAACAAAGTCATGCTCAGCATGTGATGCTGTGTGCAGCGAAACGGTTAAATGAAATATACAAGTAGTTTTCTATTCTCAAAATGCTACATATGAGAAGAAAAATTTATAATACTTTTTTTATCATCATAGATATTCTTATACACCAAGTTAACAATGTTATTTGTAACATTTGATAAAATATAGGGTTCAAAGATTTAATTTTTTAACAATACAGTAAAACATTTGGTTAAGTCGTAAAAGGCAGCATTAATGTAAAGTTTCAGTTAGTAGTCAGTGTAACTACTCCACTACTACGTCCAGTATAAATTATAAAGAATTTTGTGAGTGATATTTGTATGTGTGTAAGCGTCATTCATGTCATATTTTGATACAATAAACTCTCTATTATCCGCGAATGGATTAACCGCTTTGTGGATTATCTGCGGCCTCCTCCTCTCTCTCTCTCTCTCTCTCTCTCTCTCTCTCTCAATTTACGCCAAACCTCTCACAGCACTGCACAGAACTACTATGCTGGCCAGGTAGCAAATTCTTAGAGTGCCTGCGGCTACCAGGAGTCTAATCCGGTAAGCCCCATTTCCCCCACCAACAGTGCTGCTCGCCCACCAGGTCGAGACAGGTAGCAGTCAGTAGTCATTTGGTTTCTGTTAGCACTGTAAGTGTCGAACAATGTCCAAAAAACGAAAACGTGTTGTGATGAGGATTCAGAAGAAACTGGAAATAATACACAAAATGGAAGAAAAGAGCAGGGGGCACAGAAGTAATCTACCCCAATACGCCCCAAACGGGCTCAGTTTTTCTTCACAGCCTTGGGACTTGAAGGAGATTTCAATGAATCTTCAGGCTGGCTGACGACATTTAAACAGCGTCAAGGTATCCGAGAGATTGCAGTCCAAGGAGAAAAGTTTTGCAAAGATTTCCAGGAGTTTATTGCACGAGAAAATATGGAACTGGAGCAAATATACAATGCAGATGAAACTACTATTTTGGAAGTGTCTACCAACAAAGACTTTAGCTTTCAAAGCAGATCATAGCGCACCTGGCTATAAATCAAGTAAGGAAAGGAAAACTGTTGTGTTGTTGAAACTGTACGGCATCACATAAAATTAAGCTTGGTGCAATAAGGTAGAAAGCCCCGCTGTTTCAAAGGAAAAGAAATGCACTATTTACCTGTCAATTATTGTCATCACAAAAAAGGGCTTGGATGGACTGCACAATATTTCGAACATGGTTCCATAACTGCTTTGTGTCACAGGTGTGAGAAAATTTAATGTTGAGGGTCTACCTGCAAGAGCTCTGTTGTTACTGGACAATGCACCATCACATCCCAATGAAAGTGTCCTAAGACCAGTTGACGGTACGATATTTGTTCAATATTTACGACCGAATGTAACAGCCTTACAACTGTTTGTAAATCTGTCAGACCAAACTGTGTGGTCTTTACTCTGTAGCGAAAATGTATGGAATAGGTTCATAGATTTGTGACTGGCTGGAAGACTTCCTAAGTAATAGAATGCAGTACATTGTTCGACAGCGAGTGTTCATCAGAGACGAGTGTATCATCAGGCGTACTCCACAGGAGTGTGATAAGACTGCTATTATTTTCTATCTATATAAATGATCTGACAGACAGAGTAAATTGTAATTTGCGGCTGTTTGCTGATGATGATGTGGTGTATGGGAGGATGTTGTCTGTAACTGACTGTAATAACATACAGGATGACAGACAAAATTTCTACTTGGTGCGACGAATGGCAGCTAGCTCTCAATGTAGAAAAATGTAAGGTGATG
Organism: Locusta migratoria; assembly: GCA_026315105.1. Taxonomy (NCBI): domain Eukaryota; kingdom Metazoa; phylum Arthropoda; class Insecta; order Orthoptera; family Acrididae; genus Locusta; species Locusta migratoria. Next base: position 581,642,448 of record CM048745.1, on the reverse strand, counting down.
CGCACGAGTAGGAAAACAATCCCACAATGTTCGAATACATCATTAGTAGTGAGCTTCTTGATGCTGTCGCGTCGTTCAAATAACTAGGCGTAACGTTGCAGAGCGATATGAAATGGAACGAACATGCAAGGACAGTTTTGAGTAAGGTCGCGGATAACACTGATGTACGACCATGACTTGTTGACATTGCTTAAGTGTTTGGGATCCACAGCAGATCAGTTTAAAGGAAGACATGGAGGCAGTTCAGAGGCGAGCAGCTGGTTTGTTACTGGTAGGTTCGACCAATGCGCGAGTGTCACGGAAATGCTCCAGCAACTCAATTGGGGATCGCTGGAGGAAAGATATTCTTTTTCTGAATTTTTGTTGAGGAAATTTAGAGGGCTGGAATATGAATCTGAGTAGTATGATCTTGTTGCCGCCTACTTGCATTTCGCGTGGTGATCACAAAGACAAGATAAGAGAAACTAGGGCTCGTACGTTGGCATATAGGCATTATTTTTTTCCTCGTTCTATTTGGGAGTGGAATAGGAAAGGAAATGCCTAGTAGTGGTATAGTGTACCTTCCGCCATGCACCTTACGGTGAATTGCAAAGTAGGTATGTAGATGTAGTTTACAAACTACTTAACCGAAGGTAAACTAACCTAAGGACAAACACACACACACACACACACACACACACACACACACACACACACACACACACACCCACACCCATGCCCCAGGGAGGGGAGCAACCTTGCGCTTCGCAGCAAGGCGCCTTAGACTGCTTGGCTACTCCACCGCACTGTAACAGCCTTAATTCAGCCAACGGATCAGGTTGTCATTGCTGCCATGAAGAAAATTTATAGAGGAAGTCTGCTACAAAAGCTTAATGATGAGGGCAGCTATCTCCAAACATTTTGGAAACAGTTAACTGTGCTAGACGCAATGTATGAAGTGTTAAAGGCATGGCATAAGGTAAAAGAATCAACCATAGCCTAGTCTTGGAAAAACAAACCCAAAGATAAAAAATATCAATGATTCCAATGACAAAGAAGATTGCTCTTTAGCAACATTAGTGCTGTTTTGAAAAAAACACTCCAGGGTGTGAAGCAGTAGACAGAGAAAATATTTCTGAATGGTTTGATGTGGACAACATGGAAGCAGGCCATGTAATGCAGAGTGAGAGTGCAGTTGTTGATCAAGTGCAAGGGACTAACGAGTGCCAGGGAAGTCCGAGGAGGCGAATTACATGTGACGACAATGACAACACTCCTCAAATTCCAGAAACAGCCGTAAGTCACGCATCAACACTTCAATGGTCTGATGGGTTACTGGATTACCTTGAACAACAAGAAGCTGCTCCTCTTTGTGACAAGTTGGTGTTGCACAAAATTTGCAATGTGATATATAAAAGACAAGCTACCTCAATGAGACAGAAGTCAATTCAGGACTATTTTGTTTCAAAGTAGTGCACTGTAATGTAAAACTGGTTTTTTAAGCACAGCATTGTCTTACATAATAGATGTATAAAGTTAAATTAATTATAATTATTAGATAATTTATTTTAATGACGACACAGTAATTAATATTTGTCTTTGTACTACACTACCCTGACTCATTACTGTTTACTTAAGCTGCGGATTATCCGCAAAATTCAATTAGCTGCGGTCTTTGAAACCCCAATTACCGCGGATAATCTAGAGTTTAATACTATTCACACACCTCTGAAACTTGGTCATCCCTACAGCCTGGACATCCTGGGCAACCTGGTTTCCTTCGATAAGCATAAAAATTTGAAGGCAACAACAACTTTTCTGCTTCTGCTTTCTCCTGCTCGGTAACTGCTAACTCATATACCACCTCTGGTGAATCTGAAATGGAAGAACATTATTTCCCTAACATCACACTTCTTTTCAATCCAAGTAGTGTACATATTCACAATATAAAGAATGAAATTTTGCAGTTTACATGCAAAAGTTTTTAAATATTAAGTTACAGCTGAGATTTCCAGCAAATCTAGTCACCATTGTATCATTTATTTCAACAATAAAAGTATATAAATCTTAACATGGATATATTTAAATGAATAAAATAATTTCTTCTCCTTGCCCTACAAATATTCCTGTCAACATATATATAATAATTTCAATAAGTAGGACGACACTCTAAACAATTAAAACAATGTTGAGCATGTGAAAAGGAGAACTGAAACAAGCTTTCACCTAAGCCATTTACAATTTTATTACAATGTAAATTATATTAACTTTGAGTGGATTTTGCAATAATGAGTGTGTGTACATTTGAAGGTGTGTGTGCATGCACCAGATGTTGGACGTGATGTAACATAGGAGACTTAACTACAGAGATCGGCACAGGATAGTGGACTACATAAACAGTGCCAAACTGCACCCTAATGTGTGTTCGTATGTTGACAGTGTTAGATGTGTCTTGTCTCAAACTTTATACAACTCCTGTGGAATACAGTGGTGGTTTTAGTAACAGTTGTGTTGTACTATCTCAGTTACAATATTTGTCAATGAGGGAGGTCTTGTTTTACTAGCATTTTTCTTCTGGATTGATACACTGGTACGCGGTCTTCACACAGTGTTTGATGAAGTTACTGATGATATTCTACATTACTTGGTAGAACAACAAGAAGTCTTTGCAAGACACTCCAAAACCCAAATTCAGTACTGCAATCTCTTGCTTCAGCCCTGTCTGGTGAGTTCCCTTCTGCATCTCACACTTCCCCCCTCCCCTCTTTTTCTTTCTTTCTTTCTTTCTTTCTTTCTTTCTTTCCTCCTCCTCCTCCTTCTTCTCTCCATACAATTAGATGGATTGATGTTACTTTGTGTTGTGCTCTATTCATGTCACCTCAGATGTATTACCTCCTTTGCCAACTTCCCTCTGCACAATCCTTCATGTAACACTTCTTTGATCAAATGTACCAACTTCAAAGTATTAGTGTAAATGGATAGGTAAGATTGTTGCTTGTGTTGAGTTTTACTGCTACAGGAAGCAACCTCAGCAAGCCTATTGACCTACGTAGTTTCACAGTCATTTTGTGTCACTGCTTTGAGTGAAAAGTTTAATGTCAATCCAAAGGTACAAGACACAATCATTTATCTTCTCCCCATTTCCGAGGTTCACGAGCGAGCATTTCTGTGTGAAAATTCTTCCCTCTGAGGTCCTTAATATTGCTCAACCTTTTGATGTTTTGAGAGCTGTGGAGAATCATACTGAATCTTGGTGCGAAGTTGCCAAAATTCAACCCCCTTCCTCTTCCCACTTTCACCCAGTTCACAGGAGGATGATACAATAGTGTCGGTCCACTCCAATCGGCAGCCCTGCTCAGAGCAGCAGCAAAACAGGCTTGACAGTAAACATCAACAATGAAAAAGTTCAAGGATGGAATAATAAAGCTGTGAACAATGAGACACTGTATAAAAATGAAGAAATTACACTCTCTGTGTAACTTACACGGTACCTCCTGCTTCTCCAATATTCAGGCAATTTTTGCGAAGGGCTGCCCCACATATGTGAAGTACATAAGACCCTAGTTATCTTCTTCTTGGTCCCTTTGATTTCAGTGTAGCCATTCTTTTGGAATGGTAGGAGGTGGCACCCATTTTCTTCTAATTTTTTTTTTTTTTTTGCGCTTTTAGGGCGCACAACTTCTACGGTCATTAGCGCCCAGACAAGAACATAGATTCGCTAGATCTTAAAAAAAATTGGCGACTGCCAGTTAGAACATCAAGAAGAGGCTAAAACGAAAGATAAAAGACAATTAAAGGGGTTAAATATCCTTTGATAAGTTGGCCAAGTTGATAAAACGCAAAACTCTAGCAGCTGCTCGTGTGTCATCAGCTAAAATTTCCTCCAGAGTAGACGAAAAGTGAAGGGCTACGCGGAGATGATTAAAATTAACACAAGACAGTAAAACATGTCGCACTGTCAGCAGTTCACTGCAGGAGCACAGCGGTGCAGGGTCGGCGGATAGCAAGTGACGGTGGCTGAAATGGCAGTGACCGATCCACAACCGGGTCAGGATGACCTCCTCTCGCCGAGAGGGGCGTGAGGAGGTCCTCCAAGCGGTCAGGATCGGTTTTACAGTTTGCAATTTATTGTTGTACAGTGAAAACCACGCACTGTGCCATGACGACACGATACTCCGGCGAAGAGCCCGTTGAACAACGTCCGATGGGACGCAAAAGGTAGCCATGAGAGGCAAAAGAGCTGCGGCCTTGGCTGCCATGTCGGCGGTCTCATTCCCGGGCACACCCACGTGGCCAGGGACCCCACAGGAAAGAAACGTGACAGCTGTCATCTGCTAGCAACTGGAGGGAGCGTTGGATCCGATACACAAGAGGATGGTTCGAGAAAGGGTCCTTAAGACTCTGCAGGGCACTAAGGGAGTCCAAACATATGGCATAGAAAGGTTGGTGGTGGCAGCAGGTATACAAGACGGCCTACTGGAGGACAAAACGCTCAGCCGTGAAGTTCGAGCACCGGTCATGGAGCTTGTTTTGGAAACGGTTGTCCCCGACGACGAAGGCAGATCCGACACTGGCAGTGCTCTTGGAACCATCAGTGTAAATAAATATGGCATTATCGAACCGCGAACGGAGTTCGACAAGCCTCGAGCGGTATACCAAATACGGAGTGCTCTCCTTGGGGAGCGAACTAAGTTCAAGATGAGTGTGAACCTGGGCCTGATGCCACGGTGGCAATGGGCTGTCGCTCAACCAAAAGGTGGAAGGAAGGGTAAAATCGAGCCGCTGTAGTAGGCGGTGAAACCGAACTCCAGGTGGAAGCAAGGTTATCGCAGACAACTGATATTGGCGATTGAGTGAGTCATCAAAAAATAATCAGTAAGATGGATGGTTGGGCATCGACTGCAGGCGGCATGCGTACCGACACAAGAGTATGTCACGCCGAGTGGTCAAGGGTAATACAGCAGCCTCGGCATACAGACTTTCAACAGGGCTGGTATAAAATGCACCGGTCGCCAGACGTAATCCCCGATGGTGGATAGAGTTGAGACGGCGGAGAATCGACGGCCGTGCGGAAGAGTATACAAGGCTTCTGTAGTCGAGCTTTGACTGAACAATGGCCTGGTAAAGGTGAAGCAGGACGGTACGATCCACTCCCCATGATGTGCCACTGAGGACACGGAGAACATAAATGGATCGGGCACAACGGGCAGCCAGGTAAGACACGTGTGGGGAACAGCAAAGTTTACGATCCAACATTAGCCCCAAGAATTTTGTTGTCTCCACGAAAGGGAGAGCAACAGGGCCGAGATGTAGAGAAGCTGGAAGAAATTCCTTGTATCTCCAGAAGTTTACACACACCGTTTTCTCAGTGGAGAATCTGAAGCCGTTGAACGCTCCAAGAGACACGTACGCTGGGCGCTGCAATAAATTGCAAAATCGACTACAAAAAGGGATTCGGAAACGTCAGCTGAACTGCAATTTACGATCGGATTGATTGCAATGGCAAAGAGAGCCACACTCAAGATGGAGCCCTGCGGTACCCCATTTTCCTGGCGAAAGGTATCTGACAAAACAGAGCCCACCTGTACCCGGAACTTGCGATCCGCCAAAAACGCTTTAATGAAAAGAGGGAGGCGGCCCCGAAGGCCCCATGTGTGCAATGTGCGGAGAATGTCCGCTCTCCAACAGGTATCTTATGCCTTCTCCAAGTCGAAGAACACTGCTGCTGTTTGACGCTTCTTTAGAAAGTTATCCATAATGAAGGTCGACAATGTAACGAGGTGAACAGCAGCAGAGCGGTGTCGACGAAAACCGCATTGGACATTTGTTAGGAGGCGGCGAGATTCGAGGAGCCAGACCAACCGAGCATTAACCATGCGTTCCATCACCTTACAGACGCAGCTCGTCAGATAAATGGGGCGATAACTGGTTGGGAGATGTTTGTCCTTCCCTAGTTTGGGGATGGGGACAACAATGGCTTCACGCGAACTTGTGGGAACATGACCTTCAGTCCACATGCGATTGTAGGTACTAAGAAGAAAACACTTGCCCGCAGGAGAGAGGTTCTTCAGCATCTCAATATGGATGGAATCGGGAGCAGAAGATTCGGACAGGGCGAGAGCACGGTCTAGCTCCTGCATGGTGAAGGAGACATTATAATTTTCACGATTAGAAGAGCAGAAAGAAGGCGGCCGTGCCTCCTCTACCTGTTTGCGAGGGAGAAAGGCAGGGTGGTAATGGGCAGAGCTCGAAACCTCTGCAAAGAAATGGCCCAATGCGTTGAATACAGCAGCGGGGTCCACGAGGACTGCGTTCTCCATGGTCAGGCCAGGAATCGGGGAGTGGATCTTTATGCCGGATAAACGGCGTAGGCCACCCCAAACAACCGTGGAGGGAGTGAAACGGTTAAAAGAACTAGTAAAAGCAGTCCAGCAAGCTGTTTTGCTGTCATTTATGATACGACGACATTGCGCTCTCATACGTTTATAATTTATGCAATTCTCCAAAGTTGGGTGGCGGCGGAGGGTGCGTAAAGCACGTTGCTGGGCTCTAAGTGCGTCGCGGCAGGCTGCAGTCCACCAAGGGACCGGGACACGACGTGGGGAAGAGGTACGAGGTATGGAATGTTCGGCAGCGGTGAGAATAACCTCTGTGAGGTAGTCGATCTGACTGTCACAGCTGGGAAAATTCTGGTCGTGAAAAACAGCCATGGAAGAATAAAGCCCCCAGTCGACTTTAGAAATGTTCCAACTGGTGGGACGAGGAGATGGGGAATGATGCAGGAAGTGGATGACACAAGGGAAATGGTCACTCGAATACCTGTCAGAAAGTGCATACCACTCAAACCGACCGGCAAGCTGAGGAGTGCATATCGCAAGGTCTATGTGGGAGTAAGTATGGGTTGTGTCAGAAAGGAAGGTCGGTGCACCAGTGTTGAGGCAGACAAGATTGAGGTGTTGGAGAAGGTCCACCAAAAGGGAGCCTCTCTGACAAGGTGCCGGAGAGCCCCATAGGGGGTGGTGGGCATTGAAGTCGCCTACCAACACGAAAGGTGAAGGGAGCTGGTCAACGAGCTGTAGCACATCTGCCCTAGTAAGGGCAGATGATGGCGAATAGATATGACAGAGGGAAAAGGTAAATGTGGATAGAGTGATGCGGACGGCAACTGCCTGTAGGTGAGTATGCAATGTAATGGGATGGTAATAGATGTCGCCTCGAATGAACTTTAGAACCCCTCCATGGGCTGGGGTACCTTTCACAGGTGGCAGGTCGAAACACACAGAGGTGTAGTGGGGAAAGTTGGCACGATCACTTGGACGCAACTTAGTTTCTTGGAGGCAGACTAGAAGCGGGCAGTGCAATCTAAGGAGTAGTTTTAACTCCTCCCGATTGGAACAAATGCCGCGAATATTCCATTGAAGGAGCGCCACGATAAAATATGAGATTAAAAATGAGGATAAAAACGAACAAGCAAGCGTGGTCACCTCGACGGCCGCTGAGGACCGGATTTCGAGGGAGCACTGCTATCGCTGTCTAGGGGCAAAGGGTCGTGGTCCACAAGTTCGACCGACGCGCCTGCCATCTCCCTGAGTTGATCAGGAGGGGCAGTTTCCACCGCCGGTAAAGGGCCGGGTGCCCGGCAGACGGAGTGTCCCGGTGAAACAGAAGACGGCCGAGGCCGGCAACTGTTGGGTGGCGTGACGGATGGGTCACGGCTCGGCGGGGAAGGTGAGGAACTCTTTCTTGTTGGCTCTTCTGGAAGATTGACAGTGAGAAGAGGCAGTTGACGGTTGGGAAGCCCGAGAACGCAGAAAATCCTCACGGACGGGTTCCTTTTTCAAAGTTTACTAGAGGTTGACGAAGACTGTACTTTAGAAGCAGCAGGAGGAAGCGGGGACGTGGAACGGGCAATCTTCGGGCTGGCGGATCGCACAACTGTGTCAGCGAAAGTGAAGTCACAGGTCTGGGTACTGGAATCCTTAGTAGGCTGAGTGGAGGCGAGGACCTTACTGTACATGCCCAATGGCAGAACAGTGGGCTTTCGACTCGCCAACAACTTTCGAGCTGCAGATGTTGATACCTTTTCCTTAACCCGTATCTGCTGGATGACTTTTTCATCATTATATACAGGGCAGTCTCTAGAGCAAGCCGCACGGTCACCGTTGCAGTTAAGGCAGTGAGGGGATGGAGGAGGGCAATCCCCCTCATGGGCGTCCCTACCCCAAGTGACACATTTTGCTGCGTTAGGGCGAGATTGACGGGTGTGGTTGTATAGGTGGCATTGAAAACAGCACGTTGGGTTAGGTACATAAGGGCGGATGGAGATGACTTCATACCCTGCTTTGACCTTCGACGGGAATTCAACTCTGTCGAACGTCAAAAAACACAGTACGAGTCTGTGTCAGCTGGTTATCTACCTTTTTCATCACCCTATGGATGGCTGTCACACCCTGATCGGACATATAGGATTGGATGTCTTCATGAGACAACCCGTCAAGGAATCTCGTAAAAACTACCCCCCGTGACGAGTTGAGTGTGTGGTGCGCTTCTACCTTGACTGGAAACGTGTGCAACAACGTAGTCCGGATTAGCTTTTGGGCTTGGAATGCACTGTCCGCCTCCAGCAACAATGTGCCATTGCACTGACGCGAACAGGTTTTAACAGGGCCAGCAATCGCATCAACACCTTTCTGAATGACGAAAGGATTTACAGAATTGAAATCTTTTCCGTTGGTGCGAGAGAAATTTCGGTAGATTAGGCAGAGTCTTCTTTTGCTGAGGCAAATCTATCTTTCGTTTCTGGGTCAACGTCACTGAAGAAGAGAAGGAAGTCATCGCAGAAGTGTCCCCCGTGATTACCAGCGTCTCCGATGGCGCGCTCCTTCCTAGTGGGGGCCCTCTCCGAGGGCTTACCCACCTAAGGTGATTGTTCACACCTCAGGTCACACCTCCCGAGAACTGACGGAGGGACCAATCGGCATGTTCGGAAGGTACCAGCTGGGGTAATCACCCCTTCCTTGGCCTGGCCTTTACCAGGGGGTACGTACGTGCCCTACTTGTCTACCCGGGGCGGGGCATTACGCGTTACCCCGTCACCTGCTACACATGATAATGCGTGGGTCGGCCTTCAGACATGCACAGGGAGGAAAGAAGAAGAATAGAGGAAGTGAAGAGAAAGAAGGAAAGAAGTGTCTTAAACGCCGAGGCAGAGACTAATGAGGAGCAGAAGAAGAAGAAGGCTAGGAGAGTACAAGGAGAGAAAGACAGAAACAAAGGGTAAGAAAGGAAGGAAGGAACCAAGCAATAAGAGGAACGACAACAAGAAACCACCTTAACTTGCGAAATACGCCCGTCTCCTGGCGAAGGCATAAACCGGGAGGGAAAGCGAAGCAGCCTGAGGCAGAAGAAAGGCTGCTCTGGCTCAGGGCCCCGTGCGCGCCACACACGTACCCACAGAAGAACTGTGGACCCCCTGGGGATTCTAATTAAATTGTGGACCAGAGGTTCTCAAACATGCTGTTCTGATAGTTGAGAAATTCTTTTAGGGTGCCCTAACTATGTGGCCAGTCTGCAAAAGTATCCTCCATGTAGCGGTAGAAGTTGTTTTTTGTGTGTTCTTTTCTAAGGTGATTTCCTTAAAGTGTTCTATGTAAGCTGTCTGAAAAACAGCTAACCATTCGGAGGCCCTTCCAGAAAAACAGGAAGTCCGATTACAGATCAAGAAAATGCACCTCCAGATCTTAATAGAGATAACTGGATTGGACAGTACCTTCTTTGCAAGTGATTCCAGTGGACTGTGCCACACAATGTACCTCCCATCACCATGATACAGTTGAAATAATGATTGGTCTGCCTTTTAATGAAGCTGCGTGATGATAAATACTAAAAAACGAACTGAAGAATTGTCTTCACCTACCATCAACTTTATCATGAGATGTTTTTGACGCACCTCCAAAAAGGGGTTGAACAGCACCTGCAAAAAAAGAATGAAATAGCTTTAGACATGCCATTTTCCTTATTAAAATAAAGGGGGATTTTATGAACTGAGCCACAAAAGAGATACTCTCACTGACAAAGCCAAATCCAAAGAGACTAGTATTAACTTATAGTTTTAAAAACATTCCACAAATCTGTTCCATACACCCCCCCCCCCCTCTCTCTCTCTCTCTCTCTCTCTCTCTCTCTCTCTCTCTCTCTCTCTCTCTCTCTCTCTCTGTGTGTGTGTGTGTGTGCGCAAAACACTCGAAATATCTAATAGCCATTTTAGTGAAATGGCAGACATGATGGTAGTTGATAAAATATTTCAAATTGCGATATTCTTTTTTCTGTCATCCGATTTTTATGAAACGAAGTCTATATGTTGTCTAGAATTTCGCTCAAGTTACCTGTGAAAACCCCTTGCAAATTCGTGAAGTAGTTTTGGAGCTAAGTGGTTTTTAATAGCTGAACAAACAGACACGATGGTTACTGATAACACTTAAGGTTACGATATCTTTTGTTTCCGTGATCCGATTTTGATAAAATTATGGCTATATGGTGACTCAAACTTTTCTCTTGTTTCCTGCGAAAACCGCATGAAGATTCGTGCAGTAGTTTTGAAGATTGAAGGGAACAGCAACATGCATACATTTACAGATTTATTATTAGTATAGATTAAGTGGAAATTTGTTGCTAGGCAGTTGTAAAAAGGGAAGTAAACCATACTGTAAGAAATCCTCCCCTTTCTCCTACTGGTCTCTAATAACCCTATTTCATGATATCACAATTGCTACAACAATCTTACATTGCTTTTTTTAAAGGCAACTTAAAAGTTTTCTGTTGACCCATATGTTACACATCCATCCTCAGACCAATTCAGTCCCTATGTTTCATTTTTAACAGCAGCACTGTGGTGGGTAATTAAGTCTGAAAGGAAACACCTGGAATGGAATGGTGATGCTTTGTGTTTTCTTCAGCAATATGTACAGAATATGTTTGATTCATGATTATCACTGTACAGGATTATAGAGGACACTAGGGATCAAACAATGCATTGCCCTCACTGCTTGCCATTCATACATCTTGTTTTCTCCACTTAGCCCCTCTCATCACAGCAGTTAAAAGTGCTGAACAGGCTTCCTTCCTTCCGTGTTGCAGCAACAACTCAAGGTGGAGGTGTTTTCCTATACCCCCACAACCACCAACCCCCTCAGTATATACACTTGACCCCCCCCCCCCTCCAATTGCCAGCATCAGCTCAGGCCTAACCAATAGTTAAATGTCAACACATATTCCACCCACATCTAATTGAATAAATAGCACACAGTAGCAGACCAAAACACTTGTACAGGCCCCCCTCTACACCTGAAACATGTGTTATCACAATGTCTTCAGTTCCACAACTAATTCAACTAGGAATGGGTCAAAATCCAATTTTACCAAACTGAATCCGAATACCGAATCTTAAATAACAGATGTACCGAATTCCGAACCCGAATCAAATCTTCCGAATATCTAACCCAAATAATCTATCCACTCAAGTTGAAAGTAGCCTGTTAAATTATTTAAGCACAATCTCAAGCAGTTGATATCTGCAAATGCAAGGTAGAACACTCACTGCTGCTCTAAATTACTTTACGAATGGCCACTGTACTTGTGCAACGGAAATTTATCTAACTGCTCACTCCTTAAGGAAGCAGCCAACATTTTAACACACACAAAATTAATGTTAAAAAATAAATGAATAGATAATTAAACGTGGGACGGGGAGCATGAAATTATAAAGCAGAGGTTTGATACTTTAAAATCAATCTATTCAATAAAGTGAACAAATAAATGTGGCGAGACCACACCTTGTACAAGAGTGAATTAAACCATAAAGTTACTGCCCGTAATAAAATTGTTTCTGCCCTCTATCAATATGAAGGTAACGTGGGGGGAAAATTTGAAACACACAATGGATACATGAAAGCACATTCATTCACAGCCAGACATGTGCATAATGCTTGTGGCACATTATCCATACAGGAACGGTTCACAGCAGCAACAAACGAAGTGTCGGCGGCTATTTGATGAGATGGCGGGTGTCTTTAAGCACAAATTTAAAAATCATTATGCACCAAACGAAATCATGTGTGGGAGGCAGCGGTATACTATCTGTAAGTACCAAATGGTGTGGGACCATGTTGAATAGAATTTATAAAAGAAGTTAATTTATAATAAGCACATTCAGTGGACGTGTTTCGAAGTACATGTATTTAAAAAGAATTACTGTTCTATCACAGCTAGTGGTGAAGGTAAAGCCTTCTGGGATGGATCCCAAATGACAATATTACAGTAAGATTTCAGAAATTAAAATTTCTTTTACATTATTATTTTAAATCTTAAGGATATTTTAATGCTCCTCCCTCTGATTAAGAGAGATTTGTAGGCTATCAAACATTTAGAGATGCTCTGAAAGATAATAAACTGTCTTCACTCTATTACAAATTGTTTCATTTTGATTAAATAAAAAATAATTGCATTATGAAGTCCTAAAAAGGAAAGGATTGTGATACTCCCCCTTTCTTTTTTCAAAGGGGATGAATCAAAAATAAAACCTGAAAATATGAGTGAATATTTTGGAAGTTGGAAAAATAGATTCCTAAAGAACAGAATGTGTAAATGTCAATTTTACTGTGACATATCAAGCATTCCATAAGTGACAGACAGGATATTCACACACAGAGAAATCTGTGTTTAATCGATGTGTGTGTACTTATCATTGCCATAGTTCCAGAAGTTAAGCAATGGTATTTTGTGGCTTTATTCTTTAAAAAATTTAAGATCATTTAACTTGTTTGCACAGAATTTACATTCTTAGAAGATTTAAAACTCAGTACTAGAAGTTAGTTGCCATGCTTCATTTCTAACTATTCCCGTTCAGCATAAGAATAATAAAAATGTAAACATTAAAGTGATACATATATTCATCCATGTTCGCCGTTGTCTTTCGGGTTTGTTAGGCAGATGGAATTTAGGTCTAAATGTGGTAACAAGATTACATGGCGTAATGTTTACTTTTGTGTTATTCTTATGGCGAAGAGAGTGTGGAACTCCTTTATAACGATTCATAGGAACAATCCCTTGCCCCTAATAGAAAAAAACATGTAGTTGTAACATGAAGGCAGTGGTTGTAGCGTCAGGCATATTGATGTAACACAGGCTTGCCAGTTGGCTTTATGTAGTAGCTTTTAGACGAGACTTCAAATATACAGCAAACTGAATGCGGAAATATAAAACAATTTTATTACTCTTTTAATACAAGTTTTACGAAATGTTTATAATAGCAATTACATACTGGTATGTTAATCCTGAATCACTATCACTTTATTCCTTGTTATTCAGGTCCTTTGTAGTACAGAGCATCATCCCTCGTACAAAGTAATGCATTCGATATTGAACATTTTTAAATTCTTGCTACGCAATCTGATTTGGGACCCACATTCATGTATCATCGTACCACTGTCAAACTTGCATGTTTTACTCGAACCGTTAGTGTCAGTTGTCTGTCACTTTTCGAAAGGAAGACTGTGTACATGTGTTTCAGCTTGATGTTAAACGATTTACTGAAACAGAAGTCAAATGATTGATGAACCGACGTCATCCCGCATGGATTGCACACAATTTGTACTTTTTCCCCACTTAATAAATAACTTTCTTCTTGAAATCCTAGAGCTTCGTTACAGTTCACATATCCCAGGACTTTACAAAATTCGACAAAACAATACATGAAATCAGAATGAGGCAATTCGTGAAAGAATCCAAAGCCTTATGTATTGTTGGTACTTACGTAAAGAAATTTATGTCTGTTGCTACTCTTATTTCACAGGCCATAAGAATAATACAAATGTAAACATTATGCCATGTAGGGCCTAATCTGCTGTGTTAGCTGTTACATTTAAATTCCGTCCGCCTAACAAACCCGAAAGACAATGGCGAACATGTGAGAATATATGTATCACATTAGTATTATTCTTATCCTGAATGGGGATAGTTAAAAAGTAAGCAAGGTAACTGACTTAGCACTGCTTTTTAAATCTTCTGTGAATATAATTCTGCACAGACAAGTTACGTTATCTTAAAAGTTATTAGGAATAAATAAATCTACAAAATACCCTTGCTTAAAATGCACAATCTGCGCTTTAAGTACCTTCACTGTTCTGAAATGTCTTCGTGGAATAACAAGTACACAAATGTCTAATAAACAAGGAACTCGGGAAAGAAAGTCATTATATAACCTGTAGAAGGTATCGGCAGATGGACAACAATTTAAAGAGAAAACAAAAGACCACATAGGACGTGCGTTTCCATCGGTTAAGCTCAGCTGCTAAGATTACGAATCTAACTAAACTACAGGATATGTAGTGTCTTCATCCATTCTAACTAATTTGTATCTCGTGTTACAATGAACCAACTTTGTTTCGATTTTGAAGCGCAGCATACAATGTTTTCCCCCTTGAAATTCAAGTCTCATTCTCTTTTCTTTCTAAGACTTCATTATACAATAATTTTTTATTTCATCAAAATGAAAATCTGTAATAGAGTGAAGAAAGTTTCTTATCTTTTAGGGCATCCAAACAACATATATCTCAAAATGTTTCATACAAATTTCTTTTAAGAGGGGGGGGGGGTTATTAAAATATCATTAAGATTTCAAATAAAAATGTAAATGTAATTTTACTGAATATTATCATCCCAGAAGGGTTTATCTTCATCACTGGCTTCATAGAGTACTAATTCTTTCTTAAATACATGTATTTGAGTTGACATTATTTGGGTTCGAGATTCGGAAGATACAATTTGGGTTTGGAATTCGGCACATGTTTTATTTAAGATTCGGATTAGATTCGGTACAACTGGGGTTCAACCCATCCCTAATTATAACTACTAATATTATTTTCCAAGTTTTCAAAAAGTAAACATGAACAGTCAATATCAGATTTCTTTATGTGTTTCACAATTAATCATATTGTATCTGATTATATAAATATTCTTACAATGAGACTAATATTTTTACTATTATTCAAAGATTATTATCTTGTATACATATGTACTTGCATCTGCCTTTTCTCCATAACCATCTTTCCTATCTGTGACTGATCATGATAGAGTGTGAATTATTTGTACTATATTCTATTAATGGAAGTTTACAATCTGTGCTTGTAGCATTCTTATCTCTGAGGTATAAGGAATAAATTCAACTTCAATGATTTTCACTATGTTCACCACTTCCTTAAAGTCTTTTACATAAATGTAATTTTTTCCTATTTCAGTCCAACACCAATTTTTCCCTCTACTATTTTATTTTGAATCTCCTACTCACAAATTATTATCTGAATTTATGTCAACACCTGTTCATTACCAATTTGATATTTCTAGCTTAAAGGAAGGACTTTTCTTTCTATTTTGTACGTACCATGTGAGTTAGTGTAATTAATTTTTATAGGTAGTCTCTTTGTTCACATCTTTATTATTACAGAAGATAAATTCCTATAATAAACATATATAGACCATTATCTCACCTTTGATTTCTGACATTCCAAAGCGACTTGATAAGGAGAATTTTGGTGCTCCACTAGTTTCCGATTTGTTATCTTTGACAGCAAATGAGAAGGTCTTAAAAGCAGGAGAAGTAGCATCACCTAGAAAAAAAGATAAGTCCTTTCAGATTCACTATTTCAACGTACACTAACTCAATAAATTAACAAGTGTTGGGCTAGGCTCGTGTATAAAAAAAAACACATGAGAAAACAGCTGGGTGTCATTTTTCACAACTGCCTGTATTTTCACACTTGCTGTCATTCACCTTTTCAAGGCAAAAATTAGCAAGAAAGCCTTGTGCTAAAATTTAAAGCGTTGGTAGGCAAAGAATACGTGGAAAAAGCATCATACTAACACTGTGCCTTAGTTTCTTTGGCAAAGAGAAAGACAGGGCTTCATATTCATTTTTTTTTTATAATCTGAATTGCTAATTGAATTTAAGCTGCTTTATGAACTACAATTTAACCACAGTTTTATATTCCCGTATTTTATGTTTTCCTGCCATTTACACCATTTTTTGTCACCCACTCAAATTTTTTTATGTTTACAATGTTAATTCACCCCCATTTTTATGTTAACATATTTACACTTTACCCGCATTTTTCACATGTTAGAGAAGAAAAATATTACTCAATTGACAAATTGATGCTGGCATGGCTTTCACCTTAAAGTATAGTGTTTATGAACGTTATGCAGTCAAGTTTCTGGACACTTTGCATTTATTCAAACATATATTTCACATTTCGTTGTTTGCAGTACGTGCCTAGTTAACTTATGGGGCAGTGGCTGATGGGAGTATAGTATCCCATCAGCGACCGCACCGATTGTTAGCTTGGCTTTGTTTAGGCAACTGGTAGTTTACCAAGCTTGGCATGACACATTTCAAGAATTTATTCTTGTTGTGAAATGCAAATATTTAAATATTTTTTGTGAACTTTATAAACAGTGAGACTGATGATTTGCTCGAGTACGTTTTTCTGCACACTGTAAATTATAACCTCAAAAAAGTGATAATAGTGAGAGGTGATGGATGACCTTATGCAAATGTCACAGAAATACTTATCCATATATTTGCACTCGAGAACACAAATTCTCCAATATTGTCATGCCAAACATAGAAAAATACAGAAAGAGCTGAACCCGTGCAGTTTTACTACATAATCAATGCCAATTAAAGGCTTTCTGATTAATCGATTATAATGAATAAAGTTACATAAAAAATTTCTACTCCCCATAAAGTTACCAGTTCCAGTTCCACCTGACGCTTAAAATGGTAAAAATTTGGATAGTCTTTATTATATAATAAACTTCCTGGTGAGTATTTTGTTGCCGATGATGTATCTATATCACAAACCACAAAAATGGACAGGTGATCCAGTAAGCCTATTTTACCATTTACAACATTATTTCTCGCATTTTACACTATTTCACGGAAGTCCCTTGAAAAGTGTAAAAACGAGATGCTATTCTAACAGATGCCAAATTAATCCTGTTGTATACCATAGTATGACTGGTGTTATGACAGCGTTCAACAGCTGAGTGTGCGAGAGAGATGCTAATGCTACACTGGTTCTCCGTAATCCTGATGACCTGACCAATATATGGCATGGCACGGCACAACTGCAAGGTCTAACAGACGTCCGTCTTACACAAAACCAAGTTCATCATGCTTTACACATCTTAAAAGGGCTCTAATAATATATGGCAGTCAAATATAGCTAAGCCTGTTGAAAATACTTCCTGCATAAGGGATAAGTCTCTAACATTGGAATAATCATCATTAATGCTGTGAAAGCGAGAAGATAGTGCAACACACATCTGATTACCTCCCCCAACCTCTTCTTCCACTTGCAATTTCAAGGAAAGGCGAGTTGGTACTTGCAATAACTTGGCTGAAAACTATTAGGGTGTCAGATACCAAGGACTTTATGAACTAAAGTATGCTGCACCTCTTCATACTGACAAGAAGTCGGCACGACGGTGGGGTTGGGGAATGTCTGAAATTTTGTGTGGTGAAAGAGGACGCACTACTCAGAAAATCCCAAGAAAAATTGATCCAAAGTTTCTTAGGTGCCTAACGTCCATTGCTGAACCGCTATGTGGCCTAGATGGTCAGGGCTCCGACTCTTACAACAGAGGTCTCAGGTTCGATTCCTCCTCCGGGACCCTTTTTCTTCTGCTTCATTATCTTTTGTTAGTCCATCAATTATTCAGAAAGTTCCCAAACCTAAATTACCTTTAACAAATTAGTCATGTTAATGAATAAAAATTATTTTCTTTTTGTCCAACAACAAAATTCATGGAGATGGGTTTTCAATACATACATAATTATAAACAAGAACCGCAGTGGTAATTATCCTAAAAACAAACAAAGCAATAATTTTTTGCGTCACCTCGAGCAACATAACAGTGGTAATTAAATCGTCTTCAGTTACGAATGTTTTTTCACCCAAAAGTTCCAATGTAGTATTATTACTATAAAGTTTTCCGGCCAATAACGTAGCACCGCGAGAGATTTCTTCCAAAGATGTCGATGCAATTAAATTATTTTATATTTCATAATACACCACTGCGTCCTTCAACCTAATTTTGATTGATCACTATCAACGGATTCTTAAGGAATTTCTTCTCCCATTCCAGATGAGCCAGCCACTTCTTCATTCAAAATGTTGAACCTCGGATTGGAGTAACATGTTGAAATTTCAAACAGGCACGTCTGTTCACAACAAAATCGAAAAACAAACTACCGTTTACTTCTCACAGCTCGTGCACAGGGGACCCTTACAAAGCCCCTTTAAATGTTGGAAACCCATAAAATGAAAAAGAATAAAAAACACAAATAGTTTTCAGTGATTGAAAAACTATACGTTCTTGAGCTGAAATAATGTTTTAAAAATAATTTAAGTTTGAGAAACTTTCTGAATAATTGATGGGTGAGTGGGGGGAGGGGGGGAGGAGAAACAGACAAAGTGCCAGAGAAGGAATGGAACCCGAGACTTCTGCGATAAGAGTCCGAGCCCTAACCATCTAGGCCAGGCGGTGACTTGGCAATGGACTAACATTTTATACTCTGATCGATTTTTCTCAATATTTTCCGAATATTGCGTCCTAATATTTTAACCATGTGAGGTGTTAGGAGTTCTCTTTCACCATACAAAATTTTCGACATCCGCAACCCCACGGTCCTGCCGTCTCCTTGAGACTTTTTTACAACTGCACACAGCAAAAAAGTTTTCAATCAGGCACCATATAGAAGTTTTACGGCTGCACCCTGTTTATTTTGTAATTGCTGAGCAGCATTGGGGCATTCCAGTAAGATGTGGGTCACTGCCAAGTGTGCACCACATTGACACTGAGGAGGGTTCTTGTGAAAGAGAAGGTGACCATGAGTCAGCTAAGTATGGCCGATACATAGTCTACAGAGGAAGACAGAGTCCCTGGGAGGAGTCTGCATGGAGGACCTCCACACTGTCTCCTTTATTAACCTCAATTTGTAGGGTGTGCCATTCAATACACCACAAACCTAGAACTCTACTTCATAACATTGAACAGAGGATAGTACACGGTATACCTATATTGGGGATAGGTTTATAAGTAGCTTCTTTTGTTAACCTGTCAGCCAGATTGTTTTCATCTATCCCAACATGCCTTGGTGTGCAGACAAGCAGTGCCAATGACTGCACTGGAAATGACGTCGTTATGAGGACTGCCCCCACTTCATTTTAGACATGCCCTCCACCTCTCCAAACTTGTCCTCAAGTTGCTACACAAAAAATAAAGGTTTCATTTTCTGGAAGGATTCTCCATTCGTTCTGCTACAGAGCAGGTATTTAGGTGCATAAACCTCACCTTGTTGACAGACCCTATGTTCCTCCCATGGTGTAGCCATGGAAGGGAACGCTCAGGGGTCATACGTTGTGGCATTTAAATCAGGCCCGTCTTAATTAGAGATGGTGGTTGCCTGTCCACCAATATTTCGAGATCTTTTAATGGTGTTCCCACAGGCAGTTAGGGATATAAAGGTCCAACCAGGCAGAGCCCCACTTGCCTGGGTAAGCCTAATACAACTAGGTGCGGCAGGTACCCCAGAGATTGAGGGGTGTGGGTGTTTTTTAATAGTGGTTTGTACCATTCTCGCACGCAGGCGATTAAGGAAAGATACCTGGGCTCTGAAATGAGCAACATTCCACCATAGCACCGTACAGTGGTTGCTGAAGCATGCACAGAGCTTACGGTCTGGCAGACTGTCGACACGACAGTCCACAGCTTAGGACCCCAGGTTTGCCAAGGTTGTACTCAGCAAATTAATGCCGAGCCCCAGAGGGAGCCATGGATTCAAGGGCCCAATACAACAGCCAGTTCACCAGGCGTTAAAGCAGTTTACATAGAATGTTGTTGAGACTGATAGGCTGATAACTAATGGCATCGAATGTGTCTTTACTGGGCTTAAGCACTGGAACGATGGTACTACCCTCTTGCCACTGTTATGGAAAGACACCACTGTTCCACAAGTGATTCAATACGGATAGAATCTGGCATTCGGACTCCACCGATATAATATTTTAGCATTCAACTGTGGATGCCGTCTGGCCCAGGGTAGGCGACAGGGCAATATGTAAGAGCGCCGAGTTAACTCCCGCTCACTGAATGGAGTGTTACAAGCCTCAGGGTGACATTCTGTAAATGGTTGTGTGTGTGTGTGTGTGTGTGTGTGTGTGTGTGTGTGTGTGTGTGTGTGTGTGTTTTCCACCCACTATTTTAATGCACGGAAAGCAAGTTTGTAATTTTTGAGATATAGATGTGCGAGTGTAGTGTGTGGCAAAAGTCTCAGCAATACTGTGTACATACAGCTCCATTTACAGAAACAGCATGTATATCCCTGCTGGGGTTACACACCCATGCAGGGGTCATATCTTGATCCAATGGTTGTGACATACCTCTCCCAACATTCCTGTTTCCGTCTTTGCATTAGTTGATGAGCACAAGCACAGAGATGTTTCAAGGCCATAAGATTCTCTAGTGATGTGTGTCATTTATGGAGCTGTAGAGCACACCTACACTCTTTAATGGCTTCTGTTATTTCCGATGACCACCAGAGCACTTGTCATACACCAGGTGCATCCCGATGAATGAGGAATTCCCCTAGTGACACACTCAACCACCACGTCAATTGTGTCATGTGGGATATGGCCAACAGTGGCGGCAGGAGTAAATTCTTCCCAGTTTTGCCTTGTTTATAGCCCAGTGGTGAAGATGTCCCTGGTACTGGCGATAGGATAGTGATAGAAAAATTGGAGATTAGTCACTACCAAACAAATTGTCGGGTGTCCTCCAGGGGACAGATGATAAGAGCCCAGGGCTGCAAATTGACAGGTCAATTGCCAAGTGCCATACTGAAATGTGAGGGATTACCAGTGTTTAATAGCCAGAGGTCAAGCTGGGATATTAAGTTCTCGACATCTCTGCTGCAGCCGATGATCATGGCGCCACCCCAAAGGGATTATGGACATTAAAAATCACCAGTAGTAGAAGAGGTAGTGAGTTGGGAGATCAGTACAGCCACTACATTTCACAGTACATCACCATCTGGAGAGATATATAGGCTGCAAATAGTTATTTCATTTGGTACCCTTACTGACAGCCACAGCTTCTAAACATGTTTGAAGGGGGCACAGGTTCACTAGAAACAGAGTTAGGAATATACTCACAGACCCCACTTGACACCCTATAATAAAAGCTACAACTTTTTTAATATACACAGAAATGCCAGGGTTCCACATTGCTGGGAACCAGGTTTCCTGGAGGGCAAACCAGAAAGCAGGTATAGTGCCTAAAAGTTGTAATTCAGCCAAGTG
This sequence comes from Locusta migratoria, assembly GCA_026315105.1. Classification (NCBI taxonomy): domain Eukaryota; kingdom Metazoa; phylum Arthropoda; class Insecta; order Orthoptera; family Acrididae; genus Locusta; species Locusta migratoria. The sequence goes on along the minus strand of CM048745.1, from coordinate 581,621,053 downwards.
TCGGAAAAGACCACAATGCCACTGAAGGTTTACACTATCAATGGTCTGTTGTTGGTGATTAGTACAGATTTTCTTGTGCATTCCTCCAGTAACCATTTAGTGCACTTAGTAACAATGTGTTTCAATCTCATAATGTAAACTTTTCCAACTAGGATAAAAAAAAATTATCTAAGACAGCAATTGATAACATATTTATAGACAAATCAAAGGAGTAAAATCATTGCATACAACCAATAATGAATGTCCTATTGTATCATTACATTCAGCTCCTCCTCTAAGTGTAAAGTGTGAGCAGATACAAGCAGATTATGAAGACTGCTAAGCTTGAATACCCAGAGTAGTTAGTCCACCAAAAATTGAGTATTTGAGCTGTTTTCTAAAACATTTGAACTGGAAGAATTTTAGAGGAGGTAATGTACAGGCAGGTTCTTAACAACTTTACCACAAAAACAAATTCGTCCTGTGCACAGTTTGCTTAGTTTCATTTCGTCATATGATATAATATTTTGGGTTAATTCTTGAAGTCAAACAAAAGTTTCCAGAGTTCAACAGAGGGTAATATATATTATTTGTGGAGTAAATTACTAAATAGCTGTCATTTTAAGGTAACTATGCTGCAAAAAAATTTGTTTAGGACATCAAACAGTCTGACAATTTCTATCAATATCGATTTAATGTTCTTACTTTTTGTATCCTGTACATATATGTGACTACACTTGTAAATACCCAAATCTACTGCTCTATAGAATTTGTCACACAAGAAACAGCTAGAAAAGGATAAGAAGTAGTTGAAATATGTTCCTGTCAAGGCACAAAACAAGCATATATGTTATGTTTAAAGGACTCCAACAAAAATTTGGGATCAAGCTGTCTCAGTCTTTATTCCAGCTTCTTGATCAAAAATTTTAGCAGGCAAACATTTGAACACTTTGTGCAGGAAAAAAAAAATTAGCAAAAAGTGCCAGAGAGAGAGAGAGAGAGAGAGAGAGAGAGAGAGAGAGAGAGAGAGAGAGAGAGCGCCAACGGGTGAGAAAAGACAGTTATGGTGTGAAAATGACAGTAGCAGTAAGAAAGATAATGGTAACACAAGAGTACAGGAGAGACGAGACAGTAGGATCATAAAGTAAAATTGTGGTGACCATATAAAGCTGCAAGGGTCTAAACCTCCCAGGTTGGTGCCTCCCCTCCCCTCAAACACATACATCATACTGTCATAACTCATGCACACGTCACCTTCACCTCCAGCCAATCATTCTGACCACAGAGTTTGGAGCCAATGGGTTCTGGCCATGGCTGAAAGTGAAGTTAAATAATTGTGTTTTAACATGCCTGTCTGTGGCACCACGTGGCATTAACCTTCACAGAGTCTTAAAGTCCACGAGACAACTATATCTACAAACTTTCTGGCTTAGATAAGAAGCACCTCCAACCAGTTTCACCATGTATGAGCAACATCTAAGATTGATGCCATTTTGGAATACATGACGTAGGCCTATTAATTCTGTTTGCAGAAGGTGTTTATTGTAATTTTAATTGGATAAAATCAGGATATACAATTTCACAAACTGACAAAATTTCATCACTCATATTTAGTTGTAGCTGCACAACACTTAAGAAAACAAGTAACAGAAAACACACAGTAAAATCTTTTCTCTTTGGAAACGAATTGGCTACCTTCTGGTATAACAATTTATGAAGCACTTGGCAGGAGTTCCTGCATTCGGTATGTGTGTGTGTGTGTGGGGGGGGGGGGGGGGGGGCAGGACTTGTTCCAGCGAAAATAATATTGTTAACATTTCTTACAGCTTTGCTATGTACTCGGAAAGGAAATCATTGCTTGAATAAAACTTAATATCATTACTATTAGTGAAATGATAACAGTACCTCCTAGTACAATTTACTTAAAAGCATCAACCAATAAAATACCCCCTCGCTTTCTCTAATCTTTTATGAACTTCCTGTAATTCCATAAATAAGGTGATAAAACTGTAAAAATTACAGAAGACTGTAACAGTTGGCAGCTATGCTAATGTGCTACTGCAGTACATTGTTGTAACACCTGTCATTCCATGGAATGTACTGTATATACTCGAGTAATCCGCGCACATTTTTTTCTGAATTTATGAACGAAAAACTAGGGTGCGCGATTACTCGAATTTAGGTTGGTATTACTCCATCTGCAACAACAACACAACACACCAGGTGGAGATTACTCTGCTTTAAAAAACATCCCTTTAGGCCAGTATTACACGATAATATTTTTGATCAAATCTTTGACAAAGAAATATTATCAAATATTCGTAATATTTCTTAGACATAAATCTTCAACGTGGTGTTAAAAAGGGGTATTATTGTCATCATATTTGAAGATAGCAGATAATAACTTTTTATTGTGCACTGCCTTAGCCGGTCACAAACATAGTGGAGTAGTTTATCTTTCCGGTAACTTCTTTGCCAGCGCATATGAACGGTTGCATTGTTGATGTGAAAATGAGTAGTTTATGGTACCATCTTTTGGAGTAATGAAGTACGTTATCTTTTTATGTTAGGTATTATTCGGTTCAGTACCACCATTTACCCACATTGGTATCGGAACTTGACAACGACTATATCTGGAGAAGACAGGGTTACAGCGATTTCTTGCTACAGTGTTTAAACACTAATTACGGTGCAGCTTTCTTCCATATCGAAACGCAAACACACCTAGACAGACCTTGACACAAATGTCTGTCTAGGTGTGTTTGCGTTTCGATATTTGTGAGGTGTGTGTGTGTGTGTGTGTGTGTGTGTATTTGTTTTTTTTTCTCCTAAGGTAAGTCCTTCCACTCCTGGGATATATATCCTGCTAGGAATTTCTCCTCTATAATATTAATATCTACATTACCAACGTATGATACCTAGGATATTACCTGATCCATCACTTTTCATCTCAGGTGACAATTTTGTGTCTGCCATCCCCGTACTCTGGGTGCTTTCCTTTTCATCTGTAGAAGTTTTACTCTCAGCCACATCAGCCTAAACAGTAAATACATTTCATTAATATGACTAACAATGATAATTCCAGACTGTAATGTAAGGACGGTATGTTGAAACACACCACAAAGACAACTGTCAAACCAACGATAGGCACATTGGAGAAAATAAATAAATAAATAAATAAAAGATAAAATAAAAAGGAAAAACAACCACATACACAGAAATTAGCTTTCTGACACAGTCTTCATTAGAACAGGACAGCTGCTTCACTGAAAGAAAATGGCACAACTTGCCAACACACAACTGTCACCTCGGGCAGCTGTGTTCCAAGTAGCAACCCCAAAGAGCAACTTTGAGAGGATATGGGAGGAGAATAGAAGGGAAAAATAGCATAGACACTATGGATTGAAGCAAATTAGGTAGGATAGAGGAAGCGGGAACCACTGGATGGAGATTGTTTAGTGGCAGGAAATTAACCTGGATTATTTCAGGGCTGGGGACATACTGTATGGAAAATTCCCATCTGTTCAGTAAGAAAAGCTGGTAACCCAGATTGATACAGGTAACCCGGGTTGTGAAGCGGCCACTGAGATCAAGGGTTTCAATGCTCAGCTGCATTTTGTGCCAGTTTTAGACTACCTTGCTTTTGGCCATGATCTGGACAACTGGTTAGTAGGCAAAGCAATATAAAAGTTTGTGCAGTGATTGCAATGGAGTTGGTTTACATCATATGGCTGCTTCCACAGTTGGTCTTTCAAGGCATATGATCTCTTTGGCATAGAGCTGGGGTTGGACCTGGCATAATGTGGAGGTTGCCTGGGTGACTGAACCCCACTTTAGGAAGTGTAAAATTTATCTATGGCAAAATTATTTTAGGGTATGGTGAAAGAAAATCAAACCCTTGATATCTCATTATTGAGGATTGGAGTGGGTTTAGCAGTTTGAAAGGGACCAAACTACTATGGTCATCAGTCCCTTTTTCCAAAAACAGAGACAACATAATCATAGCTGCAAACCTGGAGAAGAGACTGTCAGTAATAATTCGACAGACCAATGAGGAGGAGAGGGTTTAGGGGTCATACTCGCATCCTTCCAAGAAAATTTTAAAAATTATAAGCCCTATTTAGACCATTAAATTAATAACACTCTCCGTTCATAAATATATTCCTTGAAAAGAAAGAATTCTAAATGAACAGGATCAGGTTAGGAGGAATAACAAAAAAAAAAATATTTTTGTAAATACCGAAAGTGACATAGAAACATTCGTGCAATTTTTAAACCCTTGTCTTCAAGAAAAGTTAACAGTTGCAGAAGAAAGAAATAAGTGCGCAATTCCTTGCATTTATGAAATAAAAATATAAAATCCTTAGCAGGTAACACTTTAAACCAAATGATTTGGTTTTTAAAACAACGAATAAACCAACCTACCCCAATTAGCTATGGAGGAGAAGAACAGGCGGGACTTTTGCAGTGAAAATGCTAACGTTAACGTTTCCTACAGCTTTGCTACATACTCAGGAAGAAAATCATTGCGATCAATAAAACATTCCCTACCATTATGATTAGCTAAATATAAACAGTACCTATTCTGATTTTCTTAAAACATATTTAAAATGTCTTAAAGCCGTAATTTTTTAAGAACTTCCCGTAATTCCGTAAATAAGATGATGGATCCGTAACAATTACGGACAATCCGTAATAGTTGGCAGCTATGCATAATAAACCCCTAAAATACGACATAACGTATTAAACTACATCAAACCGTAGACGGAAAATGTCAGAAATAAGGGAATCAACTAAAAGGAAGGAAGAAGAGATTTAAAAGAGATGACCAGAGTGTCCAGGCTGGGTATTCACACACACACACACACACACACACACACACACACACACACACACACACAAGAAATATAGAATGTCCAGCCACTCTGCAACACATTAAAATCACCTGCCTAATAATATTAAGCAGGTGCAGAATAAATAGATAAAGCATACTCAATAAGGTCAGATGGAATTGTAGAATCCACTGTTACGAATAAAAGTTAAAACACAATCAGCCACAGAGGCATTGTCACCTAAAACTGTAAGGAGTCAGGAAGATTAAAAGTCCGCCTCTGAGGGTGTGAAGGTTGGGCATTCGAGTAAGATGTGGGCGACTGTCAAAGACACACCACATCGACAGTGAGGAGTGTCCTCACGACGGAAAATGTGGCCATGCGTAAGCTAAGTGTGGCCGATGCGGAGTCGGCGGAGGACGACAGAACCTCTGTGAGGCTTCCGCATAGAGGACCTCCACACATTGGTTGTCTCCTCTATTAGTTGCAATTTGTTGGGTATCCGTAGAGTACGCCATTCTGTACTCCACAGACCAAGAACGCAACTATGTAACAGCGAACGGATGTCAGGAGCTGGGATACTTATATCCAGGATAGGTTTATGGGTAGCCTGTTTTGCTAACCTCTCTGTGATCTAGCTTTAGCTATCCCAACTTGCCCTGGTGTCCAGACAAATACTACCGACCGCCCACAGCGATCGATGTCGTATAGGGATTCTTGGATGGCCCTAATCAAGGGACGGCGAGGGAAGCACTGAAAAAGAGCCTGTAGACTGTTTAGGGAGTCACTGCATATGAGGAAAGACTCCCCAGACGTCCAGCAACACACATGCTAGAAGAGCTACAATATATGCAGAAGTCATCAGTATACAATCAAGGTGATAATGACGACCTGACTGCTGCTGTTAGGCTATTACTGGCAACTAAAAACAGAGGGACACTCAATACCGAGCCCTGGGGGACCTCATTCTCCTGAGTACGTAAGGAGCTATGGAACGCCCCGACCTGTACATGGAAGGTACATAGAGTTAAAAAAATTTTGGATAAAAAGTGTGAGTGAGCCCCGAAGTCCCCAGCCATGTAAGGTGGTCCTCAGGTTGTGTTGTATGCCTTTGACAGATAAAAAAAGATGGCAACCAAGTGCTGACATTGAGAAAAGGTTGTCCAGATGGCGGACTCAAGATCAACCAGGTTATCAAAGGCCATGCGCCCCTGACGGAAACCACCTTGGCATGGAGCCAGCAGGCCCCGGGATTCAAGCACCCAACACAACCGCCGGCTTACCATGTGTTCTAGCAGTTTACACAGGATATCTGTAAGAGGTACTAAGAAGGGCTTTTATACCTCAGGACCAGTTGCGTTCACTGCTGCTGAGCCTGTTGCATCAATGTCCATTGTTTCTGACATACCATCGAGTCAGGGGATGCTGTAATCTCGATCTCTTAGTCAGAGGCGGAGGTATGAGGTGTTTGGGCAGGAACTACCGTGGTCTCTGTCTTCTCACTACTTTTCTTTTTCTTCTTTTGTGTCTCTCCCTGCTCCTTCGACTTCTCACATCTGGTGGGCTTTGCTGACTCAGGGCTTAGAGGTCATCCTCATTCCCGGAGACTAAGACCGGCCTTCGTTGGCATTGCGCCACTTGCCGGGGTCCTCTTTTCCAGCGGTAGAAGTCGAGGAAGGATGGGATGGAAGCGATCCATTCCTTGTGAGAGGAGTCAGAGGAGGCTGCTCCTTCTCTGGCTCGGGGGTGGGGACCGATGTCCCCGATGTTTGGGGGGGGGGGGGGTGGGGGGAATTGCTCCCAAAATTGGAGTTTTGGTGATGGGGGTTTCAAGTACTTACGTTTAGCCTCTGAGTATGACAGCCTGTCCAAGGTCTTATATTCCATGATTTTCCTTTCTTTGTGCTAAACTGTGCAATGTGGCGAGCAGGGCACATGATGTTGGTTGCAGTTGATGCAGACTGGAGGAGGGGCACATGGGACGTTGGGATATCACTACTGCCTTCTTTCACCACAACCATGCAATCAGTCTCCTTACCCATTACCCCCCCCCCCCCCCCAGCAAAGATCAATTACTACCTCAAATGAACACACAGCTGCCTTTACCACAAATGATCTTAAAAGACCCTTCTATTTCATATAGCACCGAAACATTATGCCTAGATATTTAAATGATGTGACATTGTCAAGAAACACACTACTAACACAGTTGAACATTATTGATTTGTTTGCCAACTCACGTCCTTCACCTTACATCTTTCTACATTTAGAGCTAGCTGCCTCTCCTCACATCAACTACAAGTTTTGTGTAGGTCATTTTGCATCATGCTATAGTCACTGAAGAGATGACACCTTCAAGTACACATCATCATCAGCAAACAGGCAAAGATTGCTACTCATATGTAGATAGAAAATAAGATCTATTATCTTTCCTGAGACACTCCTTACAATACCCTTGTATCTGATTAATACTCACAATTGAATAAAGTATACTGACATCTTAAGAAGTCTCTGAGCTGTTCACATATCTGGGGACCTATTCGGTATGCTCGTACCTTTGTTAACAGTCTGCAGTGTGACAAAGTGTAAAATATATTTCAGAAATCAAGAAGTATGCTGCCTGTTGCTCTTCATGGCCCACAAGATAATTCAACTGAAAATATGTTCAAGAATTTTACAGCAAACTGATGTTAACGATATTATGCAGGTACATAGTTCCACCCTTCTTATAAATGGAAGTCACCTGCACTTTGAACTTGTGTTGGAGCACAGATTCAAGCTAAGTAAGGGTTAATGATGTAGAGTGTTCTTTGCAAAACCAAATTATAAATCCATTAGGACCTGGAGACTTACTTGTTTCCACCTCTCCAAAGTGCCTTCCTTCACCAAGAGTGCCTATTACTATGTCCCCCATTTTGCAGTTTAAGGGATCATCAAATGACAGTATGTTTGCATCTTCTGTTCAAGAATTCGTTTGAACATTAAATATGAAACTTCAGCTTCCATTTGCTGTTGTCTATCACCACCCAAGAATGATCAATCTGTGACTAGCTCAAGTCCTTTGCTCCACATATTGATTTTATATAAAACTTTTTTTCATGTTCTCAACAAGATCGTGTGCTAATGTATGACAGTTGCTTAGGAAGGAAGGAAGGAAGGAAGGAAGCTTAAGGTTTAACGTCCCTTCGACAGCTTGGTCATTAGAGACTGAGCTAACGCTCTGAGATTTGGTTAAGGACGGGGATGGAAATCGGCCATGCCCTTTGAAAGGAACCATCCCGGCATTTGCCTGGAGTGATTTAGGGAAATCACGGAAAACCTAAATCTGGATGGCCGGGGGTGGATTTGAACCACCACCCTCCTGAATACGAGTCCAGTGCGTTACCACTGCGCCACCTCGCTCGGTACGACAGTGGCACCATCTTTTCACAGACATGCAAATCTCTACCGATTTTTGTCTGTCTATTTTAGTCTTCTTCTTTAACCAAGAATGTATGAAACCAACTATTCTATCTGGTGATTACTAGATCTTGGAAACGTTTTTCTTGTTAGGTGAGGAAACTTATCTTCTAGGAACTGTAGGTAAGCATTCTTCATTTTTCGAAAATGTACATAGAAACTCCACTTTCACCATACTAACAAAATTGAGATCCTTCAATTCTTTCATGAAAACATGCTATTTTGACACACACTTGCCTGCAATAATAGAATTTATTATGACATTTGATAAAAAATATGCTTAAGTTGAGCTCATTTTTTATCATTTAAAGAATAAAGCTATATTGGATTTAGTATGTTTACAGTGTATATTTGTAAGTGCCATGTTCTACCACTGTTAGTTTGATAATGCTTGAAGGGTCAACTTGCCCATTTGCTGAGGGAGGAACTGGAGAGCATAAAGCTATTATTGAAAAGGTGTTCGGAAGGTTGCTTTTCAGCTGGCATCATTAATTACCTTGACAAATGCCAAAATGAGAGACAGAAAGCATCAGCTAGAAATTATCTCAAATCTGCATTAGTGAAAAGCTTTCAAAAGCTGTGTAAAAACACAATCCAGATCCAGCCAATATTTTTTTATAAAAACATTGGTGAGCTCTTCAACACTGCAGTTTGTGGTGCAAAACTATGTTTGAACAATTCTACTGTTGTAAACTTAGCAAGAACAATTCCGCAATTTCAAAGCATTTTATCTGACTGCTTTAATGAGGCATACATCTCATTCCACTGTCATCTTGTGGAGTGTAAGACATAATGAGAAACCTGACATAGTGCAGCTTCCTCTATGTCAAAGGCTAAAATATGAAGAATTTGCAAGCGCTGCATCGTCAGTAATTTGGGCACCTGTCAACAGTGTCAATGCCGAGAGGTTTTCTCGACCTACAACCTAGTTGTGAGTGACGAGGTGGTCAACGAAGTTGGACACAATCTAAACGACTTCAATGCTTGCATACAACAAATGAACATTTGTATATAGGACTATGTTTATTGACTGGAAACTAGCATTATGGTACTGTTACATGAGTAACATAAATGGTCTCCATATTTTTTTTTTTTTTTTTTTTTTTTTTTTTTTTTTTTTTTTTTTTACTACAAAGAAAGTTGTTTAAAAAGTGAAAATACTGCATACTCTTCATCGCAACACATTTAACACTATGCTGTCAGAAGACTCTTGTAGGGTAACTGCACAGTGTTTTGTTGTAAATCATGAATTTTCTTTTAAAATAATGTTTTATTTTCATGTTATTCTCCCATTTATGTCTCATTACTTCAGTACTATTCTGCATAGGAGGCTCAAGGAAGTTATTACACGATCATGGAAAATTCCCGGAATTCTAAAAAATTACCAGGTTTTTCCCGGATCTCCCAGTGAGTATACATCCTATTTTAGTGTGTTCATGAACTCACAATGTGTGTCAGCCTGAACACGTGAATATGGACAGGGTACGTAGTAGTTTAAATACCCTGGTATACTCTAGATAGGTAGAGAGTATAATTTGTAACAAAACTAGCACCACTCTATTTCCTTTCCTGCTTACATTTACATTGTGATAGATGTCATTACACTTAATATGCAATCTAACAAATTTTACCTTAGACTTATCTATTGCTTTTCTAAATTCTGCTGCAATATCAGAGGTTTTAAAACGAATTGCAAATTTTTCATTCTGTATGTGACCATCTGAAAAATCTGGTGCACTCCACAGCCAACTTTTTGCATCCTTTTCTTTGAAAGTTATCTCAGGTGTCAGAAAATGATTTAAGCAAACTTTCAGCACTTGATCACGGCGCATCAGCAACCTGAAAAACATATTTCAATTCATTATTTTCTATTCTAATTACTGAAAACAAGCACGACAAATAGGATGAAAATAATCTTGATTACCTTAATTTTTTTGTGACTCTGTGTCTGAGAATTTTAATGTCCCCCACTCCCCGCTCTTTCCACTCTCCAGAAACAAATCTATATAACTTTGCATGCTGGCTGTATAGGAGGTCTTCCTCCTCTTCCCCTGTGTGAATTGGTACTTTGTCTGGAAGTGGTATTACAGGCTGCAAATATGGAACACAAAATATAAATGTAATCACTATAGTTACACAGCTTTGGTAAAGAAAGAGAGAGAGAGAGAGAGAGAGAGAGAAAAGACAAAACCTGAAAGTAGATGTTGTCTCCTTCCTCATCATCTTCTTCTTCACTTCCACTTTCTTCTTCTCCAACAGAAATGGAATGTTTAGTGCCTGGTGATTTTGGGGATTTTACAGGAGATTTTGGTCTGATACCACTGAATGAAAATTCAAATTTTCCTGGGCTACCAAATGTGAAGCTGTGCTCTAAAATCACAAAAGGGTGCACATTAATATACATGTACTATGCGGTCAATTAAACATTATGCTATGTATGGTTTGAAAATTAAAATGTAAATTAATATAAAATATTTAGTACCTGAACGAACTTGTGCCAATGTATTTTCTTTTTTGGGGGTCTCATCTGCCCCAAATGTCACAGCAGCTCCTGTAGATTTAGTAGCAGGCAGCATGCTCCCAAATATAAAAGTCGGTGTGCTCTTAGTTTCAGACACCGACTTAGCCTGAGGTGTGCTGACAGAACTTGTTGGGACTTGGAAGCCAAAGGAAAGACTTTGTTTTGGTGCAGTGTCAGATTCCGCTGTAACATCAGGCTTCGATAATGTACCAACAGTACCTGATGATGTCTGTGGTATAGCTGTACTTCCAAAAGAAAATGATGCTGTACCATCTTTGTTTTGTGTGTTGAGCTTGGGAAAGCCAAATGAGAAAGCACCAGAATTTGCATTAGTTGTGCTCATACCAGAAGTAGTAACAGATGTCAGAGACTCACATGTAGGCAAGAAACGAGAGAGATTGAAACCTGGAGAGTTTTCAGTAGTGCTTGAACTGATTCCAAATTTAAATGCAGTTTTATCTTCTACTGTGCTTTCATTAATGGGTTTTCCATCACTGCCAAGTCTAGGTTTATCACATGCAACACATCTGTTACTTTTATCATCATTAGTAAGATAACAGTCGGCACAGGTCCAAGAACCAGGCTTTGGTTTGAAAGCTTCTGAAAGTGGGATAATATTTTCACTGATGGGTTTTCCATCACTGCCAAGTCTAGGTTTATCACACGCAGCACATCTGTTACTTTTCTCAACATTAGATAGATAACAGTCACCACAAGTCCAAGAACCAGGCTTTGGTTTGAAGGCTTCTGAAAGTGGAACAATATTTTGCGACTGTGGTTTATAGTCCTGGTCAGAAGTGGCAATGCTTTTAGGTTGTGTAGTAGCAAGTGTTCTTGGTGCTTCACAGGCAACACAATTTCGGCATGTTCCCTCATTTCTTGTATAACAAGATCTACACTCCCATGAGCCTGCTTTTGGTTTAAACTCAGACAATGACTTTTGGGGAGTGTCTGAATTTTCCACAGAAGTCTTCTGTATTTTGTTGCTGCTGCATGTATGACAAGATGACGAATCTGATGGATTGTTCTTGTGACAAGAAGGACACTCCCAAAGATTAGAATTAGTTTTCTCTCCTGTTTTTAATTTTTCTTTAGGCTGATTTCCATTGTTACTGTCTGCAACCAGTTCCTTTTTAATGTTACCAACTACAGGTATTCTATCATTTACCATCTTTGATTGTGTATCTTCCACTGCCTTCTTGAACTTTTCTGCTAACTCTGGTGTCTTAAATTTTATTGCTAACAATTCCCGGCGCATTTCACCTTCAGAATAATCTTGTGCTGCCCAGTACCATGCACGGTCTGATGTCGACAATGGTTTAAATTTCATGGTTGTAGTAATGGCATGATTACAGCATACTTTCAGGACTTGTTCACGGCGCATCAGCAACCTCACTCTGCCTGTTTTTGGATCATGTAACAGCTTCATCTTCCCCACGCCTCGTTCTTTCCACTCTTTATTTTCTCCATCAAATCTTAAAAGCTTACATCTTTCTTCAAAGAGAACTTCCTCATCTTCTTCTCCTGTCCTCACTTCAACTAATTCTGGTAAAGGAATTACAGGTTTGAATTCAGCAGTTGGAACGAACTCTTCAGGAGGTCGCTCGGGCACACTGTCTGGTGAACTTGGTGTTACCTGTGGTTTGGCCTTTTGGGATTTTTGAGTACTTCCAAATACAACACTTCCTGCACCTTCAAATCCTTTAAAATTTGAATCCGTAGCAAATGCAGGTTTTCCTGCTGGTGATTTAGCTGCAAGATCTGCAAATGTCAATGAATTAGATGAAAACATTAATGGTTCACTTGCCATTTTCTCTGGTTCAACTGCAGCTGAAGTTTGAGAACTAGGTTGTGTGACTTCTTGTGATGTTCCTGGTTGAGAAGACTGTGCAGATTTTGAAACAGTCACTTTTGAACTTTCCAAAACTGTAGTATCTACCTTAGAAGACTGGGCCTGCGTTACCTTTGTAACAGGTATTGAAGTCTCTGATGTGGAAGCTGCCTTGAATGGCTCCATGAGTGCCGTCACAGGTTTTGAAACTTCAGAGAATGACAGAGGTTTTGATGGCACTGCAAAACTGAAGGTAGCAAATGGACTTGGTTTTGTAGCATCATCCTGTGTGACCTTTATCTTTGTGGAATCATTCTCAACGGTTTTGACATTAGATGATGTATCAGTCTTGAAAGTAGGAGTACTTGCAAATGTAAAGCCACCAACAGTAATTTTGCTGCTTGTAACAGGTACCGATGTAGGAGCTGTCGAAGATTGTAAAAGTGTTTCAGTAGGAATCTCTTTTTTAAGAACAGAAGATGAGCTGTCCTGTGAGGAAGCAACAGACTCTACAGTTTTGGTTGAACTAGCACTTCTTGATGAGACAGTAGATTCAACTTCTGTTGAAGTTTGTGCTGATCTAATAATGACCTTAGCCTTTTCAAATGCATCCTTAAAATTTGAAGCTTCTTCGGGAGTTTTGAAACGAACACACAACTTCTCTAACCTCACCTGTTCATCAGCAAAATCATTTGCAACCCATATCCAAGCTCTGTCTTTCATTGGAACTAGTTCTGTATCAGCTGTTATGAAATGGTTAGCGCACACTTTCAGGACTTGTTCTCTGCGCATAAGTATTCTTATTTTACCTGTCTTTTGATTATGCAATAATTTTATATTTCCAATTCCTCGTTCTTTCCACTCCTTTTCAACAAACCTGAAAAAGAGGAAGTGTGAGACACTGGGTGGAAAACGACACACAAAAATTTTACTACAATGAAATTTTATTTCTTTTATGTGGGTGCTTGCCATTATTAGTTACAGATGACATAATGGGGGGGGGGGGGGAGAACCATTTGGTATAAGGGAAAATTACAAATTTAGAAAATCTAGTTATGAAAGACTCTTGTCTAACTCCATTGACAACAGAAAAAGGGAATGTATGTGCTTGCATGAAAAAATTATTTTTATTACCTTCCCTCATAATTACAGTGATTTTAAAACTGGGTAACTGTTATTTGTTTACATAAAAAACATTCCTACTTTACACAAGGATTTCTGTTTTTATTAACACGCTTACCTGAAATTTTGAGTTAACGGCGAGTTTTTGCTGCTTCTACCATTAATTCTACCATTAATACAGTTCCCAGTCAAAGTAATTGTCACATTGGACAAAAAACAAGAATGGCATATATTGTATGGCAACATATAAGTTTCTAAAATAAGAATGACAGCACTGCCCTATGTATTACAACATTTTCTCTGCACAAAAATTTCATTTGATAATATTTCCACCAACAGTAATGGAGCATGAATTTTTGACAATGCAAGCCAGTACTGACAGAAGTTCAAAAGTTATCAAACAAACTTCGACTGAAGAACCCAAGACGGAAGCCACAAAAGATGTGTCAATAAAAATTCCAACTACTAAAATCAGTCAATGAAAACCAGTCAAAAGTACTCTGTGAGAGAAGTGATCACTTCAGCTTATACGTGTGGCACCTCCGTAAACAAACCATTCCACCTGTTGAGTGAAATAATAATAATTAAAAATAAATATAAAATAGTTTTTTTCCAGATTTTTTCGCCATATTTCCCAAACACATTGAAAATAAAATCTCTCTTAGGCACCTAACTACAAAACATGGGGCACCCCTGTAAATTTCAAGTACAGACGTGTAGTGTTGCTTTGATATGACAAAGGTGACATGTACCACAAATAATTTATAACTATAGTCCTACTAAAATTACTTACTAATTGATGTTTGTCACGTGGCGCTAACGTGTTGGCACATATACAATCTGATACCACTCAGCTATACGTGACACACAAACATGGGGATCACATCACAAATGCTGTTAATATTTAAACACAGAAGATTGTTGAAAGATGTAAAATGAATAGGAAGAAATCTGGAGGATTGAGATCTGGCGAGTATGGTGGATGTTCAAGCTGCACAAAAACAAACGCCCACACAAAGCCAATATCACCAAACAGTTCATGGCAAAATACAAGGAGGGTGCAACTTTAACATCCACCAAACTCAGAACTCAATTCTCCAGACATCTTACTATTCCATCAACTAAAAATCACTTTGAAAGGAAAGATGTGATGCATAGTTATGGGAGGTGACTATTTCGAAAGACGATGAGGTAACTAAAGTTCATCACTTATCTATGTTAATGTTATAGGACTATTCACCAAACTTCAATCTCAAAGTTGTATTACAAACATTTACAAAACCTGAATTTACATCATTAAACAAAAAAGTTGTGGAAAACATGTAGGTGGGTCTTTTTTCCATGTTATAAGAAATGGCCAAGAAATAATTGTTTCTATGGAGGAAAAAAAAACAGAACATTATAACTGCTACAGATATAAACCCATTCAGACAAAACCCATAACCTGACAATGAATGACTGTCCGTTCGTCAAGCACACATATGGTGCATGTAGTATCAATGTACCTAAGCTTTGCAAGATATACATAGGGGGAAGTAATATATTGCTTCACTCTTCATGAAACTGACAGAAGACCACACTATGATACATAATGTCTCTTGTAGTATCTTCCACTTAAGTTTCCTTATCACTTCCGTGACACTTTCATGCTTCCAGAAGACACTGGAAACATCCCTTAGGCTGTGGCTAAGCCATGTCTCCACCATATCCTTTCTTCCAGGAGTGCTACTCTTGCATGGTTCACAGGAGAGCTTCTGTGAAGTTTGGAAAGTAGGAGGCGAGGCACTGGCGGAAGTAAAGTTGTGAGGCAGCATTGTGAGTCTTGTCGGGACAGCACAGTCGGTTGTGCACTTGCCCGCGAAATGCAAAGGTCCCAGGTTCGAGTCCCGGTTCCGGCACACAATTTTAATCTGCCAGGAAGTTTCACTTTCATGCTTATTAAATGAGCCCACAATGAATGGGGCTGCTTTCCATTGGATCTTCTCCATGTCTTCCATCAACCCCACTGGTACGGATCTCACACTGATGGGTAATACTCAAGCACTGGCTTAAAGCGAGGTTTGTAGCCTAGTTGCTGGTAGAACTTCCGGGTTATAAGGCCGAGGTCCATAAAACTTTCCAATTTTTCCTAATGTTTCGTCCAGAGCTGCACCGGACATCCTCGGAGGTTTTCTTACTTTCGTTGAATCTTGCCGACTGATGAGTCGGGTGTCAGAGCTCCATATACACTGTGGAAAGTGAGTGTGGCCAAGCTGTCATGATATCAGAAGAGATAGTCCTTGTCAGAGATAAAACATCACTATCGATTGCAATCTGTCAGATATAAAACCTGTCACTCTTTTAAAGCTACTGTCCATATGTCGCTAAGTTTCATAGCTGCTTCTTACCTGTTAAAATTTTCCTTATGTTTATATATTTCAATAGCTTCCCTGTATTGTTGTGGATAATAATTCATCATTGTAGATAAAACTGATGTTTCAGAAAACCTCACTATATGACTTCCAGATTGAAGAGCATGCTCTGCCACAGATGATTTCTGTTTCTCCTAGTCGGTGAAGACTTTTTGTGTTCCTTCAGCCTAGTTTCTATACTTTTTTTGTGGTTCCAATATAAACTTTACCACATGTACATGGAATTTTATAAACACCACAAGCAGAAAGAGGAAGTCATTTATCTTTCGCGGAATGGAGTGCTTGACATATTTTCTTAGTTGGTCTGAAAACTGGTCTGACGTGTTTGCGCAATATTTTTCCTATTTGATAAGTTACTTTTCTGATAAATGGCAGGGAAACTGTTTTTCCATCATTTTGTCTGATCACTTGTTCTTAGACTATTGTTATTTGGCCGCAGGACCCTGTTTATTTCTTTATCTGAATAGCCATTTTTCTTGAAAGGTTGCTTCAGGTGTATTAATTCATCATCAAGGTGTTCCGGAGTACAAATTTTCTTCGCTCTGTCAATGAGACTTTTGATGACACCTCTCTTCTGCTGTGGTTGATGATTGGAGTTCTTGTGTAAATATATTTGTGTGTGTGTGTGTGTGTGTGTGTGTGTGTGTGTGTGGGTGTGGGTGTGTGTGTGTGTGTGTGTAGCTTTTCAAAAAGAGCTTATGTTTCAGTTTTCCATCTACCTCCCTCATAACTAAAACATCCAAGAAGGATATTGCACCATCCTTTTCCATTTCCATTGTGAACTGGATATTTTGATTTATGTTATTCAGATGGGAAAAGAATTCATCCAATGCTTCTTTACCGCGAGGCCATACCACGAATCTATCGTCTACATACCGATACCAAAGAACTGATTTCTTTTTTGCTATTCCTAAAGCTGATTGTTCGCTTTTTTACAACCCAATGGGTTGCCCTTGGCAACACCACCAACTTTTTCATAAAAATCGCCACCCCACTGGAACTGACTAGAAGTCAAGCAATGTTTAAAAAGAGTAGTATCTTCTGGGAAAATATCTGTTAAAAAGTCTTAACTTAGTTAACTGGTATCATGGTGAATAATGACACCACGTCAAAATTTACAAGCATATCTTCAGGACATAAAGTTAGTCCTTCAAGTTTTCCGATAAAATGACTTTAATCTTTTATATAAGATTCAGTTTTACAAATGTATGACTGTAGACAAGTTGCCAGGTATCTTGTTATTTCATACGTTTGGGAGTAGATGGCACTAACAATCGGTCTAAGAGGAATATTAATTTTATGAACCTTGGGTAGGCCATAAAGTCTTTGACACGTGGCTTCACTCTTCAACAAGGTGTTCTTATTTTGGAATTGAGATAGATGACTATCAGAGTATTTTCTTTTTCAAAACTCTGGCTATAGGGCCCTCCTTAAGAAGACCTCCGAAGATGTCTGGCGCAGCTCTGGATGAAATGTTAGGAAAAATTGGAAAGTTTTATGGACCATGGTCTTGTAACCTGGAAGTTCTACCAGCAACTAAGACATCCAGTCGTGAAAGCCTTCATTGCATGATTTTGTAGCCTGCTTTCCTTTCATACCATCTACATTTTCTGAGGATTCTTCCAATGAAACTCAGTATGGCATCTAAACTACCAAAGACATTTCAAATTGCCCCTCATGTCTGCTCCCAACCATTTTATGGGAGTGACTGCTTCCAGTGTGTCCTGCTACTGCATAATCATATAATAAACTATCTTTCCATGTAAACACAGCATTTTAAGAAAAGCAACAGTTCGCAACACTCCCCTGGTGCACACCTGACATAACATTAACGGCCGAATACTTCTCGTCATTGAGAATGGTATGCTGCATTCTATTAGCAGAAACACCTCAAGTCTCGCAGTTTACCTGACATTCCATATGCTTGCACTTTGTTCAACAGGCAATGGTGCAGAACAGTACTTAATGCCTTGCTGAAGTCTAGAAACACATCATCTATCTATTATACAGTATCTATTGCCCTCTGGACATTATGCATAAATAGTGCGAGTTGTGTTTCAAATTCTCACTGCTTTTGGAAGACATGCCAATTTCTACAAAGAAAACACTTATGCCCGATTTCACCAAGCGCCGATTATGACATTGACGATCATTTAACTTTCATTTTTGTGTTTCATCAACATCTGTTTCCTGTAATGATCGTTAAACTCGCCGTCAAAACTGACACGCCAATTTTGTGTCGTCGAACCATTTGACGGGTCGTTTATGAAAGACAGGTTTACTGTAGTTGGAATATTTTTTGGAAAGGTAACATAGATACTTTATTGCTGTTCACTTTTTTTGGCTGTGAAGATAATTTTTATACGGAAGTATTGTTCATAGATTTGCTAGAAAATCTAGGGCCTGAACGTGTACTTTCCGAGCACAATAATCATTTCTACACAATGAATGATATAAAAGTCATTAAAGGTTAAGGTTGTCCAAGAAAGTAGCATTAAAACGTCTGAAATAAAATGAAAATATAAGACTAGAGTATTCAACAAACAGTAACAGCCCATTAAACCTAATAAAACAGCTGCTCTTAACTCTGTGATTTTATGGTACTGGATCTTTTCAAATGGTAATAACAGACTTAAATGGGGTTTCGAAATCAACCATCAGCCGATATATCAAGAAGGTTTCAGAAGCAATTGCACTGCTGAGACCCCTAGGTCGATATGTGAAATTCTGCAAGGAATTACGTCTTATTTTTGAAAGAAGACCCACAAACAAACTTTTGTCATCACCAGAAAATTTAGAACAATCTCTCTTCTTTATTTCATCAGTACGTTCCATTTTCTTAGCGTTATTATTACCCGGTTTCATCAAACTTACAAATCACAACAACTTTGGCTGTATTGAAAAACCGCTATTTACATAGCGATATTCACTTGTTCAATCGAAAACTAGAGAACAACAATGAAAACAAATGATAAAACTATTTAATACACTATACTAGACGCTGTTTTGATTGGAGCGTCTGTTAAAATAAACACCTCGTCAATTCTTTGAGTCTGGCGATGACACGTTTTAGCTTTTGACGGTACGTCAAAAACAAACGAGGCGTTAAATTTGATGTTTGTCTAACATATTTAGACAAAGTTTGGTGAAACCGGGCATTAGTCTCCAGAAATGACAATATTTGAACATGAAATGTGTTGCAAAATTCTGAAACTGACCAATGTTAGAGATATAAGCACATAGTTTTGCACATCTGGTTAACTATCTTTCTTGTAAATGGGAATGACCTGCACTTTTTTCCAACCATTAGGCATGCTTTGCTCCTCTAGAAACCTGCAGTACACTACTGCTAGGATGAGGGCACGTTCCTTTGAATACTCCATGTAAAACTGAATTGTTATCCCATAAGTTCCAGTGACCTTTCCTCTGCTGAGCCTATTTAATTGTTTTTCTATCCCTCCACCACTTATTTCAATATCTGCCATTTTGTCATTCATGTGATGGTTTAGAGGAAGAACTACTGAGCAATCTCCCTCTGTGAAAAAGCTTTGTAAAACGACATTTAATATTTCAGCCCTTTGTGTGTCATCTACTGTTACAATACCATTATGGTCATGGAGTATCTGGATATTTGGTTTTAGCCCCCTTACCAATTTTATCTAGGGCCCGAACTTTAGTACATTCTGCCTAATCAGTACACAAAACTCTGCTCTCAAAGTCATTTAATGCCTCTTAATGGCATCCCTTTTATTAATTTTGGCTATGATTATATCTGCGTTGAAGTTATCTTTATTTTCATAACAGTTATGTAACTCTGTTGTTGAACCACAGTGGATCTTTCCCATCTCATAATTTTACTTGGTGTCTTAAAGTTCCATAAGACAATGATTTTTAAATTAAATTTGATCACAGAATGCTGCTTGTACTCACGACTACATCATTTTTGGCCAAAGTCATCAACAAAACTAAATAAATCTAAAACTGTTACTCACTAAATGACGAGAATATGAAACCCTTTATGAGAAGTGGCTGAAGAGGAAGTCAGACATGGTCAAAACATCAATCTTTAAGGTAAAGGAGGGGTTGTAACAAGGTACTTCAACTGTTTGAAAGAATATTGTGGGCGATCACAAGATTAACGCATTAAGTTATTTGACGTTCGTTCTTCCATACTGACTCTCGAGCCTAAACAAATGTATATGGATTTCTATGAAACTGAATCAGGTCAAATACATCTTTTTTGGTGCAGAACACTGTAAGCCTATGTCTAACTTTTTGAATGAACTAATGTTTGACACTAGCAAACAGTGAATTAGGACTCCCAAAATTCTCTCAGTGGGTTACTAAGATCACTTGCAAGATCATTTCAGAGTTGGTTCTGGTACCTGTTCAGAAGCTATGCTGACAGTTCCTATCCCACTTCAGGCACCTGAGGTGTAGTGGGAGCTGTCAGAGGAAGTTCCACTCCGAGTTCGAAGAAGAGGCAAGTGGGGTTGCCCAAGCTGCCCACTGCTGGCTGGGAATGGCTAGAGTCAAAATCTGACGAGTTTGTTGAACAACAGTGGTGCCATCTGTTGTAAGAGGCATTCTCTACCTCCATACCATTTTTGTTTCAATCACAGCCTCCGTTATTTGATGTTTTGGAAATTTGGACAGACTTGTCTTCCATCCCTCCCATTTTTGAAAAAATATTGAAAGATGGGGACCAGCAGACTGTACACCCTGGCTGCAAGTAATAGTTTTTATTGGTGTGGAAAAATAACTAGCATCTGTACCACTGACCAGGACCTACAGGCTTTCTGTACTGTTACCCAGAAATTTAGCAGGTACCTAATATTAAATATTATTTGTGCCACCTCACTGTTCACTAGTACTACCAAGAAATGCAGACTGTCTGTTACCCTGGCAGTAATGGCTTGATCAACCAAAGACATCGTGAAACTCTGATCTCGATGCCCTCATTCTTCCTCTTCTGCATCTATTTCTGTGTGCCTGTTTTGGTACTACTGTTGAAGTGTGGAAGTTTATTGCTTTGTTTTCAGCATGTCTTCAGCTATTGTGACCACCATGGGTAAGCTACTGTAGCTACAGATGTCTGCCTAAGTGTACTTGCGTCTGTGTAAATGTGTGTGTGTGTGTGTGTGTGTGTGTATTTGTTTACCTTCCTTTTTTTCCCCCTAGGGTAAGTCCTTCCACTCCTGGGATTGGAATGACTCCTTTTCCACTTCCTTAAAACCCATATCCTTCCCTTTTTCCTCCCCTTTTTTCCTCTTTTTCCTGAAGAAGCTGCCAGTGGTGGCGAAAGCTTGTATGTGTGTGTGTGTATGATTTTATTTATTTATTTATTTGTTTCTATCGACGAGCCGGTCCTTTTGGTAAGTCATCTCTCTTCTATTATATATATATATATATATATATATATATATATATAGACGAAGATTACTAACCAGGCGAAGGAGCACAGGTGTGACAGCATCACAAATAAATAAATGCACACACACACACACACACACACACACACACACACACACACACACACACACAATCGCAAGCTTTCGCAACCCAGTTGCGTCTTCAGGCAGTAGGGAAGGAGAGGGAAAAGGAAATGATGAGGGTTTTAAGGAAGGGGGTAAGGAGCCATTCCAATCCCGGGAGAGGAAAGACTTACCTCGGGGGAAAAAATGGAGGGTAAACAAATGCACACATGCCCACACATTCACACAGACACAAGTACACCTAGGCAGACATACTGTAGAAAGTAGGGGAAACATTGGCTTTCTACATTATGTCTGCCTAGGTGTACTTGTGTCTGTGTGAATGTGTGGGCATGTGTGCATTTGTTTACCCTACATTTTTTTTCCCAAGGTAAGTCTTTCCTCTCCCGGGATTGGAATGGCTCCTTACCCCCTTCCTTAAAACCCTCATCATTTCCTTTTCCCTCTCCTTCCCTACTGCCTGAAGATCAACTGGGTTGCGAAAGCTTGCGATTTTGTGTGTGTGTGTGTGTGTGTGTGTGTGTGTGTGTGTGTGTGTGTGTATTCATTTATTTATTTGTGATGCTGTCACACCTGTGCTCCTACGCCTGGTGAGTAATCTTCGTCTATCTTTTATATTTTATTTTTCCTGCTAGGAATTTTTCGTCTTAATATTCGTATTATATATATATACACACACACACACACACACACACACACACACACACACACACACACATCTTCATGATCTGGACCAACAGTGAAGAAGAACTCCAGAATTTCCTCTCCAACCTCAACTCCTTTGGTCCCATCAAATTCACCTGGTCCTACTCCAAATCCCATGCCACTTTCCTTGATGTCGACCTCCATCTGTCCAACGGCCAACTTCACACATCCATCCACATCAAACCCACCAACAAACAACAGTACCTCCATTATGACAGCTGCCATCCATTCCATATCAAACGTTCCCTTCCCTACAGCTTAGGTCTTCGTGGCAAAAGAGTCTGCTCCAGTCCCGAATCCCTGAACCAGTACACCAATAACCTAATAACAGCTTTCACATCCCGCAGCTATCCTCCTGATCTGGTTCAGAAGCAAATTACCAGAGCCACCTCCTCATTCCTCCAAATCCAGAACCTTCCACCGAAGAATCCCAGAAGTGCCCCTTTTGTCACCGGATACTTTCCGGGACTGGAGCGGACTCTGAATGTGGCTCTCCAGCAGGGATACGACTTCCTTAAATCCTGCCCCGAAATGAGATCCATCCTTAATGACATCCTCCCCACTCCTCCGAGAGTGTCTTTCCGCTGCCCACCTAACCTTCGTAACCTCCTAGTCCATCCCTATGAAACCCCCAAACCACCTTCCCTACCCTCTGGCTCCTACCCATGCAACCACCCCCGTTGTAAAACCTGCCCTATGCACCCTTCCACCACCACTTACTCCAGTCCAGTAACCCGGAAGGTGTACACGATCAAGGGCAGAGCCACTTGCGATAGCACCCACGTGATTTACCAACTAACATGCCTGCACTGTGAAGCGTTCTATGTGGGAATGACCAGCAACAAACTGTCCATTCACATGAACGGACACAGGCAGACAGTGTTTGTTGGTAATGAGGATCACCCTGTGGCTAAACATGCCTTGGTGCACGGCCAGCACATCTTGGCGCAGTGTTACACCGTCCGGGTTATCTGGATACTTCCCACCGACACCAATCTTTCAGAACTCCGGAGATGGGAACTTGCCCTTCAGCTTATTCTCTCCTCCCGTTGCCCACCTGGTCTCAATCTCCGCTGACTCAAATTCCCGCCCACTATCTTTAGCATCTTTGCCTTGGTTCTGTGGACAGAGCCTCTGCCTCAGTTGGTATCTCTGTCCAACTTCTTTGCTTTTCACAAATGTCTGTCTAGGTGTGTTTGCGTTTCGATATATCTGAGTGTGTGTGTATTTGTTTACCTTCCTTTTTTTCCCCTAAGGTAAGTCCTTCCACTCCTGGGATTGGAATGACTCCTTTTCCACTTCCTTAAAACCCATATCCTTCCCTTTTCCTCCCCCTTTTTTCCTCTTTCTCCTGAAGAAGCTGCCAGTGGTGGCGAAAGCTTGTACGTGTGTTTTTGTGTGATTTTATTTGTTTCTCTCGATGAGCCGGTCCTTTTGGTAAGTCATCTCTTTTCTATTTTTATTTTTATATATATATCACACACACTCCCATGAACCACAGACATTGCCGAGGTGGGGTGGCTTGCGTGCCTCAACGATGCAGATAGCCGTACCGTAGGTGCAACCACAGCGGAGGGGTATCTGTGGAGAGGCCAGACAAACGTGTGGTTCCTGAAGAGGGGCAGCAGCCTTTTCAGTAGTTACAGGGGCAACAGTCTGGATGATTGACTGAGCTGGCCTTGTAACATCAGCTAATGTGGCTTTGCCACACAGCTACTGCGAACGGCTGAAAGCAAGGGGAAACTACAGCCGTTACCTTTCCCGAGGACATGCAGCTCTACTGTATGAACATATGATGATGGCATCCTCTCGGGTAAAATATTCCGGAGGTAAAATAGTCCCCCATTCGGATCTCCGGGCGGGGACTACTCAGGAGGATGTGATCATCAGGAAAGACAGTACTGGCATTCTACGGGTCGGAGCGTGGAATGTTAGATCCCTTAATAGAGTAGGAAAATTAGAAAATTTAAAAAGGGAAATGGATAGGTTGAAGTTAGATATAGTGGGGATTAGTGAAGTTCGGTGGCAGGATGAACAGGATTTCTGGTCAGGTGAGTACAGAATTATAAATACAAAATCAATTGGGGGTATCACAGGAGTAGGATTGATAATGAATAAGAAAACAGGAATGAGGGTAAACTACTATGAGCTGCACAGTGATCGCATTATCATTGTCAAGATAGATACGAAGCCAACACCGACAACAGTAGTACAGGTTTATATGCCAACTAGCTCTGCCGATGATGAGGAAATCGAAGAAATATATGAGGAGCTAAAGGAAATTATTCAGACAATTAAGGGAGAGGAAAACTTAATTGTTATGGGAGACTGGAATTCGGTAGTAGGACAAGGAAGGGAAGGGAAGATAGTAGGAGAATATGGTCTGGGCAAAAGGAATGAAAGAGGGAGCCGCCTGGTAGAATTTTGCACGGAACATAATTTAGTTATAACAAACACCTGGTTCAAGAATAACAAAAGAAGGTTGTATACGTGGAAGAGACCAGGAGACACCGGGAGATACCAGATAGATTTTATAATGGTAAGACATAGATTTCGGAACCAGGTTCTACAGTGTAAGACATACCCAGGGGCAGATATAGACTCTGACCATAACTTGTTGGTTATGAACTGTCGGCTGAAACTAAAGAAACTACAAAAAGGTAGGAAAATAAGGAGATGGGACCTGGATAAATTGAAGGAACCTGAGGTTCTTAAGAATTTCAGAGGGAGCTTTACGCAACAATTGACAGAAACAAGGGAAAATAAAACAGTAGAGGAGGAATGGGTAAAATTGAGAGATGAAATAGTGAAAGTAGCAGAGGACAAAGTAGGTAGGAAGGCAAGACCTACAAAAAATCCTTGGATATCACAGGAGATACTAAATTTAATCGATGAAAGGAGAAAATATAAAAATGCAGTAAATGAAACAGGCAAAATGGAGTACAGACGACTAAGAAATGAGATTGACAGGAAGTGCAAAATGGCTAAGCAGGAGTGGCTAGAAGGCAAATGCAAGGATGTAGAAGAATGTATAAATAGGGGAAAAATAGATACTGCTTACAGGAAAATAAAATAAACATTTGGGGAGAAGAAAAGCAACACTACTAATATCAAGAACTCAGATGGGAAACCAGTTCTCAGCAAAGAAGGGAAAGCTGATAGGTGGAAAGAGTATATAGAGGGGCTCTACAAAGGAAATGAACTCAGAGACAATATTGTAGGAAGGGAGGAGGATGTAGATGAAGATGAAATAGGAGATACTGTATTGAGAGAAGAATTTGACAGAGCCCTGAAAGACCTAAGTCGAAACAAGGCCCCTGGAGTAGATGATATTCCCTCAGAGCTACTGAAGTCTCTGGGAGAACCAGCCATGACAAACCTGTTTCACCTGGTGTGTAAGATATATGAAACAGGTGAAGTACCCTCAGACTTCAAGAAAAATGTTATAATCCCCATTCCAAAGAAATCAGGTGCAGACAAGTGTGAAAACTACAGAACCATCAGTTTAATAAGTCATGGTTGCAAAATATTAACACGAATTATATACAGACGGATCGAAAAGCTGGTAGAAGCCGACCTCGGGGAAGATCAGTTTGGGTTCAGGAGAAATGTAGGAACTCGGGAGGCAATACTTACTTTACGGCTTATCCTAGAAGATAGATTAAGAAAAGGCAAACCTACATTTCTAGCTTTTGTAGATTTGGAGAAGGCTTTTGACAATGTTGATTGGAATAAACTCTTTAAAGTTCTGAAGCAAGCAGGAGTAAAATATAGGGAGCGTAAGGTTATTTACAACTTGTACAAAAACCAGAGAGCGGTTGTCAGAGTTGAAGGGCATGAAAGGGATGCAGTGGTTGGGAAGGGAGTGAGACAGGGTTGTAGCCTTTCTCCAATGTTATTCAATTTGTACATTGAACAAGCTATAAAGGAAAGCAAGGAGAAATTTGGTGAAGGAATAAAAGTTCAGGGGGAAGAATTAAAAACATTGCGTTTTGCCGACGACATAGTAATTCTGTCAGATACAGCAAAGGACCTGGAAGAGCAATTGAACGGAATGGACAGTGTGCTGAAAGGTGCATATAAGATGAACATTAACAAGAGCAAAACTAGGGTAATGGAGTGCAGTGTAAGAAAATCAGGTGATGCTAAAGGAATTAGATTGGGAAACGAAGCAATAAAGGAGGTAGATGAGTTTTGTTACTTGGGCAGTAAAATAACAAATGATGGTCGCAGTACAGAGGATATAAAATGCAGAATGGCAATGGGTAGAAAAGCGTTTTTGAAAAAGGGAAATTTGTTAACATCGAATATTGATTTAAGCCTAAGGAAGTCCTTTCTGAGGGCATTTGTATGGAGTGTTGCCTTGTATGGGAGTGAGACATGGACGATAAACAGTGCGGACAGGAAGAGGATTGAGGCTTTTGAAATATGGTGCTACAGAAGAATGCTGAAGATTAGATGGGTGGATCGCGTAACTAATGAGGAGGTACTGAACAGAATTGGGGAGAAAAGAAATTTCTGGCATACCTTGACTAAAAGAAGGGATAGATTGGTGGGACACATTCTTAGACATCAAGGAATTGTGAATTTAGCATTAGAGGGAAGTGTGTGGGGTAAAAATCGCAGAGGAAGACCAAGAGATGGATACAGTAAGCAGATTCTGACAGATGTAGGTTGCCGTTCTTATGAGGAGATGAAGAGGCTCGCTCAGGATAGGGTATTGTGGAGAGCTGCATCAAACCAGTCTCCGGACTGAAGACCACAACAACAACAACAACAACATCACACACACTCCGATAAATGTAACATTTTTAGGAAAAAGGAGATGGACAGAGTGAGAAGGGATTCGGGAGGTACTAACTCAAGGCAAGAATAAATAAATATCTGGGCTATGCCAGGTTTTCAGTTCGTCATTTATAAAGGAACAACAGTGACCCTGTAACATTTCCCTGGGGAATGCCAGATATCTCATCCATTTCATTTGGTGACTTTCTGTCAATTACTACATAATATGTCCTTTCCAACCATAAATCACAAATCCAACTGCAGAACAGAGGATATTTCATAATGCTGCAATTCGATTAGAAGCCATTTCTGAGAGTGTCAAAAGCCTTGAGAAATGTAGAAATGTGTTACTGATTTGAAATTCCTTGTCAACAGCACTAATCACTTCATGCGAGTAAAGAGCTAGCTGTGTTCCAGAAATCAATACTTTCTGAATCTGTATTTATTTCACATCAATAGGTTGTTCTCTTCATAGCAGTTCAATATGTTCGAATGACATTTATGTTCCAAAATTCTGCTGCAAACTATTATCCATGATATAGGTGTGTAATTTTGTGGATCACTGTTTTTGTTTTTCTTTAATATTGGAGGGACCTGCACAACTTTCAGGTTTTTGGGTACCGATCTTTCGCTGGGCGAACAATTGCATATGATACCATATTTTCTCGAGTAATATTCGCCCCTGCATATTTTGTGCAACTTAGTTTTTAAAATCAATTTTTGTACTTTTTAAATCCTCGCACATTTTGCGCATCCTAATTCTTCATAATTTTCTAATTTAAAAAAAAAAAATTCGTAAAGTTACAGTACAATTTCATGCTACTATAGTGCTACTATACAGTATTCATAAAATTTTTGCGTAGTAATCAGAAACTGACTACTTATACATTACTGTATTTCTCACTCCCTGTTTGTTTTTATCAGTTTTGGGCAAAATCCTAGTTTATGAGCCCCGTCTTCTTGTTGTCATGTATATGTAAACAAATTGCAATAGTGTAAATAAAGGCATTAAATCAAGATTTAATTTCTGAACTGGAGATGATAAAATAAAAAGAAAAATGTTCCTGCTCTACGGTTGACAGGTTCAATAGATATGACACAAAGAATTGGCCGCGCAAACACGACTTCTGATTGGCTGCCTTCGTGCCCTTGCCAACATCTACACGCCACAACAAGACAGGGTTCATAAATTAAGATATAATCCTGGTGTGTGTTGGTTTTTAGAAGGTGAAAGACTTAAAACTGTGAAATGTTTAAAGTATCACATGAAAGTTACAAACTTTGCGCAAATAAATTTGCGGAGAAGAACGGCGATCGAGCCACCGTGCGTTGAGTGTGGAATTGCCAAATCTCTTGTGAGACAGTGGCGGAAACGGATTCTCTACTACACGCACAGGTAGTTTGTCGAGGATCACACAAGATTGATGTATCCGAGCAAGTCGGCGGTCGCTGAACATTGTCGGAGAATCATGCGATGGAGTATGAACGCACTAGGATTCTGGTACAGACGTCGAGATACTGGGACTGCATCGTTAGAGAGGCCATTGAAATTCGCACAAGTGTCGAACTCGAACTGTGACTGTGGCTATAATCTTAGCAAAGCTTGGGAACCAGCGATTATGTTAATTAAGAGTAAATCTAGCAAACGTAACGAAGTGCCGACCATGGCGGACAGATCCCTCACACCGACATCATCTCAGATGCCGTCACAATCGGTTCCACTGCGTGGCCGCGGCGTGGGGGGCGGACCTCTGAGGGGTCGCTCCACGGGCCGACGGTATTTAAATCGCCCACTACCGGCTAGAACCCATTACCTTCGAGCAGCAGTAGCGTGCGGATCTCCGTGCCGGCGCGTTTCCAGGAGCTCAGTCCGTCAGTTCACCTGATGATGGCGACAAGTATGATCGCCGAAATATTGTGCCCGTTGGACACTATAGACCGGCAGTACACCCGTGGATATTTTGATTATCAAATACGCTGGGAGAAACTGAAGAATCAAAAAAATAAGCTACTTTGTGTGTTATTAGTTCTTATTTATTGATAAGGTCTGCTGTGTACCTACAATAGCTATATGCAGTACTAATGTACTGACTCTTTCTATGACCATGGAAACTTTATCTGCAATTTGGTCCTGCACAATATGATGAATATAAATAAACTGTACCTTCTGATTTTATTGATATGGGACCTTACGATTTTGCATCTCCAAGCAGCTGTAGACCTCAGTATATGATAATTTTCTTGAGAAAAAGTCATCTTACAAGATGGACATTATTTAATTGTTCCGTTTTTACTAATTAAGCTGTGGAACTCTACAAACAAGTAAGCATAACAGTACTGACTACCGTTCAAAAGTCATGAGTGTTTGCTTACTTTTCATTTATGTAACACCCGGTAAGTAGACATTAGAATCACAACAGTATTGGCTACTAATTAATAGCCGAGTCAAATGCAGTAAAATTTTCTATAGTGTTTTGAACAGAGATATGCACTTTCAGGTTCCCAAAAGAATATAACAATTTTGTAGCGACATCTAATGAGAACTGCTTAAATTACGAGGCAAGGTGTGAATATTAAAGATATTATAATCCATGTGTTTGAACTGAAGTTTATACTGTAGTTGTGATGTAATCAATTGATATTTGTTTTCTTGTTCCTACTTAAGCAAGAAGTAGCATCTTGTCGATTTATCATTACTAATGTGTTTGTTTATCAGGGGTAAGTGTAACATTTAAGTAGAACTATCTTTAAAATACACATTTCAAAAATTTTAAGACCCTTCCCCCCCCCCCCCCCCTTCCCTAACAGTCTAGACAGTCAACACAGAAGAAACTTTTGGCATAATGCAGGATAGTAAAAAGGAGAAAAAAAATTTTTTTTTTTACCTGTATAATTTAGCCCGACTCTCAAAGAGTACTGTTTCTTCTTCTTCACCAGTCATGACCTGAACCTCGGCAGGTAATGGAATTACAGGTTCAAAGTCAGGACACGGGTCATGATCTGTTTCAGCAACATTCTCTTCATCAGCATTAGAACCCATTGAAGCTTGACGTGATTTGGGACTTGTTTCCTTTGGCACTGAATTTTTTTCTGTGACAACCGCAGAATACACAGGAGAAGGAACAGATGACAGTAAGGAGTTGGTTGCTATTGGAAGAACAGGACTAAGAGATGCAGCCCCTTTCTCAAGTGCAGATACTTGAGGCAAATGAGCTTGAGGAGGCATGGATATCTGAAAAGCATGAGGTACAGTATGCCGCCCTAAGTTTGATACTGCTGCCTGAGACTGTGGTAGCTGCTGTTGAAGATGGGATGTTGAGCCAAATGATGTTTGTGTGGTTGCCAGAGGTAAAGGTTTTGAAGCTGAAAATGTAGTAGATACCACTGCCTGAGGCACAGAAGTTCCAAGATCACTCTGAACAAGAGGAACTCCTCCCAGTCTATGCTGTGGAGGTATAGTTACACTCAAAATGGGCTGTGTCACAGGAACTGTTGTAGGTAATGTGTCCGAAGATGTAATAACGACATTGACAGGAGCGGATGAAAGGGAGACTTTTGCATCAGGTTGAGGATTCTGTGGGTCAGGAAGTGCTCCCAAGCGAGAAAATGCAGGAGCCTGATGACCGCGAAAATCTGGCAACTGCTGGCCTTCAGAAAATGGAAGGGCACCTTGGCCACTATAATAACCAACAGTTCCTGGGGGATATATCAATGTAGGCTCAACACCACGGAAAAATCCACCCATAGGTTGTGTGGGTGGCATTAAAGGGGGATGAGCTTCTCGTGGCGGGGGTGGTGGCGGTGGTGGTGCATAAGGCACACCTGAAGTGCCCATTATGCCAGATACAGGCCTGTAATCTGGGTAACCAGGAAAATGCTGGAAAGGTGGATATGTCCCCATATGACTGGCTGCTATAGTCACATCTTCTGCATAGTCGTCTTCATCAAATACATAAAGGTCATCTTCAGTATCACACACCTGCGAAACAAAAATTTACCTGCATAACACATGTACTTTTTCCAATTAATGTCATTATATGCATTTACAAATCTAATACTTTTATTCGGTGTTCAATATGACAACTTTTAACATTATTGTGTAGTTACGCAATGAATATGCTCCAAACTCAAATTTGAAGTTCCCAATAATAGAAATTGTATGAAAATGAAAACTGGAGGAAAAAAATTATTACAGAGAGAATTCTTGATTTTTAGTTACTTTCTGCAGACAAAACTCCAGTAATGCTGACACTCACATTCAAAGGCAGAAAAAAACAACTAATGGCTTTTCCAATTACTAATTCCTTCTCAGAAAGGAAAAGGCGATAATGGTGTCCCGTCATCTGTCTTCTCATATCTATTGTTTCTTCATTGAAAAAAGAAATTTTAAGTTCCTTCTATTATGCTTCACTTCAAAATGTAAAGTACAAGACATAAAACTTTGGCACCACTAAATTTGCATTTGCATTTGCTTAATGTGGCCAATAAAACCAGCCACCCTACAAAATTCTAAGAGTGGCTCAATGCACGATCTAAGAACAGTTCATGATGTTAAAGTATGTATAGCCAGGCTGCTGAAACTTTACACTCCACATACACATTTCAAGTTGGTAGTATAACACAAGTAAGTGAAGAACGAGACGCGCTACACATCAGGTGGGAACAAATCTTAGCACAGTAATCACTCCTGGTTGTCAGGTGTCTCCACAACAAAGTTCCCCTGTGCGACCATAAACAAAGTACATTGTGTATGGTGTCTACTGCATGCTTCTGTTGTACTGTGCTTTGTTTCTATGTGTTTTTGTAAGATCTTTTACTTGGAAAACAATACTGTTATCTTGATGCAGCCACAAACTCTTTTATAAGATATAAGATTTTTCCTTTTTTTCCCCTCCTGGAAGCTTTTGCAAATCCCAGGCGCAAACATGTAAACTTTCAAAATTGAAAAATCAGGAGAATTTTAGTGGTGTACCACGGTGAATTAAGACAAACCCCTGATGACTTAAAACACTAATTCAATACATTTATCAACTCAATTACATATGTTTTACTATTTACATATAAATAATAATGGACATACCTCAGCTTTCAGAATGTAAGATTTATCTTTCAACACGAACAAAATTATGAACTCTGCAAGTTTCTTTAGATTCACACTCACTAAAGTGAAGCACTATCAGGAGAACTAATGTTCAGAATTATGATACAAAAATCATTAAAATCTACCAGATTACTGTTTTGACAATAGCACAGCTTCAGCACGAATAAATCACTATTAAATTGTCACATGACATTCATTTCATAACACAATCCATATATGCATGGCTTCTTAAACTGATACATCTTTGCTAATTTCAAATGTTAAGGTTATGAATAGTTTATCAGTCTGAATGTTATCTAACAGAAGAAAGGCATCACTAGCTTTGCAGATAAATTTTTAATGTTTATGTTGTACACCTACTTACAAACATGTTTCGAGACTGAAAAGCCCAAATAGTTTGTCATGGCAATTACATGTTCAGCACAGCTGTAGCTGACAAACTTCTTCAAAAACTCTAAATTTCTGTTCGAAGTACTTGCCTTTAGCAGATTTTGAGATTAAAAATTTATCCAAAGATGCTTCTGAAAGCATTGAACTGAACTGAGTTTTGGTCTTTGTAGCTGCACTAAAAATTCTCTCATATTCCACATTACTATGCGGTTTTTCCAAGTTTATCATATTTACGAATCCCATCAGCTGATTTCATCTGACCTACCAATGCCCATTGAAAATCAATTCTCTGCTGTGACGTTGGTTTCTTCCATCTGAAAGTTACAGAACTGAGACCGTAGAATAACAATGTTGTATTTCGCTATTTAAAAAGTCAGCAATTCTATATATAAAACATCTAATAGTGGAATTGATGCCTAGCCAACTGTGGAAGTATTTGCAACTCCTGTAGACATCAAAACTTCATCTTTGAATGGAAATTTGTGTATTACGTACTCACATCATGATGAAAAACATTAGACTTTTCCTCGGGCTTTAAGAAGGCCACAAAAAAAAAAAATATTGTAGAATTCCCTATCATCAATCCACAATCATCCTTTTGAATTGCTAGAGTGTGGTAATTTACATCAATGAGAGATGGGAGGTTTTATTAATGAGTGGTTTCACTAATCTTGCCATCCCATTCTTCAATAGTTCCTCCAAAACTGACCTCAATAAGTGGATATGTGGGACACCTGATTAAAGAGCCGCATTTGGGCTCTCAAAGACAGGCATGAAACTTTAAAGGAAAAGGCAGAAATATTTGTGCAAATTCAATGACAGAAGCATGAACCGTCATTCCTTACATCATAAAGCATGGCTCATAGTGTCATCTGTACCTTCAATTGTTTTCCATAAAACTACCGATTGGGTTTTTCTTTTAAGCATTGAAATATCACAGTTCTTGGACTTGGGATGTTTGTCAGACACACCTACACCGAGTTTCCTTTGGAATTTTATAATTGTTCGAAGTACTGACTTCAGAATCCTTACTGACTATTTCATTCTTAACAAATTCACTGAAGAGTCTCACTGATCCAAAATCACCATGTAAATGTCTTTTCAACGATTTCCAGCGAGTATGTGCATGTCTCAATGTTAAAAAGCTTAACAATGAATTACCGTATTTACGCGAATATAGGCCGCACCTAAACTTTTGACACGAAATTTATATATAGGCCGCATATTATTATTGTCATTAATTTTTTTATCGAACTTTCTCGTAATCAGAAACACGATCTTATGAATGGATTATCTTTTTCCAACAAAATCGAAACAAATGTGAAAACTGTAAATAAACCAATAAGAAAACAGATGAGCAGCCAATAGGATTACAGCGCTCCAAGTGAGGGGAGGACGAACCAAGGCATGTTAGCAGGAATTGGAAGTGCTGTGTAGCGTAGATTTGTGTCACCTTAATAACGAGTATAGTTTAGTACTAGAGAAAACTTTTTTCCTTCGTGTTCGTGTGTGTCACGATCTTTTGGCTTGAGTGACAATGGGGAAAAAACATACGAGTTATACTACGAAGTTTAAACTTCGGGTTGTCCAGTACGCTAAGGAGCATGGAATGAGGGATGCTGGACGTAAATTTGACGTCGATGAAAAAAAAATGTTTGTCGCTGGTGTGAAAGTGAGAACAAATTAGTGAATTGTTCAAAGAGTCGTCGTGCATTTCGTGGACAAAAATGTTGAAAAAGACTTGTTCAACTTCGTAATTGAAACCAGGAAATGCGGTTTTGCTGTGACCACAGAAATGATTCAGGTGGAAGGCTGCAAACTAGCTAGGAATAGAAACATTCCGTCGACGGAATTCGAAGTGTCGTACAGGTGGGTGCGGCGCTTCATGGTGAGAAATAATTTATCTGTCCATCATGGAACCACTATTGCGCAAAAACTACCTCAATCGTATGAAAACAGCTTGCTAGCTTTTCAGCGGCATATAATTAAACTTCAACACCAACATTGTTATTTACTATCTCAGCTGGGGAATGCCGACCAAACTCCCGTTTATTTCAATATGCCAAGCAGCACTACAGGAAACAATGTCGGGGAGTGTAGTGCGCAAACACGTTCATTTGGTGCAGAAAAACAGTGTTGCGCCGTCATGTTAAGTGTTACAGCTGATGGGCGAAAACTGCCGCCGTATGTGGTTTTTAATCGAAAAACTCTTCCCAAGGGAGAAAACTTCCCACCTGGTGTAATTTTAAGAGCTCGAGATGGGGGATGGATGACTGAAGAACTAGTCCTGGACTGGATATCTGCTGTGTGGACTAAGAGGCCAGGAGCTCTTCCGCGTACGAAATCACTGCTTGTTATGGATAGTTTCCGAGGTCATACTGGTGATCGAATAAAAAAGCACTTAAAACAAGAAAAATGCGACCTTGTAATAATACCCAGTGGAATGACCACTGTTCTGCAGCCTCTGGATGTGTGCATTAATCACCCATTTAAGAGTAATGTGAGACAATCTTACAGGGAATATTTAATGAAAAAAGCAACTTTGATACCCGGAGGCCGTCTGCAACGTGCTTCCGTGTCAGAAGTATGCCGCTGGATTTTAGCTGCCTGGAGATCAATTCCAGAAGAATTAGTGACGAAAAGTTTTAAAAAGAAACTGCAATTTCTAAACACCTCAATGGCACTGAAGACGAGATGCTGCATAACAACTCAGATCAGCAGTCCGAATCCTCTAATGAGGGAGAGGAGACAGAAACGAGTGTGATTCGGCTAAAACTTAAAATTATTGAGAATATATCTTTTCCATAATGTTATGTTTTCGTGTCATACCATTTACTGTAATGTAGTTACATATTTTTGCAAATAAAAATTTAATGTTAATATAAGCACTGTCGAAAAATTTATGTGTAGGCTATCTGCCCAGTAAATACTTAACACTCGTTAAAAGCATTTGAAATACATAGGCCAATTTGCAATTAGTGAAAATGTGGAATTAGACATTTTCATATGTGAGAGGAAATGCTGCAAACATCAATGTTGCCAATAGATAGGGTAAAACGAAACGCTTAAGGTAATATTTATAGGCCTGACATCTTTAGTAGTAGCAAACCGACTTTCAAATACCTTTAATAGTAGATTTATGTAGTAACTGCTACATATTTTGTACCAAAAATTGACTATAGTCTAGAATATGTTCCGTACACGCTGTTGTTGTTATCGGTGCAATGCAAATGTTGGCCACACTACACGACAGTCCTGTTTGTTTAGCAGCCATTAGTAGAGCAGAAATACGATTATCATCGTATACATTTAGTAGCATGGAAATAAGAATTATTAGTACTGAAATTGATATTAATGAATATGTATATGCTGCTGGTACTAATTAAAGTGTACAAAATAAATAATTTCACTTGCGGTGTCGTTCAGACACTAATTATACTCGTTATATCTTTGAATACCGCAACTAGTTGTTTAAAAATATAATTGATTTACTGACCCTTAGGCTACATCAAGAACCTGTCGAGCATAGAACGGGCACAGCATCATTTACTTATTTCATGGTCAAAACAAAAAGTAAATAAAGTTCATATTTTCATTTCACTACAGTTCAATATAGCCTAAATTGATCGCAGCGACGCCTAAAGTTCGATGAATATCGTTTCTTGGAAATAACTCCAACGATTGTGAAAGCTATGAATCTGGTCGTGGAAAAATGTGTTGTTTTAAAATGTAACTTTTGAATTTAACAACATCATTAGCTTCACAAATCAGCTGTTCCGCTATCTTAACCTTCCATCACCACTGGCGGAAGGCGTAAAGATCACGGCAAGAACTCGCGCGACGCACTCTTAAGACTTTCACACCACATGAAATTAAAACGGGTTCTGAAATTGGGAAATATGTATTTTACGGTATGTATTGCTTTTCTTTAATAAGACCGCACAGACGTGTTAATAAAGCTCTATTGTCTGCAGTGGTTGGCTGTGGTACAGAATTAGACCATTCGATTTATATCGAAATATCTACTTTTATCAATTGTTGCGCCGATTCTGTGAACTTATACAAAAACATAGACGCACTTTTGTGGAACAGTTACAAATTTATTTTTAAAAGAATTTATACTTTAATCCGTTTCTCAAACCAAAATAAATGTGAGCATGTAATTTTTGAAATTTTGAAACTAATGACTTAAGCGTGGGAGGGGGGGGGGGGGGGAGAATCTCCATTATAGGTCGCACCACGATTTTGCACGCCAAAAATTTGGAAAAAAAAGTGCGGCCTATATTCGCAAAAATACGGTATATTTCTTTGACACTTTTGCAGAAATAGAATTAAGACCTACAAGATACGTAGCCAACAAGCACTATTTCAACTTTACGACACACAGCAAACCCGATAACACAATAGTCTTGTTAACACAACACATATCTTTCCACTTTGAGCAACTATGGACTATCTATACTTCATCATCCATCAATAAATCAAAGGCACGGGATTTTCAAATAAGAAAAGTATCAAAACTGCATTGAAAATCTGGAGGTCAATCTTGAATATCGGGAGGAACACGGAAAAATCTGAAGTCTCCCACTACAATCAGGGGATTTAGAAAGAAAAGTGAATCATATATGAGATTCCAGACATAACTTTAGCAGAAAGATGAAAAGCTGATACTGCAGTGTAACATATTGAGAAAAATATTAATTCCAACCTGGACTTTCCATTATTATAATATAGTAAGGACAGTTTACAACTTGCCGCAAAGACATGGCGACGGGCTGCGACAGGGACATACAAAAGACACACAGATACAACACTTTCAGCTATTGGCCATGGCCTTCCTCAGAAAATAGAACATTCACGCAATCACACAACATAGTCATAGAACCATCACCTCCAGCAACCGGAGGTTGTACACTGTCCTTATTACTATATTATATATTGACAAGAATACACCACTTTTTGCATATGTTGGTGCCTCCTACAGTGGGGCCACCTGAACTTAGAATTCTTAGGGGAAGCTGACGTTATTGGCCACTAAAGTAAACGAATATAACATTCTCTGCAGGGGCAATGTTTATGCACAAGACTGTTCCAATCAACACTACTGGAG
This sequence comes from Locusta migratoria, assembly GCA_026315105.1. NCBI lineage: Eukaryota > Metazoa > Arthropoda > Insecta > Orthoptera > Acrididae > Locusta > Locusta migratoria. Next base: position 581,583,312 of record CM048745.1, on the reverse strand, counting down.
CACAGATGCTATTTTAGTTATCAATACTTTTATATTTTGAAATCAAATGGGAAATTACACATATATTTCACAACGTTGGATAACTTTAAGAGCTGAACTGATGTATATCGCACACATACCTGTGAAAGTTCAGAGTTTACGCGTGACTGTCCTTTCTTTAGTTTTAAGGTTTCTTTTCTCAGTTCCTGTACTTGAGCCTGAAAGAATGAATACATAAACTGTAATTATCGTGCAATTTTTGATTTACATAAGAAATAATGATGACATACCAAGGATTACATTGTAAAAGAGCAATCTTAGTTGTTTTATAACAGTAAGTTTGTGACTAAAAACTATTGTATCATAACAAAATCTTGCAGTTTGTGTTCTACAGCTTTCAATAGGGCTTCAAAAAATTACAAGTTTCCAATCCTGACATTCTAAATATAACATTTATTCATATTATAACAGAATGATATAGAATGAAGATATAATCATGATATATAAAGATAAGTACCTACAAGGTGTGTGTGTGTGTGTGTGTGTAAAGTGAATGGGCCCACCTTTTACGAACCATGCTGGCAAAGATGAGATGCCTGCACATACACATTGAGATCTATGTCAAAAAGCACACACCCTATCGTGCAAAGCACTACAGTGAAGTGGTGGTACACACTGCAACCCATTTAACAGGGTAAGTGTGAGAATTCTTGTCAATCCAACATGGAGCACAAAATGGTGAACCCCGTCAACATCAAGTTTTGTCTCAGATTATGCAAAACGGCGACGGAGACCCATGGTATATTATTGTAAGTGTATGGTGCTGAAGCAATGAGTAGTAAGTGTGAACAGTTTAAGCACTATAGAGGCGGAAAGGTAGGTGTCAAGATTGAGCCACGATCAGGTGGACCACCCACAATCACCGTCGCAGACATCATTGAACGAATTGCAATGGATTCTTGCAGATGATTGGCGGCTGCCTTTGAGAAAAATAGTAGACGAGTTGATCAGCACAGAGAGTGTAAGCACTACTGCTGAGATCCAACAAAGTGTCACCTCAGTGCTACAAGCAATTCCAGAAGAAGCATTTGCTGACTGTTTCCAACCACTTTATATCTGATTCAGAAGCCTATATAAGCAAATGGCTAATACTTTGAAAGCCAGTACAGATATTTTGTTTGTAACTCTGATTTCCTATATTTCCCAAGACCATTCACCTTGTATGTGTGAAACAGTTATTAATGCTGATAAACAAAACATGAAGACTAAAGTTGTTTTGATGTGCAACACTGAAGCGTTTTGGATCCCTCCGATTTTCCTACCTGCACCATACAATATTCTACTGTTAAATGCTTCATCAACTGTTTCCACTACAATTCAATAGCAAAAGTTTCCTTCGAATTGTTGTCACCAATGACATGCACGATATTGCACAATTTAAGTAATCATTTTGAATATATGTTTACCTTTAGCTCTTCTATCATTTGTTTATTTTGCCTTAGTTCCTGATTGTATCCTTTTAACTCTTCCTTGCTCTCCTTCATTTCCTTCTTGCAGTCTTTCAATTCCTCCATTATAACTTTAATACTTTCCATTACAGCTTTGGAATGCTGTGTTACTGTTTGAAGAACTGAATCTCTATTATGGAGAAGCTGCCGAATTTGTGCATCTAAACGCTCTGGGCTAGGACGAGCTTCCTAGAGAGTTAGAAAGAGACATTTATTCTCATACGAACACTATGAACACTTAAAAATAAGAATGTGGCAAATAAATTAGCTATATATTGGAATATTACCACTCTCCTAATATCCTGAGCATCAGATGTATCACATTTATTATTGCTCCTATATGGAGTGCTACTAAGACGATTTGCACTCCTGTTACGACTGGAAATTTGTGCATATGAATTCTGTAATGCCCCATTATATCCAATGAACATGTGTCCATTATCAACTGGCGAATGTTCTGAAGATGCCGTTTCTAAAGAAAGACCATCCAGAACATCGTTTCGATTTACTGTCAAAAGAACACACTATTAGATGTTTCAAGACTTGGGAACTATTACACAAAAGAGTACATTCAAACAGGGTGATTTTGGACAGTTTTAAAGTTTTTTCACAGTGAAAATTAGGATGGCATTGTTTGTTACTGAGAAGCAGTTCTTGGTGATGTTTTTTCTGATGAGGTTGCATTCTGTGGCACAGCTGACTGGCCAAGCATTGGGTGGCTGCTTATCAGTAACATTAGCAACAGATGTTACTTTTTTCAATAATGGTGTGTCCAGTCCCATCATATGAACATTAAAGCACTGCAAAGAAGCTTTCTCAGTGGCTCAGATTGAAGAAACCATTAACATTTTCTTGCAGGCAAAAGAAGGGACCTCTTTTACATTCTCAACACTTTCCACTCACTCCAAAATTTTGAAGTAACTGTCAAGATTTTGTAACTTTTCAAATAAAATCAACAACATTTTACCAACAGGCTGCTGATCTTCGCAGCACGAACTGCAGTAACAATTTTCTGATGGTGGTCTCAGAACCTGGGAAATAAAGTCTAGTACTTAAGTATTTAGTACTCAATACTGCCCAAAATCACACCATTTGATAGTACTAAATAAATGCTACTTAAAGTTGCAAAAATGAAACTAACCATCACTCCTGGACACATCCGCATCAATGTGATGCAACTGGCTTTCTATCTCCTCTATATGGGCACCAAGCTCTGCATTTAAAGGATGTTTGCTATCCACACCTGGACTTTTGAGTCTATCTAATGTAAGGTAGAAACATTCCCTAGCCTTGGTAAGCAGAATAATGTGCTGTGATCTCATTTCACTTGTAATCATTTCTCTATGCTGACCCTGAAACTGCTCTTCTGCTAATTTCTTGTATGTTAATGCACGGTAAAAAGCAGCATAAGGAGATTTCAGTTGTTCAAATGCTTCTAATGCTCTTTCATGTTTCTCTTCCTTCATAAGTTGACATGCAAGGAAGAATCTACCTTCTTCGATCAAGGTATTTATTTCGGCACTAGATAGTTCCTTCCTAAACATAAAAAAGGATGTATCTTAGATTAATCAAATTTATACAGTTTCAATAAATATCAAATTGAATAATTTTAAATTTGTTATTATTCTGTATGAGAAACAACTAATAATAATTTTGTTAGTTGTGCAGTTCTTTAAAGAGTCCTTTCAGAGGAAAATGTGGCCCAAGAATTTATTTGAAATGTCTTAAGATACTTACCCATGATACTCAAACAGTTTGGTATGTGGTGCACGAATAGCCTGATTTCGCTGGAGTCTTTCCAGGAGAGGAAGAGCCGATGTCCAATACAATGCAGCTCGTTGTTCTATTGCAGCAACATCTGCTGCACATTCACCACGAGCTGTCATACTTGTTGCCTAAAAGAGAAATATTTTAAACCACACTAAGTAGCACAGAATGTGTGTGTGTGTGTGTGTGTGTGTGTGTGTGTGTGTGGGTGTGTGTGTGTGTGTGTGTGTGTGTGTGTGTGTGTGTGCGTGCGCGCGCGCAAAATCAGTGAACTGTTAGCTGGCTATAAGTAGATCGCAGTGTATAACCCTGTCACCACCATGTTTCCTTCGATCGTCAGCAGACAGTGGGTGAAGGTAGCTTGAAGCTTGGGACAAGCCCACTAAGAAGCAAAAAGCAAAATACAACAAGAAATGCGCTTCACATCTTTAACTGACTTGAGTGCCTAAGGCTAAACTAAATCTTTTCCGAGAGCAACAAAATCTACAATAAAAATAATTACTACATATAACTTGGGCGTAGATATACCTGTAATATTCAGTATAATTTTGGGCTTCTTATTTTCATCATTTCCAAATAGAAAGCCAATAAGTATCAATACTAATCAGTCCACACCCCAAGAAAAAAAAATAATTTATACTTATTTTCTGGTTATGGATCTTTAACACATTATGAGGGAGCGAGGCAAATGTCCAGCAAATCAAATTTTTTGGCACTGCAGTACTTCACGCTAAGCCCAAAAACCGCCGAGATTAAAGGCTTGTGATCACAGCATGACACAGCTCAGGTAACTCGCAGTTACTTGTGAATGGTGGTAGATATCAGTGCGACCACCATTTCAAAAAAATTTTCTGTTCTTTTAGCTTCATTTCACTCACTGATGTATAGACTAAAATGCACAGAACAGTAAGCTACCCGGTATTCAACTTTTCCAATACACGATTTCTGTACCAAACCACGCACTTTAGAACAGCGTCATTTGAAAACTACCGTTATGAATTATGAAAAGGTGAATGACTTATTAGTAACCTGAGACGTTTTACCACCACATGTCCAACCATTTGATTTTTTAACTGCAAACTTCCATAAAAATTGAGTGAGAAGCGTTAAGAAACTAAACTCTCATGGAATGAAAGACATTTTTTCACAGGCAGTGTGAACACCCAGGCTGGCGGCGTGCATCGACTAGGCATCAGCCAGCTCCGTACATCTCGGCTCAGCAGTGTGAACGCAGCTTTAACTCCAGTGCACATCTCAAAAAAAACATTCATCATGTTTTCAGCTTGCAAACAATTGCTACCTACCTACATAGGGAGACATCAACATTCCAATAAAATAAGAGAAATCAGATCGAAAACTGAACAATGTAGGTGTTCTTTCTTCCCTCCGTGCGCTATTAGAGAATGGAACGGTAGAGAAAGGTTATAAAGGTTATGATAGTGGTCAATGAACCCTCTGCCAGGCACTTAAATGTGATTTGCAGAGTATCTATGTAGATGTAGGTGGCTACTGGAAGAGGTGCAAGACTGGGCTGTTTTATGTCAAAAGCGCTTTTTAATATACAGCAGAATCCCTCTTATGTTCCTGGAATTTATACCATTTTTGTCAGACCCATTAAATTTCTCATCTTCACAATCTTAATTCGTCCCCATAAAAATGGTCAACATATTTACATTTTTCCCATGATTTCTGCTTTATGAAAACTATAAAACTGATGTAACTGACAAATTGTCACTGACATTACTTTTGCCTTCTAGTATTTATAAACATTACTAAGTCACGTTTTGTTGACTTTTGCACTCATTCAAACGTATATTTCACATTTCGTTATTTGTGGTACGCACCAAATTGACTTGCAACGCAGTAGTTGATGGGAGCATCCAATCAGTCACCATGTAGCGTGTCAGCTTCGCTTAGTCTGCTCAACTGGTACTTTTTCATGCTTTGCATTGTGTGTTTAGGGAGTGCAAATACTTCATATATCTGCACTTGAGAATGCGATTAAATTCTCAAATATTAAAAAATCTAACTTGCGTAATATTTCATGAATGAGATGCATGAAAGTGCCCCCCCCCCCTTTCATTCTATATGGTAATGGAACAGGAAGCAAGTACCTAGTAGTAGTAGTAGTAGTACAAGGTACCCCCCCAACACATACCATCAGATGGATTGTCGAGTATGTATGTAAATATAAAAAAACTAAACTGTGTGCGCTATAGGAGTATTAGCGAAAGTTGCTCTTTATTTTTTTCTGCAAAAAGCTTCGTTTTGTGTGATGCAAAACACGTTGAAACATTCTCAAGTTGATGAGTTTACAGTATCTACATTTTGCAACAACAACCGATTATTAACTTTTTTTTTTTTTTAATGTTGGAAATAAGGAACATGAAAACTGTGTTTAAAGTAAAATGTACTTACATTTAAAGTTACCTGTACTTACTTTTTGTCAGCATACTTTATACACCATTCATAAAAAAGGATTATGTCTAGGATTTGGCCTTTTTGTTAGGGGAAATGATGATATGAAAGGAGGGAGATGGGTAGGAAATTCAGTTCCGGGAGGAAAGGAGGAAGAAAGACCATACTCTAGCTTGTGGCCCCATGTTCACCATATACATACTCACGAAAGAAGTCTCCTCCCCCCCCCCCCCCTTACCAAAGGCATTTTTACTATAGAACGAACTTCACTTTTCATGTTAAATTGGAACTTAGGAGAAGAGTTAAAGTAAGAGAACAACTATTTTTTCTTAGGTGCCACCACTACACATTTTTCAACAACAAAACATGATGGTTGTAGTTTGCATGAGCACAGCTTGCGCTTCAAGAAACTATTGACTCACTCGCCCCGAATTCCAAAAAAATTATGGAGATAGTCAAACAGTTGAAAAATAACATATCACCTGGAGAAGTTGGGATCCTTGCAGAATTCTGGAAAGTAAATGATCTCATAGTTATGCAGAATCTACATTATATAATGGCAGACATATGGAGGCCAAGCAAATACAAGAGATCTGGAAATGCACTCTGATTCACCCACTACACAACACTGTCAAGACACATAAACAATTACAGAGGAATTTTCCTGCTCCCCACTCCATTACAAAACCATTTCCAAAGCACTTTCAAACAGGTTAGAATCCCAAGCAGGAACATTAACTGGTGAATGCCAGGCCGGATTCATGAGAGGACGATCATGTGCAGAATAGATCTGGTGGTTAAAGACAATATTAAAGTAAGAGGAAATGCAGAAAAACAGTGAATAAAGGAAATTCAGGAAAGCATTTGATTCAGTGGACCATAAAACCCTGTTTAAAATCATGGAAGAATTTGGCATTGACCGAAAGACATGAAAAATCACAACAGACCCTTATAGGAACAATGTCCTAAGTGAAATTCGTGAGTGGAGTATCAGAACCTTTCAAAGTCAAAACTTGAGTCCAATGGGAAGGGGGGGGGGGAGGAGGACTGACTACCCCACTCCTTTTCACTATATTTCTAGAAAGCATCATCAGGGAATGGTAACCTCACGTAAAGAGCATATTAACAGGTATCAAAAAAGAACTGAATTAATGTCAAGTTCCTTCACTAATGATATTGCAATTGTCACCAAAAGCAGAACAGAAGCAATTCACACAGTGGAAAAACTAAATGAAATTTAGTGAAATTTTAGAACATAAATCCCCTTTAATAAAAAAAATATGTTAAATACAGCACAATTCAGTGAAACTATACAGTCCTCAGGATTTAACTGAATCACCAGTGAACAGGGAACCACCTAGCTCCAAAAGGCCTACAAGCTAACATGGATGCATTACAACAACAAGTGCATTTCAACAGACACAGCATTAAAGCACTATAGAACAGCAATTCTTCCTGAAGAAGAATGGTGATTTATGGCCATTCAAAAATTTGGGAAATAGAAAAGACAAGAAAAATTCTGAGGAAGATTTATGGTGCAATCAACAAAAAAAGCATTTGGAAAAAGAAAACACAAAAACTCTAGAAAGATAAATACAGTAACAGATGAAATAAGAAAACGCCGAGCCAAAATGTTACACACACATCTACACGATGTAATACTCCAGAACAGCAAAGAAATTATTCAGTATTATGACAAAAAGTAAATACAGTACAGAATGGCTGAAAGAAGTTCAGAGAGATCTACAGCAGATTAACATAAAAAAATATGGTACGACTGCACTAAGTGCTGGAATAAAATCACAAGTGTGAAGTTTGAGGGAAGAACATCAAGCCGGCCTGGTAAAAAATGGTCAGAGGAAGGGAAGAAGGAGCAATCCAAGAGGATGAAGGGTTTTTGTGAAGCAGACATTTTGCCTTGGTGTGTGTGTGTGTGTGTGTGTGTGTGTGTGTGTGTGTGTGTGGGGGGGGGGGGGGGGGTTACCTTTCCTTTTCTTCAAGTCCTTCCACTCCCAGGATTGGAATGATTCCTCATCCATTCCCTAAAAACCCGCATCCTTCCCTTTTTCATCTCCATCCTTCCTCTTTTTCTGATGAAGCGGCCAATGGCTGCGAAAGCTTGAATGATGGTGTATGTATGTGTTTTTGTGTCTATCGACAAACCTGTGCTTTGGGTAAGTTAAATGGTCTCTATTTTTTATAAATATTTATCCCACCAAGAAAGTTTCCTTCTATAATAATATATATTAATGTGTTTTTGAACAACAAGAAAAAAAAATTTAGTTGATGAAATATATGCAATGTATACACCTACTTACCCTTTCAGCAAATGCACGAGCAAGTTGTACTATCAGTCTGACATCAAGTCCATGGTTACCCAAAATTCTTACGACTTCAATGCCATGTTGCAACACTTGTCGTAATTCTCCCAAATTCCCTTCAACCTGTTTCTGAACAACAGTATAGGCAGCCATCCACCTGAATCATACAAATAATCTAATGAGACAATTTGTAGATGATGTACACTGGTATCGTGACAGTAGAGATTTCAATTTCTTATTTAGATATACATTACAAAATGTTTCATAGTCTCTCTCTCTCTCTCTCTCTCTCTCTCTCTCTCTCTCTCTCTCTCTCTCTCTCTCTCTCTCACACACACACACACACACACACACACACACAGAGAGAGAGAGAGGTGTTGCGAACTAGCTGCACGATGGACAAGGAATATAACGATCATTGAGCATGTAGACCTTAAAACAGTTACAATTACTAAAGTGATTAAAGTTTGTATAAGGTTTTATTAATTTTACAGGAAAGTGTTAGCAGAAACAAATGGAAATACTTTGAGAGCAATACCACAGTAATAAATGTATTTAATGGTATAGCACCAATTATCAACCACATCATGTAATCACATTAATTGAAAGTGTTTCATGATTAACACACTGTTTCAGGCCTGTATGCACGGATAGATGTCCGAGGAAGGAGCTTAGATGGATGCTATGGACTGATCCACAATAACACCTTACATAAAAAAATTTACAGTGTAATTTCTTCACATAATAAGTGTTTATGAAAAACTCCACACATTTGAGGAATATACAGTACCAACAAAATAATTATCTGCAAGCCAAGGACATAGCAAAACAAAAGATTGAAAATAATTGTTTACTCCAACACAGAAGTTCTCCACAATTCACATACAAGAACAGATATTCACACATTAATTTAGTCTTTCGTAATTTTTCCAGTTTTTGAACACTGTAGAACATGTGACAGTATGGATATACAAACACTGAATAAAATTTCTCAACATTTCCACATTATAAAATGTATATAAATTCGTATGTGATATATATTTAAATGACAGTTCTACAGTGTGTCTGCCTAAGTGTACTTGCGTCTGTGTAAATGTGTGGGTGTGTGTGTGTGTTTTTGTTTACCCTCTTTTTTCCCCCCAAGGTAAGTCTTTCCTGTCCCGGGATTGGAATGACTCCTTATCCACTCCCTTGAAACCCTCATCATTTCCTTTTCCCTCTCCTTCCCTTCTGCCTGACGAAGCAGCTAGGCTACGAAAGCTTGTATGTGTGTTTGTGTGTGATTTTATTTATTTTTTTGTTTCTATCGACGAGCCGGTCCTTTTGGTAAGTCATCTGTTTTCTATTTTTATTTTTGTTTATATTTAAATGTTAGCTACATAAAAGCAGCTGCTTAATCCAGTAGTACGTTTTATCATTATTTCAAAGCATTCGGTCAAGAACTTTCAGATATATAAGATTTTGAACATAAGACTAAACATCAATTTCTAAGACGAGATACATTAAGGGTACGCAATTTCTAAGAGGGGAGGAGAGATATACACTTACTTTTCTAATTGTAACCAAGACACCAAATACCAGGCTGCAAAACTAGCTAACAGCAGCATTTTTAAAAAATGCTTTCATCCCCTATTTCACCCCCTTAGGGATGGAAGATCGAAAAATCACTTCACTTCACCAACAGTGTAAGATGACCACTCTCAGCAAATTAGAAGTTTTTATTATCAGTGGTTTTAGTTGGGCGATCAGTCATTCACTTAATCTGCGAGTCATTCAGTCCCTCGGAACGTTGCCTTTTATTTAGGTATTATGCGTTGCTAGCTGTTGTGATGTCTCTTGAAGGTGATCTATGCAGTGTTTCCTGTTATATACTGAGGCTTATCAAGTGGAGCGCAGCGGAGTCACTTACCAAGTCAGACGACTGAGAGGGGCAATACTGGATAACAAATGTCAGGGATATGGACACACAAATATAATTTCGTCAACCTCACAGTCTTGAGGCGATGATCAAATTTATCCCAAGGTGGCGGCACAGTTTGTACATGTTGGCAACGGAACAACCCTTCAACCAGAGTGTAAGCACAAAAGCATGCTCCTCTCAGTTTCTTTTTTCTGGTTACTAGGATAAATCTATCTTACGGTGTCAGCAGCGGAGAGTAATAATGTTAGCAAGGAAATCATCAGATTAGAAGTATAATTGATTTATTGACAGTGGTTCGTAGAGGTATGTATTAATGACGGAGTAGAACTGCATTAATGGTTATTTTATGGTAAAAAAAACTATTCATTCAAAATATTCATTCTGATAAGGATCTCTTTTGAATTACCACTGCATTTTAGAGAACAACATTCGCAAGTAACACTCGGGAATCAGATGCATTATAGTAATGTTTGCAATTTAAGTAGCCAGGCCTCTAGCGTTATACATCTAATGTGCGCTTCTAAATCCGTGACAACAAGAAATGGACAATTATCACCATAGAAATAATTGGAAATGAAATGGTTATTTTACTTACAGCAGCAGCAGCAGCACTCTGTGCTAATGTCATATTTCATGTTAAACGCGGACCATCATTAGCCTCATTGTATGTTTTCAAAGAGCCGGCAAGAGATTTTGGCTACATCAGCTGCTGCCGCAGTGAAATTTGACCGAAATTATACAAATACATCAACATGAAAAATGATGTATTGATTTTCGATTATAATTTTATAAGGAGGCCAATAAAACTTACACATTTCAAAAGGTGCTTTGCCATGGATGCATGCGACGAAAATCATGTGTATATGTAGCCATTAAGAGAGGAAAAAGGAATCAGGTGTTTTCATATCTGTATCTCTGATCACGCTTTTAAATTCTCCAGCTGCAAAATAAGTGAGTATCGAAAATTGAGGTGGTGCCAATTTCTGCCTTGCATACTGGTCAGATGCTATAGTAAAAATGTGACACTAAAGTAACAACTTTTCTTGGAAACATTTTATGTATGCTTGTCTTTAATGGTTAATTTTCAGTAAGATCATATCAGCAGTGGAAGTCAAAACACCACAGAAATGAATTCTGAATAAAATGTTTATGTGCGTCGTTACTTCATTTTATTTTACGTAACAGTAAGGCCGTGTTCACTCTGCTGGCCGGGCCGAGCCAACCCCACTTCAGCCAGCTCACGCCAAGCTGATGGCATTCGGAATGTTAAATATTTCTGGCATGAGCCGATTGGGCTATAGTATTGTTTTTGCAGCATTAGTACCTCTCGTCTCCAGCCTGTTCACAAGTTTTTCTCCAATTATACATTTTTTTCCTTTTTCTTTTCTTTTTAAATAACACTTCTGACAAATGTTTTATTTTTTCTTGTATAACTATGAATTTTTTATTCAATTTTCGAAATTAAGACATGTTTTTAGCTGTTCTCATAGGGGAAAAACATTCCTAAATGTCAGTCGAAATTTATGGGACGAGTCCACACCACCTGTGTCTTATGTGCTTAAAATCCGATGAGTCACTACAGTGTGATAACAAAAACATTTAACTGTTAGCTGGCTCGAAGTAGACGGCAATGCACAAGTTTTGGTCACCCCCGTGTTTCCTTCGGTCTTCTGCTGACAGTGGGGTGGTGATTCCTTGTTGCTGCGGACAAGCCCACCAAGAAGGAAAAAGAAATTTGGGCCATTCCATGCCAAGTGGTCTAATATCGAGAAAAGTTCCCACATGACCCTCATGGATTTTGATGAAATTTTGTATGAACATTCACACATGTTCTCAATGAACACTGGCAAAGTTTGTTTCAGAAATTCAATACTTCTGGAGATACAGTCACTTGTTTAAGACCATAGCCCAGCTTCCAATAGTGCATCCTTGAATTTTCAGCAACTTTGAGATGATATATCTCTGGAAGTATTTGCATGAAAGAAACAAAACTTGGCCATCTTATACAACTTTTAGAGCTCTTTAAAGTAAAATATTAAGAACAAGATTTCTGAACAATTTTCATATAGATAATTTGGGGCAAAGCTGGGCGAAAAAATTGCTGGTTAAAAAAAAGTGCGAACTTTAGTTTTTTATATCTCCGGAAGTAATTGTGGGATGTACATGAAACTTTGCACAGCATAACTCACCTACACAAGGTCTTAGAATATAAAGTTTCATTCTCCTATTGCTTCCCATTATTCCACAAATCTAGGGTAAAGTTGACGATTTTTCAAAAAGTGCTAAAAATGGGTATTTTTAGTCAAATTTTTCAAAAAAGTGTTTTCTCCAAACTCCTTTAAACTATGCTCATTAGAAAGAGCATATTCTAAACTATCTAGAAAAGTTGATTTGGTTTTGCAATGCAAGCATATAAGGCCCTAAAAAGTAGCATCATCATAGAGGCGCACTGCAAGCTTGAACCCATTTTTCTGGCACTCAAATTATACTTGAAAGCTCATTATGTCTAATAAATGTTTGTTAATGCCTAGGATAAGTGAAATAAGAAGTCCTGATGAATATGACATAGCTTAAGTCCGAATAGAAAAAGAATAAAAATAGAAACAATGTTATTTCTTAATTGTCACGCCCCTCCCCAACTCTCTCTCTCTCTCTCTCTCTCTCTCTCTCTCTCTCTCTCTCTCTCTCTCTCTCTCTCTCACACACACACACAAACTGAATTTAATTCATAAAATTTATTTCCATAATCATTATCTAATTATTAGTAGCCTGTTTAATGAACAACACTAGCTTAATGATGGAAAAGAAGTATATAAATGAGTTGCTACAGTCCATATTGGTTTAACCACTGCTAGTTTCATTTCACCTGAGAAAACCAGCATCCCCATCGCCATAGGGGCAACAACATCCCGGGTGGGTTCCTTTACCACAGGATATCCCAAGTGTGATAAGCATTTCTTTACACAGGTTCCCAAGCCTGATAATAAAATTATTGAAGTGCCCTGGGTACAATTAGAAGCCACTCATAGGTTTCTTAGTTTCCTCTAACCTATTTGAATTTTTGATATGCTACATTAATTTTCTGATGAATCTCAAGAGGAATGCTGTATTGTCAGATAGACAAAGTTACTGATGGAGCCGGAATAGCTGCATCTTAAAGGCCTTAAATGTCATCTGAAAAACAAAGAGCTTGTTGACCTAACGGATTTTTTGGAAAATTATTCTTTTATTATTCAGGATGCTGTGCAAGGCTTCCTCTGGAAAGCAACAATTCATCCATTTGTTATCTACTTTCATCAAAATGATAAAGTGAAATCTTTAAGTTTCTGCATTATCAGTTCTTGTTTGCGGCATGACACTGGTACAGTTAACGTTTTTATCAAGGAACTCATCAAATATATAAAAGCACAGTTTCCACAGATATTACACATTCATAATTTCAGTGTTGGCTCCAGTGCTCAATCTTACTCCCCTAGATCTGTTTCATTTCTGCTCTGAAAACATTAATGGAATTAAATTTGTTTTTGTCAGCAAAGATGAAATTGGAAAAAAAAGTCACAAGAAGAGAGGTTTAAACTTGGACAAACTGTAGCAGGCACTAGACAAAATCGTCACTTTTTACCTATTGATGAAACAACAATTCAGGTCAGCAGAGTTTCAAATGATTGACCCATTGTAGCTAGAAAAGATGATCAGAGAACTGAAGAAGGCATATTAATGTCTGTTCTCCGACCAGAACAATATGTTGCATGCATCTAAGAAATTTTTTGGTGGATTGGGAATATCTGTGAGACTTCCACTGAGCAAAGGGATGCATTAATAAACTATGCACCCTCATGGTCCAGCAGATTCATTTTATTGACCACCAGTAAGTGCCAAGTACTGGGTTCCATAACACCACATTATTGCAGTTATTCCAGCTCTGTCAGTAAATTCGTCTGTCCAGCAGTACACCATTCCTGTTGATATTCATCAGAAAATTAATGTAGTGTATCAAAAATTGAAATAGGTTAGAGTAAACAATCTAAGGAACCTAAGAGCAGCTTCTAATTTTCCCAGGACACTTAAATAATTTTACTATCAGGCTAGGAAACCTGTGTAAAGAAACTCACCCATAGCTGTTGATGCCCGAGTGTGGCCCCTATGGTGATGGAGATGCTGGTTTTCTCAGGTGAAATGAAACTAACAGTGGTTAAAGCACAACAACTCATTTATATACTTATTTTCCTTCAGTAAGCTGGTAGTGTTAATTAAAAATGCTACTAATAATTAGATAATGATTGTGGAAATAAATTTTACACTTTACATTCAACCTAAATTATAATTTTGTGTGTGTGTGTGAGAGAGAGAGAGAGAGAGAGAGAGAGAGAGAGAGAGAGAGAGAGAGAGAGAGAGAGAGAGAGAGAGAGAGAGGGGGGGGGGAGTTGGGGGGGGGGGGGCGTGACATTGTTTCTATTTTTATTTTTTTATTCTATTCGGAATTACGCTACGTCCTATTCATCAGGACTTCTTATTTCACTTATCCCAGGCATTAACAAACATTTATTATACGTAATAAAAGATTTTAGGTATAATTTGAGTGCCCGAAAAATGGGTTCAAACTTTCAGTGCACCTCTATGATGATGCTACTTTTTAGGGCCTTATATGCTTGCATTGCAAAACCAAATCCACTTTTCTAGATAGTTTAGAATATGCTCTTTCTAATGAGCATAGTTTAAAGGAGTTTAGAGAAAACACTTTTTTGAAAAATTTGACTAAAAATACCCATTTTTAGCACTTTTTGAAAAATCGTCAACTTTACCTTAGATTTGTGGAATAATGGGAAGCAATAGGAGAATGAAACTTTATACTCTAAGACCTTGTGTAGGTGAGTTATGGTGTGCAAAGTTTCATGTACATCCCACAATTACTTCCGGAGATATAAAAAACTAAAGTTCGCACTTTTTTTAACCAGCAATTTTTTCGCCCAGCTTTGCCCCAAATTATCTATATGAAAATTGTTCAGAAATCCTGTTCTTAATATGTTACTTTAAAGAGCTCTAAAAGTTGTATAAGATGGCCAAGTTTTGTTTCTTTCATGCAAATACTTCCAGAGATATATCATCTCAAAGTTGCTGCAAATTCAAGGATGCACTATTGGAAGCTGTGCTATGGTCTTAAACAAATGACTGTATCTCCAGAAGTATTGAATTTCTGAAACTGAAACTTTGCCAGTGTTCATTGAGAACATGTGTGAATGTTCATACAAAATTTCATCAAAATCCATGAGGGTCATGTGGGAGCCTCTAGACCACTTGGCATGGAATGACCCATTTAAGAAAGTGACATGCTTCTGTTCTGCACTCTCTGAGGCTAAACTAAATCAGCGTATTTTATTTCGAGTTTTATAGTTTAACTGAAAGAAAAAGTACTATAATCCAGACAGACAAAATTGTCATCGGATGATTCAGTAAAATCTTCATAGGAACTTAGTTTCCCTCAGACAGGATCCTTAAAAATATCTGATAGCTGTGTAGAGTTCTTTGTACATGGTAAGCTGAATAATAGTACAGCATAACGCATATAAAACGGGTACACATCACGTATGCCCATAGCCACCACTTGCAGCATTTCTTATAAGAAGGTAACTACGTGTTTAACCCTCGCATGGTATCAGCTCTAGAAAAACATATTGTATGCCTGGGGTCTTTTTTGACCCCAAGGTGATTCAAACGACAGTATGGAGATATGAAATATGTCTATAAAAAGTAATTATAATTTATTGAAAAACATATGCACAAAGTTAATATTACAACTTCGCAATTTCTTCATATAATTACTTTACATGTAAGTTGTAATTACTTACTGCATTTGTTTCAAATATGAATACATCTTTTGTGTAGTTAGTTTGGTTCCAATAATTATTTTAAGACAAAATATTCACAACCCACTGACTATGTACTACTACTGTAATTTATTAGTATTATGTGTAATCATTTACATGTGTCGATCCAGTTCAATCCCGCTTCCAAGAGTTGGGTACATAATATTATTGTTATCTTTTGCATGATTATAATTACACTCGGCACTTAATTGTTGATAAAAATTCTGAAACCGTCTGCCCTTGTCTATAATTTTGGTCCTAGATGACGTGGAATATGCGTATTTTCAAGTATTACATTCCTTGAAACCTGCTTGCGCACATCAGGTGGCACTTTGTTTTAAAGTATCTGTCCACTTCCAGACCCAAAAGTAGATGTACTAGTTACCTGAATGCCATTATCTTCACACACACACACACACACACACACACACACACACACACACACACACACACTTCACCTCCGACCTGTACATCTTCCTATATCCTATCTCCATCAGAATCACTATCATAGTTTCCAAAAATTGATTCATTATTTTCAGTCTTCTGTAAATCTGCCAAATCTTGTCACCAGCCATTACCAATAAACTATAACAGCACATCTTCTTTGCACAGAGCTCAATTCCAAACTGTGAATTTGTCTTAACAGTGCACATAATTGTATTTTCTATTACTTGTTTACAACAATGTAAAAATGAATGTCAGTTTATAAGGTACATTGTTGACACAATTTATTTTTGTATCAGAACTTAATATATGACACTGAAAATCACTTATTGTATATCTGAGGTATTTTATGACCCCAGTGCAAACATTTCGAATTGTTGTACTACAAAATGAGAACCATAAATATTTTACCCAGTTATAATAAAAAGTCTTTGGATAGCATATCTGATGGACGAGTTGTCTACACCCACATTAAAATTGTTTTTAGTTAAATGAGCCTTCGGGTCTAAAAAGACCCAGGTATCATGCAAGGGTTAATGTCACTGTACTGTATTATTATTATTATTATTATTATTATTTTTTTACTTAATTCATTCTTAATCTCAGACGTGAGGGTACGGCTTTTATGTGGGACACACAGTATACAACTATTTACACATTGCAGTACAACATTTTTCAAGAGCTACAAAAGTGAAAATAAGAATTTTAAATAGGAGTAGATGCAGCCATAAAAATAATTGTATTTTTGAGCTTGTTCTTTTATCATCTCCAACTAGGAAGCCATTAAGTAAAGTGTCAGAATATTTTATTTCAGTCCATCAAAAGTAAAGTCGCAGTTTACATTAATTTTTTCCTCTCTTCTAGTTCCAAACACAAAATATATATATTCCATTAATTGACTAGTAAGGAAAAAAATTCAGTTGTATGCCTCCATGAAGTCATGTATGACTAAGTAAAACCATACGAGATCGTTGTCCATTATATTTTCGTTTTACATACCCACATGAGACTAACGAACGAAAGATGTTGATATGACAAACATTCTCTCTGTGATTCTATGTTCACATGAGTTGCAGTATTTCCTTTTCTATTTCATATGTGAGTGAGCCACAGCGAAGCGTGGCCGGGTTTAGCTAGTACACTATAAATATTTAAGGAATTATCTTTATATATATATCCACTGCTGTGCGATACAAAATGCCTACAATATATCTCGATCTACTTTTACTACTTTGTAATTGGCTATCTCAGTATACCAAGTTATACTAACCATTTGTCTTGAGCAACTGTGCATAACTGGTCAGTAATACAAGCAGGAAGTGTTGCAGGACGGTCACTGTTTGAATAGCTAACTGCCAACTGTTCCTCCTGAGCTGCTGCCACACACAGTACTGAAATTTTAAAGATGTCATAATAAAAATGCAATATTCTATAACAAAACAAATTTAAAAATTAAATTTGTTCTAAATCATGGAATGGCAGTCTTCTGACTTACTTTTTATTTTACAATTTGGGAGTATATCATTTATGAAAAATAACAACAACACTTTTTGTTATTTAACAAAAAAATCAGAGCAAACAGGAATAAAATTATATTACTATGGAATAAAGATATGCTGCAAAGTATTTCATACATTTTAATTTTTCAATATAGTTTATTTTTTCCTTACAAATTATTACATTACTTTCATCCTGATTCATTGCCAGGTAGTTCTCTACTAAGGAGTTAGCACACACTATATAATGGAATCTGCTTCAAATGCTCGAAATGTGCAGCAGATTATGTATTGTGCAATTCAAGCTGCTGTTGCTGCCACATCATTCAGAGCACTAAGTATTATAATATGCCTGAAATTTCATTGCCAGTTAATTTCTTAATTTCAGCCAGTGCTTCTGTTTTTAAGAGGTTTATTCTCACCTATTTGGCATATTTCATTTGTGCTACTGTTTTAAGAGTTTATTCTTGCGTATTTTGATAAATACCGTGTGTATAGTTTTCGTCTGCTGCAAGCTACATGTACTGCCAACCACCTTTATTAAAGTACTATAGTTAAAAGTCGATTTAGTTTTATACTCTCTACAGTTAATTGCATCGATACGATAGATAGGATGTATGCCTACTGTGTGTGGATGCATGACGAGTTGGCCACAGTTCACGAACAGCTGAGTGTGCTCTTGGCTACGGTCAGCTGTCTTCAGGCTGCTGTCTCTGGGCACAGCGGAGGTGGGGAGTCTGGTACGTCGAGTGACACCTCACGTGTCTCATGCTTTGCCCTCTGTCCCTGCACCTTCAGGTGAACTGCATGTGTTCAAGCCGCCCTTCCCGCAATGGGAGTGGCGGGTTAAACGGCGTTCACGTCGCTCGAGTCTGAAGGCCAATGTGGAGACTGGTCGTCCGGCCATGCCCGGTAGTCCTGTGAGAGGACATGTGGCCACTACTTCAGCAGGGTCCAAGCGGGTGCACTAGTGGAGGGAATTATTAGTTATTGGGAACTTCAATGTTAGGCGCACGAGTCCCTTAGGCAGATAGTGTCGAGACCCGGAAAGAAGTTCAATGTCCACTGTATGTGTCTGGCGGGGGGCCTCATCCGAGTTGTGGAGGCGGCTTTGCTGGCGGCTATCTAGCGTGCGGGATGTGGTGGACTGCAAGTAATGGCTCATGTCGGCCCAAATAACGCTTGTTACTTTGGTTCTGAGGACATCATCTGTTCCTACAGGTGGCTGGCGGAATTGGTGAAGGCTGCTGCCCTCTCACGCGGGGGGGAGGGCGGGGGGGGGGGGGGGGGGGGTAAGCAGAGCTCTCTATTTGTATCGTTGTTCCCAGGGTTAACCAGCATCCTTTGGTTTGGAGCCGAGTGGAGGGTGTGAACCAGAGACTTTGCCGACTCTGTGACAGTCGTGGCTGCAGATTTATGGATCTGCATTATCAGGTGGGGAATTGTAGGACACCCCTAGATAGATCAGGGGTGCACTACACTAAGGAAGCAGGTACTCGGGTAGCAGCAGATTACTTGTGGAGCACACATGGGTGGTTTTTTTTTTTTTTAGGCCAGAAGCTAGCTCTGATGAGCACTAACCTGTCAACTTTCAGACAGTGAATTCAGCAAGAAAGTTCAACTATCAAAATATAAGCCGAACTTTGAAAGCATTAAAAACAAAGTTTCCGAATTTGCCGCACTGCGTGCAAATTATTGTGCTCAGGTAGTTTTATGCTAAATCATGATGTGGCAAGTTCAGAAAGTTAGTGAGGTGTGGAATGTGTACCGGAAAGAAAGATCGGACAACTTTAGGGGGGAGTGTTCATCGCCATGGACAGTTATTGTTTCTACCGAGATCAAGGCTGAAAGTAACTGCGAAGTTATCTGGGCACGTATGAAAGGTCTAAGAGAACTTAATAGTTGGGTGTTTCTACCAAGCCTCCAGTGCTGCTGTAGCAGTTTTAGAGTCATCCAAAGAAATTAGTGTGTAGGTATCCGGGACATGTAATATTAGCCTGGGGAGACTTCAACCTTAGGAGTATAGATTGGGACCTCTAGTTACATTTCAGGTGGTACAGACAAGCAGTCTTGCTACTTTTTGACACACACTCTGAAAACTGTCTTGAGCTGTTAAAACTGTCAACCCACACACAATGGAAACATTTTAGACCTTTTAGCTACAAATAGGCTTGACTTATTAACGATGTCTGTGTAGAGACAGGAATTAGTGATCATGACATCGCCATAGTGTTGATGGTGACCAAAGTTCATAAACCAATCAAGAAGGCTAGGAGTGTTTTTGTTAGGAAGAGCAAATAAGCAATTGGTAGGATCGCACTTAGAAAATGAATGGACATCGTTTAGTTCCAGTTTAATGGATGTAGAGGAATTTTGGTTTAAATTAAAATGCGTTGTAAATAAAGGGCTAGAGAAATAAGTGCCTGTAAAGTCAATTAAGGATGGAAAAGATCCACTGTGGTATAATAATGATAATTAAAAAAAGCTATTGAGATAGCAAAGGCTGTTGCACTCTTGGTTGAAAGATCACGCAAATCAAGACATGCGAAAGTTAGTAGTGATGCATGCGTCTACAAAAAAGATTGATGTGCGAAACATACAATAATTACCACAGCCATACCTTGGCACAAGATCTCTCTGAGAATCGAAACAAATTCGGGTCCTATGTAAAAATCGACTAGCGGGTCAAAGCCCTCTATCCAGTCACTTGATCATTCTGGGTCAGTAACAGAAGAAAACAAACATCACGCAGGAGGACCGCACAAATGTACCATGATTTTATCGAAGTACTAACTCCGAAATGGAGGACATAGTAATAGGTATTTCCGGTGCAGAGAAGCAAATGAAAGAGCTACATACAAAAAAGTCTCCAAATGGAATACCAGTTCAGTTTTACAAAGAGTATTCTGCGGCATTGGCCCCTTACTTAGCTTGCATTTATCGTGAATCTTTAATTCAGCACAAAGTTGGACAAAAGCGCAGGTGACCCATTCATAAGAGAGGAAAGAGAACTGACCCACACAATTACAGGCCAAAATCTTTGACATCATTTTCATGTAGAATTCTGGAGCAAATTCTCAGTTCGAATATAGTAAATTTGCTTGAAACGGAAAAGATTCTTTCTATGAATCAGCACGGGTTTAGGAAACATGTTCATGTTAAACTCAGCTTGCCCTTTTCTCACATGACATCTTGCGAGCCATGGATGAAGGGCAAAAGGCGGATTGCATTTTTCTCGCTTTCTTAAAAGGCGTTACACGCGGTGCCACACTGCAGACAGCTAACGAAGATACGAGCATAGGAATAGGTTCACAGATTTCTGACTGGCTGGAAGACTTCTTACATAATAGAACGCAATACGTTGTTCTTGACGGCGACTGTACATCAGAGACAAGTGCACCAGGGGAGTGTGATAGGACTGCTGCTATTTCCTGTCTTTATAAATGATGTGATGCAAGAGTAACTTTTAATATGCGACTGTTTGGTGATGATGCTGTGGTGAATGGGAAGATATTGTCATTAATTGTCTGCAACAGCGTACAGGATGACGTATGCAAAATTTCTAGTTGGTGCGAAGAAGGGCAGCTAGCTATCAATGTAGAAAAATGAAAGGCAATGCACGTGAGTAGGAAAAACAGTCCCATAAGGTTCGAATATAGCATTAGTAGTGAGCTGCTTGATGCAGTAGTGTTGTTCAAATATCTAGGCGCAACATTGCAGAGCGATATGAAATTGAACGAACATGGAAGGACAGTTGTAAGCAAGGCGGACAGCCAACTTCGATTTATTGGGAAAATTTTGGGAAGACTTACTTCATCTGTAAAGGAGACCGCGTATAGAATGCTTGTACAACCTCATCTTTAGTATTGCTCAAGTGTTTGGGACCCGTAGCAGATCAGTTTAAAGGAAGACATACAGGCAGTTCAGAGGCGAGCAGCTAGATTTGTTACCGGTAGGTTTGACCAATGCGCGAGTGTCATTGAAATGCTCCTGGAACTCAATTGGGGTTCGCTGGAGGAAAGAAGACGTTCTTATCTGTTGAGGAAATTTAAAAGGCTGGAATTTGAAGCCGAGTGCAGTACGATCTTCATGCTGTCTACTTACATTTCACGTGATGATCACAAAGACATGATAAAAGAAATTAGGGCTCGTATGGTGGCATTTTCCTCATTCTATTTGGGTGTGGAATAGGAAGGTAAATGCCTAGTAGTGGTACAGAGCACCCTCTGTCATGCACCTTACAGTGGATTGTGGAGTATATATGTAGATGTAGATTTAAATATATAAAGTACAGCATTTGAAAAAAATGTAATATACTGTTTATCACAAACTCCACTACTTCATCAACCACCACCACCACCACCACCACCACCACCACCACAACCACCAAGAAATGCCACCAAAAAGAACAATTTAACAAATGACTTACACTGTTAACTGTGCACATGCCTACGAGTTTAGAATACATTGGGACTGCATTACATATTATATCGTTTCTCTTGTTGGCGTAACTAAATTACAAATTTTCCGCTTTGACAATGGAAAGTTCAGGTTCAAACTGACCAATAAAATGAGGATAGCTTGCAATTCACTACATGTTGAGCTGCAGACAGGCATTTAAAAAAGGCAAAACACACACACACACACACACACACACACACAAATCACAGGCACAGCAGCACACAACCATGATCTCGTGCTCCAATATAAGTAGTGACACTTAACAGATGATACATGGGGAGGGGGAGAAGGAAGGAAGGAAGCAAGGTGAAGGTGGTAATAGATATGTCTTAACCCTTCCATTCTCGCATTATGAATTCAACTTTGAAAAAATGAAAATTCAGCGTTTTCTGTATTAATACAGTGCACTAACCGTCAAAATGTTTGTTTTAAAATTTTTGATCTACTATTTTCCCCCCTTTAATGCCGCGTATTTCGTGCATAGCACAGACGCTTATGCCGCGTATTTTATTACTTGGGACGTTATTCTGTAGATAGTGTTATTCATCCGACAGTGTTAACTAACATAATCTTATCCACAGCACCAAAGACAAGGCAATTCACTGCTGAAATAAAATAACATGAATCAAACTCACAACAATGTATAGACAGCAATGCAACAACCTCAAGACAAATAGATGAATGCCTCAGAAGTGGCTACATGTCATACCAGATGGCAAAATGTGATACTAGAAGCATGTTGTTCATCGAAAACAATGCGACTAAGGACTGATACACAAAATACAGTAGGAACAAGCAGTACGAGTGGAGAGAGATGTAGCTTAGGAATGTAGGGTGAAGGGAATGGAGACTAAAGGGGGGGGGGGTAGGATAAAGAGGTTGGGAACTGTTCGATGTGGAGTGAATGGGGACAACATGTTACTGTAGGTTGTTGCTTGAATAATTCTGGGACTAGAGAATATATTGTAAGGATTAACTAAATATGTGCAGTTCAAAGAAAATCCGGTAACATTAGGTGGGATAGAAAGAATCTTTGACAGGATGTGTCATTTCAGAGCATGATAAAAGAAAATAAAAGCCCTGATCAGTAATGTCATTTAGCGGTTCCTGCTTGAGGTTTGTGTTAGCATATGGATCAGGAAATCTGTTCTCAGACTAGGTCTGGAGGATAGTGCCAGTCAGTGAAGGCCTTTGTTATAACTTTAGCATATTGAGCAAGAGTGTTATCATTGGAATTACACCATGCACAAGTGGCCATACTGTATGTGGTTTTTTTTTTTTTTTTTTTTTTTTTTTATGTGGTAGGTATGGCTACTGTCAAAATGTAGATACTGTTGATGGTTGGTGGGTTTAATGTGGACTAAGATGTGGATAAATCCATCAGTGAGGTGTAGATCAGCACCCAAGGTGAAACATAGGGTTGAGAATAACCAGGTGAAATGGTTGGGAGCCAAGAAATTGAGGTTGTGGATGAAGGAGGATAGAGTAACAAGCCTTGAGGCAAAGTTATCTTTTCAATGAATCTCAAGCAAACTATAAGTTTGGGGTTTCTGGAGGCTAGAAAGATGTCTTCCCGACAGCCCATAGGAGAGTGCCATACTGGTGCCCAAGGCTGTCCGCCTATTTGGTTGTATACCTTTCTCTGAATGGACAAAGTAGTTGGTTGTTAGGATGAAGTTGGAGAAGATTATGAGGACTGAGACAGCAGTTTTAGAGTATGAAGAATGTTGGAGGAGGCATTATTTGAGAGCATCAAGACCATGGGCATGAGATTTAAGTGTATAGAATCAGTGGAAACACAGTAACTAGCATCAACTGGGCATCCACAGGTATTTGGTTTGTGAATTTTCAGGAGCATGCAGGTGGTGGGTGGATGTGGTGTGGTGTGGTCACGGCCAGGAGGGGATGGATTCAAGAGAGGAGTTCCAGGAAGGGCTGTAGAAAGATAGTCGCTGTGATTTATGCACTGGAACCTTTGACTGCAGTAAGGATGATTAGATCAGGATTTGTTTTGAGATTTTGTATGTCTCTCCTTCCTTCTGTTGAACAGTTTGATTCTTATGAAGAGACTTGATGAAAGACGGTGAGTTCCAAGTTGGAGGTGGGGAATTCCGGGAGGATGACAAGGGGGTGCTTGGGAGGGAGGAAGATCTCAGTTGGATGGTGGTATGAACTGGAAGACTTATGGTTTTATGTTGGGATTAGGATGGCTTTGGTCAGACCTAGCTCACCGATTTTCAACACCATATCCCCATCCACACCCCAATCCTCCCTCCACCTCCAGAAACCAACTACATAAAAACTGACCCTTCACCTAATCACACAATGCCATTGAACAATGAAACCATATCCTTTGTCAAGCCTTTGACTTTCTTTTATCACGCACCGAAACTAAAAACCTTCCCACTTCTCCTAAAGCAGTGTCTCGTTGACCACCCAATACCTGAAATACCCATGTCCATACATATGCCATCCTTCACTGTAGTCCCTGCCACAGGGATCAGACCTGCCCAATCCAACCATGTAACACTTCCTATTTCAGTCCCTTCTAGGGATTGTCCTTCCACATCAAAGGTCAGGCCATCTGTAAAAGCAGCCGTATGATTTTCCAACTCTGCTGCAATCTCTGTACAGCTTTATATATCGGTACGACTATCAACCAGCTGCACATCAGGATGAAATCCAATTCCGAAGTGTGTCCAAAAGAAAGGCAGATCATGTAGCGATACAACATGGCTTATTTTAATACATGCTTCATAGCTCTGAGCATTCACATTTTCTCCTTAACATATTGCCCCCAAATACCACACTCCCATCAGTTCCCAATCCATTTATACTACACCTCTTGTCAACAACTCTCTCTCTCTCTCTCTCTCTCTCTCTCTCTCTCTCTCTCTCTCTCTCTCTCTCTCACAGCTAGTAATGAGTCTTGTGTTAATTATGCATGTGAGACTGTTTGAATAGGTGTTTATGTTCTGTTTCTAACAAAGGCTGAAGAAAAAAACAGTGTTTCACATTATTTGCAGTAAACTAATGGTAACATTAAAAACCATATGATTTTGAGGAGTATGGCTGGCAGCTGTCTCGTGACAGTGGTACTGTAATTCTTTACTTTTCTCTGGCCTGTCGACTTTTAGTAGCCTTTTGGGACATACTGTGTTGCTTTTAAAACTAATATCACCCAAAAGTTACCAATTACATCGAGTGTCAGAGAGCAGAGTGTACTACAAATGTACTTTTTGTGATTCAGTTTATTGCCAAAATGCACACATAATTATTTCTTGGAGGAACAGTCAATACAATTTTTGGTTAGTAATTTTTTTAAGATTCCACTTTCAAGCAGATAAGAAAATGTATCCCAGAACAGTTATAGCTAGTTTAATTAAATGTGAAAATGAGTAAATCAATGGATTTTTAGCACATATTTAAAATGCAGTTAACACAAGAACGGAGGCACCTAGGCACTGTTTGGAGTGTCTTATATGCTCCAAGGATAATGGACACAAGTGGAATTAATTTGTATCTTAACTATTTCAATCTGACATTCTTAACATTTTTAAATGAAAATATGCAAACATTAGCAAAAACAAGCATTTGTGTTAGGTACATGGACGGGTTAATTATTTTAATGATCTGTTTTCTGTCTACTCCAGCACTAGTTTGATATTTGCAGAAATTAGTAAAATCTCGTTGTTACTGGGACAGGAAGTAATAGCGCAGTATCTGAATGTGGAAAGAAAACATAAGAACAATTCAGGAAAAGCAGATGGCAAAGAGTAATTGGAAGAATGCTGTGGACATTTAATTCAGCAATAAAAGCAATGGCTAACAAAATAGTTGTTGGATGTACTAAAAAACAATATTCCTTTCCAGTTTCGACATTACACCTAAGAACTCACCTGTAGCATACAAGAAGGCATCAATATCAAGCCTGCATAATGTTTCAATGCCTGCTGAATTTAAATTTTTTGTTGTTAACTGCACACCATCAAATACAAGACAGTAAAAATCCTTGCATAGTTTTGATGAAGTGCTGCTTTTATTTGCACTTATCTTCTGCAGACCCAACCACACTAAGTGATGAAGAGAGTTTGGATATAACTGTTGTGATACTGCAATAAGAAAGGATATTATTATTATGATGTTGTAACCTTACACATTCAGAAAAGGAACACAGTGTACTCTACCTGAAGTTCATTTGCACTTACATTCATCATGAGGGCGTAGTTCACTTGCTGTTGGAATTTCCAATGGTGGCTCTGCAAATCCTGAGAAGTTAACGAAGTGAGAAGTTCCTATTTGCTGATGGTGGTCTCTGGTGTTGAAAATTCTCTGAAATTATAAAATAAAAATTAGTATCCACATAAATAGTGTATTCGCACAGCAATTGAAAATTTTCGTTCACTAAAACTAGGGATGCAGCGACCACAGCGATGATCTTTGTGATCTGCCCGCATTTTATATATATATATATTGCTGAGATCCATCCTGGACTTTCCATTGTTGCTACTTTTAAAAATGCATTGTTTTAACTAAATTCATGGTGTATACGTGCAATAAAGAAAAAATTCTCAGATTATTATTATTATTTTTTTTTTTTTTACGATTTCCTGGGTAAAAAGAAAAATTTCTCTCAGGTGAATTCCACTATTTCTGCCGTACTTGGCAACAGCTGTATAACTTTAAAATATTATAGTGTTATACACTCACATACAACTTCCCAATGTTGATTAAAATGCACTTACAATGTCAGTGGAATTTTTATATCCCCCCCCCCCCCCCCCACCACAACATGTACATGTTGCTAATGGCGTGACAATTTATGGAAGTAAGAAAGCTCAATCACATGCAGGTGTAAACAGCCGGTGACAATGTTGTTTTGTAAATGAAATTTGAGTACATTGAGTTTTTCATGATGACACACGTGATGTAATTTATGAGGTTATTTTACCATTTACTTTAAAGTAATTTGCAGTTTTGTACAAATAAGGTTACGATTTTCTTTTATGTTCTTAGACTGTAAACCAATACAACTGCTTTACTTGGTTGTCAAATAGATTTCGATTTTTTCTTGGACTGTGTCAGGATTTTCGAGTATGCGTGAAGCTAATAAAACAAAAGTATGTCCACAAAGCATAATTATTTACAAACTCCTAATTTATTTCCCATAATTTTTTGTGGATAATTGTACTTTTTGCCATTGTTTTTACTAATAAAGAATTAAAATATGATAAACTATACTTGACGCTTAGTCATTCTTAGCATTTGTACCCTTTAAGGGATATCATAACAAATGTGGCAGTAAAATTTTTAATAATGCCATAAATTGCTGGTCTTCAGAGACCTAAATTTCTTAAAGTGGCTTGTCCCCAAAGCATTGTTTTGAGTGGGAGTCAAAAAGTTGATCATTTAAGAAATTCATATCATGTTCTCACTATTAATGAAACTCATATTACATAAAGGACCATTTACTTTTTAAGTATTGCTTCTCCACTACTTGTAACTTTTACCTGTGATCTGCTACAAACTTACACAGATGAAACATTACTCTCAGCAACTGTTTGTTTTGAAGTTTTGTACACTCTTCATTCTGACATTTTTGGCATTATACTTGTAGCAGACACTTTTAGGCTATGCACATGGTGTTTTGTTATAAACTGTGTCCCCCCCCCCCCCCCCCCATTTAACATTTTACTTTCATATTATTCTCTTATTTATGTTTTACTGCTTCAGTATTGTTCTGCAATAGGGCAAAATTACAAAAAATAAATTGATAACAAACAATGAAAAATTCCTGGAATTAAAGCTCAAGGAGGCTACACAGAAGAAATTTTGTCAGTTGACACTTATTGATTCAGGTATTTGGTTTATCTGTATTAGTGTTTTGTTTCCTTTTCCTTGTTGTATACAGTTAGTAAAATATTGATGTGTTGAACAGCAACCTCGTATGTCAAAGAATTCTGTTTTACAGGAAAGTGAAATAAGCATTATTACTTTACATTTATCTCGATAGCAAATAATTAAAAACAATTATTATCACTATAAATTATTTCATTAATAAAATATTCCATGAAAACATACTAGAAATTAATTTCCAAACAATAAATTAAGTAAAAACTGTCAACGATGTTCTTACATGAACAAACTGATATAGGAGGTTGCAGTTCAACACCACAGATATAGCACAGTGTACGATATGTTAGCACTATACGTCCCTTTGAACACTGGTTTCTCACTTCCACCTACAATTACTACAGTGTAAAACTGTTCTTTGAAAGGGTTAGGAAACTATGGTAATATTATTCCCACGTTTAGATTGTGTTCGAGTGTAATGACTTTGAAGCAAAGGAAAGTCATTTTAAAACAATTTCAGATTTGGGGATAGCGGCATGAATTTTATCAGACAAAGGATAACCACAAAGAAATTTACAATTTCTGCTTCCATCGATAAGTGAAAACATGCTTTTTCAGAACCACAATACAATAAAGAATGCAAGGAATTTAACACTGAATCATTGTTTATTTCAATAAATCAATGAGTGGAGTATATGAACTGAAAAAGTGTTCGTTTATAACTAAAATACTTGTTGTATAGCATGTATTAAAAGTTTGCCGGATGATCGTCTTATAATCCGGTAATGGGAAGTCCCGGTTGGAATTAACAATACAGTAATAAGGACAGTTTACAACTCACCGCAAAAACGTGGTGACAAGCTGTGACAGGCAAAAAAAACCACCACACACACACACACACACACACACACACACACACACACACACAACACTTTTGCCAGTCAGCCATGGCCTTCTACAGAAAACAGAACACACACGCAATCACACAGGCACACAACACAGACTCACAAACTACCACCTCTGGCTGCCACACGTTGAATCATGCTCTGAGGTGTGTAAATAGGGGTGGGGTGGGGTGGGGAGGGGAGGTTATGTCATGCTGATGGGAATAGGTACAGGACGGCCTAGATGGGAGTAATGAGATGCAGCTTAAGAACGGAGTGGGGAGGCAACTGAGAAGGAAAATAAAATAAAAACAATAAAAAATAGTGTAAATATAAAACAAGCTAGAGGTCAGCTGTCTAGCCTTTGCGGATGATCTGGCACTACTCACGGTTAACTAAACTACAGCAACCAGACAGAAATACTCAAAGACTGTGTGGAAAAAGTAGGGTTACAAATGTCCTTTCAAAAACTAAGAGTTCTTCTGCACGAAGCTAAACATACCAAATTTGAACACAAAGTATCGCAAGATTAACAGGGATCAAACCTACAGGAAAAGATAAAATTGCGCAGAATACTAGAGTATTGGAAATGAAGAGAGCTTTATACAAAACACATGTCTATAATAAGAAATGTTTTTCCACCTTTACCAAAATTCGTCACTACACCACCATAAACAAACCGGAGGTGCTATATGCCAAGTGAGACACTGATGTTACACACAAAGACCGACCTTGAACATCCTCACAAAGGGGGGGAAAATTATTATTATTATTATTAGGAAAATTATTGGACCAAAAATTACAGACGAAGGCTACAGACTAAATCCAAGGATACAACAGAGAATTCTCCAACACCACAGCGGACATTAGAAAGAAGCGACTAAATTTTTATGGATACATCAGCAGTCTTCCATAGACCAGACTCACCAACAGAATCCTCAGGTACATCCAGGGTCTCAAGACCCCTACACCTTGGACGATACAAGCGAAAATTGATCTAGAAAGGGCACATATAGGTTGGTTGGTTGATGGGTGGATGGGACCTAACAGCTAGGTCATCAGTCCATGACCTCTGTGTGAAATGCAAGCAAGGGTGTGGTCAGCCAAGACCATAACGATAGTAAAATAGAAGAACTAAAAGCAGGGTTAAAAATCAAGCAGAACAGGACTAAA
Organism: Locusta migratoria; assembly: GCA_026315105.1. Lineage (NCBI taxonomy): Eukaryota > Metazoa > Arthropoda > Insecta > Orthoptera > Acrididae > Locusta > Locusta migratoria. Next base: position 581,553,223 of record CM048745.1, on the reverse strand, counting down.
ACCAATAGAAAAAGTGGGATTCTGCAAGGAACATTGCGACAGATCTAGAATCCCATTCATTGACGACAAGCAGATACAGGAGAACAGTGTATGCTCTTAGATCAGAAGCCTAAAAATTTTAAAAGGATAACAATGTGAATTAAAACCAAGTTAAAAGGAGAAATAGATGTCGTCAGGGGGAGGGCCACAAACCCACCCATCCTGTCCAAGTGTCAGAAATAAAATCTTATAGCCGAGAGTAAAATCAGCTTTCACGGATAAATCCAAGGACTGTCGGCCATCCATGAATCATTTGCCAAAACCGAGAGCAGTGAGTGCGGAATTCCGTATTCGGCATGGAGTGCCAAGAGGAGCAGACATTCCAGTAAAATATGACCCACAGATTGTAGGGCCCCACAACCACAATGTGAGGGAGGCTCATTACTGGGGTTGTGTCCGAGTCGGTTGGCCGAATCCATTATTCGCCAAATCTAGCACACCGGCTTCGGATTCGAGATTCTATGCATAATGTCCAAATACCACCGATTCCCGAATCCGAAGTGTGATATGGAAACCTTTGGTTACGAATGTAGTACTTTACTTTGCATAACACTGCACTTTCATTTGCATTATATACTTTACTTTTTCGTAGATCCGCTGAAAGATGTGGTGTCAAAAAAAAAAAAAAATCTCACTTGGAATTTATTCAAGTGAAACCACTACGGCACTTTTGCAGTTGCGTCGCTATTGTGAAAACAATCTACCATATTTCCCCAAATCTAAGCGAACTTTGTCCCAGGTTTTGGTGTCTAAAAAACCGCCTGCCATTAAAATAAAGTTCAAAGCAAATGAAGGTCTGAAAAATAGCGCTAGGAGCCGCCACAAGTAACATTTCCCATATAATATAAGCAGCAGTGTACACAGGTTTGCTTTGCAGGCGCAAATAAACATACTGGCACTAAAACGTTTGCGCTAGTAAAAATTAAAAAAAATAAATAAATAAATAAATAGATAAATAAAAACAAGGAAGACGAGTAATTTTCTTTTTATTTTTGACAATTTAATTTTAGTACACCATCCAACGAAGAAAATAGAACTTTAGTATTGCACTACTTCAAATGTAGCAGCCTTTCCAATACCGGTATTAGTAGTAACAAAAAGAAATTTGTCTATCTAAATACCAACAATAGATACAGTATTAGGATTCTTGCACGAGTTGCCTCATTCTGATTTCATGTATTGTTTCTCTGAATTTTGTGAAGTGCTGGAGTAAGCGAACTGTACTGAAGCACTAGGGTTTAAGAAGAAAATTTATTTATTATGCAGATAAAAGTTCCAATCTTCCACCATCCAGGCGGGATGACGTCAATTCAGCAACCACTTGACGTCTGTTTCAATAAATCATTAAAGGACAAGCTAAAACACATGTACACCGACTGCCTTTCGAAAAGTGAGACACCTGACACCAACAAGTTGTGTAAAACTCACAAGTGTACCAATGGAATGATGATACATGGAAGTGGGTTTCAAATCAGATTGCTTAACAGGCATTTAAAAATTGTCGATACTGAATGCACTAGGTTGTATGAGGGATGATGCTCTGTAGTACGAAGAAACTGAATAACAAGGACTAAGGTGATAGTGATTCTGAATTACTGTACCGGTCTCCTATTGCTACTATAAACATTTTGTAAAATTTGTATTTGAGATGTAATAGGCAAGCTACAGAGATAAATGTTTACTACTTCATCACCCAAATAACAAATTATTTTATTAGAACCTCAACTGTTTGTGAACTCAGTGTGTGGAATATAAGAAACACGATTTCTAGATAAAGTAATGGTTAAGAGAAGATACATACATTGCTAGGAAGACAAACAAACAACATTTCATCATAAAATAGGAAAATAAACAAGAGCATATGGCCATGAAACTGAAACCTGCTAATATGCACTTTAGGAAAACCAAGTGAAATAGTATGCTTAGAGATATATTCTATTGTATATTTGAGTAGGAACTGGCCATGAAAACACAAATATAATAAAGGTTTCAAATATAAACTTGCCAGAATGGGCAGCATTGTAGATTAACTAAGCCTATAAGAAATATTCCCGTGTTCTTGAATACAGCAAAACAACTGATATTTTATTTCATTATTCTGTACATGGTAGAAACATTTGCCCTTCACTATTTTGCAGGATATTAGTATAAACAATGTATTGTTGTATCTTATAGTTAAGCATATTTCAGATCTGTAACCCAATATATGAAAGCAGGATTATTATAATCAATGTAAATTAATAATTACCTTAATTTTGAATGTAAAGCTGCTATTATCTTGCCATAACACGGCCCAACTAATTGTTTTTCATATCTTTAATAATTTTAACAATGTATGGTATTCTAGGCCAGACTATAAGACGAGGCCACAAAAAGATCAAAAAAGGCAGTCTTTTAACAGCTTTCCAAACCACCACAATGACGGTTTGGGCAACAATGTACATTTTGTAGTAATGCATTGTAGGGTAAAAGTGTTGAAATTAAACAGCTATTCAGATACCTGGTGTTTGCTCCGAGTTCTTGACTTAATTTTGATGCACACATAAAATAGAGAACATTTCTCTAGCTGCATGTATTCTGAATGAATTCTAGGGATTCCTGTAAGCAGGTTATGTAGACGCTGTGTTTTAAGAAGATTCTATATCCATGAGATATCAAGGTAACCTTGATGCTGCGAAGATTTATTAAGACGTGAAGACCACAATCACAGAGTCTGTGAACAGAACACTGTAAGGTGATAACGTTTTATATTAGAAGTCTAATAAAATTGTTTTATATTTCCACATTTAGTTCCGAAGTTATTCCATTCTTGTTTAGTAAGTGTTTAGCGTTACTACAAGAACCGTATATTTGAAGTCCTATCTAAAAGCTACTACGTAAAGCCGACTGGCAAGCCAGTTTGCGTCAATATGCCTGACGCTAGAACCACTGCTTTTGTGCTACGACTTACGTGTTTTTCTAGTACGGGCAAGAGATTGATCTATGAATCGTGAATAGTAATTTCGACACTCTCTTTGCCATAAGAATAATACAAATGTAAACATTACGTCATGTAATCTTCCGTGTAAGCTGTTACCACATTTAAATTCCGTCTGCTTAACAAATCCAAAAGACAACAGCGAATTTAGAAGAATATATCTATCACGTTAATGTTTACATTTGTATTACGCTGAACAGAAATAGTTAGAAACTAAGCACGGTAACTGACTTCTAGTACTGATTTTTAAATCTTCTACAAATATAAATTCAGTGCAGACAAGTTACGTGATGTTTGAAAGAATAAATAAATCTACAAAATACCCTTGCAACATGCGCTTTAAGTACTTTCTACAGTTCTGTAATAATAAGTACAACCACACTGAATAAATCCAACTTCTCTGTGCCTGAATGTCCTGTCCGTCACTCATGGAATGCCTGGTATGTCACTATAAAATTATTTAACATTTAGACATCCTATTAAAAAAATCTATTTTTCCCCCTTCCAAATATCTACTGATCTTTTAATGTTTTATTTTCGACTCTTCCCTTTTATTCTTTTAAAAAAGAAACAAAAAAAGAAAACTTAATCCTTTCCTTTCTACGGCTTCATTATGCAATTATTTTCCATTTCATCAAAATGAAACAGTTTGTAATAGAGTAGAGACAGTTTCTTATCTTTTAGATCATCTAAACAACATATCTCAAAATATTTCATACAAATTTCTTTTAAGGGGAGGGGGGTATTGAAAATCCTTAAGATTTAAAATAAAAAAACTAAATGAAATTGTAATTTCTTACATTTTATTGTAACATTGTCATTTAGGCTTCATCACAGAAGGCTTTACCTTCATCATTGACTGTGATAGAGTAGTAATACATGTACTTGAGTTGACAGATTATTTGAGTTCGAGATTCGGAAGTTGGATTTAGGTTCGGAATTGGCACATGTGTTATTTAAGATTTGGTATTCGGATTAGATTCAGTAAAATTGGGGTTCGACCCCCATCACTACTCAATACGCAAAAGATAACCATGGGTCAGCCTGTAGTGACCGATGCAGAGACGGCAAAGGACAGTGGATTCCCTTCGAGAAGGGCGTAGGGAAGAACTCCAAGACGCAGTGGTCGACTTGATGGAGCTTAGTTTATTAGACGGAGCAGTAGCCTGCCAGTTGGTGTTCCAGTCCTGTATGAGTAGCGATCTCATCTGCACCCGCAAATAATCCAGAAATAACCCAGTGGAAGGGGGCAGGGAGTTACAGCTACTCTAGCCAACTGGTCAGCCTGTTCATTTCCTAGGATACCCATATAATTGGGGACCCGGAGAAAAGCAACGGAGCAAGCGGTGCGACTATATCACAATGACCAAAGGATGTGAGGAGTAGCATTGGACAATGGCCTGCAGACTGCTGATCGAGTCTGAACAGATTAACGCACAGTCCAGGGCTACCTGTTTGATAAAATGAAGTGCCCTACTAATAGCTGTTAGTTTTGCCGTAAACACACTGCACGATTTTGGCAGAGAATGGCATTCCACACCAATGGGAGACGTAAATGCATATCCCACATGACCAGCAAATTTAGATCCATCACTGTAGAAAATCATGGCACTCTGAAATTCTTGAAGTACTGTGTGCAACAAACGCTGGAAGATTAGGAGGGAGACTGAAGCTTTCAGGGCTCAGTAAAGATCCAATCGAATATGCGGCTGAGGTACCAACCAATGTAGAGCGCGTGGTATAGCATGACGCATACAGTCAAGGGAAGGGAGGTTGAAGTCTCTACAAATCCAAGTGAGCCGCAATCCAACATGTAAACCCACCCAAAGGCGAGTATCAGGAGTTCTAAAACCGTCGCCCTCAAGGAGAACGTGATATTTGGATGACCAGAGAATTTACAAATGGTAATGGCATAGGACACCAAAACCTGATAGCACCTAGTCTGAAGAGGGGGGATTCCCACTTCAGCAAGGAGACTGTCTACAGGGCTGGTCCGGAAGGCACCTGTGGCAAAGTGGATGGCACAATGGTGAACAGGGTCCAACAAGCCCCTGGGAGGGGGCACTTTAACCGTTAAGGGCCAGAGAATGGGATCACTTCTCCATCTGAGAGGGAGAAGGGGAAAGCTGTGAGGGGGGCAAGGGAGGTGCAGGAGCAGTAAGGGAAAGAATTGGGTGGGAAGGGGTATGTGTAAAGGATGTAACCGAAGCATAACTAGTAGATAGTTGCATAAAGTGCAGATTCTCAAATTTTTGGCGAGCCTCCTGGTATCTGGTATGTAAGGACTTTTACTCTTGAATCATCATCTCTTTATATACAGGGCAATCTGGAGAGCGACAAGAGTGGTGCTCATGACAACACATACAAGAGATGGAACACAGGGGTTCCCTTCATGGAGTGGATGTCCAAATTCACCGCATACAGGGACCGCTGTGCAAGAAGAAGACATGTCTGAACCGCATACATCAGAAACATCGCATGGGAAGTGGAACATACAGCTTCATGTCACAACGATAGATCATTACCTTGACCTACTCTGGGAGAATATCCCCCTTGAAGGCCAAGATAAATGCGCCGGTATCTACGCAATGATCCTTAGGGCCTCGCTGCACACGTCGAACAAAATGAACACCTCGTCGTTCGAGGTTGGCCTGGAGTTTCTCATCAGTTTGGAGGAGGTCGCGGTGGAAGAGAACTCCCTGCACCGTGTTCAATGATTGAGAGGGGGTTAGCGACACTGGAATGTCGCCAAGATGGTCACAGGCAAACAGAGCTGCAAATTTGGAAGCAGGGACCGTTTTAATGAGAAGTGATCCAGTATGCATCTTGCTCATTGTTTCAACTTCCCCAAACTTATCCTCTATGTTTTCAACAAAGAACAAAGCTTTGGTGGCAGTGAACATCCCTCCATACCTCATGGTGCAGACCAGGTAACGTGGAAAAGGTTTCACCTCAAGCCGACGTGCTGGCCCTCTTCCCAGGGAGTAGACAGAGGGGGGAAGGTCCTCCTCCATTCAAAACCTCAACTTCTCCCCCATCCCCTTCACCTGGTCTTTCTCAATCTAGCATGCCACATTCCTGAATGTCAACCTCCACCTCACTGATGGTTCCATCCACACTTGCATCCATGTTAAACCTACCAACAGTACCTACAGTTTGACATTTGCCATCCCTTCCACATCAAAAAATCCCCTACAGTTTGGCCAACCACGGATGGCAGAAACTACCCCACAAACAGGAACTGCCCCACAGACCTAGTTTGCAACCAGATCTCCCGTGCCATATCAACACACATCCCAAATGCTCCCTCTACAACCAGTAACCATCCACATAAGCGCACTCCCCTTGTCACCCAGTACTCGTGGGCTCTTAACTAAATTGCATCCGCCACCAAGGTTTTGATTTTTTGTTGTGTTTTTGTTTTCTATTTTAAGGGGGACTAAATGACAGGGCTAACTGTCCCCAATTCCCAGCTAAGAGTTTGCATCATGAAATTAATTGTTGAAAACCACGCACTCCACATTCAGTACACGGGGTGTACAGCGATACAATGACTGCTAACATTAAAACGAAAAACCACACAAGTAGTGGACCAAATAAGCAATGGTGCTAAAATACCACATCAGAATGTGAGACTTCAACTTTTCCCGGCGTAATGAGTGTTCAAACAACTTACGGGTATGCTGCCGGGTGACGTCGTCGACAACCGCCGATATTTCAGCAGGAGAACACCCTGCCATTCTCAAAGCACAACTGCACTTAAGGAAGCAATGTGCAAGCGTATTTAATACCTTGGTTTGCAAAGTGTAAACAAGGAAGATAACACACACAGTACAAGTCACAGCAGAGTCAACACAACCAAAGGTGTCCAAACAGCAAAAATATCGATAGTGACTTAATCAACAGGTGAGGCAGCATTAATTTTATCCCTCTGTTTTTTGACAAGAGACAGTGCCGGATTCCAAGCAGAATTTAAACAAAAACCACCATCTCTGTTTATAAGGTCGCTTGCTAGTTTAATTTCAACAGCTTCCTTAATAACACTATCCCAATAGGTGGAGGTGCATGCCAGGATCTCCGTGTTGTATTCCATAGGATGACCGGTGTCAAGACTGTTCTGCAACAGCGGATTTGTTAGGCTGTTGTAAGCGCGTGTAACGTTTATGTTCAATACACCGGTCTTCCACAGTCCTGATTGTCTGAACAATATATGACATGCCACAACTGCAAGGAATACAATATACACCTGCCTTACGCTGTTGCAGAACACTGTCTTGACACTGGTCATCCTATGGAATACAACAACATGGAGATCCTGGCATGCACCTCCACCTATAGTGTTAATGTGGGCGAAACAAGGGAGGGATGCTAGCTGCAGCAAGAAAGCTTGGCACAGAGCCTGTGTGGAAAGCCCCCGTCGATAGATGAACATCACGTTGAACAGGATCCAAGATCCGCAATGCTGACGACGATGCAGAGTCATACTCCTGGCTCCGACAATCCAGGCGCGATTGCATTAGGGCCTTATACAGGTGCACGAAAGTGACAGCCAACTCCCCAGGCAGTGTGGCTGAGACACAGTATATTTCGATACTGCCAGCACTTTTGCTTTAACGGATGAAGGTGTGGCCCTAACAGTCTGTTGTCGAACAGCATGTCGAGTAATTGATGTATTTCTTCAGTGTGAAGCTGTTCATCAGTTAAGTAGAATTCTGGGTCAGGGTATACAACCCGATGACAGAAGTGCACAACCAGGTTTTGGATGCTGTAAACGTAAAGTCATGTGCTAAGACCCACGACTGTGTCTTTACAATGGCTCCCTGCAGATGCCTTTCAGCAACACCAATGCTAGGAGAGCTGAAATATAAAGAAAAGTCCTTGGCAAATAAAGAACAACAAACTGATAAACAATCTTGCTGCGGCAGCGAGTTTATCACAAATAAACAAGAAACCAATGACCTCACTGCCGTAGCAAGACTGTTTATCACAATTATAAGGAGCGGTACACTTACGACTGAATCCTGTGGGACGCCATTCTCCTGAACGTGGGTTGTGCTGATGAAGGTACTGATTCTAGCCCTGAAAGTGCGGAGTGAAAGAAAGTTCTTGATAAAAATTGGGAGTGGATCCTGGAAGGCCCAGTCATACAATGTAGCATTTAATATGGTGGCACCAGGTAGGGTCATTTGCCTTCCGGAGGTAAAAAAAAGACAACAATTGGGTGCTCACCCCTAGAGAAGGCTGTATGAATGGCAGACTCCAGTGACATTAAATTGTCAATACTAGAGCAGCCCTGATGGAAACCCCCCCCTGATGTGGGGCCAGTGGGCCGGCGACACACATTACCCTCAAATAATTTACATGGTACCTTTCTTAAGTTGATGGACCAGTAACTTAACTGCCAGCTGATCTGCACCTGGTTTCATCACAAGGATAATTATACTATCCCTCCACTGTGATGGGGAAACACTCCCTGCCCAGACACTATTAAACAAGGTGAGCAATTGGTTTTGAAATTCTGCTGACAGGTGACTGATGAACTGGCTGTGTATACGGTCTGTTCTCGGTGATATATTAGGGGCATGTAGCGAGAGCAGTTTGGAAATCCCACTCAGTAAACGGAACATTGTACAGTTTCTGGTGGCACATGTGGAAAGGTAACTAACTGCACTTTAACCGTTGTTTGAGGGAGGGGAAAGACAGACTAAAGTTTGCATTCGCGGAGCAACGTGCATAATGCTCTGCCATGTACTTAACGATAATGGCGAGGTCAGTACAGAGGGTGCCCTCTATGTTCAGAGACAGGATTCCCGATGCTGGGTAGTATCCGGAGAGAGACATACCTGAGACCAGACAAGAAGCGGAGGCACAAGAACCAATGGAGACAACTCTCTCAACAATCCTGCTTACGTTGTCGAATGACCACAGTGTTGGCATATAAACTTTTACTAATGTTGTCAGTGTCAGCTTTGTCTATCTTTGTTATGATAATGTAGTCCTGCCATTGGAGAGAAAAAAAAAGTTTGATGAGATAAAAGAAGTTATTCAGACTGTTAAAGGAGAGGAAACTTGATTGTGGTAGGAGAATGGGACTCATTAGTAGGAAAAAGGAAGTGAAGGAAAAATTGTAAGAGAATATGAACTAAGGAAACAACCACTTGTTTTAAGCACCATGCAAGAAGTTTGTTTACATTGAAGAGACCAGGAGACACAAGAAGGTACCAAATTGACTTTAAGACAGACTTCTAACCAATTTTTAAACCAGCGTTTTTCAACCTTACCAATTACACAACCCCCTTTCAAGTAAAAATTGTCTGGCGATCCCCCACACCTTCTCACAAACCTTAACAGAACTATGTTAACTCAATGGAAAAAGAATCTTTTTTCACTTCGGCTTTCTTTTAGAAGGTTGGACGAAGTAGATCACTTTTTCAAAATTTTCAGAATAACTTATATCATTGTTTACCTGTTGATTGGTTCCTGAAACGAATTTTTAGATCTTTCGCTTATTCATCATTAACACACTGCATTATAAACAAACTATGAACAATTCATAATAAATATTACACAAGGAATTCCGTAATTTTAACATTAGATTTCATTTAGGCATATGTTTTTGTATTTGCTTGTAGTTGGGAGCTCCAACATTAGGCGGGTAGTGGAACCCCTTAGAGAGATGGCTGCCAAAGAAGGGAAGAAGGCCAACGTGCACTCTTTGTGCATACTGGTTGAGGGTCATTCCACATGTGAAACGAATACTCCCAGATGCCATGAAGGGTTGGTTGCAACCAACTGCAGGTGGTGGCTCACATAGGTACCAATGACATACGTCGTTTCAGATCTGAAGAGATTGTCTTAGGTTTTTGAGCAGCTACCTGGAGTGGTAAAGACAGTCTCAAGATGAAAGCAGAGCTCATTATCTGTAGCATAGTTGACAAGACTGACTGTGGACCTCTGGTACAGAGCCGAGTGGAGGGTCTGAATCACAGGCTCAGACGTTCTGCAACTGTGTAGTCTGGTGATTCATTAACTTGTGCTATCTGGTTCTGCTGAATAGGTCAAGAGTCAACTAAGTGCAGAAAGTAGCTACACGGATAGAAGCGGCTTTGTGGTGTGGACTGGGCAGTTTTTTAGGGTAGAGGGCTTTGGGAAAACACTAAATTGGCTGACTCAAAGTGTGCAGGTCGATCACAGGAGTAATATAGATCTACGAACTATCTGTATAACAGTTTTAAATTGTCGTAGCTGTGTCAGAAAAGTACCAGAACTTCAAGCGTTAATAGAAAGCAGTCTAACACATAACAGATAACTAAAGTTGGCTTAAGCGAGAAATAAGTTCAGCAGAAGGTTTTGCAAAAGATCTAACTATGTTCGAAAATGATAGATTACACAAAATAGGTGGAGGAGTGTTTGTCGCCGTCAAAAGTAGTGTATCATGTAGTGAAGTTGATAGTTCCCGTGAGTTGTTATGAGTAGAGGTTGTACTCTAAAATCGTAAAAAGTTAATAATTAGTTCCTTTTACCACCCTCCCGACTGATGATGCAGTAGCAGAAAGGTTCAAAGAAAACCTGTGTCAAATTGAAAACATGTATCCAACTCACACAATAAAAGGTGGTGGTTTTAATTTACCCTCAATCTGTTGGCGAAATTATATTTACAAATCAGGAGGTATGCATAAAACATGGTGCGAAATTGTACTCAAGACATTCTCTGAGAATTACTTCGAACAATTCAACTATAATTGTAAATGGATGTCAAAACACACTTGATCTCTTAGCAACCAAAAATCCTGAGCTCATAACGAGCATCAAAACAGATATAGGTATTAGTGAACACAGAGCTGTCGTAGCGAGATTGAATATCGAAAGTCCCAAAGTTAACAAAAATAGACGAAAAGTATATTTGTTCAGGAAAGCAGATAAAGTACAATACATAGCTTCTTGAAAGAAAGTTTCCACTCATTCCAATCACTAAAAATAAGTGTAGACCAGATGTGGCGCCAAAGAAGTGGTATCAACAGCAATTGACAGGTTAAATACCAAATAAATTAATAAAAGAAGTTGATGAATCCCCTTGGTACACACAACAGGTCAGGACACTGTCACAAAAACAATGGATAAGGCATGCTCGATTTAAACGAACACAAAATCCCCAGGTTTGGCGATACTACACAGAAGCTTGAAATTTAGTGAGGACTTCACTGTGAGATGCATTTGTCTTATGTTAACTATACTAGGGGCAAAACACAAACAATACCCTTACTACGTGATAGTAATGGCAATCCTGCCGATGACAGCATTGCTGAAGCAGATTTACTAAACACAGCTTTGGAAACTCATTCACCAAAGCAAACGAAACCAATATTCCAGATTCCAAATTAGAAACAGAGGCCAGAATGATTAACATTGATGTAGATATCCTCGGAGTAGTGAAGCAACTTCAATCACTTAACAAGAACAAGTCTTCTGATCCGGACTGTACATCCATTAGATTTCCATTTGATCATGGTGAAGTGCTAGCGCCTTAACAGCCATATACAACCGCTCACTCAAAGGAGGATCTGTACCAAAAGATTGGAAAGTTGCACAGGTCACACCTATATTCAAGAAAGGCAGTAGGAGTAACCCACTAAACTACAGGCCAAATTCATTGATGTCCATTTGTAGCAGGGTTTTGGAACTTATCCTGTATTCAAATAATATGAATTATCTCCAACAGAATGATCTATTGATCCAAGGTCAACACGGATTTAGAAAATATTGTTTGTGTGTCTAGCCCTTTACTCACACAAAGTGATGAGTGCTATTGACATGGCATCTCAAATTGATTCAGTATTTCTTGATTTCCAGAAGGCTTTTGACACTATCTCATTAACGGTTTTTAATCCAATAGCGGAGTTATGGTATATCGCCCCAAATTTGCGACTAGGTAGGGAATTTCTTGTCAGAGACGACAGAGTTTGTAGTAATCAATGGTAAGGAATCTACTAAAACAGAGGTGATATCAAACGTGCCACAGGGTAGTGTCATTGGTCCTCTGCTGTTCCTTATTTACACAAACAATTTGAGAAAATGTAAGCAGCTCTCTTAGGTTGTTTGTAGATTATGCCATCATTTACCATCTAGTAAACTCATCTGAAGATCGAAACCAACTGTAGAATGATCGAAATAAGATATCGCTGTGGTGTAAAAATTGGCAATTGACTAAATAATGAGAAGTGTGAAATCTTCCACATGAGTATGAAAAGAAATCTGTTGAACTTTGTTTACAAGATAAATCAATCAAAAGTGAAGGCCATAAACTCAACAAAATACCTAGGAATTACTATTACTTCAGATTTAAACTGTTAAGAACACTTAGATTATGTCGTGGGAAAAGTGAACCAGAGACTGCCTTTTATTGGCAGAACCCCTAAAAGTTGCAACAAAAGTACTTTTTGGGAGTACTGCTGCCCAGTGTGGGATCTTTATCAGGTGGGCTTGACAGAGGACATTGAAACAGGGGATACAGCGTTACAGAAATGATACAGAATCTGGGATGGAAATCATTACAACAACGGCGCTTATCGCTGTGGCATGGGCTACACACAGAACTCCAATCACCAACATTCTCCTCTGAATCCGAAAATACCAGGTGGTCAAACAGTCCATATAAATTTGAAAACTTAATAAATCACAGAATAATGTAGGTCGAGGTTTGGTGATGATCGTGTCTCAGCTGCCACTTTCGTCACGCTTGGCCTCCCGGGTCCCTAGACCTCAGTCCGTGCGATTATTGGCTTTGAAGTCTCAAGTGTTTCGTGATCGACCGACGTATCTAGGGATGCTGAAAGACAACATCCGACGCCAATGCCTCACCATAACTCCGGACATGCTTAACAGTGCTCTTCAGAACATTACTCCTCGACTACAGCTACTGTTGAGGAATGATGGTACACATATTGAGCAATTCCTGTAAAGATCATCATCTTTGCTTTGTATTAATTTGTTATGCTACTTATTGCTTTTCTGAACAGATGACGTGCCATCTGTCTGCTTCTCCTCCACCTCTCTCTTCCTCCACCCCCCCCCTCCCCACGCCCCTTCATTTTTTGAACTTATTTTTTGGTTCTAATAAAACCACATGTTATTCCAAGCATGAGTGTCAATTTTTACATATCTATCTACATTATTCAGTAATTTATTAAGTTTTCAAATTTATACTGACTTTTTGATCACCCAGTATATTGTTGACTCCCACTTACATAGGTAGAAAAGATCATCAGAATAAAATATCAAGGGGCAGATACAGACTGATCCTAATTTATTCAGACATTACAAATTTTTAGAAAGCCAGTTAATTGTGTGTTAGTCAGATAGTGCTGCAGGCAGCAGTGAAGGGGTGGGTGATAATTTGATGCATTATAAAATAAGACATTACAGAAGAACCAATACCTCTAGCTATCAGCCTGTAATCTCCCTTTCTTACTCGTTGATTTACCGTTTTCCACATTAGTTTTGAATTTGTTAAAAAGAGAAGATGGATCATAACAATGTGTTTCCAATCACTAGGAAGTTCGATTAGACAAAAAATAAAAATTAAAACACATGCGGTCTATATTCTTAATTTATTTTTTTCTATAATCCTGTGTCAAAAGTTTAGGTGAGGCCTATATTCACACATGGGCTATATTCGTGTAAAGATGATATGTACCTATTAACCACAAATATTTTCAATTTGTGACATTATTCGTTAGAAAGATAATGCATACAGCGGATCTGACATTTATGACTTAGTATGTAATGAAAGCTTTGTGCAATGTTGACTGGAATACACTCTTTCAAATTCTGAAAGTCAGCAGGGGTAAAATATAGGGAACGGAAGGTTATTTACAAATTTCACATTAAACAGCTGTTTTCAGGCTGCTGTCTCCGGGTGCAGCGATGGTGGGGAGTCTGGTGTGTCGAGTGGGACACCTCAGGTGTCTCACGCTTCGATCTCTGTTCCTGCTACCGAGGCACCTTCAGGTGTACCGGACATCGTCGAGCCGCCTTCTTCGCAAGGGGAGTGGCGGGTTGTACGGCGTTCGCGTCGCTCGAGGCGGAAGGCCAATGTGGAGGCTGGACGTCCGTCCGCGCCCGTTCGTCCTGTGAGTGAAAGTGTGGCCACTCCTCCAGCAGGGTCCGAGCAGGTGCACGGGGGGAGGGGATTATTAGTTATTGGGAGCTCCAACGTCAGGCGCGTGATGGAGCCCCTTAGGCAGATAGCGTCCAGATCTGGAAGGAATTCCAACGTGCACTCAGTGTGTTTGCCGGGGGGCCTCATCCGAGATGTGGAGGCGGCCTTGCCGGCGGCTATCGAGGGTACGGGGTGCAGTCGACTGCAAGTCGTAGCTCACGTCGGCACCAATGACGCTTGTCGCTTGGGTTCTGAGGACATCCTCAGGTCCTATGAGCGGCTGGCGGAATTGGTGAAGGCTGCTGCCTTCGCACGCGGGGTGCAAGCAGAGCTGTCGATTTGCAGCATTGTTCCCAGGGTTGATCGGGGTCCTTTGGTTTGGAGCCGAGTGGAGGGTCTGAACCAGAGGCTTCGCCGACTCTGTGACAGTCATGGCTGCAGATTTCTGGATCTGCGTTATCAGGTGGGGAATTGTAGGGTGCCCCTAGATAGATCAGGGGTGCACTACACTAAGGAAGCGGCTACTCGGGTAGCAGAGTACTTGTGGAGTGCACATGGGGGTTTTTTAGGCTAGGCGCTAACTCTGATGAGCACTCGCCTGTCAGCATTCAAACAGCGAATTCAGGCCACGTTCGGAACAAAAATTCGAACATAAAAATATTAGCCATGAACTTACAGAGTATTAGAAACAAAGTTCCCGAATTTGCAGCGCTGCACGGAAGTTATTGCGCTCAGATAGTTTTAGGCACCAAAAGCTGGCTAAATGATGATGTGGCAAGTTCAGAAATATTTAGCGAAGCGTGGAATGTATATCGGAAAGATAGATCTGATACAACTGGAGGACGAGTGTTCATCGCCGTGGACAAAGATATTGTTTCTACTGAGATCGAGGTTGAAAGTAACTGTGAAGTTATCTGGGCACGCATAACAGGTCTAAAAGAAGTAAAGTTAATAGTTGGGTGTTTTTACCGGCCCCCAGTGCTGCTGTAGCAGTTTTAGAATCATTCAAGGAAAGTCTACACCAGGTAGTGCATAGGTATCCGGGCCATGCAATATTAGTCGGAGGTGACTTCAACCTTAAGAGTATAGATTGGGACCTCGCTAGTTACATTTCAGGCGGTACAGACAAGCAGTGTTGCGAGCTACTTTTGGACACATTCTCCGAAAACTGTCTTGAGCAGTTAAACCGGCAACCCACGCGCAATGGAAATATTCTAGACCTTATAGCCACAAACAGGCCTGACCTCATTAACGATGTCTGTGTAGAGACAGGAATTAGTGATCATGATATCGTCATAGCGTCGATGGTGACCAAAGTTCATAAACCAGTCAAGAAGGCTTGGAGCGTGTTTTTGTTGGGAAAAGCCGACAAGCTAATGTTACGATCGCACTTAGAAAATGAATGGGCATCGTTTAATTCCGGGACTATGGATGTAGAGGAATTGTGGACTAAATTTAAATGCATTGTTAATGAAGGGTTAGAGAAATATGTGCCAGTAAAGACGATTAAGGATGGAAAAGATCCACCGTGGTATAATAATAATGTTAGAAAGCTGCTGAGAAAGCAAAGGCTGTTGCACTCTCGATTCAAAAAGGAACACGCAAATGATGACAGGCATAAGTTAGTAGAGATTCGTGCGTCTATAAAAAGATCGATGCGTGAAGCATACAATAATTATCACAGCCATACCTTAGCAAAAGATCTTTCCGAGAACCCGAAAAAATTCTGGTCCTATGTAAAAATCGATAAGCGGGTCAAAGCCCACTGTCCAGTCACTAGTTGATCATTCCGGGGCAGTAATAGAAGAAAGCAAACGGAAAGCTGAAGTTCTAAATTTAACCTTTAAGAAGTCTTTCACGCAGGAGGACCGCACAAATATACCATCATTTGATCAATGTACTAATTCCGAAATGGGGGACATAGCAATAGGTATTTCCGGTGTAGAGAAGCAGCTGAGAGAGCTAAATACGAAAAAGTCTGCTGGTCCGGATGGAATACCAGTTCGGTTTTACAAAGACTATTCTGCGGCATTGGCCCCCTACTTAGCTTGCATTTATAGCGAATCTTTAATTCAGCGCAAAGTTCCTAGTGATTGGAAAAAAGCGCAGGTGACTCCAGTGTATAAGAAAGGAAAGAGAACTGACCCATACAATTACAGGCCAATATCGTTGACATCGGTTTCATGTAGAATTTTGGAGCATATTCTCAGTTCGAATATAGTAAATTTCCTTGAAACGGAAAAGCTTCTTTCCATGAATCAGCACGGGTTTAGGAAACATCGTTCATGTGAAACTCAGCTTGCCCTTTTCTCACATGACATCTTGCGAGCCATGGACGAAGGGCAACAGGCGGATTGTGTTTTTCTCGACTTCAAAAAGGCGTTCGACACGGTGCTACACTGCAGACTGCTAACGAAGATACGAGCTTATGGAATAGGTTCACAGATTTGTGACTGGCTGGAAGACTTCCTAAGTAATAGAACGCAGTACGTTGTTCTCGACGGCGAGTGCTCATCAGAGACGAGTGTATCGTCAGGCGTGCCCCAGGGGAGTGTGATAGGACCGCTATTATTTTCTATCTATATAAATGATCTGATGGACAGAGTAAGTTGTAATTTGCGGCTGTTTGCTGATGATGCTGTGGTGTATGGGAGGGTGTCGTCTGTAACTGACTGTAATAGCATACAGGTTGACTTAGACAAAAATTCTAGTTGGTGCGAAGAATGGCAGCTAGCTCTCAATGTAGAAAAATGTAAGGTGATGCGCATGAGTAGAAAAAACAATCCTATGATGTTCGAATACAGCATCAGTAGTGAGCTTCTTGATGCGGTCGCGTCGTTCAAATATCTAGGCGTAACATTGCAGAGCGATATGAAATGGAACGAACATGTAAGGACAGTTGTGAGTAAGGCAGACAGCCGACTTCGGTTTATTGGGAGAGTTTTGGGAAGATGTACTTCACCTGTAAAGGAGACCGCGTATAAAACGCTTGTACGACCACGTCTTGAGTATTGCTCAAGTATTTGGGACCCGCAGCAGATCGGTTTTAAGGAAGACATAGAGGCGGTTCAGAGGCGAGCAGCTAGATTTGTTACCGGTAGGTTCGACCAATGCGCGAGTGTCTCGGAAATGCTCCGGCAACTCAATTGGGGATCGCTGGAAGAAAGACGACGTTCTTTTCGTGAATTTCTGTTAAGTAAATTTAGAGGGCCGGAATTTGAAGCTGAATGTAGTAAGATCTTGCTGCCGCCTACTTACATTTCGCGTAAAGATCACAAAGACAAGATAAGAGAAATTAGTGCTCGTACGGAGGCATATAGGCATTCTTTTTTTCCTCGTTCAATTTGGGAGTGGAAAGGAAATGCCTAGTAGTGGTACGGTGTACCCTCCGCCACGCACCTTACGGTGAATTGCGGAGTATGTATGTAGATGTAGATCAGAGTTGAAGGGCATGAAAGGAACGCAGTGGTTGGGACGGGAGTAAGACAGGGTTCTAGCCTTTCTCCAATGTCATTTGATTTGTACATTGAGCAAGCTGTGAAGGAAAGCAAAGAGAAATTTGGAGAAGGAATTACAATTCAGGGTGAAGAAATAAAAACACTGCATTTTGCTGATGATATTGTCATTCTGTCAGACAGCAAATAACCTGGAAGAGCAATTTAGCGGAATAGATAACATGTTGAAGGGAGCATATAAGATGGACATTAACAAGTGCAAAAAAAAGGATAATGGCACACTCTTAGAAAGTCCAGCGATGCTGAAGGAATAAGATTCGGTAACGAAACGAAGGTGGTAGATGAATTTTATTACTTGGGAAGTAAAATCACATACGACGGTATCCAGAATGGCAATGGGAAGAAGTGTTTTTGAAAAAGAGGAATTTACTAACATCTAGTATTAATTTAAGTGTAAGGAAGTCTTTTCTGAGGTGTGTGGAGAGTAACTTAACAATGTCACTATATTTTAGAAACAGAAACAACGGAGTTTGATCAAGTTTGATGTGTCAGAAGTCATACAGCACAACAATATCATCAAGCTTTGTGAAAGAAGCACCAACACTTTCTGTGCAATACAGCCCTCGATTTGCACGACAATGCACGGGCACATACTGCGCAAGCTGTGACTGCTCTGTTCGGTTGATGGGACCAGGAAGCACTGCACCATCCACCATACTACCCGGACTTGAGTCCTTGTGACTGATTTGATTCCGAAGATGAAGGAACCACTTCGTGGCATTCACTTCAGAACTGTTCTAGAAATTCAACAGGCAGCAGACCGCTCCATTCGCACCATCTACAGAACAGGCTCTGCTACACAATGCTGGTGACTACTTTGAAGGACACTAACAGTTGCAGACATTTAACACTTTTGAATTGGTTGTGAATAAATAGTTGCCACTATTTATGTTCCAACCCTCATATATCTTTTTCGTGTTATTTTTCAGTGTTTTGTATTTTCCAATGCTTCCAACTCTGTATGTATAAAGATGTGGACATGATGATGTATGTATATTTAGCCTACATCAGGCTTACTATAAGAATATTATCCCCCTCCTGCTTTAATTACAATTGACATAGCAGGCACCTCCACTATGTATCTTAACTTTAAATATTTTTTAATCCGATTTTGACATTAGAGAAAATTTTATAATCATGTTATTTTTTTTATACAATTACGGTAAGTAGGTAGTAGAGAAATAGATGTTGGCTATAATCTGCAGCAATGTAAATATTTATGTATATATTTTACAAATTGCAAAATTTTCCAACTTTCACTGCTCTTCTAAAGATGGACAATATTTATGTAAAAAGTGAAAATTTGTTATGGACTAGGACTCTAATCCGGGTCTCCCACTTCTTGTCAGCAGTTGCCTAAACCTCTCTCCCACTCATGCACACTCCCTGGCCTGGCCTCTGACTACTCACAAGAAGAAGACAACCTGGGATCGAGTCCTGGCCTGGCACAAATTTTCCATGTGTTACGGACCGATTATCTATCTTTAGAAGAGCAGTGGAAGTCAGACAAATTTGCAATTTGCAAAATACACATGTGAATAGGTAGTACAAATTTCACTGAAATGTGAGGAATATTTCCTCAAGTTCTTAAGCCCTGAAATTGGATCTAGCTATTGATTACCAAATGTATGTTGTATTTTCCGTGGCGCATCAAGTTCTTCGGAAAGCTATCATTGTTTTAGATACTCTAATAGTTTCTGCACCAGTGTTGCACATGATTGCATTGGTGTGGAAATTTAGGATAAACTGGAGCCTATGAGCTGAAGCCCCTGATTGAATTGACAGGGAATGACACTACTGAAACGTCTGAAATGTGTGTGTGTGGGGGGGGGGGGGGGGGGGCGGCGGCACGGGAGACTATATGAAGATGTTGACCAATTTCCACTTCAGTTTAGAATTCACTGATAGTTAGAAAAACTTTTTGCACTTTTACACATATAACGCTATACAGAAACAGTTGGGTACATGAATTTTCTGCCACACAGGAGTGGAGTTTGGTGAGAGGGGATAGGGTTATGGGATGGCAACAGGAAAGTAATTATAGCCATCCCTCAAGCCCATAGGTAACTGCACCAACCTCATGCAAGGAGGACAAACGCTCAAGGGAAAGAGGGGGGGGGGGGGGGGGCGCGGAAGTCGTCATTCTTGGAAGAACATTTCAATGACTCACCTGAAAAACTCGTTCACGCCAATTTCCTGAACAATATTGAGTAACTCTGTCTAGGAACTGAGAACGACGCTCATTTAGCATAGCTAGGAGAACATGTCCTGAAATAAAATCAAAAAGATCAAATAAATCCTCTATACAAAATTGGGACACCAGTTGCTATCTTAATGCCCCAGACAAAAGAATTATAAACCTCTTAAACCCCATTCTGTGGAATTATTTATTCTTAAAGTCACACATTATCTTTACGATGATGTAACTGCAAACTTTTTCCTATATGATTATTAAAAATATAATGACCATTTCAAAAACCAAATGTAAGTAATAATTTTGTGGTCATCTTAAGTTTTCTAACAAGTTATACAGTCACATAATGAATTTTATAGAAGTTTTTTTTAAACATTATTATTAAAATTAAACAGGTTGCACAACACATTCAGTATATCCTACAATGTAATTGAACATTCAAGATCAGTTAATTATGCATTAATTAAAACTAAAAAAGAATATATAGATGCTCGTGACAAGAGGAATTAATTACGATAAATTACATGCTTTAATATTGCGGCTTTTGTTTTGTACATTGGTCTTTCAATATTTGTAATTAACTTTTTAGTAGTACAAACCACTAGAAAAATGTATACACTCTTGCAGTGTATATCAAAGTACAGTGAAACCTTTATGTAACTTTTTTTCAAGAGACCACAAATTCTCAACACTGTATAGAGGAAAAACGCGACAAGGAGGAAGGCTTCCAATAATTATATCATATGAGCCATATTTTACTGCTCATATATTAGACATATTACATACTAATACAGTGAATGGTACAAATTAAAGAATTAGTTACAAAAGGATTACTGTTTTCATTTAACAATTAAAATTGTGAAATGCAACTCCAGTCAAATTTACACAAAAATATGAACTTATGCAATCTGGAAATCACATACCTATGATTTTTTTTAATAGTCTAGCAAGCATGTTAGTTTTTATTTTTCCTTGACTGGATTGCAACCATTTCTTGCCCCAAACTAGCATGTTGAACTACTGTTATGTCCTCAAGTTTGTGCGTCATCATGAGTCTTCTAAAGGTTTCAAATGCTTCAGCTGCCTTAGTATATGAGGATACAGGGCAATCTTCAACATCACTGTCACTTTCACTGGCATTCTTCAGACTTGTTTCTGTGATCAATTCTTCAAGACTTCTATTCCTGTTGTTGCAATGTTGTCTACAGCCACAAAGTCTTCGAATGTTATAGAATCATGCCCTATTAATTCATTGAGCTGTTGCAATTCACTTTCATCTTCCACAGAAGCAGCCATGTTAAGCTCTCAGAAACCTGCTTTTGTGAAACAATTTGATAGTTTTGGCACTTACTTCCCTCCATGGAAAAGTAAATACCTAAGTTCATTGCCCGGAAAATATTCAGCTTCAGCTGTGAACAATGTGGCTTCCTGGCCTTTTTAGATCCATTACATTCAAGGCCTTTTTTTACATGGACTGTCTATTTAAGGGCATGAATTATCCCTAGGCCCATCAGCTGAAGACAGCTGGTGCAATTCAGAGGCAGAAATACGACTTTCACAATCCTCAAGAAATCTTGGGGGATGTGCAGCACTTGTATCTACAAAGATCAAAATTTTTCTCGCTGCACTCCCCATTTTCGCATCAAACTCTTTAAGAAAGTTTAAAGATACTTCATCTGTAATCAATGCTTTGGAATTGTTCGTGTACTTACATGAAAAGGTTGCAATGTTTTTGAAGCACCTTGGATATCTTGGCTTCCCAATCAAAAGAGGTTTTAGTTTGTCACTACCATCGGCATTTGTGCACAACACAACAGTGAGGTGTTCTTTGCTCTTTTTACTGCCATGGTTTATTTCACCCCGAAAAGTTAAAGTTTTGGCCAGCATTTAACTAAAGAATGTGTCAGTTTTGTCGCCCTTAAAAACATCTCATGATTCAAATATAGTAAGGACAGGTTACAACTCACCGCAAAGACATGGCGATGAGCTGCGACAGGCACATACAAAAGACACACACATACAACACTTTCAGCTATCGGCCATGGCCTTCTTCAGAAAATAGAACACTCGCGCAATCTCACAGGCACACAACACAGTCATACAACCATCACCTCCGGCTGCCGCACTTCGAATCACTCCCATCCCCGATTCACTGCAGACCGTGATTTTAAGTGCGGCAGCCGGAGGTGATGGTTGTACGACTGTGTTGTGTGCCTGTGTGATTGCGCGAGTGTTCTATTTTCTGAAGAAGGCCACGGCCAATAGCTGAAAGTGTTGTATGTGTGTGTCTTTTGTATGTGCCTGTCACAGCTCGTCATCACATCTTTGCGGTGAGTTGTAAACTGTTCTTACTATATTATTAATTCCAACCTGGACTTTCCATTATTATATCTCATGATTCAAATCCACTTGTAAAATTAGGTAGTGTCTGCAACCATAGCAGGTTCAACCACACTTTTACTTTTTCCACATTCTGCTTTATAAACAACACCACGCAACTGCTGCCGAAATTTTCAATTTGTAATTGCAACGATATCTGAAGAGCCTTTTCCTTCTAACTTGTTACATTTATAGAAATATTAGCAGCATGTGCTTGCTTAAACCACATTAGTAACACTTGTTCCATTTCATCATAAGTAGACTGTTTCATACACATACGTTTAGAATTCCAAAAAGTCTTAAGCTTCCACGATCAACAATCTGTTCATTGTTACGGTGTTGAGTGTACAATGGGCCAGTTCAAGTTGCTTCCGTAGCTCCACATGACTCGCACTGGGACATACCTCTACTTTTTTCATCATTGAAACTTTTTCTTCAGGGGAAATCTTCTCCTGCTTCTCACCCATGTCCACTGTTTGATGATGGGGGGAGGGGAGGGGGGGGAAGAAGAAGAAGTTAAAATTTGCACATGTGCTTTGCTTTGATTTCTTGCACAATATCTAGACAGACGTGAAACGCGCGACACGAAAACTTAGCTCTGTCGCTGACATGTGAAGCATGCTGAGCACAGGCTTTTAGAGTTGGTGCAAATTGTGAATCACAGAATGGAAAATGACATGTTGTCATCCAGTCATGTAAACATTATAAAGAGGGAAATAATTGATTAGAGTTCCAAAAATACCAATGTTACATGGAGGAAACTATAGTATAGAGGAAAAATAGTAAAGAGGAAAATTTAACATTAGTTAAATAGGCTTTTAGCTGGGACCGGGGAAAAAATGGAAGTAATATGGAGGAAAACATTATGTGGAGGAATGCTACAAAGAGGTTTCACTGTATCAAAGTTGTTTTGATTTTAGTTACAAGTATGCTGCAGGTTCAACAGATATTAGTACTTAAATCTCTGTACTGAGCCAAACACGGCGGCTGGAGCAGACAAAATTTATTGCAAACTGAGTTTTCAAGTTTGATAATGACATTGAAGTGCAATGTCAATTGAGGCAGGAATTTGAATCATAACTGCTAACCTGCCTAACAATTAAATGCATTACTGACAAGTTTGAACTGCATGGAATGATGTGCTATTCACAGAGGAAGATCACAGAGACAGTGTACAGCAACAAGTCCTACTACGTTGGCTCTCTCGGAAATGTGTATTACTTCTTCACAGAAGTGTTTTATGCAAAGTGTACCTGATGTGGGTGCCAGCAGTACAAGCGTACCAAAAGTTCTGAAAGCTGAGAAGTGGAAAAGTTTTTCCATTCCATGATTACTGCACACGATTTATGATGAGCCTGATAGCTGAATGCAATTTTGCAAATGTTATCAACATATGGTAACAGATGATTAACAATTTATGGTTGAAATAGTGTGGAGTGATTTGGCACAATTTAAAACTTAATGGCACTGTTAATAGACATAACAATGTAAACTGGGCACTGCAAAATCTGCATGTGGGTAAAGTTGTCTGTCTACCAGTGGTTCTTGTGAGGTGTGGATTATAGCCTAGAGCAGGGGGTCTCCAATTTACTAGATCATGAGGACCACATTTCAAGTTCTGAATCGCAGTGCGGGTAGGACAGCATGTTTGGTGATTACTGAAGAATGAGATACTAACGCCTACTTTGACGTATGACACCACTGATAAGGGAAACAGCAATTTAACCTGTATACAGTATTATCACTCTTCACACCCACAAAGATCAATAACATGTGGACTAGTTTAAAATATAATTTGGGCGACTGTTGCTTCTGCTTAAAATTTATATGTTGTCGGTGGTAAAAGTTCAGATTACCGACAGCGGCGTGCTACCCTTTCGTGACAATGCTGGCAGTGGTAGCTGTGCAGTGCACAGTGACTCTTGTGCTGGTCAGTTGTTTATCTGTTTTCTACAAATGTCTCCCCAGGTGTGTTTCCGTGTGGATACGTGTGTGTGCGCGCGCGCACATCTGCCTTAACGTAAACTGATTAGTTTGTACTTTAATATGTACATTTGTAAAAAATAATAAAAATAAAAAAATAGCAAGACTCATTCCTCACTTCACTCCATTCCAATCATTTAATCAAATGGTCTGTTATATGCCACGGAAGTATAACACACCCACAAAAATAAACCAGGTCCCGCACTGTAAACACAGTCGTCTCGTGCCTTCATTGGTTACATCGAAGTGACACGCCAGGGGTTGCCCATGTTGGCACTGCCCCTTGAATGATGGGAAGTGAAGGCAGCCAATCACAAGGGCAAATTTTAACAACAAAAATGTTTGTTCACATCTGTGCCAAATACAAATAACCAACTATGTGAAACGTCTTTGATGAGGGGATGGTTTTCTTTGGGAAGAAACTTATGAAACTGTACAATACTACCTTCCTTAAATTTGTTCTTCATCGACTCCTCTGCTTGTACATCAATCATTTCCATTGACAACATTGCAGAAAAATCTTCTACTTCCTTTGATTGTGCATTTAAACCGGAAAACCTGCAAGACAACTCTTTCTTCAGATGACCAAGAAATCCACAGGAAAAAGTGCGGAGAACTTAAACAACTTTCAGTGATTGGCAACTTGCAAAAGTTTTTCTCTTTTTTTTTTTTCTTTTGTGTGTGTGTGTGTGTGTGTGTGTGTGTGTGTGTGTGTGTGTGTGTGTGTGTGGTTTTAGGGCGCACAGCTTCTCAGGTCATTAGTGCCCAAATTGGAACAGAGATCCGCTACATCTCGAAAAAATTTATAACTGCCAGAATGGAGAGCATCAAGAGAAAGCTAAAACAGAAGGATAAAAAAAACAAATAGAAGGGTTAAATATCCTTTGATAAATTAGCCATGTTGATAAACGCAAAACTCTAGTAGCTGCTCGTGTATCATCAGCTAAAAGTTCCTCCAGAGTAGATGGCAAATTATGGGCTAGACGGAGATGATTAAAATTAACACAAGACAGTAAAACATGTTGCACCGTCAGCAATTCACTGCAGGAGCACAGCGGTGCAGGGTCAGCGGTGAGCAAATGACGGTGGCTGAATCGGCAGTGACAGATCTGCAACCAGGCCAGGATGACCTCTCGCCGAGAGGGGCATGAGGAGGCCCTCCAAGCGGTTGGGATCGGTTTCACGGTTCTCAGTTTGTTGTCGTGGAGTGAGAACCACGAACTGTGGAGGACGACAATACACCGGCAAAGAGCCCGTTTAATATCGTCTGAGGGGACGCAGAATGTATCCATATGAGGCAAAAGAGCTGCTGCCTTGGCTGCAATGTCGGCAGTCTCATTCCTGGGCACACCCACGTGGCCAGGGACCCACAGAAAAGAAACATGACAGCCGTTATCTGCTAGCAACTGAAGGGAGCGTTGGATTCGGTACACGACAGGCTGGGTCGAGAAAGGGCCGATAAGACTATTCAGAGCACTAAGGGAGTCAGAGCAGATGTCATAAAAGGGATGGCGGCGACGTCGGATGTATAAAACTGCCTAGTGGAGGGCAAAAACCTCAGCTGTGAAATTCGAGCACCGGTCAGGGAGCTTGTATTGGAACAGGTCGTCTCCAACGACGAAGGCAGATCCGACACCGTCAGTGATCTTGGAAGCATCAGGGTAGATAAGAATGGCATTATCAAACTGCAAACGGAGGTCGACAAGCCTCGAGCGATATACCAAATCCGGAGTGCTCTCCTTGGGGAGCGAACTAAGTTCAAGGTGGGTGAACCTGGACCTGATGCCACGGTGCAATGGGCTCTCACTCAACCGAAAGGTGGAAGGAAGGGTGAAATCGAGCCGCTGAAGCAGGCGGCGAAATTTAACTCCAGTTGGAAGCAAGGCTATCGCAGACAACCGATATTGGTGATCAAGTGAGTCATCAAAGAATAATGGGTAAGATGGATGGTTGGGCATGCGTACCGACACAAGAGTATGTCACGCCGAGAGGTCAAGGGTAATAGAGCAGCTTCGGCGTAAAGACTCAACATGCTGGTACAAAATGCACCGGTCGCCAGGCGTAATCCCTGATGGTGAATGGAGTTGAGACGGCGGAGAATGGACGGCCGTGCAGAAGAGGATACAAGGCTTCCTTAGTCCACCTTCGACTGAACAATGGCCCGGTAAAGGTGAAGCAGGACAGTACGATACGCTCCCCATGATGTGCCACTAAGGACACTAAGAACATTAAGGGATTGGGCACAATGGGGAGCCAGGTAGAATACGTGTGGGGACCAGCAAAGTTTCCGATCCAACATTAGCCCTAATAATTTTGTTGTCTCCACAATGGGAGAGCAACGGGGCCAAGACAGAGATGGTGGAAGAAATTCCTTGTATCTCCAGAAGTTTATACACACCGTTTTCTCAGTGGAGAAACGGAAGCCATTCTCAATGCTCCAGGAATATAGACGGTCAAGACAGCGTTGAAGACAACGCTCCAAGAGACACGTCCGCTGGGTGCTGCAATAAATTGCAAAATCGTCTACAAATAGGGATCCGGAAACGTCGGTTGAAGGGCAATCCACAATCAGATTGATGGTAATGGCAAAGAGAGCCAAGCTCAAGACAGAGCCCTGTGGCACCCCATTCTCCTGGCGAAGGTATTTGACAAAACAAAGCCCACCCGTACACGGAACTTGCAATCCGCCAAAAACGCTTGAATAAAGAGAGGGAGGCGGCCACAAAGGCCCCAAGTGTGCAAAGTGCGGAGAATGCCTACCCTCCAACAGGTATCTTAAGCCTTCTCCAAATGGAAGAACACTGCTACCATTTGACACTTCCTTAGAAAGTTATTCATAATGGAAGGCTACAAGGTAACGAGGTGATCAGCAGCAGAGCGGTGTCGACAAAAATCACGTTGGACATTTGTCAGGAGGCGTCGAGATTCGAGGAGCCAGACCAGCCGAGCGTTAGCAATGTGTTCCATCACCTTACAGACGCAGCTAGTGAGAGAAATGGGGCGATAACTGGAAGGAAGATGTTTGTCTTTTCCTGGTTTGGGGATGGGGACAACAATGGCTTCACGCCAATTTGTGGGAACCTGACCTTCAGACCATGTGTGATTATAGGTGCTAAGAAGGAAACACTTGCCCGCAGAAGAAAGGTTCTTCAGCATCTCAATATAGACAATCGGGCCCAGGAGCAGAAGATCGGGGCAGGGCGAGAGTACTGTCTAGCACCTGCATGGTGAAGGAGACACTGCAACTTTCATGATTAAAAGACTGGAAAGAAGGTGGCTGTGCCTCCTCTGCCCATTTGCGAGGGAGAAAGGCAGGGTGGTAATGGGCAGAG
Organism: Locusta migratoria; assembly: GCA_026315105.1. Classification (NCBI taxonomy): domain Eukaryota; kingdom Metazoa; phylum Arthropoda; class Insecta; order Orthoptera; family Acrididae; genus Locusta; species Locusta migratoria. The sequence continues at coordinate 581,525,646 of CM048745.1, read as the reverse complement.
CTCAAAACCTCCACAAAGGAGCGGCCCAAAGCATTGGAAACATAAATGGGTTCCACAAGGACTGCGTTCTCGACGGTCAGGCCAGAAATCAGGGGGGTGGACCTTTATGCCGAATAAACAGCGTAGGCCACCCCAGACAACCGAGGAGGGAGTAAATCTGTTAAAATAACTGGTAAAAGCAGTCCAGCAAGCATTTTTGCTGCCTTTTATAGCACAACGACATTGCGCTCACAGTTTTTTTTTTTATAATTTATACAATTCTTCAACATTGAGTGGCGGTGAAAGGTGCGTAAAGCACATCGCCAGGCTCTGAGAGCGTCGTGGCAGGCTGCAGTCCACTAAGGGACCGGGACGCGACGTGGAGAAGAGGATGTACGAGGTATGGAATGTTCGGCAGCGGTGACAATAACCTTGGTGAGGTATTCGACCTGACTGTCACAGCTGGGAAAAGTCTGATCGTGAAAAATAGCCATGGAAGAATAAAGCCTCTTGTTGGCTTTAGAGATGTTCCAACTGGTGGGACAAGGAGATGGGGTATGATGCAGGAAATGGATTACACGAGCGAAATGATCACTCGAATATGTGTCAGAAAGTGCATACCACTCGGACCGATGCGCAAGCTGAGGACTGCATATCGCGAGGTTCCAGTGGGAGTAAGTATGTGTTGTGTCGGAAAGGAAGGTCGGTGCACCGGTGTTGAGGCAGACAAGATTTAGGTGGTGGAAAAGGTCCACTAAAGGGGAGCCTCCCAGACAAAGTGCTGGAGAAGCCCATAGGGGGTGGTGGGCATTGAAGTCGCCTACCAACAAGAAAGGTGAAGCGAGCTGGTCAACAAGGTGTAGCACATCTGTAAGGGCAGACGACAATGGTGAATAGATATTACAGAGGGAAAAGGAAAAGGTGGAGAGTGATGCTTATGGCAACTGCCTGTAGGTGAGTATGCAATGAAATGGGATGGTAATACACGTTGTCCCGAATGAGCATCAGAACCCCTCCATGTGCTGGAGTACCTTCCACAGGGGGCAGGTCGAAACGCACAGAGGTGTAGTGGGGGAAGCCTTCATGATCACATGGAGGTAACAGTTTCTTGGAGACAGACTAGAAGCGGGCAGTGCAATCAAAGGAGTAGTTTTAATTCCTCCCGATTGGAACAAATGCCGCGAATATTCCATTGAAGGAGCGCCATGATAAAAAAATGAGAGAAGAAAAGATGGAACAAGCAAGCGGAGTCACCTCGACGGGCGCTGAGGACCGGATTTCGAGGGAGCACTGCTATCGCTATCTAGGGGCAAATGATCGTGTTCCATAGGTTCGACCGACGCGTCTGCCACATCCCCGAGTTGATTGGGAGGGACAGCTTCCACCGCCCGTAAAAGGGCCGGGTGCCCGGCTGACAGAGCGTCCCAATGAAACAGAAGACGGTTGAGGCCGGCAACTGTTGGATTGCGTAACCGAAGAGTCACGCCGCAGCAGGGAAAGGGCAGGGGGGCTGTTCTTTTTTGAGCCTTCATGGAGGCATGACAAGTAGAAGCGGAGGACGGTTGAGAAGACGGGTTTTGAGGAAATCATCACTAACAGGTTCTTTTTGGGAACTCCGGAGAGCAGATTTAGGTGCCCGGGATGTGTGGGAACTGGCCGACGAATGTACTGTAGAACGGGAAGAAGGGATCGAAGAGGTGGAACGAGCAATTTTCGGGCTAGCCGATCTGACAACAGTGTCACAGAAGGTGAAATCGCAGGTTTGAGTGCCTACCTCCTTAGTTGGTCGAGGGGAGGTGAGGACCTGGCTGTAAGTACTTGCTGGGAGTACAGCGGGCTTCCTACTCGCTAATAACTTCCGAGTTGCAGAGGTTGAAACTTTTTACTTAACGCGAATCTCCTGGATGATCCGCTCTTCTTTATAGACGGGCAGTCCCTTGAAGAAGCAGCATGGTCACCCATGCAATTAATACAGCGAGGGGATGGAGGTGGACATTCACCCTCATGGGCATCCCTGCCACAAGTAGCGCACTTGGCTGCATTAGGACAAGGTTTGCTAGTATGATTTAAATCCCTGGCAATGGTAGCAGCACATAGGATTGGGTATATATGGGCGAACGGAGATGACTTCACGCCCGCTTTCACTTTAGATGGTAGGTCAACCCTGTCCAAAGTCAAGAAGGCAGTACGAGTCGGCACGAGATCATTGTTAACTTTTTTCAATATACTGAACAGCTGTAACTCCCTGATCGGACATATAGTTGAGTATATCCTCGTCCGATAACCCATCCAGGGATCTCGTTAAGACTACCCCTCCCCCCCCCCCCCCCCCCCCGTGAAGAGTTGAGGGTGCGGTGAGCCTCCACTTTCACAGGAAAGGTATGCATTAGCGTAGCCCGGAGTAATTTCTGAGCCTGAAAGGCATTCTCAATTTTGAGCAACCAGGTCCCATTACGCTGTCTGGAGCAGATCTTCAAGGGACCTGCAATCGCATCGGCACCCCTCTGAATAAGAAAAGGATTCACAGAAGAAAAATCCTTATCAGTACGAGATACTACAAGGAACTTGGGAATATTAGGTAAGACTTTCTTGGACAGATTCATCAAGTTTTCGTTTTTGGGTCAAAGTTACAATAGATTTGGAAGGTTTCATAGCAGAATTGTCCCCTATGATTACTGGCATCTCCGACGGAGCACTCCTTCCTTGTGGGGGCCCTCACAGAGTGCACCCACCTTAGGTGACTGTGACCTGAGGTGTGAACACCTCACGAGAACGGACGGAGGGACCAATCGGTATGTTCGGAAGGTACCAACTCGAGTATCACTCCTCCCTGGGCCCAGCCTGTACCGGCAGGGGGGGGGGGGGGGGTGTTATGTACATGCCCTACATGTCTACCCCAGGGCGGGGAGTTACGCCTTACCCCATCACCGGTTACGCAGAGTATGGGCTGACTGTCAGACACACACACAGGGAGGAAAGAAGAGAGGAAGGAGAGAACGGGATGAAGGAGGGATAATCTCAAATGCCAAGGCGGAGATTAAAAGGGCGGGTCGAGGACAAGGAGAAAGAGGGGGGAGGCAAAAGAACAGGAAAAAGAAGAGTACCAAGAAAAGGTAAAGTCTTAGAGGAAGCGAAAAAAGAAACCTCGGACTGACTGAAAAAGCCAATCTCCGGGCGAAGGAACAAACCGGGGGGAGAGGGGGGGGGGGGAGAGGGAAGCGGCCTGGGACAGAAGAAAGGTCGCTTCGGCTCAGGGCCCCATACGCACCAAACACGTACCCACAAAAGAGCTGTGGGCCCCCTGCGGGAAGAAGAAAAAATCTGCTTGGTATTACTTTCAAAAAGTATTAGCTTCTGTCGAAAAACTTTCATGTGCATGTAAAGATCATGATTACTATCTTTCCCTTGAAGTTTTTTGTGAAATTCATTTAAATGAAGAGCAAAAAAGCTACTCTTTGTCCGATAGAACTCCCAAGGGGTTATTTTTTTCGTTTAGAAATATTTCTTTCTATTCTCAAGGGAAAGAGTACAAGGTTGACAAAATTTTACCACAGTTAATCACCTTACTGCCACATGGCGTGTGGTATGGGAAATCACTGGACAAAGGTTCAACTTTTTCTAAGAAACACCTGAATTGGTTGTGTGCGATTCAATGGCTTCACATAACATTCACAACAGAAATTACAGATCTCATCACACAAGACATACCCACAAATTTGCACAAAGTTCTCCGTGATGAACACATTGCCTTGCCTGTGAATGGTTTGGAAGTATTTATGGCTTCATAGTCTCATTTACTCTGTCAACAAAACCTGCAAATTTGGCACACAAATTTCTCCCTTGATCATTGCGGTACATTTCAGCCGAGAAAGAGGAAGATGAAGATGGCACTTTGTGTCTGAAGTTAACTGTACTTCTTTAAATATGTCATCACCCGTTGTTGTGCCATATAGGGAAATCAGTTCTGCCAGTTCTTCGGTTGCTTCAAAGTTCGAGCTAACACCTCTAAAGAACACAGAACTTTGGTATTATTACTGATGTCAGTGTATTCGTCCAGGGCTATAAAATACTAAGCAAAGATCGATACTCTTTCTTGCAACTGATTTGTTAAATCGGAAATAATGTCTTTAACCTGACACGCCACAGTATTTGCTGATGGAGAAACAACTTAACATTGTTCCGTTTGGACAGGGAACAATTAAACTGTAATCAGCATGCAGTTCTTTATCCATGAATGGCTTTCCTCGTTTGGCGATTTCGTGGGCAATTCTTAAGATTACTTTTGTAGTGGCCTCACTTTCATGAACATGCTTCCTAAAAATGTTTTGTTTCAAACACAGTCTACAGTTTAACATCTCGAATTACTGATCAAGTACATTTTCTTTGAACCCATCAAACTGTGCACCATGCTTTGCTTCATAATGACGATGGATATTAAAGTCCTTGAGCACTTCTGTAAGTTCACAGCATTTTGTATACATAGCTTTGTTGCTTTTCTCTATGACTAAGTATTACACGCCACGTACATAGTACACACTAGGGATCGACTTCTCTCTTTTTCGTTTCAAATGACATTCTCCACAGTGTACACTAATTCAGAACAAAAATCTTACGTAACAAGGGACACGCTACAACCAATGAACAAAACAAACAATATAAAATCGATAAAGCAAAATACAGCTAGGAAGCTGCTTGAAACTTGAGCGTAGGCCATTGTTTTGGAAACCTCTGGTCTCGAGGCTTAGTAGGACCCTTATTCTTTAATGCTACTGTTATTGGAGAAGTGCACCTGGTAATGTCATGCACAATATTTTTTTGCCAGATACTGTATAGATACACTTTATGGAGTTGAAGTCTTCTACCAACACGAATGGGCGTCACCACACTACCACTTAGCCATACAAGCTTTCCTGGATGACAATTTTCAGGAACATTGGATTGGACAAAGCGGGCCCATTGACTTCCTTTCTCGGTCATCAGAACTAACACCTTTGGACTTTTACTTGTGGGAACTGTGAAACAACGTCTATTGTCATGAGGCAAGCACGCTGGAAGAACTTCATCAGGAGATTACAGTGGCATGGTGGCAACCACTAGTTGTTTCGTAATGTACATTTCGAACATTAAAGTAACCTTGAGCTAAATGGAAGGTTATACAAAATGTGTGATCAATTATTAATTGTAAAATAAACACATCAGTAATACTTTTCCTTCGTTAAAGAGTGTGTAAATTTTTTCTGACAGACTGTATTATGAGGACAGGTTGAACCTCATCATAAATATGATTTGTGAGCTGCCGACAAGCATGTAGAAAAGAGACTTGCACTCACTAAACTAGATTTTAGATGACCAGCCTTGATGAGAAAAATCACACATGCTCAAGTGACTCAGGATGTAGCAACTTTACTGCTATTTTCAAATGTGTTTTGCGGGAGGGAGGAATGGGAAGAACACAGGGCAAGAGTGGAGATAGATCTGCCTGGCAGAGTGAGTAGGCATAGATAGGTCAGAATGTGAGATGCAGCTTGAAATGCAGACACAGAAAGCAGGTGGGGGGAGGGGTAGCAAAAAGAAGGGCAGAAAACAGCAAAATGGAAGCACATTTTGTAGTGAGACATGAATTTGAAAGAAGGTGAGGTGGTGTAGGATGGGAAGGGGGGGGGGAGGAGGAGGAGGAGGAGGAGGAGGAGGAGGAGATGTTACAATGTGTGTGGAAAGTATGTTAGCTAAGGTCAAGGACAATTAGTTGGAATGTAATGTAACTTCTATCTGCACAATTCAAAAGAGCTGAGTGTGAAGGAGAGAAATTGGATGACTATGTTGTAAAGCAGAAACTGAAGATCATGTTATGCTCAACTGCACATTATGCTAAAGGTGGTCCACCCTATTCTTGGCAACAATTTGGCAGTGGCCTCATCTTTCTGATGGACAGCTCACTGGAACCCATACAAATGTAAAACATCATGCAATGATTACAAAATGGTCAGTAAAACACGTGGCTGCTTTCACATTTGGCCAAGCTTCCAAAGGAGTAGGATACATCTATGATGGGACTGAAGTACAAAGTTCTGAGTATGAATTGGGCAGGTACTGCATTGGGGTCTTCCACAGGCATACGGTCCCTGTTGCAGGGAACTGTGGTATAGGGCATAGGGACGGACTAGGATGATATGGACATTACATTGATGACAACACTTTAAAGGGTAGGAATATCTTGTGTAGAATGTCTAATTTCTGGTGAGGACAGAAAAAAATAAAACCTTGACAGATGTGGTTTAGCAGTTTCAGTCCACAGTGGTACTGGGTGATGAGGGAGGCACTCTTTTGTAGCTGTTTATTCGGGTGGTGGTGAGAGGTGGTGGTGGTGGACATGAGGGACCAAACAACGAGGTCATCAGTCCCTTCAACCTCAAATTGTACACACCACGGATGGGGAGTATAGGAAGTAGTTGTTGTTGTTGTTGTGGTCTTCAGTCCGGAGACTGGTTTGATGCAGCTCTCCACAATACCCTATCCTGAGCAAGCCTCTTCATCTCCACATAAGAGCGACAACCTACATCTGTCTGAATCTGCTTACTGTATCCATCTCTCGGTCTTCCCCTGCGATTTTTTCCCCATACACTTCCCTCCAACGATAAATTCACAATTCCTTGACGTCTAAGAATGTGTCCTACCAATCTATCCCTTCTTTTAGTCAAGGTATGCCAGAAATTCCTTTTCTCCCCAATTCTGTTCAGTACTTCCTCATTAGTTACGCGATCCACCCACCTGATCTTCAGCATTCTTCTGTAGCACCATATTTCAAAAGCCTCAATCCTCTTCCTGTCCGCACTGTTTATCTTCCATGTCTCACTCCCATACAGACAACACTCCATACAAATGCCTTCAGAAAGGACTTCAATAGGCTTAAATCAATATTCAATGTTAACAAATTTCTCTTCTTCAAGAACGCTTTTCTACCCATTGCCATTCTGCATTTTATATCCTCTGTACTGCGACCATCATTTGTTATTTTACTGCCCAAGTAACAAAACTCATCTACCTCCTTTATTGCTTCGTTTCCCAATCTAATTCCTTCAGCATCACCTGATTTTCTAAGACCGCATTCCATTGCCCTAGTTTTGCTCTTGTTAATGTTCATATTATATGCACCTTTCAGCACACTGTCCATTCCGTTCAATTGCTCTTCCACGTCCTTTGCTGTATCTGACAGGTTACTATATCATCGGCAAAACACAATGTTTTTAATTCTTCACCATGAACTTTAATTCCTTCTCCAAATTTCTCCTTGCTTTCCTTTATAGCTTGCTCAATGTACAAATTGAATAACATTAGAGAAAGACTACAACCCTGTCTCATCCGTTCCCAACTACTGCAACCCTTTCATGCGTTTCAACTCTGACAACCGCTGTCTGGTTTTTGTACAAGTTGTAAATAACATTACGTTCCCTATATTTTACACCTGCTTGCTTCAGAACTTGAAAGAGTTTATTCCAATCAACATTGTCAAAAGCCTTCTCCAAATCTACAAAAGCTAGAAATGTAGGTTTGCCTTTTCTTAATCCATCTTCTAGTATAAGCCGTAAAGTGAGTATTGCCTCCCGTGTTCCTACATTTCTCCTGAATCCAAACTGATCTTCCCTGAGGTCGGCTTCTACCAGCTTTTCCATCCTTCTGTATATAATTCGCGTTAATATTTTGCAACCATAACTTATTAAACTGATGGTTCTGTAGTTTTCACACCTGTCTGCACCTGCTTTCTTTGGAATGGGGATTATAACATTTTTCTTAAAGTCTGAGGGTATTTCACCTGTCTCATACATCTTACACACCAGGTGAAACAATTTTGTCATGGCTGCTTCTCCCAGAGACTTCAGTAGCTCTGAGGGAATGTATAGGAAGTATGGCACAGGAAATCTGTGGAGCAAGTTGGGGAGGGGGGGGGGGGGGGGTGATGTCTCTGTGTTAAGGCCAACGAGACCTTTGGCATACTGGGTAAGGAAATTGACATTGCTGCAAATATACAGTTCACAGGTTGGGAGGCAGTGTGGAAAGCAACTGACAAAATGCAGATATTGTTAGATTTAATGTGAACAGAGGAGTAGATGGAAACATCAATGATGTGCAAGTTAATGACCAGGAAGATGGGACACCAACTTGAGGAAGAATAAGTAAAGCAGATGTGAAAGGAGTTAAGTTTGAAAAGGAATGAGGGTAGGATGGCCTGGCCCTCAGCACCACTCTTGAAACTATCATCAATAAACTTACTCCAAACCACAATTTTGAGATTTCAGGAGCTCAGGAAAATTTCCTAAAAAGTGGCCCCTACACAAATAGGCATAGGAGGGTGCTATACAGAATCCCGTGGCTTTGTGGTGGATATAATCGTGTACTTTACTTTTAAAGAAACAGTTTCTGGACATGTAGGTGGTAAGAGGAATGAGGTAGTGGGTTTGGAGCCTAAAGGATGTTGAGAGAGGTGTTCCAAGAGTAGCAAGATGTAGGACTTTGAGAATCATGAGTGCAGGGTACTGGCATCAACAATAACAGTTAACAATCCAGGAGGTGAAGAGCTGAGGATGGTGCATAGTTGGTATCTTTGATAGAACACCATCTCTGGCTGCTGCATTTAAGAGTAGCCAGAGAGAATGGTCATGCATTAGCAAGAGTCAAGTAAGATCGTATGAATTTGCCTGTGCATGGGATTGGGGGGGGGGGGGGGGGAGCGCGGTGTTTCACATACCTGTCTGTGGCTCAACTGTCATCTTTACAGTGTGTTGCAACGTGTCCTCATAATAAGGTAACCGAGCTTAGAAACAGGGTATACCGTCCTGTAAAGAATGACACCAAAGATTGCTTGAAGCAGCTAGAATGTCTGACAACCATCAGGACCCACTGTGCGCGCACATGCACGTGCACACACTACCACCCGAACAACATTATTTATATACTTGGTTGGCCACTTGCCAAGCAATTCTATGTTTACATCTGTGTGTTACACGAATACTATTTTGAGTCATTCCTTGGCAAATGTAAAGCCTTGTACTTAGTGACCATCATCAACTTAAATAAATAAACCTTCTGAAAGAGGTTATGTGGTACCCTAATATTGAGGCAAGAATACCATTGGAGAAAGTAGGAAAATGTACTCACATTTTCCACTGTATATTGTTTTCTGCATTGCATCTTGGCACGGACACCGATTCAAATGTTGGTACAGCAACAAAGACTTGATCATAGTAATACAGTAGACAGTGACAGTGTTGCTTTCCAAAAAATGATCTGCAGCTCAATTTCCTTCTTTCCCACGAAGTAATAAGGTGGAAAAAGAACACCGTTGTAAACATTTTTTGTGTCTTCAAGGTTGAAGATGTGGAGGTATGTCATACACTCTTTTTGACATGGCTTTCTCTCACTTCAAATTAGATGTTGCGGCAATTGGCGCCATTTTAGAAACCATGCTCACTGTTTGGCACTGAATATAATAATAACAATAATAATTATAATTATTATTGCACGTGGTCAGCAGACAGTGTTGAATTTTACCAATGCAAGAATCAGCAACGTAAGTTTCCGAGTGTGAGCTACACTCTATGGCCTTAATCTTGAGTGCCAATTTTTCATGGACCAGTCAAAATGTGCATATGAGAATGTCATGGTTGTCAACATCATTCATTCCCACAGATATATGTAACTAAATTTTAGGATTTACTTAGTGCTTGAATAAAAACTAGTTTCACATGCTAGTACATGAACTGCTGACCTGCCTGACTGATGCGGAATGCAGCTTCCTTGGACCACTGAAGAACAATCTTGCGACGTGATTCAGAAGCCTTAACTGCTCCAATATTGGAAATGTCAGGAGGTGGACCCAAAGCGTGCAGCAGAAGAGGAACTGCCATGCGGCACATTTCACGCCAGTTAGTTTGATCCTGCTACATACCAGACAGAAACATGCAACTGTTCTTTCATTAAGCACTACAATGTTGTTGATCAGTAGCTATACAATGTAAGTGTAACATTCAGATAGCAAATTAAAATTTGGAATGCTTCAACTGTATACAAACATTCATGAATTCAGCAAGAATTTAATAATATATTATGTAAAGAAACTATTTAATAATGGTGAAGCTATTCAGAATAACGTATCAGAATGTGTGCAATCTACTATTAAAAGAAACTGCATTACATTTACAGTTATTGCACGTTACACAATAAAAAAAAGACATACAAATATCTGCAATGTTTCTTTTTACAACATTACATCTGCATCTACATACATACTCTGCAATCCACCGGAAGGTGCGTGGCAGAGGGTACACTGTACCACTACTATGCATCTCCTTTCCTATTCCAGTCCCAAATAAAACAAGGAAAAAAAGAATGCCTATATGACTCCGTACAAGCCCTAATTTCTCTTATCTTGCCATTATCACAGCTACCATCCATTCCACATCAAATGTTCCCTTCCCTACAGCTTAGGTCTTCATGGCAAACAAATCTGCTCCAGTCCCGAATCCCTGAAGCAGTACACCAATAACCTAATAACAGCTTTCACATCCCGCAGCTATCCTCCTAATCTGGTACAGAAGCAAATTGCCAGAGCCACTTCCTCATCTGCCCAAATTCAGAACCTTCTACAGAAGAAACCCAGAAATGCCCCTCTTGTTACCGTATACTTTCGGGGACTGGAGCGGACTCTGAATGTGGCTCTCCAGCAAGGATATGACTTTCTTAAATCCTGCCCCAAAATGAGATCCTTGCTTCATGACATCCTTCCCACTCCACCAAGAGTGTCTTTCTGCCACCCACCTAACCTTCGTAACCTCCTAGTCCACCCCATGAAATCCCCAAACCATCTTCCCTACCCAATGGCTCCTACCCATGCAACCGCCCCTGTTGTAAAACACGCCCTATGCAACCTTCCACCACTACTTACTCCAGTCCAGTAACCCAGAAGGTGTACATGATCAATGGCAGAGCCACTTACGATAGTACCCATGTGATTTACCAACTGACATGCCTGCATTGTGAATCATTCTATGTGGGAATGACCAGCAACAAACTGTCCTTTCGCATGAACGGTCACAGACAGTGTGTGTTGGTAATGAGGATCACCCTGTGGCTAAACATGGCTTGGTGCATGGCCAGCACATCTTGGCTCAGTGTTACACCGTCCGGGTTATCTGGATACTTCCCACCGACACCAACCTTTCATAGCTCTGGAGATGGTAATTTGCCCTTCGAAATATTCTCTCTTCCCGTTGCCCACCTGGTCTCAACCTCCGCTAAATTCAAATTGCCGCCCACCATCTTTAACATCTTTGCCTCGGTTCTCTGGACAGAGAATCTGCCTCAACAGTTATCTCTGTCCAACATCTTTGCTTTCTACAAATGTTTACCTTATTGTGTTGACGTGTGGGTGTGTGCGCACGCTTGTTTACCTTTCCATTTTCCCCCAAGGTAAGTCCTTCCACTCCTGGGATTGGAATGACTCCTTTTCCACTTCCTTAAAACCCTTATCCTTACCTTCCTTCCCTCCCATTTTCCTGAAGAATGGACCAACAGTTGAGAAAGCTTGAATGTTTGTGTGTGTATTTTTTTTTTTTTTTTTTTTTTTTTTTTTTTTTTGTCTATTGGTGAGCCTTTGCTGTGGGTAAGTCAAACAATCTTTATTTTATACATATTTTCCCACCAGGAAAGTCTCCTATAATATATAAACACACCGAAAAATATAAAGCCATTTTTGCTCAAATAATATATATCAGTTTCCGAGAAATAATTTCTTTCATATAACTTGTTCTTCGTATGTGCAGCTGTGTGATCTTTCTAAAGCCAGAGAAAATAACCAAAAAGCCATGTATGTTGAAAGTAAACCAAATCAATTTTACTTATTTGTGTAACTGGAGGAATTGCTTTATTCCAATTTGAGATGACCAGTTTATACTTGTATGAACTAAGATTAATATATTCTTAAAACTTTCCTTCCTATCATACCTAACACTATTAAAACTGCTCAAATTATTACTCATACAAAATGTCTTTTTCCTCTAATCCAGAAAAGAAAATAATTGTTTAATTCTCATATATATTAAATATTGTAAATTACTTTATAAATTTAATTACAAATGTACCTTCTTTGCTCTTTTCAGAATAAGCGTGGCAAGATGGAGGCAGAGTTGCCCACGCATGTGCCTTAAGAATTCTTGGTAGTAGTCCCGTTCACTAGGTGGAGGGGACTGCTGTGATGTCTTTGTCAATAACTGGTCCAAACTGCAAATTTATAATCCAAACATCAACACCAGAACAGTAAACATGAAAGTTCTTAATCTTTCCAAAGTGCATATTTATATTTCAATTCATGAAAATAATTACATAATAAGAAAACAGAACCATCTGTGATGTGTGGCTTACTGGAGTGATCTGTCTGTCAATTAAGTGGTTCCGAAGTGTAAAATATAGTAATTTTGTGTGTGTGTGTGTGTAAAAACCTTAAACCTAACAATTTATGTAGGAAAGAAAAAAATTACTCTGGCTTGTTTGACAGTACACTTTAGGTTTCCCTGTATTGTTATGATTCTTGCAGATATTTCGGACAAAAACAATAATAAATTATGGACGACTCTACTATTGTGATAATATCTATGCTCTCAGTACGTAAAATACAGTCAGAGAGAATATTAACAAAGAGGCAAAGTTATTAGCTATTTGACAAAGCTAAACATACTCTTAACTTTTACTACTTTAAACTATCATCACACGCTCTCTCCCAGATTTTCATTAAAATAGTATCACCTACCATACCATGGTAGTTTGTTTCAAGTTTATTTAGTTTGCCTGTACTGGTTTGCATAAATTCAATTTACAGTGTCATATTACCATTATTTTTGCAAATATCTCTAAAACAATGTGAGATATGAAAAACATTTGAGACCAAAGTCATAGATAATTTTCTCTTCTACAAATTTGTTTATTCAATTTTCATGTCAGATGAACAGTGAAGCTGTGGTCTGGGCAATGTCTCACGAGCTGGTCTGGAGAGTGTCTTTCTCCATTACAGCAGCCGCTGGAGACCACCTCTCCCAGTATTCCTCCTCAAGGTCGTCCATACTCTAGCACTTTCAGTGGAACAGTTAACGGTATTTGGAAACCGTTGCCAAGATCTCTTCAGACTCTTATAATTTGACAACATTTCCCCCACCCTCCCCAACACCATCTTAAAGGCTGCAAGGTTTTCTGCAGTTGGCCAGCACTTAAACCTATTAGAGCTGCACGCCTTGCTATAATTTCAGAGTGGCACTCAGCACTCCACCAAGGGATCAACTGCTGTTTCGTTTGTCTTAATAACTGTGGCATAGATGCTTCAGCAGCTCCATAGATACAGTAAAACCTCGTTTTTACATTCTCTGTTTTTACGTTTTCCCGCCATTTACACCATTTTTTTGTCGGTCCTGTCAAATTTCCTATGTGTACAATGTTAATTCGCCCTCGTTTTTGCGTTAACATATTTACATTTTTCCCGCGTTTCACGCTTTTCGAAAGAATTTTCGTGAAGAAAAACGACGTAATGTACATAAATTGACGCTAGCATGGCTTTCACCATAAATTATAGCACTTAAAAATTATTCGCAGTCGAGTTTCTTGACACTTTGCATTTATTCAAACGTATATTTCGTCTTTCATTGATGACTTACGACGCTCCGATTTGTGGCGATGTAGTTTCTCTTTCAACAAGCTTCTTCGCCAGATCGCTTGGTGTGAGAATAACGCTGATTTGTAGCGGTGTAGTTCTTCTTTCTGCTAGCTTCTTTGCCAGAGCGGCTGGCGTCTACTCAAACAATCAGAACCAGTTGCTTTGTTGGCGTGAGAATAAAGAGTTGCATTGTTTTTGTGATACCTATTTCTGATTAATAAAGAACAATATCTGTTAAAGTTGGGTTTCATAACACCCACAGCCTAAAAAAAAAAAAAAAAAAAAAAAAAAAAAAAAAAAAAAAAAAAAAAAAAAAAAAAAAAATAATAGTGAGAGGTGCCGATCCTATGCAAACTTCACAAAAATACTTATGCATATGTTTGTACTCGAAAACGCGAATAAATTCTCTAATATCATCGTGTGAAACATCTAAAAATACAAAAATAACGGAACTTTGAGTTTTACTACGTCAATAATTACGTAATGCCGGTAAAATGCAGTAATTTTGAAGATGTGTTACATAGCCTGGCAGCAGCGTCCAAACGATATCGAAGTGGTTCAGGTAATTTTGACGATAGTGTTAAATAGCCCAGCAGTGGTGTCCTCGATTATAATGAATGAAATTACGTCGAAATTTGTACTTTCCATAAGATTACCAATTGTGTTTGGCACTTAAAATAGCGGTGTCCTTGATTGTAATGAATGAAATTATGTCGAAATTTCTACTTTCCCTAAGATCACCAGTTTCGCCTGGCGGTTAAAATAGAGGTTCCTCGATTATGATGAATGAAATTATGTCAAAAAATTCTACTTCCCATAAAATTATGTTTTGCCTGGCGCTTAAAATAGTAAAAATTTGGATAACCTTTATTGTATAATAAACTTCCAGGCGAGTATTTAGATGCCTATTACGTATATATATATATCATAAATAAACTACGAAAATGCAAGTCTCATGCAGTAAGCATTTTTTACCATTTAAAACATTATTTCCTGCATTTTACATTTTCCTGCATTTTACACCATTTTACTTAAGTCCCTTGAAAAGCGTAAAAACAAGGTTCTACTGTAATTCCAGTAATATGATCCACCCACTCCTGGACACTGCCACGCTCTTCCAGGTCAGCAAGTTGGCTGAAGTGGGTCCAGTCTGAGCACCCATTGAGGTGGTTTGCATTCAGGCTCTAGTGTCTGGCAGGCAAATCCAAATGGGAAAGTGACCAACAACCATGCAGGTCATCAACCACTTCCCATTGAGCAGCGTGGGCGAGGGCCAAAACGTTAAGTGGACGTCTATAACAGAACGACCCTGTTGCAATATGAAAGAGTGTGCTTTGACCTGTATTTAGTAAACACAAATGTGATGTCAAGAGAGGCATCTTGATTACTCTAGCCCTGGGGAGATGGCAGTGAAGCCCCAAAGCACATTGTAAAAAAAAAAAGAAAGAACACACACACCATCTCCACAGAGGAAGAAGGGGCTGAAGGAACCAAATCAAAAGGCCTTCGAAAGCATCCTCACCAAGCGCATTGTGGGGTGCAAATACAGGGATCTTACAGCCTGACTATGATGCGTATGTATATTTTCTCCCTCCCTCCCCCCCCCCATCCACAAATGTCATCCTTTCTGAGGAGAACACAGCCACATATCTCAGGCGTGGCGGATGGAGACACACATTGGTACGTCCTGAGTCAATAACAATAGTTCCTCCACATGTCCTGAATCCCTCCAAGTTTCACTTAAAAGTGATAATGACACTGATGAGGAGAGTCGGGTTTCACTGGTGCTGAGAACTTTTTCTCTCTTTTTCTTCCTTTCTTCTTCTCGTCGTTTTTGATTTGGGAGTGGGAGTTACTGCAACTATTGTAGTAGCTGGAATGGGTGGTATGGCAGACTCCGCAGTCTGAGGAATCACGGGCTCTTAAAGGTGGTTAATGTGGCTTTTTCAGAAGATGGGGCGCTACAGGTGTTGAAGCTACTGCTGTCTGACAGGTACACCGGCAAGTATACATATTCATGCCAACACTAACAACCTCCGTTCGAGTGGAGGCAACAGCCTTGGAAATTGGCTTTTGGAGGCAGTGGCAAAAGAGGTGGCAAATACAGGAGGCTGCATGGCCTTTAAAGTCTATTTGGCCTTAGCATAAGAGATGTGCTTAGTTGTCTTTTCTTCCGTATTATTCTTCCGCCACACAATAAACCCTGCAATCCCTATTCCACACAGGATGGTTCCCAGCACAATTAATACACTCTGCAGCTGGGGTGCAGTCGACTCCTTTGTGCAAAGCTATGCCACAGGTGGCTTCTCCCCTGCCCAAGTGCATGGGATTATGGACAGAGGAGGAAATGCTTAATAGTAGAAAACATGCCTTCACATGCTCAGGGAGCCTTTGACTATTAAAAGTGAGAAAGAACTCTAGAAATGCTCCAACCACCCTTTTCATAATATTCTGTATGTCTATTAAACCTTCTGCAGTCCACTTTGATTTTAAATCTTCAATTGATATGCCCACTAAGTCCCTAAAGAAAACTACACTCTTACTATAGTTCAGGGTACTATATAGTTCTGTTTCAATGGAGTATTTCCCAAGGCACTATATTTCTGGATATTTGCCACCTGTTGGGATTTCAAGTTTCTACCAACAAGATACCATTCTGCAATCATTTTTAACAGGTGTCTAATTACCCACAATTCCCTCTACACCTTTGTTCATATAAAAGGGTGAAATTTCAAATGAACCATCTATCCATTTATTTATGAGAAACATATTCTGGTTTGCAGCATGTGATCTGTTACTCAGTACACAACATTTTTTATGGGTTTTTACATCCGGAGGACTGGCAGGCCGAGCACTCTTTACATTGGGTGTTGATGCTTCCCAGTGGTACACCCATCCCATTAGGAGATGTAAAAGGAACAACCTAAGAATCTATGCTGGTTCCATGTGCAGGTAGGAATCTAAAGGCCCATTCTCAAGATTCATAAAGTCAAATTAAAAATAAAAAAATAAAAATCCCCATTCCCTGAAGTACACAACATTCCACCACCATGACACACTATGGTCACTATAGCATGCTCAAAAATTATGGTAGTAGAGATATGAAGAAGAATAATTAGGTGTCTCACTGACATCTTTCATCATCTGTTAAAATAAATGGCATATCAGTCTTAGTTATCTGCACCTAATTTAGAATGTTTGGATGCCCACTTACATGAACCTCGGCAAGTAAAGAAGTGCAGACACTAGAAAGAAATTAAGAATCAAGAAGAACAACTTTTATGTCCAGCATAAGCTGGTGCCAACAGAAGTACAACACATCTCTAATTTCAGCTTAATATTAACTCTCTATTTGGCACACGCAGAAAACATGATTCTTTCAAAATATAGTTTCTGGTTTGTAACATTGGCCAAAAACTTCGCATGGTGGTACAGTATCAATACTACAGTGTTATTCTTACAACTGTAGAAATTGTTTTTTGGACTACTTTATGTGAAACGTGCGAAAACAAGTCATTATAGTGCAAAGTTCAGAACAGTCCCATGATTTCCACATTTTACAGTCAAGTATCCCTGAAGACAAAACTTACAAATTCATTTTTGCCTGTAATCTGTCAAAGAGACAACATATTGTTATACCTGTCATACCGTACATCACTGACTGGTACAGAAGATGCTGTTTCATTCTTCTTTTGGACTAACTGCCCATTTTGTAGTGGTCTTCCAGGCCTCCTCTTCCCAATAAATTTTAGTCCATTTTTAGTCTTCCACATAAGAGCTCATCAATAATTTTCCATAATAATTTAACTTCAAGGTTTCCTCTTTCCCTTTTATAAGCAGTTTTCCAAGTATAAAAAAAAATATGGTCACAAAATTAAAACAAAGCTGTACCTCAGTAACGTATGCTTTGAGTGTCCACTAAAGTTTCAGTTTGTAGCTAAACTTTTTGCAAAAGACAACGAAACATCACTTTTAAATTCAAATGTTTGTAGAGCTTATGGGACTTAACTAAGGGGTCATCAGTCCCTAAACATACAAACTACTTATGAACTAGCTACTACTAAGGACGGCACAAATATCCATGCCCAAGGGGGGGATTCGAACCCCCGACCATACGACCAGAGTGGCCGTGCAGACTGTGATTGAAGCGCCGCAGTACGCTCGGCCACCGTGGCCGGCGAAACATCACTTTACTGGAGGGCTTAAATGTTAGTTTCAAGCACTGTTGCCCATTCAAGGATGAAACTTTAAACATGTTTCAGAAAACCACGCACAATTTTAAGTTGCTTGAGACCAACATTGCCAAATAAAGGGTTAAGAAATTTGGTTACCTGAAGAGAACTTGCACACAGTCTGCAACATTCTTGTGTAATGTTGTATGATTTTCACATAAACTTAGATATGCCTTCTTTTCTTGAACAGCTGTGTAATACAAGTAAAATTCCCATCCACAAATGTCTGAGAACTTCTCTCCGTAGGCCTGTTGAGAAAAAATAAAAATATTGTTAATTCTAGGAAACTAAAATACCAACATATTATGTGAATATCAGACATTTTCAATGGCTTAAGTTGTAAGTTTTGGGTACTTTCAATTTTCACGAGATGTATAATACTCATGGTTTTTTTTTTTTAATCATTATTTTACTATTTTCATAAGCTAGTTGGTTGTGTCAAAGTACAAGTCCGATTCAAATGCAAGTGGTTTCTGGTGAGAGATGGATAATATGAGGATGAAAAGGAGTGTGAAAGGAGTAATTCCAGTAACTCCAGGAAGGGTGGAGGCTAAAATAACAAAGTTTGAGGACTGAGGTTAGTGTGTGGAAACAAAGTTACATGGATTTCAAGATATAACAAAGCCAAGAAAGAAAAGTGAAAAATAAGAACAGAAATGGTGTGCAATAGAATCTGAATGTTTATAACATGAGATGCATGTAGTCTAAATAAAGCCTTAATCAAGCAGATAGTTTCAATTTGTCAATGCTCCCACATACAATCTGGTCACAGTAGTAGTTGTATTCATAGCAAAGAAAGTGGTCAAGGTATTTTAGCACTGGCATTACTATGCAATAATATTAGTGATTACAGTGATTAGTTCACAGTGACAAAACTGCAAATGGGAGACATTTCTTTGAAGAAGCTGAACATTTCATATGCAAAAAGTTGTTCTAGAATTAACATTTCTATCATCTCCTGCTTCCCACAAATGCCACAGTTGTAGGGGGCCAACATTTTTGAAACAGAATAACTGTTATCTGACAAACTTGGAAAGTCCTTGCAGTAATCAATTTGCCACTGTACATGGTTTGTGCTATCAAGAAATAACCAAAGGAACTGGCTGTAAGTGGCAACTTATTAACACTGGTGACAAGCCCTGTGTGTTTAGAAACTTCTTATGGAGATGTTAGTATTTACCCAGCAGCCATCATGGGATGTAAAAGTTGTGTGCCACCCGAGTTCAAGGTGATATTTCCACAGTGAATTTGCCTATAACAGGCAAACCATGTATGCATGTGGTGTTCTGGTTGTTCTAGTTTACTAGGTTAGTGGTGTTATTTTGATGTTATGGAGATTTCTTGCAGAAGTTGCTAAGAGCTATTTGGATATGGTGTATGATCTGTAATCTTTCTATGTTTTCGAGTTCAATGACTAGAGTTCAATTTCTTTTAAGGCTTTAATTATTGGCTTTGGTGTAGTCAATGAGGTTGATGACCCTTATTTATTTTATTAGCAAACTAGCACACAGAATTGAACTGTGTAAGCCAATATATGGTTCCAATTAAATTGCACTGAAGGAAAAGATTTGCATACTCTTATTGTAAACAAAAGAGTACCATTTTTACTTCAAGATGTGTCAACCAGTTGGTTCCAAATTAAGTCTCTGGAGTGGCACAGCAACTTGCCTTAATAATTACATCAGAAAAATTAATTACTTCCTCACCTTCAAAACAACACTGATACATTCATACCACTCCAAGTTCTCTCGAAACAATGACCTTCGCTCAACTTCAATAATATGATCGTAAGCATCTTTGAGTCTATCTGTTTCTTGATACAACTTGATAAGGCGGATCCTCAGAGAGACATCCGACGGTCTTGCTGACATTTCCGCTGTAAGTAATCACAAAGAAGGGTTATGAATACACAACAAATTAGTTGCTACCATAACAAAAACAAAATATTTAAATTTATATTTTCCCATTGTTCCATTTGACATCCATGCCAATGACATGTGTACCTTTATTAGTGTTTACTAGCTTCTCAATCTCTCAGGTAAAAGAGATTCTCAGTGGAAATATATGATGAAATATTAACAAAATAAAGTATCTTACACATTTCAGAAAACACAGTTGAAACTATGATTCACTATTTTAAATCTTTTCAGGGGAATGAATTAAATACCGGAAGGTGTTTTGAGAATGGTGTTGCACCATCCCCAGAAGAATATAAGTAAGGTAAGGTAAGGTAAGGTAAGGTAAAGTAACGCAGTTAACAATCCGAAGATTGGTTTGAACACATTCGAACTGACTTACCCAGCCAGTTATAGGGGGACCTACAGTTTAACGTGGGTTCCGAACCACGGTGCTACTCGGTATTTTTCACATGAGCAACACTGCCAGATGTGACAGATAAAAATCCTGGGACCTGGCAGGGATCGAACCCACGACCTTTGGATTTGTAGTCTGGCACTCTACCACTGTGCAACCGAGGCGCACCATCAAGAAAGAATTAGGAACTGCCACTATGATCCAGTGTTCCAAGTCTGTTCCTTCCCTTTATGAAGTCCCAAATATACTTTGTTCTGTTCCACACTCATACTACTGGAATTTTAAAATCCAACTAGGTATAAATCATATTTTTAGACTTTACTCTGATTAAAATTACTTTGTGATTGACAGATGTCAGTGGTGGAGAGCAGAGTTACTGGTCCACAGACAACATTCGACATGATTATGTGATCAATAGTTGTAAAAAAAAAACCCACACACACACACACACACACACACACACACACACAGCAACACACAGCAACACAACCCACACGATATCACAACAACCAATAATATAAATAAGAGGAGAAAATTTCTGATAACATACTACACCCCTAACAGATGAATGTCACTTATAACTGAATCACTCACAATATTGTTCGTGTGGTCACAATAATTACTGCCAGAATTTAATGACCTAGTTTGCTGAATGGCATTTTCTTCTATGCTTTCATTATTACTTTACTCATATTTACAGCATTCTTTATCAGTATATTAACTCTTGCTGATGCACTTTTTTTCTTCACGATTCGGCCATCGCCTTATCTGCGAAAATATATGGTACTTAAATGTGTTTACACTCATTTTTTCACAGTATTAGCAGTTTTCTTCGAATGTTCAACAGGGGAGTCAACAGCTTGGTTATTAGTCCCTAGCTTACAAACTACTTAACCTAAAGTAAACTAAACTAAGCACAACACAAACACCCATGCCCAAGGGGGCATCTCGCCCCTGATGGTGGACGGATGCGTGCACCGCAACACGGCGCTCCGGTATGCGTGGCTGATCTGCCGCGGCGCAATTTTCTTCAAATGAGACAATACCACACAGTTTACCGTGAGCACTGATGCTGTACCTGCATGGAGAACAATCTGTCTGCTACCTTTAGCAATGAATTGTGATATGCCAACAGTTACTGAATCATATGCTCAGCCTGAACTCTCAGAACTACTTACATTTTCCCCATGTTGCTACAGGCCAAACAACATTGTAATAGTTGCTATTAGGCCTCAAAATTCAATAAATAAAGTCACAATATCACCTCTTCGATTATTACATTTGTTAACACTTTATACATATCTGAATCTAAATTTGCACTAGATTTCACTGTAAATTTTTTCTGCCTCTGAAAAGTTCCACTTCTAAGGAAACATTTAGTTTATCGAAGTTTGTATGTTTCATCCTCAAGTAGTAATTACAAATATGACACTGAATTTAATAACTTAAAATGCTTGATACTGTGGTCGTGAAGCTGTCTAAAAATGGTTTGACAGTTTCACAATTGCCTCCTTCGGGGCAAATTCTTGCTCCCATTCTTTTTAATGTTCACACTGCCAATATGCTAACTACCTGATCTAGGAAGTTCATTTATGCCAATGATATTGCCATTGCGTCACAACACAAACACCCACGCGATGGAAACTACCAGAACATCTGATCTAACTCACCTCAAAAAATACCTCTCATTATGGAAACTAAAGCTTAACCCAAATAGACAGCAGTAGCTTGCTACCATCTCAATAATAAAATGGGTGGCTATATGCTCAATATCTCATGTTATGGTATTCAATTCAAACACAGTGAACATCCACAGTACCTGAGAGTCATCTTTGATAGATCTTCCACTTTAAAGAGCCACCTCAAGAAACAGACAAACTCTGAAATGTATTGTAACTCTTAGCAGAATCAATTTGGGGAGCCAGTGCTAAGATTTTGTGTACAACAGCTTTGTCCCTAGTTTAATCCACAACTGAATACTGTGCTGCTTCCTGGCTCAATAGTGTTCATGTGAGAGAAGTTGACATACAATTAAATAGTGCAATGGGGTTGATCAGAGGCACTAACAGCTACACCCCATCAATGGATCCTATTACTATTCAATATCACCCCTTCTGATATAAGACTGGAAGAAGACAGAAAGAGAGAATTATAAGATCTTGTCTAATCCTCAGCTTCCTATTTTGAAAGACCTTCCACCATATTGATATTGCATGAATTGCCTCTTGAAACAGCAATCCAACTACATGAAAATGGCTTTTTGCCAAAATGCAACTGGGCAAGAACTTCGGATTCTTCTAATGGACATTAACATCTGGAAGGAGGATCCCTTGAAGGAGCTTCAAGGAATAAACCTTCCCTCTCAGGATTGGTCTTCAACCAATCACTTCCATACTGGTGTTGATCAGTCCAACTATTGGGAATTCAAATTGGGACAAACAGATGATCAATCCTGTGACTGAAGCGGACTTACCATCATTTTCAAGATAGATGACTAACTCCATCTAGTTGCTCAGGAGGCTGTTCAGTGGTAAAGGAGATAGATTTGGCTCTGTGATAGGGATATGGTTATCTTATTAGTGAGACACAGGTTTTGTTACGAAATAATTGTATGACCTGTATATTTCACCAAAACATCAAATGTATTAGAGATAAAGTTAGCTTGACTTGCTTGTCGTTGTTAACTCTGACATTATTGCTATTTCAGAGCACTCCTCAAATAATGCCATAATACAGAGGCATGCTTTACCAGGGTTTGAGTTAGCTGCCTGATCCCAAAAGTTTTTAGCAGTGTGGAGGAAGTGATCATGTACATGAAAAATGCTATTAAAGTTGAATCCATCGATGTTTATAACCACTGCACTTAGAAGATATTTTAATATTGTGCAAGTGTGAATAACTGTAGTGAAACAAAACTAATTATTGTTATGTATAGTTCCCGGAATGACTTTAAAACATTTAGGCTCAAGCCAGAGGTGTTTCTACATTCAGTTTATATGAAGTTCAAACAATTAGTTGTATGTCATAATTTCAACATTAATTGTGCAAGTTATTATGCAAGGAAAAGGATGCTTCTTGATCTTTTTAATTCTCATCACCTGTTCCAAACAGTATACTTTCAAACAAGAGTAACATAACAACAGCACAACAACAGAGAACATTCCTTTTTCACAAATGTCTGTCTAGGTGTGCTTGCGTTTCGATATGTCTGAGTGTGTGTGTATTTGTTTACCTTCCTTTATATAATGAAAAAAAGTTCTTCGAGAACATTCCCTCAACCCATATCTAAACCTGATACTTTCAACATTTACATATATTTGAGTATGCACAGCCATTTGACCAAAATTGAGGTCAACACTTCAGTTTCCTGTGTGAATCATCTAAGTGGGAACCAGTGAGCAACATTACGAAGTAAAAAAGGTATGGTGAGGTCCTCTTACTCCCATCTGCTAGTGGTTTTTTTATTATCAGGTGATGGCAAGCTCCTACTTGACTGCCCACCCCAACATCTATTTGTGTTAGGTTTAGGTACCTAATGAGAGGGCCTGCTCATTACGCACCCAACCCTGAGTAGTGGCCTTTTCTGTGGGTCTACCTGCCCTCACCAACATCCTCTAAAAACTAATTCCACACCACTAGAGACTACATTTAAAGCCACCTCCATATTCTCTCTCTCTCTCTCTCTCTCTCTCTCTCTCTCTCTCTCTCTCTCTCTCTCTCTCTCTCTCTCTCAGCATTACTCCTGTCCCTTACATACTTTTCTACACCTGTGTGTTATGAATGTGTGCTTACAAATAAAATCTCTCTCCTCCTTTACCCCCTATACTCTAAGTGAGTGTACCAATGAGTTAAACATTTGTGTCACTACCAATAAAACCATTTTCCTCAGTACCAAATGTTAATTCCATACCATTTTCACTAAGGAAAA
Organism: Locusta migratoria; assembly: GCA_026315105.1. NCBI lineage: Eukaryota > Metazoa > Arthropoda > Insecta > Orthoptera > Acrididae > Locusta > Locusta migratoria. Next base: position 581,501,501 of record CM048745.1, on the reverse strand, counting down.
AAGAAAAAAAGCAATATCTACTTATTCCCTACGTATATGCATGTAAAACAATGTACTGTTGTATTTGTTTATCTGTATACCAGTGTAAGTTAAAGTGTTTGTGTATGTGTGTATATAACAGTAAACATGTTAGAAAGCAGGAAGGGTCTTAGCGATAAAGACGTGCATATGAATAGGGGACTAAAGATAGGTGCTCATAAAGAGTGGTAAGAAAGGAAAATAAAGTGTTGAATATTGGAGCTGAACGAGATTAGAAGACAGCCCAGAAAGACAGGAAATGTTCCCCACCCCAGGAAACCCCTGGTCCCTTCCAAACTTTACTACGACACCGGAGGGCAAAAGATGGCAGGCTAGATGTGAGCCGCCCCACTTCAAAACGTGATACAGTTTACAGAAAAAAAGTTTTATCTTTCATCTTTAACGAAGACAAAGACTCTCCTAACATTCCCGGTTTATCTGAAAGAATTGTCAATACTTATTTAAGATCTTAAACAACTGCTCCCTTTGATCTTCAGTTAATAATCCCGATTCATGAGCCCAAATTTCATCATTAGGAATGTTGTTAGTAGTCTCACACAATAACACTGTTTCCACAGAAGATATTATGCATAGAGCTTCTGCTACTTGCAGGTTATTATCTTTCATTTCAAAAGGTATACAGAAACTACTATCGTTGGTATTTCCTGTAATGTTACAAAATAATAGATACATCGCTACCACTATCAACTAGTATTCTAACAGATAAATCATACATATAACCAGTTATCGAAGGCTTACAATATACGAGTTCTGTTTTCATCCTCCTGTAAAAGCCATTGTTTCGTAGGAATAGAGTGTATATAATTTACTGTCAAGTTGTTAGGCAGATCCAACTTCAATGAATCACATCTTGGAAACAGATCCACTTCCCAAGATGTATTTAGTTTACATTATTTTCTGTCTCCTCCCTACCAACAGATCGATAATTATTAATTTCAGTTTGAGTTGACAGTTGAATCAGATTGCTATGACTCTTAGGATTTACTTTAGAATTTTGGTTCTTATAAACGTTTTTATGGTTTTTAAATTGTTTTTTAGGGGTTCTTTGTTCCTGTTTTCTGTGCATTTCACACAGATAAACTTGTTTAGAAGAATCTTTGATTGAGAAAAAAAAAATCATTACTCTCACCCCTGACTTTGCCTAAAAGTGTGAACTCCCTCTGCAGCTATCAACAATTCCTTTACATTTCTCCGCGCTCTACACCAAATTTCCCGTTGTGTATAAAAGGGAAGACGTCTTAATTGAGACAATTGTGAAATATTCCTCGTCTATTTGTTTATCTAAAAATCTTGCTTTGGTCAGGTGGGTTTGAATATACCGTTTTATACAAGCACTTTGTATTGAATACATCGGAGGGTCAGATAATTCTATCTTTAATTTTTCCTTTATTATTGGCTGACCAATACCTGTCCTTAAATTTTGTTTTAAAATCATCCCACGAACTGAACTCTTCAGCATGAGTGTTTCCCCAGTGACTCGCCTCTCCCGCTAAATAACACAAAATAAAATCTATTCTCTCTTTATCATTCCATCTACTGGGTAAAGATCTAGAAGATCCAAATAAAATGGTTACGGTGTACTTCATCTGGTTTTAATTCTGGTAATTGTTCTGAAAAATTAATTCCAGAAAAGAAAAGAAAATCTTCCCCATTGCCTCCTATACTAAAGTTACCACCTTTGTCACTGCTCTTAACAACTGACTCTGCTTTAGACCTTTCCAATTCTTTATAACTTTTTTTCTAACTGAAGATTAGCGATTTCCGATTCTGAACTTTTATCCTCAGTTCCCTGAGAACTATCAATTTTCTCCTTAATTTTTTTATTAAAAATTTCCTCTACCTTTTGTTCCCAGTTATTTAATTCCCTGACAGGCAAATTCAGATCTGTAAAATTTTGATATCTTTCTAAAATATTAACCTTATTCCCCGTTTCCGTCACTATACGGCGGACTTGCGAAAGTTCAGATTTAGAATTGGATTCTAACTCTTCTATCCTTTGATTGGTTGAGACTACCTCCTGATCTAAAGCATTTAATTTCTCTAAAACTATACCCTCTTTTTCAGAAACTTTATCCATCACATCAACAAAAAGATTTTGCGAAATATGTTCATCAAAAATTTACTTAATTACTTCTACTTGTTCCCTAGTCAATAATAGCCGATTTAATTTTACTAGTTTACTATCCAGTTGTGTATAATTCTCCTTACATTCTTTTACATGAGAATCTATCTGTGAACTTAAGGTGTCTAGTCTCTCCGTATTATTATGCAAATTCTTATTCACTTGGTTAGCAAATACATCAAAAACCTTTTATTCAACTTATTCTCTTGCTCATCTAATTTATGTTCCAGATGTTCTATTTGCTGTCCAATCTTTTCAATTAATGTAGAATCTAATTAAATTAATTTCTGATCAATTTTTCATTAAATTGAAGAAACCAAAGTGGAACAGCTTCCTCCCTTGACAACATATTTCTGGTAACTGGCATTTAGTACTCTTTCACAATCTAAAGTACTTCAGTAAAGTTACACTTCTACAGTCATTCTCAAACAGTAAAAAAAAAAAAAACACCATAAAAGTGTTACTCTCACCATGGATTCGTCGCATCGAACTGCAAAACTATCACAGGCGTAGTCAGAAACAGTAGCTCAATTTGCCTTGGCTGCCCACCACATACTGCATCCAAGTAATACTTCGTCGAACCGCTCAGCTGCAACTGCAGTAATCTTCTCAACATCCAGATTTTAAAATAATTTCATCCATTTTATGATCTTAACTTCTTTCAGATTGTTCTTTATTGATCCCCATTGCCATTGGTAACTTTTACATCTATCTACAGAGTATTTATAACATATCTGCATCTTTCCATAGGAAGTCCACGCATTTTCTTCTTTCATAATTTTTAATTATCTCCTTATTTTCCTCATGTACTACAGGAAAGGTTGCCATGACATGTTATGTGGTGTGACCATGTAACATTTTAGTAATGACAACCACAATCTTTTTGTAGGTTGGTTCAAACTTTTGGAATGTAACTTTTTTCTTTTGTAGAGGCCCATTAAGACTGCTCCTCTAAAACAGTTTCTTCTTATATTTGCTCGGACCATCTTCACCAAGGTATCCAATGGATAGTAACAAAAGAGACTTAACTAGATATTAATCATTTCACCAGTAAATCAAAATTGTTTAAGAACTTTAGACTGAACAAAACATAAGAGTTTATTTGTACTCAACTATTACACTTCATCAATATTAAACAGTCAACAGTTCACATTCAAGCTCTATACATTACATAAGTTTTATGCCCATAGCTCATAGCAGACCAATAATAACAAACAACAATCCTAGTCTTAAGTTCATGGACCACATATAACAACCATATTTCTTCTTAGGCTTCACAATTATTCTAGATACTGAGAGCTTTTACAATACCACTGGGAATTGGGGTGTAACTGCCCAGAAGTCCACCTGGACAAACAAAATATCTGGGGCAGTACACATTTTTCGTATAATTTAATTATCTCCAAAAACAAATTGTTTGGTCATCTCTGATCGTTCAGTAGGAATGTAGTGTAATTTGTTACACTACACACCTTGACATTTGTGCAGAACTGAGTGCAGTAAGTTTATTAAAACTACACCTACCATAGGAATTCAAAATGCTTAGTAGTAATCCTCCGACGAACGTTTAGTAACGGCTCAGTATTTCTATTCTGTAGCACAATTCCTGGAGATTTCTGTGTTACCCTGTAGGTTCTTTTTACTTACACTAAGACCTGTTTTGGGCGTAGGATTTTGTTACATTTCATTTAGTGATTCATTCTGTAACTATGGAGACTTGCTCCTCAATTTGGTCCTGCAGAACATTATAAATACAAATAAATATATATAGGATTCATATTTATATTTTACATGATAAGTTTTGAGAACTGGTGTCCAATTTGAATTGTATTTTCTACATATGAGGTGCTGCACTCTTGTCTTCATCGTAATGTATAAAAGCACCACCACCACCAGTGTCTAAATGCTCAAATGTTTGTTAAGCTTATGAGACTTAACTGCAGGGCCATCAGTCCCTAAACTTACAAACTACGTATGAACTACCTTATACTAATATTATAGAGGAAAAATTTCTAACAGGAAAAATATACGTAAAACATAGGCGAAGTCCACTTACCAGGCGAAGGAGCACAGGCAGTGATAGCAACAAATACACACACTTTCGCAGCCTAGCTGCTTCGTCAGGCAGAAGGGAAAGGGGGGAAAAGGAAATGATGAGGGTTTTAAGGGAGTGGGTAAGGAGTCATTCCAATCCCAGGACAGGAAAGACTTACCTGGGGGGGGGGGGGGAGGGAGGGGGGGGGGGAGATGGGGGAAAGGACGGTAAACACACACACACACACACACACACACACACACACACACACACACACACACACACACGTCTGTGTAAATGTGTGTGTGTGTGTGTGTGTGTGTGTGTGTGTGTGTGTGTGTGTGTGTGTGTGTGTGTGTGTGTACTAAAGATGATACAAACATCCATGCCCAAGGGAGGATTCGAACCCCTGACAGGGAACGGCCTCACGCATCGGAGCATAGCGCCTCAATGCACTTGGCCACTCCGCCGCAGCAATTTAAGAAGACACACAATCACTAAGACTAGCAATCTTTTACAGAAACTCCCAACCTAGTACGGACTTCAATGCGACAAGCTTATAATAGTTTCCACAACGAAATCCTCGGCCACTCCCCTCTGGCCATCTGTGTCACTGTCCACAGCAACCCGTAACACATGTGCAATATATGATTTTTAACAGTTCTGCAAGTGCTGTCTCCTTAGTAGAGGAATTGCCAAGAGACCTACTTTTGAAGTCTTCAAGCCCCATTCCAGTGGATTTAGAAAGTTGTGTTTCCAAGCTTGCAACTGAAAATACGTTCTCAGAGAATGCTGTCGAGCAGTTGTTTCTGTAGGAGGCAAAAAGGTGAGGTTGAATGAAGTTTTGGATACACATTTTTCAAAAATTAGGTAGTGAAGCACATTAAAAGACTGTACTACGGGGATGAAAGTGCCGCAATAAACTTCTGTCCAGCTTCATCAATCTCGTTAACAATGGCTCTGGAATTGCCGAAGAGCTATGGTGCTTTCTGTAAGGTGGTTTTCATCTCCAGTTCATTCAGGTGTTTCACTTTTCCTTTGCTGAAAAGCAAAAAAGTCTTGTCACAACCACTAAAAGCATCTAAGAACAGAATGTTGTCCTTTAATGTTCAAGACAACTTGAAATTTAGGATACTGTAAATTACATCGCCTTGTCTGCCTCTGCCTGGTTTCAGTAGAAAAATGTTCAGGGGACAATGAGGCTGAAGATGTTAGTATCACTAGAAGGTCGATGTCTTCGCCAATGACAAAAGTCAGAGTGCTTTGCAATGTGAACAGCTGTAATTACAGCTTTCTTGACACTGAAATGCTCACATTCAAGTTGTACAGTTAGTAAAGATATGGGCCACTGTTTACTTTGTTCGTTGGAAAGAACGAAGTCTTTCCTCATGGTTATTGATGTTGATTCAATGAACGTGACAGTTGGTGCAGATCTTTTAGTGACTCTGCATAGCTACTCAGCTCATTTTACTTTGCTGTTCGTTGTAATATCAGAGTAGCCATCAAACACGATTGTTACATTCCTGCCATACCAAGACTTGATGTAATCTACATACTTTGCAATAATGGAAGAAAAAACTTCATTTGCTTCCCATGCTACTCTATGCAACAGAAATCTTCCACCTACAAAAAACTCTGCCTTCCAGAATTCAATTGGATCTTTAAATGGATCAAATAACTTTTAAAACACAAAACACATACCTACGTCGTCAAACAAAGAGAGGATATGGAGCTAGTTCATACTCCAAATAATGCTGGAGTTCTTTATTGAACTTTTTGTTGAACACTATTCTGTGAAACATCATTTCAGCATTGAAAGGAATGACTGTCATGCATTGTGATTTTAGATGTCATACATTTAATAGGTAGGACTCTATCCCTGCTTTCAAATTTCATATTGTCAAAGTTGTTGCCAATAAGATTTGAACTGCATAAATTGCCAAGTTCATCAGTTTTGTGGCAGTTTATCTTTTCATCACCTAATATCCCCTTTCTAATAGACACAACCTGCTCATTGCTCATGGGCAGGAGAAGGGCCATGTAACAAAAACCAGTCACACAGTTGTTTGCTAACTGCTTCATATCTTTATACTTTTTCATTTCTAGCATTGGCATGTAGCTTACTGGTTGCAAATGAAATGCTACAAAACTGCAAGTGAATAATGGCAAACTTTCCTTAGCAAACACGTAATTTGATGCTGTATAACTTATCATATAAAATTTTGTATCAAAAGAGCTAACTTCTAAATTAGGCACATCATATCAACAATGTTAGTGGTTTGTTTGGGGTTTTTTTTTTTTTTTTTTTTTTTTTTTTTTTTTTACAGAATAAGTGTGAAAAATCGTCAATCTTTGATGTAGAATTTCTCTGGTAAAATTTCAGCTAGTACCTATGTTTTGGAATTCAATCAATGCAGAATTAAATGCTCTTCAATTTTTGTAACCTTAGCTTTTTCGATTAAATGCTTCATTTTCGATGAATTGAAAAACTAGAACAAGTTCGAAATTTCAGTAGTTTTCTTTTCATCACAGCTGAAGCTCCACTCAGAAATCTAGATAAATTAAATATTGGTATTTTATTTGGTTTACATTGGCTTTACAAATATAAAGCCAATTTTAAGAATCATGTTATTACTGGGACTATCTGAGATGATGATTTTTGTTTACCTTTCGTCATAGATAATTCTTGTCAAAATGAGTTGTATTCATTTGTTTAGTATCTAGAGTATGAACAATATTAACTAATAATATATCTATGGCAGGGAACATAGACGAAATTGAAACTGAAGCTTATGAATCTGATCAGTTATCCTATGAACAAAAGGAATAACTTTTTAATCTGTTGGAAAAATTCAAAAATGCTTTTTCAAATAAACCTAGTACACAGGAAGAGTGTTTGTTCCTTTAAAATGAACGATAACAAAGTTTTTTGTAGACCCTATACCATTCATATTAGCGTACAAGAAGCTGTACAGGATGAAATTCATAAAATACTGGATAATGGTATAATCAAAAGAAGTGAGTGTTATTAACAACCCCCTTCTTGTTAAAAAATCTTGTGGCGGAATTTGTGTCTTCTTGGATGCACAAACGCTGAATAAGCATATAGAGACTGAAAAAGATCATCCTATAAGCATTGATGATATTCTCACTAAATTTGAGAAAGCTAAATTCTGTAGTTCGGTGGACCTTACAGCAGGTTATCATCAAGTGCGTATACACGCAAACTCTCTGAAGTACACAGATTTCTTGTTTGACGGAAGGTTGTATCATTATAAAGTGCTCCCTTTTGGGTTTAAATATCTCAGTATCTGTGTTTATTAGTGCACTTGATGCTGCATTAGCAAGAGATTTATTGGAACACTTAGTGATTTACGTAGATGACATCTTAGTGATATCGTAAAGTTGGTATGAACATTGTCATCTGACAGAAAAACTGTTAGCGAGATGTTTAGAAAAGGTATTACTTTGAAAAATCAGAAAATCCTTTCTTTTTGGGGAGAGATGAGGTAAAGTTTTTTGGATACGATGTCAGTATTAACGGGATAAGAACAGATCTAGATTGCACTGAAGCCATCAGAAATTATCCTCAACCTAAAACTATAAAACAACTTAAATCTTTTTCGGGACTCATTAAGTTCTATAGACACTACGTTCCAGGTCAGTCTTAATAATCCTGTATTATTAAATTTAGCAAAGAAAAATGTTGATGGATATGGACCAAAGAAGCTTCAAAAGCATTTAATGAGATTAAACAAGCTTTAGCAAACTGACATTTTAAAACACACGATCTTCGGACAACCATTTAAATTAGCAACAGATGCATCAGCTTATGGAATAGTGGCCGAATTAATTTGGAGTTGTTGGAATCCTGAAGAAGTGGAGCATAACAATTGCATTTGGTAGCAGATGTTTGACAAATCATGAGAGGAATTATTCTACCACTGAAAAAGAATTGTTAGCGATAGTTTGGTTCATAGGTAAATTTCAAAACCTTATTTGGGGATCTAAAATGATCATCTATACTGACCATTAGGTGTTGTTCCTTTTATTTTAAAGCAAATGATTGCACATCCGGTTAATGAGGTGGACATTCTTTTTACAAAATTTCGATATTGAAAACAAATACATCAAAGGCTCTACAAACATTGTATCAGATTCTCTTTCTAGGCTCCCTGTTGGGATGGAAAATGTCGATCAGTGAAGGAAAAGGATTAATATTTCTTATTAATGTTTTACAAGTAGGATAATAGGATGACACTGTCCGTAAAATGGCTAATGAAATACGTGTTTCCATTAGATTTGATAAGTTCTTTCAAACTAAATTTGAGAAAGCAGAGGTAGATGACCATTTTAAGATAAATGATGGTATTTTGTTCCGGAGAAGCGATACCAATGGTAGCAACTGGAAATTGTGTGTTCCTGAAAAAGTACAAAATGATCGATTTGGTTTATTCACAAGGAATATGGCAACTTTGGTGTGTGTGTGTGTGTGTGTGTGTGTGTGTGTGTGTGTGTGTGTGTGTCACCCACCTCCGGAAAAACAATACACTCTCCCTCAACAACCTCTCCAATAAACCTCAAGCTCCTCTTATTGCACAGAAACCCAGTCTCTCCCATCTACTCAATCTCCCATTTCCAGCTCCACTCCCCCCAAAACCTCACAATCCTAATTCAAACAATCGCGAACCACAACAAAAAAAATTTGTCAAAGACACCAATCACTTCCTTGATCGCCTAAAATCCTTACCCAGCCTGCTACCTCCTGAAACCATCCTTTTAACCATTGATGCCACTTCCTTATACACAAATATCCCACATGTCCAGGGCCTCGCTGCGATGGAGCATTTTCTTTCACGCCGACCACCCACTTCCCTACCTAAAACCTCTTTCCTTAATACCCTAGCCAGCTTCATCCTAACCCACAACTTCTTCACCTTTGAGGGCCAGACATACCAACAAATAAAGGGAACAGCCATGGGAACCAGGATGACCCCTCGTACGCAAACTTATTTATGGAATGCTTAGAGGAAGCCTTCCTGGATACCCACGCCTGTCAACCCAAAGTTTGGTACAGATTCATTGATGACATCTTCATGATCTGCACTAACAGTGAAGAAGAACTCCAGAATTTCCTCTCCAACCTCAACTCCTTTGGTCCCATCAAATTCACCTTGTCCTATTCCAAATCCCATGCCACATTCCTCGATGTCGACCTCCATCTGTCCAACGGCCAACTTCACACATCCGTCCACATCAAACCTAACAATCAACAGTACCTCCATTATGACAGCTACCATCCATTCCACATCAAATGTTCCCTTCCCTACAGCTTAGGTCTTCGTGGCAAAAGAGTCTGCTCCAGTCCCGAATCCCTGAACCAGTACACCAACAACCTGATAACAGCTTTCACATCCCGCAGCTATCCTCCTGATCTGGTTCAGAAGCAAATTACCAGAGCCACCTCCTCATCCCCCCAAATCCAGAACCTTCCACCCAAGAACCCCAGAAGTGCCCCTCTTGTCACCGGATACTTTCCGGGACTGGAGCGGACTGAATGTGACTGTCCAGCAAGGATACTCCAGCAAGTATACGACTTCTTTAACTCCTGCTCCGAAACGAGATCTATCCTTAATGACATCCTTCCCACTCCACCACGAGTGTCCTTCTGCCGCCCACCTAACCTTCGTAACCTCGTAGTCCACCCCCATGAAATCCCGAAACCACCTTCCCTACCCTCTGGCTCCTATCCATGCAACCACCCCCGTTGTAAAACCTTCCCTATGCACCCTTCCACCACCACTTACTCCAATCCAGTAACCCGGAAGGTGTACACGATCAAGGGCAGAGCCACGTGAGATAGCACCCACGTAATTTACCAACTGACATGCCTGCACTGAAGCGTTTTATGTGGGGAATGACCAGCAACAAACTGTCCATTCGCTTAAACTGTCACAGGCAGACAGTGTTTGTTAGTAATGAAGCTCACCCTGTGGCTAAACATGCCTTTGTGCATGGCCAGCACATCTTGGCGCAGCGTTACACCGTCCGGGTTATCTGGATACTTCCCACCGACACCAACCTTTCAGAACTCTGGAGATGGGAACTTGCCCTTCAGCTTATTCTCTCCTCCCGTTGCCCACCTGGTCTCAACCTCCACTAAATACAAATTCCCGCCCACCATCTTTAGCATCTTTGCCTCGGTTTTGTGGACAGAGCCTCTGCCTCAAGTGGTATCTCTGTCCAACTTCTTTCCTTTTTACAAATTTCTATCTAGGTATGTTTGCGTTTGGATGTGTGTGTGTGTGTGTGTGTGTGTGTGTGTGTGTGTGTGTGTTTACCTTCCTTCCCCTCCCCCCCCCCCCCCCCAAGATAAGTCCTTCCACTCCCCGGATTGGAATGACTCCTTTTCCATTACCTTAAAAACCATATCCTTCCCTTTCTCCTCTCCTTTCTTCCTCTTTTTCTGAAGAAGCGACCAACGGTTGCGAAAACATGTTTGTGTGATTGTGTGTGCGCGCACGCGCGCGAACGATGACAAGGTGACAGTATTATTCTTAGATTAAGACACTTGAGGATAATCTCGAACAGGCAATGAGTTTGTTATTCTAATGCATTTTATTTTTGGTTGTTATTAAGTTTTATAAGATTAGTTGCATTGGATAAAGAAATTTTATTGTCTTTAGGTCCTATGTTATTACAGTATAAATATGTGTCTGGGGTGGGAATAGGCAAGAGCAATTTCAAAGGACTAAGTTTCTTGTGGATCGTTTCTCAGTCTCAGGTGGGCTTTTACTCTCATTCACTCACTTCTTGTGGTGGTGGTGGTGGTGGTGGTGGAGCATGATGAATGCAAGTGCATGATAGTGTACTAACTTGCTAGGCAATAGAGAAGCAGTTATGAAGTGAAAAATCACAAATGGGAGGTGTTGAAGGAGACAGGTCGAAAGTAGTTAGTGCACCACATAAATAGTGGGAGTGACAGACCCAAAAAGTGAGGCTGTTTCTCCTGTTAGGTACCCACAATGCGGTCCGAACTTATTTAGGTGGGTGTGCAGTCCAACTGGAAGTGGCTGGTACTTTGGCTATGCAAGCCTACAACTTTATGTCCTAATTTTGTTGCTGTTTCTTTGGTCTGTCAAGAGGCAATAGAAATTTGATTTTTCTGTACTCAAATTAGAAACTTTGTTCACAAATGTTGAACAGCCCAGAGGTGATTTCATTATTCTCAGATGTGTGTGCTCTTTTCGGAAGTAATGTGTTTAATGTCGGACTTTTCCGAATGGAGTTTGAAGTACTGTTTTACCCTTAATTTGGAAATCTTCCAATAAACCTGAATTTACAAAGGGTCATTAAGTTTAGAGAGTTACCATCCATTAAAGACTTTATCATAGTTCCTCTGAGCTTCAAGAATTTGTAAACAATGACGATACTATAGACTGTCCATGTTTAATAGTTTTGCTTCGCGTATGTCATTTTTGGAAGCAGAAAAAATATGATAATAATGAAATATTTGATATCTCAAGTCTGATAGTGGTGTTCAATGTAACACTAGATAATCCCTCTACCTGTAAAACATCAATTTGAGGTAGTATCTTAATATTAATTAAGTTGATATTAGACTTGTGCAGTACAGAAGCTGCTGCCAGAATCAATATCTGTTACAGATTCTGGAGGCAAAAGACGGCGCACAGTAGTCTCAGATGACATACAAAGTAATTGAAGAAGTTCTCCATGATCTAAGAGTAGCTGAGAAGGACAGAAAAAACAAACGAGGCATTAATTCTTGATGATTTTATATGTATGTCAATGGAAATTTGTATTATTTATTCATGACGTGGCTGATGTTGAACACATTGTTCCAATATTCGTCTAGAAATAAGGCGAATAAATTGAGTTCAGAAGTTTACAGCTAGACTTTAGTTTCTATTTACAGTAAAACCCCTTTTTAACGAATCACAGGGGACCAAAATATTTTTTCCTTAAATGGGGGTTTTGCCTAGGTACACAGGAGGAGTGACTCAGAGACATAATTCAAGCTTGTGTAGGTGTTAGAGGAGCTATTTAATTACTAACATACCAATAATCTGCTACAATTTTAAATACATCACACTTTCTGCAGAAAAAAAATATTTTTTATTAAGTCGAAAAGAGATGACCAATTTTGTTTTCCCAGCATACTGTAATGACCAAAGTTATCACTATGTGGTTGATGTTTGTTTTTATTGACTCAGCTACTTTAAAAGAGCTGACTACAGGTGCAAAAATTGGTGCCGTACATCAGACTCAAAAAACACTATACTTGAGAACCGACTGATACTCAATGTACTTTTTCGAAAGTTCTCCAGCGCTTTCTTTTCTGCAGAATATGCAATCAGTAATTTTTACTAATGCATAAATTTCAAAAATTTCGTCATCGCCTTCCCCCTGGTTTCGAGGTATAAATACCTTTTTAACAACCTGTACCTTCTTCAAAATTATTTCCATTGTTAATTCGTCAAAAACATTTTCTAAAAATATTGATCTATAGGGAGTTTGGGCGCACGACAAACAGGTCTTTAGCGCTTCTACAAATATGTTAAGATTTTCGATAATGTTGTTATGCCGGTAACTACAATAACACAGCTTTTCCTTTTGCAAGCTAAAGGAGCAGCAATACCATTACAGTGTAAATTCGTCAAAACTTAAACGTATCCTCTACAAGTGTGTCACGATTTTGCAATATATTACTCGTAAAAAAATAATCCACAACACCAAATTGTTTACAAAGAGAAAAACATAGCCTAAAGACGTTATTAGCTGTTTGGGTGCCTTCACTGCGGGATCATCATCGCGCTAACATTTCAATCGGCGGCCACCGTCAGTTAATCTGCTTTTTAACCCACCCGTCTTTGGGGCTAAATACTTGACAATTCTCGAAGTCATTCAGGCATTTGATGTATGAGGTAATTTTTTAAACGCATTGCAGTTTTTAATTACGTAGGGGTAACTTAATGCCTGGCCTTATAACATTTTATTAATCGTAATGTTTTCTCCACTGGTTCAGTTTCCACACTTATTCTGAAACGAGAGATTATTAAGTTTTCTAATCAGTTCGAAAACGGTGCATTTTCCACACTAATCTAGCAAGGCAATTTTCGAACCTGTTTTGCATAAATTTTCCGCTTACAGGAATGCAGCTATGTAATTCGCACGCCTTCAAAACATTTAATAAGTACAACTGAACATTGTCACACGAATATTCGTCTTTTTGCAACCAAAGGTACCGCTAGATTCGGCATTTAACAATGTTCCCTGTTTCTAAAAGTCGCACAAAGAATACGCGCCAAATCGTATTCTTTGCCACTGTCACACACCCTGGATGGTCGTCACCTTCTCTCCACTCCTACAATTCTGAAAAAGTGAATCTGAAATAAAACACAAGACATTTCACAGCTCGCGCTTCGTAATTTTCGACTGACGTCAGACCACGTGGCCCTAACACATGGAAGACATGAGGGAAATAGCTGGCTGATTCGTCAAACGCTTTCTCCCGTATCGCTGCACTGGTATTCGATACGTTAACCTATCGACGGAAAGAATCGACTAAGGCTGCTTATACCGGTATCGCTGCAAAGATGTTCGATATGCATTGACTTAAAGAATCGATAACCGACGTCACGTAAACACAAATTCCTAATTCTTGGAAAAAACGAAACAAATTAACTTTCCCACAATTAGGAATTGCGTAAAAACAAAATTTTAATTTCCAGAATTTTTCATGTTTGTTCCTTAAAAGCGGACTTTTCCTTAAAGCGGGGTTCGCTAAAAGCGGGGAAAAATAACGTTATTCTAATGGGAGTTTCGCCGGGACCGACGGAAATATTCGTTAAAAGCGGGTTTTCGTTAAATGGGGGTTCGTTAAATCGGGGTTCTACTGTATATTTATGACGAGCATCTCAGTTTAACAATTAACATCAAGAAACATATAAATTGTAACAGCAAGTTTTGGAAACTATAGAGGCACAGCTGAGGCTGGATCTCTTAAATAAAATTTAATACAGCTACATTAAATTACGTGCTTAACCTGGCTGGAAGTTAAATATGGAAGTGTTGGTTCAAATATTTTAGCCACCTCCAGAAAATTTCATGTTTCAATCGTGAGACAGCAAGAACACTTCAAACTGAACAATAAAAGTGGTAGATTAATTTTGTTACTTGTGCTGTAAAACAACATACAACAGTCGCAGTACAAAGGATGTAAAATCCAGAATGGCAATGGGAAGAAAAGTGTTTTTGAAAGAGAGGAATTTACTAAAATTAATATTTGATTGGAGTGTAAGGAAGTCCTTTCTGAAGGCATTTGTGAGGCATGTTGCCTTGTACAGGAGTGAAACATGGACAATATATAGTTTAGACAGGAAGAGGATAGAGGCTTTTGAAATGTGTTGTTACAAAGAATGCTGAAGATTAGATGGGTGGACTGCATAACTAATTAAGAGGTTCTGAACAGAATTGGGGAGAAAAGGAATTTTTGGCATACTTTGACTAAAAGAAGGGGTCAATTGGCAGGACACATTCTTAGATACGAAGGAATCATTAATTTATATTGGAGCAAAGTGTACGAGGTAAAAATCACAGAGACAGACAAGAGATGAATACAGTATACAGATTCAAATGGATGTAGCTTGCTCAGAATAGATGGTGGAGAGCTGCATCAAACCATTCTCCAGACTGAAGACCACAACGACAAACACCTCTTCAAATTAATGACTTGGTTTTCCAATTTCAAAACATCATAATAACTATCATCACTAAAGACAAAGCTCTGCTGCCTGAGAAATAGCTGTAATTGGCTGACTCTCAGCCTCTACCATTCGACTGAATGCATCATCAACCACAAAACAATTTCAACAAGAGATTAGTGTGTGTCAGTCACATCCCCATTATTCTATTCTTTGCAGTGGTAAGAGGATACTTACATTCTGTAGCTTATGAAATATGTTTAACTTACATGATATCAGTGCTTCCAACTCATGAAGGCTCTCTTCTCCTTTTGTAGATAGTAGTCGTTCTTTCAACTTAAACACAGATGCATGGTGAGGATACAGCTGTGAGGCGCGTTCACACCAGTACCGGACACGGCCCAAGTCAATAGAAAGATCGCTGTCTCCCAGAAGCTCACAAACTATTCATACAACAGTAGCAATTTCAACAAAACATAATTCACTGCACTACATGTAACACATCATATAAGATACTAAAGGAACTATTATTTTTAGTCATGATATACCCATGAGAAGTAAAATTGTACTACTACTACTACTACTACTACTACTACTAATAATAATAATAATAATAATAATAAAATAATAATAATAATATCTAACAAGCTGAGTAGCTGTAAGCACCACACCAAGTTGGTTTATTGCAACAAACTTTCCTGGACCTATTAATGTGGTCGATTTTTAAGAAGCAACTTATGTCATCAAACTAACATAGCTTTGGAGATACAGTATTATGTTTCAAATTTTGAAGGCTAATGTCAGATAGAATAAAAATGAAGAGTTCCAGTTAACATATAACCTGGAATCTAAAATCACTTTTGTGGGTGAACTAAGCACGAGATATTGAAGTGGGACAAGCATTCACTAATAAATCCAGAGGAAAAGTTCACTGAAGGAAAGGGCGGACTCGACTGATTATCAACTTACAAGGAATCTGTAGTGTTAACAATGAGAGTGGGAGGGCGGGCTATAATCAAGAGCGTATGACAATTCCTCTCCCCTCTACCATCAACTGGCTCTCATGCTTTATTTTAGGTGCAAACATAGTAGTTGTTTTAGGGCACAAAACTACTGTGGTCATAAGGGCCCAACTCAACTTTTATCAGTAACCTTCGCTAAAAGGAGCAAAGGAATAAGGATACTCTAAAACCAAACAACTTTAAATCAAGAGTGCTTAAGAAATGATAACTCTCTGGGTCACATTTCCTCGTGGCAAAGAAGACAGCATTTGTTATCAGACAAAAAGTCCGATAGAAAAAACAAACTTTCACGGAGACGGTTAAAACATGGTCATTGCGTCAAAAAGTGGCGGACAGGCGGGGTTTGTGAACAGTGACCACAAAGAGGGGCTGGGTCGCTGCACAATAAGTGACGGTGGGTGAAACAGCAGTGTCCTATGCACAGCCGGGCGAGAATGACCTTCACAGTGGGAGGGGCCGCGAGGAGGTCAACCACGCAGTGGGGGAAGTCTTAACATCCCAGTGTTTGTTCCCGCGGAGGGAGGACCAGTGTGTGTGCCAGAGCAATATCACATGCCGTGAGACTGCCGCCTTCACCTGGAGGAATAGAATAGGCAGCTAGCTGGGGGTAAGGGTGCTGCTTCCTTGGCAGCAGAATCCGCACACTCATTCCTTGATATTCCGACATGAGTGGAAACCCACAGGAAAGCCACAACAGTTCCACTGACAGCAGAGGCATTCCTGAATACACTGTACTATGAGGTGGACTGAGTATAGCTCACTGATGCTTTGAAGAGCACTCAGGGATTCTGAGCAGGTGACTACTAGGGAGAGAGTGTCGTTTGATGTACAGGGTGGCCTGATAAATAGCAAATAGCTCTGCAATAAAGATTGAACACTGGTCGGGAAGACGATAGAGGAACTGCCACCAAGGACAAAAGGCGCAACCCGCTCCCTGATTAGTTTTTGAGCCGTCGGGGTAGATGAAGATTGTCCCCAAACTGGGTGCAGAGAGCAAGAAACTCATTGCAGTGAACTAGGTCAGGGGTAGTGTCTGGGGAGTGAATGAAGATCGAAGTTTACCTGGACCTCGGGATGGTGGCCAAGAACTCTCTCCCACAGAGGAAATGACAGTAAACGTAGAGCCAAGCTGCTGGAGCAGCAAACAGAAGCAGACTCTGGGAGGTAGGAGATAAGGTGGACAAACCACAAATTGACAGTCAACAGGTGCATCAAAAAAGGGAGCATAGGTTGGGTGGCTGCACATAGCTGACAAATAGCTCCTGCAATGACTGAGAAGGACGTCTCTCCGGCAGGACAGCAGCAGTTCAGCAGCTTCAGCGTAGAGACACACTACTGGACTGGTGGTACAGAGGGCTCCCGTAGCCAGAAGGAGTCCTTTATGGTGGACCGTGTTAAGATGACGTAAAATAGATGATCGTGCAAATTGGTATACTATACATCAATAGTCCAGTTTCGAGTGGACTAGAGAACGGTACAAGTGGAGGAGAGTGGTCTGATTTGTTCCCCAGGAAGTGCCACTTACTACTTTGAGGACATTGAGTGAGTGGGAACAGCAAGCTGCTAAGTAAGAAATGTGGGAGGGCCAAGAAAGCATCCCGTCGAACACAAGTCCTAAGAATTTCGTTGTGTCAGCGAAAGGAAGGACAGCAGGACCTAGATGAAGAGATGGGGGGAGAAACTCCGTTCACCGCCAAAAGATCATGCAGACTGTTTTGTCTGCCAAAAATTGGAAACCATTGTTAGTGCTCTAAAATTAGAGATGGTCTAGGCACCAAAGCAGAAGTCGCTCGAGGAGACATCCTGTGAGAGCTGCAATAGATGGCGAAGTCATCTATGAAAAGGGAATACCTGGTGGAAGACAGTCGGTAACAGGGTTGACGGCTACTGCAAAGATAGCGACAGTACAGAGCATTGTGTTACACCATTCTCCTGTATAGAAGTGTTCGACAGGGTCAAACCCACACACACCTTAAAAACACGGTTTTTCCAAAATTTTTGAATAAAAATAGGCAGACGAGCCCAGATGCCCCAAGTATGTAACGTTTATAGCGGATGCAGTTCTCCAATGTGGGACGACGTTTGAAGGCGTGAAGAGTACGTCTCCGGGCTCTGATGGTATCATGGCATGCCTCATTCCACCAGGGGACAGGGGTGTGTCGTGATGTGGAAGAGGACCAAGGGATGGAATGTTCTGCAGCCAAGAGAATTGTGCTTGTGAGGTAGTCTACCCTGTCATCAATATAGGAAAAATGATGTTCTGTGAAGGTGGCTAAGGAAGACTAAAGCTGCCAGTTAGTTTTGGAGAGTTGCCAATGTTGTGGACATCAGTAAGCGGATCACACGTAGAAAGTGGTCACTGGAGTGTGTATCCAAAAGGGCCGACCACTCGAGCCGACAGACAAGCTGAGTAGTACAGAGGATTAGGTCCAGATGGGAAAGGGTATGGGTGGAATCAGGAAGGAACGTAGGTTTGCCAGTATTGAGGCAGATGAGGTTTTGATGGTTAAAAATGTCAACTAAAAGAGCTTCACTGGCAGGGGCGAGGAAAGCCCCAAAGGGGATGGTGATCACTGAAAACGCCAACAAGCAGAAATGGAGGAGGGAGCTGATCTATAAGGTGTAGAAGATCAGCCATGACAACAGTTGAAGAGGGTGTGTGGACAGTGCAAAGTGAGAAGGAGAAACCAGGAAACTTAAGGCTAACAGCCACTGTTTGAAGCTGGGTGTTTAAGAGGGATGATGTGGCTGTAGATGGTGTCCCGTATGAGCCAAAATTCCAGCTACAGGGGGAGGTCAAAACATATGGAATTTAAATGAGGAAGATGAAAGTGATCATGGGGGTCGAGTTGTTTCTTGTAAACATAAGACCACCAGAGAGTAGGTTTGCAGAAGCTGCAGTTCTGCCCTATTGGTTTGAATGTCGTGAATGTCCCACTGGATGATAGTCATGAAGTATGGAAAGAGCCTGGAGATGTTATTTCACTGCATCCGTGGTCATTGCTACTCGAGAGGGAGTGACGTCCCCGAGTTCAATAGGGGGCTCGGATGGGGCAAGTGAGGGCAAAGACCCCCTGGGAGGTCATGGTGGCTTATTACTGCGACTTACGCCACTTCTTTTTCTATTTCTCTTCCTTATCTGTGCGACAAGAGGAATTCTTGGAAGTGCTAGACTCCGGTATATCTAAGTCCATGAGGGACTTTGCAGATTTTGGGCTCACAGAGTGTGGATTCTGTGACCGACCTGCATTAGTCTTGTTTTCGAGAGATTGCTGGGGAGAAGGGTTCCAGGATAGAACATTGTCCCCAGCAAGTGCTGAAGAGGGTTTCTTCTCCAGCCGAGGAGAAGGGGAGGCAGAAGGGAGAGGGGGAAGGGGAGGAGGAGGAGGAGGAGGAGGAGGAAGAGGGACAGAGGGGGAAGAAGGAGGGAGTGGGGCAGTAAGGACAGGGGGGCAGGAGGGTGGGCACGAGAGGAAACTGTGGTAACCGCCAGGGAGGAGGAAAGGGGGGGGGGGGGGGGGAATGACGCAATGGAGGCAAAAGTGGATGTTATTGGTAATGGATGGAGACCGTTTAATTTTTTGCGTGCCCAAGAATAAGAAAGATGGTTGAGGGTCTTAAATTACTGAATTTTCTTTTCCTTTCGGAAAACTGAACAATCAACGAGGCGAATGTGGACCACAGCAATTCACGCATTGTGGAGGAGGGATGCAAGGGCTCCCAGCATGAAGGGGGCAGCCACAGTTACCACAGACAGGGTCACTGGTGCACCTGGAGGACATGTGGCCAAAACAGAGGGCTGAAGTGCAGTTTAAGAATCTGCGAGTGGCGTTTCATGTTTGGACATTGGCTGCGGCACTGGTTCCAATTAGCAGTTGCATTCGCGCAGCCAACAACAAATAGCTTTCTCTTTATGGTTTGTAAACAAATCGGCGTATGGGATGTAAAGATCTTTAGATTAAAATATTGGATTTCAATAGATGTGAAATTTGTATTCACATTCTGTAATGTAGATTGAGTGTACTGGCTGTACTATGTAGCAAAAATTATTTTCACCAGTGATTTTAATTGTGGTGATTGCATGACTTTCGCATCCTTTACGAGCGCAATTACTTATACTGAGCGGTTCTGAACCGGAGATTTAGGCGCTACTATGAGACAAAACTTCTTGTATAACATTTGTACCTAACCTTAAAGCTGCGCTGGACTGTTGTTGGTTTTGTAGTTATCAATAGTGTGTTAAAGAAAAGTCTGAAAGTGTGTTCGAAACATCCTTTCCTTAAGCAAGAGATCTGTAGCGTAGCATTGATAAGGTCAGGTATATGTTAAACAATTTTTTTTAGTATGTGAGGCTGCATAGTGCCTGAATCTTGTTCGAAACCGGAACTTCGAGATACACGGATTCTTCCAAATTATGCAGCATCTGGTTTTTTCTTAGGTACAAGAACACTAATTTTAATAACATTCATTATTCACATATTGATAAACAATGGAAAAATTACTGTCGGCATATTACTTGAGAGAGAAACACGTATTTCAATTTACATTACAAGAAATTATTAAATCTGAACGGGAAAGTAGTGCATGTGAAGAAAGGCCAAATTCACAACACATGAATGGAATGTAGAATCTGATTGTGCGTCTTCACCTGCATCTTTCATCACACCATTCCAACATCTACGCATGAAGCACCACTCGCAGACTCAAACCGCACTTTTACCAAACGGAGGCAACGGAACCAGTGCATAGGAGGTGGAATATACGGCTTCACATCACATCGATAGACCATTACCTTTACTTTTTCAGGTAAAGTTTCCCCTTCGAATGCCAAAATGAAGGCACCAGTGTCAATCCGATTACCTTTGGTGCCTCTCTGCATGCGGCGAACGAAATGAATACAGCGCCGTTCCAGGGTTGCCCCGAGTTCCTCATCAGTTTGCAGCAACAGGTCCCCTATGGAAAATAGCTCCTTGGGTCATATTGAGGGGACTGATGAGGTGTGATCGTCGCAGGGATTGCACCCCAATTGCTTGCAAGCTAGTATAGCAGCTGACTGACTGGCAGAAGAAGTGCGAAGGACGACAGAGCTTGATCGCATCTTACTTATTGCCTCTACTTCACCAAATTTATCTTCTATGTTTCCCACGAAGAAGAGAGGCTTGGTAGCAGTGAACATATCCCCGTCTGTCCAACAACAGACTACGTATCTTGGGAATGGTTTCGCACCTGATCGACGGGCATGTCTCTCACCCCATGGAGTAGCCAAGATGGTAAGGCCGTGAAAAAACAGGAACCAAGCAAACTATTCCTCTCTCTAGAGAACTTGTTCGCCGGAGAACGGCCAGACCCCCCCCCCCCCCCCCAGGTGTGTTATGTGCAAGAAGTCCGCACCGATACCACCCACTTCAAACAGGGGTTTTCCCTATGGGCACCACCTAGACACAGAAATACCCATCTGCTTTTATGGACATTGCTGGGAGTCCTCATACCGCAGGGGGTAGGTATCTACTCTTAGGGCTACATGGGGAGGTGACAGCTCAGGTATCGGCAGTGTGATCCCTATGTGTTAAGGGGGCTCAGCCAAAAGGGTACATAACAGCCCCACCACACGGACTGGCTACAGGTGCTGGCGACCTAACTGGGAGGGTGCTGTAACGAGGGATGGAAAGGGAAGAGCAAGGGAGGGAAACTCGTGCAGCAAGGGCTAGGTTGGGAGTTCTTCCCCGATCGACTCACACTACGATGGAAAATTTCGCGAGGGAAGTCAAACCCCAAAGGGGACTGAACTGGGCCAAAAATTGGGAATATGCAAAGGAAGCCAAAGTGCTAAACCATCAGAGTCATGGGAATAGCCAAGATGTTGTAGAGAGAAGCACCTAGAGAGGGGGAGCGAGTGGGGTGTGGGAAGGAGTTAGGATGATAGGTAGGGGGGACGGGGAAAGGAAAAGCAGCTTGGGAGGATAAGAAGTAAGGCTGCAGTGGTGTGGGGACCCGTGCGCACCACACAATACCCACAAAAGAGCTGTGGGCCCCTGGGGAGAGGTGCAAACATAGAGCCATTCTTACAGTAGGTATGGTAGATGACTGTGCACAATCGATATGCACCATCATGTAAGCTATTCTTTCCCAAATGGCCTACACCTGAGCTGTATAATTTTGAGAAGTGGATGTCAAACCCTACACCATAAATAGTTAAACCAAAATGTGGAGGGAAATATAACAAAATAGTCTAAAACTGATGGCTTCAAATAACTAGCCAACATCAAATCTTGGCTATCAACCCCTTTGTCCTTATGACAAGCCAGGAAAACTGGGTAGTTCTAAGCCCCAAACGTGCATGGGGAGGTACAGGAAGGAAATGTGAATG
Source organism: Locusta migratoria (assembly GCA_026315105.1). Lineage (NCBI taxonomy): Eukaryota > Metazoa > Arthropoda > Insecta > Orthoptera > Acrididae > Locusta > Locusta migratoria. The sequence goes on along the minus strand of CM048745.1, from coordinate 581,479,192 downwards.
CATATAAAGTATTAAAGGACTAGATCAAAGTGTGCCAATGCTATGACACCATGTTGAATCAATGAACATTGCACAAATAAATTTGTAATTACTACTACAGGAAAGAAGCATATAATTACAAGCTACCCACCTTTGAGGATTATATCAGGCTGCGTATTTTCTAGTTCTAATGAGCATTTGTACTCTGTTATTGCTTTCTCCTTTTGGCCAAGAGCTTCCAGAACTTGAGCGAAAAGTTTATGACCTGCCGCCGAATCTTCACGCACAGTCAGGTAACTGGAAATGTAACGCCTTGCAGATTCATAATCCCCAACTTGATAGTAGAGCTTGGCAATATTGTAGCACCGCAAATTCCTCTGCAACAAAAACAAGGGAAGGGGAAATGATTAATGTTAATATCAACTACAATAGCTCCAAAAGAGCCGAAAATATGTGAGGCAGGTTAAAACTATTCTGCTCCTTTCCTAATATATGATGTTGCCTGTACTAATTCCGACATACAGTAATATACATGGCTGATCATTGGACACTGCCCATTTACTTATTTAATGACATTTTCTGTTGGGTAAAACCAACACTAAGACTAATGTGCAAATGTCAAGGTTTCAAAAACAAGTAATCACACTTCTATATGTTACATTACATGGCACATTTTACAAATAATGTAAATCATGATGCCTGTATACCATTTACTGAGCACTGTACTGCAGAGCGAGTTAACTTCCAAAATGTGCTGGAAGTATTTTGAGGCTATTGTTATATTTCATAATGAACTTGTAAGCCTACACCTGTAGCTATATCCGATGCTACTGCCATATTTCTTAATTTTTAAGAGCTGTCAGAGAATCTACACAAATCAAGAAAAAGGTTAACATCCATTAAACAAAAGTTAAAGAGAACACAAAAAATCAATTCTGTTCAGCTAAGCCCACTGTGTAGCAACCTCATTCAATGAGGATTTCCTCTAATACCCTACATGAATGCAAACCTGCACCCTACTGTCAGTCCACTCTCTCACCAACCAAGGCTCAGAAACAGCTTTCAAATTGATATTTTTAAGTTTAAAGACAGAGTTTACTATGAAGTTGACTTGTTCCCAATCGCTATTCCCAACTCGCTGTGAATCTGAGTTTCAATGTGGTAAAATTTGATATTTGTTGCTTGGTTTAGTACTTCCAAAATAAATCTTAATTGCCAATTGAGGAGTTTGATGGACTATGGACGTAAATTCGGAAAGTGGATTTCCCGTAAAAGTGAATTGAAGATTTGGGAGTTTATATAGTACCGGTGTTGAAAAACAATTATATTTCAAAGTATGTTATTATTCTGCACCTGACAATACTTTTAACAAAAAGAATAATTACTTAAAACTGCAGATATTTCTTCTATCTGTAGTACATTATTCAGAATATAATGAGCAGTTTATGCAGTTTATCAATCAAATCGTGATATCTAAACCATAATGACAAACGATTTCAAACATTATTATTATTATTATTATTATTATTATTATTATTATTATTATTATTGTCTAATTAAACTGTACAACAAAAAATCTGTATGTTCATGACCATTATAGTTTATGTTTCTGTTCAATTGCAGTGGCTTCTTCGATGTTTACTCTCTAAGTTTTTCCATACCAGCCTTTTACTGTATCAAGAAGGAAGCCTAAGAGGTCTTGAATGTTCCACACTTAGCTGCTGCTACAGTTGATTTCTCTATAATTAATGACCAAAATGAAGTATCTTCATGGAGTCTTGTTGATTTCTTAATGAATGTAAATGGTAGACAACATTCAAAACAGGAATTTGAAGCACCAATTGTGCCTCACTGAAAAAGGACATCCTCACAAACAACTGCAACTGGAGAGAAAATATCCCATGGCCTTGATTCAAGTAATCACAGTAATTTATTCTTCCAATCTTTAATAATCTCACTTCTGCCAATTACTTGAAATGGCTCTAGTTTCTCCCTGCATTGATTAAAGGCCATTCCTTTCTTTTCTATGTAGCTTTTATCTATTATTTTGGCGCATAAAGTCTTTTTCCCATTCATTATCACTCACTCAAAAATAACACGCAACGTAACACAAAAAACTCATCTCACAGTCAACACAGAAGGTTAGAACTGCCTGTCATCCACTGCCTTCTTAATACGATTCCTTAGACTACACTAAAGATATCGAGCTGAAATTTTCAGAGTGGAGGTATTTATTTAGTACTGACAGAAAATTAGCATAAAGCCAATTACACCCACACCCCATCACACTCCCCAATTATGAAAAGTACATGGAATTTGTATTTTAAACTACTAATAAATATGAAAGCAGGCATTATTTTTGCCTGCAACTGGAAAGGAGCCATGATTAAATCCTAATTTAGGTGATGGTAGTGTCTTTTTGACATTCAATTGGCATCGCAAGGCAGCAAATGAGCAGTGTCATCGAGAGAGCCAAGGAAAATGCGATTTATTTCGTGAACAACACAACAATGTTTGTGTAAATGTTTTTGGCATAAATTCGTGACTTCATAGATGGAAGTAAGTCACTGTTCTTGACAAGTGGTGGTGTGAATCTGTAATGACATGAACATTTCTTACAGAACAGAAAAACATTCTTGACAGTAAGTGGTGTTTCTTACTAATTTTGGTTGAATTTCTACATCAATATGATTGCTGTAACTGTCACTATCACTATGGAAGATATTTGGTAAAGTAAATTCTATTTCCTTCCCGTAGCTTTCAGTGGAAAGTATTGTAAATGTTAAGGAATCTATATTACTGACAAATTGACTGCAGTTAATTTTCGTAAATAAAAAAGAACTGTTACACCCATATAATGATTGGTTCTCAATGTATTTTTCTGTAGAGCGACAGTGACAGTTGAAGTAATGACATTTTTACAGAAATTCAAAGAAGGAAAAACACACACACACACACACACACACACACACACACACACACACCACCCCCCAACTATTTTCTGCAAGTGTTTCACTATTCTTCTGTAATAAATATTCACGTCAATGCAGATTCACACTACAATTCGTCAAAAACAATGACTTATTTCCTACATGAATGTCACAAATTTACGCTAAAACATTTACATGAATAACACAGTTTTTACAAAATAAGATTGGACTCATTTCCATTTGCTCGATCAGTAACATGTCTCTTTGGCTGCCTTCCAAAACGAATAACTGAACATCAAAAAGCCTTCACCTACAATAGGATTTAACCAAAAGCAACCACAAAGAATAATTTTTGTGAATAAAAAAATTTACAAGTTGATTGTAAGTCCCTTAAGAAATTTCATTTCTGAAGGCCCAATCCATCTCCAGACAGGCAGGGTAAGCTGGTTCATCGTCTCCGATTTTCCTCAAATTTGGATATGTTATTCTAGAAGCAAAATTAACAGACACTTATTTTTTCCATTTTGCCCAAAAAAAATTTTTGGGCTGAGTTACAGGGGGTCAAAGTTTTGACTAAGTCACACACAATTTCCTCCGTGGCACGCTCAAAATTACTATAAAGTGCAATATTTTGGGAACTAATAGGAATATTTCAGATTTGTTTTCAGTTTCTGAAAGGTAAAAATGTCAGGAATCTTTTGGATTAAAGATTATTGTTCTATTAGTGACAGGTATCTTGCTAAAAAATAATTTCAAAATCGCAAAATTTAATTTTAAAGTCATTTTTCTCAAAAACCCCAGCATTAAAAATTCTGAAATTTTGTATCAAGGAGGAGACATACATAGAGTATAAAAGCTCCAAAGGATTTTTCAGGATCTTACCTACTTTTCATTTTATTACATATTTACTGTTCGGTGCATTTCCTTAGATATGTATGGATAGGAATTTCGAATTTTCATTCTGGTAATTTTTTTTTCTCTTATTTTCAAGCCACAATATTGTTTACCAGACAACAATTAGGAAGGAGTGTTTGACCATTGTTGGACTTGAGTGTGAAAATAGTTGAGTCTACTTTTTGACATGCGACTAGAAGATTTTCAAGCCAGTGCAGTTGTAGATATTTAGTTACTTGCAGACAGGAAAAGGCAGTGTATAATGGCTAGTTTGCTTTCTGGCGACAGAATTAGGTGTGCAGATTACCTAAAAACGCATAAGAAAGTTCAATATCAGAAAAAAGGAAGTGGTTCACCATTTGTTAAAGTTGGTGTTTTAGCTGCACACCTGGAACAGCACTATGAAAATGTATCACAGGAACATTTTTTTGTGCAAAAAGTGTCACACTGAACATTTAAGGAAATGTGAAGAAGCTGCATCTCAGCATCAGCATCAACATGTTCAAGTACCCCCAGACAATGATGCAGGCAATGGTGATAATGCTGAAGAGGAATTTGTGGAGAGCGAAACTAAATTAAGTGAAATAAATAAAAGTGCAGAGCAGCTGAATGTCACTCCTATTAAAAAACCATACAATGTGAAAGTTCCTCACCAAACAAAGTATTTGCTACGAAAACGGAAAGAATTACAGAAAGCAACAGAAGAATATGTAAGTGCAAAGTTAGCAAAAATTTATAAAGTTCCTGTTTCAGCACTACAAACAGATTCATCACCTGATGACAGTGGTTGTGGGAAATGCTAACAGTTTTCAGACAACATACAGACAGCTCTTGCAAGTGTTAAGTGTTATAATGAAAAGGTGAGACTTCTAACTCTTCTGCCTGGAACTATGTCAAGGAACGAAATCCTGTAAGCTTTTCCTGTTGTAACAAAGCATATGGTTGATAAAGCAAGGAGTGCTATAAAAGAAAAGGGTGTGTATAGTGAACCAGATCCCTATGCAGGCCATCCACTTAGTCCACACGCTGTAAGATGTGTTTTGGCTTTCTATCTTGAAGATGAGCTGGATTGTTCAAGGCAAAGTGCCAACAAGAAGGATGCCAGAACTGTAATTGAAAATAATGAGAAAGTTGTTAAAGTGAAGCGTTATTTGACAAGAAGCATTCAAGAAATATACAGAATTTTTACAGAGAAATATCCACATATGAAACTTGGAAGAACCTCATTCTATGCTCTACGGCATCCATGGGTGATACCTCATCCCCAAAAAAAAAAAAAAAAAAAAAAAAAAAAACAGCTGCCTCTGTATTTACTGTGAAAACTTTCAGTTATGCATCACTGCAATAAAGCATGCCAGGCATGATACCATTAGTGTGGAAAACCTGAAGCAATTGGTATTGTCACTTGTTGTTTGTGATACCAACAGTCAGAGTTGTGCCTTTCAAGAGTGTGCTGAATGTACAAGGGAAGATGGCATTACATGTGAGACTATTGGATTTGAAGACACCATTGATGAAGACATCACCTTTGCATTGTGGGAGGGAAATGACCTTATCAAGAAAACCTCTTCAATGGATCATTTTATTGGTGTGTTGGCTCACTGGACCATTAAAGCTGTTGTCCATTTGAAAATTAAGGATATTCAGTGGCAAGGCATTCAAGAAGAAAAACATCTAGTTAAAAATTCTGCCAACCACCTGTTCCTGCACTGCGATTTTGCAGAGAATTGGACCGCTATATTGCCAAATGAAATCCAGTCATACCACTGGCAAAATCCACAAGTGAGCATCTTCACTGCAGTGTGCTACTTCAATGGTACAACTAGAAGTTTTGGCATGGTGTCAGATGATAGCTCGCATTCACAGATATAGAAGAAGAAATGATGAAAGAAGGAGGCCAAATTGAAAGTATCACCATCTTGAGTGACTGTGCAGCATCACACTTTAAAAATAGATATCAGTTGTTTGAACTTACCAAAGCTTCAGTAAACAAAAAATGGATTTTCACTGCAACAGGTCATGAAAAAGGACCATGTGATGGAGTAGGAGGTGCTTTGAAGCACATTGCAACTGTTCACAATTTGTCTCATGGCAGTACAGAAGTTATAAAGAATGCATCACACTTTGCTGATACAGTTAAAAAATGTACCTCTTCCATCACTGTGAAAGTCTTACCAAAAGAAGCAAGAGTAGAAGAATTTCGTCAAAGGAAGTTACAGGAATGGCAGTGTGTCCCTGCAGTCAGAGGTATACAGAAAAGCCATGTATGGTCTTTCATTGGGCACAGTGGTGAGACTTTGATATCCAAAACATCAACCATAGTCCAAATGTTATTCGCTTCAATGAGACAATAAAGATGGATAAACACTTTAGTGAAACACCCTTAAAATTTAGTGCCCTGGAGAGAGGGACATTTATTGCTTGTGTGTATAATAGTAATTGGTGGGTAGCAGAAGTCACTGAAGTGTGTACTGAATTAGAAGAAGTGACTTAACTTTTTGTTGCCTCATGGTCCCTCCCAGGGGTACAAGTTCCCTGACAAAAACAGACAAAAAGAACTCTCTTGTTCTGTGCCATTGAGAAATATTTTGAAGGTTATATGTGCACCTGTGCCAACAGGTTCCTCTGGACACCTCCAGGCGATCTCTAGGGAAGACACTGTGGATGTGGAAAGGATTTTCTCTCTTCACAATTATTTCTGAAAGTAGGCTTAAAATGGTGTTTTATTATGTTACCTGTTGTACAATAAGCCTAGTTTTCTGTGAAAAAGTTATATACTTTAGTGTAATGGTTATGAAAAGTGAGCCGAACAGTAAATATGAAATAAAATGAAAAGTAGGTAAGATCCTGAAACATCCTTTGGAGCTTTTATACTCCATGTATGTCTCCTCCTTGTTACAAAATTTCAGAATTTTTGATGCTGGGGTTTTTTGAGAAAAATGACTTTAAAGTTAAATTTCGAGATTTTGAAATTATTTTTTAGGAAGACACCTGTCACTAATAGAACAACAATATTTAATCCAATAGATTACTGACAGTTTTACCTTTCACAAACTGAAAACAGATCTGAAATATTCCTATTAGTTCCCAAAATATTGCACTTTCTAGTAATTTTGAGCTTGCCGCAGAGGAAATTACGTGTGAGCTAGACAAAACTTTGACCCTCTGTAACTCTGACCAAACTTTTTTTTTGGGAAAAATAAAAAAATACGTGTCTCTTAATTTTGCTTCTATAATAACATATCCAAATTTGAGGAAAATCAGAGACTATGAACCAGCTAATTCTCACTTTGCTGCCTGAATTGAGATGGATATGGCCTGAAGTAAATGCTGTTAATTTTGTAGTAAATAGTATTTTCAGACAACATATCAACAAATTTAAATCAAATACAGTAAAAACCCCAGTTAAACTCAGATCGACTGAAATCTGGCTTATACGAACTGTCACCAACAATCGTGAACACTACCTGCAGCTTAAAATCTAGTCCTAGTCCTTACCACATCACTTTGACTCAACTTTCTTGATTAACATCCTTGTTGACAAAGCAATTATCCACGTGTGATACAGTGGATTTCTTCTACTTGGCATTACAAAACATTTACAAATGTTCAACTGCTCCTACATTGTGTACTGAATGAAGGTACAAATGTCATTGTGTAATTTACATTCAACAAAATTGATATGCTTTTGATAGATGGGGCTACAGGTGAGATTGTTTAAATTATGCATGTTCAAAGGTACAAATTTTTTTAATCACATCAACGTAGGTAGAGGAGGAATGTATCTATGGTTTACAGAGGAGAAGAAAACTTTTTCGGATGTTTACTTATTAACACTGGAAAAAAATGTTTAAATGTTTGTACACTGTTGAGTCCAATAGATTTACAAACTACTCAAGGTAAACTAACCTAATGACAACCCCCCCCCCTTAAACAAACAAACACACACACACACACACACACACACACACACACACACACACACACACACACACACACACACACACACAGAGAGAGAGAGAGAGAGAGAGAGAGAGAGAGAGAGAGAGAGAGAGAGAGAGAGAGAGAGAGAGAGAGAGGGGGGGGGGGGGGGGGGAGGACTTTAACCCTGATGGGGAGCAACCGCACACTCTGCAGCAAGGCATCTTAGACTGTTTGGCTACTCCACTGCGACTTAACACTGGAAACAAAGAAATCTTGGTTGCTGGTGACTTTAATACAGATTTTCTTATTCATTCTTCCAGTAAACATTTACTGTAGTCAGTAACATTGTTCTTCAATCTAACGCTTACTGTGAAGTTTCCAACTACAATAACAAAACCATCTAGGACAGCCATGGATAATATTTTTATATACAAATCAAAGGAACAAAATCACATCATAAAACCAGTAACTAATAGCCTATCAGATCATGATATGCAGCTTCTTTTAGGTGGAGATTCTAAGCAGATTATGAAGACTGCTAAATTTACATATAAGAGAGTAGCCAATCCAGCAAAAATTGAGAATTTTAGAAAACTGCTCAAACATATGAATTGGAAAGATGTATATACTGTAGTGCTCATGGCATGAATGAAAAATATAACATTCATAAATACTGTCAGTATTTTGTTTGAGAAATGTTTTCCTCTAAAAGTAACGCAAATCCATAATAAAACCATGGATTACACAAGGAATAAAGATTTCATGCAAGACAAAAAGGAAACTGTATCTATCAGCTAAGAGTAGTTCCAATGATGACGACTTAACTAAATATAAGGAATACTGTAAAAACATTAAAAACTTAATTCCAGCCGAACAAATGCACTGTGAGAGAAACATAGCAAAATCTAACAACAAAATAAAAGCAATATTGGACATAGTGAAAGAGGAGACTGGTAGAAACAGAAAGGAACAGGAGCAGATAGCATTAATTAGTAACTGATGGGCATAGTGTGGCAAATCTATTTAACAAGTACTCTATATCTGTTACTGATAGTATGGGATTGTCAGGATCAGTAAATAATGTCCTTGAATATTTGAAACTGGCATTTACAAATAACTTCAGGAACATGTATGTGTCATTCACTCCTCCACAAGAAATAACTTCCATGATAAAATCTTTAAAAACAAAGCAATACAATAAAATATCAACAAAGTTAAGCATGCTCTTGTGAATTTAGCACAATTAAGTTATTTATTTAACCAGTCTATTATGACTGGAACATTTCCTGATGGTGCGGATATTAAACCTCTATTCAAAAAACGAGAAGGGGTTGCCATCAAACTACAGACCAATTTCACTTTTACCGGCATTCTCAAAAATTCTAGACAAGGTAATTTACAAGCAGCTTCTCAACCACCTAACCTCAAATGACATATTGTCTAGAACACAATTTGTATTTCTGGAAGGTTCTGATATCGAGAAGGCTATTTACACCTACAGTGAGTATCTACTTAATTCATTAGATAATAAATTACAAGCAACAGGTATTTTCTGTGATTTATCAAAGGCATTTGATTGTGTGAACCGTAACATCCTTTTGAGTAAATTAGAATTCTATGGTGTCATGGGAATTGCTGCAAATTTGTTCAAGTCGTACCTTGCTAACAGGAAAAAAAGGGGTGTCAGTGTGAGGGACTAGTGAATTAACCCAACAGTCATCATCAGATTGGGAAGAAATTACAAGGATCCATCTTAGAGCCACTGCTTCTCCTTGTGTACATTAATGACCTCATCAGTAACACTGCCAGAAGCAGATTTTGTTTTGTTTGCAGATGATACAAGGATTGCAATAAAAAGTACGCCAAGCATAGTTATAGACAGGCCTGCTAATGATATTTTCATGAACATTAATAAATGGTTTAAAGACAACTCACTGACATTAAACTTTGAAAAGACTCACTAAATGCAGTTCAGAAAATGCAAGAGAGTCCCATCCAGTATATGCATAAAGTACTAACAAGAGCAGATAGAAGAGGTTGACAGTATAAAATTCCTGGGATTACAACTTGATGATAAATTCAGTTGGGAGGAGCACACCACAGAACTGTAGAAATGCAATACGAGTGGTATCAGATGCTGGAGACAAAATAAAAAAAAGCTTGCATACTATGTTTACTTTCATTCCATGTCACATGGTATAATATTTTGGGTTAACTTTTTAAGTCAAGCAAAAGTTTTCAGAGTCCAATAGCGTGTAATAAGTATTATTTGTGGTGTAAATTTACAGACATCCTGCAGAAGCCTCTTCAAAGAACTGGGTATATTAACTACTGCCTCTCAGTATATTTATTCCTTAATGAAATTTGTCATAGTTATATATCTCTTTTCCCAACAAACAGCTCAGTTCATACCTACAATACTAGGAACAAAAAATGATCTCCACAAGGACTTAAAAGCACTTTAGTTCAAAAAGGGGTCCACTACTCAGGAACACATATTTTCAATAATTTACCAAGAAGTATAAAAAAAATTAGCAACAAATAAAGATCAGTTTATGAGGAGCCTAAAAGACTTTCCAGTGGCCAACTCCTACTACTCCAGTGGCGAATTCTTAAATAGAACCAAATGATGCATGTACCTGTATTCATACTATTAGTATTATTATTTTATCAGCTTGTAAAAATTATGTACCTGTATTAGTAATATTATATTATCAACTTGTCTTTTTCTTTTTGTGTTCCACGTCCACAAGGATCACCTCAACGAGGATCTAAGTAATGAACCAACTAATCAAATCTAACAAACATACCATAAAACAAGTGAACAGGAAAACATACATCGACCTACTGGTAACCCTTGGAACAAAAACAACAAAATGAACAATTTGACTCCCAAAAAGTAATTAACGATACTAATATCATAGTTCTGGATTGAGTGAGTAGCTGGTACATAAATCTAATTATCCCTAAAATATAAATATCCAATGCATAACTGTGTATATTTTTCATAATATGTAGGTTATATATTTTAAAAAAATTGTTAAGTGCCACAGAATTTTACACAAGACATACATTATTGTACAATATATTCAACCTGAATTAATAGAAACTGTGTGTGTACCACTCATATTGTGCAAAATTGTGTTCAACTTCGTACTTGGCCACAGTTTGTAGGTCACCATTCATCCTACTTGACAGTTGTGCAGTGACTGCAGCAGAGCTTGTATACGACATGGCTGCTTTAACAGGTGACCTCTCTTTGACGATACAAAATAAGCCTGTGATAGGACTGAAGAAGGAAGTGCTGGGTGAATGGAAGGGAAAGGTCTTGCACATGGATCTACCATAGGGGTATGTTATCTCTGGCAGAGAGTTTGGATTGAGTGTAGCATAGGGATGAAGAAAGATGATGTGAAGGTTGGGTAACCAACAGAACAATACTTTAGGATTGGTCATGTAGATCTTGGGTATGAAGTAGAGGTCTGCAAATCGCCGGTTTCGCTCGCTCGTTCTCGGTCGAGTGCGCAACGCTCGTCTGTGGCGCGGCGAGTGTGTACGCTCGGAGCGAGCGTGTTGACACTCGAACGAGGCTGCGTGGGACGGGGCGGGCAGAGGCCGCACAGCGCTTTGCTGCCACTCTACTCACAAGGAAACCTATCCAAGTCACTCTCCGATTTTTATGAAATTTGCGTATAATACAGGAAAAAGGATGGGACACGTATTTGTTTTAGCGGCAGAAAAACATAGTTAAGGGGTGAAACGGTCCCTCCAAAATTGTCGCTAAAATAGAAACATAGCGATAACTTAGAATCTAGTGAAGTGATTTTAATGATTTTTGGTATGAAAGTATCTTTTGATAAAACACAAATTTCATAGATTCAACTTCGATTAAATGAAAACAATTTTTTTGAGCACAACAAATTTGTCACTTGAGGGGTAGATCCCCCCCCCCTAATTGTCACTTCCCCTGCAATGTACCTAGGCCGATCTCTTACCCCGCCAGTCCGAAAACATGCAGTTCATTCTTTTTACTGGTGCACCCGGGTGACATTCTTCAGACGGCCCTAAATAAATATAAAACAGATATCACTGAAACACAAGGAGCACCATAAATTCGTACAGCTGTGTAAACTGAACAATTGGAATAAGAGGATTTAAAACAGGTACAAGATATATGAGCATTAGACCAGCATATGACCCTGACGACGGAAGAAAGGGCGGATCCTATGTATTGTACAAAAGCTTGCATGCGTTCTTTATTATGTAGATAAGAAAGACGACAGTGGCAGTGGGGTTATCTGAATGTTGCAATTGGAAAAATTCCCGTTCAGCACTAACTTGGAAATGGTAGAGGCACAGCAACCACACACAGTGCCAAATGCTACGGGAATATGTGTTAATGGGGTGCAACAGAGAGATGCACAAACCTAACCTAACGGGTGTACATCAATATAGGAGTATTTAATATCAATATAAAAGACGCACAAAGTATTCCAGGACTTGAGAGTGATTAGAGGAATGGATATTAAATACAATTATTTCCTCGTTAAGACGGCATGTTACACCTACCACTAAACAGGCACTAACAGTCCACAAAATGGGAACAAGAAAGAAAGATAACGGATAACTCATTTAGTAAATGATCTTAGCACAGAAACTTTATATTAATCACGTATAATAACTTGTATGGTAAAGTACAAAATGCGAAACTGAATGGCTAGTTCAAGTGGATCGAGAGAACAGCTTTCGAAGCACCCGGGAAAGGAAACAATTCCAAATTTCGCAGTCAGGATGTATTCTCTAGCATCTAATTTGCTCCTGGCACTCACCTTGGACTCGAGTGGCGCTGCGGTACGTGACAGTGGCGAGCGGGCAGCGTGGACGGTCGGGCCAATCGAGCGTGCCCCGCTCGAACGAGCGTGGAGGAAGTCGAGCGTAGCCACACGCCTTGCCGCAAGCTGCAGTGCCGACACCTACCGGACTGTCATAGAATGACGTGTATCACGCGATTCGAGCGAGCAATCGAGCGAGGTGCAGACCTCTAGTATGAAGTACCTTGTATTTTAGGGCACGGTGATATTTAAAAGTCTGAAACGATTTGGTTTCGTTGTTCCCATGCAGGTTCATAATGGGCGCCAAAGCTGGGCCAGCTATGAAAGCCGTGCCATATACCAGTATTGTTGCAATCAATTCAGAGTTCACTATGTTAGTTTTCATACCATCAAGCTGTCCCTTCCAAAGATTGTTCCTGCCAAACTGTGGCTAAGAACAAAGTTGACCATCTATTTCAATAGCTGCTTCACAGCCAAGGTCATCTCGATGCTTCCTGGTACTATCTAATTGTCTGAACTAAGGAGATAAAAGCTTTCATTACTCAGGAAATCACACAGGCCTTAACTTCTGACAACTTTGTTCCCCACACCCTCTGCCAACATTTCCATCACTTTCCCGTAACTCTTCACCACTTCATACTGCACCTTCACTTACCACAGGCCCCAATACCTCATACACTTTAGCTGTCCACCTACCCACCCTTTTAAGCCTCCCACCACTCCCCTTAACTACCTACCCTACCCTACAGGAGGAGGGGCTGTGTAACCATTCCCTTCCACCAGGTTCTTCTCTCTCAAACTTGACTGCTCAGTGCTGTCACAGTATCGCTGCAGCCTACCAAATATTTGCTTTTTTTGTATTGCAACTTTTAGTTAAGTTGTTTGGAACAATGAATGTCTATACTTTCCTGGCCATCAGCAGGTTTGGTGACAAAATTAGTCGTTTTCAAGAATGTTCACAATTTTTATTAATGAAGCATCAGCTACAGATGGCATGGAAAATAATGACATTGCTTAAGTAATCAAAGATGGGCGAAACTGCAGGACTGTTGTTTGCAATGAAATGTGAGATATCTATTACCATCATAATAAAAATCTGAACTACTTTTGGTAGAAGTAGACACAAAAAACCCAGTTTCTAAAGTCTGTGCTCAAGTACAATAAAATTTGTAGTGTACATTGTAGCAAGCTATCAATTACTTTAAAAATATTATCACTGTATTTAGTTTAAGAAGATAATATTTTGATATTTTAACTACATTTCTGTATATTATAATTTAATTTCTATTTGTTACAAATAGGATTAGAAATGAAGGGCCAAAAATCAAGGATCATTGGTACCTCTATTTGATAAAGGTGTGCGTTGTAAAAATGGGGCTCTTAATGAAAAAGAAGAATCAAGATTGTTTTAAAAGAATAAATACAATAGCATGGATGTCATATTTATATTTTTCTATTTTTTTTAATTTTAAATTATGCACTTACAAAAAATTGTTTCAAAAGTATAGCAGTTACTGTGGAAAGAGGAGGGGGAAAATTCTGAATTAGAATTCAATCTGTTTTGTGCATCATGAGAAAGATAATAAAAAATGATGTCTTCCCCCAGCTCTAGATCAATTTGGGCAGATCCTCAGGTGACTGTTTCAAACATCTGTTCACACTTTTTACCAATATTTGACAATTGCACATACAGACATTTCAGGGGAAAAAAAGCATATTTCAACTCAGCACATTTGAGCAAAATCTAAACTGTTGACATGAAAGTCTTAACCCTATAATGCATGAATAGTTGAAGCTATAAAAACTACCACAATTAATATATAGTGAGTAAATATTAAGAAAAAATATTTTTTTAATTTTTTCTTAAAATTATTATGCACTACTAGCAACAAACTGCTCATAGCAGGTCAGCTATAGAGTGCTTCCATGATGTACCCAATGCAGTAACCTCACAATTGTGCCACTGATCTTTTCATAAAGTATCTCTTAATGTAACAGTAGTACATTATTGACTACTTTTACATGGCAAAAGAGGTATACTACAGTAAACACACGTTATGAGTAACTCAATGGAGTTAACTGTCTAAGTGATTCAGCAACACTCTGCAACTTCTAATTTCTGTGAGGTGCTTCTTGCATATGTAACAGTATGTATAGAAGCAGCTACAAATGAATTTGTGGCAAAATGTTTATCAGTTTGAGAGAAAATGGAAAAAATAGGTATGTAGCTAATCAGCTACACTATGTATGAAAGGGTTAATAAACATGTGCCGATTTGACGTACAGTATTGCATACAAATACACTGAAAGAGTCAAAGAAATTGGTACAGGTGCCTAAAATCTAGTATGGTCCCATGGGCATGCAGTGGACCCTACTAAAGTCTGAAGTAGAGCTAAAGGGAATTAACGCCACACATCCTGCAGGCTTCCTATGAAAGTACGAGGGGGTGGAGATTTAACAGCCTGTTGCAAGGCATCGCAGTAATGTTCATGTCTGTGGAGTTTGGTGGCCAGTGGAGGTGTTTCAACTCAGAAGGGCGATCCTGAAATCACTCTGTAGCAATTCTCAGTGTGGGTGTGTGTGTTTTATTGTCCTGCAGGATCTACCCAAATCTCTCGGAATGCACAATGGACTTTAATATATGTAGCTGGTCAGCCAAGATGAATATGTAGAAGTCATCTGTAAGGGTCATATCTTTATAGATATGACATACAGTGCCGACATACAGTGTCCAACAATTCATGTGGTTGTCTCCATAGCCGTAAACATCCACTCAATACAATTGGAAACAAGACTCAGACGAAGCAACATATTTTCAGTCAACAATCCAATATCACTGTTGATGGGACCCAGCAAGGCACAAAGTTTCGTATAACGCAGTTGACATGTACCCAAGTGCGGTTTCAGCTCCAAAAGCCCAATCGATCATGTTTTGTAGAATGGTTCACTCACCAACACTTTTTCGTGGTCTGGTAATTAAACCTGCAGCAATTTGAAGAGAATTGTTTGAAGTGAGAGGAGTCCAAGCCTTCTGCATTCATTGTTAGTCCCATTCTTGCAGGATCTTTTTCAGGCCATAGCAATGTCAGAGACTAGATGTTTTACCACACTCAATATCTCTCAAATGATCATAAAGGAAAATTCCAATTCATTGCTATCTCTTGTGCACCAACACGACACCATGTTCAAACTCATTCGAGTCATGATAACCTCCAGTAACAGTAACCAATCTAACAACTGTGCCAGACATCTGCTGTCATATAGGCATTGCTGGCCACAATGGTGCCCTCCAAGTGTTTATATACCTCTGTTTGTGTACGCAAGTCTATACCAGTTTCTTTGGCTCTTCAGGATATATTACTGTAATAAAAATCTTATTCAATCTGTACACTGAGCAAACTGAAGGAATACAAGGATAAATTTGGAGAAGGAATTAAAAGTTCAGGGAGAAGAAATACGAACTTTGTGATTTGCTGATGACATTGTATTTCTGTCAGACAGTGGAATAGCTTGAACAGCAATTTAATGGAATGGACAATTTCTTAAAAGGTAGTTATAAGATGAACATTAACAAGAGTAAAAAAAATGGTAATGGAATGTTGTCCAAGAAATTCAAGAAATTCTGAAGTAATTAGACGAGTTATTTGGTTACAAAATATCGGTTGATGGGTTAATGGGACCGAACAGCTAGGTAATCAGTTCCATGACCTCTGTATGGAGTACAAGCCAGGATGAGGTCGTCTAAGACCATGACAGACAGTAAAATAGAGGAACTAAAAAGGAGGGGGGGGGGGGTGTCAAAATCAAGTAGAACAGGACTAAAATCAATAGAAAAAGCGGGATTCTGCAAGGAACGTCACGACAAATGGAGAATCCCCGTTAATTACAGACACAGGAGAACAGTGTATGCTCCTAAATGAGAAGCCTAAAAATGTAAACATGGAAACAACCATAAAACCA
Source organism: Locusta migratoria (assembly GCA_026315105.1). Classification (NCBI taxonomy): domain Eukaryota; kingdom Metazoa; phylum Arthropoda; class Insecta; order Orthoptera; family Acrididae; genus Locusta; species Locusta migratoria. Next base: position 581,462,672 of record CM048745.1, on the reverse strand, counting down.
TAAACCAACGGATAAATGCAAGAACTCTGTCAGCTATCCATGAATCATTCGCCAAAACAGAGGGCAATGAGTGCGGAATTCCATATTTGGCACGGGGCGGACATTCCACTAAGATATGAGCCACAGATTGTAGGGCCCCACAACCACAATGCGTGGGAAGCTCATTACGCAAAAGAAAACCATGGGTCAGCCTGGAGTGACCGATGCGGAGATGGAAAAGGACAGTGGATTCCCTTCGAGAAGGGTGTAAGGAAGAACTCCAAGCTGCAGTGGTCGACTTTATGGAGCATCGTTTATTAGACAGAGCAGTAGCCTGCCAGTTGTTGTTCCAGTCCTCATCTGCACCTTCAAATCTGCACCAGGAGTAACCCAGGGGAAGGGAGTTTCAGCTACTCTAGCCAACTGGTCAGCCTAGACACTTCCTAGGATACCCACACAACTGGGAACCCAGAGAAAAACAACAGAGCAAGCGATGCAACGAAGATCAGCGAGGAGATTGTGAATATCAATGACCAAAGGATGTGAGGAGTAGCATCGGTCTATGGCCCGCAGGCTGCTCAATGAGTCAGAACAGATTCAAACACGGCCCAGGGCTACCTGTTTGATAAAATAAAGTGCCCTACTAATAGCCGTTAATTCTGCCATGAACACACTTCACGATTCTGGCAGAGAATGGCATTCCACACCAATGTGAGACGTAAATGGATATCCCGTATGACAAGCAAATTTAGAGCCATCAGTGTAGAAAATCGTGGCATCCTGAAATTCTTCAAGTACTGTGTGCAACAAATGCTGGAAGATTAGGAGGGAGACTGAAGCTTTCGGGGTGTGGTAGAGATCCAGTCGGATTTGCGGCCGAGGCACCAACCAAGAAGGGGTGCGCGGTATAGCACGTCACATACATTCAAGGAAAGGGAGGTTGAAGTCCCTACAAAGGGAAGCGAGCCACAATCCAACAGGGCGAGTATCAGGAGTTTTAAGACTGTCGCCCTCAAAGAGAACGTTATATGTGGGATGACTAGGGAATTTACGAAAAGGCATTTCCGATTGCTGTAGATGGTCGCAACCCACACTGATAAGGTGACAAAAGTGCATGTGACTCTAGTACCCAGCATAGTCTGCGGGCAACCATTCGTTCGAGCAGTTTACATGGCACCTTTGTCAGGCTAATGGGCCATTAACTGTCCAGAGATGACGGATCCTTACCAGGCTTAATAACAGGGACCACTATACTGTCCCTCCACTGAGAGGGGAACACTCCTCGGAGCCAAAAGTGGTTAAATACCTGTAGTAGATATTGCCATTGTAGGGGGCCAAGATTTTTGAGAAGTTGATTATGGATGGAATCGGGCCGAGGTGCAGAATCATGAGAATGAGGAAGGGCCAGACGTAGTTCCCATTCCATAAAGGGTTTGTTATAAGGTTCCTCCCAGAGAGTGGTGAAACAATCTTGAGGCTTCAGCCTGTTGTTTCTTGAGACGAAGAGACACCGGATAGGAAGCCGTAGCCAGTGCCTTCGCAAAGTGAACCACAAGGTGCTCTGCGAAAACCAATGCGTCAGTAAAGACCCCATCTGGTAAGGCAAGGCAAGGGATTAAAGACGGTCGCTGGCAACCTTGGATGAAGCAGAGCATAGCCCACACCTGTAACAAGCGTACAGAAGATCCAAAGGAGGAGAGAAAATGCTCCCAGCACACCTGCTTGCTCTGTTTGATTACATAATGAGCCTTGGCACGAAGGCGTTTAAAGTTGACAAAGGCAGCACGGACAGGTGGCGCTTAAGATGTTGCGAGGCTCAACGGCGCTCACAAATCGCCAGCAATGGTTACATTCCACCACGGAATTGGGTGGCGATGAGAACCAGTTGACTGGGGGACAAACATGCTGGCAGCTCGAGTAATCGCATTACACACATCACTGATTACCTGTCTATAGAGTCAGATGGGGGTGGTGTGAAAGCCACCTGTGATGTATAAGAAGGCCAATTAGCATGATGGAAAACCCAACGACGTATCCTGTCCCTTGTCTAATGTGTGGGTAGTGAAAGAATCAATGGAAAGTGGTCACTGTCCAGAAGGTCATCATGTGGTGACCAACAAAATTAAGGGAAAAGGGGGGGAGCAGTAAGTGAAAGGTCTATGGAGAAAAAGGTGCCATTAGTGGCACTAAAATGGGTTGGGGAGCAATCATTGATAAGGCACAGGGCATGGATAGGCAATGAACTGGTTGACAAGGCGACCCCGACTAGTTGTATAAGCACTGCCTCATGAAAGATGATGAGCATTGAAGTCCCCAAGAATAAGGAAGGGAGGAGGAAGCTGCTGAAGGATTGCCGTGAGGGCAGCAGACGTAGGTGGCCTGTCAAGAGGGAGATACAGATTATAAATTGTCAGTGGGGTGTGTGTAAGTGAACCCTAACAGCAACAACTTCCAGTGTTGTACGGAGAGGGATCCATGAACTAAATGTCCGTATGAACTAGGGTGCAGACTACCAGATGCTTGTAGGGGGCGAACGTGGTTCCAACAAAGCACGGAACCCACAGAGCGTTGGTGAATTGCCATCAGTGAAGTGTGATTCCTGCAAAACAACAAAAGCTGCTGAGTAAGAGGCAATAAAATGTTTAAACTCCAGGAGGTGACGGTAGTAGCCGCTACAGTTCCATTGGATAAGAACGGATCGAGGATCCATATGGAAGGTGAACAGACTGATCTATGTCACCAAGGAGGAACGACATCCATAAACAGCAGATCAGATGCAAGTTCAGTGGGGTTACTTGGCTGTGAGGACAAAGGTGGTGCCTCCAGGTGTACCAGAGGCACCTTGTCCTGGGACTATTCCTTCATTTTCCTTCTCTCTCTCTCTCTCTCTGGTCGGGAAGGACAGGTTCCAGAGTCAGTCAGGTCTGGCACCGATGAGGACCAGTCGACCTTGGTAGTATCAACCTGGATGATCGGCTACCGGCTGGAGGCAGAGGACCTCCTATCTCGTGGATGCCGCGAAGAGGAACCTTGGGAGGTGGCACCTTCACCGGCAAGTGTCAGAAAGGGAGCACTTCTCCGGTCGGGAGGGAGAAGAGGGATGACGAAGAGGTTGGGAAAGGGATGAGGTAGGGGAAGGGGTAGAGGATGTAACCGATGCATGACTAGTAGATAGTTGCACAGGGTGCAGACGCTCAAATTTTCGGCGGGCCTCCTGGTATGTAAGGCAGTCAAGGGACTTTTACTCCTGGATCTTCTCTTTTTTATATACCGGGGACTCTGGAGAGCAGGATGAGTGGTACCTGTGACAATGCATACAAGAGGTGGAACACAGGGGTTCCCCTCATGGAGTGGACATCTGGACATCCACATTCACTGCATACTGGAATTGCTGTGCAACGAGAGGACATATAGCCGAACCACATACATCGGAAACATTGCATGGGAGGTGGTAAGTAAGGCTTCACGTCACAATAGATCATTACCTTGACCTTCTCTGGGACAGTATCCCTCGAAGGCCAAGATAAATGCGCCAGTATCCCTGCGATTATCCTTAGGGCCTCACTGCACACGGAGAACAAAATGAACACCTCGCCGTTCGAGGTTGGCCCTAAGCTCCTCATCAGTTTGGAGGAGGAGATCATGATGGAAAATTACTCCCTGAACCATGTTCAGTGACTGATGAGGGGTTATCGACACTGGAACATCGCCAAGATGGTTGCAGGCACACAAAGCTGCAGACTGGGCAGCAGAGACTGTTTTACTTAGCAGTAATCCAGTGTGCATCTTGATCATCGTTGAAACTTCCCCAAACTTATCCTCAGCAAGTTCCACGAAGGACAACGGTTTGGTGGCGGTGAACGTCCCGCCATCCGTCCTGGTGCATACCGGGTAACATGGAAAGGGTTTCACCCCAAGCCGAAGTGCCTGGCCCTCCTCCCAGGGGGTAAACACGGAAAGGTCCTCTTATCATAGCTAGGAGCTTTATTCTTCTTCCTGCCTTCTGAGTCGGCTCTATCATGAGCATTGTCTAATTTCACACTTTTCATTGTGCGAAATGTCTTCCCTGGTACCACCCACTCCGATCCAAGGCTCTCCCCATGTGCGCCACCCAGCCACAGCAAAGGCCACCTGGCACGATGGCCATCACTGGAAGTCATGATACCCCACGAGGACAGGTATCGACCCCTTGGCCTGCATGCGGAGGGTGCAGCTCTGGCACTAGCAATGTGACCCCTGCGTTGTCAGGGGACTCAGCCATAAGGGTACACAACAGCCCACACGAACTGGCTACACGTGCTGGGGACCTAGTGGGGGAGGGTGCTATGGCAAGGAAGGAAGTGGGAAAGGAAATGATTGGAATCCAGGCCATAGGGGCTAGGTCAGGAGTTCTTCCCCAAATGGCTCACACTAATAACTGTAAATTTTTGTGGAGGTCAAACCCCAAAGGGGACCGAACTATGCCGAAAAACATAGGAAAATGGCTAAGATCAAAATTGCTACAACAATCATCAGAAACATTGGTATTGCCGTGCCGTCTTAAACGAAACTACCGAGAGAGAGGGGGAGATGAGACGGACAGGAAGGAATTAGAATGGGGAGGAGGAGAGGATCTAGGGAGATAATAGAGCCCAGGAACGTAAGAAGAAAGGCTGCAATGGCTCTGGGACCCGTGCGCGCCACACACCTACCCACAAAAGAGCTGTAGTCCCCCTGGGGGGTACCGGTAACTTCTGATGGCTAAATTAAAGAAGGTATGAAATGCCGAATGGTTATGGGAAGAAAAGCTATTGATGCAGAAAAGAAATTTGTTGACATCCAAAAATAAAATTTTTGGAAGTCATTTCTAAAAATGTCATTCTGTGTGGGGAAAAAAATGGCAAATGTATCCATCTGCGTCACTCTTCCTAAGAAATAAGATTTCATATCTATCTATAACGTAAATCACCTGCCCCACAAAAAAAATCTTGCTATAAACAGCAATCTCTCTTTTAAATAAAAAGTATTTCCACTCTAGTGAACTTCTAGCAACACAATGCAGCAGAAAAGCTTTAAATATCAAGCCTAATTGGTAGTGACATTCAACAATAGCAAACATTCTATTATAGTAAATAGGAAGTTGCTTCGCAGGACTTGCCACCTTTGCATACGTATTCCCTACAGTTTTTACAAACACACTTTCTCTTTGGCCATGTTCCCGTACATTTTGGGTCCGCCTTGTTAATTCGGATTTGGCGTGTGTTAACATTTATGAGGTTACCATCGGATGCCCTTCCTGTTGCCACCCCATGCCTGCCCGCACCCTCTCCCCCATAGAAATGTGTACCCCCAAATGTCTGTGTATAGTGTTGTAGGTGTAAAAGTGTTATGAAAATTTTTGTGAATCGTGTAACTGAAGTGGGACTTGGGTACCAGCCTAGTATTCACCTTGACAGAACTGAAAAACTGGCTACAACCCACATCCAGGCTGGCCAGTACTCCGACACCCGAGGCCGGTATGCCTCCCCATCCCAGAAAGCAGTGCTGTATACCACACAGCTAACCGAGTGGGTCCTCCAATTTTTACCAATAATACAGCTGTCTACAACTGCCAACTATTGCAGCATAGCCAACATAGTTGCATACAACTGTAGTATAAACAACATCTAATGTAATGTCATGCATATCATAAAATTTATGTCATTCCGTTACTGCAAGGGTGTCGTTCCGTTACCATTAAAAATTAATAATTCCTTTTTTTATAGTAGGGCTTCTATTTTTCTCTCAAATCTGTATTTACACCTGTATTTTTCCAACCTCCTACAAAATTGCATTGGTAATGAAAAAATAAATTTAAGCTTTTTCTGGTAATGGAATGACAGGACGTAGCAATTTCAAACAAATCGTGCTGGGAATCATAGTAATGAAGTAAATTCATTATAAGCTATTGAAATCTACTGGCTCAAGTTATTTGTATAGTTTTCCAGAGATTTTATACCTTTACAGTATTTTGCATTGCTTTAAAATATTGATTTTCAAGGGAATTTACAAGCTGAAAACTTAGACAAGCTATAAAGCCCTTTGCTCAGTTCCAGTACTTCTTGACATAAAAAGGAGACTCAAATAAAAAATAAATAAAATTCGTGTTTTAGTAAATCAAACTGGTAACTGGATTTGTCATAAGATTTATCTACCTATGGACAGGTAGATAATATAGGCCTGGTACAAAAGAGTTAAATCATAATAAGAAAAACTTCACATTCACTCAAGACCATAGAAACCAATAAAATACGGGCATAACTGAAGAGCACAATACAACTGTCGGCTTTGACCAATGATGTAATATACGAGTATCACAAGATACGGTACATGGATATACCAACTAGCAAAAAAAAAAAAAAAACATTATCAATGAATATAAACATACGGGATAATATCTTAATACTTATCTATTGTAAATAATAAATAATCTGTGATTATCCTCATAAATTACAGATTACCACAACAGAATGTGAATTTAATTAAAGGTCTCAGCCGCCCAAAAATCTGTGCTGTCGGCACTCACTTTCAAAAGAAAACGTAGTTTTTTTGTGCCTGACCTTAAACGTGAATGTACCAAACTGCAGAGTTAAGACAACTGCCAATGAGGACAATACCAGGATATCGTTAAAAACAGAGGGTAAAATACATCAAGAGGAGGAATTAAGTGTCCTTTGATAAATGAGTCATACATGGCGCACTGAAGTAAGTGAGTTAGGATATTATTCTTTGCACCTAAGATTGCTACCAAATATGTTAACATTTCAGCAAAAAATCAAGTTCAGATTTAACCGCCTATGTACCCATCCAGGACTTTGAAGTTAATCAAAATCGACCATTTTTCCTGATAGCCAAATTTAACTGGAAGTAAAAACTATTAAATGCAATGCAATATGCTTTCAATTATTTTTTAATTAATACTAGGGCTGAAGAGCCACCATACAAAAATTGTGAATTTAAACCGCAGCATGAAGATGTATTGTTCAAATTTTTTCATAAATAATCTAAATGATGTTTTCACTTTTATATCATATCAACTTAGCGCTCTACATATGTAATGCATAAAAAGTTGAGGTCTATAGGGCAACTCGTCACTAAGCATTACAGTAGCCCTCTGAAGATGGGTATATTGGTGCACGACTATTGCATACACGCCTTTCAGCGTTCAAATATAATTTTCTCAAGAATGGTGAGAAGTAGGACAGTGATATTTGGTAGTTTTTCCTACTACGACATGTAGGTACCCATGCAGCAAATACGAGCAAATTCTGAAAGGGTCACCTTAACATTCACCAAAATATCCGATTTTCCATGGAGTGACCCACATGATCTCTGCCATTTTAGTCTAGTACGGATTTACAAAACTACTGGAGTCAGGGCAACACACCTGTCCCAACTGTACATCTTAACTACTTGAAGCAAAGTACTTTTCCCAATATGTCATGTTTCAACAATGGAAATTACCACTCCAACACTTTTTCCTTCTTCCCACCGTGATTAAATGAAGTTGGCAGACCTTCTACTGCTCCGAAATGCTGTGCTCATACGTGTCAATGTGTAAGAACATTGAGTCCGAGGTTGTACAAGACAGCATAGAGTCACTTGGCAAATAAGTGTGTAGTTTGTAATGAAAATGCCATAAAGCAGACTTCAATACAAAAACAGCATCAAATGGTCAACAAAAGTTAGGCCTATGCACGTTTCAATACGATGTGCGTGCGAGTACACACGCCTAACTATAAAGCTTGGTTACCAGTCAATTTGTTGCCACGTTTGTTTTGGTTTTCAAAATCACTGGGACATCAACTAGCAAGCTGTTTCCCTATCCCAGCTCAATCTGGGGCTATGCTGCAGTTGTGCTGTAACCACAACCAAGGTTTCAAAACGGCGTGGTGTGGCAGCAATAAGTAACAAATATTTTAAAAAATCAACAATCCAATTGCTTGTTTATAAAGGTTGTCATTAGCAACCATCTACAAACTAAACAGCAATGTGTTCATAAATATGGCATCTAGAATAATGAGAGGGGAAAGGGAAAGCTATCGGGCACATTATTTCGTCCTTATGTAAACAGCACTAGGAAATTTGTCAGTGGCTTTAGACAAACCATTTCTTCCAATAAGCTTTTCATTATGTGGACAACATCCCATTCAAGATAACTGCATACTGGATAATTTACTCTCAATAGGCCTATCTATTGGAAAGCTTGTGCTATCTCCCAAACTTCATTCATGTGTGCTACTTGTCAAAGACTCAACAATCCACACAAACACACAGCACTGTTTGATAAGTAAATAACTTTTGAACATCTTTATTGGAAGAAAGTCTTTCTGCACTTTTTCAATTTAACGCTTATATTGAAACAAAAGACTCTGTAAAATGAAATGATCATCAGTCACAGTCGAAAAGAACGTACCGTAAAGCTGCCAACCACAACAGCGGTTAGAACAAAGCAGCGAATTGTTTGATGTTTGACATGGGTCTACCGACTTATTGAGGATGTTATACAATTGACTACTACCGTCCCTTTCATTAATATAGGCATTCAGTTTTAGAGTTAATGTAGATCCCAAATATTTCGCCATTCCCTTTTTCGCTAATGCAGCCTAATTCTTGGCCCGAGGTGATAAGAAAAGTAATGTTCAAAATTAGAATAGGGATTGGAGGTTTGGGGCCACTGATATTCCATTATTCCCCACAACAGTACCATACACAATGGCAACCAACGCAATGAATTTTTAAAAAGCTAGCATTAGTGTTTCACGAAGTGCCCTACTGTTAGATCAAGACATACATGGGCTTCACACCCATGTCATTAATATCCCATACTTTTTACTGACAGATTCCAAACAGACGGAAAAAAAATTGTCATACTAAACAACTGTTCGTTTCATATTATCTACCAAACCATGGAAAACATTTATTCCATAACTGGTTGCAACAAAACAGCCACTTAATCCAAAAGTTCGCAATTTAGCAAAAAAAGAGGGAAAGGTGATACTGGTAAAAAAAAAGGAAACCATCCCGTTCATCGGCACCAGATAGAGCACAGTCATAAAATTGCAAAATAGTTGTGAAATAACTAATGAAGATGCCCAGAACAAAACACCACGAAAAATAAAGTACTATGACAAACAAAGACATCAAATGAAAACTGAATTCATTGTGAAAAAGGACATAATTTTCCCATTAATGTCAGGCACAAGGTTGTAAACATAAAGCTGCACCTACCTCTTTCTCACTACTTAACTTTCGAAGAATCTCTTGAACGTGTCGATCCACATCCCTCTTGGAGCGGAACATGATTAGTTTTATGTAACACGAAGCTTAACAGCTCAAATATATTATAAATAAAAACCACATAAAACACACTGCAATTTCAGCAGAACTGCGTATATATCCGTTACGCTGACTTCAAAATACCACTCAAAGATGAGCCGGCAGAACACTATCGACCTTTTACTGTAGTTGAGCGCAGAAGTTTAACTGGAATCAAGGAGGCACCAAGGAGGTATTTCCGCAAATTAAACACTGCTCTCTCTCTCTCTCTCTCTCTCTATATATATATATATATATATATATATATATATATATATATATATATATATATATATCAGCAATTACTACTAGAAGGTACAAAAAACACTTTATTATTGCAGCGTTATAAATATCTAAAGTATCACGTTTATAGAAAATAAAGAAATATTCATCTGAGATAGTCAACTGAAATTACTGGTTAATAAAACTATCCTATACTATTAAAAATATATAATCCACAGCTTCGTATTTAATTGTATAAATATGACTGTATTACAGTGTAAATACTCTTCCTATTAAGTTCTTCCTTGCTGGCGATATCTTTTGTAAGAGTAGCGTGTTGTTTCTTTTAGAATATTTCATCAAGCGGAAAATTTGTTAGGTATTATAATATTCCTTGCATGGTGACAGATGTGCGTGATTAGTTAAACCTGATTTGATTGTTATTCGAGAGATATAGTTAAATAAAGTGTTCTATGAAAACAATAACTCGAGATATTAATACATTATCGTGGATATCTGAACAATTAATACAAAGTCTTTTATTTTTTTATTTTATTTACCCATTTACCACTGTTCATTTAACTGTTATGTCTGATACATGTACGTGCATTTAAAATTTAAATTAAAAAGCATTTAGATTCAATAACCTTATTTCACGCCAATAAAACTTTTAAAGGCCAATTCACACTGTCCGTCACGTCAACGTCACGTCACGGCACCGTCACGTCAAGTTGTATCCATACTGTCCGTCAGTGTCCGTCACGTCAATTCGCCGATCTCAATACGTGATGTTGAAAGTGAGGTTACGAGTAGCGATCTGTTATGTAGAAAGTCATAGTTTAATACTAGAATTGAAGGAACAACAACGATAAATGTTATTGACAGCCAAATAAAACTTTACAGTGTATGTTTTTGGGCAACTTACTGGGAACTGAAAAAACATCGACATATATTTTGAAGCGAAAAAATAAACATATGAATACATCAAACAACACTTATAAGAGCATAAATAGCGCCTGTTTACTTTATCCATTACAATTTGCCCGTTGACATTGTTAATACCGTCGTAAACAACTGAACTTTTGTCTTTCGTTAGAACTGACCTTTTCATTTAAAATGTTATTTAATGAGAAATGCGTAATAGAATTACAATCTTATTCTGATAAACAGTTTGCTTCAGTCTTTTCTGTTACAATGTTAAGTAACGTTAACCATTTTTTGGTTTCAGATACCCAACCTCGATTTTAGGGGGACACTCAATTGACAAAAACATTTGAGTCGTCATGAAACATTTGAGATTTGCCCATAAAACGAAGTATAACAACAAAATAAAGGCGAATAAGACTTATTTGCATATAAACAGTGCAATCGTCGACTGCAACATTTAATTCGCGTGACGAAAATAGGTAAACTTTCGTGTTAGCAGACGACCTTTCCGTCAAAACATTCTTCGCGAGAAAGCTTGATGTGACGTTGACGTGACGTGACGGTCCGTGACGGACAGTGTGAACGCCGCCATTAGAAATACATTGCGGAATGTTCTGACGGACGGTGACGTGACGTGACGTGATGGACAGTGTGAATTGGCCTTAAATGCATTTAGATTCAACAGAAATAATCCTTTTACATAAAAGTGCATTTGGATTCAATAAGGTACCGGTAATAAATGTTTTACACCGACAATTTTATATTAAAGTCACATTTAGATTTTAGAAAAAGAAAGTTTACATTAGATTTATAATGATAGATTATAAAACTCTTGTACTTCATAAAGACAGTTGTTTATTAACTGGTTCTGAAAGTACCTTTCACAGTTATATTGTGATAGGTTTCTCACTTCTAGAGGTAGTTTGTTACACAGTATTATTCCAGTATATTTAAAATTATTTTGGCACTTCCTTAACTTAGCGATGGACAGTATTCCTGCAGATTAACGTTTCTGGCTGATTTTTCATTCTAAGGAGGCAGGATTTAATAAAGATGTAAGGTAATAGTCCTCTGAAATGTAGCTGGACTGAGTCTGTCATAGAAATACCGGTAATTACCCTCAAAGCTTTTTTTCTTGCATGAACACTGTTTTATCACCAGAAGAGTTTTCCCACAGTATGTTTCCATATGTTAAATGCGAGTGAAATAAAAGCAAAATACAATGACAGAAGCATTTCTTCAACTAACAAAGGGTTTTAATTTATGCAGTAAGTATACTACTCATAACTGGTTTATGCGTGCGTCTCATTTTAGTTGAGGGTGTAGATGAATGCCTAGTAGCTTGACAGAAACACAATTATTACGATTTTCATTAAGTTTCTTGATTAAATAAAATAGTTCAAGTTTGGTTTTTATTAAATAATAATTTATATTCACATTGCCACTGTGAAACCTTTCAACAATCACAAAGCCTTCTTTTTAAGTAAGTTTGAAAGAAAACATAAAAGAGGAAAAGGAAACTTGGTAGAAAATCATGAGGGAGGAAAAGAACAACTTGAAAAATTGGTAATTTCCTAGGAGCGTTGACTCTCGAAACTTTAATGATATATACCGCTCCAATTATACATGTCGCTCTAGCTATACAAGCGATATATGTCGAAAAAGTGAAGCACGCATGAAAGACAAAAGAAGTCGGGAATTTGTCACTTCGTTGTTCGGACTTAAATTATCACATGTTCTAATTATTGTTCGCTAGTTGTGAGTTTATTGAGATGGATACATTAAAGGCCAATTTACACTGTCCGTCACGTCAACGTCACGTCACGGAACCGTCACGTCAAGTTGTATTCACACTGTCCATCCGTGTCCATCACGTCAATTCGTCCATCTCAATATGCGATGTTGAAAGTGGGGTTATGAGTGGCGATCTGTTATGTAGAAAATCATAGTTTAATAATAGAAAGGGGTAACAACAACACTAAATGTTACTAACGGCTAAAGAAAACTTTACAGTGTATGTTTTTGGCCAACTTAATAGGAACTGAAACAACATTTCAAAACATGAACATCTATTTTCAAGCGAAAAAAATAAACATATGAAGACATCAAACCATACTTGTAAGAGCATAAATAGCAACTGTATACTTTAACCATTACGATTTGCTCGCTGACATTGTTAATACCATCTTAAACAACTGAATTTTTGTCTTTCATTAGAACTGACATTTTCATTTAAAGTGTTATTTAATGAAAAAAGGGTAATCGAATTACAATCTTATTCAAATAAACAGTTTGCTTCAGTCGTTTCTGTTACATTGATACGTAACGTAAACCATTTCTTGGTTTCAGATATTCGACCTCGATTTTAGGGGGACACTCAATTGACAAAAATATTTAAGTCGTCATGAAACATTTCAGATTTACCCCTAAAACGAGGTACAATAACAACACAAAGATTAATAAGACACATTATCATATAAACAGTGCAATTGTCGACTGCAACATGTAATTCGCGTGACGAAAATAGGTTAGCAGACGGCCGTTCCGTCAAAAAATTCTTGTCGAGAAAGCTTGACGGACGTTGACGTGACGTGACGGTCTGGTGACAGACAGTGTGAATGCCGCCATTAGAAATACATTGCGGAATGTTCTGACGGATGGTGACGTGACGTGACGTGACGGACAGTGTGAATTGGCTTTAACGTGGAGTGAGTTGATTCCAAGGATTCTTCTGTGAAGAAGTGTGTTCAGTTTTCCTGGGAACTGGAACTTTTGCCAAATAGTGAGTGTACGTAGATGATGTGTGGACTGTGGCACTGAGGGGACTGTTAAACTGCAGAAGAAAGCTTCAGAGCCTGAATTTTCTTACCAACTCATTTACCCTAAGTACAAGACAAGGACATCGATTTGGACGAGAACTTGGTTTGCCAATACAAAAGTGAGTGTCGAAAAAAGTCTTGTAATAATTGCATGTTGGATAAGGTAGATATCCATGGCCTCCTACAACTGAGGCTGTGAGATATCCCGTGTAGCCAGGCTTGGACCTCCAAACGATATATATCGAAGCGGTTGAGTATCGAAACGATAGGTATCGAATAGGCGAATGCTATGATTTAACGCAAGGAAATTTTTTACCTTCGAGAGTTAAATTGTGGGAGTAAATATATCGAAACAACTACACCTCCTCACGTTCACCTGGCCGACCCTCCCGTTTTATATTGCTCATCACATTTTTCTACAGTCGTTCTACGTTTTTTGTGTGCACAAATGAGGCTTCTGAAATACAAATTCGACACTGATTGACGAACTCATGTTGGAAGCCTTCATTTTTTAATGTTTGACAAAAAGTCCATCCGCCCATTATAATTTTCGTCCCAGGTAGTATGAAATGTTTGATAAGAGGTACTAAAGTTGCCTTTTCCCTTGAATGCATCTTTACCATAAAACACTTTTTACTATCTCTCTCAATATCACCAAACACCCAAATGTGTTTTTAAGTACACGTCCTCTGTTATATTTTCTTTTACTAATATCAGTTTCATCAATTTCAACTGTCTTACCCACTCCTCTGATAGGCTGATTACTATTCATTACAATAACGTAACATATTTCCCTACAAAACCCATAATATTCACATACAGTGTTCAATGCGAGACCAGTTTGATTGATTGATTGATTGATTTCTGTTGAAAAAACTAGCGCAGCGGAAAAATAAAATCTTTCACGATAAATTCTGATTTTTATGGTATATATTTGCAACTGCAATACATTTACAACACTTTTTACAAGACGTAACAAAAGACACAGAATAACAAATTAGCAACGAATAAGTACAGCATCATCATCATCAAAGAATAATTAATTAAGCACCGAAAAATTATTGATCACATTTCCAACACTCCCCCTTGAGCAAGATTTTTCGGTGTTGTATATAAAGTCCCATCAATTAAGCCATACTGTCTTACAATTTTCTGGAATCTCTCCTTGGTCAATGGTTTTGTTAATAAATCAGCCAACATTTCTTCAGAGCTTAAGTATTTCACTTCAATATTCTTCTTCTCAATGTGATCCCTGATGAAATGATGTCTGACATCTATGTGTTTTGTTCTAGCACTTGTTACATTGTTTTTGGCTAAATTAATGGCTCCCTGATTATCACAATAAACTGTTGTTGTCCTTGAATTATTATCAGCCTCAATTTCATTCATTAAGTTTTTGAGCCACAAAGTTTCCTGTACAGTAGTAGATAAAGCCATATATTCTGCCTCTACTGTACTTAATGCTACAGTTCTTTGCCTTTTACATATCCAGGATACTAAGCCTCCCATCAGTTTTAAACAGCTTCCAGAGATAGAGTGTCTATCTTCTAATTCATTTCCCCAGTCTGCATCACTGTAACATTCCAATTCTTCATTGCCTTCTTTACAATAAATTAATTTATAATTTACAGTTCCCTTTAGATATCTGAAGATCCTCTTCACTGCTTTCCAATGTTTTTCTTTAGGATTACTACAGAATCTGCTTACTACATTTGTTGCAAAAACAATATCTGGTCTTGATGTCTGAGCTAGATATAAAAGACTCCCTACAGCTTCCAAGTAAGATGTAATTTTATTATAATCAGTGTCTTCTTCATTTATCATCATTTTTATACCAGGTTCCATTGGAGTTGAAATTGGTTTACAGTCTTCCATTCCAAACTTTTTCAAAATCCTTTTGGTATATGCAGACTGATCTATCCAAAGCTCGTTTCCATTTCTCTGCTTTATAATTTTCATTCCCAAATATTGTTTTGCTTCACCCAAGTCATGCATATTGAACCTCTCTTGTAGCTGTTCTTTGAAAACAATCATTTGCTTATCATCTCTAGTTAAAATGAAAAAATCATCTACCCAAATAGCCATTATGGTTAATTCTTGTTCACTTTTCCTAATATAAATACAGGGGTCTGCCTTTGACTGCTTCATTCCCATCTTAACTAATGTAGAATGCAAATACTTATTCCAACAGTACCCACTTTGTTTCAGTCCATAGATGCTCTTTTTAAGCTTCCAAACCTTTCCTTTATCTTTACAATATTTCTGAGCTTCTTTGGGTGGCATTAAATAAATTTCCTCTTCTAATATTCCATTTAGATAAGCGGTTTTAACATCCATTTGATGGATTAACATATTTTCTTTCACAGCTAAAGCTAAAAGATACCTCAGTGAAGAATATTTTACAACAGGTGAAAATGTTTCTTTGTAATCTATACCTTCCCTTTGATTACATCCCTTAACCACTAATCTTGCTTTATACTTGGTTGTTTCACTTTCAGGATTTTTTATACTAAATATCCATCTTGTGTTTAAGAGTTTTCTCTTCTGAGGCATATTTACCCATTCATATGTCTCATTTTGATTTAAAGATTGCAATTCTTTCTCAATCGCTTCTTTCCAATTTTTAGAATCTTTACTATTCATAGCTTCTTCAACAGTTTCCGGTTCATCATTGAAACACTGGGCAATATACATTTCATAATCAGGATACTTCTTTGGTTTCCTTGTACGAGAGGAATGTCTTACTTTATCTTCATCACTCCCTGCTTTATCTTGATCACATCTTGGTTCTTCTTCTTCCTCATAGCTTGCATCTGTTGGCCCTTGATTAGTTTCTTCTTCCATTTCTGTCTCTTCTCCAATACTGCTATTTTCATTTACACCAACAGTTGTACATTCCTTGGTTCTATCTTCACAATTTTCCAGAAATACAACATCTCTACTGGTTACTATCTTATTATTCATAGAATTCAAAAAACGATAACCCTTTGATTCTTCACAATACCCTACAAAAATATATTTCCTGGATTTTATATCCCATTTCTTTCTTAGTGGTTTAGGAACTTGTACCATAGCTTTACAGCCAAAAATTCTCAAATTACTTAAATCTGGTTTTCTTCCTGTCCACACCTCATATGGCGTTTTACTTTTGATAGCTGTGGTAGGTGAACGATTTATTAGGTACACTGCTGTTGATACAGCCTCTGCCCAAAATTTTTTTGGTAAACCAGCATCACTTAGCATACTCCTCGCTTTTTCCACTATTGTTCTGTTTGCTCGTTCTGCAACACCATTTTGTGCAGGGCTATATCGTATAGTGGTCTGATGTCTTATACCAACTTGCTTTAAACGTCCTTCAAATCTATGATTTATGTATTCTTTCCCATTATCAGATCTGACAATCTTTATTTTCTTTCCAGTTTGTCTTTCCACCAAAATACGGAATTCTTCAAAAATATCACAAACTTGTTCTTTAGAATTCATAAAATAAACATGAATATATCTAGAATAATCATCAATAAAAATAATAAAATAATTATTTCCCCCAATAGATTCACTCTCCATGGGACCACACACATCTGTATGTACTATCTGCAGTAATTCTTGAGTTTTACTGTGACTGGGTTTAAATGGGATTCTTGCCTGTTTTCCCATTATACATATCTCACAAGGATCCTTACACATGCCATAGTCTTCTAACCCTGTTGCCATATCCTTTAATAATGACATACCTTTTCTATTTAAATGGCCAAGTCTCCTATGCCACAGAACACTTTTGGCAGTGTACACTGAATGACTTTCATTACTACTAGCATTCTTAACAGTGTCTAATTTAAAAATTCCTTTTTCATTACTTGCAGTTGCTACAATTTTACCACAACTGTCAATTATTCGAGCTCCATTTATATCAAAAATTACCTTGTTACCTTTCCTTACTATCTCACTAACAGATAATAAATTAGTGGTAACATCTTTGACATAATGCACACCTTGAGCAGTAATATTTTGTGGTTTTTTATTCACCACTATACTAAGATCAACTTTTCCAACAAGTTCACACTGCAATTTTGACCCATCAGCTGTAGATATACCCATATTAGTTGTATCTTTGACATCATACAATACAGATTTATTTTTAATTATATGCAATGATGCCCCTGAATCCAATATCCATTCTGTTTCTTCATTATTCCCTTTTTTTAAAGAATAATGCATTGAAAGAACCTTACCTTGGTTGGAAGACTTCTTTTCATGGTTATTGGAAACATACCTTTTACCACTAGTACTTATCCTTTCCTTGCACTGTGAAGCAAAATGACCCATCTTCTGGCATCTATAGCATTTGATTTGTGTCTTCTTTTTTATTTTTAGAGTACAATGCTGATGCTGTTTCATCTTCAGTTTCACCTCTCACATCTTGTAATATTTTTACCTTGATACTGTCACCTGTTATGGGAACACCAGAACTCTCTAACCCCATTATCATAGGCGTATATTTTTCTGGTAATCCAGCAAGTAATAAAGTACCAACCCACTCGTCAGCAATCTGGAAACCTATATTTCTCAGTCTATTAGATGTAGATATTATTTTATTAACGTAGTCGTCCACATTTTTGCACTGATTCAATTGAGTGGTAATTAATTCACGGAGCAATCCGACTCTTCTAGCCAATCCGCCGTCTTCAAAAGCTTTCCTTAACTTGTTCCAGACTTCTTGTGCATTTGCAGTATTTTCGATGTGCACGTAATTTACCGGATCCACCAACAAAATTAATTTTGATTTGGCTTTCCTATCTTTGTCTGCAAAATGCGAATCGGTAGACTTTAATGTACCATCTATTACGCACCATAAATCATCTAATCGCAAATATGCCTCCACTGCGAATTTCCAGGTCCCGTAATTTTCACGACCGACGAGTCTTTCAATTTGAGGTATTTGCGCAGTACCCATTTTTTTCACGTTCGCGATCTATTTCGTCGAACACGTTCGCGATCTATTTCGTCGAACAATTTAGCTTCACGCCTTCTCGTAATTTTTCGTATAACTATTTCGTACTGGGCCCATAACCTGTTGAAAAAACTAGCGCAGCGGAAAAATAAAATCTTTCACGATAAATTCTGATTTTTATGGTATATATTTGCAACTGCAATACATTTACAACACTTTTTACAAGACGTAACAAAAGACACAGAATAACAAATTAGCAACGAATAAGTACAGCATCATCATCATCAAAGAATAATTAATTAAGCACCGAAAAATTATTGATCACATTTCCAACAATTTCTAAGTAATTTATTTGATTTTTTCAGGGAAGCCAAAACAGTGTTGGTCCAACCCGCCACTGCCCGCACCGAAACTGAGTTTATTGTGCAATATTGCTCCCTGTATGTCTAGTAAAGCCAACCAATGCCCTTGAACAGTGCAAGGAGTCCCTTTAACAGTTCTTTATTAGACACAATTTCTTCGGGTCTGGTTGTCCCAAATGTTCTGTGCCTTTTACTCTCCAATGCAATGCATTCGAAGATTAGATGTGATGCAGTTTCATCATCGTAATCACAGATCCTACATTTGGGGTCCTCTTTTGTTATTCCCATTGTATGTAGGTGTTTTTTGAAATTCCCATGGCCTGTCAGCAACCCAACCATGAGTCTAATTTCTCTCCTGTTCAGACCCAGGATTGCAGAGCTTCTTTTAAAACATGGCTTTGGCATCATTACCTTGCCATGTTTTTGTTGATGGACTTTGGTCCAATATTCTATGTGCTGTCTTCTGAGCCAGTTACGTAGCTCCAATTTGATCATTGCCTTGGTGATTGTCAGGACAGGTTCCAGTCCAATAAATGGAGTCTCTGCCCCCATCCTGGCTAATCTGTCTGCATGTTCGTTGCCACTGATACCAGAGTGGCCAGGGACCCACAATAGGTTTACTCTATTGCTTTCCCCTAGCTCCACTAGAACCCTGTGACATTCTGCAACAATTTTAGACCTTGTTGCAGGAGCTGCCAGTGATCTCAGGGCTGCCTGGCTGTCTGAATAGATAGAGATGCTACAATCTTTGTAGCACCTACGCAAATTCTCCTCCACACACGCCCTGATGGCAGTGATTTCCGCCTGGAATACTGAGGTCAGTTTCCCTAGAGAGATGATGCCCTCCAGTCTTGGCTGCACCCCATATACCCCGGCCCCAACACCTTGGTCCAATTTTGACTCATCAGTGAACCAGACAATATCCCCCGTACGGTGTCGAACTATTTTCTCCCACTGCTCCCTACTTCCAATTGTTATATGCACCAGCCGCTGCCTCCATCTTGACCCAAAGGTGTAATGGGGGCATATCCAGCATGGTTTCCATCCCAGCAGTTGGTGTGCTGCTAATTCCGCCTGTTATGGCTAAGCAGGCTAGTCTCTGCACCTTACCAAGCTCCTTAGCAGCAACCTGCTGTTCTACCTTCTTCCACCACCACCCCGTAGGTGATCCTGGGTCTAATCACTGTGGTGTATATCCAGTGCATACCTTTGGGGCTCAGGCCCCAATTTTTGCCACAAGCGCTCCTGGTACCTTATGCCTTGGAGCAAATATTCCTGATGTGAGGGGTCCATTTCAGTTTCTTATCTAGGGTAACCCCTAGATATTTCACTGTCCCCTTCACAGGTAGCGCTTCTTTGAGAAGCTTTAGATTCCAACTTGAATGTTGTATATGTTTCTTGTGAATGGTACAACAACAGTCTTCTAGGACTAACCCCCAGATCCTGTTTTCTGCACCAGTCTTGCACAATGTCCAAAGCACCTTCTGCCATATTCTTTACTGTGTCAGCAAATTTGCCAAGTATTACTATGACAAGATCATCTGTGTATCCTTGGCAAAAGTACTGCCTAGAGTTTAATTCTCCAATGAGATCATTCACCACTAGATTCCACAATAAAGGGGAAAGAACTCCACCTTGCGGGCAACCCCTAGTGGTGTTGATTACCATTTTTTCATTCATCATAGTAGCTTCTACCTTTCTTCCACTGAACATGGCCCTAGTCCACCTACATATTGTGGTTCCTGGGTCATGCACCTCTGTTGCCCTAACCATGGAATCGAAGGTCGTGTTGCTAAAAGCCCCCTCGATGTCCAGGAAGATACAGAGGGCTATTTCCTGAAAGTGTAGTGCTTTCTTCACCTTCCCAACGAGTTGGTGGAGAGCTGTCTCACATGATTTACCTGGCTGATATGCATGTTGGTTTGAATGTAGAGTAGTCCTACTTAACCTCCTTTCTCCAACATTCACATTAACCAGCTTTTCCAATGTCTTAAGAATGAAGGAGGACAAGCTGATTGGTCTCATATCTCTGGCCTTGGTATGATCATTTCTTCCTGGTTTAGGAATGAAGACAACCTTCACTGCCCTCCAGGCATTGGGAATGGTTTCTGCTGCTAGGCTAACCCTGAATAACCTGCATAGGAATCTAATAAGATTTTCTCCCACTTGTTGCAGGAGAGCTGGAAAGATTCCATCGGGACCAGGTGACTTGAACGGTTGAAATGTTCACATCGCCCATCGGACCTTACTGAGATCGACACACTCCTTGGCCAAATCCCAGTTCACTTTGCGAATACCTGAGAACCGTTGTCTCTCAGGAACCGCATTCTGGTCTGAGTTATCCCCCAGAGTATATTGAGGAAAGTGAGTCTTGAGGAGCAGTTCCAGCGTTTCATGTGCTGTCTTTGTATACTCCCCATCCTCCTTCCTCAATGTTCCTCCTGGATTAGTTGGTACCCTTGTGAGGATTTTATGAAGTCTAGCTTGAGCAGCCGTGCCCTCCACTTCCTCACAGAATACCTTCCAGGATGCCTCCTTTGCCCGTCTGATGGCAAGGTTGTAATTGACAAGTGCCTCACGATACTTTGCCCATTGTCCTTTGCGCCTCGCAAGGTTAAACAGTCTTCGTACCTGTTTCCTTTGCATTTCCAGGTTATTATTCCACCAAGGCACACTCCTATTTGTGCACTTCTTGGTGATTGAGCAGTTGTCCTGGTATGAGGTCACTATAGCAGACGTTACGGCCTCTGCTACTTCCTCAAACTCTGCTGGATTCCTTATCGAAGTTTTAATTTCCGATAGGCTGAAGTCAAGGTCTTTCCTATATGTCTCCCAGTCCGTTTTCCTGGGGTTCCTATAGGCTATGGTCTGTCTGGTTCCCATTTTAACCTTGAATTTAATATACATGTGATCTGATGAGGATGGTTCCAGGACCACATGCCACTGTTTGACGTAACTTCCCATCATCATGGAACCAAAAGTTATGTTAATTACTTCTTCCCTTCTACTATTCCTGAATGTAGGTTCATCACCCCTATTCAGGATCTCCAAGTTGTTAGATAGGAGAAATTCAAGAAGGTGCTCACCTCTACTGTTGGTGTCCTTGCTGCCCCACCATAGATTGTGGGCATTGGCATCACATCCCACCAACAGTTCGTCACCTTGCCGGTGGCAGGCTTCTGTCAGTCTCCTCACTTCTAAAGGAGGAGGAGACCTGTCTTCATAAGGAAGTATGCTGAGGCCAAAACAATTTCCCTCTTGATGCCTTCCTCACGTTGCTGCATCCTGATGGTCAGCAATCCATCATTGGTATGAAAGGTATTCCATTTCTAACATAAATGAATGTTCTGGAGTTTTTTAGATTTCTAGCATAAATCAGCTTACCTCTAGTACCACCGAGGCCCGATACACCCCATTTGTATAAATAGGGTTCTTGTACCAGGCCCACGTCCACCTCCTGTCTCCCCAGGCGACGGCTCAGGGCAGCAGTGGCCCTTTACTGTGTTGCAGGTTTATCTGCAGCACTTCCAGTCCCCATCTTGCTGCCATTATTGCCTTTAAGGTCTTTGATTACCCTGACGCAGACCTGCGAGAACCTTAAAAACAGTTTCAGGCCTTGCTCTTGCAATGCCTTCAGGGACTTCTCTCCGACCTCCACCACCAGGGTTCATCCATCCGGAACGACCTTTTGGTTAATTACCCTCCAATTCTCTGTCGAGACTTTTGGGTTCTGGACCCTTATTTTCTCGAACAGAGTCTTTGGAGAGACATCCTTAAGGATCTTTGGTACCCATATTGATGCCTTCTTCAGGAGTTCGGCTGCTGTCTTGACCAGCAGCTTCGCATCCTCCCAAGGGGATATCATGGGCACCTTGTACTTAAGCCATTCTGCTGAGTGCTCCCCCTCGCGGACAAAAATGAGGGCACCGCGATCTAGATAGACCCTTCTGAATTTGGGTCCTGGACCAGCGACCCCCCCAATCTCTTCAAAGAGGGCCATCTGCACGAGCTCCTCCTGCTACGAGGTGATGCTTACCAGTGGGTATCCTTCTTGGACAACCATTCTAAAGACCGAGACTATAGGTCTGTTTCCCTATTTCCTGTCTCAGCCCTTTAGGATCACGCTTGTCCAGAGAGGAGGGAGTCAGATTCCTCCCTAACCCTCTTGCCACCTGTCTTTGACGTCGAGGGGGTCTGTGTATCCCCTTTGACCTGAGGCAGTTTCTTTTTGGGGGTCTTGGGCTCAAGCCCTTTTGATTCCCTCCACTTAGGAAGCCATTCTTTTCCTTCCTTTTGCTTCTGTTCCTTGAGAAGTTTCCTCCTCTGAGCCCCAGACAAGGCCTTAATCCTAGTCTGGTCCAACTTCTCTGTTACAGTTCCCACTTCTTGCTCAGGTCTATACCCTGATTCAGAAGTAGGAGTGCACTCCATCGGTCCTGATCCCGATGTCTGAGTATCTGGGGTCTCATATTGCCCCTCGGATTCTTTTAAAATAATTTTTTTCTCCGTGTTCATCTTAGTCCCACGAGATTTGGGGATTTATATGGTCCACACCAGGATAACCCCTCGCGGTGCAAGGCAACTTACTCAGGGAGGTCGCCGGGCATCCCTGAGGCTCCATTCGAGGCACATCCACCCATGTGCCACGCACCCCTCAGCACGGGTCGCACCACACCTTGGGTTGGGGGGCAGTTTCACGTCGTGTCCGGGACGAGCGAGACCAGTTTCTGAGGCAGCAATTTCTAACGATATTAATATAATATTTGGTTCTATTCGAAATCTCCAATGTTCAAACCACGTATTTCTTCTGAATGCCGTCCTTTTCTTGCATTTGCCACAAAATAATAGGAATGGGAAGTTTTTGTCAGCACTATTTCACACTACGATCACTATGACAGTCAATACATTTTTGTAAGTCAACGTCTGGAAATAATTTAAAAAATCAGCAAAACTCTATACATTCCTCTGTATTTGACAGTTCAGGAATCAGTTCCATGTCAGTGACGAAATCACACTTTCCTCTGCACTTCCACTAGCCATTACATTGAACACCAAACAACAGACTGTCACTATTCAAATGGTCCGGAAATTTAATTCAATCTTCACCTGTTCGATACCTATCACTACGATATATATCGTTTGGAGGTCGAAGCCTCGCTATACCCGCTCTGTACAGGATATCTGCGAAATTACCTATATTAGAAGCTTTTGCATATGTGACTATAAAGCTGAGTTTACACTAGCAATTTATTGCGGCAATTACTTTCTGGTAAAAACTTGCCGAACTACTTGCGAGTGTAAATACGTTACCCAGTGGAATTGCGGCCAATGCAATAAATTGGACAAGTGACTTGCTGCAAGTATCTGACTATCAGTGTCAACAGTGTGCAAGAAGCTTCTGCGAGTTACTTGCAGCTTTTAGGATTCATTTCTACATTCTGCAAGTTGAAATCGTAAGTTTTTGTAAGTATGTCGTCTAAATTAACACATAGTTACTTAACCTTGTATTGAATGTCACGATTAATTTCATATAACCATCCCACATACTATATGTTACGAAATAACAGAAATGGAGAATAAACGAGTATGCATAAAGCAAGATACCAAACACTGGATGAAACTGTGGAATACTTCCCTGAAATATTGTGTGTGTACAGTGATTTAAATACACATAAAGGAAACATGTGTACATGTTTATCAAAATTAATTTATTACAGTTCATCTCACAACAAACGTAACGAAATTTCTTCTAAATTTGATATCGCTGTGAAGGACGATTTTAGGAAGTGGCAATTTTCGCAGAGAGAACAATGGCAAAAAGTAAGAAATGGTTCTTCAGAATGTAGTGTAACAACTGTTCCTTGTCTGAAATTACTCCACGATATGTGTCCTGTTTTGGTGACATGTTCGATTGATGTTAATAAACAACCCAGATAATTTAAGAAATGTTCTAGAAAAGTTTTCAAAGCTAAAGTTCTCGAAACTGAGCTCTAGCAACATTGAAGGTTCCATATTTTGGCCTAAGTATGTTGCCAAACCAAAATATTCCTCTTTGTTGTGTTCTTCGTAATGATTAAGACCTGCAGTATGAATGACCCACCCATTCGTCATTTTACTTGCTCTTACCAAATAGCTTATAAAGATAATAGCAGAAACTCGGCCGTCAAACAGGCGACAGCACACCCGAACACCTCCTAACGATTCGAGTTGGAAACTAATACAGGGCATGAACAGCCACTTTACATTGCTACATCCAGAAGACTTACTTTATATGTTGTCCTACTTGATTGAAAGAGGGAGTTTACGTTCCATATACGACTGTAATAACTATAAACAGCAAAGCACTCCAAAATCATTCTTCAGGTTTCCAAATAATAAAGAGATCTGTGATAGCTTAAGCAGGCAAGATAAGATAGGATCTTTATTGGTCCTGGTAATCATGTAGTACACATATGGTACATTCTGATGTAGGACAAGTTAGTATGTAACAAAATAATATTATAGAAGATGAATTAAATTTACATTGAGTACAATTGTTAACAAGATATACAAAATTGAAACAAGTAATAAGTTATACATATATAAAACACATGGGGCTAGAACACATAACTAGGGCACACACAAAAATTCTAGTGAACTACCTCATACAATCTATAAAAGCAGCTATGATTCAAATATTCCTTTGTAGGTGACTTGAACTTTGACAAGTCATTTACTGTTTTAATTTCTTGGGGGAGATTATTATAAATAATTTTCCCATAGTGCAAAGTTCCTTTTTTATATTAAGATTAGTGTTCCTTGACTATATGAAAGTTTCCTTTATGCCTGGTATTGTAAGAGTCAATATTGTCATTTTTTTGAAAAAGAATGGGTTTTTCCACAGCATATTTTTTTTACAAATACAGATACCTCGTATACATACATACATGGAAGTGGAAGGATTTCTAGTTTTTTAAAGAGTGGTCTGCAGGTTTTATTCCATTTTACACCTTCCATAACTCTTACAATCCTTTTCTGTAGCCTAAAGGGCTTTTGGCGCAGAGGGGAGTTACTCCAGAAAATAATACCATATTTTAGTTTAGAGTAAATATAGGCCAAGTAAACAGTTTTCAGGCACACTTTGTAGCAGCATCCTTCTAATATTCTCATTAAGTAGCATGCAGTACTTAGTTTCTTATCAAGTTTTTCAATATGTGTTAAAAGTCGACCACTCCACGAAACAAGAGCCTTGTGTTACCACTAAAATTAGCAAATAAGGTCTATGTGAACTACCGGTTACTCCCTGCTATAAAGCCTTGTTCCCTGGCCCAAACTTAGAACTGACTCGTTTCAAATTACTTCAATAACAGGAAGTTAATACTACAGTGGTCAATATACATAGCAGCTCACACATTATTACACACAGACATTAATAAGCAAGCCACCACAATTAAAGTTATCTTAGAAACCAGAAAAACATGCTGAATAAGCTCCTCTTTCGAGTCTGTGAAATGACAGACTTCTATGGGAAATGTTACTAATCTGGTCGAGATGTCAACTGTGACCTTAACATTTCCAATATCTGGCAACTGCTTCGAACACACAATTGCAGTTTTACCTTGTTGCAAAAACACTCGCATGTTAGTTGTTAACTGGAGTTTCTTTATGTACCGCCACAAATTAGATGATATTAGGCATGTGTTCAGTTCGATGTTGGTACCCCTGCGCAAGGCGACGCTCACGAATATTGTGCTCCAGCAAATTTAAGTATTTTAGATAGTAATAAGACTTTTTTAAATAGTTATAAGTAATTAATAACGAGTATTAGTGTCCTCTTGATTCGCAATATTAAAGGTTTTACTTTGCTGTGTATTTTTCGAGAAAACGCGTAAAGATTAAGTAGGTCTGCAGTCGTATTTTTGCTTGCGTCTTTTTGGACAGTAATTTTAAAGGATCTCGGTAATTGTTCTTGTTTTTTTCCTCCTAGCATATTAAGTAAAGCGTATCCCCGCATTGTTTTATTTATTATTTGTAAAAGCAGTGTAAAATTTAATTTGTGTTGGTGACTTTGTGCTTATTACCTTTGTTTACATCCAGTCGCGAGTAGGCCTAAATTTTGCATACACGTTTTCTTTGTTGTTTTTTTTTTTTAAGGTAATTTGACTACTTCTAAATAAAATAATACTTTTACCATGAGTGCAAAGTGTCAGACGTGCCATAGAATTGTTAGTTCCGGAGTATGGTGTGATGGATGCAGTAATTTTTTTTCATTGGGGTGACTGTAGCGGCGCGGGAATTGGGCAAGTGAGCGAGACTCTTCAGTGGTTTTGCAGGCTATGTACTAGGGATAGGAAGATAGTGGAACAGGAGGGGAAAATTGCCGCCCTTCAGGCAGAGTTAGATCAGCTAAGAGGGATTTGAACAGGTTAAAGAGGGAGGAGGGTAATCAGAGGTGGGAAGTGGCAACAGGTGGAAAGAAAAGGGCCAGAACTCAGTCAGACAGCTTTGTGGTGAACGTAAAAAATAAGTTTGACTTGTTGCTTCAGTTGAAACTGATGAGCCTCAGATAGAAGTAGATGTAGACAGGGCTGAACAAACTTTCAACAGGAATTCGAATAAGAAGGTAGGGTAATCAGCAAAAAGAAATAAAGTTTTGTTATTAGGTAGCTCGCATGCCAGAGGTGTGGGCCAACTCCTGCAGGATGAACTAGGAACAGAATACCAGGTCACAAGGTTCTTCAAACCAAGTGCTGGCGTGGGTCAGGTGACATGGAATTTAGGTTCACTGTGTAAAGATTTCACCAAGGAGGACACCGTGGTTATTGTGGGTGGTCCTGGGAACAGGACTGACATAGATCTGGGGTTCAACATAGAGTGTGACCTGGCAAAGATTGCATCAGCATCGATGCATACCAGTGTTGCGTTCGTGTCTGTTCTGAAGCGCCAAGACTGACTTCATCTGAATTATTCTGTTGGGAGAGTTAATTTAATGTTGGAGTAGCTGCTTGGATCAGGTTCGGGGTCACACATAGGTGTGGTTCCTGTTGCTTCACTCAGTAGGTGGGATTATACTAGACATGGCCTACATCTCAATAGGAAAAGGAATGATAAACTGGCTGGGTTAATTGCAGGAAACTTAAGGGGGTGGGAGGCACTGGCATGAGTGGTAAAATACCAGTAGTTACAGGTGTCAGAGCAGTTCCTTTTTCAGGATAGTCAGGACAAAAAGAAGTCAAGTTCTAAGAGAGGTCACTATTGAAACAAACCTTCAGTTTAATAAAGCAACTAAATAGTATAACTCTGACAAATCAGATCAGCAAACACAACTGTTAGTTAAAACTTATCACCAATTATCAGAAATTTTATCTTCACCCAGCTCTGCAACAGTCAATGTAAAATGCAAATTATTTTTAGTGCACCAAAATATTAGATGGCTAAGAAGCAAAATAAATGAACTACTTAGATGCATTGATGAATTAGAGTCATCCAACCCAGTCGACATAATCTGCCTCTCTGAACATCATGTGACCACTGGTATAGATTTGCTAAGTATTCCAGGATTTAGGTTAGCTTCCAATGTTTGTAGAATGGAAATGGAGGATGGAGGAGATGTCACATTCATTAGAAATTGTTATAAATTTAATACCATAGACATTAATAAATTTTGTTTAGAGCAGCATATGGAAGCATCTGCAACAGAAGTAGAATTTCATAATAAATCATTTGTAATAGTAACTGTGTACAGAGTACCAAATGGTAACTCTAATTTGTTCATAAATCACTTTGAAGCTCTGTTGGCTTATTTGATAACAAGAAGGAAAGAATTAGTGTTGGCTGGTGATTTCAATTTAGACTTCCTTGAAAACTCCCCTGGTAAGAAATTATTGCAGTCTGTAGCATTGTCATTCAACCTAATTCATACTGTTAATTTTCCAACTAGGATAGCTAAGGGCTCAAAGACAGCCATTGATAATACCTTTATAGAAATGCCAAATGATTAAAATTAGGTTATAAAACCAATAATAAGCAGCCTTTCAGACCATGACATGCAGTTACTTTTACTAGATATTAATACTGATCAGAATATAAAATCTATCAAATCTGAGTTTAACCCTTAACATCTCAGGTGCGGTCTCAGAGACCGAAAACGCTTATTGTTAGTCAATTTTTAATGGACAGGGGTGGGGAAGAATAACACAGCGTTGTGTAATCGTTGCTTCCAACACCTGCACTTTTTTCCATTGACAGTAGCGCGCCACGGTGGAGTAGCCGAGCGGTCTAAAGCACCTCGCTGTGGAGCGCGTGGTTGCTCGCCATGGAGGTTCAAGTCCTCCCTGTGGCATGGAAGTGTGTGTGTGTTTGTCTGTAGGTTAGTTTTCCTAGGTTTAAGTAGTTTGTAAGCTATAGATTGATGACCACGCAGTTTGGTCCGATAGATTTACAGACGTTTGAACATTTGAACAGTAGCGACGTTAATGCGAGTCGGAACAATATTATCACATCTTCTATTGAGCTAGCGGTCTCTGAGACTGCACCGGGGCCTTTGCGTTATGGATTCCGCACCGAGCTACTGTGCGTGCTACAGTCCCTCACTTTTAGGATACTGTTTTCAAATGGTCTGAAGACCATTCAGGAACTGATGTGGAATCAGACAGTGACTATGAGATTCAAAGTGAACATAATTCAGACTCAGAATAGTGTGAAAGTAAAGAAGAAACAGTATTGGCAACTGTGAAACGTAGAACATGCTCCACCTGTGACCCAAAAAAGAATAGAAAGACGCGTTATGTTTGCCTGTGTTGCAAGAAGCCCACCTACCTTGAGTGTGCTATCAAAATTTACATCGAGTACAGAGAAATCATTTGAAAAGACAAAAGTTACCAACAAAGCAGTAGAGAAATTCTTATTTTTTGTGACTTTTTTGGAGAGTTTCTTTTTTTAACATTAAATACATAGTAAACAATAAAAATAGTGCACAAAGTAAAATTTAAAATCGAGAGTACTTGACTTTTTACAGTGATAATAAAATAATGTAATGTTAAATCCATTTTCTGCGGTTTTATGTTTGAATATATATATTGTATATAATTAAATATAAAATACATTCCTTTTACAGCATTTATGTAGACAAAAGTAGTATTTTGGGTAATAAATTGAATCAGTTCACTTAGATAACAATCAGGACTATTTATGATTATTTAAAAATTGCGGTCTGTCAGACCGCACCTGGGACAGAGTGTGACAGAAAAATGACCTGGGAAGCTAAGGGTTAAGAGGGTAGTCAGTAAGGGAAAAATTGATCATTTTAGAAAACTGCTCAAAGATATGAATTGGAGTAAAGACTACAATGCTAATAGTATGGATGAGAAGTACAACACTTTCATAAATAATGTCCTCTACTTATTTGAAAACTGCTTTCCCACAAAATTGACACAGATTAGACCAAAGTCTACAAAATACCATGGATTACTCGAGGAATAAAGGTCTCCTGTAAGACAGAAAGGAAACTATACCTGTCAATTAGACACAGTTCAGATGTAAATGCTTTAGATCATTAAAAATCATACTGCAAGATACTGAAGGCAGTAATACTGACATCAAAGCAAATACATTATCAGAATAGGATAGTCCTTTCAGACAACAAAATAGAGACAATATGGGATATAGTAAAGGAGAATACTCGTAGAACTGGATACGAAGCACATAGCACATAGCATTAAGAGTAGATGACAAACGGGTAACCGATGTGTGCAGTGTTGCTGCAATTTTCAACAAGCATTTCTTAACTATTACCAAAAATATGGGATTATCAGGGTCAGTAACTGCTGCAATGGAATATCTCACACCTGTGACTACAAATAACTGCAGTAATATGAATATGACACTCACAACACCACTAGAAGTAATGTGCACCATAAAATCATTAAAATCAAAAAACTCCAGTGGCTATGATAATATATCAACAAATTTGATTATGAATTGTGCTTCTGAGCTTAGTGATAATTTAAGTTACTTGTGTAACCAGTCTTTCATCAATGGAACATTTCCTAAATGGTTGAAATATGCTGCAGTTAAGCCATTACATAAGAAAGGAGATAAAGAAATTCCATCAAATTTCACTTTTGCCTGCATTCTCAAAAATATCAGAAAAGATAATGTACAGTCGTCTACTTAAACACCTTACCACTAATAAACTATTATCCATGTCACAATTTGGGTTTCTAAAGGGTTCTGATATTGAGAAGGCTATCTACACATACAGTGAGAATGTACTCAACTCATTAGACAATAAATTAAATGCCACTGGTATATTTTGCGACCTCTAAAGGCATTTGACTGTGTAAATCACAATATTCTTTTAAGCAAATTAGAATATTACAGCGTAACAGGAAGTGCTGCAGAATGGTTCAAATCGTATGTCTTCAATAGGAAGCAAAGGTTGTCAATAGGAAAGGAGGTGTACAGAACTATCAGGCCTCATCAAATTGGGAACTAATAACATGTGGGATCCCCCAAGGCTCTATCTTAGGCCCCCTGCTTTTTCTTGTATATATATATATATATATCAATGACCTTCCATCATCGACATTATCAGAGGCCAAATTTGTTTTATTTGCAGACGACACCAATATTGCAATAAATAGTAAATCAAATATAGCCTTAGAAAGATAAGCTAATGAAATTTTCATGGACATTAATAAATGGTTCTTAGCCAATTCTCTGTCGCTAAACTTTGAAAAAACACACTATATGCAGTTTAGGACTTGTAAAAGGTTTCCTGCCAGTATATGCCTAGAGTATGACAACAATAAAACAGAAGAAGTTGGAAGTGTCAGATTCTTAGGATTACAGCTGGATAATAAATTTAACTGGGAGGGGCATACCACAGAACTGCTGAAGCGCCTAAACAAGTCACTGTTTGTTATGCAAATGTTGTCAGATATAGGAGATATAAAAATGAAAAAGCTGGCACATTATGCATACTTTCACTCCATAGTGTCATACAGGATTATTTTCTGGGGCAACTCATCAGGCCAAGCGAAAGTTTTCAGAGCACAAAAACGTGCATTACGGATCATTTATGGTGTCAACTCAAGACCCTCATGTAGAGTGCTATTTAAGGAACTGGGGATAGTTACTACTGCTGCCTAATACATTTATTCTCTAATGAAATTTGTCGTTAAAAATATATCTTTTTTTTTCAAACCAATAGCTCAGTCCATGGGATCAATACTAGAAACAAGAATAAGTTGCATAAAGATTTAAAGTCACTTATTTTGGCTCAGAAAGGTGTCCAATATTCAGCAGTACACATTTTCATGCCAGCAGGCATAAAAATTTAACTCACAATAAAGTACAGATTGAAAAGAGTCTAAAGGAGTTTTTGGTGGCCAACTCCTTCTACTCCATTGATGAATTTCTTACCAGAAGTGATTGATTGTAACTTATTGTATATAATATTCACAAATATGAATACTGTGTTGAGTTTGACTTCAGTACAAGTTTTGTGCAGTAATGTAATCATTGTAAATCAGTGTAAAAAATTAAAAAATAAAAAATATATAAAAAAGAAAGAAAAAATAAAAAAGAAAGTAATTGCAAATAATTTTAATATGCACTAGTAAATTAGTGAGTAGTAATAAGTTTTGTGTCCTTTACAATGTAAATATTTTTAAGATAATTGTTTTTCCTGACCAATTCCACCTCCACAAGGGCAATTACATTTGAGGTCTGTGGAAGGTACATTAACACATATGCCCTCTTATTGAAACTGTATATTGTTTATTTTGTTCTGACATGTTCTACATCCAAGAGAATTCCCTCAATTCGGATCTACTGGAACGAAAAGTGCATCTAATATAAACTAATCTAACAGTTGATCGAGGAATAACTGGAAGAGTCTGACGAAAATCACCTGACGACAGAATCATGGCTCCACAAAAAAATGTTTTGGTTTTAATGAAATCTTTTAAAGTCCTGTGCAGAGCCTCCAGCGACCTCTTGTGGGTCATTGAGCATTCGTTCCAAATTATCAATTTGCATATCTGGAGAATCTAAGCAATAGCGCTATTTTTGGCGATGTTGCAAACTGGTGTTTAGTTGATTTCCATGATTAGTGGTAATTTCAAGGCCAAATGTGCAGTTCGTCCGCCTTCTAACAAAGTTCTAGCAATTCCAGATGAAGCCAACGCTAGGGCTACCTCTTTTTGCGATCGGATCTTTGCCAATACCAATTAAATCTAAGTAGCTCTCTTAGGTTGTTTGCAGATGACGCCGTCATTTACCGTCTAGTAAAATCATCTGAAGATCAAAACCAACTGCAGAACAATCTGAATAAGACATCACTATGGTGTAAAAATTGGCAATTGATTCTAAATAATGAGAAGTATGAAGTCGTCCACATGAGTACGAAAAGAAATCCGTTAAACTTTGTATACAAGATACGTCAATCAAAAGTGAAGGCCATAAACTCTACAAAATACCTAGGAATTACTATTAGTTCAGACTTAAACTGGAAAGAACACATAGATAATGTCATGGGAAAGGTGAACCAGAGACTACGTTTTATTGGCAGAACCCTTAAAAGATGTAACAGAACTACTAAAGAAACTGCATACACCACACTTGTCCGTCCTTTTTGGAGTATTGCTGCCTAGTGTGAGATTCTTATCAGGTGGGTTTGACGGAGGACATGGAAAGAGTCCAAAGAAGAGCAGCTCGTTTCGTATTGTCACGATACAGGGGAGACAGCGTTACGGAAATGATACAGGATCTGGGATGGGGTAATTACAACAACAGCGCTTATTGCTGCCGCGTGGACTACTATCGAAACTCCAATCGCCAACATTCTCCCCACTTACGTAGGCCGAAATGATCATCAGAATAAAATACGAGAAGTCAGAGTTCGAACGGAGAGATTCAGGTGTTCTTTCTTCCCATGCGCTATTCGAGAATGAAATGGGAGGTAAATAGTATAACGGTGGTTCGATGAAGCCTCTGCCTGGCACTTAAATGTGATTTGCAGAGTATCCCATGTAGATATGGATGTGGAAATTAGGAACGTTTTTCCAGTACCCCTGGGAGCATCAAGAAAGAAAATCCCTCCAGATCCAACCAGATCAAACTATCGTATGCAATCCTTTGTTGTTCATTCAATTGTGGAACAGTTGTGCGAACTGTTTCGGTCAATGCTTCAGTATCGTACTGCTGTTCTCTTTGTAACTCATGATTAAATGCATCTTGCACAGAATGACTGGGTCCTGTCAGGCCCAAACACGACAATACTTTATTTGTCATCAATGAACACATATCTTCTATCATGGCCATTGTCTCATTGTAAATTACTGCAGTAATTTGTAGTGTAGGATTCAACGTTTGACAACACACACAATGAAAGTAGCTTGTTACGTTTTCTAAGTGAAATCTCGGGCAGTTGAGATCTCCAAATGCAAGTTAAAATGCTCACTGCTGCTCTAAATTACTTTGCGAATGGCCACAGTACTTGCGCAATAGAAATTAATCTGACTGCTCACTCCTTAAGGGAGCAGCCAACGTTTCAACAAACACAAAATTAATGTTTAAGAAAGGAATAGATAATTAAACATGGGACAGGGATCATAAAATTATACAGCAGAGCTTTTGTTACTATAAATCATTATCTATTCAATAAAGTGAGCAAGCAAATAAATGTGGGGACACCAAATTAAGCACAATAAAGAACACACCTTCTACAAAAGTGAATCAAAGATATGAAGTTACTGCCTTCAATAAAATTGTTTCTGCCTTTTATGAATATGGAGGTAACGTGGGAGGAAATTTGCAACTACACAGTGGGTAAAGGAAAGCACATTCATTCACTCACAGACACACGCATAATGCTTGTGACACAGTACTCATGTGGCAACACTTGACAGCAGCGGCGAAACAAAGTTAATAAAATTATTTCTGCCTTTTATGAATATGGAGGTAACGTGGGAGGAAATTTGCAACTACACAGTGGGTAAAGGAAAGCACATTCATTCACTCACAGACACACGCATAATGCTTGTGTCACAGTACTCATGTGGCAACACTTGACAGCAGCGGCGAAACAAAGTTAATGAAATTGTTTCTGCCTTTTATGAATATGGAGGTAACGTGGGAGGAAATTTGCAACTACACAGTGGGTAAAGGAAAGCACATTCATTCACTCACAGACACACACATAATGCTTGTGACACAGTACTCATGTGGCAGCACTTGACAGCAGCGGCGAAACAAAGTGTCGGCCGCGTTTCGACAAGATGGCGGGTGTGTTGAAGCACTAATTAAAAACACAGTTTGCACCATCGATCTCATGTCAGGGGAGGCAGCAGCATACTATCCCTAAGTACCACGCGTTGGCCGACTACAATGAATTACATAGAATTTACAAAAAGAAATTAACTTAGAATAAACAAGTAAACCACACACGAGAACTCAAATAGAAAAAAAGCTAGTATTAGTGAAAGCGTGGATGAAAGCCAAAGTAAAGACCCTTACAAAAGCACGTGGTGCAATCGGTCATACCAAGACAGGAAAGACGGAATCAAACCAGAAAATCTGAGAAAAATTTAGCATACTTGCGGATACAGACACGACGCAAAAACTTCAGTTTAAAAAAAAGGAAACTGAGACATAATAAGTTTACACAAAAGCTGAAGGCCACACACGTGAATTCTAACTTTCACAAAAAAAAAAAAAAGAAAAAAAAAAAAAAAAAAAAAAAATCTGGACACAAAATCATCACTGGAATGAGACTGCAAATACAAAATTTAAACCGAATTACTCGAGTTCTGTAAATGAAGAAACACTTTGACTCAAATGGCGCAAGAGTTACTCAAGAAAACTATCACTGATAAACCACGACTGCCTGATCACAAAGAAGACAAAGTTCTAACAGCACGCCATCCCCTCAGCATGATTTGATGATGCACTTACTAAGACGGTTGCAGCAAGAGTGAAGCCTATGGCCACGCCAAAAGCCTTCCCCGTCACTCACCGGATGTAGAGCGCGCTAAATGCCGACCAGTGCGCTTTCAGAGCATAGTGTTTACCAATCCCTTGCTACCTGAAGAATATAATACCCTCTTCTAGAACTCTAGAGAGGTCTCTTTTGTCACCTCTTTCGACCATGATTACTTTGGTACAACACTAAGAACAGGTCACCTCTTCATCTTGCCAATTAAGCTTGTCTGTGGCCTCCCAGCAGACGCCAGTGCAGACGACATGCAAAGCCATGCATTCTTAACTAAAGTAAACAAGGCCTAACGTGTGAGGCGGCGACCATAAGCCATTGCGTGGCAGTCAGTCAATATTAAAAGCAACCTTCCACATTCTCATGAACACACAAGTTCAATCACATGGGTGGAAACATATATAATCATGGGGCATTGATCATTAATAAAGGAATAAAATAATTGACATACAAATAGTTAATATTAATGTAGGAAAAAAACTTAAGAGTAATGAATAACTCAAAATGGAACACGACCACACATTCAGTGGATGGTTTTCATCATCTTCCGCTTAGGGGCGATAAATCGTCTGGAACCAATCCTGTTATACTGGGATGGATCCATATTAAAATTAGTTAGACAAACAACAAAAATTTCAAGAAATCTGTCTATTCTGGACATTGTGGGCAACTATGGGTATCCTACGACAAGGAAAAAAGGATAAATTAACAAATATGTAAACCAAAAGGTAAGCAAGCATTTTAAATTATTTAAACAACATCTAAAAATAGTAAAGATGGTGGTGCGCAAAAAGTTGGTCAAGAAATTGGAGGGTAACAATAGGTGCATAAACAAGAATTACAGATTAATAAGACAAACATGATAAACTTTTCACTCCTGGGGGTGTCTTTAAAAAAATCAAGTTCTATTGACTAAGATAAGTGTTCACTTTCCTGTAACTGTTTTATGATTAAAGATTCGCCACACACTTAGGGGCATCGACGGGGAGCATGTACTCTTCAGGATAACTGGGTGGAAACTACAACCCGCATTTATTTAGCACTTTACTACAGCAAAGTCTTCATTCAGTGTCCATGGTCGTATTTGATTGTCCCTCTTTCCAGTTCCAGGGTGCATCTCGCCTCGCCGACGTCTCTTCCTCTCCAACTCATCGTCAATGTTTGCATCAGTCATCATTTTGCATTAGGCACAGAGGAAGAGGAATTTTGTGAGCACCCTCAGTGGCGAGCGATCACAAGAGGTAATGCCACGCCTTCGTGGCATAGGATTTGTAAAGTTCTGAGATCCCAGCAGGAGCCAAGGATGTGGAATTCCTAAGTGCCGAAGCAGGGAAGTGTGTTACGCAAGAAGGTTTATTTACATCTTCCATCACTCGTTAAGCCAGAGGAGTGTGGAGATGAATGTTGGGGCGAACCCAAAATAATGTTTTCCGGTGTCAATGACCAAATATGAGATTGGTAAGATCACTAGAAAACTTGGAGACTCAAGGTGGGCGATGCCATGGCATCGATGTCTTAATACTTGCAGCAACTGGTCTGGTTGTGACAGACACCAGACATCTGTGTTATGCCCCTACTGCTCTCGTTTAGTGTCGTGGAGCAGGTGCCTGTTGGCAGCTGGACCAGCGCGAACCTCGCCTTCCAGAGTAGCCCAGCTGTAGTCCACAGCTGCATCAGGGGGCGTTGCCTGCCGCCCTGACAGGAGTGTGCGTCATCCGTGCTCACCGCCATCGGAGCCCCCGTGGCGAGGCACGCAGAACACGCCCACTTCAGTCGGCGACCCGCTGCCTGGTGGTGACCGGAAGGGTGTCCCAGTGACCTTGTGACGTAGGCGGAGGGGATAAGACCGCACGCAGAGCCAGGCGGCCCTCTCCCCCAGCGCTGGTGGCGACACACTGACTGGCTGGTATGACTCGTGACATGGGAGGCATGACGTGGGAGGCGGAAGTGTCACCCCAGTTCTCACAGACGGCGCAGGGGGCTGTCGAGGATGCTGGCCCCCCGCTTCTTGCGGCAGTGTGTCGTGCTCGAACTCTTTCCTTGGCACTTAGAGAACACTCTGTCATGACACATATTCGTTGTTCATTGGTGATCATCAGACTGGTACACAGATAATTTATAAAGAACTAATTGAGAACAGTAAGTAAATTACAAAACCTTAAATAACCTAGTCTACTTGGGTCCATAGGCTTTAAAAACATGACCCAATACTTATCAAAGGAAAATTTTAACATTTGAGAAATGTTTAAGAAATTTCCTAGTACTATCACAGGGACTTATACAACGCTAATTTAGTAATGTCCATCAAATTCTTCACAGGTTTCCAACCAGGTCAATCTAATACCTGTACACAATAGTTCTGCAGTCCAACTGGCCACCATCATCAGGAGAGGAAGCCGCTTTCTCTGTTACTGATTGAAACGGCTGGCTCTATATACGCAACGAAAGTACGAAGGTGCATGCGCTAAGTACAGAGGGCGTGCGTTTACTCGTAGCTGCTGACACCTGGCGCGAGAGAAGTTGTAGCGCCTTCAGTGGTAGGTAATGTCAAAAACGATGGATCGTTATAAATTGTCGTTCGTTTCTATTTGACGCAGATGCCGATGTTTCTTCAGTTCTGATAACACAGGATTTCACGATTTACTCAGAAAATAAGCACTTTCACTATTAATTGTCTTATATGTTATTCTGATTTCAACTGATTCTTTCAGAACTCAATCCCAGTAACGTGAGGTGTTTGCAACAACTTGTGTCTCATCATATAGCATCCTGTGTCTCTCTGAGAGACAGTGTTCAGCCAATGCGGATTTGTCAGGCTGCACAATCACATATGGTGGTGATGTTCAACACATCTGTCACTGGTGGTACTAACAGTCTGGCCAATGTATGTGTTGCCGCACTCACAAGGTATTTTATAAACGCCAGGCTTTCTGAGGCCTAAATCATCTTTAACAGAGCCAAGAAGTGTTCTAGTCTTAGCTGGCGGACGAAAAATACACTTTATTTTGTGTTTCTTTAAAATCCTTCCTATCTTGGCAGTCACGTTACCAGCATCAGGAAGGAAAGCAACAGAACTGGAAGTGTTTTCAGCTGGTTCACGTGGTGGTCAGAACTCAAAAGCCTGTCGAATCTGCCTGTCTATATAGCCATTTTGGTTGAACACATTCTTGAGATGTTGCAGCTCTTGAGGTAAATTTTCAGCATCTGAGAAGGCATATGCTCTTTTTAGCAAAGCCCTGCACGTTGAAAAGAAGGGCGGTCGCATGTAAATACCTGTTAGTATGTGTCGGTTTCCTGTAAACTCTATGTCCAAGAGTTCCGTCATCTTTTTTATAGACCAACACATCAAAAAATGGTAACTTGCTGCCCTTTTCAATTTCATCGTGAATTTGATGTTAGGATGAAAACAGTTAAAATGATATAATAATTGGTGTAGAGAATGTGGCCAAACAAGGAATATATCGTCAACATATCTAAAAAAGCAAGTCGGTTTCAAAAAAGATGTTTTCAGTGCCATTTCCTCAAAGTCCTCCATAAAAAGGTTGGCGGCTATGGGGGACAGCGGACTCCCCATAGCCACACCGATAGTCTGTTCAAAATATTTGTCATTGAATAAGAAATAGGTGGACGTCAATACATGGTGGCAAAACTTTCTCATTTCCGTATCTAGTTTCTCGTTAATTAGGATCAATGACTCTTCAAGAGGAACACGAGTAAAAAGAGATATCACATCCAAACTTACAAGTAAAATAGAGGGACCAAGACGAAGATACTTCAAGCGCTGAATAACATCCATGGAATTAGATATATGGTGTTCACATTTCCCCACATGAGGGCTAAGGACCGACGCCAAAAATTTTGCCAAATTGTAAGTTGGTGCACTCAAATTACTAACAGTTGGTCGTAATGGAATCCCATCTCTGTGGACCTTCGGCAGTCTGTGTAATCTAGGTGGAATAGATGTACCATGACGAAGTTTTTTGATAGTCTCTTCATCAGAAGATAATTCGTCGTCCATTTTATGTGATCGGTAGGATCTTTCTGCAATACCCGATACAATGAATCCTCAAGAAAATCTTACCCTCGTAATCGTCCTTTGAGATTAAAACAGTGGAATTGCCTTTGTCCGCTGGTAAAATAAATAATTCAGGATCTTCTCTAAGAGATTGAATTGCAGCACGTTCAGCCAAGGAAATGTTACACTGTGGGGGCCGGGACCAACGCAAAATGTGCGAAACATCCTGTCTGATTTCTTACATCCGTTCCTCTGGAAGACATGACACTGCTTGTTCAATTGAGGAAAATAATTCCATAGTGGGAACACTTCTAGGCGAGGGTGCAAGGTTTAAACCCTTTTACACCATTGAAAAAGTAAAATCATCCATTCTCTACTCGTTAGATTTATCACCATCTGTCTACAAGTATCATTCGCAGACGTCAAGGGTTGGTGGCAAAGACGTTGAATTTTAGACAGCTGTCTACTAGAAGCACACCTATGCACCCAACCTGAAAATGCCCAAGAAGAAAAATTGACCCTCTCCCAAGATGTGATAGACAACAGTGAGGAACTCTCCAAATGAAGATAAAGTAAATCTTTGGATATAATATCCAATTGTCTACGTATAAAATGAAGACAAAACAGGCCCACCTCTTTATACTGTTAGTTGATCTTGTATTAATATAGTGAATAAATCTTGCAAATTTTGGTATGATACCTTCATTCCGACATCTGAGCAGAAGGGCGAGAGCACTCAGCAGCTTCCCTTTCTTCTTATGAAGTTTATGAAACTTACTGACGAGTTGAACCGTCTCCTTCCCGTAGAGGCACTTGATGTGGCTATGCAGACTTTCCTGGCGTATTAATTGGTCAAATTCTTGACATGGGTTTCCAACCGATCATTCTGACAACTGTACATAATATTCCTGCGACCCAACTGGCCACCATCATCAGGTGTGGAAGCTAAGCCACTCTCGCCGTGACAGAGTAATCTTACACACACAAGGAGGCGCAAGTGACAGAATGTTAGTAAGGAGCAGATCGCAGGAGCAGCGTGACGCGGCGCAGCCACACAGTACTAAATTAAATTTACCTGCCAGTAGGCCAAGGTCGTGCTGCTGTAATCTACTATGCAAACTAAATGTTGGACCCAACACTACTTTAGGTTATCTACTGCCTACTATTTAGTTTCCGACCCTTTGTAGATCGCTGGACTGCTCCTGGTTCCCCAGCGTGTACCTGTAGAATCTTTATGGAAGACAATTTAGCATAATTAGTGGCACTACCCTCTCTTACTGTCCATTTGGAGCAGCAGCGCCATGATGTAATGACTGCTCCAGCGGTCCCTCGATTCCTTAAAATATTCTATAGTCAAAATCTCAAAATACATTTAAAAAAATCCTCTTTAGAAAGTAAGGTTGGCATTAAAATAAACAAATGGATAAATTGACATCCTAATCCTTTAATTAGAGAAACACTAAAAGAAGACATGAAAATACAAAAACACCTGGAACAATAAAGAAAATAAAACACCATTGATTAAGTCAAACATACAAATCACAATCTGCCTGTAAAAAGATAAATCAAGACACACACAAGTGATTAGTTGGCGTAGTTCAAGGCTTATCATTAAAAGATCATCATGAAATTTAAACATGTTACTTAGGTTCCAGCTAAAATTTACAAAAGGAAAACGTTTTGGTGTACATATTCCTAATTTATACTGCTGGTGAT
The DNA here is from genome assembly GCA_026315105.1 of Locusta migratoria. Lineage (NCBI taxonomy): Eukaryota > Metazoa > Arthropoda > Insecta > Orthoptera > Acrididae > Locusta > Locusta migratoria. Next base: position 581,421,373 of record CM048745.1, on the reverse strand, counting down.
GTCCCGAATTTGGGCTTCGTCTAGCGCTCTGGTCGCATTAATCATGGACCCATCATGGTCCACTGGGCTGTGTAGTTTTTCTTGTCAACAAAATTCATCTGGGGCTGGTAAATTAGATCATTCAGTACGTCCTTCTCACCTATTACATGGCGGCGATCACAGTTTCCTGCAAAACACGACTGGAAAATTCCTTTAGGGATGCACACAGTAAAGTTCGTCATGTTAAAGCTTGCGTTATGGGTTCTTGATTAACTGGTAAAAAAACCCTTGTCTCAAGGTCACACAATTTGTTCCGTAACACCTTCTACGCTTCACCAAGCGCTAACCCGTTTCTATCCGGGAGGCGGCACTTTTACGGAGACTTACAAAAAGGAAACACATTGGCAATTTCAAGGACACACGGTGCTCACATACTGTCTGTGGCACTACTAATTACCGTCCTCCCTGCACTGGAAGAACATGCCTTTCCCATTCACTTACTGACGGTACTGGTCATCAGTACAACCTAAAACATTATATTTACGTAGCACAGCTGAAAAGAAAGGTACACCCTAAAATATTACACTTTGGCTTTGTACTAATTGTACTTAGATCTCATATCTGGTGCAGCACTTAAATAACATGCACTAACGACTGAAAACTAAATTTACCCATTACACAGGCGCTCATGGTAAAGTAGCAATCAAACGTCTGCTTAGCGGAGCTGACATTACTGACGGTGCAATGTTTAAGTGCGCGCACTGAATCTGAATCAGCATGCCTCACACCACAAGGATGGGGCTGAGTGGACCCATGGATCCGGGTCTGGAGGGGGCCTGAGTCCAGCCCTAAATGATTCAATTTTTTGGTTACTGAAATTAAAATCAAACTAGAAAAACATGTTGAATAGTTTTCATCCAATGAAATTTTAGAAGAATCTACAGCATTTGTAGTATATATTTATGATAAACCGCTTAAACGATTAATACTTTTAGTTAGTGCCATTGGTTGGTATCGTATGTGTCTATTAACTAAGGTAACCAGCCTTGCCGATTTTTTCGGAACAGTCACGATTTTTTTGTGTCTCTCCCAATATTTTGAAAGGTAATTCGGTACACCTATTTGTCCCAGATTTAACAATTATGTCCGATTTAGAAATTTATCTCACATGTATCGGTCTATTTTATTGTTAGTTTTAATTATGATAATAACTGTTTGACAAAAGGTTTGTCAGGCTTAAGGTACTTATCACAAACTGTCAAAACTGTTTCAATCTGTTTCCACTGAGCATACGCACTCAAACTATACCAGTGAGAAAATCAGTGAATGGACCGCTAACACCAATTTTCCAGGTCAAATATGGATTGATATTATTTCTCATTTTAGACAGAATCATGTGCCATTCTTAAATGTTCTTAAGCTAGTGCAGTTTCTCTTCTGCCTTTCCAGAAATAACGCTGTTACTGAAAGGATATTTTCCCTACATGAATAAGATATGGACAAGTGACAAAACACAGCTTGCCAAAGAAACTGTGTGTGTGTATTCCACTTAAGCTTAAGGGACTTAACTGCCGGGTCATAGGTCCCTAAACTTACCTCCTACTTCGAACTACCTTATACTAAAGACGACACAAACATCCATGCCCAAGGGGGGATTCGAACCCCCGACGGGGAATGGTCTCGCACATCGTAGCATGGCGCCTCAATGTGCTCGGCCGCTCCACCGCGGCTAAGAAACTGTGAAATCAATATTAGTAATTAGAGTAAATTATTATGAAACGTGAAGTATTTTTTCACATGTTGTTGAAAAATACAGACTTGCTGAATAAAATTAACTGAACTGTTCAATACAGTTGTAGTGATCGCAATTGGTTCATAATATAAACTACTAATAAAGTGTTATTTAATGTACTTTTGGTAACAACTTAAACTGATATTTTGTAATTATTACTTTCATTAAAATCTTCTTCTAATGTAATGAAAATATATATACAAAAATTGTAATGTGTCCCAAATTTGGATCTATAAAATGTAGTTATGTCCCGAATTTGAATCTAGAAAATATGTTCACCTTAGTATTAACACAGTATGCTATGTTTTCTCCTTGTGGAGCACACTCACACACACAAGAGAGACGATGCTCATACTGCTGAACTGAACTATGATGTATTTCTTCTTTAGAGATGTTGAGAGTTTTCATTCTTTCTTCTCTATTAGGGCTGGTCATTGGGAATTGTTGAAACAATTTGTCCTTTTGTCTAAGTGTTGTTGCAATCAAAGGCTACACATACTCCGCCAATTTTTGAAGCAATATTCTTCGATCTTCAAAGTTTTATAAGTGTTCCTGTTGTATTAACTCCACCAGCAAAAATATTGATATGGATCTCAAGAAGTACTTGAGAGCTTACAAATGCCTCTTATTATCATTTTGGCGTAATATCTTGACATCTATTGATTACAAAAATGTCATTATAGAGAACAAAGGAATTTCATAGCAATGTCAGTGATTAACTTAAAAACTTTATGACATCACTTTGAATGAAGAAAAAGTAGTTGCTGAGGCAGTTGGCATTTCATCAGAGATTATCAATAGGGAACCTGATGCAAATGAAAAGACAGCTGAACAACTTCACTGTAAGCATCAAATTCATTCAGATCATGTTTTGTCTTTCTTGTTTATAATTTTGTAATGCAAGATTTCACTACAATATTTGTGAGCTATAAACAATTTTTTCATCTATTTTTCACCAGTTTTTGACTTTCAAGGACCTAGAATGTAATGAACTGAAAGTTAAAATCGCCAATCCCATCTCACCTCTGCCAAGCACTTAAATGTGATTTGCAGAGTATCCCATGTAGATGTAGAACGTATTCTTTAGATTTAGCAGGTAATGACATCTTCTTGGAAATTCTACCCACGTAGACCGTCTTCAGTAGGCCTGCAGTATGTCAACCATAAAAGTATCCAATGAAGGTTTGCAGCAAATTAATGAGAAAAGCTTTGAGGAATTCTTTTTGGTACTGAGTAGAACAATTAGACATTTTTGTAGCATTCACTGCTGGATTAAGGCAATCGCAAGTACCGTGGCCGCTGGGGGCAGTGAACTAGAGGGGGTCCCGCCATGATCGCCTTCGAAATATGTCACTATTTAACGAAGTCTTGTTTTCTAGTAAAAGGAAAAAAAATATCGAATTTAGAATATTACTATGATGTATTCACACTAGTCCCACCATCGAGAGCACCTTTACTGTTGTCTCTACTTTTCCTTTAATGTTGAATACCATGGCAGTCTTACTTCACGTGAACCAGCGACAATACACATTTCGATTAATCGCCCAGTAGGCCGCCGATAAGTGTCGAAACACCAAAACTGTTTGATGTTGCAGACAAGCGCAGTTCGCCCTTTTCTGTACAATGCGGCTCCTTAGGCCCACAACGGTGGGTAGTGTATGCAGAGGCTGCACATCTGCAGTAATCTGCAGTTCTCTCCGTTTCTACGAATAATATGAAGTAAACGTTTGTTATTAGATGAAAAAGTCTCCATATTCATATTGCCGTGATATTATCAACTTATAGAAACACTAGATTAGACATTATGATACCGGATATTGCAACAATGAATTTCTACTTCGTTAGCCAGAGGGGGACTCCAGAAATATGCGAAAAATATTATACCAGTTGTTAGGAAGGCCTTTCTTAAAAATTTGGAAAATATTTACCAGTTTACTATAAAGCCATAAATAAGATAAATATAGACTAGTTTCAGTGTTACTGTAATATTAAAAAGACCTAATACATTGTTACATTCCTATTTCTCCAGTTTTATCTTGTGTTAGTTTTAGGTACACATTCATTGTTTTTAAATTCATATTGGTATATTTTGTTGAATAGTTCTCTTCTTTTAGCTTAAATTTCCCGCATTTTGTGCATATTTGAACACATACATTTCACTTTCACTTGGCAAAGGCAATTGGTGAACTATCTGGGGGGTAGTACTGCCATGATTAAATGCAGAAGAAAGATAAATGGAGGTGATATGAAATTAATCTACCCAGTATTCTTAAAATTACAGCTTAACAAGGCATATGCAATTGAAAAATCATTTTACACTGGAAGGATCAAGAGGCCGAATTGGCCCCTTTACCAATTTTTCCCATGTGTTCTGATCCTACTGTTAAATGAAATGGGTTGTGTTCTGTGATTGTTTCATCTTTTATATAAAGTATTGTGCACCCTCTTTTAAAGTGATCTACTTCAAATAGATTCCTAAATATTAAGATTACTGCCTAGAAGGACCGCAGGGCCAATTTGGCCCCTCGTGGCGTTTCTCTGTATTTGCGGCATGTTTCCTTGTAATGCTGTGTATGAAATAAAGCCACCTGTTGTCTACTTGTTGTTGTAATATGTGACAACAATGCCATACATTGCAGCAATGATTTTGGTAGGGCAGGTGGGGATGGCGGACATGTATTCATGAGTTATGCCTGAGTGATTGATTGTGTGAGTGAGTTTGATCTTTTCTGACGAAGGGCATGAACGAAAATTACAAGTTGTATGAATGTGAATATGAGTTTGTTGGCAGCTCAGCGATCATCTTTATGGCGAGTTGCTAGCTATTCTCATATTATCAAAATTTCCATCTGGACTTTCCATTGTTAAAAATCAATAAAAGTACAATGATGGTTACACTGAGTTATCTTTCACAATCTGGCCGTATAAGCAATAAAACTGCATGGGTCATGCCATTGGCGCTGGCGCAGTAGTTTGACGTTGCTTCTGACGTGGAATAGATCACCAGCTTTCGGTGTAATGTACTGATAGATTTTTTTCTTTTCGACAACTTCCTGTGAAGATAAGATTTTCATGTGTGTATGCAATTCCACCTTACCTGGTGCAGCGTCTGCCAGAAGTACAAACTAGTGTTCTGTTATGCTAAACTAGGTCTTACTGTGGCTCAGGACCATAGCCAGGAGGTGGAGAAGAAGGGGATCATCCTCCACCCCCCTTCCCAAAGCCTTACTATTCACCTAATTCCTGATAAAGTGATTCAAAAGTATGCTCCAAGTTGCTCCTTCGAGATTTACATTAAATAAAATTTAATACTGTCTCTATTGAAATACATCTATGTCTTTAGTTCAACTTACGTAGTAAAGCTTCACAACCTAAAATATATGTCATAAATGGCTGATCCTCCCCGCTCCTCTCCCCAAAACCAAATTATGACTACGGGCCTGCTGTGGCCATTGTAAGTAAAGTTTCAATTTTAAGAAAATAATTTTATAAATGAAGCTTACCATATCAAATTTATACCAAGTTAAAGTACATTCTAAAAAGAAAATTATTAAAATATAAACTTGCAATTACAAACTACAGTACCCAACAGTAAAAAAAGACAGGGGGAAGGTCTGTCTCTGATTCTGGGTCCAGGGCCCGCAATCGAATGTGGGGACCATTCCTCACACGTCAGCTGATTGTACAGAACTCAGTACTGAATATACTCATCTGCAGGATAACGATTATTACAAATGCGTCTTCTATGCGACACGTTGTCGGCGGGTTCTTTAGCGCCAAAAAACTGTGGAAAACACACAAAATATACAATAAAAACATGGGACCTGTAACCTATAGAGATTACACACAAAAAAAGAAAAAAATATACAATCATTCTCTAAAATGTCTAAGACTAGAAACATGGTGCACACGACGAGACGTCCGGGTCAGTATTGTTCTCAGTTCAACCGCGTTCTCATGAACAATCCGCGGAAGGGACCGCGTAAGAGCAAGATGCTTGTTGGACAAACGACGGGAAGGAAGTACGACTTTCCCTCCGACTTCAAATTAGTGTACTGCACGACGCTTCTTATCATACGGGCGCCTTTTCTCAGCGGCCTGTTTGATATGTCCGATAGCACGTTTAACCAGCTCACTGTGCTTCAATTTGACCAGTGGATCAAGAGGTACTATCTCCTGTATCTTGTCCTCTGCACATTCATTTTTCAAAACGATCCTTGGCGGCATAGAGGTAGAATCACTCGGCAACTCGTTTATGACATGCTGGAATCCCTGTATATACTAATCGCAGGCACAATGACGTCGGTAGCAGTACTCGCGGCACAATTTCCCCAGTTCTTTCATTATGCGCTCGTGCGGATTTGACACCAGGTGATAAACGAAAATGAAAATAGGTTTTATGCGCCTCCGCTGGAGCGTCATCTTCCAGACAGTAGAGCGAAACTGAGGACCGTTGTCAGATAATAACTTCTCTACGAACCCAACTTGGGACAGGAAGTCTTTCACAAATGCATGTGATACAGACCTGCTCGTGTTTTTTTAAGGGGTTAAAGTCATATATTTCGAGGTCAACTCGACGGCAACGAATAAGTAACTGTGTCCACCAGCTCTCCGTGGTAGGGGACCAACAAATCCATGGCAGCAATTTCTCATAAATGAGAAGGGATGATGGGGAACAGAGGAGCAAGGAGAGACACTGTGGGAGATGGACTTTTGACATGCTTCACAAACAGGAAGAACTTTCCGGATCCTATTTTCTATGTTTGGAAAGTAGCAGGTATCACAGAGCTTAATAAAATATTTATGGGTCCATAGTGCGCATAGCTAAGGTGTGTATACCAAATGAGTTTGTTCGCCAACCCATCCGGTATACACACAACACAGTTGGACTTCCCGGGGTTGCTACGGCCGAACTAGACATTATTCCTAATTAGGTAATGGTTTCTAATCGACGGATTGTTGTTGTCACGCCGTAAAGCCTTTGTGTCTTTCAGCATTGGGTCCTTGTCTTGTTCCTGCACTATGTCGTGGAGGGAAGCAGAGATGAAATTTTCAAAAGCTACGCCACATAAGTAGAACAGGCTGTAATTATTTTCATTAGGCTCATCATTGGATCCCTGAGTCATACCCACAGGGAACGAGAAAGGGCGTCAGCCACCACATTCTCTTATCGGAGTGTCAGTTATCGCCGTTCCCCCACATGCGCTATTTCTTCCTGCGGTAATCACCCTTATACCTGTTATTATTTTGGTTACGCCATTTATGCCATTGCCCATTTTGCTGGGTTCGCTGGCCGTTTCCCCAGGCTGCCCATTAGAACCAGTACTTTGCTCCTTCTCCGGTACCTGATTCTGATTACTATTCTCTTTTCCCTGTTTTGCTGGAAAGTTATTCTGCGGGGGATCGTAATCAAAATCGAGATCTTCCATGAATGCCTGAAACTGCTCCATGTCGTCTTTGCATCTCCCTGCTAACAATAAGAGAGCGTGGTGCAGACGTCGCGGCAGATTACCCAAATAAATTCTAATGAGTTCAGTCACGGAATACAGCCTGGTTAAATAATAGTTCTTAGTTAACATATCTTGGAAGAACAGGGCCAGGCTGGCAACGTTCGACTGTCCGAAAGAGGGCATCATGTGGATGTTGTGGCACACGCAGTTCTGCTGGCTCTAGGACCAGTAGGATGCTAAAAAGTATTGTCGGAAGCTCTCGTAGCTTTCGCCATACCGAGGGAACGACCACATTCGCGTCGCGGGTTCACTTTCCACGTGTCCGCGCACAAACTCTATTTTATGTTCTTCGGGCCAGTTAGGTGGAAGGGAGAATTTTATCTACCCAGGCCTGCGGATGTATTCCACCGGATGCGTTCCAGAAGACTTCGAACTTTCGCAACATTGGGAAATGCTTATAATTGAAGCCTGGTGCTGGGTCCCGATAACAAAGCATGGTGTTATTTTGATTGCGACTCGAACTTTCTTGAAGTAGCTCACTTTCGTCCTCGAAAACTGAGTCCGAGTCGTGGCTTGCGCATCCGTCTTGGCTGTTGCACGCGCCGCATGGCACGCGGCTGTTATTACAGCTGAGCCGTGCGCACACGTGGTTCGTCAGCGTGGTTGCAACTCCCGCTTCAAGGCTGCGAGGGGTTTAACTCTACCCATGCAATCCTTTGCACTACCTCATCTAGCGTGCTCTGCATGCTAGTAACCGCAGCGGTCATAACATCAACGCAGTCAGAAACCGCACCGATACTGCTTTGAATCGTTTCTAAGCGCTCTCAACACGTGATTTTATCGTTTCTATCTCCGCATTGTTCCTACTGACTCCCTCAGCCAGTTGCTCGCGGAGGCTAGTCATTTCTTATAATAACCACGCCTCTTGATTCGCGACCTTGAAACACATCTACTGAATGTGTGCTCGTGTTCCATTTTGATTTATTCATTAACCTAAATTGTTACTGCATCATCAATGTTATCTATTTGTGGTTAATTATTTTATTATTTATCAATGCCCCATGTTTATATATGTTTCCACCCATGTGATTGAACTTGTGTGTTCGTATCAATGTGGAAGGTTGCCTTTAATATTGAGTGACTGCCGCGCAATGGCTTACAGTCGCTACCTCGCGTTCTATGCCTCGTTTTGCTGTAGTTGAGAACGCATGGTTTCGTTTGTCGCTGTGCTGGCGTCTGATAGATGGACAGAGACAGGCTTACTTGGCAAGATGCCGAGGTGGCCATGTTCTTAATGTCGTACTGACCTCCTTCTTGATGAAAGAGGTGACAGAAGACCTCTCTGGGAGCGGATGTAGAGGAAATTGTCTTCGCCAGGTAGCAAGGGTTGGTAGACAGGAGGCTCTGAATGCACTCTGTGTCGTTTTCAGCGCGCTCTACATCCTGTGTGTGGCGGGGGAAGGTTTTTCCCGTGGCCTGAGAGCGACAATCTTGCTGCGACCGTGGAAGTAAGTACTTCGTCGAATCATGCTGAGGGAAAGGCATGCTGTTAGTACTTCGCTTTCTTTGTGATCAGGCAGTCTTGATTTTTCAGTGATAGGTTTCTTGAGTAATTCTTTCGCTATGCGAGGCGAAACCTTTCTTATTTTACAGAACTAGAGTAATACAGTGTGAATTTAGTATTTGTATTTTCATTCTGGTGATGATTTTGTGTTCTAATTTCTCAAGTTAGAATACACATGTGTGACCTACAGCTTTTGTGTAAACTTAGTATGTTTGAATTTCCTTGCTGTTATTAACTAACGTTTACACGTCGCATCTGTACCTGCGAGTATGCTAAATATTTTCTCAGATTTTCTACTTTGAGTGCGTCTTTCCTGTCTTGTATGACGGACGGTAGCTACTTCGGCCTTCAGCCATACTTTTTTAATACTAGCTTTCTTTTACATGAATTCTCACATGTGCTTTACTTGCTTATTTTTAAAGACGACCGTCTGTAGTCTTCAATATTTTTTATAAAATTGTAATTTATTTGATGTCGCTAGATTATCATTTTGTTAAAACTAGACCACCACTCTTTTCGAGGCATGAGGAATAGCATTTTTTATTTCATGGTTAAAATATTAGTTTCTTAAATGTTGGTTAATATTGCTAGGATTTTGTTATTTTAATAATTTATTACTGTGGTTATAATTGTGGCAATAAGTACGGCTTCTCCGCTACAACACTGTCCCTGTAAGAATGTGTACTTGTTTTACTTTTAAGTGGATGTGCGAGAATCTAATGGCTGTCTGAATGTGGGTAGTGATAGGTAGCTTTGCATGGTTCTCTCTGGCTCAGAGTCGATAGTTAGTCGTTACCAACCCTTGCTGCTGATGTGACCAAAAAGGTTTCTACACCCTCTGGTTACAAGCCAGTCAACAAGCCCTACACAGGGCGAGTCTCGCGCTCTTCTCTCCCCACTACCGCTGTTTTCTTGGGTTTCCCATTTTCCGGTAGCTTTACCGCCTCCTGACCATTCGGTGGTATCTTTGTGCTGGGATCGTGGTGAGGTAAGGTTGGTTCTGCTCTTGTGTCTGCGGAAATGGTAGTGATTCGTTGTCTAGCATGTTTCACTTAGACTCTTGAACTTAGATTCATTTTTTTTGAATATTCCTTCCAATAGTGCACGGAAATGTGTTCTAGTTTCTCAATTCAATGATTTACAACAGATAAACACGGTGTATGTATTATTAGTTGCAGTTTGATAACGGCCTGGTTTATTCAAACCTTTTGTGATTATGTGGCGGTGTACGAACTCTGTGTAAATTCTTTCTTATCATTTCCTGCCATGAGTGACATGTGTTCCACATGGTTGGTTCTTAGAACAAAGCCTTCAGCTTCCACTATTGTTTGTTCCATGCCCATCAGGCAAGTAACTATGCGTGAATCCTGATTTCCACTAACGTTTCGCGATCTTCTCTGCCCACCTATTTTAATTTTGATATTTCTTCTCTGAGCTTGTAGTATGCACTCAGTCTTTGTCAGTAATTCTCTCTGAGCCTTGTACAACCTCCTTTAATTGCTTGCTTATGAAATTCAATGTATTTCTAAGGGTTGCATGCTGTAGTTTTTATTCTCACTTGTCCGTCTTTGTAATTATTTCACATTTTCGAGTTTTGAGAATACACTTCACCCGTCCCTGTAATCGCTCCCTATCGTGTGTAGCTGCATTTCATTCACTTCCTTATGTAATTGTAAGCGTTTCTAATGGTTGCATGCTGTAGTTTTTATTTTTATTTTCTGGCTTTGTAATTATTTTACTTTTTCGGGTGTTGAGACTGGACTTCTTCTGTCTCTGTCAAAGCTCCCGATCGCATGTTGCTGCATTTCAGAAACTTCCTTATGAAATTCTACACAGTTCTAGGGATTGCATGTCGTAGTTAATCTTCTTTATTTTTCAGAAATTGAATTTATACATATTTATCGGTTTTCGGAACCACGTGGGTCCGAATTCCGACTTCAGGGGTTTGCAGCAAGTCACCTGAATTCACGCCACTTCTCATTAAACCAGTGCCTAGATACTGGCCCACATTTAATTTTAAATTAAATTCTGTTTGTAAATACTATGAAATTTGACGTGGTCACATGCCACGTGTTACTTAAGAATAGTGAGCCACTGCCTTCCCGAACATGAGTTAGTTTGGTGTATATTGTCCTTAAACTTGTGATCAAGACACGCGCCATCTCGTCAAAACGCCGCCAACGCTTCGTTTTGACGTTGCTCTCAAGTGTTGCCATATTGTCATGTACCGCAAACATCATGCATGTGTCTGTGAATGAATGAATGTGCTTTCAGATGCCCATTGTGTATTTGCAAATTTCCTCCCATGCTACCTCCACATTCACAAAGGGCAGAAGCCATTTTTATTATGGGCAGTAATTTTATGATTTAATTCACTTTTGTACAAGGTGTGTGCTTAATTTGATCTCCCCACATTTATTTGCTCATTCATTTTACTGAATAGATTATGATTTTAAAGTATCAAACCTCTGCTTTATGATTTCATGCTCCCCATCCTATGTTTAATCTATGTTTAATCTATCCATTTATTTGTTAACATTAATTTTGTGTTGGCTGCTCCCTTAATGAGTGAACAGTTAGATAAATTTCTACTGCGCAAGTACTGCAGCCACTCATAAAGTAATTTAGAGCAGCAGTGAGCGTTTTAACTTACATTTGCAGATCTCAACAGCCTAAGACCCAGCTTAGAAAACATAACAGGCTACTTTCAACTTGTTGTTTAAGTGCCTTAAATTTGGTCAGATGTTGTGCAGACTGCTCTTTCATTTCATCAATCTTTCACGACTACTCTTTCATTTGTTTGGTAATCTGCGCAGTGATTTGTTTGAGGAGCACGGTAAAAATGTCAGTTGACAGGGTACCTGCAGACAAGGGCTGGCCACTGGGATATTCCTATAATCCGTAACATAAATGGCGCCTGGCTCACGGCTTCCAGTTGGCTGCTCGCCTCTAACTGACACAAGGCCTATGCTTTGGATGCATTTTGTACTGAAATATCATTTTCCGTTTGAAAACTGTCTTCTGCGTTCGCAGCATCACTTAAGGCAACATTCTGATTGTCAGTAGCAACTGAATCTATCTCCTGCAACCTATAACGCTTTTCCCTTTTCTGCCCCTTAAGGTCTGCGTACTTACGAGTTTTGACTACTGATATTGTAAGGCTTTCCATCTTTTAAAACACATTAAAATATTCACATTCAAATTCCAAACCACAAGTTCTTGGCTACCCACGTGGTCAGAACATGTGGTGCTTCTGTAAGAGTTTCACATGCACAATTATTTTCGCACACAACACAGTCGTAATTGCACCCGCATTTCACGCTGCATGTACTTGACAATTATTTTCCCCAAAAATACAAATAAATACACTTGTTGATCACTGCTGAAAGAGAAACCAAATGCACTGGCAATGCACGGCTGAAATTACAACAGAAGTACACTACTGCTTGCAATTTCTACTAATTCACACGCACACACACATTCAAGGGATGGGAGGACATCTATAGAAACAAACATAAATTAAAAATGAAATTAGAAGACGTCAGTAGGACGAATCCAGGCAGTGCTAAGCCAAGTGAAAATAGCTTGGTAAGTTTTCTAAGTGAGATTTCTGGCAGTTGAGATCTGCAAATGCAAGTTAAAATGCTCAATGCTGCTCTAAACTACTTTGCGAGTGGCCACAGTACTTGTGCAATGGAAATTTATCTAACTGATCACTCCTTACGGGAGCAGCCAAACACAAAATAAATGTTTAAAAAAAGGAATAGATAATTAGACATGGGACGGGGATCATGAAATTATAGAGCAGAGGTTTGATACTTTAAATCATCATCTATTCAACAAAGTGAGCAAACAAATAAATGTGGGGAGACCAAATTAAGCACAATAAAGCGCACATCTTCTACAAAAGTGAATTAAAAACATGAAGTTACTGCCCTTAATGAAATTGTTTCTGACCTTTATGAATATGGAGGTAACGTGGGAGGAAATTTGCAACTACACAGTGGGTAAAGGAAAGGACATTCATTCACTCACAGACACACACATAATGCTTGGGACACATTACTCATGCAGCACCACTTGATAGCAGCGGCGAAACGAAACGTTGGCGGCGTTTTGATGAGATGGCGGGTGTCTTCAAGCACTAATTAAAAACACACTATGCACCAAAAGAACTCATGTGTGGGGAGGCAGCAGCATACTATTCCTAACTACCACATGTTGTGTGACCACAATGAATTACATAGAATTTACAAAAAGAAATTAACTTAGAATACACAAATAAAGCACATGCAAGAATTCATATAGAGGAAAGCTAGTATTAGTGAAAGCATGGCTGAAGGCCGAAGCAAAGACCGTTACAAAAGCACGTGGTGCAATCGGTCATACCAAGACAGGAAAGACGGAATCAAACCAGAAAATCTGGGAAATGTTTAGCATACTGGTGGATACAGACACGACGTGAAAACGTTACGAAATTCAAACATAATAAGTTTACACAAAGACTGACGGCTACACACGTGTATTCTAACTTGTGAAAAACTAGACATAAAATTATTATCGGAATGAGAATGCAAATACTAAACTTAAACCGAATTACTCGAGTTCTGTAAATGAAAACACACTTTGCCTTGCATGGTGCATGAATTACTCAAGAAAACTATCACTGACAAACCAAGACTGATCACAAAGAAAGCAAAGATCTAACAGCACGCCATCCCCTAAGGAAGATTCGATGAAGTACTTACTTCAGCGGTTGCGACAAGAGTGAAGCCTAAGGTCACACCAAAAGCCTTACCCACCACACACACACACCGGATGTAATGCGCTCTAAAAGCCGACCAGGGAGCGTTAAGAGTATTGTGTCTACCATTCCCTTGCTACATGAAGAACATAATACCCTCTTCTAGAGCTCTAGAGAGGTCTCTTTTATCACCTCTTTCGAGCATGATTATATTGGTACTACACTAAGAACAGCTCATCTCGCCATCTTGCCAAGTAAGCTTGTCTCTGGCCACTCAGCAGACGCCATTGCAGACTACATACGAAGCCATACGTTCTTAACTAAAGTAAACGAGGCCTAAAGCACGAGGTGGTGACTGTAAGCCATTGTATGGCAGTCAGTCAACGTTAAAAGCAACCTTCCACTTTCACATGTAGACACAAGTTCAATCACATGGGTGGAAACATGTATAAACATGGGGCATTGATCATTAATAAAGGAATAAAATAATTAACATTCAAATAGATGGTGGAGAATCACTTAAGGGTAATGAACAACTCCAAATTGGAACATGACCACACATTCAGTGGAGGTGTTTCAACAATATAACACATCCTCAGACGTGTCATCCCTTTATTTCATCCACAAATCGTCCGGATTTGAGGGGAAACATTTCTATCTTATAATCGCAAACAATGTACGAATTTGATGCAGCGATGAAGATATTATGGAATCCTTGAGCGTGTTATGCTGATGCAGATCGTCCTCGTGCAACTGTAACAGATGACACGCTTCATGGTAAGTCGCACACAGATGTCCGTCAACTGTTTTCAATTGTTGAAATGATGTCGGATGACGAACATCTACCAATAACAATCTAAGATAATAACATTCATCGTTATTTGACTGTACTGAATACATAGCATCTGTGGCAAATACATTCGGATATCCTTCAAGTGGTGTTCCTTGTTTACAATGGTGAAACGACTTTGATGAAGCATAGCATGTTTAATAGCGTGGCATATCAGCATACAGCAAAGTGCGGGCAAAATCATTAGTTTGAAAAATTAAGAAGAAACTTGTTATCGTGGTCGAAGGTGGACGCGCCGCTCTATCCACAGTGTTGTCTGGGTTGAAATATACTCTCTGTCCATTTTCTAGATGAACTGCCAAATGGACTACTGTAGGGAGTCCTTCATGAAACGAAAATGAAAAAATGCGCTAAATAGCTTCATTGCTGCTTACATAGCGACCCATCTGATACTGTGACGCTTCATTATTTGTATTTGTTACAGCGAAGATGGCCATGTCGCTAACTTTGTTAACATATTTACCTATGTACTTTATCGACTTGACGGAGTTACAGAATTCCACATTGATGTGAGCTTCAAAAGTTTTGGACAATATTGCCGAGTACGGAACAATCCAATGATTGTCCTTTTGTCTTCACAACTACAGATCACCCACCGTCCGCAACTGATCGCCGACGATAGAATGGGTAACTGTCATTTTCCGTGTTTGTTTTAGCAATCAGGTCTCTTGGGTATCGCTTGGAACTCTTGCCATCAATCACACAGGGTGAGTTGTTGCTGAGAACTCCGCAAGGTCCATGTATCATGTGTTTAGTTACTAATGCATGCAATTTTGGGTCAACTGTTGCACTGGGTATCTCGGCTGAAATGATGGAATCAATTTTTTCTGGCTTTATTTTGTCAACTAACCAGACTAACATGTTCACATGTGAAAGACCACGCTTTTGCCACTCAACAGAGTACATCCAACAATGTACTTGCACATACACACGATGCTTTAAATTGAAATTCATTAAAGATTTTAATTTTTGCTTAAAAACTCTGGCAGTAATGTCATGCCTATCACGTGGTCTTTGGCTGTGTAGTAATTCTTTCTGGATTTCTATCCATTGTGGGTAATGGGTGAATGTTATGAATAGGTCAGGGCGGCCATATTTTCTAGCATACGACATTGCATCTAGCCCATACTTGTGCATGTGGTGCAGGCTTGCAATGTAAGTGGCCGACAAACAATGACAATAGCTACTTGATCTATTTTTGGTGAATTAAACCTACTTGCATGATCACCAGCAGGTGTTTTGCAATTGTTGGACAATGGATTCCTTCACTTTTGGATTATGCACACAAGACCTATCAACTTCCACATCTTGATAACCCATAAAATAAATTTGCAAGAATTGATTGTCCACATCTGGTACAGGCTCAGTGCCCCTAATAGGCGATGAATTTGTCCTTGTATCTGCAATTGTTTGTGATCTTCTTAATTTATTTGTGATGCAAATACAAATTATAATGTTATTAAAAACAATGATGGTATATTTCCTATGTTGGGTCTTTTTCTCATCAGTATTGTAAACAGTATCAGATAATAATTTTTTTGTATACTAATAATGGTAACTGTAA
The DNA here is from genome assembly GCA_026315105.1 of Locusta migratoria. Lineage (NCBI taxonomy): Eukaryota > Metazoa > Arthropoda > Insecta > Orthoptera > Acrididae > Locusta > Locusta migratoria. The sequence goes on along the minus strand of CM048745.1, from coordinate 581,405,430 downwards.
TGGTGACAGAATGACAAATTAAGTTCAAATTTTTTGTTTTTGGTGTTAGTTTGAAGGCACTTTGCAGTGGGACTATAATCAGTGTGCACTTTGCATATATTTAGTGTAGGTGTAACCTTTGACAGTGACTCTGACAGTTCATATAGGGATTCAATCGTGTAAAACGAACTTTACTCTTTCAAAGTATATTCCTGAACGCACTCAACACAACAACCAAGTCATTATCTTACATGTTTTAAATCTGAATTTTCCTCGCAATTTTTCCATATTTTATCACCACTTAAACCTTCCCTGAACTTCCACAAATGCGACATGAGCATTATCCTTGACATGTGTGTGTGATTTGCCCACCCTTTCTGCCAACTACTGTGCTGATACTTAGACTATCTGATGATGCCTCTATAATGCTACCGGGTCTGAAATACATTTGATTTAAATTGAGATGGTTTATATTAATAGGTAAGCGATATAAAGTTCACTGGGTCATCTAGTCATCTAGTCGATCCGGCAATGCTTCGTAATTGCTAATAATGAGTGCCAAAAAGTCAGTATAAATTTAAAAACTTAATAAATCACGGAATAATGTAGATAGAGAGGCAAAAATTGACATGGGGTTTTATTGGGAAAAAAAAGTTCAAAAGTGTGCGACAGATGTCGCTTCATCTGATCAGAAATGCAATAATTAACATAACAAATTAAGACAAAGCAAATATGATGTTCTTTACAGGAAATGCTCAATACGTTCACCATAATTCCTCAAGAATAGCTGCAGTCAGGAATAATGTTGTGAGCAGCACTGTAAAGCATGACCAAAGTTATGATGAAGCATTGATGTCGGATGTTGTCTTTCAGCATCCCTAGAGACGTCAGTCGATCACGATACACTTGCGACTTCAGGTAACCCCAAAGCCAATAATCACATGGACTGAGATCTGGGGAACTGGGAGGCCAAGCATGACGAAAGTGGCGGCTGAGCACACGATAATCACCAAACGACGTGCTCAAGAAATCTTTCACGAGTCTAGCAATATGCAGTGGAGCGCAATCCTGCGTAAAAATCGTACGTTCCAGCAGGTGTTTAATAGTTAGGCTGGGGATGATGCGATTCTGTAACATATCAGCGTACCTCTCACCCATCATGGTAGCTGTTTCAAAACCAGAATCACACAGTTCCTCAAAGAAAAAAGGCCCGATAGTGGTAGATGAGATAAATCCAACCCATACCGTGACTTTCCCGTCGTGCAGTGGAGTTTCCACGACAGTTCTAGTATTTTCGGTAGCCCAAATTCTGCAGTTGTGGGCGTTTACAGACCCTCTCAGCGTGAAATGGACTTCGTTGGTCGACAACATGTTACTCCACCAATCGTCATCTGCCGCCATCTTTTGAAACGCCCACACCGCAAATACCCTCCGCTTCACGAAATCGCCAGGTAACAGGTCATGATGCCGATGGATACCATCGGAGGGTATGTCTAAGTGCCAACCAAACAGTAGTGTATGGAATGCCAGTGCGACAAGCGACTGCATGTGCGCTGACTTCCCCGTGCATAGACGAACCCGCTACAGTCTCCATTTCTTTCTGAACTGTCTCAACAACATTATGCCTTGCGCTCAGTCAGCCACTATGGGGTCTGTCATCTAAACAACTCATAGCTTCAAACTTCAAAATCATTCTTGCCACAGCTGCACTTGTCAACGGACCTTTACCCGTTCAAATCCCCTTCCAATGGTGATAGGATCGTAACGCTGAACTAGCACATTTCCCATTTTGATAATACAGCTTCACTAAAAGCACCTTTTCAGGTAACGTCAACATGCTGTGACTGCTGGTGCAACTGATTCTCTCTCTCATTACAGCTCGTTTTATATACGATTTTCAAGTGCAGTGACTGACGTTTTGCTGTCCAGCGCCATTTTTTGAACTTTTTTTTTTGTTCTAATAAAATCCCATTTCATTTCAAGCATGTGTGTCAATGTTTACCTCTCTATCTACATTATTCCATTATTTATTAAGTTTTCAAATTTATACTGACATTTTGATCAATCAGTATGTATTTACTCTTCCTTTAAACGTGAAATGTGCAACATTTTCTCACAATCATACGAATGATATTGATGTCCCAGAGAAAAGAGCTCTTTTAGTTTTCCACAAATTTTCCTATCTTCTCGCTAACTATTCCAAACTTCACTCAAACCTTCCTCTCGTACTGAACGTCGAATTTGCAAAATTTTATCGCAGTCATGAATGGTATTGATATTTCATAGAAAAATATCTTTATAGTTTTTCTGAATTTTCTGGGAATCTTTTCCAAATTTTTATTTCATAAGAACGTTACTCTTCCTTTGAACGTCAAATATGCAACATTTTATCGCAATCAGACGAATGACATTGATATCCCATTGAAAAAAGCTTTTAGTTTCTCGCGAATTTTCAAAATTTCCGGGTAACTTGCCCAAATTTTTAGTTCATAAGGACGTTCATCTTCCATTGAACGTCAAATGATCAAACTTTTATCGCAATCAGATGAACCTTTCTCATCTTATAGTGTTGAGTGCATTTAGAAACACATTGAAATTTCGCAACTTTCCTTTTTTTTACTAAAAATATTTCTAAGACTATAATGAACAAAACAAAAACAAAATTACCCCCTCTATCGCGCAAATAGTCAGTTACAGTGCTGAATTCAACCAAAAACATATTGAATAACACACTTTCAGTTCTTCTCAAACTTTCCATTTTACGGTAGATTTCACAAAACACATATTTCATACAAACCTTGTCCTGTCAAGCCGTACTCAAGTGATGCTCTTACAACCACGTGGGAAATGATATTTATTAATAGATTAAAAAATCCCCTTCAGTTTTTCCTAAATTTTCCTACTTTCCAGGCGACTTTTCAAAATTTTTATTTGATGTGAACCCTCCTTTTGCTTTCAATATATATATAGTGATGGGGAGAGTACTCAAAAAAAGAAACTGGATTCAATTACCTGGGATAATATGTACTCAATCACAAGTAAAAATTACGTTTTGAAAAATTGATCGCTACAATTACAATTACTTTCCCGATGTCGAAAATTACAATTACTTTTTAGAGGGGTGGAGAAAAAGGTGGCAATGAACAAACGAACATTCAAACAGAATATATTAGCTTACAAAAGAACCCAACATTCCCTGTTCCAAACTACTTCACTACAGTTTTACGAGTTCCTTGTGTAACATCTAACAAATGGCACCAATACATTTTTAAATTGGCATCGTTGACTCACCAATTTTGTTGCACCCAAAAGATAAGTGAGGCCACATACACTTTTACATTCATCATTGGACGAAGAAGGGCCATCCTGACAATCACCACTCACACAGTAAGATCGGGAGGATCATGGTCCAAAAAAAAGAAAAATATATACATAAGTATTTATTATTTACAAATTACAAAACATATTCAGTAACTGAAACCAAAGCACTCAATACAAATCACTGACACCCAGTGAGTTGCGTGTTAATGAACATATAAATTTACATATGTAATTTCTGATTCACTTTGCAAAACAGCTGCATTTCGAAGTTACTGTCAGTGAGTCTGACCCTTTAGGGTGAAAGAATTTCCTTGCATACACTTGAGGGTATTCCCAAATTCATTTTCAAAAATAATCTTTTAAGTGGCGGATACTGCAATATTAGTTTCACATCAGCTGAATTGCTGGAGAGGTAAGAAGCTGCCTCATCCAACTCTCCAGCATATACTGATGGTGAAATAGCTTCTTCATCACACTCTTCGGATATGTCTTCCTTTTTCACCAATGTTTCATCACACTCCTTCCTACAGCTATTCAGCAGCTCTTCCTTCAGTGCAACAATTGCTGCTTCCTTTTTAGTACCATCCAACCATGAAAATTTTAAACCGGCCATGGTGGCCGAGGGGACTGCGGCGCGCCACTAACGGTTTACACGGCCACTGTGGTCAGGGGTTTGAATTCCCCCTCAGGAATGGATATTTGTGCAGTCCTTAGAATTAGCTAGTTCATAAGTAGTTTGTAAGTTTAGGGACTGGTGACCCCGTAGTTAAGTCCCATAAGCTCTACAAACATTTGTACATTTGAAAATTTTTAAGCTGACATCAGCCCTGCTGCCACTGTCAAATTCTTATTCCTGTCATCCAGAATTGAGCCAAACCTCTTTTGCACACCATCCATAAGTGCTCTCGCCAGAGGTCTGCAATACAATGCTGAACAAAATTCAAATGTTTGTATAGCTTATGGGAGTTAACTACGGGGTCATCAGTCCCTAAACTTACAAACTACTTATGAACTAGCTAATTCTATGGATGGCACAAATATCCATGCCTGAGGGGGGATATGAACCCCCGACCGTAGTGGCCGCGCAGACCATGACTGGAGCGCCTCAATCCCCTTGGCCACTGCGGCCGGCACAATATTGAACAGTGGTTACTTTTTTCTGATAGTTCCCACAACAAACATTTCATCGTTAGGATCAAGTACCCAATGTAAGTGTTTTTCTCCACTTGCAATATGCTTCATTACCTGAAAAAATATGAAATTAAGATGCATTAACATCGTGATAGTATACTAATGTCTAAATTGCGTGTGGTTTCTGTAAATTTGATGTAGTACTCCAGGCCAACTTCAGCCATTTACTTCCCGGACAGAGTTTGCACTTCACTGTCATATTCTCCTTGCTCTGCACATTGTGTAACTCAGAATAATTCCTTAAATAAGGAAATGGATAAACTTTGTGCTCAGTTTCGCTGCACTCCATTTGGCTAACAATCTTTAAGACCAGACCGTGGCCATGAAATACAAATTCAGAAAGAAAGAATTTTCCTCTTGGCGGAAAGCACACAATTGTAACCAAGGAGGTTAGAATTACAAAGAAGAACCTCCCGCAACCAAAGATATAGACCAAGGAGGTTACAGTTGCACCAAAGAATATCGAAGTGATGATATTTTGTCGACTGTGAGGTACGTGCAAAAGACAAAGACTTCGTACAAAGCAATGATTCCAATTTTGTAACGATTACTTTCTTATTCAAAGAAGTAAATTATAAGTAAAAAAATTAGATATTCAAAAATGTATCGACTACAAGTATAAATTACACGAAATGTAATTGTTACCTGTAATTCAATAATCGTAATCGAATTACGATCACAGTAGTCGATACATTTTAGAATATATAATTTTTACTTGTAATTTACGTATTTGAATAAAAAAGTGTATATATATATATATATATATATATATATATATATATATATATATATATATATATATATATATATATATATATATATATATATGCCCATGCTTTGCAATGGTTGTTAAAGAAGGACCTGTGTATATCATGGTTTTTTTAGGGTTCACACAGCCAAGATATCACATTTAAGTAGAGCTCATTGTAAAAAACAATGAATGTTCATAAAGTTTTTCATACAAAAAATGACATTAATTTAAATGTATTTTGATACAACTTGCCACTCCCTATTACATCATTTATGTCAGAATTCAAAACATCCCGATTTAAAAAAAATTCTAATCATGATTCCAAATCCAAATTTTCGCATTACTAGTATCAAAATAGTGTAAGTAGCACCCTTAAAAGATTTTCCTTTATTCTACTCTCTTAATGGTTGAATTTCCAAAAATATCGAAACACGTGTTTTTAAAATTCCAATCAAAAATCTAAATATGAAGTTTTGTATTTCTTGCTTCAAAACTGTCTTAATAGCAATATATATTCACAAAATCGTTCATCCCTTATTTTACCCCCATAGGGATAGGAATATCGAAAAATCGTTGATGTCTACAGTGTAAGATAAACACGTCTACAAATTCAAGTTTCTATCGTCTTTAGAATCACGTTTCAGCGCCGTTTTCAGTGTTTTAGAAACGGATCGAGAATGCGAATTTCCTTCTTACGCTTTGGCATCTTTCTTGATAGTTTTACTTTTCAAACTGCAATATGCACTTATTTTTCTTTATTTGTAGGTTTGTTTCAGAAAAACAACTGAAGAATGTGCATCATGTTTGGCCGTGTATACCCTCTTTGCTATTACAGTGTCAAAAGTCGCCGCTGGTCTTCAGTCCGAATTTTGTACAAGCTGACGACTTTCAACCACTATATCTTCCAACTTCTTATAGGTACTGTCAGGGAACTGCTATGTCAAATTTATTGCTTTAGAAAAGCAAATAATGAATACAAACACAGATGTTAATTACTCACCTAACTGAATGGTATTAATCTGTTAGTAACGTGATACTGTCAGCTAATCCAAAGTAACCTATGACTGACGAACTTTCCGTCACAGACATATATTAACGTTTGTCTACAGTCTGTGTATTGCAATGAGCTCAAAGATAATATGGAGATGGTACTCTGTATTATGAAACTGTGACACTCAAGGTATATTTGTCTCTCTAAGCTAGTTGTCAGTATTTTGATCATAAGCACTACAGTTGTCTTTGCAGTGTTTATATTGAGATCATTGGTGTATTGGCAGTGTAGTTAATGATCAGTTGTTGTATGTCTGTGTTTCCCAGTGTTTTATCTTTGAGTCTTATTATCTTTGAGTTTCTGTTGGTCGTCATATTGCTCCACATTTTACAGATTTTTGTTCATCACACTCACCCACCACCACTCACTACGACCAAAACACCATAGTGCACACTGTGAACCTAAGGCTACTCTCATGCATAACCGCAATTGGTCTACAGTGAATAATTCTGGCTACCAAGTGAAATATACGGACACACGTCCGTGTTCCATTCTTATATATGTATATTGATTTCTATCCCATCTCGAACCCAACGACTTAACTACAGCAAAAGGATCTAACCATTCCAATTCTTTTCTACTATAGTTATAAACTAACTAGCAATGGACAATCTCGGCAACTCTGTGTCATTGGTGGATCCTTCTCGAACATCTAACCATATGATCATGCAGATTTTTGCATTGCATACTTAACCAGACAATATTTCTGAAACGTTTTCTATCAGTCTCTAAACCACACACCTCATACGTTTGACAATCACTTGACAACAATCAGTCATCGTACTCCCCCTTCTAACAAATCAATACTCCTGATAAACATCTGTAACACACCCAATTACATCATAAAAATGATTGACACACATAGAACAATTAACGATCCAGATCAACACCAAGCTCTTTTCTTATATGTAAATATGTAATCCCTACAACTAACAACGAAAAACAAATAGTCTAGACCATTTCAAACTAATACAACACAGGAAAATTTTATCGAATGCCAAGAGCAGTCCTTTACAGACTAAACAAACGATTAAACACTTCTCCCAAGTATCGATATGAAGTCCACAAATATAGAACACCTACATGTTGCAACGAACCATACGACTAAACAGATCGAAATAGATATTTCGCACAAGCCAGGATACATCGTACAGACCAGATTATGAATACACGAGAGTTATTTTTATGAAGAAAGAATATTACCAACAGCCATAAGAATAAAAAAACGAACGATTTGTCACAGCTATACCATAGCTCTTAATGCTTCATCAACACAGATCTCTGACTAACCTCTACAGATCATAAAGAGACATCTGCGCACAATCTCATTACCGACAAATACTACGGATCATTTCCTCGCAGTTGACATAAACGGGGTATTTACTGTAGAAGTAGATTACTACGGCCGTTATAACTTGCATGATTGAAATATAGTTAGCGATAACCTATTTTATACACAAACAGTCGGATGAATGCTAAATCGTGATGTAAAAGTCAAACTCCAGTCCATATGCCACCACAACACCGATTTAAACGAACACTTTCTTACTTGTAGACTAGAACAGCAGAGAAGTACTTGCCACGGTGGAGTAGCCGAGCGGTCTAAAGCACCTCACTGTGGAACGCGCGGTTGCTCGCCGTGGAGGTTCGAGTCCTCCAGGGGGCATGGGTGTGTGTGTTTGTCCGTAGGTTAGTTTACCTAGGTTTAAGTAGTTTGTAAACTACGGACTGATGACCACGCAGTTTGGTCACTCACGTATTTGATATCTGTCTGAACATCTATATCTTTATGGAGAACAAAGGCGACTCCATTTTTTTATTCTCTTTTGTTACCACTAGTAAGGCACACAAATGTTACTCGAAATGTGCTTTTTGCATGATCATTCTATACGAAGAATTGTATGTTACATCGGCCTTCTTACACAACAGAACCAGCACCATTCGTCTGATGTCTTGCTTCAAACAACAAGTAACGTTTGTATGTATTATTTATACGCAGGGAAGCTAAAGTTCAGATCAGAGCTTTAACTAAGCTGCTTATTTTTCACATCCTGCAGCGCAAAAATTGCACAGACCTAGGAAAAAATAATAATAAAAGAATAAAAAATAACAGACCTGCTTCTATCCCTTCTTAACGTAAATAGACCAGTAATATTGTAACTGGAGAACTATTTAAATCCAAATATATCTTGAGGTTGTACGTCTCCTACAAGTAAGTACATCTTTATGTTTAAGAGGAAATTGCGTTGATAGACGATATATTTAGACACCATGCAGATAAGTACAAAATGAAAGAGCTCTTATATATCTTACCACTCGATCCTTTGAATGTTAGATCAGGATATAGAGGATGAAACACAGATGATAAAAGGAATATAAACGCCTCTAGTTAGGGTCAGGACTATAGTAACTGCAGAATCGAACGATCATCGATCGTGTTTCCCGGATAGAAGGCGATGCAGACATTAACGACCACATAGCATACCTCTGAGAACCCGATAAAAACACAAATTGGAGACGCAGAACACTTGCTTCGTTACTCAACCCTTACTTCATACCGGTATATCTTATACACCAACCCACATTACCAAATATATCCATAGACCATCCAGACAAATTTAGTTTAATCTTGTAGAATACAAACAACATTGTGTTTTAGGTAATCATATTATCACATCAGCGCACATTGATAACATTGCAGAAGCAGTATAAGGCATCTTACGGAATCAACAGACAACTCACAAGTGTCATCTACACAACTCGTAAGGATCATATACACCCACCACCGAGGGTAAAAAGGTCTACCAACCGAAGAAGATTAGAATGCTTATATTCGCTTCCAACAACACGAAAAATGTGTGGAGATGTGAACAATTTCAAATGTACCAGATAGACCTCTACCTCTCTTTTTAGGGTAAATAAAGCCACTGATCACAAAATTCACACCACAACCAGCGGATTCTTCCCTGGTAAGACTCCAGAACCTTCTCCAAATTAATGTTTTTAACTGATATTTCTAGGTGAAGGACTAAATAACCTCCATATAGGCGAGAGGTACAACGCTTCCATAGATTCTAGAGGCATTCTTTGGGGATTTGAGACATAGAGACAAATTGAGCAGATGACAGAGTGCAGCACCATACTATTCAATCTAATTTACTAACAGTCATATGCAAGGAGCCATACTCTGCCGTCTGGTAAATCCATCTCTATACCTCAAAACCCTAAAGAATGTCCCTAGAATCGACGAAAGCGTTGTACTTCTCGCCCATATGGAGGTTATTTAGTCCTTCACCTAGAAATATCAGTCAAAACCTTAATTTGATGAACGTCCTGGAGTCTTACCAAGAGAGAATCCACTGGTTGTGGTGTGAATTTTGTGATGAGTGGCTTGATTTTTTAAAATTTTTATATTTATTTTGTAGCTCTGTGCAATTTTTGCGATGCAGGATGTGATAAATAAGCAGCTTAGATGAAGCTCTGATCTAAACTTTACATTCCCTGCGTATAAATAATAATATTTACAAACGTTACTTGCTGTTTGGAGGAGGACATAAGACGAATGACGCTGGGTTTGTTTTGTAATACTATGGTTTTGATGGTAAAATCATCGTTCTATGAGTCGCTATGCCCTAAAAAGGGTTAGAGTTGGATCTAATGTGTTTTAAGCTGTTGTAGTGCTGTATCGTTTTCACGGTGTGGGTATCGATTTAGACGCATTCTAGGTTTCTTCCCTCTGTAGAAGGAGCCTTTTTCTCTTCTGTAGTGTGTATAGACCAAGCTTAAGAGGTGTTTGCTGTTGGTCATAAGATCTGTAGGGGGATCAAGAGTTTGAGGAGCAGTCCAACGTCGTCGCAGTGGAGTAGCCGAGTGGTCTAACGCGTCTCGCTGCGGAGCGCGCGGTTCCTCGCCGTGGAGGTTCGAGTCCTCCCTAGGGCATGGGTGTGTGTGTTTGTCCGTAGGTTAGTTTACCTAGGTTTAAGTAGTTTGTAATCTACGGACTGATGACCATGCAGTTTGGTCCGATAGATTTACAGACATTTGAACACAGTCCAACGTTGAAGGAGTCATACAACCTCGAATATGTATGGATTTAAATAGGTCTCCTGCTACAATATTACGGGTCTTTTTACCTTAAAAAGAAATAGAAGTGGGTCTGTTTCTATTTATTATTATTATTTTGTAGCCCTGTGCAATTTTCGTTATGCAGGGTGCGCCATATAAACAACCCCAATGCAGCGCTGGTGTTGTTTAAAAAAAACCTAAGGAAGATTGCTTTTATTGGCAGTTGATGGTTAATTGTGTGCCTCTTTTGAGGTGGATCATGGGAAGAAATTCCTGCATTTCACATGAAATTTGTTGTTTTTTATTTATTTATTTGTTCTTATAATATATTTCAGTACCTACGTTGTACACAAGGTATTGGACATAAAATTATATCTTTTGGATTTACAATTTGCAGAACATACACATGTTAGATAAATTTCAATAGTAACTAGATTTACATAATTAATAATAAGGAGATTGGGTATACACTGAATCTTTACAAACTTGTTTCAACAATTACAAAATTAATTACATTTCATCATGCATAAGATATTCCGAGATATAGTAAAAGCAGTTTTCTAGTCGGTAGGCTGTCACAGACTTTTTGAAGTTTAGTAGCTCAGGAGAAGATCTGATATGTCTGGGTAATCTGTTGTACAATTTTTTACCTACATGATATACTCCTTTCTGGCACAATGTGGTGTTGCAGTGATTAATGTGCATGTCGTTGTTTGACCTTGTACTATAATCATGGATAATATTATTTTGATGAAAATGATTTTTTCTCCTCAGTAGACTTTTTTTTACTAACATGACTACTTCCATAATGTACACACAGGGAAGGGGTAGGATTTTCAGGTCCTTAAAGAAAGGTTTGCAGGATTTTCTGCTTCTAGCTTGTTTAATTATTCTTATGATTGCTTTTTGCCTCTTGAAAACGGTTATGCCCTGGCGGTTATGGCCTGGTGAGCACTTCGCCAGAAAATAATACCATACCTCAGTAGTGAATGTACACAAGCATAATATTGTCATGTTGAAATGAAAGCAGGCTTGACTTCGAAGGCAGGGTTGTCAACTGAACACAGCACTTACCCAAAAAGTAGGTTTACTGCGAACTGAAAGTACAGACAGCACTGACTGCTCCCCGGGCAGTGCTCTGCTATTTATACACAGACAGAATGTACCAGAAATTAGAAGAATAGTTAACATAAGAAACAAGTAGAATTTACAAGTGAACAAAATAAAGATGTAGAACATTATGGAATTGTTAATTACAAAGAAATAAATTTTTGTGGGTGGACGGGACTGAACCGGCGACCTTCTGCACTGCAGTCGGTGACGCTATCCCCTGTGCCACACGCCGGCAGACAGTTTACACGTTGTCTTGCGGCATTGCTCCCTCTCCTCGAAATACAGTGATCCGCTGTTATGTTCCCTGTGGAGCCAGCTGCAATGTCCTGGATCTTGACCTTGTCATGGGTCCTCTGTACCGTTCTAGAGAATCGTTCCATTCTCCACGATTATCGACGACAGACGTTCCTGTCGTAGCTTCATCAGTAACATTACCGTCCTTAGTCCTTGAACTAGAAGCCATCGTAGCCTACCTGCTCTTCAGGATCGTAGTAAGGCTTCATGCGGAGGACGTGAACAATGTCTCTTCGTTTTTGTCATTTCGACGAAGGCTCATAATTCTCAACTCTGTATGTGACGTCTGACAGGCGGCGTATGAGGAGATACGGACCAAAGTATCGCTTCGATAACTTTTGTGACAGTCCAACCTTCCGTACAGGTGTAAAGATCAATACCAGATCTCCTGGGCTGTACACAACAGGTCGGTGCTTGTCGATATACCGCTGACGGTCCTTCTTATGGGCGTCCAGTGTCTGTATTCGAGCCAGCTGTCTTGCTTCTTCGACCCTGGTGATGAGCTGTTTAACATAGTCATCCTGAGTGTCGTCCGGTTGGAACGGGAACAGCGTATCCATTGTCGTCTCAGCTTCTCGGTCATGGAGCAGGAAAAACGGCGTGAAGCCTGTGGTGTCTTGTCTTGCTGTATTGTAAGCAAATATTACGACTGGCAGAATTGTATCACAAGCCTTCTGCTCAACATCGACGTACACCGACAGCATATCGGCTAAAGTCTTGTTAAAACGTTCTGTAAGACCATTTGTCTGAGGATGGTATGCAGTTGCCATTCTGTGTACAATGTGGCACTGTGATATTACCTCTGATACTAGTTTTGACTGGAATTCTTTTCCACGATCAGATATCATGCCAAGTGGTGCTCCAAGCTTCAAACTACTGTCTTTTACAAGGAATTTTGCGGTGTCTGGAGCTTCTGCAGTCGGCACAGGTTTGGTGACAGCAAAGCGTGTGAGATAGTCAGTGCAGACTATTATCCTTCGGTTACCGGTTGTCGACTTCGGGATCCTCCCTAAAGGATCGATCCCAACTCGATGGAATGGAGCTACTGCTGGTGGATCAGTGCGTGATGCCCTGGAGGTAATTGCGGCACATGTTTCCGACGCTGGCACTCTTTAAAGTGACTCACATAGTGCTTGACAGATCGGTAGAGACCTTTCCAGTAATACCTGTGTCTTATTCTGTCTAGGGTCTTCACGAATCCCAGTTGACCAGATATTGGAGCATCGTGGAAATATTTGAGAATAACTGACTGGAGATGAGCTGTAACGACCAGTAGCCATTTGGGGCCCAGTGGATCGTAGTTGCTATTATACAATGTTCCGTTTATAAGTTGGAACTCTCCATGGGTCGGTTCTCCTTTCTCCAAGGCCTCTATCGTTTTTAATAGTGTTGGATCTCCCCTCTGTTCAGCTGTAATGTCATCTAATTCAGTGAGGGTTGAAATTCCTTTCATGCTGTTGTGTTCCACTAATGGATTCCTCGAAAGGCAGTCGGCATCTTTGTGTTTGCGCCAAATCTTGAATACCATTGTGACATCGTACTCTTGGAGTCTTTAGTGCACATCTTGCTATTGGACCTGATGGATCCTTCAAGCTAGTCAGCCAACACAAAGAATGGTGGTCTGTCATGATGGTGAATGGTTAGCCAACTAAATACGACCGGAACTTGTTGATAGCCAAGATAACTGCGAGACATTTTTTCTCAGTTGTAGAGTAGTTTATATCGGACTTTGAGAGTACTCTTGATGCATAGGCTATCACTTTTTCAGCACCTTCCTGAACTTGTACAAGCACTGCACCAATCCCATAACCATTGGCGTCTGTGTGAAGTTCCGTTTTCGCATTCTCGTCGAACATGGCTAGCATTGATGCGGAAGTTAGAGCCTCCTTAAGTGCTTAGAAAGCTTTTTCTTTTGTCTCATCCCAGTAAAACTTGGCGTCTCCCTGCAGAAGTTCTTGTAATGGACGTGGCTTGTTACAAAATCCTTTTATGAAACGTCGGCAGTATGAGCACAGCCCAAGAAAACTTCTCACATCAGGAATGTGCTGAGGAGTTGCAAATTTTGTGACTTCCCTTACTTTATCTGGATCAGGACGGACACCATCTCCGTCGACTAGGTGCGCAGGATTTTTATCTCTTTGGCGACGAAGAGGCACTTCTTTGGATTGAGGCGGAGTCCTGCAGCCCGAACACACTTGAACGCAGTTGACAGGCGACTCAGATGTTCTTCAAATGATTTCGAGAAAACGACAATGTCATCTAAATAGCAAAGAGACGTTGTCCACTTAAAGTGTTGAAGCAAGTTGTCCATCATGTGTTCGAATGTGGCCGGTGCTTTACATAATCCAAATGGCATTACTTTGAATTCATAGAGGCTGTCAGGTGTAATAAAGCCGTCTTCTCCCTGTCAGCTTCGTCAACCTCGATTTGCCAGTGACCTGTCTGTGTGTCCATAGTTGAGAAGTATGTAGCTCATTTCTAGCAGTCTAAGGTGTCGCAATGCGCGGCAGTGGATAGACATCTTTCTTTGCGATTTTGTTCAGCCGCCGATAGCTGACACAGAATCGCCATGTGCCATCCTTCTTCTTTATAAGGACCACCGGAGACGACCAAGGACTCTCTGAATGTTGAATAATGTCATCTTCTCCACTTCCTCACGAATTATCCGTCTTTCAGCTGGCGACACTCTATACGAACGCTGGCTAATTGGTGGATGATCCCCAGTATTGATACGATGCCTTCTCGTGGTCCGTTTCGTCTGAATTTTCACCTGCTGAGGTGTGAATGCACCCGAAAATTGATGTAGTATAGCTAACACTCGCTGGCGTTGTTCCTTGGTCAGCTCAGGCCCTATTGGCAGTTCCATGTTTGTTTTCTCCAGCGTGTTGTCCGTACTAACAGCAGAGCATGGGTCTTCGTTGATGACATTGAACTCACCGTCCTGGATTGGTTCACCTGTCCCAATACACATTCCTTTGGGGATAAGTTGTGACTGCTCGTGACAATTACTGATCCAACTCTCCTCGACCTCCAGTAGAGCTTATGATAGCCGCTGGTATGTAAATTTCTTTGGTGAGTTTGATAAACTTTTCACTATCAACAAGCACTTCACAGTTTAATCGCTCATCGACTGCAACTCTTCTCATCATCAATGACGGGATCGTCAAATTGTCAATGGCAAATAACTTCCCAGAAAAATCTGTATTATGTGCACCCGTTGGAACAACTTATTCAGTTTGCATCTCAGATCTTCCACAATTAATGATAGCTTGGGATGCCTGAAGGAAGTCCCTTCCGAGGATGACATTGTGACTACATTCTGTTAACACGACAAATTCAAACGGCTGGGTCCTGTTGTCGATGGTTATTCTTGTGACACAAGTACCTGCTGGCTGGACGTACTTTCCATTCGCGACTTTCAGCACGGTTGCCCCCATATCACAGAACATAGTCTTCTTAGTACTCATTTAGTATGCGGCGGTAATTATCCGACAATACATAGAAAGACGCTCCAGAATCAACAAGTCCCCGGACAGGTTGGCCATCGATTATGACGTCGACGAGATTTCCCGACATATTAGCGACTGTCGTCAATGGAGGATTTTCATCTGCAGCGGCCTCACCTCCATAGATGGACGCCTTGCTTAGTTTTCCTGGGTGCGGCGGCTAGGGGAGCGGCTTGTACCTCTGTATGGCGATGGTGAACGGCTGTGGCACGTCGGGAAGCGACCTCGTCTAGGGTACGGTGATGTGCTTCTTCCCATAGGTCGACTGAACTCATCAGCAGGTGATTGCCTGGGATAGAACTGCTCTGATGCTTGACGTCTTGCGGCAAAATAATCGTCGAATACTCGCCTTCTCTCTCTGCAGTAGCGTACGACATATCCAGGGCGTCCACAGTGGAAAAACAGTGGTGTGTTGTCTTCTGTCCTGCAGACCTCTGTTCTTCTACCGGGCGTCATAGTTGCAGAGGGTGTTGGTTGTGGCCGGTTCATGGGCTGCCGTTTGGCAGCTGCAGCGTAAGTCATAGCAGAGCGACGCCATTCTTCACGTTGGGTGCGATTGGTGGGGCAGACAGGAGCTATTGCCTGATATACCTCTTCCTCAGCGGCGTCGGCTCCCTCGTCACTTACAGGGCTTACATCCATGGCCATAATCTGATGCTCGCTTAGTCTAATAGTCATTGTAATTCTTCTCTCACAATTTGACGAATGAGGGAAGCGAAGTCATACTGGTCTTCCACAACGGCCATAGGGACTACATGGGGAAGTCTGTCATACTTCTTTCGTCCAACCCTCCTTTGTTGCATCTCTTCAATACGCTGGCACCACTTGATGAACTCTTCTGTCATAGCGACATCTTTGGTAAGAAGAGCTTGGTACATGTCTTCTGCAATACCCTTCATGAGGTGCGTGATTTTGTCGGCCTCATTCATATTCGGATTGACTATGTTACACAGGGCCAAAACATTCTGTATCTACGACTATGTCGGCTCACCATGTCGTTGGGCCCGGTTCTTCAGTTGCTCTTCCGCCGAGCGGATTTGTCGCTGGCGGTCTCCAAACGTCTTCTTGAATTCCGTCTGGATCGTTTCCCAGTCATTCAGCTTCTCCTCGTTGTTTTCGAACCATTGCTGCACTGTTCCGTCCAGGTAGAAATAAACATTGGCCAAAAACATTGTATGATCCCACCTGTTGTACTTGGCGACTCGGTCGAAACCTTTTAGCCATTTGTTGGGGTCCTGTCCAGCGTCTCCAGAGAACACTGATGGGCTTACCGCTGGTTTTGTCTCCTTGGTTCTTCTGATGATACAGACTTTCGGAAGGATGTACTTGGTATATCCCTTGTATTCCGGTTGTAGACCGTCTAAGCGACGGATTTTACGTTGCCTGATCGGAGCCACGATGATGCAGCTGTTGCACAGGTTACCTGGCGCCTCCACCAAACAATGTCGCTTTAATATGGAAGCAGACTTGACTTCGAAGGCTGGGTTGTCAACTGAACACATCACTTACACTGAAAGCCAGTTTATTGCGAACTGAAAGTACACACAGAACTGACTGCCTCTCAGACAGAGTGCTCTGCTATTTATACACAGACAGAATGTACCAGAAATTAGAAGAATAGTTAACATAAGAAACAAGTAGAATTTACAAGTGAACATAAGAAAGATGTAGAACATTCTGGAATTGTTAAATACAGAGAAATATATTTTTGCCAGTGGAGGGGATTGAACCCGCGACCTTCAGTACCACAGGCGGTAATGCTACCCCGTGCGCCAAGCCAGCAGTCGGTTTACATGGTGTCTTGCGGCAATATACGGACCTAACTGTATCAGCAGACGTGTTGTTGCAGACAATTTTGAGTACATACCTCATTTATAACTGTCACTGTTCAATAAATCGGATTTTTCGTCCTACAATTTATTACATTGCTCTTCCCAATTGTAAGCCAGTCCCCTAACAAAATGTAGGAGTACTTGTAATGGAATAGGTTTTCCACATATCACTGAAACTTTGATGATGTAGTAGAAACATTTGACGATAAGAAACCAAGTATCTTTAATGTATCTGTTACGTTCATTTATAACACTGTAGGCCTTCATTTAAATACATAAATGAGGAGGCTACAGAAAGTAGTGCATTTGGATTAATTATCAAATGTTTATCTACTGTTGGTCTAATGCTATGCTAGTAATAAGGTTTCAATTTAAAAAAAAACTTTGCATTTACATTGCCGAGTGCTCATTCTTTTATTGTGACTTAATACTGATTTTATCATTCAAAATAGAAACAGGAAGACATTTACCAATCCTTCAAAAACATATACCTGCAGGGTCTTGTAAATGAACCCACAAGAGTAACACCCACATCCAAGACTACCTCATACCAAATACGGTACTTGTTTACAGAAATAAACTTAGATCAACAGTTCAAGTATATACTGCAGAATTCAGCGATCACAATGCTGTTGTACTAAATGTCAGTCTTAATGAAGTTATTTCAATCCCAGTCCCACATAAAACCCTTCAAAGGTATAACTTCAACAAACCTAATGTTCTCTTAAGTAATGAAAAATAGAATTGTATGCTGCAAACGATATCAATGCAAACATTGTTAGTATCATTTGCATAGATGGCTTACATCAATAAATATATACATTATAATATAGATGTCAATACAAAATTTAAAATATTAGTACACACTGCAAAACACAACTGAGCCCTCTTTTGCCAAGAAGTTCAATACAAACAAGGGAAAGGCGATCGTGAAAGACATATATACTCAGCTAGGTCAAAGAAATCGTGAAAGACACTTCCTCAGCCGGCTGCCCCTAACGGCATGTCTGATCAACACCGCTTAAAAGACAAGGCCTGTTGACACTTGGCAGTGCCTACGTCACAGCGAGAGGCCAGCCGCTATGAGGCGGTGGTTGTGCCCCAGCGGGCAGCCAGTCAACTGGCAGCCGCCGCCACCTCTCGGTGTGATGTAGGCACAGCTAGTTGTCAGGCCTTATGTTCGTTCTAGCAGCTACCAGTTACCAGATTCAAGTAAACTGAGCATGCGCAGAGCTGCTGTACAAACACGGTAACAGCTCTGTGCATGCTCAGTTTACTTGAATCTGGTAACTGGCAGCTGCTGGTTCGAACCCCTTGTCTTCTAGGCAGTGTTGGTCTGATGCATTCCTCTCAGAAAGAGGAGTATATTTCCGCTGTTTGCCTTTGCTCTCCAATAACTTTGGGTAACTTTTCAGACGACATTATGAAGTACAAATCATGGCAAATACTGTGTTAATGGAACTGGTACATTACAGATTTGTCACAAATGCTTCTCTTTTGTACATTAAATGTCAATTACAAGCGAATATCAATAAAACACGAAAGAACCATAAAAGGTCTAAGCAGAATGTATATGAATCAAAAAATTTGTGCCATTAATGATTCAATCAGTCTGGTTTTGTGGTTATAACATTAGTCTGCGAAAGTAGAGGGAAGAAACTTTTTAGGTTCGGATCCTGTTAAAGCTAATTTTTTATAGGCCCTATGTAATAGAATAGAGAGTGAGAATATTAATTAACTGCAAGTCTGTGTTACAGTACTCACTAGTGTTTTCGTTACGATATATGAGACTGAAAATGTACAGGAACCTAAAGGAGAGTTTAAATTACTGTGACTGAAGCGAGTACTGATTATATTTATTATTTTTCTTCTCACATAGATGTAGTTGCTGCCTAATTCGAATATGTCGCGATTTCACAAATATTTCGCTGCTTATACATGTCCAATTTGCAAGTGTATGATTAGCCAAGAACCTACTGCTCTAATATGATTGAAATAAGTACCTTCGACATTTTTGTTCTCGTCATTAATAGTTATCTATGTAATACAGAAAAACTGACAGTCTGTATGAGTGACAAATGATGTGTATTAATGAAATGGTAAATTGTGGAGGACCACAATCACATATAAGTTTTTTGGAGGTTATTACACTGTCATCAATTATTTTCAATTCACAATTATGATGTGAATTGTATAAGTAATTTCACATGTCACCAAAATTATTTAAAATTTTGTGAAATCAAATCAACATTCAAGTGGTTTCATCAAATCGGTTGTCATGTTTCATAAGTGAGCACAAATCGAAAATGTACTCTGGCAGTGTACAGAACTAAGACATAATGGAAAAGTACAATTTATTGCATGCGAACACACTGGCTTGACCATGTTTTGATTTCATTCACATCAAGTAGCATTACCATTTACAGTAACATAACCATAAATCCTCGAATTAAAATATTAATGTTCACATTCAAATGCCGAATATTCCCTTCAGAAATATTGTTCGCTGTTTCTTTTAAAATATGTAGCGACTTGCGAGTTAGTTGTTAAAGAAGTAACCAGTAGAACTACAGCGAATGAAACTAGTATAACAAGTCATATTCGTCCACATCCAAGGAGGTTAGAACGAGGAGGTTAGAATAACCTCCAAGAAGCTTAGAATAAAGTGAGGTGGCATTACCTATTCCTCTTTACAGGCGTCTAGGGACAGTAATGCATTGGACCACAGTTATCTGTACGAACTGATAGATTTCTCTACAGTCCTGCAACCATGATGGTATGGCAGTCCAGGGTTTCTATTTATCATTCCAGCTGTTTAATTTACGTAAATATTTCTACCTTCATATTTTGAAATTCGAAATATGAATCATTCTAAGATTTCAGTATTACTGTAATAGAAGTGTGCCTGTAATATTTCATGATGTTTCTGTAACACTGCACTATTAAAATGACAAGTAAGACTTTCCAGCAGTCTAAAAGTTAAAGTTCGAAACTTAAACTGTAAAAAGACACAACATAAAGCAGAGGATACTTTCCTAATAAATAAAGCGGAAAGTAGAACTGAGACTCTATGCCAATTTCTGTTTTGTTATTAAAAATATTGACGTGTTAGTTTCTGAATGTCATTTTTATTTATTTATTTTCCGTTAGATCACTTTCTTGGCACAAAAGTACCATGTGATGTTGGAAAGGTTACATGGCTCATAAGGAGTAATTAATGTACAATAGGGTAGGAACATCTTATCATTAGACTTAAGGCTATATGACTAACACATAGAAAATTCCTATTATATTATTTTACAGTATTATATGTATATTATTTTACAGTATTACATGTATATTATTTTACAGTATTATATATACAATAGGGTTGAAATATCTTGTTATGGCAATACAAAGAATGATGTTTCAATGTGATTATAAAATAAGAATCAAAATCTACGTTTGGTTTAAGCACATTGTACCTATCAGCATATTGTACAATTTTAGTAAAAACAATTGAAATTTTAGCTGACCTCCATGTACTCATTAACAGAGTAAAAACAGTGGTGCAGCAGATATGCCCTGACTGCTTTCTGAAACAAGTTAATATTTTCAATGTTTTTGATATGGACAGGTAATTTATTGTTTAGCTTAATTCCCATATGAAATGTTCCTTTCTGGCATAAGCTTGATTTTACGTGCACTAGATGGAGATGGTCTTTTACTCTAGTGTTGTGGTCATGAACCATTCTATTTCTTTGCAATCTGCTGTCACAACCTAATATACTAATTTTTCGAAACTTGAAAATTTCAGCTATATACAGGCACGGTAACGGTAGTATTTCCAGTTGTTTGACTAGAGGTCTACATGATTCCCTACTTTTTCCCCTGAAATTATCATAATAGCTCTTTTTTGGATTATGAAAGTGCTTGTTGCTGTTGTAGAGTTTCCCCAGAAGATAACGCCATACCTCAGGTGACTCTGAAAGCATGCATAGTATGCTCTCATTATAGTGCTCTCATTTGTACATCTTTTTAAAAGATTCTTAAAGCATAGCAAGTTTTACTCAATTTAGAATGCATGTATTCAATGTGCTTGTTCCATTTCATGTTATTCTGGTTCCAAATACCCAGGAATTTTGTCTCGTTCCTGTTCTCTATGTTCTGATGGTTGATGGTGACACAAGGATTATATGCATGCTTATTGCATGAATGAGAAAAATTTAGGATGACAGTTTTCTTGCTGTTAATCATAAGTTTATTGTTTAAGGCCCAGCTACTCAGTTGATTTGTAACAGTATTTATAGTTTCCTGAAGTTCATCCTTGTTGTCTCCCTTTACTATTACTGTTGTTTCATCAGCAAAAAGTATTGTTTTATGTGCCTGTATATTAATATTTAAATCATTGATGTATATAAGAAAGAGGAGAGGTCCCAAAACAGAACCTTGGGGTACACCATATGTTACTGAACCTTCATCTGACAGATGTTTAGTCATGAGCTTTGATTCCTTATTCGTAAATCTCATGCAAACTCTTTGTTTGCGATTAGACAAAAACGACCTGATCCAGTCATTAGCAATTCCACGTATCCCATACTTATCTAGCGTAGTAAGTAATATATGGTGATCTACCATGTCAAAGGCCTTACTCAAGTCCAAAAATATTCCTGCAACAAGTTATTTCTCATCCATACGATGTAAAATACTGTTTAAACATTCATAAACTGCCGTCTGTGTTGATTTCTAAAGCCAGGTTTTTTTTTTAGATGAGTTTAGTATGTTGTTCTTGTCTAAAAAGTCCAGTAATCTTATGTACATAATTTTTTCAATAACTTTAGATAGGCTAGATGTTATTGATATTATCTTTCTCACCAGTTTTGTAAATTGGTATGACTTTACTTGTCTTTAGAATGACAGGAAAGGTTCCATGCTGAAGAGAAATGCCACACAGGTGGGTCAAAGGCACAACAATGTTTTTGCAACATTGTTTTAATAGCATGCCAGGTATCTCATCCATTCCTGCTTCCTGAGTATTCCTCAGTTCATTAATAGCTGTTGGTACTTCATCAATTGTGACACTTTCTACGAATATGGATTTGTCACAATGCTCAAATTTATGGTTGATGGGTGGAAGATTTGCACTAAATTGCATTCTCCGCCTTTTCCCAGCTATTTCAGAGAAATGCCTGCAAAATATGTTTGCAATTTCCTCTGGGTCATCTGAAGTTTTGTTGTTTACAGATAGGATGATATTAGGCCTATTATGAATTGTTTAATGTTGTCCAGCCTCTTTCTTTATTACATTCCACATATCTTTGCCCTTGTTGTTTGATTCCCTAATATATCCATCATTGCTCATTCTTTTAGCTTCCTTAACAATTTTTCTAAGTACCCTTGATATGCTTTATAGGACGTGTGGATTTCAGAATTATCTTGTTTCTGCATGCATAGTTTGTGAAGAGTTCTTTTATTCTTGCTGTATATCTTTATTCCAGTTGTAATCCAACTTCTGTTTACAACGCCTACTCTGCAATTCATAGTCTTTCTTGGGAAGGCATTTTCAATGTGGTTAGTTAGGATGTTATTAAATGCATTAAATTTGTCTTCTATACTTAGAGTGTTATACACTTCATTCCAATTTTGCTTTTCTAGTAACTTATTAAAGCAGTCAAAATTATTTTGAGTGAAATACCTGCAATTCCATTTTATTCCACTGTTTTCAGAGACAGCTGTTTTGATATTGATACTTAGTACCTGATAATAATGATCACTAAACCCTGCACTATTAACTTTTATTTTTGTCATGTACTTGTCCTTAGTGATCAGAAACTGATCCAATGCTGTCATGCTGGTTGGAGTTATCCTGGTGGGAACATTCACTTAGTGACTGAAGTTATCTGAGTCTAACAGATTTAGCAGTGTATTCCTGTTGCCACTATCACTTAGAAAATCTATATTAAAATCACCACATACAATTACATCATATGCCAAATCTCCAGTTTTGTTCAGGAACTCATCTAGTTTGCTAATAAATGACCAAAGGTTACCAGGTGGAGAGTGGTAAACCACAGCAATAATTAATTTTAACTGAGGTAGTTTTATTGCAGCTAACTCAAAATCCTTCTCAACACTTAGTTGCTTGAGATTATGTAAGGGTACTGAGAATGAATGGCACTGGTGTATTAAATATTGTTATTATTTCATAGATGGTAGATAAGATCGCATTTTAGAGAAAACTGAATGTATTCTTTTTTTATTGATGGAGACGCCTGAAGAATTGGCAATATTATGTCAATTTAGCTTACGGCGAAAGGGGCGGTGGCACTAGATATTTTCTTTTGTACGTTTATTTACTAAATTTTTGGTGGTAATATAGGTGATAGGAGCCAATACCTGAAGTGGGAGAGCTTAGGGGTGAAATAGGGGATGAAACGTTTTTTGAAAATTCGTTGCTATTTAGGTAATTTTGAAGCTAGAACTACAAAATTTCGGATTTTAATTCAGGGTTCGAATTTAAAAGACACGTGTTTCGGCATTTTTTGAAATTCGACAAATAAGGAGGTAAAATAGGTGACGCAAAAAATTGATTTTCATAAATATGTTGCTGTCAGCTCAAATTTTCAGCTACAACTACGAAACTTCGGATATGGAATCTTGGTTATGATTAAAAATCCATGATTTTTAGTATTTTTGGAATTCAACAAGTAAGAAGGTTAAATAGAGGATCAAAAATTCTTTTTGGAATTATGTTGCTATTGATACAATTTTGAAGCTAGAGCTGCAAAAATTGGTATTTATATAGTTGGTTAGACGTTAAAAAATACGTGTTTCGGTATTTTTGGAAATTCAACCATCAACAGGGTTAAATTGGAGAGAGGTGTTTTTCGAAAAATGTTGCTATTTAGGCAATTTTGAATTTAGAACTACAAATTTCCGGATTTGCATTCGGGGTTCGAATTTAAAAGACACGTGTTTCGGCGTTTTTCGAAATTCAGCCAATAAGGGGGTATAATAGAGGACGCAAAATTTGATTTTCAAAAATATGTTGCTGTTAACACAAATTTCAAGCTATAACTACGAAACTTAAGATATGGATTCTTCATCAGGATTGAAAAGAAACGACTGGTGCAGACCAACCAGGCTATGCATGTGAAGCAGCGGGGGTTCATCTAGTTCTTGTATAAACAAATGGCTCACCTCCAGAACCTGAAGACGCTGCCATGCCGCTTCCTTAGCTCACTGCTCGCCACCGGCACGGCAGCCATGTCCGTCAGCCAGTGCTAAAGCACCAGTGTGTGGCGGCCGCCTGGCCTCCCACAGCTTGGGATCTTGCCAGGAGCCAAATTGCAGCAGGACAATGCACAGCCTCACAAGCCAAGCAGCGTTCTGGACTAGTTTGTCACCCTCCAGATTGTAATACTGCCTTGATCTCCCTCTTCCCCCAGTGAGTGGTCAATATCTATATCTATAAATGTGAATGCCTGTTCAGTGTACGTTTATCACGTCTGAACTACAAGACATACTGAGCTAAAAGTTTGTAGAGTTACTAACGTCTACCCGGGGAAGGCTTTAGGCACGGTTTTATGGCGATTGAATTGCTATATATATATATATATATATATATATATATATATATATATATATATATATATATCGGCTCGGTGTATATTTATCACGTCTGAACTACAAGACATACTGAGCTAAAACTTTGTAGAGTTACTAACGTCTACCCGGGGAAGGCTTTAGGCACGGTTTTATGGCGATCGAATAGCTATTTATCTATCTATATATATATATATATATATATATATATATATATATATATATATATATATGTGTGTGTGTGTGTGTGTGTGAATGCCTGTTCAGTGTACGCTTATCACGCCTGAATGACAAAAGGCAGAAACTTAAATATTTGTACAGTCACTAATTTATACCTGAGGAAGGTTTTAGGCATGGTTTTACAGCGATCTGATAGATATTTAGTAATATGAAGAATATAACGCGAAATGAGGAACAATAATTACTCTTTGAAAATTATATTTACTCTTTGAATATACGAATAAGGAAATATAAAAATAAATAAATAAAGCAGTAAAAAAGAAAAATCTGTTAATCTCTTAAAAAATCGATTTGATGTTAAGCGCATTACATCAAGTGATCGATCTGTGATATTATTACAATCATTATTGTTGAATTTCGTGATTGGATTCTTCGAGGTTTATCACGTCTGAACTACAAGACATACTGAGCTAAAAGTTTGTAGAGTTACTAATGTCTACTCAGGGAAGGCTTTAGGCACGGTTTTATGGCGATTGAATTGATATATATATATATATATATATATATATATATATATATGTGTGTGTGTGTGTGTGTGTGTGTGTGTGTGTGTGAATGTCTGTTCGGTGTACGTTTATCACGTTTGAACTACAAGACATACTGAGCTAAAAGTTTGTAGAGTCTACGTCTACCCGGGGAAGGCTATAGGCACGGTTTTATGGCGATTGAGTTGCTATTTATCTATATATATATATATAAATATGAATGTCTGTTTGGTGTACATTCATCACGTCTGCACTACAAGACATACTGAGCTAAAAGTTTGTAGAGTTTCTAACGTCTACCCGGGGAAAACTATAGGCACGGTTTTATGGCGATCGAATAGCTATTTATCTATATATATGTATATAAATGTGAATGCCTGTTCGGTGTACGCTTATCACGCCTGAATGACAAAAGGCAGAACCTTAAATATTTGTACAGTCACTAATTTATACCTGAGGAAGGTTTTAGGCATGGTTTTACAGCGATCTGATAGATATTTAGTAATATGAAGAATATAACACGAAATGCGGAACAATAATTACTCTTTGAAAATTATATTTACTCTTTGAAAATGGTTTTATTGGTTTCATTGTTGCTTCAGGGTTGATAATGATCAAAGGGTGGAGTATTGTGGGATGGAAAGATATCGATGTATATAAAATTCTACGTGTGTGGGTGTTAATATTTCGCTCTGCAGCGAAAACTACAGAACGCAAACAAATGGTCAGAGTGTAATTGTTGTCTGAAGTCTCCTGTTGCGCACCATAGCAGTCCATGCCGGTAACTATAAGAGGGTGGAAGATATGGTGGTTGAAAGTCGTCAAATTAGTAAAAAAAAATCGGACTGAAGGGCAGCGATAACGTTTGCGACTCTATAGCAAGGAGGTTACATACAGCGAAACATGATGCCACAGAACATATCTTTGGTCTATGTGTGCTACATTGTCTTCAGGTCTTTCTCTGTAAGGATGAGCATACGAATAAGGAAATATAAAAATAAATAAAGCAGTAAAAAAGAAAAATCTGTTAATCTCTTAAAAAAATCGATTTGACGTTAAGTGCATTACATCAAGTGATCGATCTGTGATAATGTTACAATCATTATTGTTGAATTTCGTGATTGGATTCTTCGAAACGAGTGAATTTTTACGTGTGATTTCTTATTTCTTATATATTCTCTGATAAATGTAACATGTTTTTAGAAAAAAAGGAGATGGACAGAGAGAGAAAGTGGATAGGAATAGTACTAACTTAAGGCTCTAATAAATAAATAAATACCCGGGCAACGCTGGGTTTTCAGCTAGTTATAATATATTTCTAAACTTAATTTTTAACGGCTAATTTGCACTCTTTTAACACGTTGCACATCACGGCAAAACCGTTGGACGTTTTATTCCTGTTTTGAGTGACATAAAACATTAGCTCTATAAAGCCCTGTTTACACTGTAGTGAATACAGGCGAACGCGCACTCGCCAGAAATTCACCTGGGCGCGTGCGCATTGGCTTGTACTTGCTAATAAGCGTTTACACCGGGTCGAATGGAACAGAAAACAGCACACTGCCGCGAGGCTACCGTATGAAGTTCGTCACATATGCTAGCGCTGAAGCGGAGAGGACGCGAACTTCCTTTGATGGTCCGCCCTGAAAGCGACACCCAGCGCATCACAAGCGAGCACTTGCGAATGTGAGCCGAGCGTGACCGAACACCGCGCAAATAGCGCTTACACCAGGGCGAATGCTCGTTCGCTTCAGTGTAAACGGGGCTTAATAGGAACACTTCTCCAAAATTTGTCAATATGGCGTAGGCAGGCTTCACTTTTTCAGCATAAGGGCGTCTCTCTGTATTCTAACCTCCTTGCCAATGTCACAAATCGTCATCTGTTTACGGATAAGTTGTGATCGAGGTAGCGCCAGTCTCAGCGAAAGGAACTCCTGCGTCAAGAGGATCTTCAGCGAAATATACACCTCTTTCTAGGAGGAATGCATCAGCCCCTAACTACTATGAAATGCTACCTCTAACCACAAGTAGTACGGGTCTGTCTCGCGTCCGTATGCAAATGTCTATTTGGACGTTTAGCTGCTGGAAATTTACGTCACGTTACTGTCCCATATGTAAACACGAGTTTGCAGTCAAGGTGGTTAGAATATTTGGCTGCAGTCCTGCTCCTAACGGAATTTGTTGTTGAAACTATTGAAGAATTCAGTTTAACGTGAGCTGTGCAATTTTCTTAGTTTATAATTACATGTGCAGAGGATGCCAAAATACTTAATGGAAACGTGTTTGTTTTAGAACTTTTAATTCTTATAATGAAATGTGATTAACATTTCAAAATAAATGTGGCGAAAACGTTGACACTATCCTACACTACAGATCAGCTTACCACCACGACTTATTTCGCATGCACATTTGTTGGCTTCGCCAGCTCAAGATAGCTGTCACTGTTCAACATAACCTGCACTATGGATGACTGGCAATACATTCACGATTTCAGGTGTAAGCTGTGCACTGTCACCTTTGGCCCAAATAGGCAATATCCTTAAATGATTAAGAAATACTCCATTAACTTTTTTCAGATATGCCTGAAATGGGTATATTCGTATATGTAGTTATTGAACTTAATGAAGTGTAGCAACTTCTGAATAAGCATGCTGGCATAACTGATGACTGGGATACCATCAGTCAGCTTAGACCCATGACGTCATCAACATGTCGGAAAACCGGTATACATGATATCTTAATACTTATGTATTGTAGGCTGGGTAATAAATAATCTCTAGTTATCCTCGTAAATTACAGACGTTCGTAAATAATTTTGCTGTGTGTGTGTGTGTGTGCGTGTGTGTAGGCGCGAGTGCGTGCACATATACACTTTCGCTGCAGCTGATGCTTATAAGCATCGAAAGTGTTAAGTATTCTGACATAACAAACGTGACAGTTAAACACTGAAAATGTCAGACTACTTCATTTTTACACAAATTCCGTTGCATGACAATCATTCAATTTTCCGTATTTGGTTCTCAATGCCCTGCAGTAAAACATGACAAATTCCATTACTTTATCATTTCTTAGTTCATTCAAATACCATACCAAAGCTATGTACAATAATGTCAGTATTTAATTGTCCAGTACAGTTTCATGTCAAGTAAATAGATGTCACAGAATTACAGGGTAGGTCGTTACTCGAATGGAGCATAGTGGATTAAAATTTTATTTGATGGCGTTTTAAGGAACTGCATCTTGATAATGCAATTCCACGTTATGGACACTTCCTTTTCTATTTTTTGACACACGAATGTTCTCAGATAAATGAACTGCATGGTGAGTGTAGAGGTTCTAACGCATATTGAACTCGGAACTGCATTCCTCACACTTTTGGAACGTTTTGTGCGAATCACTCATGTTCACCAAAAGAAAGCATCAACGAAATAAATAAGCAGTAAAGGGTATATTACACAGAGCGAATTTGGTCGCTAGTCGCTGGCATATTTGGAGGCAGCTGCTAAATTCGCTCTGTGTAAACAGGACAGAGATCGTGGTATGCTGCTGTGAGCAAATTGCAAATGATATTAAGATTAGTGATGTACCACTGAAACAAGTTAATGTATTCACATACTTAGGAAGTAAAATTACACCGGACGGCAAAAGTTCAGCAGACATAAAAAGTAGAACTGCGCAAGCTAAACTAGCCTTCAACAATAAACGGATGCTTCTTACATCAAGAAATATAAAGGAAGAGACCAAAAAAGCATTTATAAAATGCTATGTTTGGAGTGTGGCATTGTATGGCTCGGAAACTTGGACACTCGGCGTTTGCGACAAGACAAGACTAGAAGCATTTGAATTGTGGAGTTGGAGGAGGTTGCAGAAAATCCCTTGGACGGCCAAGATGACAAACGAAGAAGTTCTTAGAAGAATCGGCGAAAAAAGAGCACTTGTGAAAACGATAATGAAGAGAAGAGACAAGTTAATAGGCCATCTGTATAGGCACAATGAGTTTATAATTAATATTATGAAAGGGATGGTAGAAGGAAAAAGAGGCAGAGGAAGACCCAGATTGCAGTACATGAAACAGATTCAAAGAGATGTAGGAGTGGAATCATATCAGGAAATGAAGAGGCTATCCGAGAACAGAGAAGTGTGGAGGAGAAGAATTGCTGCCAACCAATCTCCGGATTGAGAACGAGAGAGAGAGTAAACAGGTACAGCGAACAAAGTCGCTGCTCCGAAACGCGAGCGTCTAAAGTTGAAAGGTGGGCTACTTTAGACGCTGGTCGCTGGCGTTTTTGGTCGCCCCGTGTCATATACGGGAGCGTCTAAAGTACCCACCAGTCGAGTCAACAAGTCGAAGGAAATTGTAAATGCTGGTGTTGTGTTTCTGCAACAGTTTTAAAAGAACAATTAATGAACCAAAAGCAAAACGGAAAAGTAGAAAAGAATAAAAGAAAATGGATTAGAAGGTGGATTGCGAGGAGGGATTGGTGAATTATCGTGTGAAGGTCCTTCTGTCTACAGAAATATAATGAGGATCACATAAGAAAATTTTGATAGATTACTGTAAATGGTAGACGATAAAATAAGGAAACAGAATACCATCAGAGGATGGCGATCTCGCCTAGAATAAAAAGTAAATACTCGTTATTTTTAATGTCCCATAATACTGGAAAACTTCGATAAATTTTCAGAAACTTGATTACAATTCCACTTCACATTTTGTTTGGTGGGACACAGAACTTTTAATATCTCTATTTGCGTCAATTATCACAAAATTTCTCGTCGTTTTGACGATCGGTTTCGGTCAGGATGACCATGTTCAAGTCTATAGAAGGATACATCTAGTATTAGACTACCTTAGAAACATAAATTAACTTACAGTCATCAATACATGTAATATAGCCATATGGCATGATCACAGCGTGTTTCTTCAGTAAGGAATGTAGCAACAGGTATGATGTATAATATTTTAATATGTATTTAATATTGATGACTGTAATGCCTTATTTATGTTTTATAAGGTACCATAGTCTATTACTAAATTTGTCCCATTTCTGATTTGCTGTAGACTTGAAAATTGTCATGTGGCACCTTGGGAAACAGAACTGTTTAGCATAGACCAAAGATAAAGTTAGCAGATGATAATACACAGTGGTTTGAAATTATAAATGTATTTATTACTGCAAACTAGTAACTAAACATACATACAGTCGCACATTAAACAAATCACAAAAGACAATGGAAAAAAGTTTTTTTTTGAAACACCATGGCAACAGCGCCAAAGACATTATTTGCAAGTCACATATGGGTTCTCATTTCTCACACCCTCACTAGAACCCATATCTTCTTGATTCTGGAACCCAAGTTCTTTCAGGAGTGAATGATGTTGAGGCTTCGGCAGAGGCTTTGTCATTATATCAGCAGTCATCATTTGTGACAGAACATGTTCTATAACTACTTCACAAGATTCTACTTTTTCTCTTATAAAGTGGTGTTTGGTATCTATGTGTTTTGTGCGTCCTTTATAACCACTTGTTTTTGACAAGTCAATTGCGGCTTTGTTGTCACAAAATAACTTGAGTGGATCTCTGCAAAAAACAGGCGATAAGTCTTGCTCTAATCTTCTCAGCCAAAGTGGTTCTTGACAAGCAGCTGTCAGAGCCATGTACTCGGCTTCTGTTGTTGACAGTGCAACAGTAGGCTGTTTTTTACTGTTCCAAGAGATAGCTGCCCCCTGACATTTAAATAGGTAGCCAGTAGTTGATTTCCTGTCATTAGTGTCCCCTGCCCAATCTGCATCACTGTAACTGGTGATGATACATTCATCTTCTTTTGAGTAACATAACTTCAAGCTTTTGGTGGCTTGAAGGTACCTAAAAATTCTCTTTACTGCATTCCAGTGAGGCATGCCTGGATTATTAGAAAATCTGCTAACAAGACCTACCGGATATGCTAAGTCAGGCCTTGTCCCTAATTGTGCATACATCAGGCTGCCAACTGCTTCTTGATAAGGTATACTCCTAATTTTCTCTTTATCAATATTTGTTTTAGGACTCATGTCGTGGGTGAGCCATGTCAAGTGGAGTCCATGTAGGGTTACAGTCTATCATGTTGAATTTTTTCAAAATTTGATTAATATAATGCTCTTGATCTAAGAGTAAGATTCCTTTCTTCCGGTCTCTTGTGACACGGATGCCTAAAACAGTGTTAACTTCACCAAGATCCTTCAGCTTAAACATTTCTTTCAATTCATTTTTGAAGGTTGTCTTGAGTGATGAATTATTACTGAATACAAGCATATCATCAACATAAATAGCAACAATCAACATATGTTCCCCTTGAATTTTCTTATACACGCAAGGGTCTGCATTTGATCTTTTAAAATTCAAACTAATTAATGCCTTATCTAATTTCAAATTCCAACAACGACTCCCTTGTTTCAAACCATATACAGCTTTCTTCAGTCTTTTAATGTTCATGTTCTGTATTGTTTTGGTAATTGGGTCCACATCAAGAATTCTCACATAAATTTCTTCTGCCAAATCACCTTGTAGAAAAGCAGTGACTACATCCAAATGATCTATGTCAAAGTCATATTTTGCTGCTAAAGCAAATAGGTATCTTAATGAATTGTATCTAATGACTGGAGCATAGGTATCATCGTAGTCTATCCCAGGTTTCTGTGCGCAACCTTTTACAACGAACCTAGCTTTATAGCGCACAATATGTCCTGATAAATCTTTTTTTGTCTTAAAGACCCATTTGGTACTTATTGGTTTCCTGTCTGGAGGCAGAATAGCAGGTTCCCATGTGTTATTTTCCATGTGTGATTGTAGTTCTTTTTCCATTGCTTCTAGCCATTTATCACAATTTTCTGAGCTTAATGCTTCTTCTAGTGTAACTGGATCTAGACACAAATGTTTGGAGTGGTAAGTGATAAAATCCTCCATCTTTTTTGGTCTTGGTATTCTTGAAGATTTTCTCTGTGGCTGTACATTCACAGGTTGCTCTGTTACTTCTTGTTGATTTTCTGAACTCTGTGGATGTACATTCACAGGAGGTTCTGTTTCTTCTTGTGGGCTTTCTGAACAAGTTTCATCAGTTTCGCTAGCTGTTGTGGAACTTCTATTTGCATCAGTAGAATCAGATTCCTGTTCTATTTCTTCTGTTCCGGTCATTTCTGTTCCATATTGCTTCTTGTCAGTATATGGAATAAATGAGCGATTTGTTTCCTGTGGCTTAACATCTTTTTTGCCTATTTCATGTTTTCTTTCGTCAAAAAACACATCTCTAGCTTTGATAAGCTTCTGGTGTATTGGTTCAAATAATCTATATGCTTTAGACTCTTCACAATATCCTACAAGAATGCATTCGGTACATTTCTTGTCCCATTTTCTCCTCTTAGCACTGGTAACATGAACATAAGCTTTACTTCCGAATTTTCGGATATGCCTGAGATCTGGCTTTCGACCTGTCCAGGCCTCTTCAGGCATCATGTTTTTTAGAGCTTTAGTAGGCGATCGATTAATCAAGTACACGGCTGTTGAAACTGCTTCTCCCCAAAATCTGTTAGGAAGATCAGCTTCAAATAATAAGCATCTTGCTTTTTCGACTATTGTGCGGTTAAATCTTTTTGCCAAACCATTCTGTTCCGGCGCATATTGAACTGACGTTTGATGACGGATCCCCTCTCTTCTTAAGAAATTCGTTAGCGCTTCATTGACGTATTCTCGCCCGTTGTCTGAGCGCAAAACACAGATTTTATTACCCGTTTGTCTTTCAACCAAGTTTTTAAAGTCTTTAATTATTTGAGGAACTTGACTTTTATTTCGGATGGTATACAAGAACACTTTCCTTGAAAAATCGTCAATTAGTGTAAGAAAATATTTAGCACCACCAATTGACGTAGTTTGCATGGGTCCGCACAGATCTGAATATATAAGTTCAAGAATACGTTTTGCTCTTGTATCAGATCGCGAAAACGGAAGTCTAGTCTGTTTTCCCTGTATACAAGTTACACAAGGTGTGTTCACCGTACCTGTATACGAAATACCGATAGCCAAACCATTACGTAGAGCTTCCATTGCGTCTTTATTTAGATGCCCCAATCTCTTGTGCCACAAATCTGCATCTACAATTAATGCGGTTGACTTTGTTTGTACTTTATCGTTACTTGGCTGATCCAGCTTGTACATCCCATTTACTAACGATGCAGTGGCTATTAAACCTTTATGATCGTAAATACGACAACCTCTATGATCAAAAGAAACAGAGTGGCCTTTTTCCACTATTTTACTAACTGACAGAAGATTAGTACTCAACTGTGGAACGTACAATATGTCAGTGACTTGAATTTTATCTAAAGAATTGCCTTTTTGAACATCAATATACGAACAACCTATTCCTTTCACTGGCAAATTTTCATTATTAGCCACAATAACATGCGAATTTGACACTGCTGTGACAGTATTTTCTTGACATGGATATTTAGACATGTGTGCCGAAGCACCTGAATCTACATACCAGTCCGTCGGCGTGTGATTTTCTGCTGCAGGTGTCGTGAAGAATGTTGTGTGAGATGCTGCTCTGGCCGAAGTCTTACCTCCAGTCTTCTTCCTGCTGCGACAATTCTTTGCCAGATGCCCGTATTTATTGCAATTATAGCATCGGGGGCCTCGTGGATGCTGTGTTTCATACTGATGGATTCTTTTTTTGGCATGAAGAGCCGCTTCATTGGTGCAAGTTTGACAATCTGCTTCACTCTTGACTTCTTGTAACAACTTTGTTTTAATAGAATCTCCGGTGATAGGAATGTTCGAATTTTCTAAACTCATTATCATCGGTTTATACTCATCTGGAAGTCCCGCCAGCAGAATACAACCAATCCATTCTTCTTTTACTTCAAAATTGAGCGCGTTTAATTTGTGAGACGTAGATATAATTTTTGATACATAGTCTTCCACTGATGAACAGTTTTCCAGACGTGTTGTTAGTAGATTACATAGAAGTCCAACTCTTCTATAAAGACCAGAATCTTCATAAACTTGTTTCAGTTAGTCCCATGTCTCCTTTGCCGTTTTAGTTTCTTGCAAATGCACGTAAATTGACGGGTGCACTGACAGAATTATTTTGGCCCTTGCCGTACAAATTTTTTTCTCGTCTCCAATTTCGCCAGTTACATATCCCCACAGATTTTTGTGCTCTAAATACGTTTTTACTGCGAATTGCCAGGTAGAATAATTTTCTCTGCCCATTAATTTATCTATAGGCGGCAGACAATTAGATTGTGCGAATGGCATTGCGTCCGGCGTTGTATGTTGCGCGTAATTTCAAATTAAATTATCGCGCGATATTTCTGCTACATAACCTGGGCCCATAACCTGTTAGCAGATGATAATACGCAGTGGTTTGAAATTATAAATGTATTTATTACTGCAAACCAATAACTAAACATACATACAGTCGCACATTAAACAAATCACAAAAGACAATGGAAAAAAGTTTTTTTTAAACACCATGGCAACAGCACCAAAGACATTATTTGCAAGTCACATATGGGTTCTCATTTCTCACAGATAACATAGACTGCGCGTGACCCACAAACATACATTACTACACTGGCAAACTTGCCTCTGTAACTGAAGTTTGATGCCGCCATCTTGCCTCACCTCATGTCAAAAAGTTTCCTTAATGTACTACTACGAGCTTCTGACACGATATGACGAAAGATTTACTAGTTGGTTTGAACATGATTTGCATTTGAGCTAACACTTCCGCATTTTCGAATCGTGTTATGAGAAGAACATGTTATGTACGGTTAAACATTAACATCTAGGCAAAGACTTTCTACCATTTTGTTGTGTTACCAACATAATCATGAGAGGTCGGCGGGAGGATAAGTAAAATTTTACCGTTACGTACAGTTAAAGCAAAAGCAGTTATGTGAAAAACACAAACAAGAAAAAAGCTATGTGTTATCCATGACAAATAATACATTTATAATGGTCACACTATTAATAGAAATCCTCAGTTGATCAAAACTGGAAACAGTTTAATAAAAACAGGAAATGCGACTCATTAGTGTGTGCGTCAAAGCAGACTATAGATTTAATAAGAACTCTCAAAATAATAAGGGTACACTTTTATAGTGACCATATTACAGAAAGAAAATCCGAAGTTGAATGAAATTGGTAACAGATTAATGATAACAGAAAATCAATGCAACTCATTACTGTAAGTGTTGAAGCTTACTCAAGCTTAAAAATTTTCAGCCATATACAAAACACAAATTTCCTACATGTCAAAACTTTAAGGACAGCATAGTTACGTCAGTTCATCCGTATTTTTACGACTGTTTTCTGTAATAACTCACACGACTGCTCGCACGTTATAGTATATAAATATGGCGGTGAGACTTCAGTGACACCAATGATACTGTATACGGTATTCCCAGTCTAGTAATATATGTCTATGGCGTGACCCAATCTCTGCTGTGTTGTGGTTTGAAATGAACATCCAACATTGCCCCTAGTCACATGACTTGAGTTTTCGACGTTGTGAGCAATAGTTTTTCTAGTTTTCAGCTGAAGTCAAGTACTGATTTTAACAATGAAACAACTTTTATATGCTTATTACACATGTAGTACTAAAGTAACGTAGTTTTTGCACAATTATACTAATATTAATGCAATGATCCTTTTTATATGTGACAAGTTGACACTTACTGACAGTTCTTTTTACAAGAAATAGAATTACTGTTAGTGTTTGTACAGCAGTATGATTTTTTAAACTAATGAATGTAATTACCGACGGCGGGACAATTCTAGCTGGTCTAGACTAAATTTATATTTCATCAAGTAAGTTATTTCTGCTTTTAATGGCGTTGTACACAGCTATTTTTGAATACAGAACTTTCAGTATACCTATAAAAGTAGTTTTAGTAGTTGTGTTTGCATTTCTATTATTCTAATGTAAATAGCGAGTACTTTCCTTAGTTTACATATTGGCATCGCTGTATATGCAGAAGTCGTAAAATACAAAAGCTTGTATTGCGTAAAAAATCTGATATTATGGGTTTACACCGCTTTTAGTGCGTATAAAAGCATAACATAACATTAACACGTATTGTTGAGAAAATGCAAGAAAACAGATGCTGTTTGTAAAATTGATTTTTCGTCTTCAAGTCATTTATACTTTTCACCTAGCACATGAGAAAATTATAACCACCGCGTTAGGAATTGCGGAGAAATAACGTTAGCTGCACTGCTGAAAACGTTATAAGGATATGATTAGACTTTTCGTTGTTAAAATCAACGCCTCGTTTCAGTTATAAATGAGAAAAAGATCTGTCAACTCCACTTCACATTGCTCTTAATGACGAAAACGACTTGTTGCCCCGAGTCACGTGACTTAGATGTTGGTTTCAGTCGCTTCGTTCGAGTGGCGCTGCTGACGGTCTGTTAGGGTTTGAGGCGTTCGAGTGGCACTTTGGACTCTTTCTGACGATATCTGACTGACCAATCAGGTGTTCGAGTGGCGGAGCTGATAGTTTGCGACCGTTTGTTTAAGTCAGCGGATATTCGTCAAACTGTTTTCTGACTGACGCCAAAGCGTTTAACAAGCCTCCTCCAAAAGACAAGCCCACATATTTACGAAGAGATTTGTGTTCTAAGTCTTCGATTTTCTTTTGATTGAGGCTGAGCTTTGTATATTAGACAGGCATTCTTTCAACTTATGTGACCTTCTAATACAGTACGTCCCCTTATTATTACACCCATACATACTATAAATGAAAGGTGTGGAAATTTTCATAACATACGAATTTAAAGATGAATGCGTTTGTTTTTACAGTTTGGATTGTGATATATTCGACTGAAAATGAAGTCAAAATAGTCCTACTGAGTTTTCTGTGCAATCTGTAAATGAAGTGATTGACACATAAGAATAATATAGTTCACAACAGGCATTAGCAGTGATAGCTTTTTTAAGCGACATCTAGCTTTATATGTGCCATTATAGTGTCCCACAATTACTGTTCTGTGTTTCTCCTTGTGATTATTTATTATAGAAATCTATTAGTGCCAATGTGGGCGTTTCTACACTAAATGTGTAACTTCTGGGAAAATCATGTACGATGATAATTCTTGCACAACACCTGCAAATTTTTGTAAATTAATTTGTATGTTTGATTTTTTAAATTTTATTGTAACTCATAATAATGGGACAAAATGCATATGAAGTTGAATGTTACCAAATATTCCTTTCACACACAACTATCCTAATTTACCTCATTTTTGTATGAGATTTTGTCAGGTTAATTTGGCTACA
Organism: Locusta migratoria; assembly: GCA_026315105.1. Taxonomy (NCBI): domain Eukaryota; kingdom Metazoa; phylum Arthropoda; class Insecta; order Orthoptera; family Acrididae; genus Locusta; species Locusta migratoria. The sequence continues at coordinate 581,367,697 of CM048745.1, read as the reverse complement.
TTATTTATAAATGGGGGGACATGTTTACATATATTTTGCGTTTTGTCGAAGTTTATGATCAGGATGTATTCCACAATGTATTTCTAATGGTGGAATTCAGAGGTGTGCAATGAGCCTGCGCTGCTCGCCCGCGCTGGTGGCCACGCCTCCTGGGCGGGCCTGGCCACGCGCTGCCCAGCCTGCCGGCACGAGCCCCACCGGACGGCGGCGGGTAGTGTGGGTACCCGAACTACCCGCCGAGTGCCGGTCCGCCCGGCCGCCCGTGCTGCTTTGCTGCTAGCTGGAGCACGCGCCCGCCAGCCGCTACACTCTTAGCGGCAAATACACTAGTCCGATTTTCACACTGTAAAAACTGTTCACATTACAAACGACCATCCCACATAAGTTTATTAACTTAGTTTTTCCTTACACACTTTACTTTCTTGTGAAAAAATAACATGTCTCTTCTTCATTCCGTGTGAGATTTTAGTTTCATAATGCTTTCCACTCGATTCTGAAGAAACTATGGGGTTAAAAAATCTGATATTTGGACATCTGATAGTACAGCAACTTAGCTTTCTAACAAAGCATTCAACTTTTCATTTACAAATCATGTATTGAAAAAGTTAGATAGCGGGCAACTTAATGACCAATGCATTTTAGAACACATATTAATGCGAGTGTAATAGAGCTGTCTCAAATCATGAGTAATTGTGAGTTAATGAGCAGCATCAGCTCTGCAATAGCAAGCATACGCATTCAGCATAGCAAGTATACGCATTCAGCGCGTGTTCGAACAGCGTTTCTGTGGACATTTCGCTAAATTACTTGATGTTTCCTTGCTGCTAAGAAAAAATAAGTAAATAAATAAAAATAAATGTTCAGTTGCAATTGGGGTCATTAGAAACGATTAACTGGTAGAATGTAGGAAGGTACAGTACTTAACCACTCCAAGGGAAGTAAACTAATTACTGTTCATCGATACAGGCGTGTGGACCATTGTTGTTGTTTTATTTTTTTCCCTTTTCCCTTTGGCTGGGGGTAGCTGAAACCTCGAGGGCGTCACCACTATTCGAGAGGTGACATTCAAGGTCACAGTTATAAGTGTTGTATCGCTGGACAGTCTTTGATGTATCTTGAAAACACTTGGGATTTTTCCTCACTGACTGAATTGTCAATGTACTATCAGTTGCGAGGAAAAAAAATAGATGTGCGCAGTAATGCACCTGGTAAAAGCAGAACGTCCAATTTTGTGGTGCAGAAGCAAAACGGTAGCCCAATTGCCTCGCGCCAGAAATATAAAACATGTTGAAAGTCGTTGGCTTCGCGTCAGCCGCCTCCAGCAAATTTGTAGTTAGTTGTATACTTTGCTCAGTATTTACTTACAGAGTGTTTCACTTTCACTTCATATTAAACTAAGTGATGGCTCTAACATAAAGAAAAAGATTATTCCTTAAATCTCCCCAGTTCCTTGTTGCTAGTAAATCTATGTATTTCATGTATGTGACAAAATTTATATGCCCTACGATGATGTGATATTTAATTTTGTTCAAGGTTGTCCAACTAATTATCTAGCTAAAATTCTACCAAGGTAAACAGGAAATCTTTAAAATGCGAAATGAGTTACAATTTCAGTCAAAATGAGTGCTTCAATAACCTTGACGACTTGCAGGTGCAAATAATCTTTCATTAGAAGAAAATGTCAAGAACATAATTGAAGAACATTACATTTGAAGGGACTTGGAAAAAACTTTCAAAGATTATTTCCCTTCCTTGTCTAGTAATAGCAATGGGAATCGCAAAGTCTTGGAAGGAGCAATAATTTTAGAATCCACATAACTGGAAATTAATACGAGTAGCTTTTGGAAACGTCCAGTAACTTTAAGTGACATACATCTTTGGCATTGTAAGAGGTAACACATTTATTACACGCCTCGTTCATATATTTGTGCGAAAATACGTTAACTTCTAATTCTTAGATACAAAATAAATACAGAAACACACTTCTCCTTGAAACTAACCTGAGACTCGCTTCAACTTCTGTGGATCCAGACTTAAAATTTATGAGCGAAGCAAATCAGGAGGAACCTTCTCACTGAATTCCAGGAAAGGGCCTAGCCGATTAATTTCATAACGAAAAATTGTAGGTTAACAGACAACTGTAAAATATTTTAATATTGTATAATGCACCTCTCCATTATGCAAAACCTGCATCTGCCCTTTTGATATGAAACGATTGAAGCAAACTTACAAACCATAGACACTTTTAAACCCTATGCATGGAATTCAGTTACTTGTATGTACCAATAAAAACCTTTTTCGTCTATAATTTTTGTATTTCACTTTATTTCATTTTAATATCTGTGATATGGTTGTTGTTGTGGTCTTCAGTCCGGAGACTGTTTTGATGCAGCTCTCCACAATACTGTATCCTGAGCAAGCCTCTTCATATCCACATAAGAACGGCAACCTACATCTGTCTGAATCTGCTTACTGTATCCATCTCTTGGTGTTCCTCTGCGATTTTTACCCCACACACTTCCCTCTAATGCTAAATTCACAATTCCTTGATGTCTAAGAATGTGTCCTACCAATCTATCCCTTCTTTTAGTCAAGGTATCCCAGATATGGTAACAGCGCATAAAGGTTAAGAACCACTGTGCAGAATCTAACACCAAGAAGAATCGCTTCTCGGCTTTTGGCAAGATCAATGCGTTTCTTATATATATAAGGAAAGAAGGTAAGGACACATACTTTATTTAACTTTTATAATAATATACTACATCACCAACAACTTTTTTTGGAAAATTTCTTGTTTTACTTTATTTAACTTTTATGATAATATACATCACCAACAACTTTTATTGGAAACTTTCTTGTTTTAGATAAAGAATTGAACATTCTTCTTCTCATATTGCTATGATGACATTTTGGACCTAAAACAAAAAAAATAGCTATTAGAGATTTATGATAACGAATACAGAAGGTAATGGAAATGTATCTGAAACTTACAATAGTATTGCAGTGCACTATAAGCAGATCTTCCACATTTTCCGTCGATATTCCATTACGTTTATCGGTAATGACAAGCCCAGCTCTACTAAATACCCTCTCGCTAGCGGCACTAGAGGCAGGCATGCACAGGACTTCTCGTACCACTTGCGACAGTCTGGGATAAGTTGTCGCTCTGGATTTCCACCACTCCAGAAGCGACTGTCCATCATCTGGTTTACCCATCAACAAATAGGTGGATACTTCATAGACAGTTTCCTCTTCATCCGCCCAAGATGCAAAGACAGTATTTGCACGTTTTGAAGGTGTCGAAGGTGCGGCTTCGTACTCTGTATGACATTCTGTAAGTAATACAACATGCCATCATAAAGTTAGATGTTAAGAAACTTTTCAGGATGTCAGCACTGAAAAATATATGCTTAACTTACACAAAATTTACCTTGACGGGCAGCACATCTGGAACGTGCTGAGGCATAAACTTGCTCTCTCTCAGTTTCCTAAAGTTGCTTCAGATGACGTGCCTGTGGTACCAGAAATAATGCAAGCAAATGTACTGGCTTTGTTTCGACTTTTTCGCTCACTAGATTCCAAGCGCGTGCTTTCAGCAGTGATATTTCATGCAAATAATCAACATTGAGGCACATCGTATTTTTATAGGTGTTTAACACACATAACAAAACATTTAATCTATTTACAAATGAATCGTTTGAGTATTGGTGCGCTTACCTCACTGTCTGCTGCGTTCTCAGTACAATGTTTGCGTAGCTGGTACACCCATGGTACAACCAGTTGCAACGTCGGGCCACTGTCAGCTTCCATTGCTTTGGCAGCCTCTTGCAAAACTTCGAGAAACTGTATTAATTTGTTGACTGCTTCGTAATTCCAGTTCACAAGCAAGTATATTTTACCAAATTCACGTAAAACCTCAGCAATTTGTTCATGCTGTATAAATACGGATTTTAGCATGACATTTGCAGTATTCCAGCGAGTATCTACTTGCTGCTTTACAGTAAACTGCAATCGCGAGTCTTTGATGTGGCCACTCCTTTTCAAATAAGTTACCTCATGTTTCGTTGCTTCTAGTGAGTCATAAACAGTAGGACAATATTCCTGCAACCAGTTATCCTCAAGGGTGTGGCGCAGAACAGTGTTAAGAGAGTGGATATTGCACGGAAGGCGACGATAACTTTCAAGTGCCTTTTTCACATTTGCCCCCTGATCAGCAACGAACGTAATCTTCCCGAAATGGTTATTTGCAGCAGTTTTCTTCACATTAGACGGGAACGCTGTAAGGAATAGCACCCTACTTTTCCACTGAAAATTTCGGGAGATTGAATGCGTCGTAACAGTCAAATAATGTGTTTTAGTGTACGCATCTGTCCACATATCAGTAGTACATGCACACGCCCCAACCTCTATATCCTGCAATACTGGTGGTACCATAGCCGCACGGTATTCGTCTGCTATTCTTTTTACGTTCCTAGAAACTGTTGAAGGATGAGGAAGAACGTCTTTCGCACTTGCAGTGGGGTACTGTGCTCCTATCTCCATCAAAGTCTGTGCGAGGTCTCGAAATCCTTCTCCCGCAACTGTGCTGAAGGGCCGCAAATCTATTGCACACATTCTTACATATTTCTCCAGCACAAAAGTTTTTGCTGACCCTGGAATATTGCTACAACCGTTCAAATCAGTACTCAGATAAGCTTTGCAGCTATTCAGGTGCCGTAACAGCGTAGTGGTACTGCCATCACGGAACGATAATTTACGGCAGCCATTACACTCTGCATATCCCACAGATTTATTTTCATTACCTACAATCATCATAAAACGCTCCCATACAATGCTGTCTCCAGACCTCTGTAAACGCTTGTAGATTCTCTCCGCCAGTTTTCTGGAAACGTCGTTTTTTTCTTCCTCGGATCGTCTACTCCTACGTTGGTACGATCTGTCTCGTTCGCTATTTACTTCAGACATAACGATTGATAACTTATAAATTGCTATGTAGGTAACACAAAAGGTGGGTTTAGCCCACACTGTGAGTATTACAACGTCTGGCTCAGAACTGTCTGCATTCCCCCGCTCGCAGCGCCGCCTGTAGCGCTGTTGCACGAGCCCGACGGGTACCCGCTCGCCCGGCGAGTCGGGACTCGACGACGCACCGCAGCTCGCTCGCTGTGTACAGCGGTGCAATGGGGCTCGACTACCCGCGGTGCGGACAGCAGAGCGCAGCGGCCGGACGCAGGCGAGCTCGGGCGGGTAAATGTGGCGCGCTGCACGGCTCTGGTGGAATTCACGCTGTCCGTCGCCGGCCCGTCACCTCACGTCAACATGAGCTTTCTCAAGAATCGGACTCGCAAGTTAACCTAGTTTCGTCACGCAATTTTCATTTTATACTCGACAGATACACGGTTTGCAGGCAAATGTGTCTTGTTAATCTTTATTATTATACTTTGGTTTAACGGTAATTGCAAATGTTTCATGACGACTTAAATAGTTTTCTCACTTGAGAAATACATAACATATCGTCAGTCATAACCTCACTTTCAACATCGGTAGAGAACAAAGATGCCAACTAGCGCTATGGGTGGACAAACTGCGAAACAGGTGAAATAAGCGTTCGAGTTGGCTTCGGAGTTGGAAACTGTCAAAATCGCGCATGCGCAGTGGAAGCCTTCCAAATCGTCAGTAACTATCAGGAACTATCAGCGTTTGGGCCACTCGAACGAACCTAGTGTAATGACGACATATGCAATCTATGTTATCTTTGGTCTATGCTGTTTAGTATCGCCTAATCTCCAAAACAATGTGTCATATGCTATGACTGCGTAGGCTTTCCCGGCGTAATGCTTCATAATATTCTTCTCGGGTTTCCTGCCGGATCAAAACGTCATCTTGACACAATATTTCGGCGGTCCACCTGGCCGCCATGCTCAGGTGACAGTGCTGGTACACCGACTCGCCGAGACTGAGTACAAGCCGTGAGCGGCGGCCCCTATATACGCCGCGGAAGGCCGAGGGCACGTGCGCAAAAATTGATAGTTCTGCCCTCTACGTTTCAGCGCCGCCAGTGGTGGAAGCCGGTGTAAACGATAGATCGCTATTCTGCAGAGACCGTTGTTTTTTTATGTCAAATAATAATGGGTTCCACATTCTACTCAAAGGAAAACCCTTATCTCTGTTTATAATATTGTCAGTAAGACGAATAGCAATGGATTCTTTTAAAATACAGTCCCAATAGCGAGACGCAGAAGCAACCATTTGTGTTTCATCATATTTCATTTTATGTCCCTCAGTAAGACAGTGCTCAGCTACTGCAGATTTCTCTGGTTGAAGCAATCTTGTGTGTCGATGGTGTTCAGTACATCGATCTTGAATTGTGCGAATTGTCTGGCCGATGTAAACTTTTCCACAGTGACAAGGAATTTTGTATACACCGGGTTTCCTCAATCCTGAGTCATCTTTTACTGAGCCCAGGAGTGCTCTAACCTTGGCAGGTGCACGAAAAATGCATTGGATGTCATATCGTTTCAAAATCCTTCCTATTTTAGATGAAATGCTTCCAGAAAACGGTAGGAAAGCCAGCGACTTGCAAGTTTCTTCTTGTGGTTCTAGCGACGGTCCAAATTGAAAAGCATGGCAGATCTGTTGGTCCGTGTAACCATTCTCCTTGAAAACCGTTCTCAGATGGTCCATCTCTTTAGTTAGACTTTCAGCATCTGAAATGGCAAAAGCTCTTATTGTCAGCGTACGCAGGACACCAGTGTGCTGGTAAGGTGGATGACAACTTGTTGCATGCAAGTAGCGGTCCGTGTGAGTGGGCTTTCTGTAAACACTATGTCCCAATGTTCCGTCACCCTTTCTGTACACCATGACATCTAAAAATGGAAGCTTCCCATCTATCTCGACCTCCATAGTGAACTTAACGCTAGGATGGAGGCAATTAAAATGGTCCAGAAAACGGTTCATAGCATCTCTCCCATGTGGCCATGCCATGAAAGTATCGTCAACGTACCTCTAGAAACATGTAGGTTTTAAAAACGAAGTTTTCAGCGCCGTGTCCTCAAAATCTTCCATAAATAAATTGGCGACTACGGGAGATAATGGACTCCCCATAGCCACTCCGTCAGATTGTTCAAAATATTGACCGTTGAAGAAAAGAACGTCGACGTCAGCACATGGCGGCAAAGCTCCGTTGTCTCCATGCTTTTTACCCGGGTTCCTCTGGAAGAATCCTTGCAATTAATTAGTGGAATTCTGGATGAGGAGACAACGGAGCTTTGCCGCCATGTGCTGACGTCGACGTACTTTTTATTCAATGGTCAATATTTTGAACAATCAGATGGAGTGGCTATCTATTTTCACTTTTGAAAAAAATTGTACGAAAATCGCTAGACAAAAATGTTTTACAAAAGCTCTTATTGATGGCCGATTTCGACAGTTCTTGGTTGCCATCATCTGATCTTTCTTGCATGCATTTCAGTATTCTCCATTTATCTGTACATAATCAATTTTACAACAAATAAATCAGGAAATGTGCTTTGATCAGTAAGCACTTGCTTGATGGGCATCAGCACGAAGACTGAACATGTGTCTTGTACAATGCCAAACATATACAATTATTCTATCATTCCATATGATATGTCACTTAAGTCATTGATAAAATATTATAATAACTGCTTCGAAAACTCCAGATTTCAAGATACAATTAAGGGAAAAATCTAAAATTTGTCAATTTCTAATTTATCACTTTTTTATCTCCACAAATTTACTTTGAATTCGTAATCTGTCTTGAACGTCTAATGCGGTTTTTCAGTAATAATGATAGATTGATCTCCCTAGAAGAACTGTGTATATAATTTACAGATATTTTGTGTTAATCGACTGAGCTATGAAATGAATTTCTGAGCCACTCAGAAAATTGTGCCCTGCCATGTAAACATGGTAGGTTCAAGAGAAACAGACTCATAAATACTCGTAAATGCGCTACAGTTTTCCCGACAATCAAACGAGCGTTGTTTTTCTGCATTACACTTTTTATACATCCGTGTGTGTTCAAGACACGGAGCTTCACATTTCCTTGCACTTGTATGCGGCCGTAACTTTAAAGCCAAGCGGCAGTCAGCAGCTGACTGCGGAATGCACCAGAGTGCGGCTAATGCACAGTCGGGCTACGCTGCAAAAGCACCTTCCTCCATCACTACACAGCTACCTGCGCAGAAGAGCCAGTCCACCCGCCAAGTTACGTGGCGCGCGCTCTAGCGTCTGAAGTCGCTGCGTGTCATTGCGTGAGTGTATTCATTCGCTATTCGCCCATAGTCCCATACGCACGGCTCACGTGACAACGGAACTATTCAGTGTGGCAGAAAATTGCGGAATGGAATTAGGAAGACATCTTGAAACAAATGCTTGCTCACGTGACAAACTTCCGACAGCTAAATAGCTAAGTGCGTACTGCCGCGAGACAGACCACAAGTAGTACCACAGTCTTTGGAAGTAATTGCTTTGACTTTCATGGTGGGAAGTTTGTCGTGGGTCGGTGAAGCGTGTGTGTAGAGGTTATGTTTTAGTTTAACAACAATTTTGGTGTATTTCAACTATTACAAGATGGATATGCATTTGAATTTATTTTTCTTAGAAGATTGCTTCAAACCTAGTAATGGGTACACCTACCATCATAATTCTTTGAATTCGCTTCTGGAACATAAGACGTTCTCTCTGAAAGTGAGTTTCTCTAATGTAATGTCAATATTGTAAAGTTTTCTCGATTTTTAAGTGCTTGTTCATGCAGCGCAATCAAACATTACAAGACGTTAATAATATAAGTAGACTGTCACCTCTACAGCATTTACACTAACTCGTTAAATTTTACGACACTTCTCGCTGGGCTACAATGGTTATGTTGGCATCAGTGGTAAGGACGGCAACTCAGATGGCCAATTAAATTTTTTTTTTTCGTGACAAATTCAGTTAAAACTAAAATTATTTTTATCTGAACGGACAAGGGTACATACAAGAACCTGTCAACCATAGCAATAACATTTACTCTCTAGCTAGTGAAAAATATTAAAGCAATTCTATACTTCATTGTTAATTTATTGCCAACATAGCACTGGAGCCCGGCGAGGAGCGACGTAAAGTTTTTCCCACTACGTCAACCGTAGACCTACTTACGAAACGAGCCATCAACACCATGTGACTGTGGAGCAGTACATTCCAATATTTGTGGAATGCCCACCAATCTGACTCGCTCTAATAGCCTGCCTTCACTGTTATTGCTCCTAACATTGGTGGATAACACACCCCACACCGGCATAACTGTAGACTGGGATACCACCCGTCTTCTTTGTCCCATGACGTCATCAAGATGTCGGAAAACCAGGATACGCGATATCTTAATAATTCTGTATTGTAGATAAAAATAATCTGTAGTTATTATAGATAACAGAGTGTAGCATCAATCACAGATCTTGGCCCAAAAATTCGCGCCTTTGGCGCTCACAAATGAAAAAATAAAATAAAAAAAAAACTCTCGGTTAACCGTTACCTAATCATCAAGAGAGAAGCCACAGATCACTTTTTAAACACAAAATAGTTATGTCAACCACCACATAATTGTTCACACCTTCTACAAACACGCACACACCTCAAAACTACCATGCCGCTCTGACATCATGGGTTAATGCTGACGGGTGTTATCCCCGTCTACAGGTGATTTTGCTTTTAACATTCTCGGCAGTTATATCAGCTACAGTATACGATCAGTACTATAATTTTCAGTGTTTTCAATATAAAAATGGTAAAACTGTCAACAGTTCGGAGATTGAACACTACAGTGCTTTACCTAGGCATGATCTTGTTTGGAGGTGTATGCCATTGCCTTCCTGTGACCTTCAAAACGATTCACCCAGTTATAGGGGACCTACAGTTTAATGTGGATAATGTACCATGGTGCATCTTGATATTTTTCACATCTGCAACATTGGTAAAGATTAAAGATGTGCAAAGTTACAGATAAATATTCTATGACTCGGAGTCTGCCCATCTTGACACTATGCTTTTTTTTCCCTTCCAGATTAGGGAAACCCAATTTCCTTCATAAAATCAGAAAACGTTGAGTCCCAAGTTCTTGGTGCCTACAGCGGTTACACAATTGATTTATAAAGTTTATATACAATTCTGGTTCACCTGAAGCATGCGATACCTAGTGTAAGCTTTGAGGACAATTTATAGCATGCAATTCCACCTGTTGCCTTTTACATGTGGCAATTAGTGTGTTGTGTAATAGTCAAAGTACTTTGGACAAGCTAGACTGTAGATGTCTACTCTGACTGACAGAAGTACAATATTTTTTACAAATACGTCATAATTTTAAAGGAACCTAAAAGTGCAGCTTAAATTGTTGCGAGTGAACAAGCACTGTTGTTTGCATATTCGAAATGTACCAATATTGGTACTATTTAATAGTTTGCAACTACGAAATGCAACACTCTTCCAAATTACCAGTAAAATTTTAACAAGCCCTATGATTTAATTAAAAACAGTAATCAATTTAAACATTATTTGCATTTGACTACGACTGAAATACGGGTTTTCCGGCATGTTGATGACGACGTGCTTCAAAGCAGTGGGTCGAATTGCATTGTAAAATAATGGTTGTTTTTGTCTCCTAACGCCAGTGTGTTGTTTGACTTGAAACTTTGATAATTTTCCTTTTGTTACAAATGTGACATTACTTTGAACAATACAAACTGCTTAATTTACATGCACCCATCCAGCTACTACATGTTTTAATTCATAAACATTACTCACTTAAAGTGTTGATCATTTGTAACGGCAACTGGTTGGCAGAACACTATTACAAACAAATGTTTCTTTGTGTGTGTTGGAACAATTCTGCGCATTATTTTACAAGAAGATTCCACCTGTCTGCTTTGACCTATGACGTCATGTCGGAAACCGGTATATGGGATAATATCTTAATGGTTATGTATTGTAGATAATAATTTGTGGTTTTACTTGTAAATTACACATTATAATAACAGAGTGTACCAACTGTTACCCTATACGTAACTATCAGAGAGAAGCTATAGATCACTTTTTAAACACACAATCTTTGTTCTGCTTGTAAACTATCGTCTATAAATCGGCCACCACATAATTACTCATGCCACTTACAAACATGCAAGCACCTCAAAATTAATGCGCAGTGATGACGTCACACACAGCACACCGATGTCACAGGTCAAAGCCAATGGGTGAAACTGTGTCCTATAAATGACCCTGATTCTGAAGGAACCGATACCAGCCGTCTACTTTGACCTATGTCATCATTTGCGGGGAGGTATTAAACGGGGGGGGGGGGGGGGGGGATCACGAAAAGAAAAATTCTGAAACGCAAAGCTATAGGCCTAGCTCTACTCATAGAATAAAACTTTCCAATACACACAAAGAAACTTTTCTTTGTAATTGTGTTCTGCCAATCAGTTACCATTTCGAATGATCAACATTTCAAGTAATTAGTGTTTTTTTTAATTATTATTTAAACATGGGGATTGGGCAGAAGGATGTGTTAACATAAATTGTATTGTAAAAAGTAATGCCACACATGCAACAAATGGAAAATGATCAAAGTTTCAAGTCAGTTAACACAACATACATATGTCATTGGTCAAACCTGACACATGGTATCATATGCTTCATTTGATACACAAATCCTATTTTCTTTACACTTTTAGTAGTAACCATCAAATAAATTTCTTCAATCACTTCTTCATTTACAATTGCAGTTTGTACATCTATTTGTTCTACAAACAAACAATATTTATTTACTACAGTTCTATTTGTCAGTGTTGTGTGTTGAGAAAATGAAGCATTTGTCACCTTACAATCATAATTATCCTTTTACCAGAGCACAATCTTTAACAACTAAATGTGCCTTATACTTTCAGCATTTTCTGTAACAGGTGCAGAAGCCAAAGTTCCATTAGATGATAGTGTGTCCAATCCTTTCTTTGTTGCTTTTGTTCATTCTTCATCGTGCCTTCAACTCTTCAAAAATCCATAAATGTTTCTGCATTCATGGCTAACACTGCATAATCATTTAAGTGTCGGCCTCCAGGTTTTCTTTTTGTTATGATATTGTTTTTCTGCAAAGATTCTATTTTTATGAAGAAATTGCTCAGAATTATCTTAAAGTTTGTTCAGTTTCATTCTTACAGCTTCGATTTTCGTGTTATTTTGTCAATTTTTACAGTCTCCTTTGCGATCCAGTCATCACTACTTTTTGATCTTCAAAAGTGTATTTTTGTATGTGCTAAAACTGTTGATTATGCTGATACCAACTATAGGGTAGGCCTATATTATATGTAATTTTTGTTCCAGTTTTACTGAATAGTAAGGAGATGATATTGGATGTAAAACATGAATATACAATAAATACTTAAGCCTGTATCACACGGAACACCTATCATATGTCTGCATCTGCACTCCAAGCATATATTTGTGCACCTGCTAACCTTTTTGTTCATTCTGTTCAATAGTATCAACTTATACAAATTTGTCTCAGGGGTATGTACATATTCAGAAGTGAGGGGTTATTTACATGTCATTTATTTGTTGCATGTATGGAAAGATCCCAGAATTGCTCTCTCTCTTTTGGATAGTCACAATGCCCATATTGTACTAGTGACTGAAAGCTGGCTCAAACCAGATATCAGTGGTATGTATACTGCAGAGATAGGTTGAACACTGAAGAGGGAGATGTTTCTCGCAATAAAAAATACAATTGTATTGTGAAATTAGTATAGATTGGGAATGTGAAAACATTTGGCGAAAGTCAGTGTGAAAAGTGGCTCAAACATGTTCTTAGATTTTGTAGCAGTAGTGGTAGAACATCTGAGGGAAAACTTGGGAAATATTTCCAGTAAGTTTCCTAGTCATGTCGTGGTTTTAGGTGGAGATTTTAACTTATCGGATATAGACTGGGAAACAAACATGTTTAAAACAAGTGGCAGTAACAGAGAATCAAGCAATTATGTTCTCAGCACTACATCCGAAAATTACCTTGAGCAGTTAAATAAGAGCTGACTTGTGGAGATTATATGTTAGACCTGCTGATAGCAAATAGACCAAAATTTTCATCTCAGTTAGTGTAGATCTAGGAATCTGCTATCATAAGGCTATTACATCATCAATGAATAGTCAACATAGAAATACCAAGAAACGTAGGAAGATCATCTTATTTGGCAAAAGCAAAAAGTAGCCAATTACTGAGTACTTGAGTGCTCAACATGATAGTTTCATTCTAACCCTGACAGTGTTGAGCAACTGAGGACGAAGTTCAAATGTGGCATACAGTTCGCTTTAGATTGTGCCAAGTAAAATTATGTTACATGGGGAAGATCCACTGTGGTTGAACAACCGAGTTAGGAAACTGTTACAAAAGTAAAGATAACTTCCCGCAAATATAAATGTAACCAAAGTCTACCATAAAAGCATAAGTTAAATTATGGTAAAAGGCAATGGACAGCCATGTAAGAGGAATTTAATGACTTTGAGAACAATGTGTTGTGTACCAACTTGGTAGAAAATCCTAAGAACTTTTGGTCCCATGTTGAATCAGTAAATGGGTCAAAACCAGATATCCAGATACTCTGTGACCATAATGCTGTGGAAAATATTACCATTTATTACCAAAGCTACGTCATTCGCCAGTCAAGACTGGACAGACTGTGTCAGTGTTGTAAGATTAAGTTTATACAAACACACAATAATAAATCAAATACATGATTATGACAGAGAAAAGTTCATAGACACAGATAATACATAATTATTTAAAAGTAGTAATTTTTAGCAAGCAGATGTTCTCTTGATTCACTTAAAAGTGCATTGTTCAGACCGTCCAGTTTGCTGTTACACTGTCAAAGAATTCACTCACACTGTATAGTGGTTTATGGTGTAGATATTGTGCCATCATCCTTTTAAACTGCTGCAACTCCATGGACCATAGCTCATTGTTTAGGTGGTTGAACATTTTAATGGCTACTGCTGGAAAACTGTCTAGAGTTTTGGAGAGTCAACAGCTTGGAATGTCTATCTTACCTTTATTTCGTGTATCATAATTGTGGAAATCACTCCTGTTTGAGAATGTTTCCTGATTTTCCTTTATGTACATCACGCATGAGAATACATACGGACTGAAGATAGTCATCACTCCTAGTTGTTTGAAGATTGGCTTGCAGTGTTTGTGTCTTCTGCTGGACGGTATAATTCTTATTGCTTCCTTTTGGAGTAAAAGTATTTTCTTACAACCTGCAGAGTGACCCCATAGTAAGAGGCCATAGTTGATATGGCTATGGAACAGTGAATAATACACCATTAACAGATACTGCTTGGTGATCACATGTTTGTTTCCTCAGGAGGTATGTGACTCTTGACAGTTTGTCGCATACATGTGAGGTGTGTTCTTGCCAAGTCAATCTGTCGTCAATCATAAACCCCAGTAGTTTCACAGCCCCTATCCCATTTGGGTCTTCTTTGTCACTGAGGCTACACATTAATTTTTTTTTTCATTGACTTTCATTTTGTTTGAAGTAAACCATTGCTTTGTGGTTTCAAACAGACAATGCCTACATATTAAATGTCTTTTTCAAAAGTTATTTCACAGGGGAAGATGGCTTGGTAGTTCCTCCTCTAAACCATCTCCCAAATGACAAAATGGCAGATATTGAAATGCCAGAGGGATAGAAAAGCAATTAAAGTTGCTCAAAAGAGGACCTGATGGGATACCATGGAGTATGCAAAAGAACTTTGCCCCATCTAGCAGGAGTGAACCAAATGTCTCTAGAGGAGCAAAGTGTTACTAAGGATTGGAAGAAAGTGCAGGTCATTCCCTTATACTAGAAGAGTCATCAGTCATGTGCAATACTATATGCCTATATCTCTGATGTCTGTCAGTTAACAGAATTTTGGAACACATTTTATGTTAAGATATTATGTCATTTCTGGAGACCAGAAATCTCCCTTGTAGAAATCAGCATGGTTTCTGAAAGCAACAATAATGTGAAACACAACTCACACTATTTATTTGTGGGATCCAGATGGCAGTAGATACAGGATTGTAGGTAGACGTCATGTTTCTTGACTTCCACAATGCCTTTGATACCATTCTGCCCTTTTGCCTGATTAACAAAGTGTAAGCATATGGAATATCAGACCAACTATGTGACTGGATTGAGGTGTTCTCAGGCATTAAAGTGATCTCAGGCTTACTTCAAGGCGAGTGTTATAGGTCTGTTGCTTTTCACAATATATATAAATGACCTCATAGATAACCTTGGAAGTTCAATGAGGCAGTTGATGTAGGTTATCAAGAAGACGCAACAGTGGTAGAGGACAATAAAATGCATGAGGATCTACAATGTAATGGTGCCAGGAATGGTAATTGAAACTCAACATAAACAAGTGTAAAGTTATTGTGTTTGCATAGAAAGAAAAATCCTTTATTAAATATGTACACAATAGCAGGACAAACAATGGAAGCAGTTATTTCCATAAAATATTTGGGAGTAGACATAAGGATGTGATTTGAAGTGGAACAACCATATAAAATCAGTCATGGGTAAGGCAAATGTTAGAGTGAGATTCATTGCAAGAATCCTCAGGCAGTGTAGCCCATCAGCAAAGGAAGTAGGTTACTAAAATCTCTTTCTACCAGCACTTGAATAAGGTTAATCATTGTGGGTAGGATTAATAAAAGGCATAGAGGAGATCCAACGAAGAGCAGGACGCTTCAATGCGGGCTCATTTAGTAAGAGTGAAAGTGTCACAGTGATGATTAGGAAATTCCAGCAACAGAAGCGAGAAGAGAGACTTTCTGCATTGTGATAGAAGGCTTGTGTCAAAGTTCAAAGAGCATACATTTCATGATGAGTCAACCAAAATATTGCGTCCTTTTATCTATATCTCACATAGCAACCATAAAGGCAGGTCCACATGCAACGATCTGCTTGTGCAAATGTCTGCGCACACCCTGCAAATTGTTGTGTGTGGTTAGCAGATTTGCACAGATATGAGATGTGTACAAACCTGGAAGTTGTAGTTGGAGGTTTGAGCAAAACTGTTAAAATCTGTGAGTTCACATCACATCTGTACAGACAAGTTGTAGGCTAATGTGTGGACAGGAGATCGCTGCAAATTAGAGTCAGTGTAGCTGTTTTTCATCGTGTGTGTGCACATATGAAAGAGAATGGTTGACATACGTTAGTGATCTGGGGTATCACTGCCAAATTTACTGATGTTTATCGAAGCCGTAATTATTTATTGTAAGAGAAAAGTTAAGAATTTAGTGATAGAGACAAATCGAGCAACTGCATACAATTCTCTCGAAGAGAAATTGTGATTGGTTGGTCCTGCTGCTAACAGGAACTCTGTTATTAAAATAATAATAGCCTAATGAATAAATTCATTCTGAACAGTAAATAGTAAAGAAAGCTTCAAAATCTCTTTGATTTTGTGTAGGAAGATACAAAGTTTACAGACTATGGTATTTTGATAGCCACTGCCTAGACTATTTTGTCTGGATCTCCATTTCTGGAGTTTTGTTTTTGCATTCTTTTTGCAGGACACATTGCAAACAGGAGCCATAACAGAATCTCTATCATTGAGAATAAATATACTTTGAAAAGAGTATATTCACTTGCCATGTGACTGTAGTCTTTACTGTTGTAGTGCTTTTCTGCACCGACAGATGACGGGCAGGAGAATTTGCAGTGATCTGAATACCCGCTCACATTCAACAATTGATGTGCACAGATATTTGCTCAGACACATTGTTGTGTGTGGACCCACCTATAGGATTAGATCAGAGAGATTAGGGCCCCAACGAAGGCATAAAGGCAATCATTTTCCCCACGACTCTAATGTGACTAGAATAGAAGGAAATGACATTGGTACGCATAGTACCCTCTGCCACACACCTTGACGTGGGTTGCAGAGTGGATGTGGATCCTTTTGTGGATCTGTTATTTACTCATATTAATCTTTTAGCAAGTCTAGGTTCCTGTTTATTAAGCAATTGTTCTCTTTATCTAGGTAGCATGAAATTACATTGTGAATATTTTTATTTTGTGTTAGTACAATCAAATACTTACATTTACATTTCTCTTGTGCAGATAACTTGGAATTTCATTACAACTGCATATACCAATGAACAAAATAGTTTGTTTTATGTTAACCCGTTGCAATCAAATTATTGTATTTACATTACTCTTGTGCGAAAAGCGTGAAATTATGACTAGGCCTATACAGAATTATAGAAAAAAGTTTGTTTTTCTCATCCTGGTGCAAGCAAATATCCATATTTTCCATTTCAGAGAATTTTGGACGTGGAGGACTTATTAGTTTCTGTAGCATTTGCCAACATAGTGGCCACCTGACTGAAAATGTGTTCAGTAGCTCATATCAGAAGCCAACAGTACAGCATACGTCACCAGCTGACAAGAGAACAACTAAATGACTAACAGAAAGCCTGCTTGGAAATGGCATTTCCTGCACATGCATGGTCCTACAACAGAATAAAACCATTCCTTTTTCTTCATGTGGGATAAAGCTCTGCTAAAATCATAGCTTCACCTTTTTTTGCCACTAGGTGACAGGCAGTCTATACCTGACTTGTGCACATTAGGTGTATCTTTAATACCGGCTTTAGGCCCGTATAGAATAAAAACAGATAAGCCTATGCTAGTGTGCCTTCCACAGATCCCCAATGAAATTGCACTTGTGATTGGGGAATTAATAAAACTAAAATATCTTAAGAATATTTTCGTTTGAATATTAAATGTTGAATAAACTTAGGTGCATGTGTTGCTGTGTGTTGTGTATACAGGACCAAACATTAGACAATGAGACTAAATGTTGACAATAAGAACATAGGTGTTACCCAACTAATAGGAACTGTAACAAAAGGAAAGCTTAGTGAGAAGTTCATGAGGCGGGGAAGGGGGGGGGGGGCAAGGAAAAGTCGAGGCTTAGGTAATCCTGTGTTGAAGACTGACAGTGCAGAGTTTGGGAATGTACTGTGACTGAGGGGCTGTGGACAGTGGTTCTTGCATGCGACCCAGCGTAGTTAACAACGCTGACTTGATGGAAATGTTTGCTGGCTTAACTATCCATGTGGACACATACCAGTGCAGTCAGTTACGTGACATGTGACCATGTGCCAGAAAGTAGTTCTGTGCACGTAATAATGCCTATCAAGAACAGACCACTGCCAATCAGTGAAGGCCACACTAGTAGGGAATCTGGAAGCTCCTCTGTTAGGAAGCCATACAGTGTGTTGACTTCGTGGACCTGTACTTGCGGGTAAAGCAAGCCACGCGCCAGTGGCAAGGTGTGTGTTGTCGATTGATTGATGCCAGGTGTGGATACGACATCCCTTATCCTTCATGGGAAGCGATGGCATAGCCATCTTGACAGTGGCTGAAGAACTTTCCTCCTTCTGTGCAAGGGATAATATAGGTTGTATGTCTGGGATGACATCAACTGATCCCAGAGAGTGTGGCTGCCTCTAGTGTGTAGCAGCCCATTGTGCCTAGGGCACAACCTGATATCACAAGGAGAGTAATATGCATTAAGGGAAGCCATAAGGAGGAGGCTGTATTTGAAAATAAAGGGCAACCAGGGTTAAATGGAGTGTTAACATCTGGACTTTTTTTATGCTAATTGCTGTGATGTGGATTATAGCACTGCAGAGGAGAGAACCAACTCTGAATATAGGGTGGAGAAATTTCCTGAACATCATTTGGGAACATTGTGTGTTGCTGTATACATGTTTGAAGGTAGTAGTTATTTAGGTAAATGCAGAAGTTAATATTTAAGCCTTTGGTACCAGATGCAGTTGGTATGACCCTGTGCAGCACTACTTCTTCAGCTGTAATTATATGATGCAATTCCCCCGTCTGCTTTGACCCCTGATGCCATCTACATGGTGTTAATGATGTATATACTTGTAACCAATATACCAACCAAAACAATCATGAAAAACACAAACATACATTTAAGCATGTGAAAATTAACGTAAAACCAATAAAATGACACTAACAAGACAAGTGCAGAAATGTGGTGGTTTTAGGTGGGAACATTTTAAGTGGGAAAAAATGAATGAAAGCCAACTGAAAACACAAAAATATAATTTACAGAACACACAAAATATGTGAAATAAAAATGAAAACAACCAAAAAACTATATGTGGTATCAACTAGTTCATTTGACCTATAAGACATCTCAAATGAAGACAGCACAACCAATGAACACCCTTGTACAAATTCAGTAGCATAAAAATATCGAATTCTTCAATTAACCTATACTACACCTAAAATGAAGAAAACTATACCATTTAACTGCACCCAAATGCCATCAATATTAAAATGGTATTGAATACTTAAATTGACCTACACATCAAATGAAAACAGCAATACCAAGTCAACCTCCCCTCCCAAGCAACATACAACAAAGATAGTAACAAGATATCAAATTTTGCATTTTACCACAACCACTTTTGTATTTTCACATTCATTGGCTTTGCCAAAAGCAGTAATCACTAGTGATGGGAACAATCGAATGAAAACAATCGATTCATTCGATTGTTGGGAAAAAATCGATCATTCGGTTGTAGTTTCTTGTATCGATTGAATTATTCATTCATTCTTCTGAGTGAAACCAGTCGGTGGGACCAACCGAATGAAACAACCGATTCAGTCGGTTGGACTATTCATTCATTCTTTTTCGTTTCACTATATTGGATTAATATTCGTTTATTTTTTTCGAATGAAAGTAGTCTGTGGGAACAACTGAATGAAAACATGCGACACTTTTGCAGTTTTGTACATTGACTGAATTACTCATACTTTCTTTTCAAGTGAAAACAGGCAGTAAGTTTTGTCATATCGCTGGAGCAGGCCTGCAATCACTTTAATTGCCCACCCCAGACTTCAAAAACGCCGATCATCTGGGCTCGATCAGATTACTTTCGCAGACACCCACAATCTGCAGAAGTTAAGTGGCCGATGACCACGAAGTACCACGGGGAGCGGGGACACGAGAGGGGGTGCTGCCTCGCTGGCGTTTTCACTGCTGACAGCGCCAGCAGGCGCGCGCCAAACTCCACACAACAGTGTCTGGCGGGCGGGGCGGTGCGTGCCATCGCCGATTGTTGTCGGTTTCTTACTGTCTCAATAAAGAAGCGTGGAAACTACAGGGTGTTCCAAAATGATCTCTACAAGTTTAATCTCGCATACTGTATCTCCGAAGTGGGAACGGGTAGAAACGTGCGGTTTGCGGCTTCTTGTTGTTAACTTTGAGCATATTTGCTAGATCCAAATTCGAAGATCACTAAAACATTAGGTATGGTAAAAAAAGCCTTCATTAAAGTATTTTGTATAAAAATATTTCTTATAAAATATTTTTTTTTAATTCCATCTAATTTGGAGTGCGAAAAGATATACAACATTTATCAGTGCTGTAAGTTTTCTTCAGCGTGTCTGTATTCGTCAACAGTGTATGAAAACATTCATCTCAAGTTTCATAATTATTCACTCTTGTCACGCCGCGGTGGAGTAGCCGAGCGGTCTAAGGCACCTCGCTGCGGAGCGCGCTCTTGCTCGCCGTCGGAGGTTTGAGTCTTCCCTGGAGCATTGGTGTGTGTGTGTGTGTGTGTGTGTGTGTGTGTGTGTGTGTGTGTGTGTGTGTGTGTGTGTGTTTGTTGTCCTTAGGTTAGTTTACCTTAGTTTAAGTAGTTTGTAAGCTACGGACTGATGACCACGCAGTTTGGTCCAATAGATTTACAAATATTTGAACTCTTGTCACAGATATTTCTGTGGTTATCGTTGAAACAGTGTGAAGGTTTATTCCATCCCTCCGCCATGTACCATACAAAATCTTAGATGAACAGTGAACTGCCACTCTATATTGGCGTCAAATTCTGGAATACCTTCTGCCATGCATTCTCTTTCTTTGAAGGTGAAGAGCGAAATATATCATTAAAATTCGAATACAAATGAAATTTGTCGAAGTTAGTACGTAAAATACCCTCCTCCATACACCTACGAAATTTATTGTACACAATTACCTTCGCCTTGTTTTAAAGGTCAAGTGTGCAAAATTTCATCAAGATCGCAGCCAAATTGTGATTTTTGTCGAAGTCAGTAGGTAAAGTACCCTCCGCCAAGCACCGAATGAAATTTGATGTAGACAGTGACTTTTCTCTTGCTTTGAAGGTCAAGTGTGCAAAATTTCATCAAGATTGGAAGAAAACTGTAGATTTGCATGAAATACAAACACACACACGGACACAGTGCTATATTTATAAGATTTGTGTCTAAGAAAGTTTCATGCTGAATCACGGTTCATTTATACCCGAAAAGACTGAAGGAGTATGCAAATCAGTCACACAAAGTCGGTGAATTAATAAAAACATCAATATAACTTGCAGAAACCGCAGACCCTTTTTCCAGTCGGTTGTATCGCATCAAGTGAAACCACTCAATGCTGAGAACATGCATATAAAGGGCAGAGACTTGTTTCATTCGATGCTCGCGCATCGACTGAAACCACTCAAACCCACCAAATGAGTGAAAACATTCATATAGCGGCTGCAACCGACAGAGACTGGTTTCATTCGATTGTTTCGCATCAACTGAAACCACTCAAACCCCGCCAGTGAGTGAAAACATTCATACGGCCACAGAGACTATTTTCATTCGGTTGTTTCATTCTACTGAAAAAACCGACTGAACGAAAAAACAACAGATTGACCAATCGGTTGTTAAAAACAGTCGGTTGTCCCATCACTAGTAATCACACTGCACCACCTACATGCAATATGGTATGTTGCCAACCTACACACTCTACAGAAATGCCCAAGAAAATCCCCTTTAAGGTGATGTGAACCTTATGCAAACGTCCTCAACTACCATAAAAAAAAAACCCCTCGCCAAAAATATGTGCCAGTTAGCTTCATTGGTTGCTGACATCTTGTATACCAAACACAATCAACACCAGCAACTAAAGTAATTTTATCGTGGCCAACATAGACTAGTGCAGCATACAGTGAGTAAGAAATTTATTAGTCATATCCATTCTAACAGAAACAGAACAATAAAACATGAAATTATCGAAAGGTGAACTAAACTGGAAACATCACACTACTAAAATGCGTAGCAACACACATGACAGAAAACAACCAAATAAGAGAAGCAACCACAGTACACCATATGGACATTACAACCAAAAAACGACCATGAACCACTAACTTCCACCATAAAAGCACGCCACAACATGCCTACACACACTGCCTGTAAACACAGACAACTCAAAATTATCACGCAACAGTGATATCACAATACAACACACCAACATCATGGGTGAAAGCCGACAGGTGGGATCGTGTCCTTCAAATGGCCTCTTCTTCCCTTCTGCATTTGAGTAATACAGCTGCTGCAGTTAACCTGTCTTCCAGGACTGATCCAGCAGTCATTGAGGATGGAATTCTTCCTGAAAGAACCCAAGTAAAAGGAAACGGTCTCAGTATCACTCCATGTGGCCCATGGGATATTATGATGTTAACATTGTCTGTACTACTATATAAAGACAAGTTATGATACTTACTTAAAGTTTACTTTACGTAAATTTTGCACATATTGCTATAATTTACGTAGGCTAGATTTTGTCAAACAATAATGTAGATGTTTTCTTTCAAATCTGACTGTAATCATAAGGAGGTACTTACACTGTTATGCTATGGAAATGTGCAGTTTAGTTTTCTTTCTTGCAGTGACTTTTAACTAAAAGAGCCAGGCATTTTAATCCATTAGACAAATTGCTTCTCCCATGTTATTTCTCCATGTATATCATTGTACACAAGTGCTTTATACACAACAATGTGGTTTTAATTTTCATACTCAAGTTGCTTTTAACAGAAGACTTTGAAATTGTATTTATGGCTAATTTTGTATACTTACCCATTCATAGGTTAAAACTATATATGAAATACTATCATTGAACCTAGTGTTATTACAGATCCATCTGCTGAATAAGTCTTCCACTTAAACTGTATACCAGTTATAACTGAATTACCCATCCATTACCCATCCCATTTCCCAATCAAGTTTTTACTTCCAGTAACAATAAACAAAGCTCAAGGTCAGCAGAAGGGAAGGAGAGGAAATGGACAGAATTACAGGGTAAGATATAGGTGGAGGGAGAGGGAAGCATATGATAGACAGAGAGTGGGGAGGAGATGATGGAACTGGGTGCATGAGGGGGGGGGCAGGCAGAGCGGGGGTGGGCTTGAGATGGAATGAGATTTGGTGTGAGGGTGGAGGGGGGGGGGGGGGCAGATAGAGACAGGGGTAGGAGATGGTCAGAGTTGGTGAAGGAGATTAGGACATGTTCAAATCCCATTAAGCAGTTGTGAAACATTGGTGGGTTCACAAGTAATTCTGTAACTTCTACTCACCGCAAAGACATGGTGAGGAGCTGCGACAGGCACACAAAAAAGACACACACAAAAGCTGAAACTGTTGTTTGTGTGTGTCTTTTTTTATGTGCTTGTTGCAGCTCATCGCCACGTCTTTGCGGTGAGTTATAGACTGTCCTTATTACTATAATTCCAACCTGGACTTCCCATTATTTGTTGGTATAAGTGACTTATAATTATGTTGAAAACTAATAAAACAGTGAATAATTTGAGTTGTGAAATAATTTTCTGATGTTTGTTTTTTGTTTGTGTGAAAAAAAAAAAAGACTAAATCTTTTTAAAAGAACAAAAATATTTATGAATTGATTTCTTTTTTTTCTTTTTCTTCTAGGGGAGAAATGAAATCCAATCTGTCATAACATTCATCAATACCAAATTGAATTCACACAGTGACAGGTATATAAATTGCTGTAAGCATAATTCTTAAGATGGAAATTGCACTTATAACCTACTAATTTTCATGTGACCTCTATTTTTCAGAGCCCAAGGCCTTCATTTGATAAAAGTATTTCTTCCACAGTGTTCAGATGATGTGTTCATTGATAACTGTGTGTCATGGATGCAACAGTGTGTCAGGATTTGTAATGGTTCAAGAGAAAATGAAATAATTTCTCTGGTTTATGAAGTACTTGGTGGGTTTCATCATGTAAAAAAAAATGAATTTTGGAAGAAATAATTTAAGTTTGAAATTTTCTTACTTTTGTGTTTTATTTATTATTATTTCTTTTTTTCTTTTAATAGGAAACCTCTTTCAATACTCAGGAATGATACCAGAATTAACGAAGCCTGTGTCTGGTTCTGTAATCCCAAAATTCCTAGAGCACATTCACCATGTGTCGTCTAACTTTCAGTCTCGGACAGAGGTATCAATGACGTAATAACTTATTAAAATAAAAATGCAGGTAGTAGTATTATATTGTTTAATTGTTTCTTTGGTGGATCATTGTATTTATTAAAATACAGAAAAAATGGAAGTCTCTTAAACAATGGATCAATAAGTTATTTTATCAGTTATCAGAAAGGTGAAATGAATCTAATCTATAGAATACCAGAACATTCATTCTTTTAAGGAAAGACAATTATAGATAGGGACAGGAAAAAATTAGTGTTATTTTATAGCCAAAATCAGAGGTAGATTTGCCAACTCAGTTGAATCAATACAACTAATTGTCCAGGTACTGAAACTAAGCCAAACCCTCGAGAAATATTCACCAATTAATTACTAACATATGTGCAAACTACTTAAACGAATGGTGAACTGGCTTTTGTGTTGTATTCTCAAGACACTAGGCCTGCTACCCATTCCCCTTGGGGCGTCTGAAAGGGATGATTTTCCCTTTTGAATCTCTTAGTGTGCAAACCTTCTGAAAAGTGGATGCTAACAACACCTCATGATACAATGGTGCCATTGTATCACTTCCATACTGCACAAGTGGAGTTCCCAGTATTAATTTGAATCTTCTTATCACACTACTTATCCTGAATTTATGGTGATACTTCTTAAAATTCTTCTTATTTAGCAGAGAACTGGGTTGTGTGTGTGTGTGTGTGTGTGTGTGTGTGTGTGTGTGTGTGTGTGTGTCTTGTCTTAATAGCTGTGATACTTCTTTCTTTATAGCTTACCTATTTATAATAACTCCTCAAGCATTCATATCACAGAAATAAACAGCTGTGGTAGTATTGGAATGAACAAACCTGGGCTTTTGTTTGTTGTATCAAGTTAAGGTACAAGGTAAAGCAATAAAAAGTCCGATGATTGGTTTGAACACCACGGTGCTGTACAAGGCGCGGTTCTGTTTGGAGGTGGTATGCCGTTGCCTTCCTCCAATCTTCAAACTGACATAGCCAGTCAGTTATAGGGATGGGCGGGGGCTACAGTTTAATGTGGATTCTGAACCATCGATCTGTTTATTAAAAAAATGTGATACATTTTTGTCAGAATAGAACAGTATAATTGCATCAAGGAATCTTCTTCTCCATTTCGCTATTCAATGAATTATAGCTATTGGCTTATCATTTGACGCTCCATTTATGTCGCTTTAGATCCTACTCCTCTTTATTATCTTGACAGCAGTAACAGAAAGTCCTCACGGATCAGAGTTTTGATCAGCCAGTGGTGAGCATCAGACTGAAAGCACATTCTGTGTCTGATGTTATGTTATTAATGTAAGTTGTCACAGCTTGCAGCATGTACTTAATCTGGTTATGACCAACATCTGATTCAAATCAGTTATTGTGTTGTAAAATGCTATTGGGGATTCCTCAAATAGTAGATGAAGGTAATATGCCACCTCAACTCTCCATTGATAGTGTGACAGTTTTTCCACTTGCAAAATTACCAGTTAAAACTTGAGATAACCTGTTTCATGACCTATACTTCCTGGATTATGTTCATACTTTTACCGGCTACCTTAAGCCATTGACACACAGAGTTCAATGAGTGAGGTCAACATGCCGAGTTTCTGACGTCACAACCTGTGAGCCGCACGTTTGGGAGGTTTTCCCAATGTGCGGGGCAATATCAAACGTGTCTGAATGTTCATCAATAAAAAGGGAGAAAACCACCTACTTTACACCAGGCTACCTGGAGGGGGGGGGGGCAGCTATATCCGGCAGAAAAATGAAGGCACCATATTGGCTGTTAATAGAAGGTCATATTTGATGGGTTTTATATCTCATTTCAAAACAAGTTATAGTAACTGAGGATCTCTTGTAATGTTGCCTGGTCGTAGTTCGATGATTTCTTGATTTAGTTGATGATCGTTGCTCTTGGTAGCGGCTGGCTGATATCTCGTGGGGCGAAAACTAATGCACTACAAATAACATAGGCAACTCACAGAAGTACAGTTCTTTGACACTTTTAATTATTCATAAATGCCAAGTTGTCCCCATTTATGGCCAGCCTACAAGTCTCATTAATTACAATTACTGTGACCAGGAACACATATACTGCACATCAATAATATTCATGTACACAGTCCTTGTGTGGAATACACAAGTCTGAGGTGTACAGTGTGGCACAAATATGGATTAACGGTAGATGCACTTTTTGCATGAATAACAATTACAAACTTCCACATAATTGTTCAAAATTAAAGTTCCAACTGGCGTGACTTGTGCCTCAAATTGCGGCTGAAACAATAACCAATACTGTAAACTTGTGTAGATTGTGCCTCAGACAATGGATAAACCAATACTCTGAACTTGGGTGGGTTGTGCCTCTGACAACGGATGAAACAATACTCCCTCACATGTTATGAACGCATCCTATTTATATCTTTCAAACAATGTCACTGAAAATTACATATTTTTTAAATTGAGTTCATTGCATTAATTATAATGGAGAAAGTAAACAATAACAGGCAACTGGCTGTAGTAAAAGGTAGCGTAAATAGTACTGAGTAACTGAATATACAAATCTCTGTTAAATGAATAGTATTTCCTTTACGTATTTAATGAAATAGGTTTATCAACAATACTTTCATAATTAATGCTAATTATACAGATACAGGGCAAAAGTTTCCTAACATTACTTGTGAATCATAGTAATACACGGAGAAATCGGCCATAGCGGAACATGTATACCAAGAAGGCAACCATGAAATTAAGTTTAATGAGACTAGTGTCTTCTTAAAAACTTCGAACTATCATGCACGCTCATATAGAGAAGCAATCAAGATCCATAAACATCGTAATAATTTTAACAGGAAAGAGGAAGCTGTTAAATTAGACAGAATTTGGACTTCTGTTTACACCAGTGGAAGGACAATCGATTCTTCTCTGCTAAGATTGTTGGCAATACCAGAGATAGTGTCGTAGCCGATGTCACGTGATGTCTTGTGGTGCCCTCTGCATCGCCTATATATACGGCGCTCCTTCAAGTTCTCAAGTTCTCATCACAGTTCTCCGCTCTACCTCTGAAGATGTCTTCCGCAGCCGAAGATGAAATGTTAGGGGAAAGTTTTACAAATCGACCATGGCTTATGAGCCCGGAAGTTTTAAATGAAGTTGACACCGGCCGTGAAAGCTTACATTGTATGATCAAACACCTCTACATGGAAGATATGTCATCATCAATTCGTTGACTGGAGGGTCTGCGCAAGAAGAAGGCACAACAACTGTGTTCGCTGACTTTCCTGCTACGCTGCTGGGACACTTCCACCGTTCTGAAGTTCATAAAGGTGAAGAGGAAGTTTCGCTCGGCACAAGCACACCATGTTTACAACCGCATGGAAACAGCAATGCTAAGAGAGAGGATTCACCAGACGAGACGACTACTGGCGAAACTAGCAGTAAGCTATTACATCTTCACTTATTTATTAACAATAGTATGCAGTGTTGGGACTGGAATAAGGTTGACAATCTAACGTTCAGAACCATGGAACGTAGTGGAGAGATTTCTGTCAATAGACAGAAGGAGAAATTTTCTTGTCTTCAGAAGAATGTCTGTGTTGATCCAGTTGACGATAATTCCTGCACTATTATCAATCTGTATGATAAAAATCTGAGTGAAGTTGAAATTTCTGTACTAGCCAAAGCGGGTAATTTTGCTGTGACTCCACGAAAAGTACCCATGGAAGATATTATATCAAATATTGAGGCAGGCATCCGGCTACTTCTACAACAGTCTGCTGATGTAATTAGAATGGAAACAGCCAGAATTTTGCGTAAATGTAAACCACCAAAAAGTAATTTGTCTTGCGAACAAAGGAAGGCGCTGAGCGATATTAATGCAGATACCGTGAGGACTATCATAACAAGATTAAGGATATTTCGGACCCAGCCAACTATAAAAAACTGCAGAAGGATCAAACTACGAAGATTTTAAAGACGACTAATCAACTGGTGAAAGCATCTTCCTTCTCTTCTGACAACAAGAAGTTGCTCTGCAAAACGGAAGTGTATCTACCAAGGCTCTATGGACTCCCAAAGGTGCATAAAGAACAGACTCCACTTAGGCCAATTGTGAGTGCCATTGGGTCACCCACTCATGAGTTAGCTAGACATCTGGCCTCGTTGTTGCAACCCTATGTTGGAAAAACTGACAGCCATATAAAAAATTCGCCTCATTTCATTGAAAAACTAAAAGAGATGAATGTTGCCCATAGTGATATTCTTGTTAGCTTTGATGTGGTGTCTCTGTTTACGATGCTTCCAGTTAACTAAGCTATCTCATGCATAGCGGATATTTTTCCACCTGCCATAGTATCATTATTTAGACACTGCCTCACCACTACCTATTTTCAGTATAATAATGAGTTCTATGAACAGATTGAGTGACTATGGGCAGTCCACTGCGTCCAGCGGTGGCCAATCTATTTATGGAGTCGTTCGAACAACAGGCGTTGCAGACTGCTAATAAAAAGCGAGCTAGGTGGTATCGATATGCCGATGACATGTTTGTGGTATGGATACACGATGCAGAGAATTAGATGCCTTCTTAACGCATCTCAATAGTATCAACCCAAGAATACAATTTACGATGGAAATAGAGAGCAAAGGGCAGTTGAATTTTCTCGATGGGTCTGTAATCAAGCATGTGGATGGGACATTGGGCCACAAGGTCTACAGAAAGGCTACTCATACTGATTGTTACCTGCATAGAGACTCTAACCACCATCCCAGACAAAAAAGAGGTGTGGTTAAAACATTGGTTGACAGGGCGCATAAAATTTGCGAATCTACTTATTTAAAAGATGAGATGGAGCATTTACAATCCACCTTCCAGAAGAACGGCTATTCTACCAATGAAAGAGAAAGAGCCCTTCGTCCCAGGGAGAAAGTCAATGTCAACAAGGGACAACAACTGCCCAAGGGGAAAGTTTTTCTTCCATTCATAAATAAGGTGACATAAGGGACATTACCCAAATGTAAAAGATGTTGCTGTTGGGTGAAGAATTGAAGTTTGTAACCAAATGTAATGAACAATTTAATCTTATGCACACCCTAAATTTGAATACTGCTTATGGCATAAAAAGTGTGCATTAGATTGCCTAAATAAGGTATTTAGAAATCATGCTGATAGAATTGTGCTTGATCAGTGGTAGAAATAATTCCACTATGGTAATTCTATATGGAATTGATTCGCTATAGAAGTGCAGCTTTATACAATATTGGACTGCACAGAGCTAAGTTAATTGTTATCAATGAGGACATATCCTGAATAAATTTTCACTCTGCAGTGGAATGAGCTAAATTGAGACTTCTTGGCTGGTAAAAGGTATGTGCCAGTCTGAGACTAGAACCTAGGACCTAAAGTTAGGGAACTGAAGTTTTGCGGGCAAGTGGAAAGACATGTTTGTGTAGCTCACTCAGTACAGTAGAGTCTGTGCAGGATAAGGTGGACGATGTGCAGGGATGAGTTTTCGTCTGAAGCACCGGGTGAGTTCATTGCTTCGTTTGGAAGGGGAGGCACGTCAGTCCACTTCCGCCTGCCATCCAACAATGTGCGGGTACTTCCCTTCCAGCTTTCACTCACTGCTCCAGCCGCTACCCCCACCATTACTGTTCACCCCACACTTGCCCAGCTGTCTGTGCATCTACCAGCCAATTTATCCTGCGTACAATCTTACTTGATGCAGAAGGCAAAACCATTAGTTCACAGTTCCTGTATGACACACAGTTTTAAACTTTCAGGACATCCCAAGACATCATAGGAATACAGTGATGTGGCTTTTCAAAGTTATAAGAGATACAATTATTGATTAGTCGGGCCTGGTGGTCTTGGGGTAAAGTGCTTGATTGAAAACCGAAGGGTCATCGGTTCGAAATCTGGTCAGTCCTCAGATTTTTTCAATCTGCATTTTAATCCATGCTTCACCTTTTAATGATGTGAGAAGTTGCCAGAAATGATACATGGTTCAGATTCCACGTTAAGCTTCAGGTCCCCTTTCCCTGGTTGGATAACTGGGGTAGGCTGGGGACACAAAAGTCGCTGAAGTGGCATCTAATTGAAAGACTTGCACCAGGTCAATGAGCCACACAAAAGAAAGAAAGGAAAAACAAATTGGTGTCTGTTCTTTCCAGACATGTCCCAAAGAACTGACCCCATTGGTTGACATTAACAAGCATGATTTTATGAATTTGAAATATTTCAGGCCATTGAAATAAATTCAACAGTGAAGTTGAAAATTTTTACTGCACCAGGATTCGAACCTGGATTTTCTGCTTTGTGCCAGCAATTGCCTTAACCAATTAAGCTATCAAAAAAACAGACACCATATTAGTAATTGTAAATATACCACCAACAGGTAGCTGACAATTCACCGTGGACACATTTATACACTCATTTCCTTGAGAATCCAATATAGGCTGTGGGCAAGTGGAATCAAATGGGTTGGGGGCACTACAATCGTAGTCAGGGCCGGCTCGAGCAAATTCAGCGCCCTAGGCAAATTATTTTAATGGTGCCCCATTTAATAAAATCACAATAAAACATCAATGAAGTTACACATTGCATCTTTTTCATTCAAATACAGAATTGCAACATATACATTACATAAACACATTTCCCCATTAAAATGGGACATATCATACACCTTTATACAACAATGTTTCTGTTTCATCGTTATTACATTCTGTCTTTTAAAAAGGTTTTGGTTGATAATTTACAATAATTGATACAATTATGAGCTTCATTATACAAAGAGTCAGACAAATTTCATTTTTCTTGCCTTGGCTTTTGCAAAATCAGAGACGATCTCTTTTAAATCAACTGCGTCTGCTGTTTTTCGTTCAGTTGACGAAGTTGCCAACCCCGCAAGTATTTCTTGAGTCATTGTTGATCGCAGATATATTTTTATGACTTTTAATTTCGAGAAGATGCGCTCACCACTGGCTAGAGACACATGAAGAGTAAGCAACACTCTTAATACAGTAACTAAATTAGGTACAATGTCTATAAGTCTATTTTTACAAATATAACTCACAACATCCTGTAGTCCTACATTATTGGGTACTCCTCTAGCAATGTCATGTAATTAATTGTGTAGATCAGTAGCATTAATATCTTTAGAGTCTTTGTGAGTTGGATACTCTGTCAAATTATCACGTTCTTCAGGAACAACTTTGGGAATTTTATTTTATACATCATGTATGTTGAACAGACAGCCAAATACACGGTCTATATAATAGGTTGCTAATCTGATGAAATCTCCCGTCAATTTAATTTATTGTAGTATCCAACTTTGTAAAATAAAAATTAATTTTGAAATGATTTTGCTTGACACGAATAGGTTCTGCTTCATAACCAAACTGTCTTTTCTTGTGTCGTAGACGGTCTGGTTAGATATCTGATTAAAATTATGCAGAAAAGTTGGCTGCATCTGAAATTTCTCTTGCTTCTACCAGCATTTTTTCAAATCCCAAATTGTAGAAGTGTTAAGATCAGTTTGTTTTGATTGCTAGTGAAATATACTCCGAATAACATACTGTATCATGCAACAAGTGAAGCAGCTATTTTTTAGCAATTGATGGAGTGTCAATTCGTGTATGATTTTGAGCTGAACCAGTCAATGTATGATCTTCATAACTACCCATGAGTGCATCAAGCACATCAGCTAGCCGATAACGCAAAGGACACAGTACATCTCTCATCCTAGTATCGCTGACTGGTTTTAGCATAATAGCAGGCATATGGTGCAACAGGACATCAAATTCAAATGTTTGTAAATCTATCAGACCAGACTGTGTGGTCATCAGTCCGTAGCTTACTAACTACTTAAACTAAGGTAAACTAACTACTTAAACTAAGGTAAACTAACCTACGAACAACACACACACCCTTACCCCAGGGAGGACTCGAACCTCCAACGGCGAGCAACCGCATGCTCCGCAGCAAGGCACCTTAGACCGCTCGGCTACTCCACCGCGGCAGCAGGACATCCCAACGATATGTTGAAGCAGAAAAATACAAATAAATTGTTTGGATCAAGTTGAAGAAGGATGTGTCAACAAAACAACATTTAGCAACATCGTTCACCACAAGATTTAATATGTGCGTACTGCACGGTAAGAACAACGCATATAGATTTTTATCCTAAATCCGCCCAGCATCCTTTTTCTTTCTCTCGTCAGGTTGACACCATTTGGAATTTAATCTTCTAACTAAATGTGTGTCTATGCCTGTGTGTGTAAATTCCTGAGGGACCAAATTGCTTGGGTCATCAGTCCGTAGATGTACCCATTAGTTAAGCTAATTTATGCTAAGAACAACACACACACCCATGCCCGAGGGAAGATTCGAACCTCCGGTGGCAGCGGCCATGCAATCCATGACATGGCACCTCAGACTGCTGGAACATCTTTGTATTGTGAAATATCATTATATATGTATATATATTTTAAATGTTAATGAAACTTAGCAAAGAAGAACTGCAGTCAATATTAATAAACTTCAGAGAAACCATAGAATAAACTCATGTAAAATACCGAGTTTTCAAAATGTCTTCTTATTGTTGATTGCTTCATCACATCTCAGGGTCATTAAGTGGTTCACTTTAAGGCCAAAGTAATGAACTAAGACGAAACTTTTCACTCTTGAAAGGGATTTGTATTTTTGTAAAAACATTTACATCTCAACTGAAAATTTACACAGAAGAAAAAAATGAGACAGCTCATCACTTCTAACTGCTCGAGAAGTCAAAACAAGACAGACTGCTAATTAAAAAGCAAAGATACTGCTCTTCTACTATTTTTTCTTTTAGTTCCACCGATGAATTTTTTTCACAACATTAATTAATAATTGTCTATTATTGTTATTATTAATAATAATTTTCTCTCTCCTTTTTTTAATAATAATAATAATAATAGAAAATTAAATTAAATGAAATTAAAATAGAAATTCGCTTCTTACTGTTCTGATACCCCAACACTCCATTCCTGGTAACAGCACATTGCACAACACTAGCTAGGCATAAAGTTTCATGCAAATCCTAGAAGCTATTACTGAGACACCAATGGTCAATATTTGTTCACTTGAAACTATTATAATTAGATACAAAATACTGTTAAGAAAGACTGATTTGTGCGATTTCATGATCACAGAAAAGCGGAAAAGCAGCGGTTACAAACCCAGGGCAATTGTTTGCGGACTGTGCCATGGTATGTGTTCAAATGTTGCACTGTTAGACTCCAAGATGATGACAATGATACAATTGGTGATATTTGAAATGTATTCATTGAAGAAAAGATGTTGGTGTTGTCATAAATGGCAGAGGCTTTGTCACACCCGATTTATGCATAGAGGAGGAGGAGGAGGAGGGGGGTGGCTTCAGCAAAAGGCAGTCGCTAGAGTCTGTTTGTTGAAAACAATTTGGATCCAGACTTGACCCTGCCAGGCTCCATGATGTATCTGTTAGTGCATGTCAATGAATAAAACAACTGAGTTGACATATGCAGTTATCGTGACAGTGGAGTGCTAGGCAACTTTCTCTAATGCACGTCTCACTATTACATGAGTTTTCCAATTTGTGAGCTTATTTAAATCATTAAATGGCATTATTAGTAAATATTGCGATGTTAGAAACATACTTAAAAGGCTCTGGGCAACGCTGAACTTACTCCACTATTTAAAAAGAAGCACAGTGATGTTTCGTTCACTCACGGAAGAGAACTGGAGAGAAAATACTGGAAAGGGTATAGACAATAAGCCTGTGTGTAAACTAAATAGCGTGCGGTTCTCGTGGGGAGAGGGACAGGAAGGGTTTTCCTCAAAAATAATAATAAAAAAAAAAAATAATAAAAAAAAGGGGGGGGCGGCTACAACAATAGTACAACAGACCAAAACTCTACTTGCTGTTGCAAGTGCCCACCGGCGAAGTGCGCTTAACGACGGCGGTGGAGGTAACTGACATCCCACACATTACTATAACTAAACTGAAATACTTCGTCCTGTTCCGTTTCTGTAGTCTGTGGATGTATAGATTTTACAGCAACAAAAATACATAGTTGGGAAAGGCTATGTTTCATCAAACAAGAAAGGGCTATCTCTTCAATGAGAGAGTCACAAACTCACAATGTCTTTGTGCATACTAGCATCTAGCATCATTATGAACAAATAGAAGGGGATCTTTCTTACCAAGAAACTGATAATATGATGGCGTGAGTATATACAGAAGAGC
This sequence comes from Locusta migratoria, assembly GCA_026315105.1. NCBI lineage: Eukaryota > Metazoa > Arthropoda > Insecta > Orthoptera > Acrididae > Locusta > Locusta migratoria. Next base: position 581,333,053 of record CM048745.1, on the reverse strand, counting down.
TTAAGTAAAAAATTATTTATTGTATTTTCCCCTTTGTTTATGTACAGATATAAGGCATGCCCTCTGTTATTTGGCGCCCTAAACCTTCTACTCTTTTTTGCCACTGATGTGTGTGGTGGTGTGGCGAGGCCATTAACGCCCATCGTGCACTACAGAGCCCTAGGCTGCGCGGGGCATGAAGGCGCCCCAGCTGACATGATGGGCGGCATGCCAACTGTGATCACAAAATGATTAGTTGCAAACTGCTACTTGTCTGTTCATTAAACGCTTACTACCAAAATTCTGAAGAGTCAAAGAGAATCCATGTAACATTGACTTACGTCTTGTTTCTCGCCTGTCGCGCTGTCTGTGCAGTAACCGTGAACTCATCTCTCCCTGAACCGCAGTGCAACAGCAAACTAAACTGCACCGCGAGCATACGAGGGTTTGTCGCGCACCACAAATCTGCCACCCCCCAAAATCCAGAGCCCTAGGGAATCGCTTAGTTTGCCTATATGGATGGGCCGGTCCTGATCGTAGTGTGCTGTAAGTTGAGAATTTGTGTTGGAAGGGAAGTATGCCTGGATAGCGTACTTTGTTAAGGTGATTGCTGGCCCAAAGTGGGAAATCTGGGATCAAATCCTGGTCCTTGTAATATTTTGAAGTTGCAGTATGAAATGTAATTGGCTGACAGTCTTTACCTGGTATCTCACACCATTGTGGTATCGGCTTCTTAATTTGAATTTGGCAATGTTAGTGGTAGTGTGTTGCTGGATGTCTCTACTATCACCACCTCTTTTTCCCGTCAGGATGGAATTTTGTGTAACTACTGTTTGCATACAGTATTATCCAATGTGAAAAAACTGAGTGTGTTTGCGAATTGTGTAACTGAGGCAAATTGGCAACTTGTATTTACCAGTAAGATGGAGGAAACAACTTGAAAACTATATCCAGGCTGGCTGACAACCTGATCCTTGTTTTGAAACCTCTGGAGGATTTGAGCTGTCTTTTGATTCTGTACTTACTCAGAGAAGCCAACTGCTCCAAAATGTCCGTATTTTATTTGGATACACCTTATGAAATATGGTGGTATGGATGCTCTTTCTTAAAGTACAGTTAGAGGAAGCAAATGGGGAAACAGTGCTGCCTTATTTTTCGATCATATTCTATGATTTGTAATGCACCACAACACACTATTCTGTAAGTGAAATTATTTGTGAGCCAGTGAAACTTTGTACTTCACAGATGTGCTGCACATGAAGCTCGCGCAGTGCCAGGTGCAAGGCGTGTGACCTGGGCCAATCACATTGGTTGAGCGCGTGTTTGAATTGTGTGGTGTGCTGTGTTTCACTATGATCTTTGAAGTTTATAAATTTGGGCACTTCAAAAATTTCACAGTAATACTCCATTCTAGTAACAAACATTCAAGGTGGAATTGCTCCATTGTCGCTGAGTGAAAAGCTATGTACCTTTATTGTTTATTTATTGCATTATTGTCATTGTAAAAGATAGTGAGAAGGTTCTTTGTGGTTATTTACTTACTGAAATATGAACGTCAAAGTAGCAGGCATTTTCAGGTGCTCCCTCTCTGTGTTTGATTCCTCTGGTTGTAACCGTGTGCTTATAATTTCATTGTCGGACAGGAGTTTACTTGTTCTCACTGTGGTGGCAATCGAAAACAAGTGTTATACACACTGATATTATCTGTACTCAAATGGTGTCATTTACAAGGTGCAATGGAAAGTCATGTAGGTGTGTTTACAGATGCTACTCTTGCAACATCACTATGGCAGTGTAGCCACCTTAACACGACATAACAAGAACTGTCAAGTGCAATGTTTCACCGGTGCGGGTATAGTGGATTATGTGATGACCTGTTGGCAACACTGCCTGGGTTCAGTAATGAAACTAAAGGGTATATTTCACAGAGTGGATGTGATCGCTGGCTTCTGTTGTCGCTCAGTGTATAGGTGAATAGCAAATGAATATGCTGACGCAATGACATGCAGCGACTTCACACACTAGTGTCTTCGTAAAAACAATTGAAACATAGCATACGACACATTATTTTGGAGGTTAGGTGATACCAAACTGTTCTGTTGCCTACCAAACAAAATAGGAAGTGGAATTTTAATCAAAGTGGGGTATTCGAAACGGTATTCAGGTGTTTTGAAGCTATCACCTGTTGCCATATAAAACAGTGTAACTTCCAATTTTGTTCTTGGTGAGATCATCATCCGGGTCAAGTGAAGTTTATGATACAAAATGATGTCATTAGTCAAATGTTTATGTATATATATGAAAATGACACTAAATTTGTTGTATTAAAGATATGGAATTATTTGCATATGGTCATTGATGTAATTAAAGAAAGACAATTGATATCTTGATTTGTTCGTGGTTAAACGGATTGGACGAGTTTGTCGTAATTACCCTCCTCCGATCCAGTAAAGAATATGATACAGTTATCAGAAGAGTTTATATTCCTGAATTCAAAATTTTATCATTTTGTGTATTTTCTTTTGGATGTGGGGACGTGTTCGATCCTAGCCGCGAACTTTCACTCTTGACATGATAATGAGAAAGTTCAATTACATAGTGTTCCAAATAATTAAGTTGAAGATGGACACGAAAGACTGTGACTTTTCATTGTACCAAGTGAAAATAGATGAAATGTATCAAACATTGTTTTTCGTCCTTTCTTTCCTTTATCTACTATTTGACGTAAACTTGCAAATTTTTATGCCATTATCTTCGTAGTAAGGCAAATGTTTTGTTATGAAAACTTGAGTTAAAACAAAAATTATTTTTTCTAAACGGACAAGGGTACATACAAGAACCTGTCAACCATTGAAAACGTACAGTATTACTTTTGCTGCAACTGAAACGAGCAGCAATAACACTTGCTCTGTATCTCGTGAAGAATGTTAACCCATGTCCTACAAATGTGTCACAATTCTACAATATGTTACTCATGGAAAAAAAAAGTTTCCTTTAATAATAAAAAAAAATGCAATGAATAGTGTGTGTTTCATTTATCATACATACTTGTTAAACTAGCTAATAATTATATATCTGTAAACTCATTCATTGTATTATCCTTGGTGTATTAATAATCAATATATTTCTTGGTAGATGGCAGATGATCAAATGTTATTCCTTCCATACCTATGCTTCGTATATGATGTCACTGGTCAAACATCATGTATCATACTCTTGACTAATTCCCGTCATCCTCATAATGGTATTTTGTTTTCTTATTTTATCCTCTACCATTTCCAGTAATGTATCAAAATTTTCTGATGTTGTTATTATATTTCTCTAGGCAGGATCTTCATATGACAATCCTCTCAAAAGATTTGCAGACACACCATATTTATCCTCCTCGCAATCCGCCTTCTTATCCATTTTCTTTTATTTTTTAGTTTTGCTTCTGGTAGATTGTTTTTTTTGAGACTGTTGTGAGAAACACAACTTCTTTTGACATTTTGACTCGGCCAGCGTTTACTTTATACACTCCTGTTTATGACATGGGGCAACCAACACTTGAAAGTGACAAAACACACTAACGAGCAGTGTCTAAAGCAGTCCACCCTTCAATTTTAGATGCTCATGTTTTGGAGCAGCGACTTTGTTCGCTGTCCATGTTTACACGGAGCGAATTTAGCAGTGGAAAGAACTGAAGAGGAAAGTGACAGTAGTATTTTAGAAAATAAGAAGTCGCGTGTAAAAACACAAAGGCACAAGAAGGAATATACTGATGAGTGCCCATGTCTTGTACAGTCATCAAAATGTGTGAATCATGTAAGGTTTGTTCTATAACTTTTTCGGTGTGTATGGGGGAAGGGATGACTGCAGGCATCATGTTACATCAAAAATACACTGTGGCTATTGTAAGATTAGGTCATCACACACTACAGTGACAACTTTCTTTTAAAAAGCGCAATGAACATTCAGTTATGATGAACGCAGAAAAGTTTTTCACAACATTTGTTATAGAGCCTAATTTCCCTATTGCTTGTAGCCCACATGCCGTGCCATTATCGTTCTTTCTTTTTTTTTTCTTTTTTTTTTTTTTTTTTAAGAAGGTTTCCAGATTCAGACATCGCTAAAAAAATACAGCTGTTCATGAGCCAAAACAGCGTTGTGATAAATTTATCATGCTCAACACAAAATGAATTAGCTGATAAAATTAAAGCTTCTCCCTTTTCATTAGCTACGGATGGCAGCACTGATTTTAATGATGTAAAGCAGTATCTGATTGTAGTCTCACTTTTTGACGTTGCTCTGGTAAAAGTAAGCACTGTTCTTCTGTGTCTTCTAGAATGTAGGAATAACACGGGAGAAGGAATTTTTCGAATAATAGATACTGAGTTGAAGGGAAAAAAGAAATTACCTGGAAAACTTGCCTGTCCGTTGGTTGTGATAATGCAACTACAATGGTTTGCCACTTAAAAAGGAGTTACCTCTTTAATAAAGTAAGTTCAGCCAGCTCTCAATGTTCAAGGCTGTGTTTGTCATCTACTTCATTTAGCTGCACAGAAAGGGTCAGCTTGTTTGAAAGGAATTCTTGTTGACCAATTTTTAGTAGTGTTCTTTTTCTTGCGAAAAAGTTCAAAGAGGCAGAACGTGTTTAAATTATGGCAACAAATGTTTGGGGAAAAGCCCCATAAAGTATTGAAATTCATCTCTGCTGGATGGCTTTCTCTCCTCCAGTGTGTAGGTAGGTGCATTGAACAGTGGAATGCCTTGAGGACATTCTTCTGTGGAAAAACACACAGATAAAAAGAATACAAAACTTTTGAAACTAGGGTCACAATTTAACTACCCTGTCACAAAGCTTTATCTTTTGTTTTCAAGTTCCTTATTACCACTTTTCACAAATTGGAATGTTTTTTTTCTAACTAGAAAGTCCTCAAATACATCATGTAATCCGAAAGTTCAATTCTCTGTTTACAGATATAATTGTAAGATTTGTTAAACCTGCAGCTGTACCAGCTATGTATGCTTCCAACTTAGAAATTGACTTCTTGAGATGATAGAACCAAAAGAATGATAATGAGTTGGTTATTGGAGCGAAAACAAGAGCTTACATGAAGGAAGTGTGTATCAGTTCAGAGCACCTCCAGATGTTTCACAATGGAGTAACAAGTTGTTATATGAAAATGTGTGAATACATCCATTCAAATTATCCAGTTCAAGATGGATTTCTGAAACATGCCGAAGCGGTAGACATTTCCGTACAAAAGAAAGTTTTTTGCATGCTTCAGTTGAGGCATTGATGAAACACTTCCCTCATGTTCTTAGCAGGAAAGAAAGAGATTCTGTAGAATTAGCAATTTTATTATATCAATTTGATAATTTTGAGGCATATAAAACACAAAGGATTGATTCAATTTGGGTCATTTCCAAGCTGATGGATGCCAGCGGAGCACTGAAGTATCCAGCTTTGTTAAAGTTAATGGTAGCTGTTCTCTTCGTCCCCCACAACAATACTAAGGTAGAAAGAATCTTCAGTGCAATCTGTAAAAATCAAACTGAGTTTAGGCCTAATCTAGGTCTTCAAACACTAAATGCTATATTAGTTAAAAAAATAAATGTAACAAGCAAGTACTGGAATATGTTGTTACTAAAAAAAATTTTCTTCTCACTAGCTAGCTGATGCTAAAAGAGCAACCTGTTTGTATTTGAATACATCTTCAACAGGTGCGCCGTCATCTAGGTCATGTTCAACCATTGTAAGTTTATTTTGTGATGAAGGGGATGAGCGTAAAGTTGAATAGGAGGGTTTGTGAATATTGCATTGTAACTAAAGCCACTAATTCATAAATAAATACCTTAGATAATTTTGGAACTACTCCATCATATTTAGTACCGTATTGTTTCTTTAAGTGTAGCTTTTTTAATAGTGTGATTATATTTTTCGATATTTTCTTTACATAATCTTTAAATTGTGGAGTGGTTAGTGTATTTGGAAAACTAATTTGATTGTATTTTCCGTAGCAGATGTGATAACTCTGTGTAGTGCATCTTTCCAAGTAGTTTTTCAAAATATTTAGTGTAAATAAGAATTTGCTTTAATCTGTTACTCTGCGAAATGACTGAATATGAAGATGTTAAACAGAAAGTCTGGATTGCATATTTTATTGGTGACTTTTAGTTTTGATTATTATTACACAAGTGTATATACTATAAAATTATTTTTTATGAATCTATATTGTTTTCACTTGATATTCTGTAACTTATTCATTTTCATGTACAGTACAGTAGAACCTCGTTTTTACGCTTTTCAGGGGACTTCAGTGAAATGGTGTAAAATGCAGGAAAATGTAAAATGCAGGAAATAACGCTTTAAATTGTAAAATATGCTACTGGATCAGCCTTTAATTTTCATAGTTTATGTGTGATATATATGTACATAATAGACATCTAAATACTCGCCAGGGAATTGATTATACAATAAAGGTTATCCAAAGTTTTACTATTTTAAGCGCCAGGCAAAACTGGTAATTTTATGGGAAGTAGAAATTTTTTACATAATTTCATTCATTATTATCGAGTACACCACTGCTGGGCTATAACACATCTTCAAAAATACCTGAACTGCTTCGATAGATATCGTTTGGACGCCGCTGCCAGGCTATGTAACACATCTTCAAAATTATTGCCTTTTACCGAAATTAATTATTTACATAGTATAACTCCTACAGTTCCATTCTTTTTGTATTTTTCGATGCTTCACATGACAATATTAGAGAATTTATTCGCGTTCTCGAGTACAAACATATGCATAAGTATTTTTGTGATGTTTGCATAGGATCGGCATCTCTCACTATTATCGCTTTTTTGAGGTTGTGGGTATTATGATACCCAACTTTGACAGATAAAGTTTGTTATTAATCAGAAATATGTATCACAAAAACAACGCAACTATTTATTTTCACTTCAACAAAGCAAATGGTTCTGATTGTCTGAGTACACGCCAGCCGCTCTGGCAAAGAAGCTAGCGGAAAGACGAACTACACTGCCACAAATCAGTGTTATTCTCTCGTCAACAAACCGTGTGAGTACACGCCAGGCGCTCTGCCAAAGAAGCTGGTAAAAAGAAGAACTACATTGCCACAAATTGGTGCGTCGTTAAGTCAACAACGAAACGCGAAATATACGTTTGAATAAACGCAAAGTGTCAAGAAACTCGAATGCGAATAATTTTTAAGCGCTGTATTTTAAGGGGAAAGCCATGCTAGTGTCAATTTATATAATTACATCATTTTTCTTCACGAACATGGTTTCAAAATGTGTAAAATGCGGGAAAAGCGTAAATATGTTAATGCAAAGACAAGGGCGAATTAACATTGTAAACATAGGAAATTTGATGGGACCAACAAAGACTGGTGTAAATGGCCGGAAAACTTAAAAACCGAGAATGTAAAAACGAGGTTTTACTGTATGTTAACTTAAAAAATTTAATGACCCCAGTATATGTTTACTTGGCTTCTGATCAGACTGTGCTTTAGGTGCAGGGACGTAGCCCCCATTTATTATTTAAAAATATTTTATCTAAAAATTTTTGATTTAATATTATATTTTATAAAGTGTCTAAATATGTCTTTTGAAAGGTTGTAATTAGGCTTCAAACCAAGGTTTTCAATCTCCCCACCCCCACCCACCCAATTGTTTTTTTTTGAAGTAGTCTTGGCCCTGATGGGCTGTTTCTGAAGTTAGCATCTCTGCTTAATTACCATAAAATGCTCTAAGAGGTAGTTATGTATCTTCTTAAACCAAATGTGATTAACCTAACTTTAACTTACTTCTCTGTAACAATGTGTTTTAAATTGTAATTTATTACATGTTCTATTTCAGAATGCTGCATATTTATTACGCTGTTTGGAGTTTGTAATGAGGAACTATGGAGGTTCATGTGGTCCACATAAGGTTTGCCATTTATATTGCTGTTATCATTAATAATATGTGAAACATCCAACTTGTATGAGCAATATCATAATCAAAGAGATTGTGCTTTCACACACATTCAAGCTTCTTTTAACCTTTATCACTGACAGTCAGTATAAAATATCTAACCATTTATAAATTCAGAAATTAAAATGTATTATCTGTTTTTGACAAAATAGGCATCTAGGTATGGTGAAATCAACATTTATATCTGACCATGCGATGCATTATTATTTTTAAACAATAAGAAATATAATTTTGAAATAATCTAAATTCACCTTGTTACTGTAGCACAACATAACTTGTAGCAGGTAATTGCATGATGAAATACTGCTGTTTCATCAATCTCTTTCTAGGAAATAAACTAAATTGTCATAGTACTGTTTATTTTTTTTAAACTACTGTAAAGAAAACGAAGTGTATGTCAACATTTTTTTTAAAGTGTGGTAGTGAACAAAATTCACTTTCTGTCAACATCTATTATTGGTGTTTACAATGAAACTGAATAATGTTTAACAAATGTGTAATGATGGAAAGTCCAGGTTGGAATCAACAATATAGTAAGAAAGACGGCGGTTTAAAACTCACCACAAAGACATGATGAGCTGCGACAGGCACGTAAAAAAAAACAAAAAAGACACACAAGTACAACACTTAAGCTATTGGCCACAGCCTTCTTCAGAAAGTAGAACAAGCACACAATTACACAGGTGCACAACACAGTCACACCACCGTCATCTCCGGCTGCCGCACTCTGAATCACGCTCTGTGGTGTGGAAGTAGGGAAGGGGTTGGAGGATATGAAGGTTGTGTAATGGTGGGTACAATACGGCCTTGCAGAGTATGTACGTATTAGATGGAAGGAAAGAGATGCAGTTTAGGAATGGAGTGGGGAGGCAGGTAATGGGAGAAAAATGAAACTAAAGCGCGCGCACACACACACACACACACACACACACACACACACACACACACACACACACACCACTCAAAATAGGAGAGGTTTGGGATAGAGAGGTAGGAACAGTTGGTTGTGAAAAAAGTGAACTTATTGTAGGTTTAGGCCTGGTAATTTCGGGATCGCAGAATGTGCACTGTAGGAATAACTCCCAGCTGGTGGTGGGTGGGACAATCCAGATGGCCTGGGTTGTGAAGCAGCCATTGAAATCCAGAATATGCTCTGCTGCATGCTGTACCACAGTGTAGCCCACCTTGTTTTTGGCCACAGTTTGGTGGTGGCCATTCGTCCTAATGGACAGCTTGTTAGTGGTCATGCCAAAATAGAAAGCTGGGCAGTCATTGCAGCACAGTTGGTAAATTACGTGGCTGCTTTCACAGGTGGCCCGGCCTCTGGAATACAGAAGGTGCTGGGTGGGTGGATTGGACAGGTCTTGCAGCGGGTTTTTCCACAGGGATATGATACCTGTGGCAGTGGGCCGGGTTTCAGGGTGGCTTAGTGATGAAACTAAGATGTTATGGAGATTTGGAGGGCGATGGAGGGGTGGGAAGGATCTTAGGCAGGATATCTCTCATTTCAGGACAGAAAATCAGAACCTTGGCAAAGGATGCAATTTGTTAGAGTCCAGGGTAGCACTGGGTTACAAGGGGAGCACTCTATTGTGGATGGTTACTGGAAGTAAAGGGAGGATATTGGATGTACGGTGATGTGACACAGAAGATCTGTTTGCAGACTAGGCCTATGGGGTAGTGTCTTGTCTGTGGAGGCCTTTATGAGACACTCAGCATATTGAGAAAGGGAGACCACAGGTGACCAGGCTTACGGCAAGGATGTTTTTGATGTGGAAGGGATGGCAACTGTCAAAGTGTAGGTACTGATGATGGTTGGTAGGTTTAATATGGACAGAAGTGTGGGTGGTACGATAATTGAGGTGGAGGTTGACATTCAGCAATGTGGTATGGTTAGAGCCGGTCATTTCAGCTTTCATGCTCGCTCGTAGCTCATCCCCGCTTTGTTTCAGACTCACAGCCAAGGGGGTCAGTGGGTCACTGCGAGTCAGCCATGGCCAGCATGCTACGAGCTACCACTGTGCTCGTGACACTCAAAGAGACTCGCAGACCCGTAACGCTCGTAGACACTCGTGTGCTCGTGAGACTCGCAAACTGATAATATTCATAGGAACTCCCAGTGCCATTTCTTACTACAATGACGGAAAAGTGCGTTCTGTGAGTGTTAGCATACAGAAAGTATGTGCTGCTGTATAGGCCCAGAAAAAGTTGTGGTAATTCCTGGTGGGATAAATTTAAGGTACTGATTTAATAAAAAATTTGTCATTTCATGTTAGATGAAAGCAGTGCCCGATTTCTCTGAAGTTTATTTTTATAGCCATTTTAAACAATAGTGCTGAAGATGAAACTTCATTTTACTTACCTTATAAACAGCTACATATTAAACTTGCAGCAATTATGATATTTAAGCATTCAGTTTGTTTGAGAATGGTGTTACAGATGCGCACATTGCGTGTTCATATTGGATATTCTTCACGGGTAAGAGATCCTAAACAGAAATATTGAGTGAAAAATTTTGCAGTCTTTACAATAAATTTCTTCCACGAGCTTATCTATATCTACATTGGGTATGTACATACTCCGCAATTCATCATAAGGTGCATGACAGAGGGTACCTCGTCCCAGTACTAGTGTTTCCCTTGTATATCCCATTCCCAAATAGAACGAGGGAAAAACGAATGGCTTTATATATTTCTGTGAGCCCAAATTTCTCTCATTTTAACTTTTTGGTCTTTACACGAAATGTAAGTTGGCAGCAGGAGAATCATACGGCAGTCGGGGTTCATATTCCGGCCCTCTAAATTTCCTCAACACTGTTTACTTCTAGGATCACTTCATCTGTTTAGGACTTCTTAGAAAAGGTATGAGTATTATTTAACAGCATATATAAATCATGTCTATCAGATTTTTGTGTACGTGGTTTAAATCACTTCATTATCACAAGTTCAGTTAGGGGTAATTAGTGACATACTTCGCTGATTGTGCAGTTTCCTGATGAAGCATCTGCCTCACTGAATGAAAGTTTATTAAAGAGCCTGCTGTTGAAAGAGTGCATTTGCATCGTGAGTCGTGTCGGGATAGCACAGTCGGTAGTGCGCTTGCCCACGAAAGGCAAAGGTCCCAGGTTCGAGTCCCGGTTCCGGCACACAATTTTAAATTGCCAGGAAGTTTCATGTTTTTTTTTTAAATTAATTAATTAATTAATTATTTTTTTATAACACACTGTACAACTTTTAACAGTTTATAATGTTCATTATTATTATTATTATTATTATTATTATTAAGTCTTTTCGTATGCCATGTTCTAAGAGATGGTACACCACACTTGATCGACTTATCTTGTGCTGCGAGTCTGACTGAGTCGCCTTGCGAGCGAGCGAGCGCCTGTGCTCTACTTATGAGCTGCTCGCTGCGCTACTCCCGAGCAGCGACCGCGCTTACGAGTAATGAGAGAATTTCTTGCACCTGCTGATCGGCTCTAGGTGTGGTGGGTTGAGGAAGACCAGGTGAAATGGATGGAGTAGTGTCTTGAAGGAAGGAGGATAGGGTGTTCTGGCCCTTAGTCTAAATAATGAAAATATCACCAATAAACTTGAATCAGGTCAGAGGTTTGGGATTTTGGGATGCTAGGAAGGATTCCTCTAGACTGTCCACAAACAGATATGCATAAGAGGATGCCATGTGGGGGCAGAGAAGGTTGCCCTCAAAGGAGAAGTGGTTGTTAGTTAGGATAAAGTTGGCGAGGGTTATGAGGAATGACGTATTGGGCTTGAATTCAGAGGGACATTGGGAGAGGTAGTGTTACATGGTGGCAAGGCCATGGGCATGTGCGATGTTGGTGTATGGGGAGGTGGCATCCACTGTGTGAAGTAGTGATCCAGGAGGTAAAGGGGTGGGGATGATGGAGAGTCGGTGAAGGAAGTGGTTGGTATCCTTGATATGGGAGGGTAGATTTTGGGCAATTGGTTGAAGGGACAACGAGGACTGAAATTCTTTCGGTAGGAACACAGTAGGAAATTAGGTGTCCAGGATTATTTGGTTTGTGGATTGTGAGGAGCATGTAGAAGGTGGGTGTTCAGGACACTGTTGGGGTGAGGAGGGAGATGGATTCAGGGGAGAGCTTCTGGAAGGAACTGTAAGATTTTACAGGGATTGGAGATCTTATTGGACTTTGGGGATGGGGTAATTCTTGCTCAACTTGTAGGTGGCAGAGTCACAGTGTTGGCTGAGCCTTTCTGCCAGGTGGTAACTGTGATCCATAATTACAATGGTGGAACCTTTATCTGCGGGGAGGATGATTATGTTGAGATTCATTTTGAGGTCGTGGAGCGCTCTCCTTTCTTCTGCTTAATGGTTTGAATTCTTAGGAAGTAACTTGGGGAAAGATTGAGGCCAAGCTGGAGGTGGGAAAGGCAGGGTTCAATGTTGGGATTGCTTGGCTATGGTCAGAGGGATTGTTGGTAAAGTAGTCTCCCACTGTAGGGATTGTGAAAAGGAGGGTAGGTCTTTGACGAGTCCCACCTGGTTGAAATGGAGTGTAGGGCTGAAGGTAAGACCTTTAGATAAAATGGAAACTTCAGTGGGTTGAGTTTTTTGTGGCCAGGTTAACCACAGTGTTCTGCAGTTGCTTTGGCATTGGATGTTGTGGAGTGTTGTTAGGGAGTTAGGAGGGTTGATGTAGGATTGAGAGGTCGGCTAAGATAGGTCTGGGTGCTATTAGGCGGTTCACAAGGAGGAACAGTGTGGGTTGGATAAGGATTGGATATAGGTGGTCTATGGTGGCAATATGATGTCAGCAGGCTGGACAACTTGTGGAGGTGATGTTTGGAGTTCTCCTCCAGTTGTTGGAGAGCAGAGGATTCAAAACGAGTTTGGGTTATGGAATAATATCATCTTATGGAGGGAGGGGAGGTAGCTGAGGGGCTTATGAGCCATGAAGAGATGATTTTGTAGCACTAGATTCATGAGGGATAAGAATTGGTGGAATCTGAAAAGGCGCAGGTCACTGTGGAAGGAAGGGTGGAATCCAGATAATGGAATTTTTACGGTTAGACTGTTGGGAGGGAGTCCATGACTTCAGCATTTTAGGAATGGGTTGGGGATTGGGTTTTGGCTAGGGAAAGGGGTTCTTTTCTGAATGGGGGTGTCCATTGGGACATGGATGATGTAAGAAAAATGGAAAATAATGGTGGAGTTGGTGTCAGGTGATTATGAGAAGCCAAGGGCTGGGAAGAGGTGTTTCATAATGGGAGTGACACAGTTACCACTTCAACAGTATAATGAAGACTGTTCACAATTCACAGCAAAGACATACGATGAGCTGCACCAAGCATATAAAAAAAGACACACACATACAACTCTTAGGCTTTTGGCCATTGGATTTCCTCAGAAAAGAGACCATTCTCACAATCATAGAGGCACACGCCAGTCACACAACTGTCTTTTCCTGCTGCCACATTCCCAATCACGCTCTGCGATGAGGGAATGTGAGGAGAGGGGGGGGGGAGGTGGGGAAGGAAGGTTGTGTCGTGGTGGGGATGGGTACAGTATGGCCTTCGGAGCATGAAGCACTAGATGGGTGCAATGAGACACAGATTAGAAATGGATTAGAGAGGCGGGAGAAAGGGGGGGGGGGACAAATCTGCACACACATGCACACAAAATGGGAGAGGTGTAGTATAGAGGTGATAGGAACTGTTAGGTATGGATTAAAAGAGGGTTATTGTGAGGCTGGGATAATTTTGGAATCAGAGATTTACTGTAAGGATAACTCCCATATGTGTAGTTCAGAAAAGCTGGCAGTGGGTGGGAGGATCCAGATGGCTTCAGTTGTAAAGCAGTCTTTGAAATCAAGCGTATGATTCACATGTTGTGCCACAGGAAGTCTACCTTGTCTTTGACCACAGTTTATCAATGGCCATTCATCCTAATGGACAGCTGGTTAATGGTTGTGACAATATACAAAGCTGTGCAGCGATTGTTGCACAATTGGTAAATAACATGGTTGCTTTCACAGGTGGCTTGGCCTCTTATTGGGTAGGATAAGCCTGTGGCAGGACTGGAATAGGAAGTGCTGGCTGGGTGGATTGGACAGGTCTTGCAGTAGGGTCTTCGACAGGAATATGATCCCTGGGTCAGGGAACTCAGCCTTAATTTGCTGGGTACGGGCATAGTGAACCGGGTCCCTGAGCTGAGGAATGCATTGCACCAACAGTCCTCCATACCATAAGCTCCATGTGTGCACCAGCAACCACCATACTGCAGTACAGTGGAATTTTGTTTGCTACAGAGCCCAGGGATCTTTGCTTAAGTGCCCAGTTCTCACCATTTGTGGGGTGGAACTCAGGTCTCGGCCCACAATAGATATGTCGAAAGATACTCTCGGCAAAACAGGACTTTTGCCTCCTTAATACCACTGCTCCCATGCGTTTTAGCATGGCACTTGCTCCACCACTGACCAGTCTCTCTTTATCCCAAACCTTCTCCCACATCTTAGTTGGAGGGTTCAGGTTGACCTTTGCGATAGTGATCATTTTCCTGTCATTCTGTTGCTACTGCAGTTTCAACCTGCAGACCACTGCCCCAGTGGTCTTTTTGCAGGGCTGTTTGGTCAGCTTACACCTAAGCTGTTATGGTTGTTGCCCTGCTTTCCGCTGGTTTGGATACAGCAGTAGACCAGGTTACTGTGATCATTGTTTCTGCAGCTAAGAAAGCTGTCTCCTGCTCTTCAGGCACCCTCCAGCAAAAGTCAGTGCCTTGGTGGATACTAGAGATTGCTGAGGCTATCCAGAACCGTCAGCAAGCCCTGTAGGGTCATTCCATGTGAAATCACCAAGGGGTGAAAGCTCAACCATCTTCTATTTTTTTTTTTTTTTTTTTTTTTTTTTCAAATTTTACCAGAATGTTGTTAAAGGTCTTAAAGGGTGTTATACAAAATTTTAGGCCGATATCTAAAGAGGTCAAGGCTCCAGGACTGCTTTTTTAGCCATGCTTCTTGCGTCGCACATGTCCCTGAGGAACTTTTGGCCAAGTTTGTGTTTTCATTTCTCAGCAGCTAAGGTACTTCACATTTTCAGTCCTGGGTTTCTAGATCACATAATTGAAAAATAATAATATCATGGGTAAAGATTAAGGAATTCTTTTTAAAAAAATTTTTTCAAAGTCAGGCGAAAATTTCATGAGACAAAATTTAAGGCCGACTTTGGCAGTCCCTTACTAAACTACTAATCCATTGTACACCTTGATATTCCGCCACAGGGTGTGTATAGGATTCCATGCGAATGTGGGAAGGCGTACATTGGCAGGTCGATCTGCACTGTTCATGACAGATGTGTGGAACATCGCCGTCACATCAGGCTTTTACAGCCCGAAAAGTCAGCAGTTGCGGAACATTGTCTAAACGAGCAACATAGGATGTTGTTCGATGAGACTCGTATTGTGGCCAGCACGTCCGGTTTTTGGGACAATGTCCATAAAGAGTCTATTGAAATCAGGCTGTCTGAAAATTTAATTAATAGAGACAAGGGTTTTCCGCTTAGCAGGGCGTGGAACCCGGTTTTATCACATATGAAAAAACATCGATCTTTTATGCAACCCACCAGATTGCTGGAAGACTACCCATGACTGCGATATATCGCGAGCACCGCCTTTCCGCCACCAGCGGTGCTGCAAGACCTGTCTATGTGCAGTACCTGTGTCAGGCCGCGCATGCGTCTTCATCACTCGCAGGCTTATATAGGACAGCGTTCCATGCCCTCTGCATCAGTTGTCGGCGAGTCCAGCAGCAGCAGTTCCTCTGAGGATGGCGGACAGATGTTCCGCCAAAATATTGGGTCAGTTCGACTTCAAAATCCGGCAGCAAACCCGAAGAAACTATGAAGAACTATTACGCCGGGAAAGCCTACGAAACTACTTGCAAATGCATGTTTGTCAAATTTTCGGTCAAGTTTGCACTCTCACTGCATTGAACCTAAGGCAATTCTCATTTCGAAATCTACATTTCTAGATCAGTTTTGTGGAGATAATTAAAAAATAACGTTATCGTGGGTAAAGATTAAGAAGCTATTTTTTATTATTATTAAATTCAGGTGTTCTGGTACTTTGAAGGCAACTTTCTGGATCATTATCTGAAAAACTATAGAAGACACAGTTGTACCATTGATACACTCGCTTACCAGGCAAAACCTGTAAAGAAAGGTGGAATATCAAAGTGTACAATGGATTAGTTGTTTAGTGAAGGACTGCCAAAGTTGGCCTTAAATTTTGGGTCACAAAATTTTGCCTTTCTTTGAAAAAAAAAAAAAAAAAAAAAAAAAAAAAAAAAAAAAAAAAAAAAATAGGAAAGTAGGAAAGAATTCCTTAATCTTTACCCATGATAATGTTATTTTTCAATTATCTGCACAAAACTGATCTAGAAACCCAGGACTGAAAATGTGAAGTACCTTAGCTGCTGAGAAATAAAAGCGCAAACTTGGCCAAAAGTTTCTCAGGCACACGCGCAAGGCATGACACCCTTCCACAAAAGCGGCCCTGGTCCTGGAGCCTTGAGCATTTTAGTTATCGGCCTAGCATTTTGTATAACATCCTTTAAAACCTTTAACAACATTCTGGTAAAATTTGAAAAAAAAAAGAGGATGGTAGAGCTTCAATATTTTAAAAAATTTGGTGATTTGATGTGGAATGACCCTGCAGCACCTCAGTGCCCAAGCATCTAGACAGTCTTAGATGCTTGTGGCACTGGAGTGGCCAGATGTGGTGTCTGAGTGATTGTATGCATTTCTTTTACTGATGAAGGTCATGGCCAAATATTTTGTGAATGTGATTGTCTATTTTTCGTGCCTGTCAGCAGCTCAGTGAGCCTTTTTACAGTAAAACATTTACTCTCTAATTTTGAATGTTTGCGTAACAAAACAGGCAATGGTTGCATGGTGACTGGGTAAGACTTAACCAAATATTGTGATTTCTTCATAGATTCGCAAAATAATCATAATCATAAGAGTTTTTTTTTGTTTTGTTTTAAATGCCTTATTGATGAGTAGAAATTAAGTTATCATGGTGCTTTGTTTCCCGTAGCTTTATTTTGCACGTGTATCTGATTAGTTTGTTCATGAATTTCCACCAGTAACACCTGTCAGTAATTTTAAGATACCTTTTTATGTTTACATTGTTGTAAACATGGTCGGTCATCAATATACATCAATCTAGGGGGTGGAAAGGGGTGGGGGGGGGGGGAGAGAAAATTGAGCATATCTTAACATTGTCTGGATTAAAGCCCATAACACACAGTATTACATAGCTTTATGGCTGCTACCACTGTTCATGATTCAATAAAGAAATTCACATGAATCTGCAAATGATTTATAGGTCATCAGTTTGCAATATCAATCTCTCTGTGACGTAGCGGACACTTTCATTTTGATGCTGTGAATTCAAGCAGTTAATACTTCTTAAATATGTCTGTTACCATTTATTAAATGGACTAGAATTTATTTCACATGAGTAATAGAAGGAAATTTTCTTAATTTCAGGGCACTATTGAACAATTTCTTATGAAATTTGTTGATCATCCAAACAAACAAACCGTACATTTTGTGGCAAGATGTGTTGCTGTTTTGCCACTTGTTGGGGGTGGTGGTGTTCTGAATGTCAATCACAAGAACTCTTGGGAACTTCTACAAAAGAAATTACTACTTTACCTACAGGAAACTTTGGATGCAATTTTCGAGGGTGTGCCTGAGGTTCAGGTAAGTCGTTATAAACTGAATTTTATTACTCTTGTATACTTTCAGTCTTTAGATGACGTGATGGCTGCTGCCGTTGGAGCCAACAGAGCTACTCAGCAGGACTTCTTAATTTGTATTAATTTCATGCTGTTTCAGATTTAATTCATTATCTTCTTGTTTATGTTAATTTTCAGAGCATTTTTAACTTTTCATGGAATTAAATAAAGTGAGAGAAAGCTCACACTTTTACAGCCAAGTAATGCTACAAGTAAATGAAACAGATTTTGACAAAGTTCTGTGAATAGTCCTGTAACATTAACGTAGATGAACTAAGAACTACTGTTTCCTTACTGTTTTTTTATATACACCGCTGAGCATAGCGATGCATGTCCTGGGAACTTTGCATGAACTCTTCCTTCAAAAGCCTCATCCCATTTTGTTGGCTGTCAGGAATATCATCAAACCTTTTTCATTGGAGGATTGGGATCCAGCAGGTATGGTGGATGTTAAACGACAACACTCGCCCACACACATCCAATGGTATCAAACAATTCCTGGCAAAAACGAGGTGGTCCAACTTAGAACATCCACCATAAGTAGAAAATTAGGACTCGCTATGGCAGAGCAGTAACATCAGTTCTGTAGAAGAGAAATACAATTCTTCAAAGACTGCAACATAACAGACCACATGAAAATAAGCACTTTGACAAGTACTTCTGCCAAATTTATCTGGTGTCTTAACACACCAACTGGGTTATGTGAATGGTCAAACTGAAGCTACAGTCGTGCCACCACACCACAAGATAGGGAAAGCAAAATGCCAAAGATGAGTAAGGAGTATTATACTTTCTTGTGTAAATAAAGGTAGGAATATATTCTAGCAACCAGATACCTAATTTTGACATTTCTAAATTTTCCCTGTAATAATAATAACAAATAATTCACAATTCTTTCAGTCTGTGGAACTTCAGCTTAGTGTTTACATTGTCAATACAAACAGTTATAGTTAGGATACATTTATGTCATAATTCATTGCAAATTAAAGCATAATATAATTTGTATGGACATGTAGAAACAGTTGAAATATAAGAACTACACGTCAGTAGAATTATTAAGACAATGAGTGTTTAAAGTGTATTTCAATGCTGCGTAGCTAAGCTGACGGTTTACAGATGTAAACGACGATGAAAGTTCAAATCTAACTGGACTCAAATTGTGCAGTTGTAGGTTTTTCTAGGTTCCAAATTCTTTCAAAAGATTCCATTTTATAATAGTCTAATCTATAAACAGACAATTGGTCATAGTAAAAGTATTGAAATAATTTATTTACTTCTGATTACTTCGACTGTAACTTGGTGTCTCTCTAGTTTTCAGCTAAGAGTAACTTACAGCTGATTTGTATGTTATTCTAATTCCTTCTGTGTGGTTTACACAAGGGAGTAGTTATGCCTTCCAGTAACTGTTGTTTCCAGTTCTTCAACTATGGCAGGCCTATACAACCAATACACTAAAAAGAAGAGATTGGTGGTATGTCCTTGGTTGTACTGGTAGATACAGTATGTGTTAGATTGAATGTCACCATAGCCTTTCTTTTATTACCCTAAATATTTTCATGCATTATTTATTTCTTAATATATTGTCCTTGTTTTTATGGTTTCTGAATTTGATACTTAAAACTAATCTGACCTTCCACAAAAATTCAAATAATGTTATAGCAAAATTATTTTTATTTTGAAATTGATATAATCTTACAGAATAATGAAATTAAATAAAATGAAGAGTGGGCTATGTATAGCTTCACTATCTTATTGTTTGCCATTGGCATCAAGAACAGTTTGGATCCTTTGAGGTATAGAATTTACAAGTCTATGGCAATCTCCTCCTAAGATGAATAAGCAAAATCCCATGAGACATGCACAGTTCCATGAAGAGGGTCTGGCTAATTGTCATATAGGGTCTTCATAAAGTGAGTCCATACTATTTGGCCACGATAACTTGACGTTTTTGTTGGTGCTGCCACAAGTGGAGAAAATCAACACCAGTTGAAAGTTGTTCTTTTATTTACATGCGCTGCCAACCTTACAATGGTCCTTGACACGAAGAATTAATGTACACATTGTAGGGTAACGGTTCCAGCACTGCAGCAAGCAGCCTATGCTGCCTTCCGTTCATGCAAGACAAGCTCCCAGCAGCCACCGCGTGAATCGTCAAGTTCTCGTGGCCAAATAATACATGTTCTGTGGGATTGAGATGAAGTGACTTTGGAGGCCATGTAATGCATTGAATAATATTATCCTTCCTTTGAAACGAGCTGTGAATTCTAACACTAGTGTGTGATACATAATTATCATATTGTTAAGTGAGATGTCTTTTGGGGTTCCAAGTCGAGCTACAGGAATGATTGCATTTTCAAAGAAATGTTCATAGTAAGCTGAAATGAACTTGCCTCAGATATTTTCTAAAGTTCCTGCATCCATGTAAGACATGCGGCCATCCAACATTTCAGAATTGTGTGTTCACTTCAAGCATGTGTGGGCACGAAGCTCAAGTCATATGAGGTTAGTGACAGCCTAGAGGATGTTTCCAGAATGATAATTTCACTCTGTGGTGGAGAACTGTGCAGTTTAGCAGGTAGGGGGTGAAGAACTGGCAGATCTAAAGCTGTGAGAAAGGCGCCTGAGGTGTGCCAGGATAGATCAGTTGGTAGAGCATTTATCTGCAAAAGGCAAAGGACTCTCATTCAAATCCTGGTCTGGCACACAGTTTTAATCTTCCAGGAAGCTTCCTATCCACTGCTGATTTTTCAAATAATGGCTGTTTGACAAGAGCACAATGAGATCTGATTCTGTGGTCCTTTAGTCTTCTGAGAGCAGTTCTTGATGAGCCTGGGAAATTCAAAGTTTTGCTTAGTTCATGAATGATTGACAAGGTATTATTCTGGACCACCCTGATGAAGAATTCATCTTGCCTCTGTGTAGAGTTGTGATCTTCCAGGTATTGCATGTTACGTTATCTTACTGTTAATAGTCTCATCCATCTCTCCTCTATCATTCTGTTCTCCTCCTCGCCCCTCTCTATCCATCTCCTCCTCACCCTTTCTATCCATTTCTCCTTTTTCTCAAATTTTTGTTCTGACCTTAACATTAAGTTAAATGTGTTAATGACTGAACTGCCCAGTATAACAGTATAAAATGACTCAAGAAAAACTGCACATTAGTTATAATACATGTGAACCAGTATTCAACTAATAGTCTAGGTATTGTTACAATTATTCATGTAAGCTTGTATTTCAATTAGAGTTGCTTGTTAATGATCTAATAAGATCTTCAACATCTAAATTGATTTTAGTACTCTGTAAACATTGGCCTATCATCAGAATAAAATTATATTATGACATTCAAAGTTTGTTACAAAATATATACTGCCTGGGAGAGGGCCAGGGCGGCGGCGGCGGCGACGACATAATTAGTACACATTAACATATGACAGCTATTTTTATCCAACAGTGACAGGTGTACTGATAATTGTTTCGACAGCATCTGCCAGCAGAGAGCATAGTGGCATAGCCACCAGAGTACCATCTGTACCCTTTAACATGGGATGTGCAATATCAATGTGTGAAGAGAACAGGCTTCTTACATTCAACTGAGTTTGAAAGGGGTCAGACTGTGGCTTTGTGAGAGGCAGGATGGTCATTTCAGAGAATTGCCAAACAAGTTGGAGGTGCTGTGTCAGTTGTGCAACAATGGTGGTTGCAATGGTCATGTGAACATTGTCACACCGGTTGATAAGGTTGTGGACGTCCAAGCACCACAGACTCTGGAAAGATTAGTCATATTGTGAGGGCAGTAATTGCAAATCATACAGCTACCACACCACAGATGATTGTATGATTGAGCCCAGAAGTGTCAACATGAACAGCTGCCTACTGGTTACAAGCATTGGAACTGCAGTCGTGCACACCTCTAGCCCATTTTACTCTCTCACCAAAGCACCAATGTACATGGCTCACTGGAGCCATCATAAGATCACTACGAAGATGGTCTTCAGCACTGAAAGCAGATTCTGCTTGTATGCAGACGATGGTCGTTTGGTTGTACGACATAAATCTGATGAGTGTTTTCTCATCGAGTGCATTTGTCCAAGACACTCTGGACCCTGGATCCTTGGCCTTATGGTCTGTTGTCTGATAAGCTACAACTCTGATTCACCTTTGGAATTTGTAGAGGGAAGCTGATCAGCATTCTGTACATGCAGAATGTTGTAAGACCGATTCCTTTGCCACTTTTTCAACAGGAAGATGATATGTTGTTCCAATCACATAATGCTCTCCCACACAATGTGTGTGAAACTGAATGTGCTCTGCAAGGTGTGCAGCAATACTCTATATCCATGTCTTCCTTACAACTGTGTATCACCACTTACAATAACCCCTTAATTTATTACTTTTATTTTTACTTTTTTCCCCATTTTTCCTAACTATTTTTTCCTTTCTTCCTAACTTTATTCTTCATTTATTTTTCCAATTTTAATTTTTCCTTAGTATTCTTATCATTTCAAATCCTCCCACTCCCTCTCCACACTCCTCTACACCTCTCTTTTATCCTTTTTCACCCCTTCCCTTCACTGTACTCATTGCCACAATTCAAATTCTCGCGTATCAGAGCCTTCAAAATCCATCATGCAATGCAGAACTTTCCATCCCCACTTTTAACCCAGCATCCTTCCCCCTCCATTTCTCACCTCACTCATATTCTAGCTTGTGTTGCTGGAGTGGCCAGACATGATAGTTCTGTGTGTTTGTATAGTTGTCTGAATGATTCCGTGAATGTATGTTTCTTTTTCTGATGAAGTCCATGGCCGAAAATTTAAGTTGTGTGAATGTGATTTTCTATTTTCGTGTCTGTCAGCAGCTCAGTGAGCGTCTTTACGGCGAGTTGTTACCTATCTTCCATTATTGATAATTTTATTGTATTCAGTCTTCGCTGTGGTTTCTCGGTTAAGAACAGGGGACTGCAGAGCTGCTATTTAGTTCCCTTAAAAATTCCAAACACAAACATCATCACAGGCTTGAACTTGATTCTTATTGTTACCTCGGCTTTTGAATTTTTTTAAATTCCTCACAATATTAAGCGATTAATATAGGCTGTGTGCTACCTGTTATTTATGTGCATAAAATTAATTAAATATTAATTAACCTTGTAAAATTAAAATAATTGGTTAAAACCATATACTTATGAATGTTTATCAACAATTTTTGACATTTTACTTTCACCCATTCCTCTCTGTTTCATTGTATCTCACACAAGTTTGTGACACCTACATTAGTATGAGCTCATTGCTGTCCTTCCCTTTCGCCTCTTCCCCTCCCTCCTCCTATACCCACTTGTAAACTGCTGAAGCCCAAAGTCAGATTAGTCAACAGGGACATTGTAACTGTGTGTGTGTGTGTGTGTGTGTGTGTGTGACAGGCTCATGTGCTGGGTTCAATCCATAGCTTGGTCAGAGATTTTTGTCACTTCATAATTATATTTCTATATTGGTTTTATACTTCCATCTCATATTTGTCGACATACGAGTATCAGAAATGTCATAAAGTAGAAAGATGGGTGACCAGAGTTTCTCAGCCCAAAATGCTGAACAGTCGTGTCATATTAGCTGCCTGGCTGTATTACTTTTTTTTCTTTTTTTTTTTGTGATATGGTATATGTGAAGTGTGTTAGCTTGTTACTAGTGTGTGCAATAAAGACAGTCATAATCATCGCTATTTATAATTACTGACATTCTGAAATTTCTTTCAGTTATTTCAGAGCACTGAGAGAATTGGCACAGAGAAGTTGCACCTACCTCTATTAGAAGAAAGTGACCCTTTTCTAAGAATACAAAGATTGGCTGTGAGATTCATTAATCTCTCATGTTTTCTTCAGGAATTGTTATTGTAAGTTTGAAGTTATATTTCTGTTTGCATGGAGTGTATTTTTTATGAACCTTTAATCAACTAGAGTTAAATACTGTTGCGAGATGATAGATCATACAGTGGCTTGCAGAGTATTTATGTATATGTTGATTAGGTGGGATATACCATTATGGAACCAGTGTAGAAAGCTATGTTGATGTTGCTGGGTATACTTTTGATGAATGTAGCTTCATTAACCATGGGCTCAACATGACCCCATGCGGCACTGCTTCTTCCTTAGTGAATTCGCGGAATACATGAAGCCAATTAATTACCCTGCAGTTAACCTAACTGTCCAGCTGTCAGTGAGTATGGGTTTTTGCTGATAGAATCTAATCAAAAGGGATTGATGTCAGTATGACATCATGTGCTTTTTGTACTCTTGTGGTAAAAGTGTGTTTAGTCCAATTTGTGACCCATACCACTCTGTAAAACAACCTTACATTAAAAATTCCAGAAATCAAACACAGGCTGATTAAGTCATGCTAGTCCAACACATTGAGTGTACTCCTCCTTAGTCCTTACCACACATGCAAGCAGGCACAGGTAGTGTAGGCTACCTGTGAGATGGCCCTATTGCATGTGCATACTATTTAGCCAACTTTACCCATATGTGCTCCACCCATGAAGTACAACATTGTGTATGCTATTGTCGAGCTGCAAGGCTGTCCCCATATCAACTGTCTGCCATCCTATTTCTGTGCCCAACCAGCACAGGTGGGCATGTGATCTGGAACACTCTGGTTTAAATATTTTACACAGTTGGTATTGAAAATGGCAAGAATTCATGAATCCCTAATTACATAACTCAAAAATAATTAGCAACAAAGAAAGAACGTGATACTGTAACCATACCATCCAAAACCTCTGCAACATGTTCCAATTAAGTTATGTACACGTCACATTCTGTTCAAAGAATTACATACCAGAGCTCCTTGGTGATGAACAGAAGAAGCAGCATTTGTAAATCTGTATGTAACATCACTTCAAGACCCTGCCAAACTGTGATGTATCAGTTTCTTCCTCCAAAGCAAACAAAGAATTCATCATTCCCATGTCAAATTGACAGTGGGATTATTGATCTAAGTTTTGCCTGACAGAGTGTGCAGGTACTACAGGAATTGAAAAGATTGATATGTAGCTTTGGAGCACAGTGAAGGAGGAGTGAAAAGGGGAGGACAAGAGAAAGGGGGAAATAGTGGCAAATGGTGATGATAAGATACATGAATTAGGACGTGGTGTTGCATAAAGGGAGCCGCAAACTGTTGCGCAGAGGATGTGAGGACTGTAGATTAAAGCTAGGGTAATTTCGAGAACAGAGAAATTGTTATGAGGAAAATTCTCATCTGCCCGGTTCAAAAAAGTTGTGGTGGAGGGGGAGGACCAATATGAAGTCATGTACACAATTCAGCAGTAGCTATTCATTTCTATGACCAGCTGATGTGAAGGCATACAAGTGTGCAATGTGTAGTTTAAAACGCTGCTTTGTGATGGGGTAAGATGAACCTGTGACAAAACTGGAAGGGCTGAGTGAGTGGATTATCCATAATCTAAGATTTAGAAACACAAAATCGATTTACAGTTGTATGTTCGATATATATCATTTCAGGCTGAGCTATTTCAACTTTAAGCTTTCTTCTTCATAACATTCACCTGTTCGATATGTATCATTTCAATACTTACCTGCTTTGATATATATAGTTTGGAGGTCAAAGCCGTGCTACGCTGCACATCTGCGAAATTACCAATTTTTGACTAAATTTCAATCTAATTTTTTGTTTTGTACCATCGTATGAGACAACCTCGGATTTTGGGCCTTTTTTATGATTTAGCCAGCGTCTTATCTGCTGAAATATACGGTAATCATGTTGCAGTTGTATTCAGTGTCAGAAATTCAAGGTGAATGTGTCATCTACCAAGAGAATTCTTTCATGTGGGGTTATGTAAAGCAACATGTGTGCACTGTTCATATCAATGACATTTACAATTTAAAGGAGAGAATCAGAGACACTGTTTGCTACATGCACCTGATAAGTTTTTGTATTTGGAATGAACTAGAATATAGTTTAGATGTGTGTAGAGTGACAAATGGAAGCCACATCGAACTGCGCTGAATCGGTTTGCATACTTGGAGAGTTTTTCTTTCATTGGGGGGAAGGTTTCATTTTTCTACTTTGTTTTGTGTCTGATTAAAATTGCACCATGACTTTATGGATGCTGTATTATTGATATTTCTACTTGGCCTTTTCCAATCTTAAGAGTTTAACCTAATAGTTTAAATCATCTGTCTAACTTCTTTAGAGTAATGTATTACACTTCACAATTAATAACCAAAAACTACCTTTAATTTTCATCTTGAAAAATGTTTTGAAGTGATTAAATATATAGTCCCATGATCGTTTTATTAACTTATTCTTGTTTCTTCAATTAATGTAAGAAAGAAATGGTGGGTCTCTATTGAACACGTAGTAAAATTGATGTCATCTCTTCAGCTTTTGTTTGATAATGCACAGAATAACACCACATTTATGTTCCTGTTGTCAGTGTTTTCTCACTGTTTATAAATATTTCATCAGCCACTTCAAACTTTCTACGTACACATTGTTAAAGTAAATATATATATATATATATATATATATATTTGCTAACAGAGATTACCTACGAAATGTGTCAGTCAGCTCAACGCTTTTTGTGTTGTTGTGACTATGTGGATTGAAAGGAGAGGATGTGAAGGATGATGATCTCACAGAAATGATGAAATGATTAGACCAACACATACCCCAGTTTTGAAGTAAAGAAAGCCTGGGGTTAATCACAGACTTTTTTAAATGCTGCTTTTAGCAACACTGTTAAATACTCCCAATGTTTTGTTTGTTTGTTTTGTGTGTGTGTGTGTGTGTGTGTGTGTGTGTGAGAGAGAGAGAGAGAGAGAGAGAGAGAGAGAGAGAGAGAGAGAGAGATGTTGACCTCAACCTCAAAGATGGCCTTATCACCTACCAACCATCAACAATACCTCCATTTCGACAGCTGCCATCTATTCTCCACCAAAATGCCCATTATATAAAGCTTAGCTACCTGTGATTATCACATCTTCAGTGACAAGCAGTTTCTCTGCAAATATGCCAAAGGTCTTACTGAGGCCTTCACTGACTGCAATTACTTTCCAATCCTTGTCTAGAAACAGATTTCAGTTGCACACCACTTTCCCCACTAGAGTTCTGCATGACCACGTAAGCGAGCATGAAACATGATGATCAGGCTCAACGTAATTGGGTAGGCTGCCCGCATGAATACCCGCAGCTGAGCACATGACGCCTGAGTGATTCTAATGTTTGACAGAGTCTGACTGTTGGGACCGAGCATGAAAGGCTCAACTGAGTCTGGGTCAGTGTCTGACTCATGTAAAGCACTTTTTTCCCGTGAATTACTGCAGCCAGCACAGGCTTCTCGTTATTAGTGTATTTGTCTGGAATCATGCAATCATAGTAAGAATTAAGACTGAAAGAATTGTGCATCCTACACATTTAAGAACGTAAAATTTGTCCTCCACAGTAGATTTATGCTGACTCTGAACAACCACCTCACAAGTCTTGGAGACTTACCATGCATAAACTCCTCTAAATTGTTGGTTTCCTGTTGAACAGTTGTCAGAAATCTCTCATGCTTCACTCAGGGATACCGGTAGTATCTTCAGAATTTCTAATTAACTTGCATTAGCAATTTATTCTAGCAGTTTATCTGTTTTTACAAGAGATTCAGGGGATTAAACTGAATCAGGATTCCCCTACATGAGTAAATTATAATTAATCCCAAAGAAAAGTCTGTTATGTTCCTCTGCCTATCATTCCATTATGTCAATAGGTCTGATATTAATGAAAACCAGAAATTTCTTAGCAATGTGTCACAAATGTGTGCAACTTACACAGATACATTATGTGGTCATTAGTATAACTACTTTTGTCCTTTTACTGCATAGTGTCTTACTGCCATACGGAAGTATTATAATTCTTACTATAGTATTGTTTAACTAAGTAAGTGAGCACAAAATGCAAGAGGAACCAAGCACAGTTTAACTGGGTATGCTGCCATCCCTAGTACTTTGGGTTGAGTAGAGAAGCCACAGCCAGATATCTGCGAAATAGGGTATGGCCGGGCACCAAGTGATTTCAGTCGGGTATCTGGCTGACAGTCAGGTCTGTACCCGAAAAATTAAACCCATGTGTACCTGTTCGATTTTAAACCTGATATCTGACTCATTCTAATATTATTTTATGTTTTGATTGTGATTATTTCATTCCAATTGCAATAAGGACTTTAAATAATTTAGAACAACAGCAGAAACAGTTTCTTCCTCATCTTCTTCATATCTTTATATATAATGTTGTGTCCGCATGTGTGCCTGTGTCGTTCCATTGCATACAGGCCTACAATTTTGCTAAGTAAGGAATTTGATAAAATATAATGTTTTCTTTGTTTGTCGATAAAATTGCGCACACTTCACGTTCAAAAGAAGAATACCAGTTTCTTATAAATATTCGTATGGTGCAAGATGCAGGGAACTTTACAACGGACTTTGAACAGTGAGAATGGAACTTGACACTTCCATGTGTTTTTTCATGGAGGAATTTCATACTTCAAATGGTGCATGGTAAAACATGCCACCATTTCACTGCTAAAAGTACGCAAGGAAACTCCACGATCACTATAAAAAAAAAAAAAAAAAAAAAAAAAAAAAAAAAAAAAAAAAAAAAAAAAAAAAAAAAAAAAAAAAAAAAAGTGAGGCAGAACTCTACCAGCTGCCAAGGATGACACGACGATTGGTAGGATGCGCGCCCAGCCACCAGACCGGGCATGCAACCTGCTTGCTAGCCGCTACTACAGCTGGTCAGCAATAAGCGCTGTCTAAAGGGGGGGCTATGAAAGAAGTGCAGTGCAACCCAGTCACGTGGCATGCCATGCGCCATGTATGTACTACTGACAGTGTTTACCACCGTTTTTGCTTCATTTTTGCAGTTCTCTCTCTCTCTCTCTCTCTCTATCTATCTATCTGACAGAACAAGAAACGATTGCAACTAGCATAATTATCCATTTCTGTTAATCTAGTGGATTTCCTATCACAACTCTGTTGAGTACTGCAACAGGAAAACTGCCGGAAAACACAAAATTAATTGTGTGAAATATCAGATTGATGAAGTAATTGACATTTATTTAATTCGTTTGTCAAACAGAATGAAAACACAGAGTAAAATAATGTTTACCAGCTAGCCTGGATTCACCTGTTGATAGAGGTCACATCCATTTCAAATTAAACCACATTCGAAAATATTATATTGCTCTGAGCTATCTGGGGGACGGTGTATTTCGGCGACAAGTGGTTATAACACATTTTTGCTTGATCTCAGAGAAAGGGCGCTTCCTACCAACCCCATTAAATTCTTGTCACTAGTCACTCAGTGGAAAGTTGTATGGACAAATACCATTTCCCATTTCACTCTATGGAAATAGAATTTTCTTGGTACAAAGTGATTAACAGTGTAATAGCTATTGACAAAAGCCTACTACAGATTGTCCTTAGCAAAGTAAACTAACAGTGGTAGTTGGACACGGTATTGTGTAGTTTTAAATGCTGCGGTCAGCTGGTGAACTGGCTTTGGTTGCGAAATCATCTTTCTTGCCCGAACTTCCGCTTCCTCTTACTCCATCGACATCAAATGTTCAAATGTTTGTAATGATGTGGGACCAAACTAATTTTGTTATAAGTCCCTAGTCTTACAAATTACTTAAACTAAGGTAAACTAACCTAAGGACAACACACACATCCATGCCCAAAGGAGTATTCAAACGCCTGACGCGGGTGGCTACGCAATCCGTAATTTGGTGCTCCAGACCGCTCGGCTACTCCACACAGCCCATTGACATCTTCTTGCAATCTGATTCCTCCTCCTTTCCACAGTCAAAGACTAATTCCGTGGTGTGGTTGATTGCTCATTGCACTTTGTTGTTGCTGGTGTGACGGGAGATGATTTTCTGGCATTTCAGCAATACATGTTCACTCCTCTCTGGGATGCCTTATATTTAGCTCATTATGGGGAATGCCTGTAAGCTGTTTAGTTGTATTCCGTTGTGTGTGTGTTTCTGCTGCTCATCGGATGTCTCTGTGGTGAGTGGCAACCTATCCTTTATTTTTGAGGAGGATTCCTGGAATTTCCATTGTTAGATGGTTTAATTTGTCTCACCCAGTATTAGGGGTGCCCATGCCAGGCTAACTGTACGCACAGATTCTGAGATAATTAGATTTTCTATCGGAGCACTGATGTCAAACTGATTGCTATTCATCATGCATACATGCAATTTAATCACTGTATTTGGATTAGACTTGCAGTTTAATTGTTGTAATAAAATATAAATTTTCTGAGATGAGTTCTGTAAGTATTTGAAGTTGAATATTTTTGTTTGTAAATCCCTTTTCTATAAGATATTCTGTTTAATTTGCTGGTAATAAATACAGTAAAAATTAGACATTTAGTTGATAACGTAGTAAAGGAGGAAAAAAATTGCTCTTTGGTAGCTTTCTCACATTGTTTATGAAGAACTGGAGACATTCATTAAAACAATGTTTTTAAGAGTAAATAGAGAATAAAAATGTAGAAACAACATGTTAGGGATACAAATTATGGTGACTAATTGTTATGGCATTTAATTTTCATTGTTTCAGACATGAGTTTCCTGTTGTTAAAAGAGTGATGCCCCAACTATTCATAAATCTTTTCATGAGGGGCTTTGCTGTTAATAGCAACACTGTGTCGAAACATATCACTGCAGATAAACTGATTGTGGGATGCCTGATACCTCAGATGCACATTACTATGTTTAAATTACTGGGAGCTTTAATAATTAGGTAAGACAATGTTTTGAATGTTACAAAATTATTTTCTTATTTCTTATATTAATGCTACTTGACAATGTCATGTGTTAAGTTTCTTTCTGTAGGACTGTTCAATGATGAATTACGTTTTTAAAAAGTGTGTGTATAATAGTGAAACTGTATCTGCTATAGCCACTTTTTCAGATTCAAATATGTTTTCTACAGTATTATGACTAATATTGCATTCATACAATATTGTTGTATGTTTTTCATCATATGACGGAATATGTAATTGAACCATATCACTGATGGTCTTGGATAACATTTGGAGATTTCTAACATCTAACACATATCCATGGTAATTTACTTTCTCTCCAGGAAACAATGTGTTGAGCTTTGCAATTTATACAAGGATAGTCATTTACATTGTACTTGTATTAAACTATTTATCTTCCTTCCAATTTTCAAATGTCTGCTCTATGGTACACAAAAATAGTTGTTAGTGTACACACTACTGTGGCTTGAAATTTGCCGTAACTTCTGATTCAGTTATAATAGTCAATCACAAGGTAGTTGTTATGCTGTATCAGTGCCTTATCTGAAGGTGTGTTTACACTGAAGTTCGGAACATGTTTTTGTTCTCAACATTGTTTGCAGCCACCCAATGTTGACAACATAGTTGAGTGTTTGAGTCCGCTGCTACAATGGCGATGAACATTTGTATTCATATTGTCTGTTGCAGTGAGCTAGTGTATTTATTTGCGTTGTGGAATTCTCAGAACTAAGCTATGTTAAGTGAAGAGGAAGAAACATTAACATGTGGCGCTGCATTATTATTGATTGAGATAAATGAAGACAACACAATGAATGACATAGTCTTCGGTGGTGTACCAAAACATATAAAAGTTCTGGTGGGAATGACATGCTTTGTGAACTGAACATGAAAGACAGTTCTGGCTTCATAATTTTAAAAGGATGTCGCTATCAGATTTTGAAATTTAGCCAAGTACTATAGGGCACATTTCCTCCTCCACCCCCCCCCCCCCCCCTCAAAAAAAAAAAAAAAAAAAAAAGGATAGAGAGAGAGAGAGAGAGTCGTTTCTCTCTTATGTTCTTGTATCTTGTGCAACACGTTCCAGAAGCACTGCTCTTCCTCATATAATGATATAAGATGGTAAATTTTCTTACTTTTACACTCCATCTTGCAGAACACTGAAAACCATGACAGACCGCACAATACTCGGATCAGTAACAAAATAAAAACAAACACTAGTGCTGCTTAGTGGCAGTTCATGCTGTCAGGCTACATAACACTGTTCCTTTGATCTTCACTGACATAGCCCCGGAACACTGTTTCTATGTGGCAACATTTTGTGAACATTAGTAGTCTAGTAGCAGCCACAAAAAATGTGAGCAATGTTTCGAACTCAGTGTAAACAGGCCTTCACAAGTGATTAAACATAAATAGTATGGAAAACATTTTAGTTTGCAGAAATTACTGTTTTGCATAGGCCATTTACAGCATTTAAAATGAAATTAATAGGGATGTGACATAGGGAAAAATGGAATCAGGCGATTACAGTGATTGTGTTCACTACAACAGTAATAAGTTTTAGTATTGACTCATAATGTGATCAAATAGTGGGAAAAAAACTTGTCTTAAGGTTATTAACTACCTATGGGTGGTTTACTCCATTAAAAAGTAAGGATTTAAAATTTCAGCTGCTTACATATGTTGTCACACACTGAATGTATGAAATATTTATTTGATTTTAGCTGTGGCCAGAACTTATTGGAGTATGGTTCGCTCATCTGTAGATTTGTATTGCAAACACTAAAATGGACATCGTATGACAAACACTGGCCACATGGATCTGAGAGGCCTTATGGGTGAGTGTTATAGATATTATCTAAAATTAACTCTTTAGAATTTTTTAGTCAGAATATTTTAAGGTTTCTATTTTTGTTCTTTCCAGACCACATTTGATGTGGTGTAGTTGTTATTACATATTGCACAAGATAGCAAGAAGATAATGATAAGGTAATGGATTTTGATGATGAGTTACTGATCCCAAAGCAGCGAGGAAGATCATGTGCAGAACACCGTAGATACTTGAGTAATCCGTCTTTTTCTTTCCCAAATTTATGAACGAAAAACTGGGGTGTGCAGATTACTTGAATTTAGGTTGGTATTACTCCATCTGCAACAAAAAAACACACTAGGCAGGTATTACTCCACTTTAAAAAACAAATCCTTTCAGCCCGGTATTACATGATAATATTTTCCATAAAATCTTTGACAAATAAATATTATCAAATATTCTTAACCCTTTGAGTGCTGCACCTGCACGTCCGGCTTGCCGAGTCAAGCCTGCCCTGGCGGTCGCCTAATCCGCCTACCTGCGCTGGCCGCCGTCTCCGCGGCCTGTTGTGTGTGCCTGAGCTCTCCGCCTGGCCGTCCTCCCCCTGGCCGGAGTATTTCTGGAACCAGTCTCGCAGTGTGCTTGCTGACATTACAAATAAACAGAATATCTGGATACTTATTCCTTAACTTTGAATCTTGAAATAATTGCCAGACAGACAATGTACACTGAAACTTCTTACGCTACTAACATGTAGCCCCTGGGTCATTCCATGTGAAATCGCCTAATTTCGGAACATTTTCCTGCTCTACCATGACGGAAAAATTTATGTGAACATTCGAACATGTCGCCAATCAATCGATAATGATAGATTTTAAGATTTGTTGAAGCAATACTGGACGAGTTACAAACATTTGTTTGACGCCATGCGCAATTTTCGAAGGGCAAGCGTGAATTCCTGACGACTTTGAGCTGTTATAACTCGGTAAATATTTCGATGACAAATATGAAATTTGGCCATTGTGTACAAATGTATGCGTTTTCATAGGAATAATATTGAAAAGAATTTTACGTGCTATATAGAATCATAAAAGTTTAAACAAAGTTGCTCTAAAAATTGGCGACCCAAGAAAGTTCAACATTTGGCGCGTTGTATCTTAGGGACTAAGTAACTACAAGGTTCTGAAAACGAAGCATCGTTTATGTGCCGCTTTCCAATACTAAATAAATTAAGTGTAAAAGTTGAAGATATTAGAAAGGTTAAAAATGTGGTATTTTCAACTTTATTTTTGTTTTATAAAGCTTTCCAAACTGGGCTTATTAGATAGAACATTATTTTAACTGCAAACAAAATGTAAATGGTCAACCAACGCAAGCCAACAATGCTAGATGATTTGAATCAAATGTGAGCGCGTAAATCACAGCGCGAGAAAAGTGTAAATTTTGTAAATGCATGCTGCTCATAAAACTTAAAACTTAATAGGTTGATAAGGGAAATTTCAGCGAATGTTCATATAAAATTTCAACAAAATCTGCAATGGTCGAACAGGGAATGCTAGGTGAGCTGACATGGAATGACACTCTTCATCAGAGGCTTTCTATTATTTGCGTTTAGTTCTTAAGAATGATCATAAGGTCTTTATATACATCTGAATTTTATTTGGCATACTGGTACTTAATTATATGATTTTTGTACGCAACTTGCGATTCAAACGCTCTAGAATCCGTAACAACTAAACGTTGATGTTCTTCTGTACTAGCGCAGTAATTCTCGCGCAAACTACTTTCGACGAAAGCATCTGGAAGCCGAGTGACACTTTTGAATCTATCCACTATACTTTGAGAGCATTAATCTAAGAAATTATCTGCAGGGAAACTTAAAAACATAATATTCAACATTACTGAATTACTTTTTTACGGGACGCAATTGTTATTGTACAGTAGAAGTAATCGATGATGTACAACTTTTGCTTAAGAATTAGACAAGGAAATATTGAAGTTTCTAAACAACCTAATTAAACGTCATCTTTAACTCCTAATGACCTTTTGTGCTTCAGAAACGGGCGAGTTTGTGCAACTAACCAATTTGTGGCAAGACGCCCTTTCCAAGTTTGCGAATACATTTCGATTACGTAAACCCAGTTAATTGTCTGCAAACAACGACCAATCAAATCGAGGTTTCTTAGTACTTATATTTACGTCTGAATAATTTCTGCTTATCATAAGAAGATGAATGTCTAGGCCTATAAATTTTTTTTACAAATCCAATGTCCAAGAAAAATAGAACAGCAACCCGTTACTAAATATCACTAGAAAACTGTAGCCTCAGTTGCGGTAAAAGATATTTATTTAAACGGCGACTAGTTTTGGCCGAAGCCCTGTTTCAAACAACCATGTAAAAAAGAAATGTGACAACCACATTTTAGCAGTTAATAAAATTATAGGATATGTTTAACTGTAATGTGATTGTCACAGTCTTTGGGCATCCTTGGGCTTCGCTTGACACTAGTCGCCATTTAAATAAATATTTTTTACCGCAACCCAGGTCAGAATATTCTAGAAATAATAATGCCAGAATTTTTTGCTTAATTAAGAATATGTAAGGTTTAATATCTATCAAGAAGTTACGGAAGAATGCACAAATTTACACAAAGTATTTATTTTTGCATCCTATGTCCGCATCAAACCACGTCCTCCGGCCCCACGGCCCGGTGGAGCGCTGCGGCATATTCCGTCTGCAGCGCTCAAAGGGTTAATATTTCTTAGACATAAATTTTCATCGTGGTGTTAAAAAAGGGTATTATGGTCGGCATACTTCAAAATAGCGGATAACAGCAACTTTTTATTGTGCACTGCCGTAGCCGCTATCAAAAATGCATAGGCAGTGCAGCTGGTGCGTACAAACAGTTGCATTGTTGGTATAAGAATGACTTGCAATAAAGTATGTTGTCTACGATATTACCCACACTGGTATCGGCACTCCAGGGTTACAGCGATTTCTTGCTATTGGGGTTAAACGATAATTATGGTGTGGTGTTGCACCTATGTTCAGACACACGCACACATTGATTAGCAACAGCGGTGCTAGCACTTGGAGTGGTTACATTTTACATTGCAACTAACAGAAGACAAGCAACTTTTATAATCAAATATACGACGAGATGCTGCATTTGATTGAAGATACCCGTGTGTCAAAGTTTCCTATTACACTATAAAATATCTTTGATGAAAATACATGACATATTGACTTAAACAAAGATATATGACTGTGTAATGCCAGTCTCAGCTTCATTTATTTATTAAGTGCTCAGATTCTATAAGCCTTCATTTCAGTGTGTGTTTCTGTGAGTAAGTTTTCAAAGTAATACTTTACAAATGAAATATTTTTTTAATTTGTATGAGAATGTTTAGTAGGTAAAATACGAGAATTTTATGGGGTTAGTACGAGATTCGCATGCTCTGGATGTGACAGCCCTGCACGCCATTCTAACCTCTCTCTTTTTATTTTTACGTGTCGGTTTGAAATTTAACAGATGAGACATCCGAAGTTGGCTGCCCTTACGGGCTTGTTCAAAGCCGACGGGTAGTATCCTCATCTACACAAATCCATGTGGCTTTTTCTTTGTTGTCAAAATTTTGGGGTGCACGGATTACTCAAGTATATATGGCAGTTTTGCAGATGTGGCAGTGATTTTAGTATAGGACTATGTTACAAAATTTAGTGTAAAAAAATGTAAACTAAGGGAAAGGCAGTTGCTCACCTTTTTCAGTAAGAGTGCATGCACCATATGAGCACCAGACCTCCAACCTCTTCCCACACACAGTAGTAACAAGATTAATAACCCAATATCATTTATTGAAAGCAGTGCCCTGGTTGGATGAAAGTAGTTGGGGAGTAGGAAAGGACACACGAGGAAAGAAACTGATAGCAAGGTAGTAGGCAGGTCTTTCATCATACGACATGGTAGCTGTACAAGATTAAAGGAACCCACATGGTAGAGCGGTACAAGAAAACAAGACAGGGTAGTGACAATGAAGAGCTAAATGTGAAAGTGGGAAAGGAGTGGTGTGGAGTTGAGAGAAAACAAAAGTTAAAGTGAGTAGGAAACAGGCTAGAGGATTTTTACATTAGGGGATTGGGAGAACACAGGATATGCTGTTGGGGCTGTATTCCTCTGCATAGTTTAATGAAATGTGGTGGAAGAGAGTTCCCATATGGCTCTAATATGCACAACGTCTACACTCAACCTTGCAGTTTTTCAGAGTTAGGCAGTGGCCACTCACAAAAATGTGCTATTTGTTACTTACAAACCCCACACAGAATGGTGTTTGGTAATTGAAGCACATCTGTTAAATAACATGACTGCTGCCTGCAACAGGATTGCATGTAGGAATTGTGGGTGAGTTTGTGGGGCAGGTCTTGCATTTGTTGACCACAAAATGACCCATTTTGTGCAGGATTTGGAGCAGAAATAGAGAAGGCTTGGGTAAGAACATTCACTATCATTGCAACTTTCCCAGAGCTATGTAGCAACATATTGTGCACTTTCCCCTTGGCTTAACATCAGTTAATCCACCAATTTGTTTCCTACTACCCAACCTTCCCTCTTCCGTGTCCACACCAGTCCTTCGTCCTAAAAATGGTCGTCTTATAGGCCAGATAAATACTTAAACTATAAAATTTAGTTGAAAATTTGTACCTCATCTTATTTGAAGGTCTTCTTGCCGTGGAAATATATGGTAATTAATTGGAGTACAAAAAATAAAACATCTATTGTTTCTTGCCAGACCAAAGAAACAGCAACAAAAATGAGAGTATAAAGTTCTGTGCTTGCATACCCAAGGTACCAGTCACTCTTAATGGAACTGCACACCCCTCTACATAAGTTAGGACCTCACTGTGGGTACCTAACAGGAGAAAACAGCCTCACCTTTTGGGTCTGTTACTCCCAACAACACCATTTCCCTGATCTACCAAATACAACTACTCTCAACCTGCCTGTTGCATATCCTTCAACACCCCTAAAAATATAATTCAAATTTTATGATTTCACTACCTAACTTCCTTCCATATTGCAGTGTACACATACTCATCAAGTCATTACCCTATCGTGAACCCGTATTCATCATGCTCCTCCTTTACCCCCCCCCCCCTCCCCACCTGAAACGAGTGAAAGAGAGTAAATTCCACCTACGACTGGTAAATAATCCACGGGAGACATAGTCCTTCGAAATCATTCTTATATATTCCCATCACAATGATACATTAATTCTGTAATAACATAGGACATCAAGACAATAATATTCCATTAACCAAAAAAACAACTAATCATATAAAACTTATTAAGTAACCAAGATTAGAAATGTATGAGAATAACAAAACCTATTGCCTGTTCTAAATTATCTTCATAGTGACAATTCCATGTGAAATAATTCATACATAAACATAGATACAAAATTTCAAAATTAAAATTGAGGGTAAAAAAAATTTAGAAAAAATCTTAATATCTAGTTAGATGACTCACTGTCAAGCCAGTCTCTCCCTCATAGAGACAATCGTGATAACCTGTACTATAGATAGAACTTCAAGTGTAAACATGTTGCACATATACAAACAAAATTCTATACATAAACACATCAATTGTATATATATATTCCCCCTAAGGTAAGTCCTTCCACTCCCAGGATTTGAATGACTCCTCTTCCACTCCCTTAAAACCTACATTCTTCCCTTATTGATTCGCTACCTAATTTAATTCCTTCAGCATCACATGATTTTCTAAGACTGCATTCCATTACCCTTGTTTTGCTCTTGTTAATGTTCATCTTATATGCTCCTTTCAACACACTGTCCATTCCATTCAATTGTTCCTCCATGTTCTTTGCTATCACTAACAAATTACATTGTCATCAGCAAAATGTGATGGTTTTTATTTCTTCACCCTGAACTTTAATCCCTTCTCAAAATTTCTCCTTGCTTTCCTTTATAGCTTGCTAAATGTACAAATAGAACAAGGAGAAAGGCTACAACCCTGTCATACACCCTTCCCAATCTCTGCATCCCCTTTATGCGCTTCAACTCTGATAACTGCTGTCTGGTTTTCGTACATGTTGTAAATAACCTTCCATTCCCTATATGTTACTCCTGCTGATTTCAAGATATGAAAAGTGTATTCTAATCAACATTATCAAAAGCTCACACTTGTCTGCACCTGCTTTCTTTGGAATGGGGATTATTACATTTTTCTCAATATCTGAGGACATTTCCCCTGTCTCGCACATCTTACGCACCAGGTGAAATAGTTTTGTCATGGCTGGCTCTCCCAGAGACAGAGACAGAGGCAGTAGATCTGCGGGAATGTCATCCACTCCAGGGGCCTTGTCTTGACTTATAGGTCTTTCAATGCTCTGTCAAATTCTTCTCTCTGTATAGTATCTCCTATTTCATCTTCATCTACATCCTCTTCCCTTCCTACAATATTGTCTCTAAGTTCATGTCCTTTGTAGAGCCCCTCTATATACTCTTTACACCTTTCAGCTTTCTCTTCTTTGCTGAGAAGTGGTTTCCCATCTGAGTTCTTTATATTCATACAGCTGCTTTTCTTGTCTCCAAATGTTTCACTGATTTTCCGGTAGGCGGTATCTATTTTTCCACAATTTATAATTCTTCTTCAGACTTGCATTGGCCTTCTAGCCACTCCTGCTTAGCTATTTTACACTTTCTATCAATCTCATTTCTTAGTCGTCTGTACTCCATTTTGCCTGTTTTATTTACTGCATTTTTATATTTTCTCTTCTCATCAATTAAATTCAGTATCTCCTGTGATAACCAAGGATTTTTTGTAGGTCTTGCCTTTCTATTTTGTCCTCTGCTGCCTTCACTATTTTTTCTCTCAATGCTATTCATTCCTCCTCTACTGTTTTATTTCCCCCTTTTTCTGTCAATTGTTCCCTCAAGATCCCTTTGAAATTCTCAAGAACTTTAGGTTCCTTCAATTTCT
Organism: Locusta migratoria; assembly: GCA_026315105.1. Classification (NCBI taxonomy): domain Eukaryota; kingdom Metazoa; phylum Arthropoda; class Insecta; order Orthoptera; family Acrididae; genus Locusta; species Locusta migratoria. The sequence continues at coordinate 581,293,688 of CM048745.1, read as the reverse complement.
CCAGGTCCCATCTCTTTATTTTCGTACCTTTTGCAGTTTTTTCAGTTTCACCCTACAGTTCATGACCAACAAGTTATGGTCATAATCTGTTTCTGCCCCTGGGTATGTTTTACAGTTTAAAACATGGTTCCAAAATCTATGTCTTACCATTATAAAATCGATCTGGTACCTCCCGGTGTCTCCTGGTCTCTTCCACGTATACAACCTTCTTTTGTGATTCTTAAATCAGGTGTTTGTTATGATTAAATTATGTTCTGTGCAAAATTCTACCACATGATCTCCTCTTTTATTCCTTTTGCCCAGTCCATATTCACTTGCTATTTCCTTCCCTTCCCTTTCCTACTACCGAATCCCAGTCTTCCATCACATATAAGTTTTCCTCTCCCTTAATTGTCTCCTTTACCTCCTCATACATTTCTTCGGTCTCCTCATCGGTAGAGCTAATGGGCATATGAACTTGTGCTACTGTGGTCGGTGTTGACTTTATATCTATCTTGAGTATGATACTGGGATCACTGCATTGCTGATAGTAGTTTACCTGCATTCCTATTTTCTTATTCATTATCAGACCTACTCCTGTAATACCCCCAACTGATTTTGTATTTATAATCCTGTACTTACCTGACCAGAAATCCTGTTTCGTCTTTCCACTGAACTTCACTAATACCCACTACATCTAACTTCAGCCTGTCCATTTCTCTTTTTAAATTTTCCAACTTCCCTACCCTAGTAAGGGATCTAACATTCCATGCTCCGATCCGTAGAATGTCAAAGTTGTCTTTCCTGATGATCACATCCTCCTGAGTAGTCCCCGCTCGGAGATCTGGATGGAGGACTATTTTACGTCTGGAATATTTTACTCGAGAGGATGCCATCATCATATATTCATACAGTAGAGCTGCATGTCCTCAGGAAAAGTAATGACTGTAATTTCCCCTTGCTTTCAGCCGTTCACAGTAGCTGTTTGGCAAAGCCACATTAGCTGCCAGCTCAGTCAATCATCCAGACTGTTGCCCCTATAACTACTGAAAAGGGTGCTGCCCCTCTTCAGGAACCACAGGTTTGTCTGGCCTCTCCACAGATACACCTCCATTCCGGTTGTTCCTATGGTATGGCTATTTGTATCATTGAGGCACGCAAGCCATCCCACCATGGCAATGTTTGTGGTTCATGGGGTCTCCCTTAACTGTCTGAATAATTTTCTTTATCTCCTCATACATTTCTTTGATCTCGTCATCGGCAGAGCTAGATGGCATATAAACTTGTACTTCTGTGGTTGGTGTTGGCTTAGTGTCTACCTTTGTTATGATAATGACTATGATGATGTGTTCACTGTGCCGTTCATAGTAACTTACCCAAATAGGGGACTATTTTACCACCAAAATATTTTACCCAAGAAGATCATCATATCTTCGTAAAGTAGAGCTGTATGTCCTCTGGAAAAGTAATGGCTGTGGTTTTCCCCTGGTTTCAGTCGTTCACAATAACTACATGGCAAAGCCACGTTGGCTGATGTTACAAGGCGAACTCAGTCAATCATACGGACTGTTTCCCCTGTAACTATTGAAAAGCCTGCTGCCCCTATTCAGGTACCACAGGTTTGTTTGTCCTCTTAACAGATAACACTCCGCTATAGTTGCACTTACTGTACAGCTACCTTTATCCATGAGACACACAAGCCACTCCACCTCGGCAATGTCTGTGGTTCATGAGAGTTGATCGAGAAACTAAGTGGAGTGAATTATGCTTCCCAGTTGTATCAAATGGAAATGATTCTTATAGATTGTGACTTGTGGGCTGTAGTTGAACCTGTTCAGAGGGAACCCAGTGGAGGTGTATCAGCAGCCAATAAACAGGCATGTAAATATCATGTCAAGGTAAGGCACTAGCAAAAATTATACCTTCCATATGTGATGAGCAGCAAATGCGTATATAAAACTTGGCAAATACAAAAACAGTATGGGAAGAACTTAGGAAATTATAAGCTCAAAGGGACAGTGAATTTTGCACTGTGCAGTTGAGACGGAAGTTGTATTCTTTAAAGAACACGAACTGTGAATCTACAGAAAATTATCTAGGGCTTATAAACAAAACTGTTTCCGATCTACTGAATATAGACATCCAAGTTGAATATAGGTATTTAGCAACGAATATTCTGTGCGGACTTTTCAAATGACTAGGATGCTGGTGTTACAGCTCTGTGCAATTTTCCATAGAATTATTTTGAGTGTGCTATAATTACAAGGTGTCTATTTACTGAAGGTGCTGGAATAGAAAGAAGATAAATATTCTGAAGTGTGTCTTACAGCTAATGTTGCTAGTAATAAGGACCGAAAAATGCAAAATTGCGGAACATGACAGAAGGAAAGAACAAACAAAGACAGAAGCAACATAATATAGCAGGTTCGTTTGTTACAGTAAAGTTGGTCACATATCCAGAAACTGTACTGAAAAGGGAACATTTAAAAAGGCACAAAAGAGTTAGTATGAGTGCTGCCTGTGGTACAGTTACATGGTATAGTGAATTCTGGTACAACTCGTCACACGTCTCCAAATGAAAATTATTCTTCAGTTGTTGATAAAAATATTGAAATCATAACCCTAGCTGTTCCCCAACAAACAGACGCTATTGGAAAAGGCACAGTAAGGGCTAAGTTAATTAACAACAAAAGTTTGGCTGTTAAATTCTTTCCGAAATGGGGGACATAGCAATAGGTATTTCTGGTGTAGAGAAACAGCTGAGAGAGCTAAATAAGAACAAGTCTGCTGGTCCGGATGGAATACCAGTTTGATTTTACAAAGACTATTCTGCGGCATTGGCCCCCTACTTAGCTTGCATTTATCGCAAATCTTTAATTCAGCGCAAAGTTCCTAGTGATTGGAAAAAAGTGCAGGTGACTCCTGTGTATAAGAAAGGAAAGAGAACTGACCCATACAGTTACAGGCCAATATTGTTGACATCAGTTTCATGTAGAATTTTGGAGCATATTCTCAGTTCGAATATAGTAAATTTCCTCGAAACGGAAAAGCTTCTTTCCATGAATCAGCACGGGTTTAGGAAACATCGTTCATGTGAAACTCAGCTTGCCCTTTTCTCACATGACATCTTGCGAGCCATGGACGAAGGGAAACAGGCGGATTGTGTTTTTCTCGACTTCAAAAAGGCGTTTGACGCGGTGCCACACTGCAGACTGCTAACGAAGATACGAGCTTATGAAATAGGTTCACAGATTTGTGACTGGCTGGAAGACTTCTTAAGTAATAGAACGCAGTACGTTGTTCTCGACAGCGAGTGTTCATCAGAGACGAGTGTATCGTCAGGTGTGCCCCAGGAGAGTGTGATAGGACCGCTATTATTTTCTATCTATATAAATAATCTGATGGACAGAGTAAGTTGTAGTATGTGGCAGTTTGCTGATGATGCTGTGGTGTATGGGAGGGTTTCGTCTGTAACTGACTGTAATAGCATACAGGATGACTTAGACAAAATTTCTAGTTGGAGATTGGCAGCTAGCTCTCAATGTGGAAAAATGTAAGGTGATGCGTATGAGTAGAAAAAACAATCCCATAATGTTCGAATACAGCATTAGTAGTGAGCTTCTTGATGCTGTCGCGTCGTTCAAATATCTAGGCATAACATTGCAGAGCGATATGAAATGGAACGAGCATGTAAGGACAGTTGTGAGTAAGGTGGACAGTGGACTTTGGTTTATTGGGAGAATTTTGGGAAGATGTACTTCACCTGTAAAGGAGACCGCGTATAAAACGCTTGTAAGACCACGTCTTGAGTATTGCTCAAGTGTTTCGGACCCGCAGCAGATCAGTTTAAAGGAAGACATAGAGGCGGTTCAGAGGCGAGCAGCTAGATTTGTTACCGGTAGGTTCGACTAATGCGCGAGGGGTCACGGAAATGCTCCGGCAACTCAGTTGGGGATCGCTAGAAGAAAGATGACATTCTTTTCGTGAATTTCTGTTGAGTAAATTTAGAGGGCTGGAATTTGAAGCTGAGTGTAGTACGATCTTGCTGCCGCCTACTTACATTTCGTGTAAAGATCACAAAGACAAGACAAGATAAGAGAAATTAGGGCTCGTACGGAGGCATATAGGCATTCTTTTTTCCTCATTCAATTTGGGAGTGGAAAGGAAATGCCTAGTAGTGGTACAGTATACCCTCCGCCAAGCACCTTACGGTGAATTGCGGAGTACGTATGTAGATGTAGATGTAATAACGTGCTGTTCGTGCCAGAGATAGACTACACAATCTTGTCTGTCAGTTAACTCACTGGAATCAACAAAAAGGTTATTTCAATAAAGAAGGCTGTAAGAATTATGACAAATTTCTAGGACTGATTATTAAAACTGAACAGAAAGCTTATTTGTATTACATAAATACGAAACTGTGTATGCATGACAGATCGATAAACATGTTGAAAAATGGTCAATGTAAAAAAATCACTTAACCTTACCTTTGGCATTGTCGGATGATCCATCTCGGTGAGCATACGATAAATGACATGATAAGCAAGGAAGCAAAAACAGATTTCCAAAAACTGTTTCAAAAGATTCGAAGGAATAGACAACCACTTTAGAACTCATTCATAGTGATCTTATGGGACCTAGTGACATTACAGTTTTTAAAGGCAGTAAATATTTTTCTTCTTAAAGCCTTTACGTATCCTACATTCAGAAAGTGTTGTTTTTTCAGGCAGTTGCGGAAAGAAGCTTACAACACTTTAATACTGTGGTTGCAAGTAGCAAAGGCAGGAAGCTGTGTGGAAATATCTTCACCTGATGAGCTTATTGAGCTACTGATAGGTGATGTGAAAATAAGTCATTCTTCAGTAACTCTTTCGGTATGTATTTCAATTATTATGTAATCAGTATTTGTTTTAACAATATTTTGAAAAGGATAGACTGCTAATTACCTCACAGATGTGACAATGAGTTAGACTGGCATAATTAAAAGGCTCCTTGACAATGAACTTTTTGGCTCAAAGATCCTACTTCAGAATCACACACACACACACACACACACACACACACACACACACACACATACAGAAAATGACTGTTATCTCTGGCCTCTGTTGAATCCTTCCTGGAATTTTCTTGTTAATATTTACTTTGATGATGTAACCAAAACTTTGTTATAGACAATAAAACATTTTAAAATTGACAATGTAGATATTAGTAAACTACATTTTTCTGATTACCAAGTAATTGAAGTGCAGAATGAAAATAACTTAAAAGAAGTTGTCTTTAAGTTCAGTAAATTAGCCAAAGAACATAATCTGAATAATTATCACAAAGACAAAAGCATTGGCCTTTTTAGGACACCAGTTCATGTGTGTTGAAATTGACAAGTAGATCATTGAACGAGTGAACACATTTCAGTATTTAGGCTGCAGTATTACCTATGGAATAAAGAATGAAATCCAGAAAAAGTCAGGCCTGTTTAATTTTTTCTGGGGAACTATATGAAGAACATTTGGGAGAAAGATCCACAAAGATACACTACAAAGGTTTTATTAAGTTATGACTATACCAGCACTGCTCTACGGTTGCAAAATCTGGACCCTTAAGAAGAGAGGAGAGAACCTAGAGAGATTAATTTTGTTAGATACATGGCTGGATAGTCTTTGATTGATGAAAAGTGAAATGATATCTGAGGTGAACTGAATCTGCAGAACATAATTACCACAGTCAAAAAATATCAGCTGATATGGAAAGGATGCCTAGACCATATGCAAGATAGAAGAAATTCTAGAGCTGTAAAGCAATATAAACCAAGAGGAAAAAGGTCTCTATGAAGACCAGAAGGCCCAATCCATAAAGATAATGACGAAAATGACCATTTTTGTTTCATTGTCAGTGGTTTTCATCATTCATGTTAGTGCATTGGAAATGTGACAATGTGGTTGATTCATCAGTTGACATGTCTGTTGCAGTACACTAATGAATAAAAGCACATCACTTAGGGCATTCCACACTTTCAAAGCTCTCTCATACCATATCTGGTAATTTTGTATTTATACTTGTGTATTACTTAACTGGAAACATAATTCCTAAATGCATATATTAAGGTATGGTATGTTGTAAGGTGTCAGGAAGTCCAGTGGGAGTATTAACATATTACTGTTGTTATTCTCAAAATACTTGAATATGTTTGTATTTCTCTGTGGTTATTAGATAATGTAGGGACAGTTGATATTGATCTATTGTTATCCGGTATATCTCACACTTTTTGAACATTGGAAGCATAAGTGTAATTTTTAGGCATTGAGGAAAATAGGTATCATTGAGAATTTTGATTACAAGTGGTAACAGTGGAACCCTAATTTCAGTAATTATAAATTTGGAATGTAGTTATTGAACCCATAGCTCTCTGTTCTGGACGTGTTCAGATTGTTTACTGAGTTAGTAATGTCTGTTACAGTATGTATTTATTGCCTGCAGGTGTTACCCAGAGAAGATATATCTTATAATTTCTGAAAATTTCTCTCAAAGGCTCTCGTAGTTACCATTCTTATTGCCTTGTTCTACAGTGTAAATAGCCAATCGGTTAGACACCTGCGTGTCCCATCCCATACTTCTCTACCATGCTGAAATTTGTGCATTTATCAATCTGAAATGTATTTGCCTTTAGGTTTCGAGGTTGAGACTTATGTTACTAAATACATATTTGAACTAACTTTCTTACAAAGGTGACCCACATGCTCCTTTCATGAAATATGATTAAAAATGGAGAAGACAAACACCAAGAATTTATAGAGGGTGTCTTGAAGAACTAATTCAGGATGGGACCCATGTTTGGAAATGCATACCTTAAGTGCAATGAAGAGTTTATTTTCCTTGCAATGAAACAAGTTGATTTTCCTAAATTACTGTACACAAATGCTGGAATGGTTTCTTTGAAATGGCATGGTTGATTTCCTCTCCATTCTTACCCAAAAATACAAGCTTGAACTCTATCTCTAAAGACTATCCCGTTGATGGGATGCTAAACCTTACACTCCCCTTCTTTCCTTTTACGAAACAAGTTCTTTTATTGCAAATGTAAATTACTCAACACTAACACTTAACTAACTAAAAGTAAACATGGTGTATAAAATGCATAATTGAAGACACCCTCAACAATCCCTTCAAGTTTGTCACAGTTTCTTTTTATACCCCACATACTGACAAAATTTGTAGATTTATATGGATTAAAATTGCTTAGGGGCTAAGCACAACACAATCCTGTAAAATTAGAAAAAAATACATGTGAAACTTGGAAAACTTTTTTCATGAGAATTGCTGGAGACCCTGAAGGGCATTTGGGTCTGATTTACATGGTTTTGCAGGATTAGGATAGTGAGGGTTATGTAATGTGAATGGGTGGCAGTCATTGTGGAATGAGGGATTGCATCCAGAGGTGGTCAGTACATTTCGGGGGGGGGGGGGGGGGGGATTCCATGAACTAGGCAACACATAGGTATAGTATGTGGGAATGAGTTCTGTCTATGGATTGGACAAAATTTTCTTTATTGGTGCAAATAGAAGGAACAATGATGCATGGACCATGATGGATAAAAAAAACTTGCTGAATAATGCAGAAATAGCCACAGGCAGACAAAATATCTACAAACATGTAAACTCATGCATAAATATGGAAGAATGTTTAGAAATACACAAAACCAAGATAGATAATGTAAAACTAGGCAAGAACATGTATATAAACAATGTGGAACAAAAAGATTATCTAGCTTGAATAATTTAAAGTCCAAGAACAGACCATTGGGCATGCCCAAGCTCATAAGAGTGATCAGTTTAAAGAAAGACATGGAAGCACTTCGGAGGCAGCTAGGTTTGTTACTGGTAGGTTCGACCAGTGTGCGAGTGTTATGGAAATACTCCGGGAACGCAATTGGGCATCGCTGGGGGAAAGATAGTGCTCTTTTTGTGTATTTCTGTTGAGGAAATTTAGAGAGCCAGAATTTGAAGCTGAGTGTAGTATGATCTTTCTGCCACCTAGTTACGTTTCGCATAATGATCACAAAGATTACAGAAATTAGGGCTCGTACGGAGTCATATAGGCATTCTTTTTTTCCTCATTCTGTTTGGGAGTGGAATAGGAAATGCCTAGTAGTGGTAACTTCAGTGGATGCTATGGACCTTACAGTAGATTGCAGAGTATGTATGTAGATGTAGATATGTCCATTCAGTCTTTCTGATTTTTATCTTGTGTTAGAATGAACAAACTTTGTTTCAGTTTTGAAGTGTTGCGACGGGGCGGAACATGCTTTTCCCTCTTTCTAGTGGAAAAAACGTTTTGTGGTCGTTTAGGGGATGACAATAAATGATTCCCGCTTTGGTGCTGTTCCGTCCACGTGCGCCTTAATACATTTTTCAATTAATAAACAAAAGTACATACCAATTATACACATTTATGGGCGTACAGGGCGAGTTGCGAAAAAATAATGTTCACCACACAGATGTTGTTTTAAATAAGTTTAATTTTTCTATGACACTGCACGTGTTTAAAGTTATAAAAATGTTTTTGTGACTCGAGCCCCCACGCAACTTCGCACTTTGACCCACACACCGGAATCGTTTAACTCAAAAGGCATATGAAAAAACGGTACTTCAGCCGCGAAAAGCTATCCCACGTTTTTATAGAAAATGCCGCGACGAGCAACCACGCTCCGCCGTCCTCGGCAGTCCACGCGACTCTGCCCTCCTCCACGCGACTCGGCTTCCGTTTTTCCAGCCCCGCGGAAAAACCCCTACGTCACAAACTTCCCGAAGCTTGTATTTCCCGCGCGCATTCGCGCGCACGCGATTTAAATGTGCCGATGTGTGTGGCTCTATAAAATACAAGTGTGCGGCATCAGCCTGGGGGCACTGTCATGTCATAATACCCCCACTTGCGACTTCCAAACATAGTGTAGGATGTCGCAAGTAGCACCAAAACATAACACAAATATACCCCTCAAACAAAAATAATAAAATACAATACAAAAAAATCTTACAACTAGAGACAAAAATTAAATTTTGTGAAATTGTACATATTTAAAGTTTGTATATGTGACACATATCAACAAGAACATACAATAAAAAAATCACTAATATTCATGGATATGCCCCATGTCTGTCTCATTATGCAATGAATACCATCGTTTTTAATATAAACTTCCCGTTGCACTGTTAAGTTTCACTTCCAACATCCCTTGTGTTGCACTTCAGTATATGGGCACTGGTCCTTACACTTCTGTCTTTTTCAGTTTGTAAGCTGGTGCAGCTCAGGCTACTGGCAATGATTTTAGCTCTCTTGTCCTCTCAGCTGGCATGAAAGCAATGAAAGGGAGAGAGAGAGAAAACAAAAAGGAATACAAATGATTTTTCTTTTGGCAAATATATATATTATACCAGGGATCCATCAGATTCACACCCCACCTCTCTGCTATCCAGATTTAGCACAATCAAAACAGAACTTCATACAGTTACACAGAAAAGTCGAAGTCATTGTTCTTTTATTTTATATCCCTCAGGCCGCTCCAATGAAAATAAACTCAAGATGTGGCATGGTTATTGTCATTTGTATGTGGATTTAGAGATTGTAATCTAAAACTGTAGCCAAATTCCCATCTCACAAAATGAACTTTTAAGAAAACTTTTTGTACTTCTGACAAACTATTCAATTCATTTAATTATCTTTCATATCAGAAAATATAGATTTTATTTTGTTTTTATAATCTTACATCCCTTCTGCAAATTTCGAGACTCTGACATGATACACACAGAATTTCCTACTTACACATAACATGATCCTTTGGATACACAATATCCCTAGACAAATATTTCTCTACCCCCAATGCACCAAAAAAAAAAATATATATATATATATATGTATATATATTTTTAACTTTGTGCATTTCCACATTATCACCTGTTCCAAACTACCATATTTAAAACTAATTGCACTGCCTAATCCTAATCTGGGACTAATTAGAAAAACAACATCCACAGGTCTAGTGTCAACATGTAAAACTCAAAATCTCCACTTCACACGTGTAATTTATAACGTAATGTACTCCTTTATGTACACATTTTCACCACATCTGAATTTTAAACCCTGTCCTTATTGCTTCACATAAATTAATCACAGATATATAATAAAGTTACAATAATAAAATTTACACAAATTCCTACCCTACTATATACACTGATCATTCTCTGAGACTGCTTTACCCCATACCTTTTCTCACAATACTAGGCTCATGTGGTTTTACCCTTACTGAATATTTAAATTTTGGTACTTTACCTGGCTTTTCGGAAAATACATACTTATTGTCTGTCAGTAAATAATACGGCTCCCCCTTTGCATGATCATAAATTCCCTTAGTATTGTTTACCTTCCTTCGTATCACTTCCTCGACCTCTGCCTCATCCATTGTACATTTGGCTATGTGCAGACATGCCACTAAATCCTTATCATTACTTACACTTCTAAATTTAACCCTTTTCATGCATCCTCCAGAATGTAGTTCCAGCACCTGATCCTTACAATCAATGCAAGCCCCATTTTTACATAGAAAATCATTGCCTAGCACAAGATTTAGACAGAGATTTCTTATTACCAGAAAAACGTGACTAAACGTTTTCCCTCCTATATTTACATCTAATACAACCTCCTTACTCACTGGCTTGCTGTAAGTTCCAGTTGCATTTTTTATTCTTACCCCTGTGACTGGAAATTCAACTGTTCCTGTGGTCCTAATCTGATTGTAAAAGTCTTCTGCAATGCCACTAATAGAGCTCCCAGTATCAATCAGTGCATTTTCACATACCCCTCCAACAGTGACATTTATGATTGGCTGCACATATTCAATCACATTTTTCTCTAATTCAGTCTCTGCTAACAGGTCGTCTTCTATCTCATGTATGCAGTACTTTACCATGTTGCATACCTGACTCTCACTACTAGGGCTATATGGTTCTATGTTATCATCACCTGCAAATACTTTTTCAAACACCTCTTTGAATTCTGGGTTCCTACCATTTAGCATTGCTATCTTTCTTGCAAAACCAAACTTGTCCTTTTCCCATACCTTTGGTTGTACATTCTTTCTATAAGTTAAAAATTGGATCCAATCACTAGCTGTATATTCACGCTCCTCTTTCTCCATCCACCTTGCATTCATTCCACCCTCTTTCATACCCTCATACTGTTCACTATTATAGATGACAAAAGTTTGTATGTCATCCCCTATTTCTTGTTCATCACTAGATCCCTCATTTACAGAGTCATGTTCACCAGTCATTTTACTACTTCCCAATGAGAATATGCTTTGTCCCCTCAATTCATCAAATTCTGGATCCCCTCCAAATATTTCTTTAAGAACATTGTAATATGTCTCATTTTTCCCACATTGCTCTCCTAATCTTTTTATATAGTCATATTTATGAATTGCCCAATCATCTGGTGCCCATTTCCTAATCCAATTGATCTTTTTCACCCAGCCTTTAAATTTACTCTTCTCACCCTGTTCCCAATTTTCATTAATTATAGCTGCTTGTACATTCTTATTTACATTTACATCATCAAACCACACATCATCAACATTGCTACCATTCACACATCCACTTGGCATACTCTTACATTCAATCACACACTTATGCTCCATATGCAAACCTGATTTATCTAATACAGAAGCCAAACCAATGCTGTTTTCTTCAACATCTCTCCCACTACTTACTCTTTCACTAAACAAATCTCCCACATTACAATCTTCACTTGGATTTTTATGATTTCTTCTCTTATTTGCATTTCTTTTACCATGCTGTGTAAACCATCCCCCAACCATTTCTTCATTGCCCAATATTGCATCCATATTACATATTCTTTCTTCCCTTTTTTCTCTATTCTGGTCATAGTTATTCCTATCTGATCCCCTGCTATCTGGCTTGTAATTATTTATCCTTCTCTCGGTCCTATTTCGTACCTTGTATCCCGTCCCAAATCGGACCCCATTTGGAACAAATTCTAGTTTTCCGAACATTGTCTGTGTTGTTCGTTTCTATTTTGTTCCCTTCTTCTTTCTCCATTTTCCTGTGTTAACCTTCGATCATCCCTGTTAGTTCTTCCCCATGAATCTCTCAGATTCCTATCATCACCATTCCATCTACCCCCATTATTTCTCCAATTTTCATTCACGTTCCTTTCTTGGTGGTGGTCATGCTGCTTATTTCCCCAATTTCTGGTATTCCTATTATGTTCCCTATGGTTAGCTATATGTTGAGGCTCCCCATGTCCAGGTTCATATGCCATTGCATGATCTAGTTTTTCTATAAAATCTAGAAATTTTTCAGTAGAGTCAGTAGGGCAGTGTATAAGTTGCAAATTTAAATTCTGTGGCAACCTCCGGCAAAGAGTGTATATTTCAGTAAGAGCTCCTAATGGTCTATCTAAGTGCACCAATTTCCTTAACTCTTCCTGACAGAATTCTTTCATAGTCTGTTTATCCCCCTTGTAAGCAACTCCATTTAAAAATTCATTTTGTAACCTGACTTGTTTAGCCTGGCTCCAGTACTTATCTAAAATTAGCTTTTCGAAAACTTCAAAGGAAACGAATTTCTCAGCACATTGGTTAGCCCACGTCTGTGCAGGACCTTCTAACATTCTTTTGATGTATTTTATTTTGCAATTATCAGTCATTCCAGGCAGGAATTGATCTTTGCATGCTGCAATAAAATCTACTACATGGTAGCTACTTTCCCCTGAAAAAGTTTTACAACTTGGTATCTGCATCTCAAACCAACCAGTATTTGCAGATGCAGAGCACAATTCTAAGTCAGCCATCCTACTATTCACCTTTTCTATACTACATTTATTTACAGCTACTACCTGTTCTATTTCCTTTCTTAAAACACTTTTTGTATTTTCCAAACTTGTCTTAGTTTCATCAACACAAGCCACAATCCTTTTGTTTATGTCAATTAAAGCCTGCCTAGTGTCCTCATTCCTGATTTCACAAATCTGTTTTCCTGATTCTATCCTGTCATTCAACTTAGTCTCAACAGCACCAATTCTGGCATTCAGATCCTTTTCTCTAACTTCAAATTTTAAGGTCAAATCTTCTAATCTTTTGTCAAAGTCCGAGATTATTTCATTTTTTAAAACACCCATTGAATTTTTTATTGAGTTTCCCATTTCAGCAATTGAATTCCCCATTTCAGATTTTATACTTATAATTGAGTTTCCCATTTCAGCAATTGAATTCCCCATTTCAGATTTTATACTTATAATTGAGTTTCCCATTTCAGGAATTGAATTCCCCATTTCAGATTTCATACTTATAATTGAATTTCCCATTTTTGTTTCCAGGCCCCCTACAGTATTTTTAAATTCGGTTATCATCCAACCCATCATTGCTTTCATTTCATCTGCCTTAGATTGCGTTGGGGCCTCAAACCCACTACCACTCTCTAAGGATTCACAATCACTTAAAACCCTATTAGTTTCGGTACTCATGGCTGGGGACAAGAGAACTGAAATCAACAAAATAAAAGCCTGCTGCGACACTTATCTCTTTGTCTGTGCTGCAACTCCACTGCGTAACTGCGTCGTGTTTCCGCGCTGTGCTGCCGATGCCGAAATCGCCGCTGTTGTGCGCCGTATCTGCCGCGTCCTGCCGCCGCACGGTGATGGTCTGGAATATACTGGCTGTTGCCACCGCGTCTCCCGGTTATGCTGTTGCTGCCTGCCGCACACTCGCTGCCGTGGGCCGCTGAAATTTTCTTCAACACGCGAGTCGGAATGTACTTCGCACTCGAAATGAACGAGCCGCGACGTATTTCTCGCTTCAAATGGGCGAAACCGGAACACACTATTTCACGAAATGGACGAGTCGGAACGTGTCTCAGTACACACTACACACTGTTTCGCGAAATGGACGAGCCCCCATATGCGACGGGGCGGAACATGCTTTTCCCTCTTTCTAGTGGAAAAAACGTTTTGTGGTCGTTTAGGGGATGACAATAAATGATTCCCGCTTTGGTGCTGTTCCGTCCACGTGCGCCTTAATACATTTTTCAATTAATAAACAAAAGTACATACCAATTATACGCATTTATGGGCGTACAGGGCGAGTTGCGAAAAAATAATGTTCACCACACAGATGTTGTTTTAAATAAGTTTAATTTTTCTATGACACTGCACGTGTTTAAAGTTATAAAAATGTTTTTGTGACTCGAGCCCCCACGCAACTTCGCACTTTGATCCACACACCGGAATCGTTTAACTCAAAAGGCATATGAAAAAACGGTACTTCAGCCGCGAAAAGCTATCCCACGTTTTTATAGAAAATGCCGCGACGAGCAACCACGCTCCGCCGTCCTCGGCAGTCCACGCGACTCTGCCCTCCTCCACGCGACTCGGCTTCCGTTTTTCCAGCCCCGCGGAAAAACCCCTACGTCACAAACTTCCCGAAGCTTGTATTTCCCGCGCGCATTCGCGCGCGCGCGATTTAAATGTGCCGATGTGTGTGGCTCTATAAAATACAAGTGTGCGGCATCAGCCTGGGGGCACTGTCATGTCATAGTGTGCCCTGCAAATTTCTTCCCATTTGAATTTAGAGTCTTATTTTATGGCTATATCTATGATTTAAGTTCTTTCTTTCTTTCTTGAATTTAAAGTCTCATTTTTTGGGTGTGGCTTAAAGTAGAGCGTGGCTTACAAGGAAACCTTCTGGTCTCAAAAATTGTGTGGTATGAAATTTCACAGTACAGTAGTATACCTTAAGGTGTCCATTCAAAGAAGTCATAAAGCTCACTATTCCAAGAAAAAGAGCTCTAAAAGTTTGAAGCACAGCACATATAACTGATAGACTTGCCAGAGAATACCGTGCTGGAGAATGGTCGAACAGCATATGTAGTTGTATGACATAACAGTACCCCCAAACCTGTGACACACTGCACTGCACTGCAAGTACTGACCATGCATATATATAAAAGTGTAACACTAATTATCATTTAAATAATTAAGTAGTATTTATTTATATGATGAGATAACTTTGAGGCTTGTATGATAAAAGGTACTTCAGTGTGCTTAGGAAATGAAATGTGTTAGAGTTTAAATCCCGTGCAGAATGGAGCAACTACAACGGGGAAAGGGGGGAGGGTAGCTAGCCACTGTCGCAACGCTACGCTCATGAAACTGCATGGCTATGGCTGGGTAATGTGATGTCGGGTGTCACGCGAAAGGATTTACCATCATTTACAATTTCTTCTTCTTTCTTTTTTTTTTCTTTCTTATTATTATTATTAAATAACGCAAATACCATTAAAGGCACAGGTCAGTATGTTATGGATAATGAAAGGTGGAAGCAAGCCGCTTTTGATGAAATGTTAACACCAATCACACGTTTTAAGCCATAATGTAATATACAATGTCCATGGTTGATAACTTAT
Source organism: Locusta migratoria (assembly GCA_026315105.1). Lineage (NCBI taxonomy): Eukaryota > Metazoa > Arthropoda > Insecta > Orthoptera > Acrididae > Locusta > Locusta migratoria. The sequence goes on along the minus strand of CM048745.1, from coordinate 581,278,238 downwards.
AACTTTCGTATTATTTGAGATACAGTGGTGAATGATGAATCAAATGATAGACCTCATCAAGACGCATCAGCAGATAGAGGTATTCACATAAACATAAATGTAAATAATTACCACAAAAGTGCCAACTTATTGATTCATCACCATAAAATTGTTTCCAACAAATTCGACAAAAGCATTACACATCAGCACAGAAGTTTTCATTCTTGGGTGTCATAACACACACATTCTAAACCTTGAAATGTTAACATTAATGTTTATAAAAAGTAAAGGTGGTTTGACTTAACAGGCGAAAAGGCACCGGTTTGTTGACGTGCACATAAATAAAAACACACACATACATACACAAAAACCTGAGCTTTCATAACCGTTGGTTGCTTTATTGGATAGGAGGAGGAAGGAAAGGGAAGAAGGAAAGGATGCTGATTTTAGGGGAGTGGGTAAGGAGTCATTCCAATCCTGGAAGCAGAAGGTATGAAGAATTTGGGATATGGTATTCTGCACCAACAAACCCACAAGGTCCCAAAGCTGTGTGTTCTGCACAGACTTGACTTTTTTTATATAGTATGACTCAAATGTCAGAAGGTATGAGACGTACAAAACAGAACCCCCCCCCCCCCCCCACACACACACACACAAGAAATAAGAAAAAGGATAGTCACTGACTAAAGTAATATATTAGAAAATTTTATGATTTTGAACATAGCTTGTCGAATCAGCAACTATACCAGCATAATTTACTGTGTACGGAAATGCAGCCCTACAAGTTGCTTTAAAGTCATTTTACTTTATCTAGCTCTCAAACACCACTATTTGCAAGTAAAACAACAACATGAGATGTTTACTTTGAGCTAAATGTGCTCATGTTGTGTAAAGTTAGTTATAAACATACTAGCTAGTTAAGAACTAGTGCTCTGAACAATAAAATGTATTGGCTGATCGCTAAGGGCTGCTGAAGTGTCTGCACTCAAAGTGGGATCAGACTGAAGTGGGGTGCATGGAGACAGTGAGAATAACAACTAAGAATAACAACACTGGGTTGTAAACTGTAACATATGCTGCTGGTGAAATCAAATAGTAGAAATCCAAAAAGAATGACAATAATATTTTGAAACAATAGGATGTTCCTCTTCACACTGCTATTGTGATGATTCACAGAAAGGACAAAAAGACTTGTCAGCAGTTCAAAATTTGACCCAAAGAGCCTTCTTTAGAAATACAACCACTTGAACACTGTCACCGGCTTTTCTGGTGAGATTGTGACCTCACTTTGGGAGTAGCAATTGGGATGTGGGTTGTTGTCTGGAATATTGTGCATGTTTTAGATAGGAAAAGAGCAGGCCACTAGGTGATGTATCAGTCAGGAGGCAGGGAGAGGGACAGGGAAGGGAGAAGGATTTGTGAGTACACTGGTGGAAGGCATATGTGCAGCTGGAGTGTGATGGGGGGGGGGGGGGGGGAGATGGGGAGTGTGCTAGGGAGGGTTGTGCCATCTGGATTCTTACTACCGACACCAGCATTTCTGAATTATGCAGGTGGGAACTCTCCCTAGAGTATATCCTACGTTTCTGTAACCCTCTGGCCATCAACCCTTTAAAGTCCCTGTTCTCCACCATTGCGCTCCTTCCACCCAATCCCCATTCCTCACAGCCCAAATGACATGGCACCTAACAACCTGCCCTCTGTGTGTGTGTGTGTGTGGGGGGGGGGGGGGGGTGTATTGTGGGTAGAAATCTAAACTTTTCAAAATATTGTTGTCATCCCTTCCTAGACTTTACTTTGATTTCAACAGTCATCTTAATAATCATCTATGTGATATCCTTATTCATTTCTAAGAACTATAGCTACTTGCCTGTTCATTACGCACTTATAATTCAGTGAAATTTTGTTGGAACTTAAATGCTATCCCACACTTGCTGCTGATCATATAATGAAACAGAAATTCTAATATAGTCTCTGTGGTGTGTTGTTGGTTGGTTTGAGGTTTGATGAATATTGGTTAATTTATCTATTATATGTCATGAAACTCACTGGTTCTTAATGGTATAAACAAATCATTGTGTACATGTTGTACCTAATGTTGTGCGACTGAAGCACATGTTCCACATTGTTACAGACAGCAAAAGCCAGAGGTCGTCATTTAACTAAACAACAGCGTAAACAATTGAAGTTGGGACAAGATAGTTCAGTGACCACATCAGAACTTTCTTGGTCACGTACAAAGTTATATGATGAAACTGCCAATCATGACACATGTACTGCAGCATTGAGAACATTACAGTGGATTTTACAGACGGCTGGACCATTTCTTAAACCAACACTACATAAGGTGAGCAAAGACCTATATCACTGAAATATTAAATTCTGGAACATCTTGAACTTGTAAAAGAAATGTCTCAAAAGACCATTCATTATTTTCAGGGAAAAGAAGAGAGAGAGAGAGAGAGAGAGAGAGAGAGAGAGAGAGAGAGAGAGAGAGAGAGAGAAGAAAAATTTTTATTTATTTATTACTAGCTGAAAACTGGCTTTTCATTTCCTCTCTCTGCCTATTTCCATCTTCTCCTTTCTCTGCTAATCACATCCTTGTCTGTCAAACTATTCTCCACCTTCTCAGTCCATTGCCCATGAAAAATTATATGACACTATTAACTTTCATGGTGATCAGCGAAGTGGTGTCTAAGTTTTATTGCAAGGTACCCTCTGCCATGCACCATATGAAATCTTAGACAGATGGTCACGTTCCTCATGTATTGAAGGTTAAGTGAGCAAAATTTCATTAAGATTGGAATAAAAGTGTAGATTTTGTTGAAGTTTGTAGTTAAAGTATCCTCTACCATGCCCCAGATAAAATTTTACTAGAAATTACTTTCATCTTGATTTGAAGACGAAGTGTATAAAGCCTCTCCATTCCATTGCTAAGCTGCATCTTATTTCAACCATTTAGTATGTACATGCTCTGTAAGGCCGTGCTGTATCAATCCCCACTATCGCCATACAACCTACCTGTCCCCCCTTTCTCTTCCCTCTCCTCTCCTCCTATCCCCTCACTATAGATTGTGATTCACAGTGTGGCAGCTGGAATGACAGTTGTGTAGCTGTGAAGTGTAGCTGTGTGACTGCTTTCATTTCTATCTAAGGCTAATGGTTGACAGCTTAAGTGTTGTATGTGAGTGTCCTTTTTTATGTGCCTGTCACAGTTCATCGTACGAGTTTGCAGTGAATTGTAAACTATCATTATTGTATTGTTGAAATCCAACCATGGCTTCCTGTAGCCATTCTGAATTTTATGTCTTCTTTACTTTTAGCCTTCAGAAGTTATTTTGCTACCCAAATAACAAAACTGATCTACTACTTTTATTGTCTTGTTATCTAATTTAATTCCTTCAGAGTCACCTGGTTTTCTGACAACATTACCCTTGTTTTACTCTTTTTAATGTTCATCTTATACCCTCCGTTTGCTCTTCCAGGTCCTTTACTGTCTCTGACAGAATTACTATCTTATCACCAAACTGCAATGTTTTTAGTTCTTCTCCCTGAACTTTAATTCCTTTTCAAAATTTCTCTTTACATTCCTTCACAGCTTGCTCAATGTACAGATGGAACAACATCGGGAAAATGCTATAACCCTGTCTTTGTTCCTTCTCAACCACTGCGACCTTTTCATTCCCTTCAACTGTAATAACGCCACTTCTCTGCTCCCTGTATTTTACCCACGCTATTTTCAGAATTTGAAAGAGTGTATTACAGTCAACATCGTCAAAATCTTCCTCCAGGTCTACAAATGCTAAAAAAGTAGGTTTCCCTTTCATTGACCTATCTTGTAAGATAAGTCGTAATGTATGGCCTCACATGTTCCTACAGTTCTCCTAAATCCAAACTGATCTTCCCCAAGGTTGGACTCCACCAGTTTTTCCATTCATCTGTAAATAATTTGTGTTAGTATTTTGCTACCATGACTTATTAAACTAATAGTTCTGTAATTTTCACATTTGTCTGTTCTTGCTTTCTTAGGAATTGGAATTACTACAGTATATTATTCTTGAAGTTGTGGGGTATTTCTGCTGTCTCATACATCTTGCATACCAGGTTGTACACATTCTTCTTGAGTGGCTCTCCTAATGATACCAGCAGTTCATGTGGAATACATCTACACCAGGGGCATTGTTTCTACTCAGATCTTGTAGAGCTGTGTCAAATTCTTCTTGCAGTATTGTGAATGTCTGAAAATATTTTTAGAATTAGGATGTAATTTCGAATGCATATTTCCAACATTTTGTGAAAGTAAAAGCTTTAATGAAATAAATACAGTAGGCAGTATTTATATGATCAGCATAATTACATATTATTATAATAAACAAAACACTTATGTAAAGGTATTAAAGTTGAAAATTTTATACTCGTTTTAATTTCACAGTATGGAATGTACCAGGAGCTATTTGTTCACAACACAAACACTGTGTGGTGATTCTAAGATTACAATTTTCTAAACCTGAATGTAGGTGGGACTTTGTTAGTTTTATAATTGGGGTGGAGGGGGGGGGGGGTTAAAATTCTGATGGTATATTTAGTGGTATATGTACACATTGTCTGCAAAATGTCACGAATAAAGTTAGTAGTAAATACATAATAAATCGAAAACTTGTGTCTGAGGGGTCAATTTTTCATTAATCAAAATTCTTTATGACCTCTTATTTCGTGATATATGTTTCATAGTGTGGGCTGAAACTGAAGAAACTACAAAAAGGTAGGAAAATATGGAGATGGGACCTGGATAAATTGAAGGAACCTGAAGTTCTTAAGAATTTCAGAGGGAGCTTTAGGCAACAATTGACAGAAACGGGGGAAAATAAAACAGTAGAGGAGGAATGGGTACAATTGAGAGATGAAATAGTGAAGGTAGCAGAGGAAAAAATAGGTAGGAAGGCAAGACCTACAAAAAATCTTTGGATATCACAGGAGATACTAAATTTAATCAATGAAAGGAGAAAATATAAAAATGCAGTAAATGAAACAGGCAAAATGGAGTACAGACGACTAAGAAATGAGATTGACAGGAAGTGCAAAATGGCTAAGCAGGAGTGGTTAGAAGGCAAATGCAAAGATGTAGAAGAATTTATAAATAGGGGAAAAATAGATACAGCCTACAGGAAAATAAAAGAAACATTTGGAGATAAGAAAAACAGCTTTATGAATATCAAGGACACTGATGGAAAACCAGTTCTCACCAAAGAAGGGAAAGCTGAAAGGTGGAAAGAGTATATAGAGGGGCTCTACAAAGGAAATGAACTTCGAGACAATATTGTAGGAAGGGAAGAGGATGTAGATGAAGATGAAATAGGAGATACTGTACTGAGAGAAGAATTTGACAGAGCCCTGAAAGACCTAAGTCGAAACAAGGCCCCTGGAGTAGATGATATTCCCTCAGAGCTACTGAAGTCTCTGGGAGAACCAGCCATGACAAACCTGTTTCACCTGGTGTGTAAGATGTATGAGACAGGCGAAGTACCCTCAGCCTTTAAGAAAAAATGTAATAATCCCCATTTCAAAGAAAGCAGGTGCAGACAGGTGTGAAAACTACAGAACCATCAGTTTAATGAGTCATGGTTGCAAAATATTAACACGAATTATATACAGAAGGATGGAAAAGCTGGTAGAAGCCAACCTCGGTGAAGATCAGTTTGGGTTCAGGAGAAATGTAGGAACACGGGAGGCAATACTCACTTTACGGCTTATCCTAGAAGATAGATTAAGAAAAGGCAAACCTACATTTCTAGCTTTTGTAGATTTGGAGAAGGCTTTTGACAATGTTGATTGGAATAAACTCTTTCAAGTTCTGAAGCAAACAGGAGTAAAATATAGGGAACGTAAGGTTATTTACAACTTGTACAAAAACCAGACAGCGGTTGTCAGAGTTGAAGGGCATGAAAGGGATGCAGTGGTTGGAAATGGAGTAAGACAGGGTTGTAGTCTTTCTCCATTGTTATTCAATTTGTACATTGAGCAAGCTATAAAGGAAAGCAAGGAGAAATTTGGAGAAGGAATTAAAGTTCAGGGTGAAGAATTAAAAACATTGCGTTTTGCCGACGACATAGTAATTTTGTCAGATACAGCAAAGGACCTGGAAGAGCAATTGAACGGAATGGACAGTGTGCTGAAAGGTGCATATAAGATCAACATTAACAAGAGCAAAACTAGGATAATGGAGAGCAGTGTAAGAAAATCAGGTGATGCTGAAGGAATTAGATTGGGAAACGAAGCAATAAAGGAGGTAGATGAGTTTTGTTACTTGAGCAGTAAAATAACAAATGATAGTCACAGTACAGAGGATATAAAATGTAGAATGGCAATGGGTAGAAAAGCGTTCTTGAAAAAGAGAAATTTGTTAACATCGAATATTGATTTAAGCCTAAGGAAGTCCTTTCTGAAAGCATTTGTATGGAGTGTTGCGTTGTATGGGAGTGAGACATGGACGATAAACAGTGCGGACAGGAAGAGGAATGAGGCTTTTGAAATATGGTGCTACAGAAGAATGCTGAAGATTAGGTGGGTGGATCGCGTAACTAATGAGGAAGTACTGAACAGAATTGGGGAGAAAAGAAATTTCTGGCATACCTTGACTAAAAGAAGGGATAGATTGGTAGGACACATTCTTAGACATCAAGGAATGGTGAATTTAGCGCTGGAGGGAAGTGTGTGGGGTAAAAATCGCAGAGGAAGACCAAGAGATGGGTACAGTAAGCAGATTCAGACAGATGTAGGTTGCCGTTCTTATGTGGAGATGAAAAGGCTTGCTCAGGATAGGGTATTGTGGAGAGCTGCATCAAACCAGTCTGCAGACTGAAGACAACAACAACAACAACAACAACAGTGTGATATAATTTTGGAAGTACCTCATGTATGTATTCAGTCTGTAAAATGCCATACGAATACTAGTAGTAGTAGTAGTAGTAGTAGTATAGAAGAAATGTAACGTTGTGTCGAATGCCATTGTTTACACCATTAACTGTGGAAAAGAAGTAAGTGATGAAATTGTTTTCCATCATTTTTTTAGGGTTGTTAGTGAGAGAAGGTTTTATACATTCTCAAATAGTGGATGAATAAAGTCTCATTATTCATGCTTCACACAGTGGGGCAGTTTGCCTTGTTTATGGGGTCATATCTCCTGTATTGTGTGTTTACCCCACAACAATTATTCCCTGCTGCTAAAGAATGTAGTATTTTTTCTTGTAATCGGTACATTTGAGATGATGCGGAGCACTGCCGAGCCAAGTGGCAGTCATTGTTTGACATTATGTCTCCTGAACTAATTGTTGCAGGTGATTCTCCCCCAAGCAATTGTTGTCTGACAGTAAGGAATATGTGTGTGTGTACTAAGTTTGGTTGAAATCCAAAAAGTAAGTTTGGAGGAGTTGTAGAAATATCTCTCTCTCTCTCTCTCTCTCTCATAATAAGCGTAGATTTATTTGGCAGCTTCAGTTGAGTCACCGCAACTGTGTGCATGCACACTGGTTGCATATAACATACTTCAAAGTTAGAAATATAATTTCCACTTCTATTGTTACAGATGTTACAAGAGGAATTGCTGAAAATTCTGCTGAAAATTGGACGTGGTGAGATTTATGCTCCATATAGTGATTGGAAATGTCGTTTGGAGCTTTATCAGTTACTTCACGCGCTAGTTATGTGGCCACATTGTTCTTGGCCACCACCATTGCAGTTCATATTGCAGCTTATGCGTGTTGGTCTATCAGATCCTTGTGTGAAGGTATGTACATTTTTAATAGAAAAATTTGTTTAGTGAATGATGCTATTAACTAAAATACCTTTTTCTCAATACAAAATTATGAGTTAGCTGACTCATGGGCAGTCAAAAAGAGCAGTAGTTGAAGTATGAACACCTACAGCATTCGAAGAATAATTTTTTCTTGTCTGGCTTACAGTTTCGTAGGAAATGTAATGAAATGGTGATGCTAATGCAGTAATATAGATATTTTGTGGTTTTACAGTAGCCACACAACTTTATCAGTGTCTATCACTATCACCACAATTGTTTTTGCTGCTGCAGTTAATTTTGAACAATGCATGGATTGCATGAATGTTATCTAAAAAGTTACCTGTGAATGTGTGATGCATGTTTCAAACTAACTAAAGAATTTCCAGGAGTTGTATAACTTTATCTGTTTGCAAGCTTCTTGTACCCCTTTTACTTATCACATTCCAGATGTTTACTCTTTCTTTTTCAGAATTGTGTCCCCAAAATTAAGATGTGTGGCCTACACTAATATGATACAATCCTTCCTATATATATTATAAATGCGAAAGTTTGTATGTTTGTTACCGCATCACGCTGAAACTACAGCACTGATTTAGATGAAAGTTCATATAGAGATTTCTTATGTCTTGGATTAGGACATAGGCTACTTTTCAAAATGTTTATTACAAGTTATTTATTTGAAATATATCCATAGAAATACATAACGGTTGTAAGAAGCTTCTAATACAACAGCAGAAGTGCTCTGTAGTGTATGTCATGTTTAGACGCGATGGTTAACGCGTCATGTTATAATTAACCGTATTTTGGGCAATGGTTCATGTCCTGCTATAGTGAAATTTTTTTTCTTTGTTATTTTTATCTTTTTTACTTTCGAATATACAAAAAGATTCTGGGATACTGCCAAAACGGCTTAACTGATATATAATTACATACACAAGAAATCTGAATGTTGGTGTTTATGCCGCATTCATTTTCATTTGTTGTAACAAATGAAATAAGTATGTATATAAATTGAAAAAAAATATGCTTTAAGTACCATGGCAAGAAAAAACATTGACTTTTTTGTAGAATGGGCTCTAGATACCAAGCCCTATTTTGTGTACAAAGCGAGAACTGACACGTATAAATAGCGTACGTAAACTGCAACGAAAGTAGTAGCAAATGCACTCAACAGATGGCAGGCGGTACACTGCAGTTAACATATGAAACGTTTTGTGTTCCGGCCAACTGCAACGATATATATTAATGTGAATGTCTGTTCGGTGCACGCTTATCAGGGCCGAATGACAAGACGCAGAGACTTAAATATTTGTGCCGTTACTAATTTATACCTGATGAAGGTTTTAGGCACGGTTTCATAGCCATCTGATAGATATTTAGCAATTTGAAGAATATAACTTGAAGTGCGGAACAATAATTACTCTTTGAAAATTATATTTACTCTTTGAAAATGGTTTTATTGGTTGCATTGTTGCTTGAGGGTTGATAATGATAAAAGGATGGAGTTTATTGGGATGGAAAGTTATCGGTGCATATAAAATGCTACGTGTGTGTGTGTTAATATTTCGCTCTGCAGCGAAAACTACACAACGTAAACGAATGGTCTGTGTGTAATTGTTGTCCGAAGTCTTCCGTTGTATACCATAGCAGTTCCATGCCGATAGCTATAAGGGGGTGGAAGATATGGTGGTTGAAAGTCGTCAAATTATAAAAAAAATCGGACTGAATGCCAGCGATGACGTTTGCGACTCTACAGCAAGAAGGTTACATACAGCAAAACGTGATGCCACAGACCATATATTTGGTCTATGTGTGCTACAATATCTTCAGCTCTTTCTCTGTTAGGATAAGCATACGAATAAGGAAATATAAGATTAAATAAATAAAGCAGTAAAAAAGAAATTTCTTTTAATACGCCTCTTTAAAAAATGGATTTAAAGTTTCGCGCATTACATCAAGTGATCGATCTGTGATATTATTAAAATCATTATTGTTGAATTTCGTGATGGGATTCTTCGAAATGAGTGCATTTTTACCTATGATTGGATCTACACTACTTACGCTCCTGATAAATAGATAATCAACCAACACGCGAGCGGAGCCACGGGTTTAAGCTAGTTATCAATAAATCCATATCATCCCAATATCCAAACAAGACATAGTCATCTACAAGAAGTCATTGTTGTGATTAGTATGTCATAAACACATGACTCTTGGTTATATATACCCCTTTATTGAACTCCTCTTCTTCTTTACGGTAAGGCAGATACAGGGCAGCTCTGCGCGCTTGTATTTAAATCACCGCCGCCTGGACGACAGTGCACCGCAGGCATTTGCGCGCATCTCTTTGTGGAAACAATGAGACCGCTGGCCAACATTGGGGTACACATTAAAACAAAATGTGTGCTTTCATTCAAGTATATTCATATCAGTCCACATTCGCCAAGAATCCTCTGCTATATCACTAGAAGCATGTGCATTGTTGCTGTTTTCTTAGTCATTGTCACTTGAATTGAAATAAATCACTATCATTATTATCAAATCATTTTCACTTAGAGATTCCTCTAAAAGCTCTAAAATCTCTTCCTCAGAAAGGACTGTACGCGAAGACCTATCCATTTTGAGCCAGTGGACTAAACATAATGATTACAGCTGCAACTGTTCGACACAGAGTTAACACTAGTTCTCCTAGATGGCAGCACTATGCAGCAATAATGCCTAGTAGACTCAGAGTATGTCTGAGAGCTTGGAAAAGTTGTCTGAACAAGGCTCGACATCAGAGCGGAAAACAAATTTCGCGATGTCGAGCGGCACTCTACGTTGAAGTGGAAAGGGTTAATATTTTCTAATGACCTCTTTTTCATTCAAGTTCTTGCTAAAGTTATTCAGCAGATACTGTCGTACTAGTTTCACTTTCAGATAGTATTTTTCCAAAAACTCTACTGTCATCAGGTTTTTGTTTATTATTAGCACGATGAGTTTTCAGATTTGTAAATGCACTTATCTTGTTTTATAATGTAGGTTCATGTGTAAATGCGTAAATTAATTTCATATTAACTGTTGCAGGTTGCAAGTTTCTGTAGCCAGTCACTGAACAGCTTGGTCAAACTGGTTCATCCTGTCAGCAAACCACTTCATTTCCCACCATCTGGTGATGATATGCAGGAACTGATTCAATTAGAAAATAGTCATAGGAATAAAATATTTTTTAGCGAAGACATGGATACTGACAAATCCCACATTAGTCCCGAAGAAGACATTGGGCTTCTTCAAGCTTCTAGTAGTCCCGAGCATGTACTTAACACTTCAAAGAATCATATTCATGAAAAAAATATGAGTAATGCTGAGCATAACACTGAGATAAAAAATTTAGAGACAGAGACAATGCAGGAGAGAAATGTTGGTGTGTCTAGCAGTAACAGTGCATTTCTTTCAAATCATATTACTACGTGCCAGGATAGGTCATTAAACAGTGATGGAAGCAATGACAGTGCAATGGATTTTGAGACAGATAACAGTACAAGTATCAAACAGTCCCAAAACATTGTAACAGATAAAAAATTTTGTGAACAAAGTGACAGTGAATTAGAAAATCAGAATAATGACAACATTGCACATCATCCAAAATTAATTACTTCAAAGGATGAATTACAAGACAAATCTGTTGAAATACATGAATCGACCACAATTTCAAATTCACATACTGTTGCCATTAATGAAACCAAAGAAACATATGAGACAGTTGAAAGTAATTATTTACCTGAAAAATTGGAAGTTAAAGGGGCAGGAGATGAAGAGGCGGCTGGGGATGAGGAGGAGAAAAAAGAAGAGGATAATTGTGGAGATAGAAAAGAAACTGGATATAAAACAGAAGAAGAAGAAGAAGAAGAAGAAGAAGAAGCTGATGATGATGACGATGATGATAGTGCAATTAATGCAAAGGAATCTTATCTTAGAAAGCAGGAGAACCTAAAAAATTCTGACAAGACTGTAGCGAAACCAGTTACATGTAAGGCACCTGCATTAAATAATTACAGTATCAGTTATTTATACGATCAGAGCAGTGATAGTCATGACAGTGACATCGAAACTGACATTGTTACATGCTCTGTGCCTCTTGAAAGTAACGAGGTAGGTCAAGAAAAATTAGAAGAAGTTAATTCATTGGCAGATGTACATACTGTAAAAACAAGAACTCATGAACACAGTCAAAAAGGTACAGAAAACGAAAATTACAATGAAAATAAAGATATTTGCATTGAAATACAAGCAGTCAGTCCATCTCAGAAATTGATAAATGATGGGTGTAAGGAGAAACAAAGTGGTGAAAATCTCTTGGACAGCACAGTTAATAATGCAGATGATTCAGAGCACAAAGTTTTGCCAGTCGACCTCTGTAGAGCAGTTGACAGTGAAGACAGAGAAGTTGATGTTACAACTATCCCTGGAATACCAGAAGAAACTGAAAAAGAAGTAGCAGAAAACTCTCATAAAATAGAAGTGCCAAGTGCATTAGATGAGGGAACTGTGGAACATAAAGACATTAATGGTGAAATTCAGAGTGAATGTTGTATTAACAAAGTAGTAGTTTCACCTACGGAGATAGAAAAAATGAAAGAAACTACTGCTGTTCCAGAAGAGAGAGGTATTCTCACAGGAATTCACGGGGGTAATGATGAAATTTCTGTTTCAGAAGTTCAAGAAGCTCAGTGTGTTAGTGGTCCAATAGATGATAAGTTCATGGAACACAGTGGCAATAGAAAGCCAGAATTAGTAGATGTAACTGACAGTGCAGAACAAGACAAAGAGAGAGATTTTAAGACTGAATTGAGTTTAGAGAGTCCAAGGAAAGAATTCCAATTACAGGATAAAGATCAGGATCCCAGCAGTGAGCAAACAATAGAAACACACACTAGCCTTTCACCTAATGGACAAGATTCAGTGCCTCAAGTACATTGTCATTCAGTAGAAAAGGAAGAAAATGAAGAGTGCATGAACTCAGTTGCAACAGGTATGTTTACACAGGCAGAAGAAATAGATAACGGGAATTTAACTGAACCTCTTACAAAGAAACGTAAGCTAGATTCTTCTTTACTTGAAACAGAAACTGAAAGCACTTGTCAACAGCAGCAAAAAGATGATATTTAAATATTTTGATTATGTTCAAAACAGACTGAATCTTTTTATTCAGTTTGCTTGTATGGGACAATTATGTATATAAACTTTTGTAATAAATATTATTATAATGTAAATCTGCTCATGTAATAAATATTTGTTTTGTTCTGATAATTACAAATTGTGTTTCATAATGAAATTAAGTTAAGTCCTTTTTTGGTCAGTTTGTAAGAGCAGGCAACATGGCTCATTTACCTCAAAAAATCAGGGAATCATTGATCATTGTGCTGTTGATGCTGGTGCCACAGACTTCCATTGAAATATTGTTTTAAGTGAAGCAAGTGTATTGTTAATTGTGTTTCTTAAAGTTATGCTTCTCCAAGATAAGTTCGTTTTTCGCGTGGTTGGCTGTCAGGAATTGTCTTGTTGCTTCTAATATAACTGTTCAGAGGTGAGGAGAAGGCAGAGTCTTCTGTTTGTTGCAATGCTGGCAAACACGTTTGATGAGAGAAAGAGCCATATTCCAAGCAGAAGTTAAAAACACACACACACACACACACACACACAATCACAATCTCTAAGGTCACTTGCTAAGTGCACTCACAGACTATATAAAAGACCTTGGGAAGAAATTTAACATACTTAGTAACAACAAACTGTTTTTGATGAGATGACTCGTCTGTTCACAATTGTAACAGGTCACAAGGAAAATGTTAATAGTAGTTTGAGAAGTGTTACTTTCAAAGTAAATGACTATTTTATGCAAGATGAATTACAGTATAGTCCATAAGATGAGTCATTGGTACTGACAGTTCAGGTGGCAATGTTGTCGGACTTGGCCTACTGCGTGCCCTGCCCCGCCGCTACTATATGCATTCTGTAGCAGCACAAACAAGAACTTCTGTAAGAAGAAAGTCTTATTTCAAATAGTGAGTTTATTTCAGTTAAAAATAATTCGTGTGGCTCATTGGCCTGCTGCAAGTCTTTCTAATGGACACCGCTTCGGCGACTTGCGTGTCCCTAACCCACCCCAGTTATCCAACCAGGGAAAGGGGACCTACAGCTTAATGTGGAATCTGAACCATGTGTTGTTTCTGGCAACTCCTCACATCCTTGAGAGGTGAAGGTTGGGTTAAAACACATACTGAAAAATTCTGAGGTCCAACCGGATTTCGAACCCGCGACTCTTCAGTTTACAGTTGAAAGCTTTACCCCAAAACCACCGGACCCAACATTTACAGTTAATACATATAATATATAAATTAGAAAAATTGGAAAGAGCCATTTAATTTGTAATATTCTGTAATATCACATTAGTTATTGGTATTCTTCATGATAGAAATGAAAACTATTTTCGCAAATCGGCTTACACTCGCTACTGTGAATTCATTGTTAAATATATGCATTATTAATTAGTTCTACATTGAATTGCAGAGATGCCAACCATTATGAATCAATTGTAATAATTATTAATTTCCTCCAATAATAATGACATTACGAATGACATGGCTAAAATTACGATTTTTTTTTTCGAATATCTAAACTCACTGATGCTTCTTCTGGTGCCTCACAGTAATTCCCCTGTGGGAAGAGTTTAGTTTAGTGAGGAAGAATAAGACCGACTTCACAGCTAATATGAACACAGAACTGTTAAGTGTTCTGTTAGTGTAGAAGATGCATATGACGTCACACCCAAAGCATGTTACCAATGTACTTCCTGTGAACAGGAACTGCTAACTGCTAAGAGGGCAACTAAAGTATTCAATTCAAAAAATGAACCTCCTACTTCACTTATGTAGTGCCAATCAGAGATAAGAAATTAGTGCTATCATGAACAAGGGTCTGTTAAGTGCTCTGTTAGTGCAGAAGATATATCATAACAAAACAATAAGCATGTTATCAGTGTACTTTCAGCAATCAGGAGCAATTTATTGGCAACTGGAGTTTTCAATTAAAAAAATGATTCTTGAACTTATTCCTCACAAATGTAGTGCAGATCTGAGATCAGAATTTAGTGCTAATATAAAACAGATATGTTAGTGCAGAAGATGCATATGATGTAAAAACAAATCACATGTTACCAGTGCGAACAGGAGCAGCTAATGGGGCAACTCAAAAAAATGTTTGTACTTCAACAATTGTAGTGCAAATCTGAGATGATGTCAATATGCAGGTAAGAAAAAGAGGCTCTGTACGTATCAGTTTTTGTAATATTGCATTTGTTTTAATAAGTGTTAGATTTTCTGTAATGTCTTATTTAGCGATGCCGATACATAAAAATCCCTCCTCCCCCCATCCAAAGCTGTCACTTGCTTCTTCCTGTACCACTTTTTTCCCGGTATGGGAAGTCTTGCTATGCCACTTTCATCACAGTCAACACTATACTGTTCTTTCCCTATAGTTTGCAGGGTTCCCAGCAAGATAAGTTCCAATGACCGTGTTATTACAAATCGTACTCTCCTCTCAGGACACAGCACCCAAATTATGTGTTGTTTGATTTACCAAACATCACTCCTCATCCAATTTAGTAGATTTGTTAAATCTACTCGTACCTGCTCACATTTTCCCCCTTCTTTTCTGAAGTGGTACCTTACCGAACACACAAATTTGCAAGTTTGGCTGTTAAGCACACATTTCTTTCTCCTTTTCTTTTCACATCTTGGGCTGGCAATACAGGTTACACTGGACATTGTTAATTACACAGCAGTAAATGATCACCACAAAAAGTAAAGCTAAATGAACTACGAACTTCTGCTTAGCAAAGGACATAACAGCACTGGTTGCAAGCGGGACACTCACTGATACATTTCAGACGTGCATGCGTCTGGCTTAATGAGAGGCAACAAGAGTCATTCTACCTCCAACTCAGATTTGGCATTGGCTGGCTACCTGCGGTCACAAGGCAACGGAACGACGCTACCGAGCTATCAGTACCAAACACTTGTCTTCCGGACTATAATGGTATGTGTTATGAATTTCTTAATCACAAACCATTTGACTCCCATTCAACATTTAATTTTGTGTCCCAGCCTCGTCGCCGCTTTTGTGTCTCGTTTCCGTCGTAGGTGTCGGTGGCCGAGTAGAAAGACCGACACAGGAATAAAGGATGCACGATTGTGCAGGTAGGAGGTGACCAGCCAGTGGGACAGCAGAAACTAGAAACACTAGAGTAAATTAGAACGAGATATATATTGCACAGAATTTATACAATACTTAACTTTTACATAGCTCAGTACTGCAGGATGCTGATACTTAGTTGAGATAGAGGCCTGCCTAGTGCCTATCCAATAGCCAAGTTTTCACTGGTGCCTATCTGATTCCGAAGTGTTAACTGGTTCCTATCTCAGTCCCAAGTGAAGGATGTTGTTCAGTGGTGGCCACGAGCGGAGTTGTAGCAGAGTGCGCTCGTGGCTGACGTCGTGAGAACGCCGCGCCGTACGTGCATGATGGCACGCGGCATAAGTACATGGCGTGCACTTTGTACTTGTGCGACACCACACCCCTCCCCCCCCAAAGAGCCACGCTGTTGTGGCGTAGGGCTGAGGGCCATGGCGACGGCACTGGGAGGAGGGCCTGGGCGTGGGCGTTACTGTTGGGATGGGCATCGTAGCAGAGGCTGGGATCGAGATGCCATCCGCGCCCCGGCATCCACCTTGCGATCCCCCGGGAAACCCACCAAAACCTGGGGAAGGGTGCACGCCTCCGCCCAGAGGGAGCAGGTCATCTTCTGAGGTGCGTGACCCAGGCGGCGGGGGCACGCACGGTCCTGGAGCTCCTCTCGTTGACGCTGGCAGCTGAGGCGGCGACAGCGGCGGAGTCGTGTCGATGTCCATCGAGATGATCTCATAGTCCGGGGACGCTGGACCCATCGGCGAACAATGTGGCTGTGCTCCCTGGCGGTGTACCGAGTCTGGAATCAAGAAACCGGAGACAGGATCGCGCAGCCTGTGCAGGCGCAATTGGTTTGCGTGGCGCTGCAGCTCCGACCCTGTGGAAGAACGTACAACATACATATTGCGACCAAGCACGCGTTGAATGGTGCCCAGCAGCCATTTCGTACGTCCAGCAAACATCTTGTACAGCACCGGCATAGAAACCTGAAAACGCGAAGCGCCATACGAACCGACTTGGTGCGTGGGAGGCTGCAGCAGGTGAAGGAGAGTGCGGTGACGGCGGCCGTGTAGCAGCTCGGCAGGAGACGGGCCGTCACATGGCATACACCGATATGTAGACAGGAAAATTTGAAGAGCTAGCTGCCTGGAGTGCTGACCTTTACTCTTTTCCATGTGAGACTTGAATGTTCGAACTAAACGTTCTGCTTCACCATTGGACTGAGGGTGAAGAGGTGCGGTGGTGATATGCTGAATGCCATTCACACGACAAAACTGTTGAAATTCCGTACTAACAAACTGAGGTCCATTGTCACTGATGATAGTTTCAGGCAAACCTTTGATGCAAAACACTGATGTTAAGGCACTAGACGCCATCGTTGAGTTCATGGCAATCATGAAAGGAAACTTGCTGAAAGCGTCTACAACAATTAACCAGTGCGTATTCCAGAAAGGTCCGGCAAAGTCAATGTGTAAGCGTTGCCATGGTCCCTTGGGGCGTGGCCAGTCTGAGAAACGTTGCGGAGGAGCCGCCTGATGCTCTGCACAAACTGTACACTGTGACGTCATGCTCTCTATCTGAGCGTCCATACCAACCCAGGTACAATGACGTCTGGCCTGTTGCTTTGTCCTAACAATACCCCAACGTCCTTGATGCAGGAGGCGTAACACTTCTCGTTGCAGGGAACGAGGAACAATCACTCTTGTTTGGTCATTGTCCGTATGTAACAACAGAACACCCTGACTTAAAGATAATGCATGACGTTGTGCAAAATAATGTCGAACCAGAGGCCGCTCAATGTCTTTGGCACTGGCAGGCTAACCCGAGCGAACAAAACGTGCTACCACACTTAGGTCTGCATCCGCAGCTGTTTCCTGTGCAACCCGACAAGAGTTCAAAGGGAAGTCTGTGATAGCGGAAGCATCTCTGGAGTCTATCTGACAACATGCCATTTCCGAAGAATCAAATGACACATCCTGGCCAACCTGAAGTTGGGAAAGTGTGTCCGCGTTGGCTTGTTCAGTGGTAGGTCGGTACAAAATCTCATACTGATAATTTGACAATATCAAGGACCATCTCTGAAGCTTTTGTGCCGTTCATGGCGGAATTGGCTTTGTGGGTGAGAACAACGACGTGAGAGGCTTATGGTCTGTCAACAAAAAGAATTTTCTGCCACAGAGATAATGATGAAACTTTGTGACGCTGTAAATGATTGCTAAGGCCTCCTTTTCTATCTGACTGTAATTCTGTTGCATTGGCGTCAGTAGCTTGGATGCAAAGGCAATAGGACAATTGTGAGAACCATTACGATGTGATGATATTGCACCCAGACCGTACGACTAAGCATCGACTGCTAGCACTACAGGCTTCTGTGGGTCGAAGGGAATCAAACATGCATCACTGAGTAGTGCAGATTTAAATTTGTCAAAAGCAACTTGGCAATCTTTAGATCATACAAAATGAACATTCTTCCTACGTAAGTGATGCAGTGGAGCTGCAATCTGAGAGGCGTTGGGAATAAACCTGAAATAATAGTTAAGCTTTCCCATTACTGCTTGCAATTCGTGCACATTCTTAGGAGAAGGCAAGTCTTTGATTGCTGTAAGATGTGACTGAAAGGGATGAATTCCTTGGGCATTAATCACATGGCCTAGGGTACTCTATTTCAGTTTGAAAAAACGAACACTTTGCTTTATTGCAACGTAGACCTGCTGCAGTCCACACTTTGAAAAGGCACTCCAGGTTTGATAAATGTTCTTCAACTGTGCGCCCTGAGACCACAATATCATCTAAATAGTTCGAACAGCACGGTACAGAAACTGTCAGCTGTTCCAAAAAACGCTGAAAAATAGCGGGGCAGAAGAACTGCCAAAGGGTAGTTGAAATTGAAAAAGACCCATGTGAGTATTAATGACAAAAAACTTTTTTTACTCGTCATCAAGTGGAATCTGCAAGTATGCCTCTGCTAAATCAATCTTAGAAAAGAAGCGAGACTGCCTAATTTGTCTATTAGTTCCTCAGGTCTGGGCAGGGGATAAGTGTCTACAATTGTTTGACTGTTCACTGTTGATTTGAAGTCCGCACAGAAACGAAGTTTTCCTGACAGCTTGGGTATAACTACTATAGGCGAGGCCCACTGACTCACAGAAACAGGAGAAATCACCCCAATATCTTGCCAACGTTTTAGTTCGTCAACAACCTTATCACAAAGGGCAATAGGCACTGGTCTAGCTTTACGAAATTTCGGTACTGCAGATTCTTTTAAAGTTACATGTGCCACGAAGTCTTTTGCGCAATCTAGTTCCGGCGAAAACAAATTACTATATTTGTCACACAATGCATTGATTTTGTCCTGAGGCACTACTGACGAAATTTGAGGCACATCTCCTTGAATTAACAAGCCAAACAAGTCAAATGCATCTAGTCCAAAAATGTTCTGTGTACATTTGGACTGAAGAACTACAAAAGCAACTGTTTTTGTTACACCTTGAAAAGAGGCAGGCTGGCTATAAGTTCCTAGCACGGGAATATTTTGACCTGTGTACGCTCTTAGCACTTGTTGACACGGCGACTATTTTGGTGAACCCAGCAGTTCATAAGTGTCTTTATTAATTAATGTAACAGCGGAACCAGTGTCGAGCTGAAATTTCACAGTCTTATTTTCTACGCAAAGAGAAACAAAAAGTTTTTGCTTGTGGCGCTCGACAGGTGCGCGAATGTGGGCAACAT
The DNA here is from genome assembly GCA_026315105.1 of Locusta migratoria. NCBI lineage: Eukaryota > Metazoa > Arthropoda > Insecta > Orthoptera > Acrididae > Locusta > Locusta migratoria. The sequence goes on along the minus strand of CM048745.1, from coordinate 581,258,512 downwards.
CTGATACAGCTTGTTTGCTACGCTTCCGCATGTGCGAGCCGCGTAGTGAAGTAAGCGGCGCAGAATCAGCACCCAGCGGATTAACAACACTGTCACTAGATGGCACTACCGCCGGATCGGCGCCCGCGCAAGCACGCGAGGCTACTCCAGATTCACTAACTACTGCACTAAAATTACCGTGATTAGCTACAGCAAGTCTACTTTCACTAGCTACACAGTACTGGGCACTTCTACAGTGAGAAGTTGCAGAAGGCACTAGATTCACTACAGGATTGCACTGTACATTGTCATTTTGCTTGTCCCGAACCCTTTTCCGTTGCACAGTTTTACACGCTTGTCGGCGTTTGCGACGTGGCTCACTATATAGTTTTGCAGTAGGCGCAGAACTTCCTTGCATTTGAGATTCAAGAGAAGCACTGTCCAAGTCCACAGCGTGTATAAAATTCACAGAATCAATCGCTCTCGCACTCCGCAAAGCACTGTTCCTAACGGCACCATTCTTTGAATTTTTGTTTTGCATACACACTGTCAGTACATGTCCTGATTTGCCATATTGATAACAAATAGCATTCCGACTTGGGCACTGAGCACGTTTGTGGCGAGATACACACTGGGGGCAAGATTTATGAACATTTGTCTGAAATGAACGTTGGCGCTCATTATTCAAATTACTGTTTCTAACACGACCGGGCGATCTTTGTGTCACACTTTTACACTGGCTACTGTTCACTGTCTGTTCAGCATGGCCGGTAGAATTTAAAGAATCACTAGTGCTATACTGATAACTACGGCTAGGAAAGTGTCCGTTGCGGTGCACTGAATTAACACTGTGGCTTTGCATTTCTACATCTGCTAAGTCAAAAGTATCATGCGCTTCAATAAGCTGCAGTACACTGTCTAGTGATGGGTCAGAATGAGAATGTTTTAAAATAGCTGCCCTAATTCTGGTGTCCTGAATGTTCTGAGTAATCACATCTCTTAACATGACGTCACTATAAGAGAGTCCACAAGAGCAAGTAAATTTACATTTGTGGGTGTGACTGCTGCGGTAATTTTTTAAATCTGAAAAATCGGTACCGTGCCACAGCTATGAGAACATTTCTCTCATGATGAGCATTCAGTGCATCGACAATTGCATCAAATTCTAGATCACGAGGAGATGCATGGGGGAAACGTTTCTGCAGTAATACGAAGGTCTTTGTGCCACCTACGGCGAGAAAGAAGTATTTGATCATCAGACCTGTTAGTTGATGAGCCGCGACGAGTTCTTGAAACTGTGCAAATCAGTCGCTCCATTCTTCTTCACATTCGTTGTACTGGTGGAACGTAGGGAGCGATGCAGCGGCAGGTGTAGGCTGCTGATGTGACGGTTGTTGTTGAGTTGCTGTCAAGTGCGCCACTGCTTGGAGTAGTTGCGTGATTTGCGCCGTCTGTAACTGAATAATTTCCATTAAGTTTGGGTTCGGGGTAGTGGCCATGCTGACCGATTAGGCGCCACGCATACAAGTAAATTATAACAAAATTCTTATAATAAGGGTGGGTGGGCGGGAAAAATTTCAGCGTGCTCCGACTGCTGCTGTCTGGCTGCTGGTCCACGGTTCTTCTATCACTCCTTGTCGCCAGTTTCGTGTCCCAGCCTCGTCGCCGCTTTTGTGTCCCGATTCCGTCGTAGGTGTCGGTGGCCAAGTAGAAAGACCGACACAGGAATAAAGGACGCACGCTTGTGCAGGTAAGAGGTGACCAGCCAGTGGGACAGCAGAAACTAGAAACACTAGAGTAAATTAGAATGAGATATATATTGCACATAATTTATACAATACTTAACTTTTACATAGCTCAGTACTGCAGAATGCTGATACATAGTTGAGCTAGAGGCCTGCCTAGTGCCTATCCAATAGCCAAGTTTTCACTGGTGCCTATCTGATTCCGAAGTGTTAACTGGTTCCTATCTCAATCCTAAGTGAAGGATGTCGTTCAGTGGTGGCCACGAGCGGAGTTGTAGCAGAGTGCGCTCGTGGCTGACGTCGTGAGAACGCCGCGCCGTGCGTGCATGGGGCGGCGCGCGGCATAAATACGTTGCGCGCACTTTGTACTTGTGTGACACCACATTTAACACTTTGGGGACCAGCCAATTGGAAGAATTTTAGGTTCATAGAGCCAGTCACATATTCCATTATAAATGTAATGGTACACACTAAAAATATCAAGCTTCAAGGTTAGTTCATTATATTTGTTAGTTTTTCCATAGATAGATTATAAATTTTGCTATGCAGCAAAAAGTATAATTATGCCCCCAAAGAAAGCAATCAGGAGTACGTAAATAATTATTCATTGTGGTCTTACTTTTGATGAGTTGTTTGGTTGGAACCTAAGAACATACTCTAAAATTGCGACACATCCAAAGAAATGGTGAAATATATTTGGCAAGCAAGAGAGTAAAGGTGATACTGTAATTCAGGCAGTTCTTTTTGTTTCCAGCCTAAAATATTTGTATTATTAAAAAAGGCAAAGTATTTTACAAAACAAACAAATGATGAACTACCTTCTTATCAAATACAATACCTGTGTCATCGGGAAAAGAAAATTAAATACACGTGAACACAAATTACCAAACAGAGGAAGTGAAAAACAACATCCCTGCTAGCTCTTTGCACCTGACTTCTGATAGGTTGTTCTTGCTGTTGCTTCTTGTGCTGTTTAGCCCTGTGTTATTAACATCTGCAGGTAACAAAGATAAAGAGAAAAACACTGCTGTAAGAACATGGTAAAATGACTGACTTGAAGAGTTATCCCAGAATATTATACCACATGACATTATGGAATGAAAGTAAGCAAAGTATGCAAGCTTTTTTATTTTTATGTCAGATAACACTTGTATTGAAAATACAGATTTGTTGAGTTGTTTCTGCAGTTCTGTGGTGTGCTGCTCCCAACTAAATCTATTATCAAGCTGTAATCCCAGGAATTTAATACTGTCAACCTTTTCTATCTGCTCTTCTTCATACGTAACGCATATGCTGGCGGGAAATCTCTTACATGTTCTGAACTGCATGTAGTGAGTCGTTTCAAAGTTTAATGACAATGAGTTGGCTTTAAACCATTTTCATGAAAATATCATTAGCAGGCCTTTCTATAACTATGCTTGACGTACTTTTTATTGCAGTCCTTGTATCATCTGCAAACAAAACAAACCCTGCTTCTGGTTGAGTAACTGATGAGAGGTCTTTAATGTACACAAGAAAAAGCAATGGCCGTAATATGGATCCTTGTGGGACACCACATGTAATTTATTCCCAATCCAATGATGACTGTTGGCATAATTCACTTGGCACTTGCACTGACACCCTTTGTTTTCTGTTAGTGAGGTATGACTTAACCATTTTGCTGCAATTCCTGTGACACTATATCACAGAAAATTTCCTGCTGCTTGCAATTTATTATCTAATGAATTAAGTACATTCTCACTGTAGGTATAAATAGCCTTCTCGATATTCGAACCTTTCAAAAATCCAAACTGTGTTCTTGACAATATGTCATTCGTGCTCAGGTGGGGAGAAGCTGCTTGTACATTACCTTTTCTAGAATTTTTGAGAATGCAGGCAAAAGTGAAATTGGTCTGTAGTTTGATGGTCTTTCTTTATCCCCTTTCTTGAATAGAGGTTTAATATCTGCATATTTTAGCCAATCAGAAAATGTTTCAGTTATAATAGACTGGTTACACAAATATAATTAAAATTGTGCTAAATTCACACCAACAAGCTTTAATTAATCTTGATGATATATTATCGTAACCACTAGAATGCTTTGTTTTTAAAGATTTTATTATGGAAGTTATTTCTTGTGGTGAAGTGAGTGACATACATATTCATGAACCTGAAGTTATTTCTAAATGCTAGTTTCAAATATTCAAGGGCATTATTTACTGACCCAGACAATCCCATATTATCAGTAACAGATATAAAGTACTTGTTAAATAGATTTCCCACACTATCCCCATCAGTTACTGTTTCATCTACTCTTAATGCTACCTGCTCTTGTTCCTTTCTGATTCTACCAGTCTCCTCTTTCACTATATCCCATATTGTTTGTATTTGGTTCCCAGATGTTGCTTCTCATAGAGCATTTGTTTAGATGCCTGAATAAATTTATTTAATATTTTACAGTGTTCCTTATATTTAGTTAAATCATCATCATTGCAACTACTCTTGGCTGATAGATAAATTTTCCCTTTTGTTTTACACGAAATCTTTATTCCCTGTGTAAGCCATGGTTTTCTGTTTAATCCGAGTTACTTTTAGAGGAAAATAGTTTTCACACATGATACTAACATTATTAATGAATATGTTATATTTTTCATTCTTGCCTTGAGCACTATATACATCTTTCCAGTTCATGTCTTTGAGGAGTTTTCTAAAATTTTCAATTTTTGGTGGGTTGACTACTCTCCTGTATGCAGATTTTGCAGTCTTCATAATCTGTTTCGAGTCTATATCTAAAACAAGGAGCTGCATATTGTTATGTGATAGGCCATTTATTATTGGTTTTATGATATGATTTTGTTCATTTGATTTGTCTATAAAAATATAATCAATGGCTGTCCTAGAGGTTTTAGTTATCCTAGTTGGAAAGTTTACGGTATGAGGTAGGTTGAAAGACAAAGTTACTGACTGCAATAAACTTTTACTGGAGGACTGCATAAGAAAATGTGTATTAAAGTCACCAGCAACCAGGATTTCTTTATTTTTTCCTGTTACATAACCCAATAGAGCTTCTAGGTGATTTAGGAATAGGTTACAATTTCCTGCAGGTATTCGGTAAATAATTACTATTATATAACATCTGTTATGGAACTCTACTTCTGTTGCACAAGCTTCTAAATGCTGCTCTAGACAGAATTTATTTACATCAATATTCTTCAAGCTATAGCAGTTTTAATGAATGAATCTATAGCAGTTTTTACAGAAGTGTGAAGCTAAATTAAATCCTGGAATGTTTTAACATATCTATACCAGTGGCCACATGATGTTCAGAGAGGCAAATTATGTCAATTGGGTTAGAGGAATTTATCTCTTCAATACAAATGAGTAGTCCATCAAGTTTATTTCTGAGTCCTGGAATATTTTGATGCAATAAAGATAACTGATATTGCATGCTAATGGTTTGACTAATATTTGCTGGCAATTTCGCAGTACTTTCTGTTAAACATTGTTTGCTAAAAGCTATCTCCTGTTTATCTGTTTTTTCAAACTGAGGGTGTCTTCCAAGCTCTCTCAAAACTGGGTTTCTTTCTCCCCTCCGTATCCTAAAAAAGGCATCCCTCTGACACCTGTAACCATTGGTATTTTAGCATATGTGACAGTTCTCCCCTGTAAGTTACTTGCAATCAACCCTGACAGTTTTCCCTTCCCTTCCCTTTCCTGTTGAGGCGAAGGATACAGTGTAGTCCCACCCACAGATGTCATGCCTAGTGTAGTCCCACCTACAGATATAATCCACAGCAATCAAACCAATATGGGATCCCGTATCTGACATGAGTAGCCGTTCCAACTCCAAGTTTACTCTTCTGACAGAAGAGTTCAAATGAGGCTGATCATAATGACTGAAGACAGATACAAACCCCACACTAGTATGCTTCGTTGCCGATGATATCTTCACCAGGTCACACTCTATAGAATATTCACAGTTTCTGTCAATGCTGTTTCCCAGACCACCCACTATAACCACGGTATCCTCAATTGTGAAGTCTTTACATAAAGAACCTATAGCCTCTCTTACCTGACCCAGGCCCGCATTTGATTTGAAAAAGTTTGTGACCTGGTACTCAGATCCTAGCTTCTCCTGCAGTAGTTGGCCAACACCTCTACCATGGGAGCTACCTAACAACAAGACTTTCTTTCTTTTGATAGTTTACCCCACCTTTTTCAAATCCTCCTTGAAAGTTTGTTGTGTCCTTTTGACACCTTCAGCTAGACGTTAGCAAATATGCTGTCCTTGTTGAGCAGAAGATTGGGGACAATACTGCCAGTCGTGACATTTGCTTATAATACCGCAAGACGAGACACCACAGGCTTCACGCTGTGTTTCTTGCTCCATGGTCGTGACACCAGGGTCGAAGAAGCAAGTCAGCTGGCTTGCATACGGAAACTGGAGGATCATCAATGGTATAACGACAAGCATCAAACTGCTGTGTACAGCCCAGGAAATCTGATATGGATTTTTACCCCTGTACAGAAAGTTGGGCTATCAGAAGAGTTACTGAAGCGATACTTTGGTCCATATTGTGTCATACGGTGCCTGTCAGACGTCACGTATAAAGTCGAGGATTATGTCCCATTCTTAAAACAACAAAACAAGGAGACATTGTGCATGTTAAGCCTTACCACGATCCCAAAGAACAGATAGAAATGGCCTGTTGTTCAAGGACTCTGCACACAGTTATGATAATGATGAAGACACAACAAGGCTGGCCGCAGTGGCCGAGGGGACTGAGGCGCTCCAGTCACGGTGTGCATGGCCACTATGGTCGGGTGTTCGAATCCCCCCTCGGGCATGGATATTTGTGCTGTCCTTAGGATTAGCTAGTTCATAAGTAGTTTGTAAGTTTAGGGGGCTGATGACCCCGTAGTTAAGTCCCATAAGCTATACAAACAATTGAAGACACAACAGGAGGGTCTGGTGCCGGTCATCGTCACCGTAAGAAAGGCATGCAGGCAGAATGGAAGGATTCTCTGGAATTGCCATACAGAGGACCCATGACAAGATCCAGGACAGTGCAGCTGGCTCCAAAGAGAACCTAACAGAGGGTCACTGTTCTTTCAGGAAGGGGAGCAGTGCCGTGAGTCTTCTGATAGAACACGTGGCGCAGTGCTTAGCAATGCAGATCGCTGTGCTTGCGGCTGACAAAGGCAATGCTACAGTTGTTGTCTCCCATAAGGACTACACTGAAAAGATGCAGAGCCTGCTAAATGACGATTCCTACCGGAAGATCAGCGTTGACCCCACAAAGAAGGTGGAAAACAAGACGAGGGCGCTTCTCAAGGATGCGGATTTACCGGACGGTGTCGCCAAGAAACTTTTACCTCAAGGTCCGGTACCGCCAAGACTTTATGGACTCCCTAAGGTTCATAAAGATGGGGTGCCGTTACGTCCCATTGTCAGTAACATCAGGGCACCTACATATTTGTTGGCCAAATACTTGACGGGAATATTAAGTCCTTATGTGGGTAAATGCCCTCATCACATACGTAATTCCGTGGATTTTGTGAAACGCCTTAACAACTTCAGGCTGGATGAGTCGGATATCATGGTAAGTTTTGATGTCGTTTCGTTGTTTACGAGGGTGCCTCTTCGAGAGTCACTAGATTTGATTGGTCAGAAATTTGACGAGAAGACCACCGAACTTTTTAGGCATGTCTTGACCTCCACGTATTTTCTTTTCAATGGCGAATACTACGAACAAACGGAGGGAGTCGCCATGGGTAGCCCACTCTCCCCTGTGGTCGCAAATTTATACATGGAGAATTTCAAGGAGGAAGCCCTTGCATCATCTTTCTGGAAACCTACTTGCTTTTTCCGTTATGTGGACGACACTTTCGTCATCTGGCCACATGGTATGGATAAACTCCTTGACTTCCTTACACATCTGAACTCCATACACCCCAACATCAAATTCACTATGGAGACTGAAACGGAGGGTAAATTGCCGTTCCTTGACGTCTTGGTCAAGAGAAGAGCTGACGGCACCCTGGGTCATAGTGTATATCGGAAGACAACGCACACTGATCTGTATTTACACGCAGACAGCTGTCATCACCCTTCACAGAGGAATGGGGTACTTAAAACTCTAGTACATAGGGCGCGCACTATCTCCGACACAGAGAGTCTACCCCAGGAATTGGAACACCTGAGAACTGTATTTCGAAAAAATGGGTACTCAGAGTGGCAGATTCAGCGGGCTCTCCGCCCAACCACCACAACACAACCTGTGGAAACGGATGAAAACGCAAGGGAGGATGTAGGCACTGCGTTCGTTCCATATACCGGCGCACTCTCAGGAAAGATCGCCCGCATTTTGAGAAAACACCAGGTTGGAACTTTTTTTTGTCCACCGAATAAAATTCGTGTCAGTGTGGAAAGTCATATATTGGACAGACGATGCGTACCATCGAGGATCGATGCGTTGAACACCAGAGGCACACACGATTGATGTATCCGAGCAAGTCGGCAGTCGCTGAACATTGTTTGTCGGAGAATCACGCCATGGAGTATGAACACACTAGGATTCTGGTACAGACGTCGAGATACTGGGACTGCGTCGTTAGAGAGGCCATTGAAATTCGCACAAGTGACGACCTCATAAACCGTGACTCTGGCTATAATCTTAGCAACGCTTGGGAACCAGCGATTGGGTTAATTAAGAGTAAATCTAGCAAACGTAACGAAGTGACGACCACGGCGGACAGAGCCCTCACACCGACGTCATCTCAGACGCCGTCGCAATCGGTTCCACTGCGCGGCCGCGGTTCGGGGCGCGGACCGCGGAGGGGTCGCTCCGCGGGCCGCGGGTATTTAAATGGCCCGCTACCGGGCTAGAACCCAGTTCCCTTCGAGCAGCCGTAGCGTGCGGACCTCCGTGCCGGCGCGTTTCCAGGAGCTCAGTCCGTCAGTTCACCTGATGATGGCGACATGTATGATCGCCGAAATATTGTGCCCGTTGGACACTATAGACCGGCAGTACACCATGGGATATTTTGATCATAAAAAAAATAGTTTTTATATAGAGTAAAAGTTCCTATTTCAGAGAGAGTTCACTAATGAAAAAGATACATTCTGACTAAAGTAAGAACTCAGCTTTTATAGCACCTCAGGCATACAGAAGTAACAATAAAGACACTATTATTGAGAACCCTCTATTTCAAAACTAGTTAATTTTTTTTTTTATTTGATTGTCTGCATTTGAAAAGCTTTAAGGTATTGAGGAGCTGTTTCAACATTATTCTTATGAATATATTCTACACAAAGTACTCTTTCATTAGCTTCCAAACTGAACCCTGAACTACGAAACAAGATTTGTAGCACTGATGGATTATTCCTAAAATTCAATTATATGGTTATCATAAGTGATAACAACACTTCCTTGTATTAAGTCAACTGCAGCTTGCCACCTTAATAGCTCATCATTTTATGAAGTGGTTTGACAATTTCGTGAACTTTGTGCTGCTGTCTGATGGTGTCTCTTGATCCTGTTGTGTTAGTATTACATTTGTGTGATAAATGAAACAAGAGGGAACTGTCATCTAGTTATTGCCCCATTTCTCACATTAAATGCAACTTAAGTGCAATTGATGGGATCATTCAAAATGCATTATCCCCGAGAAATAAAAATCTGATGGGAAAATGACACAGGTCAAAAAGAAACATCATTTAGACTGTGTTGTGCATCATTTGGCAAAGCACCATTCCTTTAAATTTTTTGATCTGAACACATTCTAGTGGGAATCAATGTATTTAGAAAATCATTGCCATTGCTGAGATAGCAATGGTTGTCATGTAATATTTTGAAAAGACTTTTGTGTTATAAGCTTCAGTATAGAATGTAGCTTCACTTAGTAATCTCTGATCCAGTGATGATAAACAGAACATGGGCGACACTGGTTCACAATGTGGGCTGTGTGTATGGATTAAGAAAACACTAACAAAAGCATAAAATTCAAAGGGTGACATGCTTGTAGCCAAGAATAATCTTGATGTCAAAACCTGTGCTTTGATTTACTAAAACATAGCCGTTATTTTTGCAAATATCTCTGAAATGATGGGGATACGGAGGGGGGGGGGGGGGAGAGCGAGCAAATGTGTAGATAATGTTCTCTTCTACAAATTCGTTTATTCAGTTTTCGTGTCAGATGAATGGTTAAGCCATTATTTTCATATAAATTTTGAGCTGTCAAAAGGCAATTGTAAAGGCCCACTTTTAGTGTTACTACAGTAACATAAAGTTGGCCAAAAGGTGCTTAAAAGTCCTTAATTTTTTGTAAATTCAGTACGAATCCTGTTTTATCTCTCTTTTTTTCTTTGGAGAGGGGTGGCGATCAAGATTAATTATGTGAAGATAAGTTGAGTAGCTTTAAGTAGACACCCCATGATGTTTTATGAGTTTTGCTGCTCACATTCAGAGTATAATATGCAACTGAAGTCCCCTTTCCTTAACCAAGATCATGCTATTTTATTGTTGACATTAAATCATATAAAATATAGGCATTAAAAAAACTGTCAAGAACTTTGTGCCACTAATACCTGACTTGCTGTACCAGTACAGAGAAGTATGACTGCCTGCCACAGCAATGTCTTCCTGCATCATTCGTTAAAATAATACAGATACCGTACCTTTTTTTTTTTTTTTTTTCCCCCTCTCTTTGTTACTTTGGGAGGGGGACAGCTGGGCACCTGCCTCTACCTAAGATTCCTACCAACACTGTATAATATAAATGAGAGTTGTCCATGTAAAACTTAGGAATTCACAATGGCAAGCATGCCAAAGAGTATGCTTTGTCTGGGCTGAGGGTGAAGATGGCTGAGTTGGCAGCTGCCCTAAAAAAAAAAAAAAAAAAAAAAAAAAAAAAAAAAAAAAAAAAAAAAAAAAAAAAAAAAAAAAACCATGAGGCACATGGGAAATACATTCATACACAGAATACTCGGCTTTTGACCACAGCTTTCGACAGAACAAGGACACAAGTCATACAATGACATGTATACCTTACATGTTCACAACCATCATCTCCAGCTACTTCCTCCTGAGTTTGCTGGAGATGACAGTTATGGGTCTGTGAATTGTATCTTTGTGATTGTACGAATGAGAGTATATGTTCTTTTTATTACAAAGACTGGCTGAAAGCTATGTATGTTTTATGTGCCTGTTGTGGCTCAGTGAATGTCTTTGCAGTGAGTTACAAACTATGCTCATTACATTGTTTAATACAGCCTTGACTTTCCAATGTTACAAAAACAAAGCTACATTGAAAAAATAATTGGTATATCTCTCCCTAGAGTCCTGTTATAAAAAGTTTTTCTCAGAACAGTCAGAATTAAAAGCTGACACTCCAGTAAGTTGCAACTGAATTATCAGTGATAATTGTAGTGACGTAATATACCATATCCCCAAGAATTATTGTGAAAATAGTAATTTTTTAAGTATCTGGCTGTGAAGAAGCAACTGCATCATTAAAAAAAGTTAAAATCTGCCATTAAGCGTGAATGTTGTAACAAAGCAAGTTGGGATATATTCTCATATGCTTGCATTACTGAACCTCGCAATCCCACTGTGGAATAATAGTAGATATAAGTGTAATTAGTCTATTATCATTTTCTTTTCAAGAACATTTGTTATTCTTTGTTGTAAAATAACTAGCTGAATTCATTTTCTATTTTTTGACAACAGAGACATTTGTTTAATTAGCAAGTGTTAATTAATTCATGCCAGAAGTATATTGTTAAAGTTCAGATAGCATGCTAATTAGTATTTCTGTAGCAACTAAGTAAATTCTTTTCTAATAATATTAAAGTAGGTATTACTATGTTTCACAAGTAATGTTATCAAAGTTTGCCCTCATTAGTTACTGTGTAATTAATGTTAATTATGAAAATATTGTTGATGAATCTATTTTGTTAGATATGTAAAGGAAATACTATTAATTTAACCAAAATTTGTATATCAATTTACTCAGTATTATTTATGCTATCTTTTCTATAGCCAGTTGCATTTAATTGTTTACTTTTACATTGTAATTAATGTAATGAATTCAATTAACAATACATAATTTTCAGTGACATTTTTTGAAACACATAAATATGATGCAGAGCCACAATCAATGCTAGTTCAAAGTATTGTTTATTGTTTTTTGTTTTGACCAGAATCCGAGGCACAAGCCCCGTCAGTTTGGACTTCAATTTTGAACAATTATGCATAAGTTAGTCAGTGTTGTTAGTGTGGAAGGTGCATCTACTGTGATTAATCAATATTGTTGCGTTGAAATGGAAGCAGGCTTGACTTCGAAGGCAACTGAACACAGCACTTATACTGAAAGCAAGTTTATTACGACCTTAACATACACGCAGCACTAACTGCCTCTCTTGGGCAGAGTGTACCAGAAATTAGAAGAATAGTTAACATAAGAAACAAGTAGAAATTACAAGTGGTCATAATAAACATGTAGAACATTCCGGAAATGACAATTACAAAGAAATAAATTTTTTCCAGTGGATGGGATTGAACCGGCTACCTCCAGCACCGCAATTGGTGATGCTATGCATTGCACCACGCTGGCATTCGGTTAACAGTGGGTCTCGCGGCATTGCTCTCTCTCTCTTGAAAAAACAGTGACCCGCTGTTAGTTTCCTTTTGAAGCCAGCTGCAATGTCCTGGATCTTGTTATGGGTCCTCTGTATGACAGTTCTGGAGAATCCTTCCCTTCTGAAAGATTATCTACAACGGACGTTCCTGTCATTGCTTCATCAGTGGCATTACCGTCCTTAGAGTCCTTGAACGAGAAACCATTTTCGCCTACCTGCTCTTCAGGATCACAGTTACACTTCATGTGGAGGACATGAACAATGTCTCTTCGTTTTTGTCGTTTCAACGACGGCTCATAATCCTCAACTTGGTATGTGACATCTGTCAGGTGGCCTATGACATGATACAAACCAAATTATTGCTTCAATGACTTTTCTGATAATCCATACCAGATCTCCTGGGCTGTACACAAGGTTGGTGCTTGTCGTTATACCACTGATGGTCTTTCTCCTGGGCGTCCAGTATCCGTATGCGAGCCAGCTGTCTTGCTTCTTCGACCCTGATGATGAGCTGTTTCACATAGTCATCCTGAGTGTTGTCCCGTCGGAACGGGAACAGCATATCTATTGTCGTCTCAGCTTCACGGCCATGTATCAGGAAAAATGGCGTAAAGACTTGTGGTGTCTTGTCTTGCAGTATTATAAGCAAATGTCATGACTGCCAGTATTGTATCCCAATTCTTCTGCTCAACATAGACAGCATATCTGCTAACTTGTTAAAACGTTCCGTAAGACCATTTGTTTGAGGATGGTATGCAGTTGTCATTCTGTGGACAACGTCGCAACGTGACATTACCTCTGATATTAGTTTTGACTAGAATACTTTTCCATTATCAGATATCATTATACGTGGTGCTCCATGCTTCAAAATAATTTCTTCTACAAGGAATTTTGCAATCTCTGGAGCTTCTGCAGTCGGCACAGGTTTAGTGACAGCATAGCATGTGAGGTAGTCAGTGCAGACTATTATCCATCGGTTACCGGTTGTCAACTTTGGAAACCTTCCTAAAATATCGATCCCAACTCGGTGGAATGCAGCTGCTGCCGGCGGAATCGATACGAGATGCGGTAATTGCGGCACATGCTTCCATCGCTGGCACTCTTTACAGTTACTCACATAGTTCTTGACAGATCGGTAGAGACCTTTCCAGTAATACCTGCGTCTGATTCTGTCTAGGGTCTTCATGAATCCCAGATAACCGGATATTGGAGCATCGTGGAAATTATTTGAGAATAGGTGGCTGGAGATGAGCTGGAATGACCAGTAGCCATTTGGGGCCCAGTGGATCGTAGTTGCTCTTATACAATGTTCCGTTGGAACTATCCATTGGTCGGTTCTCCTTTCTCCAAGGCCTCTATCATTTTTAATAGTGCTGGATCTTCCCTCTGTTCAGCTGTAATGTCATCTAATTCAGTGAGGGCTGAAATTTTATTCATGCTGTTGTTCCATTAATGGATTCCTCGAAAGGCAGTCGGCATCCTTGTGTTTGTTCCTGTTCATGAATACCACTGTAACATTGTACTCTTGGAGTCTTAAGTGTCCATCTTGCTAGTTGTCCTGATGGATCCTTCAAGCTAGTCAACCAATACAAAGAATGGTGGTCTGTCACAACGGTGAATGGTTTGCCGAATAAATACGGCTGGAACTTGTTTATAGCCCAGATAACTGCGAGACATTCTTTCTCAGTTGTAGAGTAGTTTATCTCAGACTTTGAGAGTACTCTTGATGCATAGGCTATCACTTTTTCGGCACCTTTCTGAACTTGTACAAGCACTGCACCAATCCCATAACCACTGGTGTCTGTGTGATGTTCGGTTTCCACATTCTCATCATACAAGGCTAGCACTGGTGCAGAAGTTAGAGCTTCCTTAAGTGCCCGGAAAACTCTCTCTTTTGTCTCAGCCCAGTAAAATGTGGCGCCTCCCTGCAGAAGTTCTTGTGATGGACGTTCCTTGTTACAAAATCCTTTCATGAAATGTTGGTAGTATGAGCACAGCCCGAGAAAACTTCTCACATCACAAATGTGCTGAAGAGTTGGAAATTCTGTGACTGCCCTTACTTTATCTGGATCAGGATGGACACCATCTCCGCTGACTAGGTGCCCCCAGGATTTTTATCTCTTTAGCGACGAAGAGGCACTTCTTTGGATTGAGGCGGAGTCCTGCAACCTGAACACACTTCAACACAGTTGACAGGCAACTCAGATGTTCTTAAAACGTTTTTGAGAAAACAACAATGTCATCTAACTAGCAAAGACACATCGTCCACTTAAGGTTTCGAAGCAAGTTGTCCATGCGTTCGAATGTGGCCGGAGCATTACATAATCCAAATGGCATTACTTTGAATTCATAGAGGCCATCAGGTGTAATAAAAGCTGTCTTCTCCCTGTCAGCTTTGTCAACCTCGATTTGCCAGTAACCTGTCTGCATTTCCATAGTTGAGAAGTATGTAGCTCCTTTCAAGCAGTCTAAGGTGTCGTCAATGTGCGGCAGTTGGTAGAAATCTTTCTTTGTGATTTTCTTCAGCTGGCGATAGTCGACACAGAATTGTCATGTGCCATCCTTCTTCTTTACAAGGACCATCGGAGACGACCAAGGACTCTCCGAAGGTTGAATAATGTCATCGTGTAACATCTTCTCCACTTCCTCCCGAATTATTCATCTTTCGGCTGGCGACACTCTATATGAATGCTGGCTAATTGGTGGATGCTCCCCAGTATTTATATGGTGCTTTATCGTGGGTCTTTTGTGTTACTTTCCCCTGCTGAGGTGTGAATGCTCCCGAAAATTGGCGTAGTGTAGCTAACACCCGCTGGCCGCTTGGTCAGTCCGGGACCTATTGGCAGTTCCACAGTTGTTTTCTCTAGAGTGTTATCTGCAAATGCTGGCCGCGGTGGCCAAGGGGACGGTCTGCACGGCCACTACGGTTGGGGGTTCGAACCCCCCTCGGGCATGGATATTTGTGCCGTCCTTAGGATTAGCTAGTTCATAAGTAGTTTGTAAGTTTAGGGATTGATGACCCGTAGTTAAGTCCCATAAACTATACAAACATTTGAACATTTTTATCTGCACTTACAGCAGAGCGTGTGTCCTCATTGATAATGTTGAGCTCACCATCCTAGATCGGTTCAGCTGTCCCGATACACATTCTATTGGGGATAAGTTGTGACTGCTCGTGACAATTAGTGATCCAAATCTCTCCTCGATTACCGGCAATGCTTATGATAGCCGCTGTTATGTAAATTTCTTTGGTGAGCCGGATAAACTTTTTGCTATCAACAAGCACTTCACTGTTTAACCGGTCATCTGTGTTTGTGACTGCAGCACTTCTCATTGTCAACGGCGGGAACGTCACATTGTCGACGGCAAATAACTTCCACAAAAATTCTGTACTACGTGTGATCCGTCGGAACGACTTCCTCAATTTGCAGCTCAGATCTTCCACAGTCAATGATAGCTTGGGATGCTTGAAGGAAGTCCCGTCCAAGGATGACATTATGACTACATTCTGTTAAAACAACAAATTCAAATGGCTGGGTTCGTTAGTTGATGGTTATTCTTGCGACACAAGTTCCTGCTGGCTGGACGTACTTTGCATTTGCGACTTTCAGCACAGTTGCTCCCGTATCAGAGAATGTTGTCTTCTTTAGTGTGTGGCGGTAATTATCCGACAATTCAGAGAAAGAAGCTCCTGAATCAACCAGTACCCGGACAGGTTGGCCGTCGATTATGACGTCAATGAGATTTTCTGACATCTTAGTGACTGTCGTCCATGGAGGATTTTTATCTGCGGCGGCCTCACCTCTGTAGATGGTCGCCTCGCTTAGTTTTCCTGGGCGCGGCGGCTACGGGAACGGCGACGGTGAATGGCGTCGGTGCGTCGGGGAGTGACCTCGTCCAGGGTACGGTGATGGGCTTCTTCCCATAGGTCGACTGAACTCATCAGCAGGTGACCGCCTGGGATGGAGCTGCTCTGAAGGCTCATGTCTTTCAGCAAAATAATTGTCAAATACTCGCCATCTCTCTCTGCAGTAGCATACGACATGTCCAGGGTGCCCTCAGTGGAAACACAGTGGTGTGTTGTCTTCTGTCCTCCAGATGTCTGTTCTTCTGCGCAGCATCATAGTTGCTGGGGGAAATTGGTTGTGGCCACCTCGGTCGGTTCATAGGCTGCCATTTGGCAGCTGCAGTGTAAGTCATAGCAGGTCAATGCCATTCTTCTCATCGGGTGGGACTGGCAGGGCAAACAGGAGCTAATGTCTGAAATAGCTCTTCCTCAGTGGCATCGGCTCCTTCGTCACTTACAGGGCTTACATCCATGGCCATAATCTGATGCTCGTTCGATCTAATAGCCCCAGTTGCCATAAATTGTTGCAATTCTTCTCTCACAATTTGACATATGAGAGAAGCGAAGTCATGCTGGTCTTCCCCAATGGCCATAGGGACTACATTCAGGAGTCTGTCATACTTTTTTCGTCCAACCCTCCTTTGTTGCATCTCTTCAATCCGCTGGCACTAGTTGATGAACACTTCCGTCGTAGCCACATCTTTTATCAGAAGAGCTTGGTACATGTCTTCTGCAATACCCTTCATCAGGTGCGTGATTTTGTTTGATTGACTACATTACACAGGGCCAAAACATTCTGTATGTACGACTGTGTCAGCTCACCATGCCTGGTCCTTCAGTTGTTCTTCTGCTGAGTGGATTTGTCCCTGGCGGTCACCAAACGTCTTCTTAAGTTCCGTCTGGAACGTTTCCCAGTCATTCAGCTTCTCTTTGTTGTTTTCGAACCATTGCTGGGCTGTTTCGTATACAGGTAGAAATAAATGTTGGCCAAGCACATCGTATGATCCCACCTGTTGTACTTGGCGACACGGTCGAACCCTTTTAGCCATTTGTTGGGATCCTGTCCAGCGTCTCCAGAGAATACCGACGGGTGTCTGATGTGTCGCTGGCTTACCGCTGGTTTCGTGTCCATGGTTCTTCTGATAATACGGACTTTTGGAAGGATGTACTCGGTATATCCCTTGTATTCCGGTTATAGTCCGTGTAAGTGACGACTTTTACATTGCTTAATCGGAGCCACGGTGATGCAGCTGTTGCACAGGTTACTCAGCACCTCCACTAAACAATGTCGCATTGAAATGGAAGCAGGCTTGACTTCGAAGACAACTGAACACAGCACTTATACTGAAAGCAGGTTTATTACAAACTTAACATACATGCAACACTGCCTGCCTCTCAGGCAGAGTGCTCTCTATTTATACACAGAAAGAATGTACCAGAAATTAGAAAAATAGTTAACATAAGAAACAAGTAAAAATTACAAGTGAACATAAGTAACATGTAGAACATTCTGGAAATGATAATTACAAAGAAATAAATTTTTTCTGGTGGACAGAATTGATCCGGCAACCTCCAGCACGGCAATTGGTGACGCTATCCATTGCGCCACGCCGGCAGTAGGTCAACGGTGGGTCTTGCGGCAATATTTGTGCCACATTACTATGTACACCTCGAACTTTTGTATTCCACATATGAACTGTGTATTATCGATGTGTGGTATGTGCGTGCCTGGTATTAATGGTTGTAATTAATGTGACTTGTAAGCTGGCCATAAATGGGGACATTTGAGCAATTATAAATCATTAAAAGTGTCAAAGAACTGCAATTGTGTGTGTTGCATTACTCATTTGTAGTGAACTGGTTTTCTCCCCATAAGATTTTAGCCAGCTGCTACCGAGAGCAACGACCATCGACAACATCAAGTTACGACCATGTATGGTACAATGTAAAAGCAAAATATAATATAGCAGTTGACTAAACCATTGTAAATTCCATACTAGACCTTGACTGAACTATTCAAAAGTAATTTCTCTAAGTCACCCAGGGAGAGTGTCATTGGTGTGTGTGTGTGTGTGTGTGTGTGTGTGTGTGTGTGTGTGTGTGTGTGTGTGGAAACAAAAAGAAATCAAATTAACAATTACAGAGGTTGTTAGTTAAAAAGGAGAAAGTAAAGTGGTGTGTGTAAGATTCAGTTTTGCTGAAAGAAATACATGAGTTTCAGATACAAGGCAACCTTTATAGCACACTTGTTGGTGTAAAACACAATATTCAGACAAACATGTAGGATACCATTATCGCAGAGGTTGGGAAATGGGCTTATTGTCACAATTGTCAGTAACTGCTGACTGATCAGTTTTGGAATGCCCCTTTTGTCCTTCTATATTCTCAAATACCACCTCGTTATAGATTCTTCCAAGGCATCATAACTGCTGTACATGTCCTTGTCATAGGCAATATCTTTTTGTGTGCCAAATAAAGTTCCTGCACCAGAGTTGTATGTATACGCTCTTCTTTGTACCCCATTAAGAAAGCAGTGCACTTGGTGGAATCTTCTGCAATGTTGTTGAGCTGGTTAGGTGTACTGATTCACCTTGCTGATGTTTCATTGTGGTGACACCTGTAGTGCAAAGGCCAACTTAGATATGTGGTACATCCCCACAGTACATTATTCATTTTCTCCTAGTAGTGCCATTGTATCGAATGTCACATGATTCAATTAGTGACAAGCCATTACTCTTCTTCAACCAATGAGGCTTGTCTGAGCTGTGCTAAGCACTGCTCACAGCATCTGATAGGTATCCCCTGCCAACATCACAAATGCAGACCTCCAAGTGCATCATCTGGAAGGATGGACCCAGAGTCCTCCTTGTGTGCCTGCACAACAGCTTCCATCTGTCGACGTGCTGCGATCACTGTGCATCTCTGGGATTCCCCTCATGTCATGTCTGCTAATGACTGTAGCTGCAGTGGGCACTGCATTGGCTGCTGGCCTCTGCACTGCTTCTCAATGCCAACTGGACTCACAGAATTTCAACAAAGTGTTATTACCTGTGGGTTCGATAGTTACAACAGACTCGAGGTATTCCTGCCTGTTGTAAGAGGCAACTAAAAGGTGTCGAGCAACTTCTCAGCCATATATGGCCTCCCACTTAATAAATTTTACAGAAATACGAACTATTTGGGGAAAGATGTGGTGTGTGTACATTCACTGTGCACTAAGACCTGTGACACCCATTATGGAGTGAACTTGTAACTTGTGATGATACTGCTGGCCCTCTCATCTCAATGTTATCATACGATACCGTCTGTGTCAGACCCGGAATCGTGTGGTATATGTGATATATGTTGCGTGTGAAGTTAGTTACAAATGAAATAGAAAGCCTAGGAATCAGTGTAGGACAGTGTCTCAGTGATACTGTGATTAGTTAACAAGTAATAGATTTCATTAATTAAGAGATTCGTTTAGATGCTTTGCAGACAGTTCTATAAACAATAGTTTTGTCATTTTACATTATTTCAAGAATTAGAGAGAAAAGACTTGTAAAACAAAAAGTCATGAAAATAAATAGCATTGTATGTATGTTAGGCTCATAAACAAGTTGTGTTACCAGCTAATTGTGTTAATTAATGTAATAATCAAAATATCAATATTGTAATTCTTTGTATATATTGATTGACGTGAAATTTTGAGTATATTTTGTGAATGGCCAAAATATTTGACAGTTAAATATATGTCAGGAACATGTATGATGTACTCATTAACAAATTAATTGACATTTAACATCGCACTTTGTTGTAAAACAAAAAGGTCCGAGATTTCAACTTAAAAATATATGTGCCATCCAAAATTATTGTATGTATAGTTTTCATTTTATATTGTGATTACTTTTGTGTACATGAAATGTTTTACTTGAGTGTTCCTTAACTGTAACTTAGTATATTCAATTGTTATGAACAATACCTAATGTAATGTCATTATTCTCCATGTTATATATTTGTCTCACCGCCTTGCATGGAAGAGTTCGAGTTTTGGCGTTTCCAAAGTGCTCTGAAATCTATGTCAGTCTGCGTTTTAAAATGGAAGTACTATCAATTAAGTTCTGTTGCATTGTGTACGTTATGAAGTTGTAATGTTTTGGTGGAATGAGAAACAGTTTGATTGGAAATTAAAGAAGTGAAAAATTGTACCTATGAGTATTTATTTCTAGCACGACACCCCAGGTGAATAATTTTGCAGCGAGCAGAACCCCCATACATCGTAATGTTGAAAAAATGAGTATCGGTTGGAAGTGGTAGAATGAATGAAATGTAATTACTTAAATAACTGGTAAACATTATAAACTGCACACTATAACCAGCCATTGAGCAAGGACAACTGATGTGGTGCACTAGTTACATCCTTTGTGCATTGTAACCTCTTGCACCCACTATCATAATGGTATTATTTGCACCCGATATCCAGCATGGTGTAAGCTTCTGGTTGTAGCCTCCCACAACACTGCTGATGCTTGAGCTGCAAACTCCCCACATATGCCAAGGAGTAGATGCCTGTCTGCATGGGGCGTCAGGACTTTTGGGAACGGTCATCCCGCCAGATGGCCTTTGGTGTGGCTGGGTGGTACCTGTGAGGAGAGCCCCTGGTTGGAGTGGTTGGCATTGGGGTGTATGATCCGCAATGAAGCACTCAAAATCGGGTAATGCTGGCAGTCGACTGGTCACCAGCATTCCTAAGAGAGAAAAATATGTGTTCACTACAGAGAAATATGACCTCCATGGGAAGAATATTGGGCTAAAGATTGAGATGAGGCATACTCTCCGAAATTCCTTGTGTGTTCAGAGACTGGTGACAAATCTTTTATGTCCACAATGCCTCTTTTTTTGTGGTGAATCTAGATGGCCAATAAAAAAAACTAGCCAGTATTTCTAAAATGAGAAATGGGTCAGTTCTAATAGAGGAAAAATGTCCTGCCCAGTCATGGGTGATACTTGCCTGTGGCAGGCTAGGTAATGTTTCTGTCTCAATCACTCTGCTTAAGGTGATTATTTTCCACCACGTTTTCCTCCTGCAGTCTGACAAAGAGTTACATGCCTACTTAGAGTAAAGAGGTATCTCCTTTGTCTAGCGCGTCTAAATGGGATCGAAGAACAATAGAATTGACACCAGTGCATTCATCTTGGTCTTCGAGGGTGATTCTTTACCTGAAAAGGTCAAGGAAGTGATATACCAGTGTGACATGAAGCCTTACATTCCTCCCCCTATGCAGTGTTCCAAGTGCTGGAAATTAGGGCACAAGTCTTCATGCTGTAACCGCAGCCCTACTTGTAGAAACTTCGGTGCTCATTACATCTGGGTGCTCCTTGTGTACGAGAGCATTAGTGTCAACTGCGGGCAGCTCCATTCCTTCTGCTTGCCAGAGTGAACCATTCTCACGAAGAGAGAAAGATCACAGAATTTAAGTCTCTTGGATAAACTATCCTACACGAGATAAAGAAAAAATATGAGCAACTCAACCCTGTGTAAACGGTCTCATAATTTGCTACAGTCATGTCGTTAATATCTTTAGATACAACCTCCTTGAACCTTGCACCAACTACCAGGGTCCCTCAGGGCCCCCAGAGTCCACCTGCCCCCTTGATGGTTGGAGGCTCATCTTCGTCACCTGCTCCCCCAACATCTGTTTTGGGAGCAATCCCCTCTCCCTCAACCACCAGGGACACCTGTCCCCATCCCTCAGCTGGAGAAGCAACAGTCTTTTTCCAGACCCTCTTACTAGGAAGGGGTCCCAGCCAGTAGCTGAAGGATCACATGCAGCTGGACAAAGTCCTTCTCGATCATAATCAGTCCATGAAGTGACCTCAGAGAAGCCCTCCCATCACTGAAAATCAAAGGGTCTGTGAGAGGCTAAGAAAAAGAATCAGAAGAAAAAATGATATTTGGTGGCTTCTTACACCACAACACTCTACATTTTAACTTTCTAAGGATGGAGTGGAGGTATTTGCATCTCCCAAGGACCTAGCTATGAATGAATCCACAGACCCAATGGACTTCAATTCTTCTAGTTCTCAACCGGTAGCATCGGGTGATCCTGCAGAATAAATTTGTCTTCCCAGGCTGTTCATGCCCCCTGCCTAACTAAAAAATTAATCCTTTATTTTAATTGTGGTAGTTTTCTCTCCATGTGACTGAGCTACAACTACTTCTCAGTATTGCACCTGCTTTTTGAATCGCCCTGCAGGAAACTTGGTTCACTGCAATGTAGATCCTGGCAGTGTGTGTGTGTGTGTGAGAGAGAGAGAGAGAGAGAGAGAGAGAGAGAGAGAGAGAG
This sequence comes from Locusta migratoria, assembly GCA_026315105.1. Classification (NCBI taxonomy): domain Eukaryota; kingdom Metazoa; phylum Arthropoda; class Insecta; order Orthoptera; family Acrididae; genus Locusta; species Locusta migratoria. Next base: position 581,235,994 of record CM048745.1, on the reverse strand, counting down.
AGAGAGAGAGAGAGAGAGAGAGAGAGAGAGTTGTTATAGGAATCGTGTCAGCTGGTGTACGAGGGTGGTTTGATAAGACTGGTAAATTTGTATGAAAGAGCGAGAAATTTTCGGAACCTGTACTGTTTTTCCAAAGCCTGATATTTCCACTAATATTACAACAAGTTTCAAACAGCAGCTATTATCAGTCGATTGTTGACTGTCAGGTGAAGTGGTAACTGCGTAGTTAGTCCCTTAGGATGGAGAAAACAAATTTTATGCGGTCATTCAACACTTTCATTTGAAGGGTTGGACAGCTGTACAGATCAGAAATGGCTTGGAAGAGATCCATGTGGGTTCTGCACCAACAATGAAGGCCATTTACTTTTGGATCAATGAGTGAGGTAAAATAGTGCCCCATTCGGATCTCCGGGTGGGAACTACTCAGGAGGATGTCGTCATCAAGAAAAATGAAACAGGCATTCTACAGATGGGAGCATGGAATGTTCTGACCCTTAATCATGTAGGTAAGTCGGAAAATAAGAAAAGAGAAATGGATAGGTTAAAGTTAGGTATGGAAAAGATTAGTGAAGTTCGGTGGCAGGATGAATAGGATTTCTGGTCGGGGGAGTACAGGATTATAAACACAAAATTGGTTGGTGGTAACACAGTAGTAGGTCTGATAATGAATAAGAAAATAGGAATACAGGTAAATTACTATTAATAGCATAGTGAATGCATTATCATGGCAAAGATAGACACAAAACCAACACCGACCAGAGTAGTACTGTTTTATATGCCAACTAGCACTGACGATGATGAGGACATCAAAGAAAGGTATAAGAACACAAAAGAAATTATTAAGAAAATTAAGGGAGACAAAAACTTGATTGTGATGGGGGACTGGAACTCAGTACTAGGAAAAGGAAGAGAAGGAAATGTTGTTGGTGAATATGGACTGGGAAAAAGGAAAGAGGAGATCACTTGGTAGCATATTGTGCAGAGAGAAATCACCAACACTTGGTTTAAACATCATGAAAAAGAAGGCTCTATACGTGGAAGAGACCAGGAGACACTGTACGATACCAGATAGATTTTATAATGGTAAGAAATAGATTTAGGAACCAGTTTTAAACTGGAAGACATACCCAGGGGCATATATAGACTCTGACCACAACTTATTGGTTATGAACTGCAGATTAAAACTTAAGAGACTGCAGAAAGGTAGAAAAGTTAGGAGATGGAACCTGGACAAATTGAAGGAACTAGAGGTGGTTGAGTGTTTCAGAGAGAGCATTAAGCAAGGATTGGCTAAAACGGGGGAAAGTAATACAGTAGAAGAAGAATGGGCAGCTCTGAGAGATGGAGTAGTGATAGCAGGAGAGGATCATATAGGCAGAAGGAAAAGGCCGAATGGAAATCCCTGGATAACACAGGATATACTGGACTTAATTGATGAGAGGAGAAAATATTAAAAAGGCATCCAGTGATGCAGGCAAAAGGGAGTACAAACATCTGAAAAAATGTGATGGACAGGAAGTGTCGACCGACTAAGCAGGAGTTGCTAGAGAACAAATGCAGAACCATAGAAGAATGTATAACTATGGAAAAGATAAATACTGCCTACAGGAAAATAAGAGATATTTGGAGACAAGAAAATCAGCTGTAAGAATATCAAGAATTCAGATGGAAAACCAGTACTAAGCAAAGGGGGGAAAGCTGAAATGTGGAAGGAATATATGGAGGGCCTATACAAAGGAAATAAACTTCAAGGCAGTATTCTAGAAATGGAAGACGAAGTGGAGGAAGAGGAGATAGGAGATATGATACTGTGACAGAGAGCTGAAAGATTGGAGTCCAAACAAAGCCCCTGGAATAGATAATATTTCATCTAAACTTCTGATATTGTTAGGAGAGCCACTCATGAAGAAATTGTTCCACCTGGATGTATGAGACAAGAAAAATACCCTCCGACTTCAAGAAGAATATAGTAATTACAGTTCCAAAGAAAGCAAGTGCAGATAAATGTGAAAATTACAGAACTATCAGTTTAATAAGGCATGGTTGCAAAATACTAACATGAATTATTTACAGACAAATGGAAAAAACTTGTGGAACCCGAACTTGGGGAAGATCGGTTTCGATTTTGGAGAAATGTAGGAACACAGGTGGCAATACTCACATTATGACTTATCTCAGAAGATAGGCTAAGGCAAGGGAAACCTACGTATGTCGGGCGACCCTGCTGTTTAACAAACTGATGCCTGAGGAACATAACGTTTCCCTGAGTGGAGGAGGAAGAGACTGAAGATGGCTGGCAGGAAAGGGAGTGATATATGGAGGCTAGATAGAGTGAGGATGAAGAGGTAATAGTGGGGAAGAAGGAGATAGATACAGCGGATGGGAAATAGATGAAAAGAATGTAAACAACAGTAGCTAGCATTTGTAGATTTGGAGAAAGCTTTTGACCATGTCAACTGGAATAAACTCTATCAAACTCTGAAGATAACGGGGGGGGGGGGGGGGGGGGTAAAATGCAGGGAGCAAAGAGTTACAGTCAACTTATACAAAAATGAGACTGCAGTTATTAGAGTCGAAGGGATGCAGAGGTTGGGAAGGGAGTAAGACAGGGTTATAGCCTTTCCGCAATGTTGTTCAATCTGTACATTGAGCAAGCAGTGAAGGAATGCAAGGAGAAATTTGGAGAGGGAATTAAAGTTCAGGGAGAGGAAATTAAAACTTTGCAGCTTGCTGATGACATAGTAATTCTGTCAGAGACCGCAAAGGATCTGGAAGAGCAACAAAATGGAATGAACAGTGTCTTGAAAAAAGGGTATAAGATGAACATCGACAAGAGTAAAACAAAGATAATGGAATGTATTTTCAGAAAGTTGCGTGATGCTGAAGGAATTAGATGATAAAAGTAGTAGATGAGTTTTGTTATTTGGTTAGCAAGTCAACATCTGATGGCTGAAGTAAAGAAGATATGAAATGCAGAATGGCTATGGGAAGAAAAGTACTTCTTAAGAAGCAAAATTTGTTGACATCCAATATTAGTTTAAATGTTAGAAAGTCCTTTCTGAAAGCATTTGTCTGGAGTCTAGCTTTGTGTGGAGTGAAATGTGGATGATAAGGATTTCAGACAAAATGATAAAAGAAGCTTTTTAAAGTAGTACTGCAGACGAATGATGAAAATTAGGTGGGTAGATCATGTAACTAATGAGGAGGTGCTTAACCTAATTAGGGAGAAAAGGAGTTTCTGGCATATCCTGACTAAGAGAAGGGTTAGATTGGTAGGACACATTCTGAGACATCAAGGAATTGTCAACTTATCATTAGATGGAAGTGTGTGGGGTAAAAATCGTAGAGGGAGACCGAGGGATGAATACAGGAAGCAGATTCAAAAGAATGTAGGTTGCCTAACTTATTCTCAGATGAAGAGACTTGCACAGGACAAGATAGCGTGGAGAGCTGCATCAAACTAGTCAGTGGACTGATGACCACAACACAAGTTTAAACATGGTTGGAAAAGACGGAAGATGGAGCATGCTCCGATCGGCCCGTTGAAGTCTCCACATAGAAAACCATCAATAAGGCGCATAATATGGTAGTGGAAAATCGAAGATTAAAAGTTTTTGAGATAGCTAACATTGTAGACATCTCAACTGACAGAGTGCATTACATCCTCCATGAATAACTGGCTATGAAAAAGCTCTATGTGTGACGCCTGCTCACTATGGACAAAAAACGGAAATGAAAGAACATTTCTGCTCAGAATGTTACACTGTTCAGGCAAAATCCACAGGACTTTTTGTGCAGTTTCATAACTGTGGATGAAACTTGGATCCACTATTACACTCCAGAGACCAAACAACAGTCCCAACAATGGACAAAGTATGGGGGGAGAGCACCAAAGAAGCAAAGACTGTTATGTTAGTTGTAAAGGTGATTGCCACTGTCCTTTGGGATTCCCAGGGTATAATCCTGGTAGATTATCTATGGAAAAAGGGAAATCCATAACTGGGTCCTATTATGCTGGTCTGCTGGATCATTCAAAACAGGAACTAATTGAAAAAGTCTAAGATTGGCATGGAAGAAAGTGTTATTTCATCACGACATGCTTCAGCATACACAGCAGCTATCACAGTGGCAAAAGTGGTCAACTGGGGATTCAAATTGATTCCTCACACATCTTATTCTCGAGACTTGGCTCTGAGTGAATTCTTCTTATTCCCAAAATTGAAAATTTGGATTAGTGGGAAGAAATGTTCATCGAATGAGGAAGTGTCCACTGGTGTGACAGACTATTTTGCATAGTTTGACAAAGTCTACTTTTCTGATGGGTTTAAAAAATTGGAAACTTGCTGGACCAAGTGTAAAGCCTTTTAAGGAGACTATGTCAAGAAATCAAGTGAATTTTCACCTTTAAAAAAATTTTTCATTCTATTTTTACCAGACTTATCAAACTGCCTTCATATATATATATATATGTCCTTCCTTCTGTTCACAGTGTGCCTGTGCCTCTCCAAACACATTTAGAGGCTGTGGCTGTCAGAGTAAGGACTGCAGTGGACTTTAGCTGTCTGCAATGTATGTCTTCCCCCAGATGATGAAGCACCCAAACATGTACTGGCTGAACTGATTTTCCATCTCCACTCCCCCAAACCCTTGTGGGGTGGCACCATGATTGCTGGCCACAGTAGAGAAGCCTAGAATTTACTATCTCAACTTGACCTCTGCCTATTAAATACTGGTCCTCCACACACCAGTGTGGCGCACATCCCCTAATCAGCATTTGCTCCCTTCACTTTTGTTCCCCTCAACCGAGAAATAGGCTAAGTACTGTCTTCTTAGCAATTCTGATATTAAGCTTCACTAATAACATAGAAGGGGCTGCCAATGCCAATGACACACTTAAGTTGCATTTCCTTAAATTCGATCCTAATTACTGGACTGATGATCACTTGATTCTTTCCATTTTTACTGGTGACGTCTCGCTAAAGTTCCTCCCTTAATATCTTTTCGTACGTATGTGTCCTTGTCACTGTCTGTGAACCCTTTGTCACTTTTCCAATTCTGAAGGTAAAATTTTGTACTTTGCTATCCTAGCAAAATTTAATTGTAATAATTTTCATATAGCAAAAATCAAAATTGGACTATGCAAATACGAGTTATGGATCATCCACTACAAAGGACAGAGTGATGGAAAGTTTAAATTTTCATAATGTTTTCTTGTATTGTTACTGTCTCTAATATTACTCTTTTGGAGAGCCGTGTGTAAGAGGCAGCCGAAATATTTATCTTTCGTATAAGAATTGGCCACATGGTGTTTGAAAATAACACTTCCTTTTAGGAACAATTATTTTAACATTTATTAGGTCTGAAACATACATCATAATTTGAAAAGACTAGCACTCCTGGAAGAAAGGATATGGCTAAGTCACAGCCTAGGGATGTTTCCAGAATGAAACTTTTCACTCTGCAGCTGAGTATGCGCTGATATGAAACTTCCTGGCAGATTAAAATTGTGTGCTGGAATCGGGACTCGACCTGAGACCTTTGCCTTTCGCAGGCAAGTGCTCTACCGACTGAGCTATCCTGACACAACTCACAATGCCGCCTCACAACTTTTCTTCCGCCAGTACCTCGCCTCCTACTTTCCAAACTTCACAAAAGCTCTCCTACGGAACATGCAAGACTAGCACTCCTGGAAGAAAGTATATGGTGGAGACATGGCTTAGCCACAGCCTAGGAATGTTTCCATAATGAAACGTTTCACTCTGCGGCGGAGTGTGTGCTGATATAAAATTTCCTGGCAGATTACAATTGTGTGCAGGAACCGGGACTCAAACCTGGGACCTTTGCTTATTGCGGGCAAATGCTGTACTGACTGAGCTATGCCGGCTCACAACTTTACTTCCGTCAGTACCTCACCTCCTATTTTCCAAACTTCACAGAAGCTCTCCTGGAAGAAAGGATATGTTGGAGACGTGGCTTAGCCGCAGCCTAGGGATGTTTCCACAATGAAACTTTTCACTCTGCAGCAGACTTTGCGCTGATATCAAACTTCCTGGCAGATTAAAATTGTGTGCCGGAACCAGGACTCGAACCTGGGATCTTTGCCTTTCGCGGGCAAGCGCTCTACCGACTGAGCTATCCCGACATGACTCATGATGCCGCCTCACAACTTTAATTCTGCCAGTACCTTGCCTCCTACTTTCCAAACTTCACAGAAGCTCTACATCTACATGGGATACTCTGTAAATCACATTTAAGTGCCTGGCAGAGAGTTCATCGAACCACAATTTTACTATTTATCTCCCATTCCATTCTCGAATAGCGCGGGAAGAAAGAACAACTATATCTCTCTGTTCGAGCTCTGATTTCTCATATTTTATTCTGATGATCATTTCTACCTAAGTAAGTGGGAGTCAACAATATATTTTCGCATTCGGAGGAGAATGTTGGCGATTGGAGTTTCGCAAGTAGCTCACGCCACAGCGGTAAGCGTCGTCGTTGTAATGATTCCCATCCCATATCCTGTATCATTTCCGTAACGCTGTCTCCCCTGTATTGAGACGATACAAAATGAGCTGCCCTTCTTTGGACTCTTTCTATGTCCTCCGCCAAACCCACCTGATAAGGATCCCACACTGGGCTGCAATAATCCAAAAATGGACGGACAAGCGTAGTGTATGCAGTTTCTTTGGTAGTTCTGTTGCATGTTTTAAAGGTTCTGCCAATAAAATGTGGTCTCTGGTTCGCCTTTCCCATGACATTACACGTTCTTTCCAATTTAAGTCTGAAGTAATAGTAATTCCTAGGTATTTTGTGGAGTTTATGGCCATCACTTTTGATTGATTTATCTTGTAAAGAAAGTTTAACGGATTTCTTTTCGTACTCATGTGGACGACTACACACTTCTCATTATTTAGAGTCAATTGCCAATTTTACACCATACTGATATTCAGATCGTTCTGCAGTTGGTTTTGATCTTCAGATGATTTTACTAGACGGTAAATGACGGCGTCATCTGCAAACAACCTAAGAGAGCTACTTAGATTTTCCCCTAAATTGTTTATGTAAATAAGGAACAGCAGAGGACCCTGTGGAATGCCCGCTATCACCTCTGTTTTAGTCAATGCCTTACCATCGATTACTACGAACTGTGTCCTCTGTGACAAGAAATCCCCTATCCAATCACAAATTTGGGGCAATATACCACAACCATGCAATTTGATTAAAAACCGTTTGTGAGGTACGGTGTCAAAAGCTTTCTAGCTAGACTAGCACTCGTTTCGGGATAGCTCGGTCCGTAGAGCACTTGCCCGTGAAAGGCAAAGGTTCCAGGTTCGAGTGCCGGTTTTGGCACACAATTTTAATCTGCCAGGAAGTTTCATACCAGCGCACACTAAGCTGCAGAGTGAAAAGTTTCATTCTGCTTCCAAAAATGTTTGTCCACCGCTCTCTTATTGGCTGCTTAGGAACAGCAGCCTCCTTACCCACTATAATTCCCATTCTCTCTTTCTCATTCCTCTTTTAACCCTTCCAGATTCTTCAGAATAAGTATAAAAATGACATTAACTACCGAAGCTTCATCAGTAAATGTAAGGCAATCCCTCTATTGCTAAATTACACGACATAAAAACATGGATAGCAACAGCAATGGTTTCATCTGTAAATATAAGATGGCCCTGAATAGTTTGAATGGCAAATTTGGGGGAAAAACATCATCTTATAATCGGGTAAAACTGCAAGTCTGCTTCACTAATGTCTCACAAACCAAATTTCCAAACTTCACAAAGAAAAGAAGTGCAAGTCCAAAACTAATTCATAACACCAATAAATTTTTTTCCACTGAATACAAGTGACATTAATATTCCAATTTACTTCATGCCTATATTAACCAGCTATGACATGGAAACCTTTGTATTTGCTTTTGCAAACAATATATCTGCAGTATTATGTGGAGAGGAACTGAAAAAAAAAGAGTTACTTCACACAAGAAAATATATTTTTCTTCATTACCCATTACTGATCGAAAAATTAAAATGACAACTATTAACAGGAAGTTAAATATCCATGTAACAAATCATCTGCAATATGAAGGTCACAATCATGATTAATTTATGTAGAATTAATATCAAAAGTGCAACTTGAGCCAGTCAGTTAGGAGAGGTAATTTCATGAAGTATTTTCTATTTTGTACATAAGAGAATAATTAATTTCAGATTCTACAGCTATCCTCCAAAAGGTAAAATGTGTGTGTTAAGTGGAACAGCAACAGGTACTATTTTGACATCTGTAATAGAACCAGCAAGATCCTTAGCAACATTGAAAGCCTGGCAAGTTGTTGATTGGAGACGTTCCGTTATTCCAGCCCAGACTGCCAGCTGACAGTAACGGAAGTCCTTTGCTGACATAGGTTTCTTCATTATTTGCAGGTAGTTGTTGTTTGATCTGCTGAATGGTAACCAGGTGCTTTTACCATCTGTAGCATTACTGACAGGCACTCTGTAAGAGAAAAAAATGAACAATGTTCAGTATAACAATTTTGGTCAGAAGTGTCGAACAATGGAAATTTCAGAAAGGATTCAATAATATTCTTGAGAAGGATAGGTTGCTGCTCACCACAGAGATGCCTTGATACAGACACACACAACATAATACACTTAACCTAATAGCTTTTGGACCTTACAGCTTTTGTTAGATGCAGAAACGAAACGTCTCTCTCTCTCTCTCTCTCTCTCTCTCTCTCTCTCTCTCTTTCTCTCTCTCTCTCTCTCACACACACACACACACACAATACTACTATACCACCACCACCATCTCCATTTGGCCCACTATAATAGGCAGACTGAGGGATCCCAGACAGCCAATGTGAAAGCTACCATTGGTGGAGGTGAGAAGGCAGCGTGGAGAAGGAAGTAGAAAGGGAGGGGATGGATGCACAGTGGGGGTGAAAGGATTACACCAGTTCTATCTGACAGACAGGGAAGAGTCAAGGACAGAGACTGGGTGTGGCGGAATGGAAGATGTACATTAGGCTAGATTGTGGACAGGGAAGGGGATGGGAGGTTGGTGAAGGCAGGAACTAGCAAAGGCTTAGGCCTGGTGGGGTGTGGGAACAGAGAATATATTGTAGGGAGAGTTTCCACCTGTGCAAATCAGAAAATCTGGTGTTTGTGGAGAGGATCCACATGGCACAGGCTGTGTAGCAGTCACTGAAGTGAGCCACATCATGCAGGGCTGCATGCTCTGCAACAGGATGGTCCAGCCATCTCCTGGCCACAGTTTGATAATGGCAATTCATGCAGACAGACAGTTTGTTACTGGTCATCCCCACATAGAAAGCTGCTCAGTGGTTGCAGCTTGGTTTATAGATAAAATGACTGCTTTCGCAGGTTGCCATGCCTTTTATGCAATAGGACATGCAGACAGTCGTGAGATGATGGATAGGACAGGTTTCACATCTGGGTCTATTGCTGGGATATAAGACATGGGGCAAGGAACTGGGAGCAGCTATGGATTAGGGATGGACAGGGGTATTTTGTAGATTTGGCGGTGGCAGAATACCACTGTAAGAGGGGTGTGGAGGATTTTGGGTAGGGTATTTCTCACTTCAGGGCAGGATGAAAGGTAGTTGAAACCCTGCCTGAGAATGTGGATTAACTGCTCCAGTCATGGGTGGTACTGAGTCACAAGAGGGGAGCTGCTTTGTGGGCAGGTGGTGGGTGTGAGGGAGGTGAGATCTTTTTTTGGGCAAGGTTCGGAGAGTAATTATAGTCAATGAAGACCTCATTGGAGCCTTTGGCATATTTGGAAGGGAAATGCTCATCACTGCAGATGCAATGACCACAGGTGGCTAGGCTGTATGGAAGGGACTATTTGATGTGGAATGGGTGACAGCTGTTGAAATGAAGGTAGTGTTGATGGTTGGTAGGTTTGATGTGGACAGAAGTACTGATGAGGCTATCCTTGAGGTGGAGGTAAATGTTGAGAAAGGTGGTTCGTTAAGTTGATTAGGACCAAGTGAATTGACTGGAGGAGAAGGTGTTGAGGTTTTGGATGAATGTGGATGGTATGTCCTCACCTTCAGTCCAGGTCATGAAGATGTGATCAATTGATCTGAATAAGATGAGAGGTCTGGGATTCTGAAAAGTCAGAAAGGATTCCTCTAGATGGTTCATGATCAAGTTGGCATAGGAAGGTGCCACATGGGTGCCCATGGCTGTAGCCTGAACTTGTTTGTAGGAGATGCCTTCAAAGCAGTTTGTGGGTGAGGATGTAGTTGGTCATGATGACAAGGGAGGAGGTTGCTGGCTTGCAGTCAATTGGGCATTGCAAAAGGTAGTGTCCAACTGTGGCATTGCGATGCTGGTGTAGAGGGTGGCATCTATCGTGATGACCATGGTATCAGGTGGTAAAGGAACAGGAACTGTGGACAGTCGGTGGAGGAAGTGGTTTGTGTCTTTTATGTGGGAGGGTAGGTTATGGGTATTTGGTTCAAGTTGCTGGTCCATGAGATCAGAGGGTCTCTCAGTGGGGGCACCATAATGGGCCCCATTGGATCATGAAATAATACAGGATCTGTGTTGGGAATCATTACAACTACCGTGTTTATCACTGCAGCATAGTCTACTTACGAAACTCCAATAGCCAACATTCTCCCCTGAATGCAAAGGTACATTGTTGACTCCAGCCAACGTAGGTAGAAATGATCATCAGAATAAAATATGACAAATCAGAGCTCGAATGGAAAGTCAGATGTTCTTTCTTCCCGCGCGCTATTCAAGAATGGAATTGTAAATGAATAGTATAAAGGTGGTTCAAGGAACCCTCTGCCAAGCACTTAAATGTTATTTGCAGAGTATCCCAATGTAATGAGTTTAAACTCAAAGATTATTTTGTCAAGTAGGCTCAACCACAAATATCGTATAAAAACAATAAAATATGACGCATTTCAAGGGTCAAGCCCTCATCATCAGATAATATGTACAAGAATCTTAAAACATGAGACAATAAAAATATAAAACATAATAAAAGAATGGTTGCTTCCCTTGTAACCATGTCTACGAAGAAAAGTCCTCAGCATACTGTGCTTCATCAGAATTCAAACCAGACCCCAGCACTGGCGGCGCATAACACAACCGAAATGCACGGAGTCAACAACATGACTGGGGCGCACGTATGCACATGAAAACAAAGACCTCTAAATTCCAAAGATCATCCACAAGCTAGTGGGTACATTCAGGTGTCAAGAAATCATTTGCAAATTTAAAATAGATGATTTTTGTTATAGTAGGTCCACAAAGTTTTAAAAAAAGCTGTATGTATTAACTTCAACTTGTTTATTTAATGAAATGTCGCTGTTAGCGTTATGTATTATAATATCCAGCTGTTCTAGAAGATCTAACTTTCTTCCCTTATCCCGTCAAAGCAAAATCTTAAGGTCATCTTCAATCCGCTTTAATGGGTAGCTAGTTTCGCGGATATGCGTAGCTACAGCGGACTTGTCAAAATTATTAAGTCGCAAGGCATCCATATGTTCCTTGTACCTAACTCTAAACGATCTACCAGTCTGACTAATGTAGTTAGCATTGCAACTATTACACTGTATCTTATAAACCCCTGCTTTGTCATATTTATCAGTTTCTTGGTTTAAGCTATCCCGTAATTTATTATGTAACATATTATTAGTTTTAAAAGCAGCTACTACTTTAAAAGGTTTTAGTATGTTGGCCACTTTCTGAGCTAGATTACCAAAATACGGAACCATTACTCTTTTGATATTTTCCATGCCATTTTTATTTGATTTCGTGCGCTGTTTCTTTTGTATTAAGTTATTCACTATGTTTTCATGGTAACCATTCGCCTTAGCAAGCTGTCTTATATTGTTAAATTCAGTGGTTCTGTCTTTTTTGTTTATTCGTACTTTGAAGGCTCTATCAAATAAACAGCACAGGGCAGAAAGTTTTTGGGAATTAGGGTGACAAGAGCTGTTATGTATTAGAATGTCAGCTGTTGTAGGTTTCCTATGTACTTTAAATAAGTGTCTACCATCCTGCTTCGTAATGTTAAGGTCAAGGAACTGAAGTGTGCCATCCTTCTCTTGTTCAAGGGTAATTTCGATTTTCTCATGTAGGCTGTTAAATTTATTAACTATTTCAGTAATATCAGTTTGTCCTCCTTCTATCAATAGCAACGTATCGTCAACATAGTGTTTATAATATAAGATTTTATCAACTGGGTGCTGCATATTTGTGAAAAGGTGGTTTTCTAGGTTATTAATAAAAATCTCTGCTATTGTTCCTGAAATACTTGTACCCATAGCCAATCCGTCTTTTTGTATATAAAATCTCCTGTTAAAATCAAAATAGTTATATTTCAGAATAAACTGAAGTAGGTCAATGAATTCAATGATTTCTTGCTGAGATAGTCTCTTGTGTTTAAGCAAGTTAGCTTTAATCAACTTGACAGCCTCGTCAACCGGAACATTTGCATATAAATTATTAATTTTTTAATATCGGCTATTGGCTTATCTTTAAACTCATTGATCAGTGTAGTGTTGTTGCTAACTGAAAAATTATCCCCAAATTCGTAAAACTCCTTTAAAAGTGTATCAAGTTTTTTCGTAATTTTGCACCTTTAATTGCGACCTTAGTCGAGGAGCTGTGGGATTCATGACGTAACACTGAAATTTCTCTTTCTCGGTCAATAGGAAATTTTATTAATATATTGTTCTTCACTAACAATAACTATAGTATTGCCTTTATCGGCCTTAGTAACAATCACTTTATTACAGATGAGCTTGTCGTTAATGGAGGTTACAGTTTTGTGATCACTGTTATTATGCATACTGTTACAGGATTTATTTGTTTCGGCCTTGATGGCGTTAGCTAGTTTATATCCCACATGTCCTTTCTCGTTTTCATTCAGTTTAGCAACATCTAGCACCATTTTAGTCGCTATGATAAGTTCTTTTACAGTTTTATATTTAGGCTACGTTGCACGTTAAATTTAAGACCTTTGTTCAGCAGCCTTAACTCTTCATCATTAAATGTGATATCAGTTTCATTAACGACTCTGGGGTAAAACTGAAAGTTGTCTACATTTTGTGCATTTTTAACTCTACAGTCACTAATTTGTCTCATCAGCTTCTTTAGTTTCTGATCCTGCCTACTCTCTAAATTGTTGACTCCGTGCATTTCGGTTGTATTATGTGCCGCCAGTGCTGGGGTCTGGTTTGAATTCTGACAGAGCACAGTATGCTGAGGACCTTTCTTCGTAGACACGGTTACAAGGGAAGTAACCACATTTTCTTTTATTACGTTTTATATCTTTATTGTCTCATGTTTTAAGATTCTTTTACAGATTATCTGATGATGAGGGCTTGACCCTTGAAACGTGTCATATTTTAGTGTTTTTAGATCATATCTGTGGTTGAGCCTACTTGCCAAAATAATTTTATTAACAGATTTTTATCAGTAACATTTCCTGATGTCTTTTGTAACTTACTTATCTGCTTGCAATGTTCTGCTCACCTCAAAGTCATATTTTTGTTGTTTAATTGTTCAATCTAAATAATAAAACCGTACCTGGCACTACTCTAGTCATAATTTACTTATGTGCTTATTTTGTGTTTTGTTTGTTTCAAAAACCTCTGAGATTTATTTGTAATAATTTTCTATATTTATTGTTTGTGGTGGATTCATTTATGTTTACATTTAAAGGATTTAAGACATTGTTTTGTGGCAGATTTGTGCTAGATTGTTCTCAAAAGTACTGTGATGTATAAATATGTGTGAATTGGTGCGCACTGGCAGTCTGTGTTTGAGCCTATATCTTGTTAGTCAGCTTATGCCAGTGTAAACATGTTCTAATAAATCAGTTTATCAAATGTGATGTAAATCATTGTAGATGCCATTGACCTCCAAGAACCCGCCAAATCATAAATATGTGAATTTCTTCTTTTTAAAAATGTAAGCTATTGACATTTGTGCAGCAAACTTTGGCAGGCGAGCTATCAATGTGGACAAGAAATAAACACCATGTAGATGTAGATGTCGTCCAGGGTGCTTGAGTTTGTGGACTTTACTGAGCTTGTGGAAGAGGGGGGGGGGGGGGGGGGCAGAGGTGCAAGGAGAAATTTGGAGAACGGATTGAAGGTGGAAGAAATCAAAACTTTGCACTTTGCTGATGGCACTGTAATACTTTCAGACGCAGCAAAGGTCCTGAAAGAGCAATTGAATAGAATGGACAATGTCTTGAAAGGAGGTTATAAGATCAACATTAACTAGAGCAAAACAGGGTAATGGATTGTAGTTTAAGAAAATCAGCTGATGCTGAAGGAATTAGATTGAACCACGAAAGAATATAGGTGGTAGATGTTTTTTACTTGAGCAGTAAAATAACATATGATGGTTGCAGTATTATTGATATAAAGTGCAATGGGAAGAAAAACATTTCTGAAAAACGGAAAACAGTTAACACTGAATATGAATTTAAGTTTTTTTTTGTTCGGGCCCGCACCAATAAATATGTCGGAGAATGACATTTTAAGTTAATAATTCGTCCAGTTTGCTGCTATAAATATTTTAAAATACCAAAACGTCTCACTACAAACATTCTTGAAGAATTTGAAGTGTATATACACATGAAGAACCATCCAGAACTTATATTAAACAAACAAACAGACTTCAAACATAAATACTACCTAAAAAATTTTATTGACATAATAAATGATAATAGCTGATTAGAAACATAAACTTTCACAACTACATATTTATTTATTTGGCCTTCATAATAATCAAAGATAACCCACAATAAAAATACAATCCATGATAATAACATCATCATTGTTTATTTGCACATAGCTTCTATGTAAACATAGAGCATCTTAGTAGTTAACTGTCAAAATACGTAACTGTAAAAAAGTATGTAATTTATCAAAATAAAAATAAAATTACTATCTTATAAGTTTGGAATTTAGAAGACAGAATAGTACTGAACCACTATGGATATCAGGTCCATCTAGAAGAAAGTAAAAAAAAAAATTTAATAATCTCTAATCAAATTGTACATGAAATTTATGAAATGTATTCCAATATTTTCGCCAATGTTATTTCTAGGTACTTGACAATGGCTATAACAGCCAAGACAGCTGTAGTACATTATAAATAAATATTTATAGTAGCAAAATGTACGGATTATTAGCTTAAAATAAATTTAAGTGTTAGGAAGTATTTTTTGAAGGCATTTGTGTGGAGTATTGGCTTGTACAGTAGTAAAACATGGACATTAAATAGTTCAGACAGGAAGAGGATAGAAGCTTTTGAAATGTGGTACTACATACAAATGCTGAAGATTAGATGGATAGATGATGTAATTAATGAGGAGGTAATGAACAGAATTTCGGAGAAGAGGAATTTTTGGCATACCATACAAATTCTTCGATATCAAACAATCTTGAATTTAGCATTGGAGGGAAGCATGTGGAGTAAAAATTACAGTGATCAAAAGATGAATACGGAAAGCAGGTTCAAATATATGTGTGTTGCTGTTCTTATGAGAAGATGAAGAGGCTCAGGATAAAGTAGGGTGGAGAGCTGCATCAAACCAGTCTTCAGGCTAAAGATCAAAACAACAACAAACATGCCTCTCCCTTCAGCGTTCAGCCTATTTCTGCACTAAACATTCTTAGTCTGCATTTAGGATTTCATCACTACTGACATCTTGTTTGAGTCAGCTTTCTGTTCTAGTACTTTGTGGCCATTGTGACCATTTAAAAGTGAGACAGTTCTGTAATCTTCCCACAAACTCTCCTGTACTTAATTATTACTTTATCAACCTTTTCAATGTCTGTTCTGTTGTGCCTAGTGCTGCCTTCTCCAGAATCAGTGGGTCTTTTATTGAGCATGTAGAGGGATTTCTCTATCCTAAAAAACCCTCATGTGCACTTCACATGGACTCCACTATACTAGTAGCTACTTCCTACATGTAGTGCACACCTGACCTATTCAGAAAGATCCTACATTTCTCCACCTAATAGTGGAGGTTCAGAAATTCACATTGTAAATCATCACAGAATTGTCTCAGCCTCTGGTTTAAGCCTTACTTGGCTCTAAAGCAGAGACCCACAATCAGTCTGGTGTACAATCTGCAAATTTGATAGCTCCATTTCTACCCCGTGATCAGGGCTAGCTGTTTTCACCAAATCTGTCAGCTACCTGATCAAACATGTCTTCCTACTCCTACATGCTTGAACATCAAAGACAGCGGTAATAGATCCAAACGTAAATTCCAAACTCTTTCTGAGATCCTCTAACAATTTCACATCTTGTGTTTTCAAATCACAATGAATATGTGTAAAATTACCTTGTGCAAAGGGTTCCTCTGTACAACAATACTATGAAACATTCCACACAGATATTAAACACGACGTGAGCAACTATTTGCAACTGGGTGCCAGCAGAGCCCTCCAGATCTCGGATTAGAGCGCCTGGCAAGCAAACAAGAATGCACACCAGCTTTCTTTCCCGACCTTCCCAATTTTTCCCGAAGGCGCTCCATCATCTGCCTGACATTGGAGCTCCCAATTACAAGAAAATGCAACCTCTGTCTGTCTGGAACCTCTCAGAGAGATTTGTCGCAACAAGTGAGGCAACTCTTGTGAGCAACACCTTAAACATTTTATTGAGGCAGAAGGGGATGGCCTTACAATGAATCCCCGGTTTTGTCTTCTGCCTAGAGATTCGCAACCGAACCACAATACACCATTCACCTTCAGGCAACTGTTGACTGGCAGGGAGTAGGAACCTAAAGACATAGTAGCATCATGGATCTCAATAGGCACTAGAGGTAACCCAGCAATCACCTCAGGTGTCTGACTGACACTGCAGCCTGGAGCAGCAGCTGATGCTTGTTGACTGTGGCTAACACAGTCTCAAGTTGCTTGTGAACAGTGGTCAATTCATCCTGAACCCTTCCATAACAGTCACAGTCCCTAACCATCTCTATCAAGTTTATCAGATTTATCATATGTACCAAATACTGGAGAATAAAGCTCAAAAATGGATGCACAAATAAAATTTAATTATTTTACTAAGAAAAATACATAAAAGTTCAATTACGTAACTTAGTGCTCTGTTTCAGACTTGTTTTCAAATAAATGAATCACATATGTGAACTACAGCACAATATGTAGCAAATATGTGAGAATAAAGCTCTTAAAAACAGAACCACTAATGACATATTAGAATGGAATACTAATAAAATACGGAAATGTTAATTTACATAACTTAGTTTCTGCAGGTCTGACAGAAGTGGCAGCTGGGAGAAGACATTCAAGTGTTGCTGTGATTATTAACCACGTTCATCCAGACAAAATATTCTTCTGCAGGAGTTTCCTGAGTTTATATGCTCACCCATTCTAAGGTTTTATGTTTGTTTCCAAGTATATTAATCTTTTCGTATACCATGCCTGAATAAATTTCCAAAACCAAAGTAGTATAGTTATACCTGATGGAGTACAGCTGGGATTGATGGCATAGGGAGAAAATGATTCAAAAAGTATGTTTCATATAATCACCCAGATAAAAGCAAAAACCAACTGTGGATATTGGGACTGAAGAGCACTTACAAGGATTTGAAATATTTAGTCTGGTAAACCAGTTGAAGGAAATTGATCAGTGAAACAATGGTGGTCAGTAATTAAATTTGTAGGAGAGGTTGTATCAAATATGGCTTACATGTCAGAAAAAAATTTATTAAATATGAGTGGAGGAATATTGTTTAACAGGAAAAGAAGAATGTATATGGGGGAATAAACCAGTGTATGAGTGGTGACGTCTTGGGTGTAAATTTGGTTACAAGTAACCTGATTGTGAATCGTAGTGAAATATCAGGGGAAGAGGAAGTAGCTGTCATGTTGCCAGCTCTCGTGAACATTTTTAGTGAATTTTAACAATGGAAAATCCAGTAAGAATGTCAATAAAGGAGGATAGATAACAACTCACCATAAAGAGGCTCACTGAGCTGCTGACAGACAAGAAAATAGATAATCACATTCACACAACTTGAATTTTCGGCCATGGTCTTTGCCAGGAAAAGAAACACATACATTCATGCAATCACTCAGACAACTATACACACACAACCATCATTGAGTGGCTGGATATGATGGTTGTGTGTATATTGTTGTCTCAGTGATTGCGTGAATGTATGTTTCTTTTTCTGATGAAGGCCATGGCCAAAAATTTAAATTGTGTGAATATGATTATATATTTCATGTCTGTCAGCAGTTCAGCAAGCCTCTTTACGGTGAATTGTTTAGTGAATTAACTTGACAAATAGGTCAACAGGTGGTTACTACAAGTCAAGGCTAAGTCAGCAGATTAGTCAGGTGGCTGCTGCAAGTGAAGATTTAAAACAAGAATTAAGCAGGAAATTTGAAAACAACTTCAGTGAAATCCAAAATCAGCTGAGTGATACCACCAAAATACTTTAAGAAATGAGAAGAGACTTAGATA
The DNA here is from genome assembly GCA_026315105.1 of Locusta migratoria. Classification (NCBI taxonomy): domain Eukaryota; kingdom Metazoa; phylum Arthropoda; class Insecta; order Orthoptera; family Acrididae; genus Locusta; species Locusta migratoria. The sequence continues at coordinate 581,217,485 of CM048745.1, read as the reverse complement.
ATGTGAAAAGCACAGCCGAGTCAGGGCAGAGCCAACTCAATGCTCACCTAGACTCTGTAGAGAGCATAACTGGTGAAGTAGAATCAATTTGAGCTATAGAATAGCTAAGAATACCAAAAACACTTGCGAATTTGATATGTATGTCTAACAAGAACATAAATCTTAAATTAAAGAGTTTAAGGTATATTTTAAACAAAAATTATATAATTACAGGGCTAAAACTGAACAGTAAACTATTGTAATTGATGCTAGCTTAGATTCATGAAAGCAAAATGTTAAAAATGTACACCAGAAAGTAAACTTACTATAGGAAGATATTGTTATCAGAAATGTAGGTGGAAGGTTATGCAAGAATGTGGGCAAATATAGTAGTCAAAACGAATCTAAGAGAGGGAAAATTGCATCGAAAGGACTTCCTGCATAAGTGTAGAGACAATTTTGCTGTTAGCATGACTGATTCTGTTAAGAAGTTACTTGATGGTGAAGCTTTATCATGGGCCAACCAAAATGTCAATAGTGATATGTCTTACAGTGATACTCAGACAGACATAGGTATGAGGAAAGTAATGCATCTATGAAAGATTTTTGTGAACCTCAGTTGAGGAACTTGATTCAGTTAGACGAACCAATTGATGAGCTGATTCAGACTGATGCATTGAAGAGATTACTAGATAGAATGCATTGGGGGCTAGTGTATGGTCTGGATGATTCCACCAAATAATTTTTGGAGTATGTGGAGGACAGTCTCGACTGAGCTTTCAAAAAGGAAGAAAGAAGTGGTTCTAATAGGTCAGAGGAACCACTGCTTGGGGGTGGAATCAGAATCAAGTAGGAAGAAACTATGGGAACTACAGTAGTGATTATCAGGGTGCGAGAGACCAGAGGGACCGAGGATGGGGCAACAGAAATAGGTATGGTAAAAGGGATGCAGACAACAGGAACTGTTCATGGAGAAATAACAGGGATCAAGGCAACAGGAGACCAGAAAAAGAGGAAATGGACACAGTAACTGAGGTTCACCGCATTGGGAGCCTGTCAGCTTGGGATGAGGAAGTGGAACTGAAACCAGGTTAACAAGAACCAAACTAGATATGAATTTAAAGACACATTTGAGTAACCCAGTCAAAATTACGGGGGGGGGGGGGGGGGGGGAGGAACAGTTTGACAAATCATTAAGGTTCAGAAAGTGAAAAGGATAATAAAGAAGAACATCTGGAGGAAGTAACCTTAGACAAAGAAACTTATTTCTACACTGTATAAATAATGTAATTCAGTCAGAAATTATGATGTTGAGACAGATACCATTTCTGATGAGTTTGGCCTGTGTAAATTATTTGATAATGATGTACGAGATGGTATGATGATACAGCTCAGATAGCTAGTGAGTCTGATAATCAGGAGGAGGAGGTAGTGGAGTCAGAATTAGGTTTAAATGAGTTAGTTGAAGATGTCAGTGTTGGTGGTTATGATGATTGCAGAGATGTAGATTTAGAAAAAGAGTTGGATGGTATGATTTACACCAAAGTTAAGGAAGTGATGATTACGGCTGAGGAGTCTTGTGGTGTAGAAGTGAGGAAGGTGTTAGGGAGAATCTTCAATATCAAGTGTCAGCAGTAAAACTTGGCTGTACATCAGACAGTCTTGGGAAAGATAACAGGGACGTCATGAAAGGGAAATGTTGTATGCAGTGAAGGACAGTTACAAAGTTTGTGATGAAAATAGCAAAATCAGGGACAGGATCAAGAACTGATGTGAAAAGATTTTGGAATAGTGATGGTAGTGAGGAAGAAAATGATTTTGCTCTTAGTGATGTGCAGACTAAGGAGGAGATTTGAGGTGTGAAATTGGTTGGGATAATAGAAGTTTGGTTACATGAAAATAAGGAAATTTAAGTAGTTGATATAACAGTGTCTTCACATGTGAGAATAAAAACTGAGAAATGGGAAGGGATGCTCTTATTGATATAGGCAGTCCAATCAGTGATATTTCAGAAAAATTCAAGAACATGATAAAACAGAATGCTGATTTTATAGAGATGCCCAGGATAGGAATCAAAATTAAAGGAGGTACTGGAAGCCATAATAAAATAGTCACTAGACATGTACTATTATACTTTTCAATAGGAGAAGTAAGATATCTCATCATACTAGATTCAAACAAATTTATTCTGCTTGGGACAGACCAGATCATTAAAGCACATGTAGATTTTGATTGGGAAGGAAAAATGTGATTTTCACAGATCCTAATGCAAGAGTATATCATATCACACTCATCAGTATTCAAAGTTGTAGTAATGCTAGCAGATAGATTAAGGAGATATAGTTTCTGGATACTAGGAGATGCATGGGAATTGAAAACGAGAAAGAGGATGAGTTAAGGGATACTGATTGTAATTAACTGTAGAGAATACATTGAAGGAAGCTCGCAAATTGGATCTACATCCAAAGGAGCAACTTAGAAAGGTATTGTGGGATTATAATGTATTTGATGTCAGATGTGGATGAGTAAAAACTATGAGTGTAGATGAAAAGTAAAGTCATACAATCCTTTTTATATCAAATCACATGGGGTACCTATCTCAAAAAGAAAGCTGTGAAAAAAGAACTGGACAAGATAGAAAATTGAGAAATAATTGAGAAGGGTGAAATTGAATACAATAATCCAGTGGTCATAATTTTGGAAAAGAATAGAAATGTGAGGACTGTGCTAGATTCGAAGCATTTAAACAAGTTTTTGGAAAGGGAAACGGACCATCCTGAAATGATTGATGAATTATTACACATGTTGGAACACATTAAATTAATTACCGTCCTAGACTTAATTTCTGTATTTCATCTGTTGCCTTTAGCAAAGGAACTAAGGAAATACACTGCTTTTCTATATGGGAGAAGATTTTCTGCGATTTGGTCTTAATTAGAGCTTTTGGTTCTGTGAAACCTTAACTTTTCCCGGCATTCTGAATGTTCAAACAACATTATGGGTATGCTGCCTGGTGACATCATCGACCACCACCAATATTTTGACAGGAGCACATATTGCCATTCTCAAGGCACAACTAGACTCAGGAAGCAATGTGAATAGGAATTAATACCTCAGTTTGCAAAGGGGAAAACAAGAAAGATAACACACACAGTACAAATAACCATAGAGTCAAAACAGCCAAAGATGACAAACATCAGAGATCTTGATAGTGACTATTAATCAATAGGTGAGGCAGCATTATATCTCCCTGTTTTGTGACGAGAGACAGAGACAAATTTCAATCAGAATTTAAACAAAAACCAACATCTCTATTTATAAGGTCACTTGCTAGTTTAATTTCAACAGCAGAGATGGTGATTTTTGTTTAAATTTTGATTGAAATTCAGCTCTGGCTCTGGTCAAAAAACAAAGGGACAGAATTAATGCTGCCACACCTGTTGATTAATAGTCACTGTCAATACTTCTGTTGTTGGTCATCTTTGGTTGTTTGAGTATGCAGTTATTTGTACTCTGTATGTTATCTTTCTTGTTTTCCTTTTACAAATTGAGGCATTAAATTTCCTTACACATTGCTTCCTGAGTGCAGTTGTGCCTTGAGAATCGCAGGATGTGCTCCTGTCAAAATATCAGTGGTGGTAGATGATGTCACCTGGCAGCATACCTGTAAGTTGTGTGAACTTAAGATTCTGTCTTGGGGAAAGACATTTTGAGTTCATATGTGGATGATATTCTCATTACTGGCAGAAGTTGAGACGAACACATTAGTGTCTTGAAGGAAGTTTGTAGTAAACTGAGGTTTGGGGTTTGTCATTGAAATTAGGGAAATGTAAATTTGCGGTAGGAGTAAATTTTCTTGGTCACATTATCAGTGAGGATGGGAACTTACCTGATGAAGAGAAACTTGAGACTATTGCTAAATTCCCTGTGCCTAAAACCTAAAAGCAGTTTAAATCATTTCTTGGAATTTGTGGGTGTTACCAGAAGTTTGTCAGCATGCAGGCTTTAAATGCACCTTGTTTGAACCACCTATTAAATAAAAACACAGTATGGGTATGGAGTGATGAATGTGTAGAAACTTTTGAGAACATAAAGCCTTCACAACAAGACAGTAACATACATTCAAGAGTGTAAACTACATCAAAACAGAATCACTAAGTGGGGCATGTTACTGCAACAGTTTTATTATTCACAAGGAACACCTTTGACATCGAACACTAGGAACCATACAAAACCATGCTTAGAATAACAAGCAATCATACACAAAACAGTGGTGTGCATCATTTCCATGCAAAATGCCACACCTGTCTGCTAGCGTTACTAGATGCGGCCATAGGGTAGCTGCACTAACCAGTGTTCCAGTTTTGTGAGTGGTACAGCTGCAGTATGTATTTGTCTCTTGGGGTGTTCACAAGCATGTTACTATATAAACTGTGTGCAGTGCAGTGATATCACAGAGACAATTAATTCTACTCATGTGGTCCAAATATTAAGGACCAAATTGCGACTTGCTGCCTATGGAAATGACATCAGGGCCAAGGATATGGAGTTCCCAGATATATTATATAACACAATAATTCAGAAATTTAATGGTGACAACACAGAAATACATGACATTACACTGGATAAATACACAGAATGGAAGGACAGGAGGCACCTGAACCTAAAGGTGACCCTTCAAGCAGTACATGATATTCATCCCCAGAACAACACAGTGAGTACAAAAGTAATTTGGAATGTGGTAATGTGGCCTTAGTGAGGCGTACATATTGTTCTATCCCACTTTGTTTTAACCATTTCATTGAAATCCCACATCTATACTTTGTGGACTAATATAAGCATTTTCAGGTGTGTGGTACAGCTGTACATGTGTGTTTTGTGCTATTATAAGTATTTCAAGCAGATTGTTTTTGGCACTGCTGATTGAATATGTAATGATACACTGACACCATTAAATTACTTGTAATTTCCTTCCTATGGAAGGAAAAATGTTACTTGAAGTACAATGCAACATTTTGCATGGAAATGACACACACCACTACCATGTTCAAGGTCAAAGGGGTCCCTTGTTAGTAAATTACATTCAGGGAAAGGCTAACCTTATTGCCAATGTTCTATCTTGTCTGCCAGTGGGGGATGACTTTGAGGATACCAACAGGGAATGTGTGAAAGAGTTTAGAGTTATGTATTTGAAAGGAGTCAAAGAGGAGACCGAGGTAAGAAACATATGTACGTAATGAAATAAGAAGGTACCAGAATCATAAATCAAATTGGAAACTGCTAAGGGGCCTTTTGCGAAAAAAAATGGGGAGGAGGGGTGAGTGGAACAGTACTACAAAGTATACAAGGGGATTCTGTTTAGGAGAATGAGTGTAGACAGTGATGTTTCGAAACTGTTACATGAAACTTTCTGCCATTGTGGAACCAAAAATGTATTCATAAGCTCCAGGAGAACATTTATAATATACTCAGGAGGGTTAAAAAATTATTAGCCACTTGTGATCATTGTCAAGAAGTCAAGGTAACCAATCAGACTTGCAAGGGATTTATGCAGAACATATTGCCTAAGGAGTCTTTAGAAACCGTAGCTGTCAACTTGTATTGGACACTGTCTATGTCAAAAGCAGAATACTCCTAAATATTTGTAATGATAGACCTATTTTCTAAGTTTGTGAAACTATCCACTTAAATAGGCCTAAATATTTGTAATGATAGACCTATGTTCTAAGTTTGTGAAACTGTATCTACTTAAAAAGGGCACCAGAAAGAGTATCAAAAGTAAAATAATGAATTATTATGTTGTGAAAGTAGGCACACCAACAGGGATCCTGCAAACAATAGTACACAGTTCACATCCAAAACATGGAATCCATTAGTGGATGATGACAATATAAAACACATCCTAATTTCAGCTTATCATCCATCCAGTAATCTGGTAGAAAGATACATGAGAGAAATTGAGAGGCTGTTTAGGGTATCTTGTAACAGGAACCACTCATCTTGGATTGGTTATCCACAGTATTTTGCCCATATGAGATCATTCATGGAAAGAAACCACCCAACCTGATGAGTTTGCAAATCGAGTTACCTACATGTAAAGGTATGGGACACACTTTGCCTTACTCTTCTGTCAAGGCCTGTAAGGCTTATGTACTGACAGCAGCTAAACCACTGCCAGCATGGCTTTTAACTTCTTGCAGTATGCAAACCTTCCTGCCCACATGGTCAAACCTGTAAATTATGGCAGAGTTCCTGAGAGGGGGAAATATAACTTTTACTGTCCTACTTACCTTTGGACTCACTGGAAAACTATGTTATTGGCAATGTATCACTCTCAAGAGAAGCATAGTTGTCATTATTGTAATATACTGTATATCATATTTAATGCCTTCTTAATGTAGGTGCAAAGTTTTCATGTTGTCTTGCTACTATTATCAATTTACCTCATCTTTTCAGTAAGTGAATTTTACAGCCCACTGTATCACCAATAACATTGTATTAAAAAAAAAAAAAAAAAAAAAAAAAAAAAAAAAAATTGGATCTGTAAATTGTACGTAATTCAAATTTTCTCTGAGAATGACTTACCCAGTTTTTGCAAACTCTGCTATGTATGATGTCATTAGGTCTTGTACTGTAATATCGTCAGGATCTGTAAGTTTAAAACTAGACCCAGGGGCTTTATTTCCATCTAGTGGCAATGCATCAAACAAAAATGGCAGGTCATCTCCATGTCCAATACCTGCAACAAGTTTCCATATTAATACATAGATATCCAAATGTTTACATACATGAAAAGGAAATATTATTTCTTTCATTTACTTATTTATTTCAGCCAGATGATGTAACTCAGTTGATACATGTTGTACCCTTACATATAGGCCATTTTCAATTTTGATTTTAAAATGCTAATACAGTACACTACAGTGCACTCACAGTAAAAATTACAGGATTTTTGTTGCTGATTTTCAATGTACAGTTGCATGTACTTACAGGTCAAACTACAAAGTTATTTATTGGTGATATTTAGACTGATGATAAATGTAATATACTTTTATAGTTACAATGAAAGAAAAAAAAAACAGTTTAATATACACTATGGTATAAACTGAGGATTGGTAAATTGGCACTTAGTCTATATCACATATAGTTTTTTCTATTGTTTATTGTATACATACATTTATGGTTTATATTTTGTTATTTTCTTTACAATACTCAGCAAAATCTTTCAGGGAGTAGAAACGGTTATTCCCCAATATCTCTCTTACTTTGTTCTTAAACTTATTAAATTTTTTTAGTTGGCTAATGTTCTTCGGTAAACAATTAAAACAGGTACATTCCAAATATGCCACACTTTTCTCATAATTACTTGTCCTGTGTTATATCGCTCTTAGTTTCCAGCTGTTTCTAGTTTTATGTTGATGTACATCCTCATTTTTCTTAAAGTTACTGATGTTTTTGTAAGGGTGCATTAGTATTTTATATACTGAGTGATCAAAAAGTCAGTATAAATTTGAAAACTTAATAACTTAGATAGAGAGGTAAAAATTGACACACATGCTTGGAATTACATGGGGTTTTATTAGGGGGGGGGGGGGGGGAAACTGTCCAACAGACGGCTTCACCTGATCAGAAAAGCAATAATTAGCATAACAAATTACCGAGATGATGTTCTTTAAAGGAAATGCTCAATATGTTCACCATCATTCCTTAACAATAGCTCTAGTCGAGGAATAATGTTGTGAACAGCACTGTAAAGCATGTCCGGAGTTATGGTGAGGCATTGGTGTCTGATGTTGTCTTTCAGCATCCCTAGAGATGTCGGTTGATCACAATACATTTGCAACTTCAGGTAACCCCAAAGCCAATAATCGCACAGACTGAGGTCTGGGGACCCAGGAGGCCAAGCATGACGAAAGTGGCGGCTGAGCACACGATCATCACCAAACAACGCAAGAGATCTTTCACACGTATAGCAATACTTTTTTTTTCTAATAAAACTCCATGTCATTCCAAGCATGTGTGTCAATTTTTTCCTCTCTATCTACATTATTCCATGATTTATTAAGTTTTCAAATTTATACTGACTTTTTGTTACAGTTAAAACATTTAGTAATTTGAATTTAGATCTGCAGCTAGGTCATCGTTTTACATTGAACATTATGCAAATGGCCCTCTTCTGTATTAAGAGTATCTTCTTTATGTTTACTGAGCTTCCCCAAAGTTCTATTCCATATGATATTATGGATTCAAAATGTGCATTTTAAAACATTTCGAGGACTTCAGTATTAACCATGTTAGCTAGCTTCCTTAATGCATAACATACTAAGTTTAATTTGCCACTTATGTTGTTTATGTATTCTGACCAAGTGAGTTTATCATCTAGGTTGAGACCCAAAAATCTTACACAAGTTACTTGCTCAAGTGTATTTTCTTTGATTTTTAAGACTAACTCATTGGTTGGTCTACTGTTTATAAAACACATTATGTTTGTCTTTTTGGAATTTAGAACTAGTTTATTATTTCTAAACCAATTATCTATTTTACATAACATCTTTTCTACTCTCTGTTTGGTTTCTTCTTGATCATTTCCTTTAATTAAAATATTAGTATTGTCGGCAAAAAGTATAGATTTCTCTAAGATTTCATCGGGTAAATCATTAATGTATATCAAGAATAGTAGAGGCCCTAGGACCCTTCCCTTTGGCACTCCGTTTTCAATCCTCTCGGTATCAGAGTAGTATTTGTTGCTCTCCTCATCGTGTATTTCAACTTTTTGATACCTATTTGTTACGTAGGATTTTATAAGTTGAAATGCAGAGCCCCTTATCCCATGAAATTTGAGTTTTTCCAAGAGAATCTTGTGATTTGCTAAATCAAAAGCTTTTGGTAGGTCACAGAATACCCCAATTATTAAGTCTTCCTGTCAAGTGATTCCAGCACATAGTCTACTAGTTCTTGTGTTGCTGATGTAGTGGATTTATTTTTTTGGAAACCATGTTGGCTCCTGTATATTATGTCATGTGTTGTAAAGTAATTTATTAATCTGTTACACAGAATACGCTCAAAGGTTTTAGAAATGCCTGGTATAATGCTAATGGGTCTGTAGTTTTCAGGTTCTGTTGTGTCACCTTTTTGTATAGTGGGAGTACTCTGGCAACTTTTAAACTCTCTGGGTATACTCCTTCTGTGATGGCTACATTAATCATGATAGTTAATGGTTTAATTATTAAATTGTCTGACAGTTTAATAATCTTATGTGAGATGCCATAGATGTCTTGATTGTTGGTGTTTTTCAGTTTATTAATTACTGTCATTACTTCCTCACTTGTCGGATGAAAGTATATGGAATTTCTTTGAGGACATATTTTTTGTGGCAAAAAACTAATTTTACTTGTTTTGGGATCTGCCATATCCTTTGTCAGATTTTTTGCACACATTCATGAAGTAATCATTGAATGTTTTGGCTATAGTTTCTGGGTTTCTCTGCAGTGCATTTTTCCATTTGATTTCCTTGGGGGCTATTTTTTTATTCATTGCCTTTCTGTTTCTTTATTTATGATTCTTCACAATGGTTTTTGCCATGTTATCCAAGTTGATAATTTCCTGTTCAGTTACCAATTTCTTTGCATTTTTAAGACTTTCATGTAGATCTTTTTATATTCCCTATAATACCCCAGTAAATGCAAGCAGTCAGTTTTGCATTTGATGATTTTATGTAGCTCCTTGAGCCTTTTTCAGGGAGCAATGATACTCTTTGTGATCCATTTGTTACTCTTTCTTTGTTTGTTACACATCTGTTTTTGATGGGGAATACCTCTGCAATGTGTTCACAATATTTGTTTATAAAAAAGCTAAAGTTGTAAACACTGCCTTTCTTACTTTGAATTTCTGACCAGCCTTCATTAGCCAGAGTGTTTTTGAAGGTATTTATGTTGCTGTCTTGCATTTGTTGGTATTTGACGTAGTGCTTAGTGGGCATCAAAGTTTCTTCTACTGTTATCTTAACTTAGATACTGGTACTAGTAACCTCACATTAAATTTTGAAGACACCTTTTATATATTTAGTTTGTGATCAGTTAGTTAACCTCATGTTGTTATAAGTTGCTAGAAAGGGAAGCTGTTGCAGTTGTGTTGCAAGTTGATATTTAACAGAATTGTTGTATTTGTTGTTCTGACGGAGAAAACATATTTACTACTGCATTCATCCTGGGCAAGGAAAGAGAAAACAGACAAGGAGGGATGACTAAAGAAAGATAAGGATTTTAGCAGTGTTTGTTTACTTTACCAACCACATGACTCATTGATGCCATGACCAATGATTGACTGACTTAAATCAACAAAACTTTGAAGATAAGCTGGGTATTTCAGCAGAGGAGAGGTTATGTAACGAGAATGCCATTGTCTTTTACATCAACATGGAAGATGGTCTGCAGCTGACAACTGATCCCAGGGTCATTATACAGAAGAAACATCACCTCGAAACACTATCTTCTTCTTTCTGCATCCAGAAGCAGGGATGAGATTGGGTTAAGTTTCACAAGGACTTCACATCATCTGAGATCAGTATAAAGTGTCATAGCAATGACTATGTTAGAAATATGAGCACTCTACTAATTGTACAATTGTAAGGCCCTGGAGCCTTTTAGGGATAAATATTGCCAAAGAGAATAAAGCTTCTGTGGCTGTGTGTCCAAGAGAAAGGGCAGTTATGCACATATTTTGGTTTGTACTTTTCACACAGCTCTCATGATGGAGCTAAAAGTCAGTGTTAAAAATGAATGCTGATGAAATCTTCAAGGTCAGAAAGCTTTTGGTATTCCATATTTAAGGTGGAACCTCTCCTATTAAAATTCAACAGAAACACATTCAGAATATTTCCACAATCAGGAGACATGTGCCAAGTTTGCTGGCAATCATAACAAAGAACAACTGTCTGATGTGTGCCCGCTGTAGTGTAGCCCTGCACCTCACATTCTACCACATCTGCAAGACCTTTCCAGACCACAGTTGTAATAACAGTAGTAACCAAATGAAACAGTGAGATTTTGGACAAGGGGAGCTCAGATTGTGCTGAGAGCTCCAAGAAGACACAGTAAAAGATTTGGAAATATTACATCTTCTCCAAAAGGATGCAATAGTGACCTCTGAATGGACAGGTCATGTATGTGGACCTACAACAGTCTGCACCAGAAAAAAATTGTCCCAATGATGGTGTATTAATCAAGCATGACAGGGCAGGTGCCAGAATGCTGGACACTTAATTCACATAATGCTCAATTGTAGCAGTGATAGCCAATGAACTATTGACCACCCCCTCTGAAGTGTGATATCGGCAACAATGTCTTTGGGTGTGCCACTTTTTGGCTGCCATGCTAATGTGCATGGTGGACCGACAGGTTGGGGAAAATTAGAATAATCGGGATGAAAATTTTTTATTCTTCTGTTTCATTACGCGGCCTGCGTGGCTACACGCAGGCGACCACGGGGCCGGCTTCGCCGGATGCGCTGGGAACTTGTTTGTCAGCACCTCCTGGCAGGCTGTGTTCACGTGCTGCCCGTGTGTGGCACGCCGTGCTGACGAGGTAACGCCGTGTCGACCGCCTGGGCTGTGGAAGAAACCCGCCAACCAGCCAATCAGAAGGCAGGGTGTGGGCACGTGGCGACTGCAGGGTGGCCTGGCGAGGGCCTACCGGCAACGGCGATCGCTCTCTTGCGAGCCAGCCTCCAGACCGTCCAGACATGCCCCCTCCCTGCTCCTGCAGCCCAACCTGTCGGGGACCTCCCGGCGTATCACTTTGTTTTTTCCCCATAATTGTACCCCGTTGGAAATGAACTTTTTCTAATAATAATGTGGCAACCGCTACGTTTTAACCACATTCCTGACTTCTTATTTAGCCTGTTCTTTAAGTAACCATGGATGCCCACTATTGATCATGCAGGTAGGTTCTCCACAAGTGTCTACAGCTGCACTACGAGGCTCATCGTCATGAAAAAGATTGGGGCACTGCAGGTAGGTTTCGGGAAATGGCCTGGAAACACATACTTTTTTAAACACATACCTTTTTTTAAAATTATTATTGGACCAACAAGAAGTCTCCGTTCAGTGACGCTACTAAGAAGTCAAGCTTTCAAAGCACAATATTATGGGATTTGAACGAAAACAAACATCACGGCTATAACAGTACACTAGAATTTATTCCTAGCACGACCAGAAGTGTCATGTGCATGCTCAAGCTCTATTTAGCTCTATTTAGCTGAGACAAGTTAAAACATTTACCATTTTCTCGCACAAAACGCTTGCCATGTACCACTTCATTTATAAATGAAATTATTACTCTATTTTGTTCCTTTATTTACATACATTTACACACTAATACATTACACATTACATACTAATAAATCTTACAAAAACATATATTATGAGTGACTGGACCACATTTTAATTGGTAATTCATGATCAAGTAACGTGTTACGATAGTTGCGTTGCAAATAATAGGATGTGTTGGAGGAGTATGCACTCATGGTTTCCAATAGTCAAAACTTCAATGCTTTTGCTCACAGGACTCCTTTCAATGGAAACACGAGCCACAAAGGCATCACTTGGGTTTTCCCTGTCACTAATGACAACTGCAAGCTTAGTAGATGTTTTTTTCGCGTCACCAACATTAACTGCTTAGGGGTTACAGTTTTCCAGTACTACACGTTCTGCTCCTATGTTCACTTCCACGGATGACTCACATCAAGCTGCCTCTGCAGGGTTACAGATTTCATTCCGTACACAGACACGGTTGTAAACACAAAACGTGGGTAAAACTTTATCCAACTCTGATATAAAACTGTTCGATTTTGCACCTATGGATGCTCGCACAATTGTTATTGTTAACATACACGTCACTTACACACTATACAGACACTAATCGTTGCAACCGCCATAACATCACAAAATAAACACTTTTATGCATAAAATGCCTGCCTAAGCGCATGCATGAGGCTTTTCGTTGTCTTCATCTACTAGGAGTGCACCTAGACAAGGAAGCAATCCTAACTCCAACCCAGAACAATGCTGCTCCTTACAGTACACCACCACCCTGTGGCTTTACCGCGATAAAATGTCGTGCATATTTTCAAGAGTTCGCGCCTAATACTACGCGCGAATATGTGTAATGACAAAGACGCTCAGGAAGTAAGAAGTGCTAAGCACTCAATGGAAAATACAATTATCACTGCTGCTCCTGTAACTGCACTGCATAGTATGCAATGAGATTATGATTTTAAAAGATGCTGCCACAAAATGAGTTTCATATAATATGATGTGTGTTTATTTTTATGTGTTGTGTACTTGAATGCTTTATATTTAAGAGATATTTGCTGACTGACTGACACCCCTTTGAGCCGAGCCAACCCTGATTAAGCAAATAGAGTTGTAACCAATGTATATGTGATTAGTCTGTTATTGGATGTTCATTAGCTGCGAAGATTTTGTAGGTAGTTAATATATGGGCTACATATTAACATGCATTTCTTATTATTCGATGTATTAGATTTGATGTATTGTACAATGCTTTAATTGGTCAAATAGGACCAAGGGATATAGTTGTTGGGGCCAGGTTAAAAACCCTAAATGTGTGACTAGATTGAAGAGAATAATTTGTTTCCTAATATGTTGTGGTTACCCCCTGAATTGTTAAGAGCGTTTTAACCACTCTCATAGGAAAGGCACTCCCTGTTCAATCACGATTAATGTATCTGATTACTCAAGTTTTTACATAAGCTTCTCACTGTTCAGTTTACGGACGATTTATGCTCCACAAGCTATTGCCCATCACGCAACTTTTGTTGCGCTTTACCACCAGCTTCATGCTTGAACCAGCCTTTGAGTTTGCTAGAATTTTCACTAAAGAACTTACTGTCAAGTCGCCATAGGCCTAACTATCGGCTGACCGCTGGCTGGGGAATTAAAGAGATGGTGTTTTACCTTCCGGCGAACATGAGCACCAACAATTCGGTTCCTTACGCTACTGACGAGGCACAACGATACCCGTCCGGGCTGCCACAAGATGGTGGGCGGGTACTCCTTGGATGCTACGCAGTTGATTTTTTGAAGCCCTCCCCTTTTATCTCTTACCCTACTGCTGAATTGTTGGATCTATTCTGTTCTTCTCTTCTTCTGTCGATGAGCGAGCGGCATTGCTGTAACCGCTCCGACAGTACCGGCCTTATGACTCTGTCCATCCATTATCACCGAGGTATTGCTCCTCCCTTGTCACAGTATGCTCCATAAATGTTTGCCGTGGGGTGGGAACGTCAACTCCACTCCCCTAGTTAGATGGAAACTATAGTAGGAACTAAATGGTAGATTAATATCTGATCGCTGCCTTTACGTGATTGTGTTAAACTTTGGCGAAACCGCTCTGCTGCCTAGCCGCATACAGCCTAGAAATAGATTGCAAACTGTACCTTTGTGAGAAATGCGTCCAGATGCATTGTTTTGTAATTTGTCACTAAAGTGGGGACCTTGTCCTACTAGAAATGTTGTGGTTATTCCTAGCGCTACCTCCGTTCCTCTAACTTGCATTTTTCGGCAGTAGTCGTATGGCTTCTGCATAAAAACAAGTATTTTCAAAAGTGTGAGGCTCCCAACCCGACTGTAACCAAATCACCATCCTCTGGTGGTTATCACACAAACACCCAACACACACACACACACACAGAAGGCATGCCCCCCCCCCCCCCCCAATAGAATAAGGTGAAGGATAGTTAGTAGTGAGATTGGAAAGATCCTTTTATTTGTTTGAATTTCATTCATTTATTTACTTCGATGTGAGTTAATACCAATTTTGTAGACAACATAGTGCCATTTGTTCACTCTTAATGTGCCATCATTCACATGCGGATGATACCAACCCCTTGGACTAAAAGTGATTACCGGTATTTTGACGGGTATATTGTAGTAAATACAGGCTAGCCACCTATATTAGTACGTGGTAGTGGATCAATTCCCTCCCCTTTACACAATACAAGTGGCAGCATCTTTGCTATGTGGAGAGCCATTGCTGTCGTGCCGGTGGAAGTGTTGCAGAGTGTGACTCGCCTGCACGGCTGGCCGCCGCCGCCCCCCGCCGGGCCGCCGCCTCCGTCAGCTGGGCGTCGCCTCAGCCCACCACCTCCTACACGCCGGCGCCACGGGCCGCTGTATTGTGTCGAGGCATAATATTGTTCAGACTTATGTTAAAGAAGAATGAAGAAGATTGTAATTGTGAAATTGTACCCCTATGCCCTATCAACTAACTTAATTAATTCAATTACGCACCTGTCCAAAGGAGCCTTGCTGTAGTATTTACCCCCCCCCCCCCACTACAAATCTTTGTAAAAACCCTTTGAAGCCGTAACCGGCTCCTGCGGAAGGGGGAGGGGTGTGCATGGTGGACCGACAGGTTGGGGAAAATTAGAATAATCGGGATGAAAATTTTTTATTCTTCCATTTCATTACGCGGCCTGCGTGGCTACATGCAGGCGACCACGGGGCCGGCTTCGCCGGTTGCGCTGGGAACTTGTTTGTCAGCACCTCCTGGCAGGCTGTGTTCACGTGCTGCCCGTGTGTGGCACGCCGTGCTGACGAGGTAACGCCGTGTCGACCGCCTCGGCTGTGGAAGAAACCCGCCAACCAGCCAATCAGAAGGCAGGGTGTGGGCACGTGGCGACTGCAGGGTGGCCTGGCGAGGGCCTACCGGCAACGGCGATCGCTCTCTTGCAAGCCAGCCTCCAGACCGTCCAGACATGCCCCCTCCCTGCTCCTGCAGCCCAACCTGTCGGGGACCTCCCGGCGTATCACTTTGTTTTTTCCCATAATTGTACCTCGTTGGAAATGAACTTTTTCTAATAATAATGTGGCAACCGCTACATTTTAATCACATTCCTGACTTCTTATTTAGCCTGTTCTTTAAGTAACCATGGATGCCCACTATTGAACCACTCCTATCCTGTACACTAACTTGTATTCAGTCTCTACACGTATGTGATTCAAGTAGCAATAAAGTTTGTCTACTTGTATTTGGTGGTTTCACTGGGGCTATAACCCCTCTAAACCCCATAGTGCTGACCCCAACTGCTTTATTATGCTCCCCAACATACGTTTTAGTGTGTTTTGTGCCACTGGTGCCAGCTTTTGCTAGTCTTTTTTTATCTATATTCTGCCCCCACAAATGTTCACAACCTTCATAACAATGGACATGGCATCACAATGGACTCGAGCTTTCTTACTCTGATCATTGCACACAACGCCCAGGATTTGAACAACTTCTGTCCTCCACAAAATTATTTTGTGTGTGCTCCACATCTGCCTGTGACATATGCTAATTCAAATTTGAATTCTTAACCCACCACTGCAGTGCTTCAGTGTATCACTCTATGCCATACATGCCTGGCTAACTGTTGCACAACACTTTGTTCCAGCAAGATCTTGTTTTATCTGTCCACCATGTACTACTGCTTGTGAATAAATTTTAGACTCTTTGTTGAGTTTGATTTATGGATCGAGTTCCTTTTTCTTCGCACACATTATCTTTTTTGCAACTGCTGGTGCAGTTTCTGATTTGTGACAGTGCTCTGAACAATCAAAACCTCGTGAGTGCTTTTCCGCACTTTTTGAACAGTGACAATGTTCAGAATGTGTGGTCATATTCGACATCCCAAGATGCACCTGTCCCACAGCAACCAGCCGTCCCCTTCCGCTCGCATGACTAACATTTCTCAGAACTCTTGTGTTTGCTCGCAACCAACTGCTTGTTTCTCCAGCACATTTCGGTGCCGCTGCCACATCAGCCCACCGTATAACACCACAACTCTGTGTCACCACGCATTTGTTCACTTTCCTGGTCCCTCTGCCATGCCATGTGATGCTGTGGCATTACCATTACAACAACAGTAGTCAGACACTGCCACCACAGGGACGCTGAGGTGCTACAATCAAGTCCTTCCCCACTGGCTGGTCATTTATCGAAGCTGCCTCCCTTCTCATTCGATGCTCCGATGATGTGGTTGACCTTGGTGGAACAGATCTTTGACCACTACTCACTCGATGACACGGCTCGTTACCTCTGTTTAATGCACCTACATGAGCATGTCAACCTTATCTGTGATTTGGTCACTTTGCCCCCCACCTCTCACCGCTACCACACGGCCAAGCAGATGATTCTCGAGAGGGTAACCCGCTCAACTGATGAGACCATCTGCCACGTCCTGCATGAGGAACACCTCGGCGACAAGAAACCCTCACTACTGTTCAGCGAACATGCTATGCCCGACTCAACACTCATGGTGGTCTGGACCAGCAAGCTGCCGCTTCATCTACATCTACATCTATATACATACTTCGCAATTCACCGTAAGGTGCGTGGCGGAGGGTACACTGTACCACTACTAGGCATTTCCTTTCCTATTCCACTCCCAAATTGAACGAGGAAAAAAAGAATGCCTATATGCCTCCGTACGAGCCCTAATTTCTCTTATCTTGTCTTTGTGATCTTTACGCGAAATGTAAGTAGGCGGCAGCACGATCGTACTACACTCAGCTTCAAATTCCGGCCCTCTAAATTTACTTAACAAAAATTCACGAAAAGAGCATCGTCTTTCTTCCAGCGATCCCCAATTGAGTTGCCGGAGCATTTCCGTGACACTCGCGCATTTGTCGAACCTACCGGTAACAAATTTAGCTGCTTGCCTCTGAACCGCCTCTATGTCTTCCTTCAAACCGATATGCTGCGGGTCCCAAATACTTGGGCAATACTCAAGACGTGGTCGTACAAGCATTTTATACGCGGTCTCCTTTACAGGTGAAGCACATCTTCCCAAAATTCTCCCGATAAACCGAAGTCGGCTGTCTGCCTTACTCACAACTGTCCTTACATGCTCGTTCCATTTCATATCGCTCTGCAATGTTACGCCTAGATATTTGAACGACGCGACAGCATCAAGAAGCTCACTACTAATGCTGTATTCGAACATTATAGGATTGTTTTTTCTACTCATGCGCATTACCTTACATTTTTCTACATTGAGAGCTAGCTGCCATTCTTCGCACCAACTAGAAATTTTGTCTAAGCCAACCTGTATGCTATTACAGTCAGTTACAGACGACACCCTCCCATACACCACAGCATCATCAGCAAACAGCCGCAAATTACAACTTACTCTGTCCATCAGATCATTTATATAGATAGAAAACAACAGCGGTCCTATCACACTCCCCTGGGGCACGCCTGACGATACACTCGTCTCTGATGAACACTCGCCGGCGAGAACAACGTACTGCGTTCTATTAATTAGGAAGTCTTCCAGCCAGTCACAAATCTGTGAACCTATTCCATAAGCTCGTATCTTTGTTAGCAGTCTGCAGTGTGGCACCGCGTCGAACGCCTTTTTGAAGTCGAGAAAAACACAATCCGCCTGTTGCCCTTCGTCCATGGCTCGCAAGATGTCATGTGAGAAAAGGGCAAGCTGATTTTCACATGAACGATTTTTCCTAAACCCATGCTGATTCATGGAAAGAAGCTTTTCCGTTTCAAGGAAATTTACTATATTCGAACTGAGAATATGCTCCAAAATTCTACATGAAACTGATGTCAACAATATTGGCCTGTAATTGTGTGGGTCAGTTCTCTTTCCTTTCTTATACACAGGAGTCACCTGCGCTTTTTTCCAATCACTAGGAACTTTGCGCTGAATTAAAGATTCGCTAAAAAATGCAAGCTAAGTAGGGGGCCAACGCTGCAGAATAGTCTTTGTAAAACCGAACTGGTATTCCATCCGGACCAGCAGACTTTTTCGTATTTAGCTCTCTCAGCTGCTTCTCTACACCGGAAATACCTATTGCTATGTCCCCCATTTCGGAATTAGTATGTTGATCAAATGATGGTATATTTGTGCGGTCCTCCTGCGTGAAAGATTTCTTAAAGGTTAAATTTAGAACTTCAGCTTTCCGTTTGCTTTCTTCTATTACTGCCCCGGAATGATCAACTAGTGACTGGACAGAGGGCTTTGATCCGCTTATCGATTTTACATAGGACCAGAATTTTTTCGGGTTCTCGGAAACATCTTTTGCTAAGGTATGGCTGTGATAATTATTGTATGCTTCATGCATCGATCTTTTTATAGATGCACGAATCTCTACTAACTTTTGCCTGTCATCATTTGCGTGTTCTTTTTTGAATCAAGAGTGCAACAGCCTTTGCTTTCTCAGCAGCTTTCTAACATTATTATTATACCACGGTGGATCTTTTCCATCCTTAATCGTCTTTACTGGCACATATTTCTCTAACCCTTTATTAACAATGCACTTAAATTTAGTCCACAATTCCTCTACATCCATAGTCCCGGAATTAAACGATACCCATTCATTTTCTAAGTGCGATCGTAACATTTGCTTGTCGGCTCTTCCCAACAAAAACACGCTCCTAGCCTTCTTGATAGGTTTATGAACTTTGGTCACCATCGATGCTATGACGATATCATGATCACTAATTCCTGTCTCTACACAGACATCGTTAATAAGGTCAGGCCTGTTTGTGGCTATAAGGTCTAGAATATTTCCATTGCGCGTGGGTTGCCGGTTTAACTGCTCAAGACAATTTTCGGAGAATGTGTCCAAAAGTAGCTCGCAAGACTGCTTGTCTGTACCGCCTGAAATGTAACTAGCGAGGTCCCAATCTATACTCTTAAGGTTGAAGTCACCTCCGACTAATATTACATGGCCCGGATACCTATGCACTCCCTGGTGTAGACTTTCCTTGAATGATTCTAAAACTGCTACAGCAGCACTGGGGGGGCCGGTAAAAACACCCAACTATTAACTTTACTTCTTTTAGACCTGTTATACGTGCCCAGATAACTTCACAGTTACTTTCAACCTCTATCTCCGTAGAAACAATATCTTTGTCCACAGCGATGAACACTCCTCCTCCAGTTGTATCGGATCTATCTTTCCGATATACATTCCTTCTGTCAATACAGCACTCACCTGCAACATACCTGAGTCACCTAGTAAACACATTCACATCACGGACCGAGTGCAATCACAGGCTCAACATTTACCACCTCAACCTCACCCACATAGTAATGGAAACACTTTGGCTTCTCTCGTGGACACCAACAACAGCTCACCTCCACTCATCCGCTATCTGCAGGAACAGGTTCTGCACTACTACTATCACAGCCATTTTGGAGATGCCGTGCAGAAGTGCCGCCCACCATGCCTTCACCCAAATGCAGAGACTTAGGTGCTGCATCCTACTCTGCTGACTACAGGTGCCTATACACTGCATTCCTTACAAGGGTCTCTACCTCCGGGTGGTCACCTCTATCTTCACAATTGCATTTCTGGCTCTCCCTTCCTGATTGACACAGGTGCCAATGTCCCGCTGATTCCATTGTCCATGGTGACTGGCACTTTACAATCTCACCGAGCTGTCAACACCTTTTAGCTTTCTTGTGTTGGATCTATCTTGTTCTCTGTTCTTCTGCCTCCTGAGTGCATGTTAATATGGAACTTTTTCGTCACTTACAATCTGGTACCTATACTAAGTGTGGATTTTCTTGCTCACCAAAAACATTCTCCCAATGTTGTGCATTGAGCTGTCTTCCACGATACCTCAAACAAACACTTTCTGAGTGATTCTTCGAATTCTACCCCTCCCATCACGAGTGTAAAACAGTTCACAAGTGTTTGACAAACATTAACGAGTTTAACTAACTTTTGTCAAAGTGGTCTAGTGAACATGACGAAGTGATTAAACTGTGCCGTGAAAGAGAAAACATTGTCCACGAGTGCTTTGACACTATCAAACAGTCAGCTTTGCTCGTGTCAAAGTGACATACCGAACATGAACAAGTGTTGTGTCTTCAGTGCAAGTGATGCTGATGCTGAATCCCAACTGTGATCCACTAAGCAGTACCTTACATCTCTCTGAGTGACTCCAAAGGACACTAATTTCAAAGTTAGCACTTGTTCTCTCAGTGCAAATTAGTGATGTCGCACCTGCGCACAACATTAACAGTGATTCTGACATTCGGTACGCCGGCCGCGGTGGCCGAGGGGACTGAGGTGCTCCAGTCACGGTCTGCACGGCCACTACGGTCGGGGGTTCGAATCCCCCCTCGGGCATGGATATTTGTGCCGTCCTTAGAATTAGTTAGTTCATAAGTAGTTTGTAAGTTTAGGGACTGCTGACCCCGTAGTTAAGTCCCATAAACTATACAAACATTTGGACATTTGAAACATTCGGTACCCTCCCCCTGCTCCTAGATGAAGGTATGTAAACAAAATTCGGATTCCATGATGACCCTGTGTTCTGTCAATGCATTGCACACATCCTGCCCTCTTGCACCTACTCTGCTCACCTTGCAGTCCACAGCCAACTTGAGAAATGGAACTTTAACTTCCCCAGCTCAAGCCTTCCCGTCTAGTCACTGTGGTGAACTATGTGAAGAAAATTACTGCATCTCATGGTAAACGTGCTCCTACTCAAGCTATCAAACCTTCCTCTAGTGTTTTGATCAAATTGCATAGTGTTTCTTGGGTGCAATCTCCAGTTGTTACACCTGCCGCTCGACTGCCATCTTGTGCTCGTGTGATAGTGGCTCCCCTGCTCTTGTCAGCAGCCACTTGCAAAACTATATACTCTCCTATCCTGTCTGCTACTGCCAGGCTGCCATCTTTCCACCACGTGTGGGTGGCCCCACCAACTGCTTCAGTGGCCACACTTGCTACTACCCAGCCAATCGACCTGTTGTTTGCCATGGCTCAGCAGCCGTCTTGCTCACAAAAACCAGTGGCGCCTCCAGCAGCTCCTGTGGCAGCTGACATAACCTCAAAACCACTTCGCCTCCTGCCGACAGCGACAACAACTAGCAGGGTCACTGACTGCACTGTTGCTCAGCTGTCACCGTTGCATGTAGTGCATCCTGTCACAACAGTGTGTGCAAACATTCTTTCTGCAACACCTTCTGCAGACTCACTTGAACCCGCTTAAGACTCTGCCGTTTCCTCCACTGATACAGTTTCACAGCAGTGTGTTTCAGTTGTCATCAATGGTACTGTACACAAACTACAACTAACAAATGAAATTCTCATCTTTATCAAACCACACCATCTGTGTCCAAAGAACTTTGTGGCGTTAGAGGCATAGCTTTCTGAGCTGCTATATTCCGGCATTATCTAACCATCATTGAGCAATTGGTCTTCTCCCATCCACTTAGCTAAAAAAGGCAACGATTCTTGCCACATGTGTGGGAAGTATTGGAAGCTCAACACCAAGACTATCATGGACAGAAACCCTATTTCAAATGTTGTAGACTTTATCCATGAACTTGCATGTGCAAAGATGTTTTCTGTCTTGGACTGTAAACGAGCATACCATCAAAACCCAGTGGCTCTGGAGGACGTTAAAAAAACTGCCATCACAACTCTGATTGGTTTATATCATTACCGCTTCATGCCGTTTGGACTTAGGAATGCCACACAGACTGGCAATGCTTCATACCCGAGGTTCTCTTTCCACTTCAATTCTGTTTTGTTTACCTGGGTGACATCATTATTTCTAGTGCATCTGTCGAAGAAAACAAACAAAACATGCAGATCCTATGCGACACTCTAGCTAGAGTGGGCATTGAGTTAAACCACAAGAAGGACCAACTCCAGCAAACCTCTGACCACTGTTTAGGTTACAATGTCTATGCAGATGGCATCTCCCCTCCAGTTGAGAAAGTGAACTGTGTTAAGGACCTACCTCACCCTTCAAACTTCAAGGTCCTTAGATGTTTCCTGGGCACAATAAACTATTACCAACATCATTCGCCAGGTGCTGCCGACATTCAAGCTCCATTTAAAATTCGTTAGCAGGCAAATACATCTCTGGCACTCGGCCCGTGCCCTGGACACTGGAAATGACTAACACATTCTCAGTAGTTAAAAAACTTTTGACCAGTGCTGTCACCATTGCTCACGCTCACCCTGGTACGGACATTTTTATCACAACTGCCACCAGCGACACCACAACTGGCGTCGTTCTCAGCCAGTGTTATTTCAGCCATACAATTTTTTTCTAAAAAATTAAACAATGCTGAAAGAAAGTATTTGGCCTTTGACCATGAACTGTTGGCCATTTACAAAGTGAACAAACACTTTCATTCTGACATCAAGGGCCATTCTTTTTTTTTTTTTTTGTACTCAAGTCACTTGTGGTAGCAATACAGAACCCCCCAACCACCGCACCCCCCTCCTCACCACTTTTCACTACCTAGACTTGATCTCACAATTCACTCCTGCCACTTCTCCCATTCACATCTCGAACAAATCGCCTCTCCATCTTCCCCCCATTCATGGGTTCCCCAACGTCCCCATTCTCCCCTATCAAGTCTTCCTGCACTTTCCTTTCCCCACCACCCCAGAAGTCAAGTTCCACTTTCCTCTCCCCACCACCCCAGTAGTCGAGTTCGTCATCCCCCCCCCCCCCCCCCATGACCAACATATCAATTTTCTTACTGGAAGGCTCACTGAACATAGTTTGCATGGCCACAAGCTGTTCCTCCCTTCCTCAACAAACCAAGTGCGTACTACTTAACTGTGTTGACCCCCCCCCCCCCCCAGTAGTTGTGGATGCCACATGCACATTTCTTCTCCCATCATGTGTGGTGTGCATCATCATCCCACTCTGGTCTTCTGCACGCCCATCCACACATCTTCTGGAACATCGAGTCCGCCCCCACGACACTTGGTGGACTTCAAATCTTCAGCCCCACCACTTGCTGCCAACATGCTCCGTCGAGCCAACACGATGATGTGGTGGGGCTCACCATAGTTCGGGTGCCGAGGTCTGCGACATCAACTGCTGCCATCACTTCGCCCCCATCCCCTCCCAATCTCAAGAGGAGTACTCCATACTGTGGGAAAGGGGGGGGGGGAGTCTGTGTGGCAGCATTAGCCAACAAACTAATACCTCCTTTGGAGTGTGATATCTCCACTAACGTCTTTGGGTGTGCCGCTTTTTTGCCATCATGCTAACTTGCTTGTATTCAGTCTATGTATGTGAGCCGAGTAGCAATAAAGTGTTTCTACCTTGTATTTGGTGGTTTCACTAGGGCTACAACCCCCTAAACCCCATAGTGTAATAATGAAACATGACAAGGAAGGTGCCAGAACGCTGGACACTGAACTTCACACAATGGTCATTTTGGTGGGGTCAAGGCTTTATAAACCTCAAAATTGCGTCCTTGAGGAGATTAATGTTGTATCCTTGTATGGCAAAATAATGTGTTAATCCCAACAGCTCTATATCTACATGGGATACTCTGTAAATCACATTTTATTGAACCACCTTTTTACTATTCCATTCTTGAACAGCATACAGGAAGAAAGAACATCTGAATCTCTCTGTTTGAGTTCTGATTTCTCGTATTTTATTCTAATGATCATTTCTACCTATGTAGGTGGCAGTCAACAATATATTCTCGCATTCAAAGGAGAATGTTGGCGATTGGAGTTTCATAATAGACCATGCCACAATGATAAACACCATTGTTGTAATGATTCCCATCCTAGATCCTGTATCATTTCCATGAAGCTGTCTGCCCTGTATAGTGACAATAAAAAATGTGTGGTCCATCTTTGGACTCTTTCGATGGCTTCCATCAAACCCACTTGATAAGGATCCCACACTGGGCAGCAAATCCAAACAAGGACAGACGAGCGCGGTGTATGCAGAATCTTTAGGAGTTCTGTTGCATTTTTTAAGTGTTCTGCCAATAAACACAGTTCAAGGAAGTTTACCACAGTCATTAGGTAAATATCAGAGCTCTCACCAGAACCCCCTCCAAATAAACACCCCTAATGAAAGGTGTAAGCATCCTCCTCTCAAAGCCTTTTCACCTCCTCCTTGGAAGGCTTGCAAGGGCACATGTAAATGCTTCAAGACAACAGTGGGGGCATAGACGTTTATCTATGCAGCGTCATGGAGTGTGCAGAGAAAAAAGAAAGAAAATGTTGGTAATTTTAGGTACAATGAGAGGAGGGGGGAAGGTCTGAAAAGCAAAAAGTAAAGGAGAGGAAAAAAAGTGCAGATAGTTGGGAAAGAGAAATGAATTTGGAGGAGGTGTGGGATGGCTGGAAGGGGGAGAGGGGGGGGGGGGGGCTGTGGAGACTGTAGGTTACCAAAGGTCTGAATGCCCAAGAGATTATAGAATGTGTTGTAAGGATAACTTCCATATGCACAGTTCAGAAGAGCTGGTAGTGGATGGCCTAGGTTGTAAAACAACTATTCCAATCAAGTATTTCTTGCTCTGTTGCATGCTAGGCTACAGGTTTGTTGACCTTGTTCTTAGCTACAGTTTGGCACTTGCCATTTCTTCTTACGGACAGAAGATGTGTAGCGATGGCACTGAAGTTGGTAAGTAACAAGGCTACTTTCACTGGTGGCCCAGCCTTTGATGGAATACAACAAGCCTGTAATGGGATTGGAATAGGAAATACTAGGTGGATGGATTGGACAGGTTCTGCACCAGGATCTTCCACAGGTATATGACTCTGTGGCAAGTAGTTGGGATTAGGGGTGGCACAGAGACAAACTATGGTGTTGTTGAGGTGGGTGGGTGACAGTACACCATTTTGGGAGGAGTGGGAAGGATGTATCTCACTTTAGAGTGTGGTGATAGTTATTTACAGCCCTTGTGAAGGTGTGGTTCAGCTTTCTGGTCTGGGGTGATATTTGATTCCTTCAAGACTGGAGATGGAGGATTTTGGGGGGATATGGCATGAGAAATCTGTTTATGCACTATGTCTGTACGTATGCCTGTATGTATGCCTGTATGTAAAGCCCTTTGTGTGACCTGCACCATATGTTTATGTTTAATTATTAGCGTTTAAGAAAGTTTTCCATGCAATTAGCTTCATCATTTGGGTTATACATATACTTTCCATTATTTAAAATATAATAATGGAAAGTCCAGGTTGGAATTAATAATATAGTAAAGACAGTTTACAACTCACCGCAAAGACGTGGCGACGAGCTGCGACAGGCACATACAAAAGACACACACATACAACACTTTCAGCTATCGGCCATGGCCTTCTTCAGAATTTTTTTCTATTATTTGGATATTTAAATACATATATTTTTATATATTTTAGATTTTTAGATATAGTATAACTTAATTCAGAATATGTACAAACAAATTTTTACAATTTGTTTACATTACTGTTAAAATTATCTGTCATTACATGACTTAATAACTAGTAACAGTGACTGTTTAATCTTTGTGCAAGTCCTCTTTTGAATTATTCATCCAGTCAATAATATGATGTCTTTTTTGTTCATACCTTTGGTACAATCATAAATTTACTTAAAGTTAGGGTTTTTACTTTCTATGGTAACATATTATACATCTGAAGTCCTAGGTGAATATGTATCCATAACATCAGTTTATTCTTGACCACTCAAGATCAACTGTACAAGGGACACTTTAACAGTAATATGCTGCCCCAGTTTGAGTGAGGACATATGTACATACAAAAACTGTAAGACCAAAATTTACTTATCAATCTTGAAGGTGTCCAAAAAAACAATCGAGTTTCATTAATTCATATCGAATTAGTACTAACAGCACAGTCATTTATGTCTAATGATTCTGTATCTGATACAGATAAAAGAAAAGAAAAATATAACAATTGAGGTAACTGTTAACTGAAAACAAATCATAAATTTAGTAATGTTTCATCAAGGGAATGAGAAGAGCTGATCATAATAATTATAATTTTGTTACAGAGAAGGACATTTTTTCAGAGAAAAATCATAGCATAGTAGTACACACACTGCATTTTTCATAGTACGACTTTAATTCAATTTTTTTGCTTCAATTCAATTTTTAATTTATGGATTTCAAACTTTACAATATATAAACAGACAATACAATGAGTTTTTTACAGTTTTTAAACAGCTACTATCATTAGAGTTGATAATATCTACTTGTCTGATCTCATTCAGACGAACAAAACCATTTTAACAGGAAACACTTGTTTCACATTAGTCTTTTATCTTATCTCTCCTTTTGTCAATTTGTATGCAGTAAAGAGCTTTAAATTTTATGTATTTAAACAGAAATACATACCTTCATTGGGAGCAGGTGTCAGCGTCTGTTGAACTAGTGGAAGACCAGTAAGAAACTCAGGTCCACCTTTTTGCTTCCCTTTGTGTTCAAAACTATACAGATAAGTAGGAAATTTATCTGACCATAGTTGTGAAGTCTCAAAAGCTGGGAGACTGAACAGTGCATCCCCAGTTGCCTACAATATAATGTAATATAAATGTCTTAAGAATCTATATGCACAATTCAGTGAATTATGTTTTTCACAATAAAAAAATCTTGAAATAAAAAGCAGAGCACTGAACATGAAAATGTGTAAATCTGATGAAAATAGTAAAATAATTACACACTGGTATTCTGCATATCTTTATGTTCAAAGAAGATTTCTGCTATTAACATTCTCTGATCACACAACCAATACAAGACTGCTTGCAGAAGGCAGAGGTCACATTCTGATTCTTAGTTTGACATACTGTTTCCATTTATCACAAAGGATACATATGTAGTGATTATCAATATAGTCTGCCAAGAGCTGCGGTAGAGTAGCCGAGCGGTCTAAGGCGTCTCGCTGTGGAGCGCGCGGTGGAGATTCAAATCCTCCCTGGGGCATGGGTGTGTGTGTTGTTCTTAGGTTACTTTACCTAGGTTTAAGTAGTTTGTAAGCTACTGACTGATGACCACGCAGTTTGGTCCGATAGATTTACAAACATTTGAACATTTTTAGTCTGCCAAGAAGAAATCTGCATCTACTACCAAATTCTAACAGATGCACACAAGCAAGCACAAACAGGAGTAACATCAGTATCAGAACGTCATCATCTTGGAAAATTGTGATGGTCCTGTAGTTTGAGTTCTATCAGAGAAGTGATTTTGTATTCATCTTTTCTTTGTATTTAGGTTTTGTGTTTGATAAATTTAAAATTCTTTTTGAATATAGCTTCTTACTCTGCCCCCCCCCCTTTTTTTATCTTCAGTCAAAGTTCTACTTCTATTAGTATCATTAGTGAAAATCTAATGTATTCAGTGCCTGCCATAGTTGTTAATCTTGTCATTCTACTTGTTAGCACCAGTCCATCTACTTTCCTTCCCATTTCTTCCAGTCCCCATTACATTTCATTTGCAAGTTTATTCAATTTCCTTTCTTTTCATTTAATTGTTTCACTCTTTCCATCAGTGAAGTAATGGACTGTTAGCAAAACCAGTCAGCTGCTTTTACTTTTACAGCATTTTATTAACATCTTTGCAATTTTAATGAGCCTTGTGTTAAGAGTTTTTGTACATAGTCTCTGCATTCATTCCACATAATTTTTTTCTGATTCCATTCACTGCATCAGCGAAATAATGGATTGTTTACTTAATCAGTTGTTGACTTTTTTTAATACAACACATTATTAAGACATCTGAAGTGACAAAATTTATTATTTACAATAATATAGATGCTGATTTAACTTAAACATTCTCCATAAAACACAATTAAATTGTAGTATGATTTCAAATAATTCTGAGATATGAAAAAATTTTAACAATTTAGATTTATGTAATTATTTTTTATTTTTTGTTCAGTCTGATGTTATGACAATATGAGAGTTTTCAGCAATGAATGTATGTGTTTACAATCTGTGTATACATATTTGAAGTTATAAGACATTCACCATATGCCAAGACATCCACATCTTCACCAATAAAGATAAAGTGGGATTATACCAAAGGATATATGATAGCATATGTTTATATACCACTACTGACATAGCTACTTTTGCTTGTATATACTGAGAATGTCTTAAAACTAAATTGTGAAGGTGCCCTGCCACAAACCCCTAAACTAAAGCCACGATTCTCAAATATCAGATACATAACGGCTGTTTATGTGCTAGCAGGATACACCTTATGCCATGTAGTAAGTAGCTATTCAAATTAGTGAGCTTATGCACTTAGGTTGTGTGGTGCTATTAATGCATTTCTGTTGTGGGTCAATGGTGTGGCAGGCAAGATGGTTGTTGATTGTTCACACAAAAATGGGCGTGGCAGTGCAGGAAATGATTGTCCAAATGTGTTTCATGATGCAGATGGTGTGTATGACATGAAAGTGCTAAAGAGTTTGGATTTCTTCCATGCTGATCACAACATGAGTTTGTGGTGATCAAAGTTACTGAGTCTGTGAATAAATTTTGCTGCTGGCCACCAATGTTAATAGATGGTCAGACCATTGTTGACCAGAGTTACTGGCTACAAATTATCATTCCATTCACTTTTCACTATTTCATCTACACAATGAATACAGTGTGCATATCCTCCACTGCTATGCTGTGAGTGTTGTCAATGGTTTGGGTAGTGAAGTAGCCATTGAAATACAGAGAGCTGTGACACAGCATGTGGCTGAACACAGGACTCTGGATTTCAATGGCTACTTCACTGAATGCTCCCTGAGCCATGCCACCTCGACTTCTTCTTTCGTATCTTTTCATATGTCAATCTATCGAACCTTTTTCGGATCTGTGCCGCTGACAGTGCCTTCTTCATGTCGCGACTCTCTCTGGCCAGAGGGAGTGACTAGCGGTGTGATTGCGGTCGTTTGTTATCGAGAGGGGTGGACGGTGACGGACCAGCGGGGCGTGCGCTGGGCACTGTTGGCCGCGTTGAGGTCATGACTTCTGCTGGGAATGTTTACGGACTTCATCAGCGACTCCAGCCACAGCTGCGTGTTCCGAGGGATGTACACTGGGAGTTTAAGGTGATCATCGCCATGATTCACGGACAGTCATTCTGTTGAAGTTTCATCTGGTCTCCCAGAATACCTGCCCGCATTTGTTGTTCACAAGATCTTTCCGTCGTGGTGGCCAATCTGTTGGTACATTTTCAGTGGTGCGTTGGATGGTCGGGAAGTCAGCACGAATATGAGTGGTTTTCCTTGGTGTTTATTGTGGTTGTGTTATCTTGTTCTTGTGTGTGTGCTTGGATAGGGTTGACAGCCGTCCTCAGGGGTTGTCTTCTTCTATGTCTTCCTTTTATGTCCCGGTTTTCTGTTGTTGTTGTTGTTGTTCTTGTCGGCAGTTGCAACTGTGGTTCCATTCATTCTCTTCATTGTTCATGAGAGATCGTTTGCCCTTTGCCTTGCGCAGGGCATTATCCGAATTAAACTAAATTGCTAAGTGTCAATGGGGAATCCTGGTTTGTGCCCTTCCATGTCCTCGTCAACTGCCCAGGGAATTGGTCCTATGTTATTTGGCAGAATTCTTCCCTTCTGTGGGGTGAGTTGCCTACTGTAGTTGCAATTAGATCAGTTTTTTTTTTTTTTTTTTTTTTTTTTTTTTTTTTTTTTTTTTTTTTTTTTTTTTAATGCTTGAAGTTCCATGTATTAGGGTTGGAGTTCTCGTCTTGGACTGGTCCTGTAATCTTTCATTTCCACATCCTGAATTTCCTTGTGGAGTCACTTCAGTGTTCGTGGGCCTTCCTCACCATCACGCTGTGTTCATGCAAGTTAATTACCAAAATTTGATTCGTTAACTCATGCCAACCTGATACATAGGAAGATCTGAAGCATGATTGCTGTTTCATTTAGTGTAACTGATTTGATATTGACATTAAATCTTCAAGGCACATGTACTCCCAGTTGTTGTGTCTTAGAAAAGTAGGACAGCTTCTCTGGTGGGGCAGTACACTGTAATTGTTGGTAGAACTAAACGAGTGAAAAGCCATGGCTTGCTATTTTAAACCACACTGGATTCTTGTTGTTAAAGTAACCTCTCCTGTTACGGACTAATGTTACTGCATATTGTCGAGATTGTGCTCATTTGTTTCTTATGAGTATGCCCTTATGTGCCTTTAAGAGACAGTTTCACTAAGTATTGAGAGAATCTTGTACCTTGCTTTTAACTATGTCATTTCTTAAGGTAATTAGCATTGATATCTGATAAATTGGTTATATATATATATATATATATATATATATATATATATATATATATATATATATTAAATTCTTTATGAATACTTGATTGTGAGACTGAGGAGTTAGTTCTTGTGTGCTTTAAATTAATGAACTGTTTCACTAAGTATTGAAAGGACTTTGTTGTTCCCCTTTGTGTCAAACTATGTCATTCCTTAAGGTAAATAAACCAGTATTGTTAGTTGACATTTGAATTGAACATCTTGGCCCAATCCTTCCAGTCCTATCTGTTATTTGTTTCCCTGCCTACACTCTGTGAGCTATCATTGGTATTTGTGCCTTGTTACTGCTTCAGTTGTCTGTTTTCAGGTTGGTGCATTCGGTCGCGATGGCGTGGAACTGCCCTGACATTGATTACATTGATTGAGAAATGCTCCCCTATAAGCTTATCGTTCATGGCGAAGCTAACAAGGGGATTGTGGCAGAGTTGGCAGCCTGGCTACAAGAGGCGCTCTGCAAGCCGGTCCAGGTTCTTCCGGAAGTAGCAGGTGAGGTGACTCCTATCCTTAATTCCTTGCAGTCCTCGGTATATGACATATCCAAAACCATTTTGGTCATTTATCAACCTACTCCTAGGCAACTGGATCGAATTAGGGCCCAGTTAACTCACTTGTTGAATTGGGTGGAGGATTTGAGAGTTCTGCCATTGGATACAAATACTAAACCAACTGTTGAGGGTTTGGCTAAAACTATTACCAACTTTAAATACTTCGTCATTGGGGTTAGACTTGGACCTCGGGAGAGATAGCAGTCCTGGTTATCATTCCATACAACAAGTTGTGCTAGAGGAGGGGGTTACGAATCCAGGTACCTTACCTTTAGGGAAAGGAGGTTCCTCCCTTACTTCGGTTAAGTTTGCTAGTTTGCCTAACCCCATCCTGTACTTATTGAGAGGTGTACAGCAGCTTACCTTGGATGATAA
This sequence comes from Locusta migratoria, assembly GCA_026315105.1. NCBI lineage: Eukaryota > Metazoa > Arthropoda > Insecta > Orthoptera > Acrididae > Locusta > Locusta migratoria. Next base: position 581,185,509 of record CM048745.1, on the reverse strand, counting down.
AAAGAGTGTGAAGGGTCTTTTGTGGTTGTTGGTTGAGATAGCGGAACATGTCGAAACCTTCAAGGTAACAAATTCCGTCATTTTAACCGTATTGTACACCCTAGCCTGAGGTGACCTCCGTGTCCTACTTTCCCAGGCGCTTAAGGCAGGACAAACCCTCAGCAATTTCCTGGAAAGGTTTAGTTAAAACAGAGCTACCTTGGCGCTTGTGTAAAGAATTAGGGAATGATTTTCTATGGCGAGTGCAGGGGTCTAATGAACCGTTGCGGGATTATATTAATAGAGTGCGGCTGGCCTTCTTAGCATTGAAGCTTCAGATATCTGAGGGCGGGATTATATCTAACATAGTTGACGGCATGTGCCCTCAATATCAGACACAGTTGCTTGTATTGGAATGACCGACACGGTGCGATCAACTTATAAGAAGGGGTTAAGGGGATTATCAGGGGTGCTTTTGCCGATGAGCATAGATGGCGATTGGAGGGGGTTGAGAACATGCATTCATGTTGTGTACTCGAACAGCAGGTTTGAAAAGTTAGGAACAGGCGGTGTTTTAGGAGTGGGTCAGGCCAACATTTAGTCAGGCAATGTCCAGTACTGAGGGAATCACGTCACAGCAAATAACGTCAGAAGAAAGGGCGCGGATCTCGGCGTAAGCGCAGAAAGGGGTTTTATGGGAGGATAGGAGGTGAGCTGCGATCGCCGCTGCCCTCTGTTTGCTGTCGATTAGGGGGTGAACCAGTTTGTGTCCTCCTCGATTCCAGGAGTTCATTGCCTCTAATTAATTATCAGTGGTTTCTCGAATATGGTCATCTAATTAAATTATCTCCGAAGATTAGACCCGAGCAGAGATGTCGATTGGCTAATGGAGAATGGTTGCCTCTGCAGGGTTATGTTAAAGGGAGTCTGTCTATTTCGGAATTTGCTTGGTCATGTGAGTTTGCGTTGGTCTGCGTACTTCCAGTGTCCGTGTTGTTGGGTTGTGACTTTATTCAGAAACCTGGTTTGGTTTCAGATTTATCGAGGCATTCTTTCCAGTTTATTTTTGCCTCAGGGGAAAGAATTGGACTTTGTGAATGTAACCGTAAGGTGGCTAATGCTAGTCTTAGTTGTTTGAACACTGAATTTGAGGTTGGCTACCTTAGTCCTCAACAGGCCGCTCAACTTGTTAATAAGCTGAATGAGTTTCGAGATCTTTTTTCTGAGAGACTTGGGGTTACCAATGTCCTCCAATATCACATTATGCTTACAGACAATATACCAGTCAGCTAATCGCCTTACCATCTTTCCCCTCCTAAGATGAAAATTCTTCGGGCTAAACTCAATACAATGTTGCAGCAAGGTGTGATAAGACCATCTACGTCACCATACGCTTCACCGATATTTTTGGTCCCCAAAGATCAGGGAAAAGATTTCCAACCTGTAGTCGATTATAGATGTCTTAACAAAAAGGTTGTCCTCCAATCTGTGCCCTTGCCTGATTTGCATAATTCCTTCACTTGGTTTTCTGGTACTAAGTAGTTTACAGTGTTAGATCTCAACCAAACATACTATCAGATTCCCCTTACCGAAGAGTGTAAACATGTTATGGCCTTTTGTACAGACTGGAGCCTCTTTGAATTTAATGGAGTACCGTTTGGTTTGGCAACTGGGGCAGCTATTCTGTCGCAACCCCTTGATTATATTCTTGGCGATTTGAAGCTGTCTTGTGTCTTCAATTACTTGGATGATTTGGTGATCTATAGTAAGACCTTTGAAGAACATTTGCGTCATTTATCAATCATATTGGAAAGATTGTGTGGTGCTGGGTTAACCGTGAAACCATCCAAAATAACCCTAGCTCGCAATCAGATGTCCTTCCTCGGTCACTTGGTTTCGGGTGACAGTGTTCGTATTGACCATGAGTGAACTAAAGCATTAAGGAATTTGCCACCTCCCAAGGATAAGAAAGGGATATCCCGGTTTATCAGAATGCTGACTTATTTTAGGTGGTTTGTTCCTAATTTCGCCCAGTTAGCGGCTCCTTTGAATGAGCTGTGGCAAAAGGGAGTTACCTTTGTGTGGGGAGATACCGAAGAAGCCCCCTTCCATGCTATTAAATCGGCAATTGCTAATCATCTGGTGTTAGGGGTTCCCGACTTTCAGCTCCATTTCATCGTCCAGACTGCTACTTCTAACAGCGGGATTTCGGCCTTATTGTTGCAGGAGGTTGATGGCCATAGACAACCTTTGACCTACACTTTGTGACGGCTTAATGACGCTGAAATTAAGTATTCTGTTTACGAGTGTGAGGCCTTGGCTGTTCTATTTGCCCTTGAAAAATTCTGGTTTTACTTGGAGCACTGCGAATTTGACCTTGAAATGAATAACCAGGCCCCTAGTTGGGTGTTAGCTCGGCCAAGTAAAACTGGTCGCATCGCTAGATGGGCGGTTAGGATATCAGCTTTCAAGTTTTAGGTTCGTCATATTAAGGGAACCGATAATGCTTTGGCTGATCCCTTAAGCCATATGTTCGAGGAAGCTGAAGAGTGGGTTAGTGATCCTCAGCCCTTGGACCAGGGTATGATCTGTCCGGTGTTAGGAGAAATACCCCAGTTGTTTACTGATCTTTGCTCTAGGCAAGATGGGGATCCCCTTCTTAGGACCAATTCGTAGAGATCTCACCCAGGGCAAAGGCCCCCGAGATCATGTTTTGAAAAGGGGAGTTCTTTGTAAGATGGTGAGGGGCAACGGTAATCTTAAGATCTGTGTGCCTTGAGATCTTGTTGAACCAATTTTTTGCTATTATCATGATACTTTATTTGGGGGACATCTTGGGGTTGATAAAACACTGCAGAAGATTAAGGAGAACCTTGTTTGGCCATCTATGAAGCATGATGTTAGACAGTTGGTCGGTAATTGTAATCAAGCAAAACCTAACAGCTCGGGGCAGCTTGGCTTCCTTAGTTCGGAGCGAGAGACTCGGCCTATGGATAAGCTGTTTATTGATTATCTCGGCCCACTGCCACGAACCAAAAGAGGTCACCAGAACATATTTGTGGTGGTTGTTTTTCTTGTTTTCTGTGACTTCCTTCCAGCTGTTATGTTAATGCCACCTCGTCCATTACCCACCTTACGAATATATTTAGCCTCTTTGGTGCTCCGAGGCAGTTGGTTAGTGACAAAGAGCCTGCATTTGTTTATACCCAGTTCCGTGCTTTCTGTGCTAGCAACGCTGTTAAACATATCACTACCACCCCTTATTACCCTCAAGGCTCCTTTGCCGAAAGAGTTAATCATAACCTGAAGTCTGCTCTCATAATTTATCATGGTAATAATCCTAGAAAATGGGATGACAGTTTGCCGTGGCTAAACTTGGCTTTTAATTCTGCCCGACACGAGGCGCTTAAGGCTACTCCTGCTTCGTTGTTTTCTTATCCTATTAACTCCCCCTTGTCTAATCTTTGGGGCATTCAAGATCTACTTCCAGTCACCCTTACCCCTAGCATCATTAGAGAGAACTGGAAACGAGCCCGTTCTAACATCTATCTAGCCCACCGCCATCAAGCGCCCAGGTATAATCAGGGACATAGGCCCTTTACTGGTAAACAAGGTGATACTGTTTACTTTTGCAATTATCCAGGCAGGGGAAGGCAAGTCACCGCCAGTTGTAAGTTCTCTCCCCGTTTCCTGGGACTGTGTGTCATTTTGAAGTCTATTGTAAAAAGCCTGTCTATCTAGGTGTGTTTGCGTTTGGAAATGTGTGAATGTGTGTATTTGTTTACCTTCCTCTTTTTCACCTAAGGTAAGTCCTTCTACTCCTGGGATTGGAATGACTTTTTCCACTTAAAACCCATATCCCTCCCTTTCTCCTCCCCTTTTTTCCTCTTATCCTGAAGAAGCGACCAACGCTTGTGAAAGCTTGTATGTGTGTTTGTGTGTGATTTTATTTGTGTCTATCGACGAGCCGGTCCTTTGGGTAAGTCATCCGAATAAATAAATAAAAAACAAACAAAAAAACCAAAAGTGCACCTCTTGTTACTGAATACTTTCCACGACTGGATCAGACTCTGAATGTGCCTCTCCAGCAGGGACATGACTTCCTTAAATCCTTCATGACATCCTTCCCACTCCACCTAGAGTGTCTTTCCAATGTCCACCTAACCTTCGTAACCTCCTAGTTCATCCCTATGAAATCCCTAAACCACCTTCCCTACCCTCTGGGTCCTAGCCATGTAACTGCCCCCCGGTGTAAAACCTGTCCTATGCACCCTCCCACCACCACTTACTCCAGTCCTGTAACCCGGAAGGTGTACACGATTAAGAGCAGAGCCACTTGCAATAGATCCCATGTGATTTACCAACTGACATGCCTGCACTGTGAAGCGTTCTATGTGGGAATGACCAGCAACAAACTGTTCATTCACATGAACGGACAGGAACCTAGGATCCTCACAGGAAGGAAACTAATCTCGAATGTGAGTTACATAGCAAGGGAGAAAACTGAGGCTTAAAAGTTTACAAGTTTTACTTCAGGTGCTATTCACTAATGAATTATTGTAACATATCACACCCTAGCAAGGAAAATTACAACTCAAAATGTACCACTCCTTTTGATTGATTCATTAATACCTTCAAGTAGCAATGTTGAAGTGCCATTGTTTTTGCTTGCAATAAAACTCCCCTCAGGGGCTCAGCATTAATTTGCTGAGTACAGACTTGGTGAACCAGGGGTTCTGAGATGAGGACTGGTAAGCGCCGCCAGTCCTCTAGACACCATAACCTCTGGGCACGCTTCAGCGACCACCGTGTGGCACGACGGTGGAACGTTGTGTGTACCGGGGAATGGGGATCTTGGCTTGACCACCCGGGTCACGAGGATGGTACAAACCTCTATAAAACCTTCAATCCCAAGGTGTGCTACGTACTGATGGGATGCAGGCTGTTGAAGAGGAACAGTCACTAGCGAGCAACCTCTGGGGATACTACTGCACCTCAGTTGTATAAGGCTTACCTAGGCACGCGGGGCTCTGTCTAGGCAGACAGGTACTTCCCTAGCTACTCGTGGGACCGAGATGCAAAACTCTAATTTATCCCATGAACCTTCCAGTGGGCTGGGCTGGCTTAGGCAGTCCTCCAGACGCAGGTCTGTGTAATACGAGCAGGTCAAAGAGTAACAGAGCACATTCTGCTGTACAGAATGTGTTTTTAGTAGTTAAAAGGAAAGTTTTGAAAAGATCTCACCCTTCTACATTCAAAAGGGTTTCGAGGGCATTGCAGGAGATTTGAAGTCCGTGAAACGTTTGCGAAATGGTACCCTGTTGGTCGAAACTTCTAGTTCCCAACAAGCGGTAAACCTTCGAAATGCCAAGTGCCTTGGTGAGTATGAGATAGAGACGGAGATGCATAGTACCCTAAATTACAGCAAAGGTGTGCTCTCTTGTCGTGATCTTGTTGATATTCCAACTGAAGGAGGAATGGATCTCTGAAGGAATTGTGGATGTGCAGAACATCATGAAAAGGGTGGATGGGGGATGTGTAAAATCTGAGTCCTTCATTCTCACCTTTAATAACCCAAAGCTACCGAAGTATGTAAAAGTAGGATTCCTTAGATTAAAGGTGCGGCCCTATGTACCCAACCCTATGCGATGTTTTAAGTGTCAGCGGTTCGGGCATACTACTCTAGCATGTAAAGGAGAAGCCACTTGTGGTAAATGCGGAAAGGCTGCCCATGAGGGAGCTGAATGTACGCCGCCTGCCAAGTGTGTCAACTGCTCTGGGGAAAATACAGAGTGAAGCAGAGACTGCGCAGTGTATTTGGAGGAGAAAAAAGTGCAGGAAATCAAAACCACCAAGCAAATTTCCTACGGTGAGGCAAAAAAGCTCTGTAAGGCCATGCAACCTGCTTCCTTTGTCACGTCCTTTGCTGCTGTTGTCCAAAAGCCAGCTCCCATAGTTGATGTCTCCACCCAGACAGACGTCGCTAGTGTTGGTACCAACACCTGTACCTGTGAGTGCACCCTGTAAGGCTGCAGTTGTCCCAGAACCTGAACTCCTTCCTCACACATCAGAAAAAGCTACTGGAGTCGACATTACAGAGCTTTCACCACCCTTCCTGGCAGAGGCCATTGGCCAGGCACTGGCACCTTCAAAGCCAGACGCTCTTCTGACAGTCCTCCCCGACATATCCACTCCTGCTGTCGCGAACATAAAGGTTGCAAAGCCGAAAAAGACACCAGGGAAAAGTCAAGAAAAGAATAAAGTACATACAAAATCATCAGATTCCGTAGAGGTCATTCTACCTGACCTCCCTTCTGACTCCGCTCCAGAGCTTATGGAGCTGGATGTCCCTCAGGGGCAAACATCACGCCCCCAGACTGAATCTCCAGCCAGGTCAGTCTCCCCTCCTAAATGGAAAGAAAGAGTAAAGATACAGCCTTCATGAAGATAGCTCCCATACTACAGTGGAACATGCAAAGCTTTAGGACCCATGTGGAGGAACTATGCATATTAACTCAGGGCAGGCCATTGTGTATATGTCTACAAGAGATGACTTTTAAGTCATCATCCAACCCTGAGATACATGGCTATGACGTATATAGAAAGGACGACCTTAGTGGTGAGAGAGCTAAATGCGGAGTGGCTGTTTTCGTAGACACATCATGCCACTCGTCTTTACTCCCCATTCAAACCCTGTTACAAGCTGTTGCAGTGTGTTTTCAGATGTGTCATTGATTGACTGTCTGTGCCATGTATCTGCCCCCACATGACGCATTTGATGAAAACACCCTTCATGACCTTATTACGCAGCTCCCCCACCCTTTCATTCTTTGTGGTGATTTTAATGCACATAATGTGCTTTGGGGGTCTGAAACTACCTGTCCCTGTGGTCAAGTAATTGAGAGGCTTCTCCTGAGGTCCTCTGTCCATTTACTTAACACCAGACAGCCCACACACTTCTGTATTGCATCAGGGTCATTCTCTGCTATAGACCTCACGCTTTGCTCTCTAGCCCTTGCCCCTATGAGTAAATGGTACTTGGACGCTGACCTTCACGGAAGTGAACACTTCCCAATATGGATCACCCAGCCTTATGGACTGGACCTCGTTAGGCGACCGCTAGGGTGGGTGCTTAGCAGGGCGGACTGGACCCTTTAACGGCAGACTGGCTGAACTCAATTGTCATGCTAACATCCAGGAATGGGTGGGCCATGTCACCCAAACGATCCACCATGCCACTGCTGCTTCTATTCCGCAGTCTTCAGGTCAGCCAAGAAGGCACCCCATCCCATGGTGGAGTGACAACTGCCGCCTCACATTATGGTTGCGGCGAGCAGCTCTGCGTAGGTTCAAAAGCCGGCCAACTGCAGAGAACCTCACAGCCTTTCGGGTGGCGAAGGCAAGGTGTTCACAAACGATTCGTGAGAGCAAGAACCGCTCATGGCAGCAGTTCCTCAATACCATTACTCATTCCACTACAAGTTCACAGGTATGGGAGACCATCAGGAGAATATCCGTGATAGGAGGAAGGCATCCAATTGCTGCTGTAATAGGAAATGGCACCCTACAGGCGAACCCATGAGTGATTGCGCAGACTATAGCAGAACATTTCGCCGCAGTCACTTCTACTGCCAGTCAGAATCCAGCTTTCAATCGCCACAGACTGTCTGTGGAGAGGGGTAGTTTGGATTTTAAGTCCACCATTGATGAAGAATACAATTGTCCCTTTTCCATGTGGGAACTCAATTATGTGCTCCTTTCAACTCATGACACATGCCCTGGTTATGACATGATCCATTACAGCATGCTACAGCACCTTACTGACCGAAAGAAATTCTCCTCGCTCTTTTTAATGAAATTTGGCGGTCGGGCCATTTCCCCGACTCCTGGCGTGAAGCGCTTATGATTCCTCTTTTAAAGCCTGGAAAGGACCCTGCATGCCCAAGTAGCTATCGTAGTGTTGTCCTCACTAGCTGTGTGGGAAAGACCTTGGAGTGGATGGTCAACCGCCGCCTCGTCTGGATGTTAGAATCCAGGCAGCTCCTTAGTGGCTTCCAGTGTGGTTTCAGGAGATATCGTTCCACCTTCGATAACCTGGCCTTACTGGAGGCGGCGATACAACAGGCTTTCCTACAAAGGAATCACCTTTTGGCTATATTTTTTGACATTGAGAAGGCCTACGACACTACTTGGCGGCATCTTATTCTCAGACAGCTCCACGATTGGGGTTTCTGTGGATGTCTTCCCACTTTCATCAAGTCCTTTCTTTCTACACACTATTTGAGATACAGAATCAGTGACACCCTTTCTGATTGTTTTGAACAGGAGAATGGCGTCCCTCAGGGCAGCATTTTAAGTGTGACTTTGTTTCCCATAGCTATTAACAGTATTATGTCCTTTGTTAAATGTCCTGTTAAGTGTTCCTTATTTGTTGATGACTTCTCCCTCTTTTGCTCTTCATCCAACCTAGCAACGACAACACGTCAGTTGCAGCTCACACTTCTCCGTTTGGATGAATGGGCAGAAAAGACTGGCTTTAAGTTTTCAACCGGCTGTCTGTGTTCTTTTTAACCGTACTCGTTCCATTTTTAATTTGCCTGAACTGGGACTGGGAGATGCCGTTTTACATTTCATAGATATAGTGAGGTTGACACAAAACTTTCATGGCTGCCACACTTGAAAGATTTGAAAAGACGGTGCCTCAAAGCGCTAAGCATTTTAAAATGTATTAGCCATACGTCATGGGGAGCAGACAGGACGTGCCTGCTCTGATTTTATAGAGCTTTTGTGTGATCTCGGCTTGATTATGGATGCACGATTTATGGGTCTGCACGGCCATCCTATTTGAAGATGCCAGACGCGGTTCATCATACACGGATTCAGCTGGCCACTGGGGCATTCAGAACAAGCCCCATACCAAGTCACTGTGCTGAGGCTTCCGAGCCGCCACTAAATATCAGGCGATGGCTGCTCTTGGTGTGATAGGTGTACAAAACGCTGTCCACACATTTCACACCTGCATACCACACCGTAGCTGATCCTCTGTTGGAAAGGCTTTTTCATAATTGGCACTGGGCTACAAGGGCTTTTGGGATCTGCCTTTTAGAGATGGGAACGGCAGATCTTAGTGTTTCACGTCGAGGATGGGGAAGGTTTCCACCTTGGCTTCTCCAGAAGCCCCGTCTTGTTTTAGATCTCACGGCTTTTAAGAAAGGTGAAACTTCAGATTTTACCTTTCAGTCAGTGTTTTTTAATATTTTACACATGCATCACACTGATACAGTAGTGTACACTGACGGTTCGGAACAGAATAATACCGTCGGCTGCTGCGTTGTATTCCCCGACCGTGTCATTTCGATTCGGCTTCCTGAGAATTATTCTGTTTTATCAGCAGAGCTTTATGCGATTCTGAAAGCACTGGAGGAAATCAGAAATGATCAGCGTAAATGGTTTCTTCTCTATTCTGACTCTCTATAGTGTGCTGCAAGCCTTATGTCAGCTCTATCCAGTTGCGATGTTATTGCAAGATATACAGGATGCACTGACCCTTCTCCAACATCGGAGGAAAGAGATCATATTTTTTTGGGTGCCGGGACATGTTGGAATTCCGGGAAACAAGGAAGCTGATCGGGCCGCCAAAGAGGCCTGTCGAGACAGCATAGTGGCACGGTGCCCTATTCCTCTGCAAGATGCCACTTCCTTGTTGCGGCTGTGGTCTCTGCAGTTGTGGGAGGAGGAATGGCTGTCAATAACGGATAACAAGCTGCAGTTGCTGAAGCCCACTACCCGTCTGTGGCAATCCTCCTGCCGGCCCCTCAGGAGAGAAGAGGTTGCCATTACCCACCTGCGAATCGGGCACTTTTCGTTTACCCACAGATTCCTCCTACGACGAGAGGAGCCCCTGATGTGTGATGCCTGTGGCGTACAGATAACCGTCCGCCACATCTTAATATAGTGTACCTTATACTGGGCACAGAGAACAGAGGCAGATCTTGGTGCAGATTTGCCACATATTTTAGGCGACGACGAGGCTAGTGTGTTCAAACTTTTACACTTTTGTGAAATTTCTGGACTCTGGCCCAAGCTTTCAGGCTGGAGGTGTTAGTGTATTGTAGATTGGTAGGTTGCTATCTTTTCTTCCTGCAGGCAGTCAGCTTTCATCCTGTCATTTTAACTACTTCATCAAAGTTCTACTTTTTAGACAAAGTACGATGGTGGCTCTTGAGTTACCTACCTTGATTCATGCTGCACCCAGGTTTTATCTCCAGTTGTTGTATTCTGCATTTTATATTGTGTTTCGCTCATCTTGAAAAGAACATTCCTGATCTCGCCTCAACTACATCTTGCCCTGGAGCTGTAAACCTCATTGCTGAGCGCCCTCCATTCATCTTCATCTCATCTCTCATGTCCTTGAGTGGATAATTGGCAAGATGGAGATATGAAGATTTTCCAGCACATTGGGGCATTTCATAAATATAACTCAAAGGGACCTCTCAATTGCCATTTTGTGACTTGTGCCACTTTACTTGTGAGGGTGATATAGCACAGACCATTTTATTTTATTTTATAAATTGGTTCAATTTTCTTGAACATCACTTTCAATGATTTGTACATTGATGAATGTCTCATTATGCTTCAATTTGGAATGCTCTGCCCTTGCTTGTCATCAGTGGACTCACGTGTGAACAGCAATGGCTCATGCAGTGGGTAGTACACAATGCGCCATCTGCCTACAGAACTGTCAACGGCACTTTGCAAGCTTTTCATTCAGAAAATGTTTGAATCGCATCATCGAAGTCCAGTTGCCTTACCAAATCAGATTCAATTGCCAAAGTCCCCATACTGTCAGACACTCTTGATGAATAGTTGATCTCAATTTTAACACTAGTGACAAGCTGAAACTTGTATAACATTTTGGAGTTCCTCAGGGCTCCATTTTATGTCCATTCCCATTAACATGTTATGTAAATGATTTCTGAAGTTTCCTAGATAATAATCATTTCATCACTATGTATACTGATGACATGTCTGGTGTGTCTTATGCAGACAGTGAGCCCAGTCTAACTGAAGAGATTTACAACTTTACTGAAAAGGCTAGAGCTCACTTTGAAACAGACAACTTAAAAGTAAATGTAGAAAATACAGATATTATTAACTTTCAACCAGCTGGTTCAAATAGGCAAAATAATATAGTGAGTGAAGATGGTCTGTCAAAAATCTGTTCAGAATGTAGATTATTGGGGGTTATACATAGATGACCAACTTTTATGAAAGCAGTAAGTACACAATGTCCGGGGGTGGGGAACAACCAATGCAGTCTATATGTAAACTCTGAAACACTAAAGGACTATATATTTTGGATTAGTATACTCTTACTTGTCTTATGGAATTGTACTATGGGGTGGGATGTGTGACACAAATATGAAAAGGGTCTTCGTATGCAGAGGGACTTGAGGACCATTGCAAAAGTAAAACTAGGAACATCTTGCAAAAGCCTCTGGTAGCCAAGTAAGCAAAAGCCAAGAAGACTATACTAGAGCGCATCACTAAGTCTACGAAAGAAAAGGTACTGCATCTAATCTATGAGAAACATTGGGTGACAACTCTCCGTCACAACTGTGGCGCCGCCTTCGACGCCTTGCCGACAATCGAGCTATGCCCGACGACACCCTCATGGCAATCTGGCCGGAAAAACTGCCCCTTCCCGTCCAAACCGCAATATCCGATCACGAGGACAGGTCGGTCAGCGAGCGCATCCGCGCCGCCGATAGAGTGCACGCCGCTCTCCAGCAGGAACACCGCGCACAGCCTCATTCCACCACGACAGCTCACAACCGACACTTCAACAGTGGGAGATGCCCACCCCGCCGCTCCAGCCTGACACAAGCGGCCCAATCGCCACCTAGCGGAGCTATCAAGTCCCAGCAGGAGAAATGACCAGAGTACAATTACTGCTACTTCCACCCCAAGTTTGGCGAAGCAGTGGAAAGATGCAGAGCACCGTGCGAGTACCCAAACGCCGGTCGCAGGTAGACAGCGGCGCCACCTCCTGCGAAGACGTCATCGGGCGCCAACCTACACTGCACTCAGTAGCACACAAGGACGACACCTTCGGTCGAGTGTACATAAAAGACCTAAGTTCGGGCTGCCGCTTTCTGGTCGACACAGGAGCAGATGTTTCAATCCTGCCCTCCTATTTAGCAAAAGACAACATTAAGCCACACCGCGCTTTACTACAGGCCGTGAATGCTACGTGTTTGGAATGTGCAGGTACGACCTCTTACACTGTGAACATTGCACCAGCCTGCCAACTCAAGTGGACTTTTTTAGTGGCTAACATAGCCGATCCGATATTAGGAATCGATTTTCTTCACCATCACAAAATTTGGCCTGACCTGGTGAACAATACAGTTTTTCACTATGCCATGGATAAACACTATCCGTGTGCATCGTCGAGCATTTTATCTACGGACAGTGACAGTAAACAATGCCTCACTGACCAGTGTTCCGCCCCCTCAGCGAATAACCAAGTGCATCAAGGCAAATCCCTCGCCGAGCAGAAATCTACCAAGAAACTCACGCAAGAATACGACAAATTACTCCGTCGAGTGTCGGCTCTCTCAGCAGAAATCAATTCTACCCTCCGTCAACTCACTGCAGCTCGCAAGGATTTTCGGGAGATTCATAAACAGGTCAGTCAGTACAAAAACAGTGCTAACGCGCCCGCGCGCAGGTTAGATTGTGTCAGTGAACATTTAAAACATTCCTGTTATGCTCCTCGTGTTGACATTTCGGTGCACGAAGCAGACAGTTTTTTGTGCTCGCAGTCCGACGTTCAGTTGCACGCTGCTAGTCAGCTACTGCAGCCAGCACCGCCCTCAGCGGCTGTGGCACCTCCCGTAAACTCTCTCTCGGAGAAGCAGTGTACCAACCTTCCAAGCCAAAACGCCCAAATGGAGATAGTAGGGACTTCAGACAGTTGGCAGCGCTGTAAAACCCAGACAGCAGCGCCGCACTTTACCGCTACCGCCGCGCGACCGTCTGAGACAGCCGACGTGCGCTCACCGTCTATGGTTGCTATCATCACGAACGGAACGGTTCACAATTTGCGCCTAATAGACGGCCCTCCCATTTCCAGTAAGCCATGCTGCCTTATGCCAGAACGCATGAAAATAGCGAGGGAGCAGATAGACGAACTTTTGAACATTGGCATACTTGAACCGTCATCTGGTTGCTGGTCGACACCTATTCATTTCATACCACCCCCTTCGGACTGTTTCAGTTTCGATGCATGCCATTCTGGTTAAAGAATGCCGCCCAAACTTGGTAGAGTGTTATTAACCAGGTACTATTTAATTTAGACTTTTGCTTCGTCTACCTTGACGACATTTTAATCTTCAGCCCCTCACTCGAAGATAATAAAAGACATGTGCAAGTAGTAGTGGAGACGCTCGCAAACTGAACTCAAAAAAACTTCAGCTGCACCAGCCGACAGTCGTTTTTTTTTTAGGCTTCACCGTTTCTGCGACAGGCATCTCCCTGCCGAAAGACAAAGTCGCCCCAGTGCTGGACATGCAACGCCCCTCCACGTACAAGGAGCTTCGCCATTTTTTAGGCACAATTAACTATTACAGAAACCATTTATCGGCCGCTGCCCAAGTTCAGGCCCCGCTCACAGGCACTCTAGCAGGCCCAAATACTTCTGGTACACGCCCTGTTCTTTGAAACTCAGACATGGAGGAAGCATTTAAAAAACTTAAAGAACTTCTCACCAATGCTGTCACAATCGCACACCCTCACTCTGAGGCAGAACTTTTCATAACCACAGATGCTAGTGACACAGCTGTAGGTGCAGTTCGCAGTCAGACAGTGAACACCACCACCTCCCCACTTAGTTTCTTTTCCAAAAAAACTGAATGGGGCACAAAGAAAATACTCCACCTTTGACCGTGAATTATTGGCTGTATACGAAGCCATCAAACATTTCAGAGTGGAACTAGACAGTAGAAACTTTTATATACTCACTGACCACAAACCACTCACAGCAGCAATAAAAAACTCTTTTGCAGACCCTCCGCCGCGGCGCTTCAGACACCTTGATTTCATATCACAATTCACAACTGATGTGGGATATATCAAGGGTGCTGACAATGTGGTCGCAGATTTTTTGTCGCGCGTCAGTGCAGTTTCCACATTACTATATTTTTCAAACCTTGCCACCCTCCAGTCAGCTGATGAAGACAAAATGGCCTTATCTCCCACCATAGTTCGTCACTCAAGCCAGTGCGGGCCTCCTTTCCAGGTGTCAATGGAGAGGTGTGGTGCGATGAATCATTGGGGACCCTCCGTCCATTCATACCCCAATCACTATGTCGTGATGTCTTTAATTCCCTCCACAACCTTGCACACCCCGGTATTCGTGCCTCTACTAGGATGGTAACAGAACGTTTCGTTTGGCGCAATGTCCGGTGGGACTGTCAGATGTGGGCAAAAACATGTTTACAATGCCAACGCTGCAAAATCAATAGACACACATCACCCCCTCTCGGCTCATTCCCCGTGCCTAAGGGTAGGTTTCAGCACATTCACATGGACATTGTCGGCCCACTCCCACCCTCTGACGGGTTCCGTTATATCCTCTCTATGATAGACAGAACTACCCGCTGGGTCGAAGCTGCCCCCATCTCAAACATGACAGCAGAAACAGTGGCACGCGCTTTTCTAGCCTATTGGATTGCCAGGTTCGGGTGTCCAGCTGTTATTACCACAGACCAGGGTTGGCAGTTTGAGTTTAATTTGTTCTCCCACCTATGCCAACTGTGCGGCATTAAAAAAGTACACACCACGGCCTATCACCCTCAAAGCAATGGTTTGGTTGAGAGATGGCATAGATCCCTAAAAGCCTCTCTTCGTTGCCATGGCAACATGTGGACAGAAGCTCTGCCACTCATCTTGCTTGGACTCCGAGCTACTTTCAAGGAAGATTTAAATGGTTCATGCGCAGAGTTCATCTTTGGCCAGAAGCTGGTGCTCCCCGGTGAGCTTGTCACGCCCTCCCCTCTCCCCCTCATCGAGGAACTACCTAACCTGGTAGAGAGAGTGAGGACCCACTGCGCAAACCTCAACATCAGACCTCCTGCTAGTCACACCCCTCCCCGCACATATGTGCCTCGCACCCTGGCGGCTTGCAAGTTTGTTTTCTTACGTGACGACACTTTCAAGCCCCCCCTCCAGGCACCATACACTGGCCCTTATCGGGTGGTATCGGCTAAGGAACAAACTATGGATATCCTGATTGATGACTGTGTCACCACAGTTTCCCTCCCCAGAATAAAACCTGCATTCATGGAGCTCGACCCACCACCATTATCGCCCACCGACAACGGGCCACTGCCTCCACATCACCCTGACGACAGCCTCGCACCCAACCTGGGCAGACAGTCGTTTGACACTTCAGATGCCTCACCTTTTCGAGGGTTCAATTCTTCCCGCTCCCAGTCGAGCACATGCCTCGAGCCGCTCCCGACCCCCTCCTTATCCCCGAGCTCTCTTTCCAACCTCAATTCAAGTGGTCCATTAGGTAGCCAACGCCCTAACCCGAGCCAGCACAGCAATCAGCCTGCATCTGCCACCCCCACTCTTAACTCACACTCCTCCAGTGTCGCCAGAACCTTCCCCCCCCTCTTAGGTTTCCCAGATGCAGACGATCCAGTGGTTTTCACATGTGATGAGACGTGTGTGGAAACTTCAACTGACGTCCCAGCAGAGGACATCACAAACGTGTCCATTATGGTGCAACAGCGCGCAGTCTTCGTGGTGTTAGTGTATGCGTGTGACGGAAGCTCCTTCCCATCCCAACGGGTTGTGCGACGTTTCCCACTGCCTAGAGGGATGGCAGCCAACCGTGTGAAGGCATTTGTGTGCCCATCAGGCAAGGTTATAATCAGGTTTCTGTGTGCTCCTCGACCGTCTCACTCCCACATCGGCCGCAGCCTCCGTCGCCCACATCACTTCGCCGACTACGAGGTAGGGTGGCCCCCTCGACCAACCTGCACCAAACCTCTGCCGGCTGATGCTGAGGTGCTGCACGTTCTTAACCTTGAGGACACCACACCACCACCACCGCCCCCCCCCCCTTCCACACTCTCATTACCGGTACTCCATACTGCAAGGGGGGGCTGTGTGGCGGAGATCGACCCGTAAGTCGACCTTCACCGAACAGTGAATCTGCCGCTTAGCTTCTTTGGACAGTGACTTCCTGTAACGGACACCGCGCCATGTTCAGTTGTGTTCTTATGCTCTAACTGTACAGATGTATATATTACCTAATACACGTGTTTTGCTAAACTTAAATGTGGAACGTTATTCGGTACCTAACCAATAATCCCGTTCCCCATAAGCCTATTCACTAGATGTAATATTCTTACTGTTTAGGCCATGTATATTGTGGAAACCATAGTGCTAGTGAAATGAGATACTAAGATCACAAAGAGAAACATGGTAATACACATCCATGACACAAGACACAAAAGAGATTTTCACATGGTCAGCACAAGATTAACTTTAATAGCAAAAAGTCCCTACATGAAATGAGCTCCTTTTCATAATCTATTGCCAAATGAAACTAAGGTGTTGACAGGCTATACTTTTAAAAAATGATTCAAACAGTGGGGTATCCAAAAATACACATAACTTGGATCTAAGATAAATAATAATATAATAAACAATCCCATATTAGTAAAAAAAACTGTACTTGTAGTACACTGTAAAATATGTGTAATTGTAGCTTACAGTAAAATATTTGTAAATGTAACATTTTGGAAAGTATTGGTTATAATTGTAAAATTCTACATTGAGAAAGAAAAAGTAAAATATTTATAAGTGTAGTATTTTGGAAAGTATTTGCATAAATTGTAAAATTATACATTAAAAAAAAGAAATAATAATAATAACCACCAGGCAAGTAAAATTACTTGTTATAAGTGAATAAATAAATAAAAGGCCAAAGTGCTGTATAACACTTCTGCTGCAGCTGCAGTCACTGGTAGAGTTCAAATGATGCACAAAGCTACATGTAAATGGGGAAATAAGCTTCAAATTTTAAGCTTTTGCATCTTATTCAGGAGCACAAACATTTCCATGGTTACATCATCAAAGATTGAACTACAAATTGTTTTTTAATATTTAATTTCTTCTTTTAATTTGGATGTCACATTATTATGATATTCAATGATGAATAACTTGCATGCTTCAGTGTCCTGATTGTCATCACTTAAAGTTCCCCCAAAAACCGAAATATTTCATCAATTATCTTGATTGTCTCAAATTGTGTTTTCATGTAGAGTTTCAACAATTAAGTAGAAAAACATTGATCTTGTGTACATCTACTAAATTTATACCTGTCTTGTCTTTCCAGGTTTCTCATGAAATAATTTGCTCCTGTTAGAGCACACCTCCAGACAAACAGGTTCTATATTAAATATAGCTTTAGTAAATGACATGTATCTCAAAATTTAAAATGTAAACAATAAGGTATTCTATGCAGTAAATAATGTTTCTAATCCACTGTGGTATGAGTTAAATAGTAGCATCAACTCTTGAGTTACCTAACAGGGAGGATCATCAAATATTAGTCAACAAGATTTTATCTCAGAAAGCTGTGTTCAGGATTAGGTAACATGATCATAGTGCTCATATAGTGGAGTTGTGACTGCAACTACCTGACTGTAAAAATTAATTCACACTTCCATTTTCAACTGGTTCAGCTTCAACACAATTCACATTTACATAAAAGGATGCTCAATCCTCAGTTAGTGACTCATGTCTCCTGCCTTATCATTAGACAATGCAAAGATACTACACTCTTTATGTATAAGTGACATATGGAAATCATTTACAGTAAGGCACTTGAGTAAATAAAATCACATAAAATGACAACTTAATAAACAATTTATCCTAAATGTTTTGCACTTCTGTGGCATGAACATCAGATATGTGATTTTTATCATCTTATTTAGGTCATTTAGGTCAGATATGTGTGTGTTGAAGAGGAGAGGTGAAAGAACTGATCCCAGGGGAGACTGTTGTTGAGTTGATAGCAGTGACTTTCCTTGCCACTAATCTGTGCTCTGATGTGTCTATTTGCCAGCATGCTAAACTGTGTAGCCATTTTTTTGCAGGGTATGATGAACAGTAATGTTGATATACTATATGACTAATTTGCTTCTGGATTACTTAAATTTAACTTACCTAAGGTAATATGGTACCTTAAAAGATCTATATATATTTACATCTTACCTCTATTAATTTGCTTATAATTTTTTCTGGATTTGTAAGGATACCAGAATTGAAATAAATTGAGGAAATTGATGTTAACTGCTTTGTAGCATTAGTAACTGCAAAAAAATAATTGAATTAATAATAGGAATGAGAGACACAGTTCACTTAGAAAACTTCTTTTGCTCAATCGACATAGCTCACCTGATGCTATGGATGCACCAAGGCTGTCAACTATCTGGTTCGCATAATTAGGAATTGTTGATAACTTTCCCAAAATATCATTCTGGTAATCACCTGGAAAAAGTAAAATTGCGATTTCATAGCCTATTTTAACAGTTGATTACCTATTCAATGTGTTTGTGGGAACTCAACCATTCACTGCCTTAGAGGCAAACTTTTTGGTCATGGTGTCAGAGCTCAGCTACGACACTACCGTTTGCTCTGAACATTAGATGTGTGCATATGCAGTCTCCAGTGCATTGTGGTATAGGTAATAAAGTGTACGTTATCTAAATTTGTTGCCTATATAATCACACTAAGACTATTCTGACCCAGATAGTCTCTACAAGTTTTTGAAAAGCTCTACAAAGTAAGACTACACATTAAAATGGGTGACCATTCATCACCAAATGCACCTATAGCTTTTATGGTGGATGATTGTCAGTGGCATCAGCCTTACATCCTTCAGTGCAAAACTGTGGCTACAAATTGAATTCAAACGATGCTTTCATCAAGCAATTTTTAATATTTGACTGAAGGTCAACAAATCACCATTATTACCGATCACAAACTTGTAATATTCACTTTGCACTGTAAATCAGAGAAACTCTCAGCTCATTGTGAATTACAGCTCTCCTCCATTTAACAAATTACAAACATAGCGAAAACAAAAATGTGCTAGAAAACACTTATTCTCATATTGACAACATGAAAGTATTATAAGTGTTTTGTATTATTGTTCTGAAAATCTTGCCCATGCCCAAAATGTAAATGATGAACTAAAGCTTCACACACAATATAGCCATTAATACATGTACACTGGAGAAAAAAATCGCTCTTACACATTCAAAGTACACTCAGAAATGTGTAAAACAGTGGCACGATGATACTATTTGCTGAAGCATCACATGCTACTGTGTATCCCCCCACCACCTACCCACCTGCCTACATACACACAAGAGAAATCAAGTGGCAGCACACTAGCAGCTGACTCCCATAGCCACCTGTAGCAAGGCAATCAATCTGTACCCCTCTTGTGTGAGCTACATCTACATAAATACTCTGCAAGTCACACTGAAGTGCATTGTAAAGGGTTCATCAAACTGCTTTTATGATGTTTCTCTACAGTACCATCCTCTAATGCCTCACGGAAAAAAGGAATACCCAATTTTTTTCTGTTTTCAATCTGATTTCTCTTATTTTATTTTGTTGATGCATTTCTATGTAGGTGGGTGCTAACAAAATATGTTCGCATTTGGAAGAGAAAGTTGGAGAAAGAAATTTCACAAATATGTCTTGTCACTATGAATAACACCTTTATTTTAATGATTTCAACTCCAACTCATGCATCATTTACATATCATGATAATACAAAACTGCTGCCCTTTGAACTTTCTCTAAATCGTCTGTCAGACCCACTTGGTGGGGATCCCACAATGTGCAACAATACTCCAAAATAGGACCCACAAGTGTGGTGCAGGCAGTTTCTTTAGTATAACTGTTGCATCTTTTAATGTTCTGCCAATTAAACTTAGTCTTTGGTTTGCTTTCCCTACAATATTTTCTGTGTGTTATTTAATTTAATAATGGAAAGTCCAGGCTGGAATTAATAATGTAGTAATAAGGACAGTTAACAACTCATCCCAACTCAACTTCAATGATATCACTCCTATTGGCTTTCTTGAATATTGGTGTACTCTGTGCAACTTTCCCATCTTTGGGTATGGAACATACGCTGAGCTAGCAGTTATAAATGATAACTAGGTATGGGGTTATTGCATCAGCATAAAGAAAACTAATTGGTATACAATTGGGACTGGGAGACTTACTTTTGTTAAGTGATTTCAGTTGCTAGAATCCACCAAGGGTATAAAATTCTAAATTACACATGCTGGCAGCTGTTCTTGATATGAATTCTGGAGTGTTTGTTTCATCTTCTTTTGCGAAGGAATTTCGAAAGGCTGTGTTTAGCAATTCTGCTTTGGCAGCGCTGTCATCCATAACATCACCGTTACTATTGATTGTGCTTTACCACTAGTATACTTTACATATGACAAGAATTTCTTTGGATTCTCTACTAAATTATGTGACAGGGTTTCGTTGTGGAATTTATAAGCTTCTTGCATTGCAGTTCGGGCTAAACTTCGAGTTTCTGTAAAATGCCAGTCTTGAGAATTTTGTGTGCATTTCAATTTGGCATGCTTTTTCCTTTGCCTTTGCAAAAATGATCTTACCTGTTTTGTGTACCATGGTGGGTCAAACCCGTCTTTTGTTAATTTGTTTGGTATAAATCTGTCAATGGTTGTCAATATTATTTCTTTGAACATAAGCCACACCTGATCTACACTAACATTGTTAGTTTTAAAAAAACTGGAGAGTCTCACTCAGGAAAGCATTAATCAAATTTTTATCTGTGGGTTTTTTATTTATTTATTTTTTTTTTTTTTTTTTTTTTTTTTTATGGAAATTTGATATTCATTTTATGCTACAAGTCTGTATTCACTAATCCCTGTGTCTGTTTTGATGCTCTTTATTAGCTCCTGATTATTTGTTGGTAAGAGGTCAAATATATTTTCACAACCATTTGCTATTCTAGTGGATTCATGAACTAATTGCTCAAGATAATTTTTGGAGAATGCATTCTGTACAATTTTGGATGATTTTTATGCTTGTTAAAGTCACCAACAATTCCAACTGTATGCTTGAGGAAAGTTTTGAAATTTGGTCCAGGCTTTCTTTGAACATTTCTGCAATTGAATCATCTGATTCAGGGGGTCAGTAAAAAGAGCCATCTATTAATTTATTCTTGTAGTCAGGTATAACCTCTACTCATACCAATTCACAGGAACTATCTACTTCAGTTATGCAAGAAGATAAACAACTAGTGACAGCAATAAATACGCCACCACCTATTTAATTCAATTTATCTTTTCTTCGCACCATTTTCCACTTAGTAAAAATTTCAAATAAACTTATCTTTGGCTTGAGCCAGATTTAAGTACAGTACCTATAATGATTTGAGATTCTGTACTTTCATTTAGCACTTGGAGCTATGGAACTTACCACACACAGCTATGACAATTTACAACTGTTAGCCCAATGGTTGATATTGAAGCTCTTCCTGTGTGTTCCTGAGGCCCTCTAACCTAAAAACTGCCCAGTCTATGCCACACAGCTCCCGTTACCCGTGTAGCCACTTCCTGCATATAGTGGACTCCTGAACAAATAGTGCCTCCAACCTGTTCACAAGAAGAACCAGGGAGGCCTCACGATCAGCCCCCTTAAATGTCTTACGTAGCCTGCCACGCACTGGAGTAACCTCCCATGCAACCGCGGATGGGATGTCTGCCTCATTGCTAGCAGTATCAGGGCATGTGGTTACCATGGCACCCAACTGTTTATATTACTGTTTATATCTCATAGATTTATAAACATTTAAACGTTTCAGGTGTTTACATGAGGCCTGGGATGTGCCTGGTCTTCCAGCAACCCTGGTGGTGCCAGGGCACACACCTCTGTCTTTTGGGAATTGCTCTCTACAGTGCTGCCAGCTTAGAAGAAATGACACAAGCTAACATGTTACACACTTGCTGAAAAAAGTACGTAAAGGTTTATTATAAACATCATTTTTACTACTACCAGAACTTCTACTACAGAAAAGTGAGGAGACCTTTGCCTCCTCCACTGATTGTTTAAATTATGTAAGTTTTAATTTATTCTCATAGTGGCTGGAAAGAAATCAGGTGCAGACAGGTGTGAAAATTACAGAACCATCAGTTTGATAAGTCATGGTTCCAAAGTTTTAACACCAATTATCTGCAGGAGAATGGAAAAGCTGGTAGAAGCTGACCTCGGGGAAGATCAGTTTGGGTTCAGGAGGAACGGGCAATACTCACTTTACGTCTTATCTTAGAAGATAGATTAAGGAAAACGCAAACCTACATTTTTAGCTTTTGTAGATTTGGAGAAAGCGTTTGACAATGTTGACTGGAATACACTCTTTCAAATTCTGAAGTCAGTAGGGGTAAAATACAGGGAAAGGAGAGTTAATTACAACTTGTACAAAAGCCAGACTGCAGTTATTAGACTCGAAGGACATGAAAGGGAAGCATCAGTTGGGAAGGGAGTGAGACAGGGTTGTAGCCTTTCTCCAATATTATTCAATTTGTACATCAAGCGGTGAAGGAAAGCAAGGAAAAATTTGGAATAGGGATTAAAGTTCAGGGGGAAGAAATAAAAACATCGTGTTTTGCTGATGACATTGTAATTCTGTCAGTGACAGCAAAGGATCTGGAAGAGCAGTTGAATGGAATGGTCAGTGTGTTGAAGAGAGCTTATAGAATGAACATTAACAAGAACAATACAAAAATAATGGAATGCGGTCTTAGAAAATCGGGCGATGCTGAAGGAATTAGATTAGGTAACGAAACAATGAAGGTGGTAGATGAGTTTTGTTACTTGGGCAGTAAAATAAAATGAGATGGTCGCAGTACAGAGGATATAAAATGCAGAATGGCAATGGGAAGAAAAGCATTTTTGAAAAAGAGAAATTTGCTAACATTGAATATTAATTTAAGTGTAAGGAAGTCTTTTCTGAAGGCATTTGTGTGGAGTGTTGCCTTGTACAGGAGTGAAACTGGACGATAAGCAGTGCGGACAGGAAGAGAATAGAGGCTTTTGAAATGTGGTGCTACAGAAGAATGCTGAAGATTGGGAGGGCAGATTGCAGAAGAGGTACTGAACAGAATTGGTGAGAAAAGGAATTTTTGGCATACCCTTACCAAAAGAAGGGATTGCTTGGTAGGACACATTCTTAGACATTGAGGAATCGTAAATTTAGCATTGGAGGGAAGTGTGAGGGGTAAAGATCGCAGAGGGAGACCAAGAGACGCGTATAGTAAGCAGATTCAAGTGGATGTGGGTTGTCGTTCTTATGAGGAGATGAAAAGGCTTGCTCAGAATAGAGTAGGGTGGAGAGCTGCATCAAACCAGTCTCCGGACTGAACACCATAACAACAACATAACAACAACAGTGGCTGGAAAGTGCTATTTTTTCCAGTGATCAATCAATCAGTATCCAATCATTTATTAGTTCTGCTTCAATACTGGTTCCTGTATTTTAACAACAGACTTTACAACAAAAACTTAGTTCAACTTTACATCTAGGCTATAGGAATGTGTGAGAGTATGTATGTGAGAGTAGGTCATGGAGGATCAAACTTAAATTAGATATTTTACCTTTATATTGGAAATTTAAATACTGTAGGTACATGATTTTCAAATATCTCAGGTTAGAATAAAATTGATGTTGAGAACCTTAAAGCTGTGCTGTTAGACAAAATGACCCCCCCCCCTTTTCCCCCTTAGAGGTGCTTGTCATACTGTTTTTTTGTTTTTTAAGTAAAATCACTTTCAGAACACACAATCCTCATTACCTGCACGAAAAACGTATAAATATTGCAATGAGACATAATAATAATGTAAAGTACTGGTTGGGATTCAACAGTATAATGGGAATAGTTTACAACTCAGCACAAAGTTGTAGAATGATCTGTGACAGACACAAAAAAAAGACACACACACATACAACATGTAAGCTGTCGGTCATTAGCCTTTGTCAGAAAAAACAGCATTCACACGGTGTAGTTGTGTGATTGTTCTTTTTTTGATGAAGGTTAATGGCCAATAGCTTATGTGTTGTAGGTGTAAATGTCTTTTTCATGTATCTGTCACAGCGTGTTATATGTCTTTGAGGTGAGTTGTAAAGTATCTGCAATTAGATGATGAAGGTTAATGGCCAATAGCTTATGTGTTTGTAGGTGTGAATGTCTTTTTTATGTATCTGTTGCAGCTCGTTATATGTCTTTGAGGTGAGTTGTAAACTATCTGCAATTAGACATACCTAATATAGCAGTTGATGTTTCCTCTTTTGTAATGCCAGTCAGCAGTGGTATTTTTGGAAATTTTCCAGACTTAAGAATGTTAAGAGGTTCGTCCTGCAGGAAACTGGGAATAAACCTATTGTCATGTGCACCATCAACAACAGGAGCAGGTCCAAGTAATCCTTTTAAACCACCAATAAGTCCCTTCGCTAACAGTCTAGAATCCTAAAAAGAAAACACAAACCAGTATGTAAGTGTTATACATTTTATCATTGTATTTTAAAACACTTTCCGTTTTACTGAAAAACAAATTTTGGGTAAAGTGCAGTAGCATTCAACAATATTATGATAAGTATAGTTTCCACCTTATCATCAATCAATAAGGCTGAGCTGCGGCCACCCAAGAAGGAAAGACAATCACATTGACACAACTTAGTTATTGGAAAAATCCTTTGTCAGCAAAAGAACACACACACACACACACACACACACACACACACACAAACATTCATATTTATACACTCTGACAAGCATATATCATGCACATGTAACCACTGTCTCTGGCGGATGTTGCTTGAGTTATATGTCAAATGGAAACACAGTATTTAATACGGTGGGGAGGGGGATGGGCAATAATGAGGGCATGGGTGCTTCTTGAGACATCTGTGTTGCTTGACAGATTCTCCAGGGAGTAGATGAATGGATAAGGCCATAAGATGCAGCTTTGAATGGCAGAGAGGGAGAGTACGTGAGGGGGGTGGGGGCGACGGAGAGCAGAACAGGGGAGAACGAGAGAAGAGAGCAGCAAATAATAAGGGTGAGGGGACAAAAATAGGGAGGAGGAAGGAAGGAAGATCAGGGATTAACATCCTGTCACCAGTCAGCCATCAGAGACAGAGAACAAGCTCAGATTGCATCTGGTTAAGTGTGGGAAAGGAAATCAGCCAGACACTTTGAAACCAATAATCCAGATTTCGAATTACTAACAGAGGCCGTAATGAGTGACGTAGAAGTAGATATCATCGGAGTAGTACAGCAACTAAAATCACTTAATAAGTACAAGTCTTCTGGTCAAGACTGTATACCGATTAGATTTCTATCTGATTATGCTGAAGCGATAGCTCCTTACCTAACAGCCATATAGAACCACTCTCTCAAAGAAGGATCTGTACCAAAAGATTTGAAAGTTGCACAGGTCACACCTATATTCAAGAAAGGCAGTAGGAGTAACCCACTAAACTACAGGCCTATTTCATTGACGTCAATTTGCAGCAGGGTTTTGGAACATATCCTGTATTCAAATATTATTAATTATCTCGAACAGAATGATCTATTGACCCAAGGTCAACACGGATTTAGAAAACATCGTTCATGCAAAACACAACTAGCTCTTTATTCACACAAAGTGATGAGTACTATCAACAAGGGTTCACAAATTGATTACGTATTTCTTGATTTCCAAAGGCTTTTGACACCATACCTCACAAACGGCTTTTAATCAAATTGCGTGGTTATGGTATATCGCTCCAAATTTGCGATTGGATAGGGGATTTCCTGTCAGAGAGGACACAGTTCGTAGTAATCAATGGTAATGCATCAACTAAAACAGAGGTGATATTGGGCATTCCAGAGAGTAGTGTTATTGGTCCTGTGCTGTTCCTTATTTACATAAACGATTTAGGGGAAAATCTAAGTAGCTCCCTTAGGTTGTTTGCAGATGACGCCCTCATTTACTGTCTAGTAAAATCATCTGAAGATCAAAACCAACTACAGAATGATCTCAATAAGATATCAGTATGATGTAAAAATTGGCAATTGACTCTAAATAATGAGAAGTGTGAAGTCGTCCACATGAGTACGAAAAGAAATCCATTAAACTTTGTTTACAAGATAAATCAATCAAATGTGAAGACCGTAAACTCCACAAAATACCTAGGAATTACAGTTACTTCAGACTTAAATTGGAAAGAACACGTAGATAATATCGTGGGAAAGGCGAACCAGAGACTGCGTTTTATTGGCAGAACCCTTAAAACATGCAACAGAACAACAAAAGAAACTGCATACACTAAGCTTTTCCGTCCATTTTTGGAGTATTACAGCCCAGTGTGGGATCCTTATCAGGTGGGTTTGACGGAGGACATTGAAAGAGTCCAAAGAAGGGCAGCTCGTTTCGTATTGTCACGATACAGGGGAGACAGAGTTACGGAAATGATACAGGATCTGGGATGGGAATCATTACTTCAACGGCGCTTATCGCTGCGGCGTGGGCTACTTGCGAAACTCCAATCGCCAACATTCTTCTCCGAAAGCGAAAATATATTGTTGACTCCCACTTACATTGGTAGAAATGATCATCAGAATAAAATACGAGAATTCAGAGCTCGAACAGAGAGATTCAGGAGTTCTTTCTTCCCGCGCGCTATTCGAGAATGGAATGGGAGATAAATAGTATAATGGTGGTTCGATGAACCCTCTGCCAGGCACTTAAATGTGATTTGGAGAGTATCCCATGTAGATGTAGAAAGGATGCCTTTCAGAATTTGCCTGGAGCTGTTGGGGGGGGGGGGGGGAGGAGTAAATTGTGGATATCAGGAGACAGTTTTGAACTGCTGTTCTGAATGTAAGTCCAGTGTTTTTCCCACCTCACTCAGTGAATTAGGGTTAGGTGATATGCTAGAGAGGACAGAAGCTGTTGGGTGGAAGAAGTGGGGACATTAGGTACCATAAGTTGATGCCTGGATGATTTGGGGCTACAGTCTGGTGGTGGACATTTACCCAATGGACAGCTGACTGATAGTCTTATCGATATAAAAAGTTGTGGGTGGGTCGACTGGGGATATGTTGCACCAGATTTTTCCACATACTGTTGCAAGAGGTTGGGATTAAGAGTTGCATAGGAATAAACTATGATGTTCTGGAGTTGTATGGGTGATGGAACCTTATGTTAGGAAAGATAGGATGGGTCTTGGGAATGATGTTCCTGATTTCAGAGCTTGATAATAAATAATTAAAGTTCTGACAATGGCTGTGAGTCAGTTGTTTCAGTCCCACAGACCTTTGTGAGGCCTTCAATATATGGGACAAAGGTGTTATCACTGCAGATAGGCTGCCTCAGCATGGAAAAAGGGTACTTTCAACAAATGTCAACCATGCTGTAGACAAAATATTCTTCGAAAGAAACACCAAAATCGAATCTTCAATTGTGTTGGGTGCTTATTTACAGGAAAACTAGTAAAATGGGCTAATTCTAGTCGGATTTGGTCCGAAACAAAAAAGGATTCAAATCTCGCACAAATTGTTGTAAACAATGGAATTTGCGAAATAAGCAGTCAAACACTGGTAAATACATCTGCTAATAAGTTTTCAAACGTGTTAAAACTACTGCACCACAATGTTCAATCTCTAGAAAATAAGTTACTTCAGTTTGAATTAGTAAATCTTGATATTCTGTGTATAACTGGACACTGGTTAGACAAAACCAAAATTATGTCAACTGTAATTCCTGGTTACAAACTCGCCAGTTATTATTGTAGAAGCAATACTAAATGTGGTGGAACAGCTATTTTTGTAAAAGATTATTTAAAATTTACTGAAGTAAACAAGTATCACAACTAGGCAAGAGACCAAGACTTTGAGCTGTGTGTACTTGATTTGACAGATGTTAATATCTTGATTGTGATATTATATAGATCTGGAGACTGGGAAATTTTCCTTAAAAATTTTGAAAGGTTACTAAATTACATAAAATGTGACAGGAAATAAGTGGTTATCTGTGGAGACATAAATGTAGACTTTTTAAAAGATTTGAATCATAGAAATGAGATGTTAAATATAGTTAATAGTTTTGGTTTTGTGCACACAGTCTATTCTCCAACAAGAATTACTGCCAATAGTGAAAGCCAATAGTGAAACTGCAGTTGACCAAGTTGTTGTAAGATTATATGACCTAAAACATAGCACTAGTGTTGTTAATATGGGATACAGTGATCATGAAGTTCAACTCCTGTCTATTGAACTGAACTCAGACAAAAAGTGTGGACCAAAAACTAAAGTAATTGAACAGAGAGACTTCAGTGATGATAACATTACAGTGTTTAATTCTATGCTGTCAAGGGAAAGTTGGGAGGATGTCTTTAGTAAAACTGATGTAAATAGCATGTTTGACTGTTTCCACAATGTTTACCTGCATTACTTTCACATAGCATTTCCAATGAGAAAAAAGAGAATTCAGATAGAAAAAATAAATCTTGGGTAACAAAAGGCATCATAATATCCAGTAGAAAGAAGAGAATTCTTCATTCTACCATCAAGCAAAAAAATACCACTCCATAATTCAGAAATTATGTGATAAAATATAACCAAATATTCAACAAGGTAATAAAAGAAGCCCAAAAGCAAAAAACCAATGACTACATTTCAAATACAAAAAATAAAATGAAAGTTGTCTGGAAGGTTATTAGAGCAGAAACTAGTAAAGAACATTCAGCATCAAAGAATATTTCTCTGAAAACTGGAAATAACATACTTTCAGATCCAAATGAAATAGCTGATAACTTCAACATTTACTTTACAAATATAGAAAATAAGTTAATTAAAAGTCAGTATGAAGATGGACCTATGCGGCAACCAAATTATTTAAATTCTAGTATTAAGTCAATGTTCCTTCAAACAGTCACAGAGACAGAGATTAAGCAAATACTTAGGTCACTGAAAAACAAATATTCATGCAGACTGGACGGTGTGCCGGACTATGTTTTTAAAAAGACCTCTGATCATGTAATAAAACCATTAATACATATAGTAAACACGTCCTTATCAACTGGAATTTTCCCTAATTGCTTAAAAACAGCTAAAGTAACTCCACTTTTCAAAAAAGGGGATACTGAAAATATAAATAACTATCGTCCCGTATCCCAACTCAGTATTTTCTCTAAAATATTTGAGAGAGCTTTCTACAATAAGCTACTAAATTATATTACAAAAAATTCATTACTGTCATCAAATAAGCATGGATTCAGCAAATCCAAGTCTACAACAGCAGCAATGTATGAGTATTTAGAAACTGTTCTAAAAGCACTGGATGACAGAGAACATGCCACTGGCATCTTTATAGACCTCTCCAAAGCATTTGATATAATAGACCATGATATTCTTATTCAAAAATTAGCTCAAAAGGGTGTAAGCGGGATCCCAAATCAGTGGATAAGATCTTACCTAGAAAACAGGCAGCAAGTGGTGGTTCTAAGGCATGATGATATTACGAGAAATACCATCACTACAACCACACATATCTCAAATAAGTCACCAATAAAGTATGGAGTGCCACAGGGTTCTGTCCTAGGACCTCTACTGCTCCTCCTTTACATTGATGATTTAAATGACTTTCATGATTTGGGGAAACTAATCTTATTTGCTGATGACACAAGCATATTAATATCAGCTGCTAACAAAATCTCTATGGAAGTAGCAATAGATACCTTAATGTCCCAAATTACTAGCTGGTTTCAAAAAAATAGAATAATAATAAAGAAAGAAAAATCTGTCTGTATGAATTTCCATTCTTCTCCACATGTTCAAACCACACCATATCTCGACAACACATTACTAAACTCTGTTATCAAAACTAAAGTTATAGGGATATGGTTCAAGATAACTTAAAATGGGACTGTCATGTGAAAGAACTTGAGAAAAAGCTTTCAAAAGCTTGTTATGCTCTTCGTGTGTTAAGAAAAAGTGCGAGTGAGTCAACAGTTATTCAGGCATATTATGCATACTTCCATGCACTACTCCAATATGGGCTAATCTTTTGGGGAAACTCATCCACCAGCATAAAAATCTTTAGGGTGCAGAAAAGAGCAATCAGGGCTATCTGCAACCTAAAAAACTGGAAACATGTAGACCACACTTCATCCAGCTGAAAATAATGAGTTTACCACGCCTCTACATATATGAGTCCATCCTGTTTGCAAATAATTATCTCTTAAATTAAACTGTACGTCTTTGTCAAAATAAGCACATTCACACACACAAAACACCAGAAACATGAATGATATCCCCATGTCTCAATGCAGAACAGCTTTCTATCAAAAAAGTGTATCAAACATAACAGTTCAGCTATACAACAGCCTACCTCATGACTTAAAATTACAGCGGCATACAAATATGTTTAAACATAAACTTAAGTCATTCTTGGTGGAAAAGTGTTTTTACTCTATAAAAGAATTTTTGAACTATAAAAAATAGCATTGTAAACGAGAATGAAGAATATCTTTTTTTATTATGGAAATAGCATAGTAAATAATAAATATGTAAACTTGGTTGTTACCTGAAACTTATCATTGTTATCTGTAATTAATGTTCTCTCTCTCTCTCTCTCTCTCTCTCTCTCTCTCTCTCTCTCTCTCTCTCTCTCTCTGATCTTTCCAAATTTTGACTTGTCCTATATTCAATGTACTCCATGTATGTAATGAATCAATTGGACCAATAAAAATGAAATATAATAGTCATTATTTGACACTCAGAGAATGAGGGCTTACAATGTGCTTTATGATGAGAACCTGTCATCACTCTGGTTGCTTTCTTCTACAAAAGTAATATATTTTTAACATGGCTTGACTTTCCCCGGAGAATAAGTCCATATGACATAATTCTCTGAAAGAATGCTGCGAAGTAAGATGGTTTAACATAGTCTGTCGGTACAAATATCTCAATAAGTAAATTACACTGAGTACATTAACACTAATTTATTTTATATGTTGCCTCCAAGACAATTTGTCATTCAAGTATGCTTCCAAGAACTTTATAAACAGTAACCTGGATCATTAAAAGGGCTTTTGCACTTTAGACTAAATACCATTTGTTGTGTTTTGCCCCCTATCAGGAGAAACCCTTTTGACCCAAACCAATATGATGCTTGGGCGAGTGTATAGTAGATGTAGAGAAGGGAATTTTTTATGGTTAGGTCAGTGGAGGGTGGGGGATTCCATGGTTTAGGTAGCATTTTTAGCAATAGCTGTGACATTGGGCTTTAATCAGAGAAAGGATACTTTCATGAACTCGTGCAGAAAGTTGGAAGAATCATTCTTCATTTTGAAGACTGATTTTTCTTATGATTATGGATTAAAGTACACTAAAAAGTT
The DNA here is from genome assembly GCA_026315105.1 of Locusta migratoria. Classification (NCBI taxonomy): domain Eukaryota; kingdom Metazoa; phylum Arthropoda; class Insecta; order Orthoptera; family Acrididae; genus Locusta; species Locusta migratoria. Next base: position 581,154,008 of record CM048745.1, on the reverse strand, counting down.
GCAAAGTTAGTATATGGATTGTTGTTGGGAGAGGTATATCTCCACTATTGGGAAGGTACCTCCACCTCAGAGGTCCTGAGCAACAAGATCAGGCACTTAAAGGGATACCTGACACCAGAAGGACTCTCTGGGATCTCCGCAAATAAAATGGAGCTATATGCAAGGACTCCATCACATTTGCAGAGATGTTTTTCGGGCATTACACTCACGTCTCTGGCTCTGTGAATTACCCACCAGCTTTCTGTGCATTAAAGGAAGGGGCAGAATGCCAGGCCATCTCCTTTACCACCCACCGCACCGTGACGTATAATGCTCCGTTCAGTGAGTGGGAGTTCCTCAGTGTTCTTGCACAATGTCCCAACATTGATGCTGATAGCATCCATGCCAAAATGCTGACACAACTCTCAGTAGAAAGCCTGGGTATTCTCCTCCTCTCTTTAACCGCATCTGGAGCGATAGGGTTTTCCCATCACAATTGTGGGAGAGTATAATCATTCTGATGATCAAAGCTGGAAAAAATCCTGTTCATGTGGATAGCTATTGGTCCATCAACCAGACCAATGTCCTGTGTAAATTGTTGGAGTGTATGGTCAGTCAGTGGTTGTGTTGGATTCTCGAGGCCAGGGACTTACTTGTTTCCTGCCAGGGTTGCTCTACCACTGATAACCTGGTGTACCTCGAGTCCAGAAATGCACAGCCTTTTCCAGGTGCCACCAACTTGTTGCCATCTTTTTTGACATGCACAAAGATTATTATACAACCTGGCAATGTCACATACTCACCACATTACATGAGTAGGTTTTCCGGGGCTCGCTCCCAGATTTTTCAACAGAAGTTTTTAACTGACAAGAATTCCCAGATATAGCATCAGTCATGGAACCCTTAACCCAGCAAACCCCACTACCACCCACCTGGATAAAAGGCACAATGACTAAAACAAAACATCAGCATTACTGCTGAACAAGAACACACACACACACACACACACACACACACACACTTATGCTCAAAAGCGTGCACACATGCATGCACGCACACGCAGTACATATACAAAAAACACCAAATCAAAGATAACCCTTGATAAAAAGTTTGCAATTGGAAAGAATATGGACCTTGTCAATTCAACAATAAATAATACAAAAGATACGATGAAAAACATCATATCAACAAGCATAACATGTGATGAATCAAAAATCAAACAATATGTATGCATTTAAGGTACATGCAAGTTCTTTCTCCAATACCAAACCACAAACTCATTTTGTATTTAAAAAATTTACACAAATATGTAGAACAAAAAATTTTAACATTAATATATATGAAATTTAGTTTTTTGTTAATATATAATTACGAGTTCCCTTATTTTTAGTGGCCATTAATGGCTTAGCGACAGCAGTTGGGTCAGCAGTATCTCCTTACCTCTATGCTGATGACTTTTGTATCACTATTATTTCCTCTAGCACCTACATCACCAAACACAGATTGCAGGGAGGCATTCAGAAGGCGCAGTCCTGGGCTCTTGCTCATGGCTTCCATTTTCTGCCGCTAAGACAAGTGTTATGCATTTCTGTCGTCAGCTGACTATTCACCCTGACCCTGAACTTCATCTAGATGACCACTAACTTGACGTAGTGGAAACCCATAGGTTTTTACAAATGGTCTTTGACATCTCGCTGATGTGGCTTTCCCACATCCATCAACTGAAATGGGAGTGCTGGCACTATCTTAATGTCCTTCGCCACAAGGGTCATACTGCCTGGGGTGCAGATCATTCCACACTGTTGCGGCTATATAAAGCTCTGGTGCTGTCCCATCTAAATTTTGAGTGCCTTGCCTATGGTTCTGCACCACCTTCAATATTGCACTTCCTGGAGCCCAATCACCAATGTGAGATTCACATCATGATGGGTGCCTTCCGCACCAGCCCCCCATGATTAGTTTACTTGCGGAGGCCGGGGTCTCACCTTTGCAGGTCTGCCCCCAACAACTCCTTGCAGCCTAAGCAGCCCATGTACATAGCTCACCAGGTCATCTGAACCATCGTCTATTTTTCTCCAGTCTGGTCGTCCGTCTCCAACAACGATGACCCAGGTCAGGTCATACAATTGCCTTCCGCATCCGGTCCCTTATGTTGGAACAAAAGTCTTCCCCTCTTCTATCTCTGCATCAGACCTGTGCACATACACCATGGTGCATAACAAAGCCGCGTACTTGGATGGACTTGGCCCATGGACACAAAGTCTCAGTTCCCCCTGAGTCTCTTCAACATCAGTTCCTAGCTGTTATTACTGTGTTCCATGGACATGACCTGTTCTTCACAGATGGTTCATTGGTTAAGTGCCATATTGGCTTAGCGTACTTCCAAGGTAACAATATCGAACAGCACTCCTTGCCAGATGACTGCAGTGCTTACACTGTGGAGCAGTGGCCATTTACCAAGCTCTCCAGCATTTATGGTCCTGCTCAGATGAGTCTTTCCTTATCTGCAGCGACTCCCTGAACAGTTCTCCCCTGGTGTTAGCAATTCAGGAAACACTTTGTTCTCTTGACTGGTCCGGTTCATCAGTGGTGTTCATCTGGTCTCCAGGTCATGTTGGTATCTCGGGCAATGAATGTGCCGACAGGTTTGCTAAATAGGCTGTTGATGAGTCTGTGCTGAATATCAGTCTAATGTCTTCTGATCTCTGGTCTATGTTGTGGCTTTGGGTTTCTAAGCTTTGAGATACTGAATAGTGTACCCTGACCATGCCCAACAAACTTTGGGCTGTAAAGGAGAACACGGCAGTATGGTATTCCTCCATGCGGGCCTCTAGCCGGGACTCTGTAGACCTGTGCCGACTCTGCATTGGCCATACTTGGCTCGCACATGGCCATCTCCTTCAAGGTGAAGACCCAACCCATTGCTGCTGTGGCTCCCACTAGACAGTAGCCCACATCTTGCTGGACTGCCCTATTTTAGCCACCTTGCTATGAAGTTTTAATTTTTCTACAGTTTTATATTCTGTTTTATCTGATGATGCCACAATGGCAAATTCAGTTCTAAATTTTATTCATGATGGTGGTTTTTACCACTCTTTATAAAGCTTGACTTCAGTCCACTGTCTGTGTTCCTCTGTCTTGTGTCCTCCGATTGGAGGTTTCTTTGTGTTGCTGCAAGGTTTCCTTCCTCTTTTTAGTCTCATGGTCGGTCAACTACAGACATTGGCTTTGTTGTTCCATTTCTACTCATTGTTCAGTTTTTCTGTGTGATTGTCTCATGTTGACTTTATTATCCTTTTACTGACTCAGTGGGATATACCTCCTCCCCCCTCACACCCTTTAGCTATTTTAAACTCTGGGCTTTTTCTTCTCAATTTTGCCTCTTCTTTTGACAACCAGTGATGGAATGAGGGACTGATGACCACTGCATTTTTGTCCCCCTAAAACATCCAACCAACAACAACAGTATACAGATCATTTTCGATTTGCAGAAATCTGTATGTTCCATTACCTTTTGTGTGTAATTTTCAAATGCTTGCTTTTATTTAATAAATAGTTTATTTACTACAGGAGCATGACCCTGGAAAGTAAATAAATATGGTAAAATTTGTAAAATCAATTACTACATAAGAAACAATGTCTCTTATGACAAACTGGATTACTGACTGAACATAGAAAAATATTTAAGTAACCTCTTTTCATGATCCTATTTGGAATTAAAGAAAATGTGACTATTACTTTATTTGGAAATCTTGGCTCTGCCTAGAAGTGAAGACAGATAACATTGAGTGTAATACCTGAAGGTTTGAATCAGCCTTTATTAGTGATTCCACAGGGAGTTCTTGCAAACATCGTACCATTGCAAGCATAGGGGACACTGGGCAGCCATTTTTTGTAGCTAAATCTCTAGATGTTCCGAGTGGATCATTGTCAACTGCAAAGGTTGACAGTGCTGTCCCGCTTAGAGCAATAATTCCACCTAGAAACCCTGCAAAAATAATCAAAGATACAATATTAATCATTAATAAGGAAAGTCCAGGTTGGAATAAATAATATAGTGAGGACAGTTTACAACTCACCACAAAGACGTGGCGACGAGCTGCGACAGGCACATACAAAAGACACACACATACAACACATTCAGCTATCGGCCATGGCCTTCTTCAGAAAATAGAGCACTCACGCAATCACACAGGCACACAACACAGTCATACAACCATCACCTCCGACTGCCACAATTCGAAGTGTGGCAGTCGGAGGTGATGGTTGTATGACTGTGTTGTGTGCCTGTGTGATTGCGTGAGTGCTCTATTTTCTGAAGAAGGCCATGGCCGATAGCTGAATGTGTTGTATGTGTGTGTCTTTTGTATGTGCCTGTCGCAGCTCGTCGCCACGTCTTTGCGTTGAGTTGTAAACTGTCCTCACTATATTATATATTAATCACTAATTTATTTGTGAACATTCTCTAATTATCAATACAGATTTCTGGTCTATTATGAGAGTCACTTTGAATGTTCTAAGAAAGAAATGCAAATTTCTGTTTAATTAAAAATTTACTTTGATTTCTTCTCCTAGTTTTGTTCTTCAGTTCATGCACAAAGAAATAATTTGTCCAGACTTACAAAGATGGCACAGAAATTACCTTTTACTTTTGGGAAGAGAAAGTAATCTTTACGGGATAGATGGATTGCCGTCTCCACTGCATCCTGTTCCCTGTCCCCCCTTTTTTTTATTTCCCAGAAAAAAACATGTGAAAATTATTCCATCCTGCTTATTTTTTTTTTCTATAATCATAACTTTAACATCTTTCTTCAGTTTGTCAAAAACATTGTAGTATTATGAGTAGCAGCTTTAATACTGTTGGGAAATTGGAGTCTGGAAGAATGACAGTAGGAAGGTGTGAACATTGTTTAGCCATAGTCAATATACAAAACAAGGCAAGGAAATATTATCAAACACGTTTTGACCTATAAAACACCACTAAACAATACAATATAAACTATCCACACCTATCATCAACAACAATAAAAACTACACTATAAAAATCTTTTTTAACCTTGTTTGGCTCCTGAAATGCCAAAGATGATGGGTGGTGTCCTGTGCTTCAACTGAACCAATTTTTAATACAGCTGAAAATTTATTTAACTAATAAATGGCAGTGTAACATACATTAATAGCATTACAACAGTTTCCAAACTGACTTGAGTTCATGGCTGTTGTAGTCTTAATGCCTTCTTACTTTACAAGTAAAATATTTAGTTATTTTTCTGCTCATCTCTCACCTCCAACCTAACTTACAACTTGCAACAAATGACAGGACACACTGTAAAACTTTGCACAACCAAATGAAAACGAATAAACAACAAAATAAAGATGGCAATGAATCGCGAAGGATCACGGTAGTGAGACTATAGAGACATCTCTCGGTAGCTTGGCGTTTGAGCATACACATATTTATTTAGCACTAACATCGTCCACTAGTAGAGGGCAACGACACTACATGCTTGTTGAACTGGCTGCCACTGATGCAGTTGTTTAGAAGAGTTGCTGCAGCTTCAAAATGCTTCAAACAGTCAATAACATCGCTTTTCCCACCAAAAACTGCATTGGTTTCGTTCGTATTGTAATTACCAATGCAAAAAAATGAAACAAAAAATTTACGTCCTTGAAATAAATTTTTGGCTTTCTTCCAAGTTCTCAACATTGTAAAAAAGTTACTTTGTGGAGGAAATAGTTTAGGGGTATGCGTCCCCCAGTATTTCCCCAGAAAAAGAGCGAGGGCTTGTAGCTAACTATGACATGTAGTACTTCTGAAGAGGTGTTAGTAATTTTCAACCAGTGTTTCTTGCTGTAATAGTGACAGGGTAGCTTTTCCTTACTGTGTCTGCTAAAGTTTTGTGTTCTTGCGGTTTTCAGTTTGGTCAGTATCAGCGGATGCTTGATTTTCTTTATTTTAGACAAGCAGTAGTGTGTAGTTTTGTTGTTGTATTATTTTCCTTAGATTAATACTATTAATAACAGTAATTACTTTATCAGTAGATAGTGAGAGTAATGCTTACCATAGTATAATCATAAAATCATTATTGTGTAGTACGGTATCAGAAATTAGAAAATATTTACCTTTAGTTTTATATGTAAAAAAATAGATGAAGCCTACTTACCAGGCGAAGGAGCACAGGCAGTGATAGTAACAAGTAAACACACACACAGACACACAAACGCTAGCTTTCGCAGCCTAGCTGCTTCGTCAGGCAGAAGGGAAGGAGAGGGAAAAGGAAATGATGAGGGTTTCTCTTAAAACCCTCATCATTTCCTTTTCCCTCTCCTTCCCTTCTGCCTGACGAAGCAGCTAGGCTGCGAAAGCTAGCGTTTGTGTGTCTGTGTGTGTGTTTACTTGTTACTATCACTGCCTGTGCTCCTTCGCCTGGTAAGTAGACTTCATCTATTTTTTACATATATTTTTCCTGTTAGGAATTTTTTGCTCTATAATATTCGTATCATAAATTTGAATTCAACAATTACCTTTAGTTTTGTTATTCAATAACAAAAATTTTACCCTGAGTGAGAGGCATGGACTCTACTGTAGATTTGTGAGTAAAGGGTTATAGTCTGAGATTTTTACAAAGTATTTTCATTGGGGGGAATGCAGTAGGGAAGCCAGTGGGCATTCTGGTGAGATCCTTTCCTGAAATCCCAGGTTATGTAACAAGAACATGTTGATAGAGGAGCAGAAGTGTAAGGTCTATGCCTTTCAGGTGCAGTTAAAGAACACACAGGAGGAACTAGATAGGTTGATGAGAGAAATGGGTGGGGGTTGGGATTGGGAACTGGCATTTGGTAAGAACACAGCTAGGAGTAGATATTCAGATAGTCGCACTATGCATGTCACTAATGGATTTGACCAACTGTCAGAGTTATGTGAAGAGGAACCTACTATAAAGGGAGATGTAGGGAGTTTGCTGGAGACTTCAGCTGTTAGGAAATCTAAAACAGTAGGAAAGTCTAATAGAAAGAAACAGATTCTGCTGTTAGGTAGCTCACACAGCAGAGGTGTAGGCAGTTGCAGGAAGTATGGAGAGTGCGGACTATGTCACCAGCATTGTGAAGCCTAGTGCAGGTTTGGCTCAGGTGACTGTTAACCTATGGAAGTTATGCAGGAATTTTTCAAAAGTAGATCAGGTAGTAATAATGAGTGGAGCTGGGAATATGGTATTCTTGACAGGGTCAGGTAGTATGGCATAGGTGACAATCTAGAAAAGAAAGCAACTTGTGGGACAAATGTGCATTTCATGCCACTGTTTCAGCATCGTGATCAACCTCACCTTCATGAAGCTCAGGGAAACACATGGTGGAGACATGGCTCATGTTACAGCAGTGCCAGTTGAGTCTATCAGCAGGGCAGGTTTCACAAGGTATGGCCTAGACCTGAATAGATATGGAGATGGGAGGTTGGCAAAGCTTACAGGTGACAGCATAGTGGTGGGAGGAGCAATGAGAGGATCACTCATGGGAAAATTCCCATAGTAGTAGGCGTCAGAGCGGCACCTTTTGTAAACTGAAATCAGCTGATGGATATTCCTTTAAAGTAACTCATGTAACAAAGGAATCACTAACAACAAAGGTCATAGTAACATCAGTTCAGATTTGTCTGTATGCCAGGTTCATATTAATACAGCTACGTTATTTCAAAATTCTTGATTCCAATATAACTGATTCCTGCATGTCATTTACTGGTGACTAACTTCCATAAAAAATTTTAGTTCAGAATTGGATTATGTCATATTTAACTGACTGAAAATTTTCCCCACAAGGGTTGTTCGCACTTGTTTGAGCATTTTTGCCAGACTTCAAATACATGCTGAAAACCCATCTTTTTGAGAGATCCTTCAAAATCACCTCTGCAGCCTTCACCACTGCTTCTGATGATGGATAATGACTCCCACAAACGAATTTCTTTAGGGAGGGTGAGGGATGCATTTCACATTGAGTTTTTCTAGATATTCAGCACAAACATAGGCAATATGCGAGTGCACATTATCATGGTGCAGCATCCAGCCTGCTTCAAGGAAATGTGCACTTAATATGTGTACTTAATATTAGGGTTATGTGCGAGTGGTTCGGCCGAATCCATTATTCGCCGAATCTAGCACACTGGCTTCGGATTCGAGATTTGGCGCATAATAGCCGAATACTACCGAATCCAGTATCCAAAGTGTTATATGGAAACCTTCAGTTACGAATGTACATTACGCCATGTAATCTTCCGTGTTAGCTGTTATCATATTTATATTCCGTCCGCCTAACAAACCAGAAAGACAACGGCAAACGCGGAAGAATTTATGTATCACATTAATGTTTACATTTGTATTATTCTTATGCTGAATGGGAATAGTTAGAAATGAAGCACGGCAAGTGTCTTCTAGTAGTGATTTTTAAATCTTGTATGAATAAAAATTCTGTGCAGACTAGTTACGTGATCTTAAATGTCTGAAAGAATAAATAAATCTTGCTTAACCCTCTGGAATGCACAATCTTTTCACAGTTCTAAAATGTCTTCGTGGAAATAACAAGTACACACATGTCGAATAAACGCGGTTTTCGATGTGTCTGAATGTTCTGTCCATCACTCATGAAATGCCTGATATGTCACTATAAAATTATTTAACATTTACCATCCCAATTTTTAAGAATCTATTATTGAACTTCCAAAATATCTACTCATCTTTTCAGGTTTTATTTTTGAGTCTTCCCCTTTGAAAAAAGAAAACAATTTGTAATCCTTTCCTTTCATTATTTTTTATTTCAAAATGAAACATTTTCTAATAGAGTGAAGACAGTTTCTTATAATCTTTTAGACCATCTCAACAACATATATATCACAATGTTTCATACAAATTTCTTTTAAGGGTAAGGGGTATTAAAAAATCTTTAAGATTTAAAATAAAAATCTAAATGAAATTTTAATTTCTTAAATTTTACTGTTAATATTGTCATTTGGAATTCACCCCAGAAGGTTTTAGCTTCATCAGTGGCTGTGATAGAGTAGTAATTCTTTTTAAATATATGTACTTGAGTTGACAGATTATTTGGGTTCGAGATTCGGAAGATTCGATTCGGGTTCGGTATTCGGCACACGTTTTATTTAAGATTCGGTATTCGGATTCGATTTGGTAAAATTACGGTTCGACCCATCCCTACTTAATATGGACTTGATGTTTTCAGGACATACCTGTAGTATTGTCCAATTACTGATGTATGTACAGGTACAACATGCTCATAAACCATTCCATGAATATCAAAGTACGAGATGACCATAACTATCCCAGCAGAAGCAACCAATTTTGCTTTTTGGGGGGGTTGGGGACAAAGGAAATTTCCATACTGAGCTTTGCTGTTTGTTTTCAGGATCAAAATGATGTAGCCAAGTTTCATCAGAAGTGGTTACATTTGAAAGACACTCTGGAGCTTCCTCTAACATCAACTTTACCTGCATGCAGACCTGCATGTGAATGTCCTTTTGTTTGGGAATCAACAGTCTTGGAATCCATTGTGCACAAACACATATCATGTGTTATGTTTCTGTCATTAATGTGTGAGTGGCACCCAATGAAATGGTCAGTATTTCAGAGAGTGATCTTAGGGAAATTTATTGTTCCTCTTTGACAATGACAATAGCAGTGTATATGTCTCCCCTCCCCCCCCCCCTCCCCCGGAATGAGCAGTAACTGGAACACCATGTCCACCTTCCTTTGAACCTGATTGCCTCCAGTCTTTAAACATTTTGAGCTGTGCTGTAGGGAACAGACTATCCAAGTGCCTCCTGCAACATTGTATAGACCTCAGTTGAAGATTTCTTTAGATGAAAGCAGAATTTCAAAGCTGCATATTATTCCTTGTATTACCTCCATTGCAGCAGTAGGTGATAGAATATGTCTGAACTTGTCTGCCTCTTACAGTTTAGAATGGAGAGTCCCAACAATGAATCTACTATGGTGTGATTGTTTCACATTAAGCTAATAGAATATCATAAGATTAAATTTTAGTGCAGGAAATTATGACCTTAACAAAATTATGATCATTCTTTATTGAACAGTCCTTGTATATGTAAGTAACTGGTGCAAAATTGCACTGAATATTCAAAGAACTTTATTTAATTACTCCATGTGAAAACTAGTGAAATACCTTTACTAAGGTTTGATTTCATTTGATTTGATTTTTCCAGGGAAGCCAAAACAGTCTTGGTCTAACCCGCCACTGCCTGCACCGAAACTAAGTTTATTGTGCGGTATCGCTCCTTGTATATCTAGTAAAGCCAACCAATGCCCTTGAACAGTGCAAGGAGTCCCTTTACCAGTTCTTTATTAGACACAATTACTTCGGGTCTAGTTGTCCCAAATGTTCTGTGCCTTTTACTCTACAATGCAATGCATTCGAAGATTAGATGTGATGCAGTTTCATCACCGTCATCACAGATCCTACATTTAGGATCCTCTTCTGTTATTCCCATTGTATGTAGGTGTTTTTTGAAATTCCCATGGCCTGTCAGCAATCCACCATGAGTCTAATCTCTCTCCTGTTCAGGCCCAGGATTGCAGAGCTTCTTTTAAAACATGGCTTTGGCATCATTACCTTGCCACGTTTTTGTTGGTAGACTTTGGTCCAATATTCTACATGCTGTCTTCTGAGACAGTTACGTAGCTCCAATTTGATCATTGCCTTGGTGATTGTCAGGACAGGTTCCGGTCCAATAAATGGAGTCTCTGCCCCCATCCTGGCTAATCTGTTGGCATGTTCGTTGCCACTGATCTCCGAGTGGCCAGGGACCCACAATAGGTTTACTCTATTGCTTTCCCCTAGCTCCACCAAAACCCTGTGACATTCTGCAACAGTTTTAGACCTTGTTGCAGGAGCTGCCAGTGATCTCAGGGCTGCCTGGCTGTCTGAATAGATATAGATGCTATGATCTTTGTAGCACCTACACAAATTCTCCTCCACACACGCCCTGATGGTAGTGATTCGGCCTGGAATACTGAGACCAGTTTTCCTAGAGAGATGACGCCCTCCAGTCTTGGCTGCACCCCATATACCCCGGCCCCAACACCTTGGTCGGATTTTGACCTGTCAGTGAACCAGACAATATTCCCCGTATGGTGTCGAACTATTTTCTCCCATTGCTCCCTACTTCCAATTGTTATATTGAAAGGCTTGTTGAAGCAGTATGGGGTTATAATATAGTCGGCTGGCATTTCCCCAACCTTTCCTATATTTACCTCACTCACTATTTTAGTGTGTGATTCTGGATATCCCAAAGAGTTCCAGTTGTTGCCAGATTTGAGTCTGTATGCACCAGCCGCTGCCTCCATCTTGACCCAAAGGTGTAATGGGGGCATATCCAGCATGGTTTCCATCCCAGCAGTTGGCGTGCTGCTAATTCCGCCTGTTATGGCTAAGCAGGCTAATCTCTGCACCTTACCAAGCTCCTTAGCAGCAACCTGCTGTTCTACCTTCTTCCACCACACGACCGCCCCATAGGTGATCCTGGGTCTAATCACTGTGGTGTATATCCAGTGCATACCCTTGGGGCTCAGGCCCCAATTTTTGCCACAAGCTCTCCTGGTACTCACAAGAGTACCTTTTGCCTTGGAGCAAATATTCCTGATATGAGGGGTCCATGTCAGTTTCTCATCTAGGGTAACCCCTAGATATTTCACTGTCCCCTTCACATGTAGCACTTTCCAACTTGAATGTTGTATATGCTTCTTTGTGAATGGTACAACAACAGTCTTCTTAGGACTAACCCCCAGATCCTGTTTTCTGCATCATTCTTGCACAATGTCCAAAGCACCTTGTGCCATATTCTTTACTGTGTCAGCAAATTTTCCAAGCATTACTATGACAAGATCATCTGCCTATCCTTGGCAAAATTACTGCCTAGAGTTTAATTCTCCAATGAGATCATTCACCACTAGATTCCACAATAAAGGGGAAAGAACTCCTCCTTGATTACCATTTTTTAATTCATCATGGTAGCTTCTACCTTTCTTCCACTGAGCATGACCCTAGTCCACCTACATATAGTGGTCCCTAGGTCTGCACCTCTGCTGCCCTAACCATGGAATCGAAGGTCGTGTTGCTAAAAGCCCCCTCGATGTCCAGGAAGATACAGAGGGCTATTTCCTGAAAGTGTAGTGCTTTCTCCACCTTCCCAACGAGTTGGTGGAGAGCTGTCTCACATGATTTACCTGACTGATATGCATGTTGGTTTGAATGTAGAGGAACCCTACTTAACCTCCTTTCTCCAACATGCACATTAACCAGCTTTTCCAATGTCTTAAGAATGAAGGAGGACAGGCTGATTGGTCTCATATCCTTGGCCTTGGTATGATCAATTCTCCCTGGTTTAGGAATGAAGACAACCTTCACTGCCCTCCAGGCATTGGGAATGATTCCTGCTGCTATGCTGACCCTGAATAACCTGCATAGGAATCTAATAAGATTTTTTTCCCGCTTGTTGCAGGAGAGCTGGGAAGATTCCATCGGGGCCAGGTGACTTGAACAGTTGAAATGTTCCCACCGCCCCTCGGACCTTACTGAGATCGACACACTCCTTGGCCAAATCCCAGTCCTTTACTAAGGAAGAGAAGAACATATTTTTCCTACAAACTCAAATTTCCACACAAATTCATTTTTAAGTTATGAAACAAGATATAACCTGTAAATAGTCCCTTTGAGTTCCAAGTAAATCACTTGAATACGACAGCAAAGATGCTTAAAGTAAAGAAAATGGCCACTTTTTAGAGACAATTGTTATAACAAATAAGGCTCAATACTATGGTCATATGCACTCATTGTTGATCTGCATTACCCAGTTTCTGCACTTGCAGTAGAGATTGTGCTGCTGGCACTGGAAGTAGCTGGAGTATTGATGTTGCAATGCGTGCTGGCACTTCATGAAAATTTTATGCAGTTAATAAAACCAATTTGACTTCCCATTCAGCTCACAGTCAATAGTCTGCGTACATCTTCTTAAAATATTGTTCAGGTTCTATGAAAGGATGTTGTAATGATAGCTCGACACTTTTAGTTCAGACCATTAGATGTGAGCAGCTGTTGAAGCTATTATCTACATAGATGATTTGTGTGCCATGTCATAAGACTTGATGAGATCATGTCTGGGTGATGTGGTCTCTTAAATGATGGTGGAACTGTGATTGGCCTTACACTGTTGTTGCTTGTAGAGAACTGATGTTGAAAAATCCTTGTACATGACACAAAATTTCATAAGTTCCATAACTGATAAGTCTATGACCAGCTTCTCCTACAGTTATTACAATCCTCAACTTCATAATAGATAATTAAGTAGAACTAGTTTTTCACTCAATCACAGTGTGTCCCTATCTACAAAAGATAACAAACTTTATCAAGTAGCCTGTGTAATATGTTACATGTATATTTCACATTTCATTTATACTGTAATTAAATTCTTGCAAGTCACTGCAAAAATTAGAAACTATCTGAAATGTTGTTGTTGTTGTCCTCAGTCCGGAGACTGGTTTGATTGCAGCTCTCCACCCTATTCTATCCTGAGCAACCCTCTTCATTTCCTCATAAGAATGGCAACCTACATATATTTGAATTTGATTACAGTATTCATCTCTTGGTCTCCTGCAATTTTAACCCCACACACTACCGTCCAGCACAAAATTCATGATTCCTTGATGTCTAAGAATGTGTCCTTCTAATTGATCCCTTCTTTTAGTCAAGGTCTTTTCCAAGGTGGGGTGGCTTGCGTGCCTCAACAATGTAGTGCCTATTCAGTAGTTACAGGAGCAACAGTCTGGATGATTGACTGAGCTGGCCTTGTAACATCAGCTAACATGGCTTTGCCTTGCAGTTACTGCGAACGGCTGAAAGCAAGGGGAAACTACAGTTGTTACTTCTCCCGAGGACATGCAGTTCTACTGTGTGACTGTATGATGATGGCATCTTCTTGAGTAAAATATTCCGGAGATAAAATCGTCCCCCATTTGGATCTCTGGGTAGGGACTACTCAGGAGGATGTCATCAAGAAAAGAAAACAGGCATTCTACGGGTTGGAACATGGAATGTTCTAACCCTTAATTGTGTAGGTAAGCTAGAAAATTTGAAAAGAGAAATGGATAGGTTAAAATTAGATATGCGAGGAATTAGTGAAGTTCGGTGGCAGGAGGAACAGGATTTCTGGTCAGGTGAGTACAGGGTTATCAATACAAAATCAGTTGGTGGTAACACAGGAGTAGGTCTGATAATGAATAAGAAAATAGGAACACAGGTAAGTTACTATGAACAGCATAGTGAATGCATTATTGTAATAAAGATAGACATGAAGCCAACATCGACCACAGTAGTGCAAGTTTATATGCCAACTAGCACGGCCGATGATGAACATATCGAAAAAATGTATGAGGAGATAAAAGAAATCATTCAGAAAGTTAAGGGGGACGAAAACTTGATTGTGATGGGGGACTGGAACTCAGTAGTAGGAAAGGGAAGAGAAGGAAATGTAGTAGGTGAATATGGACTGAAACAAAGGAATGAAAGAGGAGATCACTTGGTAGAATTTTGCGCAGAGCACAATTTAATTACCAACAACACTTGGTTTAATCATCATGAAAGAAGGCTGTATACTTAAAAGAGACCAGGAGACACTGGAAGGTACCAGATTGACTTTATAATGGTAAGGAATAGATTTAGAAAAAAGGGTTTTAAACTGTAAGACATATCCAGGGGCAGACATAGACTCTGACCATAACTTATTGGTTATGAACTGCAGATTAAAACTTACGAGACTACAGAAAGGTAGAAGGGCTAGGAGATGCAACCTGGACAAATTGAAGGAACCAGAAGTGGTTGAGAGTTTCAGAGGGAGCATTAGGCAAGGATTGGCTGAAACGGAGGAAAGTAATACAGTAGAAGAAGAATGGGTAGCTCTGAGAGATATGGTAGTAAAGGCTGCAGAGGACCATATAGGCAGAAGGACAAGGCCTAATAGAAATCCCTGGATAACACAGGATATACTGAACTTAATTGATGAGAGGAGAAAATATAAATATTCAACAAGTGAAACAGGAAAAAGGGAGTACAAACATCTGAAAAATGAGATTGACAGGAAGTGCAGACTGGCTAAGCAGGAGTGGCTACAGGACAAATGCAGAACCGTAGAAGAATGCATAACTAGGGGAAAGATAGATACCACCTACAGGAAAATAAAAGAGATATTTGGAGACAAGAAAAGGAGCTGTATGAATATCAAGAACTCAGACAGAAAACCAGTACTAAGCAAAGAGGGGAAAGCTAAACTGTGGAAGGAATATATAGAGGGCCTATACAAAGGAAATAAACTTGAAGGCAGTATTCTAGAAATGGAAGACTAAATGGAGGAAGATGAGATAGGAGATATGATACTGCAAGAAGAATTTGACAGAGCGCTGAATGACTTGAGTCAAAATAAGGCCCCTGGAGTAGATGATATTCCGTCTGAACTGCTGATGTCATTAGGAGAGCCAGTCATGAAAAAATTGTATCGCCTGGTATGCAAGATGTATGAGACAGGAAAATACCCTCTGACTTCAAGAAGAATATTGTAATTCCAATTCCAAAGAAAGCAGTGCAGACAAGTGTGAAAATTACAGAACTATCAGTTTAATAAGTCATGGGTGAAAAATACTAACACAAATTATTTACAGAGGAATGGAAAAACTTGTGGAATCCGACCTCGGGGAAGATCAGTTTCGATTTAGGAGAAATGTAGGAACACGGGAGCCAATACTTACATTACAACTTACCTTAGAAGATGGGCTAAGGAAAGGGAAACCTAAGTTTTTAGCATTTGTCGATTTAGAGAAAGCTTTTGAAAATGTCGACTGGAATACACTCTTCCAAATTCTGAAGGCATCAGGGGTAAAATATAGGGAGCGAAATGTTATATTCAACCTATACAAAAACCAGACAGCGGTTATTAGAGTCAAAGGCCAGAAAGGGACGTACAGGTTGGGAATGGAGTAAGACAGGGTTGTAGCCTTTCCTCAATGTTGTTCAATCTGTAAATTGAGCAGGCAGAGAAGGAATGGAAGGATACATTTGCAGAGGGCATTAAAGTGCAGGGAGAAGAAATAAAAACATTGCTGTTTGCTGATGACATAGTAATTCTGTCAGAGAATGCAGAGGATCTGGAAGAGCAATTGAATGGGATGGACAGTGTCTTGAAAAGAAGATATAAGAGGAACATTAACAAGAGTAAAACAAAGGTAATGGAATGCAGAATGCAGAAAATCAGGCGATGCTGAAGGAATTAGATTAGGTAATGATACAATAAAACTAGTAGATGAATTTTGTTGTTTGGGTAGCAAGATAACTTCTGATGGCCGAAGTCAAGATGATATAAAATACAGAATGGCTATGGGAAGAAAAGTGTTTCTAAAGAAGCGAAGCTTGTTAACATCCAATATTAATTTAAATGTTAGGAAGTCCTTTCTGAAAGCATTTTTCTGGAGTGTAGCTTTGTATGGCAGTTAAACGTGGACAATAAGGAGTTCATATAAAAAGATGATAGAAGCTTTTGAAATGTGGTGCTACAGACGAATGATGAAAATTAGATGGGTAGATCACGTAACTAAGGAGGAGGTACTTAACCGAATCAGGGAGAAAAGGAGTTTCTGGCATATCCTTACTAAGAGAAGGGATAGATTGGTGGGACACATTCTGAGACATCAAGGAATTGTCAACTTAGCATTAGAAGGAAGCATGTGGGGTAAAAATCTTAGAGGGAGACCGAGGGACGAATATAGTAAGCAGATTCAAAAGGCTGTAGGTTACTGAACGTATTCTCAGATGAAGAGACTTGCACAGGACAGGGTAGTGTAGAGAGCTGCATCAAACCAGTCTGAGGACTGAAGACCACAACAACAACAACATATTCAGTCAAACATGGAGCGCGATATGCCCTGTTATAGATAAAGGCAACGAATAACGTGTGGGATATGTAATGAAGCTACTGCTGTGTTCGAGGAATATAACATATGTCGTCATTAGGAAAATAGTGTGTTGCACAGTTTCATGACTTCAATGATAATGTACAAGAACATAAATTGGAAACATTAAAACATGGACCTCGTGTTCAAAAGGCAAATTCCATAACTCATAGTAACTGTACTGAAGAGTAAAAAAGATTATTTGATGTTTTCACTGAATATTGTGCCTGCGTTAAAGAAGAAGAAGAAGAAGGAATAACTTTTGTTGTTTTCCTCCTATGAGAAAATGTGTGGTCAAATAAAAGTTGGGATTTCACAGATCGTGTTTGTAGATATGTTGTAGTGTTTGGCGGAGTTAAGTAATTCGTATGTTATTTATGTTTCTTTCATATTGAAATGAGAGATATCATGTTGGTCATATCATATACAATTGAAATAGGAATGTCTGACATCATTAGGTCATTATAGGCCAAATTATACGCTGGTATTGCATTTTTCGGTAATCACAAATTATGACGTCTGTCCCCCATTGAGTATCGAAACTTGAGATGTGGCCCTCACGGTCTAATAATTTGGAGATCCCTAATCTACAGTATCAATACCACCCTTTGTGTTATTATAGTGGGCTATAATTGCAGACTTTCCACTTTCCACATTATCTTCTATGGAGTGATACATTGCTGATATAAGAATAACTGTTCTTCCTTTCTTAGGCACGTGAGAAATCATTGTGATGAATTTGCTAAATACAGACAGAATTGTTCCAACTTTATGTCCATGAGAATTTCCTTTTGGTTCTTTAGCATTGTCCTCACTTAGTCAATCCATTTTCCTGCAGTATGTCTGCAACTTTGATTGACACATATCAATTATCAATGGTAATGTTTCAGTTACTATGTGCTACTGGCTTGCACAATCTGAGAACAGCCTGAGTGGGAACAGCATATTTCTTCTCATCTGGGGAAAGTCCTGCTCTATTGGTACCTTTTACACATTACAGATAGATAGAGAAGACTTCAGGGCATACTTTGCTGGCTTAGATGGAATATACATTTTGAACTTACAGTGTCCTCTAAAGCTGATTAGTATTTTATCAACCATAGAATGAGCCCTAAGAACATAGGACAGCCACAAATTTTGATTGAGTTTATTTGGAATGTTTGTTATAGCAGCTGCTGGATCAGAAATCGTATGTAACTCCGTGTCATCAGGATTGTCAAATCACAGGCAGCTGAGAATTACAGCAAATATTGCTGATGGCATAGTGATATGAAAAATATCACAGCCAGTCCCAACAGTACAAATGAGAGAACATATGTCTTTGTTCCTCAGTTTGAACACAGCAGCACAGGTTAGAAGGCTGAATAAACTCTTCAATTTACACATTGTACATGGACTTATTTCTGTTCTCTCTGTATTCATGTACATTCCCCCCCCCCTTTTTTTCCCACTTGTCCATGTAAGTATTTCAATCAGCTTATCATGACTGAAGATAGCTCAAAGCAGTGAGTGGGTTGACCTGTAATTGTCTTCTGAGATTGTGTCGAAGTACTGGTACCTTCATTATATTATGAGTACGTATTCTGACATTCCCATTTAGATCTACTGCTGGTCACTTTAACTTGTTTCTCCCATAGAAGTATTTATTAGCAAGAGTTTCTCATCTTCTTCACTTTCTGATTCTCCTTTAGCTATTTCCTCACCATATTCACTCCTGCAAGACACATTGGACTCTGAATCATGTTCACTACATATGAAATCGCCATCCTTGATGTCAAAATAGTCAGATGTATCACTCCCCACTCCATGGATAATTCTTGAAAACTTTTCTTCAAACTGTGGATTATCTGTTCTTGCATATGATGGACCAGGGTTACCTAATATAGTTACAAAGTCACCAGCATTTGTGAACACAAAGAAACCCAAGAACAAGAAAAATATTCAGTCTGTCACTGACTTACACTGACACAGTCATGTTGTCCCCTGGACTTCATTTCACTGAAACAAAAGCAGAGTACACCAACAATGATTACCTGGCAACAAACAGCAGCCTGAGAAAGTGGAAGCTACTAGCCAGTCAGCTCTTCAAGATCAATAGCATTGTAGTGACACTGTGGTTTTACTTCGTGCCACAACCAGTGCTTTTATTAAATTATTTTTACCTTTGCAGGTTGGCATAGCACTGTTTATTCCATCGCTATTTTTCTTTGTTTTAAGTGGATTGCTCGTAATAAATGATCTATTGACTGCAACCTACTTTTTCCTTAAATATATTTAAAGTACAGTTCCCATAGTGGTGACCCCAAATAAAGAGAAGGAGAAAAATAACAGAGCTACTAATTGTCACAAATAATGACTTCGTTGACAGAAACTTTAGAAACTACAATCAAGATAGAGCAAGATTTCCCTCTCGAGCAAGGATCACAGTCTGCAGTTATTAATTTGCTGCAAAATGGAGAGAACTTAAACAATATACAAGGTGGGAATTTGTACACATGATGTGGAAACATTAAACTTCCTGTGTTTTGGACGACACGGCCACAGCTATGGTCCAAGCAGGCTGAGTGTGTGTTTCAAAAATGTCGAGTGTTCAATGACATAGATATGTTTAAAATTGTGGTTTCACATTTGGAGTTTCAAGTGATTGAAGCAATAAAAGATACCTTGCCACAACAAAGTTACGGTACACTAAAGGAAGCTCTCATACAATGTTATACATTATCACCAGAACTGTGCTTTGCAGATGATAATGTGGGTGACAAGACTCTGTCACAGGTGCTCAAAGGTCTACAAACATTAGTAGGACCTGAACTGTTGGCTGATCAATCCCTACGAGTACTACGGCTTCATCCGTGCCATCATGGCAGGTAGATATACCGTTACAGGTGTTAGCAAAGCCAGCAGATGCCATTGCTAACAGCTTAAGTGAAGTTTCTGCATGTGCAAGAATGAAGAGTAGCTATAACACAAACTCCGAAACATGTAGAAGCAAAGATGCTGACATTATGGAACATGGAGTGCACAGACAAGTATGTTCTTATCGACAAGAAGCAACAATCAACATCACGGTGGAGCAACTAGTAGCTCAAGTGGCAAAACTCAATGCACAAGTCGAGACACATCAACAACAACTAAGCAATCGTAGTTGGAAAAAACAGGAAAAATGCAGTTCCTCAAAACGCATGTGAACAATGGTGTTGGTACAATAGGCATTATGGCAATTCTGCCTGTCAATGTTGTCCACCATGTGATTACCCAACCTTCAAAAATGAGATTAAAGGGTGCTAACGTCCATCACCCACAGCAAAGGCATCCGAAACAAAGCATGTTACAGAGATACACAAACACCACAGTATCTGCAATCAACAACTCTCACCAATTATATCTTCAGGACTAGTCATCAGGTGAGGAGTTCCTAGTGACACGAGTTCGGAAGTCAGCGTTTTTTCAAGAAGAACTGGAGACACATTGACAACAATGACAAAACATGTTGTTACAGCTGCCAACAACTCTAGAATCTGTACTTACGGTGAGAAGTTGTTAATGCTGCATTTGGATTTAAATTTTCACCCACCATGGACATTTGTGGTTGCAGACATCCCTAATGCCATCATTGGAGCAGATTTCTTATGCAACTATCGACTTATGCCCAATTTGGTAAACTGCCGACTGTTGCCTGCTCCCACACAAAAGATATTGCCTATCGCATCTTCCACGTCGGGTCATGTGCAGTGCGATGTGCCCACAGCTTACTGGCATCTCTACTGCATCTTCCACGCCAGCATGTAATAATACGAGCCCGTTTCCACAACAAAGTGGGGTGCACACATGTGCAATCCGCGTACAGTATGCAATAGAATAGCATCTTCTGGGGAGGCACGTATTTGTAACCTGCTGTGAGAGTTTTCATCACTCACCGACCAGCTTGAGCTGCAAGAAAATGCTTGCACAGCACTCAACACTACATTTGCAAGACAAGAAGTCAACCAGTGGTATTTCGCCTACAGCCAGAGAAGCTACATGGAGGGCAAGCAGAGTTCAAACGACTACTTAAAGCAGGTATTGTCATCAGATCTGACAGTCCCTGGGCTTCTCCACTCCACATGGTACAGAAAAAAGATAATTCATGGGGAGTTTGTGGTGACTATAGGGCACTGAATGCCCGCACTATTCCAGATCATTGTCCCATTCCCAGTGTGACTGATTTCAACAGTAACATTTGCAATGCCAATATATTCACTGTAATTGACTGTGGCAAGGTGTTTTTCCAAATTCCCATGGCTCCATGAAACATAAAGAAGACTGCAGTGATCACACCATTTGGCTTATTCGAGTATAATTTTATGCTGCCCAAACATGCCAACACTTCATCCACGAGGTGATTTGAGAATTATCAATCGTATTTTGCTACATGGATGATATTCTGGTACTCTCTACTTCAGCACATCAACACAATGAACACTTAAGGCAGCTTTTGCACCACATACAAGAATATGTTATAATTATAAATGCTTCAAAATGTGAACTGGGCCAACAAGAGGTCAAATTCCTGGGATACCTTGTCTCTGTAGCAGGTCTGTCACCATTGCCAGAGAGAGTTGAAGCAGTTCAGCAAATGCCTCTTCCCACAACTTACAAGGCTCTTCACAGATTTTTAAGCATGCTGACCTATTACCAACATCACTTGTCTAATCTAGCTGCCATTCAAGAATCTCTCACAACATTACTTGCTGGCAAATATACTACACAAAATAGCAAAATACCATGGTCTCCACATACTGACACAGCTTCCAACAAGCTTTAGAAACATCTGTCACAGGCACCATTGCTGGGACACCCTACATGGAACACCCACTTGGCACTTATGGTAGATGCAAACCAGACAGCAGTCGGATTGGCTCTGCAACGA
The DNA here is from genome assembly GCA_026315105.1 of Locusta migratoria. Taxonomy (NCBI): domain Eukaryota; kingdom Metazoa; phylum Arthropoda; class Insecta; order Orthoptera; family Acrididae; genus Locusta; species Locusta migratoria. The sequence continues at coordinate 581,132,111 of CM048745.1, read as the reverse complement.
AAGAATCTGTCTCCACAACAACAAAAATGGAGTGCCATTGATCATGAGTTACCAGCGATTTTTTTTTATCTATTTAACATTTCCGTTCTTCTTTTAAAAGAAGATGCTTTGTAATTTTTACAGACCATAAGCCACTAGCAGCCTTCTGTCAGTGGGACACTGACCTCAATTCACCATGCCATAGCAGGCAGGTAGAATACATAGCACAATTCATGACTGATGTGCAACACATAATTGGTAAAGATTGCCTCTCTCGAAATTGTGGCAGTAAAAGAGCAGCGAACAGCATGCAACTAAGATGTGTGTCAGCACCAAATGTGCTGGATGCGATTTGGTGTGATGTAGCAAAAGGGAAAAATCGACTCTACATTCCAGAGCAATATCGGCGTGAGGTTTTTGATGCACTCCGCAACTTAGCACACCTGGGTATCCGAGCCACTGCCAAACTAATTTCTGCAAAAGTCATATGGCCTGGCATGCAAAAAGATTGTCAAGAAATAAAACTGGCAGACACGTCTTCGCTCCTATTGGTCGATTACCGACTTCCTCTGCCAGATTTTCACATATTCATGCAGATCTGGTAGGACCGTTACAGTCCTCTGTTGGACAACATTATTTACTCATGATTATCTATCACTTTACTAGATGGCCAGAATTTGTTCTACTAGAAGATATAGCTGCAGAGTCGGTTGCAAAGGCGCTAGTTCACACTTGGATCTTTGGAAAACATAACCACAGTTCAAAAGTCAACTTTTTAATGAACTTCTACAACTGTGCGGCTGCAATCACCATAGAACAACAAGCTATCATCCGTCCAGTAAAAGATTAGTTGAATGGTTTTACTGTACACTCAAAACTGCTTTGAGGGGCAGTTCATCACATTGTTCTGAAGCAATGCCATAGTCTTACTTGGGATTAGAACAGCAAAACAGGAGGACTTTCAATGTTCATCAGCTCAGCTGGTTTACGGTGAACAATTAAAGGTTCCAGGAGAATTAATCTTGCCTGTATCCACACAACCAATGATTCCAGAACTACGCACACAATTTTCACAACAACTGAGCAGTAGAATGAGGACCATTTGACCTACCAATCCTGTCAGACATGGAGAGCAAAAGGTTTATGTACCCAGGGATCTACCATAAACGGCACATGGATGACTCAGAGATGACTCAGTGCAACCACCACTTGTGTCACCATACTCAGGATCTTACAGAGTAATTGCAAGAGTAGTCTACAATTTTATAATCGAGAAAGACCACAAAAAAGAGACTGTTTCAATAGAGAGACTTAAACCTGCATACACTGATGAAGGGACACTTCTTACGCTTTCTGCAATGTCACAGTCATATATGGGGCAGACGACTCATCGGGTTCAAGTGTTGAAACCTCACCATCTATAGAGGATACTGAAGAACAAACTGTGCATGCACTAGCTGTTCGTATCCCCCCTTGGGCATGGATATTTGTGCCGTCCTAGTTCGTAAGTAGTTCATAAGTAGTTTGTAAGTTTAGGGACTGATGACCCCATAGTTAAGTCCCATAAGCTTTACAAACATTTGAACATTTTGAACACTAGCTGTTTGTACCAGATCTGGCAGACAAGTGAAGTGCAAATTCCCTCACATACTGGGGGCACCTGGTTTCAAAAAGAAGGGGTCTGATGTGGCAACACTATGGTTTTTCTTTTTCACAACCAGTGCTTTTATTAAATTATTTTTATCTTTGCCATTTGGAATAGCAACTGTTTATTCCATTGTTATTTATCTTTGTTTTTAGTGGATTGGTCATAATAAATGTTCTACTGAAAGCAACCTACTTTTTCCTTAAATATATTTAAAGTACGGTTCCCAAAGAAACAGGGGTGTGAAAAGCAGCGCAATCCTAGGGACTGCATGACTATAGTTAAGGGTTAAACAACTGCTAGCATGAAACCTACTAATAAGCTCTGATATTTTTCTGATTAAGGTTTTGATGCAGGAAATATTGTATTTCATAACTAAAAATCCATTTGTTTGTGGGAAACATAGTAAGGAACCATGCAAGTTGCATGATAAAACTAATAGGTCAAGTGACCGAACAGTTTAATTTCTGGTACTCTCCACATGATAGTACAACAGCCACACACACACACACATTACATTAAGTGGGTCAGTTATCACATTTTCTTTTTGGGCTAATACACCTTTTGCAAGAAAAAAGGAGAGAACTTCAATTCACAGTTTTTTTTAGAAAATGAAAGAGCTATGTTGACAATAAGCAGAGACAGGGAGAGAGAGAGAGACAGAGAGAGAGAGAGAATATATTACTTATTTTTTCCTCAAAGCTGTCCAACTTCTTTGCTTTTCACAAAAGTCTGTCTAGGTGTGTTTGCGTTTCGATATGTCTGAGTGTGTGTGTATTTGTTTACCTTCCTTTTTTTCCCCTAAGGTAAGTCCTTCCACTCCTGGGATTGGAATGACTCCTTTTCCACTTCCTTAAAACCCATATCCTTCCCTTTTCCTCCCCTTTTTTCCTCTTTTTCCTGAAGAAGCTGCCAGTGGTGGCGAAAGCTTGTATGTGTGTTTGTATGTGATTTTATTTGTTTCTCTCGACAAGCCGGTCCTTATAACCTGATAACAGCCTTCACATCCCGGAGCTATCCTCCTGGTCTGGTACAGAAGCAAATTGCCAGAGCCACTTCCTCATCCCCCCAATTTAAGAACCTTCAACAAAACCCCAGAAGTGCCCATCTTGTCACCGGATACTTTCCGGTACTGGAGCGGACTCTGAATGTGGCTCTCCAGCAAGGATACGACTTCCTAAAATCCTGCCCCGAAATGAGATCCATCCTTCATGACATCCTTCCTACTCCACCGAGAGTGTCTTTCCGCCGCCCACCTAACCTCCGTAACCTCCTAGTCCACCCCTTTCCGGGACTGGAGCGGACTCTGAATGTGGCTCTCCAGCAGGGATACGACTTCCTTAAATCCTGCCCCGAAATGAGATCCATCCTTAATGACATCCTCCCCACTCCTCCGAGAGTGTCTTTCCGCCGCCCACCTAACCTTCGTAACCTCCTAGTCCATCCCTATGAAACCCCCAAACCACCTTCCCTACCTTCTGGCTCCTACCCTTGTAACCGCCCCCGTTGTAAAACCTGCCCTATGCACCCTTCCACCACCACTTACTCCACTCCCGTAACCCGGAAGGTGTACACGATCAAAGGCAGAGCCACTTGCGATAGTACCCACGTGATCTACCAACTGACATGCCTGCACTGTGAAGCGTTCTATGTGGCAATGACCAGCAACAAACTGTCCATTCGCATGAATGGACACAGGCAGACAGTGTTTGTTAACGAGGATCACCCTGTGGCTAAACATGCCTTGGTGCATGGCCAGCACATCTTGGCACAGTGCTACACCGTCCGGGTTATCTGGATACTTCCCACTGACACCAATCCTTCAGAACTCCGGAGATGGGAATTAGCCCTTCAGCATATTCTCTCTTCCCGTTGCCCACCTGGTCTCAACCTCCGCTAAATTCGAATTCCCACCCACCATCTTAACATCTTTGCCTTGGTTCTATGGAAAAACTCAAGTGGCATCTCTGTCTAACTTCTAACTTCTTTGCTTTCTACAGTTCTACAGTATTTCTGCCTAAGTGTACTTGTGTCTGTGTAAATGTGTGGGTGTATGTGCATTTATTTACCCTCGATTTTTTCCCCCAAGGTAAGTCTTTCCTGTCCCGGGATTGGAATGGCTCCTTACCCCCTTCCTTAAAACCCTCATCATTTCCTTTTCCCTCTCCTTCCCTTCTGCCTGATGAAGCAGCTAGGCTGCGAAAGCTAGCATTTTTGTTTGTGTGTGTGTGTCTGTGTGTTTATTTGTTGCTATTGCTGCCTGTGCCCTTTCGCCTGGTAAGTCTACTTCATCTATTTTTTACGTATATTTTTCCTTTTAGGAATTTTTCCTCTATAATATATATATATATATATATATATATATATATATATATATATATATATATATATATATATATATATATATATATATTGTGTGTGTTTAGTGTTCCTATCGACCAGCCTGTACTTTAGGTAAGTCAAAAATCTTTATTTTATACCATTTTCCTACCTGGAAGGTCTCCTTCTATAATATTAGTTTCATCCTTTTGAACCTAACAATTACTTACGTTCATTATTGCTCTGTTGCCTTTCGAAATCTTTTCTGTCCTCTTACTTTCTCCTTCTGTTTTTAATTTTACATTATATTCTCACCCTATATTCGCTCTCATTTAAGTTCATTTCGCTCTCATTAAAGTTCATTTTTCTCCTGGCCAAATTAGCCACATACAACAATCAGTATTGACTTCTGAACCTTCACTAATAATACGACTAACGACTTTTCGTGTACGCTTTTCATCATTATTATTTTATTTTTTTATTTTTTGTTATTTACCGCTTTCATCACTGCATCTCCTGTATAATATCTACCCGTTATCCACATTTACTGTGGTAATACTATTTCACAACTCCATTTTACAATAACCTATAATAACCATTTTCGGCTTTTCCTAGAAACTTCGCGATTATTTCCGATTCTCGTTTTTCCACATTTCCATTCATTCTTCCGACATTCGCGATCATTTTTCTAAACTTTCTATACGTTTTAACCCAATTATTCTTTCGTCAGCTTATTATTACTATTACTTCCGATTTCCGTTTTTCCACATTTTCGTTCATTCTTCCGACATTCCCGTTCATTTTTCAATAACTTTCTATCCGTTTTCATCCCATTATTCCTTCGTCAGATTATTATTATTATTTCCGATTCCCGTTTTTTCACATTTCCGTTCATTTTTCCGACATTCCCGTTCATTTTTCAATAACGTTTTAACCCTATTATTCCTTCGCCAACTTATTATTATTATTGCCGAACCCCATTTTTCCACATTTCCGTTCATTCTTCCGACATTCCCGTTCATTTTTCAGTAACTTTCATACGTTTTTAACCCTATTATTCCTTCCTCAGATTATTGTCTACCTCATAGTCGTAATCTGCCACTACTAATCAGTCATTATAATACACTTTCCTTTGATTTTCTCCTCCCTGTAACTTGTTTTGGACGCCAATACAACCACCAAACTATTGTGCATTACGTTGTTAACCAACTGTAGTTGACCTCAGTTTCCACCAGGTTCAACTCCAACAACTCTCTTGAACAACTTTATAGATTTCTATTTTCTTTGCTGAATCCTTTCGCTATCTATCCACCTTCAAAAATTTTTCTTTCCTTTCTAAATACTTTGAAGTCATTTATTCAACGCATAGTTCTCACTTTTCCATTCCATACATTATGTTACCCTACCTGGACCCCATCAAGTTTTACATACATTCCCTCCGCAAGCATGCTTTCATCCTCGCCAGATTACGGTCCCACATTTTGTTTATTCAGGCGTGTCTAACATTTGGCATAACCCCCAAGGGCCTCACAATAAAAGTTCCCATCTCCGGCTGTAACCCATCCTTTCATCAAGCCCTACACCAATTCCAAACAGAACAATCCACAGCCCTCACCCGCCTAATCCTTAACCTATACATCAACTCCGCCAATGAACACACCTGTCAACTCCTATCCCTAATCAAAATCCTCAACCTTTCCTCTTCCGCATCCACACCCACAGTTCAGAACATCCTCCTACAGGCCAACCGGAAATTAGAACAACATGCCATCCTCCACCTCAAAAAACTATCCCAACTCCTTGTCACCCACCTCCGGAAAGGCAATACACTCTCCCTCAACACACACTCCCTCAACAACCACTCCAGTAAACCTCAAGCTCCTCTTATTGCACAGAAACCCAGTCTCTCCCATCTACTCAATCTTCCACTTCCAGCTCCACTCCCCCCCAAACCTTTAAATCCTACTGCACACAATCCGGAACCACGACATCCCAATTCAGTAGTTAACCTCTCCTCTAAACCGCTCTCCCAAACTGAAACCTCTGTCCTATCCAAAGGCCTCACCTTTAGCCCTACTCCCAAATTCAACCAAACAGCCCTTGTCAAAGATTTACTATCCTATACTCGTAGCCTCTACTGGAGATATCACTTTGCCACGAAGAAAACTAACCCTACTCCTAATGATCCAACTCCACAAGACATGACTCAAATAGAACCTTGCCTGGAACAGTTCCGTCCTCCATCACAGCTAGACCCACCCGCTCTTCCTCAAAATCACCCTCTTCAAACCTTCCAGGAATTCCTTACTTCCAACCTTGCCTCTCAGTCTTTCCTAAAAAACCTTAATCCTACTCCCAACATTACTACAGCTGAATCCCGAGCCATCCGTGATCTGAAAGCTGACCGTTCCATCGTCATTCTCCCAGCCGACAAGGGATCCACAACCGTGGTACTTGATCGGCGGGAGTATATGGCTGAGGGACTGCGTCAGCTTTCAGACAATACTACCTACAAAGTTTGTCAACACAATCCTATCCCTGATGTCCAGGCAGAGCTTCAAGGAATCCTCAAAACCTTAGGCCCCCTACAAAACCTTTCACCTAACTCCATTAACCTCATGACCCCACCGACACCCCGCACCCCCACCTTCTACCTACTCCCCAAGATCCACAAACCCAATCATCCCGGCCGCCCCATTGTGGCCGGTTACCAAGCCCCTACTGAACGAATCTCTGCCTACATAGACCAACACCTTCAACCCATCATGTGCAGTCTCCCATCCTTCACCAAAGATACCAACCACTTCCTCGATCGCCTGAAATCCTTGCCTAGCCAGTTACCTCCAGATACCATCCTTGTAACCATTGATGCCACTTCCTTGTACACAAACATCCCACATGCCCAGGGCCTTGCTGCGATGGAGTATTTCCTTTCACGCCGACCACCCAATTCCCTACCTAAAACCTCTTTCCTTAATACCCTAGCCAGCTTCATCCTAACCCACAACTTCTTCACTTTTGAGGGCCAAACATACCAACAACTAAAGGGAACAGCCATGGGAACCAGGATGGCCCCCTCGTACGCCAACTTATTTATGGGACGCTTAGAGGAAGCCTTCCTGGACACCCAAGCCTGTCAACCCAAAGTTTGGTATAGATTCATTGACGACATCTTTATGATTTGGACTCACAGTGAAGAAGAACTCCAGAATTTCCTCTTCAACCTCAACTCCTTTGGTCCCATCAAATTCACCTGGTCCTATTCCAAATCCCATGCCACTTTCCTTGATGTTGACCTCCATCTGTCCAACGGCCAACTTCAAACATCCGTCCACATCAAACCAACCAACAAACAACAGTACCTACACTATGACAGCTGCCATCCATTCCACATCAAACGTTCCCTTCCCTACAGCTTAGGTCTTCGTGGCAAACGAGTCTGCTCCAGTCCCGAATCCCTGAACCAGTACACCAACAACCTAATATCAGCTTTCACATCCCGCGGCTATCCTCCTGATCTGGTACAGAAACAAATTTCCAGAGCCACTTCCTCATCCCCCCAAATTCAGAACCTTCCACAGAAGAACCCCAGAAGTGCCCCTCTTGTCACCGGATACTTTCCGGGACTGGAGCGGACTCTGAATGTGGCTCTCCAGCAAGGATACGACTTCCTTAAATCCTGCCCCGAAATGAGATCCATCCTTCATGACATCCTTCCCACTCCACCAAGAGTGTCTTTCCGCCGCCCACCTAACCTCCTAGTCCATCCATATGAAATCCCCAAACCACCTTCCCTACCCTCTGGCTCCTACCCTTGTAACCGCCCCCGTTGTAAAACCTGCCCTATGCACCCTTCCACCACCACTTACTCCAGTCCCGTAACCCGGAGGGTGTACACGATCAAGGGCAGAGCCACTTGCGATAGCACCCACGTGATTTACCAACTGACATGCCTGCACTGTGAAGCGTTCTATGTGGGAATGACCAGCAACAAACTGTCCATTCGCATGAACGGTCACAGGCAGACAGTGTTTGTTGGTAATGAGGATCACCCTGTGGCTAAACATGCCTTGGTGCACGGCCAGCACATCTTGGCGCAGTGTTACACCGTCCGGGTTATCTGGATACTTCCCACCAACACCAATCTTTCAGAACTCCGGAGATGGGAACTTGCCCTTCAACACATTCTCTCTTCCCGTTGCCCGCCTGGTCTCAACCTCCGCTAAATTCTAATTCCCGCCCGCCATCTTTAACATCTTTGCTTCGGTTCTGTGGACAGAGCCTCTGCCTGAAGTGGCATCTCTGTCCAACTTCTTTGGTTTCTACCAATGTCTGCCTAAGTGTGTTTGGATGTGGATATGTGTGAGTGTGTGTGTATTTGTTTACCTTCCTTTTTGTCCCCTAAGGTAAGTCCTTCCACTCCTGGGATTGGAATGACTCCTTTTCCACTTCCTTAAAACCCGTATCCTTCCCTTTCTCCTCTCCTTCCTCCCTCTTTTTCCCGAAGAAGCCACCACTGGTGGCGAAAGCTCGAATGGTTGTGTGTTTTTGTGTGTGTTTAGTGTTCCTATCGACCAGCCTGTACTTTAGGTAAGTCAAAAATCTTTATTTTATACCATTTTCCTACCTGGAAGGTCTCCTTCTATTATATATATATATATATATATATATATATATAAATAGAAAAGAGATGACTTACCAAAAGGACCGGCTCGTCGAGAGAAACAAATAAAATCACACACAAACACACATACAAGCTTTCGCCACCACTGGCAGCTTCTTCAGCTGAAGAAGCTGACAGTGGTGGCGAAAGCTTGTATGTGTGTTTGTGTGTGATTTTATTTGTTTCTCTCGACGAGCCGGTCCTTTTAGTAAGTCATCTCTTTTCTATTTTTATTTTTATTTATCCCACCGGGAAAGTTTCCCTCTATATATATATATATATATATATATATATATATATAGAAAAGAGATGACTTACCAAAAGGACCGGCTCGTCGAGAGAAACAAATAAAATCACACACATACAAGCTTTCACCACCACTGGCAGCTTCTTCAGCTGAAGAAGCTGCCAGTGGTGGCGAAAGCTTGTATGTGTGTTTGTGTGTGATTTTATTTGTTTCTCTCGACGAGCCGGTCCTTTTGGTAAGTCATCTCTTTTCTATTTTTATTTTTATTTATCCCACCGGGAAAGTTTCCGTCTATATATATATATATAAATAGAAAAGAGATGACTTACCAAAAGGACCGGCTCGTCGAGAGAAACAAATAAAATCACACACAAACACACATGCAAGCTTTCGCCACCACTGGCAGCTTCTTCAGGAAAAAGAGGAAAAAAGGGGAGGAAAAGGGAAGGATATGGGTTTTAAGGAAGTGGAAAAGGAGTCATTCCAATCCCAGGAGTGGAAGGACTTACCTTAGGGGAAAAAAAGGAAGGTAAACAAATACACACACACTCAGACATATCGAAACGCAAACACACCTAGACAGACATTTGTGAAAAGCAAAGAAGTTGGACAGAGATACCAATTGAGGCAGAGGCTCTGTCCACAGAACCAAGGCAAAGATGCTAAAGATAGTGGGCGGGAATTTGAGTTAGCGGAGATTGAGACCAGGTGGGCAACGGGAGGAAAGAATAAGCTGAAGGGCAAGTTCCCATCTCCGGAGTTCTGAAAGGTTGGTGTCGGTGGGAAGTATCCAGATAACCCGGACGGTGTAACACTGCGCCAAGATGTGCTGGCCGTGCACCAAGGCATGTTTAGCCACAGGGTGATCCTCATTACCAACAAACACTGTCTGCCTGTGACCGTTCATGCGAATGGACAGTTTGTTGCTGGTCATTCCCACATAGAATGCTTCACAGTGCAGGCATGTTAGTTGGTAAATCACGTGGGTGCTATCGCAAGTGGCTCTGCCCTTGATCGTGTACACCTTCCGGGTTACTGGACTGGAGTAAGTGGTGGTGGAAGGGTGCATAGGGCAGGTTTTACAACAGGGGCGGTTGCATGGATAGGAGCCAGAGGGTAGGGAAGGTGGTTTGGGGGTTTCATAGGGATGGACTAGGAGGTTACGAAGGTTAGGTGGGCGGCGGAAAGACACTCTCGGAGGAGTGGGGAGGATGTCATTAAGGATGGATCTCATTTCAGGGCAGGATTTAAGGAAGTCGTATCCCTGCTGGAGAGCCACATTCAGAGTCCGCTCCAGTCCCGGAAAGTATCCGGTGACGAAAGGGGCACTTCTGGGATTCTTCGGTGGAAGGTTCTGGATTTGGAGGAATGAGGAGGTGGCTCTGGTAATTTGCTTCTGAACCAGATCAGGAGGATAGCTGCCGCATGTGAAAGCTGTTATTAGGTTATTGGTGTACTGGTTCAGGGATTCGGGACTGGAGCAGACTCCTTTGCCACGAAGACCTAAGCTGTAGGGAAGGGAACGTTTGATATGGAATGGATGGCAGCTGTCATAATGGAGGTACTGTTGTTTGTTGGTAGGTTTGATGTGGACGGATGTGTGAAGTTGGCCGTTGGACAGATGGAGGTCGACATCAAGGAAAGTGGCATGGGATTTGGAGTAGGACCAGGTGAATTTGATGGGACCAAAGGAGTTGAAGTTGGAGAGGAAATTCTGGAGTTCTTCTTCACTGTTGGTCCAGATCATGAAGATGTCGTCAATGAATCTGTACCAAACTTTGGGTTGACAGGCTTGGGTTTCCAGGAAGGCTTCCTCTAAGCGTCCCATAAATAAGTTTGCATACGAGGGGGCCATCCTGGTTCCCATGGCTGTTCCCTTTAGTTGTTGGTATGTCCAGCCCTCAAAGGTGAAGAAGTTGTGGGTTAGGATGAAGCTGGCTAGGGTATTAAGGAAAGAGGTTTTAGGTAGGGAAGTGGGTGGTCGGCGTGTAAGGAAATACTCCATCGCAGCGAGGCCCTGGGCATGTGGGATATTAGTATATAAGGAAGTGGCATCGATGGTTACAAGGATGGTTTCAGGAGGTAACAGCTTGGGTAAGGATTTCAGGCGATCAAGGAAGTGGTTGGTGTCTTTGATGAAGGATGGGAGACTGCACATGATGGGTTGAAGGTGTTGGTCTATGTAGGCAGAGATTCATTCTGTGGGGGCTTGGTAACCGGCCACAATTGGCCGGCCTGGATGATTAGGTTTGTGAATCTTAGGAAGTAGGTAGAAGGTAGGGGTGCGAGGTGTCAGTGGGTTCATGAGTTTGATGGACTCGGGTGAAAGGTTTTGTAGGGGGCCTAAGGATCTGAGAATTCCCTGAATCTCTGCCTGGACATCAGGAATGGGGTCTTCTTGACAGACTTTGTAGGTAGTATTGTCTGAAAGCTGGCGCAGTCCCTCGCCACATACTCCCGCCGATCAAGTACCACGGTCGTGGATCCCTTGTCGGCAGGGAGAATGACGATGGAATGGTCACCCTTTAGATCACGGATAGCTCGGGATTCAGCTGCGGTAATGTTGGGAGTAGGATTAAGGTTTTTCAGGATGGACTGAGAGGCAAGGTTGGAAGTAAGGAATTCCTGGAAGGTTTGAAGGGGGTGATTTTGAGGGAGAGCGGGTGGGTCTCACTGTGATGGAGGACGGAACTGTTCCAGGCAGGGTTCAATTTGAGTGATGTCTTGGGGAACTGGATCATCAGGAGTAGGATTATTTTTCCTCGTGGCAAAGTGATATCTCCAGCCAAGGCTACGAGTATAGGATAGTAGGTCTTTGACAAGGGCTGTTTGGTTGAATTTGGGAGTGGGACTAAAGGTGAGGCCTTTGGATAGATCGGAGGTTTCAGATTGGGAGAGAGGTTTAGAGGAGAGGTTGACTACTGAATTGGGATGTTGTGGTTCAGGATTGTGTGGATTAGGATTGTGAGGTTTGGGGGGGAGTGGAGCTGGAAGTGGGAGATTGAGCAGATGGGAGAGACTGGCTTTTTGTGCAATCAGAGGAGCTTGTAGTTTATTGGAGAGGTTGTTGAGGGAGAGAGTATTGCCTTTCTGGAGGTGGGTGACCAGGAGTTTGGATAGTTTTTTGAGGTGGAGGCTGGCATGCTGTTCCAATTTGCGGTTGGCCTGTAAAAGGATGTTCTGAACTCTAGGTGTGGATGTGGGAGTGGAAAGGTTGAGGATTTTGATCAGGGATAGGAGTTGACAGGTGTGTTCATTGGCGGAGTTGAGGTATAGGTTAAGGATCAGGCGGGTGAGGGCTGTGGATTGTTCTGTTTGGAATTGGTATAAGGCAGGATGAGAGGATGGGCTACAGCCAGAGATGGGAACTTTCAGTGTGAGGCCCTTGGGGGTGATGCCAAATGTTAAGCAAGCCTGAATGAATAAAATGTGTGACCTCAATCTGGCTAGGGCAAAGGCATGCTGACGGAGGGAATGTAGATAAAATTTGATGGGGTCAATGTAGGGTGACATGAGTAGTATGGAGGGGAAAAAAACTGTTGGTAGAATAAGGTGGAAGGATGTAAATAATCTACCGAGTGAATAGAAGTGAAAACGTGTAGAAAAAAGATCGGAAAAGTCGGAAAAACAGACGGAAATGTCGAAAAACGGGAATGGAAATAATCGGAAAGTTGCTACGAAATTCCGAAAATTGTTATGAAATGAAAACGTGTAGAAAAAAAGATCGGAAATGTCGGAAGAACAGACGGAAATATCGAAAAACGGGAATGGAAATAATCGCGAAGTTGCTATGATATGCCGAAAATTGTTAAGAAATGTAAACGTCTAGAAAAAAGATCGGAAATGTCGGAAGAACAAACGGAAATATCGAAAAACGGAATGGAAATAATCCTGAAGTTGCTATGAAATGCCGAAATTTGATATGAAAAGCCGAAAATTGTTATGAAGTGCCAATTAAAGGTTATAGTAAATGAAGTTCTGAGATGATGTTTGCAGTAAAATGAGAAATGTAGATGAAAGGGGGATATTATCGAGATGCAGTTTTGTAGGCGGTATCCGCGAGAATATGAATAAAAATAATAATAATGACGTTGGTCGTTTTGTTTGGATAGGCTCACAAGTTAATATTACTGATTGTTGTACAGATTGTTGTATGTAGTCTAATGGCCTGGAGAAAATTGAATTGTAACTAAGAGGGGAGGTAAAAATAGAGTGAAAATACGATGTAGAATATAAACAGAAGGAGAAAGTAAGAGGACAGAAAAGATTTCGAAAGGTAACAGAGTAATAACAAACGATCGTGATTGATAGATTCAAATTGATGAAACGAAAATTATAGAGGGAAACTTTCCCGGTGGGATAAATAAAAATAAAAATAGAAAAGAGATGACTTACCAAAAGGACCGGCTCGTCGAGAGAAACAAATAAAATCACACACAAACACACATACAAGCTTTCGCCACCACTGGCAGATTCTTCAGGAAAAAGAGGAAAAAAGGGGAGGAAAAGGGAAGGATATGGGTTTTAAGGAAGTGGAAAAGGAGTCATTCCAATCCCAGGAGTGGAAGGACTTACCTTAGGGGAAAAAAAGGAAGGTAAACAAATACACACACACTCAGACATATCGAAATGCAAACACACCTAGACAGACATTTGTGAAAAGCAAAGAAGTTGGACAGAGATACCAATTGAGGCAGAGGCTCTGTCCACAGAACCCAGGCAAAGATGCTAAAGATAGTGGGGCAATACTCTCTCCCTCAACAACCTCTCCAATAAACCACAAGCTCCTCTGATTGCCCAGAAACCCAGTCTCTCCCATCTGCTCAATCTCCCACTTCCAGCTCCACTCCCCCCCCCCCCCAAACCTCACAATCCTAATCCACACAATCCTGAACCACAACATCCCAATTCAGTAGTTAACCTCTCCTCTAAACCTCTCTCCCAATCTGAAACCTCCGCCCTATCCAAAGGCCTCACCTTTAGTCCCACTCCCAAATTCAACCAAACAGCCCTTGTCAAAGACCTACTATCCTATACTCGTAGCCTTGGCTGGAGATATCACTTTGCCACGAGGAAAAATAATCCTACTCCTGATGATCCAGTTCCCCAAGACATCACTCAAATTGAACCCTGCCTGGAACAGTTCCGTTCTCCATCACAGTGAGACCCACCCGCTCTCCCTCAAAATCACCCCCTTCAAACCTTCCAGGAATTCCTTACTTCCAACCTTGCCTCTCAGTCCATCCTGAAAAACCTTAATCCTACTCCCAACATTACCGCAGCTGAATCCCGAGCTATCCGTGATCTGAAGGCTGACCATTCCATCGTCATTCTCCCTGCCGACAAGGGATCCACGACCGTGGTACTTGATCGGCGGGAGTATGTGGCTGAGGGACTGCGCCAGCTTTCAGACAATACTACCTACAAAGTCTGTCAAGAAGACCCCATTCCTGATGTCCAGGCAGAGATTCAGGGAATTCTCAGATCCTTAGGCCCCCTACAAAACCTTTCACCCGAGTCCATCAAACTCATGACCCCACTGACACCCCGCACCCCTACCTTCTACCTACTTCCTAAGATTCACAAACCTAATCACCCAGGCCGGCCAATTGTGGCCGGTTACCAAGCCCCCACAGAACGAATCTCTGCCTACATAGACCAACACCTTCAACCCATCATGTGCAGTCTCCCATCCTTCATCAAAGACACCAACCACTTCCTTGATCGCCTGAAATCCTTACCCAGCCTGTTACCTCCTGAAACCATCCTTGTAACCATTGATGCCACCTCCTTATACACAAATATCCCACATGCCCAGGGCCTTGCTGCGATGGAGTATTTCCTTACACGTCGACCACCCACTTCCCTACCTAAAACTTCTTTCCTTAATACCCTAGCCAGCTTCATCCTAACCCACAACTTCTTCACCTTTGAGGGCCGGACATACCAACAACTAAAGGGAACAGCCATGGGAACCAGGATGGCCCCCTCGTATGCAAACTTATTTATGGGACGTTTAGAGGAAGCCTTCCTGGACACCCAAGCCTGTCAACCCAAAGTTTGGTACAGATTCATTGACGACATCTTCATGATCTGGACCAACAGTGAAGAAGAACTCCAGAATTTCCTCTCCAACCTCAACTCCTTTGGTCCCATCAAATTTACCTGGTCCTACTCCAAATCCCATGCCACTTTCCTTGATGTCGACCTCCATCTGTCCAACGGCCAACTTCACACATCCGTCCACATCAAACCTACCAACAAACAACAGTACCTCCATTATGACAGCTGCCATCCATTCCATATCAAACGTTCCCTTCCCTACAGCTTAGGTCTTCGTGGCAAAGGGGTCTGCTCCAGTCCCGAATCCCTGAACCAGTACACCAATAACCTAATAACAGCTTTCACATGCGGCAGCTATCCTCCTGATCTGGTTCAGAAGCAAATTACCAGAGCCACCTCCTCATTCCTCCAAATCCAGAACCTTCCACCGAAGAATCCCAGAAGTGCCCCTTTCGTCACCGGATACTTTCCGGGACTGGAGCGGACTCTGAATGTGGCTCTCCAGCAGGGATACGACTTCCTTAAATCCTGCCCCGAAAAGAGATCCATCCTTAATGACATCCTCCCCACTCCTCCGAGAGTGTCTTTCCGCCGCCCACCTAACCTTCGTAACCTCCTAGTCCATCCCTATGAAACCCCCAAACCACCTTCCCTACCCTCTGGCTCCTATCCATGCAACCGCCCCCGTTGTAAAACCTGCCCTATGCACCCTTCCACCACCACTTACTCCAGTCCAGTAACCCGGAAGGTGTACACGATCAAGGGCAGAGCCACTTGCGATAGCACCCACGTGATTTACCAACTAACATGCCTGCACTGTGAAGCGTTCTATGTGGGAATGACCAGCAACAAACTGTCCATTCGCATGAACGGTGACGGGCAGACAGTGTTTGTTGGTAATGAGGATCACCCTGTGGCTAAACATGCCTTGGTGCACGGCCAGCACATCTTGGCGCAGTGTTACACCGTCCGGGTTATCTGGATACTTCCCAACGACACCAACCTTTCAGAACTCCGGAGATGGGAACTTGCCCTTCAGCTTATTCTTTCCTCCCGTTGCCCACCTGGTCTCAATCTCCGCTAACTCAAATTCCCGCCCACTATCTTTAGCATCTTTGCCTGGGTTCTGTGGACAGAGCCTCTGCCTCAATTGGTATCTCTGTCCAACTTCTTTGCTTTTCACAAATGTCTGTCTAGGTGTGTTTGCATTTCGATATGTCTGAGTGTGTGTGTATTTGTTTACCTTCCTTTTTTTCCCCTAAGGTAAGTCCTTCCACTCCTGGGATTGGAATGACTCCTTTTCCACTTCCTTAAAACCCATATCCTTCCCTTTTCCTCCCCTTTTTTCCTCTTTTTCCTGAAGAAGCTGCCAGTGGTGGCGAAAGCTTGCATGTGTGTTTGTGTGTGATTTTATTTGTTTCTCTCGACGAGCCGGTCCTTTTGGTAAGTCCTCTTTTTTCTATTTTTATTTTTATTTATCCTACCGGGAAAGTTTCCCTCTATTGATTAAATGTCTTCAAGTACCATCTACACAGTTTGTATGTATATGAAGTAAGTGATATTCATACCATCATTGACTCCTTCCAACACATTTTGTAGCAGACAGTTGTCTAATTAGCTTGTGCCCACTTATTGATGATAATGGGAAAAGTTCTGTGTGTGTGTGACACATTAGTTTGTTTCACACATGTTTTGTCTATAAGGGAGATGTCTCTAAACTGAATATTCTTTTTTAAAACACCCACAAATATTTTCCACTTCCACTCTAAAATCTAGCTTTTGTTATTTACATGCTTTCCCACATCTGTCCCTCAATTGTCTCTTCCTTACATTGTCTCTAATGATCATGCTGTCAATGGAACATTAAACCCCAATCTTCCTTCCTTCTCTCCTTTACAGTCCTTGGCATCTAAGGCAAACTTTCATATTTCTATACAAATCTCTTTAGCAGTATATTAATAATATAAAAATTTCATTAGATCATTAGTTCAGAAAGTAATTATTTATAATGTCCCTACACTATGTATTTTTTAGTTCTTAAATAAATATTAGAAAATTATTTTTTTGCAAATACTACAGTCCAGCCTTCCATTTACAACTAGATACTGCATCAATACTGGCAGTTTATTTGTCTGTACCTGGGGCCACTAATAATATCTACCCTATTGTAGCTGAAGTATGACTAATTTGAATGGAAAAAGTACTCAAACTCCAGTAGTGTAATGCTTCCATCAGAATGCGTACCTTGTGTGATCTTGGACAGTGACAAAAGAATTGCACTGCTTGCTCCAGTGCCTTGGCCACATGCTTTAATAAGATTTGGATTTCCTCCAAAGAATTTTATGTAATCACGAACCCAATCAAGAGCCAAAGACATATCAAACAGTCCAACATTTCCAGGAAGTTCTTTAGAAGCACCACTCAGAAAACCTGTGAAATAAGTATGAATTAATTGTAATGTGATGTGACAAGGTGTAATATAACATATTTAAAACTATTAATAACGTAGTAGTAATTCTGCTTGCGAGCAAAGAGACTACTCACCAAAAATGAAAAGTGTTGAGTTATTGCTAGGTGCACACCAAAAAGAGGAGACTTGCTTGCTAGCTTTCATATAAACCTTCAAGTAGGAGTATGAAGACACACACACACAGACACACATACACACTCACACACACACACACACACACACACACACACACACAGGTGCCTGCTAGACACCCAAGGTGAAAGTGCATTAAGTATGTGGACTTCATCAGGGAGAGAATTTTGTGTGGCAGGCTGGAGTGCATAACAGAGCATGTTGGGCTTTATTCCCGTCTGCTTGTGTTGTGGCGTAAAGGCAGCGCCACATGCCAGACGCTTGAGAATGACAGTGCAGAAGGCAGTGGACAATCGGCAGCCAATCACACGCTGGCACCATGCATCCTGAAGGGAGTAACCTAGAACCGCACCCTCTACAAGCGGCTATATCTAGGCCAACATGCATCTGGAAGAGCCCGTCTGAACTCGGCTCTGAACTAGGCAGTCACTAGGATTCAGCGCAACTAGCATCATGCAAGATGCCACTGTGAGAAGAGAAACAAAGAGAGAGACAGACAATTGTATAAAAATTGAATATTGGTTATTTCTGTGTATAGAACTTGTATTACTAAATCTGTATAGCTGTTATAGATGTCCACGATATCTTGAACAGAACCTTTCCTGAAAGACAGGCTGGATAGAACTAAACATAGGCTGACCAGAATGACAATACAGCTTGCATTACTGAAGCTCCCAATATCAGTGTTGCATAATAATAAGTAAGATATTTAATTAGTCTATTATTTTCTTTTCCATAACTTTTGTTATTCTCTTTTCTAATGTGACTAGCCAAAATTATTTTCTATTATTTGATGTCTCCAAATGTGTATTTAATTATCAAATATTAATTAGTTCATGCAAGAGGTGTATTGTTGTAGGTTATATATTAGGCTAATTGGGTAATACCTCTGATAAACTAATTAAATTCTTTTCTCATAATATTAAAGAAAGTATTATTAAGTTTCACAAGTAATGTTAGGAAAGTTGTGCCCTCATTATTTTTTGTATAATTATCATTTATTACAAAAGTATTGTTGACAAACCTATTAAATTATGTTAGGATATGAAGCACTAGTAACAGAGACTTGTATATCAATTTACTCAGTATTATTAAAGCTAGCTTTTACTGTAGCTATTTGCATGTAATTGTTAGCTTTTAAGTTAATAGATTCAACTAACAATACGTAATTTTCAGTGTCGTTGTTTGAATGATATAAATAAGATGCTTTTGTGCCATGTACATGAGTCTTGTTTTGTCTTGGATATGACGCACAGTTCACATCACTTTGAATTCCAATTATGAACAATTTTGTAAAAGTTCTTCTTCAGTGTTAGTCATGTAGAAAGTGTATCTACATTTAGTAATCCTTCTTATTCATGCCACACTAACAGCACACCTCGGACTTTTGTATTCTACCCACGAACTGTGTTAATTTGTATTATTGTTGTGTGGAATGTATGTACTGGGTTGTAGTAACTGTTATTAATGAGACTTCTATGCTGGCCATTAAAAGGCCATAAATGGGGACAACTGAGCACTAATAATTCATTAAAGTGTCAATGAACTGCAATTCTATGTGTTGCCTACATTATTTGTAGTAGATTAGTTTTGCCCCATGGAATTTCAGCCAGTCATTACCGAGAGTGCCGATCAACGAGAACTTCAGGGAGTCAGGACTGGTGGTTGTGTGCTGGTGTAATGCCTTAGAGAAAAAGAGTGAGGTGGGCAGGTGGCTGAAAAGGAATGCAGAAGGGAAGGGTGGCAGGTGGTACAGGCTAAGCATATAATGCACAAGTGTCTCAGCTGTCACAGAACAGCATACAAAGATAGTTGCCTAAGGAAGGGTGGTATGACATTAGATGGGGAACTGTTGAGGGGAGTTTGAGGACAGAAGGTTACCAGATGTTGATTCTAGAGCAGTCTTTGGAGCAAATGTTGAGCTGTAAGGCTAGTTTGGTTCCCATCTGCATAATTAAAAAATTCTGTTGAAAGAGGAGAAGATCTAGATCACCCAGATACCAAATTAGTCACTGAAATTCTGCATGCTGTGCTCAACTCTTGGCTACAGTTTGACTCTGGGTATTCATTCTGGTGGACTGCCAGTTGGAGCTCATAGTGACATAAAAAGACAGGCAATAATTACAACAGAGGTGGTATAGGACTTGCCTTCTTTTACAAGTGTCCTGGCCTCTTATGGGCTAAGATAATCCTATGACAGGAGCAGTAACTATAGGGTGGCTGGACTGGGTAGGTCTTGCACCTGATGAATGAATACATAAATTGGACAGAACAGAAGTAAGAATTAACAGCTCGCTAACAGTCTGTGGGTACCATATGAAAAAAAAAAATAAAAATAAATAAATAAATAAATAAATAAATAATAATAAAAAATAAAATAAATAAAATAAAAAGTAATACAAAAAATATATCAGAATATCTTAATGTCAGTTACAAATATTAATATAAAGTATTTGTAAAATTTTACAATTGAGATGGAACAGATTAGCCAAAAAAATCTCTGGTAGTTGAAGTGATATGCATGATGCACCTGAAACCTGTGATACAGTTTCTACACTAGTTTCAATTGTCGTGTAGTAAAGCTTTATAAATATTATATTTATTCAATTAATTATTTATGCAATTCTCAATTTTGAAAGCAGTCATTACTATTGCATTATATCTTATGGGTTATAGAACTATTTTGTTTATTAACTTAAACTTGTCTTAAAGAGAAAATAGGTACAGTAATGCCAAGCAAAACTTCAATTAAAGCTATAACTCACCTAATGATCCAAGGCGATACTGTATAGTAACAACCACCAAATTTTTATTCAACAGTGGTGTAACTCCATACTGTGAAGCTGAGCCACGGCGATAACCGCCACCATGAATCCAAAATAACACTGGTAAACCACTACTACCATCTGGAAGCTGAACAGACAATATTAATAGTTCACATACATGACCTGATTAATATCATTTACAATTCATTTTAACAAAGTTACCAATGTGTTAAGTTTGCAATTGAATGATAGGGATATGCAAATCACCGAAGTGGTGTCTAACTGACATGCACCAGTACACTGAGCCATACTAAATTATTATTATTAATTGAATAACTAACTGTGTCCTGGAAAAGATAGTCACAGAATGGAAAACTGCCAAGTTATGGGATTCAAACTGGACACAAGAGAAATGACATAAATGTAAACTGCTTGGCTTTTGCTGATGATCTGGCATTATTATCAATGATATTGATGAAGCTAAGGTTGAAGTTTCCATCTTATTATCAATTGCCACTAAAACTGGTCTAAAATAGCATTTAACAAAACTGAATTCAACACAAACATGTACCTTCCCACAATGAAATACAACAAGAAAACATCAAGCAGTCAAAAAAAAAAAAAAAAAAAAAAAAAAAAAAAAAAAAAAAAAAAAAAAAAAAAAAAACCCCTTGGAGAAATAATTACACCTGATGATTCAGGAAATGCAGTGGTGGAAAGTAGGTGTTCTAAACTAGAAGGTGCTTTGTGTCTATGCAAAGACTTATACAAAAGCAAAAGCTTGTCATTAAACCTAAAATTATGACATTATAACACCATAATTAGACCATCAGTTTTGTATGGATCAGAATGTTTAAACTTGACGAAGAAAGCTCCACTGAGAAAATTCGAAATAAAAGAGCAGAACATTTTGAGGAAAATCCTTGGCCCAATCAGAGAAAATGGAGAATTCTGCAAAGATACAAATATGAATTATATGAACAAACAGAAGACATTGTTACCAGCATGAGGAAGTGGAGGATGTTTTTCGGTCATATGGAAACAATGTACACCCAAAGACTTACTCATTGCAAACACACATCAATTTCAAAAACAGAATTATATTCCAAATGGGCAAGCAAAGTTAAAAAGGATTTGCAGGAAGCTGCAATGTCATTCGAGGAGATTCATTATCGACACATTTTCAGAGATAATGTCAAAATTTCAAAAATACTAATAACCTTCCTCCACTTGCTGCACCATCTCCACAACCTTCCTGCAAATGGTCAGAAGAGAGAATGCATACTGTTCTCTCTTAACAAAATAGAATAGTGTCTTACATCTGCACTTACATTCAAATTCCAGTGTACAACCTCTGCAAAGAATGATAAGCAGCAGACAGTAAATACTTTTCATATACCTTGCAAGTTACTTTGGTTGTGAGATGTGTAAAAATTACCCTGTTATGCTGTTATTGTTAGTCTAATTCTATCTTCATTGTTTGTACAAGAATAACTTGTAAAGGACAGAGAAATATTCATAGATTTCACAATTAAAAGTTATTTACCTACTTGGATCACTTGATACTTTCTCTATGCCAAGGCAGAAAGAAAAGTGATGATAAGAATTTACAATAACTAAAGTGACATTTCATAAATTTAAATTACCATCAAAATACATTTATTACTACATCCAATATAGTTACCAACTTACATGCAATATGCTTCATTGCTTTACACAAATTAAAATCAGTGTCTAATCTATTTGTGTAAGTGGCAGTTGACCATGAATATTATGATTACAGGTAGATATTTGATGGGAAATAAACAGACTATCTGTGAATGAGAAACTGATAACATTTGAAGAATTAAAGAATTCTTAGCTGAGACTGCTTGTGGCACTGACTAAGATCCTTCTTTCAAAACTTGTGTAGAAAATTTTTACTAACATATTTTATGAATAATGCTACACAAATGTATTCATAAAGGAAAATCAGTTACTTATCTACAGTTGCTTGAAGTGTAACACAGAAATACACAACAGCAAACAGTATTAACAATAGCTTTCAAGCCCCTGCTCTTTCTTTCAAACAAAGTAGACATTCCAACACACACACACTGTAACACCCATATCAACACACCAACAGCCAACTGGCCAGGGCCGGATCTAGGACATTTGCTTGAAGTGTAATACAGAAATACACAACAGCAAACAGTATTAACAATAGCTTTCAAGCCCCTGCTCTTTCTCTCAAACAAAGTAGACATTCCAACACACACCCACTGTAACACCCATATCAACACACCAACAGCCAACTGGCCAGGGCCAGATCTAGGACATTTTCCCAGGGGGCAAGCTTAAATTTGCCGCTCCTTCTTTCACCCCCCCCCCCTCGTAAAAATCGACTTTTTTATGCTAATTGGGTTACATATTTCTAAATAAATGTCACAATCTCACAACATGAACTTATTTTATTGACTGAATTAAGATCAAAGGAAAACAGAACAATTTTAATACATACAAAAATATCACAAGATTACTCATCGTACAAAAATCAATTCAAAATTTTGCTTTTCGAGCTTTTTTTGCTGCAAAACTGTTTTTGATATCATCATAGTTTAGAGAAGTAGCTCGTTTGTGCTCTATGGATATTATACTCAGATTTGTTAAGCAGTCGTGCTCCTCAAGTGTATTTAATTAGTTTCAGCTTGCTGAAACTTCTTTCTCCAGACAAAACGAGAAACTAGAATGGTAAGATATATTTTAACACAGTAGTAAGGTTGGGATACCCCTCTACCAATTTATTTTTATAAATTAAACTTAATGTTGATGATGCAGTGGAATCTTGCAAGGCTCTGTCTACTGCCAGTGCATATTGTCTGAAACTTTCAACTTCAAGTTCTTCCTTGCTAAGATCTTCTGCTTTGGCCTTCAAGTCCTCCACTTCCATTTCTCCAATTTGAACACCACACAGAAAACTAATTTTTGCACCAATTTTCTCAAGTGCGGTAAACCTTACTAAGCTCTAGTAATTGTTCCTTATTTTTTCTGTGAATGTTGGATACTTTATCCTCACAAAGCTCATCGGCCATTTTCTTCTTTCTTCAAACCCTTTTTTAGGAGAATACCGTTGATACCTCATTATTCTCTGCTAGCACTTTGGCCTCAGAAATAGCTTCAGAGGTACAAGAAGTGAGGGAAGTTTTGAGAAAGCCCAAAAGTCCTTTAATGTTTCGAACAGCTTTATCAATTGTAAAGTATTAACTTCGCAGAAACTGATTAACATGAGCAATTTATTTTAATATTGCATACCAGAAACAAGGTAAAGTAATTAATTTGAGTTTTCTCATATTTTTTAAAATAGATCTTGTCTCTGATTTTGTTTCTGGTGTCAACAATCTATAAGTTTCAGTTTCTTCCACGGCCTTCAAAACTTTATGAAAATGCTTGTAAACAGCATCAACCGCATCTACTCTTGCAGATCACCTAGTCTTGCTGAATGTGTGCTGAATTTGCTCCCACTGAATTTAAAGAATGAGCAGCACATGGTACGAAATAGGCCAGTTCATTCTTCTGAAGTATTCCTGACTGGACCCCTTTGTACTTTCCAGCCCTGTCATGAGACTGCCCCCTGCAGTACTTAATGTTCAACCCATCTTGTTCCAATTTTTGCAGTATCTCTTGATTAAGGCCTTCTCCTGTTTTGTCTGTAACTGTAAAAAAGTCAGTAAAACTTTCCACAACCTCTGAGTCATTCAACTTGACATATCGAATTACTTGTGTCATCTGCGCAATGTGCCTGATATCTGGAGTACAATCAAACATCAATGAAAAGTATTTAGCAGCTAAAAATCTTTAATTATATCTTGTTTTATTTTGTCAGCAATCAAGTCATGGAACTCATCTTGTATACTTTTGTAAAAATAGCTAATCTGGCCTTTCTTGTGACGTTCAATACGTAGACGAAGAGGGACACTATAGTATGATATGAGATCAATTGTATTTAGAAATTTGCCGCTATGGAGATCACCAAAATCACCATCTTCTTTTGTTCCTCTAAAAGGACTTCCTTGCTTAGCTAGAAAAAAAGACAGCATCAATAATACATTGAGATTCCTCCTGTTTTATCCGGTCTTGCTGCCCAGTGTGCGATAGGTATCATGTGGGTTTGTCAGAGGATATCGAAAGAGTCGAAAGAAGGGCAGTTTGTTTTGTATTGTTGTGATACAGGGGAGACAGTGTCACGGAAATGATACAGGATCTGGAATGGGAATCATTAGAACAAAGGCGTTTATCGCTGCGACGTGGGCTACTTACGAAACCACAATCGTCAACATTCTTCTCTGAATGCGAAAATATATTGTTGCCTCCCACTTACGTAAGTAGAAAAGATCATCTGAATAATACGTGAAATCAGAGCTCGAACAGAGAGATTCAGATGTTCTTTCTTCCTGCGCGCTATTCAAGAATGGAATGGGAGATAAATAGTATAAAAGTGGTCCGATGAACCCTCTGTCAGGCAGTTAAATGTGATTTACAGAGAATCCTGAATAGATGTCTATCAATTCCACCACTACTGAGAGAGAACTCTAGATCCTTATTGCTTTTGACTTTCAATAAGAAGTGTGCGCACCTGAAATACTTTTTTTTTTATAAGGACTGGAACGTTATTCAAATTCACCTGTTCTACAAATATTACCTTGATATGAAATATGAATATTCATTTATCTGAAAAATTAAATCTATGTGAATTAATAAACATTGTGCATTTACTTATGCAATAACGCAAACATTTCCCTCATTCTGGCTAATATCTAGTAAATTTTTAAAGTTTGATTAGCTGAAGTACCTGTGACAGGGCAACACTGAAGTCAGCAACCAGGAATTTTAGTTTTATTAAATGATTTCGGTATTTCTTGCAGTCACTTTACTTTTAATAATTATACCAGAAAGATACATTCTGTAAAAGAAGGAAAAAAAAAGAGTCGGTAAAAATTGGCCGCCCTCTAAATTCTGCCACCCGGGGCAACTGCCCCCTTTGCCCCCCTCTAGATCCGGCCCTGCAACTGGCTATTGTTGATCAGTTACTGAGAGCATCTCCAAACTTATGTTCAAAGATACTGGCTTTACTGGACCTTATTTCCTTCTTTATCATTCTGTACACTGGTATCATTTATTTGCCACACACTCCAATGACAAAAGCCAACAAAATCCCATTTGGAATGTAATTTAAAAATAGTTCCAATCTCCTTTCAACCAAGATCCTCCTCCCATTTTATATTTTCATCCTTTGATATCCTTTCAGGAATTCCTCACTTCTCATCTTTCCCTCAAAAAAATTTCCATAAGGAAGAAAAAAACTTTCACAAAAAAAAAAAAAAAAAAAAAAAAAAAAAAAAAATCCACCTTTTTTTTTTTTTTTTTTTATCTATACAAACAAATAGAATTGTCATTTAGGAATACTGAAGATGTTTTGCATTCAATAAAATGAAACGGGTCTGGTGAAAAAGATTGCATCTGATTGTAGCCTACTTGCACAGACTGACAAATAATACCCTTCATAAACTCCAAACATGATACACAGTTGACAA
Source organism: Locusta migratoria (assembly GCA_026315105.1). Classification (NCBI taxonomy): domain Eukaryota; kingdom Metazoa; phylum Arthropoda; class Insecta; order Orthoptera; family Acrididae; genus Locusta; species Locusta migratoria. The sequence goes on along the minus strand of CM048745.1, from coordinate 581,106,258 downwards.
ACATGCTGCACACATCCTTCCAACACTAGTTTCTTTGAAGTATGTGTATGGATATCCTCTCTTCAACATCTCCAGTACAGTGCTTCTTGTTGTTCCTATGTTATAGATAACATCATAATTGGCAATGAAGGAAAAGTGACTGTATCATGAAGGTTAAAATTTTGCAACTTGTAGATCTGCAGCAGAAGCAACTTCACTTTCTACAGCAAGTTCATCAACAGCTTCAGTTACAGCAACTGGAAGTTAAAAAGCAACTGGAAATATTATTGTCTGCCCTGTTGCCATACACATCTACTGCATATACATTCCACTCCCAGCATATAATAAAACGATAAAGGAACAGAAACAGAAACACATTGATGAAATACTGAAAGATTTGAATTAAGCTACTTATGCTATTAGGGGTATTGCAAATTTTGGTGATAGACTTCTCAGTAAATTAGCATACTATGCCTCTTTTCATTCAGTTGTCTCATATGGCACCATATTTTAGGGTAATTCAACAATGAATAAAAAAGTATTCGTCGCATAAAAGCATAATCAGAATAATTGCTGATGCACATCCAATATCATCCTGTGGATTTATTTAAGGAACTAGGGATCTTCACGGTGGCCTTACAAAATATATATATATGAGGGTGGGCAGGTGCGCGCATGCCCGCACATTCACACAGACACAAGTGCACCTGGGCAGACATGCTGTAGAAAGCAAAGCAGCTTTGCTTTCTACAGTGTGTCTGCCTGGGTGTGCTTGTGTCTGTGTGAATGTGTGGGCATGTGTGCATTTGTTTGCCCTCCATTTTTTCCCCCAAGGTAAGTCTTTCCTCTCCCGGGATTGGAATGGCTCCTTACCCCCTTCCTTAAAACCCTCATCATTTCCTTTTCCCTCTCCTTCCCTACTGCCTGAAGACGCAACTGGGTTGCGAAAGCTTGCGATTGTGTGTGTGTGTGTATTCATTTATTTACTTGTGATGCTGTCACACCTGTGCTCCTTCGCCTGGTGAGTAATCTTCGTCTATTTTTATATATATATATATATATATATATATATATATATATATATATATATATATATATATATATATATATATATTATAGAGGGAAACTTTCCCGGTGGGATAAACAAAAATAAAAATAGAAAAGAGATGACTTACCAAAAGGACCGGCTCGTCGAGAGAAACAAATAAAAAACAAATAAAATCACACACAAACACACATACAAGCTTTCGCCACCACTGGCAGCTTCTTCAGGAAAAAGAGGGAAAAAGGGGAGGAAAAGGGAAGGATATGGGTTTTAAGGAAGTGGAAAAGGAGTCATTCCAATCCCAGGAGTGGAAGGACTTACCTTAGGGGACAAAGAGGAAGGTAAACAAATACACACACACTCAGACATATCGAAACGCAAACACACCTAGACAGACATTTGTGAAAAGCAAAGAAGTTGGACAGAGATACCAATTGAGGCACAGGCTCTGTCCACAGAACCAAGGCAAAGATGCTAAAGATAGTGGGCGGGAATTTGAGTTAGCGGAGATTGAGACCAGGTGGGCAACGGGAGGAGAGAATAAGCTGAAGGGCAAGTTCCCATCTCCAGAGTTCTGAAAGGTTGGTGTCGGTGGGAAGTATCCAGATAACCCGGACGGTGTAACACTGCGCCAAGATGTGCTGGCCGTGCACCAAGGCATGTTTAGCCACAGGGTGATCCTCATTACCAACAAACACTGTCTGCCTGTGACCGTTCATGCGAATGGACAGTTTGTTGCTGGTCATTCCCACATAGAACGCTTCACAGTGCAGGCATGTTAGTTGGTAAATCACGTGGGTGCTATCGCAAGGCACAGGCAGTAATAGCAACAAAAAAACACACAGACACACACACACACACACACACACACACACACACACACACAAATGCTAGCTTTCGCAGCCTAGCTGCTTCATCAGGCAGAAGGGAAAGAGAGGGAAAAGGAAATGATGAGGGTCTTAAGGAAGGGGGTAAGGAGCCATTCCAATCCTGGGACAGGAAAGACTTACCTTGGGGGAAAAAATCGAGGGTAAATAAATGCACATACACCCACACATTTACACAGACACAAGTACACTTAGGCAGACATACTGTAGAACTGTAGAAAGCAAAGAAGTTAGAAGTTAGACAGAGATGCCACTTGAGGCAGAGTCCAGAGAACCAAGGCAAAGATGTTAAGATGGTGGGTGGGAATTCGAATTTAGTGGAGGTTGAGACCAGGTGGGCAACGGGAAGAGAGAATATGCTGAAGGGCTAGTTCCCATCTCCGGAGTTCTGAAGGATTGGTGTCAGTGGGAAGTATCCAGATAACCCGGACGGTGTAGCACTGTGCCAAGATGTGCTGGCCATGCACCAAGGCATGTTTAGCCACAGGGTGATCCTCGTTACCAACAAACACTGTCTGCCTGTGTCCATTCATGCGAATGGACAGTATGTTGCTGGTCATTCCCACATAGAATGCTTCACAGTGCAGGCATGTCAGTTGGTAGATCACGTGGGTACTATCGCAAGTGGCTCTGCCTTTGATCGTGTACACCTTCCGGGTTACGGGACTGGAGTAAGTGGTGGTGAAAGGGTGCATAGGGCAGGTTTTACAACGGGGGCGGTTACAAGGGTAGGAGCCAGAAGGTAGGGAAGGTAGTTTGGGGATTTCATAGGGGTGGACTAGGAGGTTACGGAGGTTAGGTGGGCGGCGGAAAGACACTCTTGGTGGAGTAGGAAGGATGTCATGAAGGATGGATCTCATTTCGGGGCAGGATTTTAGGAAGTCGTATCCTTGCTGGAGAGCCACATTCAGAGTCCGCTCCAGTCCCGGAAAGTATCCGGTGACAAGAGGGGCACTTCTGGGGTTTTGTTGAAGGTTCTTAAATTGGGGGGATGAGGAAGTGGCTCTGGCAATTTGCTTCTGTACCAGACCAGGAGGATAGCTGCGGGATGTGAAGGCTGTTATCAGGTTATTGGTGTATTGGTTCAGGGATTCAGGACTGGAGCAGACTCGTTTGCCACGAAGACCTAAGCTGTAGGGAAGGGAACGTTTGATGTGGAAAGGATGGCAGCTGTCATAATGCAGGTACTGTTGTTTATTGGTAGGTGTGATGTGGACGGATGTGTGTAGTTGGCCGTTGGATAGATGGAGGTCGACATCGAGGAAAGTGGCATGGGATTTGGAATAGGACCAGGTGAATTTGATGGGACCAAAGGAGTTGAGGTTGGAGAGGAAATTCTGGAGTTCTTCTTCACTGTGAGTCCAGATCATGAAGATGTCGTCAATGAATCTATACCAAACTTTGGGTTGACAGGCTTGGGTGTCCAGGAAGGCTTCCTCTAAGCGTCCCATAAATAAGTTCGCGTACGAGGGGGCCATCCTGGTCCCCATGGCTGTTCCCTTTAGTTGTTGGTATGTCCGGCCCACAAAAGTGAAGAAGTTGTGGGTTAGGATGAAGCTGGCTAGGGTATTAAGGAAAGAGGTTTTAGGTAAGGAAGTGGGTGGTCGGCGTGAAAGGAAATATTCCATCGCAGCGAGGCCCTGGGCATGTGGGATATTACTGTATAAGGAAGTGGCATCGATGGTTACAAGGATGGTTTCAGGAGGTAACAGGCTGGGTAAGGATGTCAGGCGATCAAGGAAGTGGTTGGTGTCTTTGATGAAGGATGGGAGACTGCACATGATGGTTTGAAGGTGTTGGTCTATGTAGGCAGAGATTCATTCTGTTGGGGCTTGGTAACCGGCCACAATGGGGCGGCCGGGATGATTGGGTTTGTGAATCTTGGCAAGTACGTAGAAGGTGGGGGTGCGGGAAGTCGGTGGAGTCATGAGGTTAATGGAGTCAAGTGAAAAGTTTTGTAGGGGGCCTAAGGTTTTGAGGATTCCTTGAAGCTCTGCCTGGATATCAGGAATGGGATCGCCTTGAAAAACTTTATATGTGGTATTATCTGAAAGCTGACCCACTCCCTCTGTCACATACTCCCGCCGATCAAGTACCACTGTCGTGGAGCCCTTGTCGGCAGGGAGAATGACGACAGTGGTACTTGATCGGCGGGAGTATGTGGCAGAGGGAGTGCATCAGCTTTCAGATAATACCACATATAAAGTTTTTCAAGGCGATCCCATTCCTGATGTCCAGGCAGAGCTTCAAGGAATCCTCAAAACCTTAGGCCCCCTACAAAACCTTTCACCTGACTCCATTAACATCATGACTCCACCGACACCCCGCACCCCCACCTTCTACCTACTTCCCAAGATTCACAAACCCAATCATCCCGGCCACCCCATTGTGGCCGGTTACCAAGCCCCCACAGAACGAATCTCTGCCTACATAGACCAACACCTTCAAACCATCATGTGCAGTCTCCCATCCTTCATCAAAGACACCAACCACTTCCTTGATCACCTGAAATCCTTACCCAGCCTGTTACCTCCTGAAACCATCCTTGTAACCATCGATGCCACTTCCTTATACAGTAATATCCCACATGCCCAGGGCCTCGCTGCGATGGAATATTTCCTTTCACGCCGACCACCCACTTCCTTACCTAAAACCTCTTTCCTTAATACCCTAGCCAGCTTCATCCTAACCCACAACTTCTTCACCTTTGAGGGCCGGACATACCAACAACTAAAGGGAACAGCCATGGGGACCAGGATGGCCCCCTCGTACGCGAACTTATTTATGGGACGCTTAGAGGAAGCCTTCCTGGACACCCAAGCCTGTCAACCCAAAGTTTGGTATAGATTCATTGACGACATCTTCATGATCTGGACTCACTGTGAAGAAGAACTCCAGAATTTCCTCTCCAACCTCAACTCCTTTGGTCCCATCAAATTCACCTGGTCCTATTCCAAATCCCATGCCACTTTCCTCGATGTCGACCTCCATCTATCCAACGGCCAACTACACACATCCGTCCACATCACACCTACCAATAAACAACAGTACCTGCATTATGACAGCTGCCATCCTTTCCACATCAAACGTTCCCTTCCCTACAGCTTAGGTCTTCGTGGCAAACGAGTCTGCTCCAGTCCTGAATCCCTGAACCAATACACCAATAACCTGATAACAGCCTTCACACCCTGCAGCTATCCTCCTGGTCTGGTACAGAAGCAAATTGCCAGAGCCACTTCCTCATCCCCCCAATTTAAGAACCTTCAACAAAATCCCAGAAGTGCCCCTCTTGTCACCGGATACTTTCCGGGACTGGAGCGGACTCTGAATGTGGCTCTCCAGCAAGGATACGACTTCCTAAAATCCTGCCCCGAAATGAGATCCATCCTTCATGACATCCTTCCTACTCCACCAAGAGTGTCTTTCCGCCACCCACCTAACCTCCGTAACCTCGTAGTCCAACCCTATGAAATCCCCAAACCACCTTCCCTACCTTCTGGCTCCTACCCTTGTAACCGCCCCCGTTGTAAAACCTGCCCTATGCACCCTTTCACCACCACTTACTACAGTCCCGTAACCCGGAAGGTGTACACGATCAAAGGCAGAGCCACTTGCGATAGTACCCACGTGATCTACCAACTGACATGCCTGCACTGTGAAGCATTCTATGTGGGAATGACCAGCAACAAACTGTCCATTCGCATGAATGGACACAGGCAGACAGTGTTTGTTGGTAACGAGGATCACCCTGTGGCTAAACATGCCTTGGTGCATGGCCAGCACATCTTGGCACAGTGCTACACCGTCCGGGTTATCTGGATACTTCCCACTGACACCAATCCTTCAGAACTCCGGAGATGGGAACTAGCCCTTCAGCATATTCTCTCTTCCCGTTGCCCACCTGGTCTCAACCTCCGCTAAATTCGAATTCCCACCCACCATCTTAACATCTTTGCCTTGGTTCTCTGGACTCTGCCTCAAGTGGCATCTCTGTCTAACTTCTAACTTCTTTGCTTTCTACAGTTCTACAGTATGTCTGCCTAAGTGTACTTGTGTCTGTGTAAATGTGTGGGTGTATGTGCATTTATTTACCCTCGATTTTTTCCCCCAAGGTAAGTCTTTCCTGTCCCGGGATTGGAATGGCTTCTTACCCCCTTCCTTAAAACCCTCATCATTTCCTTTTCCCTCTCTTTCCCTTCTGCCTGATGAAGCAGCTAGGCTGCGAAAGCTAGCATTTGTGTGTGTGTGTGTGTCTGTGTGTTTATTTGTTGCTATTACTGCCTGTGCCCCTTGCCTGGTAAGTCTATATATATATATATATATATATATATATATATATATATATACGTAAAAAGTAGATGAAGTAGTACAGTATGTCTGCCTAAGTGTAGTTGTGTCTGTGTAAATGTGTGGGTGTGTGTGCATTTATTTACCCTCCATTTTTTCCCCCAAGGTAAGCCTTTCCTGTCCCGGGATTGGAATGGCCCCTTACCCCCTTCCTTAAAACCCTCATCATTTCCTTTTCCCTCTCCTCCCTTCTGCCTGATGAAGCAGCTAGGCTGTGAAAGCTAGCATTTTTGTGTGTGTGTCTGTGTGTTTATTTGTTGCTATTACTGCCTGTGCCCCTTCGCCTGGTAAGTGTACTTCATCTACTTTTTACGTATATTTTTTCTGTTAGGAATTTTTCCTCTATTATATATATATATATATATATATATATATATATATATATATATATATATATATATTTTTTTTTTTTTTTTTTTTTTTTCACAAATGTCTGTCTAGGTGTGCTTGCGTTTCGATATGTCTGAGTGTGTGTGTATTTGTTTACCTTCCTTTTTTTCCCCTAAGGTAAGTCCTTCCACTCCTGGGATTGGAATGACTCCTTTTCCACTTCCTTAAAACCCATATCCTTCCCTTTTCCTCCCCTTTTTTCCTCTTTTTCCTGAAGAAGCTGCCAGTGGTGGCGAAAGCTTGTATGTGTGTTTGTGTGTTATTTTATTTGTTTCTCTCGACGAGCCGGTCCTTTTGGTAAGTCATCTCTTTTCAATTTTTATTTATATATATATATATATATATATATATATATATATATATATATATATATATATATTACTTACCAGGCGAAGGAGCACAGGTAGTGATCGTAACACAAACAAATAAAACACACACAGACACACACACACACACACACACACATACACAAAACGCTAGCTTTCGCAGCCTAGCTGCTTCTTCAAGCAGAAGGGAAGGAGAGGGAAAAGGAAATGATGAGGGTTTCTCCTTCCCTTCTGCCGGAAGAAGCAGCTAGGCTGTGAAAGCTAGTGTTTTGTTTGTGTGTGTGTTTTATTTATTTGTGTTATTATCACTAACTGTGCTCCTTCGCCTGGTAAGTAATTTTCATCTACTTTTTATATATATTTTTCCTGCTAGGAATTTTTCCTCTATAATATATATCTTAATTTTAACTCAGGCTTTTGAAGTATCTCAGGTGGCAGTTCATCATCTCAAATTTTGGGAGAGGTAGTGTGTGGAGCTCCAGATTCGAAGGAAAAGGCTAGTCCAGGTGATACTGAATATGCAGTAAAAATAAGGAACGGACAATACTATATTCCACTCCCTGACTGTATACAAGAGTCCATCAATATGAAACAGGCATCCATTTCAATCATGTGCTGAGTGTTTTCATATGTACACTCTATAAGATTGCCTCAGCACATCAACCTATTGTAGTGTTTATGGAAAAGATGACCACATGGTTCTTGTCTGTCACTCTTATCATAAGAAAAGCACTTCTTACATGTACTCAGCAGATATCAATGAGGACCCCCCCCCCCCCCCCAACATGCACCACTTCCCAGACTTTTTTGTGCCACATGAATTATTCGTAGCCTTGCAGTTGTTTGATAAGACCATGTGTATGCTGAAAGCTGAATGAATTTTCATTTCTATTTCTTCTTGTCTGTGTCTATATGATGTTTGTTGTGCCATCATTGCTGTGTTTATTCATCCCAATCTAAAGCAGAAAATAATTGCTGTATCAGTTAAAGGTGCGAGGCCATAAGTTCCAATCTGTTTGTGTGTAAATGTTTTCTAGTGAAATGTATCATCCCCCAAAGCAATGTGAAGCTGGTTGTGCCAAAAGTATATGCACTGAAGTATACAGTCTTCTATTTTTTTATTACACTTTTTTGTAATATTATTCTTACCAAGCCTCGAAGCAATAACTTAATATTTTAAATTTTTAAAGAAACAATACAATACTGATTCTGTTTAAACACAAATACTTTTTTTATATTTAAAAGGTCTATATGGTACGTACTTTTGGTGTGAAGACATTCAGAAACAGGCAATCTTCACTTCCAACAATGCCACCTGTTCCTCTAGGGTCTGGTTGAGGACATGGAGGAGGTGGTTTTGTGGCGTTGTATGTACCAGAAAGAAAAGCTCTTCGAGGTCTCTGCAAAAAGAACATACGTCAAAAAATTATGATCCAGAGAAAATAATGACAATTTTTAATTAAAGGCAGTATAGCTTGTTTTGTTACATCTACATTTCACACTTTCTGGATACTCATAAAAAAAAAAAAAAAAAAAAAAAAAATAAAATAAAATAAAAACCCTCCCAATCACAATCTTCAGGACTCCGCCAATATTGTCATTTAGTGAAGCACTTAATTGGTTTGTAATTAATGGGCTATCACTAAATGCTAACAAGACTCTGTTTGTTCATTTTCAAGCAGGTAAAAAAAGCAGAGAATCCAATTACTATCATAAGTAATGGTACTGATTTACTACAAGTTCCTGGGTATACACATTGACAGAAATCTAAAATGGTCTGAACACATCCTACAACTTTACGAAAAGCTCAGCTCAGCAACATTTCCTGTTGGTATAATTTCCACTGTCTGTAATTAAGACACCACAAAAACTACCTATTACAGTTACTTTCATGCAATAGTTGTATGGCATAGTTTTCTGGGGTAATCATTTACTTTCTAATATATATATATATTCAGTGGACAAAAGAGTGATTAGAATAATATGTGGAGTCAATTTCCTGATGCAGGAGCAGTCAAGCATCCTGAATAACCTTTTTCTGAGGAATATTAAAATGCCTGTAGCCATTATGGAATTAAATATCTTTTTTGTAGCAAATAAAATTTTATTTTATGCGCATTAAAAACTCCAATGGCATTTTCCCACACATCAGATACAAAGCTTTTTCATGATGGCAGAAATTTTTTTGAAAAGACATAATTTGTTGATTGGATAACTTTTCTTGAAAACAAATCGGATTTTGTGTAGAAAGTTCATGAAGCATACAGAAGGAAGTAATTAAGTACATTGTAACACACTAAAAACTTTTAAGCTATGAGGTAATTTGAAACTTATAGTGCTATGAGTGATATATTACTGGTTGTTTGATTATGAACAATAATTGTATGGTATTGTGTTCAGATTTTTGTATAATGACAAAGCTCTGGCAGGTATATCACTCTGTTAATTTGATTTGTTGGTAAAACAACACTGTGCTACAGTTTTTGTTGAAAATTCAATGAGTACTACAAGTAACTGTAATGTAGTGACTTTCGTGAAGGGCTATTACCTATAATGAGTGACAGAGAGAAAGAGACAGCTCAGAATAAAGAACATTTTCTTTACAAAAAACAGGAAAGTGGTGGCAGTGAAGAAGAAGCCCTTTTCCCTACACAACTATAAAAGCCATCTTGTGTTCGTTAAGCACCTTCATGTTCGCTCTCAGTGACAACTGCAGTTGTATCACCAGTTATGTGTTTCATAAATGTGATATATATGAGTCATAACAGGCATGAAGGTTGGGCTCAATGCCACAAAACTGTATACCTACTTATTCTGATCCATTAATTATTTTTGTAGCATCTTCATAGAAGTCATACTTCAACAATTAAATATGTGATTAATTTTTTGTTGAATAAGCCAATGTATATAATTGCTTTATTATATAGAAAATAGATGAAGATTACTTACCAGGCGAAGGAGCACAGGTAGTGATAGTAGCACAAATAAATAAAACACACACACACACACACACACACATACACACACACACACACACACACACAAACGCTAGCTTTCGCAGCCTAGCTGCTTCTTCAGGCAGAGTAGGGAATTCCTTTTCCCTCTCCTTCCCTACACTGTCTGAAGAAGCAGCTAGGCTGCGAAAGCTAGCGTTTTTGTGTGTGTGTGTTTTATTTATTTGTGCTACTATCACTACCTGTGCTCCTTCGCCTGGTAAGTAATCTTCATCTATTTTTTATGTAATATTTTTCCTGCTAGGAATTTTTCCTCTGTAATATTTGTATAATTTCTTTCCTTTTCTTATTAAAATTGCAGGTAAACTACCCACCCATGACCAAACACTTGCTCTTGTAGATGAAGAAATGTACCAGCGTTTGAAAAGTTTTGGCAACCAACAATCAACTTTCAATTTCCATTGGTTGTTGAAAGCATATAAATCATTCTTCCCAAATTGTCTATATTCACATACTGGGAAAATCACATTTAAGTCCATGGTAAAGGGTTCATCAAACAGCTTTTATAGTATTTCTCTACCATTTCATTCTCAAATAGTGAATGGAATAAAGGAACACCCAAATCTTTCTGTTTTTGTTCTGATTTCTCTTATTTTATTATTATGATCATGTCTCCCTATGTAGGTGGGTGCTAATAAAATATGACTGCATTCGGAGGAGAAAGTTGGCAAAAGAAATATCACAATAGATCTCGCCAAAATAAATAATGCCTTTCTTTAAACGATTTCTATTGTATACTCAAACACATACGATAATAACACCAACTCAAAAAGCCTTCATCAGTTGTCAACAAATCAGAACTGACTGCATCTCTGCCCTGTCCTGATGTTAGTATGTGGCGCATTCGTCCTGCTCCCACCTCCGGTGGCAGGAGTAAGTATATGTGCCACACTCACCACATCATAGCACATCTCCCTTCCTTACTGAGATAAGGAAGACCACAAACCCACAAGGCCCTCACCATCAAAGTGTCGAGCTGGCACTGGTGAGTACGGTCGTATGGACTGGAAGCGCTGCGCAGCTTGGGGAGTTCTCCCAGACAGTGGCCATTGCGATATGACCAGTGATGGTGGTTTGTAGTCCATGGTGCTGTCCTCTCACAGGGTCGGTACCATTGGGAGTGTAGACTCAAGCAGAGGTGGAGGAGGTGGAGGTGGTGGTGGCAAAGTGGGTGCAGCTGTTGTAGCCATGTTGTTGGTATCGCAAGCCACAGTTCTCTACTTGTCATGGGATGTTTGACCTGGATGAAGCTGAGCCCAGTGGCCATTCTCTGATGTTGATAGGTGCACCGAGGGGGGCTGCAGTGTGCCCTCCCACTCTCCACCTGCCACTCGAGGTCACAGTTGATCCACATGCTGAGATGTGAAACCATTTTCCATAAAGACCTTGCAGATGTGGTGGCCAGAAGGGTGCGTGATGACTGCTTCAGCTCCATTTAGAGTGACAGCTGCAACCACATGCCCATACAGCTGCTCCTGGCTGGAAAGGAGTTGATGGCGACCTGCAGACGTGGCCCAACAGGGGCTGCAGAAGGTGGAGCAGTGTCCACGGCTGGCGGCCATGTGGAAGCTGTAAGATGTCAGGAATTTTTCTAAGGCATTGTCAGGGGACAATTGAAATACATATTTCTTCATTTGGGTCTTGAACATTCAGACCAGCCATTCCACATCCCTGTTGGATTGAGGGTGGAATAGAGGAGCCAAAACATGCCAGATAACCTGGCAGTCACAAAAGTTAGAAATATCTTGAGAAGAGAACTGCAGGCCATTATCTGTAAGCCTTCCAAATAAAAGTCTTTCAAAAGTACTGTGACTGCAACCACCATTGATTTAGAACTACAATGAACCACATACGGAAACTTTGAGACTGCATCAACCAACAGCAGTCAAATAGAATGCAAAAAGGGGCCTGCAAAGTCCACATGAACTCATTCTTGTTCCAGTCCTGGCCACAGAGAAAAGGATGCACAGGGAGCCTCCTCGTAGGTAGTACTCTTCGAACAGGCAGAAACAAGTCAAACAGTATCTCCATCTAGCCCCAGCCTGAACACGTAACGGCAGGCCAATGCTTTTGTACAGGACACCCTCCAGTGGTCCGGATGAAGAAGACGGAGAACCTCTCAAAGGAGAGAGGTCATGTTGACAACCCTCGGTGCAGTGTCAGATGTAGATAACAAGAGGACACCATCCTGGACTGAAAACTGATACCAAAAGCAGAAGTAATTGCAAAATGAGTCTGCAACACAGACCAGGAGCCTCTCTGGCCAGCCATTTAGTACAAAGGAGAGCACCTGTTTTAGCATGGTATCAACAGAGATGGCCGTTACTATCCATGAGGCGATAACGGGAAAACCATACACTGCCCGTTGAGCCTCTACATCCAGGTGAAAACAAAGAAATTCTTTACTGTCAAAAACTGTGTCAGGATCCGCTGCTTAATAGGAGAGTGTATCCGCATTCATATGTTTGGCAGAAATGAATTTCATAATGGAACCTTGACAAAAAGTGAGACCACGGTTATCTGGAAGCTATACTGAAGGGCTAAACAAAGAGATCAGGAATTTGCTGTCAGTGACCAAATGGAATTTTGTGCAATACAAGAAGATGTAGAAGTTGAGTAATGCATAGACAATGGCGAGTGCCTCTTCTTCGATATTCGAGTACTTGAGTTGTGCCGAGTTCAATGTTTTTGACAAATAAGCAATGAGCTGTTCCATACAAAAATGAAAATGCTTCTTCACATACCAGGGAATAACTGAAAATGCACACCTTTGTGCAAAAGGGCATGCAATGTTTGAGCAACGGATGCTGCGTTGGGAAGGAATTTATGATAATATAAGCAATCTTGACTAGTAAAACCTCCTTCACTGATGTAGGGCAAGGCAGAGCTGAAATGGATGTAATATGATAGCATCCTTGGTTGCACAGTGGTAGAGTGCCAGACTACAAATCCAAAGGTCACGGGTTCGATCCCCGCCAGGTTCCACTTCTTTCACCTCTGGCAGTACTGCTCATGTGAAAAATATCGAGTAGCACCATGGTTCGGAACCCATGTTAAACTGTAGGTCCTCCTATAACTGGCTGGGTAAGTCAGTTCGAAGGTCGGAGGAAGGCAACGGCATACCACCTCCAAACAGGACCATGCCTAGTAAAGCATCGTGGTGTTCAAACCAATCTTCGGATTGTTGACTGCTTTACTTTTACTTTAAAGAGAAGTACACTAATGGGAGATGTGAAAATCTAAGACAAGCAGACTGTAGGGCCAAAAAGAGAGACTGTAGATTACATAAGTGGTAGTCTGCAGTTATGCCAGAAACCACCATATCATCCAGGTAATTTATACAGCCCAGGATCAGAGCCATGAGCTGTTCTAGGAAATGCTGACAAATAGCAGGGGATCTGTTATTTATTACAGCTCAGCAGCTTGGAAGTGACTAGCAGGAGGTGCGGGGAGCCCAATCTGACGTAAGTTTGTGGATTTAACAAGGTGACTGCTGCTCCCATATCAACCTACATATGGGGGATTTTGTGAAATACTGTAATGTCAAGGAAGAGTTTAGAAACGGGTGCTGCGAACATTGCAACACAATTGACGTCTATGTCCATATCCTAATCATGTATGGGGGATTTGATTTACAGAAAGGCACAATGTGACCCTTCTTTCTGCACTGATGATATTTGGCCCAGTGTCAAGGACAAACAGCACAACTGCGACAAACAAAACTAGAATGGCAGGAAGGCAAAGAAGATCAAGAGTGAGTTGTGTCAGTTGTTGTTACGAGCCGTGTGCATTCTCTACATCACATTAGTACAAAACGAGCTCCCTTTCTCTGATCTTTCTCTACATCCTCCATCAGTCCTACTTGCTGTGGATCTCCCACAAAAATGCACAACAATACTGCAAAATAGGACACACAAGTGTAGTGTGCAAATTTTTTTTTTAAATTATTTTGGTTAGAGAGATATGGTCAGCTTCTATCTAGTACAATCATCAGTGGCAGATTATGTAAGATGTGCATTATTTGTTAATGGCTTGAGGTGGGTATAAATGATGTGAAACTACAAAGTTAGTGTTGGAATGACTGAAATAACACAGTTGGCCATCCAAACTGCACACCAAGAAGAACCAGAGATATTATAGATAAATTTATTGGGGAAGTAACATGCTGTACAGATAATCAGTAGTATTTCATTCAGGCTGAATAGGTCAAAAAGTACAAAGTAAAATATCAGGTCATAATTATTTTATTGACCATGTGACAGATTTTATTCATAATTAAACAGGTCTCTATACATGAGCGATTACTGCATGCAGGTGTTACAGACATTCACTGACAAGGCCTACCTGCCTCCATCAGTGGTACTATTTCTCAATGGATATTATAATGTTACAGTGATGACTGTGATTTACAGTATTTTAAAATACAGTATCTATGAATTTATATCTCATAATTTATTCAAAGGCCTATACCTGGTTAACTGCACTAAGCATATCAGTCAAAATAGTAATCACCCTCACACTCAACTAATACTAAGTCTACTGCCTCTGGCCTCAGTAACAGCCTCATTACAGTATGAAAGAGAATCTGGAAGCTTTTTCCAGTGTACTCCACCGCTATCCATTTGAAGGTATTCATTAGTGATCAGAAGACTGTGTAATTTACCCCATGAAATTTAGTACAATGAAGTGTACCCTGTGGAACACTACTTATTAGTGATGGTGTATTCTTCAACCATTACCTATGCAGAAGTAATGCTCTTCCTAAATGCTCCTTTTCAAGATGACCTGCTCTGAACTTTGTGCACATTGAGGGACTTTTTCATATGTAAACGCTTACATTGCCCAAGTTGTAAAATAACAATGAAATTGCTGCTAAGAAACATAAAAGTATACTTCCCCTGAAGACCCTAACAGCCCCTGTTTGTTAAAGCCATGATATTTCCCCTTGCATGCTAATATGTGGTTGAGTACCAGTCATTTCTGGAAATATGTCATAATACCAAACTAAATAAAAGTCATACTACATTTTTCCTTCCTTCTTGCTCCTCATTGTGGACACCTATGTTCCTAGCATTGATAATCTCAGAGTAGTACAGATAAATTAAGGAATATATATTAATATTTTTGAGAAGGGTAAGTTGCTTATTCACTATAGAGATGTCCAGTGACCCACAGAAAGGCACAAATAACAGAATAAAACATTAGAGCTTTCAGCCATTAAGACCTTCATCGGTTAGAGAGACACAAACATACACACACTCTCACACAAACACAACTACTGTGGCCAGTCTGTGGTACCCATCATCAGGTCTAGGTACAAGAGCTGGCTCACGCCTTTGTTGTAGCGCGCGCCACTGTGGCCCCACTCCCGTGACATCACCAGGTTACAGAAGCAAGTGGACCGTGGCTGCCGAGTGGCTGAGCTGAGCGGTGTTTGGCACCCATTTTTGTACAAGTGTTTCGTAAGTGTTCCTTGTAGTGTGGTGTCATTGAGTTACAGTATTTACAATGGTTAACTGTTGTATTGCGACGTGTTGAGCCTGCAAAAGCAATTTTTTCTAGCACAGTTTCAAAAGCAATATCAGTTTTATCTGGAAATAATGAAGCAGCACATTTTTTGAACTTATGAACAAGTTTTTCGATGTAATGAATTACGTATATAACATGTAAAGGTTTTGTACAAGTTTGTTGAAATATGACGATAATTGTTACTTTCACAGGCCCCATCTACGCACGGGTAATCTTTAAACTTCTTTAACTCGAGAACTAATGAACGTATCGTGATGCGGTTCTTTTAAATTGTAGAGTTCTGTTCTTATAGATCTACATGAAAGTCCGTGAGAGGATATGTAAAACTTTTATAGATCTCCCACAATCACTATTTCTGTAGTCTGAAGCCATCCGGCGACAGCGCCTTTAGAGAGAAAAATTGTAAATGTGCTCCAGTCGTAAAAGTTAGACACATGCTCTCGTGGACTTTTGTTTAGATCTTTCTGAGTTCTGCAATTTAAAACAAACCGCATCACAATGCGTTCAGTAGTTCTCGAGTAAAATAAGTTTAAAGTAATAAAAAAAAATGAGCAAATGGTTGAAGTCACGGAATAAGTAATCTTATGCAATATATGTGCCGCATATTTAATACTATATTCATTTCACCTTTACTGTTGAGATTTCAATCACTTGCCTTCAGGTAAAAATCACATGTAAGACGTACCGAAAACAATCACCGTTAAAACAGTAGCTGTAGCTTAGCGCTGCATGTATCCGCGTGACGGCATAGCGGCAGCGGGCTGGGGCCACTTCCAGCGGCTAAGTGAGCCAGCCCTTGTACATAGCCCTGACCCATCATGGCTGAGGTGAGAGCAACCAGTGGTGGGAGTGAGGAAGCGGTAGGGAGGGGGAAGCAGTAGGGAAGGGAGATGAGCGGCATGGGTGGTGGAATATACCAGTTCTGTGTGACAGACAGTGTGGAAGGAAAGGAAGGGACTGAAATGTGTGACAGAATGGGATATGAATGTGGGGATATGGTGTGGACAGGGAAGGGGAGGAAGCGGTGGTGGAGGCAGGAATTAGTGATGGTTTAGACCCAGGTGATTGTGGGAGTGTAGGATACATAGGATACATTGTAGATGTAATCCCCACAAGCACAATTCAGAAAAACTGGTGTTTGTGGGGAGGATCCAAACAGCATAGACTGTGGAGCAGTCATTGAAGTGAGCCACATTATGGAGTGCTGCATTTTCTGCAACAGGATGGCTACCTGTCTCCTGGCCACAGTTTGACGATGGCCATTCAACTGAACAGACAGCTGGGTGCTGGTCATGCCTACATAGAAAGCTGCACAATGGTTGCAGCTCAGTTTGAAGATAACATGACTGCTTTTACAGGTTGCCCTGCCTTTTATGGGGCAGGAAATGCCCGTGACAGGACTGGATTAGGTGATGGTGGAATGGTGGGAAGGACAGGATTTGCAGGGTTATGAGCCGTGGGGAAAGTGGGTGGGAGGAAGGATGGAACAGGGATGGACAAGGATATTACATAGGTTTGGCAGGCAGCGGAATACCACTGTAGGGTGGGTGGGGAGGATATTGGGTAGGGTATTTCTCATTTCAAGGCAGGATGTCGAAACTCTGGTGGAGAATGTGGTTTAACAGCTCCAGTCCTTGGTGATACTGGGTCACAAGAAGAGTGCTCCTTTGTGGTCGGACGGTGGGTGAGAGGGAGCTGGTGAGTGACCTATGCTCCCACAATCCCCTGGGCCTAAACATATGCTACACCACCCTTCCCTCCCCTGCCCACACTCAAGCCTTTCCATCATCTCTCATCCCGCCACACATTTCAGTCCCTTACCTTCCTTCCACACTGTCCGTCAGACAGCACTGGTGTATTACCCCATCATGCCATGCATCTCCCCTCCCCTCCTGTGTTCCTCTCCCTGCCACTTTCCCTCCTTGGCTGTGCTGGGTACTGCAAACTGGCCACAGTGACCGGAGATGGCAGTCGTGTCTGTGCGAGTGTGTGGATGTTTGTGTCTCTCTAACCGAAGCTCTAATGTTGTATTCTGTTATTTGTGCCTTTATATGGCTCATTGGATGTTTTTTGTGGTGAGTAAGCAACCTACCCTTCTCAACAACATTGTTGAATCCCTCATGGAATTTCCATTGTTTGAATATATATTAAATGATATATTCCTAGACTATTGTGTCATGTTGAGTGGTTGTGCTGCTTAAACCTGGTAAGAATCCAAATGATCCAAAAGCTTTCATCCAGTATCAGTGTTATGTCATTGTATCAATATCTAAATATGTTTTTTCATAAATGAAATAAAAGCATATTCAAGGGGAAGTTTATGCTATAACAAGCTGGTTTCCAGTATGGTGTAGTCCAACCAAAAAGGCATTAAGGCTTCTGCAAATCCCTACTTAACATCAATTAAGGATCAATCTATTATGTAGAAAATGTAAATTGGAAGTTTAATCTCTTTTTGGATGAATTTATGTGATTGTTTCAGTCAGCTGTTCATAGAAATGATGATGACCATAATAAAAATGGTAGGTAACTCAGACGATTAAAACTTCATGCAAAAAGAAAAGGAAGTTGTTTGCATTACTAAGAGTGTGGAATACACATGAAAGAAAAAGTCACTACTAACTGAATTGTAGGCCTATCATGAAAAGCTATTAAGACAGGCACAGAGTACGTCTGTTAGGTCTGTGATTGATTTCTATAACATAAAACAAAAACCTTGTGTGATATAATAAGGACTGGAAAACTTCAGGGGCACTAGTATGAATGAAATTAAATATAATGATGTAATTCATAAAAAAAACTGATGAAATAGAGAAAATTTTCAACAATCATCTGAATTGGATGTAAGGGTACTGTTGATGAGCAAATGGCTATATTACGAAATACATGTGTTTCAACTATTAATAAGATTAAAATATCTTCTATCACTGTAAAAGAAATTCAAAGGGTAATAAATGGAATGAAAAATAAAACCTCCACTGGTATTGATGAAATTCTTACCTCCTGTTTTGATCCTATGAAAGTTACAGTGTACCACATTTTTAATGAATTATTATAAGGAATTTTTCCAGGTAGTACTTACAGATCTAGAACAGCTCTACAAAGGAAATGAAGTTAGAGATGATGTTGTAGGCAGGGAAGAGGAAGTAGATCAAGATGAAATAGGAGATGCTATACTGAGAGATGAATTTGACAGAGCCTTGAAAGACCTAGGTCGGAATAAGGCCCCAGGAGTAGATGACTTACCCTCAGAGCTACTAAAGTCTCTGGGAGAGCCAACCATGACAAGACTATTTGAACTGGTGTGTAGGATTTATGAAACAGGCGAAATACCCTCAGACTTTAAGAAAAATGTAATAATCCCCATTCCAAAGAAATCAGGCGCAGACAGGTGTGAAAATTACAGAACCATCAGTTTGATAAGTCATGGCTGCAAAATTTTAACACGAATTATCTACAGGAGAATGGAAAAGCTGGTAGAAGCTGACCTCGGGGAAGATCAGTTTGGATTCAGGAGGAACATAGGAACCCGGGAGGCAATACTCACTTTACGTCTTATCCTAGAAGATAGATTAAGGAAAGGCAAACCTACATTTTTAGCTTTTGTAGATTTGGAGAAAGCATTTGACAATGTTGACTGGAATACACTGTTTCAAATTCTGAAGTCAGCAGGGGTAAAATATAGGGAAAGGAGAGTTATAAATAACTTGTACAAAAGCCAGACCGCAGTTATTAGACTCGAAGGGCATGAAAGGGAAGCATCAGTTGGGAAGGGAGTAAGACAGGGTTGTAGCCTTTCTCCGATGTTATTCAATTTGTACATCGAGCAGGCGGTGAAGGAAAGCAAGGAAAAATTTGGAATAGGGATTAAAGTTCAGGGGGAAGAAATAAAAACATTGCGTTTTGCTGATGACATTGTAATTCTGTCAGAGACAGCAAAGGACCTGGCAGAGCAGTTGAATGGAATGGACAGTGTGTTGAAAAAAGCGTATAAAATGAACATTAACAAGAGCAAAACAAAAATAATGGAATGCAGTCTTAGAAAATCAGGCGACGCTGAAGGAATTAGATTAGATAACGAAACAATGAAGGTGGTAGATGAGTTTTGTTACTTGGGTAGTAAAATAACATGTGATGGGCGCAGTACAGAGGATATAAAATGCAGAATCGCAATAGGTAGAAAAGCATTTTTGAAAAAGAGAAATTTGCTAACATCGAATATTAATTTAAGGGTAAGGAAGTCTTTTCTGAAGGCATTTGTGTGGAGTGTTGCCTTGTACGGGAGTGAAACATGGACGATAAGCAGTGCGGACAGGAAGAGGATAGAGGCTTTTGAAATGTGGTGTTACAGAAGAATGCTGAAGATTAGGTGGGTAGATCGCATAACCAATGAAGAAGTACTGAACAGAATTGGTGAGAAAATGAATTTTTGGCATATCCTGGCTAAAAGAAGGGACCGCTTGGTAGGACACATTCTTAAGCATCGAGGAATCGTAAATTTAGCATTGGAAGGAAGTGTGTGGGGTAAAAATCGCAGAGGGAGACCAAGATACACGTATAGTAAGCAGATTCAAGTGGATGTGGGGTGCCGTTCTTATGAGGAGATGAAAAGGCTTGCTCAGGATAGAGTAGGGTGGAGAGCTGCATTGAACCAGTCTCCGGACTGAAGACCATAACAACAACTTACAGATCACGCACTTAAACGTGGCCCCTGAGCGGAGAATGTTGGGAGTTGTAGCTTGCATTCTGGTCGTAGCGCATCGGCTGTTAGGACAAGCCCCACCTCTTTCTCCCAGTGCCGCTAGCTTACGGCATATAACTTAGAGGTTTTAAAAAAGAAGAAGATGTAAGAGATTAAAGCGTCACAGGTGGAACAGGATGTTATGTATCACTTTAATGTTTGAGTAATAGAAAACTGCTACACATATCTACGAAATATTAATACTTTAAAGGGACTTATTTAGCGGATGTAAGAACGCTTTCTGCCTCTTTTTATTGTCATAACTGAATAACAATCGGAATTAACATTGTTCATACCACTTTCAAGGATTGCTGTACTTTTTCTGAAAGAAGTCGTCGGGGTATGTGGACTTATTTTAACAATTTACAAAGTGGAAGACAATAATCAATACCAAGCACAAATCAACAATACAGTGACAATGTCCAACTACAGTGTTGCCAGATCCTCCAAAAAATCGTTAGATCTGCCGATTTTTTTATTTATTATTCCAAAAAATATGAAATTTCGAATGAATCTTCCGAAATTTTCCGACTTCTCCTGAAATTTCAAGTGAATTTTCCGAATCTTCCTGAAATTTCGAGTGAATCTGAAGAAATTTTCAAATTTCCTTGTCAACATAAACTGAGGTCGTGCTAACAGATGGCGCTACATCACTACAACTATAGTCGAGCCGAAATACGATTATCCCTGGCGCTTGCGCCAATCGGCATTGAGCGCCGGGGCGGCAGCAGACTATTGGAGTAAGTCAAACGCGAACTTTGCTCTGCGCATGCGCGCGTTCGGCTGCGTTGTGCACTTTTGCCAATTTCTGTCGAACAATAGCAACCGTTAATTCAGGGTTGCCAACTTGGGGGTTTTCCCCCCAGATTTAGGGGGGAAATTTTTTTCAGGTGGGAATTTAGTGGTAAAGAATTTTTAGGGGGTAAAAGAAGTGTCAGGAGGATTTTTAGAGGGAAGAAGAGAATTTATTTATTTTTGCATCAAATGTGTATATAGCAATCGGAAGACGTGTTGCCGTTCTGATTACAGATGTTCATTGCCAACCGCGCAGCGTACTGTCAGCCTGTGTTGATTACATTAGGTTCGTTCCAGCAGCTGCCAGACTGCTTGACGCGCATGCGCAACGCTGAAATTGTGTTCCAGCAGCGCCTTCTCCCGTTTCTGGCTACTTGGAGTGTGGCTGTTTGGTGTTCCAGCAGTTGCCGCAAGCAGCCAGACGTTACCCGAAAAAATATTTCTGGCGCAGTCAAGCTGCCAATTTGCGCATGCGCAGAAAGGTCTGAGATAGAGTGGGGGTAGCCATCATGTGATACGTGTGTGTGTTTGTAGCGCGTTTTTCGATTATTTCGAAGTCACTGCAATCCCATTCTTCGTTATTAGGAAGGAAAGTGTTTTAATTATGCCTTTAAACTCACCTTCGCCTGCAGCCAGAAACAGTGCAAAAAGCGTTCCAGCAGTGCAAGTATCAAACAAGGGTTTTTACGTCATAGTAGCTGCGCATGCGCAGTAACACATGTTTCTTAGCACTTGAAAGTAGCCGTCTGGCAGCTGCTGGAACGAACCTATTGTCGCTCTTCTGTCACTACTGTGGAGCTGTTTTCATTGTTTCTTCAGTTCATGTTGCCTGCACTGTTTACTTACAGCGCACGGAGGCGGTGCATATTTTCCCTTTCCCCACTCCTATCCCGTCGCTCAACAATACAGTTTTTTTCCCACTAGTAAGTTAATGGGCTGGTATTTTTTGAGGACACTGCACTTAATTACCGCTAAGCCACGTGCTATGAGCGGCAATTAAGTACATTACCGATCATTGCGTTGTATTGGTGATCCACCATTACTTTTACTTTAATCGCCAGCTCAACTTGTGATGTAAATGCAAGTTTTATTGGTCAAAATAGTTACCAAAAATAAGAGAAAGTATGTGAAGATCTGGGCTATCTTTCGGTATTACACGCCCATGAGCATCGCTCTTAATTTTTAATATATGTGCAATAGATGGCGGAAAAAAGAGAGAGAGGCCTCTAAACAAAAAGTTTCGTTTTTTTTTTTTTTTTTTTTTTTTTTTTTTTTTTTTTTTTTTTTGTCGAAAAGTAGTTAGGCTGCAGCTACTAGCCGCCGCCCCCCCCCCCTCCGCGTTTGCTTTTTTAGGGGGATTTCTTCCGATTTAGGGAAATTTTTATAGTAAATTTAGAGAGAATTTTTGTGGCAGAGTTGGCAACTCTGCGTTAACTATGCTGTATGGCAGCGAACTATACCCGGGCCGCTGAAACATTGCACTTGACGTTTCGCATTACGGCGAGTTGAGTTGGCTACACTGCTTTAGCGACGTTGCAACACTAGGCTCAATACACACAGCAGACGAAACGGTTTTCAATTGAATCTCGTAAATGTAATCTATTGAGTAATAAAAGTGCGTATAATAATTTGTTCCTGAGCAGCAATTAATTAACGGCATATTAATGGAACCAGAGCACAACAATGCACACGCTTTCAATAACGGAGCAAAGCAATATAGAAAATAAGCATTGGATCACGACATAACAAAATAAACAATAATGAAGATAGTAACTTTTCTCTCTACGTTTTATAATCAATGATTTTCATTTCACTCACCAATTTACGGCGACAATGATACAATTACATCCAGCTCTCCATCTCGACTGTTGTCGCTGCCAAAATCGTCATCACCAAGACAAATCATTAACTGCTCATGATCCCTTCCATTGTTTGCGCTGCCACATTGGCAACAGCTTCATGCAACAGCTTTTCCACCACTGTTATTGTGAAGGACTTATTGTTACTTAAGTAATTCTTCACGTCACTCCACACCAATTTTATAGGGTTAAAACGGCAGTGAAATGGGGGCAGATTTATTTCATTCTGACGCTGTTCCTTTGCGATTTTGTCTACTGCATATGTGGGTGTAATAGGCTTATTTTGTTTCACGAGCGAATATAAAAGAAGTTTTGACTTTGACATATCTGCAGTAATATTTCTTTCTTGTAACCACTGCACCATAATTT
The DNA here is from genome assembly GCA_026315105.1 of Locusta migratoria. Classification (NCBI taxonomy): domain Eukaryota; kingdom Metazoa; phylum Arthropoda; class Insecta; order Orthoptera; family Acrididae; genus Locusta; species Locusta migratoria. Next base: position 581,082,977 of record CM048745.1, on the reverse strand, counting down.
CTTTTTGATCGTTTGAAGTGAGAATGAACTTCCTGCTCAGTGCATAAGCTTCGAAGTTTTTATTCAAACGATACTGAGAACTTACTCAGAAAACGTCAATAGACAAACGTCTTTTCGGTGACATTATTCAATCAGTTGAATTCGGAAAGTCAAGTTAAACCACTCACAGTAAAACCGCAGCGAAAAAAGCACACACAACATAAACACACGGTAGACACGGTACACAATGTTGTTTACGGTAGCACTCAACAAAGCTGGCAACGCGGGAACATTGACGTCATGGCATGTGATCACTGGAAGCGTTTAACGCGCTGTGATTGGATCGTTCTTGGCAACTAGCGCCTCGCGCTTCTTGCTCTTCACTTGTTATTTGTAAACGTCAAGTGCAAAGTTTCAGCGGCCCGGGTATAACTACTTGGCAACATAGTTGCATTCCGTTTCTGCGGCCAGGGCAGCCTTCCAGTCCAGAAGGCGGAGCCATGGATCATCATGTTTCGGTCCAACTTTAAGTTACTACAGTATTGTTCAGACGTTAAGCGTCGCCAGTGCCACGAAAAACGCAACATGCAGCGCCATATGTCAGACCCCCTGCAGATCATACCTCAAAACACAAAATTATGCGCTAATGGCTTTAAGTATATGGGCATCAAAATTTATAACCATACCCTAAAAACAATTAAAAAATCCAAAAATGATTAAATTTGAATTGAAGGAATTATTATTAAATGACTGCTTCTAGTCTATACAGGAATTGAATCTTGAAACGAAACAGCATTCTAAGTTCTGTCGATGAACTGTGTTAACATTTTATTGATTATGATAACTTGGTCTATGCAAATCTTGTAGATTAAAATGTACTAATGGAAATTTTAATGAATTTGTCATAATTTTTAATTAACTTCACTAATTTAAATCAGTGATACTTTCAACTTCTAGTTATTATTTTTGCATATATTTTTCTGCTGTGTGAAGTCTGTACCACCATGACCATTCTGTGCTGACTTTTCCTATATGACTATGTGCTTTACTGAACAAAGTACAGATGTGTTCAATTCGTATTGACTTGTACTATATTATTATGTGCTTTACTGCACAAATGTATGATCTAATAAAAAATTAATTGAAAAAATATATGGAACACAATCTTGTAGGATACGACACAACTACAGTATAGTCATTGTAATGTATCTAATTACATAAAAGAATTTTAATTTTTCAAAGAAAAAATAGTAAAGTTATTAATACACATATCAATGTGCTTTCTGTAATTTAAAAAGCTGAAGGAAATCTTGCTTTTGTTAAAATATATCCCACTGTCTTTCTGTGTATGTCTTGAGAGGAGACAGATGTTTACTGAATCCTTATGTAAAGAGGTTAGCTGTGAAGTACCAGCATAGTGTTCACATTACAACCAATAAATTGATAAATATCAACTGTGGAGAGTATTTTCGTTGTAGTTACTGGTAGACAGTGCTAAAATTACAACTTCTACCCTCATTTAAGAAGAATATTACCTTGTACAGTCACAATCATAACTTCATAACTATCATGTCATAGGGTTGAAATACAATACTGTACCAGTACAACATTATCAATGTTGGTACTGTACCTGCAGGTATTGTCACCAGATATCGTATGTTTGGCCGACATTTTATTAATATCAAATTATATTTTGCAGCCTTCAACACACACTACTGGCAAGTGATAAATCTGGCAACCTTATGGGCACAGTATTGGCAAGCGACAATCTTCAAATTATATGTTACATAGTATTATGATAATTTGTACAGTTCTATTGTTAACCCTTTCACAGCTATGGACAGCTGTGGCGGAGTGGCCAAGCGCATTGAGGCGCTATGGTCTGATGTGCGAGGCCGTTCCCCGTTAGGGGTTCGAATCCTTCTTCGGGCATGGATGTTTGCGCTGTCTTTAGTATAAGTTACTTCATAAGTAGTTTGTAGGGACTGATAACCCTGCAGTTAAGTCCCATAAGCTTAACAAACGCTTGAACTTTTTGGCACACTTTAGGTTACGGTAGTAACACTAAAAGTGTGCCTTTACGATAGTCTTTTGACAGCTCGAAATTTAAATGAAAATAACGGCTTAACCTTTCATCTGACACGAAAATAGAATAACCTAATTTGTAGAGGAGAAAATTCTCTACAATTTTACTCTCTTATGTTTTTTTCATATCTCATTTCATTTCAGAGATATTTGTAAAAATATCGGCGATTTTGGGATGTCTGTCTGTCTGTCCGTCACGTGTTCCCATTTTTTAAGTCGAACCATTCAACCGATCGGAACAAAATTTTACAGACATAATTGTAGGCCGACAGAGACCAGAACCTCCCTTTTTCAAATTTTTCGGGCAAAAAATACGTTAGTTACATCCAAAAAAGCCGTTTGTAATGTAATTGTAGTGGCAAAGGAACCGTTCATCTGACGCGAAAATTGAATAACCTAATTTCTAGAGGGGAAAATTCTGTACAACTTCGCTCTCATATGTTTTTTCACATCTTGCATCATTGCAGAGATATTTGCAAAAAATAACGGTGATTTGACGATGTCTGTCTGTCTGTAATGTGTTCCTAATTTTTAGGTCGAACCGTTCAACCGATCGGCACCAAATTTTGCAGACATAATTGTTGGTCACCAGAGACCAGAACCTCGCTTTTTCAAATATTTACATGGTCAACAGACATTTAAGTCAAATTATTAAATCTATCACTATTGTAAAATGACATGTGGTGAGATGCAAAAGACAGCAATTAGGAGTTTGGCAAGACAATGGTATACAACCTTACCAGGAAATCAACAGCAAGTAAGTGTCAAAATGAGAACTGTAATATGTAAAGAGAACTGTATGTGCTGTCATGGAAATAAGAAATGACATGTCCTAAACTGCTTTACTTCAAATGAAGGAATCTGTATATGATGTCAGTTGACCTACAGGAAGTCAATTAATTAATTACACATATTTACTTACAATGGTTATTTTTCAAAGTGAGCAAATATGTCCTACTTATAAAAGGGAAAGAATATTAATGTGGTGATGAGTATCGAAGAAAGGAAAAATGGGTAAAAAACACACACATATGTGTCTGAATGAGAAGATGAGTATATATAGAGTAATAGAGTACATATGAATTTACAGTATAGTGATGAAACAAGAAATTAACTCTGTAAGCTGAACCTTACATGCAAGGATGTATGCAGGCTCTCTCGTGCCTGGGGCAGCATTGTTATTCAATTAAATTATGTATAGTATATTAAAATCTGGAGTTCCATTTGTAATTCATCCCTATTCAGGTCATTATTATATACAGGGTGACCATTAACAGAGCCATTAAACATCAAGAGGATTTAAAGGGAACTTAATGATGTCCTTTAATTTAATTGTAAAAGTCAATTCTCCAACAAGACTAAACAGCTGTCTAAACCAGGTAGCAACTAACACTGACTGAAATGTAAGGACTATAGGGGTTGGTTTTTCAGATCACAGTGTACTTACAATTCATGTTAAATCCCCATCTAATGCACTCCCATCAGAAAAAATTACTATTAAGTCCAGAAGCTATAACGACAAAAATATAAATAACTTTCTATTGAGACTAAAAAAAGAAGAATGACAAAGTGTATTTACTTCATCAACTACTAATGAAAAGTTTGACAATTTCCTACTGAGATTTCAATATTATTTTAACTGCCATTTTCCAGAATAAAAAAAAAAAAAAAAAAAAAAAAAAACTATCACCAAAAATAAAAATAATGCTTGGATCTCTAGAGGTATTAAAACGTCTTCAGAACAGATGAAACTGCTACACAAAATAAGCAAATTATATAGTGGTAACTCTGAGGAGTTCAAGGCATACTACTGTTGCTACAAAACCATATATAGGAGAGTTATCAAATGTGCTAAAAAGTACCATAATGATAAAATAATTAAAAGTTCTTCTAATAAATGCAAGGCCGTTTGGGGCATAATAAATGAACAGTCTGGGAGAAAGATGAGGGTAGAGCCTAAGGTTATAATCAATATAGAAGGACATAAGACTGAAAACGTACAGAAAATTGTAAACAAATTTAACAGTTATTTTTCAGAAATATCCTCAAACCTCCTGACCACTTCTCCTAATACTGTATACTCCCCTCCAAATAACTTTACTCCTCTGAAGTCCTTCTTCCTAACTCCTACAACACAAAGTGAAGTTGAAGATACTATTAAGAAAAAAATTAAAAAGGCCCATTCTGCAGGACATGACTTGATACCTTGTTTTCTACTTCACAAGTGTGCAAACTACATCCGTAAGCCCCTATCAAACATTATAAATACCTCCTTTCTCGAGAGAACATTTCCGTGCCAGCTAAAACTTGCTAAAATTATACCTCTATATCAGAAAGGAGAAAAATCTGATGTATCAAATTATAGACCAATTGCTATACTATCTGCTTTTTCAAAAATCTTTGAATATTGTATCTCTACAAGATTAGAAGTATTTTTAAAGTCCAGCAATATAATCTCTTATTCCCAACATGGGTTTAGGAAAAATATGTTCACCACAAATGCTTTGTATGCATTTCTGGAAAAGTGTTCAGATCTTGTTGACCATAAACAACCTGCTATTGGTATATTCTTAGATCAATCCAAGGCTTTTGATATGGTTGACCACAAGCTGCTCCTTATGAAACTCCAAAAGTACGGGATCAGGGATGTAGCCCACAGTTGGTTCGGTAGCTAACTCAGCGAAAGGAAGCAGTATATCGAAATAAAAGAGCCAAAGACATCCAGAGCTTGCAGGTCAGATATACTACATACAAAGAATGGCGTGCCTCAGAGGTCTATTCTTGGCCCTATCCTCTTTCTTTTGTTCATCAATGACCTCCCAGGACACATACCTGATGCCAGCTCCTTTCTGTAAACTGATGATACAAATATCTTGATTACCGGTAATGTCAACATATTACAAGATGAAATCAATGAAACCACCGCACAATTACACTCTTGGTTTGAAGCAAATAGATTACTGATAAATACGCAGAAAACTGTAAGCATGAATTTTCACACAAGACAAAATCTTACCCCGTGTAATTCAGCAGTAGCCATTGGCAAAAAATCCATTGCTAACAGACAGGACACCAAATTTCTTGGGCTTACCATAAGTAATACTCTAAATTGGAAACGACACATTGAGGCCTTGTCACAGAAACTCAACAAAACATGCTACTTACTACGATCAATTAGAGATGCAGTCAGTATAGATACTTTGAAGCTGATATACCATGCCCTGTTCGAGTCCGTTTTGAGTTATGGCTTGATCTTCTGGGGAAGTAGTTCTGAATCCCTTGTAATTTTCAAAATTCAAAAACAAGTGGTTAGAATAATAGCTTTGAAAAAAAGATTTGAACACTGCAAACCACTGTTCAAAAAACTAAAAATACCCCCACTCCCATATCTCTATATACTGGAAGTGGCTTGTTGTACAGTCCAATACCTGGAATCCCTCAACAGAAATGCTGACCGCCACACACATGACACAAGATATAAAACCAACCTGCAGATTATACTCACAACACTAAACTATATGCTAATGGGGTTAAACACCTCCCTCCAGATTTAAAAACAACCAAAAATATAAAAGTATTGAGAATTAAATTAAAGGAACTATTACTAAATCACTGTTTCTATTCTATTCTATTCAAGAATTTCTGGAAACAAAATTCTAAGTTATATCTGTGAACCGATATGTTATAGCTATAAGATTTACACATAATGTCTTATTTGTATGTACTCTACTCTGCAACAAAATTTCCTGTGCTACGTTGAAACATTAATCTATTATGGTAACTTTGCAAATCCTGTTGTTACACTTCTAATGTAATATGTTTCAGCTATAAGAATTTGCATACTAAATTATCCATGATAATTTAAAGAACTGCTATTTTCTTCTTGTAAATATCTTGATGGATTTAAACAAGTACTGTACTTATTCTGCTTATAATTATTTTGCTTATATTTTTCTGTCATGTGAAGTCTGTAACTCCATGTCCTTATACTAATGTAATATGTTATAGCTAAAAAAATTTGCTTACTTGTCCTTGTACTAATGTAATATGTTATAGCTAAAAGAATTTGCTTATTAAATTATCCATGATATATTTTTCTGCCATGTAAGTCTGTAACTCCATGTTCTTGTATCTTATGCAATTATAGCTAAAAGAATTTGCATACTAAATTATCCATGATAATTTTAAGAACTAATATTTTCACCTTATAGATATTTGTATTAATTTAAACAAGAGCCATTATTTTTCTGGATGTAATTATTTTTGCATATATTTTTTTCTGCTTATAATTATTCTGCGTGTATTTTTCTGCCATGTGTAAGAAAGTCTGTAACTCCATTCCTTAGCCTAAATTTAATTTTTATAGCACTATTTGCCTTATTGTACAAAGTAGAAAAGTGTTATATTCCTATTGACTTGTCCTATATCATTGTGTGCTCTACTGTACAAATTTTTGATTTACAGGACAAATAAAACCAAACTTAATTACTTACTTATGAAGTGTTACAAATGAACTCATATTTGGAAATGCAATCTTATAACTCTCTGAGCACTAATTCAACACTGATACTGTGAAACAAATATCTACTACCGAAAACTTTGTTTTCCATCTTTTGGGAAAAAGTAATATGCACTAAATAAAAAAAAATAAAGAGAAAAAAAAGTGTTGGATCGAATATGCACACTCAAAGACTTCTGACCTGTAGAAGACGTGTTCCACAGTGTCAGAGAACTGTTCATAGTTCTTAGGGACTGCACTTCAGAGCCCATGTTTACTCAGGAATTTTTCTGATCTAAAGCCTCTATCCTCTTCCTGTCTGCACTTTTTATAGTCCATGTTTCACTCTCATAGAAGGCAACACTCTACACAAATGCTTTCAGAATGGACTTCCTTAGGTTTAAATCAATATTCGATGTTAACAAATTTCTCTTTTTCAAGAACGCTTTTCTACCCATTGCCATTCTGCATTTTATATCCTCTGTACTGTGACCATCATATGTTATTTTACTGCCCAAGCAACAAAACTTATTTCCCTCCTTTATTGTTTCATTACCTAATCTAATTCCTTCAGCATCACCTGATATTCTTAGACTACACTCCATTACCTTTGTTTTGCTCTTGTTAATGTTCATCTTATATGCACCTTACAGCACACTGTCCATTCTGTTCAACTGCTCTACCAGGTCCTTTGCTATCTCTGACAGAATTACTATTTCGTCGGCAAAATGCAATGTTTTTAATTCTTTACCCTAATTTCTCCTTATTTTCCTTTACTGCTTGCTTAGTGTATAAATTGAATAACATTGGAGAAAGGCTACAGCCCTGTCTTACTCCCTTCCCAACCACTGCATCCCTTTCATGACCTTCAATTACAACAACCGCTGTCTGTTTTTTTTTTTTTTTTTTTTTTTTTTTTTTTTTTTTTTTTTTTTTTTTTACGAATTGTTAATAGCCTCATTCTACCTATATGTTACTCCTGCTTGTGTCATAACTTGAATATGTTTATTCCAACATTGTGAAAAGCCTTCTCGAAATCTACAAAAGCTAGAAATGTAGGTTTGCAAACATGACTCATTAAACTGATAGTTCTGTAGTTTTCACACATGTCTGCGCCTACTTTCTTTGGAATGTGGATTATAACATTTTTCTGAAAGTCTGTGGGTACTTCGCCTGTCTCATACATCTTACACACCAGGTGAAACAATTTTGCCATGGCTGGGCTCCCAGAGACCTCAGTAGCTCTGAGGGAATGTCATCTACTCCAGGGGCCTTGTTTCGACTTAGGTCTTTCAGTGCTCTGTCAAATTCATCTCTCAGTATAGATTCTCCTATTTTATCCTCATCTACTTCTTCTCACATTCCTACAATATTGCCTCTAAGTTCATTTCCTTCAAGGAGCCTCTCTATATACTCTTTCCATCTTTCAGCTTTCCCTTCTTTGCTGAGAATTGGTTTTCCATCTGTGGTCTTGATATTCATAGAGCTGTTTTTCTTATCTCCAAATGTTTCTTTTATTTTCCTGTAGGCTGTATCTATTTTTCCCCTATTTATACATTCTTCTACATCCTTGCATTTGTCTTCTAGTCACTCTTGCTTAGCTATTTTACACTTCTTGTTAATCTCATTTCTTAGTCGTCTGTACTCCATTTTGCCTGTTTCATTTAGTGCATTTTTATATTTTCTCCTTTCATCGATTAAATTTAGTATGTCCTGTGATATCCAAGGATTTTAGTAGGTCTTGCTTTCCTGCCTATTTTGTCCTCTGCTGCCTTCACTATTTCATATCTCAATGCCACCCATTCCTCCTCTACTGTTTTAGTTCCCCCTGTTTCTGTCAATTGTTGCCTAAAGCTCCTTATGAAATTCTCAAGAACTTAAGGTTCTTTCAGTTTATCCAGGTCCCATCTCCTTAGTCTCCTACCTTTCTGCAGTTTTTTCAGTTTCAGCCTACAATTAATGACCAATAAGTTATGGTCAGAGTTTATATCTGCCCCTGGGTACATCTTATAGTTTTAAACCTGGTTCCAAAATCTATGTCTTAGCATTATAAAATCTATCCGGTATCTCCCAGTGTCTCCTGGTCTCTTCCACGTATACAACCTTCTCTCGTGAGTCTTAAACCAGGTTCATAATATCAACATTGAATATATGTTCATACCATTGAAGCGAGAGTGTTTAATTATCAGCTCTTCTATGTACAGCTCTTTGTAGGCAGTGGTGTAAAATAAGATTGTTTGTATTCAAGGATTTATTGAATTAAAAATACAGTGAATTAGCACCAATAGTTAGTTCTTTTCGCTGATCCTGGAGGGTGTACACTCACCCAGCGATCGAGTTCGTCGGCCGATTGTGTGAGCCCGGGCGTCGGACTCGTGTCAGCGGGCAACGCGCGTTTTGCATGCAGTGCGATAAATACTGCGTGTCGCGACGGTATTGCGGCGGTCGTGCGGCACAGCACTAACGCTCCATCTGGTCCGCAGTAAAACGTTGGTACTAAGGAGATGTAAGACGTCCGCTCCACTCATTCCTACAGCGCACACTGCCGGCCCTGCTTGTCCGTTGCGAGAGCGCGCGTTTTAGCGACGTTGCCAAATTCCCCCGTAACGGAAGTTTGCAGGAGGATACACTGGAGAATTCGTGTTAACGCTTCCTGGCGTCTGCGCCTCTGTCCGCCGCTTCTCATCTACATCTTCTTGAAGTGTGTAGATTTTTCATTGTTAAACCTCTGTATCAACTACATGCATACTCAGATTTTTTTTTTTTGTCATTGTCCTTTCACACTCTAGCAAAGCCCCATGTTTCCATTTGTTTATATGTATTTTATGATACACAAAACCCATTTCTAAGTTCATTAAGACCTGTCATTCTATAAAGCTGTCCAACATTTCAGCCATTGTTGCAATTGTCTGTCCTCAGGTTATTTGTCTGACTTCTGACATCAAAGTGTTGTAGGGATTGCCAATGCGCCCACACAACCTGAAGAATTACATTGGTAATGTCTACAGTCATGGAAACCTACTCTTTCATTAAGAATGACGCATTATTTCTACGATCCTGTTTATAGCTGTTGAATCCGTGATTTAGCCTTCACAATCTCTGTCAAACCTGCCATTCTTTTTCCATCAGCACATCTCTTGGAACTAAGAATCCAAACTAAATTTTAATGTTATGATTTCAGCTTCTGACATATGTATTATGGCTGTAATGTTCGAGATTTTTGAAATTCTCGAACATATTGGTCACTGACAATACTGACATTTTGTTCTCAGAATCAATTTCCATTAATTGCTGAACAAGAAACAGAGATCTTTATTACCGCTAGTCTATAAAGAGTAGTTGGTCTATAAAGAGTAGTTGGTCACTGAAAATACTGACGTTTTGTTCTCAGAATCAATTTCCATTAATTGCTTAACCAGAAACAGGGATCTTTATTACCACTAGTCTATAAAGAGTAGTTGTTTAATGTTGTTACGAAGTATCTCAGAAAAGTTGATCGATTTACTACAAAGTTTTATATGATACTCTACTAAGTATTCTTCTGGACTTTGGCTAATATATTTTTTCTAAAGTACTGAGTGATTATTAATGAAGCTAAACTTTCAAAACGCTGTAAAAATAACACCTCTGGTGAAAATGATGTCAAATTGCAATGGAATATTACCAGAGTAAGGGAGAAACTTCCGACAGAAGAAAAATAAATAGTGTGAAATATGATGTTTGGATGACACTAAAATTTCATATTGGTCGAATAAAAATGACAAATGAATCATACAGCAGTGCCTAGGATGTAAGTTAGACATTAAACAAACTGTACTACTCAGTGTACTTGGGTTTAGAGGTGCGATACTGTTAGTTACGTAAGCCCATCCACCACATGAAGGTCATATCACATTAGATGGGAAAAATCGGTTTTAATTGTCTAAGTTTCTAATCACAGCACAGAAACTTATTCAAAAATTTTTGGCGCAATTGGCTGTCCCTGCTCCCAGAAGCAATTCCCATATGCCAATTAATTCCCTATTGCCAATCACATTATTTTACCCTGGTGTTGGAGGAGGACCTCGATTAGAGTATCGGCACTAATGCTGGTAGTTTGATAAAAGAGCTTCATAACTAAAGCCCTGCTCAACATGTTCAAGCCCATGTTGGCTGTCTTCGCCTATAATGCAGACTAATTCTTGTATCAAGCCTACATCACTGTCTTGCACTATGTCACTTTCAGTCATATTACTTGGAAAATTTAATGTAAATTTCTTGGGTCAAAGTAACAATAGATTAGAACTGGAGTAACTGATAGGTTTCTACAATGTAATGCAAGTAGTTGAATTTTCCACTAGGATAACTTACCATTCTAGTACACTGATATTGTTAATGTCGATAAGTCTAGGCGCAGTGGTCTGATATATGGGCAAGTCCTAAACGGACTGTCAGATCACAATGCTGTACTTCTCACAATCTTCTAGTTAAAACTTAGCATAAAACCAAAAGCTATCTGCAAAACTGTGAGACCAATAAATAAAAAATACAATGGAGACCAGTGGCGGCTGCTCCATGAGGACTCTGGGATGGCGCCCTCCCAATAAATCAGTCAAAAAATACGTTCGAATTAATCACAAATCGACTTGATCCATTTTATATACAACCAGCCCACGTGAATTATAATGTTTTTTGACTGAGTAGTCTACCACTCAGTGTTAGCGAATGTTTTCAGAATGGGTAATCTGTCAGAGTCTGCGCGATCCATCCTGGTGGTGTAAGGGCTGATAATGGGCGCTTGGGATAAGTGGGGTACTGGGGGTTGGGTGGGGATAGTGTGCCAAATAGGACGGCTTTGGACGGCGTCCGAGCTGAGAGCGCGAAATATACAAAGCAGTACTGGTCAGGCAATTTCTTTGCAAAATTAAGCAGGTGTAGTGCATGCAGCACTAGTGATGTAGTGTAGGTGAGTCTTGTTGACTAAATGAATAATGGTTAGAATGAATAATGTAATTAACATAGACTATATTAAGTAAATTATACTTTTGATTGCAAGTTGAAATTGAAAAGGTTAGGACCGCCAATACCTTATTAGAATATTGTACCGAAAAAAATGCGTGCAAAACCAAAAGCAGCTTCTCTAGAAAAATGTAATCCTGTTTCATATAAATGTGTAGACTGGCTTCATGCATTTGAATTAAGAAATGCTTTCTTCTGCTACATGTGTCTGGTAATGAATGTTAAGGAATGTCCTTGAACCACAGACAGGGTAACAGACATTAAACATTTAACCGATAAACTTAAAAACACAAAAATTAAGTGAACTTTTCATAAACAGTAACATCAGGTTTGTTATTCACGTGAAGTTGATATTAGGTATCAGACTAATTCAGCTTACAGACTGAAGCTTAAGAAGTTTAATTAAGACCAGCCTAAGAATCGTTACATAACTTACATCCATAGCAAGTTGATCAACTGTATCAAGTTCTGCAGGAAGTTTGTATGTGCAATAATGGGACATGACTAAATGGATACTTCTGAGAATTTTTGTATTTCTTGGGGTTTCGTCAGTCAGATAGCAAAAGTGGATTCCATGTTGAAAGGGCATATTGAAAAAAAAAAAAAAAAAAAAAAACAATAGTGTTTTTGGGAGCTTTCCAAAACAATTCAGAACAATCTGCTGGATTCTATATATCCTGTGTGATGTCAATTGATTTCTAAAGAAATATCACAGACAGCTTATACTGCAATTGAAGTTGATGAAACAACAAATTGTGCTACCCCATCTGGACTTGTATTTATTACCTGATGTGAATCAAAATGGAAAGGTTCATAAATTACGTAATATGCAAAGAGCACACAGCTGATGGAATAAGTAGTGAATACAATTAACTTACATTACTAAAGACTGACGACTCTCCAGAAAACTGATAGATTAGAGTTATGTCAGAGCTTCAGATATGAGTGAAAGGAATATTGGGGGTGGGGGTGGGGTGAAGGCCAGGCAATGAGAATATTTTTAGCTATTTATACGGATTCCCTACTTTCTTATCAAAGTCAATGAAGTGCCATTTATTTCATGTATTACTGTCTTGCTTGCAGAAAAAACTGCATATTTGTGAGTATTTTGTGTGTATGTTGATGTCAAACGAAAACGATGAGTTAGATGAAGTTTTAAATTATGTATCTTGCTAATATACTGTAGTGTAGTGTATACTACATGTTTCCGATTAAGCACAAGACATCAAATTTTATTTATTTGTGGGTTTAGAAATACAGGAAGACTATTACTGTTCCATGAAATCTGTTTATACAGGTTTTGCCCACTTGGCAAGTACACGATCCAGAGACTATATTTACTCTCGTGAATATGAAATCATATAGAAGCAAGGAAGATTTTGGACAAGAATACTTAAAGTTGAATGTTCATTTGTTTTTCAAATAAGATATGTTCACTCTATGTCTGAATGTTGAAGAGTCAAGTTGGCCTCTGCCTTTATATTTTAAGAGAAATAGTGCACTTTGATAGGTAAATGAAGCTTGTATGTCTATTTATTAGCTTTTGCTGTTAATATATACAGGCAAACATCCTCCAACAAGCAGCAAGAACTTCGAAGTCCGATTTAAAGGCAGCAAATTTAATTACTCCTATTGGGCACTGCTTTAGCAGGATCCATTAAAAAGGAGTCGTATTCGTACAATCTTTTATTGAACCTGCAAGAAGAATTCAAGATACATCAGAATAAAACAATTATGTGGTGTTTAGCAAAGGCTGAAATACACAGTCACACTACAACACATATTGCGATATTCTCTACATTCAAGAAATGTACTGAAGGGATTGTTTGAATAGACCTGCCACCCCTCACAATAAGCAACCACCAGCCGCCAATGATGGAGACATCAGTCAGAAGCTACAGTTAGACTGGTTCAAAGTATGCAATTCAGTAGAAGTAAACTCAAAATTTAATGTATTTATTAATCAAACAACAAGTCTTTTTGAGGAGGTATTTCCAAACAAAAGAGACAGAGAAAACCAATGTAACCATACATTTAAGCCATGAATTACCCAGGGTATTAAAATTTCATATAAAACAAAAAGAGAATTATATGCTTCAGCCAGATTCTCTACCAATACTGCAATTATGGGGCAATATAAAATTTACTCTTAGATATTAAGGAAGGTGATACAGAAATAAAATAGTGTGTATTTAAATAAGGAAATTGATAAACCTGATAACAAAATGAAAACGTTATGGACATAGGTGAAAAGAGACACAGGGAAAATCACAGCTGCCAAAGAAATAATAATGCATTATCTGGACGTGGTGGCTAATATCTTTAACATTTCCTAACAGTCACAAATCAAATGGGATGCCTGGGATCAGTAAAGAAAGCTACAGAATTCTGCCATAATATCTTAACTAACAAAATAAATGAGATGCAACTATGGGAAACGTCAGTGAATGAAATATGAAAAAAATATTATGTTATTAGAAACGCCTCGGTTGCACAGTGGTAGAGTGGCAGAGTACCAATCCAGAGGTCGCGGATTCGATCCCTGCCAGGTCCTAGGATTTTTATCTATCACTTTCCACTTCTTTCACCTCTGGCAGTATTGCTCATGTGAAAAATACAGAGTAGCACCGTGGTTCGGAACCCACGTTAAACTGTAGGTCCCCCTATAATTGGCTGGGTAAGTCAGTTCGAAGGTCGGAGGAAGGCAACTGCATACCAACTCCAAATAGGACGACGCCTAGTAAAGTACTGTGGTGTTCAAACCAATCTTCGAATTGTTGACTGCTTTACCCCACCTTAGAAAGTAAAAATTCTGCTGGAGGTGATAACATTTACATCAAATTATTGACACAATAGAGAATAAGTAGAGAATTAAGGACAGTGCTCCACCATATTGTAATACAATATTGGAAAAAAGGCGTTTTTGTGGATAGGATAAAAAATATGGCCTCATACGTTCACGCTATAAGAAGGGACGAAATACTGAGGCTACAAATTACCAATCAATTTTACTACTTTCAATTTTTTCCAAGGGACTAGAAAAATTGATGCAAAGCTAAATGATTGCGCATCTTAGTAAATAACAACTTCCTCAGCACTAGTCAGTTTGGCTTTTAGAAAGAGGAATCAGCTGATTTTGGGATCTATATATAATAATATGATGATGGTAGGAATATAGTCTGAACTGACAAAAGCTTATGAGAGTGTAAGTCATCACATGCTCCTGAGTAAAGACAAAACCCTTGGAATGAGTTGCTTAAAAGGCAAGTGGTTCCAATCTTATCTTTGTGATAGAAATCAAAACGTAATCTGGGAAGGACTTCATGGTGGCCCAGTAACTTCAGTTTGGGTACGTACACTGCTGGAGTGTCTCAACACACAGTATTAGGCCCTCTGCTTTCTCTAATATTAATAAATGATTTGCCACAAATGTATAGTACGTGGGAAAATAATCATGTTTACTGCAGAGAACATACCAGATGAGGTGGCAAATGAAGTTTTTGCAGATCTGATTAGTTGGGTTGAAACCAGTGGTCTTACAGTAAACCTAAAAAAGACAAATTGCATTCACATCTCTATCACAAATGTTGCCAACTAAATGAATCTAAAAATGGAGAGCATGAGATTTTAAAGATGAGTTCTCAAAATTCTTGGGTCTGCATAGAGGTAACAAAATGAAGTGGTGGAACCATATTCAAGTTCTGTGCAATAAGTTAAGCTCAGCAATGTTTGCTTTAAGAATAATATTAGATTTTGGGGGCAGGCACAATAAAAACAGCATATTTTGACTATTTTCATCAACTTGTGGCCTATGGTATAACATTCTGGGGATACCAAGCGATACAAAAAAATGTTCCAATCACAGAGGTGAGCAATTAGAGTATGCCCTAGGTACTTGTACTGAGATTTGATAAAGCTCTACAAAACCTTAGAGCAACTTCTCAATATATTTTCCATCATGTGCTTTATTTTAAAAAATAGAAGCTTAATCAAAAACAATAGTTTATAGGATACTTATAACACCAAAAGGATTCATTATGAGCTTAAACTGTAGAGCATGGTACAGAAGGGAGTTTTATACAGAGGAACCAAGATTTTAATGCTCTCCATTACAAATTAAAGAACATGTTTTTAAACATATCAAAGTTTAAAGAAAATCTGAAGAAATTTTTAGATGAATCGTGTTTTAGTATTATTTGTGATTTTCTTGGCAAAAATGCATAGTACATTTTGTTAATGCCTAAATATGTCTTTGTCAGCTCTACAATCGATTAATTATACTTTACATAAACACAGTATGTCTCACTACTAATACTCAAAGTTAAATGTATTTGTTTAACCCTGATACAACAAAAAATCATACTTTTTATATTTGCAGTAACAACAATGATCAAATGTATATACATTATGTTTAACCATGATACATCTGCTCTCAAGGAACAGCCGTTGTTGATGGTCCACAGCTATAAATGTTACATATACATTCATTACTTCTGAATTTGCGAGAATTTCCGACTTTAGCTGCTCTTCTTAAGTTGGTCTATCATTTTGTAGCATACGAAAATTTGCGTCGGACCAGGACTCGAACCCAGGTCTCCCACTTTTCGCGAGCGGTCGCCTTAACCACTCGGCCACCCGGACACACTTCCCGGCCATACGCAAACTTCCATAGGTTACAGTTGTCTACTTCCCTCAGTGCTCGCATGCATATTTAGCAGTGATTCCCGTGACAGGGAGAGACATACTAACTCGGCCCTAAAAACCGAAAAGTGCCGCCGGAAGTAACCAGAGGGTGAATTTAAGTCGACAGCGGCTGCTATCGAACCTCGCAGTCGATTAATGTCATTCAACGCCATGTTTGTATTAGTTTATGTTGTGGCGTTATGAGATGGAGTCATTGGATGATTGGAGTGTACAATTGGGCGTTAACTGTAGTGTCTGTTACTCGTGTTTTTCGTATGGCGCGTATGTTGGCAACAGTGAATAAATCGTTTCTGGATCAGAGATTCGGGCGCTACGCGCCCTCACATATTGGAAAAAAACTTCTTGTTTAACCTATACCTAAATTAACTTTCACTTAAAATGATCACTGTTTAGTACAGATCACAAAATAAATAAAACAAATATCTGCTCTATGGTTCACTGCTGTGGTGTTGCCAACATTTGCAGAGCTTGGGCAACAGACTCTGTAGTTTAGCCGTCAATGTCAATATTGACGCATGTGTTTGTAATACATTGTGGACTTCCTTAATATGTTCAGCAATTTGTGCAGAAATCATTGACGAGGTGTGTTTGCCACAGCCGACAATAAAATCATATCCACAGTAATAGAAATTTTAACTGTTTGTGAGGCTAGCTGAGCACTACATAATACTATGTGTGGCCGCAAAGTTATAATTGCATCTTACTATCGACTCACCTGGAAACTTCAGACTTTCCAAAGTTCGTTAGTTCGTATGTTCCCCAACCGTATTGTCACAATTGGAGGTGATTTTCAATATACAACTTTAAGTTGGGTAAACTACAGATTTGCAAGTGATTGGAGTGACGGGACTTATTGCAAAACATTAGGCCTATTAACTTCAGGTACCCAGAACATATTGATTGGAATCCCACTTATGATGGAAATATGCTGCTGTCATAATAAAAAGTCTGAAGACGTTTGGTGCTTTCCTCAACATCAGTTTCTTCTATGCAAACATCTTCATTTCAAAAATACTCTGGCACAGCCCACTACCACTGTAAGCTATTTACTGTATTCCTTCCTCTCTGCCCCCCACCCCCTCTCTTTACTCTCCCACCACACTTCTTTTCAAATCCAGAACTGGGAAATATTTGATGACACAGTATGTGCCCTTCTAACATACATTTTAACGGAGGTGAGGATAAATTTCTTCTCTAAGTGATTTCAATAGCTGCTCATTAATTATGTGAACTACCCATCCATTCTTCAGTATCACATTTCTAAAGCTTCTACACTCACGTTTGAAATGTTAATCATCCATGTTTCACTTACATACAAGACTGCACTCCTGATAAATTGCTAAGGAAAAGGCTTCCTAATGTCAACAAATAGACCAGACCTCTTTAGTGACTACAAAAGTACAATGAGAAATTAGAGCAAGTAGTTTGATTTATATCTTCAGCAAATTAGATAAAGAGGAAGTGGTGTCATTAATAAATTTATTAGAGTAGAGCATATTGATGTGTTATGGCACATGTTTGTAAAAATGTGCCTGATGGGTGTGTTCCTAGAAGAACAGTTAATGGAGTGAGGGGCCCTCCATTGTGTACAGCCACTGTAATGAAACTTCTGAGGAGGCAGATACTACTACATAACAGATGTAAAAAAAAACTGACAGTACAGCTACTGGTGGTGATATGCTAAATGAAACGTACTTGTCTGTCCAGAGAATAGTGGGTGAAGCCTTCAGTGACTGCCATAGCAGAATATTTACGTTAATTTTCACATCCTGTAACCATTGTGCGTTTTCGTATATAAAAACATTATCGCAAATTTTATTTCCAACGTCAAAAATTCTTATTTGTATGTTGCGCGGCGGTGAGGTTTGGTTATCATTGGCCGACGACGATCTCTTCTTTGTGCTGTGATTCGCTAGCCACATAATCACGTGGTCTACAACAAATGAACATCGCGTTGCGCAGCCTCCAATTCAGGCGATCGGAAGCAAATTTGTCGTATTTGGTGGATTTTTTATTCATACTTCAATATTACAAAAGCTGGCAGCCTAAATGTAACAGCGCTTGAAAGACATTTGCAAAACGCGTATTTTAAAGTAAGGTATGTTGTAATTAAGTACTGAGAAATTATGACTACGTATATGAAACCTTTACCCAGATACATGTAGCAAATAATGGGAAATGTTTTTTTTTTGGTAATGCACATGAATGGGGTAAAAGCAATATCTCAAGCTCTGCACACTGAAAATAGACATACACAACGAACTTTGTGGTGTCAATTCTATATAGCACAGACTAATTTATTTATCATACAAGATACACCTATTACTTCTATTTCGTTTGACGTTTTACTCTACCTAAATATTTGTAGTATTAAGTGTCCAAGAAAGCACAACCACAAGCATTGCTCCCACTTGTTTACAATGAAACCTGCATCATTTTCCTAAATAGCAAGTTTCAAGAAAAGGTGTAATGCTTTGTTCATAAACATAGGCGTGAAATTTCTAAAATTTCAACAAACTTGATAGATTCTGTGCTATGTACAGGCGATGTTATTCGATTCAACTGGTTTCTTCTCTAGGAGATGCAAACCTCAATTATAGAACTGATTTTGAAACAACAAGCAGGCAAAACTACGAACTCGTTGGTTCAAGATTTTCAGCACAATTCGGAGTTACTCTTGAAAAAACACTATGTTTTATACTCGTTATGCTCATTACACAATATAATCCACAATTTCCGACATTCTTTAGGTGCACATCGCATAGTCTCCAATTTCCATTTTCGAATGACGTTCGCGGTTTTACGTGACCATAGATATGGTAGGAAGTGTAGGTGACTTCCGGTAGTCAACTTCCGGTGGCACTTTTTGGTTTTTAGCGTCCACTGACATACTACACCATCTTTAGCCTGTCTTTGGGAAATAAAGAAAGTTTCTTTGTCTTGCTGCTCATACATACATCAACAAATATCCATGTTTCTAGTCTTAAAAGATAGGTGGCAGCATCAGTTACATTGGTTGTTCACTGTATCAGTAATTCATGAGTTTGCCAATGCAGCATTTGCTTTGTTTTAGTCTGTAAGTCGAAACAAGTTAGTGTGATTCCAACTTTCATTTGATTATCAGTTATGGAAGTTATTTAAATTTCAGTAAATAGTTTTCATTATTGATTTGTCGGTCTAAATTAAGGATTAAAACAGAGATATCTCAATTTTTCGATATGAGTACGAAATAAATGTTTTTCACCCAGGGGTAACATTGGCCCATGTTTGGCGGTTACTTTGGTCAAACAATGTGAGGCTTACATTTTGTTTATTTTATTACCAATAATTATTTTAAAATTTCATTATTCTTTTGAACAAAATTCTTTACAGTGAGACTGAAAAATGTTTTAATTTTTATTTTGTAGACAGTGCCATGAATACACAGAAGAACTCTGAAAGACGACCGTCTGTCGTCTTCCATATATTTTTGTATAGTTTCTGTAAAGTTATAATTTATTTAATGTCGCTAGATTATCATTTTGTTAAAACTTGAACCCCACTCTTTTGAAGGCTGGAAGAATAGGATTTTTTTATTTCATTTGTTAAAATATTAGTTAATATTGCTAGGTTTTTCTTATTTTGTTATGTTAATAATTTATTATTATATTAATTAATGTGGCATAAATACGGCTTCTCCGCTACGCCACTGTCCCTGTGAGAATGTGCAGTTGTTATACCTTTACGTATGTGTGTGAATCTATGGCTGTTTGAATGTGGGGAGTGACAGCTCGCTTTACATCGTTCTCTCTGGCTCAGTCTCGAGAGCTGCAGATACTACCAAAGAGGTTTCCACACCCTTTGGTTGCAAGCTGGTTGGCGAGTCTCTCGGTCCCCTACCACTGCTGTTTTCGTGTATTTTGCAGCTTCCGGTGGCTTCCTGCGTCTTTCCGCGCCCTAGTGGCCATACTGCTGATCATTCTCGGCTGGTCGTCTGGTGAGGTAAGGTTGGTTCTGCTCTTGTTCCTGGAGATGGTAGCGTTTCATTGACTAGCATGTTTAACTTAGATTCCTGATTTGAGAATCATTTTTTGGAATATTTTCCCCGATTGTGTGTGGAAATGTGTTCTCATTTTTCAATTCAGTGATTTCCAATAGATAAATGCAGTGTGTGTGATTCTAGTTGCAGTCTGATAATGGCCTGATATGTTCAAACCTTTTGTGATCATGTGGCGGTGTATGAACTCTGTGTAAATACTTTCTAGCTTTGTGGGGCCCGATTTTGATAGGTGATATGTTCATTTTTATACAGTGCATGTAAAAAACTTCTCATCGTGAGTGATATGTGTTGCACGTGATTGGTTCATAGAACAAAGCCTTCAGCTTCCACTCTTGTTTGTTCCATGTTCATCAGGCAAGCAACTATGCGGGTATCCTTCTGATTTCCATTAATATTTCGCAATCTTCTCTCCCCGCCTATTTTAATGTTGCTGTTTCTTCTCTGACTTGTAGTACGAACTCTGTCTGTGTCAGTAATTCTCTCTGTGTCTTGTACAACCTCCTTCAATAGCTTCCTTACGTAATTCTAAACATTTATATTGGTTTCCTGCTGTAATTCTTAATTTTATTTTTCCAAGTTTGTAATTATTTCACTTTTATGAGTTTTGGGAGACTGGACTTCATCCGTCACTGTAATCGCTCCCTATCGCGTGAAGCTTTATTTCTTTCGCTTCTTCATGTAATTTTAAACATTTCTATGGATTGCATGCCGTAATTCTTATTTTATTTTTTCGACTTTGTAATTATTTCATTTTTGTGGTTTTTCTGAGACTGGACTTCATCAGTCTCTGTAATCGCCCCCTATCACGTGTAGCTGTATTTCATTCGCTTCCTTATATAATTCTAAGCATTTCTATGGATTGCATGCTGTAGTTAATTTTTTTTTTTTTTTTTTTTTGGGAAACTGAATTTATTCAATTTTGTCGGTTTTCGGAACCACGTGGGTCCGAGTTCTGACTTCCGTGGTTTGCAGCTAGTCGCCTGAGTTCACGCCACGTCTCTTATAAAACCAGTACCTAGCTCGATTTCTAACAGACTGCAACTTAAGAATCCTCCGTGATTTTGTATAATGAATCCCACTTTCTACCACTTCACCTTCAGTGGAGTGCTTTCATGTAACGTAGCCGTGTGTCGCCATAGCGTGTTTGCTCGCAGTCCAATTCAGATGTTATTTAACTTGCTATACACATGCACCATCTAAAAACAGGCACAACAGCCAGACCAGAGCCAGCTTCAAAGTTTTGTATATTGTGTTTTGTGCTACCTCCGACTTGCTGAATTTCACCTACGATAACGACGCCTGATTTCGCCTCGTCTCAGCACACTGTTTTTGGTAAGTTTCGCTGTGGCATTGTGTGTGTGTGTGTGTGTGTGTGTGTGTGTGTGTGTGTGTGTGTGTGTGTGTGTGTGTGTGTGTTTGTGTGTGAGTGAGACAGAGAGAGAGAATGAGTATTGTTTGTGAATCCTTCCCCCCCCCCCCAGTAACGTTAAATCATGTATAATTTAGGCTGGGCACCATCTGCAATCATCTATGTAAGAGATGCATTTTCTTGTATTATCATAATTGCTTCCCCATTTTGCTTTTTTCTATCTGAATAAACAAGTTTAAGTTCAGCATAATCCGTAAGTTGCCTATAAATTGCAGTTTTAGAGCACATTCCCTCTTTTTATTTAATATTGTTCTTCACAAGTGCTGAGAACTAGTTCAGATCCAATTTTTTCTCATATCTACATTCTGTTGTGCCATAAATGTTTTCTTAGCCACCTTTTTAAGATAAGTTCAATTGTGGTGGCTTGCTTATTAATGTCTGTGTAATAATGTGTGAACTGTTATGTATATCGACCACTCTAGTATCAACTTCCTGTTTTTGTAGTAATTTGAAACGAGTCTGTTCTCAGTTTGGGCCAGAAAACAAGGTTTTGTAGCAGGGAGTAACCAGTAGTTCACACAGACTTTATTTACTAATTTTAGTGACAAAGCAAGGCTCTTGTTACGTAAAGTGGTCGACTTTTAACTTGTTTGTAGATCATACTGTAGTATAACATTATAAACTACTGCTCCCTAGCTCGACCCAAGATTTTCAAATGGTGTTTGACACTTTGTGAGCAAATACTGCCAGACGGAATTTATTTCCGCAGGTTTTGGCGTGGGAATAGGAGCTCACTTGTACAGAATAAAGGAACTGCATAGTAGCAAGGAAGAAAGAAGACTATAACATATGTGATTCATTTCAATTTGTTTTATATGCAGTCGTTATGGTAATTATTATTGACTAAGATTTCGTCAGATATACATCAGAACTGTTATACCCTTTAACATATTGTTTCTAAATGGAATTAAGTTCTGTATGATCTGAAAGAAGAGTTAATACCCTTCTCAGTAGATTGGAGAAGTAAATTTCAAGGTGTTCTAACGGTTATATGAAGATATCTTTGGAGAATAATCTGATCTATAAAAATTATTACTTTAATACAAGGCATGGACTAGCCAGACCTTGTAGAAGGAACTAATAAACTTCCGTGTATTCACATTCAAGAATTAATCATACAGAAGAAATTGTACTGTCAGAACATAGAAGAAATATACGGTATCAGTAGAAGATGTCGCCCTAAGTGACAGGGCTCGAACCTAAGAAGAAAGGGACAAAATTGAAATTGGAGGCGAATGTGGAAACGAAAAGTATTAAAGATTTGATACTAAATTTCGCTACTGAAATCGAAGCATATGAATAAGTTGCTTACAGTTACCGAAATCAACAACGATCAAATCGTTGACTTCAAAGACCAGAACGACGATTATAAATATTGGGAGGACGACAAAAACACACCGCCAGAACCAGAATAGACAGCCACTGCTGTTTATAGTCAGCGCTTCAAACATCCAAAGAGACATGGACTATGAGTTCCACGTTGCCACCTCATGACGATGGCCAATCTGCCTATCTGGTGTGAGCTGTGATCTTGTGATGATCGTAACCAGTCTTTTTACAAACAGTGTTGAACTCTAATCGTCGAGGCCGAGATTTATAATTGTATAGTAAATAGAATGACATGAGCTAGAAGTTTAAAGACACCAGAAATGTCACACAAGGAGGAAATTTCCCCTGCTTTATTAAAACGTATCCAGCAACTGTCAGATATATTCAGGGAACAATCAGAAAAACTTAGTGAAAATATTTCTGATAAGTTTAATCACTTATCAAATGAATTAAGGAAAAACATCAATGAACAGTAATCAGGCAAATTCAATGAACAAACTGATAAGTTTAATTCCTTGTCAAAAGAATTAAGGAAAAACGTTACTGACCAAAATATTAAATTAGAATCTTTCAGTATTAAGTTAGACAAGCATATTAATTACTGTCAGGAAAATTATACTAAAATTATACAGGATGTTAGTACCTTAAGGATATTGGTTGTTCCTAATGAGGAAATAATAGAATTTTGCAATCAAATTGTACAAAATAAATTTGAAAAGGAAAGGGCAGTACTGAAAGAGCAAATATCACAAAATTTCAAGGGAACACTAGAGTTTGTAGAATCGTTTAAATGGGAAGTTAACTCAAAATTTTCGTGGTTAGACCAAGATATACAGTCTACATATAGTAGAATCGAAGGTTCATAGGGAAAATCTCTCTCTGAAATGTCGAGAATTAACAAAAGGGTCTTGTTAGCTGAGGAAAATTTTATATCTTGGATAAGTGTCAAAATATTACAGATGTAAATTTATCCTTGGGTGATACACTTTATTGGGAACACAAAGTTGAAGTTCTTATTAACAAAAAATTTAATGAGATCAACGGTAACAGTTTACAAGGGGTAGAATATAAAAGTTCTTATTCGGAATTAGCAAGCCATCTATTTGATAAGCTATGGGCTGAATTGGAGCATACAAATGCAGAATTAAATGCTAAAAAGTTTACCAATCCTAACAACAACCAAGCCAGTTCACCTCAGAATTCTTATGAGGAAGGTTTAAATTTTACTTCAGGGATAAACCTATCGGTAAAAATTTTTTTTAAATAAAAATAAAAAACCACCCTTAGGGGAGTTGACATCTGTGTCAATTTGACAGAGTGATGACCGGCAGGCCTTAATCTATTGTTTGGATATTTCTTTTTTTTAGTTTTCTTCCAAGCATAACTATCACTCTTTAAATATCCTTTATTCTGTGATTAATTTTCTTTTACTATCTTTCAACATGAATATGACCCTATACAGAATTATGAAACAGCAGTACAGTAGTATTTGCTATTTTCATAGAAATTATAAACATAAATTGAACTACCTTCCACATATGACAGTAATTATGACAGTATTATATGACATTATATGATCTATATGACAGTATTATGAACAGAATTATATTTCTACATGTACTGTCTATTTATATACACTGTTTTGTTTATGGTACAGAATACCATGACTGTCTCTAGAAGTAGGATACTGACTCAATAATAAGTCATTCAATTAGACATTAAGATTTTAATAAAGTTTTATATCTTTTATAATAGATTATTGAATACAAACTGGGTTTGGGTTTATACGTATTTTGTATTTGGGGAGGCATTCAGTACAGCCCAGTGTGCTGTAGCTGAGGTTAGGTATACAGTAACACACACACACACACACACACACACACAGATGCACATGTACAGTTACAAACACACATACACACATGTCCATTCACACAAACATTTTTGACACAAATCTTACATATTCACACTTATAATACAACAGCACATAAGATTACACACACATACATGAGATTTACGTTTAGATAATACTTATAGGGATGTAGTGCACAGGAAAACATATATGATCAGGATATAACAGGATAGTCATAGTATTGTATGGATGAGACCTGGTGGAATTGTATGTTGGCTTCCTTTACTCAGTGTAAAATCATTTCAGCTGTGGGAAAGAAGTAATAAGGATAATTACGAGTGCACATTAGTAAA
This sequence comes from Locusta migratoria, assembly GCA_026315105.1. Classification (NCBI taxonomy): domain Eukaryota; kingdom Metazoa; phylum Arthropoda; class Insecta; order Orthoptera; family Acrididae; genus Locusta; species Locusta migratoria. The sequence continues at coordinate 581,057,714 of CM048745.1, read as the reverse complement.
GTAAGAAAGTAAAATAGAGAAGTAAATTTGGGTAAGGGACAGAAGAGGTGTACATGAGAGGTGAAATAGGTAGACAGGAATTTTCCTAAGTGAACATAGAGGTGAAGTGAAGGGTTGTTCTGGGTTATTAGTAAGGTAAGCAGACCCAAGAAAGAGGCTGCTGTCCTATGCCAGGCACCTAAAAGAGAAGACCTGACTAATCCAGGAGGGGGGGGGGTGTACAGTCAAGGAAAGATTTTCTGTCACCTAGGGAGTAGACAAGGCAGGCTTGCAACTCCGAATATATTTTTTCTTTGTGGTAGATTTTTATTGTTTTGCTTAAGGCAGCAATGGTCTACCTATCTTTCTATTGAATTGAAACCTCAAGTTGCGAATTAAAGAGGTTACCCAGGAGAAATTTGAACATCTCTAGAGAAAGAATTTATGGTGCATATTCCTTATCCTGAACGAGGTATCAGTGAGATTTCAGAGAGGAAAAATTTGAAAGAAAAACATTAAATTTGAAGCAAACTTTAAATGAAGGTACTCATCGATTAGAATATAAATTTCCTGATAGACTTGAATACTATATTGAACAACAAATAAGCAGCAATAAATGACCCATTGTAAAACTACTTACCTTATTGTTATGTATAGAGATTGTACTTATAAACAATGTGTTGGGAGGTTTCACTGTAAGCAATTTGATATCTTGTGTCTGAGTGGCAGGATCTGTTGTGTAACGCTGTACCCTACTGGTTCCTAGCTCGACCCACAATATTCAAATGGTTTATTATATAAGGGGTTTGGCACTTTGTAAGCAAATACTGCCAGACGGAATTTATTTCTGCAGGTTTTGGCGTGGGAATAGGAGCTCACTTGTACACAATAAAAGTACTGCATGGTGACAAGGAAGAAAGAAGACTATAACATCTGTGATTCGTTATCATTTGTTTTATATGCAGTCATCATGGTTACTATTATTGACTAAGAATCCGTCAGATATACATCAGAACTGTTAATAACCCTTTAATGTATTGTTTCTGAACGGAATAAAGTTCTGTATGATCTGAAAGAAGAGTTAATACTTTATCAGTAGAATGGAGAAGTAAATTTCCAAGTGTTCTAATGGTTATAAGAAGATATCTTTGAAGAACAATCTGATTTTAAAAATTATTTCTCTATTAGAGAAGGCACAAACTAGCCGGTCCTTGTAGAAGGAACCAATAAACTTCCACATATTCACATTCGAGAATTAATCATATGGAAGGATATTGTACTGCCAGAACATAGAAGAAATACACGGTAACACTACAATACGTAATGAGGATTATGTTGTAAATGACTTTGTAACTGTGTGATTCCTTAATTTCTCCTGGCGAATAACAACTTCGAAAAACTTACGGGTATGCTGCCAGGTATCACAATCAACGACGCCCGATATTTCGGCAGGGGACCAGCCTGCCATTTTCACCGATATTTGCACCGACGCCTAAACGTTTACCTGTTGTTGATTTTATTAGTTCTATCAAACAGCCTGTTTTTAAACATTCTAACATTAAAGAGGAGGTTAGGAGGGAAGCTTGTCATGTGTTGACTAGGGCACCTCCACCTGTGAGTAATATAACAGCAGCTGAGGCAGCTGCCTTACTTTCACTTAGGATGCATCCTGATATTGTTATTTTACCTGTGGACAACGGAAATGCTACTGTTGTTTTAAATAAGCAGGAGTATCTTTAAAAAAATGCAGTATTTACTTTCCGATTCAGCATATCGGAGGATTTCTGCTGACCCTACAAAAAGTGTTGTGAGGAAGACCAATAACGTCCTTAAGAACAGTTCTTTGTCACAGGAAACTATCAAGAGTTTTAATTCGTATTGTGCTGTACCTCCTAGATTATATGGCCTTCCTAAGGTTCATACAGATGGGTGCCCTCTTAGGCCTATAGTATCAAACATTGGTGGTCGTGTGGCAAAACATCTTGCTGGTTTTTGAGCTCACTGGTAGGCATTGTGAACACCATATTAAGAACTCTGTGGATTTCCTACCTCGATGAAGTTGTTCGAACCTTAGTGCTCAACTCATTTGTGACCCGGAAAGTTTGCCCACTGAGCTATCTCATCTGGAGGTAACTTTTCGACAGAATGGCTATAGTGAAGGGCAGATTAAAGGAGCGTTGCGCTAGGGACCACATGTGCATTGGGTTAGTGAAGATAGCACAGAGTCGCTACCCACGTCAATGGCCTTTCTGCCATACGTTAGCAGCACTTCCAACAAGATTGGCCGCATTTTGCGTAAAAACAATAAATGTGTTTTTCGTCCACCTAAAATTAAGGCACTGTTGGGATCCATTAAGGATGATCTCGGTTTGCACAAGGTGGGTGTCTACCGTATTCCATGTAGCTGTGGCATGTCATATGTTGGTCAAACTATTAGGACTGTCAAGGACCGTTGTATTGAGAGGAAATTCTGGCATGCACTTCCAACTACTGGGACTGTATTATCAAGAAAGCGATAGAAATAAAACTAGGGACAACCTTATGAATAGATTTGGAGGGTTCTGCTTAAATTCCGCTTTGGATCCTGGTCTCTCACTTGTCAAAAAACAGAGGGACAAAACTAATCCGACCTCATCTGTCGAAAACTGATGTTTATTATCGATATTCTGACAGGTTTCATCTTTGTCGTGTCAGTGCTGTGTGCTTGCTTGCTTGGTGTGTGTTGTCTTTCCTGTTTACTCATTGAAAACCGAGGTTTTAAAGATCGTTGCACACTGCTTCCTCACTGCAGTTTCGCCTTGAAAATGGCAGAGTGGTCTCCTGCCGAAAGATCGGCCATCGTCAGTTTTGATACCTGGCAGATTACCCATAAATTTTTCGACTTTGTAACTGTCCTTTGCAATGGGGAAAAGTATGCAGGAAAAAATAACGAAGATTAATGAACTGGTCTGACTTGTTCAATGAAAGTAGAAAAGACTTAAGTGTTGAAGGTGGCCTGAAAGACCAGATTCGATGTTGTATTGCTGGAAAAATGTGTTGTTAAAAAAAATCCCAAAAAAGTATCTAAAAAGGAACCCACTTAAGGCCAATTCACACTGTCCGTCACGTCAACGTCACGTCACGGAACCGTCACGTCAAGTTGTATTCACACTGTCCGTCTGTGTCCGTCACGTCAATTCGCCCATCTCAATACGCGATGTTGAAAGTGGGGTTATGAGTAGCGATCTGTTATGTAAAAAGTCATAGTTTAATACTAGAAAGGGGGAACAACAACGCTAAATGTTATTAACAGCCAAATAAAACTTTACAGTGTATGTTTTTGGCCAATTTACTGGGAACTGAAACAACATTTCAAAACATCGACATCTATTTTCAAGCGAAAAAATAAACATATGAAGACATCAAACCATACTTGTAAGAGCATAAATAGCGCCTGTATACTTTAACCATTACGATTTGCTCGCTGACATTGTTAATATCGTCGTAAACAACTGAATTTTTGTCCTTCATTAGAACTGACATTTTCATATAAAGTGTTATTTAATGAAAAATGCGTAATCAAATTACAATCTTATTCAAATAAACAGTTTGTTTCAGTCATTTCTGTTACAATGTTACGTAACATAAACCATTTTTTGGTTTCAGATATCCAACCTCGATTTTAGAGGGACACTCAATTGACAAAAATATTTAAGTCGTCATGAAACATTTGAGATTTACTCCTAAAACGACATACAACAACAACACAAAGATGAATAAGACACATTTGCATATAAACAGTGCAATCATCGACTGCAACATGTAATTCGCGTGACGAAAATAGGTTAACTTCCGATGTTAGCAGACGGCCGTTCCGTCTAAACATTCTTTTCGAGAAAGCTTGACGGACGTTGACGTGACGTGACGGTCCGGTGACGGACAGTGTGAATGCTGCCATTAGAAATACATTGCAGAATGTTCTGACGGACGGTGACGTGACGTGACGTGACGGACAGTGTGAATTGGCCTTTACAGTTCCTGAATTGGACAATTATTTAATCTATTTCTGTAATATTTAAACCTTTCTGAGCTTTTACAACAAATAATCAAATAAAAATAAACCAATCAGTATTTCCTTTTTCATTCTCTCTCTTTAAATGTTAATTATGTAACTTAGTTTTTGAATATAAATGACTCCCTGCTGTTTAGTAATATGTAAACAAAAATCTGTTAAACATTACTTCTACTCTATTGGGTAAATAGAGACAGGCTTAATTTCTAAAAAAAAAATGAACAGTGGATTAAATTTGTCTTTAAAATTGGAAAGGGGGAAACAGAGAGAAGACTACACCTTAACTATCGGTTTCTGGACATATTATAAGATTGTACACTGAAATAAATCTTGTCAGTCATATGAGTTGACTTGAGTGTGTGCAAGTCCAGTGTTTCCACAACTTGAATTATGGTAGTCATTGTGGGGGGATGCAGAGGTAAGAAATTCATTTTAGATTTGAGCTCAGTTATGGAAATAGATAACCGGTTTTATCTAACCAAATATAAGGTGATTTAAGATCGACATGTATTTCAAGACATGCCAGACAACATTAAATTTTCATGTGCTATGTCATAATAACTTATACAACCAAAATAATAATTGAAGGGTTTCTTACTAGAACCAAATAAGTCCAAAATTCGACATTTTGAGATATTTACATGGATTTGTTCCCTGTAAGAGGCACCATCCACTGGTTTAATCCGTTTGGGCATAAACCAAATAAGTAGCAAGTTGCTAGGTTGCAAAATATCGCTGTTTCTACAAGAACCACACTTGTCCATGACAGTTCAAACAAGAACCAAATACGTCCAGGACGTGTTTGGTTACTGCTATCAACAGATGGCGCTGGCATTGACGTTATCGGCCCTCGTTTGTAATGTTGTCGTGTTTCTTTATCGTCTACTTCCCAGCAGTTCATGTAGTTTAGTTATTGCATTAACACGCAGTTGCTGTGAATGTAATAGAACCGTGTAGTGATAATATGAAGGGGTCAAATAATGTAAAATCTGATAATCTGCGACCAAGGCGGAAGGAACGAACAGAGAAGAAAGAAAAAGTGGGTAAACGTGCCAGAGCAGCAGGGAAACAGTATATCAGTTCCGCTGTAAAGCTGATACCTAACAGGACCTTAGGAGAAGATTGCAAGTAAGTAGTCACTGAGATGTAGATAGCATGCACAGTAACATTTGTTGAGGCAATCATTTTTCGAAAAAGTGGACAGGAAGGTTATGTCAAATTGAGGTTATGTTTTCCATTTGTCACTGTTTTACTTTGTTTTATATACTCAAGACATCGCTGCTCCGATAAACTAGATGAATCCACTAGACATAAGATTTTGGATGATTTCAATAAAATAGGAGACAAGAATGACCAAGACTCTCATTTGTGTGGATTGATCGACATGTCTTCAATTGCGAGGAAGAGACCACGAAATACAGAGTCATCATGCAGCTTCTTACACGGGTCTGTCTATCAGAAGGCTTTTGTCAGTTTGCAAGGCATAACACAGAGTCGGTTGTACAGACTTCAAAAAGGTTGGTTCATGACTGGGCATCTCCCGAGAGATCAAAGGGGCTCACATTATAATCGCCCAACAAAGACTCCTGATGCTGTGATAAAACTGATTGAGTGTCACATAAACTCATTTCCAGCTCGACAATCCCATTATTCCTTACAACAAAATCCAAACAAGAGGTATCTTCCTGATGATCTGAGAGTCGTTGACATGCATGAAGCTTTCTTGGAACTCTACAGGATTAATGTGCCATATAAAGCATATTAGTCAGTTTTCCAAACATTCAGTATATCGTTTGGATACCCGCGATCAGACACATGCACATTTTGTGATGCTATTAAACTAAAACAAAAAACAGTGGAGGATGAAGAACAGAAGCGCAAATTAAATATCGAATAGGGGCAACATTTAAGGAAAGCAGATGCATTTCACAAGGAGAAGCGAAAATACACAATGAAAGCTAAATAGGGGACATTGATGTGTATTGCCTTTGATATCATGCAGAATCTTCCTCTGCCCCACATACCATCCACATACCTATTACGCAAGGCAGCTTTGGTACAATGTGTTTGGAGTGCATAAACTAGCAAATGACAGTGTAACAATATATCATTATCTTGAACATGAAGGGAGGAAGGGTCCAAATGAAGTCATGACAATGATTTTAGATTTCATAAACAACATTCCACATTCACAGATGTGCGAAGAGTTTTGATCAGTGATGTCTGTCCTGGGAAGAACAAAAACAGACAAATGGTACAGCTTTTATAATGCCTTGTCCATGTTCAAAAGGATAACATATCTATTTCCCGTGAGAGGTCACAGTTATTTACCCTGTGATCAGGACTTTGCTCTGATTGGCATGAACAAGAAGAAAAACAATGTTCTTGAAATGCCACAGATGTGTGATGAGCTGATTCTTAAAGCGAAGAATCATCCCGAGCGTTTCAGTCTAAAGATCATGCATTCTGCCGATTTTAAAGATATAAAAGGAGTAACTGAGGGTCTCTTCCTTCGCACACCAAAACCGTCACTGCAACTAAAACAAGTGAGAATGTTACAGGTAGATGCTGATGATACACATGTTCGCTTGCGAAAATCCTACTGGGGTCCATGGAGCAACCATTTGATTCGGGAATAGAACTACCACAATAATAACAGTTCTCTGAATCTGCAAGAGCTTTATAAGAGGGATCCTAGCTTGACACCAGCTAAGATTAAAGACCTCAGAAATCTTAGTACTTATCAGAGCCAGACCACCAGAAGTTTTATGAGGATCTGCTGCAGCATGTAACACCTTCAAACAAAGGTCCTGCAGAGTGCGAACAGAATGTTGAAATCGATGAAGATGATAATAGTGATGGATATAATGATTAGATACTTTCTGTTTGAAAAATGCCAAACAATGGCGCTTAGAGGGTGCCTGGAGCGTCGTCTTGTATTTTTTTTTTAATTTATTTCTGTGCATATGCAATAATTCAATAATGTAATGATTTTAATCTCTTTTCATAATAAACAATAGTTTAGCCTAAAGCAACTAGTACAGCCTTTATTTCTGCAGGAACCAAATAAGTCCAAATTATTTCATTTTTTTCTGTGTGCGAAACATACATGTATATTACGACACTGACCCACTTTCTGCACTAATATAGTATTCTAGGAAAAATAATCACACCTTCATCTCAGTACATGTCAATGGTATTAAGTTTATTGTGTCTCCTGAACAATCTCTTTTTTGGAATTATATGGTTCAATTGTAAATAACAAATTAATTTATCACAAACTAATGTCCTTCATAAATATTCAACATCACTTTATTTCGCCATATGTGAAAATCATCAAGCAGACAACAGTTTATTGCAATCAAGAAAATAAATATCAGTGACACTCCTTTCAGTCACAGTAATTTACAAACTTTTCTTAGGTTATTGCCTATTTACACATTTGGAAATTGGCACTATTTGGCGAACTGACATGGCGGAACACAAAAATACTAGTGGTTTAGTAGTCTGAAAACGTTAATGATAAGCCAGCATATGGACTTTTTGAGGCTTCAAAAAGACGTCTAGAACCTTTCGTTCAAGAACTCATTGCTCAGGTATACGATGGCGGCCCAGTAATGAGTGGCATTTACAGTGGTGTGAAGACACTGAAGCAGAGCACTTTCCCACATGCCAAGTACGTTTACTTCTATGTGCATCAAATGAATTTGGTTCTTCAGAATGCTTTCAGTAAAAGCATATAGTTGATAAAGTCATTCTTCGCAAATATTGCTAGTTTTACAATGTTTTCTACTTTGTCTCCCAAGCGAAGTGATTTCTTACAGACAGTCTGAAACAGGAGAATTCTTTTGGTCACTTCAAATAGATGGAACTTCCAGTCCCGCATTGTGAATACTGAGAAAGAAAACACATTGCACTTATTGAAATGTTTTGAAAAGATTGAAGAAAAGGATTCCTGGTATGATGTTACAATAAGAGAAGAATTTGCCTTAAGAAATTTACTTCACCATCCACACTTTTTGTTCTTCCTATTTTTTTGTTATGATATCATGAAACACACAGATATTTTCCATACACAATTCAGATGCAGCATTCAAATGCTGTTACCACATCTAATGCATTACATTCAGGTGTTCTTTCTTTCCACTCGCTATTCAAGAATGGAATGGGAGATAAAATAGTATAATGGTGGTTCGATGAACCCTGTGCCAGGCACTTAAAAGTGATTTGTACAGTATCCCATGTAGGTGTAGATGTTGATGTAGACTAATTCCATTATAATGGGTACTAACTTTTTGTCTGGGCCCCACCAATGAAACGGAGCATGAGCTGCCTCTGTCCACACATATATGTTACAGGAGAAATCGAAGTTTAGTTAGAATGCAATCTTACTAGTTGATATGGAAGGCCATTGTTACAACTAGAATTTACTGCCAGTCATCAATGACTGTACATGAAACTGGTTTTAATTAGGCTAAACTCGTTTTCACAAAATTCCTCAGTTAAAACTATTTTTCAATGTCATTTGAAACTGGTAGTAACTATACTGTTTAACCTTCGCGGTGTTCAAACTGTGAACCAACACTTCCATACCTAAAGTCACTTCCAGCCAGGTTAAGCACATAATTGAATGTACCTGTAATCAGTTTTAATTATGAGATCCAGCCTCAGCAGTGCCTTTGTCATTTCCAATATATGCAATTATAATTTGTAAACTTCTTGATGATAATTGTTCAATTACAATGTCGTTACGAAATATAAAGAAGTACTCAATTTTAATGAGAAACTTTCTAAAATCAATTTATTCACCTTATTACACTTGTAGACGAATAATAGAACAATATGTTGAACATCAGTCAAACCATGAATGAATAATACATAGTACCATGAACATACACAAAAATCAACAAGAATTAATCCTTCATTTGTCTTTTCGCCCTGTTCAGTTAATCTTAGAACATGGAGAAACTTCTTCAATTACTCCATGTGTCATCTGTGACTACTTTGCGCCGCCTTTCGGCCCCAGAATCCGTTACAAACATTGATTCTGGCGGCAGCTTCTTTTCTGTGCAAGCCTAATGTCGACTTAATTAATATTTAGATACCTCAAGTCGATGTAAAAAGGTCGTAGTGTTCAATGTAACACTACATCTTAACTAGATTTTTTGCCCCAAAATAGTGGTCATGTCACTTACAGGTGATGCATTCATCTACATCTACATGGGATACTCTGCAAATCACATTTAAGTGCCGGGCAGAGGTTTTCATTCTCGAATAGTGCCTGGGAAGAAAGAACACCTGAATCTCTCAGTACGAGCTCTGATTTCTCGTATTTTATTCTGATGATTTTTTTTATGTTAAGTGGGAGTCAACAATATATTTTCGCATCGGGAGGAGAATGTTGGCGATTGGAGTTTCGTAAGTAGAGCACGCCGCAGCGATAAGCGTCGTTGTTGTCATGATTCCCATCCCAGATCCTATATCATTCCTGTAACGCTCTCTCCCCTGTATCGTGACAATACAAAACGAGCTGCCCTTCTTTGTACTCTTTTGATGTCCTCCGTCAAACCCTCCTGATAAGGATCCCACACTGGGCAGCAATAGTCCAAAAAAGGACAGACAAGCGTAGTGTATGCATTTTCTTTAGTAGCTCTGCTGCATCTTTTAAGGATTCTGCCAATAAAATGCAGTCTCTGGTTCGCCTTTCCCATGACATTATCTACGTGTTCATTCCAGTTCAAGTCTGAAGTAATAGTAATTCCTAGGTATTTAATGGAGATTATGGCCTTCACTTTTGATTGATTTATCTTGTAAACAAAGTTTAATGGATTTCTTTTCGTACTCATGTGAACGACTTCACACTTCTCATTATTTAGAGTTAATTGTCAATTTTTATAACACAGTGTATCACCTCTGTTTTACTTGATGCCTTACCATTAATACGAACTGTGTCCTCTCTGACAGAAAATCACCTATCCAGTCGCAAATTTGGGGAAATATAACATAACCACGCAATTTGATTAAAAGCCTTTTGTGAGGTATGATGTCAAAAGCCTCCTGTAAATCAAGACATACGGAATCGATTTGCAAACCCTTGTCAATAGCACTCATCACTTTGTGTGAGCAAAGAGCTAGTTGTGTTTCGCATGAATGATATTTTCTAAATGCGTGTTGATCTTTGGTCAATAGATAATTCTGTTCGAGATAATTCATAATATTTGAATACAGGATATGTTCTAAAACGCTGCTGCAAATTGACGTCAATGAAATAGGCCTGTAGTTTAGTGGGTTACTCCTACTGCCTTTCTTGAAGATAGGTGTGACCTGTGCAACTTTCCAATCTTTTGCTACAGCTCCTTCTTTGAGAGAGCGTTTGTATATGGCTGTTAAGTAGATATCTACTTCTACGTTATTCATTTTGGCCTGTGTTCGTAATTCGAAATCTGGAATATTGGTTTCGTTTTCTTTGGTGAATGCGCTTCTAAGAAGTATGTTTAGGAACTCTGGTTTAGTAGCGCTATCATCGGCAGGATCACCATTACCACATAGTGAGGGCATTGTTTGTGTTTTCTCCCTAGTATATTTAACACATGACCAAAATCCCATTGGGTTTTCAATCAAATTTCTAGAAAGAGTGTCGTTGTGATAAGTATTGTAGGCATCTCGCATTGACGTCCTCACTAAATTTCGAGGTTCTGTGTAGGGTCGCCAATCCTGGGGCTTTCGTGTTCGTTTAAATTTAGCATGCCTTTTCCGTTGCTTTTGCATCAGTGTCCTGACCTGTTTTGTATACAAGTGGGAACACCTACTGCTTTTATTAATATATTTGGTATAAAACTGTCAATTGCTGTCGATACCACCACTTTTAATTTGAGCCACACCTGATCTACACTTACGTTTAGTGTTAGAAACGAGTGGAAACTGTCTTTCAAGAAGCATTAGAATGATTATGATTGGTTTATCTCCTCATATTTCCTCACAAAATCAGTTAGACCTCTGTTAAGTACGTGCAGATCAACTCACACACATTTATTAAGAAATCAAGAAACCTGATTGTAACAAGAATTTGTGAAAAGAACTCCAAGTTATGACAAAAGAAAATGAAAGCACTGAAATGTTTTGACAAAACAATCTTACTATAAATTAGTGGAAGAAATTGACAAAACACAATAAGCTAATTGAAAGAATGGAACCTGGAAGTTAAACACAAAAAATGAGACTATGAAGTTCTATTTTATGTCAACATTACTGAAACATATCATTAGGCCATTTTTCATGAAGTCCAGACAGATTAAAATCTGAAACTTCAAGGGTACATGCGAAAACAGTAATGGAAATGATAAACATTTCGCTGTCTATGTGCAAAAAGTGTCATTGAGAAAGGAAGATGGAGTAAATTGGGGCTTGTTTCCAAACCTACACTTCGCTAAAAAATGAACAGTTGGTGCCAAGTTGATCTGATTAATATACAAACCCAAGAAGATCGTGGATTTCAGTATATATTGGTGTATCAGGACCACTTGGCAAAATTAGTTTTGTTATAGGCACTGAAAAACAAGAGGGCCACTGAAGTGGCACATCATTTAACAGATATGTTTTTGACATTTGGAGCTCCTTGCATTTTACATCTAGTAACAGCAGAGAATTAGTCAATTCTGTCACAAATAAGGTAGGTGTATTTTGGACTGAGAGTAAACTGTTCTGGGAAAACTGAACTAAAAAATGAACAGTTGGTGCCAAGTTTATCTGATTAATATACAAACCCAAGAAGATCGTGGATTTCAGTATATATTGGTATATCAGGACCACTTGGCAAAATTAGTTTTGTTATAGGCACTGAAAAACAAGAGGGCCACTGAAGTGGCACATCATTTAACAGATATGTTTTTGACATTTGGAGCTCCTTGCATTTTACATCTAATAACAGCAGAGAATTAGTCAATTCTGTCACAAATAAGGTAGGTGTATTTTGGACTGAGAGTAAACTGTTGTGGGAAAACTGAGCACAGCCAAAGCCAAGATTCTGTTGAATGTGGCAAACCAAGTGGTTGAAAAATGACTGAATGTTAAATCATGAGCTTCCTAGGGTTGCGAGGTTCGCAGTCACATAGAGGAGAGTCGCCAAGTATGTAGTGATGCCACTAAATGTCAAGCGCAATGACTTCTGTTTTTCATAACGTGAAAGTAAGTGAGGTGTATTTTAGCTGTTGTCGGATCTGTTTACACACTCGGTATGTGTTTGCTGTTGGGTCAGACAGCAGACTGTATTAATTTATCTTCAATAAACATAAATGCAAGGGCTTATCACACATAATCAACTTATGAACATATCTGTTTTCTCAAAACCATGGCTTGTACTAGTGGTTAAACGACAAGAATTTATTTTCAATGAATCGGTACCGTGTACAAAACTGCATTCTGGCAACTTCACTTACTTTTATTTCAATACTGTATTTTCTGTGAACTGGAAATTATAATGAATAGATTCGAATCTACACTCTTCAACAGAGTAGCCCACATACTGAAACGAAATTTCGTTCCACAATGAATAGAGATTTATCTGCTAGGGAATATCAACAATGATGTTGGTGAAATTCGTACATGTTTGTTTCTCCTCAGAAGGAAAGAACAAAGACAAGATTTTTGGGCATTAGCAGAAAACAGAGGAGATGTCAAATAGCCCAGAAAAATTCCTATGCAGTTGATGAGTAGAGCGTTTTGCATATACTAATCGTAAAAATTTGGAAGACTGAATGTAAAAATTCCGAAGCCTGTACACAATCTGCAGAAAGCTCTGCAGGTCAACTACAGATGCATTTTCTGGGTATGTCAGGCTAAAGCCCAATAATGCTTTCCTTCTGGGCGACATCATGTACGAATTATACTAGTCCCATTACCGAAACTTCCTGGCAAATTAACCTCATTTTAAGCTACAGGATTATTTCGTTTCAGCATTCTTGCCCACTGAAAAATGGAAATTATTCTCCAGTAACTGTTATGGGTGTATAGTAGTCATTGCATGTGCCTCTATCGAACAGTTTCACACAATCCACACTACAAAGTATAATGTCATTATCATTAAAAAATTATTCATACTTTGTTATGATTTCCATACGACAGAAAACGTGGCATTGAAATGAAAATAAGTAAAATTATTAGGCAGTAAGAAGCATTGAACATAGGACCTTTCCACTGATAATCCATGACTCTATCCATTACAGCACTGTAGTTTTCTTGAATAGAGATTCATATTATGTGTTATGGGATAACTGCTTATGTACACGTTTATTGAAGTAAAATTTGTTATGTATAGTCTCACGAAACAGCACACATACACAGAGTGTGAAGCAAGTCCAACAATAACTAATGTATGCTGCAGTTATTTTCCCATCATGAATTCGGCTGACATCTAGTAGCAGGATTGTGTACTCATGGCGACTACCATCTGCGACCGCAACCTTCGCGACATAAGGAAGCTCAGGATTTTCAGTCCAGTGAAAAATGTTGAAATCGGACACTTCATTCTGCTATTATGCAATCACCATATAAAGGTCTGTTGGCGATGGGCACAAAAATGGTGTCATTTGACTTACGTCACGGAAAATCGCAAATATTTGTGTGGTGCCACTCAACTGTCGCCACTTTTCAATGTTAAGATCATTTGAACTTTGTGACACCATTTCTCAAAATCTAAACAAACCGCCGCCATCAGTATTTGAAGCCTATTGCTGTATTTGGTGTTATCGTGTATTTATGCCTACGTTTCACAAACAATGTGCATTTTAATTGCTCATCAAATTAAAGATCTTTACAAAATATGTGCCCTTAAGTATGGTTTTAGAGTAGTAGTGATAGTGAGACATCGGAATACAGGACAAAGTTTTCATGATCATAATGTAGTAAATTTGCGTATTTTATGATGTTCTTATACAGTGTATGCTTAAGATTTGTGTGTGACTAAACAGGTGTTATTAAGTGATTACTGAAGGGAGATTTGTAGTTACACAATGGCCTGTTTAATTCTACAAATGTGGAATATAAGTATGGTGCTAGCAGTGTATTCAGATTATGGAAATGGCTTGTTTATTGCTCATAAACACTTGCCACATAGATTTTAGAAAGGAAGTGACAAAGTTAATGTTGTAATTTCTGATTGAGTGTATTTGTTAATTAAGGGAATCAACTGTATTACAGTAACTGTCAGTACAGTTGTACAAAGTGTAACCTCAAAATTCAATATAAATTAAAAAGTCGTCGTATTTAACTGTGGACAAGCGTTTGTAGCTATATTAGGTTTCAAATAAGCGTCCATGACATTGTAAATAGCATCCAGAAAATTACATCAGAACACTGGACTTGTTTTGATGACAGGATATCATGTTTGAAGACATGACAGGTAATGTTCAGGTATCAAATATCATGATGACACTTGTAGTATCATTTTATCAGGTACTGCGTCTCTAATGTTGATATCAGACTTTCTTACAGAGCTTGATAAGCAGAGTACAATCGAAATTTACTTTTTTTAAATTCGTAATTGGTTCAGTAATGGAGCTTTGTTTACCTGTGCTACTTGTTTTATACCTATCTTTAAAATATGAGTGATGTTTATACGCAAAATAAATCTCCAAACAACAACATTTACACTGTATTTCCCTCTTATTGAAGTCTTACATCAATTCTAATACGATAACCTAAATGGCAACACCAATGTGTGTTCGAAAAATCTCAGCTGACGCCATATTTGCAGCCATGCAACTAGGATCTGACAGGAGTGAGTGGAGAGTGGAAACGACTGTGACAGCACTTCCATATAAGCTGTAATGCCCCATGCTATGGCGCCATTTCCATGCCAGTGTCAACGTACCTTAAAGCCATGTTTGGTACAGAGCTACGAGTAGGTCTTACAACTTCGATTTTGCATCAACATGCTATTAAGGAGGTAAGCGAAGATCTTTAGGAGGCTTTAAATAAAAGTAATGTGGTAGATGCAGAAAATGAGGCACCTGACGAACTATTAACCAACTCGAAGGAGATAAGGGCTACAGTAGTGGACAGATTACAGCATCAAGCAAGCAAGAAGGTGAAAACGATTTACCAAGTACAAGTATACATTCTGCAATTACAGCAGTAGCCAGTCATTCAGACCCAGAACTTCTACTTAGTATGCGTGCAAAGTCCAAAGTAGCTCCAGACAGTAGGGAAGATGCAGAAGCTGTAGCTAATTCTAAGTGACAATCACAAATAACATCAGAGAGACAGACAGCTCATCAAATCTTGTCAAAGCAGGCCAAGAGTACGAAATTGGGTTCGGATACAGTACAAGCCTCTACAGAAATCAGTGACAATGTAATTGTAGCTATAGCAGATCTCCACAATATTACTGGATTGGTACTTCAAAAGAATCGGCAGGATTTGCACATGATTAGATCGAAATATGGAATACTCAATAAATTGTATTTCAGGTATGTATTGTTGAATTTATATCAATATTTAGAAAGAAATATCACAATCTCATTCATTGACTCTTTGATCTAATATATCAGTATTTAGGGTGCAATGTCACAATCACATTCATTGGCTCCTTGATTTAAAGGGCTGAAAATGTTGCTAACTATTCAAGTAAATAATTAATATTTTAAAGTGTAATATTGTTATTGCAATATGGTTTGTAATGTGCATTAAATATCTAATCGTGTTTCAAGTAAGCCAACTAAATGTGCTCGTTCAAATCTGAATTCGACATGTCCAAAGAGAAATTCTTGTTACTAGAAGATGTATCAGAGACAATTGTATCATTATGAACTACTGTCACGATGGCAACCTTAGGATGAGGATAAGGATTGATTTCCCTGTGTGAGAAAGAAGGTGTGTTTGTTGGATATGTGTTTTCGTACAAAAAACGCAAGATATGTAACTCTAAATCAAGAGACAGTTTGCCTAATAGTAACAAGAAATTCATAATTAATTGTTACCTTTTACAGTATGTTTATCTCTTATTAAGACTGTGGTACTTCTGTAAATGTATGAGTAATTAATATGACTTTACTGTATGACTATTTTGTTTCCACTTTATTAAATGCTCAAATGTTTGTAAACCTACTGGACCAAAGTGTGATGGTCATCAGACCCTAGACCTATAAGCTACTTAAACTAACCTAAGGACAATGCATACACCCACGCCCCGGGGAGGACTTGAACCTTTGATAGCAAGAAACTGCACGATCCTCAGAAGGTCCACCACACCCCACTTTATTAATTGATACTGGTAACAGGGCTCTATAATGTTCCTTAACATGTTTATTCAGATTATGATTACTTCTGTGGTACTTTAAATAATATTAGGCCTAATGCCATAGATTCATGATCAATATTCTGAATCAATAATGTATTAAACAATACAAATGTCTTTTTAAATTCCAGTCAAAATGCAACTGCTTTTGATTTTAGCATTTAACCCAAATAAGTTTTTTTAGTTAAAACTAGTATTCTCTGAATCTGAAGACATGTTTTAGTTTGAATGCATTCTTTGTAGTTAAGACTAGTTGTCACTGTTACCATTTGTTACAACTAGAATTTACTGCTGGTCAAAAATAACTGTCAGTTTAAGCTGGTTTTAATGAGACACAATGCATTTTGACAAAATGATCCAGTATCAACTAGTTTTAACTAGTAAGAGCGCTTCTCAATTATGCACATGTGCACTCTAGTCACTACTAGCAACTTTAGAACCTGTCCTATAGCATACTAGCTAGTACAAAACGCCCTCCATACTCACGAAATATCGGTAGTTCCACGTTTACGTCGCTGTATAACACGCAGCATCATGTTTATTACTAGCTCTATCAAAGTTGTGTCAAATGAAACAATTAAACAACCCCATTTACATGGACTCCCAAAACAGAATTTTGTAAACCTGTTTCCCAATTCTGCTTTTGGTTTGTCATGTACACAATCCAAAGTCTACACTGGAAATTCACTTCTGCGGATTTCGAATTATATAATCCATTTTTTTGCCCAAGTAAAGAAATTGTTTTTGAAACGTTATTGGCTTGTCAGATTGTGTTTTCTTGTTCAGAATTTTTGGCCCCTATAGACAGAGTCTAGACAAACGATTGCAGAAAACTGTTGAACTCAATGACAGTGCTATAAACGTAAATAACGCTATTACAATTCTTGTCAGCAGCTGAGAAAATTTGGTCACTAGCCTCAGTAGCATATGGAAGTGTGCAGAGAATCTTGCAGATCAACTAGGTGTTAAGCTTAATATTCCTCACATATCTCGCTATGGTCAACGCCAAAATTATTCTGAGAACTGTCAAACAAATTCAGCAGAAGAATAGTACACAGTAACAGACTATGCTACCTTAGTGTACTTCATTATAACTGATTTACGAGAAAGATTCTCTACTGAAACTTCGAATCCTTTTAAGCTTTCTGTTTCCAGGCCAGAAGGTATTGTGAAGAACTCTGCAGGTAAAACTGAAAAAATTTCAGAGGCCCTTGTCAAGAACTTCAGATCACTGCTTGACATGGACAAGGCCATTGCTTCTCATATGTTAAGGGACAAAAGGCTGCTGTGGCGAGAAAAATGGAATCAAGAAAGGAAACGTCAAAAAGAGCTTCAGCCATAGCTAAATGAGACAAGGATGCATGTGCTATAATACATAGGCGTTTTCCAGCAACAACTGCATTTGTCAAAAGATCATTTTCGACACTGCAACGCCTGATAACTTATTTAAGTACATAGATGAAAGAAAACTGCCTCCTTGGTTTTGCACTTAAGCATCTTCATTATGAGACTCCGGTCGATGTAGAAAAAGTAAATACAGGATTTTCAAAAACTGGGCTTAGAAGGAGATTATAATTTAATATTTAAGAGCAATATTATGAACATACATATTTAATATTAAATACATATTTAATATTAAATTTCATTATGTTTATAATTTTACATTTTTATTTGTTACTGTTTTACAAGAAGAAAGAAAGTAGTTTGTTGTTAATACTTACATTCATGAGGAAAAACAGCTTATTATGAGTATAAAATAATGTAATTAACAGTTTAAGATGATTTGCCAAATACAGACAACTACTGTACTATTAAACCTTTTCACTGTGTGTATAAAAACAAGCACAACAGTTTATGAAAATTTGGAAGTAATTGGTGAACTAATTTCTAAGACTGAAGACTGGAAACAAATAAACATTTGCATTTTTATAAAGGCTTTATTTTTAAAGAATATTTATCAAGTAATGTAGTAAGGAATTTCGTTTAACACCCATAACATATAGCAAACAGAACATTAAAGTAGTAATATATATTATCTGTGCGTGATTTTTTGGGAGTACCAAAATCTTTGCCTCCCCCCTCCAATACAGTATCTGGGGCCACGCCCTTCCAGAAAATGTGTTACATATAAATATAGTGACAATTATCTACAAAAGAAAATAAAGCAATAAGACTAGTTGTAGTCTAAATATAGGGAAATTTACCAGATATCACCGAAGCTTCAATTAGAAACAGGCGAACCCAAAAATTGAAGTACCGATTTTTAATCTTTATTATACAAGTAGGCCAATAACACCCAGCTTTGTAATACATATGCAAAATACGAAAATCATTTGTTAAGAGTCATTAAAGAAAATAGATGTTTTCATATGTAAATGGAGTATTAGACGATGATCCACAAGAATTACAGGTCTAGCAAGGGTGCCATCTAGTACTAAAACGGATGGAATTATGAGGTCAACTATATTGTCAACAGTCGAAATCAAAATATCACAGTAACCAAATGACATATTTCTTGGTGTTATATAAATAAATGAAAATTGAAGTACCAGTGTTCAATATTAGCTATACAATGGAACTTGTAAAATTCAAGAGGGGCTTTGCCATAGATGTGCACAAAACAAAAATAATGGGTGTATGGTACCATTAGGGGTGGTTAACGGAAGTTGAAGTTTTTCATGTATATAAGGGATTAGGCTATGCCATGATATGGCATGAAAGTTACTGGTCCAGCAGAACAACCAGAATGAGTGGAATGATGAAGTCGACTGTGTTGTGTAAGAAGTGGAAATCAAAATTGTGTGGTAACAGAATAACGTTATTTCTTGGCGTTGTTGTATTGTGTTTTGTCCTGAAAGAATAACTTGCTGGTCATCTGTAGGTACTACCAGAGAATTCAGTAAGTTTCTAATTTTTAATTACTTCATTGGCAATAGCAAAATCTTCCTCCATCCCTTATTATATGGAAAAGCAGGGGTAAGGTAAAAACTAAGATTCTGCATAGCAGTATTTTCCAATTACATTTTTTAAAATAGTGAGTTTTGTTACTTTGTAAATACAATTGCTTTAAACGAATTTCGACCACAGGAATAGTAACAAATGAATTAAATTCATTGTGTCAAATTATAGCAAAGACCTGAGACTAATAGATTATGAATGCATGGAAAAGTGGAGATGATGTTGACTAGATACTGGAGGCAAGACTTTGCTACTTTAACTTTTTGTGGGGTTAACAAGTTTTTTACAACAATAATAATAATAATGTGTGTGTGTGTGTGTAATGTTTCTAAAATTGGATGATTATAAATAAATATTAAGCATACATAATGAAAATGTTAGGTGTAATTTTGTACATTTAATTATGTGTCCATCATCTGAGTTTTCTGACCATCAACAAAAATTAGCTGACCCTCAAATTATCATATCTCCCTCTTTTCTTGTACCATCCTTCATCCATCTATAATTCTACATTTCCTCATGTGATTGCAAAGCCAGACCAAGAGCCAAATACCTATAGCATCAGTATTTGCCTTGTTTGCAAGTCTGAGATTTTGACACTAATATTGTGCTATTTGGATTCACTGTCTGGAGCAAGCATCAGTTCAAATCAAATGTTTGAAACAATGGGACTTAACGTTTTTGGCTGTTAGTCCCTAGGCTTACAGACTACTTAAACTAAGTTAAACTAACCTAAGGACAACAAAACAACATCCATGCCCAGGGGATTATTGATTGTTTACGGCAGTTGCCATCACATAAAAAACTATCTGCACCATTAAATACCCTGACCAGAGCATGTCAGACTACTAGGGGGTTCCTAACATAATTACATAGGAGTACTAAATGTGAAATTTATGTTATTTTAATTCTGAATTGAAAAGAATGTAGGTTAAATCATAATAAATACACCATGTTAGCAACGAATAATGCAAATCCTGAAAACTGATTTCAGGGACTAATTGATGAACAAGATGCAATATGTAATTTTGGAAAATTCGAAAGAAACGTTTGACTTATTTACAATCAACTATAGAGTTCAGTCTTTCTTAGCAAGCATAATACACTTATGAGTGTTACCTAAAATGCGAAACACTATCTATAGCAAATTTATTTCTTATTGGAATTATTAAAATAGGAAAATGTATCTCATCCCAAAAAATACACTAAAAATTCATCTTATAGCGTACAACAAGTATTTCCAGTGATCGAAATTCGAACAGTTGCATTTACAAAGTAACAAGACTCAAAAACTTTTAAATGTGACTCTGAGATATGATGTAAGCAATAATATAAAGCAGAATTAAAGTATGTGGTGTGGAGAGAGGCTTGCTTTAAGAAAGTCCATGTAGCCACATTACTTAGAACGCTGAGTTAGCTGAAACATATGGCATCATAGCTACAAATATCAAAATACTGACTCAGGATTATAGTAAAATAATCAATTTTTACAGTGAATATTCAACGCCTTAGATGATGTATGTGTGTTTGAAATGTCGGTTCAATAATAAATAACAACTAATTTGTTTTGGAAAGACCATTTTTTATTTTTCAACATAGTTTCCTCTTAGACTTATACATTTTGCCAACGCTGTTCTTATTTATTGATCCCTTCCGAATAATAGGTATTGTTCAATTCTGCAAAATAGCTATTAGTTTCTGCATCTGAGGAGGAGGTGTCCTCATTTGAATGAAATCTTCATCCCACCAGCTATTTCTTCAAATTGGGAAACAAATAGTAGTGCGAGGGAGCCAAGTCTGGAGAATAGGGGGGATGTGAAATGAGTTGGATTCCTATTTCTGATAATTTTGCGACCACGGCTGCTGAGGTGTGTGCTGGTGCATTGTGGTGATGGAAAAGGACTTTTTGTGGTGCCAATCGCTGGCTTGTCTCTTACAGCTCGGTTTTCAAGCGGTCCAATAACGATGAATTATATGGTACAGATTCCCCCTTGGTAACCCATTGTTTAGATTTTTCTTTGGTCTCAGCAGTATAGTAATGTATCATTGTTTCATCCACATGACAAAACAACACCCAAAGTCCTGCTGATTCTTCCTGAACAGCTGCAAATCTTCCTTGTAACACTTCTCATCATTCCATTTTTGGACAAGCGTGAGCAATCGCAGCAACCATCTTGCAGATAGCTTTCTCATGTCCAAATGTTTATGCAAAATATTATTTACCCATTCATTCCAAATGCCTACAGCACTAGTAATCACACACAGCATAAATCTTCTGACATCCATCACCATACCATGCATTTTATCAATGATTTCTGGAGTCTTAACCTCCACAAGGCATCCACAACGTTCAGCGTCACTTGTGCCCTTATGGCCACTCCTAAAATTTTGAAAACACTTATAAACTGTTCTAATTGAAGGGGTAGAGTCAGCATAACGTTTATCAAGCTTCTCTTTAGTCTCCTGAGGCGTTTTGCCTTTCATAATGTTTAATGACACACGAAATTCTTTTTGTCCATTCTTTGACAATCACTCGACTTCCTTGATTCACACAAATGCCAAACACAAAGAAATAAACCAATATGACTGAAACGTGGTGTGTGCAAGGAGGTTAGAATACTGGGAGATGTCATTATGCTGAAAAAGTGAAGCTTGCCTCAGCCATATTGCTAAGTTTTGGAGAAGTGTTCCTATTGTAGAACTAAGGTTTTATGTTCGTAATACAGGAATAAAACGTCCATTGTTGTTGCCGTGATGTACAATGTGTTAAAAGAGTGCAAATTAGCCGTTTAAAATTAAGTTTTCAAATATATCATGATGAGTATTTATTACTATTTATTCAAGAAATGACAATATCTTTGAAATATTATTAAAAATTAAATCAGTTTCCTTTCAGGCCATAAATGTAATCGTCTTTCTTTTTCTTTTTTTTTAAGGGGGGGGGAGAGCGCCGGAATATTTTTACTTGAAGGGGGTCACGTTTTCAAAAGGTTGACAATTACTGGTCTAAAGGCGTCTGTCCACTAACAAGTGACTTCCGCAAGTAACTTCTGCAAGCACTTGCCGATGTGTTTACAATAGAACAAAAACTTGCGGACGTTTTCTTCTCCAATTTGTTTAGGCAAGTAACTTGCTACAAGTACTTGCAGAAGTGTTTCCAACAGGGTCACTTTGAGAGATAAGCAAGTGCAAGTTTACAACGCCATTCACAAAAATAAGAGCCTCTACCATTGTTCCATTTATTATTATTATTAATGGAAAAAACGTGACGAACAAAAGTTTAAGAGAAAAAGAAGTGTTTGGTCGAAGAAATGGGTACAGAGACGTACATGTTTAAGTTTTCCAGAAGATTATTGAATGATCTAAAATCAGAGGAAACATAAATTTCATTGATTCAAAATACTCCACTTGATAGTCTAAATGAAATCTGCACTTTGTTCACTTTTTCGTTTCTTCATTTCGCTTAATTCTCGCCCATATAGAGCGTGTAAATTATCAATTTTTTCGACATCTGTTGTTCAGAAACCACCGCAATATTTTCGGGAGCGATCTCTTTTCTTATTAATTTTTTTTAGGTTAACATGTTTTGTATTCCACAATTCTGGGAGGAATTCAAATTTCTCTATCAAAAGCTGCATTTTCTCGCAATTCCGCACTATTTTCGTCATTATTACTGATATTTTCGTTTCGTAAACGCAACACAAAACTTCTGCAAGTCGAATAAAAACTTTCAGCAACTGGTAAGTCCGGCAAGTGGTTGCTGCAAGTCGTACGAGACTGTATCCATTGACTTGCAGAAACTACTACTGCAAGTTGTTGAAACTTGGGGAAGTCGACTTGCTGTGGGTGTTTCCACGTTAAAAAAATCGCACTGACGTGTTTTACGGCCCACTTTAGATTTGTAGTGTTATAAGTTTTTACAAACATGTTCGACCAAAATAATAATGTAAATATTAATAAATTAATTAATAAGAGTAACTGAAATCCTTTTAGGAAAAAAAAATAGGTAGACGGGTATCAAACCACAGACCTTTCGCGTCACAGACCAGCACCTTACCGACTATGCTACAGCTACAACTCGAAACAGGTGTTATTTAATGTTTTACTATTGGTGGCCGTTGTTAACTGATGCTAATATGGTATTTGTAGACATTAGATTATCATTTATAGTACAAAGAACGATGTGTTTTTGTTAATTCCTCAGTGTGTGGTTGCTTTGAAATGACAATGTGTAAGTTACAATAAGAAAACCATCAAATGCGCATGGAATGTCATGTGACATCTCCAAACGGCTGGTTTTCGTTAATTCAATGGAGGGTGTCAAATCTCCGTTATTTTTGAAATATGTCTCAAACGATACGAGATACGAAAAACATAAGGGAGATAAGTTGTAGAGAATTTTCTCCTCTACCAATCAGGTTATTCAATTTTCGTGTCAGATGAACGGTTCGTTTGCAATTACAATTATATTACAAACGGCTTTTCTTTTTAATTTAATACCGTATTTTTACCGAAAAATTTGAAAAAGGGAGGTTCTGGTCTTTGGCGGCCTACAATCATGTCTGTAAAATTTGGTGTTGTTGATCGGTTGAACGGTTCGTCTTAAAAACAAGGAACACGTTACGGACAGACAGACAGACAGACAGACAGACATCCCAAAATCGCTGTTATTTTTGCAAATATCTCTGAAACGATACGAGATATGAAAACAAAACACAAGAGAGCAACGTTGTAGAGAATTTTCTCCTCTACGAACTCGGTTATTCAATTTTCGTAACAGATGAATGGTTAAGCCGTTATTTTCATTTAAATTTCGACCTGTCAAAGGCCCACTTTTAGTGTTACTGCCGTAACCTAAAGCGGGCCAAAATTGGGTGAGCAGCTTATAACATATATGAGACAAGATGATGGTGACACAGTGCACCGAAACCGGTCGTCATTTAACAAATTATTAATGTGCGATCTTGGCTTTTTATTTTGAAAACTACAAAACGATCAGATCACCTCCAAACCGGACTATGTCAGGTAATCTGTACCTAATTTAGTTACTCTTCCTTTGTAGCCAGTGATGAGCGGTGCTTCTATAAAAACATATCTGCAATCCACAATGACTCAAAAACTAGTGGAGTTGGCAACTTTGTCAAGTGAACGAGAAACAGCAGATAATTCATTGAAAGGATATCGTCTCAAATTTTGCAAAAGCCAAGGTAAGAAAAATGAAATTTATGTGACTCTCTGTATAATGAAGCTTATAATTGAATCAATTATTGTAAACTGTCTACCAAAACCTTTTTGAAGGCGAAACGTAAAAAACGAGGAAAAAGTAAGAATGTTGTATGAAAGTGTACGATGTGTCCCACTGTAATGGGAAATTATGTTTATGTAATACATATGTTGTGATTATGTCTTTGAATAAGAAAAGATGCAATCTGTATTTTACATCCATGTTTTATTGCTATTTTATTAAACGATAAGAGTTATGAAAAAAAAACATAAGAGAGCAAAGTAGTAGAGAATTTTCTCCTCTAACAATTCGGTTATTCAATTTTCGTGTCAGATGAATAGTTAAGCCGTTATTTTCATTTAAATTTCGAGCTGTCAAAAGACGATCGCAAAGGCCCACTTTTAGTGTTACTACCGTATCCTAAAGTGGGACAAAACTTGCAGAAGTAGCTTCTGCAAGCGACTTGAGGAAATTTACTTGCTAGTGGACACGCGCCTTTAGGACCGCTAAACGTCTACTGCTTAAGCCCTTTTTAAACAATGAACGAAGGTGAACAAGATAGATAATAGTTTACTGAAGCGCTCCTAGCATACTACCCCTGAACTACAAATTCAAGCAAGATCTTGTGGCAGCGTGTTTAGACGATAAACGTAATCGAACAGGAATACCCAATGTTGAAAATGAGGTTATAAAAGGCGATTTGTTATGTAGGAAGTCATAGTTTAATACTGGAATTGAGGAAACAACGCTAAATGTTATTGACGACCAAAGAAAACCTAGCAATCTATGTTATTGGTCAACTTAGTGTGGTAAAGTTCTGGGAAGTGAAACAACATTTCAAAACATTCACATATATTTTCAAGCGGAAAAAATAAACTTATGAACACATCAAGCAATATTTGTAAGAGCGTAAATAGACCTTTTTTACTTTATCTACTACGATTTGCCCAATGACATTGTTAATAACGCCATGGACAACTGAATTTTTGTCTTTCATTTGGACTGACTTTTTCATTTAAAATACTATTTAATGAAAATTGCATCATCAAATTACAATATTATTCAAATAAACAATTGGCTTCAGTCTTTTCTTTTACGATATTGCAAATCATAAACCATTTTTCGGTTTGAGATGTACGACCTCGCTTTTCGGTGGACAATAATTAAGATAAATATTTAAGTCGTCATGAAACATTTGCAATTTACCACTAAACCAAAGTATAATAATAAACTAAAGATTAATAAGACAAGTTTGTGTGCAAACCGTGTAATTGTCGACTACAGTATGAAAATCGCGCGACGAAAATAGGTTAACTTCCGATGTCAGCAGACGACCGTTCAATCAAAACAATCTTCTCGAGAAAGCTTAACGTGACGTTGTCGTTCGGTGACGGTCTGGTGACGGACAGTGTGAATGCCGTCATTAGAAATACATTTTGTAATACATTCTGATCATAAACTTCGATATAACGCAAAATATACGTAAATACGAAGGAAAATGGCGGACTAACTGGAGCGGCGACTGTAGCAGACAGCTGCTAGCTCGCGCATGCGCAGTGAACCCACTAGTACCGAATTTAGAAATTTAGAACTCGTCCTATTTCTTTATCGCTATAATTATCGCGCTTCGATACTAGCGCGATCATACTAGTGCAGCCGTTCAAATGACTGACGGCCGCCATTAACGCAACTTGTTAGCAATCAATCACAAGTTCGGTGATCGTTTAAAACGGGCTTGAAACGCAGACAAAGGTGGCGGACAATGAATGGAGACGGGTGCCTCACCTGGAGTCTGAACCTGCCGACAGGGGGCTCGGCGAAGCGGATGCCCCTGAAGGCGTAGTAGGGGCCCTCGCGCACGCCGCGCAGCGTGGCCTGCTCGTCGCCGCGGTAGATGACGACCGCCGGGTCGTCCTCCGGCGGCTGCGGCGCTGGGTCGCCGCCCACGATGCGCTTGCGCCGGGTCAGCGCCTGCTCCGGCGTGGCTAGCGCGGCGGCCAGCAGCGCGCACGCCGCCGCCGCCGCCGCCAGGGCGGTGCTGCTGCTGCTGCTGCTTCTGCTGCACATGGCGCGCGGCTTCTGGCGCTGAGAGACGCGGGGGCCCGCCAGCTCGCCTTCTTATCTGCAGGAAGCGCGCCGTGCCCACTCTTCTCCTCCGCCTGCAAATATGCCGCGTCCACACACGATCAGGGCGCAGATTTCGGCTCCTCGTTGCGAAATTTAGCAACTGACCACGTTGTTGTCTTTGTCGTCTTGAGTCCAAAGAATGGTTTGGTCAGTGGCGGCGCATCCTATGCGTTCAATTGTTCAGTGAACTCCCGGAAAAAAGCTCGTTGTGGAAAAAGTAAATAAACAGTGTTACTAAATTCTTCGTTTTGTTCTTTCAGCAGGTCATTTTATATGCACATTCGAAGTATTTTTGTCAAATGAGAAACGTTTTACGTCGCAGAGACAGCGAGTAGCGCGGCCGCGTAATATAGGCGGCAGTGGCCGCGCGTTTCATTGCACATGCGCGGCTGACGTTCAAATTCTCTTCTGAACCACCTGGAGGCAGCATATGGCCGCTCCCGTGGCAGGAGGGGGGGAGCGAGGGGAAACGCCGCTTTTAACATTGGCGTTGGAGCTGGTCGCGATGCCAGCCCCTGGGTTCTCGAGCTGTGGCCACTATTCACGAATGGCCCTGAAGCAAGATAATGGAGTTCCTGCACACCTCGCGTTGTGCATGCGCAAATCCTCCATGAAGGCAACTTCCGCCCTTCATATTTGTTTTCAGCGCATTGAAGATTCTTCAAAAACACTTAATATTGGTAAAATATGTTATAACTATAAATTAAAGACGCATCAACTGTAAAAGCCTTCCGAAGATCCGATCATGAACAATAATAAAGAGATCGACTACAAGTAATTTTTAAAAAAATCTTATCCTCTTTTTAACAGATACAGGAACAAAAATGACTTTTGTATTGTTACTTGCCACATATCTTCGGACGTTTTAGCAAATGGGTCGTGATTTTGAGGGTAAATGACATTTATACTGTTTTCTGTAATAAATATTTAACTGTTTGAAAAGATGTGGGGGAGAGCGGCCTTTGCACATGCGTAAGGTGTGTTAGTGTTCATGTGCATATTCGTATGTTCTTGGTGTTTGTTATCAAAGAAAAATGAATAACGTTCAGTATCTTTTAGAAACAAATTTCTCAGCTTTAAGCTTGGAAGAGAAGTGTGAAATAAAAAAGCTTGGTAGGCCGACCTCCTCAGCTCGAGTTGTAGCAAGTGCAAACAGCTGCAGCGGAATAGCCGTGGGCACTAAGGCACCTTGCTGCGGTGGGCGTGGCCATTCGCCGTCGGGGGTTCGAGTCCCTCCTCGGGCATGGGTGTATGTGTTGTCCTTAGACTAGTTTAACTTAGTTTAAGTAGACTGTAAGCTAGAGACTAATAACCAATCAGTTAAGTCCTATAGATTTACAAACATTTGAAGATTTGAAGTGCAAACAAGGCGAGGTAAGACATTCTGCAGACTTTTTAATTAAAATATACCTAAAGGGGGGGGGGCAGATCGGGGCGCTTTCCACAGGCGCCGGTGCCACTCGTAGAGGTGCGCCAAAGGGCTCGTCCGAACTGGGCAACTTCTACCTGTTAGTGATAAACGGAAGACTCGAACTGGGCAACTGTCCCCTGAGTACACCCTGAGTGGCACACACGAGCTGGTCAACTCCTACCTGCTTCTGGCAGACCGACTGCACAATCTCGCAAAATGTTTCCTAATCCAAACTTACCAAGTGCTCAACATCTGCCCCTATTTGAAGAGTTCTTAAGGAATAATGTCAATACTGTGTCAAGAAACTATATAAACAAATTATACACAAATACAAAGATTTTATTAAAAATTTTACATATAAAAATATTTGCTGTAAACAAATGCATTTAGTTTGGCTCATATTCCGCTCATGGCTGCTTGTTATGAAACGCACTTTACAAAGTATAATTTGAAAATTTCACCATT
This sequence comes from Locusta migratoria, assembly GCA_026315105.1. Lineage (NCBI taxonomy): Eukaryota > Metazoa > Arthropoda > Insecta > Orthoptera > Acrididae > Locusta > Locusta migratoria. Next base: position 581,029,207 of record CM048745.1, on the reverse strand, counting down.
CTTAAGTAATTCTAATTTCTGTTGCAGGAAAGCGTGCCTCTTCCTGGTTTTTGCGTGCGTTTGGGCGGTGATATTATTTTTTGCTGAGTTGATTATTATATAAGTATCAGTTGGTTCATGCTTCAGACATTTCACAAACTGAAAGATGTTTGGGTGAGGAGATTCACACGAAACATTGAATCAGGAATGGAAGCTTTTGCAAGCGTTAGTCGTCCTCCACAAGGAAATGTAATCTGCTGCCCAAACGTTTGGAGGAAAGGCTGCGTCTTCTTCATCACTGTAGTCTTCAGTTATGTAATTCGCGAATTTTGTGATGTTGTCGTCTTCTGGTTGTATGATGGCCAGATCAGCAAAAACTTCAGAAATATCAAGAGGATTTAAATAGATATGCCCGAATATGTACTGTGACTTTCTGCCGTATTATTCACTTCCATGACTAAATTGAAGTACAAAACGAAACACTATGTGATTCTATGCAGATGTCAGCGAGCTGGTGTCATTCACAGGACTGACGATGAACGCCTTGGGTCGGACCGTCCTGCTACCTGCGAGCGAAAGTTGCCCAGTTCGAGTGTGGGATTAACTGTCCTTTCCGGAGTACCCTTGTAATGGCCACTAAAAGTTACCCAGTTCGGGTCTGCCCGCGCCAATTTGTCTGTCTGGACGCCGAGTGGAGAGAGGAGGGGGCGCCGAAACATCGACTCGCCGAGCGGGAGGTGGGGGGGGGGGGGGGAGCGCCACTATCAAGAACCGGCACTCAAAGAAGTGAACCCCCAGTCACCTGTAGCACCGGCCACCAATGGGTTTGGTGCAGCTTTCAACGCAGGCATAGGACTGGAAAGTTGGACAGATCACTCCAATATTCAAGAAAGCAATAGGAGTGATCCGCAACATTACAGGCATGTAAAATTAATGTCGGTTTGCAGCAGGATTTTAGAACTACGAGGGCAGTTTGATAAAAATAGAATAAAAATTTAATTCGATTCCATTATCTGGAAATTAAATTGAAAATTGTTTTAAAGGCGAAAACTCACTTTATTTCTCGATATAGTCTCCTTGCGCGCCTCGGTTGCACAGTGGTAGAATGCCAGACTACAAATCCAAAGGTCGCGGGTTCGATCCCCGCCAGGTCCTAGGATTTTTATCTGTCACTTTCCACTTCTTTCCCCTCCGGCAGTATTGCTCATGTGAAAAATACCGAGTAGCACCGTGGTTCGGAACCCACGTTAAACTGTAGGTCCCCCTATAACTGGCTGGGTAAGTCAGTTCGAAGGTCGGAGGAAGGCAACAGCATACCACCTCCAAACAGGACGTTGCCTAGTAAAGCACTGTGGTGTTCAAACCAATCTTCGGATTGTTGACTGCTTTACCTTTAGTCTCCTTGCAAAGCTGTACACTTGTTTCAGCGAGTTTCCAAATTTTTCAACTAAACCGCAATGTAGTCTTTGTCAAACTCTACAAAAAAAAAAAAAAAAAAAAAAAAAAAAAAAAAAAAAAAAAAAAAAAAAAAAGTAGCCTGTCAAAATGGCAGACACTTCCTCAATCGATGAAAATTGCTTCCCACCAAGCCAAATTTTAAAGTTTGGGAATAAGAAGAAGTCAGTCGGAGCCAAGTCTGGTGAATTGGCTGGGAGAGGAACCAATTCGAATCCCAAGTCGTGCACTTTTGCCACTGCGATAGCTGCTCTGTGTCCTAGTGCATTGTCCTAATGAAACAACTCTTTCTTCTGTACCAATCTGGTACGTTTTTCAGTTAGTTCCTGTTTCAAGCGACCCAGAAGAGCAGCATAATAGGGCCCAGTTATGAATCTGCCTTTTCCCAAATAATCTATCAGGATTATACCCTGGGAATCTCAAAAGACAGGGGCAGTGTAATAGTGGCTCCAAGTTTCATTCACAGCTATGAATCTGCGGAAAACGTCTTATGGATAGTGCCTGAACAGTGTGAGATTCTGAGCAGAAATGTTCTTTGGTTTCCATTTTTGGTCCAAAATGCACAGGCGCGGCACCCATCGCGCACAGACTTTCTTCATGGCCAGTTTTTCGTGGGGGATGTAATGCGCTCATTTACTTGTTAATGTTAACTTTCTCGCGAACTTTTAATCTTTAATTTTCCATTACCCTATCATCTTACCTTATCCATGGTTTCCTGTGTGGTGACTTCCACAGGCCGAACAGAGCGTGCTCCGTGCTTCTCTGACCACGTTTAAACTCATTGATCCAAAGTAAATGGTGTTCAATGTTGGTCCAGAAACCACATGTAACTCATCCAACTCGAATTTGATCTGCGTAGCTGTTCAACGCTTCAAATGAAAATGTTTAATGACCGCACGTAATTCGTTTTTCTCCATGCTAAGGAACTAACTATGCAGTTGCTTCTTCAGCTGGTAGCCAACAATCAAATAATAACAGCTGCCGTTCGACACTTTCTGTAATATTCGTGGAAATACCGAGCTTGCCAACAACAGCGCAGGTTCCGAAAATTTCCCGCTCTTTCACACAAATTTATCAGGCGTATAAAACCACCTTCGAATACTTTTCTCAAAGATTATGAACTACCTCGAAGAGAACGACCTATTGACCCATAGACAACACGGATTCAGAAAGTATCGTTCTTGTGAAACACAGCAGGCTCTTTATTTACTTGAAGTGATGAGTGCTATCAACAAGGCATCTCAAATCGGTTTCATATTTCTAGATTTCCGGGGTGCTTTTGATGCTATATATCACAAGCGTCTTCTAATCAAATTGCGTGCTAATGGAATATCGCCACCGTTGTGCAATTGGATTCGTGACTTCCTGACAGAATGGACACAGTAAGTTGTAATTGACGGTAAGTCTTCGAGTAAAACAGAAATGATATCTGGCGTTCCCCAGGGAAGTGTTATAGGGCCCCTACTGTTCTTTATTTTATAAACGATTTAGGAGACAATGTGAACAGCTCTCTTAGACTTTCCACGGATGATGCTGTCATTTATTGGTTTGTAAACTCACCAGAACATCAAAAGCAACTGCAAAATTACTTACATATCTGTAAGGCGCAAAAATTGGCAGTTGACCCTACATAATGAAAAGAGTGCACTAATAGAAATCCGGTAAACTTCATTTACACGATAAACTAGTCAAATCTGCATCCCGCAAATTCAATTAAATACCTAGGAATTACAGTTACAAGCAGCTTAAAGTGGAAAGAAGGCACATAATATATTGTAGGGAAGACGAACCAAAGACTACGTTTCATTGGCAGACTACTTAGAAGATGCAACAGTTCCAGTAATGAAACACTACACACGGGTGTCCAATTTTGGAGTATTGCTGCGCATTGTCCCAACCAAGAGGGTCTGACGGACAATTTAGAAAGAGTTCAGAGAAGGGTAGCTCGTTTTCTATTATCGCGATATAGGGGAGAGAGTGTCACGAAAATTATGCACGGTCTGAGGTGGAATTCGTTAAAAGAACGACGTTATTCGTTGCGGCGATATTTGTTTGCAAAATTTCGTTCATCAATTTACTTTTCCGAATGCGAACATATTTTGTTAGCACTCGCCTACATAGAGACATGATAATCGCAACAAAATAAGAGAAATCAAATTGGAAACGGAAAGATTTGGTGTTCCTTTTTCCCGCGCGTTATTATAGAATGGAACTATAGAGAAATATCACAAAACGGTTCAATTAGCCCTCTGCCATACACTTTAACGTGAGTTGCAGTGTATTTATGTAGATGTAGCATCTTCATCTCTGAATAAGGATAGCAACCTACATCCCTTTGACCCTGCTTACTGTACTGGTACTCGTCTCTCCGTCTCCTTCTGAGAATTGTACCCCATCCACTTCCCTCCAATGTGAAATTGGCGATTCCTTGATGTCTCAGAATGTGTCCACCAATAGATCTATTCTATTAGTCAAAACATGCCAGAAGTTTCTTTTCTCCCCATTTCTGTTCAGTATTCCAGCATTCATTACACCATCTCCCCAACTAATTTCCTGCATTCCACTGTATCAACACTTTTCAAAAGCTTCTACCATCTTTTCTTCTCAACTAGCATACAGTGCAACACTTCATACAAATGCTTTCAGAAACGTCTTCCCAAAACTTAAATTAATACTGGATGTCAACAAATTTCTCTTCTTCAGAAATGCTTTTCTTCCGATATCCATTCTGTATCTTCTTTACTTCGGCCACCAGAAATTATTTTGCTACTCAAATAACAAAAGTCAACTACTACTTATACTGTCTTATTGCCTAATATGATTCCTTCAGCATCGTCTCATTTAGACTATATTTCGTACCCTTGTTTTGCTTTTGATAAAGTTCGTTTTATAACCTCCGTTCAAAACACTGTCCTTTTCGTTCAAGTGCTCTTCCACGTCCTCTGTTGTCTCTGAAAAAATTGCAATGTCAAATCGCAAAGTTATTATTCCTTCTCCAAATTGATCCTTGCATTCCTTCACCGCTTGCTTAATGCGCACATTTAATGTCAATGGCGAATGGCTACAACCCTGTCTTACACTCTTTCCAAACACTGCATCCCTTTCATGCCCATCGACTCCTGTGACTGTTGTCCGGTTTTGTACAAGTTGAATATACTTTTTCTTATGCTATTTTTTACTCCTGTTACCTTCAGAATTTGAAAGACTGTATTCTAGTCAACACTCTGCAAGTCACATAGAAATGCATATCAGAGGGTTCATGATATGATATGATATGTCTCTATAGTTCCATTCTCTAATAGCTCGTGGGAAAAAGGAACACCTAATCTTTCTGCTTTCAATCTGATTTCTCTCATTTTATTATGATGACCATGTCTCTCTATCTAGGTGGGAGCTAATAGTGTATTTTCGCATTCGGAAGAGAAAGTTTGTGAAAGAAATTTCAGAAACAGATCTCGCCGCAACAAATAACGGCACTCTTTTACTGATTTCCACCCCCATCTCGTGCATCATTTCCATGACACTCCCTCCTCCAAATAGCGACAATACAAAACGAGCTGCTCTTTCTGAACTTTCTCTAAATCGTCCATCAGTCCCACCTGGTGTGGATCCCACAAAGCGCAGAAATACTCCAAAATTAGGACGCACAAGTGTAGTGTAGGCAGTTTCTTTAGTAGAACTGTTGCATCTTCTGAGTGTTCTGCCATTGAAACGTAGTCTTTGGTTCGCCTTCACTACAATATTTTCTTTGTTCTTTCCAATTTAAGTTCTTCGCAGTTATTACTGCTAGGTATTTAGTTGAATTTACAGCCTGTAGATTTGACTGATTTATCGTGTGACAGAAGTTTAACGGGTTTCCTTTAGTGCTCATATGGATGACCTCACACATCATTATTAAGGGTCAATTGCCAATTTTTGCACCATGCAGATATCAAATCTAAATCATTTTGCAGTTACTTCTGATCTTCTGGTGACTTTACTAACCGATAAATGACAGCATCATCCGCGAACAGTCTAAGAGAGCTACTCAGATTGTCTCCAAAATCGTTTATAAAAATAAGGAACAGTAGAGGCCCTACAACACCTCCCTGGGGAACGCCGGATATCACTGCTGTTCTACTCGATGACTTACCGTAAATTACAACGTACTTTAGGCAGCTGCGAACAGATGTGGGTTTCCGTTCTCTAAGACGAAAATGTTTGTTCAGGATAGAGTAGGGTGGAGAGCTGCATCAAACCAGTCTCCAGACTGAAGACCACAACAGCAACAATAAGTGCAGAGAAGGGATTACGAAGGATTTATTTTTTAACTAAAATATTACATTCTCAGAATTAGTTTTTCAATGGTTATACATAATTATTATTTACGAAGGTTTTCCGGAAATTAAAGTTACTAGGCACGTAGCTTTAGCATGGAAACTGCATATACTACGCTTGTCCGTCTTTTTTTGGAGTATTGCTGCCCAGTGTGGGATTCTTATCAGGTGGGTTTGACGGAGGACATCGCAAGAGTCCAAAGAAGGGCAGCTCGTTTTGTATTGTCACGATACAGGAGAGACAGCATTACGGAAATGATACAGGATCTGGGATGGGAATCATTACAACAACGGCGTTTATGGCTGCGGCGTGGGCTACTTACGAAACTCCAATCGCCAACGTTCTCCTCCGAATGCGAAAATATATTGTTGACTGCCATATTACATAGGTAGAAAAGATCATCAGAATAAAATACGAGAAATCAGAGCTCGAACGGAGAGATTCAGGTGTTTTTTCTTCCCGCTCGCTATTCGAGAATGGAATGGTAGATAAATAGCATAAAGGTAGTACGATGAACCCTTTGCCAGGCACTTAAATGTGTTTTACAGAGCATCCCATGTAGATGTAGATGTAGGGGATTTGGTACCACTGCCGTGAAGCGGGAAGACAGGGTAAGTAACGATTAGCGTTTTGGCAACTGTTAAAAATGACTAATGATCGTTTTCATTCAAGCTCCCGCTAAGTGTGAAGGGCGCACTGCTAATTCGTTATCTAAATGCAAAGAATATGAACGCCGATGCGATTCATCGCGAAATTGTTGCAGTTTATGGAGAGGACGTAAGGTCAAGGCAGCACGTGACGGAATGGGTAGCCTAAAGAATTTCAATTTTGGAAGGTCGGAAAATAACGATGAAAACTAGAGGAAGGCGTATGTTGTGACGGATGCTGTGGTGGAGATAATTAAAGTACATCCCCCTGATCGCCGTTCGGTAATTGACGACTTGCATGCATTTTCACCAAACACATCAGGAACAGTTGTTCATGAATTCATAACTAATCGACCAAATCATCGCAAATCGTATGCGCGATGGCTGTCTAAGATGCTTACCGAAGTACACAAAATAAACAGTCAGTGCAGCTAGCAAATTTTTGGACCGTTTTGAGATTGAAGTCGAGGCTATTATTAACTCTGTAGAGACAGGGGATGAAACTTGGGCTTATCACCATACTCCAGGGAGCGAACGACACTCAAAGCAGTGGCGCGATACTCATTCACCGCCAGACAAAATGTTCAAAACTCAGCAAATAGCGAGTAAAGTGATGATGTCAGTGTTTTGGACAGAAAAGGGTTTCTACTCGTTGATGTTTTAGCAAGAGCTGAAAAAATAAATACAATGAAGAGAACGGGAGCCTGTCTCCTTCATGACAGTGAGCGGTCACATAAGAGTTGTTGACTTCATAGGCGTAGCCAAGATATGATTTCGGTGGGATTTTCAGTGAATGAACATCGTAACAACGTGTACTCTTAATCGAAATGGAAAAGGCACTATTACTGTATATGTATACAGGGTGTTACAAAAAGGTACGGCCAAACTTTCAGGAAACATTCCTCAAACACAAAGAAAGAAAATATGCTATGTGGACATGTTTCCGCAAACGCATAATTTCCATGTTAGAGCTATTTTTAGTATTTCTCTTTAAATGTAAATTGAAACAATTCGTGCAGACAATTGTCAAAATACCCAATTATTTCGTTAGTTTGTACTGTACTTCCTCGATTCACCGCCAGTTGGCCCAATTGAAGGAAGGTAATGTTGACTTCAGTGCTTGAGTTGACATGCGACTCATTGCTCTACAGTACTAGCATCAAGCACATCAGTACGTAGCATCAACTGGATAGTGTTCATCACGAACGTGGTTTTGCAGTCAGTGCAATGTTTACAAATGCGGAGTTGGCAGATGCCCGTTTGATGTATGGATTAGCACGGGGCAATAGCCGTGGAGCGGTACGTTTGTATCGAGACAGGTTTCCAGAACGAAGGTGTCCCGACTGGAGCACGTTATCATGATTTCATACGGGATACTCTACCTGTGCTGCTAGAACATGTGCCTTTACAAGTATTACACTACATGTGGTTCATGCAAGATGGAGCTCCTTCACATTTCAGTCGACGTGTTCTTACGCTTCTCAACAACAGATTCGGTGACCGATGGATTGGTAGAGGCGCACCAATTCCATGGCCTCCACGCTCTCCTACCCTCAACACTCTTGACTTTCATTTATGGGGGCATTTGAAAGCTCTTGTCTACGCATCCCCGGTACCAAATGTAGAGACTCTTCGTGCTCGTATTGTGGACGGCTGTGATTATGCCATTCTCCAGGGCTGCATCAGGGATTCTATGCGACGGAGGGTGGATGCATGTATCCTCGTTAACGGAGGACATTTTGAACATTTCCTGTAACAAAGAGTTTGAAGTCACGCTGGTACGTTCTGTTGCTGTGTGTTTCCATTCCATGATTAATTTGATTTGAAGAGAAGTAATAAAATGAGCTCTAACATGGAAATTAAGCATTTCCGGACACATGTCCACATAACATGTTTTCTTTCTTTGTGTGTGAGGAATGTTTCCTGAAAGTTGGCCGTACCTTTTTGTAACACCAAAAAATGTTCAAATGTTTGTAAATCTATCGGGCCAAACTGCGTGGTCATCAGTCCGTAGCTCACAAACTACTTAAACCTAGATAAACTAACCTAAGGACAAACACACACACCCACCCACCCATGCCCCAGGGAGGACTCGAACCTCCACGGCGAGCAACCGCGCGCTCCGCAGCGAGACGCTTTAGACCGCTCGGCTACTCCACAGCGGCAATTTGTAACACCGTGTATATCACATTTCATTCCAGAGGACTGTACAGTAGAGAATCGCCGAGGTATGGAAACAAAACTAGTAAACTTTTTAAGAATCTACGTATTCTAAAAAATAGGAACAAGGAAAATCATATCATCAAGATAGGCAAACGCAGATCGAAATACGGATGGCAATCAAAAAGGCAGAACGTGTAGCTTTCAATAACTTCTGAAGTATTATCAGAGAAGCACTTCCTAAGTCAATTCTTTGTGGTACATGAAAACCGTCAATGGCAAAAGATAATTGTACAGATACTCTTTTAGTAGACAGGTACCTTGATTCGTTTACATAAGGCCACCAAGAAATATACTAATAGTTGTCTTGAAAAACAACAAAGATATCTAAAGCGCATTGGAGCTTCGGGTCCCGACAATGTTATTGACAGTTAATACATAGAGTCTCAGCCTCACTATTTACCATAATTTACCTAGGGCACCTTGAAATAAGGAATCGTTCCTAGTGTTTCGAAAACCGGCGCGTCACTCTCATCTATGCGCAGCAGATAAATTAAAAGAAGACAAAAACCAAGTAAAATGCTTATTATTTCAATAGTAATCACCATAACTGTTAATACATTTAATCCACTGTCAGACAAGACAGCCGCTTTCCGCATGCACAAATGTTTGCAGTTTGTTGTAGAACCACAATTTTTACCCAGGTGTGGACCGCTTCGTCCGAAACATAACGATGGCTATGCATGTCTTTCCTCGGGACTCCAAAAAATATGGGAATCGCATGAGAAGAAATCGGGAATCTATGGAGCATGTGCAACGGCCTCCCAGCCTTGGCAGAATGTAGGCGGGCTTTAACCTCGTACAAAATTATGCCATTTTTGTTAGCTTTCTCAACATTTTGGCCGCGATGGGGCGGCCAAGCGTTCTAAGGCGCCTCGCTGCGGAGGCACGCGGTTGTTCGCCGTCGGAGGATCGAATCCTCCCTCAAGAATGGGAGTGTGTGTGTGTTGTCCTTAGCAATAGTTAGTTTACGTAGATTGTAAGCATAGGGACTGAGTACCGCATCAGTTAAGTCCCTAAGATTTACAAGCATTGTTGTTGAATTGAATCAACATTTCGGTAGGGGTTCGAACCTCAGATTCGCCCCCTTTGGCTACACACATGGTTGACTTGGTTTGGTGTTTAAAGCCACCCCTCTCGCAGTCCAGATCTTTCACTTCGTGACTGTCATCTGTTAACTAAACTTACGCAACACATTTGTGGAAGACACTTTTCCGACGACGACGACGAGACGAAAATCGAAGTGAAGAACTGGCTGAAAAAGGCCAGGGGTGACGTCTGTGACGCAGGAATAATAATAATAAAAATTAATAAATAAGTAAATAAAAATAAAAATTAAGAAAACCTCGTCTTAAGGATGACAATATGTATTGAGAGAAATTGTGATTATGTGGAAAAATAATGCAAGACCTATACAACAAGGCATATAAATTTTATTAAAATAAATTCAATGTTTGTACTTCAAAAAATTCTTGTTACCTTACTTTCCGGATTAGCCTCGTAGTTTATTTTATACATATGAATACCCTAATAGATGACTAGAGTAGCGTCATATTGGTTTAAGTAACGGTTTTTACCAACTGTAGGCCCTAGACATCAAGATTAGCACTAGAGTTATCTAGACTTAGTACGGCAGAAATAATCTCAGGAAAATACCTTGCTCTATGGCGCCTTTGTCACAAAATACCGGGTGATCAAAAGGCAGTATAAATTTAAAAACTTAATAAATCACGGAATAATGTAGATAGAGAGGTAAAAATTTACACACATGCTGGGAATGAGATGGGGTTTTATTAGAACAAGGAAAAAAAATTACAGAAAATGTCCGACAGATGGCGCCGGACAGCAAAACGTCAGTGACTACGCATGAACATCGTGTACAAAAGGTGCTTTAATGAGCGAGAGAATCAGATGCACCAGCAGTCGCAGCATGTTGATGTTTCCTGAAAAGGCACTTTTAGTGAAGCTGTATTATCAGAATGGCGAACGTGCTAGTTCAGCGTTACGACCCTATCGCCACAGGAAGGGGATTCGAACGGGTAAAGGTCCGTTGACAAATGCAGCTGTGGCGAAAATGATTTCGAAGTTGGAAGCCACAGGTTGTTTAAACGATAGACCCCGTAGTGGCCGACCGAGCACAAGGCGTAATGCTGCTGAGACAGTTCAGGAATAAATGGAGACTGTAGCGGGTTCGTCTATGCACGGGGAAGTCAGCGCTCGTGCAGTCGCACGTCGCACCGGCATTCCATACACTACTGTTTGGTTGACACTTAGGCGTACCCTCCGATGCTATCCTTACAAAATCCATCGGCATCATGAACTGTTACCTGGCGATTTAGTGAAGCGGAGGGCATTTATAGTGTGGGCGTTTGAAAAGATGGCGGAAGATGACGATTGGTTGAGTAACGTGTTGTGGATCGACGAAACTCATTTCACGCTCCAATGGTCTGTCAACGCCCACAACTGCAGAATTTGGGCTCTCGTGGAAACTCCATTGCACGACAAGAAAGTCACGGTATGAGTTGGATTTACCACATCTACCGTTATCGGGCCTTTTTTTCTTCGAGGAACTGCGTGATTCTGGTTTTGTAACTGCTACCGTTACGGATGATAGGTACGCCGATTTGTTACAGAATCGCATCATCCCTAGACTGGCTGATAAACACCTGCTGGAACGTAGGATTTTTATGCAGGATGGCGCTCCACCCCATAGAGCTAGGCGCGTGAAAAATCTCTTGCGCGCATCGTTTGGTGATGATCATGTGCTCAGCCGCCACTTTCGTCATGTTGGCCTCCCACGTCCCCAGACCTAAGTCCGTGCGATTATTGGCTTTGGGGTTACCTGAAGTCGCAAGCGTATCGTGATCAATTGACATCTCTAGGGATGCTGAAAGACAAGATCCGACGCCAATGCCTCACCATAACTCCGGACATGCTTTACAGTGCTGTTCACAACATTGTCCCTCGACTACAGCTATTGTTGAGGAATGATGGTGAACATATTGAGCATTGCCCGTAAAGAACGTCATCTTTGCCTTGTCTTAATTTGTTATGCTAATTATTGTTTTTCTGAGCAGATGAAGCGCCATCTTTCGGACTTTTTTTATCTACATTATTCCGTGGTTTATTAAGTTTACAAATTTATACTGACTTTTTGATCTCCCGGTATAAGTAACAGATCCGAAGAACAGAGAAATGATATGATGATTTCTTTCCTATAAGGAACAACACAGCTATTACAGAACAGTAATGAGAACAATCAGTTTGAACTAAATATGTGCAGATGTTTGTAAAACTAAGAGCCCAAACTGAAGAGGTCATCGGTCACTAAACTTACAAACTACTTAAACTAAAATATGCTAAGGGCAACATACACACACATCTATTCCCGAATGAGGACGCGAACGTCCGATGAGTATGGCCGCACAATCCGTAGAATGACGCCTTAGATCACGCGACCATGTCCGCGCAACGAATTTAAACCTTATCGTGCTAAAATCACGTTATAACTTGTACCGTGTTAAGGCACCAAGTGAGGATAGTAGTCGCTGCGGGACTTCCTTCCGACTTGGGTTTGAAACTAACGGAGAATATCCGTCGCCGGCCGCTGTGGCCGAGCGGTCTGCGGCGTGCCAGTCCCGGTCTGCACGGCCGCTGCGGTCGGGGGTTCGAATCCCCCCCTCGGCCGTGGATGTTTGTGCCGTCTTTAGTATAAGATAATTCATAAGTACTTTGTAAGTTTAGGGACTGATGACCCCGTAGTTAAGTCCCATAAGCTCTATAAACATTTGAATTGAATATCCGTCATTACGAGGAAAATCCAAACACATTCATTCTTGGATACCTTGAGGTGCAAGTTCATTTCACTTCATTCATCATAAGGCTCGATTATAAATTCTACGTAATATTGTCGTCTATTTAGTCCGAAAAGAAACTTTTTGTATTTGTAATTACTAAATTACTATAGCGAAATGTCAGGTTCAGAAACGCATGGGGACTTTTTTAAGTTCTGCGAGTGTCATTTTTAAAGCGTAAACCAGTTTTTAGTGGAGTAATAGAAACACTATTCATAAACGTAAATTGTATCACAAAATGCAATATGCACATTTTTCACTTTTCAACAAAGTCGTCGTGAACGTTTAAACAACATTCGTCAAGTCATGGCAGCAACTTTCGGATCCAGCAGCAAATTACTCCACCGCCTAACAGTCACATTTTTTTTTTTTAATTTGTTAGTAGCAATGAGATTAACTACTCATCTTCACACTTGCAGAAATTTCTAATGCAACTCACCTGTATTTTGCAGCCCCGGCCCTCCAGCAGATTTGATCTGTCGGTACCTGCAGTTGTCATCTATAGCTGGTAAGCGAAGTTTAACTGTCGAAACATGGATCTTCACTCTGTGATTTCGCTGTACGTAATCACGGATCAGAAATCGACTGCCTTCACATCATCCTAGCTTCTTTTTTGTGTTGTTTCTTGGGACCGATCATTACGTCAATTGTTCTCCAACATCTCTCATTTCCTTCTGAAGGCGTTCTCAGGTTCTCACAAACAGTTGTGAGATGTGAAACATCTTCGCAACGAAGGTCTGAGTTTGGCCTTGACTCAGTACTTAAGACAGCTTGTCTTACGCCTGCTGAATATTCTTTAGTTTTAGGCACTACTGTACGAAATCAAAATGCTAGAATTAGATTTGATATATGTAGTTAGGTTTATTTCAAGTCCTCCCATTCTACAAAATTTTTATGTATGCCGAAATTCTGTTTACTGCTACAGGTGATGCCTACCTGCACTCAGCAATCAGTATTTGTAGGTGTGGCGAGGTCAAGCAGTCATCTGTCTGAGCAACCGGTTTGTTTTGATTCTGTGTGTAATAATCACGCCTGCCAACCTGCTATTGCAACTATAAAACGCTTTTGAGTGATACTGTACTCTACAGGGTGAGTCAGATGAAAGGTACCGGCACATACTTTGAGAAGTGTTAGTATCAGTGAATCTAAACAAAATGTACCACATAAACATATGTCCCGTTCTTAACAGCATCGGGGAAAGTATTCAAAACAATGAGGAACAGGACAAACGCAGTTGACAGTAAATGAGACATTGTCACCTAATGTTTTTGTTTAGGCCTTTCATTCATCCTGTCAAGTGATACCATATGTTTCACAGACTGCAGGGTAGAAACACATGATGCCTGCGTTTCGTCACGCTGGTGGCGGATGACAACAATCTAACACAGTGGGACGGAATCCCTAAAACGTGGCCAAAGCCCCAAGAAGACGTTTAATTCACAGTAAACTGATCACACGGGGGTTTCTGAGGTCGCTGATTACGAATTTGATGGTAAAAATTGCCTAAACAAAGTGGCGCAGATAATATAGCAACATGACCCATGAAAATCCATAATAATTTATTAATAATAGCTTATATATAATACTTAGGCTCTAATAATTAATACACTGCGAACTTGATTTGTTTATTACAACAAAATAACAGAATATTTGTCGAAAATATATTGGAAAAAATTCTTCGATACCACACACATTGTAATCCAATAACATAATAAAAAAAGAAACCTTTAACGTCTGTGACAGATCATGGCAAAGTTGATAGCAGATCATAGTCAGTCTGAGAATTACCGCTAACAGTAGTTGCCGTAAATGAAAAAGGTGCACTAAGCCATTTGTTGTTTTGTTTAAAACATATGCCCTCTGTCCTTTTAGCCTTTTGCCGCCTTGTTCTCAATTTACCAAGGAATGAGGGAAGAGACACGTTCAAATCCTCCGGTATCTGTAACAATCAACCAATTTTCTTGGAAAGTTGTTTCTCCAGATAAGGTATTAATGCAGGTAGATCATCATTCAACCGTTGTTTAACAAAGCTGAATACTGCCGAGTGAAAAGTATTACAATAGAATTAGTAACACATGAAGTGTAGACAAATGGGCAGATATCGATAACGTGTGGCACGGGAAACATATAGTTCCGTAGCCTACCTCGTCCCACGCTGCATCGACCATGTTGTGCTACGAAATGTCGACCGCACGGGAACTTGTAAATATTCATTATACAAGAGAAACAGCAGATTTTGGCAGATGATTCTTGTCAATTCCATCAGAAAATTAATCAGTCTATAGTCTGGGAGTTGAAATTCCGCGGTATATTGCGGTATATGCTACTTTTGCTTTAGTAAAAATGCAAGTTCGGAAAAGCACGGTCGTTTTGCACAAGCATCGGAAAAAATACAATATAAATAGGATAACAACGAAATTTATACCGATTTCGAGTACCAACATTTTCTACATACCTGTAGCAACCGTTTACAGCTTGTAGAGCGCAACTTCTTCACTACCAAAATATTCACTCACAAACCGAGAGTAAATTTGCCTTGCTTTCACAGCGCTGCGTGTGCTCTCGACGAAGGTCACTTTTGAACTGACGTAACTCGACAGGTATCGAAAGTGGCGACCTCTCCTTCTGGAATGAGATGCACCAATCATTCCCCTATCCACCCCACCCATCAAAATTCCGAGAATCTGAAATTCATTTTTCGGGGTTTTGGCCACGTTTTGGCCACGTTTTGGGGATTCCTTCCCACTGTGAGGCGTGTGCAGAGCCGATTCGAGGACACTTTACACACAAGCAGCATTTCGTTTCCTGTCCCTCCCCACCATGTTCTTGCCAAGACTTTCAGAAGTAAATCTAGTGATGGTCTAATTGAGATTATATTAACTGCAGACTAATGGCGTTTATTCATAGGAGTAGCCTCGAGTCCCTCATTGTGCACCAGAACGGTTTTTTCGTGGTAGGTGGGAGTGGATGGTTGTGAGGGTTAAGTATTGTAATGGAAAATTATACCCTATTCTAAAACTTGTGTGAGACATTTTGGTGTTTCTATTGGTTACTTCTTTATTACTAAAACATCAGTAATCTTTAAAAAATATGTTTTTGTGTAAATCAACACAATTAACAATTTTTTTCGATATATTTTGGGTGGGCATGCAGAAGAGCCCCCCCCCCCCTTCCTTTTGCAGTCATCATTAGGAAAAATAGTTCGTGTTGTGAGGGTTAAGTTTCAATAATAGAGTGGTCACCTCAATGTCAAAGCGCTTGAACGATATTCTTACATAACTGGAAAACAACTTAGGCACTACGTTAGTACGTAATATACCACGAATACAATATTTTTCAAACCCTACGACAATTTTTTGATGTTGGCATGAGAATCGCGCTGTCTGGGTGACACAACACTGGTATTAATGACGGCCAATAAGCCTATGAAATGAACCTGTGGTGGATTCAACAAAAACTTCTCAAATTCATATTTTATAAGCACTTAATACAGGCCAGTACTTGTATGAACTGCAGCGTACGTTTTAAAAATGACTGTAATATAACAAATTCAGGAATAATAATACCTATTTGAAGGTAAATGTTATGTTTAACTAAATTACAGGAATGTGAAATCACGCACATAGTACGCAAGAAAATTGGCCCTTTTCCTTTCCGTTGTTGTTGTTGTTATGCTCTTCAGTCCGGAGACTGGTTTGATGCAGCTCTCCACAATACCCTATTCTGAGCAAGCCTCTTCAACTCCACATAAGAACGGCAACCTACATCTGTCTGAATCTGCTTACTTTTGGTCTTCCTCTGCGGTTTTTACCCCACACACTCCCCTCCAACGCTAAATTCACAATTCCTTGATGTCTAAGAATGTGTCCTACAAATCGATCCCTTCTTTTAGTCGAGGTATGCCAGAAATTCCTTTTCTCCCCAATTCTGTTCAGTACCTCATCATTAGTTACGCGACCCACCCACCTAATATTCAGTATTCTTCTGTAGCACCACATTTCAAAAGCCTCTACCCTCTTCCTGTCCGCAATGTTTATCGTCCATGTTTCACTCCCATACAAGGCAACACTCCACACAAATGCCTTCAGAAAGGACTTCCTAAGGCTTAAATCAATATTCGACGTTCACAAATTTCTCTTTTTCATGAACGCTTTTCTACCCACTGCCATTCTGCATTTTATATCCTCTGTACTGCGACCATCATTTGTTATTTTACTGCCCAAGTAACAAAACTCGTCTACCTCCATTATTGTTTCGTTATCCAATCTACTTCCTTCAGCATCACCTGATTTTCTTAGACTGCACTCCATTACCCTAGCTTTGCACTTGTTAATGTTCATCTTATATGCACCTTTCAACACATTGTCCATTTAGTTCAACTGCTCTTCCAGGTCCTTTGTGGTCTCTGACAGAATTACAATGTCGACGGCAAAACGCAATGTTTTTATTTCTTCGCCCTGAACTTTAATTCCTTCTCCAAATTTCTCCTTGATTTCCTTTATAGCTTGCTCAATGTACAAATTGAATAACATTGGAGAAAGGCTATAACCCTGTCTTACTCCCTTCCCAACCACTACAGCCCTTTCATGCCCTTCAACTCTGACAACCGCAGTCTGGTTTTTGTAAATAACCTTCCTTTCCCTATATTTTACTCCTGATGAGTTTAGTATTTGAAAGAGTGTATTCCAATCAACATGGTCAAAAGCCTTCTCAAATCTACAAAAGCTAGATATGTAGGTTTTCTTAATCTATCTTCTAGGATAAGCCGTAATGTGAGTATTGCCTCCCGTGTTCCTGAACCCAAACTTATCTTCCCCGAGGTCGGCTTCTACCAGCTTTTCCATCCTTCTGTAAATAATTCGTGTTAATATTTTGCAACCATGACTTATTAAACTGATGGTTCTGTGGTTTTCACACCTGTCTGCGCCTGATTTCTTTGAAATGGGGATTACAATTTTTTTTTTTTTTTTTAAGTCTGAGGGTACTTCGCCTGTCTCATACATCTTACACACCAGGTGAAACAGTTTTTTCATGGCTGGTTCTCCCAGAGACTTCAGTAGCTATGGGAGGAATATCATCTATTACAGGGGCCATGTTTCTAATTAGGTTTTTCAGTGCTCTGTAAAATTCATCTCTCAGTATAGTATCTCCTATTTCATCCTCATCTACTTCTTCTCCCCTTCCTACAATATTTCCTTCGTTTATCCTCTCTATATACTCTTTCCACCTTTCAGCTTTCCCTTCTTTGCTGAGAACTGGTTTTCCATCTGGGTTCTTAATATTCATAAAGCTGTTTTTCTTATCTCCAAATATCTCTTTAATTTTCCTGTAGGCTGTATCTATTTTTCTCCTATTTATACATTCTTCTACATCCTTGCATTTATCTTCTAACCACTCCTGCTTAGCCATTTGCTCTTCCTATCAATCTCATTTCTTAGTCGCCTGTACTCCATTTTGCCTGTTTCACTTACGACATTTTTATATTTTCTTTCATCGATTAAATTTAGTATGTCCTCGGATATCCAAGGATTTTTTGTAGATCTTGCCTTCCTACCTATTTTGTCCTCTGCTGCCTTCACTATTTCATCTCTCAATGCTACCCATTCCTTCTCTACTGTTTTATTTTCCCCCGTTTCTGTCAATTGTTGCCTAAAGTCCCTCTGAAATTCTCAAGAACTTCAGGTTCCTTGAGTTTATCCAGGTTCCATCTCCTTATTTTCCTACCTTTCTGCTGTTTTTTTTTTTTTTTTTTTTTTTTTTTTTTTTTTAGCCTACAATTTATGACCAATAAGTTGAGGTCAGAGTTTATATCTGCCCCTGGGTATGTCTTACAGTTTGAAACCTGGTTCCGAAATCCATGTCTTACCATTATAAAATCTATCTGGTATCTCCCGGTGTCTCCTGGACTCTTCCACGTATACAACGTTCTATCGTGATTCTTGAGCAAGGTGTTTGTTATAACTAAATTATGTTCCGTGCAAAATTCTACCTGGCGGCTCCCTCTTTCATACTTTTTGCCCAGATCATATTCACCTACTATCTTCACTTCCCTTCCTTGTCCTACTACCAAATTCCAGTCTCCCATAACAATTAAGTCTTTTCTCCCTTAATTGTCTGAATAATTGCCTTTAGCTCCTCATATATTTCTTTGATCTCCTCATCATCGGCAGAGCTAGTTGGCATATAAACCTGTACTACTGTGGTCGGTGTTGGCTTCGTATCTATCTTGACTACGATAATGCGATCATTGTGTTGCTCATAGTAGTTTACCCGCATTCCTATTTTGTTATTCATTATAAGACCTACTCCTGTAATACCTCCAACTGATTTTGTATTTATAACCCTGTACTCACCTGACCAGAAATACTGTTCCCCTTTCCACCAAACTTCACTAACCGCGACTATATCTAACTTCAACCTATCCATTTCTCTTTTTAAATTTTCTAGTTTCCCGACCAGATTAAGGGCTCTAACATTCCACGCTCCGATCCGTGGAATGCCAGAGTTGTATTTCCTGATGATCACGTCCTCCTTTCCGTTATGGAGCAGATTTACCCGCAGTACTTAATGTAATCGTGACGGACGCCCGATTGCAGAGCCTTTATAAATCAGAAGCAGCATTTTTATAAAGGCTGTAAAATATGGAGTCCTGCATAGTCACGAGTTATGTAGTCGAGACCCTATAACATTCGTAAATTTTTAAGATATTATTCCACCTTATTTGATTACAAAGAATTTATTGTTTCTAATAAGAAAAACTCACAAAAATAAAATTCAATTTTCATATAAAATTCGGGTAATATTTTCGAATCAAGAAATTGAGTTTGGCAACAATCAAATAAGTTAGTACCTCCACCATCAATGGTTCTATTCTTGAAAGATGCAGGTGTAATTGTCTTGAGGTCAGAAGCTAAGCTCACAGTAGTATTTCTGTTTGGACAAAAATCATCTTTGATAATAATCGACAAATGCTTTTTTTTTTTCAGAGGTATTTTCGTCAGTTGATGTATGGTTAAGAACACAGAAAAAATAGTCACACCATAAAAGTAGGTAGGTGGAGGTAAGTGTGCCCGAATTTTGCCTGAGGGCATGTGGAGAGAATCTGAAGGGAGCCTGAGATATGAAAATTTTACTGTAGTTGAAGCCTGATCTTGGTTACTAAATTTCTCAAACTGATTTTATGTTTTATAGCTTATCAATAAATTGCAAGTTTTCAAGGAAGCGTTAGTGAGTAAACCTGCCCAATTGAGGGGAAAAATGTGAAATAATGTTTAATTATGTAAATGAGATGCTTCTATTTTTTGAAAGGTATCATCTTTTATTACATAATAGACATTCAAAACACAGCATTTATAAGCAAATATGAAATAATACACCAAGAAAAAGTGGAACTTTGGTTGCAAAATTGATCAAGTGACAGAAAACACTTCACAAAAATATCAGTCTAATAAGGCACTGTACCTGCTCAGTCATCCTGAAATTCAATTACCTTTGAATGTAATAGAGCTAGACTCCACAACTTGTGATAGTTTCTTCACAATTTTGTCCTTTTGCAAAAATGCTTGTTCTGCTGTCTCAATAAACTAAAATGTTTGAGGAATCGTTTTATAAAAGAATCCTTCAAAATCAGTATTATTAACTTCTGTGATTTTGACCACAAAAGTTCTGTATGAAGAAGCCTTCCCAAAAACTTTAGAAGTAACAAAATCATCTTTTTTGTATCGGCCTAGTGAATGTGAATGGTCTCCTTTCATGAGTCTCAGACACTGAAGAACCAGATGCTGGAGTCTTCGCTATTATGAAGTGAAAGTTTATCAGACTCACTAGAAGAACTAAAAAAGAAAATTAGTCTTCTTTTCCCCGCAGTTTAAGATTTTTTATCTTTAGTCTTGGATCTTTCATTTGATTTTAGTTTCTTGTCATTAGCTGCAACCTCCTCCTCTTGAACTGCCGCGGTGGAGCAGCCGAGCGGTCTAAAGCGTCTCGCTGCGGAGCGCGCGGTTGCTCGCCGCCGAGGTTCGAGTCCTCCCTGGGGCATGGATGTGTGTGTTTGTCCGTAGGTTAGTTTACCTAGGTTTAAGTAGTTTGTAAGCTACGGACTAATGAACACGCAGTTTGGTCCGATAGATTTACAGACAGTTGAATCCTCTTGAATTAGTTGCTGCAGCTTTTCTTTGTGTGGAGTCGACGTCAGATGTGTTGATTTCAAACCTGTCCTCGATCGTTTCCTTGCGTTTTGGAACCGAGGAATTGAAAGTATATTACATGGTGATGTGTGACAAGGCCTAGTGACAGAAAACGATGGCCCGGGTTGAGGACTCTGGTAGGTCTGAAGGTGTCTCAGAGGAAGAAAAGGTGGTTCCAATACATTGTTAGACAGTCCAGGCTGGTTTTTCTGAGATTACGATGACGGTTCCTTGATGGCACCTTCATCATATTGAATATAATCATGTCCTCGCTGTCTAGGTGTTCGCCTTCAAACTGTTGGTCAGTTACTACTGCTGGCAGGAAATGTTCATCAGTGAAAACGTGTCTGTTCAGCGGAAAGGTGCCAGTCTACTTGAATCCTGTAACGGCTACTTCAACATTGGCAGTTCTGGAGAAAGCAGTATTAAAGAGCCTAGCGAGATGAAAAACCGTGATAGATTCGCCAGGATGAGATGTTACCCAGTCGTCAACAACAGCAAGATATTTTGTTTTTAGAGGCTTGAAAAAAACTTTATCTATTGTCTGTGCTTTATGGCTACAGTTAAGCGGAAGAGTAAGAACTTGAATGTGATTGCCTTTGGTAAAGTTTATTGCTTCAAGATTTATGTGGGAGACATGATTATCCAGTTTAAGAAGAACTGGTTGTTGTTCATATCCTTCTTGTTCTGGGGCGCTATAGTTCAGGGTGAACCTTGGCGTTCCCAACGTCACCCAATATGGTCACATGCTATCCTCCTTCCAGTTTCCTTAGGTCTGCTTCTACTCCATCCAGCCATCTTGCTCGAGGTCGACCTCGACTTCTTTGTCTTCCAGAATTACCAAAGAGAATCTTCTTTGTCAACTCAGACTCCTCCATCCTTGCCACATGACCTGCCCAACTTATCCTTTCTTATTGCATGATTTTTGTTGCAGGAGCATCGTCTTTTATAGTGTACAATTCTGCATTGTACCTTTTCCTCCATTGCTCTCTGTCATAACAGGGCCAATTATTATCCTCAAAACTTTCCTCTAAAATCCGTCGAGCAGCCTTGTATCGGTTTCCGTCAAGGGCCATGTTTCCGAAGCATAAGTGAGAATTGGTCTAACAAGAGTTTTATAAATAATGAATTTTGTTGTGCGGCTGAAGAGTCTTTTCCGGAATAAATTACTCAAGGCGAAATATGTCTTATTTGCTGATATCATTGTAATCTTAATTTCAGTTGAGATGTCATTAAAGCAAGTGACTGTGGAACCAAGATATTTGAAGCTATCAACTCTTTCAAATGTGTATCCATTGACACAAAGTTTACGGAATACAGGGTTGATATGCTTTCCCACAGGCCATGTTGTTCAAATGTTTGTTAAGCTTATGGGACTTAATTACGGGGTCATCACAGGCCATGTATTTAGTTTTATCTTCATTTATCATAAAACCCATTTTCTTACTTGCTTGACTTAAGGCTATAAAGGCTTCTTTCAGTGCTGGTACTGTCCGTGCTATGATGTCTAAATCACCTTCAAACGCTAAAATCTACACTGACTTATAGAAGATGGTACGCCTGGTCTGTGGGCCTGCTTCTCTTATCACCTTTCCAGTGCTACATTAAATAATAAGCATATAATGCATATCCTTGAAGTAGCCCATTTTTTATTTCCAGGGGATCTGAAAATTTTCCTTGAACTCATACATAACCATTTTAACAATTCTCAGAAGCTTTCCATGTATCCCCATCTCCTGTAAGGCATGAAACAACTGGTTTCTATTGATGTTGTCATATGCAGCCTTAAAGTCAATAAAGAGGTGATGAGTTCCAATTCTATATTCAACAGTTGTCTCCAAAATTTGGCGAGGGTTGAAAATCTGGACAGTTGTTGACCTTCCTCGTCGAAATCCGCTTTGGTATATTCCAATTTCTTTATCCACCTCTGGAAGTAGCCGATTAAAAATAAGATGACCCCTTGTAGCCCAGGTTCAAAATGTTCAAATGTTTGTAAATCTATCGGACCAAACTGCGTGGTCATCAGTCCGTAGCTTACAAACTACTTAAGCCTAGGTAAACTAACCTAAGGACAAACACACACACACCCATGCCCTAGGGAGGACTCGAACCTCCAAGGCGAGCAACCGCGCGCTCCGCAGCGAGACGCTTTAGACCGCTCGGCTACTCCACCGCGGCAGTCCAGGTTCAGGAGGGTGATTCGACAGTGGTTTCTACACTCCATTCGGTCGCCCTTTTTATGTATGGGACATAATATTCCTTCATTCCATTCATTTGGTGTCCTTTCCTGTTCGCAAATGAATTTGATAAGATCAAACAGGGACTGTTCTAATGTTGCTCCTTAACATTTTAGCAAATCTGCAAGAATGCTATCAGTTGTGGTTCAGATGATTTTGTAAATTTTTGAAAGTGAGAAAGCAACTTGATAAAAGTGAGAACATTTATATATCCACTATTAGTAACAGCGAGATCACATCCCGGTGCCCTGTCCTTGAAGAGAAGGCGGTTCATTCTCCTGCGTCAAAAAATTTAAAAAAGATGGGTCGTGATTGCCTGACGTATTCATACAACAGACAACAGCAATTTATTTCCCTTGTTCAGGAGTCAGCACTTTCGCTGCATCCTTCTTCCCAAAAGGACCTACTGATGGGGGAACTTATGTGGAAGAGTCTGGGTGACTGTTTCATCCACGTTGCAAATGGGATTTGGCGTGAATTTGTAATTTTTGTACAATTTTATCCAGATTATCAAGGAAATGATTTATTTGGGTTCTGTTAAAATCTGTAATCCTTGTTGTGCTTGTGTTGCGAGTCTGTCTCTTCATAAAATCCCTTGTCATATCCCTGTCGGTCATCTGTCTCTCTTGTGGAAAAGGATATTTGATTTAGTTCAACTCTGCACATTTGAACAATAAATGGCAAAGATATTTGAAAGTTAGCACAAAAAAGGAGCAAGTTCTTTGTAGTGTTCCACAATTTCTCTTTCCTGCTCAGGGGTGAAAACTTTCATAAACCTCCCCATTGTATGAGAACCTTTAGCCATTTTAAGCCCTTTTCACAAAGTTGATTCATGAAATCCAACAGTTCTTGCTGCTTTTCTGATAGAACAATTTTTGCTAAGTAGGTGTTGTTACAGTTGGAAGAACTTCATTCGCCAGGGATTACTTTTCGGTTTTTCTGACGTAATTCCTATTGAGAGAAAAAGGAAATGATAAAAATATTAGGGAGTAAGTCTACTTGTAATTAAAAATAAACAAGAGTAAAGTAATGTCCGGTACAAGTCACGAAGGGGCTTTGAGTAGTAGAGGGTAAAGCCTGCCAGTATTTTTCTGCCATAAAGGGGCAAACGAATGCGTACAGTTGCACCTGGAGAGTATCGTACACTTACGATTTCCAAATGTCTTTTTTCTACAAAGTTACGAGTAATCACATTGAGTTAATCATACTTTCTACTGAACAATAACATCATAGAGTCATAACATAAAATTAACACAGAGCGAGACATTTAAACAGCAAACAAAAAGCGGGAAATGTGTTACCTAAAAACTACTGCAAAAAATTTGAAAACAGAAATTACGTAATCTTGCCACGAACACTGGTTGACTGGCGCTGAGTACGTCCATTGACATAGTTGTCGAGTTAATAATGCCACACAGCTGCCAGTATAGATGCAATCTTAAGATTAACACGGAGCAAGACTTTTAAAGAACAAGCAAAAAGCGGGAACAGCGTTACCTAAAAACTACATTAAAAATGTTGAACACAGAACTTACGTAATCTTGCCACGAACACTGGTTGACTGGCGCTCAGAGTACGTGCATTGACATTGTTGTCGAGTTAATAATGCCACACAGCTGCCAGTATAACTGTTCGGAGCCAAAACTTTAAATTTCATGCATTTGCGCCTCGGTTACACAGCGGTAGAGTGCCAGACTATAAATCCAAAGGTCGCGGGATCGATCCCCACCAAGTCCTAGGATTTTATGTCACTTCCCACTTCTTTCGCCTCTGGCAGTATTTCTCAAGTGAAGAATAGGCAACGGCATACCACCTCCAAACAGGACCATGCCTAGTAAAGGACTGTGGTGTTCAAACCAATCTTCGGATTGTTGACTGCTTTACCTTACAATTACCCCAGTCAGTGGAGGATTTAATTTTGAACCCACTAGGGACGGCACCTTAAGGTGGGCGGAATTTTTTGCTGTGTACTCATTTTTACCTTTTACGTTTTACAATAACTGCGCTTACAAACGACAAACATTTGAAATCTTAGTAAAGCCATAAAACAAAAGTTTTTTTTTTTTTTTTTTTTTTCTTATGGTCGTTTCTGCTGTCTTTCGGCAGAAGAATGTGTAAATTGCCATTTTTAACTCAAGCTCCAATAGGAAATTTATTGAAATATCTGTTATGGTTTAAGAATTACAATAGTTTGCCTAATAGATGTTTTTATGATACACGTTCGCATTCTGGAACCATTTTTTGGTGCATCGTCAGTTTAATAGCATTTAGACTGTGGCAAGCTGCTATCAAAATTCATAGGAATACATTATGCCTCTTGTTTTGTACTTTGGAGTATTTGTGAGGAAATAGAAAAACCCTTACTACACGTCATTACTATTTTGTCTGAAAATTACCGTTAAAATTATATACAGATTGATAAATATTGGTAATTTCTGCAATGTATCAGGCATAATACAAAGAAACTGTGTCATTCTTTAATTGGGAAAAATTTGGTGAACATAGCTAAAAACATTATGAACATATATGTACCTAATGTTCTGAAAATTTAGTTTCGAGAAAACGAGAAAAGAAGTTCACAGTATTTTTGACACACCTTATGCCTCTTTCAGGACATTCCAGTGGCATAATCGTGCTGGCCAGCTGCTTTTTTATCCTTTTCAGACTTTTTCAGGAGTCTTTTCCTTACTCTGGACTCTTTAGTGGTGGCTTCCGCAGCCCTTTCATCTTCAACTAGTCGCTCACGACCTATTGCAGTCAGAACAGCTATCACATTATTTCTTGGTTGAATGACTAATTTGTTTACTTTTGTTCTGCTAATTACACCATCACTGAAACAGATAAGCATCCATCACATCTATTTTGAGTACCTTCCATCCAACAAACACCGTTTTCGGTACTTGTTGCCACACGCATCTGTTGAAACTCTCATTAGGATTTTGTGTAGGCCATGTAGACATTTGTTAAGTAATTTTTTATCTTCAAGATGCCTATAATTGGCCTTATTGTTTCCATGACAGCGGTAGGCATGGAATGTTTATGGTGATATTTCTTACCTGAAGCATCAGCATGGGCAATGTGCAGACAGTTGTTCAAATAGCAAATGTTCAAATGTAATTCCTATGGGACCAAACTACGATGGTCATCAGTCCCTAGACTTACAAACTACTTAAACTAAGTTAAACAAACATAAGGACAACACATACACTGATGCCCCAGGGAGGATTCTAACCTCCAAGGCGAGAGGCGTTCAGAGATCATTAAAG
Source organism: Locusta migratoria (assembly GCA_026315105.1). Taxonomy (NCBI): domain Eukaryota; kingdom Metazoa; phylum Arthropoda; class Insecta; order Orthoptera; family Acrididae; genus Locusta; species Locusta migratoria. The sequence goes on along the minus strand of CM048745.1, from coordinate 581,003,046 downwards.
TCTATAATAACTATTTAAAAGTAAATAATCCATACATTTTTTGAAACGGGAGAAATTTGTCTTTCAGATGGAGGCATATAATATAGAGTGCCTAGGGGCGCAAAAATTTGTAATCCGCCACTGACGCCAGTGCTTTCACCTATCCTCACCTACTTGCTATCAAGCCGACACAGATCAATATACTAGCTCGGAATACTAGCTCTCTAGGAGACTCAACAGTGTAGTCTGAATTCAAATATTGCTACCATATTGTTTGGATGTCATACATCATGGTCGTAGCCAGGATTTGGGTCTGGGAGCGGCTGAATCCAGGAGTCCAGCCGGCAGAGGTTAACCAATTGATTAATGTGACATGTTACTATTTTGAAAAAACTTTAAAATAAATATTTGGTATCATGCTTCACTTGCTAGATATGTTTTTCCAGTGACTGATCGTTACTGATTGACGGAGTCAAGTGTAGATTATGCCGCGAATTCCAAGTGCTCCGTTACAGGAGGATTACTGATTTATTGACTGCATAACGATACATCGAGGCACCATAGAATAGGAACAGCAGTAATTATTTAGTTCACATTCAGCACAAAAAAGGAAGTCCGTCAGTCTACATGATTCGATTTTCAAAGAGTAATGCTATGTTGACAACAAATATCTAGCGCTTTGTTCATTATACCGTTGGCTGTCGCAAATGTTTTAGCGTTTTCTTGTCAGCATCTTTTAATTTACAAGTACTAACTAGTATATCGTCCTGACGTAAATAAATAACAGTCTAGTCAAGGTAATAAAACGTCTTTCGTTCATGCAAACAATGGATTTTCCTTGTGCTGACATTTTCTAACACTATTTCCAAACCGACTGATATACATTGAAATCATCATATTTCGCATCAATTTTAATGTGTCCGAAACTAAGTTTTCAAATTAATATTGTTTACTATGAACAGAAAACAACTATGCCGTCTAAAATATCATTGGCAACTTCAAACTTTGCCACAATTGGTCGACTTCATTCACGGGTGTTGACAACTGTTATGTTCCCAACATTACTCGCTAGGCATGTGTCGGCGATTGTAAAATTTTACCTAAGTACCTACGCGTTGGGGACTTTTGGATGAAAATTCCCTACATGATTTTAATGCTTAAAAGTACCTACGTGTAGGGAAAATTCCCTACGTCTGGCAACACTGGTCGTTGCCTACACTAGTACACAGTGGGCAAGGCAACGTGGGGATGGGGACGCCACAGCTGCCCAGGACGCGTCATTGTTTCTCCTTAAACAGTCAAATTCCTCATTATTGAGCATTCTCGAAGAGCAGTTGTGTGTTATTAACCAAATCCACAATAAAACATTCCAATCTGAACGGTATCTTAAATTGACACGCCGCCGCCTAAATGGGATCAGCTGAAAACTTGCACCAAATTCCTGCAAACACGAATTATTTGCGACATAATTGGAAATGTGTGCTTACGATCTGCCACATTTCAGTATCATGTGCTAGTTGATATCACTGTAGTTGAAAAGGAAGTTTCCCGTCGATCACTGAGAGAACTAACAACAATAGCAAATATCGAAAACTTTTCTAACGATCTGCAAAACAGTATTTATTTGGTTACTATCTGGCTTTCGACTAGTCCATCGTCAGGTGACAAATGACTGTCGCAAAACAGAATTTTTAATGTATTTCTTAGTTTCATTATTTTTAATTCCTAAGGGATCAAACTGCTGAGGTCATCGGTCCCTAAACTTAAGCACTCCTTAAACTAACTTATGCTAAGGACAATAACAATCACCCATACCCGAAGGAGGACGCTTAGTATTCGACGGGAGCGTCCATGCAATCCGTCACATGGGACCTCAGATCTTGCCAACCTTGCGAGGCAAATCTTTTTTTTTTTTAATTTTTATTTATTTATTTATTTATTTATTTTTAAATCTGGTCGTTGTCATTTGACATCATTGTGACGACGACCGTTCATATTTTCGAAGGTAATAATTTTGGGCAAGACCTACAAAAAATCTTTGGATATCACAGGAAATACTCAATTTAATTGATGATAGGAGAAAATACAAAAATGCAGTAAATGAAACAGACGACTAAGAAATGTGATAGACAGGAAGTACAAAATAACTAAGCAGGAGTGGCTAGAAGGCAAATGCAAGCCTGTAGACGAATATATAAATGGGGGGAAATAGATACCACCTACAGGAAATTAAAAGAGACGTTTGGAGACAAGAAAAGCAACTGTATAAATATAAGGAACTCAGAAGGAAAACCAGTTCTCAGCAAAGAAGGGAAAGCTGAAAGGTGGAAACAGTATATAGAGGGGCTCTACGAAGGAAATGAGCTTACACACAATATCGTAACAAGGGAAGAGGTAGTATGTGAAGATGAAATAGTAGATACTATACTGGGAGATGAATTTGACAGAGCACTGAAAGATCTAAGTCGAAAGAAGGCCCCTGGAGTAGATGACACACCATCAGAGCTACTGAAGTCTCTGGGAGAACCAGCCATGACAAAACTATTTCACTTGGTGTGTAAGATGTATATGACAGGCGAAATACCCGGAGACTTTTAAAAAAATGTAATAATCTCCATTCCAAAAAAGCAGGCACAGGCAGGTGTGAAAATTACAGAACCATCAGTTTAAGCCGGCCACGGTGGACGAGGGGACTGAGGCGCTCCAGTCACGGTCTGCACGACCACTACGGTCGGGGGTTCGAATCCCCCCTCGGGCATGGATATTTGTGCCGTCCTTAGTATTAGCTAGTTTGTAAGTAGTTTGTAAGTTTAGGGACTGATAACCCCGTAGTTAAGTCCCAGAAGCTATACAAACATTTGAACATCAGTGTAATAAGTCATGGTTGCCAAATTCTGACGCGAATTATTTACAGAAGAGTGGAAAGGCTGATAGATACTGAACTCGGGGAAGATCAGTTCGGATTCAGGAGAAATGTAGGAAAACGCATTACTCACTTTACGGCTTATCTTAGAAGATAGATGAACCCAGGTTATCCTGACGTCCTTTCAGAAGGAGGTGTGTCGTTCTTTTAACCATTTAAAGTAAACTTTTTCCTTTTGGTACAAAACTCTTTCTCCAACTGTGATTTGAATGTCGATCGTTGCCATACAACAATTCAGAAGCAACGCATGAATTAACTCATGATTTTGGGTATGTAAATATTTACATATCAATTTTATTTTTATTATTCAGAAACATATGGATGACTTTACAATTAAAATATCATATCTAACATATAATGTTAGTGTTTTCATTTCTACTTCGTTCCAGGACGGCCTATTATGACGAGACTAAGGATTTAATACGTGTAAAATCAATATTGCAACATTTGAACGACCTATTACTGATGGAGTAAAATATTTTTTGAACCAGACTAAACTACTCTAAACTCCGTCTGACAGGCCTCGAAAGGCCCATTGCCCACTGACCGGTCACCGTGTCATCCTCTGCCCGCAGACGTCACTGGATGCGGTATGGAGGGGGACGTGGTCAGCGCCCCGCACTCCCGGCCGTTATGTCAGTCTACGTGACCGAAGCCGCTACTTCTGTCAAGTAGCTCCTCAGTTGGCCTCACAAGGCCTGAGTGCACCCCGCTTGCCAACGGCACTTGGCAGACACGGGCGGCACCCGATTTAAGTGCTAGCCAAACCCGACAGAGCTTAACTTCGGTGATCTGACGGGACCCAGTGTATCTACTGCGCTACGCCCGTTGGCTTATAAACTAGATGTAATCGGAAAGAAAAAGATCAGGAATATCTCGGAGAGAGTTCACAATGTTGATTGGAATACACTCTTTCAGATTCTGAAATGAGCAGGAGTAAAATGGAGGGAACGGAAGGGATGCAGAGGTTGGGAAGGGAATAAGACAGGGTTGTAGCCTCTCTCCAATGTTATTCAATTTCTACATCGAGAGCCGTCCGCGGTGCCCGAAGGGACTGCGGCGCGCCAGTCACGGTCTGCACGGCCACTACGGTCGGGGGTTCGCATCCTCCCTCTGGCATAGATACTTGTGCCGTCCTTAGTAGTAGCTAGTTCATAAGTAGTTTGTCCCATAAGCTCCACAAACATTTGATTTTGTACATCGAGCAAGCTATAAAGAAAAGCAAAGAGAAGTTTGTAGGACTTAGAGCTAGGGTGAAGAAATAAAAACTTTGCGTTTTGTCGATGACATTATAATTCTGTCAGAGACAAATGTTCAAATGTTTGTAAATCTATCAGACGAAAATGCGTGGTCCTCAGTCCGTAGTTTACAAACTACTTAAACTAAGGTAAACTAACCTAAGGACAACACACACACCCATGCCCCTGGGAGGACTCGAACCTCCGACGACGAGCAACCGCGCGCTCCGCAGCGAGACGCTTTAGACAGCACGGCTACCCCACCGCGGCATCAACAAATGTCCAAATGTTTGTAAAGCTTATGGGACTTAACTGTGGGGTCATCAGGCCCTAAACTTACAACTACTTATAAATTACCTTATACTAAAGACGGCACAAGCATCCATGCCCGAGGTGGGATTCGAACCCCCGACGGTGAACGGCCTCGCGTATCGCAGCATAGCGCCTCAATGCGATCGGCACAAGGATCCATGCCCAAGGTGGGATTCGAAACCCCGACGGTGAACGGCCTCGCGTATCGCAGCATACGCCTCAATGCGATCGGCCACTCCGCCGCGGCCGTCAGAGACAGCAAGGGACCTGGAAGAGCAGTTGAACGGAATGGACAGTGTGTTAAAGATGCGTAAAGATGAACATTAACAAGAGCAAAACAGTGTAAGAAAATCAGGCGATGCTGAAGGAATTAGAGTAGGTTACGAAACAATAAAGATGGTAGATGAGTTTTGTACTTGGGCAGTAAAATGAACATGTGATGGTCGCAGTACAGAGGATATAAAATCCAGTATGGCAATGGGAAGAAAAGTGTGTTTGAAAAAAAGAATTATTAACAATGAATATTAATTTAAATTTAAGGAAGTGCTTTCTGAAGGCATTGTATGGGATTGAAATATGGACGATAAACAGTGCGGACAGGAAGAGGGTAGAGGCTTTTGAAATATGCTACAGAAGAGTGTTGAAGATAGGTTGGTGGATCTCGTAACTAATGTGGATGTACTGAACAGAATTGGGGAGAAAAGGAATTTCTGGCATACCTTGACAAAAAGAAGGGATCGATTGATAGGACACATTCTTAAACATCAAGGAATCCTGATTTAGCGTTGGAGGGACGTGTGTCAGGTAAAAATCGCAGAGGGAGACCAAGATATGAATACAGTAAGCAGATTCAAATGGATATAGGTTCCCGTTCAAAGATGTTGAAATGTTTGTTAAGCTTATGGGACTTAACTGCGGGGTCATCAGTCCCTAAATTTACAAACTACTTATGAAATAACTTATACTAAAGACAGAACATTCACCCATGCGCGAGGGAGGATTCGAACATCCGACGCGGGAGACCGTGGCATCCGTAACGTGGCGCTCCAGACCACTCGGCTACTCCCGCGTGGTGTTGCCGTTCTTGCTCAGGATAGAATAGGGTGGAGAGCTGCATCAAACCAATCTCAGGACAGAAGATTACAAGAACAACAATTTTGATCAGTGTATATATCATGTCTATCGAGGTTGCGCAGAAGTATTTTATTTGATTATAGGTGACCGGTTTCGGAAATTATATCCTTTTTAAAACCATCTCGTAAGTAGGCTATAACAAGCAACACACGATTGGCCACATGATTTTATTGTGTGGGTAGCTGACTATACGTTGTCACTTCCAGCATGCTGTAAATGAGAAAGTAAGTTTTATATTCAGTTGCATTAATTTTGAAAGCTAATCACTTTTAAAATATTTAATGTATATTCCGATTATTTTCACACATCGCATAGCTCATTTCAGTAAATATTTTAATTGTTCAGACTTTGAAAAATGCAAAACTTTCCGTCAAGGAAATTGAGAAGATACTACTAGTGCTCAATGACAGCGAGCTTTCAGAGCTCTCCGGCGGCGAAGGGTCTGGACGTCAAACTGTTGGAGAGGGAGGGAGCAAAGATGCAAATCATAAAAATGCAGATACGACGAGTGAAGCAGCTCTAGGGCATTGCTAGACTACGTAACATGAGTGAGACACTCTAGCACCTGAAAAAGAAATTTCACAAGTAGCAAATGAGCAGCCGCAAGGTAACTTCAAATGGAAAAAATGCCTTTCACAGGTCTTGACACTACAGTCAGTTTTCCAAATATAACAACTGGTGAAGAAGTAAGAAGTCCTGCTGCAATACCTGATAGATCTGGGCGCCAAAGTTTAAATACGTAAAGAGAAAATGGATTTGCTGAAGTTCAGAAACCAGGTAGCTGAAGTTTTAATACTAATCGAGAAAAAAGGTGACGTCCATGACTAACTTAGGATAGGTATGAAGATGAAGAACCCACATTAGATGCGGTAAAAACATCGCAGAAAGAGTTTCAGATGTCAGATGTGACGGGTTTTCTCAATGGCCACATTACATGGGAGGGAAGGAACAAAGATGCAAATCAGAAAAATGTAGCGGCAGAAGCCGAGTTCAGCGTTCCAAATGCCACGTAACAATTTGTTTAAACAAAAATAACAATTGTTTTGTTAAATTTCATATTAAATAATTTGTTGTAATAAATGTCACTATAAGAATGATTACGCACCAGTAGCTGTGTTATTCTGAAGTTGTTTGCAGCCGTGAACATGTTTCTTAGCTCATGTGTAGATTTTGCATATTTAACGAATTTTATAAATAAACGAATGACGAGATCGGTGTATTATTCAGTCTCCTATAATTTATTTGTTATAATTGTTGGGGTTAAAAAGTATACAGTATACCCAGTATTGGTATATAGTTTATAGTAATGTATTTGAAGGTGGATGGGGGGGGGGGGGGGGAAGAACTCATGTTTCGCCGCCTTCCCGGGCCGTCAACAGTCTTAGTCCGCCACTGGACACACACACACACACACACACACACACACACACACACACACACACACATATATATATATATATATATATATATATATATATATATATATATATATATATATATATTCATTCGTTATAGAATCGACTTTTGGCTTTATGTCACGTTCATTAGCAGATTTTTCATAAAATAATAATAAATTTAGAAATAAAATCAATTGCCACGAGTGTGGGACATCATATCTTGAAAACGGCTCAACCGAATTAGAATATTTTCTCCTTGTATTCATAACTGTCACGATAAGGTTTGTCTAATGACCAAAATTCACGATTCAAACGATGAATATGCATAATTCTTTCTTTCTTCTCTCTCTGTTGCTTTCATTTTTTTTTTCACTGGTCCTAAATTTAAATGGCATATACGAGATCTGTTCAAAGAATTCGTAATTCCCGTCGATTGAGTGTTGAAGCGGTGGCTGTCAGAAGTTTCACAATGGTATATTTATTAGTAATTGTTCAGTGTTGTACTGAGTAGACCGATTTGTCGCATACTTCGCGAATGTCGATATGGCAGAGTTACAGTAGTAACACGTTCACATTACATTTTGCAAATGATGCCGGTAATGTACGTTGAGCCGCGGTGGAGTGGCCGAGCGCTCTAAGGCGCCTTGCTGTGGAGTGCGCCGTTGATCGTCATCGGAGGTTAGAGCTCTCTCTCGGGCATGGGTGTGTGTGTGTGTGTGTGTGTGTGTTTGTGCTTAGGTTACTGTAAGTAGTTTGTAAGCCTAATCGGAGTAGTTAAGTCCCATAGATAACAAACATTTGAACTCTGAAGTCTACGTGGATGTGTGCTTGAGCTCAGTGTTGCGAATGATTCAAGCGGTTTAAAAATGGCCGTACGGAAGTTAAAGATGATCCTTGTTCAGGACGCCCTTGGACGTCTACCAACGACGTTCACGTCAGGAACGTCAACGAAATTGTGCTTGCCAACCGAAGTCCGAGATATCGCAGAAGAATGTAAAATTTCAGTTGGATCGTATCATGAAATCTTTACACAGCATCGAGCATCGTGCAAATTCGTGCCACGTCTGATGAGTCAAGCCCAAAAACCCAAATGACTGTGCAGCGATATCCTCCATACTCACCAGGCCTGGCCTCTGCTTTTTATTTTTATTTTTTTATTTCCATAGTCGAAAATCTCGTTGAAGGATATTTGCAACGATAGACATGATAAAATTCGCATACGGCATTTTAAGCGATTCACCATCTGGCGTACCTAGAGCAGTGGCGGACTAAGGCTGTCGGAGGACTGGGGCAGCGGTAAAACAAACTGTGGCCATCTGTCCACTGGAAAATACATGTATTAGGCCTACTATAAAAGAGTAACTTTTTCAGATTTGGAGACCTTCAGGACGAGAGGCACGGGACAGTCTTAAAAAAAACTAGTTTTCGAGATTTGGAGGCCCCAGAACGTAAAAACGTGCTTTGGAGTATTTTGAGGGCCCCCAAGACGATAGGCTCGGGTCGTTCCGTCCCCCATCCCCCTCTTAGTCCGTTACTGACCTAGAGTGTTTCCCGAAGTGGCAACGGCCTTGGGAACGGTGGTTCATTTGTGGAGGATACTATTTCGAAGGAGACCTTGCACAGTAAGTAAAAGGTAAGTGTAGACAAACTTTATGGGCATGTATCGTCATGACGTAGCAAATAGCTCAGAAGAATTTAGTTTTAACAATAATGACCGCGAAAGCCTGCGTTCTTTATGGGCAAAGTTCGGAATTTTTTTTAACAAAGCTTGTATATGACTATATTTTTTCATGGAAAAGGTTTTTTATACACAACAAGACACCATATGGTGCATGGCGGAGGCTATCTTACAAGAGGCATCGATACTATTTGATGGATCAACATGAAAGTTGGCACTGGTATGTATTTTTTCATGGAGATGTCACCATAACAAAGGGTACTTTCCAACAGAATTCGACACCTTTTGACATCCAAAGTATAAGACCAAAGAGGATATGAGAACACTCCAGAGATACCAGATGTACTCCCACCTTCGGCCACCTCGACATCGATGTCGCAACGTCACAATGACGTCATCCAAGATGGCACCACTTCCGGTTCTGGAACAAAATGGCCTCCCCGGGAAAACCCAGGACCACGCTCTCTTCCTCCGCTTCCACCTATGACGTCGTCCAAGATAGCATTTACTGCGAATTTGACATTTTGAATTTTCCTCGTTTACCGAGCGAGGTGGCGCAGTGGTAACACACTGGACTCGGAATCGGAAGGATGGTGGTTCAAATCCACCTCCGGCCATCCAGATTTAGGTTTTCCGTGATTTCCCTAAATCACTCCAGGCAAATGCCGGGATGGTTCCTTTCAAAGGGCACGGCCGATTTCCTCCCCCATCCTTCCCCAAAAATCCGAGCGTAAGCTCCGTCTCTAATGACCACGCTGTCGACGGGACGTAAAACCCTAAGCTTCCTTCCTTCCTTTCCTCGTTTGATAACGGCAACACCCCATTTTTTGTGGCAAATACTTGTAAATTAACCACTAGATGTCAGCACAGAACCCCCTCTCCTGCTCCATTATGAAATTGGTGGGAAACCCAGTCAGTCTGCTCCAAGAAGCAGCAGAGTGAGGGCTTAGTCGTCAGCGCCAGTAGCAGAGCCAGACTGGATGTAAGTACTATTTATAAACATTCAAGAACAATTGTTTGAACAATTATCATCGACATCAGACATTTAAGAGAAAACTATGTTAGCATTAAAAATGTCTTAAAAATATTTTCTTTTCTCGAAAATCTTCTGTAATCTACTCACTAAGGCAAAAACTATATATACTACAAGTCGATACAATCAGTTTATGTAACGTATTGAACCTTAATTGAAGGTCATACTGTGTACAAAATTACATGTATATATAGATGGGACATCAACTAATTCATCTAAATGCTACATGTATGTACACTAATTGCGCTATTACTTATAATGTTATTTACGATTTGACACATGCAGGCGATCTGTACGGACAAGCGCGTGACACCTCTCTCTTAGGAATGCGCTCCAAACACTCTCAGATCACCTACACTATCTAAGAGCTCTTAAAAGCCGCAAAATTAACCAGTGAATTTTATTTCATAAGACTGTGGCAGACACATGTCACGTTTCTGCTCAGTCATTATTATTATTAATCTATCCTATTTCACATCTGACTACAGTAACACTGCAGATAAACATTTTTTCATCATCCATTCTACATGGCTACAATCCCATAGGTCAACTACCGACCAAAACGTGCTCACAGACTCTTCAAGACTAAGTACAACCTAACACTCTACGCAATAGCCTTACAATGTAATATTTAAACCCTCGACCTAACAACTCTCGTTAAACTCCAAACACTTGGAAATTGATAGCCTCTACCGTTCACACATTCGTCAAAGTGGCAGTCCGCTCATTACCCCGTAGTCTTCGAAAGTACGTGCAACCAAACACACCACGGAATAGCCTTTCATTTAAATGTTTAAACCCACAACCTAATGTTTCAAGTTAAGCTCTGAACACTTTGAAACTATTAGTCTCTATAGATCACACAGTCGTCAAAATGACACATCACGGAATGACATTACACAGTACTCTTCGAAATTACATATCATTTTCCAAAAACAATGATATTGTTAGTCTCAAGCAACCAAACATTCGTCAGTTTACCCATCTGATAAACAAGCTGACAACCTAACACATCTTGAAATTACCTTACACAGTACTCTTTGATACTAACGAGGGGAATGCCAGGCTTGGGAAATGAATTTCGGGGTGGAGCGGTGCGTGTTTGCAGCACCACCCCGTAGTGTTACAATTCCCCAGCCATACGGCCAGATGGCCAACCGTTCACGAGAAAAACGCTCCGAAAATTTCAGTGCTTTGTTATATTTCCATACGACCGCTCTGTGAGCCGAATAGCGCGGTGGCTGAGGTTGTAGCTGGAAAAAGTAGCAAGCTGACGTTTCAGTGTACCAATCCTCAACCAGGATTTTTTTCGTTTTTTCAGATTCTTGTTCATGTATCTGATCAATACATTAATTGAATTTAATGATACCCATATATAAAATATCGTTAACAATCCACGTTTCGTATTTTCAGAGTATCAATTTGCTTTTCTTTATTGAAAAATAACTATTCAACCACGCTCACATTGAAAAGTTCTGTTATTTCAACATTTTGAATTTTTCCGTCCAAATTATTTCCTTTGAATATTCAACGATCGAATATGTGAAGGAAATAAATGGGAAGGAAACGTTCAATACGCTGAATGAACACATGTTTTCAATTTGAGCGTGGTTGTGTAGTTATTTTCCAATACAGAAAAGCAAATAGATACTTTAAAAATACGAAGCCCGAATTGTTAACAATATTTCATATACAAGTATTATTATAATCAATTAACGAATTGATCATTTAAATAAGTAAGACTGTGAAAAAACGGAATAACGAAAAAGGATTCGAAAACGGAACCTTCAGCTGAGTACACTTTCCAGCTACAACTTTGGCCAATGCGCCATTCGGTTCACAGACCGGACGTACGGGTATATAAAAAAAGGACTGAAGCTATTTGAGCATTTTTCTCGCGAATGGCTGGCCATCTGGCCGTATGGCTATGCGTTGTAAGACTACGGGGCAGTGCTGCAAACACGCACCGCCTCACCTCGAATTTCATTTCCCAAGCCTGGCACTCACCTCGTAAGTGCAATGCAAGACTTATCGGAGTAGCCACATACATTAATGTTTAAACCCGTACCTTGAGGATTTAAACTCCAAACACTTGGAAATTACTTGTTTTTATCGATCACACAATGATTAATGTACCAGTCAGCTTAAACAATCTCTCGTCCTAACACTCATCGGAGGAGTCTTACACTTTAATGTTTAAGCCTACACTTGCCGGAGTGGACGACCATCTGCTTTCTTTGTTAATATGTCATTTACACATCAGACGTTAATATTGATAAATGATTGAGATTTCCATTAGACACCATCGCACACACACAAGCCCAGCCCACAACGATCATTTTCGGATTTTGTAGAGTCTAAGATCTAATAACAACTACGCTTGCATTACAGACATACAAAACATGCGTTTTTGCATGTCAGACGCCAAACTGATTGTGCTCTAACCCAGCTTGCTGAATCTCGACACTGCACAGAGGAAGAAAACTAGCGTCCTTTGGAGTTATGGGAGCCCACACGAAATCAAACGCAGACAGAACAGTTAATCAAGATAAATACCTCCCCTCTCATCATCCAACTATCCGAGAAACGTCCACGATCGCTCATTAAACGAAAAGCAAGCAACTTAATGCAGACCTTAATGCAGACCTCTCCAACGTGCAAATAACCAAGTTACTGCCGCCATCAAACACATCAACAATAACAATGAAGAACATGCCTGTATTCTGTAGATCGCAATTTAACGACAATTATCGCTGTAAAAACTACGAGACACTTTATTTACGCCAGCCCCATTCGTGGCTATTCATAAGCGCCAAACTCCCATTCGGACAATGCTTGGAGTGATTCTCTCTACATTCATTTAAGAAAGTGTTGATCCTCCGAATATGCGTTTCCATACTAGTAACAATTACGACATTTAACAACAATCGCTTACATCTATCCTCGACACTCAACTTGTTACTCTCGATAAAGGCTTCATATTATGGATGAAATCTGACAGAGAATCCATTGTCACGTGTGGCAGTCTTCAGTTTTAGCAATTTGTAATTTTTCTCATTTACACCACTCATCGGCCTTTATTTGTTGCTACTGATTACCTAATATGCACATAATTAATAAAGCCGTTCGTTTTATTATCGGTTTCTTCTCGACAATGAAAGATATCTACGATTTTCATGATTGTCTCTCCTCAGCATTCTGCCATTTGTAGAGTCCTCACTACGTTTTCATGGTCAGCCTTCTTACCAAGAATTTCCCACTTATTGCTAGAGCTGAAATTGGCTCTGCAGCAGTCCAGCAGACGCTGGTCTGCTATCTAGTGCGCAGCAGGATCCGACGCGCCCACGCAGAGACACCGGATGGCGAATATCCGCCTGGCCTAATAATCTAATCTGCGAGCTGCTGTGAGCTTCTTTCACGCCATCTTGTTCACACAGCTTAAAGCTACTTGTGTTGCCCGTACTCAAAGAATCTCGCATTGCAACCCTACTCATGACGAACGCGACTCAAGTAGCCGTTGAAGCAACTTGAGCGGCACGACCGACTTAGCAATGGGGCACGACCGCTCCGTGCCTTGATCCTTCTCGTAAATAAGCCAATTCTCCATCGGTAATGACCTCGTTGTCAGCAAAGCAATAAACTGTAGCACTTCTTGTGCTAAGGCTGGCTAATTTTGTTATGGTCTTCAGTCCGGAGACTGGTTTGATGCAGCTCTCCACCCTACTCGATCCTGATCTCATAGGAACTGCAAGCAACATCTATTTGAACCTGCTTACTGTATTCATCTCTTGGTCTTTCTCTGTGATTTTTACCCCGCGCACTTCCCTCCAAAGCTAAATTCACGATTGTTAGATGTCTAAGAATGTGTCCTTCCAATCGATCCTTTCTTTTAGTAAAGGTAGTGAGCGGCCGTTGCCAAGGGCAGAACCAGCACAGAGCACACCGATACTTGTGAATGAACTGGCTTCTTACTGAAAGCGACGTATTTTGACTGTTCTGTGACGTTATTGCTTTAGTTTATAAAATTCATCGTTTCCTCGCATGTGTATTAGATTCAGTTTCGTGTTGAGCATCTGGTTAGCGTCTTCTTCCATCATGTGAATCCCGACAGTCACTCTGTTTTGGTTTGATTGGATTAGTACCAGCTCCAGCTGTCTTCGTCTACCTTAGTTACCCTCTGTTGAGCCTACCCCGCGTCTTTCTAGTCGTCAGTTTTTCTGGATATTGTAATCTTGAAGAGGGTCTGTGACTGCTGTGTGCAGATCCAGTCTGAACTGTGACACTTCGCTCCCAGCTTCAAGCTGTGTTAATCTTAGTTGCACAGATTGAGGCTGCGGTCAAACGGCGTCATTGTTGTTGGCCACTAGTGGGAACCGAACGGTTGTCCGGCGTGTCCACCGATCGGCCTGCGGCAGCGACAAGCACTGATACTGCTAGCAATGAAGCAGACACCCCACCAGTGGGGTTTGGGAGGCCACTCCATTGTTTGGCAGATGGCTAAAGACATTCCGGGGGACCGATCGTGAGGCCTCCCCGGTTCATCTTGCAAGTAGGTTTGACACGCTAACTGTTCAAGACGATCCTGTGCCGGAAGGTGTCACTCATCCTGAAGTCACCATGTAGCCTGCAAGATTCGGGCTTTCACAGAGGGTGGGTTTGCTCGTAGTTGTGAGCGCCAACGTTAGGCAGGTGATGGAGCCCTTTAGTGAGATGCCTGCCAAGGAGGAGAAGAAGGCCGACGTGCACTCTGTGTGCATACCGGATGGAATTCCAATTGTGGAACGGGACCTTCCGGATGCCGTGAAAGTTACGGGTTGCAGCCAACAGCAGGTGGTGGCTCACGTCAGTGCCATGTGTGTGTCGCTTCAGATCTGAAGAGATCCTCTCACGTTTTCAGCAGCTATCTGAATTGGTAAAAACTGCCAGTCTTGCTTACAAGATGAAAGCAGAACTCACCATCCGCAACATAGTTGACAGGACCAACTGTAGACCTCTGGTACAGAGCTGAGTGGAGGGTCTGAATCACAGGCTTAGACGGTTCTGCGACCGTGTAGGCTGCAAATTCCTCGACTTACGCCATCGGGTGGTAGAGTTACGGGTTCCGCTGAAAAGGTTGGGAGTCTACTACACACAGGTAATGGCTACGCGGGTAGCGGGAGCTGTGTGGCGTGGACGGGGCGATTTTTTAGCTTAGAGAACCTCGGGAACACACAGGACGGGTTTCAATGTCAATGGGTAGCTGTCAAAGATAGGACGAACACAGATCGAAAAACAATAGGGCTAACAGTTGTAAATTGTCGTATCTGTGTGGGGAAAGTTCCAGATTGCCAAGCGCTGATAGAAAGTACAGAATCTCAAATGATTATAGGTACCGAAATCTGGCTAACGCCGGAGATAAGTTCATCTGAAATTTTTACTAACTGGCAAATGGTGTTCAGAAGCCTCAAGACTGGCAGTGTTATACAGAAACTCGAAATTTACCTCAAACTTCAATGCGAGAAGCTTATAATAAATTCCACAACGAACCCCTGTCAAGTAATTTGGTACAGAATCCTAAGAAATTCTGATCATATCTAAAGTATACTAGCGGTAAAACACAATCAATACCTTCACTGTGCGATGGTAACGATGATGCTATTGATGACAGTTCTGCTAATGCAGAATTGCTTAACAAAGCTTTCCGAAATTCCTTCACGAAAGAATAAGCGGCGAATACTCAGAATTCGTATCAAGAACAGTTGCCAGCATGCATAATTTAAAAGTTTATTCCCACGGTGTATTAGAGCAACTTAAATCACTTAACAAAAATGTTTCTATACCAGTTAGTTTCCTTTCAGAATATGCTGATGAAATAGCCCCATACCCAGTTATCAAACTGCTCGCTCAGCTAACGTTCCATACCCAAAGACTGGAAAGTTGCACATGTTACGCCAATATTCAAGAAAGGCAGTAGGAATGATTCACAAAATTACAGACCTACATCATTGACGTCAGTTTGCAGCAGGATTTTAGAACATATATTTTCATCAAATATTATGAACTACCTAGAAGAGAACGACATTGTTCCCATAATCAACACGGATTCAGAAACTATCATTCTTGTAAAAGACAGCTAGCTCTTTACTCACGTGATGTGATAAGTGTTATCGACAAGGGATGTTAAATAGATTCCGTAGTTCTAGATTTTCTGAAGGCTTTCGACACTGTAGCTCACAAGCGTCTTCTAATCAAACTGCGTGCTTACTGAAAATCGCCACAATTGTGCCATTGGATTCGTGATTTCCTGTCAGAAAGGTCGCATTACATTGTAATTGACGGAAAGTCATCGAGTAGAACAGAATTGATATCTGGCGTTCCCCAGGGAAGTCTTATATGGCCCCTACTGATAGTAATTTTTATAAATGATTTATGAGACAATCTGAGACAGTGGCGGATGATGCTGCCATTTAACGGTTAGTAAAGTCACCAGACGATCAAAAGCAACTGCAATATGATTTAGATATCTGCATGGTGTAAAAAAAATGGCAGTTGATCCTTACTAATGAGGAGTTGGAAGTCATCCATATGACCATTAAAAGGCCGTAAATTCAACTAAATACCTAAGAATAACAATTACAAACAACTTAAACTGGAAAGAACACAGAGAAAATATTGTAGGGAAAGCGAACCAAAGGACTTCGTTTCGTTGTCAGAACACTTAGAAGATGTAAAGTTCTACTAAAGAAAGTGACTACACCACACTTGTGCCTCCTGTTTTGGAGTGTTATTGTGGGATCGCAAGTGGGGCTGACAAACGATTCAGAGAAAGTACAGAGAAGGGCAGCTCGTTTTGTATTATCGCTATATAGAGGAGAGAGTGTCATGGAAATGATGCACGAGTTGGGGTGAAAATCATTAAAACAAATGTGTCATTCTTTGCGACAAGATCTATTTGCGAACTTTCTTTCACCAAATTTCTCTTCAGAATGCGATTTTGTTAGCACCCACCTACATAGGAAGACTTGACCACCTAAATAAAATAAGAGAATTCAGATCGAAAAAGGAAAATTTTGGTGTTCATATTTTTCCGCGAGCAATTAGAGAATGGAACTGTAGAGAAACATCATCGCTGAACCCTCTGCCAAGCACTTCAATGTGACTTAAGTTACAGAATATTTGTGTAGATGTAGGTATTGCAAAAGTTCCTTTTCTCCCCCATTCTATTCAGTACCTCCGCATTAGTTACACGATCTACCAGTGGCGGACTAATGCTGTGGGAGGCCCGGGGCGGCGGCAGAACAAAATGAAGCCACCTGTGCACTTGCAAATACGCGCATTACTATAAAAAAGTAACTTTTGAGATTTGGAGCCCCCCCCCCCAGGACAAGAGGAACGGAACAATCTAAGAAAAATAACTAAATAGCTTCCGCGATTTTGAGTCCCCAGAAAGCGAGGCGAAGGCATCCAAAAAAAAAAAAAAAATAAAATAAATAAATAAATAAATAAAAAAAAACAACAAAGAAATAAAAATAAAAATAAAAAAATAAAAAAATAAAAAAATAAGAAACACGTGCTTTCGAGATACTTGGAGGCCCCCCAATGAGAGGCTCGGGGCGGTCCGCCCCCTCCGCCGCCCCCCCCCTCCCCCCTCGGTTAGTCCGCCACTGCGATCTACCCACCTAATCTTCAGCATTCTTCTGTAGCACCACATTTCAAAAGCTGATATCCTCTTCCAGTCTGTACTATTCATCGTCCATGTTTCACTACTGTAAGAAGCAAAACACCAAACAAATGCCTTTAGAAAAGATTTCCTAACACTTAAATTGATATTCGAAGTATACAAATTTCTCTTTTTGAGAAACGCTTTTTTCCCCACTGCCATTCTGCGTTTCATATCCTCTTTACTGCGACAATCGTATGTAATTGTAGTGCCCAGGTTACAAAATTCTACTACCATCTTTACTGTTTCGTTCCTAATCTAAATCCTTGAGCATCGCTTGATTTTCTTCGACTCTATTCCATTGCCATTGTTTCGCTCAAGTTAATGTTCGTCTTATACGCTCCTTTCACGGCAGTGTCCATTCACTTGAGATCCTCTTCCAGGTCCTTTGTTGTCTCTGACAGAGTTACAATATCGTCGGCAAACCAAAAAGTTTATGTTTCTCCACCCTGAACTTTAATTCCTCCTCCAAATTTCTTCTTGATTTCATTCACAGGTTGCTCTATGTACATATTTAATGACATTGGGGAAAGGCTATAACCATGTCTTACTTCCTTTCCAACCAGTGCTTCTTTTTCATGCCCTTCAACTCGTAACTACTATCTAATTTCTGTACAATTTGTAAATAACCTTCCATTCTCTACATTTTATCCCCGCTGACTTC
This sequence comes from Locusta migratoria, assembly GCA_026315105.1. Classification (NCBI taxonomy): domain Eukaryota; kingdom Metazoa; phylum Arthropoda; class Insecta; order Orthoptera; family Acrididae; genus Locusta; species Locusta migratoria. Next base: position 580,984,989 of record CM048745.1, on the reverse strand, counting down.
AGAATTTGAAAGAGTGTATTCCTATAAGCATTGTGAATAGCTTTCTCTAACGCCAGAAAAACTAGAAATGAGACTCTCCTTTCCTTAATGTATCTTTTAAGATTGCCTCACATGTTTCTAAATTTTTCATAAATTGAGACTGATCCTCCTCGAGGTCACCTTCGCCTCTTTTGGAATGATAAAGACAGATCAACAATTTAGAGATTATCAGAGAACAGGCAACCCAGAACTGGGAGGTAGGATCTTATAATCTATTATTGAATCACACAAGGAAAGATGGATAGAAACTACAGAAAATCTAGATTTCACGAACAGCAGTAGAAAGGTATGGTCCCTCCTACGAAAATTAGGCGGAGCAACAGTCATCCGGAATCAGGATTCTGAAGTAACATCTTCCCAAGTAGTGTTAAATATTGTCGCGTTGAAATGGAAACAGGCTTGACTTCGAAGGCAACTAAACACAGCACTTATACTGAAAGCACGTTTATTACGAACTCAACATTCACTGACTGCCTCTCACTCAGAGTGCTCTGCTATTTATACACAGACAGAATTTACCAGAAATTAGAAGAACAGTTAACATAAGAAGCAAGTAGAATTTACAAGTGAACATAAAAAATATATAGAACATTCTGGAATTGTTAATTACAACGAAATAAATTTTTTGCCGGTGGGCGGGATTGAACCGGCGACCTTCTGCACCACAGTCCGTGACGCTATCCCCTGCGCCGGGATTGAACCGGCGACCTTCTGCACCACAGTCCGTGACGCTATCCCCTGCGCCAGCCGTCAGTCGGTGTTCGTTGTCTCTCGCGGCATTGCCCCCTCTCCTGGAGAAACAGCGACCCGCTGTTATGATCCCCATGTAGCCAGCTGCAATGTCCTGGATCTTGACGGTGTCATGGGTCCTCTGTATGACAGTTCAAGAGAATTCTTCCCTTCTCCGCAATTATCGACGACAAACGTTCCTGTCGTGGCTTCATCAGGAACATTACCGTCCTTAAATTCCTTGAACAAGAAGCCATTGTCGTCTACCTGCTCTTCAGGATCGTAGTAAGGCTTCATGCGCAGGACGTGAACAATGTCTCTCCGTTTTTGATGTCTCGGCGACGGCTCATAATCCTCAACTTCGTATGTGACGTCTGACAGGCGGCGTATGACACGATACGGACCAAAGTATCGCTTCAATAACTTTTCTGACAGTCCATCCTTTCGTACAGGGATAAACATCCATACCAGATCTCCTGGGCTGTACACAACAGTCGGTGCTTGTCGTTATACCCTGGTGATGAGCTGTTTAACATAGTCATCCTGAGTGTCGTCCGGTTGGAACGGGAACAGCGTATCCATTGTCGTTTCAGCTTCACGGCCATGGAGCAGGAAAAACGGAGTGAAGCCTGTGGTGGCTTGTCTAGCGGTATTGTAAGCAAATGTCACGACTGGCAGAATTGTATCCCAATCCTTCTGCTCAACATCGACGTACATCGACAGCATGTCGGCTAACGTCTTGTTGAAACGTTCCGTAAGACCATTTGTCTGAGGATGGTATGCAGTTGTCATTCTGTGGACAATGTCGCACCGTGACATTACCTCTGATACTAGTTTTGACTGGAATACATTTCCACGATCAGATATCATGACACGTGGTGCTCCATGCTTCAAAATAATGTCTTCTACAAGGAATTTTGCGATCTCTGGAGCTTCTGCAGTCGGCACAGGTTTGGTGACAGTGTAGCGTGTGAGATAGTCAGTGCCGACTATTATCCGTTACCGGTTGTAGACTTCGGGAACCTCCCTAAAAGATTGATCCCAACTCGATACTCGATGGAATGGAGCTGCTGCCGGCGGAATCGGCGCGAGCTGTCCTGGAGGTAATTGCGGCACATGCTTCCATCGCTGGCACTCTTTACAGTGACTCACATAGTGCTTGACAGATCGGTAGAGACCTTTCCAGTAATACCGGCGTCGGATTCTGTCTACGGTCTTCACGAATCCCAGATGACCGGATATTGGAGCATCGTGGAAATATTTGAGAATAGCTGTCTGGCGATGAGCTGGAACAACAAGTAGCCATTTGGGGCGCAGTGGATCGTAGTTGCTCTTATACAATCTCCATTGGTCGGTTGTCCTTTCTCCAAGGTCTCTTTCGTTTTTAATAGTGCTGGATCTTCCCTCTGTTCAGCTGTAACGTCATGCAATTCAGTGAGAGCTGAAATTTCATTAATGCCGTTTTGTTCCACTAATGTATTCCTTGAAAGGCAGTCGGCATCCTTGTGTTTGCGCCCGTTCTTGAATACCACTGTGACATTGTACTCTTGGAGTCTTAGTGCCCATCTTGCTAGTCGACCTGATGGATCCTTCAAGCTAGTCAGCCAACACAAAAATTGGTGGTCTGTCACGACGCTGAATGGTTTGCCGAATAAATACGGCCGGAAGTTGTTGATAGCCCAGATAACCGCGAGACATTCTTTTTCAGTTGTAGAATAGTTTATCTCGGACTTTGAGAGTCCTCTTGACGCATAGGCTATCACTTTTTCCGCACCTTTCTGAACTTGTACAAGCACTGCACCAATCCCATAACCACTGGCGTCTGTGTGAAGTTCCGTTTCTGCATTCTCGTCGTACCAGTCTAGCACTGGTGCGGAAGTTAGAGCCTTCTTAAGTGCCCAGAAAGCTGTTTCTTTTCTCTCATCCCAGTAAAACTTGGCGTCTCCCTGCAGAAGTTCTTGTAATGGACGTGCCTTGTTACAAAGTCCTTTTATTAAACGTCGGTAGTATGAGCACAGCCCGAGGAAACTTCTCACATCATGAATGTGCTGAGGAGTTGGAAATTCTGTGACTGCGCTTACTTTATCTGGATCAGGATGGATACCATCTCCGTTGACTTGGTGCCCCTGGATTTTTATCTCTTTGGCGACGAAGAGGCACTTCTTTGGAGGCGGAGACCTGCAACCTGAACACACTTCAACACAGTTGACAGGCGACTCAGATGTTCTTCCAATGTTTTCGAGAAAACGACAATGTCATCTAAATAGCAGAGACACGTCGTCCACTTAAGGTGTCGAAGCAAGTTGTCCATCATGCGTTCGAATGTGGCTGGAGCATTACATAATCCAAATGGCATTACTTTAAATTCATAGAGGCCGTCAGGTGTAATAAAAGCCGTCTTCTCCCTGTCAGATTCGTCAACCTCGATTTGCCAGTAACCTGTCTGCATGTCCTTAGTTGAGATGTACGTATCTCCTTTCAAGCAATCTAAGGTGTCGTCAATGTGCGGCAATGGGTAGACATCTTTCTTTGTGATTCTGTTCAGCCGCCGATAGTCGACACAGAATCGCCACGTGCCTTCCTTCTTCTTTATGAGGAACACCGGAGACGACCAAGGACTCTCCGAAGGTTGAATAATGTCATCTCGCAATATCTTCTCCACTTCCTCCCGAATGATCGGTCTTTCAGCTGGCGACACTATACGAACGCTGGCTAATTGGCGTATGATCCCCAGTATTGATACGGTGCTTTATCGTGGGCCGTTTCGTCTGACTTTTCCCCTGCTGAGGTGTGAATGCACCCGAAAATTGGCGTAGTATACCTAACACCCGCTGGCGTTGTTCCTTGGTAAGTCCAGGCCCTATTGGCAGTTCCACGTTTGTTTCCTCCAGCGTGTTGTCTGTACTAACAGCAGGGCATGGGTCTTCATTGATGACGTTGATTGGTTCAGATGTCCTGATACACATTCCCTTGGGAATACGTTGTGACTGCTCATGACAATTTGTGATCCAAATCTCTCCTTGACCACCGGTAATGCTTATGATAGCCGCTGGTATGTAAATTTCTTTTGTGAGCCTGACTTTTTACTATCAACAAGAACTTCACAGTTTAACCAGTCATCTGTGTTTGTGACTGCAACTCTTCTCATTGTCAACGGCGGTATCGTCACATTGTCAACGACGAATAACTTCCCAGAAAATTCTGTATTATGTGTATCTGGCGGAACAACTTCTTCAATTTGCAGCTCAGACCTTCCACAGTCAATGATAGCTTGGGATGCCTGAAGGAAGTCCCATCCGAGGATGACATTGTGACTACATTCTGTTAAGCCGACAAATTCAAACGGCTGAGTTCTGTTGTTCATGGTTATTCTTGCGACACAAGTTCCTGCTGGATGGACGTACTTTCCATTCGCGACCTTCAGCACAGTTGCCCCCGTATCACAGAACATTGTCTTCTTTAGTGTGCGGCGGTAATCAGAAAATACAGAAAAAGAGGCTCCTGAATCAACAAGTGCCCGGACAGGTTGGCCGTCGATTATGACGTCGATGAGATTTCCCGACATCTTAGCGACTGTCGTCCATGAAGGATTTTCATCTGCCGCGGCCTCACCTCCGTAGATGGTCGCCTCGCTTAGTTTTCCTGGGCGGCTAGGGGAGCGGCTGTACCTCTGTACGGCGACGGTGAACGGCTGCGGCGCGTCGGGGAGCGACCTCGTCTAGGGTACGGCGATGGGCTTCTTCCCATAGGTCGACTGAACTCATCAGCAGGTGACTGCCTGGGATAGAACTGCTCCGACGGCTGACGTCTTGCAGCAAAATAATCATTGAATACTCGCCTCCTCTCTCTGCAGTAGTGTACGACATGTCCAGGGCGTTCACAGTGGAAACACAGTGGTGTGTTGTCTTCTGTCCTCCAGACGTCTGTTCTTCTGCGTGGCGTCATAGTTACCGGAGGAGTTGGCTGTGGTCGCGTCGGCCGGTTTATGGGCTGCCGTTTGGTGGCTGTAGCGTAAGTCATAGCAGGGCGACGCCATTCTACACGTCGAGTGCGTTTGACGGGGCAGACAGGAGCTAATGTTTGAAATACCTCGTCCTCAGCGGCGTCGGCTCCCTCGTGACTTACAGGGCTCACATCCATGGCCATAATCTGATGCTCGCTCGGTCTAATAGTCCCGGCTGCCATGCACTGTTGTAATTCTTCTCTCACGATTTGTGGTATGAGAGAAGTGAAGTCATGATGGTCTTCCACAACGGCCATAGGGACTACATTTGGGAGTCTGTCATACTTCTTGCGTCCAACCCTCCTTTGTTGCATCTTTTCAATACGCTGGCACCCCTTGATGAACTCTTCTGTTGTAGCGACGTCTTTTATCAGAAGAGCTTGGTACATATCTTCTGCAATTCCCTTCATCAGGTGCGTGATTTTGTCCCCCTCAGGGCCAAAACATTCTGTGTGTACGATTGTGTCGGCTCACCATGTCGTTGGGCCCGGTTCTTCAGTTGTTCTTCCGCCGAGCGGATTTGTCGCTGGCGGTCTCCAAACGTCTTCTTAAGTTCCTCCTGGAACGTCTCCCAGTCATTCGTCTTCGTTGTTTTCGAACCATTGCAGGGTTGTTCCTTCCAGGTAGAAATAAACGTAGGCCAAGCACATCGTATGATCCTACCTGTTGTACTTGGCGACTCGGTCGAACCCTTTTAGCCATTTGTTGGGGTCCTGTCCAGCATCTCCAGAAAACACCGACGGGTGTCTAATGTGCAGCTGGCTTATTGCTGCTTTCGTCTCCATCGTTCTTCTTATAATACGGACTTTTGGAAGGATGTACTCGTTGTATCCCTTGTATTCGGGTTCCAGTCCGTGTAAGCGACGGCTTTTACGTTGCCTAATCGGAGCCACAGTGATGCAGCTGTTGCACAGTGTACCCAGCGCCTCCATCAAACAATGTCGCGTTGAAATTGAAACAGGCTTGACTTCGAAGGCAACTAAACACAGCACATATACTGAAAGCACGTTTATTACGAACTCAAAATACACGCAGCACTGACTGCCTCTCAGTCAGAGTGCTCTGCTATTTATACACAGACAGAATTTACCAGAAATTAGAAGAACAGTTAACATAAGAAACAAGTAGAATTTACAAGTGAACATAAGAAAGATGTAGAACCTTCTGGAATTGTAAATTACAAAGAAATAAAATTTTGCCTGTGGGCGGGATTGAACCGGCGACCTTTTACACCGCAGCCCGTGACACTATCCGCTGCGCCACGCCATCAGTCGGAGTGCATTGTCTCTCGTGGCATTATAAAGAACCGCACAGAAAACATACAAGTTGATTCTATTTTCGTAAAAGAAATGAAGAAATTGAGTTGGTTTACGATTTAGGAGGCGATCCACTTATAATATTGTAAAAAGATATAAAATAGCCAGGATCGCTTATCATCAAATTTTATTAACGACGACAGGTTTCGTTGAACTATGTCAGCATCATCTGGTCAAATAAAATATTTTACAAGGCCATAATCTTGTAATGTCAAACAGTTGTTATATAACAATTTACAGTGCATAGGTGCACTATGTCATTATAATAAAACATAATTATCACAGTGAGTGACAAATATAAAATACACTACTGGCCATTAAAATTGCTACAGCAAGAAGAAATGCAGATAATAAACGGGTATTCATGGGACAAATATATTGTACTAGAACTGACATGTGATTACATTTTCACGCAATTTGTGCGCACAGATCCTGAGAAATCAGTACCCAGAACAACCACCTCTGGCCGTAATAACGGCCTTGATACGCCTGCGCATTGAGTGGAACAGAGTTTGGATGGCGTGTACAGGTACAGATGCCCATGCAGCTTCACGATACCACAGTTCATCAAGAGTAGTGACTGGCGTATTGTGACGAGCCAGTTGCTCGGTCACCATTGACCAGACGTTTTCAATTGGTGAGAGATCCGGAGAATGTGTTGTCCAGGGCAGAAGTCGAAAATTTTCCGCATTCAGAAAAGCCCGTACATGACCTGCAACATGCGGTCGTGCATTATCCTGCTGAAATGTAGGGTTTTGCAGGGATCGAATGAAGGGTAGAGCCACGGGTTGTAACACATCTGAAATGTAACGGCCACTGTCAAAGCGCCGTCGATACGAACAAGAGGTGACCGAGACGTGTAACCAATGGCACCCCATGCCATCACACCGGGTGACACGCCAGTATGGCGATGACGAATACACGGTTCCAATGTGCGTTCACCGCGATGTCCGCAAACACTGATGCTACCATCATGATGCTGTAAACAGAACCTGGATTCATCTGGAAAAAAAAAAACAACGACGTTTTGCCATTCGTGCACTCAGGTTCGTCGTTGCGTACACCATCGCAGGCGCTCCTGTCTGAGATGCAGCGTCAAAGGGTAACCGCAGCCAAGGTCTGCGAGCAGATGGTCCATGTTGCTGGAAACGTCGTCGAACTGTTCGTGCAGATAGTTGTTGTCTTGCAACCGTCCCCATCTGTTGACTCTGGGATCGCGTCGTGGCTGCACGATCCGTTACAGCCATGCTGATAAGATGCCTGTCGTCTCGACTGCTAGTGATACGAGACGGTTGGATCCAGCACGGTGTTCCGCATTGTCCTCCTGAACCCAACGATTCCACATTCTGCCAACAGTCATTGGATCGCGACCAACGCTAGCAGCAATGTCGCGATACGATAAATCGTGATAGGCTACAATCCGACCTTTATCAAAGTCGGAAATGTGATGGTACGCATTTCTCCTCCTTACACGAGGCATCACAACAACGTTTCACCAGGCAACGCCGGTTAACTGCTGTTTGTTTATGATTGATTGAAAACTTTCCTCATGTCACTACGTTTTACATGTCGCCACTGGCGCCAACCTTGTGTGAATGCTCTGAAAAGCTAATCATTTGCATATCACATCGTCTGTAGCACGTCATCTTCGGGATGTAGCAATTTTAACGGCCACGAGTGGAATAACCAGTTTTTCCAATCTTCTGTAAATAATTCGTGTCAGAATTTTCCAACCATGACTTATTAAACTGATGATCCTGTAATTTTCACACTTGTTTGTGCCTGCTTTCATTGGAATGGGAATGGGATGGGAAAGGTCACTATCCAAGCTTTTGCTTTTGGGAGGGTCATATTTCGGAATAGTCATTTTTTGTTAAATGAATAGAAAAATAACAAAAGCAATAAAATAATAAAGTGTCAACGTCTAGAAATTTGTAAATCATAAATGTAAATATTTTATTATAGTATGTGGATGATGTCTCTAACGCCTACAACACCCTCGCCCCTCCGTTAGACGCGCGTTTGACGAGGGGTGTCATTGTAGCTTTTTCATCTGGGGCGGCGTTAATGCTGAAGTGGCCCCTGATATACGAGAAACTAAATTGAGCAGAGCAGACAGCTGAAGTCTGTAAGAAGGCATCACTATCTCTCCATACTCTACATAAATATAAGAAGCTATTCGTTCTCTTCTTTGAAAAGAAACTTAAAAAACTCTCATAATCCCAAAAAATTGCTTACAGTGTTGTTATCTTGTGAGGTCTTAGAAAAGCTCACGTGGTCTGGAAGTAATAATTAATGCCTGCATTTGCCATAACTGTAACATTCAACTCTTCGATCGTATTTCACCATCATAAAGCAGTGATCTCATTTATTACCTTTGAGCTCACTGTCGTACACGCAGCTATCCAGGTTATGTATTGACACACTAAAAGCTGTGTGTGTGTGTGTGGATGTTGAACCTATCGTTAAATCAGACAACAAATTGTTCATTAACACAGCAATTTGGTTTAATTATGGCCCTGATATTGGTGTATATATTATTAAATAAGAAATAGTGCATTAAACTGATTGTGCGCAACGGATATTTTAAACACAAAACAACTGAGACAAGTCACCATTTGAAACAGACACTGACTATGCTCAAAATTTTTGACTGCGAGAAAGATATTAAAAAACCACAAATCACTTTCTTAATGCTTGACTGTGAGAATTTTACGCAGATCAGTTTCTAATTATTGAAATTTAGTCTCATAGTCAATTAACTATCATTTACTATGGCACCAACAACGAAATCTGTTCAACAATATTATTAAAATCAATACTGCATTTTAAATCCACTAATAACTAATTATCAAATGAAGGAAGTAGGTTAATTTTCTAACTAAGTAAATGAAACAGGAAAGAAAGGTCAAGTTACTTATTATTAATAATCAGCATTACATTACCTACATAATAAAACTTCTGACTTGCTGGCAAAGCAGCCTTTGCTCTACATCGGAGCCATACACACAACTCAACCGCTCTCTAAGCGAGCTGAACCACAAGTGCTACTCTCTCTCAGCGCGAGCTACAATGCTATGCAATACATGATCTTTGCCAAAGATGAAACTACACAGAGTTAAGTACACATATCGATACATATACATACAGTAGAAGCAATATTATACATTTTCTTGCAAGCAAGTTACTCGATACAAAACAGGAGGCACAATATTAGACATTTTCTTACAAAAATAATTTTTATGGACACGTTTCAACACATAGGAATTTTCATACACTCTGTCTCCTCTATTCTCTTATCAATGTACACTGTCCCCCCTCCGTTCACTCTGAAGTGGCGGTTCACGGTTACGAGGCTGTATCCCCACTCTACACCCTCCCTCCCCTACTCCCTTGCCAGTACACTGCGCAAGCAGCCCGCTTAGACAACGCGCCAACAATAATAAGCACTGCCGGTTTTTAAAATTAATTAATCACATTTTAGCGACCTTCATTTCGTTCGTTGTGATATGTATATAATGTACATCACTCCAGAGGTTATTACCTGAAAATAATTACATTAATAAAGTGAAATAGTGAAAAAGTTATATGTAACTCAACAAACAGAAACTAAGATGGGCGCACATCAGCTTCACTATCTTCGTCATCACTGGAACTGTCGACACTATCGTCACGTAAATTTATTAATATCCTCTGAATTTGTTCACCTCTAAGTCCTTCCTTCGCAAAGGCTTCTTCCTGCAATCGCTCTCCATGGGCAACGCATTTCTGCCAGTCTTCTATTGTCACGTTTTTAATGGCGTCCTCCATAATTTTCTCACATCTCTAATTTTAAATGTAGAATTTTTTCCTGCTACCTCTCGCTTTATTTGAGCCCAAATCAGTTCAATGGGATTGTACTGACAGTGATAAGGAGGAAGCCGTATGATTTCATGTTCCATTTCTGTAGCTAGATCATCAAGCTCATATTGCCTAAAACTGCTGCTGTGTTGCCTGACAGTGCAAAGCAATTCGGCTATCGTGTGTGTGGGATCATGAGGTATGCTTTTGCTTTGCAGCCATTCCAAAATATCGGCTTTCTTGAAACTTGAGTTGGGAATTTTTTGTTTAAGCATGGAATGATAGCTTGCATTGTCCATGACAATCACACATCATTCTTCCAGGCTTCGAAGGAGATCAGTAAACCATTCCCTAAAGAGTGATTTATTCATTTCTTGGTGGTAATCAACACCGCTTTTAGACTGGAACACCAATTCTGCCCTCTCTATGAAACCATATTTGGCCGATCCGGCATAGCAGATTATCAGACATGATCCTTTACGTAACGGGACCTTTAGATGACCGTTTCTTTTAGAATCCTGCCAGATAAAACTTTTAGAATGGTTTTGATTTACCCATGTTTCGTCGATGTAAATGATAGGTCGAGGATGATCTTCATTCCTTATTTCAAGCATTCTTCTTAAAAATGAGGCTCTTGCGGCTACAACATCTTTTCTCTCCATCAAAAATATTCGACCATCATTAGCTCTTCTGTATCTGAAGCCAAGTTTTCTCACAATTTTATGCAAAGATATAATACCTCCTGCATAGTCTACCTTATCTTTTAAAACATCTTTAAGTCTTTTAAGTGTTGGGTATTCACCATTATCGTAAAATTCTTGGATTGAGCGGCGGATTACGTCTTTTTGGAAATCGACTAATTCTGTGACAGGCTTTTTTCTTGGAGATGAAAGGCTTGGCCCAAGGATATCTTCATTTTCGATTACACTTTTATGCGCTTCCTCACAGATACGTTGCACTGTTCTTACCGACATCTGACAGGCTTCTGCGGTTGTTTTTTGAGTATCTCTGAAAAAGTCGCAAACCTTTTCTTGGCAGTTTTCCAACGCTTTGAAAAAATTATACACTTTATACACAATATCCTTCGACTGACGCCTAATATCACTCAGACTCGACATTGTAACAAATTTAAATGTAAACGCAGCGAAAAACGCCACCACACTGTAGTAGAACTGCAGAAGGGATGGACGGCGCGCTGGGGAGAGGGGAAAAGGCGCTGTTGAGGGGGTGATCACGTGACGTGCGGAGTGCAGGCCGATTGACCTTGAGCAGCCTCTTCAGAGTGAACGGAGTGTAGTCATATCATAAATGAAGAGTGGAAATGCTACAGGATGTAAGTGCCATTTTTCGACTTTTGGGCTTTTTCACTGCTAACCGATCTATGTCTTCGCGCCAATACTCTGCTAAGAGATTTATGTTCTCCAGTCATTCCTTGAAGTTGCTACTGACCTCAAGAGATTGCACTAGTCCTATGTCCAGATGGGCCTGCTCTGCTAACGGATCTATGTGCCGCAAGCATCTGGCGCTAGCCGAACAGCAGTCTGTAGTCAAGGTTATACCACAACGCTATTGTTTTGCTTACTGAAGCTGTTGCTTGCTATCGAAAATGATGTACCTGTTAATAATGATAATATGAACGTCAGTGATTTTAGTGGTCATGGAAGTGTTGAGAATGTTACGTTCAGGAAGAAACAGGATACGGCAAGATTAAGCGGAATGTAGTACCTCATGCAGAAGAAGCAGTACAAGGAATGAAATTGTTGCAAAACAACCGTCATATATACAGGTTAGTTCTGATGTACATATTTCTCGTTTGTTTTGTGTTTAGGTGTTCTGCAAGTGTAAGTACAGTTGATATGAAAACTCAGCTCTCAGCTCTTTGAAGAATACCGCCAACTTGACTTGAACCAACAAGGCAATTACCTTATGGGGCTTATAGAGGTTTTTCTTAATCAAAGACGACGCCATGGGACGTATAATGAAGACGCAGAGAGGTAAAAGGCAGTCAACTCTCTGCTACACAGTCCCTGATGGAAGAGGAGACCTCAAAAGAGTATGCAAAGCTACATTTTTAAATACGTTTAATATTTCTACTAAAAAAAATCAAACAATTCTCCCGAAGAAAATATCAGGTTTTGAAGTTTTCAAAGGCACAGCTTTCTTTGATCAAAATAAGCAAACAACAGCCTGGTATTGTGTCCTGCAAAAGAAGCTTTTCCGATCAGTGTGCTTGGGAGAATTTTCATGTCCTGAAAAATGTAAGACAATGAAAGACACTGCAGGTGTGGAATTGATAAAACTTCCAGCTACTGTTCCACTTGCACCAAATAAGAAAGCGGTTTTTCCACTATTATTGATTTCGTGGACGATAACAACAAGGACTTTTTCCGACAGCTGTTACCTCCATAAAGTCAATGTTGTCTCGTGGCACTTAGAGCTATTAGCTATGACAAAACCTATTGCACCTTTCTGCATAAAACGCTACGTAACTTCTTGATTTTTCAACATAATTGGAAAAACCTTTGTCAACTTTTGAATAACCATGTAAAGAGTTAATTTGTGTTTTGTTAGAAATAAATAGCCATTTCGCACGGAGATGTGCAGTTTTTTTATTTCTTCAAATATTTGCTGCACACCCAAAAGTACATTTTTATCTGCCAATATCACTATTATGTTTCTATTATCATTGTGGCAGCAGCAGAAGTTATAAGAGTATAATAATTTCGTGTGGCTCATTGGCCTGGTGCAAGTCTTTCAATTGGACGCCACTTCGGCGACTTGCGTGTCCCTAGCCTACCCCAGTTATCCAATCGGGGAAAGGGGACCTACTGCTTAACGTGGAATCCGAACAACGTGTCGGTTCTGGCGACTCCTCACATCGTTGAGAGTTGAAGGATGGGTTAAAGTGCGGACTGAAAAAATCCGAGGTCCGTCTGTGTTTCGAACCGGCGACCCTTCAGTTTCCAGTCGTGCGCTTTACCCCAAGACCACAGAGCCCGACAGTTATAAGAGTAGTACTGCTAGTATTAATCATATTAGATTTTAGTCAATATTATTTATCCACTTCCTCTTTACATACATTTCATTAATTGAAATTCTATTATTAATATTTTATTACTCTTTGCCCTGTTAAAATAAATGTTATATCGTAGGTAACTCAAATATAAAGGGTAGTCTGTGTGTAAAACACTGGTCTGATGTAAGGGTTTGTGGCCTTAAACTGTCCAAGCTAAATAAATAATAAATACATGCGAACTGTTTATCAATGTGAGTGGAAAGTTCTGCTGATATATGCCTCGATGGGTAGATGATAATTTCAGTGTGGATGCACAAAAATGGACCGACCCCTGGTGTTAACAGAGGTATACTTGTGTGCAGTGTTGTCAGTGGATAATGGACACAAAAATACTAGTCTGCAGCAAGTTGATGATTTGTATAGGAAGAGAAGCGTGTAATTTAGATTGATGGTAGGATGTGTGTTATGAAGCAGTAGGAATGTCATGGGAACGTGAGACACAGAAGAAGGACGCGCAAATTGGGGGCCGCCAGGGCCGGGTGTTCTAAAGGGCTGCAGAAATATATTCTCAGTAAATTATGGGTAAATGAACGGAATATTCTGAGCTAGCTGAACGAGGTGGGAACTCAGCGAGGCATTAACCAGCTATTGGTGCAAGTGCAACACTCCAGTTAGAGCACTGGGATTGCGTACAGATGCCCATTATAATCTAACAGTCCTGATAGGATTGTGGATAACACTTTCAATATGTAACCATGGAGGTCACTCCACTTATTGAGTTACTATGTCATCACTAGGTGCATGACTGAAAGTAGCAACAAGTACGCCAAGTGGAATAAATAGACGAGTGGCTCTCTCGTTCAGGGCACAACTGCAAGGTCAATGGTAACATGGGGTCGAGATCCTGCCACTGGCCATCACCAGGGACTGAGTCTGGGTGGGCCGCTGCAACTCGCACACCAGAAGCGAGCTTCCATCGCAAGGGCCACGGGTTAACAATCTGTGCAATGCAGTGCAATATGGCACTGTAAATTCTCCTCATGAGGCAGCGTTGGTTGATTCAAGCTGGTCACGCTGGTCACGTCGAATCCCAAGCAGAGTGGAAACTTTTCCAAGCAGATTGATCGGGGCGCTGTACTACAGTGGGTCATAACAAGGTCATCGCACACTGTCGGCGCTGCACTGGAAGTCAACAGAGGCGCCATACTCCCAACAGCCTTTCCTGACAGTTGTCTGGCACGATCTGACCTGTGATTCACCTATTGTGATCAAATGTGGCATGGACGTCGTATATTGAAAATAAAGAGATATGTGTTGCAGCTTTTGGTAGACACTCGCTAGTTATTACTGCCTCGGACTGTGACGCGCCAACACCGCTTTCACATGGCACGGTTTCACCTGCCCTCCACCACCAAAATATTTTAAAAAAGATGACTAAAACAACAGTTCAAGTTTTATATCTTTTAACAAGGACATAAAGTTAAGAAGCTTCTAATTGTTTTAAATTTACGAGAACGCTGGGGATGGCTAAATGGCAGACATGTTTTTCTAATGAATTTTAAGCACCTGATGATGCGTCTACAGGACGCGAAACCGGTAGTGCCTTTTTAAAATAAACGTTAATTGCAGCCGAAGCGGATCTGGTATCAAAAATGAAAACATTTGGCTGCGGATGCCCGAAATTCAAGATAACATGCTTATTTATTATTATTATTATTGTTATTATTATTATTATTTTAAAAGATCGTCTAAAACCAAATACATTTTATTAGTCATTGTAAGGTAGCTCTTCTTACCTGTGTATGCTTAAGTAATCGTGAGTTTTTAGTTGTGTTGGTCTGCCTTCAATAAAACATTGTTTCTTTTTCTTGTCATCCAGGCATGTTTCGCAGCAGTTGTAGCATCTTCAGTGGTATTTTATTAATGTCTGTTGTACAAGAGAAAATTTTTCACGGTCTGTACATAATATTTACAAATTTTGTGTCCCAACTTCGTCGCCGCTTTTGTGTCCCAGCCTCGTCGTAGGTGTCGGTGGCCGAGTGGAATGAGACCGACACAGGAACAAAAATAGCACGCTGGTGCAGGTACGGAGGGGAGCAGCCAGAAACTATAAACACTAGAGTAAATTAGAAAGAGATATATATTGCACAGAATGTAACAATACTTAACTTTTACGTAGTACTGCAGAATGTTGATACATAGTTGTTAGAGGCCTGCCTAGTGCCTGTACGATAGCAAAGTCTTCACTGGTGCCTATCTGATTAAGAAGGTCCTAACTGGTTGCTATCTCCGTCCCAAGTGACCGGTGTCTTTCCATGGTGGCCACGAGCGGGGTTGCAGCAGAGGGCGCTCGTGGCTGTCGTCGTGAGAACGCCGTGCGTGCATGGCGGCGCGCGGCGAAAGTAGGTGGCGCGCACTTTGTACTTGTGCGACACCACACCCCTCCCCCCCAAACCGCCGCGCCGTCGTGGCGTAGGGCTGAGGGCCACGGCGACGGCACTGGGAGGAGGGCCTGGGCGGGGGCGTTACTCGTGAGACGGGCGTCGTAGCTGAGGCTGGGATCGAGACGCCGTCCGCGCCCCGGCATCCGTAGTTTCTTCTTGTTTCCAGCAAACACCCTGTACAGCACCGGCGTGGAAACCTGAAAACGCGTAGCGCCATACGAACCGACTCGGTGCGTGGGAGGCTGCAGCAGGCGAAGGAGAGTGCGGTGACGGCGGCCGTGTAGCAGCTCGGCAGGAGACGGGCCGTCACGTGGCATGCACCGATACGTAGACAGGAAAATTTGAAGAGCTTGCTGCCTGGAGTGCTGACCTTTCATCTTATCCATGTGAGACTTGAATGTTCGAACGAAACGTTCTGCTTCACCATTGGACTGAGGGTGAAAAGGTGCGGTGGTGATATGCTGAATGCCATTCGCACAACAAAACTGTTGAAATTCCGCACTAACAAACTGAGGTCCATTGTCACTGACGATAGTTTCAGGCAAACCTTCGATGCAAAACACTGATGTTAAGGCACTGATCGTACTAGACGCCGTCGTTGAGTTCATGGCAATCACAAAAGGAAACTTGCTAAAAGCGTCTACAACAATTAACCAGCGCGTATTCCAGAAAGGTCCGGCAAAGTCAATATGTAAACGTTGCCATGGTCCCTTGGGGCGTGGCCAGTCTGAGAAACGCTGTGGAGGAGCCGCCTGATGCTCCGCACAAACTGTACACTGTGATGTCATGCTCTCTATCTGAGCGTCCATACCAACCCAGGTACAATGACGTCTGGCCAGTTGCTTTGTCCTAACAATGCCCCAATGTCCTTGATGCAGGAGGCGTAACACTTCTCGTTGCAGGGAACGAGGAACAATCACTCTTGCTTGGTCGTTGTCGGTATGCAACAACAGTACACCCTGACTTAAAGATAATGCATGTCGTTGTGCAAAATAACGTCGAACCAGAGGCCGATCAATGTCTTTGGCTCTGGCAGGCCACCCTGAGCGAACAAAACGTGCTACCACACTTAGGTCTGCATCCGCAGCTGTTTCCTGTGCAACCCGACGAGAGTTCAAAGGAAAGTCTGCGACAGCGGAAGCATCTCTGGAGTCTATCTGACAACATGCCATTTCTGAAGAATCAAATGATACATCCTGGCCAACCGGAAGTCGGGAAAGTGTGTCCGCGTTGGCATGTTTAGTGGTAGGTCGGTACAAAATCTCATACTGATAATTTGACAATATCTAGGACCATCTCTGAAGCTTTTGTGCCGTTCGTGGCGGAATTGGCTTTGTGGGTGAGAACAACGACGTGAGAGGCTTGTGGTCTGTCAACAAATAGAATTTTCTGCCATAGAGATAATGATGAAACTTTGTGACGCCGTAAATTATTGCTAAGGCCTCCTTTTCTATCTGACTGTAATTCTGTTGCGTTGGCGTCAGTAGCTTGGATGAAAAGGCAATAGGACTATCGTAAGAACCAATACGATGTGAGATCACTGCACCCAGACCGTACGACGAGGCATCGACTGCTAGCACTACAGGCTTCTGGGGGTCAAAGGGAATCAAACATGCATCACTGAGTAGTGCAAGCTTTAAGTTGTCTAAGGCAACCTGACAATCTTTAGACCATACAAAAGGAACATTCTTCCCACGTAAGTGATGCAGTGGAGCTGAAATCTGAGAGGCATTGGGAATAAACCGGAAATAATAGTTAAGCTTTCCCAGTACTGCTTGCAATTCATGCACATTCTTAGGAGGAGGCAAGTCTTTGATTGCTCTAAGATGTGGCTGTAAGGGATAAATTCCTTGGGCATTAATCACATGGCCTAGGTACTCTATTTCAGTTTGAAAAAACGAACACTTTTCTTTATTGCAACGTAGACCTGCTGCAGTCAAAACTTTGAAAAGGTACTCCAGGTTTGCTAAATGTTCTTCAACTGTACGTCCGGATACCACAATATCATCTAAGTAGTTCGAGCAACACGGTACAGAAACTGTCAGCTGTTCCAAAAAACGCTGAAAAATAGCGGAGGCGGAAGAACTGCCAAAGGGTAGGCGTTGAAATTGAAAAAGGCCCATGTGAGTATTAATGACGAAAAACTTTTTTGATTCGTCATCAAGTGGAATCTGTAAGTATGCCTTTGCGAAATCAATCTTAGAAAAGAAACGAGACTGTCCTAATTTGTCCATTAGTTCGTCAGGTCTGGGCAGGGGATAAGTGTCTACAATTGTTTGACTGTTCACTGTTGATTTGAAGTCCGCACAGTGACGAAGTTTTCCTGATGGCTTGGGTATAATTACTATAGGCGAGGCCCACTGACTCGCAGAAACAGGAGAAATCACCCCACTATCTTGCCAACGTTTAAGTTCTTCGGCAACTGTATCACGCAAGGCGATAGGCACTGGTCTAGCTTTACGAAATTTTGGAACTGCAGATTCTTTTAAAGTTAGATGTGCCACGAAGTCTTTTGCACAACCTAGATCCGGCGAAAACAAGTCACTATATTTGTCACACAATGCATTGATTTTATCCTGAGGCACTATTGACGAAATTTGAAGCACATCTCTTTGAATTGATAAACCAAACAAGTCAAAAGCATCTAGTCCAAAAATGTTCTGTGTCGATTTGGCCTGAAGAACTACAAAAGCAACTGTTTTTGTAACACCTTGAAAAGAGGCGGGCAGGCTACACGTTCCTAGCACGGGAATATTTTGACCTGTATAAGCTGTTAACACTTGCTGTGACGGCGACAATTTTGGCGAACCTAGAAGTTCATAAGTATCTTTATTTATTAATGTGACAGCGGAACCAGTATCAAGCTGAAATTGCACCGTCTTATTTTCTATGAAGAGAGTCACAAACAGTTTTTGCTTGCGGCGCTTGACAGGTGCGCGAATGTGGGCAACGTCTGCTACGGTTTGTTTACTGCGCTTGCGCGTGCCGCGTAGTGAAGTAAGCGGCGCAGACTCGGCACGCAGTGGATTAACAACACTGTCACTAGATGGCACTACCGCCGGATCGGCGTCCGCGCAATGCGAGGCTACTGCACTAAAATTACTTTGAGTAGCTATACCAATTCTACTGTCACTAGCTACACAGTACTGTGCACTATTACAATTAGAAGTTGCAGAAGGCACTATTTTCACTACAGGAATGCACTGTTCATAGTCATTTTGCTTGTCCCGAACCCTTTTCCGTTGCACTGTTTTACGCGATCGTCGGCGCTTGCTACATGGCTCACTAAATAGTTTTGCAGTAGGCGCAGAAGAACTTTCTTGCAATTGAGAACCAAGCAAAGCACTGTTCAAGTCCACAGCGTCTATAACATTTACTGCATGCACTGTTCTCGCACGTTGCGAAGCAATGTTCCGAAAGGCACCGTTCTTTGAGTAATTAATTTGCATACACACAGACTGTACATGTCCCGATTTGCCACATTGATAACAAGTTGCGTTGCGACTTGGGCACTGTGCACGTTTGTGGCGAGATACACACTGGGGGCAAGACTTACGAACATTTTTCTGAAATGGGCGTTGGCGCCCGTTATTCAAATTACTGTTACTAACACGACGGGGCGACCTTTGTGTCGCACTTTTACACTGGCTACTGTTCACTGTTCAGCACGGCCTGTAGTATTGTAAGAATCACTAGTGCTACACTGAGAACTACGGCTAGGAAAGCGACCGTTGCGGCGCACTGAATTAACACTGTGGCTTTGCATTTCTACATCTGCTAAGTCAAAAGTATCATGCGCATCTATAAGTGCAGTACACTGTCTAATGAGGGGTCAGACTGTTTCAGAATTGCTGCTCTAATTCTGGGGTCCTGAATATTCTGCGTAATCGCATCCCTCAACATCACGTCACTATACGAAAGTCCACAAGAGCAAGTGAATTTACATTGGCGGGTTAAGCCCTTCAATTCCGTAATACACTCTTGGTGTGATTGCTGCGGTAATTTTTTAAGTCTGAAAAATCGGTATCGTGCAGCGGCTACAAGAACTTTTCTCTCATAATGAGCATTCAGTGCATCTACAATTTGTTCAAAGTCTACATCACGAGGAGATGCGAGAGGGAAAAGTTTTTGCAATAGTACGAAGGTCTGGGGGCCCACAATCGATAAGAAAAGGTTCTTCACTCTCTGACCTGTAATTTGATGAGCCGCGACGAGTTCTTGAAACTGTGCGAAATAGTCGCTCCATTCTTCCTCACGTTCGTTGTACTGGCGAAATGTAGGAAGCGGTGCAGCGGCAGGTGTGGGCTGCTGATGTGACGGCTGTTGTTGTTGGTGAGCAGCCTGTGCCGTCAACTGCGACACGGCCTGCAGTGGTTGAGTGATTTGCGCCGTCTGTAACTGAATAATTTCCATTAAGTTTGGGTTCGGGGTAGTGGCCATGCTGACCGATTAGGCGCCGCGCATACAAGTAAATTATAACAAAACACAAATGCAATACGAAAGAGGACGCTCTGCAACAAAAAAGTCCACAAAACACGTAACAAAATATCTTTCCCAAAAATTGTTATAATAAGGGTGGGTGGGCGGGAGCAATTTTTGCGTGCTCCGCCTGCTGCTGTCTGGCTGCTGTAAGCGGGCTGGTCCAAGGTTCTATCACTCCTCGTCGCCACTTTTGTGTCCCAACTTCGTCGCCGCTTTTGTGTCCCAGCCTCGTCGTAGGTGTCGGTGGCCGAGTGGAATGAGACCGACACAGGAACAAAAATAGCACGCTGGTGCAGGTACGGAGGGGAGCAGCCAGAAACTATAAACACTAGAGTAAATTAGAAAGAGATATATATTGCACAGAATGTAACAATACTTAACTTTTACGTAGTACTGCAGAATGTTGATACATAGTTGTTAGAGGCCTGCCTAGTGCCTGTACTATAGCAAAGTCTTCACTGGTGCCTATCTGATTACGAAGGTCCTAACTGGTTGCTATCTCCGTCCCAAGTGACCGGTGTCTTTCCATGGTGGCCACGAGCGGGTTGCAGCAGAGGGCGCTCATGGCTGTCGTCGTGAGAACGCCGCGCCGTGCGTGCATGGCGGCGCGCGGCGAAAGTAGGTGGCGCGCACTTTGTACTTGTGCGACACCACAACAAATTAGAAAAAAATTCAAGATTTGATATGCCTACCTGTATACTTTGATTTACATCTTGAAGAATTTGCTTTTACGATTTTTTTGGGGGAGTGGCTGTGGTTCAGGTCGAAAAAAATCGATTTTCGGTTTTCATCATATTTCTATAGATTAAGGTTTTATTTAAGTTTCTGAAAAGGATTTTGCTGAAAAAAAAAATCGAGCATTTAAAGAGCATTTTCCTACCACGTGTGTTTATGTGTCACGCCCACTTTTCTGTCACCCACTTTTTTGCATATATTTTAGATTTTTATATCCTCTACATAGCTTGTTAGGGATTTTTTTTACTCCCGAGTGTGTTGGCTATCCTTGGAATGCAACACTCGGTATTCTTTTGTTTCTGCTGTTTGTAAACAACACACTTCCAAACACGTGGTTAGTTTTGTTCAAGTGTGAATGCGAGTAGTTGTTATACTTACGTTTGCAGTGCTTGTTTACGTGTGTATTGTTGTGTTTATTGAAGATGACGAAATGTAAAGGCGTTTTCAAGAAACGACAATTTAGAGGAAACAAGTTTGAAAGTCGACCGTCTGCCATCTTCCATATATTTTTTGTAAAATTGTAATTTATTTGATGTCGCTAGATTAGCATTTTGTTAAAACTAGAACCCCTCTTTTCAAGGTATGAGGAATACCATTTTTTGATGTTTTAAAATATTAGTTTCTGAAATGTTAGTTAATATTGCTAGGATTTTGTTATTTTAATAGTTTATGAATGTGGCAATAAATACGGCTTCTCCTCTACGCCACTGTCGCTGTGAGAATGTGTACTTGTTTTACTTTGAAGTGGATGTGCGAGATGTAATGGCTGTTTGAATGTGCGTGGAAATGTATTCTAGTTTTTCAATCCAGTGATTTCTAACAGATAAACGCGGTGTTTGTGTTACTAGTTGCAGCTTGATAACGGCCTGGTATATTCAAACCTTCTGTTATTATGTGGCGTTGCACAAACTCTGCGTAAATTCTCTCTAGCTTTGTGGGGGCCGGTTTCAAACAGACAATATGTTCATTTTTGTACAGTGCATGTTAAAATCTTTATTATCGTTTCCTTCCGTGAGTGATATGTGTGTTCCACGTGGTTGGTTCTTAGAACAAAGCCTTCAGCTTCCACTATTGTTTGTTCCATGCCCATCAGCCAAGTAACTATCCGTGTATCCTTCTGATTTCCACTAACATTTCGCGATCTTCTCTCCCCGCCTATTTTTTAAATTTTGCTGTTTCTTCTCCGAACTTGTAGTATATGCTCAGTCTTTGTCAGTAATTCTCTCCCAGCCTTGTACAATCTCCTCCAATAGCTTGCTTATGAAATTCTAAACATTTCTATGGGTTGCATGCCGTAGTTTTTATTTTTATTTTTCCGACTTTTGTAATTATTTCACTTTTCCCGGTTTTGAGACCGGACTTCTTCCGTCTCTGTGAATGCTCCCAGTCGCATGTTGCTGCATTGCAATGGCTTCCTTATGAAATTCTATGCAGTTCTAGGGGTTGCATGCCGTAGTTAATTATCTTTATTTTTTAGAAATTGAATTTATACATTTTTATCGGTTTTCGGAACCACGTGGGTCCGAACTCCGACTTCAGGGGTTTGCAACTAGTCACCTGAACTCACGCCACTTCTCATAAAAGTAGGGCCTAGATAGTTTCGGATTGCAACTTAAGAGTCGGCCGTGATTTTGTGCAATGACTCCGATTTTTAACCACTTCACCTTCAGTGGAGTGCGATCATGTAACGTGGCCGTGTGTCGCCGTTAGCATATTTACTCGCGGTCTAATCTAGATGCAACTTAATTTTGATATACTCACGCACCATCTCGTATCAGGCACGACAGACCAGAGCCATCTTCGCAGTTTCATTGTAAATAGTGTTGTGTGGTACCTCCGGGGTTGCTAAATTTCGCCTACGATAGCGGCGCCTGCTTCTGCCTCGTTTCAGCACGCTGATTTTGGTGAGTTTCGCTGTTGCATTGCGTCTGTGTGAGCGAGTGAGTGTTGTTTGTAAATCCTCCCCCCCAGTAGCGTTAAGTTCTGTGTAATTTATGAAATTCGATGCTAAGCATCGTCAGTATTAGAACATGTACATGGGATGCTTTTTATTGTATTAACAAAATTGGTTCCCCATTTTGCTTGTGTTCGATATGAGTAAACAAATTCAGTATAATTTTGACTTGCCTGTAAATTGTAGTTTTCGAGCACCTTCTGCCTTTTATTTAATATTGTTTTTCACCAATGCTCAGATTCAATTTTTTATGTTTAAGTTCCGTTGCGCCATAAATGTTTTCCTTTAGCCACCTTTATGAAATAACTTTAATTGTGGTGGTTTGTTTATTAATGCCTGTGTGTAATTTCGTGTGAGCTGCTACGTATATTGGCCACTGTATCGTTAACTTCCCGTTACTAGAGGTAATTTGAACCAAGTCAGTTTTCAATGTGGGTCACGGAACAAGATTTTGCAGTAGGGGGTAGATTGTAGTTCACACGAACCATTTTGCTAGTTTTACTGCTAAAATTAAGCTTTTTTATAACAGTAAACTCTTAACTGGATACCTCCTACCAGAATTAAGCTTTTATTTCGTACAGTGGCCTACTTTTGAACTTAGAAAGCTTTATGTACAAGAGATTACGTCGCTTGGCAACGATGTTTCTAATTGTAATTTGGGTGATGGTGACAGTAAGGCATACAACAATTTGGTGAACTCTAAGACATATGGAGATGCCATTATTAGGAAATTAGAATGTGTAGGCCATGTTCAAAAACGTTTGGGAACAAGGCTGAGAAAACTAACTGTTGATATGAGAGGAAAAAAATTAGAAGATGGAAAGTTGTTGACCAGACAGGGTCGGTTAACTAAAACTGAAATAAAAAACTTGCAGGTATATTATGGGCAGGCAATTAGGAGGAATAAAGAAAATATGGAGGCAATGAAAAGAGATGTTTGGGCCATGTTCTTCCATAAGTCCTCTACTGATGATAAGCCATGTCATGCGTTGTGTCCACCAGGAGAAAACTCGTGGTGCAAATACAACGTTAGAAAAGAGTGAGTCACAATGAAAATCAAATACAAAACACAAACTAGATTGAACATCCAAGTTTATAATTACCATCAAATATGAAAGAATAATCTAAATGTTTATGACGTTCCACTGATCAATACGAAACTTGAATTTAACGCCAACTGACAAGTCAAAAAACCCTTGTCATGAATTGATATAATATTCGTAACGGAATAATTGAACTGGAATATTAGTGCAGGGTTGATTTTCCTAACTACACAATCCAACTATTATGCAGAACCTGATGCTACGACTATTCGTTGCTGGCGATCGCTTTGCCATACATTACCAAACTGACGACTTGCGTGTCAAGGCGCTGCGCTGCAGTGCGCATTCGTATCATTATACAGGGCTTTAGTGGCATGGGCGCAGGGCGGCTGTAAGCTGAAAATTTCCGCGACCACGAAATAACAACACGCTCCGTTACTCGGAAGCTGTACTCCCTTCTATCAGTCTCTGTGTGTTCGACAGTACACAGTGCCTACGATCTCAAGAAGTTCTGCCAAGCCAGGGTCACTTCAGTTAGCGTATACAAGTACGCACAAGTACTGAAGGCCTAGATGACTCCAGAAGTTGAGTATATCGTAACTAGTACCTCGGTGCACTAGTATTGGGCCGGCCGCAGTGGCCGACGGGACTGAGGCGCTCCAGTCACGGTCTGCAAGGCCACTACGGTCGGGGGTTCGAATCCCCCCTCGGGCATGGATATTTGTGCCGTTCTTAGGATAAGCTAGTTGATAAGTAGTTTGTAAGTTTAGGGACTGATAACCCCGTAGTTAAGTCCCATAAGCTTACCAAACATTTGATTTGAACACTAGTATTGGCTGGCTGACCTTATACAAACCGAAAACAAGGACTTTCAGCTAAAGTACAAATCTCAGTGTGTACCCTGAAACTTATACAAGTTCACCCGTCCAAGTATCGTCTCAACTAGCAAAATCTCCGAGTCCGTGCACTAAGAGAACAGGACGCGAGCAGACGCGTCCGTACTCCAACGGAACAAAGTACGTAGTCCCGAATTCCGCGTCTGCCGCACAAGACCCCGCGAGAACCCATTTTTACGGAAAAACCATTAGCATCGAGTTCTCAAACTCCGGCCAGTAAAATTTCACTAAACGACCGCCGATTTCGAAAAGCTTGCGCTTTGAA
Organism: Locusta migratoria; assembly: GCA_026315105.1. Classification (NCBI taxonomy): domain Eukaryota; kingdom Metazoa; phylum Arthropoda; class Insecta; order Orthoptera; family Acrididae; genus Locusta; species Locusta migratoria. The sequence continues at coordinate 580,960,227 of CM048745.1, read as the reverse complement.
CATCAGCCAATCAGAGTCGGCTACCCCTTTCACACAAACTTTTGGCGCGATTCTTCACGAACGGTCCAAACCGTCACCGTAGAAGAGCAAACCAAGATTCTAGAAAAAAAAAAGCCACTTTCAGTGTCGTCTTCCTTTTTTTAGCAGACAAGATTCTGGGTGCTTATCTCAGCGAAGGGGCTTGCTATCTTTTTCTTAAATCGGAAGGAGCGGTTCTAAAAGCACAGACAATACTCCTCCTCCTCAGTTTGGGTCACTAGGCTAATACAATTATAACCTGATGCTCGGCCAGAGCACCGACGCACCTTGCTATCGGGACCCCACGGCGTGCCCCCTACGGCACACCGCTGGTCGCAGGTACAGATTGCTGTAATGGCTGCCTCCACCGGTATTCCAAAATTGTTCAAATGTTTGTAAACCTATCGGACCAAACTGCGTGGTCATCAGTCCGTAGCTTACAAACTACTTAAACCTAGGTAAACTAACCTACGGACAAACACACACACCCATGCCCCAGGGAGGACTCGAACCTCCACGGAGAGCAGCCGCGCGCTCCGCAGCGAGACGCTTTAGACCGCTCGGCTACTCCACCGCGGCCCGGTATTCCACTCTCTCCCATCAAGACAAAGTCAGCTCTGTTTCTCACCTCAGCAAACATCTTCCCTGCACTGCATTCCCCACAGCAACAGAAAAATGCATGTACTGGGCACTTTACATCATTACACGAACGATAAACCCAGTTAATAAAGACGAGAGATGGGCTGCCATCTCTCAGTATCAGTAGACTCTAGCAGCAAGCTTGGAAAACATACACTCACGTGACGAAATGCGTCTTCCTCATTCGCTAACGTTCAAATCCACCACAGACAACAAGCCGGAAAATAGGACATGTCCTATCTCCGAAATCCAGCATGCAAGCCCGCAACAGAGCCAGCAATGACGTTATTTCCCAGCAGCCATCACTGCTGCCATCCCAACTCCTAGCATGCAATCCAGTAGCAAATCAAGCATCGTCTGAGGCAGGCTTTACTCTTTTGCGTCTTGAAAAGTGATAAAGCAACACAATTTCCTACCATAATTTCATGTCAGCTTTTTCCCACATTCATACCCTGAAACTGCTCACAGTTTTCAGTTGCCAAATATTCACTCTCTTCCTCTTTATCAACACCACCATTACCGTTTTGGTTTTTAGATTCACCGCCATTGTAACTCTCTTAACACCACTCATAAGAGCCAGATTATCATTGTTTGCAACAGCATCCGGTACTACACTGCTCTTGAGGAATGACGAAATTTCGTACTGTTTGAAAGACAGGCTGAAATTCTGTAGTTCTTGCAGGTTTCGACACACTCAACTCACTAACAGCACTGAATCCGGAAGCTATGGAGATCTTAGTGTCTGTTACAAATGCAAGAGGACAACCGCATGGCGATAATTAATTTCGTATAAGATGGAACACGATACCGGGGAACCCACATTAAGCTCGACCCACGTATTCTGCGACTGACAAAGTAGGACTATTGGATCCAGTCTTTTGGGAACTACTGCTCAGTTCGTACTGCTTTCAGTTTCTGTGGACAACACGTTCATCTGGGCCCCACCATTACCAAAATCTGACCTAACAGTAAACAAGCACTCAAGTATCCTACCTGTAACCTGCCGCTCGCGCTAATCCGTGCCATGGTTTGTACCAAGAAATGACGCGCCACCAAGGGTACTAGTCAGAACATGCATGACTCCAGCCCACACACCTCTGCAGTACGGCTGCCATACTGGTTGCATGACAAGTTCACAAGTAGCATATGGCAGACACATGGAAACAACGAATGAGCATACATGTTAGTAGTATTAGTGGTGTTAATAATTTCTTTCGGTGGCTCCACAAATTTGAATTAAATGGAAAGTTTTACATATCCAGTGATGGGGAAACAAACATCTCTGGTTGGTGTGGGTAATTTAAAGCCAGATGTGGGGATGATAAGATGCAGAGGGGGGAAATCCCCACCATTTCCCATCCCCCTGCAAATCACACGCTGGGAAGTAGTTCCCTGTTGTATGCGCTCCAGCGCCGCTGACAGGCAGAGAGTTTACATGAAAAAAACCCAAGTGGCTGTCAGCTGCCATTGACATACTGTTGCAAGGTGGCACAGATGGCCATCTGACTGGAATCAACCGCAACCGACAGTAGGGTAGAGGGATGTGCGTGAGCAAGCAGGGTATAGTCTTCCAAGTCACATTTGGCAGCAGCAAAACTGTACTCGATTTGAGGTGTCCATGGCACTGGATTCTTTCCTTTTGTTTTGGGGCTGCGAAGGACAGCAGTAGGTGGCTCTAGCATAGCCGCAACATTCCTTAGATGGTAGTGGAGAAAATTCAGGTTGCTGAGAAAGCAGTGGAGTTCCTTGAAGGTTATTGGCCTCTGGAGCTCAGAGATTGAATCTGACGAGTGGCACTTCTAATGAATAAACTGTAAGTAAACTACCTGTTGCCACACGGGAGTGGCTGTATGGTTTAAGACAACATTCTGTAGACTGGGCAACCGCTCCTGCTGGAGGTTTGAGTCCTCCCTTGGCACAGGTGTGTATTGTCCTTAGTGTAAGTTAGTTTAAATAATTTGTAAGTCTAGGGACTGACGAGCATAGTAGTGTGGTCCAGTAAGTTTACAAAGATTTGAACTACTTGCTTGTGGCTTAGTTGCAAAATGGTCAGCATTGAATAGAGCCAAACTTGGTTGGATTTTTTTCCTGGTAGAAAGTAACTTTTGACATTTCCTCATAATCTGTACTGTGTAATTTTATGTTCATTACAGAGTAGTGTTTTATGTGCCATATTTGTAAACAACATTGTATATACACAGGTAAGTAACATTCCCAGGGTTGATCGGGGTCCTTTGGTTTGGAGCCGAGTGGAGGGTCTGAAACAGAGGCTTCGCCGACTCTGTGACAGTCATGGCTGCAGATTTCTGGATCTGCGTTATCGGGTGGGGAATTGTAGGGTGCCCCTAGATAGATCAGGGGTGCACTACACTAAGGAAGCGGCTACTCGGGTAGCAGAGTACTTGTGGAGTGCACATGGGGGTTTTTTAGGCTAGGCGCTAACTCTGATGAGCACTCGCCTGTCAGCATTCAAACAGCGAATTCAGGCCACGTTCGGAACAAAAATTCGAACATAAAAATATTAGCCGCAAACTTACAGAGTATTAGAAACAAAGTTCCCGAATTTGCAGCGCTGCATGGAAGTTATTGCGCTCAGATAGTTTTAGGCACCGAAAGCTGGCTAAATGATGATGTGGAAAGTTCAGAAATATTTAGCGAAGCGTGGAATGTATATCGGAAAGATAGATCTCATACAACCGGAGGAGGAGTGTTCATCGCTGTGGACAAAGATATTGTTTCTACTGAGATCGAGGTTGAAAGTAATTGTGAAGTTATCTGGGCACGCATAACAGGTCTAAAAGAAGTAAAGTTAATAGTTGGTTGTTTATACCGACCCCCCAGTGCTGCTGTAGCAGTTTTAGAATCATTCAAGGAAAGTCTACACCAGGTAGTGCATAGGTATCCGGGCCATGCAATATTAGTCGGAGGTGACTTCAACCTTAAGAGTATAGATTGGGACCTCGCTAGTTACATTTCAGGCGGTACAGACAAGCAGTCTTGCGAGCTACTTTTGGACACATTCTCCGAAAACTGTCTTGAGCAGTTAAACCGGCAACCCATGCGCAATGGAAATATTCTAGACCTTATAGCCACAAACAGGCCTGACCTTATTAACGATGTCTGTGTAGAGACAGGAATTAGTGATCATGATATCATCATAGCGTCGATGGTGACCAAAGTTCATAAACCAGTCAAGAAGGCTAGGAGCGTGTTTTTGTTGGGAAAAGCCGACAAGCAAATGTTACGATCGCACTTAGAAAATGAATGGGCATCGTTTAATTCTGGGACTATGGATGTAGAGGACTTGTGGACTAAATTTAAATGCATTGTTAATGAAGGGTTAGAGAAATATGTGCCAGTAAAGACGATTAAGGTTGGAAAAGATCCAGCGTGATATAATAATAATGTTAGAAAGCTGCTGAGAAAGCAAAGGCTGTTGCACTCTCGATTCAAAAAAGAACACGCAAATGATGACAGGCAAAAGTTAGTAGAGATTCGTGCGTCTATAAAAAGATCGATGCGTGAAGCATACAATAATTATCACAGCCATACCTTAGCAAAAGATCTTTCCGAGAACCCGAAAAAATTCTGGTCCTATGTAAAATCGATAAGCGGGTCAAAGCCCACTGTCCAGTCACTAGTTGATCATTCCGGGGCAGTAATAGAAGAAAGCAAACGGAAAGCTGAAGTTCTAAATTTAACCTTTAAGAAATCTTTCACGCAGGAGGACCGCACAAATATACCATCATTTGATCAACGTACTAATTAAGAAATGGGGGACATAACAATAGGTATTTCCGGTGTAGAGAAGCAGCTGAGAGAGCTAAATACGAAAAAGTCTGCTGGTCCGGATGGAATACCAGTTCGGTTTTACAAAGACTATTCTGCGGCATTGGCCCCCTACTTAGCTTGCATTTATAGCGAGTCTTTAATTCAGCGCAAAGTTCCTAGTGATTGGAAAAAAGCGCAGGTGACTCCCGTGTATAAGAAAGGAAAGAGAACTGACCCATACAATTACAGGCCAATATCGTTGACATCAGTTTCATGTAGAATTTTGGAGCATATTCTCAGTTCGAACATAGTAAATTTCCTTGAAAGGGAAAATCTTCTTTCCATGAATCAGCACGGGTTTAGGAAACATCGTTCATGTGAAACTCAGCTTGCCCTTTTCTCACATGACATCTTGCGAGTCATGGACGAAGGGCAACAGGCGGATTGTGTTTTTCTCGACTTCAAAAAGGCGTTCGACACGGTGCCACACTGCAGACTGCTAACGAAGATACGAGCTTATGGAATAGGTTCACAGATTTGTGACTGGCTGGAAGACTTCCTAAGTAATAGAACGCAGTACGTTGTTCTCGACGGCGAGTGTTCATCAGAGACGAGTGTATCGTCAGGCGTGCCCCAGGGGAGTGTGATAGGACCGCTATTATTTTCTATCTATATAAATGATCTGATGGACAGAGTAAGTTGTAATTTGCGGCTGTTTGCTGATGATGCTGTGGTGTATGGGAGGGTGTCGTCTGTAACTGACTGTAATAGCATACAGGTTGACTTAGACAAAATTTCGAGTTGGTGCGAAGAATGGCAGCTAGCTCTCAATGTAGAAAAATGTAAGGTGATGCGCATGAGTAGAAAAAACAATCCTATAATGTTCGAATACAGCATCAGTAGTGAGCTTCTTGATGCGGTCGCGTCGTTCAAATATCTAGGCGTAACATTGCAGAGCGATATGAAGTGGAACGAGCATGTAAGGACAGTTGTGAGTAAGGCGGACAGCAGACTTCGGTTTATTGGGAGAATTTTGGGAAGATGTACTAACCCTGTAAAGGAGACCGCGTATAAAACGCTTGTACGACCACGTCTTGAGTATTGCTCAAGTATTTGGGACCCGCAGCAGATCGGTTTGAAGGAACACATAGAGGCGGTTCAGAGGCGAGCAGCTAGATTTCTTACCGGTAGGTTCGACCAATGCGCGAGTGTCACGGAAATGCTCCGGCAACTCAATTGGGGATCGCTGGAAGAAAGACGACGTTCTTTTCGTGAATTTCTGTTAAGTAAATTTAGAGGGCCGGAATTTGAAGCTGAGTGTAGTACGATCTTGCTGCCGCCTACTTACATTTCGCGTAAAGATCACAAAGACAAGATAAGAGAAATTAGGGCTCGTACGGAGGCATATAGGCATTCTTTTTTTCCTCGTTCAATTTGGGAGTGGAATAGGAAAGGAAATGCCTAGTAGTGGTACAGTGTACCCTCCGCCACGCACCTTACGGTGAATTGCGGAGTATGTATGTAGATGTAATGTTAGTCAATTAATGTTTATGTTAAAATGTTGTTTTGGTTATTCAGGTAGCCTATGTGGGGCACATTGAAACATGAATCAGTGGGTCACAGTGAAGCATTTCAGTCTGCCCAATATGATTTTAAAATGCATTATTATAAAACTAGTAATTTTAAGAATAATTTTAACATGCATTTGAGGATCTGAAGAGGTATCCAAAAGCAGATTATTGTGTTATGGTGCAAACTGAAATCTCTGGCATTAAGAAATTTTACATTGGTGTTGTACCAAAAGAAAATGACTCTGAAGAAGACTATCAGGTAAGCTTTTTAGGACCAGTTCAGGAAAGGAGATTTCATTTTCAGAACCACAGCATCAGTGCACCATAACCAATTAAAAATGTTGATTTTGTATATGTAATGGAAATTGACTGCCGTTTAACTGATAATTTTATATTTATTTTCACAGCCAGGTTTCAGCCTTAGGCTATTCTCAAGTGCTGTGCATATCGTTTAAAAACATTATTAAAATTATTATAAAGTAATATGAAATAGAGATATAAGGCACATTACTAGTGGTATAAGTTAGTTACTTACAAAAAAGCTGTCAGACAGATTTTCTTACATCATGGACATACTAATAAAAGCAATAAAAACATTTGAGTTTATGTCAGAAGAATAAAATGGGTAACACATTTGTCCCTGCATCTTACTTTAAAATAATAACACAGATATGTCTTTGTCATAAGATCACAAAGGCAACTGGTTGATGAGGACAGAGGATATATCAAAGACTACCACAAAGACAACTGCAAAGATATGCCATCATATTTGTATTTGGAGTGGTAAGTCTGGGACTATATTGCTGGAGATATGGATTATCTTTGGGGAATGAGTACAATGTTCTTGTTTACAGTTGATAGATGGACTATTATGTTTAGGTTACCTGCAGGCTACAAAGTTGTAAGTCATGCTGTCACAATACAGTCATAGAGATATGGAATATATATATATATATATATATATATATATATATATATATGTTGTGGAGCAATAAACAATATAAAATATAAAATATTGTCTAAATAATAAATAAACATCACACTGCATTGCCACAACTTACGTCAGTGCTGTACAAATGTGCTAAACAGGACCAATCCTTTGAGTAAGAAAACGGGGAGGGGGGTGGACAGGATCTAGGACATATACAAGATTAAGATAAATAAGCATAAACGCAATTTGTTCCAATAACTATTTATGTAGTAGAGGGGCGGGGCTCCAAGGAAGTGGTTTAAGGAGTGGGAGGGCCATCACCACTTTATGGTGGAGATATGATAATACTCAAAGACTCTTTCAGTAAATTTCAATAACAACTTGTGAATTACTGTATAATTTCAGTGACTTGCCAAGGTAAAATGGAAAGGTTTACATCTGTACGTGGGGCAATTATTGAGGAGTAAATGTTACATATCAAAAGTATACATTTACGAAATTATTGTAAAATGATGCATACTACCATATAGAAGCTAGATATAAAACTAATGCAGCAAGGACAAATATTTCTTGCAGATAATAATCATATTCATTTAAACTGTATGGTGCGGCTCCATAGCACAGTGGTAGAGTGCCAGACTACAAATCCAAAGGTCATGTGTTCGATCCCCGCCAGATCCTAGGGTTTTTATATGTCACTTTGCACTTCTTTCACCCTTGGCAGTGTTGCTGATGTGAAAAATATCCACATTAAACTGTAGGTCCCTCTATAACTGGCTGGGTAAGTCAGTTCGAAGGTCGGAGGAAAGCTACGGCATACCACCTCCAAACAGGACCATGCCTAGTAAAGCACTGTGGTGTTTGTGATTGTTGACTGCTTTACCTTACCTTTTAAGGCCAATTCACACTGTCCGTCACGTCAATGTCACGTCACGGAACCGTCACGTCAAGTTGTATTCACACTGTCCGTCCGTGTCTGTCACGTCAATTCGTCCATCTCAATACACGATATTGCAAGTGAGGTTATGAGTGGCGATCTGTTATGTAGAAAGTCATAGTTTAATACTAGACAGGGGAAACAACAACGCTAAATGTTATTAACACCCAAAGAAAACTTTACAATGTATGTTTTTGGCCAACTTACTGGGAACTGAAACAACATTTCAAAACATCGACATCAATTTTCAAGCGAAAAAATAAACATATGAAGATATCAAACCATACTTGTAAGACCATAAATATCGCCTGTATACTTTAACCATTACGATTTGCATGCTGACATTGTTAATACGTCGTAAACAACTTAATTTTTGTCTTTCATTATAACTGACATTTTCATTTAAAGTGTTATTTAATGAAAAATGCGTATTCAAATTACAATCTTATTCAAATAAACAGTTTGCTTCAGTCGTTTCTGTTACATTGTTACATAACATAAGCCATTTTTTGGTTTCAGATTTCTGACCTCGATTATAGGGGACACTCAATTGACAAAAATATTTAAATCGTCATGAAACATTTGAGATTTACCCCTAAAACGAGGTACAACAAAAGCACAAAGATGAATAAGACACATTTGCATATAAACAGTGCAATCGTCGACTGCAACATGTAATTCGCATGACGAAATTAGGTTAACTTCTGATGTTAGCAGACGACCGTTCCGTCAAAACATTCTTCTCGAGAAAGCTTGACGGACATTGACGTGACGTGACGGTCCGGTGACGAACAGTGTGAATGCCGCCATTAGAAATACATTGCGGAATGTTCTGACAGCCGGTGACGTGACGGACAGTGTGAATTGGCCTTTATGGTAATAATGGAGGAGGGCTTCATTTAGTAATTGGTAGGCTCTTGGAGTATAATATTAGAATTCTAAATGATATGAATCTATGGTGGTGTGTAAGTAGGATGGAGGAAGTGCGGCGAATCCATTCATATAATTGTGGAAGTTATGTCTACCATATTGATCAGTCAGTGTGTCACATTGTGCTATAATGACAGAGCATTAATATATTAGTAAGTCTAAACTTATTGTTGAAATAATACCTATTCATATGTCCTACAATTTATGTGAATTGGATCATGCAGTATTAGAAAAAATAAATATAAGTGCTGTCTCATGGATTAGAATCATACAAATACCTATATTTCCTATGATGAATTTGTATGATATTTGTGTGATATTTCCTCAAAGTTATTGAAGTGTATTTATTTGGTATCTATTGACATTCTTAAGTGTTTATATACATCTAAAGTCTAAGAAGCCTGTTTCATTTCAGGGTTAAGAGTGTATTATTTTAATAATTATAATATCCAATGTTATTGGGTTAATTTGTGTTTGATTAACAACCAGATAAATTGAAGACCTCGAGGGAAAATATTGATAACACTCATTTACAAAGTTCAGAGATATGATGAATTTTATGTTTTGATAAATATTTTCTATTACTTGTTTTAATATGTATAACTTCCACCTCTCTGTTGATTCAAGTACTACTTGAAGAAAATGAAACGTTCTGTCAGATACAATAAAAATTCAAAAGTTGAAGGTTATCATTATTTACCACCAAGGTCTTCAAGTATACAAGTTGAAATGTTACAAATATTTGTATCATTGTGTCCCATCACCTGGTTCAGTGTATTCCACACTTGGGACACAGTAAAACAAATGTAAGGTTATGTTCAAATAATAATTATGGATGACAGAACATATTTCTCAACTGTGAAAATTGTATTCTGTAATGTGCAAACAAGTATATATTTATCTTACATATTAGAATGTCATTGGAATAAACAAAAGTGGATTTACAACTTAATTTGAATTATTGTTTCACTCTGCCCCATGTTTCCTTACTTATATTTTTGATTCCCTCACTGAATCTAGTCCTGTCTCTAGCTAAATCCTGACATTGTGCAATTCTCACAACTTGATATACATAACTTCAATGCATTTAGATGATGTTCTGTATTCATATAATTAAAATGCATGTGATTTTCTTGCAAGGTTTAAAATGTGAATATATGTGTGTTCAAAAATGAGTCAAGGTGTTTACAGACCACCTCCTGCTGTGTGAATGATTCGCCTTCCTTCTGAGCCACTCCAGAAAATGAAATTGAAACTGCCACCTTCCAACTTGGAGAAATGTAGTGCAGACAATAGGGTGCAATAAATAACCTTTAATTGCTGCTGCCACCTTTCCCCCACAGGCCCCTAACTCAGTGCAGGTTCTGACAGGGCAATGGGATGAAATTGATATCCCTGGGTACCACATGCTGCATGAGTAACAGATTCTAAGTACATCATCATGGACCTCACCAGGAATTGAACCCAGACTCCAGATTCAATGCCCCTACCCCACCTCCCACTTGGCCTACCACCTCTCCCACATGGATGTAAGATTTTTTTTTTATTTTCTCCATTCAGTAAAACTAACCAAACACACAAAATAAAAATTTAAATCGCCACCAAACACTAACCTATGGTATGTTTAAAATTAGTTGTGACTTTTGACGTTTGGCTTTCCATGGGTAACGAAACGCCATTGCTGAGGTAATTCCAATAGTGAGATGGGTTTTCTCTCTCCACCTCCACCAGTTTTGTAAGTAAGTGTCCCTGTTGCCACACTGTGAGTAAACAGTACCATATGGTGACAGATCTTCACTATTGTCATTTCTTTATCGCCAGAGAACGTTCTGTGTTCGGTATTGCTGTGCCTCTACCACCAAAGAATGTATAAAGATAGGCATGGGGGTTACTGCCTGCTGATGTGCTCACACTGGCAACTATGCGCCCCTCCACTCACTGCACATCAGTGTGTCAAAACTCGCAAGTAATTAGAAACACACTTTAAGTACTTTACTTATAAGACAAAAGATACGCTTTTAGGCTTGTAAGAGTATGTATTGTCAAACAGTTTATGTTCGGGTATTTAGGTTACCAACACTGTCAAGTACTTTCTTGAAACTTATTAGAAACTCGTAATATAATCACAAAAGAAACACTTTCAAGATGATAGATAGCACTGGTATCACAGCTGAAAAATAATAGCGATTGTATGTAACTGGGTTAATTATGCTGACAAGATATGGTACTAAAATACTTATTTCTGGAAATGAGGCAGCAATTACAAAATTTCGGCGAGTAGATATGGCCTAATGTTGCTGCTTAGTGCTGAGTTGCCAACCAAGAGGAACACATTTGGTAGATCAATTCAAATCAAAAATTACTAGATAACTTCTCTAACTATTGTGAACAGTCTGCGACAGATGAATGTTCGAGGCAGAAGTTATGTTTGATGGACTAGATATAAGTGTACAGTTTTTTTTTCTTAAACAGTCTGCAAATGTTTAAAGAGTTTGCGTACCTATTGAAAAAAAAGCCCTGTATAAAATTGTGTTTCATCCCCTTAAAAGTCGACCACTGTACGTAACAAGAACCTTACTTTGTAACTAAAATTAGTAAATAAGGTCCGTGTAAGCTACTGGTTACTTACTCCCTGCTACAAAGCCTTGTTCCCTAGCCCAAACTGAGATCAGACTCGTTTCAAATTACTTCAATAACAAGAAGTTAATACTACAGTGGTCAATATACATAGCAGCTTACACATTATTATACACAGACATTAATAAGCAAGCCACCACAATTAAAGTTATCTTAGAAAGGTGGCTGAGAAAACATTTATGGCGCAACGGAATTTAGTCGTAAGAAACATTGCATCTGAGCATGTTCTCAGCACTTGTGAAACAATATTAAATAAAAGAGGGAAGGTGCTCTAAAACTACAATTTATAGGCAACTTACGGAACATGTTGAACTTAAACTTGTTTATTCAGATAAAAAACAAGCAAAATGGGGAACCAATTTTGTTAATACAATAAAATGCATCTCTTACATGGATTAATGCAGAAGGTGCCAAACCGAAATTATACATGATTTAACGCTAATGGGGAAAAGGATTCACAAACAATACTCATTCTCTCTCACACACGCAATGCCACAGTGAAACTCACCAAAAACAAAGTGCTGAGACGAGGCAGAAGCAAGCGCCGCTATCATAGGCGAAGTCGGATGTAGTACAAAACGCAATACACAAACACTTTGAAGCTGGCTCTGGTCTGTCGTGCATGTTTTGAGATGGTGCGTGTGTATAGCAAGTGAAATTACATCTGAATTGGACCGCGAGCAAACGCGCTAATGGCGACACACGGCCATGTTATATGAACACACTCCACTGAAGGTGAAGTGGTTGAAAGTCGGATTGATTATACAAAATCACGGTGGATTCTTAAGTTGCAGTCTGTTAGAAATCGAGCTAGGTACTGGTTTTATAAGAGAAGTGGCGTGAACTAAGGCGACCAGTTGCATACCCTGGAAGTCGGAACTCGGATCCACGTGGTTCCGAAAACCGATAAAATTGAATAATTACAAAGTCGGAAAAAATAAGAATTACGGCATGTAACCAATAGAAATGTTTAGAACTACATAAGGAATCTATTCAAGGAGGTTGTACAAGGCTCAGAGAGAGTTACAGACACAGACAGAGTTCGAACTACAAGTCGGAAAAGAAACAGCAACATTAAAATAGGCGGGGAGAGGAGATCGCGAAATAATAGGGGAAATCTGAAGGATACCCCCATAGTTACTTGCAACAAACAAGAGTGGAAGCTGAAGGCTTTGTTCTATGAACCAACCACGTGAAACACATATCACTCACGGAAGGAAACAATGAGAAGATTTTTACATGCACTGTACAAAATGAACATATCACCTATTAGAAGCCAGCCGCGGTGGCCGAGGGGATTGAGGCGCTCCAGTCACGATCCGCACGGCCACTACGGTCGGGGGTTCGAATCCCCCCTCGGGCTTGAATATTTGTGCCGTCCTTAGTTGTAAGTAGTTCATAAGTAGTTTGTAAGTTTAGGGACTGATGACCCCGTAGTTATGTCCCATAGACTCTACAAACATTTGAACATTTGAACCTATTAGAAATCGGGCCCCACAAAGCTAGAAAGTATTTACACAGATTTCATACACCGCCACAAGATCACAAAAGGTTTTAACATACAAAGCCGTTATCAAACTGCAGCTAGAACCACACAGACTGCGTTTATCTATTGGAAATCACTGAATTGAAAAACGAGAACACATTTCTGCACATGATGAGAGAAAACATTCCAAAAAATGATTCTAAGTTCACGAATCTAAGTTAAACGTGCTAAACAATGAAACGCTACCATATCCAGAAACAAGAGCAAAACCAACCTTACCTTACCAGACGACCAGCCGAGAGTGAATCGCTGTGCGGCCACCGGGCCGCGGGAAAACGCGGGAAGCCACCGGAAGCTGTAAAATCCACGAAAACAGCGGTGGTGGGGTATCGAGAGACTCGCCAACCAGTTCGCAACAAAAAGGGTGTGGAAACCTCATTGGTAGTATAGGCAGCTATTGAGCCAAAGAGAACAATGCAAAGCGAGCTGTCACTCCCCATATTCAAACAGCCATAGATTCACGCACATTCTTGAAGGTAAAACAACTGCACATTCTCACAGGGACAGTGGCGTAGCGGAGAAGCCGTACTTAGCCACATTAATTAATATAATAATAAATTATTAACAAAGCAAAATAATAAAAACTTTGCAATATTAACTAATATTCTAACACATGAAATAAAAATGTTATTCCTGAAGCCTTGAAAAGAGTGGGGTTTAAGTTTTAACAAAATGATAATCTAGCGAGATTAAATAATTTATAGCTTTACAGAAACTATACAGAAATATATGGAAGACGACAGCAATTTTCTAAATCAATAGGCTACTTAATGAAAATTCCTTAATCTACTTACTTACATTCTTATTTAAATATAGAATGGGCATAACCCCTGTTCTGCTAAGAGTTCGACCCACAAAGATGGGAAACCATCTTTTACTAGTACAGTTGATGTACACATAAATGTCGCCACTGAGTGGAGAATTTTAGCAACAGAAGTTGCATTTGTGTCATACCTCAATGGCTGTTAGGACAAGCCCCGCCTCTTTCTTCCACTGTAGCCAACTAATAGGTGTATAGCTTTTGAAAGGAACCGTGTGTAACGGTTTAAAGTATTACAGTAGTAACAAGAAATTAAGAATCTCTTTAAGGTTTGTGTTATCGAAAATTGGAACATATACATACAAAATATTAATTTTTAATGGGCTTAGTAAGCGGGTGTGGCAATGCTTTCTATCTCTTTCCATTGTCACGGCACTGAATAATAGAATAACGTTTCTCACACCACTTAGAATGACAGCATTCATTCTTTCCTCAAAGAGACGTCGAGATACAACGAGTTATTTTTGAAAATAACAACTTGGAAAACAGCGATCAACATCATACATGAATCAACAATACATTCACAATGGCTATGGCACACAAAGCTGTTGAATGGGTAGAGTTGGCAGAGAGCATAAACATTCAGTACCCAAACGAACTTAGCCTACTTCCGTCGATCACTGAAGGGCCTTCTGCTTGAAGAAACTTTATAGTCTTGGGAACAATTTGTTTAATGACTGCACCATCAGCGATGACAAATTACAAGGAACAAAAAAAAAGAAAAAAGTCAGCTGAATAACTCACTACAACCATATTTAAACATGCATAGTGACAATACTCATTCCTATGAAAGTTGTTACCAACTGACATTTGTAACGACACCAGCACTCCTATAGTTGAAAACATGAACGATGGCGGTAGAGTTTAGGCTTGGTTTGCGCATCTGTGTCACGCACTTTTTGGTAGTCAATGAGCACTGAGTATGAGTAACGTTGTGAACGCGCTGCTGCGACAGTTGCAGGCAATGCCTGTAGCGAGTTATTCAGTATATTTTAGTCTATTTGTTGGAAATTACCATCGCTGATGGTGCTTGACTGTAACAAATTCTCTCTAAGCAAACAAGAGCCATAATTTTCAGGCTGTAAGGTTTCTTCAGTCGCAAAGCACATATATATTCGTACTTCGTCTGTCGCTTGAAACCGAAAAAGATGGTGTTGTCTAGACATCAATGTTCTCTATACTACCTGGATGTTGAACCTCAGCTGTTTTAATGTGCATGTTCATATTTAGTTACTTGTCAAATTCAAATATGGCGGTTACAAAGTGTTACTAGAACAAAAAACTAAAATGAACCACAGGCATTGCCGAGGTGGAATGGTTTGCGTGCCTCATCGATACAGAGAGCCATACTGTTGGTGCAACCACAACATAGGGGTATCTGTGGAGTAGCCAGACAAATGTGTGGTTCCTGAAGAGGGGTAGCAGCCTTTTCAGTAGTTACAGGGGCAACAGTTTGGATGATTGACTGAGCTGGTCTTGTAACAACAGCTAACATGGCTGTGCCACACAGTTACTGTGAATGGCTGAAAGTAAGGGGTAACTACAGCTGTCAATTTTCCTGAGGACATGCAGCTCTACTGTATGCATATATTATGATGGCATCCTCTCAGGTAAAATATTTCGGAGGTAAAATAGTCCCCCATTCGGATTTCCTGGTGGGAACTTCTCAGGAGGATGTTATCATCAAGAAAGACAAAACAGGCATTCTACGAATTAGAGTAATGAATATTCTATCCCTTAGTTTTGTAGGTAAATTAGAAAATTTAAAAAGAGAAATGGATAGGTTAAAGTTAGAAATGGTGGGGATTACTGAAGTTCGATGGCAGGATAAACTGGACTTCTGGTCAGGTGACTACAGGGTTATAAATACGAAATCATTTGTTGGAAATGCAGTAGGTCTGATAATGAATAAGAAAATAAGAATGTAGGTAAGTTACTATGTACAGCATAGTGAACGAATTATCTTAGCAAAGATAGACACAAAGCCAACACTGACCACAGTACGACAAGTTTATATACCAACTAGCTCTGCTGATGATGAGGAGATTGAAGAGATAAAAGAAATTATTCCGACCGTTAAAGGAGAAGAAAACGCCATTGTAATGGGGGAATGGAACTCGGCTGTAGGCGGCTGTAGGAAATGGAAGAGAAGGAAATGTAGTAGGTGAATATGGACTGGGGAAAAGTAGTGTAAGAGGAGACCGTCTGGTAGAATTTTATGCAGAGCACAATTTAATCATCACAAATTCCTGGTTCAATCATCACGAAAGAAAGTTATATACGTGGAAGAGACCAGGAGATACTGGGAGGCACCAGATTGACTTTATAATGCTAAAGCATAGGTTTAGAAATAAGGTTTTAAAATGTAAGACATATCCAGGGGCAGATATAGATTCTGACCATAACTTAGTGCTGATTGTAGATTAAAATATAAGAGACTGCAAAAAGGTAGAAAATTAAGGAGATGGAATCTAGACAAATTGAAGGAATCAGAGGTGGGTGAGAGTTTTACAGGGAGTGTTGGGCAAAGATTGTCTGAAATGTGGGAAAGTAATACAGTAGAGGAAGAATGGGTAGCTATGAGTGATAGACTAGTGAAGGCTGCAGGAGACCATATAGTCAGAAGGACGAGGTCTAATAAAAATTCTTGTACAACACAGTAGATATTGAATTGAATTAATAAAAGGAGAAAATATAAAACTGCATCAAGTGAAGCAGGCAAAAAGGGATTGCAGACGTCTGAAAAATGAGGTTGACAGGAAGTACAGACTAGCCTAGCAAGATTGGCTTGAGGAGAAATGCAAGACAGTAGAAGAATGTATAACTAGGGGAAAGATAGATAGCGCCAACAGGGAAATAAAAGAGACTTTTGGAGACAAGAAAATCAACAGTATGAATATCAAGAACTCAGGTGGAAAACCAGTACTAAGTAAAGAAGGAAAAGCTGAAACATGGTAGGAATACATAGAGGGCCTGTACAAAGGAAGGAAGATGAGATAAGAGATACTATAATGAGAGAAGAATTTGACAAAGCACTAAAAGATTTAAGTAGAAACAAGACCCCTGGAGTAGATGATATACGTCTGAACTGCTGTTATCGTTAGAAGAGTCAGTGATTGAGAAATTGTTCCACTTGGTATGCAACATGTATGAGACAGGAGAAATACCCGCAGACTTCAAGAAGAATATAGTGGTTCAATTCCTAAGAAAGCAAATGTGAAGATTACAGAACTATCAGTTTATAAGTCATTGCTGTAAAATACTAACAAGACTTATTTACAGGCGAATGGAAAAAATGGTGGAATCAGACCTTGAGGAAGATCAGTTTGGATTTATGAGAAATGTAGGAATACACGAGGCAATGCTCACCTTATGACAAATCTTATAAGATAGGTTAAGGAAAGGGAAACCTAAATTTTTATAATTTGTGGATTTGGAGAAAGTTTTGACAATGTCGACTGGGATACACTCTTTCAAATTCTGAAGGTAGCAGGGGTAAAATACAGGGAAAGGAGAGTTATTTACAACTTGTACAAATATGGGGAGCAAAGAGTTATATTCAACTTGTAAAAAATAACAGACAACAATTATTAGAGCCATAAGGCATGCAGGGGTTGCATTTGTTGGGAAGGGAGTAAGGTAGGGTCGTAACCTTTCCCCAACGTTGTTCAATCTGTCTATTGAGCAAGCTGTTAAGAAATGCAAGGAGAAATTTGGAGAGGAAATTAAAGTCCAGGGAGATGATATAAAAACCTTGCAGTTAGTTGATGACATGGAGATTCTGTCAGAGGCAGCAAAGGATCTGGAAGAGCAATTAAATGGGATGGAGAGTGTCTTGAAACGAAGATATTTGATTTAGATTAAGAAGAGTAAAACGTAGGTAATGGAATGTAGTGGCAGAAAATCAGGCGATGCTGAAGGAATTACATTAGATAATGAGACAGTAGATGAGTTTTGTTCTTTGGGTAGCAAAATAGCTTCTGATTACTGAAGTAAAAAAGATATAAAATGCAGAATGGCTATGGGAAACAAAGCGAAATTTGTTGACATCCAATATTAGTTTAAATGTTAGTAAGTTCTTTATGAAGGTGTTTGTATGGGAGTGAAACGTGGACGATAAGGAGTTGAGGCAAAAATATAATACAAGCTTTTGAAATGTGGTGTTACGGATGAATGATGAAGATCAGATAAGGAGATCACATAAAAATGAGGAGGTGCTCAATAGAATTGGGGAGAAAAGGAGTTTCTGGCATATCCTGAATAATAGAAGAGATAGGTTGTTGGGACACATTCCTAGACATCAAGGAATCGTCAACTTAGCATTAGGAGGAAGTGTGTGGTTAAAAATCGTAGAGGGAGACCGAGGGATAAATACTAGGCAGATACTAAAGGATGTAAGTTGTCATTCGTATTCTGAGATGAAGAGGGTTGCACAGAACAAGGTAGTGTGGAGAGCTGCACCAAACCAGTCTGCGGACTGAAGACCACAACAACAAGAACAACACATAATTATCGAAGTAGTTGCTATTAGTTTTGCATTAGAATTATTAGTTAAATATGAAGATACATACATAATCGTGAAAATGTAAAAACAGCCGAATTTCACTAATTCATGGACAAATACTTACTAATACGTGCATATTTGAAGCTTATTCCGCTGAAAGTAAGTAGAATACAAACGTAAGAGAAACATAATATGTTTTTCGTAGAATTTTCCTTTCAAAAATATGTAGCTTTTCTTCATCTGTTCTCCTAAAGGTTATGGTTTCACTTCCATACATAATATACTTTGATAAATCTTGATCTTTAAATCTTCTCGATAGGGGCCTTTTTCATCACTTCCGTGAGGCTTAAGTATACTTTATTGGTTCCAGAAATTCTTGCATTTATCTCAGTTTCGCGGTAGTTCTGATCACTGAAAAGGCTACCAAGGTATTTGAAAGTACTTGTTCCTTTGAAACAGAAACTGTCCATTGTGAATGGATTCGCATCACTTGCTACCTTATTAGAACCATGTATGCCGTCTTATCTGCACTGACTTGCAGGACTACCCTACTGGCGATCTTGCAGTACAAGCTTGCCATTCTTCTGAGCTGTTCTCTACTACTGCTTATTAGAATTATATCATCTGCATAGGCCAGTCGAATCAGTGACATGTCTCGAGGTAATCCAATGAGGTCCGTTTTCATAAACTCCCGGTCTATTTTTTCCAACATAAGGTTGAATAATAGGAGAGATTGTGTCTACTTGTCTATGTCCATTTTTTTACTTCAAATTGTTCTGATAGACCGGAATTCTCCCCCCCCCCCTATGAAGCACAGACATTGCGAGGTGGCATGGCTTGCGTGCCTCATCGATACAGATAGCCATACCATAGTTGCAGCCACATCTGAGGGCTATCTGTGGAGAGGCCAGACAAACGTGAGAGGGCAGCAGCCTTTTCAGTAGTTACAGGGGCAACAGTCTGGGTGATTGACTCAGCTCGCCTTGTAACATCAGCTAACATGGCTTTGCCACACAGTTACTGCGAATTGATGAAAGCAAGAGAAAACTACAGGCGTTACTTTTCCTGAGAACATGCAGCACTACTGTATGAACATATGATGATGGCATCCTCTCAAGTAAAATATTCCGGAGGTAAAATAGTCCCCCATTCGGATCTCCGGGCGGGAACCACTCAGGAGGATGTGATTATCAGGGAAGACAATACTGGCATTCTACGGGTCACAGCATGGAATGTTAGATCTCTTAATCGTGTAGGAAAATTAGAAAATTTAAGAAGGGAAATGGATAGGTTGAAGTTAGATATAGTGGGGATTAGTGAAGTTCGGTGGAAGTAAGAACAGGATTTCTGGTCAGGTGGGTACAGGATTATAAATACCAAATCAATTGGGGGTGTTACAGGAGTATGTCTGATAATGAATAAGAAAATAGGAATGCAGGTAAATTACTATGAGAAACACAGTGATCGTCTTATTGTAGTCAAAATAGATATGGACCTAACACCAACCACAATACTACTGGCTTCTATGCCAACCAGCTCTGCTGCTGATGATGAGTAGGTAAAGGAAACTATTCAGACAATTAAGAGAGAAGAAACTTAATTGTGATGGGAGACTGGAATTCAGTAATAGGTAAAGGAAGGGAAGGAAAAGTAGTAGGTGAATATGGACTGGGCAAAAAGAATGAAACAGGAAGCAGCCTGGTAGAATTTTACACAGAAAATAATTTAATCATAGCGAACACACGGTTTAAGAATCACGAAAGAAGGTTGTGTATGTGGAAGGTACCAGGAGACACCGGAAGGTATGAGATAGATTTTATAATGGTAAGACATAGATTTCGGAACCAGATTTTGAACTGTTAAGATATACTTAGGGGCAGATACTAACTCTGACCATAACTATTTAGTCAGGCAAAATGGAGTACAGACAACTAAGAAATGAGATTGACAGGAAGTGAAACATGACTAAGCGGGTGTGGCTAGAAGGCAAATGCAAGGATGTAAAAGAATGTATAAATAGGGGAAAATAGATACAGCCTACAGGAAAATAAAAGAAACATTTGGAGATAAGAAAAACAGCTCTATGAATATCAAGAACACAGATGGAAAACCAGTTTCAGAAAAGAAGGGAAAACGGAAAGTTGTTGTTGTTAGGTTGTTTAAGGGGGACAAAACTACAATGGTCATCAGTCCCCCATTCCACCTCTAGGCGACAAAAGTAAAACCATACACGTGAAAGATATCATGCAAAGAATAACAAGACAACACGAAGAGACGGTCACACAAAGACAACTTACAACAAATAAACCGATGGCCGTGGTTGACCGACCATAAGAATAAAAAAAAAAAAAAAAATAAAAAAATGAAAAGTCAACCACTCGGTAACACACAGAAATCTCCAGTTAGAGCGAATGATAAAAACCCCCTGCTCGTATAAAACGTAAAACTGTATCTGCCATTGCAGCATCGTCACCTAAAACATCTGATAAAATGGCAGGCAGGTTAAAATTCCGCCGCAAAGCAGCTAAAACGGGGCAGTCCAACAATATGTGGACGATTGTCAGCCGGGAGCCGCACCGACATTGGGCTGGGTCCTCACCCCGAAGGAGATGTCCATGGGTGAGCCATGTATGCCAAATGCGGAGGCGACACAAGACCACTGAGTCCCGTCGTGAACCGCGCATGGAGGAGCGCCATGCAACCGTTGTTTGCTTGACCACCCGGAGCTTGTTAGGCGTGCGCAGGCTATGCCACTCAGTATCCCAAAGCTGACGTACTCGCTGGCGCAACAACGAACGGAGATCAGAAGCCGGGAGGCCGATCTCTAGACAGGACAGACCGACAGCCTGCTTGGCAAGCCTGTCAACACGTTCATTGCCCGGGATACCAACATGACCCGGAGACCAGATGAACGTCACTGATCGCCCAGACAGTTCAACGGAACGAAGCGTCTCCTGTATGGCCAACACCAGGGGAGACTGCGGGTAACACTGCTCTAGAGCTCGGAGGCTGCTCAGGGAGTCGCTGCAAACGACAAAAGACTCGCCTGAGCAAGACCGGATATGCATGAGAGCACTGTGAATGGCCACCAGCTCTGCAGTGTAAACACTGCAGCCATTCGACAGAGAGTGCTGTTCCACATGGTCACCATGAGTATATGCAAATCCCACACAGCCATCAACCATGGAACCATCTGTGTAGATCAGGTCATATCCACAGAATTCCGCTACGATAGCCGAGAACTGACGGCGGAGCGCCTCCAGTGGAACTGAGTCTTTGGGCCCCTGGGCCAAGTCCAGCCGAGTAGACGGCCTTGGCAAACACCACGGAGGTGTACGGGCACGGACCCGATAGGAAGATGGAAGGGGAGAAGACTCAAGCTCCTGCAGGAGGGACTGAACCCGATAGGCAATCGTATGACCTGATCTGGGGCGTCGCTGATGGGGACGGACTACCACATCAGGAAAGAGGAGACGGTTCGGGTGGCCTGGGGAGCAATACACATGGGCTGCGTAAGCCGCAAGTAGGTGTTGGCGGCGGATCCCCAAGGGTGGAACCCCAGCCTCCACTAGTAAGCTGTTCACTGGGCTGGTGCGGAAGGCACCCGTCGCGATGCGAACCCCACAGTTGTGAATGGGGTCCAGGAGATGCAGTGCCGAAGGTGCCGCAGACCCATAGGCAATGCACCCAAAATCAAGACGGGACTGCACCAGCGCCGTGTAAAGCCACAACAGTGTCGAGCGATCAGCACCCCAGGTTGTATGACCCAGGTGGCGGAGAAGGTTGAGATGGCGCCAGCACTTCCGTTTCAGCTGACGAATGTGGGGGAGTCACGTCAGCCGGGCGTCAAAGACCAGTCCTAAAAAACGGTGAGTTTCCACTACCGTAAGTGGTTCGTCATTCAGATAAAGTTCAGGGTGTGGGTGGACGGTCCGACGCCGACAGAAGTGCATCACTCTGGTCTTGGAGGCAGAAAACTGAAAGCCATGGGTAAGCGC
Source organism: Locusta migratoria (assembly GCA_026315105.1). Classification (NCBI taxonomy): domain Eukaryota; kingdom Metazoa; phylum Arthropoda; class Insecta; order Orthoptera; family Acrididae; genus Locusta; species Locusta migratoria. The sequence continues at coordinate 580,937,925 of CM048745.1, read as the reverse complement.
CCAGTTCTGCGCCTTCCGAATAGCACCTTGCAACCTGCGCTCGGCGACTTGGGTGCTAGAGGAACTAAAAGAGAGACAAAAGTCGTCAGCATAAAGAGAGGGGGACACCGACGATCCAACCGCTGCGGCTAAACCGTTGATGGCGATTAAAAATAATGGGACGCTTAAAACGGAACCCTGAGGAACCCCATTTTCCTGGACATGAGAGGAGCTCAGAGAAGCACCAATTTGAACACGAAAGGTACGGACGGCTAAAAAATTCTGAATAAAAATCGGTAGGAAGCCCCGGAGGCCCCAGTCATATAAAGTGTTGAGGATATGTCGTCGCCAGGTTGTATCATATGCTTTGTGCATATCGAAGAAGACGGCAACGAGGTGTTGGCGCCGGGAAAAGGCTGTGCGGATTGCAGACTCGAGGTACACCAGATTATCGGTGGTAGATCGACCCTGGCGAAAACCGCCCTGGCACGGAGCCAATAATCCCCGAGTCTCAAGAATCCAACACAACCGCCGACTGACCATCCGCTCCAACAGTTTGCATGGCACGTTAATCAGGTTAATGGGCCGATAGCTATCCAAGGAAAGAGGATGTTTGTCGGGCTTAAGCACTGGGATGATGATACTCTCCCGCCACTGTGACGGGAAAACACCATTACACCAAATGCGGTTATAGACCGCAAGTAGATTACGCCGACTGTCTGTTGAGAGATGTTGCAGCATGTTGCTATGGATGCTATCAGGCCCAGGCGCCGTGTTAGGACATTGTTGAAGAGCACTGAGGAGCTCCCACTCTGTAAAAGGAGTGTTGTAAGATTCAGTGCGGCGGGTACGAAAGGAGAGGGGCTGGCGTTCTACCCTCTCCTTTACTGCACGGAAGGCCGGTGGATAATTTGCAGAGGCAAAGGCACGAGCATAATGCTCGGCAAACATCTCTGCAAGAGTGGCCGGGTCCGTACATAGGACTCCATTTGTGGAGATCCCAGGGATTCCCGATGTAGTCTGTATTCCCTGTAGCCGCCTGATCTTACTCCAGACCTGCGAGGCTGAGGTACCTGTCCCAATAGTGGAAACGTACCTCTCCCAGCACTCCCGTTTCCGTCTTCTTATAAGCTGGCGAGTACGAGCGCGAAGCCGTTTAAAATTGATTAGGTGCTCCTGAGAGGGGTGCCGTTTGTATCGCTGTAAGGCCCGCCTGCGGTCTTTAATGGCCTCAGCGATCTCCGGCGACCACCACGGCACTGTCTTACGCCGTGGGCACCCTGATGTATGCGGAAAGGTCGCGTTCGCAGCAGAAATGATGGAATGTGTGGCGCTCTCGACCACCACATCGATTTCCTCGAGTGGGGGAGGGCCAACGACGGCAGCAGAAGCATAGTCTTCCCAGTTAGCCCTGTGCAGAACCCACCTAGGTGGGCGTGCTGGGGACTCGCGTTGTGGTAGTGACAAAAAGACAGGGAAATGGTCACTGCCACACAAGTCGTCATGGGCTCTCCAGTGAACAGATGGTGGAAGGCCGTGGCTGCAGATCGACATATCAATGGCCGAAAATGTGCCATGTGCCACACTAAAATGTGTGGGGGCACCTGTATTTAAGAGGCAGAGGTCGAGTTGAGTTAGGAAATCCTCGACAACCCTGCCGTGACCTGAGATCGTAGAACCACCCCACAAGGGACTGTGGGCATTGAAGTCACCCAACAGTAACAAAGGTGGGGGTAGTTGAGCAACGAGTGCAGCCAAGACGTTCACAGATATGTCACCATCTGGCGGCAAGTAGATACTGCAGATGGTCAACTCCTGTGTGGTCCTCACCCTGACAGCCACTGCTTCTAATGGTGTTCGAAGGGGCACGGGTTCACTATACACAGAGGTGAGGACATAAACACACACTCCACCTGAGACCCGGTTATATGAGCTACGGTTGCAGTAAAATCCCCTGTAGCCACGAAGGGCAGGGGTCCGCATTGCTGGAAACCAAGTTTCCTGAAGAGCAATGCAGAGAGCAGGTGTCGTGCTCAGAAGCTGCCGTAGCTCAGCCAGGTGGGGAAAGAAACCGCCGCAGTTCCACTGGAGAATGACATTGTTCGAGTGCTGGGAAGACATGAATGAGACAAATGAGCGGGTCATACCTCAGCATCACTTGCATCCACCGATGGAGGTTTATCAGTTTCAGTCACCGTGTTGTCAAGGGCGTCCCTGAGAGCGAGGTCCTCGGGTGACGCAAGAATCTCCACCTCATCCTCAGAAGTAGAGGCGGAGGCAGAGGGGGGTGGTGGCACTGAAGCCACCGCGGATTCTTGTGATTGGCCTTTCTTTGGCCTTTGTTTTCCCCTCCGTTCCCTCGGGGGCTTCGCCGGTGGGAGGTGCTCCTCGGACTCAGCCACAGGGACTGAGGAGGAGCGCGAAGCCCTACGACCAGCAGTCTGCGAGCGCGCCCACTGCTGGTTAGTGTCGCTACCGACACTGGCGGAAGGGAGCGTCCCAAGGGACCCCTTCCGTGTGAGGGAAGCCGGAGAAGGTTGTTCTTTCTCTGGCGGAGAGGTGGTAGCTGATCCCGAGGCTTTCGCCTTGGGAGCTTTGGAAGGATGGCACCCAACCTCCATGGGGGCAGGCTTAGGTTGGCGGCCCTGGGGGCCCACAGGAACAGAGGAAGTAGAAACTACTGTCGCCGCCAAGGAGAGTGGCGACGACGTCACTGCTGCGAACGTTTTTGTCATTGTTACCGGGTGCAAACGATCAAACTTTTTCTTGGCCTCATTATAGGATATACGGTCCAGGGTTTTATACTCCGTAATTTTCCGCTCCCGTTGAAGTGCGGGACATTGCGACGAGCAGGGAGGATGGTTCTGACCACAGTTGACGCAGATGGGAGGCGGAGTACACGAGGCGCCCGGATGTGCTGGACGCCCGCAGTCCCTACATGTAGCACTGGACATACAACGGGAAGACATGTGGCCGAACTTCCAGCATTGGAAGCACCGCACAGGGGGAGGAATATAAGGCCGCACATCAACATGGTAAACCATCACATTGACCTTTTCGGGCAACGTATCATCCTCAAAGGCCAAGATGAAGGCACCAGTTGCGACCCTATTATCCTTTGGGCCCCTATGGATGCGCCGGACAAAATGAACGCCTCGCCATTTAAGGTTCGTCCGTAGCTCGTCGTCTGTCTGGAGCAACAAATCCCGGTGGAAAATTACTCCCTGAACCATATTCAGCGACTTGTGGGGAGTGATGGTCACCGCAACATCACCCAGCTTGTCACAAGCGAGTAGCGCCCGTGACTGGGCCGGGGATGCTGTGTGAATGAGTACAGAACCGTTGCGCATTTTAGAAATTGAGTCCACTTCCCCAAACCTGTCCTCCAGGTGGTCAACAAATAACTGAGGCTTCACTGCCGTAAAAGATTCCCCATCAGTCCTTGTACACACTAAATATCGAGGTGAATATTGCTCATCTCCAGTAGCAGCCCTGCGTTCCTCCCAGGGCGTGGCCAAGGAAGGAAACGACTTGGGGTCATAAGAAGAGGCATGAAACTTCCCACGCTTAGAGACGGTGGTTGTACGTCCACCAACGTGTTCTTTTGCTCGTTTCATTTCGTTCCCACGAGCAGCTAGGGATCTAAAGGTCCACCCAGACAGAGCCCCGCTTGCCTGGGTAAGCCTTATACAAATGAGGTGCGGCAGGTTCCTCAGAGGTTGCTCGCTAGCGGCTGTTCAACCTCAACAGCCATGCATCTCCTCGGCACGTAGCACACCTTGAGATTGAGGTTTTTTTTATAGAGGTTTGTACCGTCCTCGCGACCCGGGCGATTAAGCCAAGATCCCCGGGCTCTGAAACGTACAACGTTCCACCGTCGCGCCGAACGATGGTCGTTGAAGCACGCACAGAGCTTACGGTGTAGCGGGCTGTTGGCGCGACACAGCCCACAGCTCAGGACCCCGGGTTCGCCAAGCCCGTACTCAGCAAATTAATGCTGAGCCCCTGAGGGGAAAACGGAAAGGTGAAAAGAGTATATAGAGAGGCTCTATGAAGGAAATGAACTTAGAGGCAATATTGTAGGAAGGGGAGAAGAAGTAGATGAGAATGAAATAGGAGATACTATACTGAGAAATGAATTTGATACAGCACTGAAAGACCTAGGTCGTAACAAGGCCCCACGAGTAGATGATATTCCCTCAGAACTACTGACGTCTCTGGGAGAACCAGCAATGACAAAACTGTTTCACCTGGTGTGTAAGATGTATGAGGCAGGTGAAGTACCCTCAGACTTTAAGAAAAATATAATAATCCTCATTCCAAAGAAAGCAGGCGCAGACAGGTGTGAAAGCCACAGAACCATCAGTTTAATAAGTCATGGTTGCAAGATGAGGGGAAGATTATTTTGGATTCCGGAGAAATGCAGGAACGCGGGACGCAATACTCCCTTTACGGTTTATATTAGAAGATAGGTTAAGGAAAGGCAAACCTACATTTCTAGGTTTTGTAGGTTGGAGAAAGAATTTGACAATGTTGATTGAAATACACTCTTTCAAATTCTGAAATCAGCAGGAGTAAAATATAGGGAACAGAAGGTTATTTATAATTTGTAAAAAAACCAGACAGCAGTTATCAGAGTTGAAGGGTATGAAAGGTATGCAGAGGTTGGGAAGGAAGTAAGATAGGGTTGTAGCCTTTCTCCAATGCTACTCAATTTATTCATTGATCAAGCTATATAGGAAAGCAAGGAGAAATTTGGAGAAGGAATTAAAGTGCAGGGCAAAGAAATAAGAACATTGCGTTATGCTAATGACATTGTAATTTTGTCAGAGACAGCAGAAGATCTCAAAGACCAGTTGAACAGAATGGACAGTTTGTTGAAAGTTGCGTATAAAATGAACATTAACAAGAGCAAAACAAGGGTAATGAAGTCTAAGAAAATCGGGCGATGTTGATGGAATTAGATTAGGTAACGAAACAATAAAGGTGGTGAATAAGTTTTGTTACTTGGACAGTAAAATAACATCTGATAATCGCAGTACAGATGATATAAAATGCAGAATGGCAATGGGAAGAAAGGCGTTTTTGAAAAAGAGAAATTTGTTAACATCGAATATTAATTTCAGTGTAAGGAAGTTGTTTCTGAAGGCATTTGTGTAGAGTGTTGCCTTGTATGGGAGTGAAACATGGACAATAAACAGTGCGGGCAGGAAGAGGATAGATGCTTTTGAAATGTGGTGCTACAGAAGAATGCTGAAGATTAGGTGGGTGGATCGCATAACTAATGAAGAGGTAATGAAAAGAATTGAGAAAAAAGGAATTTCTGGCATACTTTGACTAAAAGAAGGGATCGACTTATAGAACAAATTCTTATACATAAAGGAATCGTCAATTTAGCGTTGGAGGGAAGAGTGTGGTGGTAAAAATCGCAGAGGGAGACAAAGAGATGAATACAGTAAGCAGATTCAAATGGATGTAGGTCGCAGGTCTTATGAGGAGATGAAGAGGCTTGCTCAGGGTAGAGTAGGGTGGAGAGCTGCATCAAACCAGTCTCTGGACTGAAGACCATAACAACGGAATTTGTCCTCACTTTTCACAATGTTATTGTAGACACGTTGCCACCAAGCTGAATATTTTCTATGGAAACTGAAGTTCTTTATGGTACCCCTATGTACACTATCATAGGCTTTTTTGAAGTCAATGAAGAGCATATGTATTATACTCCAGCATTTCTCAGTTGTTTCTCATAGCATAAATAGGTGATTCACTGTCCATCGGTTACATGTAAAGCGACATTGGTAGACTCCTGTGACTTCTTCAGCCAGTGGTAGAAATATATTTAAGAGACACAGAAGCAGTATGTTATAACTGACTTCTAGTAGATTTATTCCTCTATGATTGTCGCATACCAGAGTGTCATTCGTTTTCAGCAATGGGCAGATGATAGCAATTTCCCAATCCCTGGAAGACTTGCTCCCAGACCTTCTATATGAGGCTTGTCATGGTTCTTACAAGGGCGGTCCTCCATTTTTTTATTAGCTTTGCAACAATTTTGTCTTCCCCAGCTACTTTGTTGTTTCTTAATTTTTTGAGTATTTGTATTACTTCGTATTCAGTAGGAGTAGTCGCATCGGAATCTACAGTTTATTGGAACTCAACAAGGACAGGTTCATTGGGGTCTTCACAATTTAATAGCTGGAATAAATATTCCGTCCGTCTTTGCCATATCTCTTTTTCATTCACTAGTTTTCTTCCATGTTGATCTTTAATAAATTGTTCCACTTTTTGTCCCTTTCTTTATATTTTGACACATTTGTCTAGTCCTATGGAGAGTGAGATCATCCTTCACCTCGTTAAGTATGTCATTACAATATTTCCTTCTCTCTTGTCTAAGAACTGTTGATGTTTCATTCCTTATTCGATTAAAGGACTCTTTGAGTTGTGTATAGGCAGTTGTGATTCTGTGGACCATGTTACAACGTGACATTACTTCTGATGCTAGTATCGACATGAATATTTTTCCTTGATCATATACCATCACATGTGGTGCATAATGTTTCAAAAATAATGTCTTAAACTAGGAATTTTGCGAACTCCGGAGCTCCTGCAGTTGGCACAGATTTGGTGAAAGTGTAGCGGATGAGGTAGTCAGTGCAGACTATTATCCATTGGTTACCAGTTGTTGACTTAGGAACCTACCTAAAAGGTCGATTCCAATCCGGTGGAATGTAGCTACTGCAGGTTGAACTGGTACCAGATGACCTGGAGGTAACTGCAGCACATACTTCCGTCTCTGGCACTCCTTACAGTGATTCACGTAGTGCTTAACACATCGATAAAGACCTTGCCAGTAATACCTGTGTCTGATTCTGTCTAGGGTCTTCACTAATCCCAAATGATCGGATATTGGAGAGTCGTGGAGATACTTGAGAATATATGGCCAGAGATGAGCTGGAACAACCAGTAGCCATTTGGGGTCGAGTGGATCGTAGTTGCTCTTATACAATCTCCTGTTTATAAGTTGAATCTCTCCTTTGGTCGGTTCTCCTTTTTACAAGGTCTCTATGGTATGTAATAATGTTGCATCATCCCTTTATTCAGCTTTAATATCACCTAACCCAGTGAGGACTGAAATTTCATCCATGCTGTTGTGTTCGTCTAATGGATCTCTCGAAAGTCAGTTGGCGACCTTGTGTTTGCACCTGTTTATGAATACCACTGTAACATCATACTCTTCGAGTCTTAGTGCCCACCTTCCTAGTTGACCTGATGGATCCTTCAAACTGGTCAGCCAACATAAAGAACGGTGGTATGTCATGATGGTGAGTGGTTTACTGAATAAATACGGCTGGAACTTGTTGATAGCCCAGATAACAGCGAGATATTCCTTTTCGGTTGTAGAGTAGTTTATCTCGGACTTTAAGAGAACTCTTGATGCATAGGCTATCGGCTTTTCAGCACCTTCCTGAGCTTGTACAAGCACTGCACCAATCCCATAACCACTGGCATCTGTGTGAAGTTCGGTTTCCGCATTTTCGTCGTATAAGGCTAGAACTGCTGCGGAAGTTAGAGCCTCCTTAAGTGCACAGTAAAACTTGGCGTCTCCCTGCAGACGTTCTTGCAATGGACATGCCTTGTTACAACAACCTGTTTTGAGACAACTGTAGTACGAGCGCAGCCCGAGGAAACTTCTTACATCACAGATGTGCTGAGGAGTTCTGTGACTGCCCTTACTTTATCTGGATCAGGACGTACACCATCTCCGTTCACTAGGTGCCCCAGGATGTTTATCTCTTTGGCGACGAAGCTGCACTTCTTTGAGTTGAGGCAGAGTCCTGCTGTTTGAAAACACAGTTGACAGGCAGCTTAGATGTGCCGCAAATGTCCTTGAGAAAACGACACTGTCATCTAGATAACAAAGACATGTCGCCCATTTAAGATGTCGAAGCAAGTATTCCATCATGCATATTACATAATTCAAACGGCATGACCTTGAATTCATAGAGGCTGTAAGGTGTAATAAAAGCAGTCTTCTCCCTGTCAGCTTCGTCAAACTCGATTTGCCAGTAACGTGTTTGCATGTCCATGGTTCAGAAGTATGCAGTCCCTTTCAAACAATCTATGGTGTTGTTAATGTGCGGCAATGGGTAGACATCTTTCTTCGTGATTTTGTTCAGCCACCGATAGCCAACATAGAAGCGCCATGTGCCCTCCTTCTCCTTCACGAGGACCACCGGAGACGACCAGCTACTCTCTGAAGGTTAAATAATGTCATCGTGCAACATCTTCTCCACTTCTTCCCGAATTATCTGTCTTTCAGCAGGCGATACTCTGTATGGACGCTGGCTAATTGGTGGATGATCCCTAGTATTGATTCGGTGTTTTATCATGGGCCGTTTCATCTGGCTCTTCTCCTGCATGGCGTGGAATACACCGGAAAATTGGTGTAGTATGGTTAACACCTACTGACGTTTTCCTGGGTCAGACCAGGCCCTACATGTAATGCCATACTAGTTTCCTCTAGTGCGTTATCATCAGTAACAGCAGAGCATGAATCTTCGTCATTGACATTGAGCTCACCATCCCTGGTTCAGTTGTTCCAGTACTCATTCCTTTAGGAATGAGTGCGACTGCTCGTGAAAATTAGTGATCCGAAGTTCTTCTTGAGCACCTGTAAAGCTTATGATAGCTGCTGGTATGTAGATTTCCTTTGTTATACTGATTAGCTTTTAGCGATCGAGAAGCACTTCGCCGTCCAAATGGTCATCTCAGCTGCTGACTGGAACTCTTATCAACGCGGGATCTCGACATTTTCTACAGCAAACAACCTCCCAGGGAAGTACATGTTACGTGTAGTCGTCTGAACAGCTTCCTCAATTTGTAGCTCAGCTCTTCCATATTCATTGACAGCCTGGGATGCCTGAAGAAAGTCCCGTCTGAGGATGGCATTATGGCTGCATTATGTTAATGACAAATTCAAAAGGCTGTGTCCTGTTGTTGATAGTTATTCTTGCGACACATGTTCCTGCCAGCTGGACGTATTTTCCATTTACGACCTTCAGCACAGTTGCTCTTGTATCACAGAACATTATCTACTTTAGTTTGCGGTGGTAGTCATTTGACAATACAGAGAACGAAGCTCCTGAATCCACTAGTGCCCAGACAGGTTGGCCATCGATGATGACGTCAATGAGATTTCCCGACATCTTTGTCACTGTCGTCCATGGAGGATTTTCATCTGTGGCGGACTCACCTCCATAGATGGTCGCCTCACCTGGTTTCTTTGTACGGTGACGGCGAACGACGACGTCCAGGATACGGCGACGGGTTTCGTCAGTAATCATCTGCAGCTGACTGCCTTTGAAAGGACTGCTCCGATTGCTGCCATCTTGCTGCATAATAATTGTCAAATACTCGTCTTCTCTCTCATCATCGTACGACATGTCTGGGAAGGCCACTGTGAAAACACAATGGCGTGTTGTCTTCTGTTCTCCAGAGTCTTTACAGTTAGCGGAGCAGTTGGTTTTGGTCGCGTTGGTCGGTTCCTGAACTGCCGTTTGGCGGCTGCGGCATAAGTCATAGCAGGGCGAGGCCATTCTTCACATCGGGTGCGACCGGCGGGGCTAACAGGCGCTAATGTTTAAAATACCACTTCTTCAGCAGCGTCAGCTCCCTCATGACATACAGGACTTACATACCTGGCCATAATGTGGTGCTCGCTTAGTCCAACAGTCCCAGCTGTCATAAACTATTGTACTTCTTCTCTCACAATTTGTCCTATGAGAGAAGGAAAGTCATGCTGGTCTTCCACAACAGCCATAGGTACAACATTCGAGAGTCTGTCGTATTTCTTTTGTCCAACCCTCCTCTGTTGCATCTCTTCAATTTTCTGGCGCTATTGGATAAACTGTTGATAACAGAAGAGCTTGATACATGTCTTCCGCAATGCCCTTCATAAGGTGTGAAACTTTATTGGGCTCAGTCATATCCGGGTTAACTACGTCACATAGGGTCAAAGCACTCTGTATATACGACTGTGTTGACTCACCATGTCGCTGGGCCCTATTCTTTAATTGCTCTTCTGATAAACGGACTTGCCACTGGTGGTGTCCAAACGTCTTTTTACGTTCTGTCTGGAATTTTTCCCAGCTATCGAGCTTGTTCTTGTTATTTTCCAATCACTGATGGGCTGTCCTGTCCAGGTAGAAAAGACGTTTTCCAAGCACATAATGTGATCCCATCTATTATGCTTGGCGACTCTGTTGAATCCTTTCAGTCATTTATTTGGATCCTGTGCAGCATCTCCTGAGAACACTGAGGGTGTCTGATGTGCAACTGGCTTACCGCTGTTTTAGCATCCATGTGTCTTTTAATGACATGAACCTTCGGACGGCGGTAGTCAGTATACCCTTTGTATCCTGGTTCTTGTCCATGAAAGCGACGGCTCTTAGGCTGCCTAATCGGATCCATGATGATGCAGTTGTATTGCAGGATACCTGGCGTCTCCACCAGAAGGTGTCACGTTGAAAACTGCAGATGGTCCAGAATTCTAAGGCTGGTAGTTAATAGAGCAAAACACTTTACACTTAGAACACGTTTATTGTTAACACAAGTGTACACTCAGTATAGTCTGTCTCCTGCTTGTAGTGCTCCACATTTTATACATAGAATTAATTTTCTGGAACTTACATGTACAACAAACATAAGAAATATGTAAAACACTCTAGAAATAGTGAATACAAAGAAATATTTTTTTCTTTCCTTTCCGGGCTTTGAACTGGGGACCACAAGCAAATCAATCTTCAATGCTAACCACTCTGCCACCCGTTCCTTCGGGAGCCTCGTGACAATATCATTGTGACCAGAATCCATTTGCTCCATGTTTGTTATCTTTCCAGCTAGTTATGTCACATATTGTTCATTTCTATCTGGTTTCTTTAACCATATTTACATTATAATTTACCCTTCTGGTTGTTGCATTCATAACTTTCTTAGGTTTTACTGTCATTTTTGCAATTACTAAAGAATGATCAGTATCATAGTCTTCTCTGCAGTATGATCTGGTATCCGATGCAATTTACAATGCGGTAGTGGATGACCTATCTGGTTCACAGTTTGGCTGACTTCCCCTTATGAACAGTTTTGTGGAGGAACATGGTACTAGATCGTAATGGACCAAAACGCTCCTACACCACTAACTCAGTCATTGAAACTTTCTGGCAGATTAAAATTGTATGGTGGAACTGGGATTCGAACCTGGAATCTTTCCCCATTCGTGGGCAAGTGCAGTATCAAGAGTGAACTTCTGTGAATTTTGGAAAGTAGGAGGCAAGGTACTGAACATGTGAGGACGGACAGTGCAGCATTCCGTGATAGCTCAGTCGATAGAGCGTTTGTCCACGAAAGGTAAGGGTCCTAAGTTCGAAGCTCAGTTTCAGCACATAATATTAATCTGCCAGGAAGTTACATGTCAGTGAACACTCTGCTGCAGAGTGAAACTTTCATTCTGGTAACATCCCTTAGGCTAAGCTATGTCTCCACCACATCCTTTCTTCCAGTTGTGCTAGTTCTGCAGGGTTTGCAGAAGACGTTCTGTGAAGTTTGGAAAGTAGGAGACGAGGATAAAAGCGGTTAGCACAACGGAAAATGTATAATTCATGAGGTTTCCTTCGAGAAGCAGAGGGAAACCGTTATAATAAAAACGTATCTGAGGTTAAATAAATAAATAAAAAAAGGTTTGTTGCCATTTACATGTAAATGGGGGAAACACCAATTTTAAACACACGATAAAAGTGCATCCCACTGTAATTTAATTGCTAATTTTGTTCACACACCAAGTGGGGTAGATCAGCAAAGTGAGGATGTAAAAATATATACGAAACTGGAGAACTGACAGGACATGGGAAACAATCATTCACAAGTGCGTAGCTGCGACACTTACTCTCACGGAAGACTGTGGCATGTTGTACATCACGAGGCAGAAACAGGCAGATAAACCAAATCTGCCGAGTTAGGATACTCACAAACACGTGCACTCGGTTCCACGTCCACTACACGAAAGTGGCCCTTAAATTTCACACAAACTTTACACACGAGTGAACTGATAACGTAAACAAGCATTATATCTTTTGAGGTGGCATAGAGAAAAGAAACACAGGGCACAAAATCTACTGAGATGCTAATGACCAAGTGGGCACAAGATGTTGATAAACTGGTAAATACAATAAATTGCAAAAGAAAGAAAATAAATATCACGAGTAACTATTCAATGTACGCGGACAGTCGAAGAGAATAACACGAAACGGAAATTACAGAGCTTTTAACGAAGTTACAAGTCGCACCGATAGAATTTACTGTTTCACGACGAAGTTTAAAGATCAAGATTTTAAAGTCAGAAAGGAAGAAGAACGCGGAAAGTTACTTCAGAAATAGCAGGAGTTAGCATTATCTCAAAGCCTGAAGGGCTGGAAAACGTTGAACAAAGACGAGATATTTGTTCCATATGCCCCAATGGACACCAAACAAAACTCACGAGGCATAATTTCCCTTTTCTAACAGAAATCAAACAAATTCACACCAGAAAACATACACAAAAGGAATATGCTACATTCCCGAGGATAATATAATTCACACACATAACGTATAACTACCACAAGGCGTAGAATGGACCTAGCTGTGGTCCACCATTTAGACCATATGAACATCTTATCTATACCGAAACCAGAGAGAGAGTGCCGATGCCACTGCGATTCATATCAATCGGCGCAGCAAAGCTCCAAAGTGCATGGTGCAGACATACTGCACTAGCGCAAAGAGCCTAGCTAGACTGCGCGAGGTCGAATGATGCAGACTCTACTCGCACAGCAGCGCCCCCAGTGGTAAATGGCGAAATGAGGCAGGCGCGGGGCACACAGCAGCGCTCCCAGCGTTAGCTAGCAGAAACAAGGCATGTGCGATGTGTATGGCAGCATGCCCTGTGGCGAAACGAGACAAGCGCAGAATGCAACAGAACCGTATCACTCACATACAGGGTAAATACAGGGCGGGGAGCATAACAACATGTCAATGTAAGTTAGGAGCCCCATAGTATATCTTTTAGTCATTAAATCAATAGGTTTTAAATTGAAAATAGAATTTAACAAGTGCCAAGCCTCTATAACTTCAAAGGGAGGTGAGCAAACGTCGAAATAAATGAAAGAGGCAGAGAGCCGTCTTTCAAGGTACGAGCAGAAATGAAATTGTGAGGACGGACTGTGTAGTGTGTCATGATAGCTCAGTCACTAGAGTGTTATTCCACGAAAGGCAAAGATCCTAGGTTCGAGTCCTGGTTCCAGCACACAATTTTAATCTGCCTGGATGTTTCATATTGGCGCACACTCTGCTGCAGAGTGAATCTTTCATTCTGGTAACATCCCCTAGGCTATGGCTAAGCCATGTCACTACAACATCATTTTTCCAGGAGTGCTTTTTCTGCAAGATTCACAGGAGAACTACTCTAAAGTTTGGAAAGTAGGAGGCGAAGTACTGACAGAAGTGAAGTTGTGAGGGCAGAGTGTAAAGCATGCCGGGATAGCTCAGTCAGTAGAGTGTTTGACCGTGAAAGGCAAAGGTCCCAGGTATGAATATTGGGTCTGTCACACAATTTTAATCTACCAGGAAGTGCATATTCCACTGCAGAATGTAAGTTTCATTCTGGAATCTCCCCTTAGGCTGTGGATAATCCATATCTCCACCATATCATTTCTTCCAGGAGTGCTAGTTCTGCCAGGTTTGCATGAGAACTTCTGTGAAATTTGGAAAGTAGAAGACAAAGTACTGGCAGAAGTGAAGTTGTGAGGACAAAACTGTGAAGCATGCTGGGGTAGATGTCGGTAGAGTGCTTGCCTGCAAAAGGCAAAGGTCCCAGGTTCGAATCCCAGTTCCCGTACATAATTTTAATCTGCCAGGATGTTTCATATCGGTGCACATTCCGCTACAGAGTGAAAGTTTCATTCTGGTAACTCAGTCATTGACCCTAATAACTTCATCCAAGATATCGGCCAGGTATGAATGACCCCAATGACAAAATCGAAGATGGTGTCATTCTGGTTCCTTAACAAAATGGCTGCCAGGGATTTCCCAGGACCACAGTCCCCTAGTTCCACCTCCTCTGATGTAATTTAAGATGGCGTCTCTAGGGAAATTTGAATCTGTATTTTATTTGTATGCTATTGGAAGTTTCTACTTTTTTTTTACGACTACAACCCCCTGTTTCCCACTCTCCCTATGAAGTAATTCAAGGTGGCTAACAGATAGAAGATTCAAAATTTTTTTAATTATACTTGAATGCATTTGGCAATAACCCATAATGTTTTGGTGGGAAACTAAAGATCTCCTTGACACCAGGACCACGCCCCCCCTGCTCTCCCACCACCAATAATGTCATCCAAGATGGCTTTCCTATTTCCAGAACAAAATGGCTACCAGGGAAATATCAGAACCAGGCCTCCCTTTCCCTATAACATCATCCGAGGCGGCTATCTGGCGGGAAATTTCAATTTTGATTTGCTTGCTGTTGGCCATTTCCATTTTTTTTGTTGTTGCGGGAAATACTTATAATTTCTACCAAAATATGTCAGCATCACAACCCCCACTATGAAATTGGCTGGAACCTAAGTCAGTATGCTCACACACTTTCTACGGTGAGGAGGGGTCTCTCAGCAATTGCAGAGCTCCATACTGAACATAAGTATTGTTTAACAACAAATATTAAAAAAAAATTACCAGTGATATCAAGGGTTATACGTTTGCATTAACAATTTCCTAACTTATCCACCTGCCACCTGCAACCACCTTATTTATTTTTTATCAAAGGCTATTGGCAATATCTCAATTATTTTTGGTGTGAAAACAGTTTATGCCCACCTCTAGATGTCAGCACCACAACCCTCCCTCACTACTAAATTCATGGAGCTTCAATGGTGTGGTTAGTTGGATAGGAAGGGAGTATCAAGACACAAAGCTCAAGAGATCAGTCCTTGCAAGTCTATGTGACTGATGCTCTTAGTTGGATAGGAAGGGAGTACCAACCACAAACCACAAGAGATCAGCCCTTGCAAGACTGTGTGACTGGTAGGAAAAATGCCCATCAATCAATCAGAAATTGGTAGGTAACTAATTCCTGGTTGACCTGGATAAGAACACGTATTTGCAGAGAGTGGCGACCGTTTCTTGGGTGGTTGTGTGATGTATGGATACTTACTTTGGAAAAAATAAATGTAAAAGATAATGAATTCACTTTCAGTCACAAATTATATTTTCTTTTGCACAATGCATTTCGAGCCCTAAGAGCTCATCATCAGGTATTTCTACGATTTATTATATATATTTAAAAGTCTGGGTGAGTTAAAACAGTTTGTAACAATAGGGAGAATTTTAAAAAGAGTTTCATATAATAAAAGAGATTTAACGATTGAATTACTTATTAAAAAGTGATAGTCAAATGCGTCTGGTGCAGTATGATAATTGGAGTACATTTGTGTGTATAAATAATCACTAACACAAACACTTCTCATCTTGAGACACATTGTGGAATAACAACAACTCAAAGTCATATAACTATGTAGATGACCACATCTCTATTACTACGATTCTCTATGCAAATTAAGGTGTTGAATTTTATATATATAAAGATGTTTGTTTTTATATAAAAAGATACAGTTTTTCATGTTACATTTTCACATTATAAATTTATAAACTGCTATTATTTCATAGTAGGTTTGTGGACACATTGATTATGGTTGTATGTTAGTAATTTCTTTGTAATGTTAAGTATTTGTGTTACTAAAAAAATAAACTTATGATATTACTTAAAAAACTGTGGTTGCTAAATCGTGTTTGTTTATTTAATATCATTTGAGTATATTTTCTTTATGTAACAATATTTATAACTGTTCACATAAATCAAGTTTTTTGTCATTTATTTGTTTGTGGAGTACAGTTAGATAACTGTGGATGTCAATTAGTTTGTGTTTATTAAGCTATAGATGGTTAGCTATTGTGGATTTATCAAAATAATTAAGCCTAGAAGCGTCGCTTGACAAAAATACGTTAACCTTCGATGTTAGCAGACGACCTTTCCGTAGAAACATTATTCTCGAGAAAGCTTGGCGTGACGTTGAAGTGAATTGACGGTCTGGTGACGGAAAGTGTGAATGCCGCCATTAGAAACACATTGCAGAATGTTCTGACGGACGGTGACGTGATATACAGTGTAAATTGAACTTAATATTTATAGGCCTACTTCTCTTTCACTGTATAAAATGTCAATTCGTCGACATAAGCCGAAAATTCTTAACGAGAAAACACAATCCGACAAGCCAAGAACGTTTCAAAAACGGCTGCGTTTACATGATGACTGAAAATCGATTGTGGAACTGGAAAACTGGTTTACAGAAATGGATTTCCAGAATCGATTTCGGATTGTTTACATGGGCCAACCAAAAGCGGATTTGGAAAATCTGCTTACTTTCTTTTAAGTGCAACAACACTTTAACTTTTTGTTCATTGTAATGTTGATGGAAACTGACAATAAACATAAATTATCACTATAGACGATATTTACAGCTTTTATAATTCATGAATCGACTTTTTCTGTTGTTGGTGTCTATGATTATCTTTGTTCAGAATGAACCATACGGTGAAGAATATCTTTGATGTTCCACATGGTTCTTCCTTTAGTGTAGAAGAGGTATATTTCCGGTTGCTGAAGTGGTAAGGGCGAAATTACTTTTGTAATTTTTGTACGTATGTGTAGGAAAAGGTGTTATTGTTAAAAAGTTTATAAATCGATTTTATGTTGTTTATAGTCAGATCGCAAAATAATATTTCCGACGTCGGAGTAGAAATTGCTATGATGTTAGCGGATTTGAGATAGTATGTATTGGCGTTGTATGTAGCTTCTGAAGTGTTTATCATTGATTTTCTGTTCAGGATTTGTTGACTTATTAAAATGGCTGATGTGGAGAAACCAGCAAAAGTGAAGAGTACAGAAAGACCAAAGGATAAGAAGGTTAAGCCTGCTAAGGAGAAAATGGAAGTAGACAAACCTAAGCTCAAGAAGCGTCCAAAGAAACGACATGGTCGGCTGTACGCTAAAGCGATATTCACAGGCTACAAGCGTGGTTTACGAAATCAACACGAGAACACCGCTCTTTTGAAAATAGAAGGCTGCTCTCAGAAAGCAGACAGCTGGTTCTATGTGGGTAAACGCTGTGTTTATGTTTATAAGGTGAGTAAAAATTGACATCAATGCTGTTTGTAGAAACATCATTTTGTTTTTGCTCGTTGTTGTTAATAGCCCTGAATAAGTTGTGTTACTGTGTTTACGTTAAAGCCATTAAGAAACAATTTTAGTTCTTGGTTGTAGTGTATATTAATGACTGCGTGTCTGTGGCGAAGTAGACCTATGGTAGTCTTCTTTTGGTATTTGATCATGGACACACACTAGATAAAAAACTTAACTCCAGGATTAGTCACATTCAAACATTTTATTTCTTCTGTAGCCGTAGAATTGAATCCTTCTGCTGCAAAATTGATGAATTTAGATTTGACCTGTTTTCCGAACTAGGTTCCTGCTTTCCCAAAATGTTTACCAAGCCCTATTGGTTTATGACAGCACTAGCCTCTTTGCCTCTGTCCTTTACAATGAATTACTTTGACCCTGTAAGTTGCTTAAAGAGTATAGACTTATTGTTGCTCTATAATCATTATGGTATGCAGTATGTCTAGTGGACTTCTCCACTGTTTGCCTAGAGAATCTCGGTAAAGCTCGCATTGTGCTCATATAGGTATAGAATTTTCTAGAGCTGAACTGTAAAATCATTTGGAACATGACAGTGGAGGGGTGTGTGAAGTTAACGGAGTTTGTTTGTTCTGTGTTGCTGTAATGTTTTTTGGGCTGAAGTGCAGTTTGAGTCCACGAGTGGCGTTTAATGTTTGGACGTTGGCAACGGTGCCGGAGCCAATCAGCAGTCGCGTTCGCGCGGCCAGTAAGAAATAGCTTTCTCTTTATGGTTTGTATACAAATTGCATTGCAATAAATGTGGGATTTATATTCTGTAATGGAGATTGAGCGTACTGGCTGCACTATGTAGTCAAAATTATTTTCACCAGTGATTGCGTGACTTTTGCTGCCTTTCGGAGTGCAATTACTTGCTCTGAGCTAGATATTCAGGCGCAACTGCGAGACAAAACTTCACTTCTTGTGTAACCTACGTACCTAACCTTAAGGCTGTGCTGGCCTGTTGTTTTTGAAGTTATCATTAGTGTGTTAAAGAATAGTCTGAAAGTGTGTTGGAAACATACTTTCATTTTATGTGAGGGCACGTAGCGCCCGAATCTCAGGTTCAGAACCGAAACTTCGAGATACATGGTTTCTTCCAAATTAACCAACATCTGGTTTTTTTCTTAGGGAAGTGAACACTAATTTTAATAACGTTCATTATTCACGTATTGCAATTCACTAGAAAAATTGTCAGTCGTATTACTTGAGAAACACTTATTTGAATTTACACATTTAATAATTTCTTAATTATTAAATCTGAACACTATTTAAGCATGTGAAGAAGGGCCAAATTCACAACACATGTAACGCGAAATCTGATTGACCGCCTTCACCTGCGTCATTCATCGCGCTATTACCAATGTCTACGTATGAACCACAACTCGCGGACTCATAAATTGCACTTTGCCGTTTTTTGTTATATTGGGCTTGCTCTATTCATCTGTATGCACTGGGTAATTTCCCTGTCGGCGGTTCAAAACCCCTCTCGGGCATGGATGTTTGTGTTGTCTTTGGTTTAAGGTATGTAGTTTTAAAGTCCCATAAGCTTTACAAACTTTTGAACATTGCACTAGGCTATTTAAGAAATGAATTTAAATGTCTTCACTGCCTTGTGAGA
The DNA here is from genome assembly GCA_026315105.1 of Locusta migratoria. Classification (NCBI taxonomy): domain Eukaryota; kingdom Metazoa; phylum Arthropoda; class Insecta; order Orthoptera; family Acrididae; genus Locusta; species Locusta migratoria. Next base: position 580,919,005 of record CM048745.1, on the reverse strand, counting down.
AGACGTATGAGTTAGTAAGTGGTTTTGCAGTTTGTTTATATGGCAAGCATAGACAAATGCTGGAATAAACTTGTTCCTGAAGTTAAGGAGCACTGTGAGTATGCTATGCCTTCCTTTGTAAATTTCATTTAGTATCTTGTGTTTAAAAGCTTACAGGTGGGCTTAGGGGTTAAGAAATTCTTTTGTTGACCTCACATTGTGATATTATTTGCCTAATTTTTTTTTTTTTTTAATTGCTTCTGTCATTATTACACCATTATTACCTTTTGTTGACCTCACATTGTGATATTATTTGCCTAAATTTTTTTTTTTTTAATTGCTTCTGTCATTATTAGGTACTGCCCAAGATTTAGCATTGGCAGCAGTACTAAAGGACTATATACCACCTGTTCTTGTCCCATGATGTGAGTGGTAGGATACAAGTGATAAAGATTTCGAGTGTTAGTGTTTGTAATTAAAACATGGGGCTTAGTGTATGTGTGGACCATGATTAGTTTGTATTGTCATGTTATTAACAAGAGGGAAATGATCAATATTTCGAGTCATGAGACAACAGACTGATGTCAAGTTCAAGCCAACTGTTTCAGTTGACCCCTCATGGCTGGCCCTGTGAAACTTAGGCTTGGCTAAGGAACTGCTTTGAAGTTTAGAATTTGCAGATTCTTTTGGTGTATTATTTCACAGGTTTTATGTTAACTCCTTTGGAAGTTAACTGCCTCAGTGCTTTCTAACTCTCTGTATGCCAAAGTCTTATAAAAATGTTTTAGAATGTGATCTGTTTAGTAAATATGGAGTAAACTTCTTGTAAAATCATTCGAAAGATTGGACAAAAGTGATAAGCAGGTGGGGCGGAAGAGAAAATTCTAATTGTCACTGTGTAATCTAGTAATTTCTGAATTACTTCCTTCTGATTGAAATAAAACTTTCAATCTTATGCACTTCAGTAAATTTCAAATGGAAAAGTTGATCATTCTTTTCATTGATGTTAGCAAATTTTCTAAAATTGCAATAATTGAAATTCTTGGTTTGGACAATTTAATTTTTCTAGGAATTCATTTAGTAATTAATGAAGTCACTTCTGTTTTATAGGCAAAGAACAAGACTCCAGTGCCGGGTAGATCTACAAAGAAGACAAAAGTTCGGGCTGTGTGGGGCAAAGTCACAAGGCCACATGGATGTTCTGGTGCAGTGAGGGCGAAGTTCAAAACAAATCTTCCTTCAAAAGCAATGGGTCATCGCATAAGAATTGTAAGTTCTTAACTATTTAAATGTGTGCATTTGAGGACAGTTGTGAGAGTAGTGCAATAATATTAAGAGATTTGTATTTTGTTTCCTGGTGTTTAACATATTATTTGTTGACTTGGTTGTGAAGGATGTCTGTTGTTCTGAGCATATAGAGTATGAGAATGGGAACTTGAAAGTAACAAATCTCAGTGTCAAAGTATAATTGTAGGTCTGGAATTTGCATTAAGCATGATTTTTGGAATATCGGCGATTTAATATGAAGTTTGCATCGATCATTCAGTAACGAGTTGTACATATACGTCTTGTGAATATCACCTGCAACGTTTCTCTGTAATTTTGAAGATGTTACATAGCGCGGCGCTGGTGGCCAAATGATATACATGTCGAAGCTGTTTATATTGGAGGCCTTCGTATCGAAACGATTTATAGGGAAAAGGTGTAAGGGTCCTTCACAAAACTTAAATGTGTCGTCACCAGAATGAAATCTACCAGAGTTGCATTTTACAAAACAGAAGTATTGAAAAATATATTCCGGCTGTTTGCATGTTACTCATGATAGGCCGTTCATACTTCTCACAAATTGTCACCGCATTAGCAATATCTAGATGTCACAAAAGTTGGTGTATGAAACATTTACCTGTAAAGGATTTTCCTGTTCCAAGGGAAGGTATATTGCAAAAATTCTACTGGCATATTATGTTCAAATTTTAGAGGGTCAAATGCCAATGAAAACAGCAAAACATTTTTGAAAAGTAATTAAGCTCTCTTGTTGGGCTGCATCCTAACAACATATGCAAATCTTAACACATTTGTTTGAAACAGCAAAATAATTGAAACTTCCTGGCAGATTAAAATTGTGTGAAAGATTCATTCAGCAAAATAATTGATAAAACAAAATAAATGATGAACAGCTGTTGCATAAATTGTCTCTTATGAAAAGACTGAAGTACACGCTTGCAAGATTAACAAAGCAGAAGTGAAGCGCATCATTCTCAGCAGCTCGGGGCATCGGTCTTTTTTAGCCAGTGAACCCCTTGTCAGTCAAGCACATAACTGTTGAAACTTGGCAATGCTATTTTCGCACTAAATCCACGAAGTATCAAGAATCTATCTTTTACAGATAAATAAAAACACTTCAAATCAGTTATGTTCCCCTTCCTAGATATTTAGACTCCTTCCTGTTGGACTCAGATTGTTCAGCCTATAGTCTGATAAAATTTACTTGTTGACAGTTCACATCCTAACTGTCCGCTGTTGACATGACACAATACTTTGTTTGGCTACTGGTAAGATGCATACTATTTTGTGTGTGTGTTTGTGTGTTTCGTTGTCATGTCTGGTGAAATATGAAGGAAAGGGGCAGACCCACAATTCTGGATGCACATACATCAGGACGGCAAAGTGGACAAGGAATTATGTTTAAAGGACAGACACCACACATTATGTGAAATGTGTGCTAATACTCTGATGTAGACGGAAAACTGAGGAGTTATCAATGCAGCCGCACAAACTGCTAACACAATAAAGCTTACTGACACAACTGTAATGTGTATTGGTAAAGAAAAGTACGATAAGAAAATAATTGCAGAAGGACCCTCATGCCTTGATGTGATGGAGAAGAAGAAAAATGTCCTAAAACTAGAAAGTAAATGACATCCTTCACACAAGGTGATCAGCGCCACATGGTCACATGTGACTGTGGTAAGACGAACTGCCTCCTTTGCCTTCCACACATACGCTCTTCCACCCTCCACAAGGATCCATGCGTAGCTTTGAAGCTATATAAGTTGGACACTGTGCCACCGCCGGCAGTCAGTGATTTTACACCTGACGATAGTGAAGTTCACCATTAAAAGCTTGGGAATTTTATCCTACATGATGCAGCTTGTATACTGAATCACCACAAAAATAGCCTGTATTAGACAGGCTTTATACAAAACTCAAATTTCAAAATAAGGTTTATTTTAGTAAAGAATCCGGCAGTGTGGTAACTATGTGTGTAGAAAAATGTAACCTTTACCAAAATGTTAGCTCAGTAAATTTAATGTTACTACACCTTTCCAATACCACATGTAGGTTAGTGGACACACTACCTACCATATTGAAATTAGGCACTAGAATAGGTGAAAGCAATTATAGCTACCTGGATAAAAACCAGTGTATTAGACATACAAAATTTTGCTGAGTGTTAATATTCTTAGACATTCACACAGAATGATTTGATTGGAGTTTCGGACAGACAAATAAGTAGCCATAACCACTCAGTAAGAATAATTGTCCTTTTAAAAAGAAGTTTCTATGACAAAATGTTTGTGTTGTCATATGATTAACTAATGGCAAGATCATATGATTACATTCGTATCACTCAAGGCCATGAGAACATTAAGTAAAATGTAACCGGTGCAGGAAATACAAAACTGCCACGGCATGTAAATAAAAGTTTAATTTTTTCTCCTATATTGAGGGTCTATAGCAATACTTGTGCAGTACACGTTGGTTATGGTACAATTAACAGGCCCATAATATTACAAAACACATGCCGTTTCGAAACCTCACACTGTACGCTTTCAGTTGTTCCGAATCTGCCAGAGGTTTGCTCCCCCATCTCTACTACATAGGTGACGGATGCCATGGGATTTTCAGCAGCTCGACTATATAACATTTTACACCATTTTATTTTGTTGATAAATAATAGTCAATATTTTGTGTATTAAACAGGGAAAAAAAATTCTTCAGTGTTTTTCTTTGTCACAACATGACAGAACAAGCGAGTCCCACCCACACACACACACAGAGCTGTATCTTTGGCTTTGCCAAAATGGTTTTGTTCAAATTACTGAAGAAGTTAGGTCATGTCCTGGATGGATTCAGTCAACAATTAGTTTACCTCAGTTGTTGGCATGCCATTTAACTGCTTGGAGTCTCTCCTCTCGTGTTAGAATCATGCGTATTTTGCTGTTAAGCGCAATACAATACCGTACAGCTATATATTTATACTATGTTGGTAACATAGGTAATGGAACAGATTACCATACTGTTATTGTGATAAGTTTTATTAATGTGTTTCCTTGAAAGCGAGAAGATTTTTAGTAGCTAATATGTATTTAGGAAATATTGATCATGTGGTACAGAGCTTTACCTGTCCAGTCTGTGTAAATTCGCACTGACTACATTCATACCTACTGTTCGTTGGAACTGCGACCTTAATTTTTTTAAATACTTTCTGCAGTGCTGATTGAAGCTGATTCGCTGACTGTAACTTACATGTATTGTGTATTTAGGAATGCCAAGGGTTGTAGATTTAAAAAATGGAAGCGACTATGGCAATATAAAGCTACTGCTTCCAAGAAAAAGTTTAGAAAGAGGCTGATTATGAAGCAAACAAGTTATTAGTTTCTGCGTATTTATTTATTGTGGTAGTCGTGTCCAGGCTTTAGCATTTCGTAGTATCTACGTGTAATATCTGTTATGTGCCTAAAGAGTGTCATCCTACAAGAAGATATCCAGGAGTGGAATTTTTTGTGGTAGGTATGCAGTAGTCTTGTTAATTCAAAGTGAACGGGACCATTACCACGTTGAACTATCGAAATTTATGTGCTAAAAAGAAGTAAATCAACCTTGAGAAGAATGTCAAAAATATAAAACAAATCAAAAATAAATAGGCATTTACATTAGCATACTAAAGGTTTTAAAGTTTTTTAACTATTTGCAATATAATAGTGGAGTGATTTTTTTTTTTTTTTTTTCAGTGAAGACCAAATAAACCTGCAGTTTTTGTTTTATGATGCTCGTATTTATGGGGAACTCACAATTTTAATGCTCTAAATATCTAATCTTCTTTAACTTTAATTTTGTAGGTATAAAATGTCACAATGAGGAGAATAGAATCCAATTTGGAAGTACAGTAGAACCTCGTTTTTACACTTTTCAGGGGACTTCAGTGAAATGGTGTAAAATGCAGGAAATAATGTTTTAAATGGTAAAATATGCTTACTGCATCAGCATTGCATGTTCGTAGTTTGTGTAATATATGTACATAATGGACATCCTCTCAAGAGAGTTGATTATACAATAAAGGTTATTCAAATTTTTACTATTTTAAGCGCCTGGCAAAACTGGTAATTTTATGGGAAGTAGAAATTTTTTACATAATTTCATTCATTATAATCGAGGAGGCCACTGCTGGGCTATAACACGTCTTCAAAATTACCTGAACCGTTCAATAGATATCGTTTGGACGCTGCTGCCAGGCTATGTAACACATCTTCAAAATTACTGCCTTTTACCGGAATTAATTATTTACATAGTAAAACTCCTACAGTTCCGTTCTTTTTGTATTTTTTTGATGTTTCACATGACAATATTAGAGTACAAACATATGCATAAGTATTTTTGTGCCGTTTGCATAGGATCAGCATCTCTCACTATTATCACTTTTTTTGAGATTGTTGGTATTCTGATGCCCAACTGTGACAGATAAAGTTCTTTATTAACCAGAAATATGTATCACAAAAACAACGCAACTATTTATTCTCACTTCAACAAAGCAACTGGTTCCGATTGAGTACACGCCAGCCACTCTGGCAAAGAAGCTAGCGGAAAGACGAACTACACTGCCACAAATCAGTGTTATTCTCTCGTTAACAAACCATTCTGTTTGAGTACATGCCAGGGACTCTGCCATAGAAGCTGGTGAAAACAAGAACTACATTGCCACAAATCGGCGCGTCTTCAAGTCAACAACGAAGCGCGAAATATACGTTTGAATAAACGCAAAGTGTCAAGAAACTCGAATGCAAATCATTTTTAAGTTCTATACTTTCAGGGCAAAGCCATGCTAGTGTCAATTTATGTACATTACGTCATTTTTCTTCATGAATGTGCTTTCGAAAAGTGTAAATATGTTAATGCAAAAACGAGGGCGAATTAACATTGTGAACATAGGAAATTTCACGGGGCTGACAGAAAATGGTGTAAATGGCGGGAAAACGTAAAAACCGAGAATGTAAAAACGAGGTTTTACTGTACTTTAATAAAAGTACCGTCGATTTATCTACACCTCCCTCCCATGTTATCTTCTACGGACTCCTGATAAAGCTTAAACACTGTTGGAGGCTTAATATTGGGAGGGCCTCGTGCAATATGTGGAAAAGCTAATGATGTGTGATGTGATGTAAATTTACTGAAATTTTAGCTTAATTATGCAAGTTACGGTTTCAACCGAAACTAGAAGAGGAGCCGAATATTTGGTTACTGTTTTGGTTTCAGCTGCAGATCATATTTTGGCCGACTGCTAGCTAAGATTCCAAATACTTAAATGTGAGAAGGATGTACTTCACATTAAAATCAGCATCTTTATATCACCGATTTTGGGCTCGAAGCAGTGTTGGATATGGTTTTCTTTGGTTACACCAAGAAGCTGATATTGTTTATTTGTAGCTGCCTGTGCATTTCCAAACGATCGGTGGAAAAAAATATTACTCTCACATTGAACTAAGTGCATTTTTTAACTTTTTTGCTGACCAGTTCCTATATAGGTAATATTGCAATATATTCATGTATGATAAGCATTTTATTTGAAATATGTTATTGAAAAAAGTTCCTGAGGTCAACCGATATTAGAACCTGGAAAAGCTATAATTGATCCATAAAAAGTCCTTAGGAAACCTGGAAAAATCCTTGAATTTTAATTTATGAACGCTAGCCACCACGTAGTAATTGTTGTAATATTTTTCCTTTGCAGTGAAATATTAATTTTGCTCATATTGAAGAAAATACCTGCAAAATAAGCAAGTATACGCTGCCAATTTTTGCCATTAATTAGATCTGCTAATTTGGTTTTGTAGTCTGAAAGGAATTCTTGTGACCTGAACATAATTCATAGACTATAAATGAGTGCGTGCCACCTCACTTCTGTATGGAGGAGCAGGAAACCATGAAGGCTTCCTATATCTTCGCACAGTATTTAGGTGTCTCAATAAAGCCTATTTTTAAATATCTTTCGTTGTACTTAAGCTTTTTTATTTCAATTAGACAGTGTACTTTGATTACTGCAGCACTCTGAGTCTTCACATAATATATCCAGTTATGGAGCATCATATGACAGTTCATTTGGCCTTCCTCCCTAATTAATTTTCTGAGGAGCTTTCCTCGCTGTGAAGGTGATGGGAAAAGTACTTGCTTGTTCAGTGATACCAACCTAAGCCATCAATTCTTGGTTGGTGTAATTTACTAGTGAAAGTGTAGTTTATGAAGGAGGTAGTGCACTGACGAAGGAAGTTTAACATTGAATGAAGTCTCAGGCAGCACATGTGGCAGCGAGCGCTCTCATTGGTCCCACCATTTCGGAATATCATGCACAGAAATTCGCTGCACATTGATCGGCATTGGCTGCCGCACAGTAGAGCAGAGGAACCGCATCCAGCGTGAATAAACTACGTACAGGTCCTCACTTGGAAACGGCAATAATTCCTTTAGAATACAACCTGATATAAATGTAAAAGTATTTTTCGATTGAAGAAAATAGTGATGATGAATTTGATTTTCACGTACTTGAAGTATTTTACTTATTTTATGAATTCTGCTGTAAGGTTATGGTGGACCCCTAAGGGGTCCACAGACCACACTTTGGAAAGCCCTGCAGCACTTTTTTTTTTTTTTTTTTTTTTTTTTTTGCACCTAACGTATACTGTATGAATGTAAACTCAAATAGCTGCAATTACAATTTTTGGTTATGTACAAGAAAGCTTTTCATGGAAATAGCCGCACTCCTCTAGATATTTTGAACGTGCGATTACTGTTCCAGCGAGAGATATGGCATTTAAGTCATTAACTATTTTCACAATGCAAATAAAAGTATATGATTCTACAAATACAAGTGTGTAGTGTACTTACATTTTTCCTGAGTGACGGTTGCGTTAGGAACTAAGCCATTGGCAATAACATCAAACCATGTGTTTCTTGTTATCATTGTTTTCTTTCCTTATTTCTTGCAAACCAACAGAAAAGGGACTTCCGTATCTGGCAATTTTAAGCCCTACGGTAAAGTCTCCATCAGCTGCATGGCTTAATATACTTATGTGATCAGATACGGCAGTATTGGCAACAGTCGCTGTGGATACTGAGATGAATGTCTGCACAAGATGTGAAAATGAATGTGTTAACTTCACATTTCAGTGATTTTCGAAATGAATCACAGTATTTGAATGCAGAAAATCGCACACTACAAAACTGTTTCTCCACATGCACTGTTTTGGCAGTTACGGTAGTAACATTAAAAGGGGGCCTTTGTGGTCGTCTTTTGACAGCTTGAAATTTAAATAAAAACAGCTTAACCATTCATTTGATACTAAAATAGAATAACCAAATTTGTGGAGGAGTAAATTATCTACAACTTTGCTCTTATTTTTTTTCATATCTTGCATCATTGCAGAGATATTTGCAAAAATAACGGAAAAGCTGGTAGAAACTGACCTCGGGGAAGATCAGTTTGGATTCAGGAGGAACGCAGGAACCCGGGGGGCAATACTCACTTTACGGCTTATGCCAGAAGATAGATTAAGAAAAGGAAAACCTACATTTTTAGCTTTTGTAGATTTGGAGAAAATTTTTAGTGTTGACTGGAATACTCATTCAAATTCTGAAGTCAACAGGGGTAAAATACAGGGAAAGGAGAGTTATTTACAACTTGTACAAAAGCCAGACCGCAGTTATTAGACTCGAAGGGCATGAAAGGGAAGCATCAGTTGGGAAGGGAGTAAGACAGGGTTGTAGCCTTTCTCCGATGTTATTCAATTTGTACATCGAGCAGGCGGTGAAGGAAAGCAAGGAAAAATTTGGAATAGGGATTAAAGTTCAGGGGGAAGAAATAAAAACATTGTGTTTTGCCGATGACATTGTAATTCTGTCAGAGACAGCAAAGGACCTGGAAGAGCAGTTGAATGGAATGGACAGTGTGTTGAAGAGAGCGTCTAAAATGAACATTAACAAGTGCAAAACAAAAATAATGGAATGCGGTCTTAGAAAATCAGGTGACACTGAAGGAATTAAGATTAGGTAACGAAACCATGAAGGTGGTAGATGAGTTTTGTTACTTGGGTAGTAAAATAACAAGCGATGGTCGCAGTACAAAGGATATAAAATGCGGAATGGCAATGGGAAGAAAAGCATTTTTGAAAAAGAGAAATTTGCTGACATTGAATATTAAGTGTAAGGAAGTCTTTTCTGAAGGCATTTGTGTGGAGTGTTGCCTTGTACAGGAGTGAAACATGTAGGATAAGCAGTGCAGACAGGAAGAGAATAGAGGCTTTTGAAATGTGGTGCTACGGAAGAATGCTGAAGATAGGGTAGATCGCATTACTAATGAAGAGGTACTTAAGAGAATTTGTGAGAAAAGGAATTTTTGGCACACCCTGACTAAATGAAGGGATCGCATGGTAGGACACATTCTTAGACATAGAGGAATCATAAATTTTAGCATTGGAGGGAAGTGTGTGGGGTAAAATCGCAGAGGGAGACAAAGAGATGCGTATAGTAAGCAGATTCAAGTGGATGTGAGTTGTTGTTCTTATGAGGAGATGAAAAGGCTTGCTCAGGATAGAGTAGGGTGGAGAGCTGCATCAAAACCAGTCTCCGGACTGAAGACCATAACAACACACAACGGCGCTTTGACAATGTCTGTCTGGCTGTAACGTGTTCCCACTTTTTAGGTCGAACCGTTCAACCGATTGGCACCAAATTTTACAGGCATAATTTTTGGCTACCAGAGACTAGAACCTTGCTTTTTCAAATATTTCGGAGAACAAATACGATGGTAATACCAAAAAAAAGGCGTTTGTAATGTAATTTTAATTGCATGTGACGCTAAAATTGTATAACCGAATTTGTAGAGGAGTAGATTCTCTACAGTTTTGTTCCCTTATGTTTTTTGCATATCTTGTATCGTTTGAGAGATATTTGCAAAAATAACTGCGATTTGGCACCCTCCACTGAATTAACGAAAACCAGCCGTTCGTAGATGTCACGTGACATTCCCCGTCCAGAGCTCTGTCATAAGCCATCTTGCGATGTGTATTTGATGATTTTCTTATTTTAACTTACACATTGTCATTTCAAAGCAATGGCACACTGAAGAATTAACAAAAACACGTCGTTCTTCGTACGATAAATGATGGTCTAGTGTCTACAAATGCCATATTAGCATCGTTAACAATGGCCATAAATAGTATGAGATTAAAGAATGTAACTTCTAAGTGTTGGCTGTAGCGTAGTGGGCAATGCGTTGGACTGTTATGCTTAAGGTCAGTGGTTCAAAACCTGCCACTGCCTAATTTTTTATTGTTTACATTATTATTTTGGTCCAAAATGTTTGCAAAAACTTATAAAACTACAAATCTAAAGTGGGCCATAAAACACATCAGTGTTATTATTTTTTATCCCCCTTCTGTTCAGATGTCTCTTAAATGATATGAATTACTATAATTTTTTCAATGTTCATAATTTGGTAGAACACTTGCAACAATTTAATCTGTGCTGTTTGGTTCCTGCGTAACCACATGTTACAATCATGACATGTTCGTAAAAATCATAACATTCGTTTGTTCACTCGCAGCATTTTAAGCTGTACTCTTTATGTTCCTGCCTAACCGCAACATTCGTAAAATCAAAGTTTCACGCCATGGGCTACTTGAAATGTAGTACATTGCCAATCTAGAGCTGCTGCGGACGCACCGCATTGCTCCCCATGTCGCTGATAGAGACTTTAGCCAACTCCTACTTGCACTATCTGAACATCTCCGCAATGTCGAAGTTTATCATCAGGTAATAAACAGTACTTTTTACAAAACCCATACTTTTGTCCACAGTCGACAAAGAAGGGATTAAACTCTTCCACATTAAGCATACACCCGCTGAAATTGTGTAACTCGTATCAATGACACTAGTAAACATGTCAATACCTTCAGTCACAGTCAATAACACACTGACAGAATGCGCCCCATGTATCACAAGTAAACATCTCAAAATTTGCGCAACGTTGTCATCGACCATTACACGCATTCGCTTTATCAATAGGTGCATGACTATTTCGATGGAAAGCTTTCTTGTAAATTACCCAAAAAAAATTAACTTAGGCAACCAGTGGAAATACTTTGTTATGCAAAAATTGTGCTAGTTGACATTGTTAGCATAAGGAACTGGATGGAATTGTTCAAAAATGTTGGTAATGGTGGGAAACATTATCAGGAGTAAGAGTGATTATGCATAGGTGCTTTTCAGTGGTAACTGCCAGTAGTTCAGTAAATCTGTAGCCATTTGTGGAAAATCTATCACGCTGCAATAAGTTATCGCCCCTTTAATAAGCACAGTTATAACTATTCTTTCCCCATCAAGTATTGCTTTGTTTAAGTTACGTATGCCATGTGTGATTAGTGTGTGTCCTGAAATTATTTCTGATAAATGCTGAAGTGAATTATTTTTGTTAATTTTATCGTGGCTATTTGTGGTGGTTGATATTTTTATTATTCATGTTTCTTAATCATAACTTCTGGGAAGCTAGTAAAAAATCTTGTTTAATGTTTGTAATAAAGCTTATTTTGGTTTTTCTTTCTTTTTGCAGATGCTGTATCCCTCACGGATTTGAATGTTTATATTTAATGTTATGACTCAATAAATAACACTTTTGTGTAATACGTGTACCAAGAAATTTATTTCTCTCTCTCTCTCTCTGTGTGTGTGTGTGTGTGTGTGTGTGTGTGTGTGTGTGTGTGTAAATTTGTTGTGAGTGAAAAGTGCGACTAGAATTATAAAAGTAAAATGGTTTAGTTTTGAAAATATTCCAAATAGAAAATCTCCAAAATTCTGGGATTGAAAGCTAATCTCAATGCAGTGGGAAAATGAGATAAAACATTGATACTAATCTTCATGAATAAACATCATAGAGCAAGCTACTGTCATTTTGAAGCAATTCATTATTTGTGTTCATGATGTTTCTGTTACTTAGCCATACTGTTGCAGAAAAAAAGTAGTGAGCAGCATTTAACATTATAAAATTGATAAGTCCCCAATCTGTATTCATTGAGACTGTTTAGAGGAATTTTTAAATCTCACAAGTGCACTAGGCGTGTTATGGTTGATCATTTTCTCTAACAACTTATTTTGGAATGTTATAGACTGGTGAAATACATGTGTTCTTGTGAAGTATTTAGCAGTGTTCGATCGGTCTCCTGTTCTCGATAAATGGAATTCTAAAAAGGACAACTTCCTGTCACAGATTTTGTCACTGTCACTGTTTAGCCTGTTCAGTACTGGACACAAATTGAGCTTAAAAACAGGAAGAAAGTGTACAAAACTGTGAGAAAGAAAGCAAAATAAAGTGAGGCTAAAGATATGCAACATTTAGTGAATTGGATAGATGCATTGTCGTTAACATAGTCATCAGTGTTGGGCTGCAAAGCAAGATATCTGGGTTCAAGCCTTTGTTCATTGTATTAAGTTTTATGTATGTGTTGCAATGCAGTGTCAGTTTGCAAAAGTGAGGTATAAGAAAGGGATCTATATTTTTACACGTACACCACATTTTATGGCTCCTGTGCACCTTTTGCAGGTTGACTCTTACATTCCTTTGTTGCAAAATGTTGACAAACTGTTTATTTTCTTTTAAATAGTGCATACTCAACCATCGGCTGTTTGTTGTGTTAAGAATTGTACCTGTTTTGGATATTATCCATCATCAGAGGAGTCTTAAAAATTTTACAATCAAGAATTATACACAAGTTACAATGAAATAACCCAGTAGTGTCATCCATAAGATACTTACAAAATTTAACATACTGATTGAGAACTACAAAGTTGACCTGATTTTTTAAGACTTTTCTGATGATAGATATCTGAAACCGGTAAGGTCCTGAAACCAGTAAACAGCTTATGTTTGACTATGCATTTTTATAATTTATTACAGCTGTTAACTCACATTAGTTAACATATGGGGGAGGGAGTTTGGTAATTAAAGGAAATAGGCAAACACTTGAGTGGTGTTAAATGAAACTCATTTCCAATATACATGTTTATGCAATGAGAATGAAATTGGAAACCAGTGAACAAGGTATGTCTCATTCAATATAAGGAGGGAAAATATCAGTCAAAATTATCGTAGCATTAAAAATTATCTGTAACTGTCCACCTCCATTCAAATTATTTGTGTTCTATTAGAAAATTATCCTATTCAGTATTGTCACATTGTCAAGCACTGACAGAAAACTTTGTTCATCATAAGTGACTACACTCATTTTAATACACACAAAAGCAAGTTGTCCTGTAAAGTGAGTCATGATTTCTTAAGCAATTTTGTTTTGTGTGTCACCACAAGATTTGAGAGTTAACGTTTCGCATGTGACATTTCCGTGACAAAATAGGTACACAAATGGGGAAACTTTGAAAAAAGTTGAGCCGTTTGTTTTCTGTACAGCATTTTTCTGTGATCATTGTGGTAAGTGGCAGATTCAGTAAGTGTTTGATTTGAATAAAAGTTTCATATTTATCATTACGCATAACAAGACCAACTAACTTTTTCTTCAGCTTAATTTGAGGAGGGGGGAAATTTTCATATTGAAATGCCCAGTCTTCAATCTAACCTGCATTAACTGTGCTCAGAAAGTTCATAGCTCCTCTTTTAACTAAAAATATGTTGCTTGATTCTGTTGTTGGATTCAAGTGGAATTCTCTATGCGTGTGTGCTGTTTTGGAAGGTAACTTTATCTGAAAGCTAAAATATTTTAAGTCTTTTATTGTCCTTGGCAGCTCCATTCAAATAATACCTCACAATTACATTGACACACACACCTTAAACATAGTTTGTGGCATCTCTCTAAAAAAGAAAACCAACCTTACAAATGGCAGGCTGTAGAACGGGAGTGGATAGATGTCTCTTGGTGTCTGATTAGAGTATGTGCTGTGGGACACCGTCCATTTGCTGCCTCAGCCCATCATTCTTTTCGTGTGCTCAAACAACCTCTGGCAATGATCTGTATTACCATCTAGGACCAGTGGTTGAAAAAACATTTGCTGCCAAATTGTGTGTTGTAGAATTCGTGGTCCTGCAATTAATATCCTGCTATTTAAGTAAATGTTTTGTCAGCTATGCTAACAATGAACTGTTGTTGTAAGTGGTGATGTTTGTGGCCCACATTCACTATTTTAATGTGTCTGTAACTGTCTTGAAAAGTTACATAAACAAATGTTAAATCTATGCATCTTGCTCTTGATTATTACTTCACATTGCTGTGACCAAAACTGGAACACCCTGACAGGATAGAAAGCTGGAGGCAACCTTTGGAGCAGGTCAAGCTTGGAACACTAAGGTTTCGGTGTAGAAACTGAATACAGTTTATGATACTTCATATTATTATGTTTGATTAAACAGGTATTCACTTAACGGATGTACTACCAGCGACCTCAACAATCTTGAAATAAAACCGTAGATCATTAAAATGAGAATTAACAGCAACAAATGAAACTTCCTGGCAGATTAAAATTGTGTGCTGGAACCAGGACTCGAACCTGGGACCTTTGGCTTTCGTGGGCAAGCGCTCTACCACTGAGCTACCCCGACACGAGTCACAATGCCGCCTCACAACTTCACTTCCCCTCAGTGGTAGAGCGCTCGCCCGCGAAAGGCAAAGGTCCCAGGTTCGAGTCCCAGTTCCGGCACACAATTTCAATCTGCCAGGAAGTTTCATATCAGCGCACACTCCGCTGCAGAGTGAAAGCTTCATTCTGGAACTGCAACAAACCTTTGTGAGCATACAAGGCTCAATACAATTTCTTGGAAGTATCTTTGTAAAATTAATTTACAATGACCACTTAAAAGTGTAGGAAAAATACAAACATTTCTAGAAAACACTTCAGTACTGCTAGATAAATCATGAATACATAGTGATAAAGAAATTTTTAAACCATCAAGCACTTCCTTTAAACATCGGTGAAACACTTAATATTCAACAGAAATTGTCTAATATTTACAGCAACCACAGGTGGTTTAATAATTTACCGTATTATCGGATTACTGCATGGTGGATACAAGCAATCTATACATTGAAAACTACTGTTCGTGGAAAGTTCATCTGAGTCTCACTGCAGAGACATTCAGTTAGCAGCAGGTGCAAAAGATAAATACTCATCCAACTTCCCCTTTTCGGTCACAATCTTTGTGAGAAAAAGGGCACACATTCTCATTCATACAATCATATAACTGGGATCTACAGCTGTCACATTCACAGTTAGGCTGGATTCACATGGTTGTCAACATCTAGGGCACCTGGATATAGACGGGCATGCACATCTGCCATTTCAGTTTCTTTGCGACGGCACTGCAGGTCAGCATAGTAAAGTCAGTACACTTTCAACATGATGGGCTGTGCAGTTTAGATTTGTTCTAATCATTCAAAGAATGTTTTCCATTTCCAGTGCACTCTGAGAAGCATAAAATATGGGTATTGAACTGTTGTCTTGACAAATTGTCACCAACTAGGTCTTCAAAACTAAATGCTGTGGCGTAAATATAAAACAATTTGTTTGTTCAAAATAACAGGTTTCAACATGTTTTTTAACTAAGGGTCCAATGCTATGTTCTGTTACACCCTTTCATTTTTTCATATATCAGTGATAACAAACAGTATCTAATTATAAACAGCGATAATTATTTTTAAATATGCATTGTGTTTTTTACTAATTATAGTGGCTGGCATGGATCATACTTGCAAATGATGTTTATATGTATGAACTTCTGTGAACTGATGTTCAAACATTAACAAGGTGTGGCCACACAGAATGCAGGCAAGTGGGATGAACCTGGCACCGTTGATTTGGGTCCGATACAAAAGTGTGTGGCGGCCACCCATCTGCGGCTTCAGCAGATGCAGATGCAGTATACATACATATTCATTGCTTTGGTGAGCTGCGAGATGAAATGTGGGGATCCAAATGTAGTCCTCTACTTTTCCTTTAAAAAATTGTTTTATGTAAAGGAAGTAAAGCTACATCCAGCTGTATACTTATTTTTTCATTTAAACTATCAGTTTTTGTGTGTAATATATAAAGTGGGCTTTTCACAAATGTCTGTCTAGGTGTGTTTGCGTTTCGATATGTCTGAGTGTGTATTTGTTTACCTTCCTTTTTTCCCCTAAGGTAAGTCCTTCCACTCCTGGGATTGGAATGACTCCTTTTCCACTTCCTTAAAACCCATATCCTAGCTGCTTCGTCAGGCAGAATGGAGGGAGAGGGAAAAGGAAATGATGAGGGTTTCAAGGGAGTGGATAAGGAGTCATTCCAATCCCGGGACAGGAAAGACTTACCTTGGGGGGAAAAAGAGGGTAAACAAAAACACACACATTTACACAGACGCAAGTACACTTAGGCAGACACACTGTGTATGTGTGTTTGTGTGTGATTTTATTTGTTTCTATCGACGAGCCAGTGCTTTAGGTAAGTCATCTCTTATATTAAAAACCATGGTTTTTGGGATTCGCCTCTGTCCTTTCTCATTTGATTCTAAGGAAACTGTTCAGTGGAAAAAATGGATTCTTCCACACATTCTAGTCATAAATTTCAGCTTGATAATGAACTGGCTCCCTTTCCATTGTTGCTCATGACTTGATAACTTAAATAATGACTATAATAGTAGAAATTAGACACAAATGTAAAATAATACATTGATCATTTTAGTACAGTTGAAATATTTGTGGTTTGCTTCATACCTGGGAGGTGTTTATGGAAATTTACTGCATGTTTTTACCTTTTCAGCTGGTAGTCATGTGCACTCAACACCATGCAGTAGTGACTAGTTAGTTACGGTACTACAAGGTCCAATTTACACTTTGAGCTGTGAGTGGGTGCTTAAAGCTGCATATCCAGTGTCTACTGGTTTATCAAATGCCAGGGAGATAGTGAGTGAAAAAGGATTTTATATAACAGAACTGTGATCCACTGTCCTTCAAGCATTTTAGCTTCACATTCTTTCCCTCTATTTTTACTTAGGCAGTTCAGGAACCCCCAAAGTTTTGAAAATCCTTCCTTAGATTTAGTCACCGCTGTTGTAGTATAGGGAAATACTTTGGCTGTAATATATTCGAAATAGCTTTCATAATTTCTGAAATTGTAAAGAAAAATCTATAGTCTGTTGATTGCCACCTGTAGCCAAATATCTGAGGGTGAGGTCGAATGAATACACAAGTTAATAAGTGAAGAGTGCATAAAGTATGCTTTCCTAACGGATACCAACACTGGTGAGAAATAAGTGATGTTATTCAAAACTCTTACAACAATTTGTTTAACTTTTGCAATTACTGTATATACAGTTATTGCTTCATATGATGCAGCTAAATTTAGTTGTTTTTTTTTTTTTTTTTTTTTTTGTATAAGCCACAAAGAGACCAAAGGTGGTGAAATTCCCTCAAACAAATGGCTAGTCTTCACCTTATATCAATACATTTACTCCAGTTAGTTGTGCTCTTCTCGATGCTTACTTTTATCAAGTGCGGAGTTCCTCAAAACATTCTCACTATATGCAAAAATATTTGCAAACCCTATAAGACTAGTTCATTACAGTAGAGATGATGGTATTCTCCTAAGCTCTCTTGTCTTATTGATATCGAGCAGACATTTCGATCTCTTGGTACCATCACAATTAGTATCATTTCTTAGCACTCGTGAGTTGTTTCTCATTTAACGTGTCCTGCCAGCTTATCTACCACCAAGACAGTGCACTACACTGGCAATAATAAGATTCTGGCCACTCACACAGTGCTACAGCTAACGTAACCACAGCAGTCATTGTGGCCACTAGGCAGCTGCTTTGCCTATGTGGCGTCCCTTGCCACGGAGCTTGCCGGCAGTCCACTGTGGTGTTTGCCGCACTGTCAGCCCACAGTCTATGTGGCCAACCTTTAGTCAGTTATAAGTAGGTATTAATATTGTTTGACTCTCTGTAAATAGAGATAAGGACAGTAAGTAGTGATGGTATGTAGGACTATATCTGCGTAAACTCGTTTCTACTATAACAATACAGTCTGAAATATTTTTGCTCCTCATATAATAGGGTACTGCAGGACGGTGAAAAAGTTCAATTTTTCAGGGGTACAGGAAGAATGCATGGAGCTGGTGAGGATGATTGCTGCTTCAAGAGTCCATATCTTGTAACATAAATGATTAGCTTATGTTGTATTTTACTCCAAGCGTTACTCATTTTAAATAATGCAACCAATATCAAGAGCCAAATAATTAAATAAAAATAAATTGGTAAAACAGAATAGATTATACTACGTTATGTGGTTACAAGGCTGAACCAGAACTCAATACCACCTCATTGAAAATACCGTCGACACAAACAAGCTGCTAAAGTTTGATCATCAGGAGGATCGCACTGTACTTCCATTCGCACAAGAGTACCATGGCTGCATTGAACTTCAACCAGCTCCCATTGTTCTCGACAAAAAAGATGCACCCAATTTTCTTAATCCACAGCAACGCAATCTTCTTGTCTACAAATCCAGCATTGCATACACCTTGAGAATAACGCAGTACTGAACACGTCCCCTGGTGAAATATCTGTAATTCAACCATCACACTGGACTTCAGTTCATTTACTTCCTGCACAAAATTGTTACTGTCTTCTAGTTAAGTGATTGTCAAACTGTGAGATGTATGCAGCATAAATTAAATTTTTGTTCGACCCGGGACACTTCTCGGCTTCGCACGAAAGCATTATTTATCTAGCTTAGCAGTTTTTTATTTACGGAAACTGGATAGAGTTGTGATTAAGTCGGTGAAGTAATTGGGTAACTAAATACAATCCACCTCTTTCATTTAAATTAAGCTATTTTTTATATGTAAGCGGCATGTGCCTACGTTACCAACTCAGAATATTCAAAAAGTGGGCACTTTGAATCATGGATCCGAAGTGCGGCAGCCGGAGGTGATGGTTGTATGACTGTGTTGTGTGACTGCATGAGTGTTCTATTTTCTGAAGAAGACCATGGCCGATAGCTGAAAGTGTTGTAGTGTGTGTGTGTGTGTGTGTGTGTGTGTGTGTGTGTGTGTGTCACAGCTCGTTGCCACGTCTTTGTGGTGAGTTGTAAACTGTTCTTACTATATTGATTCAACCACATTAAACAGTGAAAAGTTTAATAATTTATAAAACCATGTGAGTTGCACGCAAATGGCCATGTGATCTGTGGCGCAACATTGTGGAGTACGTGGCCACTACCAACAGAGGTTTGAGTCCTCCCTCTAGTATGGGTGTGTGTATTGTCCTTAGAATAAGTTAAAGTAGATTGTAAGACTAAGGACCAATGGCCTTAGCAGTTTGGTCCCTTCAGTTTACAAACATATGAATGTTTTCTGAAACAATATGTCCTATGTTTTTGTACAGTAACCATTGAATCATTTGCCTCATTTAATATGTACAAATCATTTTTTGGCCATATTGTACAATTGTTTGAATTTTCAAGTGGTCAGTCTTATCCAAAGTTAAATATGTAGAGAAACTTATGCCAGTTTCCAATGGCTTCCTCTGTATAGGGATTTGCATATACCCTCCTGCTGAAGCTCAGAATCAAATACATATTTAATTAAATTCAGAGCCTGAATGCTCAGTGTTCAGCTGTTGGCAAGTGTTTATCTTTTATGATGATGGACGAAACAATTGTCCCCACAGCTGAACATGGGGCATTCACTCTCTAAATTCTCTGTGTTTATTTTGTGGTAAATATAGAAAATTTATACTGTTTAATGTGATCGAATCATTGTAATATTTTTATGATCATAGGTATTTTAAAATGCCACCACAGTGCGCAGAAACTAATAGTGCATTGCTAGTTAGATGGAAGTAAATTAAAAAGTTCTTTTTTTTTTCCTAAGCAGCAACTGTGCCTTTGGAATGTATTTTGTGTGTTTCCTGTAGCAGTTATCTGTGACAATAAATGTAATATTCAATTAATGATGAAAATTCTCCTCAGAGATGATAAATATTGTTGAAACGAGATAGAATGGCTGGCCAGTACTTACCTTAGTGCTGTACCGCCAATAGTAACACAAATGAAGAAACAGAAAAAAGGGGACAAAAAGAACAAGCTTTCGGAACACAGTTCCTTCATCAGGTGGGAGAGAAGGGAAGAAGAAAGTAGGGGAACAGAAGGGAAAGGTAATTCACGACCTAGGTCATGAAGGTGGTGTTTTGGGAGTGTGGACGTCAGAGATATTGCCAATAAATGTAATAAAAATAAATGTAATAAAACTTATATATCTATAAAAAATAGAGATTGAGTAACTTGCCCAAAGCACAGGCTTGTTAATAGACACACAAACACAAATAAAAACACACACAAACAAACAATCAAGCTTCATCAGGAAAAGAGGAAGGAAGCGGCCAACAGTTGCAAAAGCTTGATTGTTTGTTTGTGTGTGTTTTCGTTTCTATCAAAGAGCCTGTGCTTTGGGTAAGTTACTTGATCTCTATTTTTATTCATATTTATCCCACCAGGTGTGTTTCCTTCTATATGAAGAAGAGATCCATGTGACAACCGAGTTGCCCAGCCACCACTCATACAATAAGCCATCATTCTTCACTATTGCTGTCTCAAAATTTCCACAAGCTTTCTTGGAAAATGATTTTTGGTTTTCCAGTGAACAACCGTTAGGAATTATGTTTTTTCTAATGGTATCTATGGCAGAGTATTTACAATACTTGAGAAAGGAAAACAGAGATGCACCTGAAAGAAGATTGTCCATGTAGTTTTCTCTTCACTTTAGTAAAACAAGTAAGGGACTTGCCGCCTTTCCAAAAAAAAAAAAAAAAAAAAAAAAAAAAAAAAAAGGCTCGTAAATTGCATTACCCTTATGACCTTTTCCCTCATACAGTTCATAATTTACCAAATATCCATCTTCAGTATTGAGGCTCCAAATTTTATAGCCGAATTGGCTTACCGTGAATGAATAGTTTCCATCCGTGGTGGCTGAAGTACTTCACCATACATTCATCATATGACAGGTATTCCTTAGGCATGAAATTCTCAATGTAGCACTTCTTCAACATCTCCATAACCTGGTGGATTTTCTATTCCTTGTCATTTTGATCAATATTAGTGTTATCTCCACAGTGCAGAAACCTACACATTTGTAGAAAGAAATGTCTTTTTATACACTGAGATATAGCCAAGTTTTTCGTGTCTATTGAGTCGCAGTAGTTCCTTTCAGAAGGCAACATATTGTAGCCACTAACATACAAAATGTAGATGAAACAGCGCATTTTGTCTGCTGTAATTTTTGTATCCTGACAATTGAGATATAATGCATAACGCTTTGTTTCACTAAATGTGCAATAGCATACTGGTCAAAAAATAGTTAAAATGTGTCAATGACGGGCATGTTTTCATATCTTAAGTAGTCAGGTTTTGGAAATGCAGAACTTTTTGAATGTCGAAGTCAGTTCAATTTTCCCACCAGTGCCCATGCACTATCTCTGTCAGAACCCCAGTTCACAATATTGTCTGATAATAAGGCAGATCGTTATTCTTGCTAGGCCACTGGGGCGGTAAGTAAAATTTAACTATGCATGGCGTTGCTTACACTGTCGTTTATGTTATACCACAAGAGATTGTGTATCATGGTGCTTTGCACAGTGTATATTATTACATGAAATTTTGTGACATATGATGTTGTTGTTATGGTCTTCAGTCCGGAGACTGGTTTGATGCAGCTCTCCACCCTACTCTATCCTGAGCAAGCCTCTTCATCTCCTCATAAGAACGGCAACCCACATCCACTTGAATCTGCTTACTATACGTGTCTATTGGTCTCTGCGATTTTTACCCCACACATTTCCCTCCAATGCTAAATTTACGATTCCTCGATGTCTAAGAATGTGTCCTACCAAGCGATCCCTTCTTTTAGCCAGGGTATGCCAAAAATTCCTTTTCTCGCCAATTCTGTTCAGTACTTCTTCATTGGTTATGCGATCTACCCACCTAATCTTCAGCATTCCTCTGTAACACCACATTTCAAAAGCCTCTATTCTCTTCCTGTCCGCACTGCTTATCGTCCATGTTTCACTCCTGTACAAGGCAACACTCCACACAAATACCTTCAGAAAAGACTGTGACATATAGCATGACACAATATGATGTACTGTGTAACATGAAGTGCCATATTAAATTCATATAACATCATGTGATACACTGTGTTACATAATGATATTTCAGGGGGCACGGATAATACATGATTTTTAAGTAATGGGTCACAACACATCATAATGTATCTTAGTGTCATGGATATTGTGTATGTATGTTACACCCAAAAGAGGGTGTGACGTGCCAAGACTTTATATACAACTTGCCATTTAGCAAAATCTGACATGCAGTGCAGCCTCACAACAGGGACAGGATGTAGGAAGATTTTTGTGGGGCTTTATGGGTGGTATCATGTGACATATGATGCATGTATAACAAAATACAACATAATAAGAGGAACTACTTGGGTAATAAAACAGGCAAGTAAAGAAACACTGATTTTTCAAGATTTCTTTGTTTGAAATTTTTTGAAGCTGCCAGATAAGTTGAGAAACTAGTTCTCTTCTCTTACACCTTTTACTCTGGTCGGACGTAGTTGCCTTTTGCTATACTGTGATGTGAGCATTTTTATTCGACCATAGTGGAGTAATTGTCATAGCTGGCAGGGATTTCAAATTAGGGCTTCAAAATTTCTTCATGAAAATTAAACAAACACCTTCTTTATGAAATACATTTCCTGTACTTACTTAAAAAGCTTACACCAATCAGTGTGTTAAAAATGGAATGATGATAAACTGATAAAATACTATCAACCGCCGGCCGCGGTGGCCGAGGGGATTGAGGCGCTCCAGTCACGGTCCGCACGGCCACTACGGTCGGGGGTTCGAATCCCCCCTCGGGCATGGATATTTGTGACGTCCTTAGTTGTAAGTAGTTCATAAGTAGTTTGTAAGTTTAGGGACTAATGACCCCGTAGTTAAGTCCCATAGACTCAACAAACATTTGAACATTTTGAACTATCAACCTTTTTAAGTCCATCATTGTTTGGACACCCAATAAACCCCAGCACATACTAAATTTAGCTTGAATTTATAACATCAAACGTGACAGTCAATAATGATTATGGGATAAAAATTAATTTTGACTTTATCCATTTATCTACCTTCCAACAAAGTTTGAACTGATTAATACCAGTTTGAAATATAGAAGTGATGCATTTCAAAAGACTCCCAGTTATTATTACTATTATTATTATTATTATTTATTTACTTTTTTTTTTCATTCAATCCTTTCCAGCCGAATCTACATGATCTTGCGAGTTCTGATTTTCTCTTTTCCTCTGACCTCAGTCTTCTGATATGATTCCAACTGACATGCAGTGACCGTGTAGGTGAAGAGCAGAGCCTGAACTATCATTGCCTGTTAGTTGGAAGCACGCCAGAAGATTGCCATTGGGGTAAGAAAGTAAAATCCAAATCCACACAATTGTGAGAGTCGGGTGGAAAGGGTTAAAGTCTGGATAGGAAGGTGTGATTTATTATACAACAAAATAAAGGTTGCAACACGAGATTGCCACAGACCAGGAAGTGCCAGAATGGAAATTCTAAGTAAAGACAAAAACTGTGTTGATGTCCTGCAGAGATGGAAGGATTATTGAAAGAACCTATATGACACATCACAAACCAATGTCACTGGAACTTGTATCTTTATACTTTGAACACTGTGAATGATGAGAAAGATGAACAAGCATCATAGATGAAGTAAAGAGTGCAACTGCACTGAAAAATGGTAAAGTAGTAGAGACAGATCAATACGAGAGGAAATTCTAAAATATTTGAACTCTGAAGGATTAAAAGAAATATTGAGGTTATGTAACAAAATATATGACAGTGAAGAATGGCCAGAGGTCTTTTTCACGACAGTTATGATTCCAGTACCAAAGAAACAATGAACCTAGAAATTCAGTGAACACAGGACAATTACCCTCATTTCATACACAACCAAAATTTTGTTAAGAATCCTTAATAAAAGACTGGAAAGGTAATGGAGGAGAATGCTAGAAGGGCAATTTGGTTTTAGATAGAATACAGGGCAAGATATGCAATCGGACTCTTGTTAATTTTGGGGCAAAGATTTATTGAAAAGAGAAGTGTGCGTCACATGTGTTTTATAAAATTATAGATCTGGAATAGGTCTTTGACAATGTGAACTGGGATAAGCTTACTTGTATAATGAGGCAAAAGAGAACTGATTGGAAAACCAAGATATTGATAATATTTTTTAATTCAAATAAAAAATAACAGTGAAAGTTAAAGGTGGAAGTATCAACTTGGAACAAGGAAAACAAGTAAGACAAGGATGCTCTCTGTTTCCTGCCATTTTCAATCTATGTTTACAAGATCTGATTGACCACTGCCTACTAGAAGACAAGGGGTTAAAAAGTGGAGGAAGAAGAATATGGTGTTTGAGATCTGCAGATGACATGGCTCTTTTAGAAAAAGATGGAAAAGAATTGAAAAACTTATAGGATGCCATTAAAAATAAAGGAAATAATTATGGAATGAAAATCAATGCAAAGAAAACAAAAGTAATGGCACTGGTAGGAAATCAAAAAGTAAAATATAATCCTGAATGGAGAGGAATTAGAACAAGTGAAATCTTTAAATATCTTAGTAGCAGAATAGAAACTGACTGGAAGAGCAGCACAGAAATTAAAACCAGAATAACTACAATGAAATAAGCATTTTATAGAATTTTCTGCTGCAATATGGAAAAATATCTAAGGAAAAGATTAATAAAATGTTTGTTATGGACTGGTCTTCCATGTGGAAGTTGAGGAAGGAAGACAGGGCAAGGCTCGAGGCTTTTGATATTTGGACATGATGGAGGATGGAAAGAATAAGTCTGAAAAATGAGAAGGTACTGAGAAGAGTGGGAGAACAAGGGCAGTTATGGGACATAATAAAAAGTAGGGAACAGAACTTGACTGGATGTAGAAATATTAAGAAAGGAGGGGTTTATTGAACATGGTGTTAGAGAGCTATGTGGAAGGGAAGATAAGAAGGAAGAGATTTCATATCCTGGGTGAGGTGCTGGATTACAGTACCTACAGCAAAACTAAGAGGAAAGCAATGGATGGTAGAAACTGGAGATACAAAGGATCTGCTGTTATAGCAGAAAACTGATGATGATAGCTTTAATTTGTAACATTTGAGATCATTTGAGCAAGATCTCTTGTACCATACATGTGGTTGAACAGGCAAAACAAAGCTGATGATATTTTCTAATTTAATAAGCCTTACATTTTTTACAGTGGCTACTGCTTAATTTTGTGATAATGAGTAAGACAACTGAAACCTGCCATAGATTGAACTGCTCCTACTTCTACTAGGAGCAGTCTACTGTTGCTCCTTGTAAATGTTCATGTTGAGATGACTGTAGGCCAATTCACACTGTCCGTCACGTCACGTCACGTCACGTCACCGTCCGTCAGAACATTCCGCAATGTATTTCTAATGGCGGCATTCACACTGTCCGTCACCGGACCGTCACGTCACGTCAATGTCCGTCAAGCTTTCTCGAGAAGAATGTTTTGACGGAACGGCCGTCTGCTAAAATCGGAAGTTAACCTAATTTCGTCACGCGAATTACGTGTTGCAGTCGACGATTGCACTGTTTATATGCAAATGTGTCTTATTCATCTTTGTGTTGTTGTTGTACCTCGTTTTAGAGGTAAATCTCAAATGTTTCATGACGACTTAAATATTTTTGTCAATTGAGTGTCCCCCTAAAATCGAGGTCGGATATCTGAAACCAAAAAATGGTTTATGTTACGTAACATTGTGAAGAAACGACTGAAGCAAACTGTTTATTTGAATAAGATTGTAATTTGATTACGCATTTTTCATTAAATAACACTTTAAATGAAAATGTCAGTTCTAATGAAAGACAAAAATTCAGTTGTTTACGACGGTATTAACAATGTCAGCGAGCAAATCGTAATGGTTAAAGTATACAGGCGCTATTTATGCTCTTACAAGTATGGTTTGATGTCTTCATATTTTTTATTTTTTCGTTTGAAAATAGATGTCGATGTTTTGAAATGTTGTTTTAGTTCCCAGTAATTTGGCCGAAAACATACACTACAAAGTTTTCTTTGGCCGTTAATAACATTTAGCGTTGTTGTTCCCCCTTTCTAGTATGAAACTATGACTTTCTACATAACAGATCGCCACTCATAACCTCACTTTCAACATCGCGTGCTGAGATGGGCGAATTGACGTGAAGGACACTGACGGACAGTGTGAATACAACTTGACGTGACGGTTCCGTGACGTGACGTTGACGTGACGGACAGTGTGAATTGGCCTTGTTCACGGTAAAACTACCGTATATAATTTAAACTGAAATTTTTGCCGTGAGAATTTTTGTTAGGTACTGTTCTCAAATAAGTGTATTTTATCATAGCTTTTGGACATACGGTAATGGATTATTTCATTTATTTGTTTAACATGCTAACTGCCACACGCCCATAGTCGGCCTCACCTACGAAGGCGGCCAATTTTCAGCTGTTCTGTGAATTCCCCTCTCTTACCGCAATGACAGCCAATAATGTTAATTCTGTATGCGCGTGGCTGGCTGCGACTTCTCCCGTATGCGCAGCTGTTGGCGTTCGGCCCACAGCCAGAGTCGGCTGTGGTTCGGCCTTAGCTCCTCCCCTCCACCCTTTCCCTATCGCTCTGCCTCTATGCGCTGAAGCGCCTTTTTACATGACGCTCACAGCAGACTCTAGTGTCGGCTGTGCATGACGCAAGGTGTAGTGACGGATGTTGTACCACACGACATTCAGCTTGTTAATAAGTGTTTTGGCTCTACTTGGTAAGCCTTTGTTGTGAAAAATCTTTAATCTCTCAAGGGAGAAAATATTTTAACCCGCTTTTGGGTGTGATAAGGGCACTGGCGACCTCTAATTCAGTATTGAACGTGTGTCCAACGTGTGTTCCAACGTTCTGATGGTGTTTATTAGGGAATGATAACGTATGAGGGATGTTTGTTCGTAAAAACGAGGTAGAAAGTAGCATAGCATGTTCTAAGATGAACCTAAAAAATAAAGGAACAAATTCACTACGACAAAAGAAAACTTCGCGGTCTGTCACCCCGTTTACATGGGCTCCCAAAACCGGATTTCGTAAACCTATTTCCCAATTCCGCTTTTGGTTGATCATGTAAACACTTCAAAATAGATTTTGGAAATCCACTTCTCTAAAGCGGTTTTTGAAGCGTTCTTGGCCTGTTAGATTGTGTTTTCTTGTTTAGAATTTTTTTCACATATGGAAAGAGTGATATATTCTAATGTGAAATAAAAGTATAAATATTAAGAGTGAACACAATTCTGTGTATTTAAATAACGAAAAAGAGCGATTGTGTGGACTAAATCAGGAACTGAATCAGCTGTTAAGTGGGCTAGGAAATCCGATTCGGGCTATGCCATGTAAACACTGACAGCGGAAAACGGTTTACGAAAATCGGTTTTCGTCTTCCGGAAGATGTGTTGCATGTAAACGTAGTGTGTGATTAAATGTAGGATTGCGTTTAATCGATATGGTGGAACGTATCATATCTCGATTGTTGGAACACCAAAAAGTGACTAATGAAGTCGTTCGAATCACGATTCATCGACTCATTTGTCGACCTTGAATTTTCGCTACCTCCGCCAATGGGCAAACACCACGATTGTCATGGAACCGACCTGAGCTTACGTTTGTAATAATGGCAGACACGTAAAGAAGCAGCGGATAGTATCCTGAGCGTCGACGCATTGCTTGAGGATTGAAGGAATGGAAGCTCTACAACCTTCGTCGATCAAAATATGGCCTGCATGTTTATCGTTTTTGGTGCTAAGTTCTATTTATAAAGGTTTGTGTCTACCTCATAACCTCCAATTGCAATTGTGAAACACAAGTGTCATTAATAAACAATAGATACGTGTTCTTTATTGTTCTAGTGAAATCACTGCATTTTGTATACTGTGAAGTTCATGTGTCAGCACAGCCTTTGTTGTAATAAGTGCTAAGCATTTATTGTATATGGAAAATTGGAAAATTTGTTACTTTAGTTATTACACTGAATTTCATGAAGTTTTGGTGACTCAAAAAAAGACTAAGATACGGATAGCAGCTGTCATCTTAGTTTAACTGACTATGAAAAAGGAAGCCCAATAGATTCAATTCACAGCTAGCCTATGTTGACAAGTGATTTACTCCTGTATTACAGTCAAATGGCTGTGATAGTCATACAAGAACCAGCCCTAATGCAAGACTTTTCCTCAGTTATATCAAGTAGGACCTAGATATTTAATACCGTTTCCTTGAGTAGGATTGTGGGATGTGTTTAAAAAGACTGTCATATTTTCCTTCCCCTTCCTGCATAACACTAATTACTGTACATTACATGCTACTAAGAAAAATGTTATAGGTGTTGACTTACATCTTACATAACTGTGATTCCATCAGCATTCACTTGAGATTGAGTTTCGTGAATCCGTTAATTTAAGAGGCCTTGAAAGTTGTAGTAGTTTGGAGCGAGAGTGAGGGCTGTCAACCTTAGAACTAGGTAACATGCTCATTATTTTGAAGGGGCCTATGTAATACTGGCAGAAAAACTTTTCTCAGTAACATTAAAGTAATGTTTTGTATGACAGTGTGGAAACTGGGGAAAGAAAGATACATCAGAATGAGTAGCCTGTGCCCAGAGTTAGTAAACTGATAGATTTGACCACATTTTCTTAGTGATGTGCTTTCTGTGATTTGTGTAGCAATGTGTCTGTATTATGTAAACGTAACAAATATTTTCTGCCTTGTGTATTGCTCTCAGGAGTAGGACTGTGTATCATGTATTGACCCTCACAATCCAGAATTTAATTTTTCCCCCTTCTTTCAAATGTGGGAGGGTCATTTATACGATGCAGTTCCACCTGTTGGCTTTGACCTGTGGCATCGGCATGTTGCGTAGTAGCAAAGTACTTTTTACAAGCTACACTGTAAATGTCTAAAATGATAGTCAAAAGTACTTTAATATAGGCCTATTTTACAAATATGTCATAATTCTGAAGGATGTAGTTAGGTAGGAACGTAAGAGTATAGCTTAAATTGTTGAGTGAACAAGCAATGATGACACTGTGATGCTCGCGCAATTGTAGGTATAATTAAAGACCGCGATACAACCCATCAGCTTTGAACAATGGTGTCACTTCTGAGTCTCACAAGATAACACTACGTAGATATACCAACTAGCAAAACAAACACTAGCAATAAATATAAACGTATGGAATAATATTGTAATACTTATGCATTATAGATAATAAATAAACTGTGATTATTCTTGTAAATTGCAGATTACCACAACAGAATGTACCCTTCATCACAGATATCACAATCAGCCCAAATATTTGCACCTTTGGCACTCACTTGCGATAAATTGTTACCTATCTATAATCTGTGTTCTGCTTGTAAACAAACTACTGTCTTTAAGTTAGATACAATATCATTGGTCTAAGCCGATAGGTCGTATCACAGACTTCAGTTGACCCGAAATGTATCTATAGTAGACCGCATCTGTGATATGCAGCACTTCTTACAAATTACCAGTAAAATTTCGATAATCCCTGTGATTTAATTAAAAACACTAATCAATTGAAACATTATTTCCATTTGGCTACAACTGAAATATGGGTTTTCCA
Source organism: Locusta migratoria (assembly GCA_026315105.1). NCBI lineage: Eukaryota > Metazoa > Arthropoda > Insecta > Orthoptera > Acrididae > Locusta > Locusta migratoria. The sequence continues at coordinate 580,888,966 of CM048745.1, read as the reverse complement.
ACATGAAATCGAAGTTATGGATCAAAGGGGATGAGTGGAATTGCATTGTAAAATTCTGGGCTCATCTGAAGACGGGGATACTGCCCGTCAGCTTTGATCCATGGCTTTGGCATCTTGTCATGAGTGTATGTGCGTGAGTAATTATGTGCTGGCAGAGTTAAAGATGATAGTTCGTTTACAAGCAGTTCATAGATTATAGATTAACGTTTTGCATTTAAAAAGTGATCTGTAGCTTCACTCTGATAGTGCCTCGTGGGAGTAGCCGAGTGGTCTGCAGTGCCATGTTGAGGATCGCGCGGCCTCCTGTATTGGAGGTTCGAATCCTACCTTAGCCATGGATGTTTGTGTTGTCTTTAGTATAAGTTAGTTCATAAGTAGTTTGTAAGTTTAGGAACTGATAACCCCGGAGTTAAGTCCCATAAACTTTAAAAACATTAGAACAGTTTGAACATCACTCTGATAGTGAGGTATAGATGGCTAAAGTCTCGCTCAGCGGCATGAGAAGTGTCTCGGTGCGTCTGTAGCAGCGTTAGGTTGGCAACATGTGATCTGTACGAAACAGTAGGCCTACTGAAGTGCGTTTTAACCTTCCTTTTACGAGGCCAATTACTTTTACTGACTGGACAGGAGTACATCGAAAAATATTATTATTTTTACGAAAATGTCATGATTTTCAAGGTTGTGGTTAGGCAGGAACCTAAGAGTACAGTTTAAATTGTTGCGAGTGTTATGATTTTTACGAATAGGTCATGATATTAACGGATGTGGTTAGGCAGGAAGCTAAGAGTACAGCTTCAATTGATGTTAGTGAATGTTATGATTTTTACGAACATATCGTGATTGTAACGGATGTGGTTAGGCAGGAATCGAAGAGTACAAATTAAATTGTTGCTTCCATTCTACCAAATTATGACATAAAAAAAAAAAAAAAAATTGTTACGTAAATTCAAATGTGTATGCCTAAGTGTTACATCTGAACAGAAAGACATTGCATGTGGAGAAGCGTAGTATTATAGTGTGCAATGTTCTACATTCCAATACCGCGATTCGAAAATAAAATCAGAGAAACGTGACATTAATACATTCAGTTTCACATCTTGTAAGGATTGTGTGCCGCCATTCATCCCAGTATCCACAGCGACTGTTGCCAACACTAGCGCACTATGTTACGTAAGTACATTAGGCCATACCGCCAGTCGAGACTTTTACCGGTATAGATTAATAGCGTATGGCAGACCGTCTCTGTTAATCTATACCTCACTATCAGAGTGAAGCTACAGATCACTTTTTAAATGCAAAATCTTAATCTATGGTCTGCTCCCAAACAAATTATCATCTATAACTCGGCCACCACATAATTACGCCATGGCATAATTTAAGACTGGGATACCACATGTCATTTTTGACTCACGACGTCATCAACATGTCGGCAATGATGTATATACTTGTAGCCCATATGGCAACCAAAACAATCACGAAAAACACTGGTAAATGCACATACAAACTTATGAAAATTAATGTGAAAACCAATAAAATGACATAGGACAAGTGTGGGAATGTGGTGGGTTTTGGGTGGAGACATTCTAAATGGCGAAGAAATGATGAAAAGGAAACCAAATACATGCAAAAATATAAATTGGAAAAACACACAAAGTACGTGAAATAAAAACCAAAATCGGCAAAAAATAAAAAACTATACATGGTATTGAAAAGTTCAATTGACCTATAAGACACCTCAAATGAAGGCAGTGATACCAATTCAACCTCCCCTCCCAAGCAACAAACAATAAAGAAACAGGATTCTCCAGTTCGTTGCTCAAACAGTCCATGGCAGTACAATTTCTGCAAATAAAATGTTTCTACTTAAATTATTGTCATCAATTGTTAAGCTACACATGAATAATGTTCAGCTAGATTCAGTAAAAGTTAGTATTTTATATTTGGGTTGTTTCCCTGAGATCGTAATACAAATCTATAGAATTACCTATAAATCTTAAGAATTCAGAGGGAGGGAGGGGGAAAACTTTTTTAAAACAGTTTTCTTTTTTTTTTTTTACCCAAGATCTAATAGAATCTCCAGAAATGTTTTTATTAACATCCCCCACACACCAGTCCTCTCTCCATATTGAATAACCAGTCACAAAGGAGTGTCCTTGTCACCCAGTACCATCCTTTGTCAGCACTTTGATTATCTGTTATCATGCCCTGAAATGAGACATCTTGCACAAGATCCTTAAGACCCCTTCTAAAGTGGTATTCTGTCATCCGCCCAACCTCCACAACATCCTAGTCCATCCCTGTGCTATTCCCAATCCACTCATATCCCTATGGAAGACATGGTACCAAACCTGTCCAATCCACTCTTCTCATTCCAGTCATGTCACAGGCGTATCCTATCCCCATCAGAGGTCAGGCCACATGTGAAAGGAGCCATGTGCAATCATTGCAATCATTGCAGAGCGTTTTACATTGGTATGAAAAGAAATCAGCTCTCCATCAGGATCAATGGCCACTCGTGGCACAGATCACAATACTCTTGATTTTAAGGCTGCTTTACTGCCTGGGTTATCTGTATCCACCACAAGCTTTTCTGAACTGTGCAGATGGGAGTTGCATCAACTGCAACTTCAATCTAAGATAACTCGCATCCTGTTATTATATGGGTAAAATTTCCCCTCCCCCTCCTGCTTCCCCAGACATATCCTGTTCCCCTCCAATTCATGTCTTCCTTCCAACTGTGGGTCACCCCAATTTTTTTTAAATATTTCAATATCCCTTTAATTGTTTATTATTTTTATTGTTATTTTCCTTTTTTAATTTCAAATCCCTCCCGACACACACCTTTACACTTCTCTTTTATACTCTCCCTTCCCTTTACTGCATTCCATGCTGTATCTCACATTGCTGCCTATTAGAGCCTTTACTGTCCATCATGCAATGCGGAACTTTTACATTCCCACTCTTAACCAACATCCTTCCCCTGCTGCTCCCCTCCTCATTCAGTCAAGATGCTTGTGGCACTTGAGTGGCTGGAGATGGTGGTCGTGTGTACATACAAATATTTATGTCGGTGTGATTGTGTGAATATATATGTTTGTTTTTCTGTTGAAGGCTATCACCGAAAATTTAAGTTGTGTGAATGTGATTGATTACTTTACATGTCTGTCAAATAATTGACAGTCCAGGTAGGAATTAACAATATAATAATAAGACAGATTACAACTCACCTGTTTGTCTTTACAGTGAGTTGTTACCTATTGTCTATTATTAAAATTCATTATTATTGATTATATGCAATTTTGCAATTGCAACTATGTATTTCCTTAAATAATTCAGGTGCTCCAGTGGCTGGTATCATCTCAAAATATAATTTTTCCCACTATTATTGAACCTGCATAGATTTCTGACAAATCTGTTGTATACATAGCAAAGAATCAAAAGAAAATAGTTCACGACCTGGAACAAGTGTGTGTTATTTTAGGAAGGAGCTATTTTAGCTCTTCTTATCCAAGAGATTTTAATATTTCTCAGTGGTGCCTTGTATTGTTGCAGACTGTGATGGCACAACACAGGCGGAAATAAACAAGCATTTGGAAATGGGGAGAGACTTCCTGGGACGTGGACAGCTACAGGATGCATTATCACACTACCATGCAGCTGTAGGTGAGGAAACACTATTTGTAAGCTAGGAACAAGTATTGTGAAATATTGAAGACTGAAACTACCATCTCACACTTCCCCAATCAGTAGGCTGAATCTCTTTGACAGAAAGGCAGATATCAAGTTTAAATTTTTAACAGGCTTTCGAAAATGTCACCTTGTTGTTCTGTATCATGCAAGGCAATCTGTACTATTTCAATGTGTTGGAAGTGATAAATGTCAAAGTTTAGCAACTGAAGATCATAATTAGGTTTCCAAAATATGCACTGGGGTGACAATAAATTTCCTTGAGAAAGAAAAAATTCTGTTCATAAATTGTCACATGTCTAGAAACCATCATTTGTTCATTGCCTTGCCCTTTCCTTGCAAAACATTCTGATAACCTTGGATGAATGCTAACAAGCAGATTCCATACTACTGTGTGTGCAGAAAGTGTTTGATCCAGTGTTCCATTGCAGCTGTTAATGAAGGTTTGAGTACATGGAATAGGTTCCCACATATGTGATTAACTCAAAGACTTCATAAGTAATAAACCCAGTACACTGTGCTCAATGATTGGTGATAACCAGAGACAGGGACGTCAGTAGAGTACTTTTGTTTTTTGTGCTCATGTGGTGATTGATTGATTGATTGATTTTCTCAGGCAAGCCAAAACAGTCTTGGTCCAACCCGCCACTGCCCGCACCGACACTAAGTTTATTGTGCGGTATCACTTCCTGTATATCTAGTAAAGCCAACCAATGCCCTTGAACAGTGCAAGGAGTCCCTTTACCAGTTCTTTATTAGACACAATTTCTTCAGGTCTGGTTGTCCCAAATGTTCTGTGTCTTTTACTCTCAAATGCAATGCGTTCAAAGCTTAGACCTGATGAAGTTCCATCACCGTCATCACAGACCCTACATTTAGGGTCATCTTCTGTTATTCCCATTGTAAGTAAGTGTTTTTTGAAATTCCCATGGCCTGTCAGCAATCCAACCATGAGTCTAATCTCTCTCCAGTTCAGGCCCAGGATTGAAGAGCTTCTTTCAAAACATGGCTTTGGCATCATTACCTTGCCATGTTTTTGTTGATAGACTGTGTTCCAATATTCTACGTGCTGTCTTCTGAGCCAGTTACGTAGCTCCAATTTGATCATTGCCTTGGTGATTGTCAGGACAGGTTCCAATCCAATAAATGGAGTCTCTGCCCGCAACCTGGCTAATCTAAATAGGTTTACTCTATTGCTTTCCCCTAGCTCCACCAGAACCCTGTGACATTCTGCAACAATTTTAGACCTTGTTGCAGGAGCTACCAGTGATCTCAGGGCTGCCTGGCTGTCTGAATAGATGCTACAATCTTTGTAGCACCTACGCAAATTCTCCTCCACACACGCCCTGATGGCAGTGATTTCGGCCTGGAATACTGAGGCCATTTTCCCTAGAGAGAAGACGCCCTCCAGTCTTGGCTGCACCCCGTATACCCCGGCCCCAACGCCTTGACCCGTCAGTGAACCAGACAATATCCCTTGTACGGTGTCGAACTATTTTCTCCCACTGCTCCCTACTTCCAATTGTTATATTGAAAGGCTTGTTGAAGCAGTATGGGGTTATAATATAGTCGGCTGGCATTTCTCCAACTTTCCTATATTTAACTCACTCACTATTTTAGTGTTTGATTCTGGATATCCCAAATAGTTCCAGTTTTTGCCAGATTTGAGTCTGTATGCATCAGCCGCTGCCTCCATATTGACCCAAAGGTGTAATGGGGGCATATCCAACATGGTTTCCATCCCAGCAGTTGGTGTGCTGCTAATTCCGCTAAGCAGGCTAATCTCTGCACCTTACCAAGCTCCTTAGCAGCAACCTGCTATTCTACCTTCTTCCATCACACAACCGCCCCACAGGTGATCCTGAGTCTAATCACCGTTGTGTATATCCAGTGCATACCCTTGGGGCTCAGGCCCCAATTTTTGCCACAAGCTCTCCTGGTACTTACCAGAGTACCTTTTGCCTTGGAGCAAATATTCCTAATGTGAGGGGTCCATGTCAGTTTCTCATCTAAGGTAACCCTTAGATATTTCACTGTCCCCTTCACAGGTAGCACTTCATTGAAAAGCTCTAGGTTCCAACTTGAATGTTAGATATGCTTCTTTGTGAGTGGTGGACTAACTCCCAGATCCTGTTTCCTGCACCAGTCTTGCACAATGTCCAACACACCTTGTACCATATTCTTGATTGTGTCAGTAAATTTGCCAAGTATTACTATGACAAGATCATCTGCGTATCCTTGGCAAAAGTTCTGCCTAGAGTTTAATTCTCCAATGAGATCATTCACCACTAGATTCCACAATAAAGGGGAAAGAACTCCTCCTTGCGGGCAACCCCTAATGGTGTTGATTACCATTTTTTCATTCATCATGGTAGCCTCTACCTTTCTTCCACTGAGCATGGCCCTAGTCCACCTACATATAGTGGTCCCTAGGTCATGCACCTCTGCTGCCCTAACCATGGAATCGAAGGTCGTGTTGCTAAAAGCCCCCTCGATGTCCAGGAAGATACAGAGGGCTATTTCCTGAAAGTGTAGTGCTTTCTCCACCTTCCCAACGAGTTGGTGGAGAGCTGTCTCACATGATTTACCTGGCTGATATGCATGTTGGTTTGAATGTAGAGGAGCCCTACTTAACCTCCTTTCTCCAACATGCACATTAACCAGCTTTTCCAATGTCTTAAGAATGAAGGAGGACATGCTGATTGGTCTCATATCCTTGGCCTTGGTATGATCAATTCTCCCTGGTTTTGGAATGAAGACAACCTTCTCTGCCCTCCAGGCATTGGGAATGATACCTGCTGCTAGGCTAACCGTGAATAACCTGCATAGGAATCTAATAAGATTTTCTCCCGCTTGTTGCAGGAGAGCTGGAAAGATTCCATCGGGGCCAGGTGACTTGAACGGTTGAAATGTTCCCACCACCCATTGGACCTTACTGAAATCGACACACTCCTTGGCCAAATTCCAGTCCTCTTTGCGAGTAGCTGAGAACCGTTGTCTCTCAGGAATCACATTCTGGTCTGAGTTATCCACCAGAGTATATTGAGGAAAGTGAGTCTTGAGGAGCAGTTCCAGCGTTTCATATGCTGTCTTTGTATACTCCCCATCCTCCTTCCTCAATGTTCCTTCTGGATTAGTTGGTACCCTAGTGAGGATTTTATGAAGTCTAGCTTGAGCAGCTGTGCTCTCCACTTCCTCACAGAATACCTTCCAGGATGCCTCCTTTGCACGTCTGATGGCAAGGTTGTAATTGACAAGGGCCTCACAATACTTTGCCCATTGTCCTTTGCGTCTCGCAAGATTAAACAGTCTTCATACCTGTTTCCTTTGCATTTCCAGGTTGTTATTCCACCAAGGCACACTCCTATTTGTGCACTTCTTGGTGATTGAGCAGTTGTCCTGGTATTAGGTCACTATAGCAGAGGTTACGGCCTCTGCTACTTCCTCAAACTCTGCTGGATTCCTTATCGAAGTTTTAATTTCTGATAGGCTGAAGTCAAGGTCTCTCCTATGTGTCTCCCAGTCCGTTTTCCTGGGATTCCTATAGGCCATGGACTGCCTGGTTCCCATATCAACTTTGAATTTAATATACATGTGATCTGATGAGAATGGCTCCAGGACCACATTCCACTGTTTGACGTAACTGCCCATCATCATGGAACCAAAAGTTATGTCAATTACTTCTTCCCTTCTACTATTCGTGAATGTAGGTTCATCACCCCTATTCAGGATCTCCAAGTTGTTAGATAGGAGAAATTCAAGAAGGTGCTCACCTCTACTGTTGGTGTCCTTGCTGCCCCACGTTAGATTGTGGGTATTGGCATCACATCCCACCAACAGTTCGTCACCTTGCCGATGGCAGGCTTCCGTCAGTCTCCTCACTTCCAATGAAGTAGGAGAGCTGTCTTCGTAAGGAAGGTATTCTGAGGCCAAAACAATTTCCCTTGTGATACCTTCCTCACGTTGCTGCATCCTGATGGTCACCAGGTCCCTGGAACAAAAATCTATCATTGGTATGAAAGGGATTCCATTTCTAACATAAATGAATGTTCTGGTGTTTTTTAGATTTCTGGCATAAATCAGCTTACCTCCAGTACCACTGAGGCCTGATACACCCCCTTTGTATAAATAGGGTTCTTGTATCAGGGCCATGTCCACCTCCTGTATCCCCAGGCGACGGCTCAGGGCAGCAGTGGCCCCTTTACTGTGCTGCAGGCTTATCTGCACCACTTCCAGTCCCCATCTTGCTGCCATATTGCCTTTAAGGTCTTTGATTGCCCTGACGACGACTTGTGTGAACCCTAAAAACAGTTTCAGGCTTTGCTCTCGCATTGCCTTCAGGGACTTCTCTCCGACCTCTACCATCAGGGTTCGTCCTTTCGGAATGACCTTTTGGTTAATTACCCTCCAATCCTCTGTCGAGACTTTTTGGTTCTGGACCCTTACTTTCTCAAACAGAGTCTTTGGAGAGACATCCTTAAGGATCTTTGTTACCCATATTGATACCTTTGCAGTCTTCAGGAGTTCGGCTGCTGTCTTGACCAGTAGCTTCGCATCCTCCCACGGGGATATCATGGGCACCTTGTCCTTAAGCCATTCTGCTGAGTGCTTCCCCTCGCAGATAAAAACGAGGACACCACGATCTAGATAGACCCTCCTGAATTTGGGTCCTGGACCAGCTTCCCCCCAATCTCTTCAAAGAGGGCCATCTGCACGTCTTCCTGCTGCGAGGTGATGCTCACCAGTGGATATCCTTCTTGGACAACCGCCATTCTAAAGACCTTAGTCCCAATATAGGTCTGTTTTCCTATTTCCTGGCCGAGCCTTTTAGGATCAAGCTTGTCCAGAGAGGAGGGAGTCTTAGATTCCTCCCTAACCCTCTTGCCACCTGTCTTTGACGTCTGGGGGTCTGTGTATCTGCTTCGACCTGAGGCAGTTTCTTTTTGGGGTCTTGGGCTGATGCCCTTTTGATTCCCCCCACTTATGCTTAGGAAGCCATTCTTTTCCTTCCTTTTGCTTTTGTTCCTTGAGAAGTTTCCTCCTCTTAGCCCCAGACAAGGCCTTAATCCTAATCTGCTCCAACTTCTCTGTTACAGTTCCCACTTCTTGCTCAGGTCTAGACCCTGATTCAGAAGTAGGAGTGCACTTCATTGGTCCTGATCCCGATGTCTGAGTATCTGAGGTCTCAGATTGCCCCTCAGATTCTTTTAAAATACTTTCTTTCTCAGTATTCATCTTAGTCCCACGAGATTTGGGTATTTATATTGTCCATACCACGATAACCCCGCGCGGTGCAAGGCTACTTACTCAGGGATGTCAACCGGTATCCCTGAGGCTCCATTCGAGACACACAGACACATCCAACCATGTGCCGCGCACCCCTTGGCACGGGTCGCATCACACCTTGGGTTGGGAAAGGGCTGGGAGAGGGTAAGGAAGACGGGACATTGGGGACACTCTTAGTCTAATCCATCAGCTGAGGCCTTTCCGACAGGAGGTTCTCTACCTTTGGTATAGCCCTCAGCTTCCCACGGATACGCAAGCCTCTCCACCCACACGGACAGTGCTTCGTCAAGTGGTATCCCCCGGAGAGGGTGCACATGTGTGATCAGATGCATATGTTGAGCAACAACCTTTGACAGTTTACTTGTGGTTGTGGTGGTGAATTAGGCTGTGTAGGAAAGTATTGTTTTTAAGTGACTGTAGGAGGATAAATGATGAGATGGACAAAATTACTCATAAAATGTCTTCCACTCCATCAGGCCATTTGGTACAGCAATCAATAAAAATAACTTCTAATAAATCACATTCTTGGTTGCGATGATTTATTTTATTAACACATTTTGGCTTTTTGGGGCATTATCAGCCTCTGGAAAAAATAAGTTATGGGAAACTTTACAGGCCTAGTCTTACCACTTATCACTGTACATGGTAAGACAATACTAGTGTTATATTGCTAGGGGGAGGGGGGGGGGGGGTGAAAATCTAAGCCTATGTTTCAGTATGATACGAAATGTTATGAGCAGGTAAGAACCATAATAGCATAGTCAAATGGTAGGCTTTAGTTAGTTGGGCAGTGTAGCATTATACAAAAAGGGACACTAATGTAACCCATTACTGTGCACTACTTGAGTGTTTGGAATCCCCATCTGAATACTTATAAGCAATTAAAGAGCAAGCTTCTAAATTTTGTTATTAGTAGAGTTCATCAATATGTTGTTACGTAGCTGCTTCGTGAACTCAAGAGTGAATTCCTGGAGTGAGAATTACTATCTCTCTTTAAAGACTAAATTAAGAAAATTATGACAACCTTCAGTTGCAGCTGACTGCAAAAGTCATTCTACTGCCGCCAATTTATATTTCAGATAATGCCTGCACAGACAATTACGTGATATTGGAGATTGTAGGGAGTCACATATTTTCCTTCACTCCATTTGCGACTGGAATAGGATAAGAAATGTATCACCAGTAGCAGTGGTACCTGCGACCATGCTCCGTACAGCACATTGTAGGCTCATGGAGTATGTATGTAGACATAGAACTTGTTGCTTTATTAAATTGGCATAAAAATTGACAGTATAATGCCTGGCGCACACTTGACGCAGCACAGGCAGAGGATAGGTGGCCAGCCATCTGTAACGCATGCTTTTCAATGGGACAGCACACACTTACTGCAGCCGAGGCGCAGATCAGGCGTTTGCTTGGTCAGGCCTCTCTGTCCAGTAGTCTTGAGACACACAGTTTTCCTGCGCCTATGTTCCACTGCCGCCGCAAAATGAAATTTCAAGTCATCCTATATGCTTAGAAAAAAATTGTTTTATGTAGAAGATTATAAACTACATCATTCTCCGTATTTAGTAATATAGAGGGAAACATTCCTGTTCAGAATTTTTTTTAATATTTATTTACTTTTTATAAACATTCTCTGTATTTAGTTTCTTTGTAACACATTTGATTTTTGCGTAAAAAAATTAAAAACACTATTTTCAGACTTGTGTATGTTTTGTGCTAACGCAGCTTCTTCAATCAATTTTGCAGAAACTATTTGATGGAAAAAAAATATGTTTCTGTATTTTGTAGTCAAAAGTTACTGCATGATATTCTTTTAGTTGTTGTTATAATAAGAAGTAAAGTACATCATCATGTATATTTTGAAGAGTTTGCAGTGAAAAATGTAGTCGTTGGCCAGTTAGCATTTTTGCTGTTCCTTGTGGCGCTCTGTTCTGATGGGAATATAACTTTTAAATGCTACTTCCTCTGACCCCAGGACCTTTCTTCCCTGGCTACCCCTTGGGAGGGAGGCCAGGCTCGTCAACTTGGGGTGAAACGCTTTCCCAACCACCAGGGCTGCATCAAGTTGGAGGGAGATACTTCTGTCACTCCAATCCTCTACTTTTACTGAAAACATAAAAGATAAATGTGATGAAATAGTCATTGCGTAAGATGTGGTAAGGTTCTCTTCTGATACACATCTTCTGTTGCTCAATCTGCAGCCCTTTGTACCTGCAACCATCTTGGTGACATCTCGGTGTACATTACCCCTTGCCAGTCTTAATGTATGGTACAGGGTATAATGCTTAAATCTGATGAACTCTGGACCGATCTGGAACAGTAAAGGAGTGGGTCTATTTGCTTGCCTCATCCAGAAGCACCATTTACAAAATCGTGCCTTTATTTTAGCCTTTGAGTGGATACCATCTCAGAGGTGGTCATGATTATTGTTTACTTGGTGTGACGGGAAGCCATGAAAGATTTCCATTGTTTACATTTTCAACATGTCTTCCTGTTGTGCATTGGCCTTTCTGTGTGGTACATGTGTGCACCCATTCTATAAGGGAAGCCCATGTTTATTGCGTAGTGTGTGCATAAATTGTCATTAAGATCAGTTTTCACACTTGCCACACCATCCAGTTAAAGAAAGAAAAAAAAAAATAAATAAATAAATAAATAAATCACAGGAATACAAATCCCTTGATAGTGTATCTTAAGTACATCTCCTTTCAGCGCCAAATGTGTTTACCTTTGTGTGACAATACAGATACAGGGGGAAGCTGATTGTTTGGACCTATTGAATGGGATACAGGTAGTCAGGGTTCTCCTAAACTACCTGGAAACAGGAAGCGACTGTCTTGGATGAGCGAGGGTGGCTAATCCGGATTGCAACTGAAATATAATATAGCCACACACATTATTCTAAAAATCCATATAAAATCAGGGAATGATCATATGGCAAATATAGTTATGTGAATGGATTCAGGAGACTTGGGAGACTCAAATGCTGTAATTACAATTTCAGTGTCCCTTACAGATAAAAAGCCAACAAATTTCAGTACTATAATAATATTATAAGACTTATGTTTACAATTATTGATACGTAGTGTTTATCAGTAACAGATTAAGAAGCAAATGAACAGCATTGCACCACACTACCTATCATAAAAGATGTACCACGTTATTTCTGTATTCTTTCAATAAACTTTGTTTTACTCTCTTGTTCTGCTTTTTGTTGAGGTAATAACATTCTTGTGTCAGAACATAAATTCCACCACAGAAACACAAAACATGAACCCAGCAAAGTGCATTACATTTATAAATGTACTTTATTATATTTAATATTATTCATTTTTTTATGTTGTAGCTGCCACTTAAATATTACATGGCCGACTAAAATTAGTAGATATGCAGCAGATAATTTATATATAAACAATTATATTTATTTGTGGACAAGAATGGAATATATTTAGATAAAAAGCCATAATAAATATTAATTGTGTTACTATATTTCGATGGAGGCAGTATATTTGAATAGTGAGATGCAACCTGAGCAAAGAGCTTTAGTCTAAACTGTTTTTAGTGTTGTTATATATGTCTGTTAAATGTAAACAACATTTGTAGGGAGGTGGTCAAAGCATTTAATTCTGTGATATTCAAATGTATAATATTTTGGCAGGGAAATTGTATTTTAAAAATCAGGCATTAGGATGTGTGGAAGGATACAAATTTGGGAGCAGGTGGAGCACACTTTCGAATGCTTGGGGAGAGACTCGTAACTTGGATGGGTGGTGAAAGGTTGTGATGCTGGGTAGTGTGAAGCCACGTTACGAACTTGTGATTTGAAGAGATAGTCATGTGTTGACCTAGAGAATTTACGGGACTGTGACTGCTGAACTTAGTCTCTAGTGAAAAGTGGTAAACTATGCATGGTAGTAGGGCTGTGGAACTGTGATAAATTGCAATTGTGCACAAGTGTGATGACAAACTGTGTTTTATAACAAATATTGTAATTGTGGATTAATTTGGAAATTCATTAATTAACAAGTGATAATTTAGTACTTTTACTCTCGAGCGCATGTGATAGTTATAGTGCATCTCATGAACAATAATTGGGGAAATATTCAGTTATTTACCAATGTATAAAGTAGGACCACCTCCACATTTTCATGTCCAGAAAGAGAAATAAACTATTTATAAAGAATTACTTCGTGAGTGAATAACTTCATCTTAGAATCAATTTTGTTGGTTATTCAGAGGTTTAATTTATGTTTGTTTTTATATATTTTCAAGTCATAATATGCAGATTGATAGACTGGCTAAACTACAGCTTAATTATTGATCTTGTTTAAACTGATTGGGTAGCTATTTAGGGCATAGAATCTGATATATATAACTCACCTCTATGAACAGAGAAAACAATCCAGACACTTTTTACTACAGAGTTATGTATTGCCCAATTCTTACTGGTGAGAACCGACAGGAAGGTTGCACTTTGCCTCTGTTACATCCTTTCGTCCTCCCGCCTTCTCCATACACAAATCTCACTGTTCCTTCACCCTCCTCACCCAGATCCAGTCCCCTCCCCATTCCCTCTCTCCTGTGGCACCCACACTCTCCTTCCTCAGTGCCACTCTGTCTATACAACCGGCGTAGTGCTTCCCTTCATTGGCATTTGCTGGTGATGGAGCCCCGTTCCCCATCTCAGGGTTCCTCCTCCCGTCATTTCCTCAGTTCATTTTCACCTTCTCCCTGTCAGCCTGTATTGATATAATTGTCCTTGATACATATTGTGAGATTCTTTGAATTCCCAGCATTGTCATCCTCTAACCGATGGGCCTTTCTGGCTAGTGGATAGTTCCATGGTGGAGTATAGCCTTTACCACTGCCATCATGTGATTGCTGTTAAGTTTCACATCTTAAGTGGCACCCATCCCTAACCAGATGTTTAAACACGTTTGTGTTAAACCCTGTTAAATAATTAAACAGAGCAAGTGTGGTAGGTTGGGAGTGTTTCCTTTCCTCCTTAGATTCTTCTGTTCTTTTGTCATGGTTAGAGCTACACAGACACACACACACACACACACACACACACACACACACACACACTGCAAGGCTGCTAGCGGCCATTTTCCTGCGCCTTGCCCTGTTGTGTGGCCTGTGTACAGATCCTTTGGTTCATGCAGAACATCTTGGCACATATTTTGTGATGGAATTTGCAACAGCTTCCTATCCATCTGCCTTCCTTCTCCAGGAACAGCAGGCTGAAACATCCTTCTTAAGTTTATCCCTCATCAAGGGGAATCCTACAATGTTTTATGGAATGGGGGCTACTTTTCCACTTTTCCTTGCTATGATTGAACACCTGGCATCAGTTCCTCTAATCAATTGCTCTAACACCTCAATCCTCCATAATGACAAAATCTCCTCCAGGTATTTAACCATACATGGCTCCAAGATATTTTCCCCTCTAGGTGGAGGGATAGCATATTTAAGCCTGGTAAGGATCTGTCATCTATTGACAGCTTCTGATCAGTTACATATACCAATATACTCTGTAAACTGCTTGAAAGGATGGAAGACTGCAGATTATGTCTGGCTCTTGAATTTTGGAGTCGTTTGTCATCTTATCAATGTGGATTCCTGGATGGAGAATCACAGCTGTCCACCTTGTTAGGTTGGAAGCAACAATTCAACAGGGCCTCTTTAAATGCCAGCACCTTTCACAGCCATTTTTGATTTACTTAACGTCTATGACTTGGCTCTGGAAGCTCCTTACCATTTTTAACATCAGTTTTTATCCCACCACCTGTTCTACATTAGAATCTGCAGTTCAGTCAGCTCCCCACAGATCTAGGAGAATGGTGTTCCACAGGATTTTGTGTGTGTGTGTGTGTGTGTGTGTGTGTGTGTGTGTGTGTCACATTCTACCACATTGCCATCGAGTCCTAGTAATCTGTGTTGAGCCCCTAGTCACTCCTTCCCTGTATGTTAATAACACTTTTATTTGGTACATCACCAATGTGGTAGCTGTAGATGGCTTCAATGTACCATCTGGCAGGCTTATGCACTGGCTCTATCCTATGATTTTCTTTTTTCTCCTTCAAAAATGAGGACTATACATTTTTGTCAATGTGCCACTGTCCACATTGACTCACTTTATTTGGATTCTCAGCAGCTGGATGTTAAATTAGTGTTTGTGGGACTCCTTTTCGGTAAACAAGGAACTTGATTGTCTCATAACTTATCATTTGAAGACTAACTGCATGTGGAAACTTAATGCTCTATTCTTCCTGACCCACTCATCATAGGTCAGACTGTGTTATTCTTCTCTGTATCTACTGGGTTCTGATTTCGCATGATTAGATTTCGGATTTTGGGTTTGCGGCTCAGCCACTCCTTCCATTCTGATACTGTTAAACCCAGTTAATATTTGTAGTGTGCTTGTCTACTGGTGCCTTTCAGACTAGTCCTGTCAACAGTTTCCATGGTGAAGGGGGATCTTCCATCTTCAGATTAGACAGCACCAGCTCTTGGTTTCCTATGCAATCACCATTAAATAATTTCCTGACCATTCCATGTACCACGCCCATTTTGGCATATGAGAATTATTACCCTCCTGGATTTCCTCCTCACGTATGATTATCAATTTGAATGTGCTTCACCTCTCATCGGTGAGATCTTCATATCTCTTCTGTGGACTGTGCTGTCAGTGTTCTCCTGCACATTCCTCCTTGGATGGTGCCCAGACCACAGGTCTGATCTCCCCAGGGGGCCCACAGCTCTTTTGTGGGTACGTGTGTGGCGCGCACGGGCCCCGAGCTGAAGTAGTCTTTCTTCTTCCGCAGGCTGCTTCAAACCCCCCCCCCCCCCCCATCCCCCCGGTTCGTGCCTTTGCCCGGAGACGGGTATCTGAGTAAATTTAGGTCATCTCCTTTTCTATACCTTCCTTTTCCTACTGGTCCTTCCCTCCTTTCACTTGCTTTTTCCGCTCATTCTTCTTACTCTGTTGTTACTACCTTGGTGCCACCCATACCATCTCCGCTTCGGCGTTTGAGATTCTCCCTTTTCTCCCTTTCGTATCTCCCTCTTTCCATCCTCTATTCTTCTTCCTCCCTTCTCTGTGCCAGTCTGAAGGCCAACCCATGCATTCCCATGCGTAGCAGGTGACGGGGTAACGCCCCGGGTAGACAAGTAGGGCACGTACGTACCCCCTGGTAGAGGCCAGGCCCAGGGAGGGGTGATTACCTGAGCTGGTACCTTCTGATCATGCTGATTGGTCTCTCCGTCCGTTTCTCGGAAGCTGTGAACAATCACCTAAGGTGGGGTAGCCCTCAGTGAGTGTCCCCATTAGGAAGGAGCGCGCCATCGGAGACGCCGGTAATCATGGGGGACACTTCTGCAATGACCTCTCTCTCTTGCCTTTTGACTTCGACCCAAAAACGAAAGTTGGATGCCCCTCAAACAAAGAAAATACTATCTAACGTTCCTAAGTTTCTCATTGTTACCCATACTGATGGTCATGATTTCTCCAAGGTCAATCCCTTCATAATTCAAAAGGGTGTAGATGCCATTGCTGGTCCGTTGAAGAAATGTTCTCGTCAACGTAATGGGAGTTTGCTGTTAGAAAGAGATAATGCCTTTCAGGCTCAAAAACTGATCAGAGTCACGCTTTTGCATAACTTCCCGGTAAAAGTCGAAGCCCACCGTACCCTTAACTCGTCACGTGGTGTGGTCTACTCTCGATCCCTCGACGGGTTATCGGACGAAGAAATAAAGGACTACATGACTGATCAGGGCGTCATAGCTGTCCACAGGGTTATGAAAAAGGCTGATACAGGTTTGACACCAACCCAAACCGTATTTTAGACATTTGACAAGGTGGATCTCCCTTCCAAAATCAAAGCTGGCTACGAAATCATATCAGTTCGCCCCTATATCCTGAATTCCACACGTTGTTACCAGTGCCACAGATATAATCATACTCGTGAGTCTTGCCCTCATGCAGCCAAATGCGTCACCTGCGGCAGGGACGCACATGAGGGGGACTGTCCGCCTCCATCCCCTCACTGCATTAACTGCATGGGCGACCATGCTGCTTCATCCAGACTGCCCTGTTTACAAGGAGGAGCGGGTAATCCAAGAAACCAGAGTATGCAAAAAAGTTTCGACCTCTGCTGTGCAGAAGATACTAGCTGGTCGAAAGCCCACTGAGCCCCCAGCGGGTAAATACAGCGCTGTCCTTGCCTCTCCTCGTCCTACTAAGGAGGTTGGCACACAAACATATGACCTTACTTTTAGCGACATGGTTGTCAGATCAGCCAGTCCAAAGATTGCCCCATCAACCTCTCCGCTCACTTCCTCTCACTGAAATACACAGCTATCAGCAGCTCCTCCCAAATCACGGGCGTCTAAATCGGATGCCCGGACTTCCAAGAAAGAGCCTGTCCATGAAGATTTCTTAAGATCTCCTTCCCCGCCACGGCGCGACTCACCTGTCACAGCATCTAGCAGTGGTACCACCTGGTCTTCCTCTATCTCTCCGGGGCGCGCTACTGCTAGCCGATCATCTGGCCCTCTACTGGCAGAGGAAGCTGCCCCTGTCGATAAATCCAGGCAGGCGGCGGAAACTCCAGATAAAGCGATGGAACATGATCCTTTACCTGTAGATTCCAGTAGCAGCGTTCCCTCGAAGTCAGACCCTCAGTGGCCAGTGAGGTGATCTCCTCTAGCTTTTCTTCTCTATCTTCTCACCTTATGGATCTCCTTCAATGGAATATTCGCAGCATTCGTTTCAACAGAGATAAATTGAAACTCCTACTCAGACTGCACCATCCATTTGTGGTCGGACTTCAAGAAATGAAGTTACGCCCACAAGACAACATAGTTTTTTCACAATATACCTCCGTGTGCTTTGACCTGCCCCCTGTGGAGGGTATTGCAGCCCATGGAGGGGTTATGTTGCTCATTAAAGGTGACCTATACTACCATCCTATACCACTGCACACTCAACTACAGGCAGTTGCCGTCCACATCATTCTTCCCACCTTTTCCTTCTCCCTTTGTGACATCTATACCCCATCGTCTTCTGCCCTTACTAGGGCAGATGTGCTGCACCTTGTTGCCCAACTTCCTTCCCCCTTTTTGTTGATCGGCCATTTCAACGCCCACCACCCCCTATGGGGTTCTCCGGCCTCTTGCCAGAGAGGCTCCCTTTTAGCAGACATCCTCAACCACCTTAATCTTGTCTGCCTAAACACAGGTGCACCAACCTTTCTTTCAGATACGACGCATACCTACTCTCACTTGGACCTCTCAATATGTACTGCGCAACTTGCGCGTCGGTTTGACTGGTATGCTCTCTCTGATACATACTCGAGCGACCATTTCCCCTGCATAATTCATCTCCTTCATCATACCCTACCTCCGGGTTCCACTAGTTGGAACATCTCAAAAGCTGACTGAGGACTGTTCTCCTCACTGGCAGTTTTCCATGATGGGAACTTCCCTACCTGTGACAGTCAGGTCGAATACCTCACGGAAGTCATTCTCAATGCTGCTGAATATTCCATTCCATGTACTTTGTCTTCTCCACATCAAGTCCCAGTCCCCTGGTGGACTGCGGCATGTCTCGATGCTATTAGAGCCCTGAGACGTGCTCTACGCACCTTCTGCCACCACCCAACGTTGGCGAACTGTATCAGTTACAAACGTCTACGAACGCAATGCCGTCGAGTCATCAAGGAAAGCAAACGGGCCTGCTGGATTGCTTTTACTAGTTTATTTAACAGACTTACTCCTTCTTCTGTTGTCTTGGGGGGGGGGGGGGGGCTGCGCCGGTTATCTGGCACAAACGTCCACTCCCCAATTCCTGACATGACCGTCACAAATGAAGCCTTCGTAGACCCAGCCGATATATCCAAAGCTTTGGGTCAATCTTTTGCAGAAGTCTCGAGCTCCGCACATTACCACCCTGCCTTTCTCCCTCGAAAACAGACAGAAGAGGCACGGCCACCTTCCTACCAATCTCTCAATCGGGAAAGTTGCAGTGCCATCTTCACCATGCAGGAGCTTGAATGTGCTCTCTCTGTGTCCCGATCTTCTGCTCCAGGGCCTGATGCAATTCATATACAGATGCTGAAAAACCTTTCTCTTGCGGGTAAATGTTTTCTCCTCCGCACTTATAATCGCATATGGATTGAAGGTCAGATCCCCACATGCTGGCATGAAGCAATTGTTGTTCCCATACCAAAACCAGGGAAGGACAAACATCTTCCTTCGAGTTATCACCCCATTTCTTTCACCAGCTGCGTTTGCAAGGTGATGGAACGCATGGTTGATGCTCAGCTGATTTGGCTACTCGAATCTCGCCGTCTCCTTACCAACGTCCAATGCGGATTTCGTAGGTATTGTTCTGCTATTGACCACCTCGTTACCTTGTCAACCTATATTATGGATAACTTTTTGCGTAAGCACTAGACGATGGCTGTGTTTTTTGATTTGGAGAAAGCTTATGACACCTGTTGGAGGGCGAGTATTCTCCGCACGCTCCATACATGGGGCTTTCGCGGCCGCCTCCCCATTTTTATCTAAACATTTTTACTAGATCGAGTGGGCTCTGTTTTGTCGGATACCTTTCACCAGGAGAATGAGGTGCCACAAGGATCTGTGTTGAGCGTGGCACTTTTCGCCATAGCAATCAACCCAATTATGGATTGTCTTCCGGCCGACATCTCTGGCTCCCTTTTTGTGGACGACTTCGCGATTTACTGCAGTGCCCAGAGAACTCGTCTTCTGGAACGCTGTCTTCATCGTTGTCTCGACCGTCTCTATTCTTGGAGTCGCCAATGGCTTCCAGTTCTCCAGTGAGAAAACAGTCTGTATAAATTTTTGGAGATACAAAGAGTTCCTTCCACCATCTCTCCATCTTGGCCCCATTACTCTGCCTTTCATGGAGATGATGAAATTTCTAGGGCTAATATTGGACAGGAAACTCTGCTGGTCCCCGCATGTGTCCTATCTGGCTGGCCGGTGTATTCGTTCCCTTAACGTCCTCCGTGTTCTTAGCGGCATGTCATGGGCAGCGGATCGAACCGTCCTACTTCATCTCTACTGGTCCACTGTCCGCTCAAAATTGGATTACGGATGCTTCATTTACTCTTCTGTACGGCCATCCATTTTACGCCGTCTACACTCGATTCACCATCGGGGGTTACGCCTGTCGATAGGAGCTTTTTACACAAGCCCTGTTAACAGCCTCTATCCTGAAGCTGCCGAATTATCTTTACACCATCGTCGCAACATATTACCTTCTCGGTATGCATGCCGTTTGCTTTTGATGCCTCACCATCCTTCCTATCCATCGTTCTTTAATGACTCCCTTGATAGCCAATACGGGCTGTCTGCAATTGCCCTGCTCCCTCCTGGAGTCCGTTTTCGTCGCTTGCTTCGGCAGCTCGATTTTACTCTCCCTCCCACATTTCAAATAGGTGAGAGCCCAGTGCCACCTTGGCTTCAGGCTCAAGTTCGCATTCACCTCGAATTCACCTCACTCCCAAAGGAGAGCACTTCGGATGCTTTATACTGCTTGCGGTTTCATGAACTTCGTGCACGGCTCGAAAATTCAGCTTTCATATACAAGGATGGCTCAAAGACCAATGACGGTGTCAGATGTGCGTTTGTCATGGGGGATGACTGTTATCAGTACAGACTTAATGCCCACTGCTCGAATTTCACAGCTGAGCTTTTTGCCCTCTATCAGGCTGTACTCTTTGTCCGTCGACACTGTTCTCCTTCCTATGTCATCTGCTCTGACTCCCTCAGTGCCATCAAGAGTCTGAGCGACCCCTTTTCGGCCCATCCTATTGTGCACCGAGTCAACCGCTCCCTTCAGTCATTAGCTTCTGGTGGCCCTTGCGTTCACCTCCTGTGGGTACCTGGCCACGCAGGCGTGCCTGTAACAAGGCTGCTGATGCCGCTGCCGCTTACGTCAGACAGCTACATACTGTGTCCCATCGCATGATATTCAGGGGGCTCTTTCGCGGCGCCTTATATCGCCGTGGCATAATGTGTGGTCTTCACTTACTAATAATAAGGTCCGGACCATTAAACAGCACCCGGTGGCTTGGATGACCTCATCACGCCACTTGCGATGAGAAGAGATCATCTTAGCCCGGTTGCGGATCGGACATTGCCAGTTCAGCCACCGCCACTTGCTCACTGGTGACCCTGCACCATTATGTTCCTGTGGCCACCCGCTGTCGGTGTGCCATGTTTTAATGTCGTTTTCCAATTTTACTCTTGTCGGGATTGCACTACATCTGCCGGACACATTGGAAGAAATTTTAGCTGATGACACACGGGCTGTTGCTCGAGTATTGGATTTTATCATCTCGACCAATTTGTTCAAGGGACATTTAGCTCTTCCCTTTGTTGTTTTTTATTTTATGTTTTTAGGTGTTTTTGTATAGTGTTATTATCCTTGGGTATATCCCAGTTTTAATTCGGGCGCTAATGACCTTAGCAGTTGTGCGCCCTTACACACACACACACACACACACACACACACACAGGTCTGATCTGTTCAGAGGACTTAAAACCTCAGTAGTCGTCATAATCTACCAGTGTTTGTTACAACCAGTACTTAAAGAATTCCAGGAAGTGCTACCATCTTCTACTCAGATGTCTCAAAGACTGTAATCATGTGGGATGTGCTTTTATGTCTCCTGCTAGTATGGAACGCCATTCACTGCCAGAAATATGTAAGATGTCTGGATCAGTGGGCAGTCTCCAGCTCGTTGACCAATGCTTCCATTTGGTCTCCATATACATGACCTTGCTGACCTTAGTTGAGCTGCCTGCTCATTTGTTTTTGTCTGCATCTAAAGTTCTGCCAGTATCCTGCTGAACAAGCAGGCAACAAACAGGCATTTGTCTAAATGAGCAGTTATTTACTGTCTATAATTTTCGACAATCTTAGGTGTAAATGTGCAGGTGCAAATCAGACCTGTGCTCGTCCAAAAATGGAATGACAGTTGACAGACTACAGCTCCATGTAATAAACTCTGCACCACCAAGGAGACTACTATAGTATGGCACTCTTTTCTTCCGCTGATATGTCATCTCCACATTAGTCATACCTGGCTGACCTATAGTTTTATTTTGTGCAACAAGCCTCCCCCAAATTGTGGCTGTGGAGCCTTACATTTTATACCTTAGTGGATGCCTCCTCCTTTTGGCCCTCCACACTAAATATGGGCTTTCGGTCTCATTGGCTCTGATATTGATAGAAGATACATGGATGGCTTGCCTGGTTATTAGTTTCCTGCATTTTTGACAGTCTCAGACCTGTGTAAATTTGCAATGCAAATTATTCTTAGTTATAAGGTTTTATCTCTGGAGCAGCCCTCCCACTGTTCAAAGGGATTCTCTCCCCTCCATATTCTATTCAACCCTCTTGGCCAGGCTGTCAGTTATGTTATTTACTTTGTTTTAATAATTTTTATATTTAATATCCATTTCCTACTGTAACCACTTTTTTACTCTAGGGATATACTTTGTTGAATAACAGCTCATGACTGTAATGAATTGGGACTTGCACAAACAGCACCGGGGATGTCCACTGCTGATTTTCCTGTTGTTCATTGGTTTTATTTTGTCAGTATAACTGATGTAAATTAAATTTCTAGCATTTCCCCTTTTCTTAGCTGAATCCCATGACTAAATCAGAATATTTGCCACATTGTCATTTCAAGTGTTACACTATCCTTAGATTGAGGGACTGATGATGTGGCTGTTTGCTCCCATAACTCTTGTCCCCCTGTTTCTGCCCCAACCCAAGCAATTCTTTAAGCATCGCCGATTTATTTGACTACATTCCATTGCACTTGTTTTTATATTGTTAATATTCATATTTTACACACTTTTCAACATACTGTCAATTTTGTTCAGTTACTCTTTCAGGTCATTTGCTGTCTTTGACAGAATTACAGTGTCATTGGAAATCTTATTTTGTCTGTCTTTTATATTCCTCACACCAGGTGGAATAGCTTCATTATGGTTGGCATCTTCCTAGTATAGGGCCTGGGCCTATATTTCTTCCATCTTTTAGCTTTTCCTTCTTTGGTTAGTACTGTTTTTCCGGCTGAGCTCTTTGATATTCATACAGATGATTTTCTTGTCTCCAAAAGTCTTCATTTTTTAAAAGTTTTAAGTGAAGTGTGGGTTGGGAGAGTTATTTTGCATGATTGCCAAAGCTGTATTTTGTAGTTGATGCGACAGTTTGGTCCAAACTTTAATCCAATTTTTCATAAAATTCTCTTTATTTAGTAATGAGATATGGCATTATAAGAATTTCTTCTTCTATTAGTGACTTGCAGCTAACTTTTAGAAATTTGCGTTTTAAATTAATCAATTCAGTGATTATTTTATGAATATTTTCATGAATTTTGCTATGTTGTATACTGAAAGTTCCTCTTTTCTCCATAACCTTAAATCCTATTCCCAAATTCAATGCTCCTTGTCTTTCTCAGCCCATTGAGCTACCTTCCTAAATGTTGATCTCCACCTTTCTGATGTCCTCACCACCCAAGGATACTGCATCTGCATTGGAAGGTAGAAATTGCCCAAATTGTCATTACTGACAAACAATATCATATCCAGCTCATCCATGAACAAATCTTCCACGCCATCCGCTCCTGACACCAGTAAACCTATAACCAGCTTCAGACCAGCAGTCTGATGACCTACCTGCATCTACCCAACCTGCAGTAGATTCTTGTCCATCCTTATTCAAATCCTACTCCAAATCCGGCATCTCAATGGTCATTCCCTAGTAGTCGCCTCAGGTGCAAGACCTGATTGATACGCTCACCTACCACTGCATTTTTTATCATATAAAGAAAGGTCCACATGTGAAAGCTACCATGTTACTCATCAACTATGCTGCAGTTGCTGTGCTGTATTGTGTGTGTTCTTGACAAGTAACCAGCAAGTAAATGGCAACTCTGTAAATTCCAAACGTACCATCCAGTTGACATTCATGCTGCATACCACAACACAAATTACTTCAACAGCTGCCTCATTGCATCAGCCACTTGGATTCTCCCTACCGACGCAGGTTTCTCTGAAATTGCAGTTAAACACATCCTTTTGCTTTCTCTCAATTCCATTTTCATTTTGTTGTACAGCTGGAGATTAGTCTGTCCAAAGATCTTCTGCACTCCTGCTACAACCTACTTGCATCCTCCTGAACTTCTCTCCACCTTCATTTCAGGCAACTGCTTTCAATAGTAAGTCTTGCCATGGCCAAAATTGTTTATATTTGTGTGTGTGTGTGTGTGTGTGTGTGTGTGTGTGTGTGTGTGTGTGTGTGCGTGCGCGCGCGCGTGTGCGTGTGTGCGCGCACTACTGATTAAAAAAGAACATATGCTTGAAATCTAGTCTTGTCGTTTCCTTCTTTTACATATTCTTCTAAATTATTAATGCAAATTACGCACTAGTTGTCAATAATAAAATTTGTGTGACAGAATAACATGTTCCGGGACAACATTATCGCATTATCAAGTTCTGTATATAGGGTGGGATAATGTCGTCACCAAACAAGTCCTTCTGACATAAATTTTATTATTGACAACTGGTGCATGATTTGCATAAATAATTAGTGAAACAGTTGTATGATGGCTTCAAAACAGATGTTCTAAATTGATTGCTCTATTTTCATTAATAGTACGTGTTCAAATTTTGTCCAGAAATAGTAACATCATATTTAGACTACTTGCTTTAAATATCGAAGCATTGAAGAAACGTGCATCTTTTCATTGTAGAATAGTGTTTATAAAAATTCAGAAGTAATATAACTGCACTATTTACATTCTTCTGGAGTAGGTACTATATATTTAGTGTGTTCAGATTAGATCAGTTTTTGGCAAGTCCAGTAAAAGCAAAATCTTGTAAAGCTGAAGTAGGATGTTCTTGTTAACTTGTTATTTTGTTGGTAAACCACTTCATTGTTGTGCAGGTCAGACAAGATAATGAATGAAACTTGCCGGCAGATAAAAATTGTGTGCCAAACTGGGATTCCAACCCAGGACCTTTTACATTCTGCAATTACCCCCATAATGAGCTACTTGTGCACACCTTGTAGCGCGTCCTCAGAGCTTTAGGTCCACCAGTACCTCGTCTTGTTTGTTCAACAGAGTGCTTGCCGCAAAATGCAAAGATAGTGGGTTGAGTACGGTCTGTTATGTAGTTTTAATTTGCCAAGAAGTTTCCTGTCGGCAGAAACTCCACTGCAGAGTGTACGTTTATTTCTGAAAATGTCCCCTAGGCTGTGCCTTAAGCCATGTCTTCACAATATCCTTTCTTCCAGTAGTGCTAGTCCTACAAGGTTCACAGGAGAACCTCTGTGAAGAATGGGCTATGAGGTATGCACAGATAACTCAATCACTAAGAGAACTAGTCTGAAATAGGCCATGGTCCTGGATTCAAATCCTGTTCCAGCACACTGTTTTAATCTGCCAGGAAGTTTCGTATCAGCACACACTCCGCTGCAGAGTGAAAGTTATTAATAACAATATACTAATAAGGACAGTTTACAACTCACCACAAAGACGTGGCTACAAGCTGTGACAGGCACGTAAAACACACACACACACTCTTTCAGCTGTCAGCCATGGCCTACTTCAGAAAATAGAACACTCACGCAATCACACAACACAGTCACACAACCATCATATCCAGCTGCTGCATTGCGAAGTGCGGCAGCCGGAGATGACAGTTATGTAACTGTGTTGTGTGATTGTTCTATTTTCTAAAGAAGGCCATGGCCGATAGCTGAAAGTATTGTATGTGTTGCCTTTTTTTATGTGCCTGTCACAGCTTGTCGCCACATCTTTGAAGTGAGTTGTGAACTGTTATTACTATATAGTTATTAATAAGTTACATGTTGACACACTGGTACTGTATATGATCCTCTTTGAGTGTAGCAGCTCAGTTACGGAGATGTGCATTATATATTTAATCTGTAATTTGTTTTATGGTTCCTTTAATATTAATTAGATAGAATTTCAATTGATGATTATTTAGTGGTGTTGAAGAAAATTTCACAAAGGGTTAACCATCCAGTCAACTAATGTTACATACAAACGGGCAGAGCTTAACATCAGGCATTTTACCTTAGCCTTCTTCACCATATGTTGACTTAAAATAGGCTATTTCACTACAGGCAAATAAGTAAATAAGAAATATAATCCTGTAAATAGCATCTATTTGGAAAATCTAATGACATATTTGTACAATTAAAGCCTAGACTTTTGCTGACAAGATGTATAGGGTATTCTTGAAATGTGATTTATTACTTATAGAGCATTTGCTTTTCAGAGGGAGATCCAACAAATTATCTGACATATTTCAAACGAGCTACTGTCTACTTAGCTCTTGGGAAGTCAAAATTTGCCCTTATGGATCTAGATAGAGTCCTTGAACTGAAGCCAGATTTTACATCTGTAAGTATCCAGTAGACATCAAACATAATTTTAAGAACATTAAAAATTAGAGTTGATAGGTGGTAATCTAAAGTGAGGATTTTTGTTCTCCTTCCTGCATGTATGTTGTGATTATTGACACCAACCTTCTTCACAAAAACTTTCTAAGCTTTTTAAAATTATATGAACAATTGCACGTCCATATCCACTTGGCGAATGCATCAAAATATTCATCCTTTGAATGGTTATTCAGTTATATACATACATGTCCTCTTCTGTAATATCAAAAAAATACACAGATTGGTATCGGTAACTTTTGGAAAGAGAAAGAAAGCATGTTTCTACATTTGGACAGGAAGTTTTTCATATGTGAGTGTAATTTTAAATATCAAACAATGGGGAATCCAGGCTGGAATGTCAACAGTATTGTGAAAAAAGGATATATTCAACTAACAATAAAAACAATCACTAAGTTGCAAACAGGCATGAAGAAAAGACCATCACAACTGAAGCTTGTGGCCAAAGCTTAAAACAGAAAAAGCACAGTTGGGCGCATGCGAACACTCACATGAGTATGTATACGCATATGATTTTTCTGATTTGTAAAATATGGTTTTGTATAAACAACAGACATAGATAGCTGTACCATAGAAGCTATAGTACCACAGCGGAGGGTCATCCGTTGAGAGGCCAGACGAACTTGTAGTTCCTGAAAAGGGGCAGCAGCCTTTTCAGAAATTACAGGGGCAACAGTCTGGATGATTGACTGAGCTGGCCTTGTAACTCAGCTTATCTGGTGTGGGAGTCACAGACATCTAAATGAAGTGCACAATATGTTAGTGTTATTCCTTGGAAATCCTTACGACAGTTTGACTACGCATTGTTTTCATTCTTCTTCTTTTGTGTATTAAATAGCAAATGATATTTGTATTTCGTATCTCAATAAAGATAGGTGTCTCAAGATTAATATTGGGTATTTTAATTTGGTAATGGATAATGATGTTGATGAAAAAGATATCTACAAAGTGGTGACCTCGCAAAAGAGCAGATATGCAGAATCAAGCAACATCGTAGACCCAAGATGTGGCGCGAGTGCACACTAAAAACAGTTACAAGTTTACATGACAAGTTACAAAAACAGATCAAAGACTTGCAAAGAAAATTGGTGCTACAAGATAGTACAGAGGTGAGTCCAATCATCAGCAGATATACAGCAGTAAACATACTGCTAACGAAAAAGTGTGTGCCACAGTTTATGCTGAACCAGAACTTTGTTTTGCCATGCTAGAGCTGTCTTTTGAACAGAATGGAATTGCAGACGAACTCGCAAGATTTGCGGTTAGCAGTAAACCCATTGGCTTCAAGGGCAGCTGTTACAGGCACTGACGTCATTCTCGCACCACTGTCGGAACGCTCATATACAAGTTTAAAATCGCTGCTCATCAGTAGGATGTGCAAGCCACTAACTCAAAGACTGCAGCAAGTTCTTAAATATGAAGACATGGGAGATAGAATACCTGCTGAATATTGGTGTCATCTACGCAGTATCATAGCAGAAATAGATGTTCCAGACACAATTTTATGACGCAGATGAATGATGAAATTGCTCGGAACAGTCAAAGCAGTGATGGCAGCTTGTGAGGAAGACAACATTTATTCAGTTATAACTGTAGCAGACAAGTTTCATGCAGCACTGGACCACAATTACACGTCAAGAGTAGCCATCATTTCGGAAAGCTCCTAACAGCAAGACATGGCAGCGATTAGGATTAACAAGAAAGTAGACACAAGTAAGCAGTTATATGAGCTCACAGAAAAATTGAACACTCTGCAAAATCAGATATCCCAATTATTACAAATGAGAAAGGATGACTATGTCCGCAAGACAGGTAACGACAACGAAACCAACCAGGTTAGCAGGCAGAAGAGTATTTGTCGGTTTCACCAACAGTTTGGTAACAGGGCGACGAGATGCACAACACCTTGTGCATTCGAAGGCAAGAACAGCGGTGGACTCAGCATGGTGAGTAACTTCACAACTTCTCCTATTCAGTCAGAGTTTGTACATTGCAGATGTGAAAACAGGTTCTGATATAAGTTTGTTGCCAAAGGGTACTGTGAATGGTGTGTCATTGTTTACTAATGACCAAGATGTAAATACAGCAACACCATTATGTCTCACAGCAGCAAATAAATCACAGATAGCAAGTTTGTCAGTATATGACATGGAAGTAGACTTAGGATTCCGCCACAGTTGTAGATGGAATGTCGTACTGGCAGACATGTATGAAGGCATATTACATGCCGATTTCCTGTGTAAAAATAATATAGAGTTGCATTTCAGTACAGCACAAATTAGGAAAAATGGCGAAATGGTCACAGGTATATACGGGCGGTACATTTGTCAGACTACAGATTGTTTACAAGCTGGGGTAGTAAACACTGAAAAGGCGGATATAGAGATGCCGATGCTGAAGCTGTTACATAGCACGGTACACCACATTAAGACTACACCTGGTCAATCAGATTCCCAATGGCCCAGAAGATTAGCTGCAGACTGTTTCGTAGCAGCAAAGGCAGAATTTGAATGTTTGTTTAAAATCTGGTGTGACACGTAGGTCTGATAGCCCATGGTCGTCACCAGTCCATCTAGGGAAAAAGAAAGACGGGCTCGTGGAGGCCTTGCGGCCATTACAGAGCGTTAAAATGCCCGTACAATTTCTGACCATTACCCAGTACCCAACCTAAAAGATTTTACTAACATGTTAGCAGGTGCCACAATATTTAGTGTGATTGACTGTAAAAAGCGTATCATCAGATCCCTGTTGTAGAAGGTGATGTACCCAAGATAGCGCAAACTTGGCAATGTTTTGTGGATGAATTGTTGAGAGGTCTACAATGTTGTTTTGCATACTTAGATGATATTTTAGTATTTTTCAAGTCCCAAGCCTCATATGAACATTTGAAAAGCGTTTTTGAATGACTCAATAGTATGGCATGATAATCAATGAGGCAAAGTGCATTTTTTGAAAAGAGGTGGTCTCGTTTTTTGGCCACTCTGTATCAGCACCAGGAATTCAACCACTCAAAGAGAAAATAGCGGCCATAGAAGTATTGCCTCTTCCAACTGATTATCATCAAATTAGAAGATTTTTAGGAGTAATTAATTTCTATCACCAACATTTACTGAGAGTGGCTGAGATGCAGGCACAATTAACAGAGCGTTGGCAGGGAAGAACACGATCGGCCAATGACTGTTATCATGGACACGATATGCAGCAGGCATTTGACTTGGTTAAAGCGAACTTGAAACAAGTGATTCTATTATCATATCCATTACCAGAAGTGAGATTGGCCATAGTAGTTTATGCAAATCAGCATGCAATAGGAGCAGCTCTGAATCAGTGTGCGAGGAAGCTGGCAGCCTTAGGCCCCCCCCCCCCCCCCTTCGTGCATATTGATGACAACACAGAAGAAATGGAGCACATATGATAGAGAGCTCCTTGCAATTTATGAATCAGTAAGTTATTTTCATTCTTATATAGAAAAAAGATCATACACAATTTACACAGATCATAGGCCTATTACGTTCACATTCAGCAAACTCCATAATTGCTCTCCACGGCAATTCCGACAATTAGAGTACATAATTTAGTTTATCACAGGTTTGCGCTACATATCGGGTGGAAAACATTGTTGCTGACTTCTGGTCAAGGATGCAGCAATTTGGCAAACAATTGACTACAACTAGTTGGCAGCAGCTTGGTCCAAAGATATCCAATTACGGGAATATTGGCAAAACACCACCACAGGTTTACAGCTGCAACAAGTACAGCCAGCAGTTAATATCTGGTGTGATGTATCAAGGGGTAAACCTAGGCCTTTCGTCCCTGAAGAATTTCACAAAGTGATATTTGATAGTATCCATGGTCTATCTCGCCCAAGTGCCAACACTACCCTGAAGCTGGTAACAGACCATTTTGCTTGGCCGTGGTTGGGCAAGGGGGCATGTATTACATACATGTCAGAGGTACAAAGTCGGCCGGCATGTCCACAAACCAGTACGGGAATTCCCACCAACTATAGAACGTTTCGCCCATGTACATATTGACATTGTTGGTCCCTTAACATCTTCAGAAGGATACCATTTCTTACTGACTGCTGTAGACCGTTTTACATGATGGCAGAGGCAGAACCACTTGCTGACATATCAGTGGAGACAGTGGCATGGAATTTTTATCTGTGTGGATTGCACGTTTCGGCTGTCCTTTACATGTTACCATAGACCAAGGATGCCAGTTTGAGTCCACAGTATTTTCAGAATTAGCCAAACTATGGGTTTCGTCATCATCACACGACTACCTATCACCCAGCCAGTAATGGTATGGTCGAGAGATGGCATAAGACATTGAAGACTGCCTTAATGTGTCATACTGGGAACTGGACTTCAACATTGCTGTTAGTGTTTGTAGGCATTAGAACCACTTACAAAACAGATTTAGAGGCTTGTTATGCAGAGCTGGTTTATGGGGAGAACTTACACCTGTGAGCAGAATTTTTTGCTGCATCACCAGAGACAAGAACAGATTTGTCATGGTGAAAGCAAAACATTCATACACAAAAGGCTCTATTCTTGTTCTCATGTGGTTACGGACAGATGCTGTAAGACTGCCATTGCACCCTCCCTACTATGGTCCATATAAGGTTCATTCAAGAGATGAACATACAATACAAATTATATGTAACGGCAAGTCCCAAACAGTTTCTCTGGACTGAGTGAAACCAGCACACATGATTTGTGCCAATGATTAGACAGAAGCAGCACAGCCTGAAGGAAGACTGCACACTCATCATAATAGAGAAGAAACTCTAGAAGAAAACACTCCAACTTCTGAAGATCAAAGTGCCCTGGAGGAGGAGCCAACAGATTTAGTTGGAACCTCAAGAGCAGGACAGCAAATCACATACAGGTTTCCTTACATTCAAGGAGCTCCGCTTTACTGCGGAGGGTGGGGGGGGGGGGGGGGGCTGTGTGAGAGTCACAAACTTCTAAATGAAGTACACAATATATTTTTGTTATTCCTTGGAAATTCTTGACAGTTTGATTACTCTTTGTTTTTATTCTTCTTCTTTTGTTGATAAAAAAAGGCAAGTGATATTTGTATTTTGTAGCTCTGTAAAGAGAGGTGTCTCAAGATTAATATTGAATATTTTAATTCAGAAATGGATAATAATTTTGATGAAAAAATATCTACAGTGGCTTTGCCATGCAGTTACTCAAAGGGCTGAAAGCAAGGAGAAACTACAGTCGTTACTCTTTCTGATATGCAGCTCTAAGAGTGTGAATATATGATGGAGTCTTCTTGGGTAAAATTGTCCCCCATTCAGATCTCCAGGTGAGAACTACACAGGATAATGTTGTCATCAAGGGGGGAGGGAGGGGGGGGGGAGCATTCTATGGATCGGAGTGTGGAATGTTTTATCCCTTAATCAGTTAAGTTCAAAAATTTGAAAAGAGAAATGGATAGATTAAAGTTAGATATTAGAGAGATTAGGAAAGTACAGTGGCAGGATGAATAAGATTTCTGGTCTGGTGAGCACAGTGTTGTTTGTTGTTGTGGTCTTCAGTCCGGAGACTGGTTTGGTGCAGCTCTCCACAATACCCTATCCTGAGCAAGTCTCTTCATCTCCACATAAGAACGGCAACCTACATCTGTCTGAATCTGCTTACTGTATCCATCTCTTGGTCTTCCCCTGCAGTTTTTACCCCACACACTTCCCTCCAATGCTAAATTCACAATTCCTTGATGTCTAAGAATGTGTCCTACCAAGCGATCCCTTCTTTTAGTCAAGGTATGCCAGAAATTTCTTTTCTCCCCAATTCTGTTCAGTACCTCTTCATTAGTTACGCGATCCATCCATCTAATCTTTAGAATTCTTCTGTAGCACCATATTTCAAAAGCCTCAATCCTCTTTCTGTCCGCACTGTTTATCTTCCATGTCTCACTCCCATACAAGGCAACACTCCATACAAATGCCTTCAGAAAGGACTTTGTTACGCTTAAATCAATATTCAATGTTAACAAATTTCTCTTTTTCAAGAAGGCTTTTCTACCCATTGTCATTCTGCATTTTATATCCTCTGTACTGCGACGATCATATGTTATTTTACTGCCCAAGTAACAAAACTCATTTACCACCTTCATTGATTCGTTACCTAATTTAATCCTTTCAGCATCGCCTGATTTTCTAAGACTGCATTCCATTACCCTAGTTTTGCTCTTGTTAATGTTCATCTTATATGCACCTTTCAGCACACTGTCCATTCTGTTCAATTGCTCTTCCACGTCCTTTGCTGTATCTGACAGAATTACTATATCACCGGCAAAACACAATGTTTTTAATTCTTCACCATGAACTTTAATTCCTTCTCCAAATTTCTCCTTGCTTTCCTTTATAGCTTGCTCAATGTACAAATTGAATAACATTGGAGAAAGACTACAACCCTGTCTTACTCCCTTTCCAACCAATGCATCCCTTTCATGCCCTTCAACTCTGACAACCGCTGTCTGGGTTTTGTACAAGTTGTAAATAACCTTACGCTCCCTATATTTTACTCCTGCTTGCTTCAGAACATGAAAGAGTTTATCCAATTGACATTGTCAAAAGTCTTCTCCAAATCTACAAAAGCCAGAAATGTAGATTTGCTTCTTCTTAATCTATTTTCTAGGATAAGCCGTAAAGTGAGTATTGCCTCCTGTGTTCCAACATTTCTCCTGAACCCAAACTGATCTTCCCCGAGGTCGGCTTCTACCAGCTTTTCCATCCTTCTGTATATAATTCGTGTTAATATTTTGCAACCATGACTTATTAAGCTGATGGTTCTGTAGTTTTCACACCTGTCTGCAGCTGCTTTCTTTGGCATGGGGATTATAACATTTTTCTTAAAGTCTGAGGGTACTTCGCCTGTCTCATACATCTTACACAGCTGGTGAAACAGGTTTGTCATGGCTGGTTCTCCCAAAGACTTCAGTAGCTCTGAGGGAATATCAATTACTCCAGGGGCCTTGTTTCGACTTAGGTCTTTCAGGGCTCTGTCAAATTCTTCTCTCAGTACAGTATCTCCTATTTCATCTTCATCTACATCCTCTTCCCTTCCTACAATATTGTCTCGGAATTCATTTCCTTTGTAGAGCCCCTCTATATACTCTTTTCACCTTTCAGCTTTCCCTTCTTTGCTGAGAACTGGTTTTCCATCAGTGTCCTTGATATTCCTAGGGCTGTTTTTCTTATCTCCAAATATCTCTTTTATTTTCCTGTAGGCTGTATCTATTTTTCCCCTATTTATACATTCTTCTACATCCTTGCATTTGCCTTCCAGCCACTCCTGCTTAGCCATTTTGCACTTCCTGTCAATCTCATTTCTTAGTCGTCTGTACTCCATTTTGTCCGTTTCATTTACTGCATTTTTATATTTTCTCCTTTCATCGATTAAATTTAGTATCTCCTGTGATATCCAAGGATTTTTTGTAGGTCCTGCCTCCCTACCTATTGTGTCCTCTGCTGCCTTCACCATTTCATCTCTCAATGCAACCCATTCGTCCTCCATTGTTTTATTTTCCTCCGTTTCTGTCAATTGCTGCCTAAAGCTCCCTCTGAAATTCTTAAGAAGTACAGGTTCCTTCAATTTATTCAGGTCCCATCTCCTTATTTTCCTACCTTTTTGTAGTTTCTTCAGTTTCAGCCTACAGTTCATAACCAACAAGTTATGGTCAGAGTCTATATCTGCCCCTGGGTATGCCTTACACTTTAAAACCTGATTCCGAAATCTGTCTTGCCATTATAAAATCTATCTGGTATCTTCCGGTGTTTCCTGGTCTCTTCCACGTATACAACCTTCTTTTGTGATTCTTAAACCAGGTGTTTGTTATGACTAAATTATGTTCTGTGCAAAATACTACCAGGTGGATTCCTCTTTCATTCCTTTTGCCCAGACCATGTTCACCTACTATCTTCCCTTCCCTTTCTTGTCCTACTACCGAATTCCAGTCTCCCATAACAATTAAGTTTTCCTCTCCCTTAATTGTCTGAATAATTTCCTTTAGCTCCTCATATATTTCTTCGATGTCCTCATCATCGGCAGAGCTAGTTGGCATATAAACCTGTACAACTGTTGTCGGTGTTGGCTTCGTAGCTATCTTGACAATGATAATGTGATTGCTGTCCTGGTCATAGTAGTTTACCCGCATTCCTATTTTCTTATTCATTATCAGTCCTACTCCTGTGATACCCCCAATTGATTTTGTATTTATAATCCTGTACTCACCTGACCAGAAATCCTGTTCATCCTGCCACCGAACTTCACTAATCCCCACTATATCTAACTTCAACCTATCCATTTCCCTTCTTAAATTTTCTAATTTTCCTACACGATTAAGAGATCTAACATTCCACGCTGTGACCCGTAGAATGCCAGTATTGTCTTCCCTGATAATCACATCCTCCTGAGTGGTTCCCGCCCGGAGATCCGAATGGGGGACTATTTTACCTCCGGAATATTTTACTTGAGAGGATGCCATCATCATATGTTCATACAGTAGAGCTGCATGTCCTCTGGAAAAATAATGGCTGTAGTTTCCCCTTGCTTTCAGCCGTTCGCAGTAACTCTGTGGCAAAGCCACATTAGCTGATGTTACAAGGCCAGCTCAGTCAATCATCCAGACAGTTGCCCCTGTAACTACTGAAAAGGCTGCTGCCCCTCTTCAGGAACCACACATTTGTCTGGCCTGTCCACAGATACCCCACCGCTGTGGTTGCACCTACGGTACGGCTATCTGTATCGTTGAGGCACGCAAGCCACCCCACCTCAGCATTGTCTGTGGTTCATGGGAGTGGAGAGAGTGTTATAAATACAAAATCATTTGGTGGTAAAGCAGGAGTAGGACTGATAATGAATAAGAAAATAGAAATAATAGACATGAAGCCATCGCCAACCACAGTAGCCAGCTAGCTCCACCGATAATGAGAAGATCAAAGAAATTTATGAGGATATACAAGAAATTAGTCGGACAGTTAAAGGAGAGGAAAACATGATTGTGATGGGGGACTGGAACTCAGTAGTAGGAAAGGGGAGAGAAGGAATTGTTGTAGGTGAATATGGACTGGGGAAAAGGAATGAAGGAAGAGATCACATGGTAGAAGTTTGTGCAGAGCCCAATTTAATAATCACAAACACTTGGTTTAATCGTCATGAAAGAAGGCTATATAGCCTACGTGGAAGAGACCAGGAGACAATGGGAGGTAACATATTGAGTACGCAGTGGCAAGGCAAAGGTTTAGAAAGTAAGTTTTTACTGAAAGATGTATCCAGGAGCAGGTACAGACTCTGGCCATAGCTTATTGGCTATGAACTTTAGATTAAAACTTATATAGACTGCAAAAAAGTAGAAAATGAAGGTTATGAAATCTGGACAAATTGTAGGAACCAGAGGTGGTTTAGAGTTTGAGTGGGAGCTTTAGGCAAGGATTGGATGAAACTGGGGAAAGTAATACAGTAGAAGAAGAATGGGGTCGCTCTGTGAGATATAGTAGTGAAGGCCATAGAAAATCATATAGGCAGAAGGACAAGGCCTAATAGAAATCCCTGGATTAAACAGGATTTGCTGAACTTAATTGATGAGGAGAAAATATAAAAATTCAGCAACTGAAGAAGGCAAAAGGAAGTACAGACGTCTGAAAAATGAGGATGACAGGAAGTGCAGACTGGCTGAGCAGGAGTGGCTAGAGGAGAAATGCAAGACTGCAAGAATGTATAACTAGGGGAAAGATAGATACTGCCTACAGGAAAAAAAGAAGACATTTGGATACAAGAAAAGCACTGGTATATCAAGAACTTAGGTGGAAAAGCAGTACAATGCAAAGAAGGGAAGGCTGAAAAAATTATTTAGAGGTCCTAGACAAATGAAATAAACTTGAAGGCAGTATTCTAGAAATGGAAGATGAATTAGAGGAAGCTGAGTTGGGAGTTAAGATATTGCGAGAAGAATTTGACAGGGCACTAAAAGATTTGAGTAGAAACTAGTCCCATGATTTTCACCTGAACTGCTGATATCATTAGGAGAAAGAAACTGTTCCACCTGGTATGCAAGATGTATGAGACAGGTCAAATACCCTAAGACTTTAAGAAGAATATATTGATTCCAATTCCTAAGGAAACAAGTGCAGACAAATGTGAAAATTACAGAACTATCAATTTAATAAGTCATGGTTGCAAAATAATAACATGAATTATTTACAGATGAATGGAAAAACTGGTGGAATCCGACCTTAGGGAAGAACAGTTTGGATTTAGGAGAAATGTAGGAACACATGAGGCAATACTCAGATTGTGACTTATTTTAGAAGATAGGTTAAGGGAAGGGAAACCTATATTTTTGCATTTGTCGAACTGGAGAAAGCTTTTAATAATTTAATGAGTTTGGAAAACAGTGTTTCCTATTGGGAAGTCTGTGAACTGGCATATGGTTCAGAATTAAAATAAGCCACAATCACAAAATGTTGTTACAATTTATTTGATAATAGGGTGACTGGTTTTGAGATCATCATCAGACTGATTTCTCTCACTGTTGATCCTGAGGTGATGAGTGTGCAGTGTCTGCTCAACACAATTGGGGAGACGAATCAGTCTGTTGATGATCTCAGAGTAGATCGAAACTGGTCACCCTATTATCAAATAAATTGTAATAGAATTTTGCGAACGTGACTTATTTTCATTCTGAGCCTTTGACAATGTTGACTCGAATACACTCTTTAAATTCTGAAGGTAGCAGGTGTAAAATATAGGGAGCAAAGAGTTACATTCAACTTGTACAAAACCCAGGCAGCAATTATTAGAGTCGAAGGGCATTAAAGGATTGCAGTGGTCAGGAAGGGAGTAATACAGGGTTGTAGCCTTTCTGCAGCCTTTGTTCAATCTGTACATTGTGCAAGCTGTGAAGGAATCCAAGGAGAAATTTGGAGTAGGAATTAATATTCAAAGAGAATGAATAAAAACTTTGCAGTTTGCCGATGACTTACTAACTCTGTCAGAGAAAGCAAGGGACCTGGAAGATCCATTGAAAGGAATAGACAGTGTCTTGAAAGGAAGGTATAAAATGAACATTAACAGGAGTAAAACAAGGGTAAAAGAAAATCAGGTGATGCTGAAGGAATTAGATTAGGTAATGAGTCAATAAAAGTAGTGGAGTTTTGTAATTTGGGTAGGAAAATAACTTCTTATGGCCAAAGTAAAGTTATAAAATGCAGAATGGCTATGGTAAGAAAAACGTTTCTGGAGGGGCAAAATTTGTTGACCTCCAATATTAGTTTAAATATTAGGAAGTCATTTCTGAATGCATTTGTCTGGAGTTCAGCATTGTTTGGGAGTGAACTGTAGACAATAAGAAGTTCAGACTAAAAATGATAAAGGCTTTTGAAATGTGGTGCTAAAGACAAAAGATTAAAATTAATGGGTAGCTCATGTAACTAATGAAATGGTGCTCAACAGAATTGGGGAGAAAAGGAGTTTTTGGCATATCCTAAGAGAAGGGATAGGTTGGTGGAACACATTCTGATGGAATGTAATCTAAGGAATCGTCAACTTAGCATTAAAAGCAAGAGTGTGGGGTAAAAATCATAGAGGCAGACTGAGGGATAAATACAGTAAGCAGATTGTTGTTCTTATTCTCAAATGAAGAGGCTTGCACAGGACAGGGCAGCATGGAGAGCTGCATCAAACCAGTTTGCAGACTGAAGACCACAACAGCATAAAAGGAAATGGTCAACACTGCTTTAAATTCCTGTTCTTTTTTCAGTCATAGATCTAGAAAAGTTGGGTAGTCTGATTACATTGTTTTTAATATGTTAATGTGTTTTACCTGATTATCTTTCATTTAATACACGTGTTGTATGCCAAAATCGAAAATCAGAGATTTATTAGACCTTTGTGCCCTACAGGTGCAGACCAGTGCACATAGTGCATTACAACTTTGCACATTGTTATCTTGAGCAAAAGCTGTCCGTGCTTGTTGCTGCATCCCTGTCATCTGTTCTTCCTGAGGCTCTAATCATCAGCAGGGCTTAAATGAAAATTAGGAGCAACAAGAGCCATTGCTGAGGCTTAAAGTGAGTGCTGTGCTCTCCTATTCAGGATAGCTTAGAAATAAACATTACTGTGGCTGTACTTGATACACAGTAAACAATCACCATTTGCCACTGCAAGCTCAATTTAAAAAAATGAAAATTTAAATTCAGTTTTATGGAAACAATTAAATGGGATGCACTTCAGATTCAATCCATCAGTTCCTGTCATGTCATGTACCTGTTTGAGACTTCACACAATACTGTCCTATTTCGTTTGTGAAAAACCTCTCATCTGTTAAAGGTTCCAAGTTTTGAGCCACAATATCTAATGCTTTATCACTGATAAGCTTGTTGTTTTACTATTGGTAAATGCAGTCTGCTGGTAGTATATATATGTCAGTTGCAGTCCACGCACTTCATACTCAAACTATTAACAATTTGATTGGTCTGGGGCTTTAACTGCTTACAATAACATTGTACACAAATATTATTTGGGCAATTGTATACGGATGCAATAGCTGAACTATATTAAAATCAGCAAGACATTTGTGAGTAGTCCGTAAATAACAGTAATGTTATTCTTGTAGTGACAAAGCATTGAAATATGTATGTATAATTTCAGTAAAGGATATCAACCACTTAATTCAGGTGGAACACTAATATGGACACGCAATAGGGCTGCATGCGTACATTTCCATTCATAGATGCACACACATGCCTCTCCCCCTTCTATCCATACCCACCCATGCACCAGCCCCATCCAATCCTAGTCCACCTGTCAAAATGCAAATCCAGTGTTGCCCATTCAACAGAGACAGTGTAGGGCCTGAAATTGTGTGCTGCCATATGTACATGTGCAGGCTTGCATAAGTATATATCTATTCTCATAAGTACGTATCTGGCCTACAAAGGATATATTAAGAGCTAGCAAGTTTTGTTCTCTTTTGTGTGTACCTTTCAATGATCCAATTATTCTGCTATTTGGTGAATAGTTTCTTTTACCCCCTTTTTTTGTGTACCTTCTTAGTAGAACTTTCCTACTTATAAGTATTAATTTGATTTAAATTGTACTTTGTTATAGGACTCCCATTTGACTGACATAGTTACTGGTATTTTAATAATATAATAAAATAGCTTGCAACTCACTTTAAAGACAATTGGAGTGCTACAGACAGGTGTATATAAAATACAATCACACTTCCACAACTTAGCTTTCAGCAGCAGCCTTCGACAGAAAGTGAGTGCAATACACACATTTATTCAGTTACACAGGCATCACCAACTTCTCCAGCTGCTTCATCACAAGTCTTATGATTGTCTATTCTATGTGCTCTTCTGTGGCTCAGAAATCATATTTAGGTTGAGTTGAAACCCATCATCATTAAGATTTCTATCATGTACATTCCTTTGTTAGACTTTTACAAATTTTCAGTTTCTACTTTTTTTTTTTTTTTTTTTTTTTTTTTTTTTTTTCAATCTTGCATTCTATTTGCAGTACTTGGTTCAAGTAAACATTGTTTTTCATTGGGTGGGTTTTTTAATAGGACAGTCCTTTATAATATTCTATTATAACTGCAATTTATCCACATTTTTTGTGAATGTTAATATATTATACACTATTAATCATCTATTTATTAATGTTTTGCATGGTCTTTATTGCATCAAGCGTCTTTATCTGTTATCATTATGAAGTGAAAAGTATAAAATCTAAATAGTAATAGTGCATTAAAATGATGGCAGACAGCCTATAAAAAGAAAATCTCACACACAATTTAGCTTTCAAACACAGCCTTCGTCAGTGCAGAATATACTCTCATCCATATAGAAACACAAGCACAACTCATTAACAAACAAATGGTATCTACAACTGCTGTATTCTGAGTAATGTTCTGAAGTGAGAGCAGCTCTGAGTTTGGATAGGAGGGGAGGAGGAATGGGAAGGATGCAAGGTGTGGGAAGGGATAGATACAACACTACGTCATGGAGCATGTAGGTACTGGATGGGTGGAAGTATATACAGCTTAGAAATGCAATGTAAGTGGAGAGGGGATGGTGAAGAATAGAATAGGGGGGGGGGGAAATATGGTGCATACAATGGTTAAAAAGACAAGAATGAGAGAGGTATAGGATAGAGTAAGTGGGGTGGGTTGGAACAATGGGTTACTCGTGGTTGCCACTGAAATCAAGCAAGTTTTGCTTAGTTGGATGGCGTACCACAGGGTGCTTAACCTTGCTTTTGGTCACAGTTTGACAGTGATCATTCTTATGGACAGTTGGTGGGTAGTAATACCAATATAAAAAGCTGTGCAGTAAATGCAGCAGAGTTGGTAAATTATTTGGCCACTTTCACATGTGGTCTGGCTTCTGGTGGGTGTTGGTTGGGCAGCAGAACACCACTTCAGGAGGTGTAGGAAGATCTTGGACAGGATGTATCCCATTTCATGGCGTGATGAAAGAAAATTAAAGCCTTAATGAACAATTTGGTTCAGTTGTTCCAGTCTGTGGGGGTGTTGGGTAAAAAGGGGGTGTTCTTTTGTAGTTCATTATTTCATTAATTATTTCCTGTAGCAAATGATTCTATCATATTTTGCAATAAAAGGGGTTTACTATATTGTAATGTTAGCATTTCGTGTGCGACAAATTTTCCCTGGCTTATGTTTGAGCTATTTAATAACTTAGAGTAAACCATTGAAATTCAAAATACGGAAAATCAATGGCTGCCATCCTGTTCAGATAATGTTTGGCAAAAATGTTAAACAAATTTTAGAAATTTCCACTCCCCCCCCCCCCCCC
Organism: Locusta migratoria; assembly: GCA_026315105.1. Taxonomy (NCBI): domain Eukaryota; kingdom Metazoa; phylum Arthropoda; class Insecta; order Orthoptera; family Acrididae; genus Locusta; species Locusta migratoria. The sequence goes on along the minus strand of CM048745.1, from coordinate 580,847,612 downwards.
CCAATCCCCTCCTACCTGATGAGCACATGGGGAATGTATTCCAATTTATTTCTATGTATGTAATCTATTCTGAACTAATTTATAGGCAGAAGATATTCATCAGTTAGGCAGTTAGGTATGGGATGATTGACTAGGTGGGTTTGTTGAGTTGATCAATAAAACTTCTGAATTCAGTAAAAGAGAAGCTGTTGATGAGAGAATCTCTGAGGTGTGGTGCCCACAAAGGTCTAAGAATGTGTATCAGGCAAATGGGCATGTAATAGTTATTTTGAAGGCAGAAACTGCTTTGGGGACTGGTGTGGCAAGTGTGTCTTTGATGATCAGTGCATCTAAGAGGTTTACAGGTAGGGAGAAGCACCACACACAGAGAGACGGAAAGTGAGATTTTAGCATGGTGTGTTAGAGCAAGAATGGGACTGTGTGAGGTGTATGTGGGGAGAGGGGGGAATGTAAAAGAATAAAAGTAATTTAAAATTAAAATAATTAATTAAAATTATTGAAATATTAAAGTAAACAAAAATATATAATTTATTCATTTTTGTTTGATTTATTAATATTTATTTAATATTTCAATATTTAACGGTCACATTGGTTGGGAAGAGAGTAAGACAGGGTTGTAGTCTTTCCCAAATGTTGTTCAATCTGTACATTGAGCAAGCTGCCAAAAAAGGAAGGAGAAATTTGGAGAAGAAATTGAAGTTCAGGATGAAGAAATAAAAACCGAGTGTTTTGCCAAAGACGTAATTGACAGAGGCAGCAAAAGACCTGGAGCAGTAGTTGAATGGAATGGATAGTGCCTTGAAAGGAGTGTAAAAGATTAACATTAACAAGAGCAAAGCAAGGGTGATGGAATGTAGTCTAAGAAAAAAAGATGGTAGATGAGTCTTGTTACTTGGGTATTAAAATAACGTATGACAGTTGCAGTGGCAGGGGTCATAAAATGCAGAATGGCAATGGGATGTGGGTTGCTATTTTATGAGGAGATGGAGATACTTGCTCACACACACACACACACACACACACACACACACACACACACACACACACACACAAAATCTACAGCAAAGTAGATAGAATAAAATTCTTCTCCATGAAAAGTAACTGCCAACTTTCATGGTGGCTGATCATACATAGAGGTACTAGTTTTTCGCAAAGTGATAATTTTTTACAAAATTTTACAAACTTTGCTGATAAAAGAAAACTATGCAAAATAGTAGATTAAATTGTGTTGAATCTCATAATCTCAATTAAATGTCAAAAATTCTGTAACATTTTGATATAGTGGGTCCTCCCTCCGCACGCTGTGTGTGTGTGTGTGTGGGGGGGGGGGGGATAACTGGTGCTTATATGAGTGTGTAGATACATGGTGGGTATAGGATATGGGTGCTAAGGTTCTGTGTTGAATGGGAGAAGGGGAGGTGGAAAGAGCAGAAAGTTTGTGTAGCACTGCCAATGCATGTAATAGTCCTGTCCCCTACTGTCCTTCTCTTCCTTTCTACCTCTCCCTGTCTTTACAGCACAGCTCCCCAATGTTGCACCCATATCCTGTCCCCACTGCATCCCTACAACCACCCCCCCCCCCCCCCCCCATAGGCTGCACTTCCTCCATCCCTACTCTGAACTCCCTTTCCTTCCTTGCTTGACACCTCTGCCTTACCTCCTCCATTTCCTCCAGCACTACTAAGAAACTTTAGAATAATTGTGGAATTGATTGTACCATTGCTTCCCCCCCCCCTCTTTAGCCCTTAACTAATCAGTGCTATTAAACACTACTACTTTTTATTTATACCATTTAAATTATTATTAAGTATTTTTATAATTATTTGTTTTTGCTGTACACATTATTTGTGTTGAAATATAAGTTCCATGATTTCCACGTATTTTGACATTGGAGTAAACGTTGCCCCTTTTCAGAATTGTCATTTTATGATACTAATATGCTTTAATGTAAAATTTAACTTCTGTGATTGTGACTTACTTAACAATTATTTTCTAGGCACGATTGCAGCGAGGTAATGTCCACTTGAAGCAAGCACAGCTGCAAGAAGCTTTAAGAGATTTTACAGATGTTGTAAGTTACTTATTCCCAATTGTTTTCTATTAGAGTTAATGCCATACTAACCAGGGATCCTCCCCATCACACAGTGGATAGGCCTTGAAAAACGGAACACAGATCAATCGAGAAAACAGAAAGAAGTTATGTGGAATGATGAAAAAAATAAGCAAAATATAAAAACTGCACAGTCCATGTGAAAGATTCATAGCATTGAGCACGTTGTCAGCACACAAGTGCCGTGGTCCTGTGGCTAGCGTGAGGAGCTGTGGAGCAAGAAGTCCTTGGTTCGAGCGTTCCTGCAGGCGGTACTTTAAAATTTTTTCATTTTCAGAAAATTATTATTTGTCCGTCCGTCCGATGCGAGGTAACTCCGCCGTAGTACGGGGATGCTACGCCTAAACAAACATCTAACCTCAGTCGACTACAGTGCAGAGAATTTCTGCTGACGATGCTCCCTGGCTGGCAGTTGATTGTTAGTTTTTTTGGACGAGAGAGTATTAAATACGTGAGTTGTATTCCGTGGGCAATATCAATCCAGCTAATATAGCTCGTGACTTGAATAACAAGGTTAATGAATATTTTTTGAACTTTGAGGAATCTAACAGTTCCTTAAGTAATTGAACGATTGTCGAACATTTGTCTGCTAACCGCAAGGTTTTGTGGTGCAGTCGCAAAATGCAGACACTAAACTAATTACAGCGAACAGAGACGTCAATGAACGGACGGGCAGATCCTTTTGCGAAAATAAAAAAAAAAAAAAATAATTTTGTTAGAATCAATGCTTGAACCAAGAACCTCTCGCTCCACAGCTCCTCACGCTAGCCACAGGACCACGACGCTGCTATGCTCACTACCTGCTTGACGTTGCCTAGAATGTGGAATGTTCAGGTTTTATATTTTGCTTATTGTTTCTTAGTTCCACACAACTTCTTCCAGTTTTCTCGATTGATCTATGTTCAGTTTTTCACGGCCTATCCATTTGGCCAACTTATAACTGAATCTGAGAGGGGTGCGATGGAGAGGTTCCCTTGTAAGAAAAATAGAAGTTTCACATACATATGAATTGAATAATGATTAGCAACAGTGATCCAGGTGTCAAAATGGAAAAGTGAGATAAGCACTTCACTAGTTCGTCACTTCTAATCTAGTGTAGCAAAAATGATTAAAACAAAATCTGCAGTGTGCTACCATCTGGCAGCAATTTTAACCAAGTTTCATCTCTGCATTCCATATTTCCAGTCTAGCAAAGGTGATCTATGCACCATCTATTTTTATAGTGATCAAAGTTATTCAAGTGATATCAGTGATTGGCATCTTTATTTCACTCATACAAAGGTATTTCCAGCAGACAGCTCAGAAGCTACAGCAATGGGCACTGCTACTCTTCAATTACAATAATTTCCAAAACCTAAACATAAAAAAGGACCTGGATATTGAAGGCTATTACGGGAAACCATCTATATCTTTCTTAACTTTCACTAAAGTTCCTGATTCCTGGACATACATCTCTGCCTATTGAGAAAGACTTCAGTGTGGCTTGAATGAGCTTTGAAAATTCAGCAACGCCTGTACCTGCCAAGTGACTACCTAAATGTTATGAAATATTGTAGAAAAATAAATCCTTTGAATGTTCTACAATGGAAAAACACATTGTGAATTGTAAGGTTGACATGACTGGAAAAAAATTAATTAGATGGAAATACATGAAATAAAGAAAGAAGATCCATTCAGGTTGAATATGAAAGAATAACACAATAATATATATGTAATTGTGGACATAAAGAAGAAAAAGTGAGGGAGACAGTCTATCACAAAATTTTATGGTCTCTTTGAACCACTGTAGCCTCAAGGGAAAGCCATATCTAGGCCTAAACTTGAAGATTGAAATTTCAATGTTATGCTAACACTTCTGTAGTTGTCTTATTGGAGATAATAAAGTTACCAATGACATTGATCATCAATCAATTTTGAAGATGATGCGCTGATAGCAGAAGTGTTGCATAATATACAAAATGCTTGAGTTTAATCCATGTTTGATATTACCTCTCTAAATGGTATTTGCTATAGTATTAATTAAATAAATTATATGTATGCTTGTTATAACCATATTAACAACATCAAAATATCCACAATATAGTAAGTTATGTATTATTGCTGAACAAGAGCATTAGTTTCCTAACTAAGCAATAATGATACAAGCAACATTTTAATCACAAGAATGCATAAATATGTGATGTTTTAGTACACTAACATATTTATAATACAGTGCATGTAATGGCATAAATTTCCCACAAGTTTGGAAGTGACAGTTATTGCACATATTTTACAGTGAGAAGGTCTACAAGTGGATCAGTATACAGTTTGTGAGGTTGGTATTTGGATTACTGTTGATAATGGTTGTTCAACTCTTACACATTATTCACATTACAATTTTATATGATATTACATATGGCACATTTTGTTCTTTACATTGCAATAGGCATTGACATTATTAGTCAGATACAAATTTATTCCTAAACTGTTTTACATTTTTTGTCCAGATATGATGGTCAGTGACCAAAACTAGTTGATACTGAAGGGTTTAATCAAACAGCTGATGGTTTTAAAAAACACTTATGAAAGATTTTGAAGAGTTTGCAGAGGTAAAACACAATGCATGTAGTTTGTTTATGTTTAGATTTTAGTTCATGCTCAGAACCCTTTGAAATTTAGAGGAAATCAAAATTGTATTTATAATTTAGAGCACAGTAATATCTGAAAACTATTAAACAAAAATGGCTGACCAGTACTCTGCAACTGGTTAAATCAGTATTGTAGCAGGCACTTGCCTCGGCGTTTGCTGTGGGTGCTGCCACGAGTCTTCCCGTAATTGCGTGCATATTGGAGCTTTTGCTAAATGTCGTGCTTGCAATTATGCGCAGTCAGTACATAGTCAGTATGTTAGGACTAGACATTCTCCCCCCCCCCCCCCCCACCAAAATGCCATGTTGTTGACATGTGGGTAGCACTTCTACAGCTGGGTGTGTTGGGGAGCTGGGAGCTGCAACTGGGACCCACACCGAGCCCCTACCCATGTTCCAGCATCCAGCCTGAGCTCCAAGGAAAACATCAGCCTGAAATCCCCAGAAAGAATGCACATGAATTTCCTGAGTCTGCTTCACAGACAGCGGCGGGGAAAGGGTCCACATATCAGCACTGGGGAGTTGAGCTGCTGTGGATGTCTGTGAGGGAGGTAGCAGTGTCGGTAACAGCAATGCATCCCGCTCCATCGGTTCTGCAAATCTGAGGCATCACTTGGGGTCATCCGGAATTCCTGCCTGGCGTCCGTGAGACAGGAATCTGAGAACAGAAATTCTGCGGAAGAGTCTTGCAATCGACAAGCACGCATTTGATTCTACTGACAGTGCAGCAACCAGAACGGTCTTGAATGAGAAACGTACAAGCATCCAATTGTTGAATAACAGTACTGTGTTACCTGTGCCTGGAGTGGCCAAAAATTCTTTAAATAATAGGATCATTAAGCGCATAGTGATACTTGGGTGTTGTAGGAAGTGCAATGCAGATTAATTGGTGCAGCAACTCGAGCAGCATATGGTGTTGTTCATATAACTGGTCATTGCAGAGGTGAGAGTGGTATGTTGACAGGATCAACAGCAGAGCTTCTTCCTGTAGGTGGGAGGCATGCACGATTAACATCTGTTACTTAAATGTTTACTACTCAAGTGGATTGTGATGAAGCAGTAGTCTAGTGAGATGAGTGATGCCTTTTGCTGTACACAACTTTTTGAACTCCCTACCAGTAAACTGTGGTCCATTGTCAGACAACAATAATTCAGGCAAGCCCTCTAAGCAAAAAAAGTATTGCAAAGCCTGATTGGTGCTACGGGACGTAGTCGAAGACATGGGCACCACAAACAGAGATTTGCTGAAAGGGTCAGTCCGTGGAAAATCACAGGGGATGATAAGGTGACCATTTCAGATTTGATCATATTTGGTACATGGGTACTTGCATGTCTTAATAAAAAAAAACTACCAAATATCACTGTCCTATATCTAACCATTTTTGAAAAAAATTATGTTTGAAGGCTGTAAGCCGTGTATGCGATCAACAGTCGTACACCAATATCTTCAGAGGGCTAATGCTTAATGATTAGTTGTCCCATAGACTTTCCCTTTTCTTACATCGCGCTTGTTGAGCTCGAAGTTGATCTATGATATCAAAAGTGAAAAACATCATTTAGATTATTTATGAAAAATGTTGAAAAATACACCTTCATTCTGTGATTTAATATATATATATATATATATATATATATATATATATATATATAGGCTGCTGCTGGCATTGATCTAACACAGTTTATTCAGTTTCAGATGTAGCAGATGAACCAACTTCCTTAAAACCCATATCCTTCCCTTTCCTCCTCCCCTTTTTTCCTCTTTTTCCTGAAGAAGCTGCCAGTGGTGGCGAAAGCTTGTATGTGTGTGATTATTTGTGCCTATCGACGAGCCGGTCCTTTTGGTAAGTCATCCGATTTCTAGTTTTTATATTTGCTTATCCCACCAGGAAAGTTATATATATATATATATATATATATATATATATATATATATATATATATATATATATCCTTTTGGTAAGTCATCCGATTTCTAGTTTTTATATTTGCTTATCCCACCAGGAAAGTTTCCTTCATATATATATATATATATATATATATATATATATATATATATATATATATATATATATATATATATATATATATATATATATATATAACTTTCCTGGTGGGATAAGCAAATATAAAAACTAGAAATCGGATGACTTACCAAAAGGACCGGCTCGTCGATAGGCACAAATAATCACACACATACAAGCTTTCGCCACCACTGGCAGCTTCTTCAGGAAAAAGAGGAAAAAAGGGGAGGAGGAAAGGGAAGGATATGGGTTTTAAGGAAGTTGGTTCATCTGCTACATCTGAAACTGAATAAACTGTGTTAGATCAATGCCAGCAGCAGCCTAAGGAAGTTGCACATTTTCTGCAGGGGGTGTGTTAATAATGGGTAAATATTCATGAAACAAGCAAGCAAGTAAGTCAGAATAAATAGATAAAGTAGCAAAACCCTCCTACGAAGAAATGAAATAAAATTTAGTTTGCTAGCACCATGTTGCAAAATGTTGGTTGCATTTAAGCAAAGGTGAAATGTCATATGATGAGTAGTATTCTCTTCGCCATATGATGTGTTGGCTACTGAGGAATGAAAAAGAAGCCATCACACAAATGAGATGCAAACATGAGCAAATCTAGAACAAGCATTCTCATTAATAGAACAGAGTTTATTTATGTACAAAAGCAAATACCTTACTTCTTCAATCTTGAAGAGGGCAGAAGGAAGACTGCCATTACACAGTTACAATTCTAACATAAGTAAACATAGCTAATTCTTCTTGCTCCTGCCTTTGAGTACTACGGCCGACAAACTGGGTCAAACAGCAGTCTTTGGTTGGTTAAATCAGTATTGTAGAGGGTGCTCTTGTCTAGTTCAGCTGTGGGTGTGGCCACACATCTCATAATTGGCCCGTGTTGTGGCATCTGCTACAAGTTTTGGCGCTGCTTGGTGTGAGGATGGCACACACTTGGCCTAAGTTAAATGCCACCGAATACATTGGCGGGACCCCCTATCGAACTTGTAGTTTCATGTCATTTGGTGGGCCTTTAATCTATGTGGTTCCTGATACAAGAGACTTCCCCTCAGAAAAATGTATGACAGGCAGAAATATCCTGGACGGTGCCACATTGGTTGGATAGAGAGTATGGGTAAAGTCTGTTAGTCCTCAGCTGCCAGTTATGAGGTGGGAGGGTCTTCAGTGGTGTTTGTAGTATTATCACTGGAGTTGGGGACATTAGAGTGTTCCACTGGTTATTGTGGCTACAGAGTCATCATTTGTAACTATTATTCCTGATCCTGGGTACACGTGGTTGCCTAAGAACAAGAGGGGAAGGGGAAAGGGTGGTGGTGGTGGTGGTGGTGGCTGCAGTGGTGGCGGCTACACTTTTGCTTGAGGCCGGAGCTGATTATTGGTGTAGGTAGTAGTGTATAGACTGTCATAACATGACACACGTGCTTTTCTATTATTTTTGCCATTATCCAAGGTACCATCTTTTCATTGAAGGGAGCCCATACATTTGCATGAACTGCATGGGGGGGGGGGGGGCTACTTCACCAGATGTAAGAGGGTCCATAATTGCCGCCCAATCATTGAGGGTACTACTGTTAATTGATGAGGTGCAGTAAGATCCAAAAACAGGGAGAGTTCCAGTAGTGACCAAGGATTCAACTGTTTTCTTGATTTGCTCTGTGAAAGTCATAATAAGATGTATTGTTGGAGGACTTTTTGCGGGGTCGGAATCCGACATGAGACAAGGGTGGCATATGCATCTGTTGTGGGAAACTCATCCAGCAAATGTTGATGTGCAGTGTTGATGTGGAAACAATGAATTTCCTGTTGGTCAAATTCAGTATCTAGGCCAGCAGGTAGACATGACAAGGAATTGGTGTTAGTGTTATGCTGTGGGCGGTGTAATTGTATACAATTAAAAACATTGACTGGGGCCCAATTAATGTGACTAAGAGCTTATGGTTGGTAATTAGGGAGAATTTTGTCCCAAACAAGTAGACATGAAAAACAGTGAACACTATTGCCAATGCCTCCTTCTCAGTTTGTAATTGCATGGAGCTGGTGTCAGCACTTAGGATGCATATGTAATTGTTATTTCAGAGCCATCCTTATTCCTTTGTACCAAAGAGAGATTGAGAGAGTGGGAGAGTTGTGTTTTTCTCCCCTCCCCACAAATCCATTTCCAAGCTGCATCTCATTTCACTCATTTAGTACATACATCCTCACTACTGCCACACATCCTTCTCATCATCCCCTCCCACCTCCCCCCCCCCCCTTTCAGTCTCCTCCTATCCGCTTACCACAAAGCATGATTCAGACAGCGGCAGCTGAAGATGATGGTGTGATTGTGTGAATGCTCTCTCTCTCTCTCTCTCTCTCTCTCTCTCTCTCTCTCTCTCTCTATCAATCTCTATCTTTTCATTTTTTTAAAAAGAAGGATTATGGCCAATAGCTTAAGTGTTATATGTGTGTGTCTTTTTTGTGTGCCTGTCACAGAACAACAACATAATGAGTCATATAAGAAGTTTGTAGGCACCATAGAGGAATAGAACTATCCCAATAGGCCGTTACACACTGTGAGATTACAGACAACTTGGGCATGTCCACTCGTGATTAAGTTTCCTAGTTGCTTGCACACACAGTGGCTTATGTGTCCACCTGAAACTGGACATACTCATTATCATTGTGTAGTGTAATAAAGAGCTTTCTCATACATTGGAAATACTGATTGCAGTGCATGTAAATGTCTTGTTGACTTCGTGGGGCAGGACAGGTGAGGCTGTGCCATACAAATTGGGCATGTCCCCCTGTGTCATAATTTGTGCAGAATCCCCTGTGGCCTCCGGTGGGCCTTCTATCGTTCTGGTGCCCAATACTACAAGTATGACATGATTATGCTGGTGACATATTACGTACTTCAGCTAAACAACACTCTTTTTACTTTAGACAGACTGTGCCGGGGTTTAGCCCCTTAGTCTTTCTATTTGATTCCATTATTTAAATGCTGTTATTCCATGCCAAATCAAGAGTCTCTACTTTCATATTTCTGGTTATTTGCTTTAGATTAATTTAAGTGTCATTTTAGATGACTTAACGAGATTGCGCAACTAAATGTTCAATTTATTCTTCTAAGTACATGTTCCCAAAAGTGATCTCATTTTGTAGAAAATACTGATAATAATATGTATGATAATTATTTGTTACAGTATGATAATATTTCAGATATTTTTTTCGTATGGTTGTAAGTTCATGAAAGTCAATGACTGCATGTTTTTTAAATTCTTGTATTGAAAATGGAAAAATCATGCTTGTTCTTAAATGTCAGTGTGTTTCAGCTTCAGGAGAATCCATTTAATGAAGAAGCCCTTCTGGGACAGAGTAGAGTGGAACCTGCAATGCGTGACATACAGTTAGCAGAAAGATTTGTTGAAATCGGTGATTACACTGCTGCAGTTGATGTCATCTCTAGGATTATAGAGGTGAGTGGTGTAATGTAAGAGCAATACACACTAAATTACAGAGTGAGATGGGGTAGTACTACAATAACTAAATTTTAATGTTAATTGAATAGAGAGATGCTGTGTGTAAAGTTTTAGTATGTTACGAAGTGTATCGTGAGAGGGGGGGAGGGGCAAAAAACTAAATACTGAATGCTTGTGAAAGTCACCATGGAAGTAGGATATGAATTTTAAATTTTAGTTACTTATCAAATTTTATAGGTAATTAAAAAAAAAAGTGATTTACAGCACTTTAAAACCAAAGGAACAAATTTTATTTTGCCACAAAGGAAATACAAAAATTCAGACTCATACAATCCATTGATGTAAATACACTTTTACAGTACCATAAATAGGGCCAAAATTTCACAAAAATGTATTTCATTGCTTAATAATACACGAGATGTTTCTTATTAAATGAAAATTAAATTGGCTTAAGTCCTATAGTATTCCTCTTTTCTATTTCCTTCTCATTAGACAAATATCCCTCTAGCTTTCGAAGAGCCTTCATTTCCTTTATGTCGGTAGGAAGTTTACTGTAGTATACTTTTTTTTCATTTATTTATTTATTTAATCGTGCCTGAGCTACATCTGTAGTTAATTAATAAGCTACATATACTAGATTACAAATAAAAACTAAGTACTAATTATGGCTTTCTACAGTATGTCTGCCTAGGTGTACTTGCGTCTGTGTAAATGTGTGGGTGTGTGTGTGTGTCTATTTACCCTCCTTTTTTTCCCCCAAGGTAAGTCTTTCCTGTCCTGGGATTGGAATGACTCCTTACCCACTCCTTTAAACCCTCATCATTTCCTTTTCCCTCTCCTTTCCTTCTGCCTGACGAAGCAGCTAGGCTGCGAAAGCTAGCGTTCATGTGTGTGTGTGTGTGTGTGTGTGTGTGTGTGTGTGTGTGTTTGTTTGTTTGTTTTACTTGTGCTACTATCACCACCTGTGCTCCTTCGTCTGGTGAGTAATCTTTGTCTATAATCATGATTTTCACACATAATATGTTATTATTGTCCATAGCAGGCTCATATCCCTCTCTCCAGTGTTAGGCACACTTCAGTGCAACGTCATTGGCCAGCCACAGGTCTTTGAAAATGCATGGCGCCGGCAAGGATGGGCAGCTCAGCAGGTGTGTTGTTGTTGGTTTTTCTCCACATTGGCAGAGCTCGTCTTCTGTGTATCCCCACTTGAACAGGTCATCCTTTGATCTTCCCATTCTAAGTCTATTTAGGTTCTTCCAGACTCTCCATTCCAGTTGAGATCCAGCTGGAAGTTTTTCTTTAATGTCCAACATTGCAAGATGTTTTTTTTTTCCAATTTCTGTGTCCACATTGATTTCCTGGTTGTACATTGGCTTTCATTTAGTGGATGTTCAAATTGAATGAAATCTTTCCTCGATTTTAATCTTGACACCACTGGCTGATGTCCGAACAGGGGATGTCTTCTATCCTCGCACTGTCTGCGTCTTTCAGCCATCGCCAAAGTTTGCCATCTGATCTGTGGGGGAGCTATTTCAGAACACATATAAAGGAGATCACGGTTTGTAGGCTTCAGGCATCCCGTAATTAATCGACATGAATCGTTCAGTGCTGTATCTAGCTTGTGGGCGTGCGTCGATCTTCTCCATACGGGGCAAGCATATTCAGCTGGAGCAAAACGCAAAGCCAGGGATGATGACTGCAGAATTTCAGGATTTGCTCCCCAGTTTGAGTTGGTGAGTTTGCGGATTATACCATTCCGTGTGTTGATTTTCGCTCTAGTTTTTTCTACATGTCTCTTGTAGGACAGTGTTCGATCTAAAGTGTCTCTGAGATAAACTGGGTTTTGGCAATGTTTAAGTTTAACTGAGTTCCATTCCAATTGTAATTCCCTTTTTGCTTCCTGGTTGTTCAGGTGAAATAAACAAGTCTGTGTCTTTGCTTGGATTTGGTCGAAGCTGGTTCCTGTTGTAATATTCAGTAAGAACTTCTAGGGCATCTGATAGGTTTCTCTCGATGTGATTGATTGATCTCGATTGGCAAGCAATGGCTACGTCATCAGCATAGATGAAACTTCTTGCATCTGGTCCAGCTGGTTGGTCATTTGTATACAGGTTGAAAAGTAGAGGGGACAAAACGCTACCTTGTGGGAGCCCATTCTTCTGGTTCCTCCAGCGGCTTCTTTGCTGTTGAAATTCCACATAGTATCTTTTGTTGGAGATGAGAGATCTCACAACTTCAGTGAGATGGTAATTTTCTGTCATTTTGAATTTTTTTTTCTAGTAGGATTTTATGGTTTATAGTATCATATGCTGCTGATAGATCGACAAAACACCACACCAGTTTTTTCACCCTTCTGAAACCCGTCCTCTATATATAGTATTAGGCAGAGAACCTGACCAGTACAAGACTTTCCGGGTCTAAATCCTGCCTGTTGTTGAATGATTTGGCTTTCTAATTGTGGTCCTATTTTATTCAAGATAAGACGTTCGTATAGTTTGAAAGGGCAGCACAGCAGCGATATTGGACGGTAGTTCTTGGCATCGTCTCTTGATTTCCCTGGCTTTGGGACTGCTACTACCTTGGCCTTTAGCCATAGCTTTGGGACCGACTTGTTAGCCCAGCACAAGTTAGAGTTGTAAGAGCCATTCCTTAGCAATGGGCCCTATGTTCTGTATAAATTCACTAATGACATCATCAGGACCTGGGGCCTTCCTGGATTTCAAGGAACTGATAGCTGTTTCCAATTCTATTGAAGTGAACTATGGCACTGGTGGTATTTCAGCCACTTGTGGCCTCTTATACGAAGTGACAATCCTGCTGTTTCTAGTTGGTTTGCCATTCAAAAGGAGCTGATGTGCAATCTGATTGGCGGTTAAGGAAACCTGATCCTTAATGGCTGCTGGGTCGCTAGATAATCGTTTTAAGAGATTCCAAGCTCTTCTGCTACTATGTTTCATATCAAGACTCTCCAACATATGTTTCCAGGACTCTTGCGGTCTTTACTTATAGTTTGTCAGCTGTTCCCCAAGTTTTACAGTTTCTACACTGAACGGGTCATGGTTGTACTGCTCAATGTATTCATTATATAATTGTTTCATCTTGTTGGAAATTCCAGGAATGTAGAGCAGCCTCTGGGTATGCTGAGTCTTGCTGATCTTTTAACAGCTTCGACGAACTTTCCGTAGTTTTCAGAGTTTGGAGGTAAATATACGATTTCCTTATCTAAGATATTAGCAGTTTTTTTCCAGTTAGCCCTTTTAAAGTTAAAACGCCTTTTAAAGGACACTTCTTGGGGAACTATTACTGGTCTAAACTTTACTATGATTGGTCTGTGTTGGGTCTTTGGAATAGGATTGAGAACAAATTTATTGCATGACCCAGACAAGGTTTTGGAAACAAATATGAGATCTGGGTTATACCCTCTCTTCCATCTTGCGCTGCTGAATGATGCAGGCTGTTTCTGATCGTGGATGAGATTCAGCTCTTGTTCTTCTGCCCAGCTTTCCAATAATTCTCCGTCCTTGTTTGTGTCTTGGTAGCCCCACACTTTACTGTGACAGTTAAAGTCTCCCATTACTAGTTGTGGGTGGCAGACATGTTGACTGAAAGCAAACCTTTCTCCTGGTGGTTTATATATTGATGATACCATGATGCTCCCGAAAATCACAGATATGATTTGCGTGTTGTTAACGGTATTAAATCGTATGTTGGACACTTTGATTCCAAGTCGAATAAATAGAGCACTCCCATATTGGTCGTGAGGGCATTCCTTCACCAGGATCATCCCAGGAATACGTGGTCGATATTGTGATGGCCCTTGTATGTCTCCTGGAGGCACAGGACGTCGCACGAATGAAGTTTATATGTGTTGGATATAAGTTGTTCTTTTTCAGTTGATAAGCCCTCAATGTCGAGAGATATGGCTGTTAGACATGGCTCTGAAAAGGGCACTTTCATCATTCACATTCTGAATACAATGTCGGTTTAGACTTAGCTCAGTATCTGGAAAGATTTGCCGGTATTTACCATTGCCCAGGGGACGCCCGACTGTACATGTACGGTACAATCTTCTGGGAGGCTCCTTCCTCGTCCTCCTCATGATGGTACTAGGATCACAGTTTAGATATGTGATGTACAAGGTCATTAATCTGAAACATCCGAAGGAAAATCAGGAAATGACCCAAAAGGAAGGGTTCTTTTCAACAGCATTCACTGTTTTGCCCAAAATGCAATTAAAATTTACCACCGCCACAAACAAAAACAGACACAAATTACGATGGTTTCACGGTAAGATTTCCCACTCCTTATAATGGCACATAAACAGCCTGAAAAAAAAGGGGGGGGGGCAAAAATGCCAGTACAAATATTACAGAGTAAGCAGTTAAAAGCTTGAAACAGCCCTAATAACAGTTAATGATCAACTTGGTAGTAATAATTATTTCTCTTTCTTAAAGACATCTAAATATTCAAAATAAAGTAACAAATGCCAGAAATAAACATGGGACAACAAGTAATGGGAAAAAGAAATTGTAATAAATTAATAGCAGTTAGCTGTATGACTTTGCAAGAAAAAAAATTCTTAAGGTTATCCAAACAAATCAGAATCATGATTCATTACACAATGTAGAATAAGATTAAAATTTCTTTAAAAAAATCTTTGCCCGGAAAATGCCCACTTAAACTTTCTTCTTCTGTAATGTACTACAAATTACCAAATTTGTTACATAAAATGAGATTATATTTTAATAAAAGATCACAACAATAACTTCATTGCCAATTTAAATAATGAATCTTCTCAGTAGAAGCTGCAAACTCGAGTCATTAGGCATCAGTTTATGCAAATATGTAGACCGTCTGCTCAGGTACCAAGGAGATGGTTCAATTGGTCAAACACTGTGGCAGGCAGCCAAGCTTACTCATTTGGCTGCAAGATCTGGCCCTACCCTAAACATATGACCAATTACACTTTACATAGTCCTTTTGCATAATAAACATTAAGTACAAATATAAAAAATAGAAAACGGATGACTTACCCAAAAGGACCGGCTCGTCGATAGACACAATTAAAAATAAAAATCACACTCAAACACACATACTAGCTTTCGCCACCACTGGCAGCTTCTTCAGGAACAAAGGAGAGGAGAAAGGGAAGGATATAGGTTTTAAGGAAGTGGGAAAGGAGTCATTCCAATCCCAGGAGTGGAAGGACTTACCTTATTAAGTACACTTAGACTCATTAGTTGAAGTAAAATTATAATTTTTTGAGAAGGATAGGTTGCTTCTCACCACAGAGATGTCCGATGAGCTGCAGAAAGGCATGAATAACAGACAACAACATTATAGCATTTTGCCGTTTAGGCCTTCATCGGTTAGACACACAGACATAAACACACAACCCCTCCCTCAGACATGACCGCCGTCTCCGGCCACTGTGTCCAACATAGATCGGCCACAGTGGCCAGAGTCAGCGTTCATATCTCTCTCTCTCTCTCTCTCTCTCTCTCTGTCTGTGTGTGTGTGTGTGTGTGTGTGTGTGTGTGTGTGTGTGTGTGTGTGTGTGCGCGCGCGCGCGCGCGCCTGGAATTTCCATTGTTTGACACTGAAACATTTCATACGTAATGCTCATGCCAAACTAACAAGATGGTCAAGCAGAGAGATAAAAGTACAAGTGTGTTCTTCATTTAAGGGCTCCAGTGGCATCTATTGGTTTATCAACACGAAATGGCAACATCTATTAAACATAGCATGAATTTAAAGTATAAATAGATACCTACTCAGCACTTAACAACTTAATAAAAATTTAAAGCTACAGGCAGGTATTTGACAAGTCCAAATGGGCATATGTTACACATAGAAGATCAACAAAATTTAAAAACAACACAATTTAATAAGTCGAGTGCCAATGTGCTTGCAGCTTACTCTTTGTCCCACTTTTGCCACCACAAAAATAGCCAAATAACTAGCCAGACACCAACTGGCCCAGCAACATGGCGAGGGAGGAAAAACTTAGTTTTGCTGGAGCTCTGAGAACAACACTAAAGCACAGTAAAAATAAAATTTATGCAAATTTCCTTTTCCCTCTCCTTCCCTTCTGCCTGAAGAAGCAACTGGGTTGCGAAAGCTTGCTTGTGTGTGTGTGTGTGTGTGTGTGTGTGTGTGTGTGTGTGTGTGTGTGTGTGTGTGCGCGCGCGCGCGCGCTACTATCACCACCTGTGGATATATAATAAAGATTTTTGACTTACCTAAAGTACAGGCTCGTCGGCAGAAACATAAAACACACACAAAAACACACAAACATTCGAGCTTTCGCCACCACTGGCAGCTTCTTCGGGAAAAAGAGGAAGGAAGGAGAGGAGAAAGGGAAGGATACGGGTTTTAAGGAAGTGGAAAAGGAGCCATTCCAATCCCAGGAGTGGAAGGACTTACCATATATATTCATTTTGGTCTTTTAATATTGTACAACAAAAATCTTTTCAGGTTATATAGTCGTGATATTATTCTTCACAGTGTACTTCATAAAAACTGATACTCAGCTTTGTTTTTGCTGTAAAACAAAATCAGAGTCAGCAAATAGGCCTTTTGTGTTGCAGGTTTGTCCATGGGCATCACATTTGCGAGAGTTAAGAGCTGACTGCCATGTTGCACTTGGTGATACCATGTCTGCTATTTCAGACATTAGATCTACAACGAAATTGCAGTCTGACAACATAGTTGGTTTCCTCAAACTGTCTCGTCTACTATACCAGCTTGGGCAAGCCCAGGAATCATTGAAGTATGTATTTCTTATACAGTTTTGTAAATGGTGACAAATATTTGATTTCTGGATGAATTTGAAGGAGCATAATTTTATTTGGTAATGTGTGGATGTTGCAGAGGGAATTTCCAAAATTGTCCGTTACAGGAAAAGCTTGAAGTGACATTTCATGTGAGCTATTTACTTCATCTAAGTGAAACATTTTCTTGTGATTAGGGTGAGTTTAGAGTGAGTGAAATTGCTTTGTGAAATTGTTTCTCCCAAGTCCATGAGTTACGAAGTGGCTGTATAACTTACTGTAGCAAAATTTACAATTGAAAGACGTATTTGTCACAGCTGGTTTTTTGCATGATCTGGTGGGATTGAGTAGAAAGTATGTATAGCTTTTTTGTTGTGGTATCGTCACATGTGAAATAATGTATGTCAGCATCCTGGTGTGAGTCAGCCATCTGTTGTGTGATCATCTTCTCTTTTTTTTAAAAAAAATCTTCCAAACACTTCACAGTTTCAACTGGAAACTGTTATGTATACTCAAAAATTCTTCAATATAAGTGGGTAGCCAATGCAGTCCAACTAAATAGTAAATCACTTGCAAATTATTAATGTATAGACACCTATTCATCATGTTGCTCTGATACTACTTGTGGAGACACACCCAAAAAATAAATTTTGCTCAGACTGAAGTATATTGGTAGTATCAATTCAGTTAATACATTTGTTGGTCCTTCTTCGATGCTTCCAATGTTTTTGTTTCTTTTGTTTAATAGTGTGGCTCATTGTTCTTGTGGTGTATCACCCCTGTTTTCTATTATTTCCATTTGAAGCATTTATGGAGACAATATGTGCTTCATGCTTCAGTGTGCTGTCGAAGTGCAAACTATGAGTGCTGAATAGAATTTGAGTAGGAGGGGGCCTATCATTTATTGCATGTGACATCACTTTTTTAGTTATTAATCCTCAGTGGCAAAACTACTTGCATGTTTTAAAACTTGTATTGGTTCTATTGCATGTCGAAACTGATGAACATTTTGGTGCTGCATGGTATAATGATTATCGTGAGCTAGTAGTTCCTTGAGGTGCAGTGGAGGGAAACATTCATACTAAAAAATTGACACCTGCCACACAATACAAAGTTCTATGTGAAATTCTTGTTCTGCTGTCTTGTTGAATTTGTATCAGCTAGGAAAGTCTTTCAAATCTCTCCAGAGATAAAGTATTTCAAGGACTTGATTATGTGCGCAAATCTTCATAAACTGTGAAGGATTTTCACAATACTGTGTACTCTGGTTTTGTTGCAGTTGCCATACATTTTCACTCATGTGTTTAATTTTTTTACCATTATTTAGTAATTAGTATTTGCCACCATTTAGAATTTTCTGGGTTCATAGGCCATGGTCAAGCTTACATTGTTATGAGTATTTACCATATTTACTTGAATATAAGCCAAACTTCTCTCCACATTTTCAAGATGAACTTCGTTTGGCTTAGAAGTTGTGCAAAATGTCGCTAGGAGTTCTTACAACTAAATTCTTTGTTGAATGCAAGCAGCACTAGGCCACGCTTTGAAGACTCAAAGATAAGTAGGTCTACTGGCACCAACACTTCTGTACTTAAAAAATAATAGAAGATGAGTCTACTACTACTAACAATTTTCGACAACTGAATCAATGCAACACAACTTAACACGTTGGCTGCCATGTGGTCACCAGCAGCCACAGCAGGCGGCTCTGATGCACCTCTGACGTCATCGCGGCAGCCAACATGTTAATCAATGAATCGAAGGAAACGGAAATTCAGTATTGCTCATCTTCGAATGTAGCACTGTTTAAATTATTTATAACAATAAATAATTATTTTTTTTACATCAATACCAACAAGGCACAAGGCTTTGAGTTAGCTTCAAATATGTCATGATTTTTGAATATGTATGTATGCAAGAACCTAATAGCTTAAAAAACACAGTTTTGCAACTCCGAAGTATTCACATGTGTATTTCACATAAACAATGAGGGACAAGAAGATATGGATTGTACTTATAGCCAAAATTGATGCTATTGTTTGCTTTGGTGATTTTGGTAGTAGGTATTAGCAACTGTCATAATTTCTTGTGTTTATGGTGACAGTACAAACTCATCCACTGATGGTCTACCTGCCCCCATGATTTAATAACTAATCACAAATCATTTGAAACATTGAATATTAGGCAATGTGATTGCTTGGTGGAGTGGTGTGCCAAAGCAAAGTTTCTCCTTGATCAAAATCTCATATTTAATTCCAGGTTGGAATTAATAATATAATGAGGACAGTTTACAACTCACCCCAAAGACGTGGCAACGAGCTGCGACAGGTACATACAACACATTCAGCTATCAGCCATGGCCTTCTTCAGAAAATAGAACACTCACGCAATCACACAGGCACACAACACAGTCATACAACCATCACCTCTGACTGCCGCACTTTGAATCACGCTCTGCAGCGAATCGAGGACGGGAGGGGAGGGGAGGGGAGAGGGGATAGGAAGGTTACATCATGGTGGTGGGGATGGGTTAGATGGGAATAACGAGATGCAGCTTAGGAATGGAGTGGGGAGGCGGGTGAATGGAGAAAATAAAATAAAATTAATAAATATATTTATTTTACTTTATTTTATTTTCTCCCCCCACCCGCCTCCCCACTCCATTCCTAAGCTGCATATCATTATTCTCATCTAACCCATCCCCACCACCGTGATGTAACCTTCCTATCCCCTCTCCCCTCCCCTCCCCTCCCGTCCTCGATTCGCTGCAGAGCGTGATTCAAAGTGCGGCAGTCAGAGGTGATGGTTGTATGACTGTGTTGTGTGCCTGTGTGATTGCATGAGTGTTCTATTTTCTGAAGAAGGCCATGGCCGATAGCTGAACTTGTTGTATGTGTGTGTCTTTTGTATGTGCCTATCGCAGCTCGTCGCCACGTCTTTGCGGTGAGTTGTAAACTGTCCTCATTATATTATCATCATATTTAATTCTGTTTTTCTTTAAAATGCTGTATCTTGCCTCTTGTCTCATTCTGAGCATAAAACACCTGACACATTCACACACTTGTTTGTCAGATATATATTGATGTGTTTCTACAAATATTTCACTATTTCAGAGTTCATGTTTAGGTTGAATGTAACAGCATAGTGAAAGTAAAATGAAACACACATGTGTTTACATTAGGAAGACTCAATGGCTACCTGCAAGGGCATACAATTGGCAGTGCATGCTTCTCATGAATCTTCGCACCATTACCAATAACTGACACCGACACCTGAAAAGATTTTCACCAAAATAACCTTGCTTAAATATAGGCCGCACTTTCTTCCAAATTTTGGCTTGCAATATCGTGGTGTGGCACATAATCAAGTTTTGATACCCCCCCCCCCCCCCCCCCCATACGTCGTTTTCAAAATTACATGCTTAAGAACGCAATAAAGAAGGTAGTCTTAAAAAAATGGTAATGCTTTGCCAAATTGTATCTATGTTTTTGTATACCTTCACGGAAATGGTGGGTCAATTAATGAAAGTCAATGTTTTGATATAAATCAAATGGTCTCATTATGTACCACAGCCAACAACAGCAGACGACAGTGTTTTTAAAATATCTGTGCAGTCTTGAACAAAAGCAATAAGTAACAGACAGACTTCTTACGCACATAAATAATTTTAATTTGATGTGGTGAATGAAGCTAATCTTCGCGATAAGTCTAGTGTGCGTCGTTCAAGTTTTTCTTCTCTTCTCTTCTTCTGTGGCGCTACAGTCTAAGGTGAGCCTTGACCTTCCCAATGAGCTTCTGCCATCCATCACTCTCATATGCTACCCTCCTCCAGTTTCTGCATCTGAGCTTTCGTAGGTCTTCTTCCATTCCATCCAGCCATCTTGCTCGAAGTCTACCTCGTCTTTTGTCCGCCTGGATTTCCAAAGAGAATCTTCTTTGTAACCTCACAATCCCCCGTTCTTGCTACGTGACCTGCCTACCTTATCCTTCCTGATCGTATGATATTTGTTACAGGAGCATCGACACATAAAGTGTACAATTCTGCATTGTACCTTTTCCTCCATTGTTCACTCATACACAGGGCCAATTATTCTCCTCAAAACTTTCCTCTCAAATCAGTTGAGCAGCCTTGCATCAGTTTCTGTCAAGGGCCAGGTTTCTGAAGCATAAGTGAGAATAGGTCTAACTAGAGTTTCATAAATAGTGGATTTTGTTGGGTGGCTGAGGAGTCTTGACTGGAATAAATTACACAAGGCGAAATATACTTTGTTTGCTGATATCAATCTGATCTTAATTTCTGTTGAGGTGTCATTAAAGCAAGTGGCTGTTAAACCAAGATACTTGAAGGTATCCACTGTTTCAAATATATATCCATTCACACTGAAAGTTGACGGCATATTGGGTTGATATGCTTTCCCACAGGCCATGTAGTTAGTTTTATCTTCATTAATCATCTATCCGTTTTCTTACTTGCTTGACTTGAAGCTGCGAAAGCTTCTTTTAGTGCTGGTACTGTCCTTGTTACGATGTCTATATCATCTGCATATGCTAAAATCTGCACTGACTTGTAGAAGATGGTACCGCTGGTCTGTAGGCCTGCTTCCCTGATCACCTTCTCAAGCGCTACATTAGGATCTGAGTAATTTCCTTGAACACGAATGCAGCTTCTTATGTTTAACCATTGTCAGGAGCTTTCCATCTATTCCCATCTCCTGTAAGACATGAAACAACTGGTTTCTATTGATGCTGTCGTATGCAGCCTTAAAGTCAATAAAGAGGTGATGTGTTCCAATTCTGTATTCAACAGTTTTTTTCCAAAATTTTGCGTAGGTTGAAAATCTAGTCTCTTGTTGACCTTCCTCATCAAAATCCACTTTGGTATATTCCAATTTCTTTATCCACCTGTGGGAGTAGCCAATCAAAAATAATATCAATTTCTTACAATAATGTTTACATTGGTAACGCCTATCACGAATGGTGATCGGAGGTTAAAATGGCAAAACAGCAGATTTGTGTAGCTAATACCGATGCCAAGTTCAAATGTTCCATTTTAAAATAAAGTATTTTACCACTGGCTTCACATTCGTTGGGGGTAATTTCCAAGAAACAATGCTTTTTCATATCTCGCATTGTTTCAGAGAGATTTGCAAAAATAACGGTGATTTGACACTCTGTCTGTAACGTGTTCCTGCTTCTTAGGTGGCGTCGTTCAAACGATCGGCACCAAATTTTACAGACGTAATTGTTGGCCGCCAGCGACCAGAACCTCTGGTTTTCAAATATTTCAGACAAAACATAGGTTATTAACACTAAAAATAGGCCGTTTGTGATGGTCTTTGACAGCAGGAAATTTAATTGAAAATAACAACTTAATCTTTCATCTGGGACAAAAATTGAATAAACGTATTTGTAGAGGAGAAAATTCTCAACAACTTTGCATATCCATTTCTCACACCGTTTCAGAGATATTTGAAAAAACAACGGCAATTTGACACAGTCACTTGATTTTAAGTAAACCAGTGCAGGCAACGAAAATCAACTTGAAAAAGAGGAAAAACTACCAAGGCAAGAAAGTTGATAGATAATATTTCAACAGAAAAAGATTATGAAAATATGGGATAGATATTAAAATAATAGTTGTTCAGAGATAGCTAAAATCAAATATCAGTTATGATTTTGGCGGTCAGAGATAATGTTATTTGTCGAGTGCATAGATATCACCACAATACTAGAGTCGTAATCGTATCACCCATAATTTTTTATTATTTATATTTTCATTATTTTTGACCAAAATTAAAAAAAAAATCAAAACTACAGGAAAACCTAAAGTGGGCCATAAAACACGCCAGTGCGGTTGTTTCTTTGACGTCAAATCTACGTTCAGCTTCCTGCTTTCGATGTTTCTTACTGCTACTGGGCAACCTGAAGTTTAAATTCGGCGGTGTAACTTGTACATTCTTTTCGCAATTCACAATATCACTCACAAGCCAAAAGGTTGTGACGCACACTAGTGCACGCGCGCACGCACACACACACACACACACACACACACACACACACACACACACTTATCTTGTAATGAACTCTGAAAAAACTTTATATTCCACAGCACACGCCTAAGCTATATGTCCTCTCCTCACTTGGAGCGCTGCATGGCTATCAGCCTGTCATCTTGCTTTCTTATTCCTTGATTTATAGTTTTCCATATTGGTTTTGAATTTGTTGAAAAGAGGAGATGGATTTTTAACAATGTGCTTCTGATTATGAGAAAGTTCGATTAGACAAAAAATAAATTAATTAAAATTAAAAACCTGTGCCTTATATTTGAGATTTATTTTTTTCTATAATCTCGTGTCAAAAGTTTAGTTGCAGCCTATATTTGGATGTGGCCTATATTAGTGCAACTTGTGAATTTATTTTATTTTAATATTTTATGTAAAATCGTGAAAAGAAACAAAAGAATGTCAAACATCTGTTATGGGTGTATTATAGGTGTGAAATTTGTGGGAGACTTTAGCAAGTGCTTGCAGGGACCAACTGCAGCAGTTAGAAAACGTGTGGATCATATTACAAAATTTGAAGTAAAACTTTGTATTGGAAGTTGAGATAGCAAATAAAGTTCTTCATTTTTATTTCAATTCTTATTATTTATGGACTTATGGATCACTGAATTATGTACAAAGCCTTCATTTCTCTTTTGTTTATTTACCTAAGTTTACTGTTTTGCCATGGGCTTCAATATAATATTTGACTGATTGGATTATCTTGACTGTACTGTTCGTAAATATGGTGGTAAACAGTTCGCTATATTTTTTCATCAAAGCAGAATGTAGAGTGCATTTTGAACTTCAAATCTACACATTCTTCATAAGCTGTGTTTTTAATTGCAGCATAGTTTCACGTGCTGAAGAGGGCCACATTTTGACAGATTCAACACAACCTGCATAAAGTCAATATACAAAAAGTCATGCAATGAAATATTAAAACTGTATGTCACAAGAGATAAGTTGATTTAGCTGTGTTCTTGACTGTCAGAACACAATAGTTATTACAAACACCTTTGCAGGATCAGAAATTTAGAATCTAATTTTTTTCATATCTATTTTTAGCAAATTTGCATCTATTTTAGGCAAAATTTACATTTACTTTATATACTTATTTTTAAATACCAGGCACAGAAATTTAATAGGTTGGCAGACTACTTGTATGAAGACAAAGCCCTAGTGCATGGAACTATACTGCTAAAAAGTTGTGATTGGGGACCTTCTTTGAATGGAATGTTTACTTTTGTTTGCTTTTACTGAAATGTCTATGTATTTCTGAAGTTGTTAAAGTTTTATATAATAATAAAAAGTCCAGGTTGGAATTAATAATATAGTAAGGACAGTTTACAGCTCACCGCAAAGCCGTGGCGGCAAGCTGCGACAGGCACATACAAAAGACACACATATACAACACTTTCAGCTATCAGCCATGGCCTTCTTCAGAAAAGAGAACTCGTGCAATCTCACAGGCACACAACACAGTCATACAACCATCACCTCCGGCTGCCGCACTTCGAATGAGACACTGCGGCGAGTAAATCAAGGATGGGTGGGGAGGGGAGAGGGGATAGGAAGGTTACATCACGGTGGTGGGGATGGGAATAACGAGATGCAGCTTAGGAATGGAGTGGGGAGGCAGGTGAGGGAAGAAAAATAAAAAAAAAAATAAAATAAAAAATAAATAAATAAATAAAAAATAAAACGTACACACACACACACACACACACACTACGTTCAATTGTTGACAAATAGTTGAAACCTGAAAATTCAAATTCAGAAAAAAAAAAAAAAAAAAAAATCTATCACTAGCTGTTGTGTTTTGAGAAAGAGCTGCCAATTAAAACACAGACCTTCACAAATTGTTATGAGGACTGTCTGTTTACCAAATGTTTTAGTTAGAAGGGATAGGGCAATCTTCGCAGCAAGTATGTCGGCTCACTGGCAACGGTTGTCAAAAGGTTATCTCAACAGATACCGAGAATTAAATTCGTTTTGTAAACATTTTCAATGTATTCTACCAAACCCACTTCATTTCTAGTTATTTAATACAATTAAAGGTTGCCGCCTTCGGTTTACAATATTGACTTAAGAAGCGGAATTCCACTAACATTCGGACTATTTAGAAAACGGTCACTTCACTCACATGTGAATGCCTACAAATTCAATTACCTGTTTAAAATAATCCTTTTAGAGTGGTGTCTTACAAAATCCAGCCGGCCATCAATGGGATGAGAGTGTTGATTTTAATTACAGTCAAGAAATGTAATTGGGGGGGGGGGGGGGAATATTTTCAGTGGGGTATGCCTAGCATACCAACTTTTATGGAGTTTATAGTTAAAATCAACAACATGCTTCCGCGAAGAGATTTTTCAATACAGAATCAGACAAACTAGATCTGTGTTGATGAGTATCTCTGAGAGAGAGAGGGGGGAGTGTCAATTACGGAAATTGCTAAAATTTAGTACAAATAAATAACGTCTTTCATTCTTTCATAGTCGCGCGTTATGATAACATCGCGTCTCTTCGACGTACATCGTGTGGTTGAACAACACTATGAGATAAATACAGAAATAGATAACGCATACCTGCCAACTCTCCCGATTTAGGCAGGAGTCTCCTGTTTTTTTTTGCTTTTTCTCCCACCTCCTGATTTTGCCATTCTTTCTCCCGATTTTTAGCTTTTGTCCTGAAACCCAAGATTTGATTTTCCGCCAATAGTCCAAAGTCCTTTGTTCATTTATCAGTTAAAAATAAATAAGTATCGAAATTCATAGACATTACGAGTTGCGCTTGACTTACATAATGATTGTTTCTACTCTACACGTATTTGCAAATATATATGTAGTGTTTCGATGTTGTGCTGTTTTTTTATGTGATGTTTTGTCAGTGTACGTAAGTGAGATCACTTCAGTGGTCTTTAATCGTTGGTAACGTTTTGATTGTATAGTTAGGGGCATCACTTTCATACGTGATTTGCAGAAAGGCAACTTTCGTGTAAACAGCTATTTTCCATGATTATGGGATTTCAATTCGGTGGTATGTGTTCCAGTATGGCAAGAAATATAATAAATTTTTAAGCAGTTTTTGGAACATTTGTATATTTTGTACTTTTTGTCGATGTCGTATCTCCACATCACATGGTAGGAAAAGCAGTGTACCGAAATACGTGCAGAGAAAATGAAAAGTGTGTGAGTAACAATAAAAGACTGAAATTGCTGAAAAAAGTGAAAGTGATCATTTGATACATGCAGAGTGCTTATTTACATTGCTTATTATAGAGTACGGTTTTCCAATTAAATACGATGACTATGTGGTCATTTGTTCCATAACATGATAACGTCTTCCCAGGTAGGAGTATAGCACAAATACACAACTCAAAAGTTTTTTGTTTTGATCAAAAAAGAAAAAATCAATGCTTTACCTGGACTGGCTACAAAATATAAGGATGTAATCAACAATTGGGTTAACGCAAGATTTTTTATTTTTTAGTTATTTTTTTGCCATTATGTAGTGTTATGAGATTATAGGAAAAGACGAAAATCAGTTATCTTAAGGTTTATACTAAAGTGCGCCGCAGTTGATAGAACGTATCTCCTGATTTTTTGAAGAATCTCCCGATTTTCTAAACAGGATCTCCCGATTTTTACATTTTGAAGGTTGGCAGGTATGATAACGGAATACGTAACCTATAATTATAAAACTTTTTAAACCGCCCAGAAATATAGTTGAAAATGTTTTTGTACACAAAAATAAAGCGATGAATATTTTTTAACCCGCGGGCACTAGCGATCTGAGCATTTTGGTCACCGTAATTTTAAAACGACTGGCATTTGTTAGTTTTAAATATTAAACTTTGAGGTTTTTTCTTACTAAAACTACAGGGATTGTTTATTTACACTTATTAAGTACATTTCGAACTGATTGTGAAATCTGAGCAATAGGATATACAAGTGAACGATCATTTAACTCTTAAAGCCGCGAGCTCTCATTGGTTAAAAATCCTGGTTTCTACCTGAAATTCAAGGTTCTTCCCCAGTTTTTTTTAAATTCAGGGCTTTTTCCCGGTTTCAAGGTCCGGTGACCACCCTGGTGTCTTTTGTATGTGCCTGTCACAGCTCGTCGCTTGTCTTTGCGGTGAGTTGTAAACTGTCCTTACTATATTTTGTTGTTACAGTTTTCTTCTTTTAGCTGTATAGCTTTAACAAATGGTCATTCTGTTGAGAAGCAGCAGCATTGCCCTGCAGGTGAACTTAACAGTTATGTGCTTTAAGGCATTTCTTGAATTTATTTTTGACTTTCCACTCAGTATTGGGTAACTATAAAAGGTGAAGAATATTAATTTCAATATTGCCTGTGAGCATTCATAGTGGTAGTACACATGCTTCAAACCAGTACAAACAAAAACAGACATGACACTATGCGTAGAACTGAAACTAACTTTGTTTACATGTTAGAAGAAGAATTTAACAGAACCAAAAATAGCTTTTTACCATTTCAAGGGTAAATTTTGGCACTTTTGAAAATATGTATTAACAGATGGCTGTGGCTGTGAAACTGGAATTTTTACGACCAGAGTGGAGAGGAGCAGTGTGGGGAAAACATAACAGCATATTGACACTGTTGACGTTATTGTAAATGCGGAAGTCTCAGCTTGACTTCTACTGGAATGTGATGCAACCATGGTTCAAAACACCCATCACCTGACGATGGCACATTAATACTCTGCACAATTATGTCAACTTTTGAATTTTAGCTTGCAGACAAATGTACACATTTCTTTGTTCTGATATGCTAGGTCCCGCAATAATATACTACTAAATTGCATTAACACTGTGAAGGGACTGATAACCATTGCAGTTTAGTCCCTTCCAAAAACCAACAACAACAACGTTAACACTGTCCACCTTATACGGACCATTCTACCACCTACGATTGATGTATCACTGGAAAATTGTGCTGAGCACTCTGATACTTAGTTGCATTTGTGCACTTTTTAATTTGCAAACATGTAATTGGGTTTCACCAAGTTATGTACAATACCAGTAATCAATAATTGGTTACACTTCTGACACTTAGGTACAGAAAGTAGAGCTATTTCAAACTATCTCTGATAAAATAGTTAACCTGGATACAATTCCCTATAAATAACATCTATTAAGTAATTTTGTAGTTTTGCATTTTGATGCAAAATTTATATCTGCCTTTATAGCAAAATGGGTCCCTATATAATTGTAATAGTTTTGAGTAAACTGCTTGTGGAACACTTTACACTGTCAGTTCCTGAAGCTGTATACTGAAAAAAAATATTCAGAGAATTTATGAATGTTAATTTTTTACTGTGCAGGGAGATCAGAGAATGTCTAAGGTTAGACCCTGAACATAAAGAATGCTTCCCATTCTACAAAAAAGTAAAGAAAGTGGACAAACTACTTCAAGATATGGAAACTGCTGCTAATAATAAAGATTATACAAAATGTATTGAACAAGCTAAAAAGGTAAAAGCTTAAAATACAATTCTGTTACTGATCTTACTGTTCTTTTATCGGATATGTGAATTATTAAATGCAATACAAAAATTCCAATGGCTGATAACTTTTGTTTTATAGGTGCTGAAAGAGGAACCCACCGTCCAGATGATTTCTTTTCTTGCAAAACAGAAATTGTGTCATTGTTACTTGAAATCAGATCAGTTGTCTATGAGTATCCAGAATTGTAGGGAGGCTTTAGAAATTCAGAAAGACCCATATGTGCTTTGTGATCGCGCTGAAGCATACATAAACAGTGAAATGTATGATGATGGTAAGTTGGATTACACATTTGAAGTAGTTTCTATGTATATCACTACAATCTAGTTCTGTAGTGAAATCAAATTGGGTGAGTTTATTGCAATGTGATACTGTATTTGTAATTCCAGAATATTAAGTAATTATTTAGGTCTTCAGTATTCTTAGGCTACTAGTAAATAGTTCTATTGTTTGTTGGTTACATAGAGCAATTTACTCATTCTTCCATTAACACAAACTTTCATTACTGCTGGATCTCAAAGAATGATGTATTATAGTTTTCAACTGGCTTGGAGCACATTTTATACCAAATAAGTAAATTTACCAACAGTGATAGATATTTGTATTGTGTGATTATGAGGGAAACAACCAACTTTGCTTGTAGCAGCTTTAGCTGTTGGCATCAGGTTTTATAGTTTTGCTGAACTAATGCAAGGAAATTACTTCACTACATGTTGTAGACAACATTCAAATGCAGAAATGTATTTTTTCCTTGCAGGTGGTATGTGATACTGAACTATAAAGTCACTTCTTCTGATAAATAGTGTGTGTGTGCTATATGTAATAATTCAGTTTTAATGGCGTTTGTTAAGCAAAATATTGGACCTGAAAATACCAGTTTACTGTTTAATGTGTTTCCAGTATTTTCCTGGTTGTCATTTTATTTCTTTTTAAAACGGTTCCACACTTTTTTGAGTAATCAGATAGGTGGTGGTGGTGGTATGCCCCATACATCTTGTCAATAAACACAAGCTAAAACTTAGGTGGCTTCTTTTTCATAGACATTTTAGACTATGACTTGATATAGTAACTTGTTTTGTATGCTGTTGCATAATATATGTAAAGTACATAAATAAATAGTGTGATAAATATTAATTAAAAGTACCTTTTTAATTGAATAGTTTATTGACTTTTTCAGCTATTCATGATTACCAGGATGCTCTTGAAATGGATGAAAATTTGCAACGTGCTAAGGAGGGCCTACAGAGAGCTAGAAAACTCCAGAAGCAAGCAGAAAAAAGAGATTACTATAAAATCCTCGGTGTGAAGAGGACTGCAACCAAGCAAGAAATTATAAAGGCTTACCGGTATTAATCAGTATTGGTCTTCAGTTTATGTATTATGAATCCTTTGCAGAATCAATATGTTGGTTTTATTTTATTACAGAAAAATGGCCCAGAAGTGGCATCCGGATAATTTCCAAGGGGATGAGAAAAAGATAGCGGAGAAGAAATTCATTGACATTGCAGCTGCTAAAGAAGTGTTGACAGATCCAGGTAAGGGGAAAGACAAATTTAGTCATTTGTCATCTGCTTGTTGTTGTTGTGACCTTCAGTCCAAAGACAGGTTTGATGCAGCTCTCCACACTACCCTGTCCTGTGCAAGCCTCTTTCTCTCTGAGTAAGAATAGTAACCTACATCCATTTGAACCTACATACAGTGTTTGTTTCTGTCTGTCTCAAAGATTTTCACGTCACACACTGCCATTAACTAGTGAATTGATGATTTCTTGTTGCCTCAGAATGTGTCCCACCAGTGGATCCATTCCCTTTGTCAAGATATGCCAGAAATTAATTTTCTCCCCAATTCTGTTCTGCACCTCCCCATTACAGTAGTTGCATAACCAATCTTCAGCATTCAAATGTAGCACCACATTTCAAATGCTTTTATCAAATTTGTATCTGAACTCCTTATCATCCACATTTCGCTCCCATATAATCCTACTATCTAGACAAATGCTTCCAGAAAAGATTTCCCAACACTTAAATTAACTTTGGATGTCAACAAATGCTGCTCCTTCAGAAGTGCTTTTTTCCCCAATGCCATTCTGCATTTTATATATCCTTTACTTCAGTCATCTCAAGTTATTTAGCTATCCAAATAACAAAACTCATCTACAATTTTTGTATTTATGACCCTCATGAACCACAGACATTGCTGAGGTGGGGTGGCTTGCGTGCCTCAACAATACAGATAGCTGTACGGTAGGTGCAACCACAGCGGAGGGGTATTTGTGGAGAGACCAGACAAATGTGTGGTTCCTGAAGAGGGGCAGCAGTCTTTTCAGTAGTTACAGGGGCAACAGACTGGATGATTGACTGAGCTGGCCTTGTAACATCAGCTGACATGGCTTTGCCATGGAGTTACTGTGAATGGCTGAAAACAAAGGGAAATTACAGTTGTTAATTTTCCCGAGGACATGCAGCTCTACTGTATGAATATATGATGATGGCATCCTCTTGGGTAAAATATTCTGGAGGTAAAATAGTTCCCCATTCGGATCTCCAGCTGGGGACTACTTGGGAGATTGTTGCCATCAAGGAAAAGAAGAGAGAGATGGATAGGTTGAAGTTAAACATAGTGGGGATTAGTGAAGTTCAGTGGAAATATGAACAGCATTTTTGGTCAAATGAATACAGTTAATAAATAGGAAAATAGGAATGTGGGTAAGTTACTATGAACAGCATAGTTAACACATTATCATGGCAAAGGTAGACACAAAGCCAACACCGACCAAAGTAGTACATGTTCATATGCCAACTAGCTCTCCCAATAAGAAGATCCAAACAAATGTATGAGGAGATAAAAAATTATTTCGACCTTTAAAGGAGAAGAAAACTTAATTGTGATGGAGGACTGGAACTCTGTACTAAGAAAGGGAGGAGACGCAAACATAGTAGGTGAATATGGACTGGGGGAAAGGAATGGTAGAATTGTCTGCAGAGCACAATTTAATAATCACAAACACTTGGTTTAATCATCATGAAAGAAGGTTATATACGTGGAAGAGACTAGGGGACACCAGGACTTTATAATGGGAAGGCATAGGTTTAGAAACCAGGTTTTAAATTGTAAGACACATCCAGGGGCACATAAGACTCTCACCATAACTTATTGTTTATGAATTGTACATTAAAACTTAAGAGCCTAAACAAAGATAGAAAATCAAGGAGATGGAATCTGGTCAAATTGAAGGAACCGGATGTGGTTGAGAGTTTTAGAGGGAGCATTAGGCAAGGATTGTCTGAAATGGGGGAAAGTAATACAGTAGAAGAAGAATGGGTAGTTCTGAGAGATATAGTAGTGAAGGCCATAGAAAATCATATAGGCAGAAGGACAAGGCCTAATAGAAATCCTTGGTAACACAGGAGATACTGCACTTAATTTATGAAAGGAGAAAATATAAAAATGCATCAAGTGAAGCAAGCAAAAGGAAATACAGAAAACTGAAAAATGGGAATGGCAAGAAGTGCAGACTGGCTGAGCAGGAGTGGGTAGAGAAGAAATGCAAGACAATACAAGAATATGTAACTAGGGCAAAGATACATAATGCCTACAGGAAAATAGAGAGAGACATTTGGAGACAAGAAAAGAAGTTCCATGAATATCGAGCTCAGATGGAAAGCCAACACTAAACAAAGAAGGGAAAGCTAAAAAATGAAAGATCGGAAGAATATATAGAGTGCCCATACAAAGAAAATGAACTTGGAAGGCAGTACCCTACAAATGGGAGATGAAGTAGACAAAGAGGAGATATGAGATATAATGCAAGAAGAATTTGACAGAACACTGAAAGAGTTGAGCCGAAACAAGGCCCTTGGAGTAGTTGATATTCCATATGAACTGCTGATATCGTTAAGAAAGACAGTCATGACAAAAGTGTCCCAACTGGTATGCTAGATGTATGAGACAGGGGAAATACCCTCAGACTTCAAGAAGAATATAGTGATTTCAATTCCAAAGAGAGCAAGTGCAGACAAATGTGAAAATTACAGAACTATCAGTTTAACAAATCATAGATACAAAATATTAACATGAATTATTTACAGACAAAAAACTGGTGGAATCTGACCTTGGGGAAGATCAGTTTGGATTTAGGAGAAATGTAGGAACACAAGAGGCAATTCTCACATTATGACTTATCTTTTAAGGTGTGTTGAGAAAAGGGAAACACATATTATTAGCATTTGTGGATCTGGGGTAAGCTTTTGACAATGTTGATTGGAATACACTCTTTCAAATTCTGAAGGTAGCTGAGGTAAAATCTAGGAAACAAAGAGTATCATTCAACTTGTATAATAAACAGGCAGCAATTATTAGTCTTTCCCCATTGTTGCTCAATCTGTACATTGAGAAAGCTGCGAAGAAATGCAAGGAGTAGTTTGGATATGGCATTAAAGTCCAGAGAGAGGGAATAAAACTTTGTTTTGCTGATGACGTAATTCTGTCAGAGACAGCAAAGGCCCCTCAGGGGCTCAGCATTAATTTGCTGAGTACGGGCTTGGCGAACCCGGGGTCCTGAGCTGTGGGCTGTGTCGCGCCAACAGTCCGCTACACCGTAAGCTCTGTGCGTGCTTCAACGACCATCGTTCGGCGCGACGGTGGAACGTTGTACGTTTCAGAGCCCGGGGATCTTGGCTTAATCGCCCGGGTCGCGAGGACGGTACAAACCTCTATAAAAACCCCTCAATCTCAAGGTGTGCTACGTGCCGAGGAGATGCATGGCTGTTGAGGTTGAACAGCCGCTAGCGAGCAACCTCTGATGAACCTGCCGCACCTCAGTTGTTCAAGGCTTACCCAGGCAAGCGGGGCTCTGCCTGGGTGGACCTTTAGTTCCCTAGCTGCTCGTGGGACAGACATGAAACGAGCAATAAATAGCGTGGGCGGTCGCAAAAACGCCGTCTCTAAGAGAGGAAGAGTTGCTTATAATGCAGCGACGTATGATCCCCGAACGTTCCCTTCCCTGGCCACCCCTTGGGAGGAACGGCGGGCTAAAGATAGGGATGAGTCTTACTCTCCGAAGTATCTCGTTTGCAGCAGAACGGATGGGGAAACCTTCATGTCAACGAAACCACTTTTCTTCGTTGAACACCTTGAAGATAAGTTTGGTGAAGTCTCGGGTATGTCGAAAATGAGGAGCGGTTCGGTACTGATCGAAACAGCGTCATCCGCCCAATCGAAAGCATTACTTGCTTGCGATAAGCTGGGTGACGTTCCGGTCAGTATAACACCCCACAAATCGCTGAACATGATCCAGGGACTTATCTACCATAGAGACCTTCTTTTACAGTCGGATGACGAGCTACGCGCCAACCTAGAGCGACGGGGTGTCCACTTCGTCCAGCGCGTGCATAGGGGTTCGAAGGATAATAGGGTAGCCACCGGTGCTTTCATCTTGGCCTTTGACGGCGATACATTGCCCGAAAAGGTCAAGGTTATGGTCTACCGGTGTGATGTAAAGCCTTATATTCCTCCCCCTATGCGCTGCTTTAAATGCTGGAAATTCGGACATATGTCCTCCAGGTGTAATTCCAGCCCCATATGTAGGGAATGCGGGTGTCCATCACACCCGGATGCTCCGTGTACTCCTCCACCTATTTGTGTAAACTGTGGGCAGCAACATCCACCCTGTTCTCCAGACTGTACTGTGCTCCGCAAAGAGCGGAAGATAATGGAAATAAAGACCCTGGATCGACTGACACATACCGAGGCGCGTAAAAAATATGAACGGTTTCACCCGGTTTCTCTGACAACGTCTTTTGCTGCTGTTGCATCATCACCACCTCTTCGTTTCTCTACCTTGCAGCAACCATCTGTGGGCCCAAAGGGACATCAAAGCTCATCTGCCCCCGTCAAGGTCGGGGGCACTCCTCTCACTGCCCCCCCACTACCACCTGAGGGGGCCACTCCACCACTAACATCGGGGACACCAGTCCCCACCTCCCAGCCGGAGAAGGAGCAGCCTCCTCCGGCTCCCCTCTCTCGGAAGGGGTCCCTTGGGGCACTCCCTTCCGAGGCTTCTCTTAGTGATCCAGCGGATCCCAGCCACAGGCGGAAGGATCCCAAACCTATTGGTAGAAGGGCTTCCCGCTCTTCCTCCACCACTGACGCCACTATAGAGAAGCCCTCCCGGCCCTGCAAACCTAAGGGCCAGCGAGAGGGACGGAAAAAGAAGACCAAAGAGTCTTCGGTGGCTCTACAGCCACCTGCCACCTCATCTTCTGCATCGGACGATGAGGTACAGATCCTCGCATCACGTGAGGATCTTGCACTTACTGCCTCTCCAGAACGCATGATCCTGGATTCTGAATGTTCCAAATCGGCGGCAGCAGATGAACCCATGCAATAGGGTTATTTATACTTCGCATCATGGCCTTTAAAGTCATGCACCATCAAATTCTCCAGTGGAATTGCGGCGGTTTTTTCCACCACCTGGCTGAGCTGCAACAGCTAATGTGCCAACTCCCTTTGCTCTGCATAGCGATACAGGAAACGTGGTTTCCTGCCCATAAGACCCCTGCCCTACATGGCTACCGGGGCTT
Source organism: Locusta migratoria (assembly GCA_026315105.1). Classification (NCBI taxonomy): domain Eukaryota; kingdom Metazoa; phylum Arthropoda; class Insecta; order Orthoptera; family Acrididae; genus Locusta; species Locusta migratoria. The sequence goes on along the minus strand of CM048745.1, from coordinate 580,812,467 downwards.
TTTTAAAAATCGTCCTTTATGTGACAGGGTCTCTGGAGGTGTGTGCCTCTATGTCCTTGCCACTGTCCCCAGTACAGCTGTGCCCCTCACCACGAATCTCGAGGCAGTGGCTGTTAGGATCAGAGCAAGGCAGGAACTAACGATCTGTTCCCTCTACCTACCGCCAGATGAGATTGTTTGTCGTGCTGACCTTGATGCCTTGATCTCTCAACTTCCCCCACCGTTTCTCCTTTTGGGGGATTTTAATGCCCACCACCCAATGTGGGGTGGGCTGCAGACTTCGGCGCGTGGTAGGGATGTGGAGATGCTCCTGACACAGCAGAACCTTTGCCTTCTGAACACGGGTGCTCCGACGCACTTCAGCGTAGCTCATGGCACATACTCGGCCATCGACCTGTCCATTTGTAGCCCGAGTCTTCTCCCTCATCTGAATTGGACTGTGCATGATGATCTCTGTGGCAGCGACCATTTTCCCATCTTTCTGTCGCTCCCAGAGACTCAAGTCGCAAACCGGCTGCCTCATTGGTCGCTTCATAGGGCTGACTGGCCGGCATATGCCTCAGCTGCAGAGGTTACGACTCCACTTTCGGCTGACATTGAAGTGGCTGTCCAGCAAGTCACAAAGGCCATAGTTTCTGCCGCCGAGAAAACTGTTCCAACCGCATCCGCGTCACTTAGACGTAAGTCGGTCCCTTGGTGGACACAGGAGATCGCTGAGGCCATTCGGGAACGTCGGCGTGCGCTCCAGCGACACCGGCGACACCCTTCTCTAGAGAACCTCATCGCCTTTAAACGTCTCCGTACACGGGCTCGGCAACTGATTCTGCAGAGTAAGAAGGATTCCTGGGAGAGGTTTGTAGCCTCCATCGGCTCTCGCGCCTCCCCTTCTCGGGTCTGGACCCAAGTACGGCGCCTCTTCGGGTATCGCCCACCGCCTGGAATCCCATCGCTCACCATTCAGGGTGCTCTCTGCACTGACCCACAAGCCATAGCTGAGTGCATGGCAGATCACTATGCCCGTTGCTCTGCAACTGAAACGTACAGTGCAGACTTCCGCACCTTCAAAGAGAGGGTCGAGCGGCAGCAGTTGTCATTCTGCACACGCCGCCAGGAACTTTACAACGCTCCGTTTAGCGAGTGGGAGTTTCAAACCGCTCTGGCTGCGTGCCCCGATACATCTCCGGGGCCAGATCGAATACACAGTCAGTTCCTCCGTCACCTTTCAGCTGGGTTTCACCATCACCTTCTCTCCCTGTTCAACCGTATCTGGGCAGATGGGGTTTTCCCATCGCAGTGGCAGGAAAGCACCGTGATCCCGGTGTTGAAACCTGGAGCTGATCCATTGGTGGCTGACAGTTATCGCCCAATCAGCCTTACCAATGTGCTCTGCAAGCTACTCGAGCGAATGGTGAGTCGGCGGCTGATGTGGCTCCTTGAAGACCGCGAACTTCTTGCTCCACAACAAGGGGGATTCCGTCAAGGCCGTTCCGCCATTGACAACCTTGTCTCGCTGGAATCGGCTATTCGCACTGCCTTCACCAGGCGCGAACATCTTATTGCGGTCTTCTTCGATCTCCGTAAGGCTTACGATACAACCTGGCGCCATCATATTCTGGCTACACTGCATGGTTGGGGTCTGAGGGGCTCCCTTCCAATTTTTATACGGAACTTTTTATCGACCCGCTATTTCCAAGTTCGTGTAGGCACCTGTCTCAGCTCTCCTCATATCCAGGAGAATGGTGTCCCACAGGGATCTGTTCTCAGTGTTCCCCTCTTCCTGATTGCCATCAATGGTCTAGCAGCAGCGGTTGGGTCATCAGTTTCCTCCTCCCTATTTGCGGATGATTTTTGCCTTTATTTCAGCTCCGCCACAATCGGTGTCGCTGAACGGCGGCTGCAGGGAGCCATTAGAAAGGCAGAGTCATGGGCCTCAGCCCACGGTTTCCACTTCTCGGGTTCTAAGACCCGAGTAATGCTCTTCTGTCGTCGTCGGGCACTTCACCTCGATCCAGAGCTGTACCTAGGTAATGAACGTCTTCGTGTTGAAGAAACGCACCGCTTCCTCGGTATGGTTTTTGATGCCCGGCTGACTTGGCAGCCGCACCTCCGTCAGCTGCGACAGAAATGCTGGAAACATCTGAATATCCTCCGCTGTCTTGGCCACACGGCTTGGGGAGCATCACGCCCAACTCTTCTCCAGCTATACAAGGCCCTCATACAATCGCGCCTGGACTACGGGAGTATTGTGTATGACTCTGCAGCGCCATCAGCACTGCAGGTATTGGACCCGGTCCTCCATAGTGGTGTCCGTTTGGCGACAGGGGCCTTTCGCACGAGCCCGGTGACAAGTCTGCTAGCCGAAGTAGGGGTTCCACCCCTGCGTTTCCGCCGGCAGCGCTTACTAGCTTCTTATGCTGCCCATGTACACGCCTTACCCCACCATCCCAATTACAGGCTTCTCTTTCCGGATGTTGACCTCCCTTTTCCACGACGGCGGCCAAGGTCGGGTCTCCCGATTTCGGTCCGTGTTCGATCCCTTCTCTCCTCTCTTCAATCCCTTCCTATTCCTCCCGTTTTTCACTACTCTTCCCGTGCTCCTCCTTGGTCTGTACCACGTCCGCAGCTTCGGTTAGACTTGTCCCGCGAGTGTAAAGCCTCTGTTGCACCGTTGACTCTTCGCCGCCAATTTCAGGCGATACTGAGTTCTTTCCACGGCGCCGACGTTGTATACACAGACGGGTCTCTCGTGGATGGCCGTTGTGGGTATGCCTACACCCATAATGAGGACATAGAACAACACGCCTTACCCTGTGGGAGTAGTATATTCACTGCAGAGCTGATCGCTATTTGTCGAGCACTTGAGCACCTTATAGCCTGTCCCGGGGAGTCTTATGTTATCTGCAGCGACTCCCTGGGCAGCTTGCAAACTCTTGACCAGTGCTTTCCAAAACACCCCCTGGTGCGGTCCATCCAGGACTCTATTAACCTTCTCGTCCAGTCTGGCCGCACTGTGGCCTTCGTTTGGACCCCTGGACACGTTGGAATTCCGGGGAACGAACACGTAGATCGACTGGCTAAGCAGGCTATTACTTCCAGCCTCTTAGAAATTGGCGTTCAAGAGAGGGACCTCCGATTAGAGTTCCACCAGAAGGTGCTTGGGCTTGGAACACTGAGTGGGTTGACTCACCTGCCCCAAATAAGCTCCTTGCAGTGAAGCGTTCTACAGCTCCGTGGAAGTCCTCCCTGAGGGCCTCTCGGAAGGAGTCAGTCGTCCTTTGTCGTCTGCGTATTGGTCATACATGGATGACACATGGCCATCTACTTCGACGGGAGGATCCTCCACAGTGTCGCTGTGGCACTTTATTGACAGTGGTCCACATCCTGGTGGACTGTCCCCTTTTAGTTGACTTACGACAGTCCTTTGACTTGCCAGCTGCGCTTCCTTTTATTCTGGGTGACGACGCTGTTACAGCTGATCGTGTTTTACGTTTTATCCGTGCAGCTGGGTTTTACCATTTGATATAACGGTGGGTTCCTTAGCCTGAACTCTCAGGCACCCATCTCTCACAACCTTTTACCCTTCTTATTTTGTGTTGTCTACCCTGCTTTTATTCGTATGTTTTAGAATGTGCAGAGTGGCTGGCTCATCCTTTATTATCCTCGCGATCAGACAGCCACAACATTCTGCTGTAACTTTTTAGTCCAATTATTTTTCTTTTAGTCCAATTATTTTCTTTACTCTTTGAGTTTTCTTCCTTGCGTGTCGTGACCTCAATCCTCCTTGTCATTGTGTACCCATTGTGCTTTCTATTTTTTGTATTTCAATGATCGTTTTTTCATCTTGCTATACGCCGCATTGACTTTGCTTGCAACAGGGGACTGATGACCGTGCAGTCTAGTCCCCTCTAAACAACAACAACAACAACAACAACAGACAGCAAAGGACCTGGAAGATCAATTAAATGGAATAGACAGGGTCTTGAAAGGAAGATATAAGATGAACATTAACTAGAGTAAAATGAGGGTAACAGAATGTAGTGTCAGAAAATCAGGCGATGCTGAAAGAATATACAGTACACACATGTAGTGATATTGTATTTTCAAGAGTAAAGTATAATATGTTTTACCCAATACAATTTCAGCATTTGCCATTTAGCAACAGCAAATGTCTAGTCATGTGAATACCTCACATAACTGAACTCTAGTGCCAGTGGCATTGTAGTAAGAAAATACTGTTAATTAACTCAGTTTTGTGTCCTCAAGTCATATAATTAAAATTCTGATAAAACAGTTGAAATTCCAGGAAGGATTCAACAATATTTTTGAGACGGATAGGTTGCTTACTCACCAGAGATGTCCAATGAGCCACAGAAAGCCACAAATAATAGAATACAACGTTAGAGCTTTTGTTCTTTAATAAGGCCTTGGTTGGTTAGAGTGTGACAAACTTGCACATCCTCACACAGACTCGACTGCCGTCTCCGCCGACTGTGGCCGGTCTGCAGTAACCAGCACGGTTGAGGTGAGAGCAACCAGTGGTGGGGGTGAGGAATTAGGAGGGGGTGTACAGAATGGGTGGAGGGAATATTCCAGCGCTGTCTGACAGACAGTGCAGAAGGAAGGGAAGGGACTGAAATGTGTGACGAGATGGGAGACAGATGTAATACCTAACAATGTTTCCTGTCCTGCCACACATTTCAGTCCCTTACCTTCCTTCTGTTATTTGTGCCTTTCTGCGGTTCAGTGGTTGGTGAGTAAGCAACCTATCCTTCTAAAAAAATGTTGATCAGATTTTTTTATCTGGTATAGTAAAAACCTGCCACACACAAAGCATCATCTACCAGTACATGTATACTCTGCAATTGACATCATGGTGTGTGGCAGAGGGTACTTTGTGTATCATTGTCACTCTCTCTTTTTCGTGCCTCTGTTGGACATTGCTTGCATGAAAAAATACTGCTAATAAGCCTCAGTGTGGGCTGCAATCTCTTCAATTTTATCTTTGTGGTTGTTCCACAAAATAAACATAGGAGGAAGCGATATATTACAATATATTCTCTTCAAGAAACATACTCTTGATTGTATCTCACACAGTGATGCAGAATGGGTCTCTTGCACCATCTGCAGTTCGGCTATAATCTCAATTACACTTTCTAAATGAACCTAGAATGAAGCATGTTGCAAGTTTTTGATCACATCTAAAAGTCCCATCTGGTATGGATCCCAAACTGATGAGAAGTACTTGAACTAGATTCTGAGCCAGATGCTGCTGCTTGCCCTGTTCCAGTGGAAGCCTCTGTCTGCAAGGACCAGGCATTCACACAAGTTGAGAACTTCAGTGCCATGCAAGTGACGAGGCCAAGGAGGGTAAAAGTCCAGTGTGCATTCTGTGTTCATTTGGGGGGGGGGGGGTAATCCCTGATATAGAAAGGCTCCTGGATGTCATGGGGTGCAGCCAACTGCAGGTGGTGGCAGTTTAACTTGGATCGCAATCGATCCTCTCTGGTTTCAGCCTTTGGTACAGAGCCAAATGGAGACTCTTAATCAGAGGCAGACGAGTTCTGCAACCTTATAGGCTGCATACTCTTTGACTTTCCAACATGATAGCGAGTTTTCAAGGTCTGCTACATAGATCAAGCATCCACTACACAGGAGGTGGTTACATGTGTAACAGGGTATGTGATGCGGAGTGATAGGTTTTATTTTTTTATTTAAATTACATGGTCTTGGAGAAATACATGACAGACAAGGCAAAGACAGGATGAGGGTAGGCCAAGTAGTGGTTGGTATTCTTATTGTAAATGGTTATAACTGTGTTGGCAAAGAACCAGAGCTTTAAGCACTGATATAAAACTCTGGAACCATAATCATTACACTTATGAAAAGTTGGCTAAAACAAAGGTCCAAATGGTGTAGGTGGGATAGATTAAATGCCTCATTATAGGAGTAGATGTAGGCGTTCACATTTGCCTGTTGATAAGGCAGTTAATGTGCTTGACTTTACACCTGGTGGGGATAGTGTTAGCACTGCTGCAGAGAAGAAATGTGTGGTTGAGGCTTTTGTAGTACTGTATCTTGTAATGAATGAAGTAGATAGCTCTTATGACTTATTGAGGGTAAAGTCTATTATCAACCACCAAACTAAATTGATAATTGGCTCCTTTTACTGACCCACAGACTTGTATATTATAGTTGCTGAATGGTTCAAAGAAAACTTTAGTCTCATTACAAATAATAGCCCAATTCATGTGATTATACACCGAAGAGTCAAAGAAACTGGTATACCTGCTAAATATCGTGTTAAATCCTTGTTTGCACACAGAAGTGCTGCAACATGGCATGGATGGGATTGATGTCTTAAGTACTTCTGAAGGCTAATTTGCACCATGCATCCTGCAGGGCTGTGCATAAATCCATAGAGTATGAGGGAGTGGAGATTTCTTCTGAACAGCACTTCTGCAAGTCATGCCAGCCAGATATGTTGAATAATCTGGGGAGTGTGGTGGCCAAAGGAGGTGTTCAAACTCAGAACAGTGTTCTTGGAGCCACTCTGTAGCAATTAGGACATGTGGGGGTCACATTGTCTTGTGGGAATTGGCCAAGTCCATTGGAATGCACAATGGACATGAATGGGTTGCAGATGATCAGCCAGGATGTGTACGGATGTCACCTGTCAGAATTGCATCTAGACATATCAGGATTCCCGTATCATTCAGAATCCACATGTCCCACACCATTATAGAGCCTCCACCAGCTTGAATAGTTCCCTGCTGACATGCAGGGTCCATAGATTCATGAGGTTGTCTCCATACCTGTACACGTCCATACACTCAATACAATTGGAAACAAGACTCACCAGACCAGACGACATGTTTCTAGTCATAAACAGTTGACAGGACGAAGCAACTTGTAAACCCGTGTCTCGTGCAGTCAGCAAGAGTATAGGAGTGGGCCTTCAGCTCTGAAAGCACATATCAATGATGTTTTGTTTAATGTTTAGCATGTGGACAATTGTGATGGCTAAGCATTGAAATCTAGACGAACTGACAACCATCTTCACACTTTTCATGTGAGAGTTGGTTTCGGAATCTGCTGTTCTTAATTATTCTTTAATCATATAACTTCCAGTTATTTTTACACTTTAATGTTGTTTTTAATGAAATTACTGCTGTGTCTGGTACCTATTCCTTGCATACATTTCCTGTGTAGGAACGCACACTGGTGGGCATTGGAACTTTTTCTTCGTTGCAGCTTCTCATTTGCGAATGCTTTAGTGATGAGTTTCTTTTGTGTAACAGTATCGTTATATATTTTTGGAAACTTGGAAATAAATGAGGAATTACTCCGGGTTTTAGAGACAACAGACTTTGTCTTCAAATTTAAACTTCTTTACTGTTGATGATAAACAAGTCTGCCTTTGTAATAAGTTCCCCCACTAAATTTTGAATCACGTACAAAACAACTGAGAGTCAGATCTCCATTTTTGTAAGGAATTGCTGTCACCCATTTGAAAATTCTACTTCCTTTTTTGGATGTCTAACAAATGTTTACCTTTATTTTCTCTGTAGCCAGATATGCACACTGGAATGAAAAACATGGACTTTTTTTTTAAATACAGTTAACTATCACTCAGAACACCATTTTATTGCTACACAATCTTAAACGACCTCAACCTTAACTCACAGCACTGTAAACAGTCACAAAATAAGCACAAATAATTGCAACATAAAACGTTTACTAAAGCAAAATTGTGCCAACTTGAGCCTTAAGTGACCTTGTTGCTTATATTTCGTAGGCTTACCACCGGTCCCATGCTATCTTTGTTAACCCGTGGGAAGTCAGCACCAGAGGTGCAAAAAACATTAAGGAACCTCAGATATTTTCTAGTACGTTATTTATATCTATTGTGAAAAGTAATGGTTCTATAACACTCATTTCTGGCAGGCCAGAAATCATTTCTCCATTAAGAAAGACATGATGTGTTCTGTTTGCTAGCAACTATCAGGTCCAGTCTTACAGTTGCTCTGATACTCTATACACTCAACAGTGGAGAACCATATTGAATGTTTTCTGGAAGTAAACAATTATGGCATGTATTTGGGAAGCTGTATCTACTGCTTTCTGGGTCTTTTGGACGAGGAGAGTGAGCCGGATTTTTACAACATCGTTTCTTTTCACTCCAAGTTGATTTTTACAGAGGATATATAATACACAAGCAGAATAGAATCAATATCCCATCAGGTCCAGTGGTCTTTCCTCTGTTAAACACCTGCAATTACTTTTATATCCCTTTGTAGTTTATTTTGATATCTGCCATTTTGTAATTTTAACAATGGAAAACCGGGACAGCACTTGCCAGGTGTACATTATATGCACAAATAACTCTCTCTTATGTGCAGGCAAAATTGCTTTCAAGGTGAAGACAACAGCCCATCAATCAATCTTTCAAGTGATCCCCTTACTGTTCCAGTCAAGCTATGTGTATCAATGCTGTAGTGTGAATGGAAGACAGGCTAGATGTGTGTATGCCTTAGCAGATGACAATTGCAGAGTGAATGCACAAAATTCATTTTACCTCTTGCAGTAATATAGGTACATCTGTGAACAAGAGGAGAAAATGGCATGACATTTTGAGAAGGACTTGCATCAAACATATAAATTAACCCAAGACATGAAATTTAGTTTGACAGTAAGCGAAGGCATCCTTTTGGTTAAATGTCACATTGAAAAAGCATGCCAACATTTTTACAAAGTTAGGTTACAACACCTTAACACATTTTTTGTATGAATTACATTTAAAGAGCCAACATTTAGAATCTGGCTGGTTTGTATACCTAGATTTTTAAATTGGGCCATTTTGAAAAAAGACAAGATGTTATTCAGAAAGACAATAATGAGGGCTTTCAAATATGTCAATCTAAAAATAAAAATTATCAATGGGCTTGAATTACGAAATATACATAGTTTTTGTGCAACATAAATTTTGAATATTTCATTTAAGAAATGAAATATTTACACTGTTGTTAGTAGATTGTAAACTATGCTTTAAAGCATAAATAATTTGAAAAACACAGTTTTAGTAAGGCTTCTAGAGATTGCATACAGGTACTGATATGAATAGTAAGCTGAAAGAGAACAAAATACTGTTCATTTTACAGCTGCTGAGTGCTTAAGCCATGTAGTTAACCTATAGAGTATAACAATAAAATAAATAACTTTTAACTTACATATATAAATTCTTGACAGTATTCTGTTTCACTTATGGAATCAATTATCTGGCAGGAAACCTGTGGAGAGTATCTTCAATTTATTTTGTTTTGTTTACCATCCTATTTGTATGAAGCTCATAATTTTCATGAAATCTGTTGGTACTGATGCACTATATTTCGTTAATTGATTTCTATACTTCTTTTTTCAGATAAGCGTAGCAAATTTGATATGGGTGAAGATCCATTAGACCCAGAAGCTCCAAATCAGCATGGATTTAATCCATTTCAGCACCATCATTTCCATGGTAGTCCATTTCAGTTTAAGTTCCACTTCAACTGAAAGAGTGCAAGGCCGGCCCTACACACACACAGTTTGAAGAAAAACGAATGTCCAACACACTGCATGGGACTTACATTATGTCAACTAAAAGCTGCATATGTGTGTGTGCACGCATTCGTGTGTGTAATTTTTAAATTAAAACTGCTTTTCAGTTTTTTCATACTTTGTGATTTTGAAGATAACGTTGGGTTTAAATATTTTTACAGGAAGTTAATTGCTGAAGTACAAAGAAATATCATTTAATCTTTAATTTCAATAGCTTTACTTTTTTCTCTCATGTTAGAAATTATCTTGGTAGTGTCTGATATCCACAACTACTGGTGTATTATTTGTCATCAAACAGTGTTTCAAAATAGACATATTGCTATGTGTAATGGCTAAAGTAATGTGCCTTGGTTCATGAATATATTAATGTCCGTTTACATCTGTTCATAATGAGTTCAGGTGTAAACATGACTGAGACTATCTATGGAAATATTAGTAAAATTGCTGTGTGTGTGTGTGTGTGTGTGTGTGTGTGTGTGTGTGTGTGTATGTGTGTGTGTGTGTGTGTGTGTGCACGCAAGCAAATACTTGAAGTTGTGTGGCAACTTTTATTTGTCACGCTGCAGTATTTTGCAGTGCTGTGATCATTGGGAAAAATAAATTTGTACATGCACATTGCAGTTACGTGACTCATTCTTTATAACACATTATCCACATTATTTGGTATATTCTTTTGGAATATTAAATATTGTGTTTTCATTATGCTCTACTTATATATCAATGTAAGGCGTGTATAATTTATATTTCTCCTCAGAAAACATTGAGAGGTGGCATAGCTTTAAGATACTTTTCAGCCAAAATTTTGCAGGCCATTCTTGTTTCCTGTTTTTCAGGTACTACTTACACTGTGATGAATGCAATAAAAGTTACCATAATTGTGTGACTCTGTTAAACATTTGTTTTTTTTTCTGTTTTGTTCTAATAAATTTTGTAATATGAAGAACTGTTGAAACATTATTAAAATTTGTAAGAATTGATGTAATTTTGACAGTAGATGTTGCTGCCAGAGGTGCCATAATAATTAGAAACACTGGAATGTTTCTGACAAGAATTCATTATTCTTTTAACTAACTATAAAATTGTTTGTTGACAAAATTTAACAAGTCATGTATGCACATACTGCTGAAGTCCTGGTTGTAGCAATAGTTTCCAAAGGGTTCTGCCCAACTATAAAGTGAGACTGATTCATTGATGCTTCTCTAGGCATTTGTGATAGTGCAAGTTATTCACCGTTGTTTATTGTTGGAAATGGTTAGATACTTCTAAATACTCGTGGTTACATCATAATTGCCATTTGTTTTAAATTCAGTTTCTTCATATTATTCTGTAACTTCCATGGAATTAGTTGTCAGGAATAAAATAAATCTGTTAATACAGTAGCTGCAAAAAAAGTTGAGGTTCAAGTAGAGTAATTTTAGTATGAAATTGTATGTAGACAGGAGTGTTTATTGAGGAGTGAAATCATGTGATTTATTATAAACTGGCAATTGATTCTCTAATGACTCTACTATTTCTGTGAAACATTTGAATGGTGTAATAGATTTGACATATCATCTAACAGTGTATAACAGATGAAGAAATTTAGTTTACTTCTTTTGTGATGTGTTTAAATATTTATGATTTACTTATTGTATCATTGCACATGACTGCCACATTGTCATAATTGAATGAACTATAGGGGCACATACAAAAGACTTCATAGATGTTCTGCCAGTAGTCAAAACATTAGTGAAACGTAGCCTATTTCCCCTGTCAGCAAGGGAATTTTTTAAATTGAGAATGGGTATCATCTTTAAATGTGTCATATTACTTGAATTATTGTCTTGTATGTATGTATGTATGTGACAATAGGAAAACAGTAATGAATGTGTGTGTGTGTGTTTTTTAATGTGTGAAATGTGTGCCCACATTGTGGCTTGAAGAATGATCATCAGTTATTACGCTAATACTGTTATGTATATATGGACAATGTATTTATCAGTTCCTTGTGTGCTCTGTAACCGATGACTGGTTACTTCAGTCTTGATTTGTGATATAACAGACTGTGAAACTTAAGTTACAGAAAAATAAAATGCTATATTGTTAATAATTTTTCATTGAATTTTTTTATTAGGTCAGAGATTGCATTTATTGTTAACATTTTGTCCTGTAATTTATTTTTCTTTTTAAATGATACCATTTCTTTAAATTCATAACATTGACACTAAATAATGTATTGCAGTTTTGTGTTGACATTGTACAATGTGTGCTAAGAGAAACTATAGACCTGTTACAACAAAGTGCAAGGAGGGAAAAAATTGACTCATCATTGTAGTAGTTATTTAAAATATTCCAAATACCGACAAACGGGGTGATTATGGACAGTTTTGAGATTATTTTCATTATAACTATCATATGTTTTGTCAGATTTCATTGTTTTTTATGGAAGTGGTGGGGTATATGCATAAACAATAAAATATCCTAGAAACAGAACGTCCATGTGCATCTACTTTTGCCTGAGGCAGACAAATCTACATCTACAGAGATGCTCTGCAAATCACATTTAAGTGTCTGGCAGAAGGGTTCATTAACCACTTTCATAACCTTTCTCTACCGTTCCATTTTCTAATAGCGCGCGGGAAGAAAGAACACCTAAATCGTTCCATTTTCGATCTGATTTCTCTTATTTTATTGGGATGGTCATGTCTCCCTATATAGGTGTGTGCTAGCAAAATATAATCACAGTCAGAAGTAAAAGTTGGTGATTGAAATTTCGCAAATAGATCTCGCCGCAACGAATAATGCCTTTCTTTTAATGATTTCCACCTCAATTTGTGCAATTTACCATTACCCCCTGTAACGTGATAAAACAAAAAGAGCTGTCCTTCTCTGAACCTTCTCAATATCTTTTGTCAGTCGCATCTGGTGAGGGTCCCACACTGGGCAACAATACTCCAGGAGAGGACGCACAAGTGTGAGGTACGCATTCTCTTTGGTGGAACTGTTGCATCTTCGAAGCATTCTGCCTATGAAACCTAACCTTTGGTTCGCCTTCCCCACAATATTTTGTGTGTGTTCTCTCCTGTCTAAGTTGTTCATAATTGTAACTCCTAGGTATTTGGTAGAATTTACAACCTTAACATTTGACTAATTTATCATGCAATTGGAGTTCAGTGAATTTTTTGTTTAGTGGTCATGTGTATTACTTCACACTTTTCATTATTTAGTATTAATTGCCAATTTTTGCACAATGTAGAAATTTTGTCTAAATCACTTTGCAGTTGCTTTTGATCCTCTGTAGACTTCACTAACAGATAAACGACAACATCACCCGTCAACAGTCTTAGGGAGCTATTCAGATTGTCTCCTAAATCATTTATAAACACAAGAAAGAATAGGGGACTAATAACGCTTCCCTGGGGAACGCCGGATATCACTTCTGTTTTACTCGATGACTTACTGTCAATTACGAAGAACTGTGTCCTTTCTGATATGAAATCGTGACTCCGATCTCACAATTGGAACAATATTCCATAATTGTCTGAAATCACCCCATTTGTGTATTTTCAATCTCTATGCAGTATTTTGAAGTGTATGGGGAGATTTTGAACCAATTGACTTCTTTTTTATTCTACTTTCTTTCTTTTTGATTTTAGTGACTTTTAACATATTTTAAGGACATCCATAATTAAAATAAGGGATACGAACTGATATAAAGAGTTTTATTTATTAAAGGTTTTTCTATACGTTAATTTGACATATCGATTATCTCGTACAGCTTTCTTTAACATTTATGGGTCACAATTACACCGATCTTGAACACCTTTCTTACTTTTATCCCCTCAGGGACTCGGCATTAATTTGTTGAGTACAGGCTTGGCGAACCCGGGGTTCCAAGTTGTGGGCTGTGTCGTGCCAACCGTAACCCCTGTGCGTGCTTCAACAACCATTGTTTGGTGCGATGGTGGAACGTTGTATGTTTCAGAGCCCGGGGATCTTGGCTTAATCGACCGGGTTGTGAGGACGATACAGGAAAAAAAAAAAATCCTCAATCTCAAGGTGTGCTACGTGTAGGGTTACCATATTGTTTTTAATAAAATTCAGGACACTATAGGACTTTTGTTCATTTTTACTTAATAATTGAAGTCCTGGGGGGAATAATGATGGATGTCCATATTTTTGTTATTTTGGGATTATGGTGCCATGTTAGAGTTCTCTCTTTAGTTTCATTGTATTCATTGGTACTAAATATTCTATGGGTCCTGTATAAACCACAAATAAAAATACCTGGAAGTACGGAAAACTGCTGAGAGTTCATGGGTTGGATGAAAAACTGCTGAAGGTCCATTCCGCTTTGCTTCCCTAGAATATAATCTTTTAGCCTATGGGTTGGCATGAGCCAAGACCAACTATAATATCTCAGACCTGAAGGCAGGTATCGATAGTCGACAATATGGCTGCAATCGTGGGGGAAACAAACCAGCTTGCTTCTGTTTGTTAGGCCTACACATGTGTAACATTGTCTATGTGAAGGTGCCGTGATTATTAACTGAAGTAAAGTGCATAGTATTTGTGTGATGTGATGCGAATTTCGTCTCAAGTGCTATGCTAGGATTTGTTTCTTAGAATCTACAGTAAGGTATTTATAATACAAAGTGTAATGGGTCGTAGTTGTTGTGTGCCAGGTTGTAAGACCAGCTACGGCAAAACATACCATACCTCAACATTCAAGTTTCTCAAAGAAACAATGTTAAGGAACAAATGGATTAAGTGAATTCACAGGGACAATTTCCAAGTGAACGATAATACTGTGGTCTGCATTAAGCATTTCAAACCCAAGTTTGTGGTTAGGGAAGACATTTCTCCTGTGGAAAACGCCGAACCTATATGTTTACCACAAACAATTCCAAAACTAATGAATGATGCATATCCTACCATATTTCCCAATCAACCATCTTATCACACAATACCAGTTCCTAAGGAGAGGAAGAAACCTGAAGAACGTTTTCAGGAACTCCTGCAACGTGATGAATGTAGTTTCAGTAATTGGTGTGAAAATGACAATATACCCGACTGAAGAGCAGAAAAGAAATGTTCATCCATTTACAGTTTTCATAAAGGATGACTTTCTTTTATTAAATTAAAGGATGATGCGTTTAGTGATGTGCCGTTAGTTACAGTGTGCTTCAAAATATCATGTGCCTTGGTTTCTCGGATAACTCTTTAGCTACTGTTGACAAGGTTACAGATTTAGTCAATGTTATCAATCAATCACTGAAAGCTGGTAGTAGTTTTGCTATTGATATAACCCCTAAAGTGGAATTTGTTTTGGAGCAATTAGAACTGTCAATAACAAAACAAATTAGATATTCTCCTGAGCTCTTGATATAGGCAGCAACTATTTTCCTTTCCTGGTGCCTACCATCACTTAAGGAAAACGAATGTGATAACATTACCTCATTCTTCCTATTTAAGGCAGTTTATGAGTGAAATGGGTCCAAATAAACCTTGTATTGGTCCAACACAAACAGCTTTCTTGAAGGAAAAAATGTAAGTTTCTTCAGGAAAATAACAAGGTTATTTCATTGATATCTAGATGAAGTTTATGTGAGCTCAAAATTCTCATATAAGGCAGGAAAGATACTTGGTGTTGCTGAAAACACTTCAGATGCTACTAGAGCAGGAACAATGCAGGTTTCCATGGCATCATCTTTACATTCTGATTACAAAGAAGTCATAGCTCTCTCTCCTGTAAAAAATATTAATTCTGACACACTCCTGAAAATGACAATTGATGTATTGAAGATAATGCATGAGCTTGGATATTATGTAATTTGTTTGGTAACAGAAAACCACAACACTAACAGGAAAATGTACCAAAGTATGTGTGGTGACACTTCACAGCCATGCATTACAAATCCAGTTGCTCCATCCCAATCTGACTCTCCTCTTTGACAATGTACACTTACTTAAGTGTATGAAAATTAACTGGTTGAATGCAATAAGTGAATCATTCATAATCCCAAATGTTGAGGAAACATTTACTTTTATTCATACCTTTTTACACAGTGATTAAGGTAGTGCTGCATGTCAATATAATGTCACTGAAGCAAAATTTTCAGATTTGAGGAACCTGTTTCATTCTGAGAAAAACAAACTGTTGAAACTTGCCCCAAAGCTCGTGAGAAAGGCAGCATACCCTACATCTATAAGACAGACAGAATGTTTCCCTTGCACTGTGTTGTTGATTCAAAAATTGGGGCAGCATTGGAAATTTTGAAAAATCAGGGGATTGAGGTTTCTGATGGCACTATCCAGTTTTTAAAATTAATCATTAAATGGTGGACAGTTTCTAATGTGCAGTATCAAATGAAAGGCAAATATTCATTAGATGATGATGCAAGCCCAGTCACTGGACCCACTGACACCAAGCCTGTGTTTCTTGAAAATTTAAAAACATATGTTGATATCAGGCATGCTTCACATACTCAGGGGAAACTAACCAATGAAACATATGTTGCTTTCTCTCACACCCTTGCAACAGTAGTTCAGTTGTACAAGTATATTTTTAATACTTACAAATGGACCTATATTTTTACTGCAAAATTACATACTGGTGCTTTAAAAGCAAGATTCAGTACTTATAGAAAACTAAGTGGCTGCACATATAATGTTTCAGTTGAGCAGATTTTGGAATCTGAGAGGCAACTCGAAGTAATGCTAAAGCTGTGGTCTACAAAACACAGTGAATTTACTTTAAATGATTTTGCAGCAAAAGTTAATTACAGCATAAAACACCAAACATATGAAAACTTGAATAAATTAGAACCTGCTCTAGAGGAACTGGGAAACATTACAATAATGGATGAAGATCTGAAAGTATTAGTTTGTCTTGCTAGCTACACTAGCAAAACAGTACTTGAAAAGCTAAGAAAAGGTGAAAATTGTTTAGAATGTGAACAAATGTTGCAGACTAGGGATGAAATTTCATTGCAGTGTGAAACCAAGGAACTACTTTCCTATTTCAACCACCTGAATCGTGGGGGATTAAAATGTCCCTCTTCCATTATGCTTTCCTTGTCCTGCAATATTTATAAGCTTGGATTCTGCCTTCAGGTCTGATATTTTGTAGTTGGTCTTGTATGAGCAGCTGGTGTTTCTTCTTTGTTTAATCATTGAATGTAAGGAAAGCTCTGTTGATTTGATCATTGTTAGTGAGGCTGTGTTACTGTTGTCTGTATTTACGAGTGAAGACTGCTGTAAAAATGGAAGAAACAGAAGACCACAACCAATGCAGAAATGGAAAGAAGAAGCAAAAGCATGGTAGATTATTGGACGTAAAGAAAAGAATGATCGTACAAACGCCTTGAAACGGTTACAATGACATTTCCAGAAAGAGGCCATTCATATCTCGAGTGTGATAAGAATATGCCCACACGTAGGTACCAATGGACTGGTATGACGTCATTGAAACCATATCCATTTAAAATTGTGGAATGTGATCAATCATTGTTTCTAGAGTGAACATCATTCTTTTCATCTAAGGGATTGTACAAAAGGAGATTACCTGTACTTCCCAGACCACTCAAGGAAGTAAAAGTAAAGAATAATCAGCCCCGTTTTATATCACTGAGGTTTGGAAACTACAGCAGTTTGTGGAATACAGTGGTAGTCACAAAACTGCAATAGAAGACTTGAAGTCTCCTAGAACAAGAGTTTTCACTACCAGGTCCAGCCTACTGGACAAACTTGCCCATTCCGCTCCTAAAATGGAAAGATTTGCAGGTGTGTCTGTTGCATATTTTATAGACTTGTAGTAACTACTGTTATTAGTACTAGTACTACCAATACTAATAATGCAACAAAAACTCTACAAACTTTCTGGGTATTGCTTTTCAGGAACTGTCCACACTTCTAACAACAGAGAAATCAAAATACTTTTATTAAAAAAAAATCAGCACTATGGGTGAATGCACTACTTAAACTGTAGTTTTATGCATCAGTGTTCAATTACGATCCTTGTGTTTTAAAGACTTGTGTGTTCAGTGGTGTAAAATAAAAGTTACTTGTGAACAATGTGGAATACATTCATAATTCTTCCAGCTTTTGTTTTGTCATTGTGATTTCATTTTTCTGTTTTCTCCATTGTTATTGGTCAGACATTCTTGAAACTCATTCACTATATTGTTAAGACCCTGAGGTTTACTTCCAGCAAATATTGTCTTCCTGTTATGTCACGCATAGGTAATAAAGCGTGTCAAACTATAAAATTCAAATATTTAGTTTTTATTAAAATGTGGCATTAATTGTTTCCCCCAGGTCTTCAATTGTGTATTTCAATGTAATTACCATACTATTGGTTGCAGGTTGTAGTAGTATAGCGCGCACAATTTTATGTAGATATTAAGAGAAATTTCATATATTTTTCATGTATGTTGAAGTTGGTATGCTTTAGTACTTTTCATTGAGCAGTTTTAGAAAATTGTAGAAGACAATAAAAGTGAAACTAATAAAAAGTTTCTATTTTCACATAATGTTTTGTACTACTGATGGCAGGTTAATAGATCATACAGAAATTACATTTAAATATAAAGAAATGTGTGAAATTTGTGTTTAAAGTTGATGATAAAGGTTCAGAGGTAAATGAGTAGTACTTTTAAGTAGTATATAATTGCTGTAGGACTTTAGTTTTTCAAGTGTTCGAGATTACAAAAGGATATAACATTCACATAAGCAGAGTAATGATATAGTTTCACAAAATATACCATACTATTGATGGCAGGTCAAAAGCATTATAGCAATTACAAATTAAATATAAAAACAAGCTTTACACATTTTCTGTTGAAGTTGGCGTAACAGGCTCAAATGTATTTGAGTGCTACTTTTTAGTCCTGTGCAACTGTTTTAGTGTTTATTTTCCTTAGGTATCAAATTGTAGCAATCCATGCAACAGATGTTAGCAAAAGTTGTTTTTATCATTGTTAGTGCTTTTACTATTTCTAACATTAATCTATTTCTTTCACGTGTCCACATAGCATTTCTTATCGAAAACACACGGTAATTTCTAAGAAAACTTACACTTGAAATTATGCCGTCGAAATTGATAAATAGCGAATGTCGATTACGTCAGTAATGGTACACTACTTATTAAGTTTGGAGAACTTATTTAATTAAATCTTCTAATTAAGAAAGTAACTTTTTTTTATCAGTAGATTTCCAGGAATAAAACATACTTTACGTTATGATACATGAGTAAATATCTGTATTTACTTATCTCGCGAGTGAAGTAATTTCTTTGTTATCGGCCGCAGTGGAGTAGCCGAGCGGTCTAAAGCGTCTCGCTGCGGAGCGCGCGGTTGCTCGCCGTGGAGGTTCAAGTCCTCTCTGGGGCATGTCCTTAGGTTAGTTTACCTAGGTTTAAGTAGTTTGTAAGCTACGGACTGATGACCACGCAGTTTGGTCTGATAGATTTACAAACATTTGAAACATCTTTGTTATCGGTAGATTTCTAGTAAGAAAATGTATTTGTATGTTATGATACATTAGTAAATGCCCATATTTACACATCCCACACGTGAATAGCCGCGTAATTGACATTCGACTAAAACAAAAATATAATTAACTTCTGTTACTGCTACAAGCACTTTGTAAACATCAAGTATGTGACACTGTGTCTGGCTGGAGGTCTTTGCCATCAGTCAGCGGAACAGTTTTCTTGCACCTGTCGACTCGTAAACTGTTTTTACAGTCACAGGAAAGGCAATGACGGTACCATATATATCGAACTTGAAGAGCGACAAAGAAAAGATTTTTTGTGCGAATGTACTGTTGTACCAGCATACCAAAACACAAAGCGATGTATTATGACACACTTTTATTTCAGTACGAAAAGAAAAACCAAGCTGTATATGATGAAAATTCGGGACATTTAGCTGTCCCCAGAGAAGTCTTGGGGACACCGAGACATTATACTAAAATTTGGGTCTGTCCCGGAAAAATCGAGACAGATGGGAAACCTAGCTACGTGCTGAGGAGATGCATGGCTGTTGAGGTTGAACAGTTGCTAGTGAGCAACGTCTGAGGAACCTACCACACCTCAGTTATATAAGGCTTATCCAGGCAAGCGGGGCTCTGCCTGGGTGGACCTTTTTAATAGCGTGGGCGGTCACGAAAACGCCGTCTCTAAGAGAGGAAGAAGTGACTTAATGGTGCACTCTGTGAACCCAAATCGTTCTTCCCTGGCCAGACCATGGGAGGAATGTTGGTCCCTCAACCGATCCGAGCCTTACTCACTCCAGTACCTAGTCTGTACATTGGCTGATGGGGAATCTTTCATGAGCACTATGCCGCAATTCTTTGTTGATACCATTGAAAATAAGTTTGGCGAGGTGGCACCTGTTTCTAAAATGAGAAGTGGGTCTGTCCTAATACAAGCAGCAACTCCTGCACAGTAAAAGGCTTTATTTGCCTGGGACAAGCTAGGTGATGTTGCCGTAAGTATCATGCCGCATATGACGCTCAACATGACCCAGGGTTTAATGTATCACCGTAATCTCGTGTCATAGACGGATGACGAATTGCATCCCGACTTCAAGCGATGGGGTGTCCACTTGGTCCGGCACATCTACAGGGGACCGAAATATTGCGGGGTTGCTACTAGTGCTTTTCTTTTGGCCTTTGAAGGTGATATACTGCCTGAGAAGGTGAAGATAATCATGTACCGGTGTGATGTAAAACCATACATCCCTCCCCCTATGCGATGTTTATGTTGCTGGAAATTCGGGTATATGTCCTCTTGATGCACTTCCAGCCCCATATGAAAAGATTGTGGGTGTCCATCACAGCTGGATGCACAGTGTACACCTCCAGTGTGTGTGAATTGTGTCCTGCAACATCCACCTTGCTCGCCGATCTGTAGTGTGTTCTACAAAGAAAGGAAGATCATAGAGTTCAAATCTCTGGTCAGATTAACATACTCAGAGGACCGGAGAAAATATGAGCGTCTTGATCCTGTACACATGTTGTGATCATTTGCTGCCATCACGTCGTCTTCGCCCACTATGGGGACGACGGTTCCCCACATATCACCATTCCCTGTGGGTCACCAACATCGAACTGGCCCCTTGAAGGTTGGGGGCCCTTCTTCTGTTGCCCAACCACTACCTCTTGTGGGGGCAACTGCCCCCCCCCCCCCCCAAATCCGCATCTGGAGAAGCAGCAGCCTTTTCTTACACCTCTCTCCAAGAAGGGATCCTCTGGCTCTCTTCCTACCATCGTTTCTCCCACTGACAAAGTGGGTACAAATGAGTGACTAACACAGCCGTGGACTGTTGGTCGTAGTCGTAGGGCTTCACAGTCCTCTTCAGTCCCAGAGACTGAGGCCCCAAAGCCCTCCCAGCAAGAGAAACAAAAAAAGCCAGCGAGAGTAGAAAAAGACAAAGGCTGCCAAGAAAATGGATTCTACGGTAGAAAAGTGCCACCACCCCTTACGTCTGCATCTTAGGATGAGGTGGAAATCCTGGCCTCACCGGAGGACTTAGCAATCATCGAGACTTCTGAAGCGACAACAGGCGATTCCGTGGGACTGACAGCACCCTAGATATTGCCATGCCTTAGCAGTCAAGAAGTAACACGATCTCACGGTGGAACTGTGGCCTTTTTTCTGCCACTTCCCTGAGCTGCAGTAATTATTGTGCTGCTATCATGCTTTCTGTGTAGCCCTACAGGAAACGTGGTTTCCTGTCCAGCAGACTCAGCCCTTCGAGGCTATGGGGGCTACAACCACCACCGGGCTGACTACAACAGGGTATCTGGAGGTGTCTGCATTTATGTCTTCGCTGCTGTTCTTAGCACTGCCATGGCTCTTGAGACAGTGTCTGTAAGAATCCGGACAGTGCAGAATATAACTGTCTGTTCTTTGTACCTTCCTCCGGCTGACCACACGGTCTTGCTTACGCAACTTCTCCAACCCTTTATCCATCTGGGGGATTTAAGTGCTCACCGCCCTCTCCGAGGTTATACCCAGCCCTCGGGACGTGGCAGAGATGTTGAATCTCTACTGACACAACAGGACATGTACCTCCTAAACACAGGTGCTCCCACACATTTTAGCATAGCGCATGGCACATATTCTGCTATTGATCTGTCTTTATGTAGCCCAAGCTCACTCCAACATTTACGTTGGAGGGTCCAAGATGACCTTTGCAGGAGTGACCATTTCCCCATTCTTATGTCACTCCAGGAATTTGAAACTGAAGGCTACCCATCCAGATGATGTCTAAATCGAGCAGACGCAAAGTTACACCTTGGCTGCTGTGGTTTCTGTTCCACTACCAACCAACATCGATACAACAGTCCAAAACGTCACTGCTGCTGTAGTCTCAGCCGCTGAGGAGACTGTTCCGACTACCACTGGCTTCCCTTAGTGCAAGGTCGTGCCCTGGTGGCCGCCCGAGATTGCCGAGGCCATCCAGGACCGTCGGCGGGCACTGTAATGACACCGGCGCCACCCCACTATGGAACACCTGATGGCCTAGACTCTGGGCTCGAGTCTGATGACTTGTCCGGCATGCCTCCCCTTCTCACGTTTGGTCTCAGGTACAGTGCCTCTTCAATACCGCCCGCCGATGGAAATTCTGTCTTCCGATTGGCTCTGATAAAGACTTCGACGCTTTTGCAACGTCTTGTTGTCAGATAGATGCACAGGAAGATAGTTTGTTGCTATCCTTCCCATTGGACTATAGGAAAATTGCTTGGGCCATGGAAAAAGATCCTGATTTATGAATTTTGCTGTGCTACGTACGCTCAGAATGGCCTCACTCACAATGTGACATTCAAAATTCGCTGGTGCGTCGCTATTTTGCTACAAGAAATGAACTTTCAGTCCATAGAGGTGTCATTAGTTTCAAAGAACAGTGGACAAATCACGTGTTGATCCCGCGACGTTTGCAGAGAGAAGTATCAAACTTTTCACCAATAACATTGGGGAATGGTTCACACTAAGCAACTGGCATGGCGACATTGTACTTGGCAGGGTATGGACGCCCATATAGAACAGATGACGTCACAGTGTTCAGTCTGCGCTACCTACCAGTCCGTCCCACCTCAGAAGTTTTGTGTGTGGCCCAAAGCAGATTCACCATGGCAATGAGTGCATATTGACTATGCTGGTCCCTTCTGGAAAACTAAGTGGCTTATTGTGGTTGATACTGTTAGTGGTTACCCATTTGCAGTGCCAATGTCTTCTAAGACTTCTAGTAACACGATTAGATCGTCTGGAAGGTCTCCCTGAACTGATATTCTCTGACAACGGCCCTCAGTTCACATTGCACGAATTTTGCTCCCTTTGTGCACGCAGTGGAATTAACATTGCACCAGTACATCGTTTCACCCGCAGTCAAAAGGCGCTGCTAAACGCTTCATCCGGACATATAATCAAGAGATGTACAAACTCCATTCGGCACACTCAGGGGGAGCAGCTTTGCACCTGTTCCTCGCCTCCTACTGCTCGCATCCATAAGTGTCATCGCCGGCCGAGCTTCTGCACGGCCGCAGCCACCGCACCCTGCTCCATTTCTTCCACACTCTGCGCCGCCTGGAGCAGCAGCTGACGACATGCAAGTATCGCTTCTCTCCATGTAACCCAATCTTTTACAGAGTTTTTAGCAGTCGTAGACGATGGGAGAGGAGTGAAGTCGTCAAATATTTCGGTGCTTCCATGTCTGAAATTTCACGACCTGACGGAGTTGTATGCAGCAGCTCAACCAAATTCGTCCTTGTTGGTATCCCATGATCCTTCTGCGTTTCTCTCAGCAGATTAGTGCAACACGCAGCCCTCGCCACCTCCGCCTCCCCTCGACATCCCCATAGCCCTGGACCAGCATGTCACGCAGCATCCGACGCTGACGTGGACACCGGCGTCACCGTCCTCAGCTACAGACTCCGGTCCATCACTACATCCATGAGCCTTCCTCCTCCCCCGTTGTCGAGCTCCTTACTCGATAACGGTCCAGCGCTTTGGGGGGGGGGGGGGAAGATGTTGTGGCCTAAAGTCAGCGCCACACGCCAGACGAACGAAAACGATCGTTAAGAAGGCAGCGGATGAACGGTAGCCAATCATACGCCGGCACCGTGCCTCCTGAAGGGAGGCAGCTTTATCTAGGCCGACATGCGTCTGAAAGGGCACTACGAACTCGACTCAGAACTAAGCAGTTACTATGATTCAGCGCAGCATCGTGCAAGAAGACGCCGCCGCGAGAACAGACATACACTGTCCGAAACCAAAGTTGAGTATTTTGTATACCTTAGTAAATAAAACGTGTATTACTAATATGTATAGCTGTTTTAGCTGTCCACACATCCCACGCGTCCTGAGTAGATGCTTTCCCGAAAGATAGGCCGACGAGAACAAAACACTCTCCAGACAATTCTTCATGTCCATGTTGTCGGCATTAGTATACGCGAACTTGTATATATTCAACTATATTTCAGTTGTTCGAATTTCCGCTGCAATGTGAAGCATTTTTAAAGTAATTTATGGATTATACTTTCTTTGTAAATTTCGATATGAGGTGTAATTTGCAATTTCGTGAAATAGATTGGTACTAGTTAGGTGGTCCTTAGTGCCCTAGAATGTTGTAGAATCACTCTCTCCAAGTTCTTGAGTATTATTGTACTATTTCTACGTTGTTTCTTGGGTCGCAGTAATGTTTTTTTTCTCGTTATTTTAAATTTTCGGTGGGACTCTCTTTGTGTGAAGCTATGAGTACGTGGACGACTATTAGAACCAAGCCTTTTTGTAGTTTGAGTAGTCCTTGCCCTCAGGCTTTTAATAAGCTCCTTCCCTTGCAATAATTGTTAATGTGTGCTATCTCCTCTTCTGTGTGAATTTTTGTCTCTGTGTAGCTCCCACGCTTAACTGTGAGAGACCACATTTTCCATAGTTAGCCGTAGTGCTTTGAAACTCATATCGGTAGATTCCATCATTCCACGTAGTTTGAGAACTTATATGTAATGTCCGCGATCTTTTATTTTCCAAGAAATGGATTTTAGTAACTTGTAGATTTTTCGCCATTTGATACTGTTGTTTGTACTAGCAGCCTGTACCCACTTTCGTTTGCTTTCTCCTCTGTGTAGAAAGAATGGTTATATGTAGTATCTTAAGTTCCTTGCCGTTCCCCGTCGGGGGTTCGAATCCTCCCTCAGGCATGGATGTTTGTGTTGTCTTTAGTGTAAGGTAGTTTATTAGTAGTTTGTAAGTTTAGGGACTGATGACCCCGCAGGTAAGTCCCATAAGCTTAACAAATATTTGAACATGTGATATAACTTCCTTATTTTCCGAGTTGTGGTATTTTTACAAGTTGTGTAGTCTTTCATCCACGCGGTTCCGAAGTAGCGGTAGCTCAGGATCAATGCTATCATTGTATTCTTGTCTCCCTAACCATTCAAATGAGTACCAAGACGACCGAGTTAATTTCTGTCATTCTGAAATTATACATTTTGTTAGCCTTTTCTTTCATTTGCACTGAGTGCACGTGTTCCTTGATGTGAGGCCGCATGGTCCTTTGTGTTAGTGCGTGTTGTGATGGAGAACGGTAGATCTTGTGTGTTAGTATTGATTTTAGTTGTTTGATACGGTAATGCTGAAGGCCTAACTACGCCAGTCGCTAGTTTATTTGAAATTAATGTGCGCGAGTACTACGTAGGAAGCAGCATACTTCCATCGGACGTGCAGCAGCTCGGCACAGTGAGTAAATGTCTGGCTTGGCTTGTGAATGAGGGTTTTCAGTTAAATACTATGTTGCAGGTAAGGCAAGCAATTTATGTCGAGAAGGTTTATACTAGTAATTAAATACAACCTGTGTGGTATGTGGTCTCATTGTACGAGGGAGGGGGTGGGGGAGTTGGAAAGTAAGTTTTCCCTGTCGACTGTGGGCAGAGACATTAAAGATAAGACACGTCTTTATTTTTCTACCTAATTTCCAAGGACATTGAGACATTTGTCAAACCCCTTTATAAGCTTCACAAAGCCGTTCAGGAATAAATCAGGGCGTTGCATACATAAGAAGCGTTGAACAATTATGAGCGAAAGACGAAACAGTAGGTGAACGCACACATGCAAGACACCGATACAGCATTGAGTGGAGGTCGACACTGAATATGGTAATGACTTTATGTTTTGGATTGTGACAGGGGATGAAACGTGGGTCCACCATTACACGCCAGAATCGAAGGCCGCATCCACTGAGAGGAACTATCTGTCATCACCCATCCGAAAGAAGTTCAAAAGTACGCCGTCTCCAGGTAAAGTGCTATCCGCCGTTTTCTGGGACGCCCAAGGAGTTTTCTTGATGGACTTTTTTGGAGGATGCAACCATCAGTGCTGCGCGGTACTGTGCCACTCTGTCAAAATTGAAAGAGGTGATTCGAAAAAAGTGGCCTGGCTCCTTAGATCTGGCGTCCTGCTGTTGGATGACAATGTGAGATCACACACGGCAACGGCAACGCAAAACCATATTGCAACTTTCGGTTGGGAGCACCTACACCATCTGCCATTCAGTCCTAATCTCACACCAAGTGACTTCCATCTGTTTCATGCTCTCAAGAAGACTCTCGGTGGAAGGCGCTTTGGAAGCAATGCTGACGTCAAACAAATCTTCAACGTTTCTTCCGAATGCAACTCCCTGAATTTTTCCTGGAAAGCTTTTTGAAGCTTGTCAAACGATATGACAAATGCTTCAATGTACTTGGAAATAAGTAGAAAAAAAGATATGTCTTATCTTTAATGTCTCATTCTATTTCTTTCATAGGCAACTCACCACAGTCGATAGGAGAAACTTATTTCCAACTCCCCTTTGTATTAAGAAACCGGTTCCCCCTTTTATGTGTATTTCTATAGTGTATTCCACTTTACTTAAACTTAACCTTTCGTTGCTAATGTACAGAACTCCACTCCCCATTTTTAACATTACCGTAATGCGTCGTATTAGTCAGATGCGAATTCTTTTCAGCTCTGTGGAGAGCCCCATTTAATTATTCCGCTGCAACTTGGTCAGAATTAACGCTCCCTTCTAGATTAAGGTTTAGGAGAGGTAGTTGACTCAGTTTTTCTGCAGTTGTCTTGCCAGAATTAACGATTAGCTTTCACGTAACTGCTGTGGGGGCCCCTTACTGTGTAGAGAGCCCGCACAACAGGCAGCCAAGCAGGGGCGGATCCAGAGTTCTATTTTGGAGGGGGTCACAGATCACCTTTGTGCTATTGTCGAGTTTTACTCCCCCTCGCACAAAATTAAAATAACATTCCACCTTCCGGGGGTGAATGTTCAAATGTTTGTTAAGCTTAAGGGACTTAACTGCGGGGTCATCAGACCCTAAACAAACAACTTATGAACTAACTTATACTAAAGACCAGTGGCGGCGATTGGACGTTAGAAGTGGGGGGGGGGGGCAAATAAAATCTAAAACTAAAAATGGCACTGTAAGAAATTATAGTTTGATTTTTGCACCTACAGGCCTATAATACCAAATGCGAGGAAAAACAAAAGACAATATACAATTGTTATTGCCATAACTTGTTTAATTAAGTTGTCTAGTAAAATACAACTGTTACAAACAAAGGAACATTAGTTTAGTTATATACAAAAATAACAGACAATAGCGTAATTTAAGATATTACGTCTTGTCAAAGCATAATTGTTTTAAAACAAAGCTATGTGCCTTGGTTTCCGCCTGGCATAAATTTCTACACATTCTTCTAATTTGATGTTTTTAGCCGCATAGTTTTCAATGGCTGGCATAGCTAAAAGTGTTAAACGTTCTTGAAGCATAGAATTCCTCCAGTAGTTTTTGGTCCGTTTGAGGACATTGAAAGATCGTTCTGCCGCTGCAGTGGACACCGGCAGAGTCAAAAACAGTTGCAGTAGCTTGAACAAATTAGGGAATACATACTGGTTGTGAACATTTTCAGACTTAAATTTTGAAACCAAATATGGCACAGGATGACGATCTATTTGGTCTGAATCATGCTTCTTTCTTGAAGATACATCGATATCTGAGACTAAATTATCATTTTCCAAACCAAATGCGGAACTCACAGCAAAAATGTTTCTTTGATAACAAATCTTTCAAAAATTTTAACTATTGGTTTTTCCACTCATCGGATTGTAATTGCTAACATCTGTATAGTCTGGAAACATTCCCAGAAGGATATGTTGCTGTGCTGAATGGAAATCTTCATTCGTGCACGTAGTCATCAAAAGTCCATAAACTCACCCGAAAATAATTAAAAACTTATCTCCCCTTAATTCCTCAAAAAGGACAGAGAATGCATCCACTTCGTCTATTCTCGTATTGATTGAATGAACCCAATGCAACCTTCTTCTTCTCCTTCTTCTTCTCTTCAAACGTCTGTACAAGACAAGCCACACTAATAACTGATCATGCTCCATTTGCAGTCTGGGAAGGCAACTGCAGATGGAAGGCTGTCACGACACGGCACGGCATGCCGTGTAGCTGCTGGGTGGCTGTGAAGAGGCGTGGATCTCGTGTCGGCCCGGCAATGCCGGCTTATCGGCTGCCTGGTTGATGTGAAGTAAGCCGACCACCCACTCACCAGAAGCCAAGTTACAGTTTGCGTATAGTCTGGAGCACAGGGAGATATTTTCGATGAGGCAGTGCACATGTCACTGGGTTTGGCTACGATCGTCAACTGTCGTCAGATGTCGTGTGCGAAGGCGGAGCCTCCTTCTCTACCACAATGTCGCGCCGAGCATGTGTATCGCCATAATTCCCACTTATAGCTATGTTACAATTGTGCAAATCAGTTTTAAAAGTATACAAGTGTTACTACGCTAAAAAAAATTGCACTGACTTGTTTTACGGCCCACTTTAGATTTGTAGTTTTATAAGTTTTTGCAAACATTTTGGACCAAAATAATAATCTAAATTATAATTAATTAATTAATAAGAGCGTCTGAAACCCTTTTAGGAAAAAAATTAGGTAGTGGCGGGTTTCGAACCACAGACCTTTCACGTCACAGTCTAGCTCCTTGCCCTCTACCCTACGGCTATAAATCATACAGGAGCTCTTTAATCTCAGACTATTGATGGCCGTAGTTAACTGATGTTAATATGGCATTTGTAGACATTAGATTATCATTTATCCTTCGAAGAACGATGTGTTTTTGTTAATTCCTCAGTGTTCCGTTGCTTTGAAATGACAACGTGTAAGTTACAATAAGAAAATCATCAAATACGCGAGGAATGTCAAGTGACGGCTGGTTTTCGTTAATTCAATGGAGGGTGTCAAATCTTCGTTATTTTTGCAAATCTGTCTCAAACGATACGAGATATGAAAAAAAACCATAAGGGAGATAAGTTGTACAGAATATTCTCCTCTAGCAATTAGCTTATTCAATTTTCGTTTCAGATGAACGGTTCGTTTGCAATTACAATTATATTACAAACGGCTTTTTTTGGTTTTACTACCGTATTTTTTGTATGGAAAATTTGAAAAGGGGAGGTTCTGGTCTCTGGCGGCCTACAATCATGTCTGGAAAATTTGATGCTGATCGGTTGAACGGTTCGTCTTAAAAACAGGGAACACGTTACGGACAGACAGACAGACACATACATCCCAAAATCGCCGTTATTTTTGCAAATATCTTTGAAACGCTACGAGATATGAAAAAAAAAACATACGAGAGCAAAGTTGTAGAGAATTTTCTCCTCTACAAATTCGGTTATTCAATTTTTGTGTCAGATGAATAGTTAAGCCGTTATTTTCATTTAAATTTCGAGCTGTCAAAAGACGATCGCAAAGGCCCACTTTTAGTGTTACTACCGTAACCTTAAGTGGGCCAAAAGTGAATAATTTAATCATATTTTTTCCAGAAAGTGGGGGGGGGGCAACTGCCTCCCCTCGCCCCCCCCCCCCTAATCGCCGCCACTGCTAAAGACGACAAATATCCATGCCCGTAGGGGGATTTGAACTCCTCAGGGGGTGAGCTTGTTTTGATTAAAAAACTATAAAAAGTATAATATCCCATAGATCGCTTCAAAATATTAATTAACGAATTTGGCAGATCTAGGCTTCCATCGTTAAGATCTTTTACGTAACTGAAAGCTCAGCATTATCCATTGTTTCGGTGTCTTTTATGCTATATTATTCTTAACACACTGTTGTTCACAGCAACTTGTTTTTATAAACCGACACCAAACCAATGGCTTAAGATGAACTTTTAGCTTTGTACAATATCTGACGATGGCAGCTTAGATTTGTCGAAACCGGTAATAAATGAATATTGAACTTTTCACAATTTTGGAATTAAAGTAACGCCTTTTTAGTGTGTACTTCCCACCCCCGAGTAAATATAACTGTTACAGATGAACAGGATTGTAATATTGATAAAAATAGCAATAGAATACATGAAATATTTAATCAAAGTATAATTCACAAGAAAAATTCAAGACGCCTGTTCTTAATCTTTTCCAGTTCAGTAATAACAGCATCGATGTCAATATCAATATCACGGTGGATATGCAATAAAGCTAGACCAGTGAATTGTTCTCCCCACCATGGTTGTTCTTAGGCAAGTCTAGAGGCGAAGAAGGGTTGAAAACGTGCGCCGGCCGCGGTGGCCGGCCGGTCTGCGGCGCGTCAGTTACAGTCTGCACGGCCGCAACGGTCGGGTGTTCGAATCCCCCCCTCGGGCATGGATGTTTGTGTCGACTTTAGTACAAGGTAGTTCATAAATAGTTTGTGAGTTAGGGACTGATGACCCCACAGTTAAGTCCCATCAGCTTGACAAACATTTGAAAATGTGTGTTTCGCTGTTGCTGCACTAACTGGTAGCGTGGCTAAATTTTTATAAATGTGCAAATACAAGGATACATTTTACTGTCGCATATCTAGATATACGATAAAGAGACTCAGGAATTTTATGTCTAGCCTCTACATGACGCTTCCACCTAGCCACCAACAATTTAAACTCTGGTACTAAAAATGAAACAGAAGTACCAGCAGCTGTCTGTACACCTCCACTGTTTCTTTCACAATTACGTCTTCTTCGCTGTATGAAGTACACGGCAAAAAAATAAAGAAAATAAAAAGAAAATAAATAGATAAATAAATAAATTAATTAATTAATAAAAAAGAAAAAACAACAACAACAAAAAAAAACCTTATTATCTCGGTGTACCTGCTGAGATACCAAACGTGGTGCTTTCATTTCCACATCCAATTGCTCGGCGACCTTTTGAGCTTCAGAGAATAACTGCCGGAATACCGAATCCACATCTCATCTCTTCTGCTCTAGAACGCTTATGGTATCCTTCATAGCATCTATTGCTCTCTTTAAATCTATAATTGTTGACTGAAGAAAGCTGCAGACACATTCATGCGGTATAAAAAGAAATATTAAAAAAACTGAAAAAGAACAAAAACAATAATTTGTGTCCTAATAACTAAGAAAAGGGAAAGATAAAAATAGTATATATCGTCAGGGCCGGATCTAGGACATTTGCCAAGGGGGGCAAGCTTAAATTTGCCGCCCCTTCTTTCAACCCCCCCCCCCCCTGTAAGAATCGACTTTTTGACGCTAATTGGGTTACATATTTCTAAATAAATGTCACAATCTCAAAACATGAACTTATTTTATTGGCTGAATTAAAAGCAAAGGAAACAGAACAATTTTAATACATACAAAAATATTACAAGATTACTCATCGTACAAAAATCAATTTAAAATTTCGCTTTTCGAGCTTTTTTTTGCTGGAAAACTGCTTTTGATATCATCATAGTTTAGAGAAGCAGCTCGTTTGTGCTCTATGGATATTATATTCAGATTTGTTAAGCAGTCGTGCTCCTCAAGTGTATTTAATTAGTTTCAGCTTGCTGAAACTTCTTTCTCCAGACGAAACAGAAACTAGAATGATAAGATATATTTTAACGCTGTAGTAAGGTTGGGATACTCCTCTACCAATTTATTTTTATAAATTAAACTGTGCGCCTCGGTTGCACAGTGGTAGAGTGCCAGACTACAAATCCAAAGGTCGCGGGTTCGATCCCCGTCAGGTCGTAGGATATTTATCTGTCATTTTCCACTTCTTTCACCTCTGGCAATATTGCTCATGTTAAAAATACCGAGTAGCACCGTGGTTCGGAACCCACGTTAAACTGTAGGTCCCCCTATAACTGGCTGGGTAAGTCAGTTCGAAGGTCGGAGGAAGGCAACGGCATACCACCTCCAAACAGGACCATGCCTAGTAAAGCTCTGTGGTGTTCAAACCAATCTTCGGATTGATGACTGCTTTACCTTTTAAATTAAACTTAATGTTGATGATGCAGTAGAATCTTGCAAGACTCTGTCTACTGCCAGCGCATGTTGTCTGAAACTTTCAACTTCTTCCTCGCCTAAGATATTGTGCCAGTTCCGCTGCTTTGCCTTCAACTCCTGCACTTCCATTTCTCTAATTTGCACACCACACAAAAAACTAAGTTTTGCACCAATTTTCTCAAGTGCGGTAAACCTGGTACTAAGCTCTGTCAATTATTCCTTTTTTCTGTGAATGTTGGATACCTCATTCTCACAAAGCCCATAGGCCATTTTCTTCTTCCTTCGAATCCTTTTTTCGGAGAATACTGTTGATACCTGAAAATAGGTGAAATCAGAGCTGGAACAGAGAGATTCAGATGTTTTTTCTTCCAGCGATCCCGATGAACCCTCTGTCAGGCAGTTAAATATGATTTATAGAGTATCCTGTATAGATGTCTATCAATTCCATCGCTACAGAGAGAGGATTCTAGATCCTTAATGCTTTTGACTTTCAATAAGAAGTGTGCGCACCTGAAATACTTTTATTTTTTTATTTTTTTATAAAGACTGGAACGTTATTGAAATTCACCTGTTCTACAAGTATTACCCTGATATGAAATATGAATATCCATTTATCTGAAAAAGGAAATCTATGCAAATTAATAAACATTGTGCATTTACTTATGCAATAACGCCAACATCTCCCTTATTCTGGCAAATATCTAGTAGATTTTTGAAGTCTGATTCGCTGAAGTACCTGTGACAGGGCAACACTGAAGTCAGCAACCAGGAATTTTAGTTTTATTAAATGATTTCGGTATTTCTTGCAGTCATTTTACTTTTAATAATTCTGTGTTAGTTAATTTTATTAAATTATACCAGAAAGATACATTCTGTAAAAAAAAAAGAGCCGGTCAAAATTTGCCGCCCTCTAAATTCTGCCGCCCGGGGCAACTGTCCCCTTTGCCCCTCCCTAGATCCGGCCCTGTATATCGTAACTTACGGTACCTAATATGTCACCCAAGCAAACAGTCGAGAGAATGAATTTAGGACTGCGTAACGCCTGTAGAAGGCACTGGGCTTCAGATGCCGTTGTACCGTCACCAAAATGAAATCTTACGGAGGGCATCGCATATCTTCAACAAATTGTCACCTTGAAACTGCCGATGACCGACATGTCTCCCCACCCAACGCGTCTCAGATGCCTGCATTGCTATTCAACCGCTTTCTTAAAGACGCCATGTCTTTTCTTGCAAAGGGATTAGCAAAAAATGTTCAAATGTTTGTACAGCTTATGGGACTTAACTATGGGGTCATCAGTTCCTAAACTTACAGACTACTTACGAACTAGGACGGCACAAATATCCATGCCTGAGGGGGGATTCGAACCCCCGACCGTAGTGGCCGTGCAGACCGTGACTGACGCGCCTGTCTCCTCGGCCACCGCGGCCGGCAAGGGATTAGCAAATGCTACGATTTATCTTCATTGTTGCTGATGTGTTGTGACAAACAGTGACCTTGGAAGAATTTGCGAGACATTTGTTCAGTAAATGATCAGTACAAGGGTAATGTTTTATGTTAACGGCCGTCTTGATACGCTCCTGAAAGACAACCTTTGAATCAGAAACCATAACTGCTGCCAGTGCCAATTCAGATCAATATTACGTTTCTTACAAAGATCTTTAACTATAAGAGCAAGAGCAAATCCAATTAGACGACGCTCTTCATTTGCATCTTCAGGACAAATCTTCTCATACGCATTATAAAATGTAATCAAATTCTTCCCAACGAATTCCTTCGTGAAGGAAAGCAACGGATAAACTGAGCTGCTCAATGTGATAAATATCCGTAGTTTCATCGAAAATAAGAGAAAAAATGTTTGCTTCTCTAACTCTCGATGAAATCTTACCTTGAATTTCTTCTTTGGATTCATCAGTTAGTTGATTTTCTGTGGTTATGCTTATATATGTGGTATTCGAAGACTTTGAAACACGCCCACTGAATGTGTGGTCGTGTTCCATTTTGATTTAGACATTAACCAAAAGTGTTTCTTCGCCATTAATGTTATCTATCTGTGTGTTAATTATTTTATTATTTTTATTAATGACCGATGCCACATGCTCATATATGTTTGCCCCATATTTATATGTGTCTTCACACCTGTGATTGAACTTGCGTGTTCATGTGAATGTGGAAGGTTGCTCTTAATATTGACTGACTGCCGTGCAATGGCTTACAGTCGCCGCCTCCCACTTTAGGCCTCGTTTTGCTGCAGTTAGAACGCCGTCTGCGCTGGCGTCTGCTGGATGGCCAGAGACAAGCTTACGTGGCAAGATGGCGAGATGGCCGTGTTTTTAGTGTCATACCAACCTAATCTTGGACGAAAGAGGTGACAGGAGAACTTTCTCGGAGCGGTTGTAGAGGGAACTGTCTTGGCCAGGTAGCAAGGGTTGGTAAACACCAGTCTCTGAACGCACTCTGCGTCGCTTTTAGCGCGCTCTACATCCGGTGTATGGCGGCGGTAGGTTTTTCCCATGGCCCTAGAACCTCACTCTGGATTCTGGTTCCGACGACTGAGGAAGTAAGTGCTCCGCCGAATCGTGCTGAGGGAAAGGCATGCTGTTAGGACTTGCTTTCTTGGTGATCAGGCAGTCTTGTTTTTCAGTGATAGTTTTCTTGAGCAACTCTTTCGCCATGCTAGGCGAAGTGTTTCCTAATTTGCTAAACTCGTGAATTCAGTGTAAATTTATTATCTGCATTTTCATTCCAGTGATGATGTTGTGTCCGGTTTTGCTCAAGTTAGAATACACGTGTGTGGCCTTACGCCTTTGTGTAAATTAAGTGTGTTTGAATTTCTTTGCTGTTTTTAACTAATATTTTCTCGTCACATCTGTATCCAAGTGTATGCTAAATATTTCTCAGATTTTCTGAGTTGATTCCATCTTTCCAGTCTAATATGAATGATTGCACAACGTGCTTTCATAACGGTCGTTACTTTGGTCTTCAGCCATGCTTTTGTTAATACTAGTTTTCTTCTGTACGAATTCTCACATGTGCTTTACTTGCTTATTCTAAATTAATTTCTATTTGTAAATGCTATGAAATTTGGTGTGGTTGCACACCACGTGGTACTTAATAATAGTGAGTCACTGACTCTCGAAACATGTGTTCGTTTAGTGCACAGTATAATTAAGCTGGACGCGGTGGCCGAGGTGACTGAGGCGCTCCAGTCACGGTCAGCACGGCCACTACGGTCGGGGGTTCGAATCCCCCCTCAGGCATGGATATTTGTGCCGTCCTAGTTAGTAAGTAGTTCATAAGTAGTTTGTAAGTTTAGGGACTGATGTCCCCGTAGTTAAGTCCCATAAGCTTAACAAAATTTTTTTATAATTTCATGCTCCCCGTCCCATGTTTAATCATCTATTCATTTATTTATTGACATTAATTTTGTGTTTGTTAAAACGTTGGCTGCTCCCTTAACGAGTGAACAGTTTGATAAATTTCCATTGTGCAAGTACTGCGGCCACTCATAAAATAATTTAGAGCAGCAATGAGTGTTTTAACTTACATTTGCAGATATCAACTGCCTGACATCTTGCTTAGAATACATAACAGGCTATTTTCAAGGTAGAATATGTGCAATAAATGTAGTTGCAATTTTTTTGCATGTAGTAACATAAAATCACGTGAACTAATAAGTTTATTACTAGCTACTGTTTTCGTTGTTAGTTTGTGTGATTTTTATAATGCTACATGAGTGACATGTAAATTATATTCAGTAATTTTTTGTCCTAGTTAATGGCATTAGACGGAAACCGGCGGTAAATAAATTGTTTGAGTGCAGTTTCTTCCAATGATTTTACTGTAAAATAACCAAAAATATTGTGGTAGTGTGGTAGTATGAGTGATTCGAAGGTCACATTTACTTATTTTTCTTAAATAGCTCGAAAACCTTATTTCGATGAGATTAAAGGGTTTGTTTACCAAACTAAAATAATTATGTCATATGTATTTAGAAAGCGCTAAGATATAACAACTGCCAGGACCTATCCGGTCACTCTGTTCAGTTCTAACGGTATCTACCGTTTTCGGTATCAATACCAATCTGAGATCTGAAAACGATAAACTCAAATCTAAAAAAAATGCACTGCTTGTACTTAAATGGTGCCCAAATTCGTCAAAATGTCTCTTTGTGATGGACTGATGGCTCACGTTAGAAATGGGCACTCCAACAACCATCAGAAACGATCTGAAATGTATTATTTTATCATATTTTCACTTAGTAACATATTGAAATCATCATACCAAAATGAACACTACCGGTCAAAAGTTTTCGATCAGCTATCACAACTATGGATTTTTGGTTAAAAGAGCGATTTAGTTTTAAATAATCTGAAATAGCCCTATTCTGATACTAAAACAAGGATAAACAAGTAAAGACGGAACGACTCTGTTGTGTATTTGAACGGTTCTCCGTATGGTGAAGCACTGATGAGTAACCACAACAGTAGTGACGTGTCTTTACCCAAGACAAGTCCACTCGAATAGGCCTAATTCCTTCAGCTGTCTGTGTAGCAAGCAGTTCACATTAGTTTTCAGTACACTGTGTGCAGCTAGCAGCGTGTTTGTGTATCTGATCAGGTTCATACCATATTACCTCCAAATGGGACGGAAGCAGGAGATTGGAATAATTGAAAAACGTACTGTTATTGTAGCTCTGCATCGCGAAGACTATTCTAGTAGGACAAGACACACAAAAGTTGGCATAGCCCAATCTACAGTGGTGTGTACATTGCGGCGGTTCAAGCAAACCAGTGCCAATGCAAGTGTTTCGCGATCTGGAAACCCGTGTAACATCATACAGGGGAGATGTTCATATGTGTACGGAGTAAACGTCAGAGGACTCGTACGGCACCTGAATTTAGCTAGGAAGTCAATAATATGCGAGCTGCTCCAATCGCTGTCTCAACAGTGCAACGCCGTCTTCTTGAACGAAGTTTAAAGGCATGCATAGCGGCCAAAAAATCTTTATTACGGAAACAAAATAAGGTAAAAAGGATGCAATGGGCATAGCAACATAAAAACTGGAGCGTGCTAGGTGTTATTCACGGATGATCGAAGTTAGAAGTATTTGGGAGCCTTAATCGAATGTCTGTTCGTCGACATCGTGGAGAACGTACGAAGAGTCAGTGTGTGACACTACGGTGAAGCATGGTGGAGGGTCGCTTATGTTGTGGGGATGTTTTGCGGGCGATAAAGTCGGTGATCTCGTGCGAATTAATGGAACATTAAAGTAGGAAAATAAGGAGATGGGACCTGGATAAATTGAAGGAACCTGAGGTTCTTAAGAATTTCAGAGGGAGCTTTAGGCAACAATTGACAGAAACAGGGGAAAATAAAACAGTTGAGGAGGAATGGGTAACATTGAGAGATGAAATAGTGGAGGCAGCAGAGGACAAAATAGGTAGGAAGGCAAGACCTACAAAAAATCCTTGGATATCACTGGAGATACTAAATTTAATCGATGAAAGGAGAAAATATAAAAATGCAGTCAATGAAACAGGCAAAATGGAGTACAGACGACTAAGAAATGAGATTGACAGGAAGTGCAAAATGGTTAAGCTGGAGTGGCTAGAAGGCAAATGCAAGGATGTAGAAGAATGTATAAATAAGGGAAAAATAGATACAGCCTACAGGAAAATAAAAGAAACATTTGGAGATAAGAAAAACAGCTCTATGAATATCAAGGACACGGATGGAAAACCAGTTCTCAGCAAAGAAGGGAAAGCTGAAAGGTGGAAAGAGTATATAGAGGGGCTCTACGAAGGAAATGAAATTAGAGACAATATTGTAGGAAGGGAAGAGGATGTAGATGAAGATGAAATAGGAGATACTGTACTGAGAGAAGAATTTGACAGAGCCCTGAAAGACCTAAGTCGAAACAAGGCCCCAGGAGTAGATGATATTCCCTCAGAGATACTGAAGTCTCTCGGAGAACCAGCCAAGACAAACCTGTTTCACCTGGTGTGTAAGATGTATGAGACAGGCGAAGTACCCACAGACTTTAAGAAAAATGTTATAATCCCATTCCAAAGAAAGCAAGTGCAGACAGGTGTGAAAACTACAGAACCATCAGTTTAATAAGTCATGGTTGCAAAATATTACCACGAATTATATTCAGAAGGATGGAAAAACTGGTAGAAGCCTCCCTCAGGGAAGATCAGTTTGGGTTCAGGAGAAATGTAGGAACTCGGGAGGCAATACTCACTTTACGGCTTATCCTAGAAGATAGATTAAGAAAAGGCAAACCTACATTTCTAGCTTTTGTAGATTTGGAGAAGGCTTTTGATAATGTCGATTGGAATAAACTCTTTAAAGTTCTGAAGCAATCAGGTGTAAAATATAGGGAACGTAACGTTATTTACAACTTGTACAAAAACCAGACAGCGGTTATCAGAGTTGAAGGGCATGAAAGGGATGCATCGGTTGGGAAGGGAGTGACACAGGGTTGTAGCCTTTCTCCAATGTTATTCAATTTGTACATTGAACAAGCTATAAAGGAAAGCAAGGAGAAATTTGGTGAAGGAATAAAAGTTCAGGGGGAAGAATTAAAAACCTTGCGTTTTGCCGACGACATAGTAATTCTGTCAGATACAGCGAAGGACCTGGAAGAGCAATTGAACGGAATGGACAGTGTGCTGAAAGGTGCAAAAAGATGAACATTAACAAGAGCAAAACTAGGGTAATGGAGTGCAGTGTAAGAAAATCAGGTGATGCTGAAGGAACTAGATTGGGAAACGAAGCAATAAAGGAGGTAGATGAGTTTTGTTACTTGGGCAGTAAAATAACAAATGATGGTCGCAGTACAGAGGATATAAAATGCAGAATGGCAATGGGTAGAAAAGCGTTTTTGAAAAAGAGAAATTTGTTAACATCGAATATTGATTTAAGCCTAAGGAAGTCCTTTCTGAAGGCATTTGTATGGAGTGTTGCCATGTATGGGAGTGAGACATGGACGATAAACAGTGCGGACAGGAAGAGGATTGAGGCTTTTGAAATATGGTGCTACAGAAGAATGCTGAAGATTAGGTGGGTGGATCGCGTAACTAATGAGGAGGTACTGAACAGAATTGGGGAGAAAAGAAATTTCTGGCATGCCTTGACTAAAAGAAGGGATATATTGGTGGGACACATTCTTAGACATCAAGGAATTGTGAATTTAGCATTAGAGGGAAGTGTGTGGGGTAAAAATCGCAGAGGAAGACCAAGAGATGGATACAGTAAGCAGATTCAGACAGATGTAGGTTGCCGTTCTTATGTGGAGATGAAGAGGCTTGCTCAGGATAGGGTATTGTGGAGAGCTGCATCAAACCAGTCTCCGGACTGAAGACCACAACAACAACAACGAAGAAGGAAGGATATCACAGGATACTGATCAACAATGCAGTTTCATCTGGCAAAGACTTATTGGTCGTGGGTTTGTTCTGTAGCAGAAAAATGACCCCAAACATTTTTCTAAATTGTGTAGAGGGTATGTCAATAGAAAAGAAAAATTTTGGGAACTGAAAAATACGAAGATATGATTTGGCCAAGTTAGTCACCAGACTTAAATCCCATTGAACTGTTATCGGATGAACTTGACTTGGAGGTCCGAAAACTGAGGTCGGCTAATGTTGAAGGGCTATGGAATATCTGCAATATCTGCACAAACACTACAAACTCTTATTTCCAGAATGCGCAGAATTTGTGCAGCTGTATGGAGGGCAAAGTGTGTTTATTTTGACGTTGTTGTTGTTTTGGTCTTCAGTCCGCAGACTGTTTGATGCAGCTCTCCACGCTACCCTGTCCCGTTCAAGCCTCTTCATCTGAGAATACGTACGGCAAACCTACATCCTTTTGAATCTGCTTACTGTATTCGTCTCTTGGTCTCCCTCTACGATTTTTACCCCACACACTTCCTTCTAATGGTAAGTTGAAGATTCCTTGATGTCTCAGAATGTGTCCCACCAACCTATCCCTTCTCTTATTCAGGGTATGCCAGAAACTCCTTTTTTCCCCAAATCTGTTGAGCACCTCCTCATTAGTTACGTGATCTATCCAGCTTATCTTTATCATTCGTCTGTAGCACCACATTTCGAAAACTTCTATCATCTTTTTTTCTGAACTCCTTATCGTCCACGTTTCACTCCAATACAATGCTACACTCCAGGCAAATGCTTTCAGAAAGCACTTCCTAACATTTAAACTAATGTTGGATGTCAACAAATTTCGCTTCTTCAGTAACGCTTTTCTTCCCATAGCCATTCTGAATTTTATATCTTCTTTAATTTGACCATCAGAAGTTATTTTCCTACCCAAATAATAAAACTCATTTACTACATTTATTGTCTCATCACCTTATCTAATACTAAAGACAACACAAACATCCATACTCGAGGGAGGACTCGAATCCCCCCTTCCCGGCTTCTGCTTCAGAGTTCAGTAGGTAACAGGTCCTGCAGATATCTTTCCTAGGTCTGTAGAAGGAAAAGTTGAAGTTGAGAAATTATTTCAGAAATAGTCTTACGATAAAAACTAAACAAACTTCCTACACTAGTGCCTCCTATTTTGGAGTACTATATCACGGAAGTTATGCACGTGTTGAAGTGTAAAATCATTAAAAGAAAGGCGTTATTCGTTGCGGCGAGATATATTTGCGAACTTTCTTTCACCAACTTTCTCTTTCGAACGTGAACATATTTTGTTAGCACTTATCTAAATAGGGAAACATGATCATCACAATGAAATAAGAGAAATCAGACCGAAAACGGAAAGATTTAAATTTCCTTTTACACCTGCGCTATCACAGAATGAAACGAGATATATCATAAAAATGGTTCGATGAACCTTCTGCCATGCACTTACATATAACTTGCGGAGTATCTATGAAGATGTCGATGGTGCTTCAGAAAAATTCTTTTTAAAGTGGGAGTACATTCTTGAAATATTCAGGTCATGAGAGGTATTCTTTACTTTGATCTTGCTCGGCTTTAATGGCTAACATCATTTATGTGCTGTTTTTATACAATTTTCGTCTTCGTTGTTGTATTTTGATAGGACGTGTCTTTTTCTGCGGTCGATGAATGTTGTCTCTCCGAGTTTTTTCTTCTTAATAAGTACACTACTGACCATTGAAATTGCTACACCAGAAGAAATGCAGATGATAAACGGATATTCATTGGGCAAATATATTATACTAGAACTGACATGTGATTACATTTTCACGCAATTTGAGTACATAGATCCTGAGAAATCACTACCCAGAATAACCACCTCTAGCCGTAATAACGGCCTTGATACTACTGGGCATTGAGTCAAACAGAGCTTGGATGGCGTGTACAGGTACAGATGCACATGCAGTTTCAACACGATACCACAGTTCATCAAGAGTAGTGACTGGCGTATTGTGACTAGCCAGTTGCTCGGCCAACATTGACCAGACGTTTTTCGACTGGTGAGAGATCTGGAGAATGTGCTGGACAGGGCAGCAGTTGAACATTTTCCGTATCCAGAAAGGACCGTAAGGACCTGCAACATGCGGAAATGCATTATCCTGCTGAAATGTAGGGTTTCGCAGGGATTGAATGAAGGGTAGAGCCACAGGTCGTAACACATCTGAAATGTAGCGGCCACTGCTCAAAATGCTGTCGATGCGAACAAGATGTGACCGAGATGTGTAACCAGTGGCACCCCATACCATCACGCTGGGTGATACGCCAGTATGGAGATGACCAATAGACGCTTCACCGCGTTGTCGCCAAACACGGATACGACCATCATGATGCTGTAAATAGAACCTGGATTCATCCTAAAAAATGACGTTTTGCCATTCCTGCACCCAGGTTCGTCGTTGTGTACACCACCGCAGACGCCCCTGTATGTGATGCAGCGTCAAGGGTAACCGCAGCCATGGTCTCCGAGGTGATAGTCCATGCTGCTGCAAACGTCGTCGGACTGTTTGTGCAGATGGTTGTTGTCTTGCAAACGTCCCCATCTGTTGACTCAGGGATCGAGACGTGTCTGCATGATCCGTTACAGCCACGCGGATAAGATACCTGTCATCTCGACTGCTAGTGATACGAGGCCGTTGGGATCCTGCACGGCGTTCCGTATTGCCCTCCTGAACCCACCGATTCCATATTCTGCTAACAGTCATTAGATCGCGACCAACGCGAGCAGCAATGTGGCGTTACGATAAACCGCAATCGCGATAGGCTACAATCCGACCTTTATCAAAGTCGGAAACGTGATGTTACGCATTTCTCCTTCTTACACGAGACATCACAACAACGTTTCACCAGACAATGCTGGTCAACTGCTATTTGTGTATGAGAAATCGGTTGGAAACTTTCCTTATGTCAATACGTTGTAGGTGTCGCCAACGGCGACAACATTGTGTGAATGCTCTGGAAAGCTAATCATTTGCATATCACAGAATCCTCTTTCTGTCGGTTAAATTTCGAGTCTGTAGCACGTCATCTTTGTGGTGTAGCAATTTTAATGGCCAGGAGTGTACTTCCAGCCTTTTCTTTACAACAGCAAAAATATTCATAAAGCTGTTTTGCAAACTGCAACAAGATGTCCTGAACCATTTGGAATAAAATACCGAACTGTTCCCTGTCGGCGACCTTCAGCAGGATTATCATAGGTTCCATGCCAACGACGCCTTACTGGTGTGACACTGGGAACACCCATCAAGAAGTTTACTTGTGTTGAGTAATCTTGCTTAACGAACTTAGGAAACATATCTGTTTTCAATGCAGGCGTCTGCTCACTGTACCTTAATCTACATTTGCATCATACCTAAAGGAAAGAACAACAAAACATTATAGTTGTTTTTTTTATAGTGGATACTGTACACATTTAACAGCAATCCTTCGTTACGTAGCTTTCACAGTCAGTGAAGGGCTTAAAATAGTACTTGTGGTGAGGGATGGTTCTTAGCTAGTATAACTGTGTGTGTGTGTGTGTGTGTGTGTGTGTGTGTGTCATCCCTCAGTGATCAACTCCATTCTTTCTCCTGTAAGGGAACGGATTATTAAAATCCATCACATAAGTAAGTAATAAACGATCAAATGTATCAGTTAAAAGGGTTGCTTCATGTTTTATTTTAATTTTAAATATATTCTGTTGTGTGTGTTGGTTTTTTCTTTGTTCAAGGTGTTCTTCTGGGCTCGGTGCGGCGACACAGAGTGCAGCAAAAAGGTTTTTTATTTTATTTATTTATATATATATATATATATATATATATATATATATATATATATATATATATATATATAGTACTGGATTCCGAGGAGCCCCGAGAACAAAGAAGAGAACATTCATGAATATAGAGTTACTTTGCAAATAAGACAACGATTAGGCAGTCTTGAGATAGTCTTGAAATGGTTTTGAGAGAAGATGGATGTGTAAATATTGTTTAATAAATTTGTTAACGAACTGAAGATTAACTGCGTTACTGAGTCATCATTACGTAATAAATCAGTAAGAAAACACACACACACACACACACACACACACACACACACACATATATATATATATATATATATATATATATATATATATATATATATATATATAGAAGTGAGTGTTCGTACTGGAGTACAGAGCCTAGTGAAGCAAGAAGTCATTTTGCTTTGGATAGTAATTATTAAAATTACTATTACGTGCGGACCCTCGCACTCCGTCTCCTACGCCGTAACCTAAGAACATCACATATGTACCAAATGATTTAAAGATGAGATGTCTTTTCTTTTCTTTGCTGGATTTCAATGCCCCGGAGGGATATTCTGTCAACAACTTATGTTCCACTCTGCAGCCGAGACAATTAGACAAAATAAAATTTTAAAAAGACAAAAATGGCGATTTAGAAAGTTAACATGGACTGGAAAAATGGGGGGAATAATAAAGAAAACATGAAGCATAAAATACACATAGCCAGTTAGAAACGATGCCACGGTGGCTGTAAAACACTGATGCGAGTGACGGTGACACTGACGTAGACACTGTTAAAACACTTTATTTAATATTTATTTATTATTTAACATGCCCCATTACATAGTAATATTACATGTTTGATGGTTAGATTCAGGCGGTTACATCAAATATTTTTGCAAACACAAGTACAGTATATAAGTTGACAGGGTTTACAAACAATTTTATACATCAGGAAATCTTATTGAATCACAAAAAATGTAAAAGTCTGTAGTGTATTTATGTACTAAGTCATATTTACTGACGGGCCATCCTCCCCCTTTGGCAGCTATTTTCTTCCTGAGATGGTCCCTCTCTTTCAATAAATTGCAGCAGTCAAAAAGCACGTGGTCAATAGTTTGGACAGCACTGTTACATGTGCACGTTCCGTCTTCAATTATTTTGAACCGCTGATAGTAGGCTTTCAGTTTCCCATGACCTGTTAACATAGCTGTAAAATTCGGAGATATTGGGAGTTTAATCAGTAAACGTTGTAGGATCGTAGGAAAATACGGTTTAGTGCTTCCCCCGTTTTTTGTTCTGTGCCACTCAATGTCCCATTTGTTCCTAAACTCTTCTCGAAGTTTCTTCTTTACGGCACTTGTAGGTATTTTCTTGTAGCTTATTGATTGTCGTGATCGAGCTGCTCTTTTAGCAAGGTTGTCAGCTAGTTCATTTCCCCATATCCCTTGATGTGCCTTAACCCATTCGAAATGCACCAGCCAGTTGTGTGTCTGCAACCTTCTGATTTTACATCTTATATCTTCAATCAACAAGTTGTGGTTCTTCGGATTTCGCAAAGAGTCTGTTCTGCCTGTTCGGCGGTTGTGAAGAAAACGGAAAGCACAGTACGAAGCAGAACACTAGGCGTAGCACTTCGTTGAAACTTTCGGGGTGTGGGCAGGCCCCGAAGAAAAAAAAAAAAAAAA
Organism: Locusta migratoria; assembly: GCA_026315105.1. Classification (NCBI taxonomy): domain Eukaryota; kingdom Metazoa; phylum Arthropoda; class Insecta; order Orthoptera; family Acrididae; genus Locusta; species Locusta migratoria. Next base: position 580,767,634 of record CM048745.1, on the reverse strand, counting down.
AAAGAAAAAAAAGGAATGGTGGTGAGGAGAGGGGGCGGGCGCGGGGAGGAGGGCGTAAGGACTACACAGTAGACGGTCGGGAGGGGGAAGACACGTCGGTGTAAAATATTTCATTTATATGACAATGTTATGCGGCTGTATATCGCCGTAATATTATACGGTTATTATCTATATCTATAAATGTGAATGTCTGTTCGATGTACGTTTATCACGTCTGAACCACAAGACATAAAGAGCTAAAAATTTGTACAGTTACTAATGTCTACCCTGGGAAGGCTTTAGGCACGGTTTTATGGCGATCGAATAGCTATTTATCTATATATATTAATGTGAATGTCTGTTTGGTGTACGCTTACCACGTCCGAACGACAAGTCGCAGAGACTTAAATATTTGTACAGTTACTAATTTATACCTGAGGAAGGTTTTAGGCACGGTTTTATAGCGATCTGATAGGTATTTAGTAATTTGAAGAATATAACGCGAAATGCGAAACAATAATTACTCTTTCAAAATTATATTTACTCTTTGAAAATGGTTTTATTGGTTGCATTGTTGCTTGAGAGTTGATAATGAAAAAAGGGTGGAGTATATTGGGATAGAAAGTTATTGGTGTATATAAAATTCTACGTGTGTGTGTGTTAATATTTCGCTCTGCAGCGAAAACTACAGAACGCAAACGAATGATCAGTGTGTAATTGTTGTCCGAAGTCTCCCGTTGTACACCATAGCAGTTCCATGCCGATAGCTATAAGGGGGTGGAAGATATGGTGGTTGAAAGTCGTCAAATTATAAAAAAATTCGGACTGAAGGCCAGCGATGACGTTTGCGACATTATAGCAAGGAGGTCACATACAGCGAAACGTGATGCCACAGACCTTATCTTTGGTCTATGCATGCTACAATGTCTTCAGCTCTTTCTCTGTATGGATAAGCATACGAATAAGGAAATATAAGAATAAATAAATAAAGCAGTAAAAAGGAAATTTCTTTTAATACATCTCTTTCAAAAAAATCGATTTGACGTTTCGCGCATAATCTATCATAATCAACCAACACGCGTGCGGAGCCGCGGGTTTAAGCTAGTACCTTATAAGTTGAACGACAGCGATTCCCCAAAATTGAGAGAAGTCGTTACATACACTTATCACGGCATCAAAGTGAAACAAGCACAATCGAATGGCACATTGCACCGTTCTTTTCAAATCAGCAGGCACCATTGCCGTCTACTGGTGGAAAGTGTAAAAGAGTACTCGATGAACATGGCACTCTTCATATGCCATCCTCCTCGGTATCTTGTACCTTACAAACCACTTATCACAATTTGGCTCAAAATGTGTTAAAATGTTTGTAAATCTATGGGACTCGACAGATTGGTTATTAGTCCCTATCTTACAAACTACTTAACCTAAGGTAAACTAAATTAAGGACAACACAAACACCCATGCCCGAGGGCAGTGGCGTAACTATGGGGGGGTGGGGGATGAGGGAGATAGAACCCCCCCCCCCAGAACCTGAAAAAAAAGGAAAAGAAAATAAATCGTATAACAGCAATCTGGTAAAGGTAAAGATTGAAAACTTGTGGTGTTTTACCGTAATCTTTCATTGGATGAGAGTGAATTAGTTTCTTCAACAGGAGTGGTAGATGGTAGTCTGTCTGGAAACTGACTAAAATTTTGCTCGTCAAGCAGATCTATCCCCCGCCCCCCCTCCCCCAAAGCAAAGTCCTAGTTACGCCACAGCCCGAAGGGGAATCGAACCCCCGACGGCGGATGGCCGTGCGCACCGCAACACGGCGCTCCAGTACGCGCGGCTAATCCGCCGCGACCACAATTTGGCACTCAGTTCTACATTTACACCTACATCTACATATATACTCCGCAATCGACCATCAGATGCCTGCCGGAGGGCATACTGTACCAATACTAGGCATTTCCTTTCCTATTTCACTCCCAAATAGAACGAGGGACAAAAGAATATCTATATGCCTCTGTACAAGCCCTAATTTATCTTGACTTTATGATCTTTATGCGAAGGCAGCTTAGGCGGCAGCAAGCTCGTTCTGCAGTCAGCTGGAAATTCCGGCCTTCTAAATTTGCTCAACACAATTTCTCGAAAAGAACGTCGTCTTTCCTCCAGCGAGTCCAATTTGAGTTTCCGGAACATTTCTGTGACACTCGCGCATCGCTCGAATCTATCAGTAACGGAGATAGCTGCTCGCCTCTGAACTACTTGCACGTCTTCCTTTAAAATGATCTGCTGCGGGTCCCAAACATTTGAGCAGTACTGAAGACGTGGTCGTACAAGCGTTTTATACGCGGTCTCCTTTACAGATGACGTACATCTTCCCAACATTCTCCCGACAAATAGAAGTCGGCTGACTGCCTTACTCAACTGTCCTTACATGTTCGTTCCATTTCATATCGCTCTGCGATGTTACGCCTAGATATTTGAACGACGCTACTGCATCAAGAAGCTCTTTACTAATGTTGTATTTGAACATTATGGGATTGTTTTTCCTACTCATGAGCATCACCTTACACTTTACATTGAGAGCTAGCGGTCATAGCTGCGGTGGAGTAGCCGAGCGGTCTAAAGCACCTAGCTGCAGAGCGCGCGGTTGCTCGCCGTGGAGGTTCGAGTCCTCCCCAGGGCAAGGGTGTGTGTGTTCGACCGTAGGTTAGTATACCTAGGTTTAAGTAGTTTGTAAGCTAAGGACTGATGACCACGCAGTTTGGTCCGATAGATTTACAGACAGACATCAGCTGTCATACTTTGCACAAACTAGAGATTTTGTCTAAGTAATCCTGTATGCTATTACAGTCAGTTGAACGCAGCACGCTCCCATATACCACAGCATCATCAGCAAACAGCCGCAAATTACAACTTACTCTGTCCATCAGATAATTATTATTGATAGAAAATAATAGTGGTCCTGTCACAGTTCCCTGGGGCACGCCTGACGATTCACTCGTATCCTTGTGCTTTCTCCGTCGGTACATGTATGAATGTGACATTGTGACCAATCAACGTTACTGCTTCACGGTGCGACCCTTTTTCTCAGAGAGTATTTATATCCCGTCGCCTGCGGCAGTGGAGAGAGAGAGAGGTGGAATTTCGTGTTTTTATTCAGTTGCGGAGCCATTCTGCGCGTCACAGCAGTGTGTCACCGAGACGACGGAGTGCGGGCTGGCATTGTGTGGCGGTCGCGCTTCTGCCGCCCTTTGTGCGTTTTGACTACTCGTTATTCACTGGGCGGTCGCGGAAAACACAGTTGGATCCAGGAAGGGCGCTACCTGCCGGTTTTTCACCCACCGGCACCGCCGCTGCGACGCCTCCTGTTCTTGCAATGAAGGCTTTCACGACCGGATGTTATAGTAGCTGGTAGAAATTCCGGGTTATAAGGCCGTGGTCCATAAAAATATTCAATTTCACCTAACGTTTCGTCCAGAGCTGTGCCGTACATCTTCGGAGGTATTCTTACTTGCGTTGAGTCTTGCCGACTGATGAGTCGGGTGTCTGAGAGCGCCATATATATCGTGAAAAGTGGGCGTGGTCAAGCTGTCACATTATCAGCAGAATAGTCCTTGTCAAAGATAAAACATCACTATCGATTGCAATCGGTCAGAGATAAAAACCTGTCGATCTTTCAAAGCTACTGACCATATGTCGCTAAGTTTCATAGCTTCTTCTTTCCTGTTAAAATGTTCTTATATATATTTCAATAGCTTCCCTGTATTGTCGTGGATAATAATTCGTCATAGTAGATAAAACTGATGTTTCGGAAAACCTCACTATATGACTTCAGATTGAAGTCTGCCACAGCCGATTTCTCTGTTTTTCCTAGTCGGCAAAGACTTTTGTGTTCCCTCACCCTAGTTTCTATACTTCTTTTAGTGGTTCCAATATAAACTTTACCACATGTACATAGAATTTTATAAACGCCACAAGCCAAAAGAGTAGGTCGTTTATCCTTCACAGAACAGAGTACCTGACATATTTTCTTAGTTGGTCTGAAAACCGGTCTGATGTGTTTGTGTAATATTTTTCTTATTTGATCAGTTACTTTTCCGATAAATGGCAGTGAAATTGTGTTCTTCCATCGCTTTGTTTGATCACGTGTTTTTAGACTATTGTTATTTGGTGGCAGAACCCTGTTTATTTCTTTATCTGAATAGCCATTTTTCTTGAAAGTTTGCTTCAGGTGTTTTAATTCAGCATCCAGGTGATCCGGAGTGCAAATTTTCTTGGCTCTGTCAACGAGATTTTTGATGACACCTCTCTTCTGCTGTGGGTGATGATTAGAGTTCTTATGTATATATCTGTCTGTGTGTGTGTAGCTTTTCGAAAAACTTTATGTTTCAGTTTTCCATCTACCTCTCTCATAACTAAAACATCCAAGAAGGATATTGCGCTGTCTTTTTCCATTTCCATTCGACCACGCCCACTTTTCACTGTATATATGGCGCTCTCAGACACCCGACTCATCAGTCGGCAAGACTCAACGGAAGTAAGAAGACCTCTGAAGATGTCCGGCGCAGCTCTGAACAAAATGCTAGGTGGAACTGAGAAGTTTTATGGACCACGGCCTTATAACCCGAAAGTTCTACCAGCAACTAAGCCTCCTGTTCTGTCAGCAGGCGTGCCTACTGCCAGCGTCTCAGCAGGGCTACTGCCGTCCACATCACAATGATAACTTAGGCGCAAATAATTTGCGAGGGGCGTGATGCTGGCTGTCTTCCACACCCACTTGCAGAACATTTGAGTCCAATTAGATGCCAACTTAAAACGAAAAGTTTACAGTTTACGTTGTAACGACCCTTTCTGAAGTGACTATAATACACTACTGGCCATTAAAATTGCTACACCAAGAAGAAATGCAGATGATAAACGGGTATTCATTGGACAAATGTATTATACTAGAACTGACATGTGATTACTTCTTCACACAATTTGGGTGCATAGAGCCTGAGAAATCAGTACCCAGAACAACCACCTCTGGCCGTAATAACGGCCTTCATACGCCTAGAGATTGAGTCGAACAGAGATTTAATGGCGTGTACAGGTACAGATGCCCATGCAGCTTCAACACGATACCACAGTTCATCAAGAGTAGTGACTGGCTTATTGTGACTAGCCAGTTGCTCGGGCACCATTGACCAAACGTTTTCAATTGGTGGGAGACCTGGAGAATGTGCTGGCCAGGGCAGCAGTTGAATATTTTACGAATCCAGAAAGGCCCGTACAGGACCTGCAACATGCGGTCGTGCATTATCCTGCTGAAACGTTGGATTTCGCAGGGATCGAATGAAGGGTAGATCCACGGGTCGTTACACATCTGAACTGTAACGGCCACTGTTCAAAGTGCCGTCGATACGAACAAGAGGTGACCAAAACATATAACCAATGGCACCCCATACCATCACGCTGGGTGATACGCCAGTATGGAGATGACCAATAGACGCTTCACCGCGTTGTCGCCAAACACGGATACGACCATCATGATGCTGTAAATAGAACCTGGATTCATCCTAAAAAATGACGTTTTGCCATTCCTGCACCCAGGTTCGTCGTTGTGTACACCATCGCAGACGCCCCTGTATGTGATGCAGCGTCAAGGGTAACCGCAGCCATGGTCTCCGAGGTGATAGTCCATGCTGCTGCAAACGTCGTCGGACTGTTTGTGGAGATGGTTGTTGTCTTGCAAACGTCCCCATCTGTCGAGTCGGGGATCGAGACGTGGCTGCAAGATCCGTTCCAGCCGTGCGGATAAGATGCCTGTGATCTCGACTTCTAGTGATATCGCGACCAACGAGAGGAGCAATGTCACGATGCGATGAACTACAATCGCGATAGGCTACAATTCGACCTTTACCAAAGTCGGAAACGTATTGGTACGCATTTCTCCTCCTTACACGCGGCATCACAACAACGTTTCATGAGGCAACGCCGGTCAACTGCTGTTTGTGTATGAGAAATCGGTTGGAAACTTTCCTCATGTCAGCATGTTGTAGGTGTCGCCACAGGCGCCAACCTTGTGTGAATGCTTGAAAAGCTAATCATTTGCTTATCACAGTATCTTTTTCCTGTCGGTTAAATTTCGCGTCTGTAGCACATTTTGTGGTGTAGCAATTTTAATGGCCAGGAATGTATGTTCTATTTTAAACGCTGAGATGTTGTAGCAATGTTGGACTTTAACAAAATCACCTACTTGTACTACGAGTATTTGGCAATGTTTGCGCTGAGTCTCCGGCCGCGGTGGCCGAGCTGACTGCGGCGCGCCAGTCACGGTGTGCACGGCCACTACGGTAGGGGTTACGAATCCAGCCTCGGGCATGGATATTTGTCCTGTCCTTAGTATTAGCTAGTTCGTAAGTCGTTTGTAAGTTTAGGGACTGATGACCCCGTAGTTAAGTCCCATAAGCTCTACAAACACTTGAACATTTTGATCATTTGCCCTGAGTCGGCTATCACTATAAAATGATCGTACGGTTACGTAGAAAATGGTGTTTGTGTAAAGGAGTATACGCATTTGACTGAGCTGTTTTCAGAAAACTTTCTCGCAGGCTCGGGATAACAACAAATTCCACCTACCAGGGTGAATAACCTCTTTATATTTGAACACAAGTTGTATGGATAATTGCAGTATGGTGTTTATATCAGATATATCTCCAATTACGAAAGTAATAAAATAACGCTTGATTGCTAATAACATCCGAATCAGTTGTTGCAGAAGTCTGAGGTACTTAATCTTACATTGCACTAGCTGACCAAGATATTTTACTTCCCTAGCTGTCCAAGTTCTATTACCAACCTATATGCAGCCACAAGGGAGCGGCACTGCCTTAAGTAAAATTTTACAGTGCTTACATCGTTAAAATAAACAAATTCACTGCTACTTTCAAAATACTAAAGAAATTGAACTATACCTTAAACTGACCTCTACAGTATAATAGATTTTTATATAAAATATTACTACTATTATACTATTATTTTAGAATACTTCACCTTCGGTTGTTCTGTGGTAGATGTTGTTTTAATAGCTCGCCTGCCTTTAAATCATCATGAAAATAATAGGATGTCGGATTCTTCCAACTCATGGGATTAACCATAAATGTGACACGTTTCATTTTAAACACATTTATTTAATCTTTATGAAGCAAATAAAAAGAAGTAATACATCTTTAAGACAGCTTGTTGCTGATACAGAATTCATACTGGCTGACAAAGTGAGACTGCTTCACAACTCCTAGAGATAAACTTATACTGACTGCACCCTGGCTCAAAACTCATTGCGTTCGCCCCAATTCGCGCGTATTCATACATACATTGTTTTCTAGAACATTCTAGAACACGGAAGTTACAGTGTTTTATTTTAAATAATTTGGTCATGAAATATACATAAATCTTGCTTTCCGTAAAGATACACAAAATTATGACAAATGTAATAATATTTTTGTATTAAAACAAAACAACACAAAAGATCATCAGTAAATAACAATTAGTGCAGTGTTAATATATGTTTACATTATTTAAAATTGTTAAATCAAAGCAACTATAAAATTCTACAGTGAGCAAAGTATTACATTACGGTCAATACATTACATGGACCTCAGATATTGTTAGTTATTAATTTCATTAACAAACACATTATTGTCCAACATTAAGCTTACGACTCAATAAATAATTAATCAATTTAGTTTATTAGAAGAACCTAGTAATGAAAGTGATAAACAATGTGACTTGGCAGAGGTGCCATAAGATGCTTATATAATATAAATATGGAATATTAGAGCTTAATACCATGACCAACTATGGTATCGTACGTTGCATTAATCCAAACAAACGAGACATTCCAGGCCATACACATTACAACAGGTTCCTATTAATTAAAAAAAGTATTCCATTCAAACCTTTCAAGTTAACTAGATTGTACTACTAATATCAGTAGTAAAATCTTTATAAGAGAAACGATACATACAGATCCGCTGTATAATATAATAATAAAAATTTCCGTGTGGCTCATGGACCTGGTGCAAGTCTTTCAATTGGACGCCACTTCGGCGACTTGCATATCCCTAGCCTACCCCAGTTATCCAACTGGGGAAAGGGGGCCTACAGCTTAACGTGGAATCCGAACCACGTGCCGTTTCTGGCGACTCCTCTTTTCGTTGAGAGGTGAAGGATGGGTTAAAACGTAGACCTAATAAGTCCGAGATTCGACCGGGTTTTGAACCCGCGTCTCTTGGTTTTCAGGCGTGCGCTTTACCCCAAGACCACCGGGCCCGACAGATCCGCTGTACCCTTGCCGTACGCTTTCATGATTTCCTTTAAATAATATTTCACGAAAGAATTTTTTACTATTCGTTCACAGACACGTGATTAAGTATCTTTTTTAACTTTAAAGTTTTACCTTCATCGCAATTCCTTTATTCATAGAAGTTTAATTCGTAGACGTACAAAAATAAGGTTTAATTACCACACTTCAAAGATATCTCTTAACTTGCATGTAAGTTTCACTTAAAATTACACTTTCCTCGTTATTAGCAAACTAATGTCTTTTAAATGTTTTGATCCCTTTTCAGATGTGCAAATATATGTTTTTCTTATTTGAATATTTATTCCCAAATATATTTATCTATCAAGTAAACTCAAAGTTTAAAGTCTCTTTCCTGAAATAAAATTACTATGTAATCACATATAAACTATAATCAGTTTTTTATAGATTAGACACTGGTAAATATTTTGCTATATTTTTTATCCTTTACACTTTCAGAATGTCAGAAATGCTATATAGGAATAGAAAATAAAAATGTACTCTTATTTTTGTTTTATGCCTCTAGACTTATTTTCCGTTTCATTACTTTGAAAGCACCAAGTACAGTTCGCATACTATTGTCTACTACCGTTATCCCCGCTAACTATTTTTTAAGATAACCGAAAGGTAAGTATTTGTCAAGATTATGTTTCCCACAACCGCTTACAGCTCAGCAATTACATTTAATAGTTTTAATAGAAAAGCTTGGAGCCTACTTCAGGTGTTGGCCACTTATCGACTCTCAAACAAAGTTTAACTTCTCCCACTCGCATAATTTTCATTGATACTCATGCGATCTCCAAATAGGTTTTGTTGGTTCCAATCCCTACTTTAATGAGTATTATGTCCGTCTTTGCTAAAATTTTAGTTATTATTTGGTAAGTTAGTGTGATCACTACACCGTTCCCTGTCGAGAGTTCGAATCCCCTCCCGGGCATAGATGTTTGTGCCGACTTTAGAATAAGCTAGTTCATAAGTACTTTGTAAGTTTGGGGACTGATGACCTCGCAGTTAAGTCCCATAAGCTTGACAAACATTTGAACATCACAGCATAAAATCAAACACACCAAATCCAACTAACACTTCAAACATAATTCCACTAGCTGACTTCGACAAAAATATATAAACTTATGGCCTTTCACTCAAGTAGTGGCCCTATAAATGTTAGCATAAAAGTTTCTGAAAAACTATAACATCGATGCTTCAACTCCCTGCAGGAAAGAAGTATATCACTTTCCGACAAATATCAACCAGAAAATCCCAGTAATAAATCGCAATTTATTTCCCGGCATCACCTATCATATTAACAAGACCACTGGAAACTAATGATCATGAAAACTATTAATCTTTTTGCCACTGATCCTACAATTAAGACGGGTTGTCTCTGGTTACACTTTGGGAACCCGAATGGAACTGTGATTAGTATTCGGAACCAACAAAGCTTTTGAGAGAACTATCTTCTCCGTTACGATATTATTTTAATTTGTTTTCGATCTTCTATTCTCTTGGCTACAAGATTATTCCCGGAGGTATTTGGCTTTCTCTTTCATCACCTTTCCAGATAAATACCGGGTGATCAAAAAATCACTATAAATTTGAAAACTTAATAAATCACGGAATTATGTAGTTAGAGAGGTAAAAATTGACACACATGCTTGGAATGACATGGGGTTTTATTAGAACCAAACATCTACCGTTATCGTGCCTTTTTTCTTCGAGGAACTGCGTGATTCTGTTAGTGTAACTGCTTCCGTCACAGGTGAGAGGTACGCCGATATGTTACAGAATCGCACCATCCCCAGTCTGGCTGATAAACACCTGCTGGAACGTACGACTTTTATGCAGGATCGCGCTTCCACCCCATATTGCTAGACTGGTGAAAGATCTCTTGTGCGCGTCGTTTGGTGATGATCGTGTGCTCAGCCGCCACTTTCGTCGTGCTTGGCCTCACAGGTCCCCAGACCTCAGTTTGTGCCATTATTGGCTTTGGGGTTACATGAAGTCGCAAGTGTATCGTGATCGACCGACATCTCTAGGAATGCTGAAAGACAACATCCGACGCCAATGCCTCACCATATTCCGGACATGCTTTACAGTGCTGTTTACAACATTATTCTTCGACTACACGTATTGTTGAGGAATGATGGTGAACATATTGAGCATTTCCTGTAAAGAACATCATCTTTGATTTATCTTAATTTGTTATGCTAATTATTGCTTTTCTGATTAGATGAAGCGCAATCTATCGGATATTTTTGAACTTTTCTTTTTGTTCTAATAAAATCCAATGACATTTCAAGCATGTGTGTCAATTTTTAGCTCTATATCCACATTATTCCGTGATTTATTAAGTTTTCAAATTTATACTGACTTTTTGATCACCCGGTATTCTCTCTGGATCAATTTTTCATTTCTTTTTCGTCTCTCATGTTTTACATCTACAATCTACAGAAAGAAATACATTATAGTTTTTTCAAAAATACATAACTTTTTATAAAGACACTTTACGAAAATAATATTAAATAATTAAAACTAATATTTTATCGTAACGAGCCACAAAATTGTTTTGCCTAGTTACAAAGTATCCTTGTACTAACTAGAACTATATTTCATACTAAAGTCGGTGACGTAATAGCACACTCAAATTTATTTCCCAAATGGTTTGTTCGTGCCCGTTGAAAACGCTGTAAAAGTAATACCACTGGTCAGAATGACGTCAAATTATAACGGAATATTATCGGAGAAGGGGGGAAACGCATGTCAAAAGAAACATAAATAATGTGAAAACTGTAAGCATCATAATTTAATAGTGGTCGACTACAAATGCCTAATGAATCATACATCAATGAATAAGGTGTAAGACTTGAAATAAACGATACTATTCTGTGCGCATGGGTTTACATGTGTGATACTGTTAATAACGTAAGCCCCAGTCACTATGGCAAGGCCGTATCACATCGGAAGAGAAAGATCAGTTTTTAATTGTCTTGAGGCAAAAGAAGGATAAATCAAAATCAAATCGGATTTTTAATTTCCGTGCAACTGGCGCAAAACATGTCCAGCATCTTTTCCGCCGTTTACTGCAAAAAGTTCAAATCGAGAAACAACGTGTTCCTTTACTGATCGAAGTGTTTCCGGGGTCACGTTCATGATGTATCGCGCAATGCACGCCTTCAGTGCAGCTAAGTTCGCAACATGACATCTTTCAGGTAGCTCCACAGCCAAAAGTCACACGCATTAAGATTAGATGATAGGGACGAACAGGCTGTAGGGAAATGCCGGCTGATAATCCGAGCATTTCCGAAATGGCGCTTTAGTAGCCCCTTATCTGGATTTGCAATGTGCGGAAGTGCGCCATCTTGTATAAAAATGATTCCATACACACATCCACGCTGTTGGAGAACTGGAAGCACGTGGTTTCGCATAAGACATTCATAGTGCTTACCCGTGACGGTACAAGTAGCAGGACTGGAAGTGCCTGTCTCTTCGAAAAAGTATGGCCCTATGATAAATGATACCCTAAACCCGCGCGACACTATGATCTTTTCAGGATGAAGCGCTATTGGTTGATTTGCGTGTGTATTCTCTGTTACCCATATTCGACAACTCTGTGCATTAACATATCCTGTTAGACGGAAGCGGAGTACGTCTCTCCACAAAATCTTCCACGGATACTCATCGTCCAGTTCCATGTGGCGAGAAATTGTAAAGCAAAAGTGTCTCTTGGTGGCAGGTGAACAGGAAGCAACTGGTGCAGATGTGTAATTTTGAATGGATAGCAGAAACGGACGTTTCGTACGATTTTAATCACAGTGCTCATAGGTTTGTCCACTGTTCGGTCAATTTTCAGTGCACTACACATTTGCACACCACCATCCGACTCCTCCTGCATTGCTGTGGCCACTTCTTGCACTGACGTCGAATCAATTCGTTTTCTTCCTGTACCAGCTTGCACATCAAAAGAACCCGTCTTTCCGAATTTCCGAATCATTTTCTCAAATGTTCAAATGTTTGTAAATCTATGGGACGTAACTGTTGCGTTATTAGTCCCTAGCTTACAAACTACTTAAACTAAGTTTAACTAACCTAAGGACAACATACACATCCATGCCCGTGGGAGGATTCGAACTTCCGACGCAGGAGGCCGTGCGATCCGTAACGTGACGCTCCGGACCGCTCGGCTACTCCCGCGCGGCCATCATTTTCTCCAGACCGTCGACCATAGATACTAACAGATCGGACAAACAGCAGAGCAGCTATACACATGGCGTGCTTCAGACATAGGACCACGTGACTGTTGGCAAACATTAGCCGGATATAATAAACTCCACTGTTTTCAAGAAATGCCACCATTTTAAACAAATAATAATTTCACTTGAAATTTCATGTTGCTTGCCTTCACAAAAAGCTCCGTTTATTCCTAGACAAAGCTGTACCACATATGTACACTACCACATAACTGTTGGCAAAGCAGTGGTTTAGCTGCAGAGACGTTGGTGCCATGGAAAACGATGTCATGCCCAGTCTGTGGTGGAAGCTCCAGACCCACAACAGTCATCGGACCAACGCCATTTATCGAACCCTTTAGTGTCCAAAACACTCTTTCTCAGGAATAGATAAACACCTATAGTAAGCCTTATATACGCAAACAAAATCATTGTTCACTGAACCCCTGCATCGCAGCAAAACTGACTGGCAAAGCCAGATGAGCAATCACCGCCGACAAACCGGCAATCGCAGGGAACATGAACAAGCACAAAACACAAACAAATCCCACACTAACCCATACACTTAGAGGCCGATCTCAAAAATCGACCACTTGTCTGTCAATCTTGATTGTTGCAGCCAGCCGCCGCTGATGATGGACCAGGAGACACCCCCAGTGCCAGCTGCAGAGGGGGCGACTCATCAAACCGGATTGACAAACTTATGACAAACACGCAATGAAAATGGTACCGAGATTGCACGATACCCAATAACTAACATAACCACACCCTTGCATGATATGTCGCAGATAGCAAGAATCCGCTACTGCTCTTACTACCCGCTCCTAACTGTCGCAGAGGTTTTTTTCCCTTGGCACTTTTTTTCCTCTGCCCTTAAAACCGCTCTTGTTTCAAAAGCTTTCGACCACTTCTATCATCCTGATGGACCGTATGAATGGGTAATCTTACCCACATGTAAGGCACACATCACAGTACCCGCTCCTGTGACGCCTACATTAACTTACTAACACATGCAGAGCTGACAGTAGAACTATTGAGTTGGTCACCATGCTAGTGCGAGCGTCGAGGGGCTCCACTCTTTCTTGTCCAGAACTGATGCTGAGCGACTTGTGCACAGTCATTATTCTCGTAAAACAAGCAGAGCGCGATCCTGCATTGAGACAGTCATGGAAAACGTCTCAGACGCGAAATGAGGAAAAGCCGTGTACCCGGCGTGTTTATACCAACTTCAGTGGGTGGTGTGCATGACAGGTGTTTCATTTACATGTTCTGACTCACAGTGCCATCTATTGATCAGTTTTAACGATATTTATTTTTCTTCTGCCATACGTTTCTCCGATAATATTCCGTTGATATTCGACGTCAGTCTGACTAGTAATGTAATTTTTACAGCTTTTTGTAAGTTTTTACTATAATCATCCTGTATATTTCTAGGTTTCCGACGAAAAATATAAAAAATAAAAAATTATGAAAGGTTTCTGAAGCTTGCATGTCATAAATTTTTCTCTCAAGTTTGGTCTTTGACTGTTACGTAAAACTGAATAGAATTGAATGTGAAGCACAACAAAGATTACATTTATCTTTTACATAAATATAAACCACAAAATCATAAGACGGACTAAATCAGAATTTTATGATTTTTTTTTATTTTATTTTATTTTTTTTTTTTTTTTTAAAATAGCGATGTACGGCACGATAAAGCGCAACTATTTAGTAACATAAGGCACCTTTAAGTCGTCACGGTACCCTAAAAATTAGCTTGAAAACTCTGTAATGAAATCTACCAACAAAAGTGTTTTTATGTTCACCAAAGAGCCTCCTAACATAAAAGTTTAACGGCCCTGAATTTTCCACTTAACCTCGCGGATAACGCATCTCTCGAAAGTAATTCTACGAGTAGCAGCAGTAGCAACAGGCGGCAAGTAGTATGCAGCTGGAATTTCTACTCTAGTCTTCATTGAAAAATAAATGAAAATGGGAAGAAAGTGCTTTAAACTAAAAATTCTTGCTTTCAAATCTAAGGTGATGTCGTGGAGGGGGCGTACAGACTACGAGCCATGATATAAAATGCAATCCAGTAAATATTATTAATACAGGAAATATTCCTATTTTACTGAAATTAAATATTAGAACGTATGAAATGCATCTACAGAAATAAACGATTTATAAGAGAAAGCATTACAGTTTTACAAAGAACTTAATTGTTATTGCGGCTACAATGAGACCTCCAGCACATACCTGAAATGCTAACTTTTTCAAAAAAATAAGGTTGAAACTGATCAGTGGCGAATCCAAAATTGTGGTCTAGGGACGGATGAGCTCATAGATATTTTGTAGCATCGTACCTCAAACTACTGTCTACACAAAGAAAATAAATAAATTAGTTGTGCCTTTTTCAGAAGGGACATAAAATAATCGATCTGATTTCTTAAGAAAAGAAAGCTCTTATTTGTTATATTAGCAGGTTTTTCTCTTCCTCTGATGGGGGTGGGGGTCTGTAGCTCCATAGTCCCCCCTCCCTCTTGGATTGACCTCTGAAACTTACGGAAAAAGAAATGGATGTGCATAAGGCCGAGTCCACATATTGGAACCGCGTTGGTGCCAATGGTGTTAGTCTAATGTATGGATCGCTGAAATAGCATTGCAAACAACGTTGGCATAGCTGCGTTGGTTGTCGGCATTTTGACCAAACATCAAAGGGACGTTGAGTCAATAACGGTACGCGAACCATGCATTGGCGCCGACTTGGTTTCATTCTATCTTTGTCGTCTCCCGGTTCTGAAGCTGCATTTTATATCGTCTCCTTTCGCCAATTAAATTTAGTGTTTTCTGTGATATCAAAGAATTTTTGTAGGTCTACCGTTTGTACCTATTTCATCTCTTAAAGCTAGCCATTCCTCTTTTACTGTTTTATTTTCCGCTGTTTCTGTCAGTTGTTGCCTAAAGCTGCCTCTGAAATTCTCAAGAACTTCAGGTTCCTTCAATTTATCCAGGTCTGATCTCCTTTATTCCTACCTTTCTGCAGTGTCTTCAGTTTCAGTCTCCAGTTCATAACCAGTAACTTATGGTCAGAGTGTATATCTGCCCCTGGATATGTCTTACCGTTTAAAACATGGTTACGAAATCTATACCTTACTGTTATAAAATCTGTCTGTTACTTTCCAGTGTCTCCTGGTCTCTTCCGAATTCCAGTCCCCCATCGCAATTGAATTTTTCTCTCCCTTGTCTGAATAATTTCCTTTACCTTCTCATACATTTCTTCGATCTCCTCATCATCGGCAGAGCTAGTGGGTATATGAATTTGTAGTACTGTGGTCGGTGTTGGCTCATCATCGGCAGAGCTAGTGGGTATATGAATTTGTAGTACTGTGGTCGGTGTTGGCTTCATATTTATCTTGACTACGATAATGCAGCCACTGCACTGCTTGTAGTAGTTTACTCGCATTCCTATTTTCTTTTTCGTTATTGGACCTATTCCTGTTATAACCGCAACTGATGTTGTATTTATAATCCTGTACACGCCTGATAAAAAATCATGTTCGTCTTTCCACCGAACTTCACTAATCCCTCTATAGCTAACATCAACCTATATTCATTTCCCTTTTTAAATTCTCTAACCCTCCTGCTATATCGCGACTCAGGAGATAATATCTGAAAGATACTGTCTGACACCGAAATTGTGTTTATTGACAAGAGAAACTAAACATATTCTGGTAACAAAACAAACTAAAAAACTTCTGAAACTAAGGTAAAAACAACAAACATCAATTAAAAGTTTTCTTCTTCACCAGTTACTTACAAGCCAGGGAGATAACGACAGCCTTAAGAGAACGGCCAGGAAGTCCTGGAGGCACGGCGTCGCTGGCAGGGACTCTTCCCCGGAGGCGTCGGTTGCAATTCTTCAGCTATGGTTCTCGTAGGCGGTAGGCAGAGAACTGCCGTCGTATTGCACTGCGCCCCCTTAAATAGTTGGTGCGCAGTGATACGTGGCAGTCTCGAACTGGTCTCACGTGACTGTGCGGAGGAAAACAGTTCCGGTTTGGCGCGCTCTCTGGCGGTGCTCGTCGCGTCCTCTGCTGACTCCGGGACTTCCGCTGTGGCACACCTCACTGGTAGGCATCCATGCGCTTGTACCCTGCATTTCGGGTTGTCCGCTCGTCAGGCGAACCACCGGTACATGACATCCGTCCCCCACAAAGAGATGAGCCAGATGGAGGCCAATGTCGGAGTCTGGATCGACGTCCATGGCATCGGATGAGCCCGGTAGTGTGTGGTTCGCCAGAGGTGTGTGCTCGACGTCCATCGGTATTGGCCAGGAGATGAAGGCAACTAGTCGTTCCAACCCATTGACCCTGTGTGAAAGGACT
This sequence comes from Locusta migratoria, assembly GCA_026315105.1. Taxonomy (NCBI): domain Eukaryota; kingdom Metazoa; phylum Arthropoda; class Insecta; order Orthoptera; family Acrididae; genus Locusta; species Locusta migratoria. Next base: position 580,750,726 of record CM048745.1, on the reverse strand, counting down.
GTACCCACACCATAATCAGAGGCATCTGTCGCAGCAATCACAGGGAGCGATGGATCAGAGGCCATATGACATGTGGGCTGAAGCAAGGCCTGCTTGAGATTGCGGCACACACTTTCACATGCCATGTCCCAATTCAATGTACTTTCTTACGTAGGAGACGGTAAAATGGGGCTGCGATGGTTGAGGCATGTGGAATGAATTTCCTGTAATACAGACAGCAGCTGCTTGCCGTCCAAAGGGGACGGTAAATCCTGCATGGCTTGGACATGATGAGGCACCGGCCAAATACCCGTGGCACAGAGGACGTGACCTAAGTATTCGACTTGAGGGAGAAAAAATTGACATTTTTTCCAAATTGCAGTGAAGGTTGGCTGTTTGGAGAACACAAAAAGGATGTCCAGGTTGTCCGCTAGGTGTTGAGTGGACTGTCCGACAACAATGATGTCATCCAGGTAGTTGGCAGTGCAAGGCACATCCCTTGTAAGAGTTTCGAGGAACCTCTGGAAAATCGATGGTGTACTCGCGATCTCAAAGGGGAGCCTATTATAGCGGAAAAGACCTAAAGGAGTGTTGATAACCAGCAAGATGCGGCACGCCTCGACTAAAGAAAGCTGTAAATATGCGTCCTTGAAGTCGATTTTCGCGAAGAGTTTGCCCCTATTGAGGCGAGTGAGGATCTCGTCGACTTTGGGAATGGGGTGTGTATCAACAATCGACTGGGCATTGATGGTTTTATTGAAATCATCACATACACGGATGGAACAATCTGGTTTGTCTACCAATACTATGGCGTTGCCCATAAACTGTTAGAGAACGCCAGCTCTCTGCAAACGTTGGAGCTCTGCCTGCAATTTGTCACAAAGAACGAAAGGTACAGGCCGGGCTTTGAAGAACTGGGGTAGGGCCATTAGAAGGAGCATGTCTGCCTCAAACCCTTGGACACCAGCAGATACTTTCTGCGAAGAGTCTGGAGATAGGTACTGGCAGCTCCTGTCTGGATGCTCCTAGTGGTATCACGGGCTTCCAGCCCCAAGGCATCTAAAAGGTCAAGTCCCAGCAAGTTCGTCGCTCCTGGGGTAGTGTATCAATGACAAGGAGACGCATCGCGCAAGTTATGGCGCCATGTTTGATGAATGCCATAAACTGGCCTTTAATCATCACTCAGTCATTTCTGTAACTTCGAAGGTTGGGGGTGAATGGTTGAAGAGGGAGAGAGCCCAAGTGTTGGTAAGTTTTCCACACGATGATAGAAGAGGTAGACCCAGTATCGACGTAGAAGACAACTGGGTGCCCATCAAACCAATACGGACAGGGTTACCCCATTATCGTGAACAGGAAGCACAGCATGAACATGGAGATCCTCCTGATGAGCCGTGCCTGGGTCGTCGTCTGAAGCAGGATCGACCTGAGTACAGTCAACTTGCATCTGGTAGGAAGCACGACAGACTTCAGCCGCCACGGTGGAGTATCCGAGCAGTCTAAAGCGTCTCGCTGCAGAGCGCACGGTTGCTCGCCGTGGAGGTTCGAGTCCTCCCTAGGGCATGAATGTGTGTGTTTGTCCTTAGGTTAGTTTACCTAGGTTTAAGTAGTTTGTAAGCTATGGACTGATGACCACGCAGTTTGGTCCGACAGATTTACAAACATTTGAACATTTTTTTAGACTTCGGCCCTGTGCCCCGTTTTGCCACACGAGTTACATTTGGTACAGCGAAAATGACACTGATGCCTAGGGTGTATGACAAAACAGTCTTTGCAAGAGGGTAACTGCGTAAGGGTGCGTTCACACTGCCGGCCGGGCCGAGCCGAGCCGGGATGCGCCGAGCCGGCTGGCGCCTAGACGGCGCTCGCCGACAGCCAGGGTGTTCACACTGCGCGCCGGGCCGAGCCGAGGCGGAAAAGAGGGGGAAAATCAACAATTCCGATTTTCAAGTAGTAAAAAAATTTGACGGTATATAAGACCATGCCACATCGTTTTATGAAATTATTTTTGCCTTAAAAGCTTTGCCTTGCCTGTGAAAAAATAAAAAGTCTACTTTGCGTTCCGCGTGAGGTTTTAGTTTTGTAACGCTCCTCACTCGATTTTGATGAAAGTATGTGGTTAAAAAATCTAATTTTTGGACACATGGTAGGACAACATCTAAGCTTTCGTATAAAACATTCACCTTTTCGAAATTCTTAACAGTCGTTTCCAAATGATGCTTTTTGTCAAGTATGCGCACTTGATTTACAAATCGTGTATTGAAAAAGTTCGATAGCAGACAGCATACTGTTCTATGCATTTTAGACCATACATTATAGCGAGTGAAATTGAGCGGTCGCAAGACTTCGATCTCGGCGGGTGTTTGACGTAGCGCTAAGCACTGCAGCACCGAAAATATGAATTGCTGGCCACGTTTGTCGCTTCCTCGTGATGTTTTAATGATCCGTAATCAGAAAGCAAGTACAAATTATTTTTCTTGGATGACAACCTATTACAATTGACAGTGTCCTGCAATGGTTTTACATGACGTCATACTTTATGAAAGGCCTACGACTGATTTCTTGTCCACATTACACAATAAATGGAATATATCTTTCGTGAATGGAATTAGAAGTGAAGTATAAATTAACCTTCCGATAGGCGCGCCTTCCAGTCAGCCAAAGAGTTCACGCTTATTATGCAGATACCTCTTGATAATAAACCTTCAAAATCTTCAAATGTTTGTATAGTCTATGGGACTTAACTAAGGGGTCATCAGTCCCTAAACTTACAAACTACTTATGAACTACTTACGAACTAGGACGGCACAAATATCCATGCCCGAGGGGGGATTCGAACCACCGACCGTAGTGGCCGTGCAGACCGTGACTGGAGCGCCTCAGTCCCCTCGGCCACCGCGGCCGGCAATAAACCTTAAAAAGACACAAACATTGTATCGTAAAAGAGAAGGCTAACACAAAGAGGGGGATTCCGACTCTCCCACTTGCCTCGTATCTGACACATACGCGCGCCTGTCGGAAGGTTAATGTTAACTCTTACTTTGGTAGATGGACTGAAATAAATTTTTTGACATTATACTTATTAGGTTTCTAGTTGGAAATGATAAAAGGAAGAAGGCCAAAATTATACTGAAATTTATAGGTATTTCTACACCTAAGTCATGTATACTCTTTCTTTCTTCTTCTTTTTTTTTCTCTTCAATTTTCGCTTGGGTATCTCACAGAAAATTTATCACAAGGTAAAAATAATTCTATACTGCTTGTCCCACATAAAAGCAATATCACTCACGCCCGAGATTAAATTAAGAACGAACTAAGTAAAAAATAATAGATACTATTAACATTAAAAATATGAAGTTACCTCCTCATAAGGGATGTTGCAAGTGGTGATACGTAAGGTTTACCTGTATTATGTGGAACACGCTGTACTGTATTTCAACCCATCTCCACTTTCAAAGAACTCAACACATGTCTCAGAATTTTATTATTTATTTTGTTATGAAGGTGTCTGAGGGGAAACTGCGTTTCTATGAACATTTTGCTGAATCATCTGCTGACAATATTGTTTCTCTCTATGGTACTTGGATTTTTTAAAAATGTTAACTGAAAGAAAAATGCGCTGATATAGTTTAGACTCAAACACTACAAGTCACGTCAGTAAAGGATGAGAAGCACGTGCCACTCTATATCTTGCTGTTTTATTTATTTATTTTTTGCTTCCTGATGGGCTTGTCCCCAGCTACAAACTATCCTCACCCACAGGCAGCTGAAGATCGAAGGAAACGGTGGTGACTAAAACTTCTTCACTGCCGACTGAAGCAGGTAACAGTTTTCTAATTTTGTTGTTATATTTGATTTGTTGTAGTGACCTATCTGATTTTAAGCACGTAAGAAACAGGTGGTAATGGATTCATCCCATGAATTTCGACTGGCATTTAGGAAAGTTTATCCTTGTGAGAACAAGTAAAAAAATTCTGAATTTTGTATTCATTTTACAGAATTGACAGTAATAAAAGGAAAAAAGAAAAAAACATATTTTCACAAGTGTTACTTAAATGAAAAAAAAAAAAAAAAGCTATCACGCAAAGAGACTTGAAAACCCACTGGAGACGTGAGACACTTGTGCTACAGAAGCAATACCATAGCCCAATCGGCTCGCGCCGGAAATATTAAACATTTCGAATGTCGCCGGCTCGGAGTGAACCGGCTGAAGCGGCGTCCTCTCGGCCCGGCCGGCAGTGTGAACAGAGCGATTAAAAACAATGTGTTTAATATGCCGGCTCGGCTCGGCCCGGCAGTGTGAACACGGCCTAAGGCCGCGAGTGGAGGAGGTTTGTTTACCAGAAAGAAGATGGGGAGGTGGTTGCTGAGGTATCTGTTGGTGGGGGTGGGGGGTGGGGGGGCGCATGCACCCGAAATGGTGCATGGAAGGAGGTGGACGCTTGGAGGGACTGTTCAAACGCCCAAATATCTGGAAGACATGCTTCTAAGGAGGGGTCCCGAAGCTTTAGTAAGTCCTTCCGGAGGCACTTGTTGGGGGCATGAATCAAGATTATATCCCTCACGATTATTGGCAGCTTTCATTGCCACATCAAAATCAGCAGTCCCTTGATAAGCCCTGGATGATAGCGATCCATTCCGAATACGACTGACCTTGCTTCTTGTGACAGCTAAAGAATTTGTGTCGAGCTGTCATAACTTGCAATTGTGGTCAAAGTACTCCTGCAAGAAAAACTTCAATTCGGCGTAGGGTAGGGCATGTGGTTCGTGCTCTGGTTGTAATTGCTGAGGAAGGCAGTAAACCCCAGGACCAACGTAGGCGAGGAAGAAAGCTCTACTGTGGGTATCACCAGAGATACCATACGCCAAGATGTTGGTCAAGGCGGACCATGTAGTTTTCCCAAGATTCCACCTGCCTATCAAACGCTGGGAAGGGCAGAGGGGTCCCCCCGGAACCCTATACTATCAGGAAGAGAACGAGGCATGCGGTGGGCTCCATCCGTAGCTGAAGCGCTAACGGCCGCTATTGCCTGTACAAGTTCCTGCTGGACCAACTGCATGTCCGGTAAGAGGAACAAAATTTACTGTGACATCGGGGTTTGCAGTGTCTGGTTGACCGTCCATGGTAAACAACGAGATAGACAACAAAGAAGATTACCTACTTAACCACCAGAGTCCGAAAGAAAAATACTCATCGCCACTGCTATATCTCGTCTCAGGATATAATAACTGAAAGACACTGTCTGATACGGAAATGGTGTTTATTGATAAGACAAACTAATTATCTTCTGGAAACAAAACAAACTAACAAACTTCTGAAACTAAAGCAAAAACAAGAAACATTAACTAAAAGTTTTTTTCTTCACCAGTTAGGTACAAGCGTGGGAGATAACGACAGCGTTGGGAGAACGGCCAGGGAGACGGAACCGGACGACGTATTCCGTTGCGGGAAGTCCTGGAGGTACGACATCACTGGAATGGACTCTTCCCCAGAGACGTCGGTCGCGATACCCCAGATATGGTTCTCGTAAGCGGTCGTGGGAGTCGTGAGCTGGTCTCACGTGACTGTGCGGAGGAAAATAGTTCCGGTTTAGTGCGCTCGCTCTCTGGCGGTGCTCGTCGCGTCCTCTGGTGACTCCGGAACTGCCGCTTTGGACGCCTCACTGTTGTGTATCCATGCGCTTGTACCCTGCATTGCGGGTTGCCCGCTCATCAGGCAAACCACCGATACATGTCACTTCCTACCCGATTGAGGGATCTAAACATTCCACGCTCGATCCGTAGAACTCCAGTGTTGTTTCTCCTGGTGATGACATCCGCCTGAGTAGTCCGTGCCCCTAGATCCGAATAGGGGACTATTTTACCTCTGGAATATTTTACCCAAGAGGATGCCACCATCATTCATTCATACATTAGAGCTGTATGTCTTCAGGAAAATTTTTACAAAGGGATATGTGGAGTTCAGAAAGGATAGATTGAATAAAACAGGTGGTGGCGTATTTATTGCTGTCATAAGGGTTTATCTTGTAGCGAAATGGAAGTAGATAGTTCCTGTGATTTGGTGTGGGTAGAGGTTATATCTCGAGCTGTTAGTTCTTGAAACCACAAGAATAGTAAATGGTTGTGAAAACATGTCTGACCTATTAGCAACAAACAATCCGGAGTTAATAAAGAGCATCAAAATACACACAGAGATTAGTTAACACAAAGTTATCGGAGCGAGACTGAATATAGGATTTTCCAAATCTACGAAAATTAAAAGAGTATATTTATTCAAAAAATCAGATAAATATTAACGCTTTTCTGAGCGACGATCTCCAATCTTTCGAAACTAACAGTGTGAGTGTAGATCAGATGTGGCTAACATTCAAAGAAATAATATCGAGTTGCTGAGAGATTTATACCAAACAAATTAACAAAAGAGGATGCTAATCCGCCGTGGAACTCAAAACAGGTAAGACTACTCTCGCAAAGGCAAAGAAGAAAGCATGCCAAATTTAAATGCCCCAAGACTGGCAAAGTCATCGAGTAGAACAGAAGTAATATCTGGCATTCCCAAGGGAAGTGTTATAGGGCCCCTACTGTTCCTTCTCTTTAGAAACGATTTAGGAGACTTTTCGCGAATGACCCTGTCGTATATCGGTCAGTAAAGTCGCCTGACGATCAAAAGCAACTGCAAAATGCTTTAGATAAGATATCTGCATGGTGCAGAACTTGGCAATGGGCCATGAATAATGAAAAGTGTGAAGTCATCCACATGATCACTAAATTAAATTCATTAGACTTCATTTACACCATAAATCAATCGAATATACAGACTGTTAGTTCAACTAAATACCTAGGAATGGCAATTTCGAACAACTTAAATTGGAAAGAACACGCAGAAAATATTATAGGTAAGGCGAACCAAATGGTACCTTTTATTTGCAGAAAGACTTAGAAGATGCAACACTTCTACTAAAGAAACAGCCTACTCAACACTTGTGCGTCCAATTTTCCAGTATTCCTTTCCATTGTGGGATCCCCACCAAGTGGGACTGAAGCATGATTTAGAGGAAGTTCATAGAAGGGTGGCTCGATTTTTGTTATTGCGCTATAGGGGTGAGAGTGTCAGAGTAATGATGTACTAATTGGGGTAGAAATAATTAAAAGAAAGGCGTTATTCATTGCGGCGAGATTCATTTGAGAAGTTTCTTTCACAAATTTTCTCTTTGGAATGCAAACATATTTTGTTAGCATCCACCTACCTACGGAGACACGATCATCACAGTAAAATAAGAGAAATCAGATCGAAAACAGTAAGATTTAGTGTTTTTCCCCTTGCTCTACTAGAGAACGGTAGAGAAATATAATAAAACCGGTTCCATGAATCCACTGCCACGCACTTTAATGGGGGTTGCAGAGTATGTATGTAGACGTACGAGGGGAGTTGGAAAATAAGCTTTCCCTGTCGACTGCGAGCAGAATTGTTTATGAAAGGAAAAAAATATAGGATGGAGCATTAAAGATAAAACATATCTTTATTTTTCTACATAATTTCTAAGTGTATTAAGAAATTTGTCAAACCGCTTTATAAGCTTCATAAGCCGTCCAGGAAAAAATCGGTGCGTTGCATACGGAAGAAAAGTTGAAAGGCTATGGAGTGGAAACATCCGTCATCATCTGTCCAAAATAAGTTTAAAAGCACTCCGTCTGCAGGTTAAGTGCTGTGATATTACAGATACATGGGGAAGATGATTGTTTCCATGTGAAAGGCGGGGTTTTGCAAGGATGCTGGGTTTCCCAGCCAGCCGGCTAACAGTTTGGACCTAGTTAATATCCCATACAGGTGGTCAGGGTTTCCCTAATGTGCTCGCAAACAGGAAGCAACTGTCTTGAATGAGCGAGTGCGGCTATTCCAGATTGCAACTGAAATACAATATAACCACAAACATAATTCTAAAAATCCATATAAAATCAGGGAATGATCAGACGACAAATACAATTATATGAATGGATTCAGGAGACTTATGAGAATCAAACTCCATAATTACAATTTCAATATCCCTTACAGATAAAAAGCCGACAAATTTCAGTACTATAATAGTAATATTATAAGACTTATATTTACAATACATAGTTTTTATCAGTGACAGTTTAAGAAGCAAATGGGCAGCATTGTACCACACTACATATCTTAAAAGATGTACCAAGTTATTTCCATATTCTTTCAATAAACTTTGTTTTACTCTCTTGTTCTGCTTACCGTTAGGTAATAAAATTCTTGTGTCAGAAAATAGATTCCACCACAGAAACACAAAACATGAACCCAGCAAAGCGCATTGCATTTATATATGTATTATATTATACACTATTCTTAGTAACGTTCGTTTTTTGTTGTAGACTGCCACATAAATATTTCATGGCCGACTAAAAATAGTAGATATGCAACAGATAATTTATATAGAAACAAAAATAAGTATTTGTGGACAAGAACTGAATATATTTGTATAAGAAGCCATGATAAATTAAATATTAATTGTGGAACAATACTTCGATGGCGGCAGTATATTTGAACAGTGAGACGCCACACTAAATGGCTATCTGAGCAAAGAGCTTCAGTCTCAACCGTGTTTTAGTATTGTTAAGTATGTATTTATTTGTTAAATGTAAACAACATTTGTAGGGAGGTGGTCAAAGCATTTAATTCTTTGATATTCTAACGTATAATATTTGGAAGGGAAATTGTATTTTAAAGATGAGACGTTAGGAGGCGCGGAAGAGCACGCTTTCGAACGCTTGGGAAGGGACTCGTAACTTGGTTGCGGTGATGAAAGGTTGTGACGCTGGGTGGTCTGAAGCCGCGTTACGAACTTGTGATATGAAGTGATAGGCATGTGTGGACTTAGAAAATTTACGGGACTGTGACTACAGAACATAGTCTCCACTTGAAAAGTGATGAACTATGCACGGTAGTAGGGCTGTGGAACTGTGATAAATCAGCAATCGTGTACTCTGTGATGAAAAATTGTGTTTTATAACAAACACTTTTATCTCGGATTAACTTGGAAGTGCAAAGTTCGATGGATTTGGAACCTTTACTCTCGACTGCGTGTGATAGTTATTGTGCATCTAATGAACAATAGATGGGGAAATACTTAGTTATTTACCGATGTATAAAGTAAGCCCACCTCCGAGTTTCATGTCTAATAAGAGTAATAAACTCCATTTTTAAAGAATTACTTCGTGAGTGAGTGACTTCTTTATCTTAGAATCCATTTTGTTGGTTATTCAGAAGTTTAATTTATGTTTGTTTAAATATATTTTCACGTCATCATATGTAGAGTGATAGACTGGCTAAACTATAGATTAATTATTGATCTTGTTAAACAGATTGGGTAGCTGTTTAGTGCATACAAGCTGACATGCATAACTCACCCCTATGAACAGAGACAACGAGCCATAAACTTTTACTACCCTGAGTTATGTATTGCCCAACTTTACTGGTGATCGCGGTGTTACTCACCGTTTTCTGGGACGCCTAGGGAGAGTTTTTGCTGGTGTTTTTGGAGGATGCAACCATCAATGCTGCGCGGTACTGTGCCACTCTGTCGAAATTGGAAGAGGTGATTCGGAAAAAGCGGTCTGGCCTTCTCACATCTGGCGTTCTACTGTTGGATGACAATGCAGACCACACTCGGCGAAGACAACGCAAAACCGTATTGCAACTCTTGGTTGGGAGCACCTACACCATCCGCCATACAGTCCTGATTTCGTACCAAATGACTTCTATCTGTTTCCAGCTTTGAAGAAGACTCTCGGCAGAAGGCGCTTTGGAGGCGATTAGAGCTCCTAAAAACACAGGCTGGCGCATCCGCCATTTTCACCCCCTGCGAATGCTAAACACAATACGTAGCTTTGTTCAAGTTTAGTGAAATATTTTGCAAGTGCCCGCCATAGCGCCTTAGATCGTGCTACTTTGAGCTTGCATTAAGCTCTTGTTTACATCGATATATTAATTAGACACAAAAGTCTCGCGTTTTCTTTCCTTACTGTCCAAACAAAGAAACAAAAGCGCAAAAAACATACATATTTCTGTGATAAAAATCGCGCATACGTATAATTCTGCCGGAAATGGTCATCTAGATAAAGGTTTTAAACGATCTTGGCTTGTACTTGAATAATGACTGTCAATATGCGATGTTTGTTTGCCGTCTTGCAATAAGTGTTGGTTGTCTGCTGTGAAAAATACACCACATCAGATTTTTGTACTCACATTGCTGAATGTACTTCTGTTAAGTTATTGAGAAAGTTTCAGAACGTATTACAAACACTAAAACGAAAAAGAATATTAGTGTACAGGATCTAAAGTATACGAACGGAGATGCACACGGTGCATATGTTGGCAATAACCGTTCAATGCTATTTGAAAATCTAATTGTATAGAATGAGAGGAATAATCCTTTGTGTTGAACCTTCTCTAAGGCTGAAAGGTTTTCGTATGTAACATACCCTTGTCTTGTCAGTAATTTAATAATCCTTGTAAAGCAAACATTTCGTTGCCAACATTAACACACTACACCGCCGCAGCCGTAAGTAAATTTTACCAGGTATTTTTTGTCAGTTATGTCATAAGTCTCTTATACATAAGTGTCAATATTGGCATTTACTAATGAGAAATTGAATTGAGGGGGTATTTTGTGATAAAACATCAGGTACCATTCTTTCAAATTGCATACTACAAGTTATAATGATAACATATCGAAATACCACAAGTAGCATGCCTGTATCAGCATAGTATGCTGCCACAGCTGTAACTAAACTTTTTGCCAGGTATATTTATCTTTTTCGTTTTAGTGTTTGTAATACTTTCTCGCAATAATGTAATAGAAGTATCTTCAACAATTTGTGCAATGTTAGTAGGCCTACAGAACTTTTTGATGTGGTATATTTCTCAATATAGTACATAATACACAAGTATTTTCTCTAAAAACAGTATGTCCTTTGATGTTTTGCTGTGTTATGATATTTTGCGACTGCTAACTCCCGACATGCAGCTTTACTATTAAATATTACTTCAAGTCATCATAATAAGTAATATTTACTTACAATACATAACTGTGGGTTCGGTCAGGGTTCCCAGTTTTTGCCCCGACAGTTAGTAATTGATTTTTCTTCTCTCAGATACTCTCCGGAAACTAAACGTTCTGTATCTACCTCTTGAATGATGTGAGCAGTTTATGGCAACCCAACCACCCACAATGTCGTGCTAAAGTGCCGTGACGCAAATCCTATAGCACCGCAGTATGTGTAACTTATGAGCTATAGGAATGAAGACTTCTCAACTTAAAGACAGTAATAATGTATCTGAAAAGAAGATCGAAAACTTTGTAATCTTGTTTGTGGTCTTCAGGAAAGCCTATGATTCGGTATAGGAAGTCACTGTTTGAAATACTGGATGAAATGGGCTTATGCAGTAAAACCACAGCTCTAATTAAACAAATTCTAACAAAAACTAACTCTAAACTGAAATTCATAAGTGAAATATCCAGAAGTTTTGAGATTAAAACTGGAGTGAGGCAGGGATATGGTCTCTCCCCACTGCTCTTTAATTGTGTCCTGGAAAAGGTTATAAGGGAATGGAGAGTGTCATTAAGAGAAAGCCAAATCCATGAAGGTGTTAGATTAGATTAGAAAATGGACCACCTGCAAACAGGCTGTTTAGCATTTGCAGATGACTTAGGTATTCTTGCAGATTCAATAGAAACAGCCATGAGACAAATTGAATTGCTCAAAGAGCAAGCTGAAAAAGCGGGCTTACAAATCTCCTTTGAGAAAACCCAATTTATGACAAACATTAACACAGCTCCAAACAGAATGGTAACTAAATATGCAAAAATTGAGAGAAGAAATAAGTTCAGGTATCTAGCAGAAGTAATTGAACAAGCTATTTCAGAGAAAGAAGCCATTAAAGCAAGAGTTAGTAAGATGGAAACAGCATACTACCTCACTAAGGACGTATATAATGAGTCGATATCCATCAATGCTAAACTGGCTCACTACTCTACAGTAATTCGCCCAGAAGCACCCTATGCAGCGGAATGTTTGACACTGAACAAAAAGGCAATGATGGAATCACTGCAAATTACTGAAAGAAAAATATTAAGGAAAATCTTAGGGCCAGTTAATGAGCTGACACAATACAGAATGCGTCATAATAGTGAAACCCATACACATATTGTATAAATCACTGAAGTAATTAGGAAAAGAAGAATAGCTTTCTACGCTAACCTACAGAGGATGGATCCCAACAGACTGACAAAATGGCTGTTCTGTTACATCAGTAAATTAAAAATGAATAATACATGGTGCAAAGAAGTTGGAAGGGACATGGACGAGCTCCAAACTAGCCAACAACATATTAAGAAAAGACTACCACTCAGAAAGAAATTAAAGGATGCCAAATGATTCCATGAAAAACCGAAGAAAAGGACTGGAGTTAAGTGGACCGAAGAAAGAAGAGAGGCTCATACGAAAAAGAAGAAGAAAAGTAATAAATTAAGGGGTTATTGTGAGTGGTGATACACAATTGTAAGGAAGACATGAATACAGGATAATGGGTGGGGAAGGATGCTGAGCTGGATATGGCCCTCAAGAACTGATTGATAAACTCGTACTGTTCATGCCACGCAGGTGTGCAACTGTACTGGCCGTCCGAGGCGATCACACACTATGATATTACGCGGAATAAGAAATGATTTAAGTGGGAATTAATTAAATTTAATACGAACTATAAATGCAAAAAAAGATGACAGATTAACTGCAGATGATATTGTTATTTAACTAATTTGGCAACAGCGAAGTCAAAGAACTATTTTAAGTAACCAGAAAGCAGAGACAATAAAAAAATGAATATTTTCGTTTGTCAATTGTCTTGAGTTAGCGCCAGGAGCACGGACGGAAAGATCGCTGTTTCTCGTTTAGGCCGGTATTACACTGTAAAAGATCTTTGACAAAGATCTTCGTCAAAGATTTTATCCAAGATCTTTGACGAAACTACTTCACAGGAGCACATTACACTATCGTAAAATATTTCGTCATAGTTGCTCGGAATATGACTCCAAAATAGTAAAGCGTCTGTATTATAGTACGTAATATAATGTTTCTCAGGAATACATTCATTGGAAGGAACGAAAACTGGAAACATTTTTAGGTAAAACCGTGAATAGCAAGAGGAAAATACTAAAACTGCTCCACGGGCTACACTGCTGGGAAATAATAATCTACATTGTTTAAGAACGTGTGACCAAATATTTTAATTCACCCACATATTTATAAATACTTCATTATAATCGATGTTTCAGGAAGCCCTAAAGCTGTGTCAATGGGTAAATAATGAAAAACTGAAATAATTTAACGTGTGTCATGCTAAACATAATTTCGTTAGACACTTTATGATAATTAAGAAGAAAGAATATTTTCGTAGTTCTTTCATGTTAGGCTTCATTGAGGAATATGCGCTGCGAAAGACATTTTTATGTTTGCTGCAGTCTGACATTTGTTTTGCCTGATTTTCCGAAACATAAAATATCCGTATAAATACCTGGACTTGTGGTTAAATGTCGAAAAGCATCGTGCAAAGCAAGAAAAAATATGGAGCTAACTAGTGCAGTACCTCATTACGCAAATCATGAATCCCTTTCCACTGAAGATCCTCCCATTTATAACCACATACAAAATCTATTCCAGCAGGCAGTAAAATACACGAATCCTACAGTGTAGGCCTAAGATTTCACGTATTATTCCAGACATGAGTGAACCAAGATGTAAATCACTTTAGGAGGAATTATGAGGTTAGGTTAGAGTAATACAAATAAAAACATTTATTTCACTTATGTATCTCCATATATCCTTTGATCCATATAATTTCTTCCCTATCATCAACTTCAGTGAGCCACTTTGAATACAACTGACAGCAGTAGCTGTTTCTTTATACGATTCTAACACTACATTTTTGGAAATGTGCTTTGTATTAATAAATATTCCGCACACTTCTCACTTTTAAACGATCACTGTGGCAGTAGCGACACAACAAATACACTTTTACGTTAATTTGTAGGTTAAAAGGAGTCAAAGCAACGAAAGACGCATGTATACAATGACGAACTTTTATCAAAGCTAGGCTCTCTCGCGAACTTTTATCAAATATCTTTTATAAAAGATGACCCATTACACTGTCAAAGATTTGACCAAAGAGCTTTGATAAAAGATCTTTGTCAAAGATGTTTTACAGTGTAATACCCGCCTTAGGACATTGTTATTACAGGACATTAACTTCTCTGGACTTTTAATAGATTCTCATGGGGAACATTCTGTTGTGTATATAAAAGTAAGTGTGTTTGTAAAAGATGATTTTGCAATAATAATTATTTAAACGACCTTGATCTTCTTTTCATAATTTTACAAACATTTTAATACATCAGCAGTACGCGTACGGTGCTAAAACCGATTCCGTTCATGGAATATGAAAGAGAAATAACTTTTCATGAATTATCACGTCCCTGAGATCAGCCGATTTGTTTAATTTTAGCAGATTTATGATTTTGCGCTGGCCGTGGGTTACGTTAAATAAATCGGCATTCTGCATTCCAACAGTTGGATTCTTCCGCAAAAGCTAACAATCTTCCGACCTTTAAATTATGGTGCACTTCTAGCTATATTTTAGTATCAGCATTAAATTCCGAAGCAAATTATTCAATTGAATTTGCGCTGGTACATATTTTACATTTCACGATGAATGTAGCGCCACTACGCAGAAAATGTAAGAATTTGTGGAAGGCATTATTTCCATTCATTAGTACTGCGACGCTTAAATATAAATAATGTTTGCCTAAACAAGAATTTTGAGTAACTAAAATAATATTTTCAGTCTGATAGTAAATGAACGACATACTGTTTTTGTCTCTCTCTCTTTTTTTCTTTTTTAAATAGCTTGCTCGTGCTTGCAGTACGTTAAAGATTATATATACTGGGTGAGTCACCTAACATTACCGCTGGATATATTTCGTAAACCACATCAAATAATGACAAACCGATTCCACAGACCGAACGTGAGGAGAGGGGCTAGTGTAATTGGTTAATACAAACCATAAAAAAATGCAAAGAAGTATGTTTTTTTAACACAAACCTACATTTTTAAATGGAGCCCCGTTAGTTTTGTTAGCACATCTGAACATATAAACAAATACGTAATCAGTGCCGTTTGTTGCATTGTAAAATGTTAATTACATCCGAAGATATTGTAACCTAAAGTTGACGCTTGAGTACCTCTCCTCCGCTGTAAGACAATTTATTGAATACAGAGATATAGCTGTTAATATGAAATCCAAACAAACGTAGAGCAAATGTAAATCAAGAAATTTTCACTGATTATCCGTCGGTTGTTGGTAGTACAACAGCACACATACTTAAAAGTAGCATTGTGTGTATCTTCTAGACGTTCATTTCTACTTAGTTACCCGGTTTTCGGCTCATTAGGACATATTCAGACTTTACGTCGAAAACCGTTTATTAAAAGAACTCATATGGTGATTTACCAAGAACCGACGAAAGAATCAGTCAGAATATCCAAATCAGTTTGTTGTGCATACCAAGAGATGTATCTCTGTACCCAATAAAAGTTGGACACACGTTATATGAAATTTTAACTGCAAATCGTCTTTATTACCACCTTCTAAAATTTTTGCTATTTTTTCTGAAACATGCTGTAGTTAACAAATGAAATATTTGTTTTTGGAGAGCATTACTTGATGCTTTATCAAAGTGAAAGGTCTATGTATGGACACCTGAGCTTGTTCATCATATACAAATTCGCCTCAAACCGCAGGGGCTGGAAGAATGTAATCACATTTTACAATGAGAACGTTAACACATGTGAGCGACGTAGTTACACATGCACTGCACGAAAACAATTAAATATAGTTTCACAGTACAGTCTAAAACACAAACGAATGTTTTAATCATCACAATATTTCATACAGTTTCGAAAAGTGATGTTAACGCGGCGATTCATTTGCTGTAAGTCAGGGCCGGGTCTATGGGCGGTGGGGGGGGGGGGGGGGAAGCAAAGGGGGCAGTAGCCCCGGGCGGCAGAATTTAGAGGGTAACAAATTTTGACCGACTCACAGAATGTATCTTTCTGGTATAATTTAATAAAATTAACTGACACAGAATTATTAAAAGTAAAATGACTGCAAGAAATACCGAAATCATTTAAAAAAACTAAAATTCCTGGTCGCTGACTTCAGTGTTGCCCTGTCACAGGTACTTCAGCTAATCAAACTATAAAAATCAACTAGATATTAGCCAGAACGAGGGAGTGTTTGCGTTATTGCATAAGAAAATGCACAATGTTTATTAATTTGTAAAGATTTCCTTTTTCAGATAAATAAATATTCATAATTCATATCAAGGTAATATTTGTAGAACAGGTGAATTTAAATAACGTTCCAGTATATATATATATATATATATATATATATATATATATATATATATATATATATATATATTATTTCAAGACTTAAACAGACGAATTATAAAATCTTTTGCAAAAAACAAAAAGAAATGAAAATAATAGCATTGTATATATGTCAGGCTCATAAACAAGTTGTGTTGACCAGCTAATTGTGTAATTAATGATGTACTCGAGATTTGAATATTGTATTTCTCTGTATATATTGACTCACTTGAGATTTTGAACCTATTTTGAGAGTTTCCAAGATAATTGATAACTCAATATATGTTAGGAACATGTATGATGTATAAACATGTGGCGTCTGTTCGAAAAGAACAGACGTCACATTCTGATCCTGCAGCTGTTATTATTTAATATTCATAGAATATATGACTTCAACTGCTATTGGGCAAAGCTGAAAATGTGTACCCAGCCGGGATTCGAACCCGGGTCTCCTGCTTTCTAGGCAGTTGCGCTGACCCCTACACCACTGGGGACACAGTGATTACCGCACCTGCAAGGACTACCCATGCACGCCTCCCGTCAGATACAAATTCCCAGCTTCGCCCTGCCCATAGTACTCAAACTCGTAGTTTAACTAATTCCCGTAAGAGTAAGGGCTTCAAACTTGCCCACCCCTCCCCACTAACGATAGGATCATTGCCCGTCACCGGCATATTATATATATATACATGTGGCGTCTGTTCGGAAAGCTGGGAATTTGTATCTGACGGGAGGCGTGCATGGGTAGTCCTTGCAGGTGCGGTGATCACTGTGTCCCCAGTGGTGTAGGGGTCAGCGCAACTGCCTAGATAGCAGGAGACCCGGGTTCGAATCCCGGCTGGGTACACATTTTCAGCTTTGCCCAATAGCAGTTGAAGTCATATATTCTATGAATATTAAATAATAACAGCTGCAGGATCAGAATGTGACGTCTGTTCTTTCCGAACAGACGCCACATGTATATATATAATATGCCGGTGACGGGCAATGATCCTATCGTTAGTGGGGAGGGGTGGGCAAGTTTGAAGCCCTTACTCTTACGGGAATTAGTTAAACTACGAGTTTGAGTACTATGGGCAGGGCGAAGCTGGGAATTTGTATCTGACGGGAGGCGTTCATGGGTAGTCCTTGCAGGTGCGGTGATCACTGTGTCCCCAGTGGTGTAGGGGTCAGCGCAACTGCCTAGAAAGCAGGAGACCCGGGTTCGAATTCCGGCTGGGTACACATTTTCAGCTTTGCCCAATAGCAGTTGAAGTCATATATTCTATGAATATTTACATGTATGATGGACTCATTAACTAATTAATTGACATTTTACATTTTGCTTTGTTGTCAACAGAAAGATCGGAAATTTCGTCTTAAAAATACATGTGCCATATAAAATTATTGTATGCATAGTTTTCATTTTATATTGTGATTATTCTTGTGTACATGAAATGTTTTATTTGTATGTTCGGTAATTGTAAATTAGTTATTCAATTGTTATAAACAATGCATAATGTAACGTCATTATTGTCGATGTTATGTATTTGCCTCACCGCCTTGCGTGGGGGAGTTCGAATTTTAGTCGTTTGTCAAGTGCACTGGAATCTGTGTCACTCTGTGTTATGAAATGGAAGTACTACCATTCTGATGCTTTGTATACGTTGTGAATTTGTAATGTTTTGGTCGAGGAGAAGTTTGATTCAAATTAAAGAAGAAGTGAAAAATTGTACATATCGAGTACTTATTTCTACCACGACGCCCCAGGAGAATAATGTTGCAGCGAGCAGAACCCCCATACATCGAAATGTTGACAAGATGAGTATTCTGTTTGAAAGTGGTAGAATGAAATGTAATTACTTTTATAGCATTAAAATATTTCAATTGGTGGAGCATAGCTGGGACTGCGTCATATACAGTGTCTACAGAGTGTTTGTGTTGCAGGAGAAGTATGTTTGGATGTATAAAATCGATGTTGATAAACCAAGGAGGACGTGAATCTGGAACTATAAGGCAAAGAAAAACGGAGCATTTAACCTGAAAACTGGATGCTTGGGCCCGGATCGTCGCATCGCTGGACACTGAATAACAAGATAAGTACAGCAGCGCCTATTAATTTGTATTTATAGTCTGGGTTGTTTGGCACTGTAAAAGAAGATGTCAACTGAGAATAGAAAATCTAGTGTAGACATGTCAGATCAGGATGTGATGGCCAGTACACCTCGTAGCAATGTATCAAATAGTGAAGAAATAATTCTTGCATCACCAGGTCTTATAGAGTTATTAAATCGATTTACAGAACAAATAACTGCACGTATTGACAAGGGAAATCATGATCTGAGCAAAAAATAGATGACGGTTTAGCAGATTTAAAGTCTCAGATAAACGAAACAAACAGAGCAGTTGACGAAATGAGGAAACAAACATGTGATATTGAAAGGGCAATGAAGTTAGGACATGAACAGCTGGACACTCGTATGGCTGTAGCAGAAAGTAAAATCAGTAATGTTGAGTCTGACCTTGAAAACAAAATTTGTACTGTAGAAAAGTATTTTGATCAGGAAAATAAATTTAGAAAAATTGAAATTCAGGAAATTAAAGTGTCATTAGAAAATAAAATTGGTGAAAGTGTGTCAACTTCTGAAAGTGTTATTAAGAAAGATGTGTGTAACCTCAGGCAAAGGGTCAGTTTATTGCAAGAAAGTTTAGTAAATAGTAAAATGTCGAGCTGTTGTTGGTTTAATTGGACAAATGTAGTAATTAAGATATACCCTGGGGAAGGAAAAATCCATCCCAAAGACTTTTTACATCATTACTCTGACAACTTCACTATAGAAATGACCGATGCAATGAAAATTAAATTTGTAAAGAGATTTTTGGACAATGAAGCTTATACTTGGGTCAATCAGTTAGATACAGAGGACATGTCATATAGTGAGTTTGAGAGGTGCTTTTTGAATAAATTCTGGTCCAAAAGCAAGCAGGCTAGAGTAAGAAGTGATTTCTTGCTTGGGGGAAAGTACAGGAAAAGTTATGGCAGTATGAGGGACTTTTGTGAGGCTGAAATCAGAAAATTAGTACATCTTGACTCACCTTTAGATGAAATAACATTGGTGGACACCCTACGTAGAAGATTACCAGGTAGAATACAGCAAGCATTACATTGCGGACCTGACGATTCAGTTGAGGACTTCTTAAGATTTGTTGGAAGGTTAGACAGAAGTTATGAGAGAGAAAGGGAGAGAATCCGCTACCAAGAAGACCATCATGGAAGAGACAGAAGAGATAATCACCAAGAAGATAGTTGTGAGAACCGAAGTAGGCAGCAAGATGGGAGTTCGGATTATAGGAATAGACAAGGAAGAAACGATAGGAACCAAAGTTACTACAAGTCTAATGGAAACGGGCAGGAAAACTAAATGTCGCCCCTATGGAAGCCTGTCAGGTTGGGGTGAGAAATAGAACAAGAAATCAGGCTACTACAAATAGGATCAGATTTGGACGCAAATGGGAAAATGAGCACTATAGACAAGGGTAGAAGGGTAGATCGGCTCAAGTTTGACAAAGAACTATGGGAAGTCATTAAGAACCAGGCTTGGAAAGAAGAGGACAAGTGTATAGAACCAGAAGAGGTCATACTAGATGATGATACTGTAGCAATATGTATAATGCAAGTGAAGATCTGACTGTAGAAGAACCCAAAATAAGTGAAGAACATGATGTGTTTGGATTGCGTAAATTGCTGAGTGATAAGGCTGAAGATGCTGAAGACAGACTGAATGTTACTGCTCATGAAACTGTGAAGACTGAGGATCATGAAGATTTTGATGTTTTGTCTAGTATGAGTTCAGAGAAATCAGAGGATGGCAGTGTTAAACATAGAATATGTGGAGGTCATGGAGTTTCAAGATTTGGAGAAGGAACTTGATGGGATGATTTATGTTGAAGTCAAGGAAGGTTGCATCGTGTCTGATGGCCAGTGTGAGACAGTGTGTGTTGTAGATGATGTCAAGTCTTGTGAGAATCATGTTGTACAAGTGCAACTGAGTAGTACTGAAAGTTGTCGAAGCAGAAACAGACAAGAAGAGGTAGGGAAAAACATCTTGCATTGTGTCATACAGAGCTACATTGATAAGGAAGAGAAAGCCAATGTTCTAGATAAGTTACTGTGTAAACATCATGAGCTGGAAGATGATGTGCCTAGGATAGAGCAGTGTGTACCCATGATAATTGTGTTGCTAATGGATGTATGACTTGTCAACCTGTTGAAAGTAATGGTCCCTGAATCATGTACAAGCTAATGACGATTCCTATACTATGAAATATAAAGATATTATTGAAGATATTACTCATGAAGAAGAGAAAGATATACAATATGATGTCACTGGATGCCCATATATTACCGTGTTTATTGATGGAAAAGGCAAGAAAGCATTAGTTGATACAGGTAGTCCAATCAGTGGAATTTCTGAACAATTTAGAGATTGTGTGAAACATGTTCCGGACTACATAGAAATGCCTGTAGTTGGAATCAAGATAAAGGGTGCTACCGTCAGACACAGCAAGGTAGTTAACCGGCATGCCTTGTTGAACTTCAGTGTGAATGATGTGAATCTTTGTCAAGGATGTCTAGTAATACATAATCTGTCTGAGGATATCTTGCTAGGAACTGATTGGATCATGAAAGTGAATGCTGTATTTGACTGGGGAGGAAGAAAAGTTATGTTTGTGGGCCCGAAGACTGGTGTTTTACATGGTACTGCTATGGTATTGAAAAATGGGAATAGTCTGAGTAAGCAGAGTCTAGAATTAGATTTATTGGATCATAATAGAGATGTAGCAGACATGCATGAAGAGCCTGAAGAAGTCATGGAGGATATTAATTATCATGAACTCGTAAATACCAAAGTGGAGGAAGCCAACAAATTAAACAAAGAACAAACGATGAGCTGAGAAGAGTCTCGTGGAACTATCATGATGTGTTCGATGACAGACCGAGTGTACCTTGCGGGTCAAACCACATGAACCATTTTACATCAAACCATACGGTGTCTCTATTGCAAAAAGGAAAGCTGTAGAGAAAGAACTTGAAAAGTTGGAAAACTGGAACATAATTGAGAGGAGTACTAGTGAATACAACAACCCGATCATCGTGATATCCAAGAAGAATGGAGATTTGAGAATTGTACTTGACTCCAGACATCTGAACAAGTTTTTAGAAAGGGAAACTGACCATCCAGAGAGCATCGACGAACTACTGTATAAATTGGAAAATATAAAATATATGAATAGCCTGGACTTGACTTCTGGTTTTCATAAGGTGCCACTTGACAGAGACTCAAAGAAGTACACTGCTTTCCTGTATAGCGGAAGAAGCTATCAGTACTGCGTGGTCCCATTCGGATTAAATGTTTTCGTAGCTGAATTTATCAGAGCTTCGGATTTGGTATTAGGCAAAGATCTTGTTGAAAAGTTAACTGTGTATGTGGACGATATCCTTGTCACTGGTCAAACCTGGGAAGGACACATAAGCTTACTGGAAGAAGTGTGCAGAAGTTTAAGAGCAGGAGGGATGTCTCTTAAGCTAGAAAAATTTAAATTTGCTGTGGAATACATTAAGGGCAAAGGCAAGGACAATCTTGTTGTTGATTCACTCTCTCGTTTGCCAGTGGGGGGATGAATTTTAAGATAACAGAACTCAAGCCATACAGATAGTAGTGGGTAATAATAAGACTTTGTACAGGTGCTATTTTTGTAAAATTTATTGCAGCTATGAGTTTTATACATGTGTATTCTTTGATGAAATATCTTGGAACTTGTATTTTCAATATGTTGGATATTAACGTTTGTAACCTCAGAAAAGTACACATTCTGTGTG
Organism: Locusta migratoria; assembly: GCA_026315105.1. Taxonomy (NCBI): domain Eukaryota; kingdom Metazoa; phylum Arthropoda; class Insecta; order Orthoptera; family Acrididae; genus Locusta; species Locusta migratoria. The sequence continues at coordinate 580,728,389 of CM048745.1, read as the reverse complement.
TGCTAAGTGCGTTGGCAAGCACTGGGTTTCTAGCTATGTGGTAGCATACTTCTGATTTCGGTTTCTGGTGCCACATCTCCTACTCGTTCTGTAACCTGTTCAAATTATCTCATATCTATCATTCTATCTTTCTTCTTTAGTGTTTAGGTATGAAATGTGTGTATGTAATTGTTTTGATGTTAATAAGAATATTGATTTCAATATAGTTGTTCAGTTAGACTTTTCAATGTATTAATTTATGTCACAGTTAAAATTTGAATTCAAATTGTTGCCTGATTATTAAAGAGCTGAAGTATTTGAGATATTGATAAAATCAATTAACTAATGTTGTGTCTAATAATTTTGTAGGATACAAAGTTTAATGTCCTCAGAGTTTTAAAAAAATTCAGTTCAGAAAGTAAATTTTACAGTATAGTTATGTGGATATATTTTTTTGTCATATGTCTCTTGTGTATTTTGTTTTGATACTTAGAAATGTCAGACAAATACAGAGTGGCAGCTTCTTGAGTGTCAGCTGTTCCCGATTCTGCCCTCTGCTCTTGGGAGGCCATACCCTTGTCACCTACTTACTGCACTTGGAACTTTCAGGATCTGGTGATGCTGAGTGTGTGGACTGTGCTGTGCCAACCCCAGACAGGACTAAGTGAGGTACTGATGCAGCCAAGCCAGCCACCGGGTACAAGCTATCCAAAGTAGGTGTTTCATCTCGACTTATGAGGGCATCGTCGAGCTGATGGGGGGGGGGGGGGTATTGTAATGATACTGCCGGCACCCTCATCTCAATGTTATCGTACGATACCGTCTGCCTGGTCCTCTCATCTCAATGTCATCCTACGATACCGTCTGCTTCGGACCCGGAATCGTGTGGTTCAATAGTGATAAAAGTTGCGTGTGAAGTTAGTTAAAAACAATATAGCCAGCCTAGGAATCAGTGTAGGACAGTGTCTCAGTGAAACTGTGATTAAAACAAGTGATAGATTTCATTAATTAAGAGATTCATATATTTTCTTTCCAGACATATAAACAATAGTTGCGTTATTGTATGTTATTTCAAGACTTAAACAGACGAATTGTAAAATCTTTTGTACAAAAACAAAAAGAAATGAAAATTAATAGAATTGTATATACGTCAGGCTCATAAACAAGTTGTGTTGACCAGCTAATTGTGTAATTAATGATGTACTCGAGATTTGAATATTGTTTTTCTCTGTATATATTGACTCACTTGAGATTTTGAACCTATTTTGAGAGTTTCCAAGATAATTGATAGCTCAATATATGTTAGGAACATGTATGATGGACTCATTAACTTATTAATTGACATTTTACATTTTGCTTTGTTGTCAACAGAAAGATCGGAAATTTCGTCTTAAAAATACATGCGCCATATAAAATTATTGTATGCATAGTTTTCATTTTATATTGTGATTATTCTTGTGTACATGAAATGTTTTATTTGTATGTTCGGTAATTGTAAATTAGTTATTCAATTGTTATAAACAATGCATAATGTAACGTCATTATTGTCGATGTTATGTATTTGCCTCACCGCCTTGCGTGGGGGAGTTCGAGTTTTAGTCGTTTGTCAAGTGCACTGGAATCTGTGTCACTCTGTGTTATGAAATGGAAGTACTACCATTCTGATGCTTTGTATACGTTGTGAATTTGTAATGTTTTGGTCGAGGAGAAGTTTGATTCAAATTAAAGAAGAAGTGAAAAATTGTACATATCGAGTACTTATTTCTACCACGACGCCCCAGGAGAATAATGTTGCAGCGAGCAGAACCCTCATACATCGAAATGTTGACAAGATGAGTATTATGTTTGAAAGTGGTAGAATGAAATGTTATTACTTTTATAGCATTAAAATATTTCAAAGTGCGCACACTTCTTATTGAAAGTCAAAAGCATTAAGCATCTAGAGTCCTCCCTCGGTAGCGGTGGAATTGATACACATCTACACAGGATACCCTGTAAATCACATAACTGCCTGACAAAGGGTTCATCGGACCACTTTTATACTATTTATCTCTCTGTTCGAGCTCTGATTTCACGTATTTATTCAGATGATCTTTTCTACTTATGTAAGTGGGAGGCAACAATGTATTTTCGCATTCGGAGGAGAATGTTGGCGATTGGAGTTTCGTAAATAGCCCACGTCGCAGTGATAAACGCCTTTGTTCTAATGATTCCCATCCCAGATCCTGTATCATTTCCGTGACGCTGTCTCCCCTGTATCACGACTAAACAAAACAAGCTGCCCTTCTTTCGACTCTTTCGATGTCCTCCGACAAACCCACCTGATAAGTATCGCACACTGGGCAGCAAGACTATATAAAACGGAGGAATCTCACTGTATTATTGATGCTGTCCTTTTTCTAGCTAAGCAAGGAAGTCCTTTTAGAGGAACAAAAGAAGATGGAATTTTGGTGATCCACATGGCGGCAAATTTCTAAATACAATTGATCTCATATCATAGTATAGTGTCCCTCTTCGTCTGCGTATTGAACGCCGCAAGAAAGGCCAGATTAGCTATTTTTACAAAAATATACAAGATGAGTTCTGTGACTTGGTTGCTGACAAAATAAAACAAGATATAATTAAAGATATTTTAGCTGCTAAATACTCTTCACTGATGTTTGTCTGCACTCCAGATCAAGTCAAATGACTCAGAGGTTGTGAAAAGTTTTACTGACATTTTTACAGTTACAGACAAAACAGGAGAAGGCCTTAGTCAATAGATACTGCAAAAATTGGAACAAGATGGGTTGAACATTAAGTACTGCTGGGGGCAGTCTCATGAAAATAGGACAAATAGGGTTGGAAAGTACAAAGGGGTCCAGTCAAGAATACTTCAGAAGAATGAACTGGCCTATTTCGTACCATGTGCTGCTCACTCTTTAAATTTATCAGACATTCAGCAAGACTAGGTTATCTGCAAGAGTAGATGCGGTTGAAGCTGTTTACAAGCATTTTCATAATTGAAGGCCATGGAAGAAACTGAAACTTATAAATTGTCAGCACCAGAAACAAAATCAGAGACAAGATCTATTTTTTAAAAATATGAGAAAACTCAAATTCATTACTTTAACTTGTTTCTGGTATGCAATATTAAAATAAATTGCTCATGTTAATCAGTTTCTGCGAAGTTATTACTTTACAATTGATAAAGCTGTTCGAAACACTCAAGGACTTTTGGGGTTTCTCAAAACTTCCCGGGATTCTTGTACCTCTGAAGCTATTTCTGAGGCCAAAGTGCTAGCAGAAGATAATGAGGTATCAACAGTATTATCCGAAAAAAGGATTCGAAGAAAGAAGAAAATGGCCAATAAGCTTTGTGAGGATGAAGTATCCAACATTCACAGAAAAAATAAAGAATAATTGACAGAGCTTAGTACCAGGTTTACCGCACTTTGCAAAATTGGTGCAAAAATTAGTTTCCTGTGTGGTGTGCAAATTCTAGAAATGGAAGTGGAGGACTTGAAGGCCAAAGCAGCGGAACTGACAGAAGATCTTAGCGAGGAAGAACTTGAAGTTGAAAGTTTCAGACAACATGCCCTGGTGGTAGACAGAGCCTTGCAAGATTCTACTGCATCATCAACATTAAGTTTAATTTATAAAAATAAATTGGTAGAGGGGTATCCCAAACTTACTTCAGCGTTAAAATATATCTTACCATTCTAGTTTCTGTTTCGTCTGGAGAAAGAAGTTTCAGCAAGCTGAAACTAATTAAATACACTTGAGGAGCACGACTGCTTAACAAATCTGAGTATAATATCCATAGAGCACAAACGAGTTGCTTCTCTAAACTATGATGATATCAAAAAGCTCGAAAAGCGAAATTTTGAATTGATTTTTGTACGATGAGTAATCTTGTAATATTTTCCTATGTATTAAAATTGTTCTGTTTTCCTTTGATCTTAATTCAGTCAATAAAATAAGTTCATGTTGTGAGATTGTGAGATTGTGACATTTATTTAGAAATATGTAACCCAATTAGCGTCAGAAAGTCGATTCTTACAGGGGGGGGGGGGTGAAAGAAGGGGCGGCAAATTTAAGCTTGCCCCCCTTGGCAAATGTCCTAGATCCTGCCCTGTGTAAGTTGACAACAAACGAAGTAGACGCGTGAAGCCGACGACTCAACGTACCGTTTGAACGATTCTTTGTCGTTCGACGGTCTATCGCAAGGGGCGCTGCAGCTGACAACGACTTCCTTGTGCGTGCTGCACGTCTCGTATAGAAAGGGCTTTACTGTGAGCCGGACTTGGGCTCTCTGCATCCAGATGCACGGCCTCCCGTGTGAAAGGGACCATCTCGAAGCATGGAGCAGTAGCAGCTCCCACAACAGAGAGTGCGAAGTGTGTGTAAGACTGTGAAGCGCAACGTGAATGTGTGTGTGTGGTGATGTGGATGTGGTGTCGTAGCAGCGAACGCTCCGGCATACTGCGGTGACAATTCCCGCCGAGGATCGCTCCGTACGGTCGCTGCAACGCGAGCGCGCGCCATAAACGAGCGCCGTAAAAAAAAAAAAAAAAAAAAAAAAAAAAAAAAAAAAAAAAAAAAAAAAAAAAAAAAAAAAGCGGGGGTTAAAAGAATGGGACGGAGGTCTCTGCCGACGGCGTGGAGGCGAGACGGTGGCAGCGGGGGCGGCGGGGGCGGCGGGGGCGGCGGGGGCGGCGGGGGCGGCGGCAGGTAGATGGGCGGCGGGCTCGCAGGTGGAGCGTGGGCGCCGCGGCAGTGGCAATCAATACGCGGCGACCTGGCGACCCCGCCACCGCCGCCTCTGTTTACCGCCCGGGCCCTCACCGGGGCGCCAGGCCTCGGGAGGACCCTCACCCAACCTCAGCGCGCAGGGTCAGGACGCGCTCCAGCCGGCCGGTGCCGAAGGAAGGAAGGTCGGGGTCTAACGTCTCGTCGATAGTGCGGTCATTAGAGATCTCGGCCGCAATTTTTGGATTAGGATGAGGAAAGAAATCGGCCGTGCTCTTTCGAAGAAACCGTCCACGCATTCGGCTGGAGAGATTTGCGAAAACCGCGGTAAACCTAGAGCTGGATGGGCGGAGACGGATTTGACCACCGTCCTCACCATAGGTGCAACCACAGTGGAGGGGTATTTGTGGAGAGACCAGACAAACGTGTGGGTTCCTGAAGAAGGGCAGCAGCCTTTTCAGTATTTATTTAGTCTGGATGATTGATCTGGCCTTGTAACATCAGCTAACATGGCTTTGCCATGCAGTTACTGCAAACGGCTGAAAGCGAGAGGAAACTACAGTCGTTACTTCTCCTGCGGACATGTAGCTCTACTGTGAGAGCTGCATCAAACCAGTCTGCGGACTGAAGACCACAACAACACCTGACGATTGTGACTCCAGTCGGATAAACGCTGCGCCACCTGTGCCAGGATGCAGGCTAATATACGTGCTGGTGGCCAAGTCGTGGGACACCAGCTCATTCGGTGGCGGAGAGCCTGTGACTGGGCCAAGTGCGGCAGCCGGCAGGTCGACGTGGCGTGCACTCAACAGGTCGCTGGCAGTCCGCGGCAGAGGCATTCAGCCGTGCTGCCTCTATAGCTGCCCCTAATTGAAGATGACACTGTAATTCTGTCAGAGACAGCAAACGACCTGGAAGAGCAGTTGAACGGAATGAACAGTGTGTTGAAAGGAGCATATGTGATGAACATTAACAAGAGCAAAACAAAGATAATGGAATGCAGTCTTAGAAAATAAGGCGATGCTGTAAGAATTAGATTAGATAACGAAACAATGACGGTGGTAGACGAGTTTTGTTACTTGGGTAGTAAAATAACATACGACGGTCGCAGGACAGAGGATATAAAATGTAGAATGGCAAGAAAAGCATTAAAAAATCAGCAATTTTCTAACATCGAATAAATTTAACTGTAAGGAAGTCTTTGCTGAAGGCATTTGTGTGGAGTGTTGCCTTGTACGGAAGTGAAGCATGAACTATAAACAGTGCGGACAGGAAGAGAATAGAGGCTTTTGAAATGTGGTGCTACAGAATAATGCTGAAGATTACGTGGGTAGATCATGTTGCTAATGAAGAGGTACTGAGTCGAATTGGCGAGAAAAGGAATTTTTGGCATACCTTGACTAATAGGAGGGATCGCTTGGTAGGACACATTCTTAGACATCTAGCAATCGTAAATTTAGCATTGGAGGGAAGTGTGTGGGGTAAAAAATCGCAGAGGGAGACCATGAGACGCATATAGTAAGCAGATTCATATTGATGTGGATTACCGTTCTTATGAGAAGATGAAAAGGCTTTCTCAGGATAAAGTAGGGTGGCGAGATGCATCAAACCAGTCTCCAGACCGAAGACCATAACAACAACAATTCAAGAGTATTTTTCCAAAGCGACATTTGCGTGAAACACCAAGCTAGCAAAAACGCCCAAATCTGATAGTGATTTCCAGAAGGCTTTTGACGCCGCACCTCAGAAACGGCTTTTAATCTAATTGCGCGCTTATGGTATATCGCCCCAAATTTGCGACTGGATAGGGGATTTCCTGTCAGAGAGGACACAGTTTGTGGTAATCGATGATAAGGCATCGAAATAAACTGAGGTGATATCTGGCGTTCCACAGGGAAGTGTTATTGGTCCTCTGCTGTTCCTTATTTACAGAAACGATTTGGGAGAAAATCTAAACAGCTCTCTCAAGTTGTTTACAGATTTACCGTCTGAAGATCAACACCAACTGCAGAACGATCTAAAAAAAATATCACTATGGAGTAAAAATTGGCAACTGACTCTAGAGAAGTGTGAAGTCGTCCACATGAGTACGAAAAGATATCCGTTAAACTTTGTTTACAAGATAAAATGACCAAAAGTGAAGACCGTAACTCCACAAAATACCTAGGAATTGCTGTTACGTCAGACTTCAACTGGAAAGAAAACGTAGATCATGTTGTGGGAAAGACGAACCAGAGACTGCATTTTATTGGCAGAACCCTTGAAAGATGCAACAGAACTACTAAAGAAACTGTATGCACTACGCTTGTCCGCTCTTTTTTGGAGTATTGCTGCCCAGTGTGGGATCGTTATCAGATGGGTTTGACGGAGGACATCGGACGAGTCCAAAGAAGGGCAGCTCGTTTCGTATTGTCACGATACAGGGGAGACTGCGTTATGGAAATGATACCGGATCTGGAATGGGAATCATTATAACAACGGCGCATGTCGCTGCTGCATGGGCTACTTGCGAAACTCCAATCGCCAACATTCTTCTCTGAATGCGAAAATATATTTTTGACTACCCCTTACATAGGTAGAAAAGATCATCAGAATAAAATATGAGAAAGAACTCGAACGGAGAGATTCAGGTGTTCTTTCTTCCCGCGTGCTATTCGAGAATGGAATGAGAGATAAATAGTATAAAGGTGGTTCGATGAACCCTCTACCAGGTACATAAATGTGATTTGCAGAGTATCCCATGTAGATGTAGATGGAGTGCATAGCGACAGGGACACCAACACGGATCCCCAACAAAGACACCATCATGGACGAGGACACGGCCAGTTATCATTTAATAGACAATAATTAGTGTAAACGTAGTAGTAAGAATAAATATGAAAGTGAAACTTCCTGGCAGATTAAAATTGTTTTCCGGAACTGGGACCAGGGCATAAAATAACATGTTAACTGGGCGACACGTGTGTCGCCCAGTGCTGAGATTTTATCGCCCAGTGGCTATGGGTAGTGCCGGCGATTTATTTTTATTGAATGACATATCATATGTATCGGGAATTAAAAAATAACTTCTTGTAAATCTTTTAGAGCGTAGGTTCCCAACCTTTTCAGTCTTGTTACCCCTAAGACCTACTAGGGAAACTCATTTTACACCACCCCCCGCCCAAAAAAGAAAAACAAATCACTCATTAAAATATTATCAAAGAAAGTAATACATGAAAACACTACCAATCTTTGTTAATCATAATGCACTGCATAAGGCACATATCTTTTACGCTTTCGATGCAGTAATGAAACACTTATATTCAATGAAAGGGTGGGTACTGTTAACCAGTCGCAAGTTTTCTAATGTTTGGTTTTGTTTTGCTTAAGGCGCATCTCAGGTCATGTAGTTTTGAGAAGCCACTCTGATATCTATAAGTGGTGCCGAACTGTCTTAACGTTCTTAGGGCTCTGTCAGCTATAACAGGATATTCGACTTCTGCTTTTCGCCAAAATGTACCAAGGTCATAATTTTAAAATTCCATTTTGAATGTGCTATCTTCGAGCAATCGGAAGGAATCTACTGTGCCTGAAGCATCTTTGAAAATTTCCTCTTCAACAGAAAATGGTCTCAATATCCAAGTTTTGACGTGCTGATTATCCATAGCTGAGGAATATTGCTTAATTGAGCTTATAACTGTAGACGGATGCTAAATAACGTAAGTTTAAAACACGATTTTCCTCGCCTACTCATTGATCACACAGTTGCTTAAACATCGATAGATCTCCGACTTGAACCCTCCGTTGGTAAAGTTCCAGTTTACGGACGAAACGTGAAATTTTATCCTGCGCTGTCAAAATATTAGTCCTATTTTCTTGCAATGAAATACTCGGACTTAATTTCACTGAAAAAGTCAGCAAGATACGACAACATTTCTACAGTTGTTGTTGCTTTTTTTTTTTTTTTTTTTTTTTTTTTTTTTTTTTTTTTTTTTTTTTTTTAAGGATAACTTGGCGATTTCCATTGTTTATTTCTGAATTGAAAGAGCCTAGCCATTCTTCCATAAGACTACTCATCCATGCCTTATTATTGCTTCGCCATGTGACTGGAAGCTTACTGACATCTATGTTAGGCACGTTCCGCTTATTTGTATTGAATGCTTCGTGACTGAATTGCTTGTACGGATTGAGGAGATTTCCGTATTATACACGTTCCGCTTTGAGCAAGTGTTACTGTATATATAAATATATCATAAATATAAATTATAAAAAATTACGGTAATGCATTTGTTTCGAAATGAGAGCCTGATAGCATACCCTTTTGATGTTTTGTTACTGCTCTCGTAACAAAAATCTTCACTCCTAATTTTAGCTATAAAAATTTATTTTTAAAAGTAACACTACACAAAATACTATTAACTTTTTTTATTTTAGGTGTATATCACACTACTAACTTTTCAATGGCTTCAGTTGATAACTATACGAACATACGCCATGGCTAAGAGAACAACAATAACGGATTTCTTTTGTGTTGGATCAAAAAAACGCTCAAAAAACGATCGGGAAATTAAGGAAGATGAAACTGCAAGCTCACTCAATATCTCAAGTGACGATAATAAACCAGGTTACAGTAGTTCAAATACACAAATTGAATTTCAAGAAACTGAATCTTCCAATTATGATAATACTCTACCTAAGAGTCAAGACCGAAAATCCCCAAAAAAAGATAAATATGTTGAATGGTATAAGGATAACATGTTAGATTCGTCTTGGCTGTTAAAAACCTACGACTTTCTAAAACTGGGAAACAAGCGTTCTGGTGTAAAATGTGAAATTTTATCTAAACATATTCAAGCACTGAAAGTTTCAAAAAATGGTACTTTGCCAATTGCCAATGGCGTCCGATGTAACGGAAAAAAGAATTGTTGACCATTTTAGCAGTGAAGCTCACAAAGCTGCTGTCAACCTTAATGAAATGGAAGAAAACTGGATGGCACAATCTGATAAGCACCCTTGGGTTAAAACCCTTAAGTCTTAAACTGAAGAGAAAATAACACAACTGATTGAACAAGCATTGGATGCGTATAATGACAGTCGTACAACGACTCTTTCTGCTCATTCTTGGCCGTCATGATTACTAACAAAGATTCACAGTGACATCCAAATTTCGTCATACAAACACAATGGTTTGGAATCCGAGTCTTCTTCTCTCACTCCTTCTCCAGCTTTATTGCTGTGCAGAAATCCTGTAATGTATTGCGAGATGCTTTATGTTGTAGGGGAAGTGATAATGGAAGGTCCAGCACACTTTGATGTAAGGTTCGTAGAACACCTCAACAATTTAGCCAAAGCAGTTTGGAACAACTTTCCATTAATGCAACAACATTGGAGTAATGTTCTTGGAAAGACTGATTCCTCAAAAGTTGAAATAGCTTCAGCACGTGGGTTTCTACGTTTGTGGAAGACAGGTGGCAAACAACAGCGACTTACAAGTCTTATGCTAGATCATCTGAAATCTCTGGAAAAACTGCAAAACGATTGTCAGAGGTCATTTGTTACAATCCTTGATATTGAAGTATCTAAAAAAATATTTGTTGATTCATTATCTTTGATGGAAGGAGACAGTTATCCTGGTGGATATGAAGAAAAGTTGGAAAGAGAAGGTGCAAGAGAACTTTAAAGTGACGAATCAGATACTGAAATATTCCTAGAAGACGTCAAGTAAACTGATTTGTTTCAACAAAGCGACACTGGCCTGCAGCGAGAAGAGAGGTTGTAATGAGCTGCAAAGAGTTTATCTTACAACGGCTTCCCGAAGACCAGAAGGAAATCTGCAGTAGGATTAGTAAATAGATTATTAAATTCTAAAAATCCTACTGAGCTTGTGAATGCAGTTCGTGCAGGCGTTGGAGGCCTGTTTGGTAAAGATAAAGTATCAGATTTTACTGATGACGTTGTAGGGTTGTTTGCAGCAGAAAAACTCCCTGCTCCGTCTAGTATGACATCATCTACTGGAAAGCTTTTCGAAAGTATCTCAACCTCACTCGATCCTAAGAAAGTTGGTGCAGTCGTATATTTCTCTGAGATCGCACAGTGCAGGTCCTGAAAGAGTAGTGTCACAACACACGACTTTAAAATCAAACAAACAATCTGGCCTGTCACGAGATCTCAACTCTAGAGTGCGCTTTGCTCTCAACGGTGTTGGGACAGCCTTTTTCGACCCAAGGCCATCCGTGGCGAAGTTCCTAGAGAAGAAAGAGAGAAGGAGGAATCTGCACGATTTTGAACTGTATCAAGACCAAGACTTTGTAAAAAAAGTTTTTTTGCAAACGACAGTAACCTTTAAATTCGAACTACTAGCATTTCGTGAGCGCAGACGGCGTTTCGTACTAGGTAGTACGCTTTAAGGACAGGTCCTAAATTTGCTAGTAGTGAAGTAGTTGCGCATGCGCAGAAGTGAATTTCATGTTTATGTGTGGAATTAGCCGCGTCCTTACCGAAATTGCTTGCTTTGTTGGAGTGATATGTCTTGCATCAGTGGAGTGGAACAGAGCAGGAATGGCTCTTTCGAATGAGCCATACAGGGTCGCTGCAGAAAATCCCCTCTATTGTAAGATGGTACAATGACGGTTATTTATGAAAAAAATAACAGAAAAGTGTAGATTTAACTGAATTTTGAATACGTGTTGTTGATTAACTTCATATTTTGAAATTCTATAATTTTTAGCATGTCAGAAAGTCAGTTGCACATAATATCGAAAGTGTGATGCTAAAAGCAAAGCAAAATTTAGTTGAATGAGATTCCATTATGGATCGGACATTGAAATTGCTGTGCAGACTTCAACAGCAATATTTGTAAGAGTCGGTACAGAAATTCTTTGTGCAAAGGCTAGGCTTTCGAAAGATTCTCCTGTCGCCAGAAACAGCAATGTTATAGCGAACCTGCAAAAAATTACAGGAAGTAACTGACCCATAACTTTAACAAAGCTGAAAATGTAACACTCAAGTGTAAAAAGTATTTCGTACCTTCAGCTTGGCGAAATACGCTCTCTCTCTCTCTCTCTCTCTCTCTCTCTCTCTCTCTCTCTCTCTCTCATCGCCGTATTTTTGTCCTTGGACGAACTTGTAAAACACTCAGCCCTTAATATTCGTAAACAAAAAAAGACTGAATTCTTTGAGGTCCTCTGGTATGAGTTACTTCATTATCTGCATGCAGTACACATCTCATTCTTCGTCTCTTCCTTTCAACCAAGGACACATCCAACTTCTATTTCTTCCTCACTGTAGTGTTCTAACAAACATTGCCACAGCTTCTGCAACCGCCGACAGTGTGAGCTTCTTAAGTTGTGTATGATCAGCAATGACATACACTCAAATGTGAACAATCCACGTATACAAACAGTAATAAGCCCGAATTTTCGCACAGGCGCTGCTTTTGTTGTAATCAGACATGTAGACGGAAGTTTATCGTATTAACGCAACCAAGCCTGTATGATCGCACGTCATTAGTACCGTGTTAGTACGCTTGGAGCGCTTCAGCAGACAGTGATCTTTCTTGTGAACTTTCGATAGTCATGTAAACTAGGCATTACACTATCAGTTAGTATTCAGAGTAGAGCACTGAAAAGACGATAGAAGGAATTGTTTTGGATTCAACAATTTCAAAATGTGATGGTAAACATGTTTCCATTTTATGGGAAATCTAAAAATGCATCTGTAATAAATGGAGACTCCTGCCATAAATATAAATATAAAAAAGCCATTTTCTTGGGAATGATTCACAGAGCTACTGTCTCAGTTCGCCATCCACTTGCTGGCAATATTTTTAGAATAAATCGCCTGTCAGTATCAATCGATGTGTTACTACTGCTAAGAAATCGTAGCTTTGTATACATGTTAACAAAGACTCTTTCATAAGGCCATACAAGCTATTCCAATGGTTTGTGTGTTAAATTATTTACATTAAACAAGTTTTATAGCTATTCTCTAGGTGCCAATAATTCTAGAACATAATACTTCAGAACCACATATAGAACATCTTTAAAAATATCGATAGGAGCTGTTTACCAAGTAACCAGCAGCATAAAGGATTTAAAGATCCTCATGTAAAAGGCACAATATAAGATTCATGCTAATTTTTGTTTTAATTTTTCCATTTTATTTAATGTATCAGAACCATGACAGAGGTTACTTTTATGGATAGTGAAGCCGTAAAAGACAAATCAATGTATTTTTCATTAAGATCTAAGCATTTTAAGAAGTTTTAAGTGGGTAGTCATTTCAATGGCTGTTAATGATAAGTGATGTTAGCATAGGTGCGATGTTTTTGCTGTGTAAGTATAGCAGAACTTGCAACCTCTCGGCAGTGACAGCGCCTGGAAGAATCCACAGCTTTTGCTCCGCACTGTACCAACTATCGGTATAACATCAATTTATCCTCTTTTATTTCTATTTTCATTTAATGGAATTACAAATGTAGTTCATTTAGAAATCCTCTAAATGTAAGGACTGTATATTACAGAGCAATATATCCTGAAGATGATCCACCAGTGGGTCGAAAATAGTTGACAATCTACAAGAAGTTTGAGCTCTAGACTATTTTTATAAAATAATCTACCATAAGAGCGCTGTTTCTCAAAGAAACAAAAATGGTTCCGAAAATATGTTAATCTGAGATGTTTTGTAGTGGATGGTCTGGTAGAAGATATGGTACTGGGTACTGATTTTTTTAGTTACTATAAAATTTCTCTTTGTGGAGAAGTATCTGACGTTCGAACTAAAGAGTAAAAGATGGAAAGTGAAGATGAAAGATCTTTTATGTGTAGGTCAGTTTATTGATTTTTGGGTTAAGGAAATAGGCGAATTAACCGCAGAAAATTGGTGTGTGGAGGTTAGTATATTGTAAATAATTTGCATTAATTATGAATGGGTATGTTTTAATTGGTGTTAGTTGTAATAAGATATTCGAGGGATTTTCTAAGGGGGTATTTAATAATTTCTTGTATTATTTTTGGTTTGTTTGCCGTTTGATGTGAAGTATTGAATGCAATATTTTGGTGGGTTTTTGGTCAGGAAATCCCTTTAAATTCTATCTTTTATGGGTAAGAGGATAAAGATTTACACAACGTATGCAATAAGTTTTGTTTACCACCTAGGCTGCCGTGTGGCCGCCGCCGCCCACAGAAACCGGTTCTGACGCGCATCTGACGTCATCGCAGCAATCAACGTGTTAAGTGCAGTCAATTTGTTTATTTGCATAACACATAGAAGAGTTTCATACATGCTAACATATGAAGAATTTGTAGGATATTTGGTTTATTTAAGCAGATAAATATGAATGATTAATTACTTTACAGGTGCATCAAAACGGAAAGTTACAAGGGAGAGCTCGTACAGTGTTGATTCATTGTGTCATTAAAAATAGTAAGATTTCAGAAACTGACGATATGTCAGTTTACTTGTGGTGTCTAATCTTTTTCATAGCATGAGAGACATGTTTTCCAGTGGAAACATGGACAGTGTCTGAAATGATGACTGAATGAAATTATTTTGTCAAAGCATAAGCTCATTTGTTTTACATTACCTCTTTGTTTGTGAATGTATCTGTTCCACTGGGGTAGGAATTCACAGATTAGATTAGATTAAATCAATACTTGTTCTATAGATCATATCATGAATACAAGATTTACTAATGGTGTTAAATGTGCCAGTAAAAGATAACATCATATGACATACAAATTTATTCTTTATTTTCTTTGTGTATGTACCAGTAATCATATAATCTTCTAGAAACCCGATAGTAATTTTGCAATATATTGCAAATTACTAACGGGTTTCGAGAAGATTATATGATTACTCCACGGTTGTATTTCGTTTTCATACTCCCACACTGATGCTGAAAGAACGGTGGATTGACATATTTTTGGCAATGTACCCGAGATATAATGTCAGCATGGGTACTGGACTGCAGCTGACAGAGTGGCAAACGGTGTGTATGTGTAGTAAACAGGGCTGCATTTCTTAAAAATAGAATACTTTGAGAAAGGAATACAATGGACAAAATAAACTATACGTTTGTTCTTAAAATTTATTTCATATGCATTAAAAAAATGTTAGTTTCAAATCATACGTCCTTACAAACCTTGAGGGTTCATGCTGTTTCATACACCACCACCACATTATTCAGACGACTGGCCCGTCAAACTCATAATATTTTATGTTCATTTAATTATATAAAATAACTCAGATTTGGTGTCTTACTTTGCCAAGTTAGCCAACTACTCGACACAGGAAGTGGAGGTATTCAGTCATAATAAATAAATAGTCTGTATGTCACATAATTATTCTAATTCCGGAATTGTATAGAAGGCAGGGCGATGCGTGGAGGAGAGTGATCAGGTACTTGGGTTTCGCTCCAGAAAACCGCTTATGACCTCTAAGACAGGGATGAACAATAATGAATCGCTGGAAATGGGTAAACCTGTGCAAGGGGAATTGAGTCGAAAGGATGTCTCAATGGATGCTCTGGCAGATGCTTATAAGATGGAGACACTCTTAATTTAGAAGTAAATTAAAAATCCCAGTGTTATGTTCCCATCAAATCTGGAGGCATCTACAATGCCAGAAAGATTAGGCGCATCTCACGAACCAACAGTAATTTTAATATCTTCAAAACTGCAATCCACAGAAAAACACTCACATCTTTTTATTTGCGGATTTATTACACTTGTTGAAATGGAAATAATAGTCAGATCATTGTATCCCCCATAGCAACTCAACAGCAAGCGGTATGACATATCCCTCTTGTCCTCATATTTAATGAATATGTATTTGTTTTTACCAGTATCTTTACATAAATCTTGTGTAGTATCAGCAGTCAAGCTTATGAAGGGAGTTGTTTATTTATTTATTTCATAAATTATTTCTATTGCTGATAAATAAAGGTGAAAGAATGTTTATAACTTTTCTATTTAATACTGTCAAAATATTAAGCTAGTCAAAACAAGTCTGTTATGTTAAGAACTCTACTACTTTTGGAGAGGATGGCGATCTGGCAATGAGAAAGTGGTCAGTGTAGAAAACTGCTGTAATCAAGTGAAATACTTGGACTGTTCGCGAGGAGAGCTTTTTGGAGCTATAGGGACACTTTACGTCTCGTTTTGGACGAAGGAGTACCTGCCTGGTTAGCTGCTCATCTGCAACCGTGTTAGAATATGTATGGCAAACAGCCGCTTGATAGGGACTTTAACTTTGGAAAGAGCAAATGAGTGCCAGTTTAAAAACTTTAACTTTTTCTCATTTCATAAAGGAGTTGTAGCTGGTGCATGTGATTCTACACGACATTTTAGGAGTGTGTGTATATATTATCAGTTGGACTAAGATTTGAACTACTTTGATCTGACGATTATTTCGTGTTGGGTGATCACGCATCTGTTCTGATAATTTTATGAGGTTTTTTTCCATTTATTACGTTTCTTTGTGTAGGACCACTTCTTTTAGATCAAATCATGTGTTTGATAATGCATTATTCAAATGAATTATCTTTTTCATATTTCATTATTGTTTAGCAAATGTTAATCTGTGCATAGAATTTCAGACTGTAGGATCACATATACAAGGTACTATTTGAAGCTATTATAGTTTCTAGGCATGAAAGCATATGTATATACTATTCGATCCTGAAACTACATCGAGTCATATTTCTTTAACAGAGCCGTATATATCCCAATACGTGTATGTTGCGTTTGACCACTACAGCTTAGTTTGGTCAAGTTTTCATATTTTTTATTCTCGTGGCAATCAATTAGTAGGTCAGATGGCCTGTTTCGGCCTCTATATCTTATCCTCTCCCTTTCCACGCTCCTACTTTTAACAGAATTGTATTCCATCGCTTTTTAGGGAATTATCGAGATAATATACGAATTACATGCTCTTTCCAAGCTCGCTTTCAGTGGTTTACTTTTATAGTTAAAGGCTGTACCAACTGTTGTTTCCACCACTTCTCTAGTTTGCTTCTGTTCCGTCGCCAGTCACCTACTGCCAAACTCTCGCTACATTTTTATATTATTCTCCCTGTCCAATAAAATATTTTCAATGTTAAAACTTTTGTATCCTAAGGAACAAATTTCGTTTTCTGTTGTCAAACGTCAGCACATATTGACGAAATACAGCTGGAACATTAATAAATCGTAACATGAACTGATTACACACACACACACACACACACACACACACACACACACATCACTGAGTCTGGCAGGCACCTGTTGACTATTGGCTGGTTAAACAGCAGTAGAGGCTAAAGCGGGCACCATTGTGCCTGTTGCGTACCGGTTCCTATTGTAGCCTCTTCACAATAGCAGTGTTTTCATTCTGCGCAACACCCACAGCTTGTACATTTTCATTCTTTGCTGACAATCACTTCTGTTTTTACCGCTCTTTAACCTGACAGGGAAAACAATATGTACGGCACTCTCATACGGGGAATTTCAGGAATTACATTCCAATGCATACTTAGTAAATACAAAAAGAGTCAACGTCTTTGCATGAAACATAATTATGTGACAACTTTATCAAGCAAAATAACTTCTGTTATAGAGAAAATGTTTGCTGATGCTTTCGGCATCACTAGGCGTCCATTTGTGTTTGCTGTGCCCCTGGTAGCGGCAGGAAGTGGGCACTATTTAATGTGTTTATTCCTTGTGTGTTGTCTATAGCCCAGTCATTTGCTCCTTGTGAAAGGCTGCAAGTCCATCAGAATTAGCTTTGACGAGAAAGTGTTAAAACGTAGTGTCTCCAATTTTTTTATTTTATATATATATATATATATATATATATATATATATATATATAAATCCCGTAGTCAATATCCTTTGAGTATTACCAGCCGACTTTCCCGCTTCGCTGTTGGAAGTTGCAACTCTCTGGTGCTAGATGACTCCGAATTCTAGCGACTGGAACTTGACGATCTGTAAAATACTCTGACGATGTGTGAGAAACAGTTTGCTAGAAACCGGGTCTGTAATTGAAATCCACAGAAGAATGAAAGTTGCGCACAGTGATGACTGATGAAATCAGTAATATCTGAAATTTACAATAATCCAAGTCTTGGATTCACACATTGTGGTCAGAACTTCTTCAGAGTTTGTTTTGGATTTTTCGACGATTCCGGTATGAATATAAATTTGTGACTAATTTACGTAATTCCTTCGGAACAGTTCACAAATTAGGAAACCTCCATATCCCCGTAAGGAATTTGTGAGGTAGTCTATCTTTTACGGTATGTACCGAACATGGGTGCCATCTAGAAATCGGTCATCTTCATTGACACTTTAATGAATCATTAGTGCCCAATTGTCCACACTTATGGCCAGCTACAAGTACAACCCAGAACTCAAATTCCACACGTCAATAATACAAATTTACACAGTTCTTGTGTGGAATACAAAAGTTCGAGCTGTACATTTCAGTGTGGCACGAATTTTAAGAATCAGTTTATAACTGTAGATACAATTTCTACACAAGTAACACTGAAGAACTTTCTCATAATTGTTCATAATCGGAATTCAAAGTGACGTGGATTGTATCTTCTATCTAAGACGAAACAAGACTCCCTATTGGCGTGGATTCTGCTTCCGATCAAAGATGAAACCAGACTCATTTACATGGCGCTAAAGCATCCTTATTTATATCATCCAAACAATGTCACTGGAAATAACGTATTGTTAATTGACTCCATCAAATTAATCATAAAGGAAAACTAAACAATTACATGCAATTGGTTATAGTAAATAACACCGAGTAAATAGATGTACAAATCTCCGTCATATTAATAGTGTTTCATATCCAAATATAATTAAATAGGTTTTTAAACAATTACTTCGTGATAAACGGTAAATATACAGGAACTAATAGGGCACAACTTTTTTAACATTAATTGTGAAGCAGAATAATACCTACTTTAATATTATGAAAAAAGAATTTACTTAGTTTTATCAGAGATACTAATTAGCCTAATATATGGCCTTCAACAATGGGCCTCTTGCATGAATTAATTATTAATATTTTCTAATTAAAAAAACTTCTGTGAGATCAAATAATAGAAAATAACTTCAGCTGGTCACGTTAGAAAAAAAGAATAACAAAAGTTTTGGAAAAGAAAATGGTAATAGACTAATTACATTCGTACCTATTATTTTGCAACAGTGGTATCGGGAGGTTCAGTGATGCAAGCAGGTGGGAATAAATCCTAACATGCTTCGTTACAGCAACTCCCTTCCCATTAAAACGACGAGTTGTTCAGCTGTAGATGATGGATGAAAAGAGTCAGAGTAAACATGCAATTCGATTCGAATCAACAGTTAACGACGTTGTTGTTTTCGCCAGCAAATATTAGCCGCTAGTTAAAATGTAAATACGTTGTTTGTGATGACCTACAATTCGTAAACAAATTGACACATCATGAAAATTATAAACTGAGAAATAATAATTGGAATAAGGAATTTGTTTCTGGACACCATATAGTTCTAGGTTTGAACTTTGTACGCCATGTATTAAAATTATAAAGTTTTAAAATTCCTAAGACAGTGGTTGTTACAGTATTTTCTCCACTTGCTTGCTACGAAGGGTGTGTTGTCTGTCAGCATTTGGCATTGCTTTTACAATAGTATTTCATTGCGATGGGGATTTTAGAATTCTATGGCTGCTGTTGAGTTAAGGATTTCTGAGGGAATACTTATAAAAAGCTTTCATGTATTGGCATAACCGGTTTCAGAAAATTATTTCCATCCTCCAACTGTTTTATTGCTGAGTAGTTTCTTCAGTAACATGTCGTCTGCTGCTGCAGTGTGCTCCACTGATCGATGGTGAATTCAGAATCTGGTCTAATTAATTTTTAGGTGACATAAATAACTAAATTTGTAAAGGCAAACACCATGTACACTACAATCGTTACACGAACATCTCATTAAATTCGCACAACATTCACAGCGTAAGGCCTGTGTTTCACAATTCAGAGTAGAATCCTCTTGAAGCAGTACATACAAAGTAAACGCAGAGTTGAATGTGCTACTTACGGGCATTTCCGAGACACAGGCCGTGTTTATCGCAGCAGATACAAAGGACACCTCTACGAAATGTATTTGACCTTAGCTAAGCCACCAAATAAAACACAATTATCTGCTGAGTTTACAGCCATCCCAAAACCATTAGTTTACTGCCAAAGGGCGTCGGAGTTCAGGGCAGTTGGTTTGTGCGTCAGGCGAGCAGTTTGGTGTGTTTTGCTCACCGTAATGTAGCGACTGAATCATTTGCTGTGGGGTCAGCAGTTATGAGAATGAATGGAGGAATGAAGTCATAGTAAATGCAGCTCACTTCACTTTCTAAATATTCTATGAATCATCTGGAGAGAAAAAAACGAGAAAAGTTTTTTTTTCTTTCGACGGGATGGAGGAGGGAACGCTCGGGATAGAAAGCATCATGTTAATTGAGCGTACAGAGTTTTATGTTCACCATTGTTTCGAAGAATACCATTTTATAAACGTTCCAAGCTTCCTCTTGACGGAAGGAAGTGCTAGATGACGTCAATATGCATTGGTGAATGAATTTACTACCATTGTTGTGATATTCATTCTACTGACTGTTCTGCGATATTTCTGGCTGTGAAATGTGTAGAACATGTCAAGTACACTTTGGAGAGACAAAGTAAACTCTATAAACACACAGTAAAGATTCAGTTCAAAGTGTTCAAATATTTATTAAGCTTAAGGGACTTATCTGCGGGGTCATCAGTCCCTAAACTTACAAACTACTCGTAGCGGCCGTGCAGACTGTGACTGGCGCGCCGCAGACCGCTCGGTCACTGCGGCCACCCCAAAGATCCAGTTGATCCAAGCTTCCTCTTAGTGGACGATGGTGTGTCTTGGTATCAAGAACATCCAATGAATATATTGAAAGTGAAGATATTCATAGCGCACAATGGCCAGCAAAATATTTGGTTATGAAACCCATAACAAAGAATGAAAAATTAGGATTTAAAGTGAAGACTAAGATAGAGGACAAGCTCTGACTGTTTCAAAGACGTGCCGCTTCAAAGGGATGATCCCGGAATTCGCCTCGACTAATTTAGGGAAACTGAAGAAAACCTATTGCGAGTCCATTCTGATAACACTGGGCTACTTTGGTCAGTAGCTACCTGTAGAGGAGATGACACGTAACTGCAAAGGATGTATAACAGGTAGGGTAAACGTGGTGTTATTTTTAAGTACCGTGGATTCAGAATTTTTCTAAGTCATTTTTGTCTTTCTCTTTTCTAATTTCTCGCTTCGTGAGTCGCTTTATTATTTTAATTGCTTAATATTGATTTTCGTCATGAAATTAATTTATTTTTACATGTTTCCTGACTTCTTTATTCTGCTGTGGGTTGGGTCTGTGTGTGGTTTCTGCACTACTCAGCGTTGTTTAACTGCGTTGTCAAAAGTGTGTATATTTGGGAGGGGAATTTAATATATATGTTTCATAAATAATTGTTCACATTATAGGGAGCTAGTATATTCCATATGTTTTGTGCTTATAAATTTGTTCATTTCACTCAGGGTATCGTTATATGCTGAGAAGGATTAATTTTGTTTTGTCTATTGATTAAAGTATATGATAACGAGAAGCAAAGCTCGGTTGCTTATAAGTGCAAGTAAAGACACGAAAGATTTCAAAATGAGTGGCAAGAAACACGGATTGGTATAGACAGACCGTCGAAACGTCGCTTATCATGTCTCAGTCGCGATGTTTCAAGGGAATCGCATAAGGGGAAAGGGGAAAGCACTTCTCAAAGGGATTCACAGAACGAATCAAGTGAGAGTGAAATAGAAAATGAGATGTTATGCCACACAACCCGTAAATCCAGTAAAATTTACGCGAACAGTGACGATGGAGCGTCATAATCCGCGTCTAAGACGCATAACGCCGTTCCTTCCAGGGCATCAACAGCTGGAGGTAGATATGACGATTTACAAATTGTTGATCTGATGAGATTCTTGCAGGAGAGTCAGAAACAACAACAGGGCAGTAATAAACAACTACATAAAGAAATAGTAGGTGATATTAACGAGGATCTTTCAGAAATACGGAAGAGCCTCGAAACGGTTAACAAAACAGCCACCAAGGCAAAACAAATCGCGTTGGAAGCGAAGAAGGATGCAAAGTTGGCTTGTTATGAGGCCAGCGGAGCAACGAAATTTGATGACGTAGCAAAAAGAGTGGCAGTTGTACAAAAAGTTATAAGCACTTTGAAAGAACAGGGAAAAAGTATCGTACGCGAAACGCAGGGGAAGTTCTCGAGTGCAGCAAAAGAGATCGAGGAATAAACAATCTGAAATCTTGAGTATTAAAGAGGAACAGGTTAAAATTAATAAGAAACGTAATGAACTAGAGCGGCATGTCAAACTTACGCGGGAAGAAGTACAACTTCTCTCGTCAAACTCGTCTGCCAGAACAGTAAACAACGTAATTATCGTACATAATGTGCAACACATGTCCGACTCTATAATGGAAGCACAGCGGGTGGAAAATAATCAGACTCCGATTCGAAGGTTACCTGTGAGAGAAGAAAATATTCCACTCAGTGAACCTGTATCACACTCGTCCACATAATTTCCAGACAATTGTTATCGTCTCCGACGCACTGACACACACCTTCAGGAAACAGCTGATTCAGGTAGGTGTGTTTCAGTTGATTTCAGACCGCGCCCCACACAAGATCACGACAGAGAAATGTTCCACAGGGAACACTCTACAACACTTGACCTTAGGTCAAGTTTTTGGCAGATGGTGTTGGGTCCGGAATGTAGGCAATGTACTGCCTTTGTAGCATTTGGGAGATGTTACCAATTCAAGCGGTTACCTTTAGGGTTAATGTCAGCTGCTCGGCCTTCATCAGGGGGCTAGACACCGTACTTACTAACTCAATCAAAAATAGAATCATTACTTATGTTGATGACGTCTTAATTGCCGAACCTGACTGGAAACAGCATAACCTAGTACTAAAGGAGGTACTGAGAACCTTTCGGCGGTGCGGAGTTACCGTCAACATAAGGAAATCTTGCGTAGGAACATCTAAGGTAAAATACCTTGGGCACGTTGTTTCTGCGGATGTCATTACACCTGACCCTGATAAAGTTGAGGCGATCGCTAAATTTCCGACGGCCATAAATAAAAGATAACTTCGTGGTTTTTTGGGAATCGTAATTTTTTTATAAGCGCTTTCTTTATATAAAGAAGTTGGCTACGCCACGTCTCTGTTCGCTCACGAGAAAAAATACGTAGTGGAACTGGGATAATGAGGTAGAGGAGGAATTTCAGACCATGAAACAAGCGTTGGTGGAGACTCCGATTCTGTCTCATCCTAATTTTTCCGAGGAGTTGTGTATGCGACTGACAGCTCTTACACGGGTCTGGGGGTTGTTATATTCCAGAGATATAACGATGGTGAAAATCCTGTCTTCAAAACCATTGGATTTGGGAGCAGGATTCTTAACAAAACCGAACGCAATTATTCGGTCACAGAGCTGGAGGCCCTGGCGGTGGTATGGGGATTCGAGAAGTGCAGATACTTCTTGTACGGCCGAAAGACCCAGGTGTACACAGTCCACAAGGCCCTTGAATTCATAATGTCGGCCAAGATGAAAAAAAAAAAAAGAGAATTGCTCGATATGCGGATAAGGAACGAGGCATCTGCCCAGTACGAGACCGTGTTTTATCTGCGGTATGTCAAGTGTTTTCTGGGTGGCAAACCGGCCCACTGCCTACCAGAGGTGCCATGCCAAATTTCCTCTGCCTTTAGTTAGCGCTTTGTAGTGAACGAGTGACAACGTATATCATAGTCAAAACAGTTTCAAATGTTTGTATAGCATATGGGACTTAATTACGGGGTCTTATGAACTAAGACTAAGGACGGCACAAATATTCATGCCTGAGGGGGGGATTCGAACCCCCGACCGTAGTGACCGTAGAGCGCCTCAGTCCCATCGGCCACCGCGGCCGGCAGGCAAAACAGTGACAGTTCTTTTTCAAAATGAACATGACACCAGTGTATTGTGTAAAGTGAAAAGAGGTGATTTTACATCAGTGAAGGAATTGTGATACGTATTTGATGGTAAGGAAAAGATCAACGATATAGTGGCCTGTTTTGCGTGTAAAAAAGTATACTCTCACACTGGACACAAAAGTGGAACTTCAAATTTCCTGAAACATTCGTGTGAAAACAGGACAAAGTAGCATAATTACTTACTTAAATACCAAATCAGATGCAAAAGTTCTTGAAGTTCCGCCAAATTTGTAGACGACCGCGACCGAAAAACTTATCAATCTTGTCAGCAAAGACATTTTACCGTTCGAAGTTGCGTGTGGATCTGGGTTTTTCGAGACGGCACAGTTTTTTATTGATGTGGGGGCAAAGTACGGTGCAGAGAGTGCTAAAAACTGCTATTTCATCTAACCATCAGACCCAGAAATTTGAAGGAAAACGCCGAGCGTCTGCGTGAGACTGTCACCGAAGAAGTGAAAATGTATTTACTGACTGATTCGTACCGTAAAATGAACTATATTTGAGTGACAGCACATTATATAACTGTGTGTGTCTGTGTGTTTTCCTGTTTGGAATAGCCTGTTTTAGAATAGGTATAAAAGAGTTACCGTGATTCGAGAAGTCAAAAGTAGTTAAGTTGTCGCAGAAATGACACTCTAACAGTAATTATATCAGTGTATACCATGGTTTTAAATACTGCTATCTATTACTATTACCCATTCAAAACTTTAATATCTTCGGATACGGATAAAGTGCCGCGGATGCGAATGCGGGTATGGGCCTAGCGGACGTGGTGCGGATAGCACTTTTCTTATCCGCGCAGACCTCTAGGTATGTGGTGTTACTCCTAGAGTCCGACCAAAACGTCATTTGTGCCCGAAAAACAAATCTTCGGTTCCTCTTCTAGTTTCGGCCGGAACCAAAACGTGCGTAATTAAGTAAAAATTTCTGTATAAGTAAAGTGAAGGCGATACAGTTAAGTCTCGAGTCTCGGAATTACGAGTTTCCAACAAATACGAGCGTCATAAAACAGAACAACAACTGTGGGTATATCCTATCTTCACAGAAAAAGACTCTCCATAATTATAACGCGAAGTGAATAGTGAAAAGACTAAAACGTTCAGGTTGCCAATGTAAATGACTATTTAAAAACTTTTTTTTTTTAAAGGTATTGTTGTACGCGTGTATTCTTTTCAAGGTCGATTTTCTTCTTTTTCATACGTAAATTTCGATAGTTCAAGGTGATCCAGGTCCAGTTTACTTTGAATTAACGAGACCAATGTATAGCTACCACAAATTCCAGAGTCCTGCATACCTTCTTGTAGGAAGATAGTCTTTAGTATTTCGGTACACAACAAAATGCCAAATAGATATTACGAAATTTCAGAACCTCAACATGACTACCACAATACAAAATACGAAGAAAGTAGTCATTTGTTTGCAGCCATAAGTAGCCTTTACGATTTTGTTCTTGCGAGTGCTAGCTTTATATTGCCATCTTCACCTCCGTTTTTGCAATCTACAAACAACTTTACATATCTCCTTTTGGCATTCCTGAATACGTAGCAGATCAATCAGTGCTGCAGAAAGTATTTCGAAAAATAAAGTTACAGTTCCGACTAACAGTACTTTTCTTGTCAGTAAAAATTTACGCAAAATGAAAAGGAAAAGCTGTGTACGACATGATTAATTTTTTTCTAAACCAATATTAGTTATTAAAAAAAGTTCCTAACTTTCACGGAAAAACATAAATATAACTTTACAGCATAACAATATGATAACCCGTTACATTACGTACAATACTGAATAATTTAAATTGTTACACCAGAAGGTACGATTGCTTTATATTGTGCTCAACAACAAAATACCCTCCATGTATACAGGGGAGAAGAGAGACTAGCAGTTAAACGGCGCACCGTCAACTGAGGTAAAGCGTTATTGTTGACTGGATCCGTCCAGAACGCGACCGGACTTCATCAGAAAGTTCAAGAAAGCTAATTTCGGTCAAGCCGAATATTCGGCTGATTTCTGGCCGAAATTGCGGCCGCAGCCAATATTTTGGCCGAAACTGGCCGTAACCGAAACCGAATGTTCGGTCGGTCCTTAGTTATTGCCAACTTATATCTCACAACTGCGACTTCGGAATGTATCGTACATGGTT
The DNA here is from genome assembly GCA_026315105.1 of Locusta migratoria. Classification (NCBI taxonomy): domain Eukaryota; kingdom Metazoa; phylum Arthropoda; class Insecta; order Orthoptera; family Acrididae; genus Locusta; species Locusta migratoria. Next base: position 580,702,461 of record CM048745.1, on the reverse strand, counting down.
ATAATTGTTCTTAAATATACTGTTACAGGTTAGATTAATACTTGTTCCATAGATCATATAGACGACATTTCGTAATGATGTGGAACGTGTCAGGCTAGTAAATGTTGTCTACACTTGACAATCAATATTTTAAGGATTTTTATGACATTTTTGTTGTTTTTTATTTTTTAATTTTTTAAATTTTTTTTAAGTTTTATCTAAAAATTCATGTACATTGTAGAAGGAGTTGCCATTCAGAAATTCCTTTAATTTCTCTTTCAATACTGGTTGGCTATCTGTCAGACTTTTGATGCTACTTGGTAAGTGAACAAAGACTTTTGTGGCAGCATAATCCACCCCTTTCTGAGCCAAAGTTAGATTTAACCTTGAATAGTGAATATCATCCTTTCTCCTAGTGTTGTAGCTATGCACACTGCTATTACTTTTCAATTGGGTCGGATTGTTAATAACAAATTTCATGAGTGAATATATGTATTGTGAAGCTACAGTGAAGATCCCTAGATCCCTAAATAAATGTCTGCAGGATGCTCTTGTGTGGGCTCCAGCAATTATTCTGATTACACGCTTTTGTGCAATGAATACTTTTTTACTCAATGTTGAATTGCGCCAGAATATGATCCTATATGAAAGCAATGAATGAAAATATGCGTAGTAAGCTAATTTACTGAGATGTATATCACCAAATTTTGCCATGATTCTGATAGCATAATCAGCTGAACTCAAACGTTTCAGGAGATCTGCGATATGTTTCTTCCAGTTCAGTCCTTCGTCAATGCAAACACCTAAAAATTTTGAATATTCTACCTTAGCTACAGATTTATGTTCAAAGTCTAAATTTATTAATGGTGTCGTTGCCATTTACTGTATTAAACTGTATATACTGGGTTTTATCAATGTTTAATGAGAGTCCATTTGTAGAGAACAACTTAATAACTTTCTGAAAGATATCATTTACAATTTTATCAGTTAATTCCTGTTTGTCAGGTGCGATAGCTATACTTGGATCAAAAAGCAAAAAGTACTAGCTTAGCATCTTCGTGAATGTAGAATGCACTCTTCCGGTTAAGTCTGATTTAAACCATTCGTGCACTGTCCCACTCATACTACAATACTTGTGCCTATCTAGAAGAATCCCACGATTTACACAATAAAAAGCCTTTGAGAGATCACAAAAAATCCCTACTGGTGATGTCCGGTTATTCAAAGCATTTAATATTTCATCAGTGAAGGAATATATAGCATTTTCAGTTGAAAAGCTTTTTTGAAAACCAAACTGACATTTTGTTAGAACTTTATTTTTACTAATATGTGAAGCAACTCGAGAATACATAACTTTTTCAAAAAATTTTGATAAGGCTGTCAGAAGTGAGATGGGGCGGTAGTTGTTGACATCGGACGTATCCCCTTTTTTATGCAAAGGTTTAACGATAACATATTTCAGTCTAGCCGGGAAATTGACCTGCTTTAAAGAGCTATTACAAATATGACTAAGAATCCTACTTATCTCCTGGGAACAAGTTTTTATACCCTGCTGGAAATGCCATCAATTCCACATGACCGTTTACTTAAGAGTGTTTATTATTTTCCTAATTTCTGAAGGTGAGGTGGGTAGAATTTCAATTGTATCAAATTGTGTGGGTATGGCCTCTTCCATTAATTGCTTTGCTCCTTCTAATGAACATTTAGATCCTATTTTCTCTACAACATTTAAAAAGTAATCATTAAAAATGTTTTCAACTTCTGACTTTTTTTTAATAAACTTTTCATTTGTTTTGATGGTAATACCCTCTGCCTCTCCTTTTGGTTGCCCTGTCTCCCTTTTTATAATATTCCAAATTGTTTTAATTTTATTATCAGAGGAGCTAATCTGAGACATGATGCGCATGCTTCTTGATTTTTTAATAACTTTTCTTAATGTAGCACAGTATGTTTTATAATAATTTATTGTTTCTGAGTTATTACTCTTTCTTGCGGACAGATATAGTTCCCTTTTTCAGTTACAAGATATTTTTATTCCTTAAGTAAGCCGTGGTTGTTTGCATGGTTTCTTACAATTAAAGGTACTACAAACAATATTTTTACCCTTTCAAAAAGATATTAAAATGTTTAAATAGTCGATTGTGCAGTTGTCAAGTACAGTAACAACCATGGAAATAATGTTTCAACATTTTTGTTACATCTACTGTTGCAACGATATTTGCTCAGTAAGATAACAACAGTATTATTTCGGGAGGGGTTTCACCAGTTCAACGACCGTGTGCGCACGTATGAAAAAAAAAATATGTGCCAAATATTTTGAACTGGACTACCACAAGTGTATCGGAATAGGCGGTGGCTCCTGGCTAGTGTCTATCCTATACTATGTGTCGAACAGTGAAATAATTTAATGAGTAAATTGTAACAACATTTAAAATTTTTAATTTCGGTCAATAGTTACGCAAAATAATGAAAATGAAATTTTTGCTGACCCTGCAAGCCGTCAATCGGCCACCAGCAACAAAAGACAGGGACTCCTAAAATCTTATTTTATGTTGTATTGTTTCTTTTCTTCGGGGCTCACAGTGTGGAATATGTCTTTCAGTAACATAATTGCTGCGGCGAATTCAGGATCGTGGTCTAGTGGGGGCTGAAATCAATTTAGAATATATATATATGGGCTGGGCCTTGGGCCTTTACTCATATTGGAAGGATTGATCCCTTCCTTTTTTCTCTCCTCCCCTCCCCCTCCTCTCTTTCTCTCTCTAGGGGTGGCTGCAGAAAGGTCTGGGGGGGGGGGGGGAGGGATCTCCGGGAGGCTCTGGGTGGGAGAGGGGCTCCATAATTGTAAAGTAACAATTAACACTGCGTTTTATGTTATTTTATTAATTATAATGAGCCCACTTCTGCATTATAGCCATTATCAGTCGTATGCGATGTCATTATTTTCGCTGCTATTCTTGTTACATGTTATCCTTTACTGAGTAAAATGCTTCCCAATCTGCCAGGTATTGTTTGGCTTTGTGTGTATCCTTTTGGTATTCGCGCATTTGACAAATAAAACCAGGCAAATTGGGAAGCATTACACAGTAAACGATAACATGTAACGAGAATAATAGTGAAAATAATGACATTGCATAAAAACTGATGATGGCTATAAAGCCGAAATGGGCTCATCGTAATTTATAAAATAACATAAAAAGCATTGTAAAAGATTTAAAATAATTTTGTATTACGTAACATAAATTGTCTCTTGGAAGAGAAAATTCGTGATATAGATGTAATGGATAATTTTTTAGTGGTTCGTGATGTTACACAATAAGATGTAAAAAATAATTCTATGATTGGCTGTATTGTTGCTCCCTGAAATATATTAACAAATAATAATTAAAAAAAACCTCGCCCCTGGAAGCGGTTCTAATAGGCAACCTTCACCTGGAGTAATGAGTCATGAATCATGAACTGGCTAATAGGTTATCAATATAAATCTCTTGATTTAGTTTTAATTCGGATACTGAAGTAATTATTATTTTCCTGAATTATGTACTGGGACAGTCCTGAAACCAAAGAGATTTTGTCAAGTGGATTATCGAACTACGGAAGACGACTTCATTACAGACGGAACGATGGACAAGGATTCAAAAGTCAGGTCTCACCCCTGCCCGACAAAGAGTGATTCGCAGTGGTCAGCAAAATGGATTCCCATTACGGAGAAGGGCGGTTCAGTGCTTCTTGGTCCATCCGAATTTCAATTTCCTGTGGTTTATCTCCAAAATGGTATCCTTTGAAACAGTCACGGCGATTCTTTCCGCCATTCTTCGTTAATCGGAGCTTGTGATTCGAATCTAACGACCTCATTATCAAGGTACATTAAACACTAATCTTCCTCTTTCTTCCTTTAACTGTTTTACGGAGTTTACGACAGTAATGCAAGTATTCTTGACTGCTCGGAATTAATTGAGGCAATGCGTACAATCGTTAACAGCTTTATAATCTTTATAGTCGTGTTTTCTTCCAAGTATCTCAGTAAATCAGCGGGATACTATCTTATCTTTACCTATTGAACAGTTGCCTTGAGACGAGAGAAGAAGCTCCGACACAACGTGCCAAGATCGCCATTAGAGCGGGAGTTACAAGCGGTTACGATGCCAGCACGAGGCGACAGCACGTGATCACAGTACTTCTCACAGCTACAGAGTTTTTGCTCGTAACTGAGTGCAGCTTTTACAACATTACTGCTGGTAGTATGCAATACGCTTCGACACTTCGTTATGAATGTCTGCAACCGATTGGCGTTATCACGTCCTCCACTAACGCACACACACACACCATAGGTACCGACTTTTGAAAATCTTAGGGTATGCTCATTGGCATATCCAGGGGGGGGGGGGGGGAGCGGTTGCCGAACTTCAGTCCCTCCCCCCACCCACCTCAAAAAAAAGGTATTTTTGAAAAAGAAAAACATATAGCACACCTGCAAAGCTGGATTTGTTTAAGTTATTAAGGCTGGGCACACCTTGCCCAACAAGGTCATTCTGAAGATACCATCCAAAAAAACCTAAAGATACTCCATTTTGCCAATAAGGGCATGAAACTTAACCTCCTTGAAGAAACTGAAATCCTCATCAACACAAATACATCACCCAACAAACTGCTCAATGATCAGACTGAACTAAAAAACAAAATGTTCCTCCAAAATTTTGATAACTTGCTAATGTAAAGAAACTAATTCGCAAACTGCCTCTCCCCTCCCCCCTCAAATAAAAAATAACAAACCCCCCTCCACTCATGACAACTCTTTCATATGCTTTCTGATAAGGTCGCTGAAGACTGTTATGCTAACGTGGGACGTCGTTCGCTGTGGTGAATATTGATTGCTTCTGTTGTTCTAATGTCAGTGTCACTCACCACGGAAAGACTAAGTGGCACACTCTGAAGGCCTGTCTTAAGCGTATTATAGCAAATTCGTTCCTGGAACTGTTGCGTACGTCTTTGGGGGTGTAATATGGCTAATGCACCCTGGCTACGTTCAGACTATAATTATTGAACTTCGCCTTGCTGCTCTACAATGTTTAACGTAAAGAAAAATTCGGATTTTTAAAAACAAACACGGTTGTGTTTTTCAGCGACCGTTTACCATTTTAGTTGACAGTAAGTCAACCCTCGGTCGTAGAAATGAAGTGTATTTTACCAGGTTTCGGCAACCACTAGGAGTGCGTTCCTCATAAATCGCTAAAATTGTATGTTACATAATAAAGTAACATGTAAGCTATAAAGCTTAGGTCACATTTGTTATAAAATAAAACAGCAGAAAAGGCACTAAGGGCTTCTATTTCATTTTATGACAAATGTGACTTAAGCTTTATCGCTTACATGTAATGTTATCATGCAATTTTAGCGATTTCTGATGAACACACTGCTAGTAGTTGCCGGAACCTGGTAAAATACACTTCATCTCTGCGACCGAGGGCTGTCTTACAACCAAGCAAAATTTATTTATTTTATCTTTATTTATTTATTTGGTTATTTAACCTGACCAGATTAGGGCCATAGGGGCCTCTCTTACATCTGACCAAGAACAACATAAACAAAGGATTTTAAAACATAAAACACATTATTAATAATAATAACAAGAGATATTTACATGGAGATAGATGTTTAACACATTTGAATTAAGTTTAATATAAACAGAAGGGAAAAAATTATTAATGAAAGAGGAGAAAATAGAAAAATGACAGTGCCAGTGGTTGTTATGAAGTAGAAACATATATGAATAGAGATCTCTACTGAGATCAATGTTTTGATCAATGGGTGTACTCTCAAGAGATAATTGATCCTACTTCAAGGGATGAACACGCATCCACTGCTTACGGCCAGGTGAAAACAGTGTCAGGATGATTTTATTTTAAAGGTGACAAGTAAAAATATGAGCTGGACCGGGAATCGAACCCGAGTCTCCCGTTCGGGCCAGCAGTGACCTGAACTTCTTTTTTTTTCCTTCAGTTGGATCATTTGTTTACTGACGTCAAATCGTGATTGTTCTATCTTAATGAATGAGTTCCTGGGTCAGGTTTTTTGTTATTAGAGAGACCAGCCATTTCCCTGACTGAAGGCGCTGACCTACCACACTGGCGAACTTGTTGCCTGAGCACAAGTCGCGCACTATGGCCGTAACCCACAAGTGTTTATGACACTTGTACGGAGTGGCACTTGCCCGAAGGGTAAATTTGTTGACACTTGCCTGGAGCCCCGGACACTGCAGGTAGTGGACAGGGTGTTCCACAAGTAGGGTACACCAGCCTGTCCACCGCAGGTAGCTTTGGGCTCGCTCGCCATCTGAGTTGTGAGAGCTCGCGGGAAATGGATCACCCCTGACGTCATTATATGGCACAGCACAGCCAACTAGAAGCGCAGAAGAAGTGCAAACAGTCTGCCATCTTCAGAGGAACGATCATAAATAGGTCCAGTGTAGACTTACAAACGAACATACAGTATATATGGCGAAGTGTTTAAGAGGAGACTCCACTAAAAAATTTAATTTTTCTTCTACTTTGGTGACGGCAACAAAATTTTAAAATAATGTGTACAGTCACGCAGGGGTGGCCACGTGGTCTAAGGCATCATGCTATGGTCTGGACAGTCGCTTTCGTCAGAGGTTCTAGTCCTCGCTCGGACACGGGTGTGTGGGTTGTCAGTAGCATAAGTTATTTAAGTAGTTTGTAAGCCTAGGGACTGACGACCACAGCTGTTTGGTCCATTAGGTTTATAAACATTTGAACATTTCGTGTCTGTTATGTAAAAATGTAGCAGTACCCAAGGTTTTAAGTCCATAACTTCATTGTTTCTCGAGTTCTGAATTTTTTAATTTGTTCAACAGTTCTGTCCATTGACTGATCATATGTTTTCAGTGTTTATTTCCGATTTCAGTCTTAAATTTGCTTTCATTATTGGCATTTAAGTATAAAAAATATATTATATGACATTAATGGATAGAAGTATGCAAACACATCAACAGTACTTCCATTCAGATTGGTTAATACTGACGGTGAAGTTGCACTGAGACCATGACGTTTCCCCTTGCTACTTATATTAGGCTTCTTCTTGTAATTTCGACACCAGGGATGCATTTTCTCGAATTTTTTGAATAATAATATACTCACAGACTTCCTGATGTGGAGCAGTGGTACGGATATCTGAATGTTTATTCCCTTAAAATTGTTTGATTCTGCTGGAGATTCGTGTATTTTCTAATTTATATTATCACAGTCAACAGGCCAAGTAATTGAGATGCAATCTTTGGTAGCCGGGAAATCTTGCAACTTGTTCCTTTCTGTTCGGAGAAAAATGGTTCTGTTTGATGGTGACAGAAATCAGAAATTACCTTTGGCATCTTTCCGTGTTTCACAGTCACTAACATATTTATTAGACATATTTGTATTTAGAATACAGGAAAATCGTTTTAGGATCTAAGAGTAAACACTCCAAATATGTGTAACACTCATTACTTTTTTAAATTTGTTTATTTAATATTGAAGCTTTAGTGTTGAGTCTTCTGGTAAAGTGGAGAGAGTTGTGTTTAAAGCGATGAAAGTAGTATGATATAGGGTTAGACATCAACATACATGTGCAGAATGCCTAATATGTTTATTCTGTGTTTAGTGTTCTAAATAAAATGCTTTTAAGAGGTATAAGTGAAGAAAGTTATCGTCATATGATAGCAGAGATATAAATCACGTATTTTTCGAAACATTTTTTCCCACTTATTGGGCAACAGCACTGCGAGCGTGAAGGTCGGGGTGAGAGTTTAAAATAGGGAAAGATTAATTTTTGAAACTCACAACCACCAGCTGCGAACCAAATTCCTAAACACGCAAAAACACTGGAACTGTTATTGCGACTGTTTGACTCGTTTTCTAGGGGATGATATCACACGTTCGCAGCTTTCCTTCCCTGCATATGATTAACAAAACAAATTCATAATAAATTCAAGTTCTTGAGAGAAAAGTGTGTACTAACTACTATTTTTGAAAACACGTGAAGGTTCACTTTATATTGTTTATTTCACAATACTTGAACCCTGTGGCTGATACGTCTGTACGTTGGCACATTTATCAAATAAAGTTATAGCTCGAGAGCCCCCAGACAAAATAAATATTTGTCGTGAATTGTTTTCACACCACGTGGCTGTCTCAAACACCGTTTATGTTCATGCCTATGCGACGACACGTGTTACATTAACAAATCACAGTCACTTTAATTCAATGCGATTCACACCTTGTTCCACTGGCAAAATATTCACAAACACACAGTAGCACTCGATTTAACTTGGTGCAGTCTACGACAAGCAACCACACGTGGCGATTGCCACAGACAAATCTCAAGTCACCACCTCGAGATCCACATGCCGACTGATGCAGAGCGACGCCGCCCGGCTAGCCACACCACGTGGTCCCGAGTCCTCACTTCCTGCCCAGGCGCGCGCGCGGGCCGAAAGCTCAACTGCCGGGGTTTTTTCCCCTACGTCATCAACTTCCCATGTGAACTGTTCTAACCGATTTGCCAACGTACAGCGCTCAGCCAATACATTTCTAAAACTTTACTAAAAATCAAAATAATTACACTACACATTAAACAAATATTTTCTTACGTTTTTATATTAGTATAAACATCCTTTGTACTGTTTATCATAATCGTGCAATTTCTTATATCACAGATAACTGATTTAACTGAATATTTCAAGGTAAAATACAAAAGATTGATTGAAAATAAAATGAAAAATAGTTAATATATTATTTTTATAAACAAACATTGCCATGCTAGTTGTGTAACTGTCTTGTCTTCGTTGGTAATTTATTACTTTTCATTGTCAATTAAACATATTACGTTAGATGTGACTATATCAGCTAATGTATTGTTTATTTATCAACAGGCTATTTTGTAATGAGGGCCTTAAAGGTTCCTAACTGCATCGTATTACTTCAAATGCCAGTAGTATTACAATATTTGTGCACTGCACTGTGCCTGGCACTCGCCATTGTCCCTCTATCCCCTCACCGGAAACGAACTGTAAAATCCTAAGTTGAAACAAGCCACCAACATCGGCCTGCTCGCTGGCCTCCCGTCAGCTACAAGCACACAGCAAATCTCAACATGGAGAATTTCTACCTATGGCCTAACTATAAATGTTGTCACCCAACTGTGTACATACATTGCTACCATAATTAATAAGATTAAAATTGTGTAACATTTAGTGCATTGGCATGGTCAATGTTTGCAGTGAACTTCATACTGTTTAATTATCAAATGCTATTAATTACCAATATTTCTATTGGGCGGTAATCTCACAGCACTCTTATTTAAATTTATATATAAAGAACAGTCTAGTGATGCACTAGAAGGCTCCAAGTTTTCTGCCAGCTGCACAACAGTAATGGAGCTAAATTTCCGGAAGATGGTCTAAAAGAAGACCGAAACTAGTCGAAAAAAATTTCTGCACTCTAGACTGTTCTTCATATGTACATAGAAATATAAATGTCTCAACAACTTTCCAAACATTTTGACTATGAAAATACAATTTTGTTTACAGAAGGAAGACTCAACGAATTAATGTGTACTTACAACAAGTTACTATACTACTTTTCAGCTAGCAAAGGATTGTGCAGTTTTACTGATTTTCATGTCATGCCATTTTGTGTTTTTATATTTAAGTCAAATGCTAATGTTATTTAAATTCGTGAATTTAAATTTCGTTTTAAAACGGCAATAAGGATGTAACAGTCGTCAGAACTACCATGTTTCTAACTTGGCTGGCATCCGATCTTTGCACCATCGAAATATTACAAGAGATATTGAAATTCGCCGTTCGTTCTCAGTATGTTGAATTTGACAGTTCTCGTTACTACAACAGTCTTAAAAGTAAATTTACAACGAAACGCCTTAATGAGCCACCCTGAATAGGTACATTACTGCTGTGGTGTGATCCCTAGGCAGCTCGCAGGAGCAGCTGTGCCGAACTGCTGGACATCTCAGTGCGCCTGTACCTGCAAAAAGCCGGTTAAAGGTGGGTTGTCCAAGACGCGGCTGTTAGCTGCGATTGCGGCTCGGCCCCCTCCCTTTTCCGGCCGTGGCGGACGGTGGCGAGTCGCGAGCACGACGCGAGCCGCTGCCGTTTACCAAGGCGCGGCTTCTGGTCGGCGACTCGGGAAATTTACGACGAAAATAAAATTTCCGATTTTTTTGCTGTAAAAAATACTGCATGTTAAGGAAGCAGAGCTACATGAGTTCCCACATTTAGTTTTTCGTTACAGATTCTCTTTTTCCATTAAAAAAATTAAAAAGCGCTACTTTCGGTTGTGCGTGTTTTTTCACTTTTTATTCCATCTCTGTCGAGTTTGACGAAACTAATATGCAAAACAATTTGGTTTTTGCATATCTTGTAGTTTCATATCCCAGCTTGATAACGAAGTGTCTATTTTCTCAAAATTCCTCATAGTTATTCAGATACTTAATTTTTATATTCATAGAATATATGACATCAACTGCGATTGGGCAAAGCTAAAAATGTGTACCCAGCCGGGATTCGAACCCGGGTCTCCTGCTTTCTAGGCAGTTGCGCTGACCTCTACACCACTGGGGACACAGTGATCACCGCACCTGCAAGGACTACCCATGCACGCCTCCCGTCAGATACAAATTCCCAGCTTCGCCCTGCCCATAGTACTCAAACTCGTAGTTTAACTAATTCCCGTAAGAGTAAGGGCTTCATATATAATATGCCGGTGACGGGCAATGATCCTATCGTTAGTGGGGAGGGGTGGGCAAGTTTGAAGCCCTTACTCTTACGGGAATTAGTTAAACTACGAGTTTGAGTACTATGGGCAGGGCGAAGCTGGGAATTTGTATCTGACGGGAGGCGTGCATGGGTAGTCCTTGCAGGTGCGGTGATCACTGTGTCCCCAGTGGTGTAGAGGTCAGCGCAACTGCCTAGAAAGCAGGAGACCCGGGTTCGAATCCCGGCTGGGTACACATTTTCAGCTTTGCCCAATCGCAGTTGATGTCATATATTCTATGAATATGAAATAATAACAGCTGCAGGATCAGAAGTGGCGTCTGTTCTTTCGGAACAGACGCCACAGGTATATATATATATATATAATATGCCGGTGACGGGCAATGATCCTATCGTTAGAGGGGAGGGGTGGGCAAGTTTGAAGCCCTTACTCTTACGGGAATTAGTTAAACTACGAGTTTGAGTACTATGGGCAGGGCGAAGCTGGGAATTTGTATCTGACGGGAGGCGTGCATGGGTAGTCCTTGCAGGTGCGGTGATCACTGTGTCCCCAGTGGTGTAGAGGTCAGCGCAACTGCCTAGAAAGCAGGAGACCCGGGTTCGAATCCCGGCTGGGTACACATTTTCAGCTTTGCCCAATCGCAGTTGATGTCATATATTCTATGAATATGAAATAATAACAGCTGCAGGATCAGAATTGGCGTCTGTTCTTTCGGAACAGACGCCACAGGTATATATATATAATATGCCGGTGACGGGCAATGATCCTATCGTTAGAGGGGAGGGGTGGGCAAGTTTGAAGCCCTTACTCTTACGGGAATTAGTTAAACTACGAGTTTGAGTACTATGGGCAGGGCGAAGCTGGGAATTTGTATCTGACGGGAGGCGTGCATGGGTAGTCCTTGCAGGTGCGGTGATCACTGTGTCCCCAGTGGTGTAGAGGTCAGCGCAACTGCCTAGAAAGCAGGAGACCCGGGTTCGAATCCCGGCTGGGTACACATTTTCAGCTTTGCCCAATCGCAGTTGATGTCATATATTCTATGAATATGAAATAATAACAGCTGCAGTATCAGAAGTGGCGTCTGTTCTTTCGGAACAGACGCCACAGGTATATACTTAATTTTTAAGTAACCTATTGCATTAAACTTGAAGTGATTACATCGAAAAATGTAGTCGCTGGCTTCTTTGCGTATGGTTCATTTTAGGTCATTCATTGTTGCGGATGAAATGAAGCCAATAATTCGAAATTATTTTTAAAGTTGAGAGCAGGATGATACCTGTCTCCGTTTTCGAGATTTTGGTTCGTATATCTACGGTACGGGAGCGTCGCGACTAGCGCGCCAGTTCTCTCCACGTGCAACCTGCGGAGATAACAACCATAACCTCTTATAAACTGTTGAAGATAATGAACCCTTTTTTTAATGATAGCCTGGGAAGGAATTCATGTTTTACACAATCATTAATAGTCAAAGCTTTTTTCATCTACAGGTATACAGAAATAACTATAGTTTTTTACGATGAAACGAGGTATTAATTAAATAGTATTTAATTTATGGAGTTTTATTTCTGTCTATTGCAACTAAATAAAAGGCGTTTTACTTCTTTATTTGTTAACCATCATCAATGGCAGTTTTTTAGTGTTAATTCTACGTGTGACTTCAAGGAGCTGTGTATGTATTATCCAAAGTGATGGAAGTTATGGTTCTTTATTTCATCACATTGATGTGCACTTCATTGTGTCACTGTAGATTTTAACTGTTATATTGATTCTATTTTTGTGACACATGGCCATGAAAGCTGTTAAAACATTTTTATTAACAGGCACCTTTTAAATGACGACACGAAATTCATACTTCAGTTTAGATTAAATGTCAGTCAGTTTGCACATGAATTGGAACTCGCAGAGAGTGACATACAGAGAAAATCCTATAACCGATTCAACAAATCTATCAGTGCAGCTGAGAAAATAAATAAATAAAAATAAAATGCAGTGACGATAAGGTAATTGTTCTTTTATTTTCTTATTTACGATTGCGGCGCTATTTATAAGACCAGGAGTGTTTTTATCTGAAACTCCTGAAGCAGTTTGCATCTCTCTCGTCTCAGGCTTTTTGTTTTCATTTTAACAGATTGGATTCACCTTCTGTATTGCCTTTGAAATAAGTCCCAGTGTTCGAAAACGTACAGTTGAAATTTTTCCCAAGGAAGATAAAAAAATAGCACACACATACCAAACAAAAGATTTTTATGTAGCTTGTTAAATGTATCAACAACAGTTGTAAGACTGTTTGCTGTTTTGTTAGAATTTATTCCATTCTGACCGGTTTCTGTCCTAAACCATCTTCCAGGGAACATTCAAAACAAAAAGATTTAAAATATCGAAGATGTCATCCATACCGTACACGAGACATTTGAATCTAAATTGTACACCACAACATTTATCTTTGTTCATATAAACTAAGATAATTTTTACGGCGCACCACAAAACAGACTGTATTGGTATGAATGAAATTATTGAAAATATTACATTAACGTTGTCATGCATTTCCTTACACCTGTGGGATCACCTAAACCAAAAAATTAGTTGCCACCGGTGACATGTTTTATTTCCAAAACCCTAGAGGCCAATATTGATCCTTTTTCAACCTTCATTTCTCTTTTATTTCTCCGAATATTTTCAGTCTACTCTTATATATGTCACTAGATTACCATGAAATCTAAATCTGTTGAATGTACAAAGCAATAGCTTAATGGCGAGACGAACTCATCTTATGAGTGGTTCATATCCGTTTTTGTTCGGTCCGCTTGGCTCGACATCTTTATGCCGCTGCCTTGAGTCGTCGCGACTCCCATCGCAACACTGCTCACTGGTGCAGTCCTGCGATTGTCGCCGCATCAGCCGCGCGGCGCACTCCAAACTCAAAGTGCGCATGCACGAGCAGCCAGCCTCTGACGTCACGAGCCGATCCATCGCAGCCGCAGGCAGCAATCCCGCCTTGGACAACCCACCTTAACCCGGCAACAGCCCCGGTCGCCGTGAAAGTGTCCCTCCGTGCAAGTGTTCCAACTCCGCCCACAATGCGTCCATTGCTCTGTTTACCACTGAATCAATGCCGCCACCAGTGGTTCGATGAACGACGGACGTTGACTATGGAATGGAATGACACTACTTTTGCTGTCGAATGCCAAATCCGCCTGTCCCACTGCTATGGTCGGATTACACTCTTAGGAGACCGTAGCAAAAGACTTTTTAACTCTTGTGTTACACTAGTTGTGCACCCAGTATTATGGTTTAACCTCTGCATCTGCCCTTCTTAATTTTGTCCATTGTTGTCAGTGATTCTTCCTGTGAACATGAAACATGGCTGCCGTCTTCCCTAGGTTTTTAACTTTGTAATTTATCTAAGCTCACTAGATGGGCCTTTTTGCTAAACGAGAACCCCTTTCGTTCTTAGGCATGAGGAATAGCATTTCATTTCATGTTTTTAAATGTTAGTTTCTGTAATATTGCTGGGATTTTATTATGTTAATAATTTATCATTGAGTCTATGAATGTGGCAAGATGAACGGTTGCTCCGTGATGCCACTGTCCCTGTGAGACTGTGTACCTGCTTTATTCTGTATGTGCATGTATGAGAATCTTCTAGCATGGGAGTCTGTGTGAATGTATGAGAATTTTCGTCGTCGGCTGCTGGCTGGTCACTACTAGTGTTTCTCTGCCTTTGTATCGATAAGTAGTCGTTACCAACCTCTGCTTTTGATGCTACCAAAGAGGTTCCTCCACCCTTTGGTTACAAGTTGGATTCGCAATATCCAGTAGTGACCCTCGGTAGGACGCGCGAGTTTAAGCTCTCCCCACCATCTCGTTTTTCCTGGGTTTTTACCGATTTCCGGTGGTGGCGGGGACGGGCTGGCCGACTGGGCATTCTGTGGCTACACTTCGAGTTGGTAAGACGTTCTGATTTTCTGTCCTCCCTTGAGATAGTAGCGATTCTTTGTCTGGTGTTTGAGTTAGATCTCAGAACTTAGGTTCATTTTTCAGAATAAGTTTCTCCGATCATGTATGGAAGTGTATTCAATTTCATTTCGGTGATTTTGTATAGGTAAACGTGGTGAATATGTAACTAATTCGGTTTGATAACGATTGAGAATCGGTGACCTTTGTGAGACTAGCTGGTGCTGCATGAACTCGGTTTAATTTCTTTCTAGCTTGGTGGGATACAACTAATGTGCGGGAATATTTTTATTCTGTGAAGTGCATGTGAAGAGTGGTATGTACTCCGCATGGGGTGTTCTTAGAACAAAGCATTCAGCAAGAAATTATGCATGTATCTTTCTGATTTCCTTTAGTACCTCGCGATCTCCTCTCTGTCTATTTCAAATTGTTGTTTCGTTTCCAAACTTGTACTTTGCATTCAGACCCTCCAGTAAATCTTCTTCTAGCCTTGTAATTCCCCTTTTATTAGCTTGCTTATGAAATTCTGCGTATTTCTAGAGGCTGCATGCCATATTTCTTAGTTTATTTACTCCGACTTTGAATTTATTCCAATTTTCTGATTTTTGAAGCCCGGACTTCGTCCATCCGTGTAAAACCTCCCAAATCGCGTCTAACCGTATTTCTTTAGCTTCCTTAAGATATCCTACGCATTTTTAAGGGTTGCATGCCGTACCTATTTTTCTTTATTTTTCGGAAATTGAATTATGTATTTTTACTAGTTTTCGCAACCACATGGTTCCGAACTCCGACTTCAAGGATTTAAAGCTAGTCACTTGAGTTCTCAGCACTGCTCACATACCAGTGCCTTACTATTGTGTATTCTTGCTTCGTAATCTATGATTCCGTTGTTTTTGTTGAAATGAATACGATCTTTAAGCACTTCACCTTCAGTGGGGTGCGAATACGTAAAGTAGCAGACACGTGCCATGTGTCTCAGTAAGCTGGCATGCTCACGGTTTGATTTAAATGGAAATTAATCTCGCTATTGTCGCGTACATCTCAAGTAAAGAAAGACAGACCAGATCCACCTACAAAGTTTATTTTGCTTGTGTTGTGTGGTACATCCTGGTTCGCTGAATTTCGCCTATGATAGCAACGCCTGCTTCTGCTTCGTATCAACACAATGAGTTGGGTGAGTTTCGCTTTGCTGCGCTGAATGCTTGTAGGTTGTAAATCCCTCCCCCGACGATGTTCAGTTCAGATTACTTTAAGTTAGTAGTTCAATGGGATGCGTTTTTATTGTTTAACAAAATAGGTTCCCCATTTGCTCATGTTTGGACTGAATAAATAATTTATTGTCAGAGACATTTAGTTATAATTATTAATATTAGATAATTAATATCCTCCCATTTATTTAATGTTGTTTTTCATCAGTGCTGAGAACAAATTCAGATGCATATTATCATATTTGTAATTCCGTTGCGCCATAAATGTTCTCAAAGTCACCTTCATGAAATGGTTTAGTTCGGGGTGGCTTGTATATTAATGATTGTGTGTAATTCTTGTGATCTACGATGTGTGTTGGCCACCGTCTCTTTGTCTTCCTGCTGATAAAGGAAATTTTGAGTCAGTTCTAAATTCTAGGCCAGGAAACAAGATTCTGTTGCAGAAAGTAGTTAGTAATTCACGCGAATCCTCTAGCTGGTTTTTTACGGACAGAATTATATGTTTAAATTAAGCTTTTAACTGGCCCCTTTCAGCCAGAGTTAATTTATCAATTAACGGTGGATTTTCAAACACCAATATTACAATATCTTTCTCCACTAACAATAAACTAGGACAACAGTTACCACACACAATAAACAAAAACACTCCAATTCCAGAAAAGAGTGGGAAATATAAATTACAGCTTCCCTGCATTTTACGTAAGCAAAACTGGAAGAACTTTTAATACACGTTACAAAGAAAACACTAATGCTTTTAGACTGAATCATTTTGACAAATCCACAATAGCTAACCATCTATACTTCGATAAACAGAAACAAATTGACATCCACAGGAGCCTAACAGTACCCCACACACATATAAATAGGAAAACGTTATTTACTTGAACAGTTAGAAATATTTTTACATATAGAAAAATATACTGAAAACATGTTAAATGAACAAACAGAATTTACCAGCCACAATTTTTTCAATAATTTTTCGCTGGTAACACTACTACTTTGCATTACAAACCAATTGACAATCTGCAACCATAATTAATGTTTGTACAGATCTCTTACAAAGTAATACCAAATTATAACGTAGAAAGTTTAACACAAAAATTTAAAAAATCTTTATGTATGCAAAATTAAATTATTTCTATAGACCATCTTAATTAAATAGAAGTGGAACATTGTCACACCTGTAAGTGTTTGAATTGTTGTTATTCCACAATGTGCTACAAGATGGAAAGTGTTGATGGTTATTTATACTGCAAATGTGCTCCAGGGCAAACAATACTCATACTGCACCGGACTTGTTTCGCACCACTGTTTAATAAGTAAGTCAGATGTTAAATCCCTTTGATTCTATGTACCTGTATTTAAAATTTGGCATATTGTTACCACCCAAGTTTTCATCTGGACAGGCCCAGGTCTTTAAACGTGTACTTCGAATCATAGAGGCCTCAGAACTCGCAATGCATTGTTTACAAATAAAACACAACTTTTGTGACTCAAGGCAAGTTCGTTTTATTTTACAGAAGTTGCTTTAGCTTCGGTTATTCTTTTATTGGTGGCATTTTTACCGCAAAGAGCCATTGTAATTTCATTTATTTAAAGTTTAGAAGGGTAAATTCTTTTATTGTCACAGTTTTACTCCTTCACCATGTCATCACCTCACAGAAAAGTCCCACAATTCCGCTACCTGTCCTCACTGTAAGTCGGCCCACTTCCTAAACCAACATCCCAACTTCGCCTTCTTCCCCATCTGTAAGACCTGTGGCGGCTTCCATCCCACCTACCCCCACAAGTGGCACGCTCATCCCGGCCCCATCAACCCTGAGCGTACAGTCCCTGTCCATCCCATCAATCCCCCCACTCACCCTAACAGCTCCTTTTGTCCTCCTCCTACCGCAAAGGACGTCATCCGATTTGTCACCACAGTCCTCCAGAACATCCACCCTTTCCAGCATCCCCACACACTCCAACAAATAGCCCTTGCCACGTGCTCCGTTTTCCAACTTGACACCATCGCCGACTTCTCCCACAACCACTCCCACTTCACCTTCTCCTCTAGCGTTCCCTCATCTAAAGCACACACTTCCCATCGCCCCCTTCCGTCTCCCACCCCCCACAACAGCTCCCATGTCATGCCCATCCTGTACCCTCCTATACCATAATATCCGTTTCTTACCCGCCAATAAGCCCTTCTTTATGCATCTCCTCTCCCACCCTATACCCTTGTCCATAAAGATGGCCCCTCTCCCCTTGCTTGAGGCGGAGTGGTGATTGGCCACCTCCACCACCACACAGTCCAGCCACAACCTCTCCTCAACGATCCCACAGAACACCTTACCCTCAGCCTCTTTCTCCCCTCCCTCAGTCACCCTCGCCAACATTTACACCTGTAGCACCGCACTCCTTCCCTATGACTTCCTACCTCACATAGAATGATCCTAGATGACCTGTGTGGTTGCCTCCGACCTGAACCTTTCTTCCCATTCCGCCACTGAACCCCGGCGGTGGCGTCACTCTCCCAGCTCCACAGCGACACTGTTCCCCACTCGCCAGCAATACCACCCCAATGTCATCCTTGCCTCTCCTAACCTCCTATTCCCATCGCATCTACCGATCCTTCTTGCGGACCCATGACTGGGGCACTGTCTCCATCAACAAATCTAACATCACGTCCGAAACCTCTTGAACGCAAAAAGACACCAGGACTGGCGCCAGACATGCACCTTCTTAACGTCTCTCTCCCACACAATTCCTCAAAGTACTGGCAAGCCTTCCACCGTCTTACTGGCAGTCACTCCGCCCCCACTAACCGCTCCTCCATAATTGACTTTCCTTTCCCGGACAACGCCAGTAACCACTTTACCACCTACCTCAATGATACCTTCTACGTCCCTGAGAATCCCAGGTTTGAGTACTCCCTCTTCCCAGGCATCCATCCCTTCCCCCACGTGAAGCCTTTATAACCTTATTCCTTTCCCACACCTGCTCAAGATCCTCGAATGCCTCCGCCTCCACTATGTAACCTGCAAACTTGACTCACACCACCCACTCGTATCCCGTCTCTTGTTGCATCCTGGTCCTCTGCCTCTCTGATACTTCGTTATCCCTCCCTCCCTCCCTTCACCTTCACATTATCCACATCCTCTTCCAGGGTAACTTCCATCATATTTCCTTCCCGGATGACACCCTCCGTCCTGACATTTACCACTCTTACCAACCTTAATCCTTCACCGTATCTGTATGGCCCGTCTCCCTCCCCCCTCCCGTCCTTTTCCTCCCCCCCCCACCACCCCATGCTTGGCTTTCCTCCCTCAGTGTCAGTGCCAGTGATTGTGTTTTAAAACGTCAGCAATCGCCGAATAGGCCGAATATTCGAGATGCCATGTGATTTTAAGTGTGTGCTCTAGTTATCGTCGTATGTCTTCCAATGAGTGTGTTTTAATCTCCATGAGTTTTTAACGCCGCGCGTGTATGTATCTTTTAACCACCTTGGCCATTTTAAATTCTGAATATGTGTTTTATTGCTCTCTATGTCTTTGTTGTTTCTCCGATTTTATCTCCTTTATTGTCTAAATTCTGCATTATTTTCTCTTCTTGTGTACGTATTAAATTTTCATGTCAGTTTTCTGTTGTACTATTGGCTGAAGAGCAGAACTGAAGTTCTGCCAGCCTGTCACCACCCGGTGGCTTTAAAATATTGTCCCGTTGAAATGGAAGCAGGCTTGACTTCGAAGGCAGGGTTGTCGACTGAACACAGTACTTATACTAAAAGCAGGTTTATTGCGAACTCAAACCATACACGCAGCACTGACTGCCTCTTGGGCAGAGTGCTCTGCTATTTACACACAGACAAAATGTACCAGAAATTAGAATAGTAGTTAACATAAGAACATCGACAGCATATATGCTAACGTTTAGTTAAAACGTTCAGTAAGACCATTTTTCTGAGGATGGTACGCAGTTGTCATTCTGTGGACAATGTCGCAACATGACATTACCTCTGATACTATTGACGGGAATACTTTCCCACGATCAGATATCATCACACATGGTGGTTCATGCTTCAAAATAATGTCTTCTACAAGGAATTTTGCGATCTCTGGAGCTTCTGCAGTCGGCACAGGTTTGGTGACAGCGTAGTGTGTGAGGTAGTCAGTGCAGACAATTATCCATCAGTTGGCGGTTGTCGACTTCGGGAACCTTCCTAAAAAATCGATCCCAACTCGGTGGAATGGAGCTGCTGCTGGTGGAATCGGTGAGAGATACCCTTGAGGTGATTGCGGCACATGCTTCCATAGCTGGCACTCTTTACAGTGACTCACATAATCACCTTTCCAGTAATGTCTGCGTCTGATTCTGTCTAGGGCCTTCACGAATCGCAGATGACCGGATATTGCAGCATCGCGGAAATACTTTAGAATAGCTAGCTGGAGATGAGCTGGACCGACCTGTAGCCATTTGGGGCCCGGTGGATCGTAGTTGCTCTTATAAAATGTCCCGTTTATAAGTTGGAACTCTCCTTTCTCCAAGGCCTCTAATGTTTTTGATAGTGCTGGATCTTCCCTCTGTTCAAGTGCAACGTCACGTAATTCAGCGAGAGCTGAAATTTCAGTCATGCTGTTGTGTTCCACTAATGGATTCCTCGAAAGGCACTCGGCATGCTTGTGTTTGCGCCCGTTCTTGAATACCATTGTGACGTCGTACTCTTGGAGTCTTAGTGCCCATCTTGCTAGTCGACCTGATGGATCCTTCAAGCTGGTCAGCCAACAGAAAGACTGGTGGTCTGTCACGACGGTGAACGGTTTGCCGAATAAATATGGCCGGAACTTGTTGACAGCCAGATAACTGCGAGACATTCTTTCTCTGCTGTAGAGTAGTTTATCTCGGACTTTGAGAGTACTCTTGATGCATAGGCTATCACCTTTTCAGCACATTCCTGAACTTGTACAAGCACTACACCAATCCCATAACCACTGCCATCTGTGTGAAGTTCAGTTTCCGCATTCTCTTCTGGTGCAGAAGTTAGAGCCTCCTTAAGTGGCTGGAAAGCTCTTTCTTTTGTCTCAACCCAGTAAAACTTGACGTCTCCCTGCAGAAGTTCTTGCAATGGACGTGACTTGTTACAAAATCCTTTTATGAAACGTCGGTAGTACACAGCCGAAGAAAACTTCTCACATCGGGAATGTGCTGAGGAGTTGGAAATTCTGTGACTGCGCGTACTTTATCTGGATCAGGACGGACACCATCTCCGTTGACTAGGTGCCCCAGGATTTTTATCTCTTTGGCGACGAATAGGCACTTCTTTGGATTGAGGCGGAGTCCTGCAGTCTGAACACACTTTAACACAGTTGACAGGCGACTCAGATGTTCTTCAAATGTTTTCGAGAAAACGACAATGTCATCTAAACAGCAAAGACACGTCGTCCACTTAAGGTGTCGAAGCAATTTGTCCATCATGTGTTCGAATGTGGGCGGAGCATTACATAACTCAAATGGCATTACTTTGAATTTATAGCGGCCGTCAGGTGTAATAAAAGCCGTCTTCTCCCTGTCAGCTTCGTCAACCTCGATTTGCCAGTAACCTGTCTGCATGTCCATAGTTGAGAAGTATGTAGCTCCTTTCAAGCAGTCTAAGGTGTCGTCAATGCGCGGCAATGGGTAGACATGTTTCTTTGTGATTTTGTTCAGCCGCCGATAGTCGACACAGAAACGTCACGTGCCATAATACTTCTCTACGAGGACCACCAGAGACGACCAAGGACTATTTGAAGGTTGAATAATGTTGTCGTGCAACATCTTCACTTCCTCCTGAATTATCCGTCTTTCAGCTGGCGACACTCTATACGAACGCTGGATAATAGGTGGATCGACACGGTGCCTTATCATGGGCCGTTTCGTCTAACTTTTTTCCTGCTGAGGTGTGAATGCACCCGAAAATTGGTGTAGTATAGCTAACACGCACTGGCGTTGTTCCTTGGTCAGTCCAGGCCCTATTGGCAGTTCCACGTTTGTTTCCTCCAGGGTGTTGTCTGTACTAACAGCAGAGCATGGGTCTTCGTTGATGACAGCTCACCGTCCTGGATTGCTTCAGCTGTCCCGATACACATTACTTTGGGGTAAGTTGTGACTGCTTGTGACAATTAGTGACCAAAATCTCTCTTCGACCACCGGTAATGCTTATGATAGCCGGTTGTATGTAAATTTCTTTGGTGAGCCTGATAAACTTTTTACAATCGACAAGCACCTCACAGTTTAATCGGTCATCTGTTTTTGTGACTGCAACTCTTCTCGTTGTCAACGGCGGGATCGTCACATTGTCAACGGCAAATAACTTCCCAGAAAATTCTGTATTACATGTACCCGTCGGCACAACTTCTTCAATTTGCAGCTTAGATCTTCCACGGTCAATGATAGCTTGGGATGCCTGAAGGAAATTCCACCCAAGGATGACATTATGACTACATTCTGTTAAAACGACGTATTCAAACGGTTAGGTCTTGTTATTGATGGTTATTCTTGCGACACAAGTTCCTGCTGGCTGGACGTACTTTGCGACCTTCAGCACAGCTGCCCCCGTATCACAGAACATTGTTTCTGTTACTACCACTGAAAGGTTTTCGTGTCATTACTTGAGTGTAATTAATATTCTGGCAGTTCTACACATATTTTTATAGACCTTTTGAAAGTCACTATTTTACTGATTTTTTTAATTATTGCTTGTTCATTTTCGACTTTTGCCTTTGGACCGTAAATTACATTGGCCTTACTGGATCGTTGATTGAAATTGTTATTGTTGCTTGTCAATGGATGCAATCAAACGACCGAAGACATTCCTGGTTTACCCTTCCAATCATCC
The DNA here is from genome assembly GCA_026315105.1 of Locusta migratoria. Lineage (NCBI taxonomy): Eukaryota > Metazoa > Arthropoda > Insecta > Orthoptera > Acrididae > Locusta > Locusta migratoria. Next base: position 580,679,680 of record CM048745.1, on the reverse strand, counting down.
TCATCATTCCTATCTAAAGAAGGAAAGTTTTCACTCTACTACATGTTTTCCTGTCTTATTTACGCATTATACAGGACACTTAAACTCAACAGTATAGATGTTTATTAATCGTATGGCTTGGTAAGAAGCTACAGATGTTTTATAAACAGGCCCAAGCTGAAGTAGTTTGTTCTTGCGTCAGGGAACAAAATTACGTCGAACTGTGACAGCAGAAATACACCACAAGAAAGACAAAAGTCATTTGAACTCTGACAGCAGCCGAAGCAAAATACGTTGCCCCATCGCGGAACACGGTGGCAAAAACAAGTGAAGTCACGTTTCTGTGCGCGAGACGACCGAATTGTGCACGCTCTCATCAAGGTTAAAGCGTCTAGACTTTAAACGTTATAAAACGTCTGCATTGCAAAAAAAGAAAAGAAAGAAAAAAAACTTATGTGCATATAACGAATACGTCAGTTAAAAGCACATTCGGTTGTTCCAATTTACGTAATCTTCTAAGCTGGAGAAGACTTAGTATACAGAGTAACTACCGTTGTGACCCGGATGTATTTATTACATTCACTCAGTTCATCACCTTCTTCCCCTCTGCCCTTCGCCTTCTGCCGCACTCTGTCCATTCCAGTTTAGTTTACAAGCTGTTCAATCCTAATGACGTCAAATCTGTATGTCCCAAAATAATAAAATTTTCTAGGTACGTAAATTGGAAATTTAGAAAAATGTGTTGTGAATATAGTTTGTAGTAAAGGCATAATAAATTACAGCCTTATGCTTGATGGAGCGGATTCCATGCATCTTCTTGTTTATGACCTCATATCCTCTGAACTATGTGTCACATACGACCTAATTTCAAAGGCAGATTCAATGGTATATGTGTTTACTACCTGTAAACTGTCTTGTGTAAAACATAATTTTGTAACATCATGTTGCTGTGTTAACAGCGCATAATGATAAACTCCCCACGTCATTTTTTGGAGTTGTCATCGAAGAAAAGTTGCGTAAAGATTTTAGATCTTATTGCAAGTCATTAAGTACTCTCATTGTCAAATAGTGGATGAATAAAATCTCGTTAGTCACGCGTAACTTTTTCGCGCATCGCATTGTCTGACATACCTCCTGAACTATATGTCGGAGGGAATTTTTATTCGCTCAGCGACTGTTGGCTGAAATCAGTCAAGTAGTTTAGGAGCAGATATGGAACATTTTCACATGATGCAGTAGCTTTTCGCGTATTTATTTATGATGTATGTCACAAACTGTGTTTCGTAATTGGTTCTTACCACCACAATAACTAATTTGGTTGCATTTATGAGCCACAGTCATGCAACATTTGTTAAATGATTTAACCGCCATCTGAATATATTATTGTATTATGTTTCGTCACAATCCGGATTTCGGCTGTATAGCCATTTTCAAGTGTACAATTATGTCGATTGATTGTTACATGTAGGAAACCAAATCGTCATTGTTGAGAGTAACAGTTTACATATGCATAACGATGTGGATCGTTAATAAGTAGAAGAACCATGTACCGATGCATCTTGAACATATTAATGTAAATGCAGTTTGTAGAGCATTCTAGTACCACTCCGTCATACACATCATACTCCATCAACTAAGATGCTGATCCTTTTGTAGTGGCATGTGATTATCACATGAAATCACATCACTTGAAGATGTCTTAGAAAGAGTGAAACGCATTTACAAATTAAATATGCTGGATCAAGAAATAAACGTTGAAATGTACAAAGAATACTGATTTCAATGTCCGACCCAGTCACCAGTATTGTCTGTTATAGCAAAGCCAAAGGAAACAGCATCAATAAATTTTCGACGAGTCGTAAAGCCACTTGGAGAGTGCACGAAAAGATACTTTGCAGATCTTGATATGGAAGAAGAAAAGGTAGACTCCAATCTACCTCAAGGGTGGACCTGACTGCAAATTTTTGAGGCAATTGTTATTTTTCTTTTTCCCTATTTTCCAACACTTTCTTTAGTGTTCAATACAAAAAAATTGTTGTCTCTAGCCCATAAATCAATAGTTTCCTTCTGTCGGCCCACTTTAGGTTACGGCAGTAACACTAAAAGTGGGCCTCTGCGATCGTCTTTTGACAGCTCGAAATTTAAATGAAAATAACGGCTTCACCGTTCATCTGACACGGAAACTAAATACATGAATCTGTAGATGAGAAATTCCCCAACAACTTTGTTCTTTTATTTTTTTTTCATATCTCTCATCGTTTCACAGATATTTTAAAATATAACGGCAATTTGACACCGTTCATTGATTATACGAAAACCAGCTGTTCGCAGATGTCACGTGACACAGGGCCAGATCTAGGGAGGGGCAAATGAGGCAGTTGCCCCGGGCGGCAGAATTTAGAGGGCGGCAAATTTTGACCGACTCATTTTTTTTTTTTTTTTTTTTTTTTTTTTTTTTTTACAGACATAATTTAATAAAATTAACTGACACAGAATTATATTATTACAAGTAAAATGAATGCAAGAAATACCGAAATCATTTAATAAAACTAAAATATTAGCCAGAATGTTTGCGTTATTGCATAGATTTCCTTTTTCAGATAAATGAATATTCATATTTCGTATCAAGGTAATACTTGTAGAACAGGTGAATTTGAATAACGTTCCAGTCCTTATATATATATATATATATATATATATATATATATATATATATATATATATATATATATATATAAAATGAAAGTATATCAGGTGCGCACACTTCTTACTTAAAGTCATAAGCATTAAGGATGTAGAGTCCTCTCTCGGTAGCGGTGGAATAGATAGACATCTACATAGGATACTCTGTAAATCACACATAACTGCCTGACAGAGGGTTCATCAGACCGCTTTTATACTATTTATCTCCCATTCCATTCTCGAATAGCGCGCGGGAAGAAAGAACATCTGAATATCTGTTCGAGCTCTTTTCTACCTATGTAAGTGGGAGGAAACAATATATTTTCGCATTCGGAGGAGAATGTTGACGATTGTAGTTTCGTAAGTAGCCCACGTCGCAGCGATAAACGCCTTTGTTCTAATGATTCCCATTCCAGATCCTGTATCATTTTCGTTACGCTGTCTCTCCCCCCCCCCCTGGCCGGCCGCGGTGGCCGAGGGGAGTGAGGCGCTCCAGTCACGGTCTGCACGGCCACTACGGTCGGGGGTTCGAATCCCCCCTCGGGGATGGAAATTTGTGCCGTCCTTAGTCTTAGCTAGTTCATAAGTAGTTTGTAAGCTTAGGGACTGATGACCCCGTAGTTAAGTCCCATAACTTCTACAAACATTTGAATTTTGAATTGGCTCCCCTGTATCATGACAATACAAAACAAGCTGCTCTTCTTTCGACTCTTTCAATGTCCTCCGACAAACCCACCTGATAAGTAATACACACTGGGCAGCAAGACCAGATAAAACAGGAGGAATCTCACTGTATTATTTATGCTGTCCTTTTTCTAGCTAAGCAAGGAAGTCCTTTTAGAGGAACAAAAGAAGATGGTGATTTTGGTGATCCACATAGCGGCAAATTTCTAAATACAATTGATCTCATATCATACTATAGTGTCTCCCTTCGTCTACGTTTTGAACGCCACAAGAAAGGGCAGATTAGCTATTTTTACAAAAATATACAAGACGAGTTTCGTGACTTGATTGCTGACAAAATAAAATAAGATATAATTAAATATATTTTAACTGCTAAATACTTTTCACTCATGTTTGACTGCACTCCAGATAACAGCCACAATGCGCAGATGACACAAGTAATTCGACATGTCAAGTCGAATGACTCAGAGGTTGCGGAAAGTTTTACTGACTTTTTTACAGTTACAGACAAAACAGGAGAAGGCCTTAGTCAAGAGATACTGCAAAAATTGGAACAAGATGGGTTGAACATTAAGTACTGCAGGGGGCAGTCTCATGACAATGGGGCTAACAGGGCTGGAAAGTACAAACGGGTCCAGTCAAGAATACTTCAGAAGAATGAACTGGCCTCTTTCGTACCATGTGCTGCTCATTCTTTAAATTTACTAGGAGCAAATTGAACACACATTCAATAAGACTAGGTGATCTGCAAGAGTAGATGCGGTTGAAGCTGTTTACAAGCATTTTCATAAAGTTTTGAAGGCCCTGGAAGAAAGTGAAACTTATAAATTGTCAACACCAGAAACAAAATCAGAGACAAGATCTATTTTTAAAAATATGAGAAATCTCAAATTCATTACTTTAACTTGTTTCTAGTATGCAATATTAAAATAAATTGCTCATGTTAATCAGTTTCTGCGAAGTTAATACTTTACAATTGATAAAGCTGTTCGAAACATTCAATGATTTTTGGGCTTTCTCGAAACTTCCTGGGATTCTTGTACCTCTAAAGCTATTTCTGAGGCCAAAGTGCTAGCAGAAGATAATGAGTGTCAACGGTATTCTCCGAAAAAAGGATTCGAAGAAAGAAGAAAATGGCCAATAAACTTTGTGAGGATGAAGTATCCAACATTCACAGAAAAAATAAGGAATAATTGACAGAGCTTAGTACCAGGTTTACCGCACTTGAGAATATTGGTGCAAAAATTAGTTTTCTGTGTGGTGTACAAATTCGAGTAATGGAAATGGAGGACTTGAAGGCCAAAGCAGCGGAACTGGCAGAAGATCTTAGCGAGGAAGAACTTGAAGTTGAAAGTTTCAGACAACATGCGCTGGCAGTAGACAGAGCCTTGCAAGATTCCACTTCATCATCAACATTAAGTTTAATTAAAAAAAATGTAGAGGGGAATCCCAACCTTACTACAGCGTTAAAATATATCATACCATTTTAGTTTCTATTTCGTCTGGAGAAACAGCTTGCTGAAACTAATCAAATACTCTTGAGTAGCACGACTGCTTAACAAATCTGAGTATAATATCCATAGAGCACAAACGAGCTGCTGCTCTAAACTATGATGATATCAAAATCAGTTTTGCAGCAAAAAAAGCTCGAAAAGTGAAATTTTGAATTGATTTTTGTACGATGAGTAATCTTGTAATAGTTTTCTATGTATTAAAATTGTTCTGTTTTCCTTTTATCTTAATTCAGACAATAAAATATGTTCATGTGTGAGATTGTGACATTTATTTAGAAATATGTAACCCAATTAGCGTCAAAAAGTCGTTGTTATTTCAAAGCAGCGGCGCACTGAAGAATTAACAAAAACACGTCTTCTTCTTATGATAAATGATAATGTAGTGTCTAAAAATGCCTTATTAGTATCAGTTAGCAACTGCCATCAATAGTACGAAAATAAAGGGCCAGTTTCGCAGCTGTCCGCTGTATTGTAGTGGGCAGCGTGTTGGATTATAAAACACACGGTCAGTGGTTCGGAACCCACCGCTACCAAACATTTTTTCTCCATTTTTCCTAAAAGGGTTACGTGTTAGGTGCATAGATATGTCGTAATCATATCCCTATAATTTTTTATTATTTATATTATTATTGTTGTCCGTAATGTTTGCAAAAAACTTATAAAACTACAAATCTAAAGTGGGCCGTAAAACACGTCAGTGCGATTTTTTTCTTACTTTTCCACGCAAGATCTTTTCAGTGGCGAAAAATCAGTCCGACCGGTTTCCACCCAACAAAAGTACAGCTGTTTTATGCTGCTGAACGCATTTGATCTCGGAAGAGCGACTCCTGTTTCGATTGAACAAGCCACCAATCATATGTGGGAGCCGGTAACGTCGTCAGCTGCAGGATGAGGCAGAACGAAGCAGACGACGGGGCGGGGCGTCGCTGAGAGAGCTTTCCACGCGGCGACCCTCTGCTCCGCCGCCGCCAGCGCCCTCCCCTCGTAATCTCATTGGCGGCGCGTGTGCGCTAACAGCGTTATTGCAGCGTCGCGCCGCGCTTTGAAGTGCCACCACCGCCCCCACCCCCTTTCGCCCCCATCACCGCACCACTCTGACACTTTCGTTCAGCCCATCTCTGGGCCCTACAGGCCTTTGTAGCAACAGCAGAGGGTGCTGCTGCCGTGATAGCTCGGCCAACAATCGTTCTCGCCGGCCCAAGGCGTAAAGGGTATTTCAGCAGGGAACAGAGAACTGTAGGGTAAGGTGGTACAATTTCGATCATTTCGGACAAATGTTATTGTAACTGGAAATATATTGAGAAAACAAATAATTTTAACTGTAGCATTTGTTCTTGGATGTTTAACGGATATGCAACACAAATATTAGACAATTACAAATGTTGGTATGAACACAAAAAAAAAGGTTAAAGAATTGAGAAAAATCGATCAAAAATGTACCACACTAGGTACAATTGTGATCACTTCCTAGTAGAATTTTGACTAACGACATGTTCCACATAAAAATCACGCAGGCATCAACGCATACTTCGTGGTACCAAACATTGCATTTTTGGTAGAGAAACTAATCACCCTTAATTGCAAAATTTATTAGAGCGCGTCAGACTAAGTAGCGTCACTTACCTCCAAACGGGAAAAAATTTATGTCCCCTTAGCACAAAGTGGTGTATTTTTGGAAAAGACACGAGGAGTTGTAGAAACCTGCTACACTCCAACGCCACACAACGAGACACTACGAGACTGACAAATGGCGCGAACACCTATGTTGATCGAAATTGTACCTATATCGAATTTGTACCACATTACCCTACGTATTATAAAAATGTACAGTGGTGTTCAAATGAAAAGGTACGAAACGACTTAATGTAATGATACTCTTTTTTTTTCTTATCGCTGGTGTTGTCACAAGATCAAAGTTGAAAACCAGAATTGAAATTTATCTAACCTTAAGATCAGCAATGAATATTAATTTTTGAAATGGTTAATACACTGAAAGGACCACAAAAGATTCCGCCGTCAGCTCTCAGTAGTAATGTAAGTTAAAAATTACGGCAACACCAGAAAGCACCATTACATAAGAAAATAGCGGAATCAGTTACCTGGTATGCATTCATTGGTGGAAGCCGTGACACTGCAGTTGAACCTGTATGAATTGATTAATATCTTCGTTCTCGTAAACTGATGATTGGTTTCATGACTATTAATTATTAAGGTTTTAAGACCGTGTGCAATTTTGATCACTATGGTTATCGAAAGTTAAAGAAATTATCGGACTTCGCTTTTAACAGAATGAAGATTTCTTGCAGGCATTGAATTCAATTTTTAATATAAAATGGGAGTAAATAAATTTTGCATCGAGAATGTTCTTTTGTCATCATGAGACAATAGGCAACAATGACCAAGCATCAATTTACTAATATTGCTGAAAATCAAGTCATAAATTAAATGAAAGATGGGGAGAAATAGTCATTATTTAAATAAAATAGGAATTCCAAATGAAATTTAAAATTTATTACATTAAATGATGCTAACCAGGGCTCACACTTACATGGTTCAGGAGGTCGAGTAAAATACGTCCGCTCAGTATAAAGGCAGAAAAACGAAAGACGACAAGCGATTCCGTTTTTTTCTCCAGATCGTTTGAAATAATTGAAGGTATTAATTTAAACAAGGATAATCAGAGATTTATTGGCAGAGAGAACGTATGCTTACGACAAGCGTCGCAGATATAATTTTCAATAAAAAAATATTAATGTATCGCTACATTAATAACGTAAACCATCAGGTGTTTATTATTTTTCAAACTTCTACCGGTTTCGGTTATAAACCATCTTCACGGAAGACTATTAAATAAAAATACAGAAGCAGAATTGTACACAAGCTAAAGTAAAAACCATGCCGGCCGCGGTGGCCGAAGTGACTGAGGCGCTTCAGTCACGGTCAGCACGGCCACTACGGTCGGGGGTTCGAATCCCCCCTCGGGCATGGATATTTGTGCCGTCCTAGTTCGTAAGTAGTTCATAAGTAGTTTGTAAGTTTAGGGACTGATGACCCCGTAGTTAAGTCCCATAAAAAAAAAAAAACCATAATATAACCTAGTAGTTTCATATAGTAAGTACTTACGAACTAGACAGACTGATTAAACAGGTGCATTATATGCCTCCTTATGCATACTGGCATGCATGTCAAAATAAAAATAAATAAGACGTTACTAGGCATCAAGTCTTGATTAAAAACGTAAAATCAATGCCAGACTGTGTGGTGGTGAACCACAGTCTATTGTAAGAGAACCTAACACAACTATTAAACACATCAGTCAAAGAAGTTAAAATTAGCGATGATCAATGTATACATGATGTGAAAATGATATATCATAGGCAACCATCATAAATTATATCTTTGACAAGGTGTCATGGCGACATGTTACAGAAAGAAGTATGTAAACATTACGAAAATAACAGGATGGCTTATGAAAATAATAAAAATGTGTAACAAAAACAATTGTCTGTCAAAGTATAAAAGTAAGTAATTATATATTTTTGACGACGTTACAGCGTTCATTTAATGAAATAAATTGCAATTTGCGAAGAATTATGGCATCACTGTACTAGAAAATTCAAATGTTTCTATAGCTTATGGCACTTAACTATGGGGTCATCAGTCCCTAAACTTACAAACTACTTATGAACTAGCTAACACTAAGGACGCCACAAATATCCATGCCCGAGGGGGGATTCGAACCCCCGACCGTAGTGGCCGTGCATACCGTGACTGGCGCGCCTCAGTCCCCTGGGCCACCGCAGCCGGCAACTGTACTAGGTTTAGATGGAATACCAAAGGGCGGCGAATGAAAATTTGTGCCCAGCCGGGATGCGAACCCGGGATCTCCTGCTTACTAGGCAGACGCAGTCGCAGTATATTGCTCCCTCCTACGTATATCTCGCGAAGAGATCGTGAGGATAAAATCAAGAGAGATTAGAGCCCACACAGACGCATTTCGACAATCCTTCTTTCCGCGAACAATACGTGACTGGAATAGGAGGGAAAATCGATAGTGGTACTCAAGGTACCCTCCGCCACACACCGTCGGGTGGCTTGCGGAGTATGGTTGTAGATGTAGATGTAAATTTCAATCAACCTTGGAACACATATTTCTTACTATCCGGCAACAACCCATGTGGTGGTAAGAACCACCTACGGAACATAATTTGAGAAGACGTTATATACGACGAAATTCGCGATAAAAATGTTTCATCACTGAACAATGTTCCCCATCTCCTCCTAAACCAGGCTCAACCAAGAATTTCGCCCGGCGGGCGCGGCCGCGCCCCGCGGCGCAAAGCAGTTTAGTTCAGCGCCCCGGCCGCGACCGTGTGTCGCTAGTGTTGGCAACGGAGCGACAGAGAGAGCTGCGGAAAGAGTGAGGCCGCACAGCACTGCTCTCCGCTGGACTGTCCCGCGGTCAGATACAGCGTAATCATTTACTGTTTCGGTAACAATTAGTGTTCGCATGGCAGAGTTACTAGGGAAATTTATATAAAAAAAGAATCAAGAAACAACTTGCTTGTATTCTGACCCACTGGTTTCTTCTCTTAGTACTGCACACACACACTCGCCATATGTACAGTAGGCGTCTTCTGATGAATATATCAATTTTTGTAATGAACTCATGTCATAAACATTCCATTTTAGCAATAATTTTACGTTAGGGATATAATCTCATTCTTACTAGTTACAAGTAAATATTTATTTATTTTAAGGAAATTATTTTGTCTATTTGTTAATAAAGAACAGTCTAGACTGATCTTTATTAACAAATTTAAACAGAGTGCTGTTAACCCAAAAATAGAGAAACAAAAATGTTTCCAAAAATATGTGTATTTTGTCTATGTTTGATACAATATTCTGGGAGACTGCTAACCTCAAAGAATTAGTCAAATTTTTATCACTAAGTAGTGAACGTTTTTTAGTTTTAGCAAGCACTAAATCAACAACAGTGTGATTTTCGCCTTGGAGTGTAGTGTTCAAAGTATTTAAATGACCAGTTTCGTCACTGAAAAAAGCTAATTCCGCCACTTAGGATCACGAAGCAATTATTGTCGACGTCGTTTCATTTGCAAAAATGTTTTAATTTCGTCCCTCAAGCAGAAAAACCGATGGTTGTCTTTTAATGGTACGAGACCGAGAAAATCTTCGGTCACACGCAGATTGTCGTCGACACCCCGAATGAATATGACAAGCTGAGATGAGTCCGAAACGTCCGTGGACTTGTCAAAAGCGAAAAAAAAAAAAAAATGAACTGAAGTTTGTTGCTCTCTCTATTAATTGCTACTCCTTATCTGAGGCCATATCTTCGACTCGGCGAGCAACAGATTGAGGTGAAATAACTATTTTTCCAAAATTTTCTGTGAGGTTTGCTGGACAAATTCAAGCTGCCGAGTCGACCCAGCAATCCTTGATAAGACTTCCAGCCGCAAAGGGTTCTCCTGCTTTCGCAATTCTCATCGAGCATTTGTAACTGGCGAGCAAACTTTGGACACCTGTTTCCTGTTCCTACAATGGCAGAAAAATGGTACAATTAATTGTTTAAATTCCTGTTTTTAAAACTCGTATAATTTTAAAAATTGTTTCATTCATTGAAACCCAAATAAAAAAAAAGGTTGGGTTTAGTTGCGTTATCCTTCAGTTCTTTTGAAAACTGATCATGGACGCTAGCAAGGACAGCGAAATGAGTGCGCAATTTAAATTTTTATGTGCTGATATTTGCGTTTTAATTGAAAACTTCGATCAAGCTACAACCTTTTTTTCCCAACCGTCAAAACACGAATACACAAGAACAAAGAATGACTCTTAACGACACTTTGTCTGAGACAGCATTTGTGACGACTTCTGAGAAAGTGGTGCCAAATGACGCACCTGAAACATTTTCTTGTGTCTGTGCGACGCGATTTAATACAACCAGAATATAAAAATTAACCGAAAGGAAATGTTCCTTGTCGATGAGAATCTGATATTATATAACTTGCATATTGCTAAGCGACATATCAGATTGTAAAATATAGTTTTACTTATCATATTTAGAAAGAATGAATGATATGATAGGATACATTTAATTCACTGTAATGCTGCCTGAAATTTTCTTTCAGTTCGTCAAGCTTTGACTGGCGTTTCTCTTGCGACTAATTTTCAAACTGATCTTTTTGGCAGGTATTAAAGTGCCGTTCAATCAAATACTTTTTTTTAAATACATGAGGTTCCGATGAAACATTTGGCATGATTTTCGAAAGCATCACAAAAGGAATCAATTTCCCACTCGTGTTCAAACAGCGCAGACGCGCCGCTCCTCGTTTTGTTTGCCTGCTGCTGTTGGCCGTCCACCTCTACTAACTATAGCCTCACGCCTGTTGACTACTGCTTTTCCACGCAAAGCAGCAGGCCGAGGCGCCCGGGGCGCTGGCCGCGGGCGACCGCGGGCGCTAGCGGCCCAGGGGCACACTTTGGACGAGCCTGTCCAAAACCATTTGAGCGAGCTCAGCCAAATTTGTGTGTGAAGCTTATGGGACTTAACTGCGGGTTCATCAGTTCCTAAACTTACAAACTACTTATGAACTACCTTATACTAAAGAAAGCACAGACATCCATGGCCGAGGGGGTGGGGGGGGGATTCGAACCCCTGACGGGGAACGGCCGCGTGCATCGCAGCATAGCGCCTGAATGCGCTCGGCCGCTCCGCCGCGGCCAGCCAAATTTGGTACAAATATTTTTTAGTTCAAAATGTTCAAATGTTTGTGAAGCTTAAGGGACTTAACTACGGGGTCATCAGTCCCTAAACTTACAAACTACTTATGAACTACTTACGAACTAGGACGGCACAAATATCCATGCCCGAGGGGGGATTCGAACCCCCGACCGTAGTGGCCGTGCTGACCGTGACTGGAGCGCCTCAGTCACCTCGGCCACCGCGGCCGGCTATTTTTTAGTCAGGAAACAGTTGCTATGGGGGTTGGAACCTCCTACAACACAGTATTTAGGTGTTATGACTGACATAAACAGAGTCACAAAAAATTACCCATCATGTGACGCGCAAATAACGAGAATTTATTCATGCGGTATTTCAGAATGAGTGCACTTAGCAACTTGCAACAAAGTTACAACATTATTTCAAACCTTTACGAAACTTTTTCTCGCAGACTCCTCTTGCATTTTCTGTCTTCTATTAATCCTACCTGGTACAGATTCAACACTGAGGAGCAATATTCAAACGCTGGCCGAACGGTTCTGTAACCTAGTAAGGCTTGTGCTTCGAAATGTTGGAATTCAATCAAGGTGCTAGTTATTGGGAGTGGTGATGGTGCTGTGTGTGTGTGTGTGTGTGTGTTACTTTTAACAGTGTTAATAGGTGATTGAGTCAACATTTCAACGTGGAATTTTACCATGTTACAACAATTACCTCATATACAATTATGGATAAAATCAAAATAACATGATCATAATGCGGTTATTGTTTGAAGTGTATAAAAAAAACTTTACTTAATTTTTTTTTCTTTCTTTCCTTAATCCCTCTAAAAAGATGTCCGGATGATATATCCCGTTTGAGGGGCAGAGGTATCCTATACTACAAAGTCCTGCTGTTACTTGTCTACAGCATACTCATGGAACGTACATGTGGTTAGGATAGGATTAAAATGTTTAAATGTTTGTAAAGCTTATGGGACTTAACTGTGGGGTCATCAGTCCCTAAACTTACAAACTACTTATGAACTATACTATACTAAAGACGGCACAAACATCCATGCCTGAGAGGGGAACGGGGAACGGCCCCGACGGGGAACGGCCTCGCGCATCGTAGCATTGCGCCTCAATGCGCTCGGTGAATGTATTCAGGAGACTTGTGAGAATCAAACGCCGTAATTACAATTTCAATATCCCTTACAAATTAAAAGCCGATAAATTCCAGTACTATAATAATGTTATAAGACTTATATTTACAATTATTGATGCTACTCAAAATGAAATTTTCACTCTGCAGCGGAGTGTGCGCTGATATGAAACTTCCTGGCAGATTAAAATTGTGTGCCGGAACCGGTACTCGAACCTGGGACCTTTGCCTTTGGCTTGCCCACGAAAGGCACAGGTCCCAGGTTCGAGTCCCGGTTCCGGCACACAATTTCAATCTTTCAGGAAGTTTCATATCAGCGCACACTACGCTGCAGAGTGAAAATTTCATTCTGGAAACATCCCCTTGGCTGTGGCTAAGCCATGTCTCTACCATATCCTTTCTTCCAGGAGTGTTAATCTTGCATGTTTCGCAGCAGAGCTTCTGTGAAGATTGGAAAGTAGGAGGCGTGGTACTGGCGGAAGTAAATTTGTGAGGCGACATTGTGAGTCGTGTCGGGATAGCTCAGTAGGAGATCAGCAATGAAAAGAGCATAGGGAAACAAATCTCCTGACGCGGACGAATTACCAATAGAATTCTACAAACGATTTTGGTACCTGTTGGAAAACTGCTTCCTCGACATGTGCAACGAAATTAAGGACGGGACAATTATACCGGATGGATTCAACGAGGGGATCATAGTCCTTATTCCCAAAGAATACCCCTGTAACGACATGCATAAAATCCGCCCCTTATCCTTACTCAACTCGGATTACAAGATAGTAGCCCGTGTCATGGCAGCGAGGATCAAACTGGTGTTACATAAAATTATACATCTAAGTCAGACGGCAGCAGTACCGGGACGAACGATCCTTCAAAGTCTCACTGATTATAGGGAGCTCATAAGCTACTGTGCTCTCACACGTCCAGAAGCAGCACTCTTATCCTTAGACCTTAACAAGGCTTTCGACAGGATCAGGCACCAGTACCTTTTTGCAATAATGACGCGTCTGGGGTTTGGGGAAGAATTCATCTTCATGCTCAAAAATCTATTTAACAATGCCAAGTCGAGGGTAAAGATAAACGGACATCTCAAAACCAATCCCCATAGAGAAATCCGCCCGACAAGGCTGTCCTTTGTCAGTGACTCTCTTTGTCATTGCTATCGACCCACTAATAAGGAGACTCAGCCAACGGCTCCAAGGAATGAACATCTACGGCAGCACTCTCAAATGCATCGCGTACGCGGATGACGTGGGAGTTGTTCTTAATAATGTACAGGAACTGCGTGACCTGCGGACGGTGGTTGGCGAGTTTGAACACACTTCAGGTTCCAAATTGAACATACGGAAAACGAAATTACTGCCATTAGGAACTGGGTTTCCGGAGAATGATGGAGAAGACTACGCGCGTAGCGACTTCCTGAAACTCCTCGGAATAAATATGTACAATTGCCCTCTGCGAACAACGGCTGCAACTTGGAGAGACATTTTAAATATGACGAGAGCATGCCTCCGACAGAATTACGGTCGTATGCAAAATTTACTTGAAAGAGTTCACTTCGTTAACACCAAAATCTTATCGAAAATTTGGTATGTAGTCCAAATCCTTCCCGTCAATGCAACAATAGCTGGCAGAGTGATGGCGGCGGTAGGTTGGTATCTATGGCGAGGCAGTATAGATGTATAGATGTAACAACACTCCCACCCAGGGAAGGAGGACTTGGTGTAGTGGATGTTGGCACCAAATGCAGAGCACTACTGATAAGACGAACTCTCCAAATTTATGAAGAACAACCACACAGCGCTCTCCGAGCAGTCATCAACGCATACAGACCACTTAGTTTAGAGGCTCCGGTTAACCTTAGTGCCGTACCACACCAACTAGCTCATATTCGCCAGTTCTTCCTTGATGCAAGCTACCTGCGAAGGCAGAGCAACACCATCAGAAATAAAACAACAGCAGAGATATTCAATTTTCTGAACGACAACGGGAGGAAGAACAGGATGGAAACCAAATACGCACAAATACGGTGGCCCACAGTGTGGAAGAACATCAACAACAAGATCATCGACACAGACATCAGATCAACATGGTACAGAGTCGTAAACGAAACAATAGCCACGAAGGAAAAACTTCACAGAATAAAGCTGGCCAAAACTCCTACGTGAAAGGGTTGCGACCTCATCGACACACTACAACACAGGTGTATATGCGGGGAGAACACGAAGATATGGGAATGGTGTCGGAGGAAACTTGCTCTGAGAGGCAGAACGACCACCAAAGAAATAGAAATTGGAACCATGCTACAACCTGATTTCAACCATTTCCCAATGACGAAACAAAACATGTGGACCTGGCTAGTCGGCCACACGTTACATTATATAATTAATAAACCGGCGGAAGGCACCTACCACGATTTTCGACTCTATAGTATAAATCAGGCTATGAAACTCCTTAACAATCCACGACACAAAACATTATTTGCAAACTACCCAGTGGCGCTAGAATTGACGCATATATGAAGAACGAAGAGCAACGAACGATATTCAACAGAAAGGGGGAAAAAAGAAAAAAAAAAGTTTAAGTTGAATTCGACGACACACGACTTTAGAAAGAGAACGTCAAAGAAGCATGACGCACAGTCCTTTCAGTGCGTGGCGCTATCGGAGTTAAGAGAGGACAAAATTAAAACAGATTCAGAATGACAGAGATTAGTGGTTTCTACGAAAAGAAGATTTGATACCGAACGGAAATCAACCAAACACAATTTACGAGAAGACGAACTCTGGTAGTCGACAGCGTGCTGGAAATGACATGTGTGAAGACAGAAGAGTCAGTTTCTTTATCTTATTCCTTTAGTTATTATTATTTTTATTATTTATTATTATTATTATTTTCCTGTGACAGAAGTTGTCGATATATGTTATTTCCTTCTGGATGAAGTTCCACACTCACCTGCGGAGGACTTCAAGACGGAAAGAGATCCACTACCTTAACGTGCAGAAGAAGAGTACATTGCTTTAGCCAAAGGCCGATGAAGCCGACGCCGATGAAGGCGAATTTGGTGAGCGGAAGGACGGGTTGTAGGGGAGGAAGGAGACCCGAAAAAAAAAAAAAAAAAAAAAAGTAGGTAGAGCACTTGCCCGCGAAAGGCAAAGATCCCAGGTTCGAGTCCCGGTTCCGGCACACAATTTTAATCTGCCAGGACGTTTCATTGATACGTAGTGTTTATCAGTAACAGTTTAAGAATCAATTGGGCAGCATTGTACCATGCTACCTATCTTAAAAGATGTACCGAGTTATTTCCATATTCTTTCAATAAACTTTGTTTTACTCTCTTGTTCTGCTTTTCGTCGAGGTAATAATATTCTTGAGTCAGAACATAGATTTCGCCACAGAAACACAAAACATGAACCCAGCAAAGCGCATTACATTCATATATGTATTTTATTATATTTAATATTATTCTTAGTAACGTACGTTTTTTATATTGAAGACTGCCACTTAAATATTTGTTTGTTAAATGTAAACACCAATTGTAGGGAGGTGGTCAAAGCATTTAATTCTGTGATATTCAAATGTATAAAATTTTGGAAGGGAAATTGTATTTTAAAGATGAGGCGTGAGGATGCGTGGAAGAATACAATATTGGGAGCAGGGAGAGCATGCTTTTCGAACGCTTGGGAAGGGATTCCTAACTTGGACGTGGTGGTAAAAGGTTGTGACGATGGGCGGTCTGAAGCCGCGTTACGAAATTGTGATTTGAAGAAACAGGCATGTGTGGACGTAGAAAATTTACGGGACTGTGACTGCAGAATTAGTCTCTGCTTGAAAAGTGATAAACTATGCACGGTAGTAGGGCTGTGTAACTGTGATAATTCAGCAATCGTCTACTCGTGTGATGACAAACTGTTTTTTATAACAAATACTTTTATCGTGGATTAATTAGGAACTAAAATGTTCGATGGTCTACACTAATTTACGAGTGGCAATTTGGAACTTTTACTATCGAGTGCGTGTGTTACTTATAGTGCCTCTCATGAACAATAATTGGGGAAATATACAGTCATTTACTGATGTATAAAGTAGGACCACCTCCACATTTCATGTCCAATAAGAGTAATAAACTCCATTTATAAAGAATTACTTCGTGAGTGAACCACTTCTTTATCTCAGAATCCATTTTGTTGGTTATTCAGAAGTTTAATTTGTATTTTTTTAAATATATTTTCACGTAATAATAAGCAGATTAATAGACTGGCTGATATACAGATTAATTATTGAACTTGTTTAAACAGATGGGGTACCTGTTTAGGGCACAGAAGGTGACATACACAACGAGCCATAAACCTTTTACTACCCTGAGTTATGTATTGCCCAATTCTTATTGGTGACTACCAATAGGAATGTCGCTTACTGTTATACATCACTGTTGTTGTATTATGATCCTCATTCATCCATACGTCACTCTAAGTACGTACTATCTTAATCAGTTTTCCTGTGTACAACTAGATTCAGTTAGACGTATGCTGATACGTAATTATCATATACACGTAATAAAATATACTACATGCCCAAGGTCTATATGCCTAATTCATTTCAAATGTTCAGATGTTTGTAATTATATGTGACTTAACTGCTGGGTTATTAGTCCCTAGCTTACAAACTACTCAAACGAAGTTAAACTAACCTAAGGGCAACACATACCCATACACACGCGACCGGCGTCTCAGTACGCACGGCTATTCCGCCGCGGCCTAATTCATTTGCTTGTTCTTGAGATAATTGTGAAAGGATGTTGTAACCACACTTAATATTATTTCGTGTACCTCTTACTATGTAACTGTACACACCCTTTCGCCTTTAGTCTTTACCAATTGTTAACGTAGCCCAAGGTCTCCACGCCTACTTCACTGTTATTTTAGACTATAATATGGTCTGTCACTGTTTCTATGTATTCATCAAGACTAGATGTCAAGTGACATCTTACGAATTTTTATTGATTGATTTGCCTGTAAGGATGGATATGATGGTAGATAATGTATCCACTTAGTCTGTTTAGCTTGTAACTACTTAATGGACGAAAGGACTGGATTTTATTGGGTATGTATTTTATTTTAACTAGTATACAATTCATGCTTGTCAATTTTTAACAGGCAGTCCATGAAGATGATTTAGAACCGAAACCGGTTGAAGTTATAAGAAAGAGCTGATGGTTCATAATAAGCATTTCTAAAATATCATTCATTGTCGCCTGTCATCTCAGTAAAAATTTGCACAGAACTTGATTTCCTTGAGCCAGACAAGAAACGAACCACAGCGCTGACGAAAATAGCCCTCGTGGAAATGCTTTTTTCTAGAAAAAAACAAGACGGTGGAGATGGAATAAGGACGACCTTGGCACTTCCGGAAGAAGACGTCACGTGATCTTTAGCTGCCGTGTCTTACGTACTTCATCTGCTTTTTATCCACCGCGCAGCTCCGTGAAGGTGAATTAATGCAGCAGGATCTGAATGAAAATATCCACCAATCATCCTCTTTTTATTTAGTTTTTATTTTACGTAATGTTCTGTCCTGGTTTACATCATCTGTGGAGTCGTATGGTGAGAAGCAGAAGTATGTACGTGTGTTATGTGAGACACGCTTTGTTCTACATCTTAAAAGCCACGCGATCCATTTCTACCAAGCTTGGTATTCACACAAAGTGACAGAAGACGGGGATGGGACTAGGTACTGCCTTCGTGATAAATACAGGCCGTAGCATAGCTTTGATGACGTCACGCGTTGAGGCGGCCGATTCATATGCAGGCGTACGGAGAGACGACGTCTGTACTTCACTTTGTCATGTTTAGGATAATGTACATACATTATGTTAAACTTCGTAGTAGCAGTACCTAAAGGCCTTGTTAGTGTAGGAATTAATACTGGGAATATACAGAAACGGGAAAATGTCCATGACAAAATGTGGTAAAAGTTACGAGGATCCATTCGTCATTGATAAACATTTCAAATCTATATTGTGCCCTTTATAATAATGCAAACAAACACTTCTCAGTTGAGGTCAAACAATATTTTTCGTTTCTCCCTTATTACAGCACCAGTAAATGACAATTTACACTGATTAATTTATAATTATACAAGTTACATAAATATTGAAGCCTTTCCTGGTCTTTTAGCAGCTACATCACAATGAGCTCTTTTTGTAGCTTTGTAGTTTTTTTTTTTTTTTTTTTTTTTTTTTTTTTTTTTTTTTTTTTTTTTTTTCAAAATCTCTGCTGTTTGAATGTGAGAAGTAGCAGCTGTTCATTTATGAACTTAAGTCTTAACCTTAGATCACCATCATCTCCACTTTTAGCCATACATTTAGTTAATAGTATCTGAATTTTACACATGGTTTCCTGAACTGTAATTACTTTACCCTCTATATTTTTTATAGCTTTTAATAAATTTTCCAATTTAGAATATGTGTTACATAGAAGTTTTGGTCCTAAAACCCAATCAAACTTTCTTTGTAGCTTTTATGTTTACATCGTCACACGTTACGGACATTTCAAAATTATTTTAAATGTCAAAAACTTTCTAATAGAAGGACATTCCTTAAATTCTATTATCATTAAGTACACTTGGTTGTCATGCTTTGTAACTAGCCAGTCATTGTGGGTAAATCTGTCTTCATTATTCGTAATGCCCTCTAAAGTATTAATGTTGTCTTCCGAGAGCCACTCTGTGTATTTGTCCATTTTACGTTTTTCATGAACCATTCTTGTGACGTCTGGGTGAGTGCGCTGTGATACATCAGGGGAGGACAAATTCGGAAGAAAACACGGGACAGCATCACTTTCGAAATCGAACTTTTTTACGTGGGACAAGTAGTACGGAACCTACAAAAAAATAACCACGCTTGTTGCGCCCCATGAAAGAGTAGCCTATTAATAATTAATTACCCTTAGGTGGAGTTGCTCTGCTTACACGAATAATTTATCATGAAAATGCTGGATGGAGACTCTTGTGTTCTTGGTCACTACCAAGTTTTCCCTCGGAATTTTGTTAATCCCAATTTTCCTCTTCACTTCATCAGAAGTAAAAGGAAACAATGGAACATATTTTCCTTCATAGTAATTAGACTGGCAACCGGGGACACAGCAGCTTCTAGGCATTATACAGGTAAAAACACCATGAAACTAAAGATAAACAAACGCTCGAATTCTCCGTCCACCGCCTCATTGAAACAGCTGATCGCGTTCCCGCCAGTTGTATGCTAAGGCCTGTATTTATCACGACGGCAGTGGACTAGGAGGCGGTCAGAGAGAGGGGCAAAGAGGAAATGAAAATTGAGTAAGGAAGGAAGACTAGGATTTAACGTCTCGTCGAAAGTGTGGTCATTAGAGACGGAGCACAAGTTCGGCTTCTTTTGCTGAGGGTGAGCCATGAAATCGGCCGTACCATTTGCCTGAAAAACATTTGCCGGGAAACATGAATCTGGGACTATGTTGCCGTTCTAAATACTTAGCAGATACACTTACAAAATTCAAATGTTTGTTAAGCTTATGGGACTTAACTACGGGGTCATCAGTCCCTAAACTTACAAACTACTTATCAACTACTTACGAACTAGGACGGCACAAATATCCATGCCCTAGGGGGGATTCGAACCCCCGACCGTAGTGGCCGTGCTGACCGTGACTGGAGCGCCTCAGTCACCTCGGCCACCGCGGCCGGCATACACTTACAATACGTTACCATTATCGTATTTTCTGGTTTATAAATTGTACAGCCACATACGTTTACTAAAAGTTGCTTTCAAAAACAGTTATGGAATAATCTTAAATTGCGATACTGTAATTCTCGTATTCCCCACTCTAATGTTTCGCGTATTTTACACACACCATATTTCAGAGATAATTTTACGTTAAAAATCTGTTTGGTTTCATTAGATAACGACTAAATAAAGTGTCTCTGGTAGCAAGTGCTTTGAAAGAAAGTGAATGTTACATGATAAGTTTTGGATTTAATGTCTTTCATTTACGACTTATTCCTTGTTCCCATTCTTTGCGAAGTTAATTTTTTTTTTTCTTTTCCAGACATCCTGTTCACAGCTTGGCTTAGGCCTACAAACTCCCGTGTTGAGAGTCACATTTAAATTAAACACTGAACTAATTCGAAATGATATAATTTAAAGACCACTAGCTGGGTAAAGCCAACAGCACTCATGCATCACTTAAAATACAATTAATAGCCCTTAGAATAAAATCGAGAAAAGTAGTTTACTTTAAACACACTGTATGTCGTGTTACGTTAACAACCTGTAGCAAAATTAAAATAAACCATTGATTATATGTATATGCCTATATTTTCATTACTACCTCTCTGTGAGGATAACTATTTCTAATACAAATAAAAAAAAGGTTTTGTTCTTAACGTTACACAGACAGTTTCTTGATTTTGGCGTCCATACTTGGCGCCTGTAACTTTTGACGCCACCTTTTACGCCGATCTATGTTTGAAGGAAGCCGATAAAACTTTTAGCGACCATGTCTGCTATTATTTGAGCCGTTTGAAGATGCACAACCAACCATTTCACACTGTGAAACAATAAAATCACAAAATATTCGCAGATTCACTTCGCTACACCCAAGGAGGTTAGAATTTTTTACGTATCGATGATGAAGAAAGTGTTGATGCTAAAAACCTGCCAGGAATCGAACAGCTACGGAGACGGACGATGTGAGGAGGAGGGATGGGAGGAAATGGACAGAGTTTAGAAGGCGACTGCTTCTCTCATAGACAAGTCAGTAAATCGTCTGGTCTTTATGTTTACAGAGAAAATTGGAGAAAAAAATGTAGTCAGTCCTCCGAGTTTACAATAAGCATCGTATGTGAAAACATCGTTTTTCTGCCTTTCCAATAATGCCACATAGCCACAGAAACACAGGATAGGGCACTGATTTGAC
This sequence comes from Locusta migratoria, assembly GCA_026315105.1. Lineage (NCBI taxonomy): Eukaryota > Metazoa > Arthropoda > Insecta > Orthoptera > Acrididae > Locusta > Locusta migratoria. The sequence goes on along the minus strand of CM048745.1, from coordinate 580,657,991 downwards.
TGAAGTGGTCCTCGGTTACTCATTGTTCACAAGAGTATTTTTATTTACTGCCCCGTTCAATCTTTGCCACATTGGGCCAATGCGAAGTACGGCCTCCTGTACTGATTACTTTTCAGTGCCTATAGGCCACAAACATTCTCAGATAACAAAATACTCTTTACGAATCACAGTAACATGCATAATAAACTGTTGTTGCCATCTTAGTTTGTTGACCACATGTTCTGTTATGGTCAGTCCGGAGCAGTGGCGAATCCAGGATCTGTGTGTGATAGAAATTTTTTGGCTCGTACCTCAGACTAATATTTAAAAAAATAAAATTTTAAAAAATGTTGGATTTCCCGACGACCATGATTGGTTATGTCGCTTTCAGAAGAGGCATGAAAAAGTGCTCGTGCTCTGGGGAGGGGTTACAGCCCCATAGAATTTACCCCTCCCCCCCCCCCCCCGGATTTGCCACACTTCAGGAAAATTGTTTGATTCAGCTCTTTACGCCACTCTGTCCTGTGGAAACCTCTTTATCTCTGAACAAAAACGGCAACCTAAAGCCTTTTAACTTGAATACTGTGTTCTTCTCTCGCACTCCCTTCTTTGCGTTTTTTACCCCAGGCACTTTCCTCCAATGCTAAATTGACCTTTCCGAGGTGTCTAAGAAAGAGCCCTATCAATCGATTCTTTTTTTTTTTAGTCAAGGGACGTAAGAAACTACTTTTCTCCCCAATTCAGTAGAGTAACTTCTCAATAGTTACTCGATATATCCCCCCCCCCCCATTCTTCCCCATTCTGCTGTAGCACCACTTTTCAAAACCCTCTATCATCTTTTTTCTCTGAACTCTTTATCGTCGACGTTTCACTTCCTTGCAATGCTATATTCCAGACAAATACTTTCAAAAAGGACTTCCTGAGATTTAAATTGATATTGGATCTCAACAAATTTTCTCCTTCAGGAATTATTTTCTTCCCATAGTCATTCTGCACTTTATATTTTCTTTACTTCGACCATCAGAAGTAATTTTGCTGCCTAAAAACAAAATTCATCTACTACTTTTATTGTATCCTCACCTAATCTAATCTCTTCAGCATCATCTTATTTCCTTAGATTACTCTCCGTTACCTTTGTTTTACTCTTGTTAATGTTCATCTTATATCTTCTTTCAAGAAACTGTCTATTCCGTTCCATTGCTCTTCCAAGGCCTTTGCTATCTCTGACAGAATTACAATGTCTTCGGCAAACCGCAAAGTTATTTATTCTCCCTGAACTTTAATTTCTTCACCAAATTTCTCTTTGCATTCAAATGTTCAAATGTTTGTAGAACTTATGGCACTTAACTACGGGGTCATCAGTCCCTAAGCTTACAAACTACTTATGAACTAGCTAAGACTAAGGACGGCACAAATATCCATGCCCGAGGGGGGATTAGAACCTCCGACCGTAGTGGCCGACCGACTGGAGCGCCTCAGTCCCCTCGGCCACCACGGCCGGCTCTTTGCATTCCTGTACACCTTGGTCGACGTACAGATTGAATAACCCGGTTTTACTTATTTCCCTTTCATGTCCTTTGACTCTCATATCTCCTGTCTGGTTTTTAACGAACTTCGTATTTGCAACGAACCAGTGTTAAAATCTTATGTTATTAAAGTCGTTGAAAGGGCAAACTGAATAAAAGATGTTTATTTCAACTGTCATACACCTTGAGATTACAGTGTCGCGAAAGAAAGTCACTTTTAGTTCCATTTCTCTCGCTTTCACTTTAATCTTGCTTACCTAACTCAATCACGGAAAGTGCTTTGATTACTCATTAACCATACATGCAGGATTGTCACGATTGCTTTCATAGACAAGGAGCAACATTATTTCTGGAAAAAAAGAAAAAGATTTTTTTAATATCCAAAGCACGCACCAGACTGTCACTGAAAGATCCCGTACTTTCGTATATATATATATATATATATATATATATATATATATATATATATATATATATATATATATATATATATAACTGTCGTTCGGATTCATAATTGACTCCAAATATCCACGTGTATTTAACAACATTACATTTTTATTGCCCTCCTTTAGTCGCCAATAGCGCAGTCGAGACCCACTATAAAACATAAACAACTCGCTCATATAGCTGGCCCTTGTTACCTGGGCCAAGTTTATATCACTGCCTATCGGAGCAATAAACGCCTTGACTATTTGCATTCCAGCGTTGCTTGCAATTAACGGGCAATATCATAATACGTATTAGCGATTCCACAAATTTTAATTTCAATTTTATTAACACCTAACATTGTTAAAACAAGCATTCCATGCATATACAGCGTGCTTTTACTCTTCTCGACGCACTAAAATTTGCAACATATAACAGGTGATTCGTTCACGATACGTAAAATATTTTACTACCTTTCCTTTTTGTTGAATACATTTTTAAAATTGCTGTTCGTAATGTAGATTAAACAAGTTAAATGTAATTTAAATTTTTGTGTCGATCTGCTAAGTGGAGTACTTCAGGTATAAATGATTTGCAAAGTGTAGTACCACTGTCATTAGTATATGGAGAGCAGCAGATCAGATATGTAGGTCCTTACAGGTATGAGTAGAGACATATTGACCCTGACTGGCAGAGATATGAGACACTACGGTTGTTACTTCCTTGAGCTCTGGTTGACGCATGCCAATTATGTCGCAGACTTGCGCGGATTGCTGTGCATATTTGTGTCACACTCACTGACAAAAAGGTGAAGTACTTACAAAGAAAGAAAAAAGCGAAATGTAGCATCACGCATTGAGAGATTGCGTAATTTCAATATTGCAATGTTGAATGATTAACCAAACGGGTGATATGACCACAGTGTTGTTTCGAAGGTTGTCTTGAGAAGGGAGTCGTAAAGCTATTGTATGTCTTCACCCCAGTGCCGGTAACCAGGTTGTTGAGGACCAGATATAAGGGTTGTGGCCAACTTACCACTGAGACACTAAAGAGTAGGGGGGAGGGCAAGTCTCCCCCACTAATCCATAACTGGTCTTCTGTACTCTAGATATTTCACAGGGGTAGATTTAACGTCGTAACTGCTCCGTCACAAGTTTTAATGATAACAGTGTGGGGATCTAGGTTGTAAGGGAATCAACATCACTCAAGCGGTGAATAAAGACACATGTCCTATCTGGAAAAACGAAAGAAGGTATCAGGATATTTTGAATAAAACAATTCTGGGTATTAGAAAGTATACAAGGGTATACATTCAGCAGCATCCAACAGTTAACCGCCCTGAAGAGGACCACTGCACAGCGGTCGAAACGGCGGCTATTCCTTTGCGAGTGTTTACAAAAATGACGCGGCCTAATAGCCAGAATTGTTATATTCAAAATGAACCGGCCGAACTTATACCAGGATATTGTCTCACGAGTCATGAGATTGCAGGATACCCGTGACTCTGCGATGTGCCGCTATAGTTGCTAAAAATAGCGAAACTGAATCAGTACCGGAGGTTGTTTGGTGCTATACGCGTCTCAACAAACAATGACTATAGAAAGAGTGGTATAATGCATATGTGAAAAAAATTACAGAATGTGTCCTTTACTGCCAATTGACATACTCTCAGATTTTTATGAGAAAGATCAATTGGTAATTGTACTAATGAACTCTGCTGACATTTCAAAGGATGAATACAAAACTGAACTATCATCAAACCTGTCGTTCTAGGGTCTGCAGCGGTCCAGAGATGTCGGTTGTGTACGTGACTGTATGCTTGAGAGTATGTGTCTATTGCTGACAAAAGCTGTGGCCGAAACTTAAACTGTGTATGTATGAGTGTCTTTTATATGTGTCTGTGCATCTTGACGAACGTCTTTGCGGTGAGTTGCGAACAATTCTCATTATATTGTTAATTTAACATGTATCCGATTTGATTGAAAAAATTGTGTAGTAAATGTTGAGTATGTTAGCAGTCAATATACGAGCATAATAAACCGATAAAAGTTGACACAAAATTAACTAAAACAACCTATTGGTAATATGAGTAATTCGCTCTGGTGCACGGGAAGTCATCGCTTTTCACATACACCATTCATTCATTTGTAAACCTTGTTCCAACTCATTGACGCATCCCATACACAAAAACCAAAACTGTTATTCTGCAACGCCCCCCAGGGGGCCCAAAGCTCTTCTGTGGGTACGTGTGTGCCGCGCATGGTCCCCAGAGCAATTGCAGCCTTTCTTTTTATTTCCCCAGGCTGCGTTACATTTCCCAGTTCCCCTCCTTTCCGTCCTATTGGTTCTGACGACGGTCTAATAATTTTTGTATCACTGCTTTATTTCCTCGTTTTTTTATTATTTATTTATTTATTTATTTATTTATTTATTTATTTTTTTTTTTTTTTTTTTTTTTTTTTTTTTTTTTTTTTTTTTTTTTTTTTTGCCCAGTTTTGGCCCCCTCAGGGTTTGACGTCCACAACAGAATTGCAGTTAACAGTGTGAGCCATTTGGGGAAGAACTCCATAGCTAGCCCCTATAGAGTGAATTTCCACTACTCTTCCCCCTCTTTTTTCGCTGCAGCCCCTTACCCCTGCTAGATCCAGCTCTTATACCCAGATGGTGTGGGAGGGCTTTTATGTACTCTCCTGGCTGAGCCCCCTAGTACCTGCGATGTTACCTACTCTGGCAGGCCAAGGAGTTGATGCCCATCCCATTGAGGTTTTAGGAATCGCAACAATGACCTTCGTGTCAGATGACCATTGCTGTAACACATGTGGTGAGCCCCTGATCAGAGTGGATGGTAGCAGGGTGGATGTTTCGCATTATGGAACGTGTGAAAGTACAAAATGGCCATACCATCTCTGGAAAAAGGGATGGAGATTTAATGCAGCTACTTCTGACAGGACCTTCCCCTCCCTAGCTAGCCCTTAGAAGGAAGGCCAGGCACGCCAGTTTGGGGTGAACCCTTACCTGGTAGACGGAGGTACGGTTACTGCCACAAAGCTGCTGTTTTTTGTCCAACAGGAAGAGGATAAGTTTGGAGAAGTCAACTTGATGAGAAAGGTGCGCTCTGGATTCCCAACCATCAAAACGGTATCAGCCGCCCAATCTGATCATCTATGTGCCTGCGACCATCTTGGCGACATTTTGGTGTCTGTAACCCCTCACCAGTCTTTAAATATGGGAGTTATTTTTCGCCAGGACCTACTGCTTAAAACTAATAACTTCGGTCCAATCTGGAGTGGCGACAATCCATTTTTCGTCAAATTCAAAAGAGCCCCAAGGAATAATCGCACTGAAACTGGCGTTTTTTTTTATCTTGGCCTTCGAGAGATATACACTCCCAGAGAAGGTCGACGCAATGATTTTCAGATGCAATCTGAAGCCATACATTCGACCTCCGATATTTTGAATGTATGCGGTCTGGCCACATGCCTGCTCGTTGTACAGCGGTTCCTCTATGCAGTGAATGCGGCGGCCACTCCCCAGTGTTCCACTTCCTGTGTGTGTCAACTGTAACCCTGCGAAAATATTATTACATTTACCTCTGTTACATCCTCTATCCCTCCTTCCCTCCTCTTCATCCCACTGCCCCCCCTCTCCTGCAACTCCCTTGTCTCTCCTTTTGCATCAAGTGGGAGAGGTTTTCCCCTTCCCTCGCAGTTGCCGGTGAAGGTGCCCTCACTCAGGACCCATCTTCCTGGCGTTCACCAGATTGGAGGTCTTCTGCCTCAATTCGCCTCCTGGACTCAGTCTGTTAGTACCAAGATCGCCCGATCGTCGTCAGTGCCAGAACTCACTGAAGCCACTTTTTTCTCTGGGACCTCTCCTCCCCATCCTGCGAGAGAGAAGAGGAAAAGAAGAAAAAACACGAGTGCGAGGGTGAAGGTCGGGGTGAGAGTTTAAATTAGAGAAAGTTTAATTTTTGAACCTCACAACTACCAGCTGCGAACCAAATTCCTAAACATGCAAAAACACTGGAACTGTTATTGCGACTGTTTGACTCGTTTTCTAGAGGATGATATCACACGTTCGCAGCTTTCCTTCCCTGCATATGATTAACAAAACAAATTCATAATAAATTCAAGTTCATGAGAGAAAAGGATGTACTAACTACTATTTTTGAAAACACGTGAAAGTTCACTTTATGTTGTTTATTTCACAATACTTGAACCCTGTGGCTGATACGTCTGTACGTCGTCACATTTATCAAATAAAGTTATAGCTCGAGAGCCCCCAGACAAAATAGATATTTGTCACGAATTGTTTTCACACCACGTGGCTGTCTCAAACACCGTTTATGTTCATGTCTATGCGACGACACGTGTTACATTAACAAATCACAGTCACTTTAATTCAATGCAATGCACACCTTGTTCCACCGGCTAAATATTCACAAACACACAGTAGCACTCGATTTAACTTGGTGCAGTCTACGACGAGCAATCACACGTGGCCATAGCCACAGACAAATCTCAAGTCACCACCTCGAGATCCACATGCCGACTGATTGCAGAGCTACGCCGCCCGGCCAGCTACACCACGTGCTCGCGTCTCGTCACTTCCTGCCCTCGCGCGCACCAAAACTCAACTGCCGGGTTTTTTTTTCCCCTACGTCATCAACTTCCCCATGTGAACTGTTCTAACCGATTTGCCAACGTACAGCGCTCAGCCAATACATTTCTAAAACTTTACTTAAAATCAAAATAATTACACTACACATTAAACAAATATCTTCTTACGTTTTTATATTAGTATAAACATCCTTTGTACTATTTATCATAATCGTGCAATTTCTTATGTCACAGATAAGTGATTTAACTGAATACTTTAAGATAAAATACACAAGATTAATTGAAAATAAAATGAGAAATAGTTAATATATTATTTTTATAAACAAACATTGCCATGATAATTGTGTAACTGTCTTGTCTTCGTTGGTAATTTATTACTTTTCATTGTAAATTAAATATATTACGTTAGATGTGATTATATCAGCTAATGTATTGTTTATTTATCAACAGGCTATTTTGTAATGAGGGCCTTAAAGGTTCCTAACTGCATCGTATTACTTCAAATGCCAGTAGTATTACAATGTTTGTGCATTGCACTGTGCCTGGCACTCGCCATTGTCCCTCTCTCCCCTCACCGGAAACGAACTGGAAAATCCTAAGTTGGAACAAGCCACCAACGTCGGCCTGCTCGCTGGCCTCCCGTCAGCTACAAGCACACAGCAAATCTCAACGTGGAGAATTTCTACCTATGGCCTAACTATAAATGTTGTCACCCAACTGTGTACATACATTGCTACCATAATTAATAAGATTAAAATTGTGTAACATTTAGTGCATTGGCATGGTCAATGTTTGCAGTGAACTTCATACTGTTTAATTATCAAATGCTATTAATTAGCAATATTTCTATTGGGCGGTAATCTCACAATACCTCCACTTGCGGCATCAAAACCATGTGCAGGATGGCGCAAGTAGCACCAAAATTAATACTTTCAAATTAGCAAAATTTTAATTACGAAATTATGGAATCGGATTGACTCAAACACTATACCAATTATGACCTCAACTAATGTAAAATAAATAAATAAATAAACAGGGCAGTGAGATGATTTCCCAATATTTGTACTATTAAGACCACTTATAGTGTGTGCATATTTTTAAAAAAAGAAACCTTATAACTAATTACATCCATGAAATTTAAGTGTGCCTGCTGTTTATACACAGAATTGGCACCAAATTTATAATATTATTAAACTTTAGTCTTTAGAGAACCTTGTCCTACATGGAAAAACTAGAATTGTCACTATAAAAACTTTTGACGGTGTACACTCCACTTGTTTAAAGGAAATCTCTCACCACTTTGACACTGAGAACCGCAGAGTCATCGTTGCAGCAACTCTGGTCCATGGTGTATGGTCCTATGTCTCCGTCATTTCAACCAACATGCTGTTGCAGCTTAGATTCATGGCACTGGATCAAGCGTTCTTGTTCACACAGGTCATATGCACCCTACATGGAACAGGAAGAGCAGAAGGCACTCATGAGTCAACATAGACAAAAGTTTGTCTGGAGACCAGGATTCGGTTGGATTTGTATCCCACCCCCCTGCCATCCAGACTTGGTGCAATTGAAACTAAGCATTGAGACATGTACAGTAACATGTAAATCAACAGAATTAAGAACTGAAAGTGGCTGGTGTTAGTCATTATCAGATTAACCCAAACCACCATGCCTGCACTCTCATCAGCCATAGCTTCAGATGAAACAGACAAGAGAATATGTGGCCTACTTGGAGTATTACTCCATCAAATAAAAAAAAACAACCTGCCCATGTCAAATATATCTTAAGGCTCAAATAATACTACCAAAAGAATGTTATCATAGAGAATTTTCTCTTCCATCATAATGACACCTACAAACATAAATACAAATCCTACCCCCTCGCACCAAAAAAATTATTTTTTTTGCTGGTGTGAGATTTAAATTTGGATCCCTGTCATCAGCCTCATGTGCTTTCCACAAGTACACCCCACAATAAAATATCTAAGTTTAAAGTCTAATTTCAAAATTAGTTTCTCACAAAACATCTACATTTTTTAAATAAAGTATCACCAAACCCTATTGATACTCAGGCTAGACAGAAAAATAGTTCTCGTCAACTGTTGTTGCAGAAATTGTTCAGTCAACAGTTGAGCACCATTAAAGAAAACAAAATGTGTTATCAGAAACAGTTTAATATAACAATGCAGAACATTCCATATTAGACACGTTACCTACCAAACACTCAAAGAGCCAGACATTAAAGAGCAAACACTTTCTCTCATTGAAACATTTCTCAATCCAACCCACCTTTAGCCAAAACAGCCACAACAAACATACATTCCTCACTTCTGACCCATATGGTCAGTCACACCCACATATGCAGCACTGTCAGCTGACATTTTCATCACAATTTATCTAAGCCACAGACCCCACTGCCTGCATCAATGTCCACCACTTTCTCATTCTCCAAGTCACCCCACAACTCACACCACATAGCCATCCCTGCTCACATATACACACACATAAACAGTACACTCCCACTTTATCCTTTAGTGTTAGCATACACACATACACATATGTACAGTCTTTACTTCAGGTACCGCTGTTGAACTGCAAAATCTAAAGTTAGCATATATTTCAACAACAAGAAAAGGAATATATAAAGAAAGCATGTAAACGTGACCCCAATGCTTAAATCTAAACACATACATAAATACTAACACAGACCACAGAATAAATATACACAAATTCTTAATCTACTATGTACAATGCATTGAATCTCATACTTCATGATTTACACTGGTTTATGGCAGTTACTTGTGTAAGCATGCCATTAAATCTTTATCATTTACAAAATTTTTGAATTTCACCCTCTTCATGCATCCCTCCAGACTTAATTCTAACACTTTATCTTTATACTTCAACTGAGCTTCATATTTGTACGGGAAATCACTTCCTAACATTAGATTTAAACAAAGTCCCTTTGTGACTAATAAATCTTGAATAAACAGCTCCTCCTTAATGATTACTTCAAATTCTGGGTTCCCTTTCATATAGTTTGGTTCGTTCAAGAATTCATTTTGTATCTTAGCTTGCTTGGCCTCCCCCCAATACTTAATTAAAAACGACTTTTCAAACGCTTCAAAAGTTACAAATTTATCAGCACACTGATTTGCCCAAGTTTGAGCAGAACAGTCAAGCATTCTCTTTGCAAACTTCATTTTACACTGGTCTGACATACCTGGCACAAATTGGTCCTTGCATGCAGCCAAAAAATCCACTGGATGATAATTACCCACTCCTGAAAACTTTCTTCCATTAGTTGTTTGCACCATGGACCAATTAGTGTTTCCTGATGCAGTACACAATTCTAGACTATTTATTCTAGTGTTCACTTTCTCAATCTCAGTATAGTTTACTGACACTACTTGTTCTATCTTTTTCCTGAAGTTACATTCTGTATTCTCTAATTTTCCTGACAACAAAGTTTTTGTTTCCTCAATACCTGCCACCATCCTCTTGTCAACCTCAGCCAACGCCTGATAGTGCCCTCATTCCTGTGATCACATATTTGTTTCACAGCATCTAACTTGCCTCCTACCTCAGTCTCAATAGCACCAATTCTGGCATGTATCTCCTTTTCCCTTTTTTCAAACCGTTCTGTTAGACTTCCTATCTGTTTGTCAATGTCTGTGATTATTTCTGCCTTTAATGCAAACATTGAATTTTGTAGTGCCCCAATGTCTGCCTTAAAGTCTGCTTTCAATTCTGATTTTACAGTTCCTATTTCTGATCTTAAATTTGATTCTAAATGTAAGTTTGAATTTTCTATTTTTGATTCTGAATGTGATTTTGAATTTTCTACTGTTGATTCTAAATGTGAGTTTGAACATTCTCTTTTTGATTCTATTTTTGATTCTAAATTTTAGTATGAATTTTCTATTATTGATCCTATTTTTGATTCTAAATGTGAGCTAATACTTGCTAACATGGCTGCGAACATCTCCGGTGTCAACAACAGTCCCCCAGTATTTACCTTCTCTGGACTTTCTTGTATGCTACTCTCTGAAATTACGTCGCTTGGCGACATTTTAAAAACCCTATCCATTATCGGTATCACAAGAAAGCTTGATTAACACACAAGAATTTATAGCGCCAGCTGCTTTACTTATCTTTTAAGCCAGAAGTTGCTGCAACGAGCTGCGACATCCCCAACGCTCGCTGCCGTCTGTTGTAGAAGCTGTGGCTGGAATATGTCCTCACTGCATCCCTTATCGTTTGTAGAATCGAAGCTGCTGGGCCCCGACACTCCGTTGACGACTTGCGAAGTCCCCACGATCACTGCCGAAGATGAAATTTGAGTGCGTGGATCCCGCGCGCCGCCGCTCACTGCTGCCGGGCCGATGCGCCGTCGATCGCCTGTTACGGATGCCCGCGTCCGAACTCTGCCAGTCACCAACCGTCGTTAACCGCGCGACGCGTTTACGTATCGTCCGATTATGCTGTTTTGTCCACTGTCACTGTCCTAAGCACACCCTACCTCTCTGCCGGAGCAAAACCAGTGTGAATTTATCCCGCTCGCTGCTGCCAGCCGCCACACACACTTGAAATTGTCCGTCGCGTCCGCGCACTTGTTTGCAACTGTTCACTGTCCTATACACACCCTAATCTCTCCGTCCGAGCAAGTCAAACGTGAACTTATCCCGGACGAGCCCCCAAATGCGAGGGTGAAGGTCGGGGTGAGAGTTTAAAATAGGGAAAGATTAATTTTTGAAACTCACAACTACCAGCTGCGAACCAAATTCCTAAACATGCAAAAACACTGGAACTGTTAATGCGACTGTTTGACTCGTTTTCTAGGGGATGATATCACACGTTCGCAGCTTTCCTTCCCTGCATATGATTAACAAAACAAATTCATAATAAATTCAAGTACATGAGAGAAAAGGATGTACTAACTACTATTTTTGAAAACACGTGAAAGTTCACTTTATGTTGTTTATTTCACAATACTTGAACCCTGTGGCTGATACGTCTGTACGTCGGCACATTTATCAAATAAAGTTATAGCTCGAGAGCCCCCAGACAAAATGAATATTTGTCGCGAATTGTTTTCACACCACGTGGCTGTCTCAAACACCGTTTATGTTCATGCCTATGCGACGACACGTGTTACATTAACAAATCACAGTCACTTTAATTCAATGCGATGCACACCTTGTTCCACCGGCTAAATATTCACAAACACACAGTAGCACTCGATTTAACTTGGTGCAGTCTACGACGAGCAACCACACGTGGCGATTGCCACAGACAAATCTCAAGTCACCACCTCGAGATCCACATGCCGACTGATTGCAGAGCTACGCCGCCCGGCCAGCTACACCACGTGCTCGCGTCTCGTCACTTCCTGCCCTCGCGCGCACCAAAACTCAACTGCCGGGGTTTTTTCCCCTACGTCGTCAACTTCCCCATGTGAGCTGTTGTAACCGATTTGCTAACGTACAGCGCTCAGCCAATACATTTCTAAAACTTTACTTAAAATCAAAATAATTACACTACACATTAAACAAATATCTTCTTACGTTTTTATATTAGTATAAACATCCTTTGTACTATTTATCATAATCGTGCAATTTCTTATGTCACATATAAGTGATTTAACTGAATACTTTAAGATAAAAGACACAAGATTAATTGAAAATAAAATGAGAAATAGTTAATATATTATTTTTATAAACAAACATTGCCATGCTAATTGTGTAACTGTCTTGTCTTCGTTGGTAATTTATTACTTTTCATTGTAAATTAAACATATTACATTAGATGTGACTATATCAGCTAATGTATTGTTTATTTATCAACAGGCTATTTTGTAATGAGGGCCTTAAAGGTTCCTAACTGCATCGTATTACTTCAAATGCCAGTAGTATTACAATGTTTGTGCATTGCACTGTGCCTGGCACTCGCCATTGTCCCTCTCTCCCCTCACCGGAAACGAACTGGAAAATCCTAAGTTGGAACAAGCCACCAACGTCGGCCTGCTCGCTGGCCTCCCGTCAGCTACAAGCACACAGCAAATCTCAACGTGGAGAATTTCTACCTATGGCCTAACTATAAATGTTGTCACCCAACTGTGTACATACATTGCTACCATAATTAATAAGATTAAAATTGTGTAACATTTAGTGCATTGGCATGGTCAATGTTTGCAGTGAACTTCATACTGTTTAATTATCAAATGCTATTAATTAGCAATATTTCTATTGAGCGGTAATCTCACACGAGTCACAGGACAATATGATAAAACAATGCTGATAGATTGCTGAGGTTTTAATATTAATAGAACTTCTCTATTACTAATGTGGCCCATCATCAGATAACCATTTTACATCGATTACAGTATAAAATGCTAACACATCAGGATACACTTTATTGATGCGTTGGCATTTTATATTGTAAATGTAGAATGGTTATCTGATTCTGGGCCCACCCGAATCTACATCTACATCTACATACATACTCCGCAATTCACCGTAAGCTGCGTGGCGGAGGGTACACTGTACCACTACTAGGCATTTCCTTTCCTATTCCACTCCCAAATTGAACGAGGAAAAAAAAGAATGCCTATGTGCCTCCGTACGAGCCCTAATTTCTCTTATCTTGTCTTTGTGATCACCACGCGAAATATCATGATCACTAATTCCTGTCTCTACACAGACATCGTTAATAAGGTCAGGCCTGTTTGTGGCTATAAGGTCTAGAATATTTCCATTGCGCGTGGGTTGCCGGTTTAACTGCTCAAGACAGTTTTCGGAGAATGTGTCCAAAAGTAGCTCGCAAGACTGCTTGTCTGTACCACCTGAAATGTAACTAGCGAGGTCCCAATCTATACTCTTAAGGTTGAAGTCTCCTCCAACTAATATTACATGGCCCGGATACCTATGCACTACCTGGTGTAGACTTTCTTTGAATGATTCTAAGCCGGCCTTGGTGGCCGAGGAGACTGAGGCGCTCCAGTCACGGTCTGCACGGCCACTACGGTCGGGGGTTCGAATCTCCCCTCGGGCATGGGTATTTGTGCCGTCTTTAGTATAACGTAGTTGATAAGTAGTTTGTAAGTTTAGGGACTGATGACCCCGTAGTTAAGTCCCATAAAATTAACAAACATCTGATTTTTTGTGAATGATTCTAAAGCTGCTACAGCAGCACTGGGGGGCCGGTAGAAACAGCCAACTATTAACTTTACTTCTTTTAGACCTGTTATGCGTGCCCAGATAACTTCACAGTTACTTTCAACCTCGATCTCAGTAGAAACAATATCTTTATCCACAGCGATGAACACTCCTCCTCCAATTGTATCTGATCTATCTTTCCGATATACATTCCACGCTTCGCTAAATATTTCTGAACGTGCCACATCATGATTTAGCCAGCTTTCGGTGCCTAAAACTATCTGAGCGCAATAACTTCCATGCAGTGCGGCAAATTCGGGAACTTTGTTTCTAATACTCTGTAAGTTCGCGGCTAATATTTTGATGTTCGAATTTTTGTTCCGAACGTGGCCTGAATTCGCTGTTTGAATGCTGACAGGCGAGTGCTCATCAGAGTTAGCGCCTAGCCTAAAAAAAAAACCATGTGCACTCCACAAGTACTCTGCTATCCGAGTAGCCGTTTCCTTAGTGCAATGCACCCCTGATCTATCTAGGGACACCCTACAATTCCCCACTCGATAACGCAGATCCAGAAATCTGCAGCCATGACTGTCACAGAGTCGGCGAAGCCTCTGGTTCAGACCCTCCACTCGGCTCCAAACCAAAGGACCCCGATCAACCCTGGGAACAATACTACAAATCAACAGCTCTGCCTGCACCACGCGTGCGAAGGCAGCAGCCTTCACCAATACCGCCAGCCGCTCGTAGGACCTGAGGATGTCCTCAGAACCCAAGCGACAAGCGTCATTGGTGCCGACGTGAGCTACGACTTGCAGTCGACTGCACCCCGCACCCTTGATAGCCGCCGGCAAGGCCGCCTCCACATCTCGGATGAGGCCCCCCGTCATTCACACCGAGTGCACTCCACAAGTACTCTGCTATTTGCCTTAATTAAAACCGCAGGGACCTATCAGCATTGTTTTATCATATTGTCTTTTTCTACTGAACTTATGTCTGATGTGCTGTTTATGGATGACGTACACTGATGCGGCGGTCTGACAGGCTTCAATCTGTTCGCCTCCCATCTGTATCAGACCAGCTGCGGAATAGTGGGAAGAGAAAAGGGCCAGGAGTTGTTCCCATTGAGTGAAGGATTCATTTGAAGGTTCCGCCTGGTGAGAAGTAATGTTGGAAGCTTCGGCCTGTTGTTTCTTGAGAAGAAGAGACACTGGATGGTAAGCGGTCGCCGATGCCTTTACGAAATGAGATGCAAGATGCTCTGCGAGAACAGACAGGTCTTTACAGACAGGAGGACAAGTCCTCAGATGGTTGACTACCACTGGCAACCTTAGATGGAACGGAGCATAGCCTACACTAGTGAAAGGAGAAGAGTCCAAGGAAGAGGAAAAAAAAAAAAAAAAAAAAAAAAAAAAAAAAAAAAAAAAAAAAAAAAAAAAAACGCTCCCAGCACACCCACTTGTTCCTTGTGATTAGGTAACGGGCTTTAGTGCGAAGGTGTTTAAAATTAATAAGACCAGCAAGGGACGGGTAGCACTGAAAATGTTGCAAGGCTCGATAGCATTCACGAACGGCTGCGGCAATACTTGTGTTCCATCACTGAACTGGCAATCGGCTAGAAGAGCCCATCGACCAGGTGACAGTGACGTTAGTGACTCGAGTAATCGCATCAGAAATATCACGGATAATATCATCAGTGCAATAAAAGGAAGTAATTTGTTTTAAGTTTTTATGGGGGAAGGAATTCATCGCGAGATCTTCATTTTTGTACATTTTATGTTTTTGACGGGATAAAACATCTCATGAAATGAACACTGCCCCTGGCCAGGACTGCATCACTTATTACTATCTAAAGGCGCGACTACCTAATAATGAGGAGGACCCGCGTTGGAATCCTGGCCTGGCTGGGCACACAGTTTCGACTATCCTCATTAATTCAGTGCCCACTGACAAATTTCCTTGTCGGCACGTCCCTTGTTTCGTAGCCTTTAACGTCCAAAACCATTCTTTTTGAAACACTAATAATAATAATAATAATAATAATAATAATAATATGGTTTTTCTGTTCCGCAGGACCTAATTGAGGAATAAGACTCCATGGTCGTGGAACAAGTCAATATATGAAGTTTAACACAAGAATGGTAATAGAAAATTTTTAAGTAGTCCTATACACACTACAATCTTACGACTAAGTGAAAAGAATCAATAAAGAAAAAAATGAATTAGCTTAATTGTTTAACTTTTCTGGGAGTTACTCGACAGAATAAAAGTGAACCATGAGGTAACTCTTCAATTTAGATTTGAAAGCGTGTGGATTAGTGCTAAGATTCTTTAGTTCTTGTGGCAGTTTATTGAAAATGGATGCCGCAGAATACTGTACCTGTGGTGTCGCACAAGTACAAAGTGCGCGCCACCTACTTTCGCCGCGCGCCGCCAGACACGCACGGCGCGGCGTTCTCACGACGACAGCCACGAGCGCCCTCTGCGACAACTCCGCTCGTGGCCACCACTGAAGGACGTCGTCACTTCGGACTGACATAGCAACGAGTTAGGACCTTCGTAATCAGATAGGCTCCAGTGAAGACTTTGCTATTGTACAGGCACTAGGCAGGCCTCTAACAACTATGTATCAACATTCTGCAGTACTATGTAAAAGTTAAGTATTGTTACATTCTGTGCAATATATCTCTTTCTAATTTACTCGAGTGTTTATAGTTTCTGGCTGCTCCCCTCCGTACCTGCACCAGCGTGTCGGTCTCGTTCCACTCGGCCACCGACACCTACGACGAGGCTGGGACACAAAAGCGGCGACGAAGTCGGGACACAAAAGTACCCCTTTCTGCACAAGTGTTAAGGTGGTGTGATGCAAATGCAGATTCGACTTCTGTCTAGTATTCACCGAGTGAAAGCTACTAACTCGTGGGAATAAGCTGATATTATTAACAACAAACGACAATAAAGAAAAATGTATTGTGACGCCAGTGTCAAAATTCCCAGGCTACTGAAAAGGGTTTCACATGACGTTCGTGAACTTACACTACATATTGCCCGAACAGCCCGTTTCTGAGGCAAAAATATCCTTTTTGTTTCAGTCGCCGGCAGCGGTGGCCGAGGGGACTAAGACGCTCCAGTCACGGTCTGCACGGCCACTACGGTCGGGGGTTCGAATCCCCCCTGGGGCATGGATATTTGTGCCGTCCTGGTTCGTAAGTAGTTCATAAGTAGTTTGTGAGTTTAGGGACTGATGACCCCGTAGTTAAGTCCCATAAACTATACAAACATTTGAACCTTTTTTTTTTTTTTTTTTTTTTTTTTTTTTTTTGTTTTTTTTTTTGTTTCAGTCGAGTTACCCCAAAAAATTACGCCGTACGTCATAAGTGAGTTAAAGTAAGCGTAGTGAACTACTTTTCGTGTTGAAAAAATTCCTTATTTCAGATATTGTTCTAATGGTAAATATAGCAGAATTTAGTTTTGGAACAAGATCCTGAACATGGGCTTTCCACGACAACTTACTGCCTATCTGAACACCTAGAAATTTAAGCTGTTCAATCTCACTTATCATATGCCCATTATGTTTAATCAAAATGTCAGCTTTCGTCAAATTATGTGTTAGAAATGGTAAAAACTGAGTTTTACTGTGATTTAACATCAACTTGTTTTCTACAAGCCATGAACTTATCTCTTGAACTGCATTATTTGATACTGCGTCAATATTACGAACAACATCCTTCACTACGAAGCTGGTATCATCGGAAAACAAAAATATTTTACTCGAAGGCATATTATTTATATAAATAAGATACAGCAATGGTCCCAAAACAGACCCCTGGGGCACCCCACACTTAATTGTGCCCCAATGCGATTGTACGTCATAGCCATTTTCTACACTGCAGAAAACTACCTTCTGTTGTCTATTATTAAAATAAGAGGTGAAACAGTTGTGAGCTTCTCCTCGTATTTCATAATGTTCCTTCTGCAACAATATTTTGTGATCAACACAATCAAACGCTTTTGTTCAATCAAAGAAGACGTCTAATGTCCGTAACCTATTATTTAACCCATCAAGTGCCTCACTGAGAAACGAAAAATAGCATTTTCAGTCGTTAAACCACTTCTAAAACCAAACTGTACGCTTGACAACAAATGTCAACTGAAATGATCAATTAGTCTTGAATATACAGCCTTTTCAATAACTTTAGAAAAAACCGATGGCATAGAAATAGCCCTATAGATGTCTACAATATCCCTTTCTCCTTTTTTATAAAGTGGTTTCACTACTGAGTACTTTAATATGTCAGGAAACTGACCATTCTGAAAGGAAAAATATGGCTTAGTACTGGCATCGCCCGCTAGTATATTCCCAGCGTACCCACTTCGCTCGGCTTGTGTGTTTTGGAGCGTACACCAAGAAGTTACCGTCTTGACCGCTGCGGCGCTAGTAGCGTGCCCTAAATTCGCGCTACACGAACATTGTAATCAACAGTAGCAACTAAGTGAGCAGTGTAATTTCTTGTCGTCTGACTGCCTAGGCTAGCAAGAGTATACTGAGGTATGATTAGGGAATTGCGGTGGATTGTTATTAGAAAACCATTACAGAGTTTGCAATAGTCCGATCTTCATTTTTCTTCATACGCGCTCTCTAATTTTCTACCCCATCGGTATATCTGGTCTGATTAGTTATTTTTTATGATCTTACCATACATATAGTACTTTAACACAGTAAAGTGTCATTACAGGTTTTAATTTGTCAATAGTAATGGTGTTATTGCTGCACAAACCGAAGTGGTAAAGTGAAAGGAGTTCCTATTTCAGGAATTTCCCAGCAAAAGTGATGTCAGAGCACAGTGGCTGAAAGTAATATCAAGTGCAGATTTTACGCTCAATTTCAACTCTAGATCGTGTGTGGTATGCAGCCTTCGTTTTCGAGAGGCTGATTATCGGTTTGGATTAGAAATTAAGAAATTGCTGGATGCTACTGCTTTTCCTTCTTATCCAGCTTATAAGATTATAAAGTTGTACAAGCAAAAGAAGTACGTAGAACTATTAAAAAACTTACAGTGAATATCACATTCAAAAAACGAAAATATGAAAGCACTGAGGAAAACCATGATCAGAGCATTAATTGCAATGTACAAGTGCTCGAAAATCATGACAGTAATAGTTGTCATTCTTCCAGTCACATCCAGGGTGATATGTTAGACGAAAAGATGATAAAATTAGAACAAAATAAATTGCGTGTTAAATTGTGGAGGTGTGGAGTTAAACTTTTACATCTTGAAAAGAAACTTAATGAAATCACTCATGAGTTGCCAGATTTGTCGGCACTAAAAATTGTACAATATTACCTTCTTCAGTTGTCATTGTGTTGAACACTGCGAAGGTTTTACAGTGCACACGTGAAACTTCAGAACATTCAGAAAAATGGGCCAATGTGTAAAAATGTGTCTGAAGGAAAGGAGGTACCAACAGCCGTAAGTATAATGAAATATTTATTCTATTACAACCAGTTTCGGCATTTTACTATGCCATCTTCAGGTCCCTTCGTCGGAGCATGATATCCAAAAGTAGGGATACTAAACTGGATTCGTGGATTTCGTTTCTTAGTTGGAAACAACAACAGCAAACTGTGACACCAAGGACTAGTTGTGGCTGACCACAACTAGTCCTTGGTGTCACAGTTTGCTGTTGTTGTTTCCAACTAAGAAACGAAATCCACGAATCCAGTTTAGTAAAATGTTCAAATGTTTGTAGAACTTATGGGACTTAACTACGGGGTCATCAGTCCCTAAGCTTACAAACTACTTATGAACTAGCTAAGACTAAGGACGGCACAAATATCCATGCCCGAGGGGGGATTCGAATCCCCGACCGTAGTGGCCGTACAGATCGTGACTGAAGTGCCTCAGTCTCCTCGGCCACCGCGGCGGGCTCCAATTTAGTATCCCTACTTTTGGATATCATGCACCGATGTAGGGATCTGAAGATGGCATAGTGAAATGCCGCAACTGGTTGTAATAGAATAAATAGTTCATTATACTTACGGCTGTTGGTACCTCATTTCCTACATACTCTTGACCAACCATTTCCACCACCGATGATGAATTCAATAAGGTATACCAGTCGACTTAAAACAAACATTGGGGCAGAAGTGAGCCGGGCGCCGTGGCTCAGCGCGCCCGGTCAGAGGGCTCAACGCCCTCTGTAATAAAAAAGCTGAGCCAAGAACAAATCGAACAAGAACGAACACACACGAGCAACGTCCGCAAGGCACAGAACTACCCATAGAGCACAAAAAAAAAAAAAAAAAAAAAAAAAAAAAAAAAAAAAAAAAGAGGCGCTCCAGTCACGGTCTGCGCGGCCACTACGGTCGGGGGTTCGAATCCCCCCTCGGGCATGGATATTTGTGACGTCTTTAGTATTAAGTAGTTCATAGGTAGTTTGTAAGTTTAGGGACTGATGGCCCCGTAGTCGAGTCCCATAAGCTATACAAACATTTGAACATTTTTTGGGGCAGAAGTAACTGAACGTTTTTAATGGGCGAAGTATTTAAAATAGCAAGTCCATAAAGGGAAAAATAATCCGAATGCAACAAATGTTAAGTGCGTATAGCGCGTGCACGCTCGCAGCGCTCCAGCGGCGACTGCGAGTACTTGCTGACTTTCGGTGATTTTGCCGGAGTGGGGAGGCTGGGAGTATAGTAGCGGGCGATGGTACTGGGCTAACATATGGAGAACACTACAGTAAAATTCTGCTAGATACCACATCATATCCACAAGAGTCCTTAGTGTTTAGTAATTTAATTGAATCGGTCGGTGGAGAAAGGAACTAAGTCACCTTACTGTGATGAAAGGAACTATGTTTGGCGTCTTTCTGTGGGAATAACATGAGGTCGATTTTATACGTGCTGAGGAGAAAGGAATCAAGCAAGTGACTTAGTTCCTTTCTCTGCCGCATGTCGCATCCCATTAGTAGATTTTACTGTCAGCGAGCTTGTACTACACCAGCTACATGCTAGATGGCGTTGGTCTGCGGCATGCAGGTGTAGAAAGCGCAAGAAAACAATAATTTGGTGCCAACTTCGTCAGGTGTCACGATTATTGTTCAGTGTTGTAAGTGATTGAATACCGTCTTTCTAAATGTCAAAAGGACATGTATGGAAAAAATCCATGGATAGCAAAAATTCCGGAAAATGTAATAATTTTGATAGTAGCCAGTATCACAGCTTTCCCACTCAAAGAAATTCATTATGCTGGAAAGGAAATGAAATACCTAGATGCAAGTTTGGATCTGAAAACTTTGCACGAAATGTTCCTTAAGAAATATACAGACGTAAATGTGAAATACGACTTCTAGATGAAATATTTTCATGATAATTACAAAGTGCGAATCAATATAAAAAGAATTGAAGATATTTTCGGAAACTGATGAAACACATTCCTGGAGAAGACACTGAGATTTTTTTATGAAGAGATTTTGAAATGGCTGGCTAACGTCAAGTGATAACTCAGTGTGATATGAACTATTCCGATCTTTGAATTCTATTAAATAGTCTTTTTCATGTTCAGCTGAATATAATTTACCAATAAATTTGAACTTTAATCCAGAAATGTGTATCTTTGAATGTATTATACTCTCGAAAAGTACTACTAATTCCTTCGTTGACTGGAGAAAGGAACTATGTTAAAAATTTCAATTTTTTTTCATAAGATACTTTATATAAAAATTATTTTCATTCACAGTATGTATGGTTAGAGTACAGCAAATGACCAAAATTTCAATGCAATCTGTTAAATAGTTTAACAATAAAACAGTTTTTTGTCTCTCCTGAAAAGTACAAAAAAGTGACATAGTTCCTTTCTCGACCGACCGATTCAATTCAAAATGTTCAAATGTTTGTTAAGCTTATGGGACTTAACTAGGGGGTCATCAGTCCCTTAACTTACAAACAACATATTAACTACTTACGAAGTAGGACGGCACAAATATCCATGCCCGAGGGGGGGATCCGAACCCCCGACCGTAGTGGCCGTGCAGACCGTGA
Source organism: Locusta migratoria (assembly GCA_026315105.1). Lineage (NCBI taxonomy): Eukaryota > Metazoa > Arthropoda > Insecta > Orthoptera > Acrididae > Locusta > Locusta migratoria. The sequence goes on along the minus strand of CM048745.1, from coordinate 580,636,246 downwards.
CTGGAGCGCCTCAGTCAATTCGGCCACCGCGGCCGGCCCGATTCAGTTATTGACTCAATCTCCCCTATGGAAGTATGTTGGAGGACCATTTCAGGTAACGTATATTCCGGTCTGCTGCAATCCACTTAAAATCGAACCGTCACAATGAAATCCTTGGCTTCCTTCTCTGCCTGAAGTAGTGCAGCCTGCTGATGAATGCGGCGCACGGCTTGGGCTGCGGTGACCCGTGGCGCCGCTTCACGCTCTGGCGGCGCCGGGCCGAACCCTTTTAGCCGCCACTCCGGAAACTTTTAAGTCCCTTACGTTCATTTATCGGGCGCCTGCAGAGCGCCGCCGGCTTTGATTTGAATACAAACGAGACTTCCGGGCGGCGTTCGCCCCCCCCCCCCCTCACCCATCCTCTACGGCGCTGAATTGCGAATGAGCGCCGACACCTCCACACAGTCGCGAACGCAGACGACGTCTCCAGACTGGAGAGCACCGTGAGTGACTCCCACGGCACTGCAATTTTCTAGTAATGTTCCTACAGAAATAAAAGGGCATGTGGTCAGCCATTCTAACGTCGTTATTTTCATAACACCTACCTCTTAAACCTCGAACTCCAGCGACAGAGTCGCGCGACATTGTATACGGACAGTTACTATGTAAGAAAATAGCCTGTTAGAGGTCGTCAAAAAATCTCAAAATTCAGAATGCGTAATGATATGCTCTAGTAATAATAATTTTGTTATTGAATGTTGTAGCAAATCACAACTAATGGGTCGCAACAACACTTTCGCATTGTAAGTTAGAATTTTGAATAAATAAAAAAATTGATATTAATTATCTTAAAACAGTCACTGTAGTAATTAATTAAGCTTGGCCCTATCTGACTTAGCATTGACTACAGCCTCCAATTAGCACCTCTCACGATTCACGAACAGCACAACTTCACTAATAAATGTGTCAGAATTCGTGTAGTGGTGATGGCGTGTTCGTGTTATAATCAAAATCGTAATAGCAGATAGACTCTGATTGCAATGATAATAGATGAGTACTGTGAAACTGCGTGGTGCAATGAGCTTCACAACGCAGCACGTCGGCGGTGTGACCTGTGGCTGCAGATCACAGCGGTCTGCATCGTTGTACGATATAAAACCTGCCCTGAGCTGAAATAAAATTAACCGAAAACCCTGTCCAGAAACATTTCAATTAATACGGACGACGGTTTGCGCCCAGAAGCAAGCAATCTTGATACTATAGCTCAACTGCAAGGACCTACAATTAATGTTAACGAAATTTGATGGCGTAATCCCGAGTGAAGCTCGATGAAACTTCGTGCACAGTGAAGTGAGGTTCTGATAAAAGGACAAATAAAAAATCTCAGGCCGGTCGCACTGTACTTACAGGTGATCATACCTGAAGGGGCACGAACAAGTGTCTGCCCACTATACAAGCGAACTCAACAACATGTGGTCAGAAGGACACATACCCCAGACAGGCAAGAGCAAGCGACTGACTCCGGCGAACGCAGTTGAGCGAATGAATGGCGCTGCGGCAAAGTATTCCTTCCTTCCAAAAAGCAATCTCCAACTATTTTTTTAGATCACTTGAGGAATTCTTTTAAAGAACTCTTGCTCTCATTCAAGAAAAACTTCGTACTGCTTGAATGGTTTATTCGTGTCAGAGGCAATTGTTAACAATTTAAACAACTTGGCCCCTCTTGGGAAAACTACTTAAACACAGGAAACTCTGCTTGCATAAACAACACATGTATGATACTTAATAAATGGGGCAATTTCAAATACACAATTCAAGATCCCGCAGAAGGTACTTAAAACAACCATAAATAACCAAAACCCATGGTCAACTTTTAAAACATTAAGGAAACAGGAAAATTCAAAATGTTTGTAGTGCTTATGGGACTTAACTACTTATGAACTAGCTTATACTAACGACGGCACAAATATCCATGCCCCAGGGGGGATTCGAACCTCCGACCGTAGTGGCGGCGCAGGACGTAACTGGCGCGCCGCAGACCGCTCGGCCACGACGGCCGTCGTGGTTTTCATCCCCACAGCTACTGTCTACTGTCTGTAAAGAATATTTTTATCAAATTTGGACGAAATCGATCTATCTTTTTAGGTGGAAATGTGGAACATTGTGCGCCATTTCTCGAATTTCATTGTTAACGCTGTTATGTCGCCTGCACTTCGAGTCGTATCTAGTTCTCCACAGCGATTGTTATGTATGTACCAAGTTTGGCTGAAATCCGTCTAGTGATTTAGAGGATTTGATGAAAAAAATACAACCATATACACCGCCCCCAACGCGCATACAAATACATATATACATACGTACGTACATATAAATAATATTAGATACTAGCTGGGTAGCTATGCTCAATTAGAGTCAAGGTGCCACTCAGTTTCAAATTGTTGAAGATTCGCCACCCATTCTGAGTGGGTTTTACCAGCTCAAAGAGTTTGAATGTAATAGATCGGCGGTAGGTACGCAATGTTTGAGGCAAACTGAACTGGCGTCCGCCATTTTATTTAGCGTATCGGCTGACAACTGGGATGCCACACCCACTAGATAATTTTACCAACTTGCAGTTCCACGTTTCAAATAAAGATTTACTACTGAATGCGGATGTGCATCATGTTCCATCAGGCGTTATTGAAGCTGCGATTTGACGAGCCTGGTAGTATGTTTCCTAAAAATGCGGTAATGAAATCTCACGAACCTGTCAGTAATATAGTTCCAGTTCAAAGTATAACAGTCAGTTGTGCTTTGCTACAACAACAAAAGTGCCGCTTTGAAAATATTTGTGTTGAGTTTAATGCAAGTACTTGGTTTAAACGTGCTGCGAAACTTTTACATTGAACAGTAGTTATGACGAATAATCATGACCATGGATTTGCATCTGTTGTTAATGTGTTGGAACAACTGCTTTAATGAAGTCTAGTACACATTAATCTGGTGTTTATTAAAATACTTGTAAAATGTCTGTCAAAGAGTTTGGTTGCGAAATTTGAGTACAAAGACGACCATGACAATAGAATACTGCAATTAAAAATGTGCCAGGGTCAACGGCCACAAAAGTATTCCATGCCGAAATAACGTATAGTTAACAACTTTCGTTGTTGCCACCCTGAAATAAATATATATATTTGTTGCAAAAAACCAAGACATTTAATAAGTGAAAAATTCTGGCAGTTACTATTTCTCCACACTTTGCACTGATTACATGGCAACCATGCGCGATCAAGTATTGTCAGCAACAAATAAAAATGTTTTTAATTTATCATTCAAGAGATGAGATGCTCTGTAGCCAGCCATAGCAGCAACATGTGAAGAAACGCCTGGAAAACACACAGACACTAGGTAGAAAACTGAGCATTTTTTATGGTGTGTACTTCTAGGGAACTCCAGAACAGGCCATCTGAACCATCAGTCTTGGGCCAGCTAAGTGCCTTTAGTGAGAAATTTTGGTTGTGTATCGACAAAGTGAGTTCAAACATTTGGTGTTCTTGAAAAGAAATATTTATCGTTCGGTCACTTCAATTTTTTGCGAGTAAATGCTGAACACACTTTACGCATGTTTAAGTTTAATTATTTATTCAAGCCTTGAGTTATTACTTCTCCTATCCATTCTCTCTCTGACCATCTCCTTTTTTCTAATAACATTTTATATTTATCTTGCATGATGTACAAAATTAGAAGTGCAGTGTCCAAACAAAGAAAGATAGTAATCAAAATACAAATGGTATGTAACATTCATTTAATTCACAACTTTATTGTAAACAATATTTCTTGTGACTTGCCCAGGATCTAATATGAATAATTTCTTTGGTGAGCCCACCCCTTACAAATGACATATAGTAATCCGTTTGAGAAACATGGCTATGTCAAATCCACTCCAATTGAATAGATTGCACTGTGATTTACTAATATAAAATGGAAGTCTCACTGGCAACTGCAGTCCCTGGAATTTTAAAAGCTAGATCTGTCGGAACTAATGGTAATCGTTGGATGTACTGTTTCTCTTCCTTTCCTTGTAGCTCTATTGTGCGCTTCACAGTTCAAAGTTGGCAAGAGCAGTCAACTTTCAGGAATTTCCTTGAGCTGACTGGAATACAGGAGTGTTTTAGTGGTAAATACGTAAATGTATTAATACGTGGTGCATGATGTGACAGATGTTTACTCATTACTGTATATATGATCTCATATTTATTGAATTATATGTTCTAAAATTGTATAATTTTGCAGTTATATATTCATTCGCGTAAGCGCTGTATGTCGGTAAAATCCGTTGCGTACTGAGTTAGTAGTAAAGAAGTAATAGATTAAAACCTGGTGCGTGCTGGGGCGGTTTTCCATGAACGTTACTGTTTATGTCCTTATAGCTCATGAACTACGTGTCGTACCGTGATACAGTTTCGAAATTACATTCAGCTGAACATGTGTATACTATCTGTAAAATTTCCTGCGACTACAATTTGTAGCGTAGACATTATAAATTGTAACGTCATACGGAATGTCGTAGTGTAGTCCATAAACAGCGGTAAAGTAGTAAGCGAGAAACTTTTTTCCTTTCATTATTTTGATGTGGTTGTCAGCGAGAAAAAGGTTAACAAAGGTTCGAAATTATATTTAAAGTTGTTTGCAATTCACTAAGTACTGTCATTCACATACAATGTGTGAATAAAATCTCGTCGCATTACGTGGCAGTTTCTTGCGAGTCCTATTGTTTATGACGTTATACCTCGTGAACCATGTGTCGTATGTGGTTCTTATATCTACAGCAATTGTTATCTAACGGTAAGGAATATGTGTACCACATTTGGTTATAATATAAAAAGGAACAACTTCCTGATGTTCTGCAAAACTTATTTATTGGTCACAAACCGGCTTTCGGCTTCTTAGGCCATCATTAGGTGACAACTGACTGTAGTACACATGTTTTCAAAGATGTTACGATTTACAAAGGTGTTATCACAGACAATCCATACTTCACAGGAAAGTTCATCGCTAGTACTTAAATATGAAAGTATTAACATTTATATAAAAATATAATAAGTATGTGTAAAGAATCAAAACTAATATCATTATTTTTGTTGAAAAGGAAGGTTGAAAATAAAACTTATTTCAGTAAAGGTGTAGAGGGGAACTGGATCTGATCGTTTAATACTAAACTGGCATCCTGAGCCAAATGTTTATTGATTTCCAATATTCAACCTTTGTAGAACATCTGCTTAGAGAAGGCCATGATTATGATGTAAACTGTGAGATCCTACATCCCATGAAGAAAAGCAGAAATATGACACTACTGGAAATATTGGCTCAGGATGCCAGTTTAGTATTAAACGATCAGATCCACTTCCCCTCTACACCTTTACTGAAATAAGTTTTATTTTCAACCTTCCTTTTCAACAAAAATAATCATATTAGTTTTGATTCTTTACACATACTTATTATATTTTTATATAAATGTTAATAACTTTCATAAATAAGTACTTGCGATGAGCTTTCCTGTGAAGTATGAATTGTCTGTGATAACATCTTTGTAAATCTTAACATCTTTGAAAACATGTGTACTACAGTCAGTTGTCACCTAATGATGGCCTAAGAAGCCGAAAGCCGGGTTGTGACCAATAAATAAGTTTTGCAGAACATCAGGAAGTTGTTCCTTTTTGATATTATTATCATATTCTGTCAAGTACCGACGGAAAAATCAATTAACATTTGATTATACTTACGGCGACCGTCCTCGTGGATTCAAGTTCACGTCTGCAACATTTCATAAAGATTGGAACAAAACGGTAGATTTGTATGCAATACGCACACACGGACACTTTGCTTTATATATTTATATATTGCAACATACACCAAATACAGCAATTCACGTTCACGTTCAACAACAACAAACGACAGACAGACTCGTATCAAGTGTACTGACCACCGTCAATATGGCGTCCTGGTTTAAATAAGTAGCCGCAAAGTGTGTTAGACACTCTATGAAACTGAAGCTCGTTGGCGCGGCTATACGGCGGCGGTGGCCGGCACACGCCCCTAAAAATGTTCAAATGTTTGTAGATCTATCGGACCAAACGGCGTGGTCATCAGTCCGTAGCTTACAAACTACTTAAACCCAGGTAAACTAACCTAAGGACAACACACACACCCATGCCCCAGGGAGGACTCGAACCTCCACGGCGAGCAACCGCGCGCTCCACAGCGAGACGCTTTAGACCGCTCGGCTATTCCACCGCGCACACGCCCCTCGCAGGGTCGTTAGCAGCGTGCCACGCCGTTAGTTCTCATAGAGCGCTCCTTTCCCTTCTTCATCGCAGCACAAATTGTCGGCTTTTAGGCTTTGGGACCAAGGACGGACTACAGATCACCGGTAAGCAGCTGCGACGAGACTCCCAAAAGCCCCATTGTTCCTCTGAGGTCTCCGTAGCGTGCGGAGTACAGTTAGTAGGCAGGTGTCGCGAGGATGTAGTGTGATGGTAAGGGAGGAGCGCGGGATGGGCCTCGCCTAGGTAAAAGGTAAAGAAGTCAACAATCCGAAGATTGGTTTGAACACCACAGTGCTTTACTAGGTATGGTCCTGTTTGGAGGTGGTATGCCGTTGCCTTCCTCCGACCTTCGAACTGACTTACTCAGCCAGTTATAGGGGGACCTACAGTTTAACGTGGGTTCCAAACCACGGTGCTACTCGGTATTTTTCACATGGAAAGTGACAGATAAAAATCCTAGGACCTGGCGGGGATCGAACCCGGGACCTCTGGATTTGTAGTCTAGCAACCAATGTGCAACCGAGGCGCACCTCGCTTCGCCTATTTGGCTCAAACTGTATGCGAAACTTTCAGATTCGTAAAATACACTGCACGAAATAAAATGTTGTTGTTGTTGTGGTCTTCAGTCCGCAGACTAGTTTGATGCAGCTCTCCACGCTACCCTGTCATGTGCAATTCTCTTTATCTGAGAATACGTTCGGCAACCTACATCCTTTTTTATCTGCTTACTGTATTCGACCCTCGGTCTCCGTCTACGATTTTTACCCCACACACTTCCTTCTAATGCTAAGTTGACAATTCCGTGACGTCTCAGAATTTGTCATACCAATCTATCCCTTCTCTTAGTCAGGATATCACAGAAACTCCTTTTCTCCCCAATTCGATTAAGCACCTCCTCATTAGTCGCGTGATTTACCCATCTAATCTTCATCATTCGTCTCTTGCACCAAATTTCAAAAGCTTCTATAATCTTTTTGCCTGAACTCCTTATCGTCCATGTTTCACTCCCATACAATGCTACACTCCAGACAAATGCTTTCAGAAAGGGTTTCCTAACATTTAAATTAATATTGGCTGTCAATAAATTTCCGTTCTTCAGACACACTTCTCTTCCCATAGCCATTCTGCATTTGATATCTTCTTTACTTCGGCCATTAGAAATTATCTTGCTACCCAAATAACGAAACTTATCTACTACTTTTATTGTCTCATTACCTAATCTAATTCCTTCAGCATCGCCTGGCTTTCTGTCGCTACATTCCATTATCCTTGTTTTACTCTTGTTGATGTTCATCTTATACCCTCTTTTCAAGACACTGTCCATTCCATTCAGTTGCTCTTCCAGATCCTTTGCAGTCTCTGACAAAATTACTATGTCGTCTGCAAATCGCAAACTTTTTATGTCTTCTCCCTGAACTTTAATTCCCTCTCCAAATTTCTCCTTGTATTCCTTCACTGCTTGCTCAATGCACAGATTGAACAACATTGGGGAAAGGCTATAACCCTGTCTTACTCCCTTCCCAACCTCTGCGTCCCTTTCTTGCCCTTCGACTCTGATAACCGCTGTCTGGTTTTTGTATTTGTTGAATATAACTCTTCGCTCCCTGTATTTTACCCCTGCTACCTTCAGAATTCGGGAAGAGTGTATTCCAGTTGACATTGACAAAAGCTTTCTCCAAATCTACAAACGCCAAAAACGTAGGTTTGCGCTTCCTTAGCCTATTTTCTAAGATAAGTCGTAATGTATTGCCTCCCGTGTTCCTACATTTCTCCTAAATCCAAACTGATCTTCCCCAAGGTCAGATTCCACTAGTTTTTCCATTCGTCTATAAATAATTCGTGTTAGTATTTTGCAACCATGACTTAATAAACTGATAGTTCTGTAATTTTCATGCCTGCACTTGCTTTCTTTGGAATTGGAATTACGATATTCTTCTTGAAGTCTTAGGGTATTTCTCCTGTCTCATACATCTTGCATACCAGGTGGAACATTTTTTTCATGACTGTCTCTCCTAACGAAATCAGCCCTTCAGACGGAATGTCATCTACTCCAGGGACCTTGTTTCGACTCAAGTCCTTCAGCGCTCTGTCAAGTTCTTCTCGCAGTATCATATCTCCTATCTCATCTTCCTCAACTTGGTCTTCCCTTTATAGAATACTGCCTTCAAGTTTATTTCCTTTGTATAGGCCCTCTATACAGGGTGTTTCACTAAGTGTGTTTGCCTCTGTAACTTATAAAATAATAGGTGACGGGAAATTTTAATGCGGTAGGTCAACACAATAAATGTTACACTTTTTGCGGAGCTATGAACAACGTTTATTGTATCATTTTCCAAAGAGTTACAACACAAAGATATAATTTTTTAAATGGAACAATAGTTTTTTTTTATCGTGCATTGGAATCGTTGAAACCAGCTGCGTCCAAATCAATTCAAACAAAATTCCTATCACTGTTAGTTTGGGAGCTACAACCCTTCAAAATTTCAGGGGCAGATACCACACGCTGTACATAATACAAGGCTGTGTGGCGGGTGATGGATGTTATGGCGGTGGAAAGTTGATTCACATGAGATGTTCAAATGTGTGTCCATGTTCCTCAATGCATAATGCAGTGCGCCGTCGAAAGGATCTGCGGACGAGATGTAACATCGCCGGTGTGACGAAGCGACATGCGTCCTCGATGCGCCGTTTTAGATCATCTGGTGATGTGGGCTCAGTGACATAAACACGATCCTTTAGATATCCCCACAAAAAGAAATCTACTGGTGTTAAATCGGGCGACCTTGCGAGCCATGAATGAGGACCATGGCGCCCAAACCATCTTCCTGCAAACCTGTTGTTTAGTTCATCCACAACAGCACACGCAGAATGGGCTGGGTGACCATCTTGCTGCATCCACGTATGGACTCTCGTGTGTAGACACACATTTTCAAGGAGACCACCCAAACTGTCGGCTATAAAAGCGCGATATAACTCACCTGTTAGTGTACCTGGGAAGTAGTGTGGACCGATGATTTCATCCCCAAGGATTCCACACCACACGTTAATAGACCACCTACATTGACGGTCGACAGGTCGTATTCACCGAGGATTGTCTGTGGCCCAGTATTGCATGTTATGGCGATTCACTGCACTATAATTTGTGAACGGGGACTCATCAGAGAACATAACACTTTGTAAACACTCCAGCGTGGAATTACGCATGACCCACTCACAGAATGTCACTCTTGCACGGAAATCGTTCCCATGCAGTTCCTGGGTCAGTGACAGGCGGTACGGGTGAAACCTGTGGCCATGTACTATACGCCACACAGATGTGAGACTGACACCAGCGACTGCAGCAACGGCTCGTAAGCTGACATGAGAATCGTGGTGTAGTGCAGCTAAAACATACACCTCCGTCTCCTCACTTCTTGCAGGTCTTCGTCTGTTACTGCGGCGTATTACCAACCTGCCTGTTTCCCGAAGTCGTTGTTCGGCACGTATGAACGTAATGGCTGCCGGGGCTCTTCGCCTAGGATATCTCACGGCATACGCCGTGGCTGCTTCAGTGGCATCATGTCGGCACTCGCCGAGCATCAGCAACATGTCAACGTACTCGTTGTTCGTGTATGCCGTCGTCATCCGATGTCAGTAATTGTGGTATATTGAGCCCCGGTTGTTTGTATGGCTCCAACTGTCGGGTATACGGCCGTTTGCGGCGACAGTCGGCAGTCTAACAGAGCATCGAGGAAGCTTCTCGCTCCGTGACACCGGCGACGTTACAACTCGGCCGCACCACATTTAGAAGGCGCATTGCATCATGCGCAGCGTTTGTGGTATCTGCCCCTGAAACTTTGAAGGGTTGTAGCTCCCAAATTAACAGTGATAGGAATTGAGTTTAAATTGATTTGGACGCAGCTGGTTTCAACGATTCCAATGCACGATAAAAAACTATTGTTCCATTTAAAAAATTATATCATTTGGCTGTAACTCTTTGGAAAATGATACAATAAACTATGTTCATAGCTCCACAGAAAGTGTAACATTTCTTGTATTGACCTACAGCATTAAAATTTCCCGTCACCTATTATTTTATAAGTTACAGAGGCAAACACACTTAGTGAAACACCCTGTATATTCCTTCCACAGTTCAGCTTTCCCCTCTTTGCCCAGTACTGGTTTTCCATCTGAGAATGTAGTGTACCCTATTAAAGTTTTCCAATTCACTCAAGATTTATTGTCGAAATGTTTAAAACGCAACTGCTTTAAAATATTCAATCCACCGGCTCAGTGGTTGTGGCAATTACGTTTTAACAGATCTCCACAGCATCAAATCTCAGAACAGTGTTACCTTGATATCTCGTGGATGTAGAAACTTCTTATAAAACTGCATCTGCATTATCGGCTTACTTGAGTCCTACAATTCATTCAGAATACGTACAGCTGGAGTAAAGTTCTCCATTTTATGTGTGCGTCAAATTTAAAGCAAAGACTCAGAGCAAATAATGTGAATGTGAATAAAACAGTTTAATTAAACATAACTTTTACCCTACAATGTATCACAACAATAAATACATGGTGCCCAAACTGGCATAATGACGGCTTCGGAAACTATTACAAAGCTGGCGATCTGGAGCTTTTGTAGGGCCTCCTTATACACTTTTATGAACAATCCCTTGCATTGTTACAACTATTAAAGATTGTAAAAAAATGATTTTTGCAATGTTATGCATCGCAAAATTAAGGTACTAACTAATTTACATCAATTCATGACAATAGCGATTTCGTAAATATGATCAAAGATCTGAAATATGCTTAGCTATAAAATACAATAATACATTTGTTAGTTATAGAAATATCTTGAAAAACAATGAAGGGCAAAATGTTTCTACCACTTACAGTATGATGAAATGAGGTATTAGTTTTTTTACTAGATACAAGAACATGTAAAAAAAAACTAGATACAAGAACATGCCACCCTCATGAACCACAGACATTGCCGAGGTGGGGTGGCTTGCGTGCCTCAACGATGCAGATAGCCGTACCGTAGGTGCAACCACAGCGGAGGGGTATCTGTGGAGAGGCCAGACAAACGTGTGGTTCCTGAAGAGGGGCAGCAGCCTTTTCAGTAGTTACAGGGGCAACAGTCTGGATGATTGACTGAGCTGGCCTTGTAACATCAGCTAATGTGGCTTTGCCACACAGCTACTGCGAACGGCTGAAAGCAAGGGGAAACTACAGCCGTTATCTTTCCCGAGGACATGCAGCTCTACTGTATGAACATATGATGATGGCATCCTCTCGGGTAAAATATTCCGGAGGTAAAATAGTCCCCCATTCGGATCTCCGGGCGGGGACTACTCAGGAGGATGTTGTCATCAGGAAAGACAATACTGGCATTCTACGGATCGGAGCGTGGAATGTTAGATCCCTTAATCGGGTAGGAAAATTAGAAAATTTAAAAAGGGAAATGGATAGGTTAAAGTTAGATATAGTGGGGATTAGTGAAGTTCGGTGGCAGGATGAACAGGATTTCTGGTCAGGTGAGTACAGGATTATAAATACAAAATCAGTTGGGGGTATCACAGGAGTAGGACTGATAATGAATAAAAAATAGGAATGCGGGTAAACTACTATGAGCAGCACAGTGATCGCATTATCATTGTCAAGATAGATACGAAGCCAACACCGACAACAGTAGTACAGGTTTATATGCCAACTAGCTCTGCCGATGATGAGGGGATCGAAGAAATATATGAGGAGCTAAAGGAAATTATTCAGACAGTTAAGGGAGAGGAAAACTTAATTGTGATGGGAGACTGGAATTCGGTAGTTGGAAAAGGAAGAGAAGGAAAAATAATAGGTGAATATGGACTGGGCAGGAGGAATGAAAGAGGAAGTCGCCTGGTAGAATTTTGCACGGAACATGATTTAATCGTAACAAACACGTGGTTTAAGAATCACAAAAGAAGGTTGTATACATGGAAGAGACCAGGAGACACCGGAAGATATCAGATAGATTTTATAATGGTAAGACATAGGTACCGGAACCAGGTTACAAACTGCAGGACATACCCAGGGGCAGATATAGACTCTGACCATAACTTGTTAGTTATGAACTGTAGGCTGAAGCTGAAAAAACTGCAGAAAGGTAGGAAAATAAGGAGATGGGACTTAGATAGATTGAAGGAAACTGATGTTCTGGAGAATTTCAGAGGGAGATTTAGGCAACAATTGGCAGAAACAGGGGGAAATAAAACAGTAGAAGAGGAATGGGTAGCATTGAGAGATGAAATAGTGAAGGCAGCGGAGGACAAAATAGGTAGAAAGGCAAGACCTACAAAAAATCCTTGGATATCACAGGAAATACTAAATTTAATTGATGAAAGGAGAAAATATAAAAATGCAGTAAATGAAACAGGCAAAATGGAGTACAGACGTCTAAAAAATGAGATTGACAGGAAGTGCAAAATGGCTAAGCAGGAGTGGCTTGAAGCCAAATGTAAATCTGTAGAAGAATGTATAGCAAGGGGAAAAGTAGATACTGCCTATAGGAAAATAAAAGAGACATTTGGGGACAAGCAACTCTACGAATATCAAGAACTCAGATGGGAAACCAGTTCTCAGCATAGAAGCGAAAGCTGAAAGGTGGAAAGAGTACATAGAGCAGCTCTACAAAGGAAATGAACTTAGAGACGATGTTGTAGGAAGGGAAGAGGAAGTCGATCAAGATGAAATAGGAGATACTATACTGAGAGATGAATTTGACAGAGCCTTGAAAGACCTAGGTCGGAACAAGGCCCCAGGAGTAGATGAAATACCCTCAGAGCTACTAAAGTCTCTGGGAGATCCAGCCATGACAAGACTATTTGAACTGGTGTGTAGGATGTATGAGACAGGCGAAATGCCCTCAGACTTTAAGAAAAATGTAATAATCCCCATTCCAAAGAAATCAGGCGCAGACAGGTGTGAAAATTACAGAACCATCAGTTTGATAAGTCATGGTTGCAAAATTTTAACACGAATTGTCTACAGGAGAATGGAAAAGCTGGTAGAAGCTGACCTCGGGGAAGATCAGTTTAGATTCAGGAGGAACGTAGGAACCCGGGAGGCAATACTCACTTTACGTCTAATCTTAGAAGACAGATTAAGGAAAGGCAAACCAACATTTTTAGCTTTTGTAGATTTGGAGAAAGCTTTTGACAATGTTGACTGGAATACACTCTTTCAAATTCTGAAGTCAGCAGGGATAAAATACAGGGAAAGGAGAGTTATTTACAACTTGTACAAAAGCCAGACCGCAGTTATTAGACTCGAAGGGCATGAAAGGGAAGCATCAGTTGGGAAGGGAGTAAGACAGGGTTGTAGCCTTTCTCCAATGTTATTCAATTTGTACATCGAGCAGGCGGTGAAGGAAAGCAAGGAAAAATTTGGAATAGGGATTAAAGTTCAGGGGGAAGAAATAAAAACATTGCGTTTTGCTGATGACATTGTAATTCTGTCAGAGACAGCGAAGGACCTGGAAGAGCAGTTGAATGGAATGGAAAGCGTGTTGAAGAGAGCATATAAAATGAACATTAACAAGAACAAAACAAAAATAATGGAATGCGGTCTTAGAAAATCAGGCGATGCTGAAGGAATTAGATTAGGTAACGAAACAATGAAGGTGGTAGATGAGTTTTGTTACTTGGGTAGTAAAATAACATGCGATGGTCGCAGTACAGAGGATATAAAATGCAGAATGGCAATGGGAAGAAAAGCATTTTTGAAAAAGAGAAATTTGCTAACATCGAATATTAATTTAAGGGTAAGGAAGTCTTTTCTGAAGGCATTTGTGTGGAGTGTTGCCTTGTATGGGAGTGAAACATGGACGATAAGCAGTGCTGATAGGAAGAGAATAGAGGCTTTTGAAATGTGGTGCTACAGAAGAATGCTGAAGATTAGGTGGGTAGATCACATAACTAATGAAGAGGTACTGAACAGAATTGGTGAGCGAAGGAATTTTTGGCATACCTTGAGTAAAAGAAGGGATCGCTTGGTAGGACACATTCTTAGACATCGGGGAATCGTAAATTTAGCATTGGAGGGAAGTGTGTGGGGTAAAAATCGCAGAGGGAGACCAAGAGACGCGTATAGTAAGCAGTTTCAAGTGGATGTGGGTTGCTGTTCTTACGAGGAGATGAAAAGGCTTGCTCAGGATAGAGTAGGGTGGAGAGCTGCATCAAACCAGTCTCCGGACTGAAGACCATAACAACAACAACAAGAACATGGAAATATTTTTTATAGATTTAGTTTATCTACAAAGGTGCCCATGCTGGGAACTCTGTATTTGCAATATTAATCAGGTTTATGTTTCCATGGCCACTTTCTTCTCAAACATACAATATATATCTAAACAGACTATTTTTGTTTATGTTTTCATAAAGTACATATTAGCAAGTTTTACTTTCGTGGCTATGTGCTCTTGCTTATTTTCGTATTTTATAACGAAATACTATTTGTTCTGTATTCCTAACCATGTATGGGTATTCTGTTATAATTATTCTACGCATACTCAGAAGTCACAAACTGGCATTTAAACCTTTAAGCTTCTATTGAAATAATTTGCTTAGCTTGCTGTTTGGGTGATAAAACGGTAAACATTTAGCTCATTATCTTGCCTATTACATCTCACAGTCCATAATATGGAATACATGAAATGCTCACATTCACACATCTATAGCTCCGGCGGTACTAAGGTACCAGGTGTGGATCCATGCTGAAACACCCGTATAGTACGAGGTGTCGCCTTTAGGGCGGCATTGCAGAATAAGATTTGGCCTCCACTCGATCATACATATGGCGAATACTGTCTTGGGATGCATTATTCCAAGCCTGCTCCACGTGTTCACGTAGTTCTGCAAGAGTTGTGGGTCGACAAGTCGCACGAGTCAGTTGTGGTGCCTTCACATCCCACACGTGCTCGTTTGCAGACAAGTCCGTGGATAGTTCAAATGTTTGTAGAGTTTATGGGACTTAACTACGGAGTTATCAGTTCCTAAACTTACAAACTACTTATGAACTAGCTAAGACTAAGGACGACACAAATATCCATGCCCGAGGGGGGATTCGAACCCCCGACCGTAGTGGCCGTGCAGACCGTGACTGGAGCGCCTCAGTCTCCTCGGCCACCGCGGCCGGCCCGTGGATAGTGCTAGCCAGGTACAGTACTGCACGTCTTGCAGAACGCGTTGAGTTTCACGCATAGTGTGTGGGAACAAGAACGGCAAAAGAACGGATCATACAACATTCTGCACGTACCGAGCGCTGGTCAGATTTCCCCTCACAAACACCGAAGGTGAACGAGAGCTGTAGCTGATGCTGGACCTGCGCCTAGGAGGGGGCCAGTATATCTTGGACAAGGGGTACGCAACCACAAATACTTCCCGATCTACTATTTCATACCACCGCATCAAGGTGAGCTACATCTTTCAAAAATACAGCAATTACTACATTTTTTAATTTCCCAATACCGTGGAACAAACATATTTAACAATTAAAATTTTACATGGTCACTATTTGTTCAATATTTGTTCAAAACATACGAAGAGGAGTTGGAAAATAAGTTTCCCCTGTCGACTGTGGGCAGAATTGTGTACGAAAAAAAAAAAAAAAAAAAAAAAAAAAAAAAAAAAAAAAGTATGAGATTATAAATAAGACATATCTTTATTTTTTTACATTATTTCCAAGTTAAAAATGGGCCACTGTAGAAATAAAAGCTTAATTCTGGTAGGAGGTACCCAGATAAGAGTTTACTGTTATAAAAAAGCTTAATTTTAGCAGTAAAATTAGCAAAAGGTCGGTGTGAACTACCGGCTACTCCCTGCTGCGAAACCTTCTTCCCTGGCCCAAATTGAGAACTGACTTGGTTCAAATTACTCTAATAACAGGAAGTTAACGATACAATGGCCAATATACGTAGGAGCTCACACGAAATTACACACAGGAGTTAATAAACAAACCACCACAATTAAAGTTATTTCATAAAGGTGGCCAAGAAAACATTTATGGCACAACGAAACTTAAACATAAAAAAATTGCATCTGAGCTTGTTCTCAGCACTGGTGAAAAACAATATTAAATAAAAGGGCGAACGTGCTCGAAAACTACCATTTATAGGCAAGTCAAAATTATACTAAACATAACTTGTTTATTCAGGTCGAACGCAAGCAAAATGGAGAACCAATTTTGTTAATAAAATAAAAATGCATCCCATTTACATATCTAATACTGAAGATGCCCAGCATTGAATTTAACATAAATTACACAGAGATTAACGCTACTGGGGGAAGGATTTAAAAACAACACTCACTCGCTCACACACATGCAATGCAACAGCGAAACCCACCAAAATCAGCGTGCTGAAACGAGGCAGAAGCAGGTACCGCTATAGTAGGCGAAATTCAGCAAACCCGGAGGTACCACACAACACAATCTATATCTATAAACGTGAATGTCTGTTCGGTGTACGTTTATCACGTCTAAACCACAAGACATAAAGAGCTAAAAGTTTGTACAGTTACTAATGTCTATCCGGGGAAAGCTTTAGTCACGATTTATCAATATATATATTAATGTGAATGTCTGTTCGTTGTACGCTTATCGCGTCCGTACAAGATGCAGAGACTTAAATATTTGCAGAGTTACTAATTTATACCCGAGGAAGGCTTTAGGCATGGTTTTATAGCTATCTGATAGATATTTAGTAATTTGAAGAATATAACGCGAAATGCGGAACAATAATTACTCTTTGAAAATTATATTTACTCTTTGAAAATGGTATTATTGTTGCTTGCGGGTTGATAATGGTAAAATGGTGGAGTATATTGGGATGGAAAGTTATCGGTGTATATAAAATTCTAGGTGTGTGTCTGTTAATATTTCGCTCTGCAGCGAAAACTACAGAACGCAAATGAATGGTCTGTGTGTAATTGTTGTCCCGTTGTACACCATAGCAGTTCCATGCCGATAGCTATAAGGGGGTGGAAGGTATGGTTGTTGAAAGTCGTCAAATTATAAAAAATTTCGGACTGAAGCCCAGCGATGACGTTTGCGAGGTTACATACAGCGAAATGTGATGCCACAGACCTTATCTTTGGTCTATGCGTGCTACAATGTCTTCAGCTCTTTCTCTGTAAGGATAAGCATACGAATAAGGATATATAATCAACCAACACGCGAGCGGAGCCGCGGGTTTAAGCTAGTATACAATAAAACTGCGAAGATGGCTCTGGTCTGTCGTGCCTGATTTGAGATGGTGCGTGAGTATAGCAAAGGTAAGTTTTTTATGGTATGCGAAGTTGAGAACACAAATAACAATCAGCCAAAGCCATACGACCTAACTCTCAAAATTTCTCGAGAAAATCGACTTTGAAGTTTTGCAAGTACACGTAAGTACCAATAATTAATACAACAGCACCATCTGTCGGTGTAACTCATGTTGTAGCATTCTAACCTTCCACCCATAGGGTACACGGTTCGAATCTTCCCATTTTATTTTATTTTTTTAAATTTTTTTCCGTTGTGTTCGAGTACTTACATAATTTTAATATTTGATGGTAATTTTTACGAAAAATGAACGTCTTTTCGTTTATTCGTAATTTTCTATATTGTATAAAATGTTATTAATAATTTTGGTTTTAATCAAAAAACATAATTTAAATTTTTACATTATTGACTTCACTATTTGTTGACGACAGTACTCTTTGTTTGTTTAGTTTGTGAAGAATAAGGATGCTGTTTTTGGAAAGTCATCTCCATAGCTAATGAAGACTTTGCAACCATCGTTTTACGTGACGACAAAGTGTTCAGCTCATCTACATACACATAAACAGAAACTAGCACAAAACGTGTCATTAGAGATACCAAAATGTTTTATTTAACTAAATTCGAAAACAACGAAAAAATATTTATCACACGGGAAATCGAACCACTGACTGTGTGGTTGAGAGGCCAGAACGCTACCAACTGAGCTACACAGACAGATGATGGAATTATGTTATTTATTGGTCCTTACATTTACTTGAAAAATTCAGAGTCGATTTTCTCGAGAATTTTTGTGAGTTGCGTCGAATGGCTTTGGCTGATTTTTATTTAAGTTTGAACTTCACGTATCATAAATATAAAGAAATTCTAAAATCCGATACCCGTTTGGTTTCCTTGTTAATATTCACATCATACTCTAAAGACAATGTCCATTCCGTTCAACTGCTCTTCCAGGTCCTTCGCCGTCTGTATAAAAGGGAATTCGTCGCTTCACGGAATCGTTTTTGTTACTAAAGTAGGTAAGACACGGCACGCGAGAAATACGCCATCATTTTATTCCGGTGTCGGCCATTTAAATGCTCAGGCCGTTCCTATGAGTCACCGCGTGGACTAAATCGGCGGCTGCAGCCCTGGCGACGCGCTTCTGAATTCCGCCCGGCTCCTCCTTGAGGTGGGCCTGCCCAGAATCCTGAACACTCAGCAGGACTCAAGGACAGGCCGCGTCGAGGTCCCATACGCTGACTCTCTGCCAGGCCAGGCGTGTGTGTGCTGCACTTTCGCAGACTTGGAGTTTTGTGCCTCAGGATGCTTAGGTTCGGAAGGTGGGCCGTGGCCAGCAAGGTTGTGGACAAGGCCTGCAACTGAAAGAAGTGAATAGTTCACATATACTTTTATTACAATTACTTATTACTTTATTACAATTGAAAGTAATACTCAACTATTATCTACATCTACATACATACTCCGCAATCCACCGTATGGTGCGTGGCGGAGGGTACACTGTACCACTACTGGGCATTTCCTTTCCTATTCCACTCCCAAATAGAACTAGCAAAAAAAGAATGCCTATATGCCTCCGTACGAGCCCCAATTTCTCTTATCTTGTCTTTGTGATCACTACGCGAAATATAAGTAGGCGGCAGCAAGATTGTACTACACTCAGCTTCAAATTCCGGCCCTCTAAATTTCCTCAACAGAATTTCACGAAAAGAACGTCGTCTTTCCTCCAGCGATCCCCAATTGAGTTGCCGGAGCATTTCCGTTACACTCGCGCATTGGTCAAACCTACCAGTAACAAACCTAGCTGCTCGCATCTGAACTGCTTCCTTTGAACTGATCTGCTGCGGGTCCCAAACACTTGAGCAATACTCAAGACGTCGTCGTACAACGCGGTCTCCTTTACAGGTGAAGTACATCTTCCCAAAATTCTCCCAATAAACCGAAGTTGGCTGTCCGCCTTACTCACAACTGTCCTTACATGCTCGTTCCATTTCATATCGCTCTGCAATGTTACGCCTAGATATTTGAACGACGCGACAGCATCAAGAAGCTCACTACTAATGCTGTATTCGAACATTATGGGATTGTTTTTCCTACTCATGCGCATCACCTTACATTTTTCTACATTGAGAGCTAGCTGCCATTCTTCGCACCAACTAGGAATTTTGTCTAAGTCATCCTGTATACTATTACAGTCAGTTAAAGACGACACCCTCTCATACACCACAGCATCATCAACAAACAGCCGCAAATTACAAGTTACTCTGATCATCAGATCATTTATATAGATAGAAAATAATAGCGGTGCTATCACACTCCCCTGGGGCACGCCTGACGATACACTCGTCTCTGATGAACACTCGCCGTCGAGAACAACGTACTGCGTTCTATTACTTAGGAAGTCTTCCAGCCAGTCACAAATCTGTGAATCTATTCAATAAGCTCGTATCTTCATTAGCAGTCTGCAGCGTGGCACCGCGTCGAACGCCTTTTTGAAGTTGAGAAAAACACTTGTGGTCTAATACATTTGCTTCCTAAGTAGAAAACAGTTGTACAATGATCTGTTCCATCAGTCAATAGCAGTGTTCCGGGTTGTGCTACAGTAGACAGCTGGCTCGTTGTACAGCTGGTAGACTGTATGCTCAGCTCGTGGCTGTTCTTCTGACTGGCCGACGCGCGAAGCAAAGCAGAGAGGTAATCAGACTGGAGGCGCCCCCGGCGGCCGAAGTACCATGGGGCGACTTACCGATCGTTGTCTAACTGCGCGGACCGCCGACGTTGTGGCGAACGGCGGCGCCACAACAGGGGTATTCTTTCTTATGTCTCACTACGACATGTACTGCTCAAAAGAATTAGGGGATCAATGAGATATCATACACAATATACATCTGCTAACGTATTTTATTCACATATTGGTTACAACTGTAATTTGAGTGTGATACAGTACGATATTTTGCTCCCTCAACACTTTACTTCAGGTTACATGGCGTGTTCTTAGAGCGAGGCACCAAGGGGCTACCATAACAGAGAAAAAGTTATTCTCGTTACCCTCTAATATGGTGTGGGATCACTCGGACGGCCAGTATGTTGCACACCTTCGTGGCGTGAACAGTATGACGTTATCAATCAGCTCTTAAGGAATACTTTGCCATTCTTCCATGAGTGCAATATCCAGCTCTGTAACCGTTGTGGGAGGTGCTGGTCTGGCTACAATGCGTCTGCCAAGTGCATCCCAGACATGCTCAATCGGGTTTAAGTCTGATGCACAAGCTGGCCACTCCATTTGTTCAATTCCCACAGCTACGAGCATGTTGTCCACAAGTGCATCTCTATGGGGTCGAACGTTATCTCGTTCATCAGAAGGAACGCATCTCCTATGGCAGCAGCGTAGGGCACAACAAAAGGTCGAAGAGTCTCGTCTCTATACCTTTTCGTGCGTCCGACAATAATGATTCCTGCCCACCGCCATGATATGGCGATGTTTTATACACACAAACAGGACTGTTGCGAGTTCCACGTTCGCTCCAAATGAAGGAACAAGATTGTCCGGTTGAACACGAAATCTTGACTCATCTGTGAACAGAAGCTGGCGCCATTGCTTACGACTCCAATCCTGATGTTCATCCGCCCAGTTTCTGCGGGCTAAATGTGTCATGGTTTTAATGGGACACAGACAGCATTGACCGTGCGTAATGGCTACATTCCCGAAGCTGATTTAACCGTTTGTGTAGATACTGCGCGTCCTGTTGCTGCCTAGATGTTGCGCTGAAGTTGTATTGCATTCAGTCTCTCGTCTCAACGCGCTGTTAACTGGAGATAATGGTCATATTTTGCTATGTTACATGTAGACGACCTTGGCCTTGCCTTCTTTTAACGGTTCCTGTTGTCTGAAATTGCGTCCAGGTCCTGGAAATTACTCTTTGGGACACTCTTAATAGCAGCAGACACCTCCTTCTGTGTTTTCCCGCTTCCAACCTTCCTATGGCTTTCCATATCATAGCTTCGGGTAAGTCACGTTGTCGCTTTGAACTACCGGCTCGCTACACTATCTGAACGGAACTGCTTGTGCAATTCGTTTTGTAGAGTAAAATACAAGTCGACACCAACCCCCCCCCCCCCCACTCCCAACCCCTTCAAACAACTTAATGTTACTACGAATATCTCGGTTACCGCATTGTTTTGTCTCCACTCCGTAAAACCGACAGAAAGACGTTGAACGATTTTAGTGCATTCTGCATATGACAGTACTTCAGAACTTAGATATCTCAACCGATTCTCTAATTATATATACATGTAGCGTCTGTTGCGAGAGAACAGACGTCACTTCTGATCCTGCAGTTATTATTATTTAATATTCATAGAATATATGACATCAACTGCGATTGGGCAAAGCTGAAAATGTGTACCCAGCCGGGATTCGAACCTTGGTCTCCTGCTTTCTAGGCAGTTGCGCTGACCCCTACACCACTGGGGACACAGTGATCGCCGCACCTGCAAGGACTACCTAAGCACGTCTCCCGTCAGATACAAATTCCCAGCTTCACACTGCCCACAGTACTCAAACTCGTAGTTTAACTAATTCCCGTAAGAGTAAGGGCTTCAAACTTTGCCCACCCCTCATGCCCTTCATATTGTTCTAGGATCTGTTCAGACGCTAACGCCATATTAGTAACAGAATGAATAGTGCTTTATTGCACCATGCACTTTTTTCTACGGTTAAAGAGGGGGAGTGGTAGAGTCACTTTTTTCAGCCGTGATGTTACAGTAAGTCGTCCCTCATGCTAAGCAGTTCTCATATCAGAGTAACTTATTGTACCCATCTCAGTTACTCGTTGAATACGTTACAATTTCCTATTTTATCTACAGTGTTTCCCCTGTGCAGCTCCCTCAGCTACCATGGAAGTTTAGTGAAACTGTTGCGAAAGGTCGCTTCGTTGTAATTTTTCCTTATTGTTACATAACTAGTTTCAGCAGTCTAGCTGCCATTTGATGACACCTCTACAAAAATTAGGCAAATAAGAAATTTTGTAAAAATTATTTATGCAAATGTTACAATAGTCTTTGTATTTTTGTACAGGCATCTGAAAATTGCACTTAGACTGTTGAAACTATTTATGTAACAATAAAAAAATTACAACACGGCGACCTTTGGCATAGTTTTCACTATCAAAGAAGAGCGTGCTCTGAAGATGTGCAGACTATTATAGCATGGAAGTTATGCTTTACTGTCTTGACATGCAAGAGGGGACCCAAAAGAAACCGGACTGAGAACAGGCTGTAATTCGTGGACGCAGTAGAGAGTTTTCCCACTAGTTGTAGATAATGGAGACTGACGAAACAGCTTCCCACAGGTGACAGTTTATATGTGAACGTTTGACTGTAGTGTTGTTTTTCTCTTACTGTTCTCGTGTTCCACCTGCGACATCACTAACTACTGAAAACCTAGCAAAAGAAGCTTACCAAATGCTCCAAAAGATTTCCAACGAGAAATGAGCCATATTTAATTTTTTTACGACCATGCTCATCTCGGCGCCCTTAAACATCTCCAAACGATGAAAAGGTCGAGAAAATCCACAAAAATTCAATTAAGTTCATCGTTTAACGATCGAAGAAATTTCAGTGGAGACAGGAGTTATTTGGATTTCGTGCTAGCGGACTTTGACAGAGGATTTGCAAATGAGACGAGTTACCATTAAATTTGTTCACCGCATTCTCACAGAACATAAAAAAACCATTCTATTATATTTGAGTTCTTGAGAAACTATACTGAAGGTCATACAAACGTTTTAATCAAAGTCATTAAAGGAACAACCAAGTAAGCGTCATATCACTGGAAGGCTCCATACTCTCTCGAACCAGAGAAAGGAAGACACGGAAGGTCTAATGTAACGATGACTATCGTTTTTTTATTTTTATTTATTTATTTATTTATTTATTTATTTATTTATTTTTTTTTTTTTTAATGTCCGTGAAATTATGCACCGTGACTTTATTCGGTCTGGCGAGATTGCTCAAAATCAAATTTTTGTAGACCAAAGGGTCCAAACTACGTTGGTCATCGGTTCCTAAACTTGCAAACGATTGAAAATAACTTACGCTAAGGACAACACACAAACGCGAGAGGCCGCGCGATCTGTAACGTGGCGCCTCAGATCGTACGGCTGTTTGCGGGGCGGCGAAATTAACCATCACTTTTAGTCGTGAGTTGTGAGACGTTTACGAGAGGTTGTGCGGAGGAAACGCTCGAAACCTTCGCTTACAGCAGTTGGTGCCTTCGTCACAACGTGCCCACATAGCAGGCCTTATCTATGAGCTGTTATCTGGCCTCTCTAGCGTGATCTGTCGTTTCAAACCCTTCGTTTTACCCAAACCTAGCCCCGTGTGACTTTCGTCTGGTCCCAAATAAATCTGAAATGAAAGCGTTTTGATCAAGTTAAGGCGTAAAAACAGCTATGAAAAGGTATAACAGTTGAAGAGTTGCAGAAGCACTGCAGTGGGAAAAACCATGACAAAGAGCATCGCATCTAATGGAGAATACTGTGCTTTGAAAGTGACTAAGTTATTCTGAAAAAAAAAAAAAAAAAAAAAAAAAAAAAAAAAAAAAAAAGTTGTAAATACATTTTTGCTTCAAAAATCCCCCTCTTAATTTGTCTCTTCTTCTCAGTGTTTTCCATGTGCTCCTGTTGTCATCAATACTGACAAGAACCGATTCATTTCTGATCTCAAATTTTCAAGATATTATTTATAAGCGGCTTAAATGTGTGTTTGTTTGTCGCCGATAGAACAGCGCATGTCCAATTTTGCAGCTTACGTGTATGTCAGCTTGTCGCCGATAGGTATTATAAACGTTTGTCCGTGAAGTAAATGCGGGAAAGTAATGCTCTGTGATAGAGTTGATCGATATTCATCGCTGTTAGACATTGGTGTTAGAATCAATTTTTAAAAATATTTTGAGACTCATTACCATGAGTGACTAGAGGTTCTCCAACTAAAGAATAATGTTATATTATCTAAGTCTTTGCTGGCTCCTCTAAAGGTGAAATTCATGTCTTTCCAAGAATCGACTTGGCTCCATCTCAAACAGGATTGCCGTTTCAATTGAGACGCAGACGATTTCCTGTAAAACTTGCCTTTGCTACGACCATCAATAAGTCTCAGGGGCAAACGCTCAAGCGAGTTGGCATTTTGTTTTACCTGAGTCTGCAGTCGGACATGGTCAACTTTGTGTTGCCTGTTCAAGAGTTCCTGAAAGAAAGCGCGTGAAGTTAAAAATTATTCATGGTCCTCGGCAAGGAGAGCATAATAAAGATGGAAAGATTTACGTAAGAAATGTTGTGTACAAGAAATCTTTGAAATTTAAATTAACATTTCATTATTTAAATCACCTTTATTTATTGAGCTAGCGGTGACTCTTTACAAATGTACCGCCATGTGTTTCATCCATTGCATTCTACTTGGAGCAATTTAGCAAGTAGAAGGGGGAAACCCATCGGGTAGTAAGCAAAGGGGCTTCGTCGCCACCTGACCTGGATAATTTGCGTTAGCAGACAGCTTTGCACATATATTCTTAATCACAACTCATAATATCTAGAACAGCAGGCAATTCTGTTCACTGCCGGGGTTTTACTAGTCATTCTATAACACCATATCTGCAACAATTTCCCTAATTTTTCGGTTTTTCCACTACTCGCGAGCTTGCATACAATTCTACCATATCTGCGCTAATCTTCTTTTTTATGTTCACTCACGTTGGTTCATTAGTCATTTATTTAGTTACTTCCAAGATAGCAGCATCCCCTCAACTCCACCTTATGCGAAA
This sequence comes from Locusta migratoria, assembly GCA_026315105.1. Classification (NCBI taxonomy): domain Eukaryota; kingdom Metazoa; phylum Arthropoda; class Insecta; order Orthoptera; family Acrididae; genus Locusta; species Locusta migratoria. The sequence continues at coordinate 580,610,857 of CM048745.1, read as the reverse complement.
TCTCCAATTTTGATGTCAAGTTTGGCGCTGATGTTATTTCTGAAACTTCTCATTGCTTTTACCTTTCTCCGGTCTATTCTCAATACATAGTATGAGCTCGTTAGCTTGTTTATTCTGTTTACCAGTTCATGTAATTCTTTCTTACTTTCACTGACGACAGAAGCGTCATTATAATATCTGATTATTGATGTCCTTTGATTCGGACATTTAATACTATGTCACAAGCCTTACTTTTATTTCCGTCATGGCTTCTTCGATGTACAGATTGAACAGAATGGTTGAAAGTCTACAACCCTGTCTTACACCGTTGCTAACACCAACACTTCAGTGTTGCCCTTCCAGTTTATTGTTCCCTATTCGTTCTTGTGCGTATTGTATATTGTTTTTCTGTGTAACTAGTCTATAGCTATAGCGTTTTCCTGAGAATTTTTAGCATCTCGGACCACTTGATGTATATTATTTATCCTTATATATTTAAGGCAATAATTCTTCATTACGCCATGCAGTTGCCGATTGTGTGTTAATCTTATTCATCAAAGAGTGACTCTTCATGCGGACACCATGTCTTAAGAATGCGATTTACGCATAAATTACTCTTCAAGAAAATCACACATCCGGGAGCTTTCACAGTGTAAACTTTTCTGTGTTATCGAATGCTATATTAAGATTTTAAAAACATTCCTAGCTGCCTGTCTGCACTAACGATTTGCGGCGTATCATTCATGAATTGAATGAACTCAGTTTTGCACACGGCCGATTTTGTTTTCTTTTAGTAAGACTTGTCTATTTCAGTTTGTATATTTGCGTTTGCGGCACTATTTTAAAATCCTGTAATTGACAGGGCATAACAGTTTTGGTCTATAACTTTTCGCGATTACTCTTTTACCTTCCTTTCGAAGGCGAATCATTAACGCTCTCTGTTCCTAGTCACATCAAAATCGATCGCTGAGTGAAGCTACCAGTATCCGAAATGAAGTGTGTGCGGAGTGAGTTATATTTTAAGGTATTTTAATGAACAGCGAATTCACATTTATTGTGAATACCTTTACGCCAGATTAGACCTCGAACCCAGATATCCCGCGTGTCATGAGCGGTAGCCTCAGTTGCCTCGGCCATCGGGGCAAGCCACGTTCTCAACTTGCTGTACACTATTGTTGTAGTGCTCCCGGTCCATTGTCCCTCTTGCTTGTTATTTTCCGTGTACTTCCTCAAGCGGTAAAAGAATTTTGTGTATCCACAATGAAATAAATTGTCATCTGCCTATCAAGGCACTGCAGGCACATATAAAACCTTTTCTTGGCCAGCCCGTTTAAGTTAAGCAATTACTCTCTCCGCGGGTATATAAAAAAGTAGAAACTTACGTATCAATATTTACAGAACCAAAGAAGATCATTTGTAAGTAAAAATCTAAACGCCTCTGGTGTGAAATAATTGTCCTAATTGCAGTCAACATAAGACGCAAACCTGCTATAGTCAATTTTAACACCTGCTGCGAAAGATGGCCGCACAGCCAAACATAAAAAAAGAAATAAATTTACAGCGACAACGCTTTGACATTGGGGGTTAAGCCGGGTACTGGAAATCTTTGTTACCGCATCCAATCTTCGTTCTTGTATGCTATTTGTTCTAATTAAGCATTACATCTTCTCAGAGCTGATACACTCCAGCTGTTGGGAGGATCTGTAAATACTATTCTTAATAAATTAGTATAATATGTTCCATACTTTTTGCAGTGTTGTATTTTCGCGTATTGCAAGGATAAGTATCTAAAATTGTAGCACCCTTATCACATTATTGTCAAGTATCTGAGTGACCGTCATCTTTACTATCCTGTTCATTATGTTTGTTTTTGCTGGGGGAAGTAAGTCACATCCAGAATAGAATATACTGTCAGTGTTACCTCTGTACGTGCTGTTAGGCTCGGAAAGTCGCGTATAAGTCCACAATTCCACTGGTTTCCACACGGTAGACGGTATCTAAGAGTCCTCAGTTCGTACAGAGTGGTGCCAGCCATATTTATTGTATATATTGTTTCTTGTGTCATGTATTTGTAACTAACTAAGATGTACCAAATGGATCTAGCCGCATTGGTTAAGCAGTGGGATGCACTGAAAGCCAGACCATGGGCCAGTTCCTCATGGGGTGTCGCCATCCGTCTTGATGCTGCATTAATAGTCGGTAAATGTCTCCTATCGTTGAGTCTCTGGACGTCGGCAATTCAATGCGTTCGCAGCTAGATTCTAGTATATAAAACGGAATGCCATACACGGTTGTAGGCCTTTTCTATGTCAAGGGATACAAAGATATCCGAGCGACGGAAGCTGGCCGGAGAGGGGTGGGTGAGGCGAAGGAGCTGGTCGTCAGCAGAGAAGGATGGTCGGAAGCCACATTGGGAGAGGGGGAAAAATTGGTGATGGCCGAGATGCTGATGGATGCGTCGGAAGTGGATGGTTTCCAGGACCTTGCTGCACAAGGAGGTGAGACTGATGGAACATTAGGATGCGGCCAGGGATGGGGACTTGTCAGGTTTGAGGAACATGAGAATACCGGAGGTCTTCAAGACATCTGGGTAAAACACGGTGAAAAGGACGTTGCAATCTGAAGCAGTGTGAGACATTCCCTACTGGAACAGGTAGCTTTTAAGGGGCATTCAAAAAGAAACGAGCTCGAGGTATAATTACAGAAACCAGTAGCTGTATGTTAGAAGTACTTACCCTGGCTGTTGAAGCACTTTTCCCACTGTGACACAAGGCGGTGAATGGCTGTCTCGAAAATTCTCGGGGCTGCGATGTGAACCAGTTCCGCACGTACAGCTAGACGTCGTCGTCCAAGGTGAATCGTTTGTGCAGAGCCTGTTTAAGGGGACGAAAAATGGCGTAATCACTGGGAGAGAGGTCAGGGCTGTATGTCGGGTATCCGAGAACCTTCAATTTGAATTTCTGCAGGAGTGCCGCAACACTGTTGGCCGTATGAGGCTTTGCATTGCCGCCGAGCAGAATGACCCCGCGGGTGAGACTGCCTGGTCGTTTTGATTTGATCGCTTGGCGAGGGGTGGTATCAGCCACCCTCCATACAGCCTCACCTCTCATCCTGTGGTTACGCCAATTTTTGTCCCCTTAAAAGAGGCTCTGAGGGGCAAACGATTCACCTCGGACGACGACGTAGGCTAGACCAGGGAATTGCCACCACCTGCAATATCTAAGTTGGCGGGCCTGACAGATCCTGGACTCTAGCAAACGATGCTGCAGCTTACGTCAGGAGTGAATGGTGGCGACTGCGCACGTAGTTATGTTTCTATAGTGAAAAACGTTTTTTACTCCGGTTTCATCTTATTATTACACTTCAAATCAGGTGAGGGAAGTACCTTTAGATGCTACAGTGCCTGTTTTTGCTATGAATAACCTTAGATTCTTAGCCTGTATTTTAATCTACAACGTTCAACACTTACGTTTGTTTCGATGTTCCCAAATCTACGGTTACGCTCTCATTTTGGATTGGAGTTATGACCACCTCTCCATCAAGGCGACTATGGTATTGATACACTTATTTTTGCAAGAGGGTGCATTCAGAATGTAGTGAGGTTAAAACAGTAGAAAATTGCATTTGTGATTTTTGTAAATTTTAAAACAATCTCATGGAGTTCAAAATTCACTGTTTTTATTCCATTCATATAAACTAAAATTGTAATTTCTTTTGCTTTTCAATTTTTATATTTAATAAAGTATAGTTTGCAACTGTGTACTAGATTTACCTTCTTGATCCTCAATCATTTTGACTGGCGTCATAGCCGTAGTAGTTCTGTGTCGGGATTACCCCAACTCCTTAAGTAAAACCACCTTAGTGCAGCCAGAGAATTTCATGAGACAGCCATTCACCGCCTTGTGTCACAGTGAGACAAGTGTCTCAACAGCCAGGTCAATGCTTCTAACATACAGCTACTGGTTTCTGTAATTATGCCTCCGGCTTGCCTATTAAGAAGGTGTGCTCGATGATTGCGCAACGACTACCTCGGGTTGCAGCAGCCACTGCTACACCAGATCGTGACAATATATGGAAGTAGTATGGACTGCAATACCCCAACAACACATCTAGAGCCAGTTCGTTTCAGTGCTGAGGCGTTTAGCAGTAGCTGTAGTTAGCAATGGCGGCAACGCTCATTACAGACTTCATCGTATTGTAGGTTGCTCCTGTAGACTCCAGTCTGTTAGGATTAAAGATGATACCTGTGGGCATCTTTGAAACTAAGAAAACAATGGTGGAAACCAGCATATGTTTATTATCGAGGAATACAGTTCTGTCGCAGTGGAATGGCCGAGCGTTCTAAGGCGCCTTGCTGCAGAGTGGGCCGTTGTTCGAATCCTCCATCGGGCATGTGTATGTGTGTGTGTGTGTGTGTATGTTGTCCTTAGCTGAATTCAGTTTAAGTTGTAAGCCTAAGGACTAATAACTAAAGAAATTAAGTCCCACAGATTTACAAACATTTGAACATTTGATTTGAATACAGTTCTCAGCTGGATGCACGCCAGCATTGGCTAACCATCAATACGAGGTGCATTCCAGTTCTAAGGCCTTCGATTTTTTGTTTCAGCGGACTAGAAACAGATAGAAACATACGCATTGTTTTAAAATGAGGCCGCGTTCATTGTCAACACGTCCCAGAGATGGCAGCACCATACGGCAGATGGAATTTTACCGCCAGCGGCGAGAATGAGAACTGTTTTAGATACTTAAAATGGCGACTTTTTCTTACTTGAATAACGTGCAATCATTCGTTTTCTGAATTTGCGTGGTGTGACACCAATTGAAATTCATCGACAATTGAAGGAGACATGTGGTGATGGAGGTATGGATGTGTCGAAAGTGGGTTCGTGGGTGCGACAGTTTAATGAAGGCAGAACATCGTGTGACAACAAACCGAAACAACCTCGGGCTCGCACAAGCCGGTCTGACGACATGATCGAGAAAGTGGAGAGAATTGTTTTGGGGGATCGCCGAATGACTCTTGAACAGATCGCCTCCAGAGTTCCAGAGTTGTGATTTCTGTGGGTTCTGTGCACACAATCCTGCATGACGACCTGAAAATGCGAAAAGTGTCATCCAGGTGGGTGCCACGAATGCTGACGGACGACCACAAGGCTGCCCGTGTGGCATGTTTCCAAGCAATGTTGACGTGCAATGAGAGCATGAATGGGACTTTCTTTTCGTCGGTTGTGACAATGGATGAGATGTAGATGCCATTTTTCAGTCCAGAAACAAAGCACCAGTCAGCTCAATGGAAGCACACAGATTCACCGCCACCAAAAAAATTTCGGGTAACCGCCAGTGCTGAAAAAATGATGGTGTCCATGTTCTGGGACAGCGAGGACGTAATCCTTACCCATTGCGTTCCAAAGGGCACTACGGTAACAGGTGCATCCTACGAAAATGTTTTGAAGAACAAATTCCTTCCTGCACTGCAACAAAAACGTCCGGGAAGGGCTGCGTGTGTGCTGTTTCACCAAGACAACGCACCCGCACATCGAGCTAACGTTACGCAACAGTTTCTTCGTGATAACAACTTTGAAGTGATTCCTCGTGCTCCCTACTCACCTGACCTGGCTCCTAGTGACTTTTGGCTTTTTCCATCAATGAAAGACACTCTCCGTGGCCGCACATTCATCAGCCGTGCTGCTATTGCCTCAGCGATTTTCCAGTGGTCAAAACAAACTCCTAATGAAGCTTTCGCCGCTGCCATGGAATCATGGCGTCAGCGTTGTAAAAAATGTGTACGTCTGCAGGGCGATTACGTCGAGAAGTAACGCCAGTTTCATCGATTTCGGGTAAGTAGTTAATTAGAAAAAAATCGGAGGCCTTAGAACTTGAATGCAGCTCGTACTACAGTGTTCGGCATTCCCACTGACTTCGTATGCTGTGAGCGAGCTGTGACGTCACGGCGCCGCCTGTGTTTCGGGTTTGACGCTCTGGCAGCGCGTGCTCAAGACGGGGGCGTGGTCGCTCGTACAGGGCGCGCTGCCGCAACAGCTTTCTGGATTTTTTCGGCCCCACGCAGCTGCTACTTTTACCCAAATGTTCAAATGTTTGTACAGCTTATGGGACTTAACTAGGGGGTCATCAGTCCCTAAACTTACAAACTACTTATGAACTACTTACGAACTGGACGGCACAAATATCCATGCCCGAGGGGGAATTCGAACCCCCGACCCTAGTGGCCGTGCAGACCGTGACTGAAGCGCCTTACTCCCCTCGGCCACCGCGGCCGGCTACTTTTACCCCTAAGGATTCATCCGCGGAAGTCACTGCTACAGTTAGCCGTGTAGATGCGTTGCCAATCGATCTTCTCCTTCCTGTCCAAAGATAGGTCTCAACACCTTTAGATGCGTGGCGTTGAATAGGAACGGGATGCCGAGGGTCCCGCCATTGACTTCCGTGTTGAGGTTAGGACGTACGGCCATCCGTGATGCCGCGGTGTCGGAAGACAACAGATTCACCACTAGCAGCAATAGACAGCAGCTCCAGTCCTCTTTGACTAGTGACCAGTACCTCGAAGACTGACAATTACACTAGGCCGAGCTGGATAATTTAGGAACAGACTCACAGACTCATCTTAGAATCGAGTTCAGTACATGCGCCTAACATCGAATCCTATGACCAAGTGCTCACAAGCTGCAAGAGTATTTAAAGACACCTGACAGACAGTTTACTACTGACTTCAGTCTTCACTGAGTGTTCTTGCGTAAGAGTTAAGTGTCGTTAGTAAACGTCTGGCGAGGCAAGGCACATCATTTCCTTTAGTTTTCTGTCGCAGATATTTCTCGGCTGAGTTTGACTTTTCTCGCCCTTGTGTGGTTTCCCAGTGCGTCACTGCCCCGCCGTACTTGCAACTCGTCAGAATGCTTTCTGCTTCCTCCTACAGCTCCTACACTTTGTAACCACATGACTGAACTTCTAATAAAGGTTTATACTTTTTTACCCTTTACTATTCTGTGGCGTAACAATATTCCTCATTGCACATGGGCTGTGTTTTCAATCACGTGATCTTTCTACAATGTGATAAATTTGGCTGTGATATATCCGGCCCTTCTATTATGACAGTTTGGAAGGGGAGCAGTGTATTATTTAGTCCACTATTGATGTTTTAAGCATTAATTTCGCTCTTTGGAGAGCTGGTCAATAGGCATGAAAGTGTTTCTGTCTCCAGGAAGGGCCAATTTGTCAGGAGCCTGGACAAATAGAGAACAGAAATAAGGGATCGAAACTACACTGATAATGTCTAGGAAGCTCATCTCCGAAACGATTCTAAACACACCTGGCACTTGGTATAGTTCGATTGAAAAAAAAAATCCTATAAATCATATGTCTATGTCCCTTTACCATGTAAGTGTACCTACATGACGTGCTAGTAACTGGGTGTACAAAGAGGGAAAATTATGCGTTAAAATAGGTAACAGTAAAGGAAATAATACATAGAATTGGCAGACTATATCGTTTAATTTTGACAAATTATTACCAATTGCGGTAAAAGAAGGCATTTCAAAAATGGCTCCATAGTAGAAATCAGGCAGACAGAGAAATTATGTTGAAGAAAGAAACAAAGCCAAGCGGATAATTGCAGACTCCAAACAGAAATCATGACAAGAATTTGGAAATAAGCTAGAAGCTCTGAGTCAAGCCGCGGGAAAACCATTTTGGAGCTTAATTAGCAATCTTCGAAAGGGAGGGAAGAAGGAATTAACATGTGTTTTGGACAAGTCAGGAAAGTAGCTAGTCAATCCTGTGGATGCCTTGTGCAGATGAAGGGAATATTGTAAAGAATTGTTCAGTGTAGGAGAAATGTTCAATGATGTACCAGATTTTCAGGTAGAATGGGATAGGAACGACGATGGAAACAGGATCTCATTTGAGGAAGTGGAGAAAATGGTCAGTAGATTACAGTGCAATTAAGCGGCTGGGGTGGACGAAATTAAGCCGGAACTCGTCAAATACAGTGGAATATCAAGTCTCAAATCGTTACACAGGATAATTGAGAAGGCGTGGGAATCGGGACAGGTTCCGTCTGACTAAACGAAAGCGGTAATCATGCCAATTTTCAAACATGGAAACGGAAAAGATTGTAACAACTATCGAGGTATCTCTTTAATTAGCGTTGTAGGCAAAATATTCTCAGGTATTGTTGAAAGGAGAGTGCGAGTATTAATTGAGGACAAGTCAGATGAAAATCAGTGTGGATTTAGGCCTCTTAGAGGCTGTCAGGACCAGATCTTTACCTATGTTTCATAGATCTAGAAAAAGGCTTATGACCGTGTTCCTAGGAGGAAGCTACAGTCAGTTCTACAAGATTATGGTATAGGAGGAAAACTTCTACAGGCAATTAAAGAGCTTTGCGTAGACTGTCAGGCAGCAGTTAGAGTAGATGGCAAATTAAGCTCATGGTTCAGGGTAGTTTCAGGGGTAAGACAAGGCTGTAACCTGTCACGACTGTTTTTCATACCGTTGATGGATCATATATTGAAAACAGTAGACTGGCAGGGTGGGATTAAAAAAACAAAATAAGTAGTCTCGCATATGCAGATTCGATTGAAAGGTTGCAAACAAATATTTCAGAGCTCAATCAGAGGTGCAAGATTATGATATGAAGTTCAGCATTTCTAAAACGAAAGTATTGTCTGTAGGAAAGGGATTTAAACAGATTGAGTGCCAAATAGGAGGAACAAAGTTAGAACAAGTAGACAGTTTCAAGTACCTGGGATGTATTTTCTCACAGGATGGCAACATAGCGAAGGAACTGGAATCGAGGTGCAGCAAAGCTAATGCAGTGAGTGCTCAGCTAATATCTACTCTCTTCTGCAAGAAGGAAGTCAGTACCGAGACTAAGTTAGCAGTGCATCGCTCTACCTTTCCACCAACTTTGTTGTATGGGAGTGAAAGTTGGGTGGATACAGGCTACCTTATTCATAAGGTAGAGGTTACAGATATGAAAGTAGCAAGAATGATTGCAGGTACTAATACATGGGAACAATGGCAGGAGGGTGTCCATAATGAGGAAATCAAAGAAAAACTTGGAATGAACATCATATGTGAAGCAGTTGGAGTGAACAGACTGAGGTGGTGGGGTCATGTTACACGGATGGGAGAAGCAAGGTTACCTAAGATACTCATGAGCTCGGCAGCGAAGGGTAAGAGGAGTCGAGGTAGACCATGAAGAAAGTACTTAGATTCGGTGCAGAATGATTTTGAAGTAAAAGGCATAACATCAGACGAGGCATCAATGTTAGCATTGAATAGGGGATCATGGAGGAATTTTATTAGAGGAACTATGCTTCAGACTGAAAGCTGAAAGGCATAACTAGTCTCTAATGATGATGATGATGATGTGTTTTTATTACAGCTCCACTGTCTTAGGAATAGATGTTTTACCAAATGGTGACGAATAAAAATCTGTGCCGGCCCGGGACTCGAACCCAGGTTACGAGCTTTTTGTGAGCGGTCGCCTTAACCACGAGGCTACCTGAACACGAATCCAGGACTGAACAAAACTTTCATATGCCACAGTCACTAAGTATATGAGAGTCAATTTGGTAAAACATCTATGCCTAATACAGTGGAGCTATAATAAAATCGCAATTGCAAATAAATTGTCAAAATTGCTAGACCACTGTAATTTGTCACCAAGAAAGGAATATGTCCTCTAATGTATTCTCAATAGAAGCTACATAGCCTACTGCAGAGCGTGTTTGCTTAAATGACAGCGGCGGCAGCAGCTTAATCACTGTGTATAAGGGACTTGGACAATATCAGCTGCTGAGTCATTGTCCCAGAGCTACCATATAAATAATAGTATATTTTGGACATGTCTGAAATACAGACACCATATCAATAATTGTATATATGTACCCAATAGGCAACAGATATTTTCTATGTGAACGCCTTAAGAGGCTCGATCTGTTGCAGGAATGCAGTAGGCTATAGGCTGCGAGCAAGAGGAACCAATAGGAGGGGGCTAAAAGTTGAGAAATTAGGTTGGAAGGGAAGAACTCGTTTTTGACCTTAAACCCTGTGACGTCATCCAAGATGGCAGCCAGGGAAATCCCATGACGTCATCCAAGATGGCAGCTAGGGAAAACCCACCCCTACCCCCAAGGGAAAAACCCCAACCCCCTGCAGGTACAGACTTGCCTGCCCCCCACCCCCACCCTCGGCGAAAAAACCTCTCCCCCCATCCCCAGCAGGTTCCCAACAGACTGGCGCCACCTTAGGCAGGCTCACACCTGTTCCCAATTGCCTATCTGGACAATGGTGCTCTGCTTTTTACCCCCACCACCAACCCTATGCTCTCATCCAATGAGAGCACAGCAGCAGTGTCACATGATCAAAGGAACTATGGCTACTGGAGCTCCTCCTCGATCTCAGTTGCAGTCATTCGCTCAAATGATCAAAATGAGCAGCCACCACCAGCTGCAGCAGCAGTCGGCAGAAGAAGGGGAGGAAGCGAAAGAGTAAGTATCCGTCATAACACTACTACTTTCTCTTTCTTTTCTGTGACTTCAGCATATAATTATTACTTATTTGTTATATTGGATCTTCTTGTCCCTCAGCAGGTTTCCTCACTCTCACAGACGTCCACCAGACGATTAAGATGCCCACGCTGGAAGATGTCGGCTTAAGAAAATGGGCAAAGCTCAAAACTAGTCAGCATTTAAAATAAAAGCAGCTTTGGTGCAATATAGAAATGTCTTTCCTACAACATTTAAGAGCTGTAAAATGTGACGTATCAAAAACTTTTGACTTGTAGTTATGTTATATGTAGAGGCAAATAAAAGCACTGGTCGACTAGTCACTTGCAGCTTCTTTTCATCCACTATATCCTCGCTTTGCAGGATACAGGGGATTGGTTGAGATGGCTCGTATGATGGTGGCCAATATCGTGGACTGGCTGAGAGCTGATGCTATTGTCAGAAGCTGGTTGAGCGTCCAGGAGAGGCATTGCCAACAGCAAATCATTGTCTTGCTCCAACAACTTGCTGATTAACAGCACTAGCAGGTCCTCGGTCACAGTCGTGGCATTCCGGCTGGCATCTCCCAGTGTGAGTGCAGTTGCAGCAGCGGAATTCCGGCTGGCATCTCCCAGTGTGGGCATCTTAATCGTCTGGGGGATGTCTGTGAGAGTGAGTGAACATGCTGAGGAAGAGGAAGATCCAATATAGCAAATGAATAATAATTATATGCTGAAGGCATACCATAGAAAGACAAAGTAGTAGTGCTATGAGGGATACTTACTATTTCACTTCCTCCACTTCTTCTGCTGACTGCTGTTGCTGCAACTGGTGGTGGCTGCTCATTTTGATCATTTGAGCAAATGACTGCAGCTGAGATCGAAGAGGAGCTCCAGTAGTCATAGTTTCTTTGATCATGTGACACTGCTGCTGTGCTCTCATTGGATGAGAGCATAAGGTTGGTGATGGGGGTAAAAAGCAGAGCACCATTGTCCAGATAGGCAATTGGGAACAGGTGAGAGCCTGCCTGAGGTGGCTGCAGTCTGTCGGGATCCTGCTGGGGGTGGAGGGACAAGGTTTTTTTCCCTGGGGGTGGGGATGGGGGGACGGCAGGCAAGTCTGTACCTGCAGGGGGTTGGGGTTTTTCCCTTGGGATGGGAATGGGTTTTCCTCAGCTGCCATCTTCGATGAAGTCATGGGATTTCCCTGGCCGCCATAGTGGATGACATTACAGGGTTTAAGGTCAAAAACGAGTGCCAGTACCCCCACAGCTATACTACTTAAAGCATATGGTATTGGTAATTGTCTGTTTGACGATATTGGTTTAAAAGACAAAGACATCATGGGAATGCAATATGATGGCCGACACACCACCACTAAACCTCCCCTTCGTCATTGTGAAGGGGATAAAGATGAAAGGTGCATGACTTATGCAGATGTTACAGGAAAATGACACACACATAGCAGGCACAGAATAAACCTGGCTGTCCAAAAGAATAAAATTTGACCTACCAAAGTTCAACACATACAGGAAAGACAGATCAGACGGCAGAGGTTGCTTAGTCATTTATGTCAAAAATACAATAGCGTTAAAAGACATTTCACTCCCAGCGGAACACACCGACATAGAGGCTGTAATCTAACATATCAAAGTCAGGATTTTTCAGTTTATCTAATGTTCATTTCCTCACTTTTCTACCTTTTTCTAATTTCTTAAGTTTTAATCTACAGTTCATAACCAATAAGTTATGGTCATTATATCCGTTCCTTGATATGTCTTAGAGTTTAATATCTGGTTTCTAAAACTATGCCTTACCATGATAAAGTCGACCTGGTCCCGTCCAGTGTCTGCTGGTCTCTTCCACGTATACAACATTCTTTCACGATGATTAGACCAAGTGTTTGTGATGATTACATTATGCTCTATACAAAATTCTACCAGGCGATCTCCTCTTTCATTCCTTTTCCCCAGTCTATGTTCACCTACTACATTACCTTCTCTTTCCTTTTTTACTACTGAGTTCCCTTAACTGAATAATTTATTTTATATTCACATACATTTCTTTGATCTCCTGATCATCGGCAGAGCTAATTTCGATATAAAATTGTATACTGTGGTCGGTGTTGGCTTCGTGTCTATCTTTGCTACGATAACGCGTTCTCTATGCTTTTCATAGTAACTTACTCCCAATCTCATTTTCTTGTTCGTCATTGGACCTAATCCTGCATTATCATCAACCGTTTTTGTATTTATAACTCTGTAATAACCTGACTATAAATCCTGTTCAGCCTACCACAGAACTTCACAACTCCCCACCACATCTATCTTTAACCTATACACTTCTCTTTTCAAATTTTCTAACTTACCTAACCGATTAAGGATAGAAAATTCCACGCTCCGATCCGTAGAGTACCTGTTTTGTGTTTCTTGATGGCAACATCCTCCTGAATAGTCCTTGCCTGGAGATCAGAATGGGGTGCTAGTACCTCCGGAATATTTTACCCAAGAAGACGCCACCATCATAAACAGGGTGAAAATTTTAGGTTGAGAAACCAGAATAACTTGAAAAATAAGTTTCACACGAAAAAAAATGTGCAGAATACAATGCCGATTATTTTCAAGGGGGTGCTAAAATTAGCCCGCCACCTCAGCCCCTCTGGGGGTGGCAAGGCGGGGAGGGGGGGCAACTATAAAATTTCAAATGAAAACCCCCAATTTTTATTCCAAAATCAGTTTCTACATAAAAAATTTGTCTTAAACATTTGTTTTGATTCTTAGTAGTTGGCGCTGTAATTCAAGAAAATCCATGTTCTCATTTTTGCGTGGTAAATGGTTACAGATAAATAAAAAATACTTGTTTACTTAGTAAATTTTGATTTACAGCACGAGTTCTATCTCTCAAAACCCGCCCTATGGGGAGAGAAGAAGAGTTTTAGTTTTATCGAATCAAAATTTACGAAGTATATAAGTATGTTTTTATTTATTCGTAACCACTTTCCACGCAAAAATGGGAACATGGATTTTCCTGAATTAAAGCACCAACTACGAAGAATCAAAACAAATGTTTAAGACAAAATGTATATAATTTTTTATGTAGAATCTGATTCTGCAATAAAAAAATGGGGCTCCCATCTGAAATGTTAAAGTTGACTCCCCCCAGCCCGAGGGGGCTGGAGTGTCGGCCTAATTTTAGCACCAGGAGATGTCCCCCTCGAAAATAATCAAATTTTTAATCTACACATTTTTTCGTATGAAGCTTATATTTCGAGTTATTCTGGTTTGTCAACTTAAATTTACACACTGTATACAGTAGAGCTGCATGTCCTCGGGAAAAGTGTATGGCAAAGCTACATTAGCTGATGTTACAAGGCCAGCTCAATCAATCATTCAGACTACTGCCCCCTGCAACTACTGAAAAGGCTGCTGTCCCTCTTCAGGAAGCACACGTTTGTCTGGCCTCTCCTCAGATACCCCTCCTTTGTGGTTGCACCTGCACCTACGGCATGGCTATCTGTATCGTTGGGGCACGCAAGCCACCCCACCTAGGCAGTGTCTGTGGTTCATGAAGGTGGGAAGATCTTTAGGACCAAAAATTGCCGTAATTGTAGAGAGTCCGCTATAACTGCCCTCTGCCTGTTCCTCGGGCGTAAACACAACTGTGCTGTCGCCACGGCTGGGTCCTCACACTCAGAGCCGGCTAATACCCGACTTCCTGGCAGGATGCGTCGACTGGCGCAGCCCTCTTCTCCAGTTTAACACGACGCTGTCGTGAATAATGGCGAGCAGCACGTTTCTGCTGCCCTTACCTGCATAATTTTCCAAGAACTCAAACGGTTGGGCGTCGAGCTGGACTGTTATTTCGGCAGATAAAGCGCTGTACAGAGGAAGTCGTATTACTCCAGGTATTTTTCTTGCACTGTTCGGAGTAATTCGCCCAACATTTCGCGCCAGCTACCTAAGCAACTTCTGTATGTTTCTAAAAGGCTGCGACCTCGGAGATTTCGCAGCATAATGAACTCCGCAGGTCACCCAGTCTTTCTAAGATACCACGAAATTTTTTACAGTCAGAAGAAGTAATCGAAGAAATGAACAATATTTACGAATTAAAACAACACATTACTTTAGGAATAAATCTATTTTCACATGCTGCTACGAGATTGCGAATCCATCAGTGATCCAATAGTGTAAAATAATGTTCTTGATTTACGTCAGCCGGCCGCGGTAGCCGAGGAGACTAAGGCGCTCCAGTCACGGTCTGCACGGCCCCTACGGTCGGGGGTTCGAATCCCCACTCGGGCATGGATATTTGTGCCGTCCTAGTTTGTAAGTAGTTTGTAAGTTTAGGGACTGATGACCCCGTAGTTAAGTCCCATAGACTTTACAAACATTTGAACATTTTTTTTATTATTATTTACGTCAATGATCACAATTTCGACGCTTACATAACAATACCCTTTATATTGCTCTATTTTCATATAGCTACAGAACATAACTATAACGATTCACTAGAAAGAACAATAAAACAGTAATGTAACCCCCTGCGAGGATTTTTGATGTTTTTACTGTGTGCATGCTCTATAACAAATAAGGAAAACTTCGTTAACAGGTTAAGTTAGAGGCAAAGCAAGCAACAACCTGGATAATACTGTGTTTGGGAAACAATCTGCAAACAAAGGTATTAAACATAAGGAGAGGCATTGAATTAAAATTTGTGCTGTGGCCAGGATTCGAACCCAGGATCTCCTACTTACTAGGTAGGCACTTTAGACCGCCCAGATAACACAGCATTGCAGACAAAGCGACTATACGGATTGTCTTAAAGCATGTCTCCCTAGAGCTGGGCAAAAGATACTCGCGTTCGAACATGTTCGGGGTTTCCCGATACAGAAGAGAACTCGATACAGTATAGAACTTTTCGAACACTCGGATAATAAATGACTCGCGCTGTGTATTTGCAAACGATACGCGGGAAATTTTGAAGTTACCGGGCTATCGCTTTGCTCAGAAATAATTTCATAGGAAGTACAAATACATGTAAAAGAAAAGAAGCGCATAACTATGAAAATAGTTTTTTTTTCTTTTTTTAAATCGTGCATATGTGACCTGTCCGGTATTACCACCTTTTAATTGTCTTCAAAATAAGATTAAAACATATGAAATAGGGAGAACACTATAAATTTAATACCCGATAACGAAAATAAGTCATATAAAAATAAACTGTAATTGCAACCTCCGAATAAACGTTGCACGAGATGCTGTGTACGTAGTATCAACAGGTGTCGCTAGATGGCAGCACTAGAATTTTAAATCGCGATTGCTATCGTTTACTTATAGCCTATTTTCATTACTGTTTTTACATATGACCTGCACCCTAGAAGCTACTATAGTCGGAATTTCACACTTATTAATCCTCATAGTACATTAATGACACCCTATCTACGTTATAAATCGTATACCGCACAGCGCAGAAAAGATTTATGTATACCGTCGTTGTAAATCGTAGAGTTAGTACCTCGTGACGTCGTGATCGAAGGTCGAACATTTCCTGAAATTTCCCGAACTGTGACGTAAATTGATCGAACAGTTGGAGTCATCTTCAAATCCAGCTTTACGTCTCCCTCCACACCACATACTTCAATTCTGCCTCAATTTGCCCTTGTGAAATGCGTATCAAATTGCCAGGGCTCTTCTATATTGGAATAGCATTCTAGCAAAGAATGTGAATGGGAACAATCCTGCCTTGTTCCTCAGACCGAGGTGATATAAACAATAACACATTTCTTTGAGACAACATTGTCTCGTTATACTAAAGGTATTAAATATTATTATTTGATATTCATTTCACAGGGGAACATTGAGACAGAATTAAAGTTTGTGGTGTGGAGGGAGACAGGGCCGGCGCAAGGCACGTGCGAAACGTGCAGCCGCACGGGGCGGCACTTTCCGAGGGGCGGCAAATCTGCCGCCCCCCCTTTTTTTTCTTTTAGGACAAACTCAACGTTCATGCCCAAGAGGGAATTCGAAACGAAACCTCGGAGACAGCGGCTTCGGGAACTGTGGCATGGCGCCTCGACTACCTGCCGGTAGCTCCTGTTGAACGAGAGGTGGGAGGAGGATTAATTTCTTCCCCACCACTGTAGCAGCACCGTCGTGTTTATGCCGGAGGAACATTAGGTGGGGGGGGGGGGGGGGGAGCAGTCTGGCGTACACGCCGGTATTCTTATGAGTGGAGCGCTGACAGCCTGTTACGCGCCGTGCGCTTACAACTAATTTTGCAGAAAACGAAATCTAATTTGGAAATTGGAATGCAATGTTCGAGTCTGCGGTTACATGTTAAGCCTGAAGCAATTTTTCTAAGATCTTCAATGGCAGTTTCCGAGTGTTTTATTCTTCCTGCATTATAGAAAAAATGGTTGAACATTCTACAGTCAAACATGTCGAACACCTACAATCGCTAGAAATATTCTGAATGGGTAAATACGCTGCGAGTAATTACAAGGGATAAAGACATTGGTAGTAAGTCTGGCATAAGTTAGGTTTCGACGCATTTTTGAAAATTTTTGCTATCCGTTTCTGAGTGATAGTCCTACGTTTTGGTTTTTGAGCCATGAAACACCTGTCTCCGCCTGTATGAACAACAAACTCTGACCGGCTCTTTTGTTTGACAATACTACTCGCACACTCTCACTTTGCCAAAATTTATTTACTGTATAATGCGTGTCAATCCATGTTTCATCTAGGTAAACTACTGGTCGCTCTGATTGTGATGAAAACCTGCAAAAAAGTATGGTCTTTCAGCAACAATGCCCTCTCGTGCGCACAAAATAAAACGTTAATTTTGACACCTTCTAAAACGGAATTCCATAGACAAAACATTGCTTCTAAGGCTTACCTTGCTAGCTTTGAAGCTCATTTCTGTTTGACGAAATTCGTGCAGTTTTCGCAAAGTTCGTACTTCTTTCTATTGTTTGTAATGCCATAGCAATTGCTGCCGTGCGCGGTAATTAATGTGTTCGTAAACGACGCGTACGAATTTGCGATTCTTCAGGGGCTCATATCTCTGGTTCTGTTCATTTCAGAGTGGAGGGGTAAAGTGTTCTGGATACATCTTGGCCCAGTAACCATTTGTGTACATATTAGAAGAACGGGGATACTATAGCTGTCATACAGTACATCGATAAAATTTTCAAAGTTACACATTTCCGGGAGCCCATCCAAATTGAGCAAATCAGTTGGCTTTTATACATGACGTGTAGTCTATTGAGGGCTTTAAACGGCTTACAAAAGCACCATTCATTCCTGGGCGGTCCTGAGAAAATCTAAAAAAAAAACGTGTTTTTGGGTACCAAAAAAAAAAAAACAAAAAAAAAACAAAAAAAAAAAAAAAAAAAAAAAAAACGAATTGTGGGGATGGTCACTTCGATACCTTCTATTCATTGCAAATCTTCCAAATTTTTGCCTTATGTTCTTATGATGAAATTCTCGAGGCCGTTTTTAACTTTTTTCGATATCGTTAACCGTTACCGAGATCCAGAGGTTAAAACTTATCATAGTTTTGCACAAAATCACAAAACCACATTTTAGCCGTTTTAGTACCGTGAATCACAAATATCTAAATAACTAACCATAGAAAATTGTTCAAATATTTACAATAAATTCTGTCGACATTTATCTATAAATGACATTTTTCAGTTTTCGTAAATCTTAGTCGAAAAACCGCGATATTTTGCTAGAAAAAGTGCTTATTGTGCTGAAAGGGAGTTCGGACAAGCGATTTGAAAAAAAGGTACTCGGCGAAAAAATTTGATTTTTGTACATCTTAAAGATTGAAATCTTCGGGCGATGAAGGGGTGATTTTTGTTTTCGTTTACTTTACAGTTAATATGCAGCAACCGGTTTAGTGAACTATTGCAACATATTTTAAAGAGTTTGCAGACTTCTCGTATGGTTGATTTTACGTTACACATAGCTGCGTATGAAATGTAGATAAGATAAAGGTAAAGCAGTCAACAATCCGAAGATTGGTTTGAACACCACAGTGCTTTACTAGGCATGGTCCTGTCTGGAGGTGGTATGCCGTTGCCTTCCTCCGACCTACGAACTGACTTACCCAGCCAGTTATAGGGGGACCTACAGTTTAACGTGGGTTCCGAACCACGGTGCTACTCGTATTTTTCACATGAAAGAAGTGGAAAGTGACAGATAAAAATCCTAGGACCTGGCGGGGATTTGGATTTGTAGTCTGGCACTCTACCACTGTGCAACCGAGGCGCACGGTAGATACGATATCGAAATTTTATTTAATGTTTAGAGCAGAATGATATGTGGTTCTTGAGATATCGGTACCTGAATGATGGCACGCAACAGTAATAGGTTCGAAAACGCTATTTCTGATTGTGAGGTAACGTATCTTGAGGAATAGGAAATAACTAAAATGTTATGTGTATGTTGTTTAGGTGTTTATCTGGAAAATCCGATTCCCATTTTTGGATATGTGTATTCGTTATCGCGATACGCTACAAAAATCATAATTTTTGGTATCAAAAGATCCAACTGCGTGCATTGGCAAATCGAAACTTCTATTCATGGCAAATAGTCGAAATTTTTACGATACGTTCTAATATAAAATACTATTCAAATTTTACTTACCATTGATTTCATGTTATATAAGCAGTACACTCTGATGTAACAAAAAAAAAAAAAAAAAAAAAAAAAAAAAAAAAAAAAAAAGACGGAAACCAGCTGAAAAATGCTCCTGCCAGAGCACAGAAAAGGCAAATATGTTCTCTTACACAAAAGTGTGGAACTAGCTGCCTCAATCCTCATTCCAACTTCCTCACCAAAAATTTTGGCATGCGAACATATTCGCGCGTTTTTCGGCTGACAGAGGACAGGACAGAGACAGTGCAAGAGGCAGAGAGAGAGCCATATATGATGGAACAGAGAAAGTGTTAGTTCAGGAGAAAGGCATATGCATGAAAACATCAGTGGGAAACGAAACGAGATGTCGGAAGGCAGGAACAGTGGCAACAACAAACTAAGATGCAGATAGTAGCAATTGGAGCAAAAGAGAAAACAGTGGGAAACCGAGACGAATGGAGACCATACATAAAGCATGGGCGTGCGGCTCTCCAATACTATAGCACGAAACAATTTGTCCAATTTTTCCGATCCCCAGTACCCGCGTGCTAAAGTTTTCCGGTCTACAGGTCAAACCCCAAGCAAACAATCCCCATGGAGATATGTGTAAAGGAGACAATCGTGATTGAAGACAATGAAAGCTGACTCTAAGTGAGAAAAAGAGGATACTGGCAAAAGGACAGGAAGTGAATGGGACAACGTCAGTGGGGTAGAGAGACGATGAAAGTGGCAGAAACAGATAGCGGTGAGGAATCGCGAAGGAAAGGGATGAAGACATTGAAAGTTTGACACAGACAGAAAGCGGCAGTGGGAGAGACAGCAAACAAACGGACAGAGACATATAAACATTTACAGTGAGACGACAATTCTGACTACGACGGCTTAACTGGGCAAAAGTATTTACAAAGTCATGCGCTAAAAGTGCGCGAATATGTTCGCATGCCAAAATTTTTGGTGAGGAAGTCGGAATGAGGACTGAGGCAGCTAGTTCCCTACTTATGTGTCAGAGAACATATTCGCCTTTTCTGTGCTCCGGCAGGAGCATTTTTCAGGTGGTATATTTATCCATATCATCTTGTTTCTCCTTCTTGGGCGATAGTTTAACCGTAGCCTCGCTGTACCTCGTCACGTGACCTAGTTCCTGGCACTGCCGCGCCACCACTTCGCCTTTCCAGGCATTTGTTATCGTTGCGTTCTCTACAACGAAAACTACAGAATTCGTTTCGGCAGTAGGCCGAGGGAGTCAAAATTGGTCAGAAGCACTTTCATTGCTTTTCGTTAGAACAGAATAATTGGTGCGTCCGAATCTCTTGCAACTTGGGATGTAATAGGAAAGTGCTTTTCGTAGAACGTAAAATTAGTACTGCGCGTGCACGTTTTCTCCTTTAAGATTGCAGACTAGGAATATTTCTTTTTTTATGATCTTTTACTTAAAAAACTCAGTGGCCGAAACCTAGGTAGGTCTATAAAAGAGAAAAACCGTGTGTGTGTGTGTGTCGGGGGGGGGGGGGGGGGCGGCAATTTAGCAGCTCGCACGGGGCGGCAGTTGGGCTTGCGCCGGCCCTGGAGGGAGGCGTGCTTTGAGACAGTCCGTGTAGTCACTTTGTCTGCAACGTTTTTTTTTTTTTTTTATCCAAGCAGTGTAAAGCGCGTACCTAGTAAGTGGGAGGTCCCGGGTTTGAATCCTGCCCACAGCACAAATTACATAATGCCTTACATTACGTTTAATAGCTTTCTTATAACGAGACAAAGTTGTCTCAAGGAAATGTATTATTGTTGATATTTAATCTGCAATCACTTTAGAAAAGACGATCCCCAGCTTAATTAGGCAAATAATGCCAGTGCTTGTTTGTAAGTCAACTTGACTTCTGCAGCATTGATTATACTTGGTACTTAGTTGCTCAAACTGTAACTTTGTGCAAGCACACCCATACAAGAAATACAGTGAAAGCAAGGACTACCTGTGATAACATAGAGAAACAATGGCCTTATTTATAATAGACTGCCGGCCGTGGTGACCGAGGGGACTGAGGCGCTTCAGTCACGGTCTGCACGGCCACTATGGTCGGGGGTTCGAATCCCCCCTCGGGCATGAATATTTGTGCCGTCCTTAGTATTAGCTCGTGCCGCCGGCTGTGTCCAGCTTGCTGGCGTTTGAGGGGAGGTGGTGGTGGGGAGAGCCGCTACCTGCCGCCTGCTCTGGCCAGTTTAAAGAGCTGCTTCTGACTGCAGCTGGAAACCCTCCCTCCCCGCACCCCTGAGCGTAGGACCGGGCCCTTACGAAGGTTTCCCGTCTGTATATATTTGTCTGTGACACTACCCTCCGCCATGAACCGTATGAAATCTTACGCAGATGTTTACGTTCCTCTATCTTGAACGTTACGTGTACAAATTTCTTCAAGATTTGAATAAAACGGTAGATATTGTTCATAGGTAAAGAACCCTCTGCTACGCACCATACAAAAAGATTAAGTATGCAAAGATAATCGCAATCAGATTAACGGAACGGCAGCGCATGTCTTGATTGGGCCTCATTTTCTTCCGCCTACGCTCACTGGAGCACGTTATCATGATTTCATAGGGATACTCTATCTGTGCTGCCAGAACATGTGCCTTTACAAGTGCGACACAACATGTGGTTCACGCACGATGGAGCTCCTGCACTGCCGGCCGCGGTGGCCGAGGAGACTGAGGCGCTCCAGTCACGGTCAGCATGACCACTACGGTCGGGGGTTCGAATCCCCCCTCCGGCATGGATATTTGTGCCGTCTTTAGTCTTAGCTAGTTCATAAGTCGTTTGTAAGCTTAGGGACTGATGACCCCGTAGTTAAGTCCCATAAGTTGTACAAACATTTGAACACACGTCTCAGCGTTTATGATGTAATATCTCATAAACTATAATTAGTACAAATAATTAATTTAGAAGTAACATTTATTGGCATAAAATGATACTATTTGGAAATTATGTTTCAAATGCATTAAGAAACAAAGAAATAATAAATTTAAACGTCATTCATAAAGCGGGAGTTTTTCACGCATCTCATTGTTTGTGACGTCATATCTCCTGAACTGTATGTCGTATAGTGACATAATTATGCCTATAGCCTTCACGAAAGTGCAAACAATATGCTGAAAAAGATTTATCGCAATCAGATGTGCGGTATGACCATGAAATAATACGAACAAAAAGACAAACATTAATTTTTGTTGCTTGCAGTGGCCATTTTGTGCAGCAGCTGAATTGTATTTCACTGTAATGCTTTTAAAGGAAACTCCTTTTGCTACTGCGAATGGTTTTATTTTTATAAATCGCCCATACGTGTTTCGCCTTTATGTCAAGGCATCATCAGTGGGTGTCCTGAAATATTTACATGTTTCTGTTTACACACAAAGGTTAGGTTTGTTACATGTGTACAAAACATTTCGTTTATGATTTGTCCATTAGTTTAGGATGAGATACGGAACATTGTCGCGTGATGTGGCAAATTTTGGGAATTGTATTGGTTATGACGTCATAGCTCATGAATTATCTGTTTTAGGTTGTACTTACCCTCACAGATATGCTGTCTGGTAGTAAGAAAATATATTTGTACCAAGGTTGTTTGAAATCGGTCCAGTAGTTTAGGAAAACACACACACACACACACACACACACACACACAACGAATATCATAATATGTAGCATAGATTCATAACCAACAACTTATTTCTTATACTTTAAACCTGGTTCCGAAAGCTCTGTCTTACATTACGTAATAAAACTAAAATTTCCTAGTGTCTTCGGGTCCCTTACAGATGTACAACCTTCTTTCATGATTCTTAAGCCATGTTAACGATGATGAAATTATACTCGCTGCAAGATTCTACCAGTCCGTATTTTTCAACTATTTTCCTTTCTCTTGCTTACCTTCATTCCGTCATTGCATCTAATTAGCTTGTGAACTTGTGCAGGGTAGCGGGTATTGGCTTCGTATGTTAGTTACAATGATGCGTGGCTTACCTTCAATGCTAGTTTCTTACTCATTGTTAGATACACTTCTATATCGATTTTGTATTTATAACTCGCCTGAAATTCACAAAACCCCACTACATCTCGCTTAAACCTATTAATTAAGTTTACAGACCTACTTACCACTTAATGGATCTAACATTCCATGCTCCGCTCAGTAGAAAGCAACTTTTTTTTTTCACCTGGTAAAGACGTGCTCCAGAGTAGCCCCTGCCTGAAGATCGCTATGTTACCTCCAGAATATTTTTAATCATCACTTAAGCATACTCGATAAAAATAAGGCTGACGTCCCCCCTTGTAGTTACTGAATAGGCTGCTGCCCGTGATCAAGAACGAGGTGTGCCTACGGTCTCCACAGATCTCTCTGTTGAATGTAATTACAGTAGTTGGCGTTTTTAGAGCTGTGTGCAGGTAGGAAGGCGGCTGAGCGAAAGGTTCTGCGCAGACAGAGAGGGAGAACACTGCGCGACGCCGCCAGATCGCCGCTCCCTCCTCCGGCTGTCAGTTGACCGCTGTCAGCTGACTGGCCGCTGCGGCCGCGCGCTCCTGGCGGCAGTCTTATTCCATCGAGTTCCACCATTCGAATGTACGCAATGCGCACCCAGTCGAGAACCTTCTACATACTTCAGCTACACGTGCTATCTTGAGTCAGATATCGTCCATACATCTTCAAAATTAATGCATTTTTCAGACTATTCGTTTCATTTGGGCGACATAATGTTAATGGTAAGAAATGCTCTGGAAATTTTTACAATGACTCATTTATACTGCTATGAACATGTAGTTATGACATAAATTAACGTGCATAGACAGCAAAAATAAAGTCGTATCCACATAAATGAAGCCTGTATACTGGTTTTGTACTGAGTGCAGTTGTCTGTGCCACTTCGCTACGATCACAGACGGCAACAAGAGGCGGGCGTGTTAAAGCGAACATAACAGCAATGAGAATAAAATTCAGCCGGCCGCGGTGGCCGAGGGGACTGAGGCGCTCCTGTCATGGACTGCACGGCCACTGCGGTCGGGCGTTCGAATCCCCCCTCGGGCATGGATATTTGTGCCGTCCTTAGTGTTAGCTAGTTCATAAGTAGTTTGTAAGCTTAGGGACTGATGACCCCGTAGTTTAGTCCCATAAGTTCTACAAACATTTGAACATTTTAATAAAATTCAGTGACAACATTATAAAAATTACTAGTGACATTTTATCGAAGTATAAGTGGACTATCCAAGCCAGGCTCTCAAGAAAATATGAGGAATTAAGCAACAAAAATCCCACTGATCAATGTATAACAATACTGAAATATGTCTGAGTGAAAATATAAAGTGTATTCACGCTGTAGTAGTCGAGTGACATTTCCACTCATATTTAGTAATTGCTAAGCATAGCCGAGTTTTCTAATAACAATATAAAATATGAACGATTTTGTGAAACATGACATCTGTGACACACACACACACACACACACACACTCACTCTCACACAAACTCGCAAGCAAGCGCCTGCGCGGTATAGTTAATGGCGATTACTGTTTGCCGCTACACAAAAAATTCATACTCAAATATTTGAAAGACAGCTTAATAGTCACTAACAATATGTAAGGCCACAGCTACACAAACAAAGTAATTCTGCATTTAGTACTTATTAATTCTCAGGCCAATAAATTGACGCTCTCATCTTCGCTGCCCAGTCCAACTTCTCTTTCATTTGTGAACCAACTTGTGTGTAGTCGAATATTGGGCCCTCGAATACATTTCAAATACTGTTCCACGCCAAATGTTCCTTTCAAAAATCGTCAATATAGCCCACTTCTTTCTTACCGACCTCGTCGCTTTCCTGCAGTAATCTCTAGTGACCACTAGGCATTATATTCTCCTGAGTTCCTAGTTGCAAATAAAATGGCCTTACGCGTTTCGTGGCTACTTAAAACCGAAAGAGCTAATGTTATAGCACTTAAAATAGCCTATTTCGAAGTTAACTCATATTTTTGCATATTTCAGCTGCAAAATCTAAAAGGAATCTATTTCTTCTATTTTCAAAAGACTTGCTTCGAAAAATCAAAGGTAGAAAAACTAAGGTCGATATCTGAAAAAAAGTACTGTCATTTGCCTGTGCAGGCAGAGTTAACGTTGCGTAAAAATTTTGTCAACTTAAATTACACGGATGCACTGCAAAGTATCCGTATTGTGAAGTCTTCCATATGGATTTTGTGATGAAACTACCGAACATTCCAAAACTGATTGTTGGCAATTTAGAGCCAGATGCACCATCCAGGGCTTATTTGATTTGTTCAAAGCAAAGCTCAAAGACTAAAGAGCAAATAATCGCACATTTTGTCAGTACTAGGTTGAAGGTGCTATATTCAAATGGCGTAGATGAAAACAAAGTGATTCTGGCTTTGACAGGTGTAACAAAATTACTCGATGATCCCTCAGTTCAGTGGGACTTCGCTTTCATTACAGCCAACTACAGATTTATGGCGACAATTATTCCCGAAGTATTCGGCTGATGTTAACCTATCTATGACAATACAGCTTTTCTGGTGGAAGTATAAAAGAAAATTACTGAAGCGTAGGTAACGTGGGAGAAAAAGAACGGGAAAAATTTCAGCAGGTTCCCCAGAACAACACCGGCCTGAAGCGCCTTTGCGAAAAATCCAGGTCTACTGAATACTGCATTCTCGTCCAAAATGTATACCGAAAGTGAAGTGCGTCCCTGTTACATACGTTGATATACAACGTTCATTCACGGCGTATAAATTAATTATACGAGCACCGTGGCTTTTCTCTGGTAAACGTTTTCAGTAATTCACTGTGAAACCAATTACGTTATGAATGTTTGAAACCACTGGTTTATTCGGTGTTTGTTAAATTGTATAGTCCTATTACATGTATTTCAGCACTGGCTTCTGAATTGCATTGTATTTTTATTTTCGAAAAATATAAAGGTTGGTGTCGGTTTGGTCATTAATAAGCGTTTTTCTTCTTATTATATGTGAGTAAAAATTTGCTCATAAGTCAGCACTATGTATTTTATGTTTATTTCGTCTGATGAATTCTTTTCCGGCCTACTGTAGATTTTATTTCCCCTAGATGAGGTAATGAATGACCTATTTTAGACGTCTAAAATACCCTTTTTCCGACCTAATAATCTTCGGCCTAGTGACCACTGCTTCCGTGGCGATTTAAAAGACGCTGGCCCACTGCCTGTGACGGACCACGGCCTCCTCTCCGTGGACGGACGCGTTCGCTTCCCTGGATGTCGCACGCCGCGCGCCTCACCCGCCCCCGGCTGGCTGTGGCAACGTTGTGGCAGCACCGCGTGGCGGTCAGTCGTCTGCTGCCACCTCCCTTCTTAAGCAGTTAAACACTCAGAACACAACAGATCTTGCTTTCTTATGTAACACTTGCCGCTTTTTTGATCCGTCAGTCATAACGAACACTTCGCAAAGGAAATAACCTTCAGTATACGACCACTGGAAGAAAAATCACGACTATACGTTCAAAGCACACTCGGCACGGCGCGAAACGGCGAAATGACGCTATTGGCTGGGTCGTCACCAGTCGTCACGTGGTGTACTGGCTCTTGCTACTGCGCATCGCCCCACCACCCGCCTTCGTAGCTGCACACAGCTCTAACATTTGCTCATATGAAACGGCAGAAAATGGTGCTAAACGTTAAAATTTATTCGTTTTTACATAGGCCTACACCACTATTACAGGTCTTCTAACAGTTTCTGTATTTGTTGTAATGCAAATCATTTTATTCACAGAGAAGAATAGCCGCGGTGTAGTAGCCGAGCGGTCAAAGGCGCCTGCCTCGCTGCAGAGTGCGCGG
Source organism: Locusta migratoria (assembly GCA_026315105.1). Taxonomy (NCBI): domain Eukaryota; kingdom Metazoa; phylum Arthropoda; class Insecta; order Orthoptera; family Acrididae; genus Locusta; species Locusta migratoria. The sequence goes on along the minus strand of CM048745.1, from coordinate 580,583,882 downwards.
TTGCTCGCCGTCGGAGGTTCGAGTCCTCCCTGGGGCATGTGTGTGTGTGTGTGTGTGTGTGTGTGTTTGTGTGTTGTCCTTAGGTTAGTTTACTTTAGTTTAAGTAGTTTGTAAGCTACGGACTGATGACCACGCAGTTTGGTCCGATAGATTTACAGACATTTGAACATTCGAAGAGAAAAATAAGACAATATATTAATTTGCAAGGAAACAATGACGATTCAAATATGTGTGAAATAGGGCAGACCCGAACTGGGCAACTTACATCTGGTAGAATCACATGGTGTTCCGTTTTGTACTTCAGTTTAGTCATTGAAGCGAATAATACGGCAGAAAGTCACGATTTGCAGCCTGTTATTAGTGATCGTAGCATTTGATCTGTGACGGTTATAAATTCAAACCTTACAGAAGAGTTGTAGCAATGGAAGACCTTGGTGGCGATACTGTCGTAAAAGTTCGCGGTGTGCTGTTATTTACAGTAGGCAGCGAACACATATTTTCCCTTTTAGAACAACCACATCCGACAACATCACAAAATTTGCGTATTACATAACTGAAGCCGCGGCGGAGCGGCCGAGCGCATTGAGGCGCAATGCTACGAGGCCCGAGGACGTTCCCCGTCGGGGGTTCGAATCCCCCCTCGGGCTTGGATGTTTGTGCTCTCTTTAGAATAAGTTAGTTATTAGCAGTTTGTAAGTTTAGGGACTAATGACCCCGCAGTTAAGTCCCATAAGCTTAGCAAACACTAGAACATAACTGAAAACTACATTGATGAAGAAGATGCAGTCTTTCCACCAAACGCTTTTGCAGCAGATTGCGCTTCCTTGTGGAGGACGACTAACGCTTGCGAAAGCTTTCATTCCCGATTCAGTGCTTTATGTGAATCTCCTCACCCAAACATCTTTCAGCTTGTGAAAAGTCTGAAGCATGAACAAACTGACATATAAGAATCAACTCAGCAAAAAATATCACCACCATCCAAACGGACTGAAAAACCAGGAAGAGGCAATCTTTCCTGCAACAGAAATTAGAATTACTTAGGAATGGTGAAATTTGCAAATTAGACTTTGTAAACTGTCAAGCAGTATTTGTTTTCTGCAAATATTTTTATGTGAAATTTGTAATAAAATATTTGTATTTGTATATAATTGTTTGTCTTTTATATCTGGTTCCTTGTCACAGTATTGACATTATTCTTTAAGAAGTCTACAAATAGGTGCAGAGGTTGCTCACTTGGTAAGTTCAGATTTGGAAGCATTTTGCGAGATTGTGCAGTCGGTCTGCCAGGAGCAGGTAAGAGTTGCCGAGTTCGTGCGTGCCTGTCAGTCTAGCCGGAGCAGGTAAAAGTTGCCCAGTTCGTGCGTGCCACTCAGGGGGCACTTTCGTTCTGCTGCATTATGCGTAACGGCTGCATCGCGTTGTTCGTAGCAGTTAGTTTGGTCGGAGTATTGCCATTTGAGAACTGCTGATATCACTTTCGCATCTGTCGCAAAGCGATGGCTGGCCAGGAATTTGTTCATAGGACTAAAAGGGTGAAAGGTCAACGGTGCAAGATGATTACTGGAACACAACCCACCTAAATTTGGCGGTTATTTGCACAAACATGAGCAGATACATAGGATCAAATGTTCAAATGTTTGTAGAGCGTATGGGACTTAACTACAGGGTCATCAGTCCCTAAACTTACAAACTACTTATGAACTAGCTAAGACTACAGACGGCACAAATATCCATGCCCGAGGGGGGATTCGAACCCCCGAACGTAGTGGCCGTGCAGACCGTGGCTGAAGCGCTTCAGTCCCCTCGGCCACCGCGGCCGGCAGATACATGGGAGGCGAGCATTGTTATGAAGACGTTTGACACAACTTTAGCGTTACAATGTTTCTTACTAAAGGCACGTAGCAACTTAAAGATTTAATGAAGGTTGCAGGATTCATGTCCAGGTAAGTCCACCAACAAACACACGATGCATATCCCAGAACACTTACACAAACACTTTCCTAGCAGACTCAGTCACTTTGAATTTATATCCCACTGGAGAACCCAAATCTTTGCTCTCCACGGAGACGTGCTTGGTTTCGAGCGTATAGTGATACGTCCACGATTCATCACTAGCGATGATTCCTTTCATAAAACTGTGATCTTCTCCGTTAAGTGACCCAAAGCTTGTCATTATCATCTGTTCCTTGTGTTTGATTGTCTGATACTTAGGCACCCAGGAAGCACTAAATCGCAACTTATCATGAACAATATCGCACAGTACACCGTAAGGAATGTTGAGCTGCTGCGATAAGTATGACAGTTGCATAGTCGGGTCGTTCAAAATAGTTGCTCTGACAATGTGCGGGATAGCAGCTGTTACAGTCTGTCAGCAGCGTGGCGCATCACTAATGTTCACACGCCACTCTTGGGAGAATGCACACAACCTGGAGACAGTGATACGGTCCATACAGTCGTCACCATACAAGCCACGGATGTCCCTGTGAATTTCACTCGGCTCTGAGGCGCACCAATATGGATCTACACTTTGCCGCTCTTCAGAAGTCGACGTCAGTAACATGCGCGTCATTTTTGTTTCGTTTTACAAGAGCGCCGCCCGGGCGTAGCCGAGAGGTCTGGAGTAGAGGTCTGCATATTGGCGAATTTGCTTGCTTGTACGCGCTCGATCGCGCCACGCTCGGTTTTTGGTCGACCGATTATGAATTCTTGCGTGGCCAGCTGTGCTTGTCTACAGCGCTGTGGGGCTGGTGAGCGGGGCAGCGGCCGCCGTGGCTGTGGCCCACACAGAAGCTCTGTGTGTGAGTGTGCGCACGCTGCCGCCGCTTCCGTTACATTCCTACCAGATGACCCGCCTCATTTTATTTATGCAATACTCCTACATTCTAGCTGGGTTACAATAAATAACACGAAACACGAAAGTCTAAGAGAAAGACTATAAAATTTGGTAATGTGGACGTTATGGGAATGAAATATTACAAAAAAATGTTCAAATGTTTGTATAGTCAATGGGACTTAACTACGGGGTCATCAGTCCCTAAACTTACAAACTACTTATCAACTACTTACGAAGTAGGACGGCACAAATATCCATGCCCGAGGGGGGATTCGAACCCCCGACCGTAGTGGCCGTGCAGACCGTGACTGGAGCGCCTCAGTCTCCTCAGCCACCGCGGCCGGCGAAAGATTACATTTCGCACCTCCGCAAGAAGAGTGACATAATTTTAAAACCGGCAATTTTTAGTTTGTCATTAAAAATATGTTTGACGAGCTCCAACCTGGACTAAAAAGTCACATTTTTATAGCAGTTTGTACGCTTGAGGAGAATAGTATAATTGTCGGATAGTCCATAATATTCGTCATGGCAAGAAAAATATTGTTAATCTCAAGTACCTATTACAGTTTTGAGTCATGTCACTGTTCAAGACGGCGTGCGATTTAAGTTTCATTCCTGCTGTGATATACTTTCGACCAGTTTTGGATTGAGTCTGCTTCTTTTGTCTGAGATCAGATTCCATGCAGCACTGAAACATCTTTCACTAGCCGCGTTCGAGGCCGGAATGCAAAATACTCTTCGAGCTAAAACAGCTAGTTTTGGAAAGAGATCAAGCGGGTCATCGTCGTCCCCAACATCCATTCTATTTAAGTACAACGTCACCTCATCAGTGGTCTGATTATCAGCCGGCCCACAGTCTAGCAACTCCGAAAACAAAGATTTCATCTTTTTCACTGGCGAGCGTGGGTGCAGTGCCGGATTAGCCACACAGCAAGAGTTAGCAAATGCTACGGGCCCCGCGCCTGGGTTTTTTAAGAACAGGGTAATCGGTGTGTCGGGGCTAATCTCAATGGCCAGCAATAGCTTCTTAGTGACATTTAGTTCGCGCAATTCTGTTCCAGTATTCGCTGCATCTTGAGCCCCAAATAGCGGTATCAATACTGACGGTGCTGTGAGAACGGCTGATACGCTACCGAAACGCCACGTGTGAAATGTAACAGGTGCGAAAACGCCGCTGCCAGCAGCGCGCAGCCGCTCGTGCGCAGATGGTTATGGTGTCGCTGTGCCTCTGGCGTATGCATCGCCTCGAGTGTAGACGCACCACTTGTTTGCACTGTGGAACGCTGGCCGTTACTGCCGCGTTACGAAGCCTTGTAAAAGTGCCGGGGTGCTGACGTTGCCAACACTGTTGCCGCAACAGCAATAATTAGAAAAGGGGGCAGTCGAGACAAGTCCCGAGAGATACCGACATCTAACAGTCGGTGCTTGGAGGCCAATCGTCAACTTCCTTTAGAATGTAGATGATAATTAAGTGGGAGACATCGATTTCATATCGTGATTCCAAAGTTGCTGACTGAAAAGAGGGAACCACTCAAGCATAACGTAAGGCACTTGTCTGTTCATATATATCTCAAAGTTTAAACAATAAAAATACCGATTCAATACAAATTCTTTTCAGTGAAACAATAAGAGCAACGTCTCCCATTTTCGTAAAATTGATGAGATTCTTACGAGACAAGAAAGCATTGTTTTCTTTTTTCTTCAAAATTGTATTTTGTTGTCTCTGAGGTAAAAATTTTAATTACGAAAAATACACGAATCAGGTTTATTTATAGCCTACAATGTTTAGTTACAAACGCCCATACACTACATTTTACGTATAACATTCCCAATACTAGAAGACATGTGAAAATTTAAGTGACATGGTCGTCTTGTGTATTCCTGAGTCTCCCGTACACCAGTCTGAAAACCTGCTAAATAGCGGAAATTATTTTAAATTATCGATTCGTTAGAAAGTGCGCTGCCTCTTCTTTCGTGATTTTCAGGAATAAAGTGATTCGCCAACCAAAAACGTTTCCACTGTTAAATCTATTAATACGTCTGTTTTCTGTGTTTATTTGGTTTACATATATCTTTTTCTGCCTTTCGAGCACCATAATTCTGTCATTTTTCGCTAAAAACGGTTGCTAACACTTAACCACAACAGAACTTCATTCGAGGTGTGCTCCAGAGCCGTTACCAACGATGTGGAAGTCGTAGGATACTCTTAGCAACACCACGCTGGTCGCAAGCTGTGTTAAAAAAATGAAGTTATAGAAAGAAGCAGTGACACTTTTTGCGGGAGCCATTTTGCAGGACAATGCACGGGCGCATATGTCGCAAGTGCTGACGGATTTGTTCGATTGCCGGTCTCACAAGTGTTGTACCACTCTCCCAGAACTTAAGCTCCTGTGGCTTGATTTCTAAGAATAAGGAAGTACTTCATGGCATTCACTTCAATTGTAACAGAGTTTCGTTGGACAATAGACAGCTCCGCTCAAACTTTCAACACAACCGGTGTTGCTAAGAGTATCCTACAACTTCCACATTGCTGGTAACGGCTTTTAGACAATGCTGGTGACTACTTTGAAGGACAGTAAAGCTTTGAAACGTGTAGCTTTTTTATATGAATTTCAAATAAATAGTTGCCACTATTAAAGTTCCTACCCTCGTATTATTTATGATACTTACGCGTTACGCGGTCCGATTAAAACGTAGTGTTCCATTTTATTTTGTAATTTATTTTCCCTTCTTCACAGATTTGGCTAACCACCATGAGCAGCGGACGGAGAGTTACTGGACGCCACTACGCTTCTGGCAGTGCAAAGCGTAAAGCAAGAAATGAAAAGGAGAGAAAGACAGATGCTGTTGTGTCTAAACCACGTAAACTGTCTGAGCTTTTTGATGTTCAGAATAAATTTGCCGGATATACAGAAAATTAAGTACAAAATACAAAAGCTCTAGTTGATTGTAAGGATGATAGTGTTGTTCAGAATGATTTTGCTGAGTATACAGAAAATGAAGTACAAAATACAAAAGCTGTAGTTGATTCTAAGGCTGATAGTTACACTACAGAACATTCATCAGAATGTGCAACTTTTTCCGATGTACTTATGTTTTCCACAAGTGATACAGAAATTGAACAGACGACAAGTCTTCCCAGTTCTGCCATATCGTCTCCAAGCCAAATTTAAATGAAAAGCATGGGAAGTCCTATCGGCCCAGAGACCTGGTCTTCAAGACAAAGCATAAATTGTGGCATAAACCACTCCCACCTCTATTTTTAAATAGTCCTCATCGAAAACGTGTTTTAGGACAGTGTTCAAAAGATGTGAAATGCATGCATAATGCGGAAAGCATTCCAGTGCCTTGCATAAATTAGCACCTCAGTCCGTGACAAAAGAAATCTTAAAGGTGCTGTGGATTTACTCCTAAACTAAAAAATGCTTCCTCAATATGACTCTTAATATGTTCCCCGGATTTCTTCTTCTCAGAAAAATGAGTCGTTGCCAAGACTATGTTCCTTAATGTCCACTGCTCATCAACAAAGTGCGCAGTAACAGACACATAACATCGATGTGGATCGGTCCACAACTCGGCTGTGCACGCACATGCAGTTGCGTCTACAGCCTGGACAATGCTGGGCATAAAATTTGCCCGTATTTCATCGGCCTGCCTTTCCATGTTTCGTGCCACTGTCGTAGGATGTGGCAAAATGTTGGAGACATCCAACTGTCCAAATTCCGATCCAATATTTACGACCTCCTGGCAAAAAGAACGAAATCCATTTCCTGAAATCATTGTAAATGGTCGAAGATCCCTGGCACACATTTCGACACATTTTTTAGTGACGAGTCTTTAACTGAAGCTGGTAATGCTTCAGAACGTCCTTGTTCCTGTTGTGTTCTGCAGACATGTGCCTTTAGGTGTGTTGTATTTCGATAAGATAGGAGCGCAGAACATTTGCCACAATAAACGTAGCCAACGTAATTTCCCTCCTTATCATTTACTAACGAAAAAGTTTCCCAGACACTACTACGACCAGTAATTTTCGTACTGTCACGAAACTACGTGCTCGAGCAAGCATGACCGCTAAATGCAGACCTCCAGTCTGGAGCGCTACGTTACGGATCGCGCGGCCTCCCACGTCGGAGGTCCAAACCTCCCTCGGACATAGATGTGTGTGTTGTCCTTAGATTAGTTTGACTTAGTTTAAGTAGTTTGTAAGACTAGGGACTGCTGACCACAAATATCTTCTCCTGACACGCACGCTTGGATGGCCGTGTGGTCTAACGCACCGCTTTCCGAGACGGGGAAGCGTACCGGTCCCGGTTCGAATCCGCCCGGAGGAATAACGAAGGGGGTCGGAGTGACGGCCAGCCTGGATGTGAGTTTTAGGCGATTTTCCACATCACCTTAGATGAATACCGGAGTGGTACCCAATCCTGCATCAGTTACGCCATTCGCAAACATACCATAACACTCTACTCTTTCAACACTATACGCAGACATTTTAGGTACACATTTCCTCCGGGGTGCATGGGGCGGCGACAGGAAGGGCACCCGGCCACCCCGTAAATATTAACATGCCACTCCAATTAACACGGATTTAACAAAGCCAACCCCGCATGTGCGGGAACATAACCAAAGAGAAAGAAAGAGAGTTCAAGATTCTCCCCTCTGTAGCGCTAATTTCGAACTATCTCGTAAAATTTCAGATTTTCAGGTGCAACACAAAACCGTTCGCATCGCTTACAAGGGGAAAAACAAGTATGGTACCAACGGAATTTGATGGGTCGTAGGTATGTTGTGAGGGAATTCCTTCAGACCATCAAGCTAAAAGGATTTGTTCCAATGGACATTGATTTCTAAGAAAATCGAAGTCAAATTCGCAGCAAATTACCACGCGTAACGTGTCTACTTATACATGGCGGTTACCGCTCAGCGAGACAGTGTGGTGTAATGGGCAAGGTGCGAGGCTGCCATGCAGGCGACCTCGGTTCCAGTACGACATGGGTCAATTACTTTTCACACCTGTCCAATGATTGTGCATAATTATGTATTTTTATAACCATTCTTATGTAAACGTTTGCAGTAAATGGTCAGGATAAAAACATGTGACATCCGCTCAATATGTTATGTATTACGCGACGATTATTTTATTCATTTTGTTTTTTCGAAGCACACTTTAAAGGCGATTGAAGCATATTTCGAAATCACTAAACAGTCTTTTGTTAATAATATTTGGGAAACATTTAATACCTATGTTTACAGTTCCCGACCGTGCTGTTTTTATCTCCTCCTGTGTGTATCCACGTGACGCGTCCCAGTGGACTAGTATGCTACGGCCAGTCGGTTAGTTATTCGTAGCGTGTCGTTCATGCGTGCGGCAAGTAGTGCAACGTGGAGAACAAATGCGCTAGGATAGAAGCAGGCCCATCACACGAAACCTTTTCGGAAATGGATGTGTGTGATGAGCAGTCAAAAGGTGAACTCACTAACGCTTTAAAATACGTCGAATGTTTGCTTCTCAATTGGCATCTGCTCACAGACACACTGCCAAGCATGATATTCGGAACGTCCCTTGCAATGAGAGAAGAGATTGCCAATGAAATACTTCACATGTTGGCAGACAGACAAGTAGTTCACGTTTAGGAACTCATGGGTGTCGACGAGATAGATGAACGCCACGAGTACACATCGGTAAGTATTGTTTCTATTAGCGTTACGTTGACGCATTTGGTTTGGTTTTTCAAATTGCAAGTGGCAATTCCACAATCCTTTACATTGCGGTGCAAGGGTTTACAGGAAGATGACGATGTCCCTAAACTTACAAACTACTTATGAACTACTTACGAACTAGGACGGCACAAATATCCATGCCCGAGGGGATTCGAACCCCCGACCGTAGTGGCCGTGCAGACCGTGACTGGAGCGCCTTAGTCCCCTCGGCCACCGCGGCCGGCGATGAGTGTGTTGCCGAGAAATTCACGCCAGTGCCGAAAGATTACATACCTTTGTGGTACAAAGAAAGAGCAGTCGCTCTTGCAGCACCTCATCCAAAATGGAGCTTAAAATCATTGCAAGATTACGGATGTTCTCGCTTGAAACATAAAAAATCTTTATCGTTGGAAAGACGACGTCAAAAGAGGAGGAACGAATGTGGATAAATGGACCACTATAGATCAGGAAACCTACGAACGATTCCTCGAAGCTCGGCAGAAATTGGAGCAGGTAATATATTGTATAGCAGAAATATTTCGCAGACAAATTATTGTTACGATACCAACGATAACAACTAAAGGATTACATGAGTTCCATATGCAACTAATAACGATTTTTTTCATTTTTAGGTGACGACGAGGACTCTGCAATAGTGGGCGATGACTGCTGCGATCCCGTATGTTTCGGATAATTTTCAGTTCGTAACCAGCTCGATATGGGTGGAACGTTATCAGCTCAAGAGAGTACGCCACAATGGACGATGTATTGGCAGCTGCAGAGCAGTTCCGGATCCAAACGCGACTCATTATCCCTAATTTCGACCCTGATTATGTTATAAATACAGATCAAACTGGATTCCAGTATCAATTCACGTACAATAGAACGCTTACAGAGAAAGGGGTAAATCTGTTCTTGTCAAAAAACGAGATTTAAACAAAATTAGCCACTCATACTCGGCGCAGTATGCTTTAACTGCATCAGGAAAAATCGTGCCATACGTGTTTTTATGTATGCAGGAAGTAACAGGTAAATTTGGTTCGATTGTTGAAACAAGTGTTGACGCGTTGAGTGAAAGATTCAAAAACGTGATTGTGACCTGCACAAAATCTGGAAAGTTTACGAAGCAACTCTACGAATCATTCTTGAAAGGCGTTATTTCGCCGTATGTGGGTCAGAAGAAATTTCTTTTAATTATCGATCCATGGAGTGGGCAAACTGACCAGACACTGTACGATAGTATCATCGTTGACGAAACAAAAGAGTGCACTTGCACTATTAAAGTTATTCCACCCAAGAGTACCCCGCTGTGCCAACCATGCGATGCGTATTTTTACCGTCAGGTAAAACTTTTCATTAAAAGACTACAACATGTTCCTGAATTATTAACAGCTAACAGCTCACTTCCCGAGAAGACTCGATTCGAATACTTTCATTACTGTTGCATAAGTTCAGCGCACCAGTCTTCGTTCCCATGATTAAATATGCCTTGTTTGCGTCGCAATTAATTGACGACCGAACATTGTTTTTGAATGTGAACGATCAGTGTTTTCCAGTATGGCTGATGAAAACACCTTCCGCCTGTGAAGCGGCAGCATTTATTAGATTGCGTGGTGCTACAATGTTCTGTGTTTTCGGTGCTTCTATGACAATTATCACCCAGAATTTTTACAGCTGTTAAAGATAGTGACGATGGCGACAGTGAGTAAATAACACTGCGCAATAAGTAAAATAATCAGTCGCTACTGTGTTAATTGCTATTATCCTGACTGTTTACTCAAGCTGTAACATAGGAGTGGGTATAAAGGTAGATAATTATGCACAATAAAAGAAGAGAAATGAAGAAAAGTGAAAAATAAATGACACGAAGGGGAAGGTTTTTTAATTTTTTTTTTAAATCGTTTAACTTTTTATTATTTTTGTTTTTCTTTCTTTGTATCTCTTTCTTTGCTTAATTTTTTTAAATATAAAAAGTAGCAATTCCAATTTTTAAAAATTGTTTTGCCGTTTGGTATCGAGCCCGGGTGTCCTGCATGGGAGCCTAGCACCTTGCCGATTACACCATACTGTCTCGCTGAGCGGTAACCGCCATATATAAATAGACACGTTACGCGTGGTAATTTGCTGCGAATTTGATCTCGATTTTCTTTGAAATCAAGGTCCATTGGTATAAATCCTTGTAGGTTGATGGTCTGGAGGAATTCCCTCACAACATACCTGCGACCCATCAAAATCCGTTGGTACTGTACTTGGTGTTCCCCTTGTTAGTAACAATGTCACTCCTTAGTTTCAGTCAGTAAGTTCCTGATGTAATCCCAAAAACTGTGTTCGCAAATTTTGTACTTTTGAAAGAACTTTGGCTAGAAATATTACTTCCCTTCACGTAATTCTCCCTGTAACCATACGCCACAAAATATTTCACTACCGCATTAAAGAAACATTGACTGAAAATACTACATAATTCAAATGTTTGTCAAGCTTAAGGGACTTAACTACGGGGTCATCAGTCCCTAAACTTACAAACTACTTATGAACTACTTACGAACTAGGACGATACAAATATCCATGCCCGAGGGGGGATTCGAACCCCCGACCGTAGTGGCCGTGCAGACCGTGACTGAGGCGCCTCAGTCCCCTCGGCCACCGCGGCCGGCTTTGTAGTAAGTGCTGTCTCATGAGCGATTGGGTACCTGAAACAAAGACTTGAAAAACAACTAGATTTCTCGAACATCTGGAAAGATGATGTCTATTAATAGATGCATACATAGCTACTACAACAGTAGTCGTAAAGGTATGGTCTAAACATTCCAGCAAGTGAAGAAAATTCGTGAAAAGCTGTTAAGCGTTTAATTTCACGAATAAATTCAGGAAAAGAGTTAGCGTTTCATTTCACAGGCACGTGGATTTGTTTGGATGTTTTAAGTGGATATGTTTGTTGACTTCCAGTCACCGCGCCGGCATTTTCTGAAGGTATATATCACTATATTCTATATTTGAAGAGTAACTAATTTTTGACGGTACTGGTGGACATGACTTTTCTAATGTCATAAGATAGCTCAGTTGTAGATGAGAACAGTGCAATGATGTACGTATATCAGGACACAGGATGTAGCAGAAAACGGTTGTAAAGTAGTGCACCAGATACCGGAAATATCATATACCGCTAAATAAGTTTCACATCAAAAAGTTTTTCAGTAAACAACGAAATAATACAATTCGTGCTCATGATAACGTAATAAGCTGCATTTAGTTGTAAACAATATGGTTATTTTCTGGCGGTAGTAATAGATAAATAAAAATAAAATTGAAATAATTGTGAGCTGTACACTGTAGACCACTTGCGGGATTATGGGGTCCGACATGAAAAGTGTAAGTAAAGGTATGGGGACTACCTCGCCCCCACCCCAATTAAGAAAATATCGAAATTTGGAAACAAAATGTAGAAACAAGCAATGATATAGAATTTAATAGAAAGCGAAATTCGTAATGATGTTCTAATCAAGGATGGTCTCGTAAATTCTCTACACTCCTGCGAACTGGAAGAATAGAAAAGTCACGGCCAAACATCATAAGACATATGGACTTGTAAGTTCGGGAAAAATTAACCAATGTTTATGTCACTTCATTTGTTTCGAAAATTAATAAACGCTTCTTCATCCTGCAATGTATTTTATTTGTTCCAGGCCTACTACTTCATGGCATTTTCTGTTGATATGTAATATTTGTAGCTATTCCACCCGCAGCATGAAAAACACTTTTCCTACTTACAACCTGTTGGCTGCGGGTGATAGTCTTGATTTGTTTATAAAAAGGGCATCTTTCGCTTCGAATGCTTCCAATAACATAGTAGGCCTATTCTACAAGTGACATTTTAATAGAGAGAAACAAAGTAACACACTATCAATACAATAGGAGGGATTATACGTAATGCAATGACACTAGTGTATCATCATATTTTCAATTAACAGTGCCAAAATCCTCCGTTTACAGTCACGATAGTGCAAAACATATATATCCGATACAACTAATAGTATTCAGATGAGGAATTTCAATGGAATGGAGCAGACACTTTACTCTGTTAATTTACGATCAATTTTCTGCATCAAATTATAAGCCAATATCCATATCGTTAGAAAATGTTAGTTTGGCTTCTGATATTTGGCTGCTAGAATCTAAACAAGTGGCTGGTGTGAGTTGTGCACGTTGTTCTCTTCCACTATGTTTTAATCGCTTCATCGAGATCCTGCATCTGTACTTTAAGGTCTAAAGTACGCTCATTATTTCGGCACAAAATGAGTGTTTTCTCTTATTATAATTACAATAACCAGTGGATTTTTGACATTGTTAATTGAAAATGAAATGATGCAATGACGTCACTGAAGTACATATAATTTCCCTACTGTGGTACCGACATCATGTTAACTTTTTACTCTCTGTCATAATGTAAATTGTGGAAGAATGCTACGTTTGGAATGGAACTGACGCAGGCCACTGTTTTATATTCTCATTTTTGTGAATGCTATTCTAAGCATGGGTTCGTACTGTTCTGAGCATTCGAGGTCAAAGGTATTGCTTTTCAGTAACAAATAACATCGAAAGTTATTTTCTTTTTAAATAGGTGTGACTTTTCCACTGTTGAAACGATTATTCATACACGCTCTTGTTCTTGTAAAGTGTAGACGTCTTGTTTGTCTATGAATTTACACAAGGATATAAGTTTTTGTTTTCAAATATTTTGTCGTTCAAGATGGTGGAAACTAGTTCGAATGATACTTGGCCTTGTGAAACCTTGACAATGGGCCGTGAAAACAAATCAAACAATATCCAAAAGCACGAAATCCGTTATTGTAATAAAAATAGAAATAGATTATACCTATAGATTCTTGCAAAGAGGAGACAGTAACCAGTCAATATTATTTATTTTTGTTTTTTTTTTTTTAAAGAAAGAAACACCGTTACCGGTTTGAGCATAAAGGTTCATCATCAGAAGGCTGTTCACGTCCAAATACACTTGTTGTTTACTTCTGGATTCTATCCTCTTGTGGCGAAATATCGGGTGGTTATAATTAACTTTTCCTTTCTAACACGTTATAACAAGGAAGCTAATTAACATTGGACTACCAAACTCGGTAGCATTAATGCCAAGGATATAGGGAAGAGAAATACTGCAGAATCAATTCAATTAATACACTTTTAATGATCTACTACGGTACATCATACCATTCCATCCAGTACCATTACTGCTACAAACGTGGACTCAATATGGTGCCAATTAGAGATCAGAACGGTATGAAAGCGCAGGATTGCATTCGGCACGGCAAAACGAAGCATCAACGTAGAATATGCTGACTACATATCTTCAGATCATCGCGTGTGAATGTTACCTTGGCAAACCCTGTCCTTCAGATAGCCCGACAACCAGAAATTACCAGTAATGAGCCGTTCCTTTTGTCCAAGCTCATGCTGGCACGTCAAAACGTACATTACGACTGCTCAAACGTGTGAGACTATGAATAAGGATTGCTGATCAAGGCACCTGGTGGCCATAGTTGGAACTGGACAACGCGCTGTGAAGCATGGAAATGAAGCACCCCATACTCTGTACATTAATGCTACCAAGTCCGGTACTCATACGGTAATTAGTTTCCTTACACTAACATTAAATACGGAAAGTTATAATTAAAACCACCCGGTATTCTTGGGATGGTAGTGCCCTACTCTGTACAAAAGAAAACTGAAATGATCTATTTCAATAATGATGCAACATACTGTAAACAGATCTTCAAAATTGAACCCTAGATACACAAACTGCTTAAACTAACTTACACTAAGGACGACACACACACACACACACACACACACACACACACACACACACACACACACACACACACACATGTCCAAGGGAGGACTCAATCTCCAGCGGGAACGGCCACCCAATCCGCAGCATAACGCCTTAGACCACGCGGCCATTTCAACTGCTTTGTTATATTTTATTCCATCGCAAATCCAGTGTCATTTTTCTGCAGTGTCATTTGCTTCTGCTCACAAAATAATGCGCACCCTGCGAAGCACTTATTTCACGCTATGTTATTATTTTGTTATAGTCTTCAGTCCGAAGACTGGTTTGATGCAGCTCTCCACCCTACTCTATCCAGAGCAAGCCTCTTCATCTCCTCTTAAGAGCGGCGACCCACATCCATCTGAATCTGCTACTATATTCCTCTCTTGGGCTCCCTCTGCGATTTTTTCCCCACAAACTTCCCTCCAAGGCTAAATTTACAATTCCTTGATTTCTAAGAATGTGCCCTAGCAGTCGTTTCTTCTTTTAGTCAATGTATGACAAAAATTCACTTTCTTCCCAGTTCTGTTCAGTCGTCCAAGTTTCACTCCCGTTCAAGACAACACTCAATACAAATACCTTAAGAAAAGACTTTCTTACACTTATATTAATATTCGATGTTAGCAAATATCTGTATTTCATAAACGCTTTTATTCCCTTTCCAATTCTGCATTTTAAACCCTCTGTACTCCGACCATCAAATGCTATTTTACTGCCCAAGTAACAAAATTCATTTACCACCTTTATTATTTCGTTACCTAATCTAATTCCTTCAGCGTCGCCTGATTTTCTTTATACTGCATTCCATTACCCTTGTTAATGTTCATCTTATACGTTCCTTTCAACAAACTGTCCATTCCGTTCAATTGCTCTACAGGTCCTTTGCTGTCTCTGAGGGAATTACAATGTCATCAGCAAAAGGCAATGTTTTAATGTCTACCCCCTAAACTCTAATTCCTTCTCTAATTCCTTCCCCAAATTTCTCTTTGCTTTCTTTCACAGCTTGTTCAGTGTACAAATTGAATAACATTGGAGAAAGGCTACAACCTTGTCTTACTCCTTTCCCAACCACTGGGTCCCTTTCATGCCCTTCAACTTTAATGACTACTGTTTGGTTGATGTACAGATTGTAAATAACCTCCCCTCCCCTATATTTTACCCTTGCTGACTTCAGAATTTGAAAGAGTGTATTCCTATCAACATTGTCAAAAACTTTCTCCCAATCTACAAAAGCTAGAAATGCAGTTTTGCCTTTTCTTAATTTATCTTCTAAGATAAGTCTAAGTTGATTATTGCCTCCTGTATTCCTACATTTCTCCTGAATACAAACTGATCTTCCCCGAGGTCAGCATCTATCAAACTTTGTATCCTTCTGTAAATAAATACTCTATAAAATCATTATTCTACCAACGTAAAACGGCACACGGTTTTAGATGTAACTACAAACTAAGAACAACAATTGTGAAGATCGATTTACGGATTGTTACATTAGTGTTAGGTTGAAAGAAATCATTTCGATAACCTTTTGTGTACTGTAGCCGCGATGGAGTGGCCGTGTGTTCTAAGGCGCCTTGCTGAAATACGCGAGGTTGCTCACCGTTGGAGGTCGAGTCCTCCCTCGGGCATGGGTGTGTGTGTGTTGTTTTTAGGTTAGTTTAACTTAGTTTAAGTAGTTTGTAAGCCTAGGACTAATAAAGAAGTCCCATAGATTTACAAACTGTTTTTGTGTACTGTAGGGCACTACCATCGCCTTATACCGGTACGTATTTCACAACAAGGGACTAGAATGCAGAAGTAAAGAGTAACATATGTATTTTTTAAATTTGGACAACGTTGTTCCAGGTCCTGACAGCGATATTTTCTAGACATATTATGTAAAATAGGTATATATCGCAGAATGTAACTTTATTTGACCGGTTTCAACCTATTGCTCCTAAGTAATACAACGAAGTACGTTGTTCTCGACGGCAAGTGTTCATCAGAGACAAGTGTATCGTCAGGCGTTCCCCAGGGGAGTGTGATAGGACAGCTATTATTTTCTATCTCTATAAATGATCTGATGTGCAGAGTAACTTATAGTTTGCGACTGTTTGCTGATGATAGTGTGGTGTATGGCAGGGTGTCGTCATTATTTGCCCGTAATAGCATACAAGGATGACTTGACAAAATTTCTAGTTAGTGTGAAAAATGGCAGCTGGCTGTGAATGTAGCAAAGTGTAAGGTGATGCACCTGAGTAGGAAAAACAATTCCATAATGTTCGAATACGGCATTAGTAATTAGCTACTTGATGCATCGGGTCGTTAAAATATATAGATAATATAGGCGTAACATTCCAAAGCGATAGGAAATGGAAGGAACATATGACAGTTGTCAGTATGGCGGAAGGCCGTCTTCGATTTGTTGGGAGAATTTTGGGAAGATGTACTTCATCTGTAAAGGAGACTGCTTATAAAACGCTTGTACTACCCCGTCTTGAGTATTTCTCAAGTGTTTGGGACCTGCAGCAGATCGGTTTAAATGAAGACATGGAAGATCAGAGGGGAGCCGCTAGGTTCGTTACTGGTAGGTTCGACCAGTGCACGTGTGTCACAGAAATGCTCCGGGAAATCAATTTGGAATCGCTGGAGAAAAGACGACGTTCTTTTCAGGAAATTCTGTTGAGGAATTTGAAGCTGAGTGTAGTACGATCTTGCAGTCAGCTGCCACCTACGTACATTTCACGTAAAGATCACAAAGACAATAGAAATTAGGGCTGGTACGGAGGTATATAGACATTCTTTGAAAATGTCTATTTGTGATTAGTGGTACAGTGTACCCTCCGCCACGCGCCGGATGGTGGCTTGCAGAGTATATATGTAGATGTATTGTAGATCATCTTCAGAATATCCGTATAGGCTATGTGGCTGGTGCTTGTTGCTGGCCCTGAAGTAGCCAGTAGTACCAACCACATGGGCTATACGGATATTCTCAAGATGACCTGAAATAGGTTGAACCGGTCAAATACAGTTACATTCTGCGATCTAGACAGTTCGTTTTTAGATTAACAAATGTAGTTGAAAGTAAGCAATCGTCTATTGATGAAACTGAATGGGCAGTATTTTTAATTTTTTTTCTAAGTAGCAACTGGCTGGTTGCTGTATTCTTCTTTGCAAGAATCAACCTGTATTTTGTACACAACCACAGGCTCAGAATGTCTGTTTTCGACAAAATAGCAATAATAGTTTCAAATTCCGACGTCAGAAGGCGCCACCATAGCATCCAGCTTTAGCGCGCGCGCTCGCGGCTTGCAGCATGCTCAAGATATTACAACTCGGTACAATCAACTGGTGACGTCACTCGCCACGTGTTTGGCCAACGCCGTCTAGGTACAAGGCCTCACAACAAGCTCGTGTCACGCAACACCGATAGGCTGCCCTCGCAAGCTCACTGGCTGGCCGCTGGGGCACAGCCCACTGCCTCGTAGCCTCAGCCAGTGAGCTTGCGAGAGCAGCCTATTGGCGTGACGTGACACGAGCTTGTTGTGAGGCCTTGTACCTAGAGGGTGTTGGTTTGGGGTGCTGGTTTGGCGCCTCCCCGCAGTCAGCAGACGATTTAGACGAGAAAGTCGCTGTTGTAAAGCGGTGTAGTGTGTGTGAGTGAGAAGGCGTTTGGTGAGAGGTGAGAGAGGCGTTTAATGAGCGGTCAGTTCCTGGCGGAGCAGGGGCGGGGCCTCAGCGCTGGCCAGGCGTCGCCCGCGCCCATGGCCCGGCCCGCCGGCAGCGTGCTCTCCACCAGGTCGCTCACAGAGTTCAGCCACGCGCTGTCGCTCTCCGACAGCCGCTGGTCCTGCCACACACAGAGCAAATTACACCTTAAAAACTACACTAGCGCTCTACAAATGGCATTTATTGAACCTGTTCATTTTAGGGACCAATGGAACATTCTTTACATCATAGAACACACAGACTTCATAAAATAAGCTATTCGTGTTTTGGAAAAAGCATTTGACAATGTTGACTGGAATACACTCTTTCAAATTCTGAAGTCAGCAGGAGTAAAATATAGAGAAAGGAGAGTTATTTACAACTTGTACAAAAGCCAGACTGCAGTTATTAGACTAGAAGGGCATGAAAAGGAAGCATCAGTTGGGAAGGGAGTAAGACAGGGTTGTAGCCTTTCTCCGATATTATTCAATTTGTACATCGAGCAGGCGGTTAAGGAAAGCAAGGAAAAATTTGGAATAGGGATTAAAGTTCAGGGGGAAGAAATAAAAACCTTGCGATTTGCTGATGACATTGTAATTCTATCAGAGACAGCACAGGACCTGGAAGAGCAGTTAAATGGAATGGACAGTGTGTTGAAGAGAGCGTATAAAATGAACATTAACAAGAGCAAAACAAAAATAATGGAATGCGGTCTTAGAAAATCAGGCGATGCTGAAGGAATTAGATTAGGTAACGAAACAATGAAGGTGGTAGATGAGTTTTGTTACTTGGGTAGTAAAATAACATGCGATGGTCGCAGTACAGAGGATATTAAATGCAGAATGGCAATGGGAAGAAAAGCATTTTTGAAAAAGAGAAATTTGCTAACATCAAATATTAATTTAAGTGTAAGGAAGTCTTTTCTGAAGACGTTTGTGTGGAGTGTTGCCTTGTACGGGAGTGAATCATGGACGATAAGCAGTGCGGACAGGAAGAGAATAGAGGCTTTTGAAATGTGGTGCTACAGAAGAATGCTGAAGATTAGGTGGGTAGATCGCATAACTAATGAAGAGGTACTGAACAGAACTGGTGAGAAAAGGAATTTTTGGCATACCCTGACTAAAAGAAGGGATCGCTTGGTAGGACACATTCTTAGACATAGGGGAATCGTAAATTTAGCTTTGGAGGGAAGTGTGTGGGGTAAAAATCGAAGAGGGAGACCAAGAGACGCATATAGTAAGCAGATTCAAATGGATGTGGGCTGCCGTTCTTATGAGGAGATGAAAAGGCTTGCTCAGGATAGAGTAGGGTGGAGGGCTGCATCAAACCAGTCTCTGGACTGAAGACCATAACAACAACAACGTGTTATTCTACACTAACAAGACCACTATGAGACCTGTTAAGCTGAGACGGTACCCCGAAAATGTTAAATAAAGCAAATTCATACCCCATTTTCTCAGAAACTACTGAACAGATTTATCTGAAATTTTCACTGAAAATTAAATGATATTTATGCAACTCACTGAACCGAATTCGTTGTGGTATTGTAGTTTGTAATATACTTATTAATTATCAAAATATCCACGGGTGTACTGCCAGTCTACAGTGTCCAACGGGCACAATATTTCGGCGATCATACATGTCGCCATCATCAAGTGAACTGACGGACTGAGCTCCTGGAAACGCGCGGGCACGGAGATCCGCACGCTACGGCGGCAGTTCCTTGCTGTCGTCGACAGACATCGGTTGTGTCTTAAATGGCACCATCCCGAATATGGAAGTACTTCACGAAGTACGGGAACAGTGAGATACAATGCTTCATTTGCTTTAAAAGGCTGAAAACGGGTGGAGGTACTACAAACATGCTATGTCATTTAAGAAGCCGCCGTAGCGTGCGGATCTCCGTTATACCGGTTCTTTTCATCTCCAGTTTAACCGCACCGTAAAAATTGCTCAAGATAACCGGTTTTTTAAATAACCGGTTTTCGGTTTTTATTGCTATTATTCCCAGTAGAGTTCGAACGACACCTATTTTGCGGCCGAAACAGAAACCGTAATCTTCGGTTCCTCTAGTTTCGGCCGAAACCGAAACTTAGAAATTTAGTTAAAATGTAGGTGAATTTACGTTATACGACAAATCACTAGTCTTTCCATATTTTGCAAGATCCCCTCCCAATACTAAGCCTTTTTGAGTGTGTGTAAGCCTGGGCAGGAGTCCGTAGAAGACGATATACGAAGCATACAGATTTACTGGCCCTGTATTTCCATCCGGCAGTTGCGAAATGTTCCTTGGAAGAGAAGGTAAATTCGATTCATATAGTTATTATGTAAGTGATGTACTCTAAGCTTGGAATACTAGCTATTAATGTAGTATCACATTGTTATGCTAACAAGTTTTATTAATGTGATTCCTTGAAAGCGAGGGGCTTTTTTAATAACCAATATGGGTTTCGGTAACATTGATCATTTGGTGCCTTGCGAGGTAGCCGTGCGGTCTGATGCTCCATTTTACGGACTGCGCGGCTGCTCCAGTCGGAGGTTAGATCCTCCCTACTCTCTCGGTCATGGATGTATATGTTCTCCTTAGCATAAGTTAGTTTAAGTTAGAGTAAGTAGTTTGTAAGTCTAGGGACCGATGACCTGTGGTACAGAGCATTCATAGTTTAATTTGAGTAAATTTACATGGACAACAATCATACTATTAGTCGGAACTGTGACTTTATTTTTCGAAATACTTCTGCAGCTCTGATTAAAGTTTATTTACTGACTGTAACTTATATATGTTGTGTGTATAACGAGATATTCGTATGCGCTGGCTCACAAGTCCAACTTACGGAGTGGTTGGGCTCAATATTCGCAACTCGAAGGCTCTTTACAAATAGCTACTATGCTTAAACCTTTAATTAAAAAACGTTAATAATAAGTCAATGAGTATTTTACATACTTAAAGCGTTTATTCGTAGACCCCAAAACAATTTGGCTCTATTCGAATTACAAATACATCTAAGAAATATATGAAATACGGAATGTGTAAGGGAATGTCACACACCGAAAAATGCTAAAGATAAATTCTATTTTCCATCAACGTCATATAGTACCATTTTTACTCCGAACTTGGCATAAACCAACAGGGAGAAACAAGTTGCAAGACTTCCAGGAAAAATGAAGCGAAATTGGCAGCCAATAGTTGGTTATAAATTACATTGCCTGTTAACTGTATAAATATAAATTACGGAATACACGGAACTCCTGTTCAGTACAGTGAAAAAGGTCTAAGGTAATAGGCAGTGGTTTACAATCAGACATCCGTATCACTCTCCTCCTCAAGAAGTCTGTGAGAAGATTTATATTCAGAACATTGAAGAAAAAGGCTACTGTGGTGTTGAAACTACAAGAAGCAGCTCATTTACTCAGGAAGGGAAAACGTTATGGTACCCGTAAATTTGAATGGCTGTATCTTTTGTAGTAACATTCATTTTTTGATAAAATGTTAAAATCCAATATACCAAAATTTTGTTTTTCTAAACTCAGTGCCACCTTTTTTTTGGTCGAAATTTTTGCAGGAAGTAGTCTTGACGTGATTTCATACTTCTATGCATTAATATTATCAAACATGTAATTTGTGTCACAAATTGCGCGGCCGGTCCGGTCGGAGGTTCGAGTCCTTCCTCGGACATAGGTATGTTTGTTTGTACTTTGCCTAAGTTATTTTAAGTAAGATTAAGTAGTGTGTAAGTCTAGCGACCAATGATCTAAGTAGTTTGGCCGCATAAGACTACACATATACACGTAATTTATTTATTTTATAACTACATTTAAGAACTAATAATTAAAGAAACTTAAAAGAGAAATTTGAAGTAAACACTGAAAACAAATGATTGATATTTCTCATAAGATGAATGCACACAACCGTTGACTTATGTCTTGTGAATGTACCTACAAATTCTGCCATATGAAAATTGTAGTGTGAGTCCCAAATATGTTTTTTCTGTAATAACATTAAAAACATATTAAAAATTCAGAACTCGAAAATCAGTGAAGTTTTGGACTTGAAGCGTTTTGTGTTGCTACATCTTTATATAGTAGACACGATTTTAAAATTTGGTTGCTATCGCCAAAGTAGACGAAACGTTAAATTTTTTGGTGTAATCTTCGCCGTGTAGACTGTATGTTGTAGAAGTCTGCGTCGAACCTAATCATACCTCTGAGGAGAGAACGTTGTTTGCACTTCTCCTGCGTTTCCAGTCGGCTGTGCTGTGCTACGTAGCGACATCGTACCGTTCCACTTCACCGAGAGCTATATATGTATTGGTGTGATGTCTGTTCTTTCGAAATAAGACATCACACCAATATATGTATCATTTAGACGCAAAGATTCTGGGTTCTGTTTTCATCGCTAACGCGATTAACAACGTTAGACCTCGTGTGTAAACAAAATGTTCAAATGTTTGTATAGTCTATGGGACTTAACTACAGGGTCATCAGTCCCTAAACTTACAAACTACTTATGAACTACTTACGAACTAGGACGGCACAAATATCCATGCCCGAGGGGGGATTCGAACCCCCGACCGTAGTGGCCGTGCAGACTGTGACTGGAGCGCCTTAGTCTCCTCGGCCACCGCGGCCGGCGTGTGTAAACACTTAAAGGTTATGAGTGCCATTGGAAAAATGCATAAGTAACACCTGTTGTTTGAGACTTGAAGATGACCTGAAATTAGCCGAAATCGATATCTCATAATAAACATAAGGTGTAGCTGTCTATATTTCGTAATGCAATTTCTAACATATTTAAAAGCTGCTCAAAACCACCTACAAAAAAACCTTTATAATGAGACTGTATATAATTCCACGATCAAATTGTGTTTTAGTTATTTGTAGTAATACACCCAAAGATCTGCCCTTGCTTTTAGAGACTTGATCAGCTGTTTATTTTTAGAGGTATTACTAGGGACAGGAAAAATTCGCATTTGCGATAAATCCGAATTTAGATGCGAATTCTGACTCAAAATGCAGTAAATCTGAAATTGTAGTTAGCAACGGTTGCGCTCAATTCCGATTTCATCACATTCCTCTTCACATGGTGGTGTATTGTAAATCGAGTGATATTTGTATGACGTGTTATCTCCCTGTTGAATGAGGCTGTGTTATCTCCGGGCCTTTACTACTGCTCCACCTCGCTCGGTGGGCCTTTCCCTGAATACGACACAGGTAGCGGCTGGAGGGCGAGGAGTAGGGGTGGTGTATCCCTACTTCTGGAACACCCTGTTCAATACTTGCAGCGTCCGGGTCTCCGCGCAAGTGTCTACACATTCCCTTTCCGCGCAAGTGTCACTCCCCGCAAGTGTCACAAACTCTGCGGACCACGGAGGGGGCGCTCTGCGGGCGAAGGGTATTTAAATCGCCCGCCACCGGGCTAGAACCCAGTTCCCCTTGAGCTGATCGTAGCGTGCTGATCTCCGCGCCGGCGCGTTTTCAGGAGCCCAGTCCGTCAGTTCACCTGACGATGGCGACATGTATGATCGCCGAAATATTGTGCCCGTTGGACACTGTAGACCGGCAGTACACCCGTGGAAATTTTGATTATCAAATACGCCGACAGAAACTCAAGAACTACTTATTAATTAATTGTCGTGTAATAAAATTTTTGTGGAAAAAAGTCATAAATATTTTTATTACAGCAGAATTACTGGTGCAATCCACATGACTGCGGTTCCACAGCTGTAATGCAGTGTTGTTTACAATCTGTGAAATTTTCATTAAATTTTCTCTGATACTTTCTGAGAGAACGGGACAAATATTTCAGAATTTATGGTTTTGAGGAAAAGAGGCATAAAGTTTTACGACATGTTTATTCTAAGAAAAACTTACAGATCCCCAAGAAGTGGTTAGAAGCAGCCTCCACCATAATCATGGTTCTCATTATCTTTGGGTTCATTTGCATGTTTCCTTCTCCTGCTTCTTGATTCTTTAGACATTACAGAAGCAGCAAAATCTGGCTTGGAAATACGCAAGCTGTCAGTTTCTCTTAGAATTGTTACAGAATTCTGCCCGGTGTGTCTAACTGTTCTAAAACTCTAAGTCTGGCAATGTTTCCATTGTTCGACATTATCACAGCATCTGACAGTCCTAGTTTATCTTCTTTCCCGAAGCACCTGGTGGAGTTTCAGGTACCAGAGGCATGCTGCTGTTGCACTGATTTTGACCTTCATTTTCTACAGTTTTCTTCTTTTGATTTCCGTGGAATTGTTGAACCAACCTTTTGGTTTAGTCATTATAAAAATACGGATTACTATACACCGCACTAAAACTTTCAAGAAGCTACGAATTCAAAACCACAGCAACCAACGAGACACGTTTTTCCGTAGGAACATTTGTTTACAAGCGAGCCTGCAGACATTTGACTATCGAAATGCGCTCTAGCAGGTTAACCAACATATGAACCGTACATTTCTGTTCAAAACACAAAAAGCCTTACTTTGTAACCGTAAAAGTGCTGTAGGTATAATCCTTTTTACGAAAAATGGCGTAAATTATTACAGAGTGACAGATATCAGAAATTTAAAAAAAATGCAGTTCTAACAGGTGGACAGGAATGAAAAATACATAAAAATGTTCACAAAAGAACATATTATCTAATTATGCAAGAAACTGAAAATTGATTTTTTGTAAAAATTAAGTTTACCCTCTTAACTGAATATCGGTTTTTTATGAGGCATGTTGTAGAAGGGCCTGTCCGAATAGTTTTTGGTGCACGGTCCCTAGTTCAGAGAAACTACCGTCATTACGCAGCAGTCGAGGTTCACGGCTGCCAATATGGAAATAATGGCTCAGAACCTGACCATCTACCACACAGATACACACACACACAAGAGAGAGAGAGAGAGAGAGAGAGAGAGAGAGAGAGAGAGAGAGAGAGAGAGAGTCATTAACTATTGTCACCAAGAGTAAGTCCGACCTTTGTGACCTTCGTTGACCTTCAAAGACCTTACTGTTACACGTAATTGGATTCGTTTCGATAGTCGCAATCAGAAAATAAGTATCAAACTATAGCATCCCATAAGAAAAGAAAAGTTTACCTTCATATCTCTGAAACGACCCCACCAAGCAACAAAAAAACAACGTCATAATTATTCTGGTCCCCGTTGTCTGCCCCACAAACTTTTCACCTCCTATCCTACTTTCGGAGTTATTCTTGGTGACAATAGTTAGTAACTCACCCTGTATACAGGGTGTTCGGAAAAGTGACCAATACTTTGGCAGGTGCATCGGTTTACGTACACGCGGTTGTATAGTGGCTGACTATGCTGTATGTTCAGTCTACTTTGAATGACGTCGTTGTATTCTTTTTCTTTTAAAGTTGCTGTGACTTTACCTTTTATAAATAAGTCGCTCTTTAATATACAAATGAATAGCAAATGAGAGAATCTTGATTACAATTATAATTGAATTAAAAAAATATATATATATGACATTACCTGGACTGCAATCATTATTTTTTTAAGGGTCGCAACTACATTTTTTAATATTAAAAAAAAAGCTTGAAAAATTTTTGAAAATATGAAACTGAGAATTTACTGTGCCTAACTGAAAGTAGTGGCGACCAGTAGTCGAATCTCACTTATTTCTTTTGTGAAAGTGCGTGTTTCCATACACTGTTGTTGAAAACACACAAATCCCCTGACCTACCTAACTTAGACAAGAGATAACCTCTCCAAAAAATGTGAAAGGTTGTTTAAATGAGGTACACGATGTTCATAAATAGTCACTGTATTTAACAAGAATTATTTGACAAGTTATCAAAAACACGACATGCGTGAAAAAGTGTCAATTTCTTTAAAGAAAAAAAAATCATACAAAAAAACAATGACTTGAAATAGCACAAACAAAAATTATCTAATGATCGGAATGTTTTTTACAGAATACAGGACAAAATCCTAACACAAAAAGAAAAATTACAAGTTCGACTGGCTATAGTCATAAATTTGGTGTGTTAATCTATCAAAAAATTAATTAATTAATTAATTAATTAAATATAAATAAATAAATAAATAAAAAATAAAACAAATGTATTTAAAAGTCATTAGATGGTTAGGTACTGGAATAGACACGTTCGATTAAAATCGACTATGATGCCCACGCAAACTCGCACTACATCCCATCTATCAAACACCATTCAATAATATTCTCGCCTAGTTGATGCGTTCGCGCTACCTTACCATATACAGTAGAAAGCGTCGGCAAAGTCGAAGGGCCGTTGGTGGTAGTGCAGACTGATGGATGCGATCGCTGATGGAAAAACATCAACGCGATCAGCGCGGAAATTACAAATGTATTCGAAATATGGGAGAAATAAAGCAATTTTACAAACCAGTGGTGAATGCTGATTTTCGAAAAACAGCAAAAGTAGCCTGATTACGAGTGAGCTTGTTCAGAACAACACCCACTTCAGAATATTTACTAGTTTCTAAGTATATTACTGTGGATGCAAACAGCAATCACACAGATGATTTCTGACACTGTGCAATAGGCACACAAAATATTCTAAGTCCACTGAAGGCTGCCACTTGGCGAACCAACTGGACACAAATCGAGAGGTCCGAACACTTCGCAATCCTCCACCCGACTTTGCTATATCGAGAGGTCCGAACACTTCGGAGTCTTCCACACAAATCCCCTGCCTCTCCAAAAAACACCCTTCCAAAATTCTGGCCCACAGACTCCTCGAAGGAGAGAAGACCTAATGGTCTAGCCAGTCATATCAAATTACTATTGTTTAAGCTACTAGGCTCCTCCCACTCGAAACTTTTCGCAGCATGAGCCCCACATAGGCCACAGTTCCAAGAAACAACGAATTTTTGTGTCTCTAGATAAGCATCTGCAGACAGCCAAATTATTTTATCACCTCATAGGCGCCAACCCCCGTCGCGAACGCACCGTCCCATCTCCACTAAAAAGCACCCTCGGCACTCCACGCCTCCAGACGTGGCGCCAACAAAATCGTAAAGTTAGGCTCCAGACTGTCGAGGACAGTGTTATGATTGCCCGCAGTTTGCTTGTACGCCCCGGAAAGGTCCCTGCTTTACGATCCAGGACAATGTCTTCGTCCGGGACGCCGGCAGACCAAGGAGGGTCTGCGCAGAGTTTACAATGCTGCAGGTCTGGCTTTCTCCCTCCAAAGGCTCTCAAGGCGTGCACTGTCACAGACAAATATATACAGACGGCAAACCTCTGTAAGGGCCCGGTCCTACGCTCCGGGGTGCAGGGAGGGATGGTTTCCAGTAGTTCCACGATGGCGCTGCGGTCAGAAGCAGCTCTTTAAACTGGCCAGAGCAGGTGGCAGGTAGCGGCTGTCTCCACCACCACCTCCCCTCAAACGCCGACACGCCGGACTAGGGGTGGGAAAAACCGACCGGTTAAAACCGATACCGGTATTTTAGTTTTGAATAACCTGTTTTTTCCGGTATTTATTTCGTGTCGGTTCTAACCGGTTTATTTTAGTTCTTCCCAAGAACCGGGTAAAAAAACCGGTACGACTACTTTCTGTAGTATTGGTTCAAAATATGCTTTTTGTAAATAATTTATAAAAAATTAAAACTACTAGACCCTACTATTTAGGGACATTCCTAAAATTTCCACTGCTGTGAAATATTAGGTAATCGCAGAAACTAAGAAAAGCGATCGGTGTTAATTTAAGAACAATCCCGGCAGTGAGAAATGCGCAACAAACGCGTGGCATAAGAACTTAAGAACTGGTGCACCTATTGAGGCATCGATGCACCTGTTGCCGTGTGGCGTGGCCTATTAGACGACGCGCGTGCACCGGCAGCGTACAAGACTTGCCTCCGTCTGGCCATGCGGCAGTTCCTTGCTGTCGTCGTTGTGTCTTAAATGGCACCATCCCGAATATGGAAGTACTTCACGAAGTACGGGAACAGTGAGATACAATGCTTCATTTGCTTTAAAAGGCTTAAAACGGGTGGAGGTACTACAAACATGCGTGTGTCATTTAAGGAGAACGTATCCAAAATGTTCCTTGGAAGAGAAGGTAAATTCGATTCATATAGCTATTATGTAAGTGATGTACTCTAAGCTTGGAATACTAACTATTAATGTATTATCATATTGTTATGCTAACAAGTTTTATTAATGTGATTCCTTGAAAGCGAGGGGCTTTTTTAATAACCAATATGGGTTTCGGTAACATTGATCATTTGGTGCCTTGCGAGGTAGCCGTGCGGTCTGATGCTCCATTTTACGGACTGCGCGGCTGCTCCAATCGGAGGTTAGATCCTCCCTACTCACTCGGTCATGGATGTATATGTTCTCCTTAGCGTAAGTTAGTTTAAGTTAGAGTAAGTAGTTTGTAAGTCTAGGGACCGATGACCTGTGGTACAGAGCATTCATAGTTCAATTTGAGTAAATTTACATGGACAACAATCATACTATTAGTCGGAACTGTGACTTTATTTTTCGAAATACTTCTGCAGCTCTGATTAAAGTTTATTTACTGACTGTAACTTATATATGTTGTGTGTATAACGAGATATTCGTATGCGCTGGCTCACAAGTCCAACTTACGGAGTGGTTGGCTCAATATTCGCAACTGCCGGATGGAAATACTGGGCCAGTAAATCAGTATGCTTCGTATATCGTCTTCTACGGACTCCTGCCCAGGCTTACACACACTCAAAAAGGCTTAGTATTGGGAGGGGATCTTGCAAAATATGGAAAGACTAGTGATTTGTCGTATAACGTAAATTCACCTACATTTTAACTAAATTTCGTAAGTTTCGGTTTCGGCCGAAACTAGAGGAACCGAAGATTACGGTTTCTGTTTCGGCCGCAAAATAGGTGTCGTTCCAACTCTACTGGGAATAATAGCAATAAAAACCGAATACCGGTTATTTAAAAAACCGGTTATCTTGAGCAATTTTTACGGTGCGGTTAAACTGGAGATGAAAAGAACCGGTATAACCGAAAACCGGTTGTTTCAGCGATAACCGCCATCCCTACACCGGACACATCTGTGGCCTCATGGCAGGCTGCAGGAGCTCTCTCCTCAGCCTCCCCTCCACACTACCCTCTGACGTGCGAGAGGCACCCTAAGCCAGCGAACCGCCTGACACCTGCTAGCATCTTACTGAACTACGAGGGGAGCGTAGGACAGTGGTTTAGAGGGGGCTGCTTCTCTGTATATGTTGCTCTGTGGCACTGCCCACCAGGGGTGGCAGCGGCTTTTCGCTTCAGATGTCGACTTCCAGGAATGTCCGTGCGAGGCCAGGGCAGCTGCTGCCCTCCCCCACCCTGCAACAGCGCGGCATCCTGTCCCGCTTTTCGCTGGTGGCGGCGAGCGCCTAGCAGCAAGTTCCCTGGTGGGTTACTTCCAATGAACTGAAATCATGCAACGACCATTCCTATCATCTGGCATTTAAAAAATTTTGGAAGAATTAGAATACAAACAACCTATCACCCAAGGAAATAAACAGAATAAATAAAAAGTGGAATAAAGTGGAGAAAATAGCATTGCTACCTCTCAACTTAGTGTGTGTTATTGTGAAGTACATTGATTGTAACGCTGGGTATGTATCACTTAATTGCTGTATTTACTACTATTGTGATGTTTGCACTGTCCTTTACATACAGGGCCTTGTCTTTCTCGTCCACATTTGAGCAATATCTGAGATGGCGGATTTGATTTTCTGTTACGGGTTATCAAAAGGACGTAGCCTGCGACTTCGTGACCTCTACGTGGAAAGATTTCCAAATCTCTGAGTGCCATTCAATAAGCTATTTATCCGACTTTTTCAGAGTCTTCGGACACAGGTTCTCTAGCACCCTACATGGTAATTAGTGCAGGCCTCGGTGCGTACGCACAGCGCAGATGAAGGAGCGTGTGCTAAATTTATTGGAGGAAAGGCAGAATGCGGCGATTAGCAACAGCAGAAGGCGAAAGTCATTCTCTTGTCTTGGGGGTACTACACGAACGGGCTCAGCGCGTCCGGCACTAGGGCCAGAAGACCACCTTAGCAGATTGCGGTACTGCAGAACTGTGCCGTAAATACGCTGTCTTTGTCGAAGATTTTATTTACCAACGAGCCAGATGTCACACCAGATGGCGTTGTGAATTTTCAGTCAGCATGTCTGGGCAGATGAAAATTCTCATGAAGTTGCAGCAAGAGGCCATCAACATCGATTCTACATCAGCATATGGGCAGTCATTCTTTGCGATATGTTAATAGGGCCAAACATCTTACTGCGCGAATTAAATCGGGCTCACTATCATCAATTTGTTGTTATTGTCTTACCTGCCGTGTTTCGTCAGCAAAGACTACAGATGTCTTTCATGTACGATGGCGCACCAGCATATTTCTTTCGCAATGTGCGTGATCATCTTATGCTCACATCTGAGAAACGCTGGATTGGTCCCACACCTTGTATCCCCAGACCGCGATCCCCTAGATGTTTGATCCTGGCGCACTTGGAGGCAGCCCAGTCAACGATGCCCAGACGCTTCAGGTCCGCGTCTTCAATGCATGCCAGAATTAAAACAGGAACCGGGTGTATTTCAAAGCCGAAGGGCAGAGGGATGCATTGCCACGGACGAACGTCTCATTGAGCACCTCATATGAAAGGATGTCAAGTTCAACGTATTCTAAGAACAAGTGCATATAACTCATAGAGTATGCGTTTATTGGACTTTTATTCCCAAAGTAGTGAAAAATATTTTTAAAAGTGACTATAGGCTGTGTACTCTACATTAAAAAAGGGTGTTTCGTCATTTGGGGACTATTAAATACAGCTCATAAAAGATCGGGTCTTGTTAGGTAGTACCTATACATATTCGTAGCATCAGGACGCCTATATTTCCTCTGATCAAGGGTAAAGTGTTGCAGCACGCCTCGTGATAAAAGATTGGAAGTCACTTTCTTGCAGTGGAAATCTACACAGGCACGCTTCGTTCACTTGAGGTCTAGGAATGTCAGAACAGAAAGCGTCAGGTTGCAACGTGTGTGTTTGTTGTGTAGAACAATTTTCGACGCGGAGAAAGAAGAACAAAAACTTATATATGTACATATTACCTATTTATACTCATCTGGGGCATTATATGTGATAGAGAGACATTGTTAAATTTGCTGCTATATTACTATAGGTTTGGGTCGGCGTGAGTGCCATTGTCAAGTTATTTACATAGGTATAATATTTCAGTTTTTAATGGAATAATTTTAACCACAATGGAATGCCGTTTCTTTATGTACAACAGGTGGTCGTGATTTACGTGTAACATCGATGTCTTAAATACTGTGAAAGCATCTGAGACATTAGTGTTACACAGAAATCAAGACCACCCGATGTACACAAGGAAACTGCAATTCTGTTATAGGTCAAAATAATGCCGTTAAAAAATGATATATTATACCAATGTACTGTCAAAACATAACGTGACGACGCAATCGCATCGAAACAGGCCTGCGGTGATAAATAGTTTGTTCACACAGTAGCGTCTTTGGTACACCATAATAATTTAACAATGTCTCGATGTACATATTAACGAGCTGTGAAGTTTGGAAGGTAGGAAATGTGGTACTGTCAGAAGTAAAGCTGTAGATGTTAAGACTTTCCTGGCGGGCTGTTGTCATCTTGGAGAATCAGTTTTTCTGAAGGCAAACCGCGCCGTACTAGCTAGGTTTAAATCATACTTAACTGGAAGAGTGCAGAAAGTTGAAATAAGCAGTTCACATGATATAGATGAAACAATTAATTCCTCTAACTGGGGAGTTATCAAAAATGGGGTCCCACATGGTTCGGTTTTGGGTCCTTTGCTGTTCTTAATGTATATTAATGACTTGCCATTCTACATTCACGAAGATGCTAAGCTAGTTCTTTTTGCTGATGACACAAGTATAGCTATCACACCTGACAAATAGGAATTAATTGATGAAATTGTAAATGATATCTTTCATAAAGTCATTAAGTGGTTCTCTACAAATGGACTCTCATTAAACTTTGATAAAACCCAGTATATACAGTTTCATACAGTAAATGGCATGACACCATTAATAAATTTAGACTTTGAACATAAATCTGTTGCTAAGGTAGAATATTCAAAATTTTTTGGTGTTTGCATTGATAAGGGATTGAATTGGAAGAAACATATTGAAGATCTCTTGAAAATTTTGAGTTCAGCTACGTATGCTATCAGGGTCATTGCAAAATTTGGTGATATACATCTCAATAAATTAGCTTACTATGCCTATTTTTAATGCACTGCTTAAATATGGGATCATATTCTGGGGCAATTCAACAATGAGTAAAAAAGTATTCATTGCACAAAAGCTTGTAATCAGAATAATTGCTGGAGCCCACCCAAGATTATCCTGCAGACATTTATTTAGGGCTCTAGGGATCTTCACTGTAGCTTCACAATATATATATATATATATATATATATATATATATATATATTCACTCATGAAATTTGTTATTAACAATCCGACCCAATTCAAAAGTAATAGCACTGTGCATAGTTTCAACACTAGGAGAAAGGATGATATGCACTATTCAAGGTTAAATCTTACTTTGGCACGGAAAGGAGTAAATTATGCTGCCACAAAAGTCTTCGGTCACTTACCAAGTAGCATCAAAAGACTGACAGATAGCCAACTAGTATTTAAAAAGAAATTAAAGGAATTTTTGAATGGCAACTCATTCTACAATGTAGATGAATTTTTAGATAAAACTTTTAAAAAATTATTAAAAAATCTTTAACATATTGATTGTCATGTCTAGACAACATTTACTAAACTGACACGTTCCACATCACTACGAAATGTCGTATATATGATCTATGGAACAAGTATTAATCTAATCTAATCTAATCTTCGATCGCTTTATTCCGATCCTAATCAGGTGCTTCCTGTGGTTGAATCCAGTGCGGAACGGGTCCAGTATGTATGCCTACATGTGGCGGCTAGGCGTTCTCTCATTGGTCCGAGCTGCTGGAGGGGCTCCGTGTGACGCCCGCCCCGGCCAATAGCCGCAACCCTAGTATTTACTCGATATGGCTGTTCCGACTGCTGTGCACGTACTTTTTGCTCTTCTCAGTTGATAATTTCGTCATGTGACGCTCTGTTCCACCTCCAAGTTGTACTGAGCGTTCAGTCTTCTGACTGTCGTTATTAAAACTTCCTTGTTCGCTATTCACGTCTGTTACTGTAGCCGGCAGCGTCGAGTGCTCCGTTTGAGGTCCACGCCCGCTAGAGGCGGCTGCCGGATTATTCTCTGGCTTCTGGTGTTGAAACAGCTGTTCGTTCTCAGTGTGTCCGACCTCCGGTGCTTGATTAGTTGTCTGATTCAGCACCGTCTGTACACCCTGCATCATTCGCATAAGGACTACCATTCAGATGCCATGCCTCCTGAAAAATCTTGTAATTCACATTGTAAGTTTTTTCTGTCCTTTTTTCAGTTGCTTGTCATGTTAATATGCAGATATTAATTTACATGGAGCGTCTATGCTACCGAAATTTAACAAATCTTTTCGCCTTTATTTGAAAGCCATTTTCAGTGGCCATATACATGATTATGCTTTACAATATTTCATTTATTTTTTACGTTTTTGGTAGTTTAGGTTATAAACAGTTATGGCGCTTATTTAAGTATGATTAACGATATTCCTATTTTTATTAAAACTTACAGTTTTTGTAGATGCTGTCCCACATGTGTTGTTTGTTTCTTGAAGTTAGCTGTCTTTCTTTCTTCCTTTATCACATTAAGATATTTCTTTCCAGCACTAGGCACATGCCATTTTCAACTGTTAGATGTCTTTGTGTATGTGTGTGTGTGTGTGTTTTCGGTGTGATTGTGGAAAATACTGAATCAGCAATATTTTATTTTATTATTGTAATTAATTATTTGTTTATATTTCATCTGTTTATTTGTTGTGTGTGTATGTGTGTGTGTGTGTGTGTGTGTGTGTGTGTGTGTGTGTGTGTGTGTGTGTGCATGAGAGAGAGAGAGAGAGAGAGAGAGAGAACATTTTTCTTATGACTTGTTTGTTCTCGGCTGTAGCTTTCTGAATATGTTAGTTTCTTGTGTTTATGTAATCTCTACAAACAAATCTACAACCGAAAATAAAGAAAGAAAAATTCCAAGCATCAAGAATATAAAACTTGTAGGCCAAAAACTGTGATACAGAGTCCGTAGAAATGACAAGCAGAAATTTCAAAACACGATACAAAGTACACGTCATACGTTGGAAATAAGAAACAAATCAAGCCAAATTTTCCGACAACTTAAAAGAATACAACGATTACCCAGCCAATGTAAACCAACACAAGAAGATCATCAGGAGCGACAAACACAAGAAACACCTTTATATAAACACAATAAAACTGCCATATCAGGAAAACTGTATCTGAGAATAAACAAGTAATAACTGAGTAGACAAATAGAAATAAAAACTCGCTGCTAAACTTAATTACAGAAATGAGAAATTAATTAGAATGAAAAATCTTCACACACACTCAAAACCACTATAAAGAATGCAGGGTATACATTACTTATTGCACAAAAACCAAACATTGTACAGATATCATTTTTAAGAGAAACCCTGAAAGTTTTTGTCATGTTTACTGCCACAGCGTAGTCGGTAATTTGCCAATGGTCAGCGCTGGTCGCAAACATGGCGAGTTCAGGTGCTACACCGGCCATGGAGCGGTCCCTGTCGAAAGGCAACACTAATGACACAGAGATGTACCGGGGAACACAAGCAAGAGGCTGCAACATGTCCAAGTAGGAATGTCCAGTGACAGCGTCTCGGCGAAGAAGAATGGCCTGTACAGTTTTCAACGTGACAACACACGAAAAACATTTGTCTTTGGGGAATCAGGCTCAGACTCAATGCATTCGTCTGGATGCTTTGTACCCCAGATTCGACAACTATGCCTATTCATTTTCCCATTAATGTGAAAAGCTTCGTCGCTAAAAATTAAGCGATCAATAGTGCCATCCCCATCGTCATTCAATTGTAGCAACTGTGAACAAAACTCAAAACCATTGTCTTTGTTGAGCTTCTGCACTAGTTTCAATTTGAATGGTTTCATAGACAGCTTCTGTCGCAGGTTTTTCCTCACTGTCATTGGAGCAATTTCGAGTTCACGGGATGCACGACGCGCCGATTTCTTTGGACTCCTTATGAATGTGTCTTGTACGTGTTCCACGTAACTTCACTCACACTGGGACGCCCGCTTCTCTATACCGAGCACGAGCAACCTGTTGTAACGAATTTGTCATGCCAGTGGTAAATGGCCTTCCGTGTTGGTGGCTGCTTACCGTACTGGGTTCGAAACAATCGTTGAACAGCTGTAGGTCATTTGTTTGTGTCTAATTCCAACACACACAAAGCTTGCTCGGCACATGAACTCGCCCTGTTTGCGACTAGCGCTGACTATCGCCAAGTTACCAAACTACGCTGTGGCGGTAAAAAGAAAACCCTACATCATCTCTTCAAAACGACATATGTATGTTATCTGAACAATGTTTGGTTCTTGTGCAATCAATAGTTGTTCCCGGAGTTATGTTACACCCAGTATATGAAAGAAGAGAAACACACACACACACACACACACACACACACACACACACACACACACATCGAGCAAAGGTATCACAAATACACATTCAACAGTTGGTAACAAAAAGACATCAAACAATAGGCAACACCATCCAAAACAAAATCACACAAACAAAATGAAGAAAGAAAAACAGTAAACTTGAGGCAACATACAACACACGTGTTTTAATAAAAACAAAACCTCGTTAGTTATGAAAAGCACCAGAAGTGTTAGAACCTAAAGTACCAAAAACAAAAAAAAGCGAAATACTGTAAAACATAATCCTCGATATATATCCTATTGCAGGCCACTGAAGATTCCGTGCAAATAAAGACGAAACACGTACAGCAAAGTAATTTATTTTATTCAGTTGCATAGACGCTTCATATAAATAAATAGCTGCATATAAATAGCTGTATATTACTTCGTCCTTTGTATACGTCAATATATATATATATATATATATATATATATATATATATATATATATATATATATATGTATATATATATATATATATATATATATATATATATATATATATAAAATAAGAACATGGCGATAAAATTAAAGACATTAGAGTCCAAACAGAGACTTACCGGCAACAGGAACAGAAAGAAAAAGACGGAGTGACGGTAGTACACAAGTACCCTCAACCGTACACCGGGGATTCTTGCGAAGTAAAGATGTAGCATCGAGCGCATCGCCCGGCTCGTGTTAGCAGCAGTGGATGGAGACGCTGCATGTCCGTGAAGTAATAAAGTCGCGGCGCTGTGAAAACTATCCTATTAGCATCGCGGTGTTAAAATCAACGTGGCAGTCCAAGAGTTTCTACTCGTCGAAGCACATGTTTTATTTATTATTATTTTCGAATCGACACTACATTATAACGCAGTTTTATGGACGTTTTAGATGTTGTAACGGTAACATTTACTTACAGAACCTCTTTTCTAGGCCAGTGTATGTTCACGAAACCTTTTGTGCAAATCGAAAATGCGACTTCTTCAAAATACCTCACTTACATATAATTCCATAATCAATGGCCACGTTTCGATGGGTTTTCCCTACCTTAAAGTAGCACTTAAGATTCACTCTTCACTCACACTTTGGATGAATTGTATCGCCGTAAGTAATACTCATAAACCGGACACTGTGTTGCTATGCACGACCCTGCCATCCAGTGATTAGGTGCGGTTACCCTTGACATTGCATGACAGACAGGTGGTGTACGCAGCGACGAACCTTGGTGCACGAATAACAAAACGTCATTTCTTCGGATGAATCCAGGTACTGTTTACAGCATCATGATGGTCGCATCTGTGTTTGGCGACATCACGGTGAACGCACATTGGGAGCGTGTATTCGTCATCGCCATACTAGCGTATCATCCGGCGTGATGGAATGGGGTGCCATTGCTTACACGTCTCGGTCACCTCTTGTTCGCATCGACGGCACTTTGAACATGGCCGTTACATTTCAAATGTGTTACGGCTCGTGGCTCTACCCTTCATTCGATCCCTGCGAAACCCTACATTTCAGCGGGGTAATGCATGACCGCATGTTGCAGGTCCTTTAAAGGGTCTTTCTGGATACGGAAAATGTTCGACTGCTGCCCTGGCCAACACATTATCTAGCTCTCTGACCAATTTAAAACGTCTGGTCAATGGTGGCAGAGCAACTGGCTCGTCACAATATGCCAGTCACTACTCTTGATGAACTGTGGTATCGTGATGAAGCTGCGTGGGCATCTGTACCTGTACACGCCATCCAAGCTCTGTTTGACTCAATGCCCAGGCGTATCAAGGCGTTATTACGGCCAGAGGTGGTTTTTCTGGGTAGTGATTTCTCAGGATCTATGCACCCAAATTGCGTGAGAATGTAATTACATGTCAGTTCTAGTATAATATATTTGTCCAATAAATACCCGTTTATCATTTGCATTTCTTCTTGGTGTAGCAATTTTTATGGCCAGTAGTGTATATTTGTTGCTCGTACATCGAGCTGGCGACTGTATCTATTTACCTATTCAAAACTGTTCACTCATTACACTTTTGTCCTGGGCTTATCAATTTTAAGACATTTTATTCAAAATTTCCCTCATCAAACGATCGTCATTGCTAATTAGATCGCGAAGTATAGTTTGTGTATGTAACCTCCACTACGTTATCGGTTTCGCCACCGACAGCCTTATCCGGGTAATTAATTCATTAGACACACGGGTCATTCTAAATTTTAATTACTCATTATAGTTGGCAGCGTAGGCCGGTAAGGTTACAAGCCAACATCGCTTTAATTGTTCTGGATCTTCACCTCTGCGAGGTCGTAAGCAAATGTTGGCATCTCTATTCTTTTACCGTGAACTTTAATTCTTCCTGTAGTTTCTCCCTAACTGCTGACTGCCATCTCAACTACAGGGCTACTACCATCCCGTAAATTTGCTAAAAATATGAATGTACCAAATTAGAGCCATGTTCAAAATAAAGTGTCCTAAAATGAACTCCTATCGCATTACATTTATTGGCAGCAGTCAATAGAGCACATTTAATTCTACCAGAAGTACTTGTTTCCATTTTCGTGTCCCTTTGGTAATGTGCAAAAATGGGAGAGAGAGGAAGGGACAGAGGGCGTGACTGAAAACCCAAAGAGATTTTGGTCATATGTCAAATATACTAGGGGCAAAACACAAACAATACCCTCACTACGTGATAGTAATGGCGATCCTGCCGATGACAGCGCTACTAAAGCAGAGTCAATAAACATAGAAACTCATTCACCAAAGAAGATGAAACCAATACTCCAGATTTCGAATTATGAACAGATGCCGTAATGAGTAACGTAGAAGTAGATATCATCGGAGTAGTGCAGCAACTAAAATCACTTAACAAGAACAAGTCTTCTGGTCCGGATTTCTATCTGATTATGCTGAAGCGATAGCCCCTTACTTAACAGCCATATATAATCTCTATCTCAAAGAAGGATCTGTACCAAAAGATTGGAAAGTTGCACATGTCACACCTATATTCAAGAAAGGCAGTAGGAGTAACCCACTAAGCTACAGGCCTATTTCATTGATGTCAATTTGCAGTAAGGTTTTAGAACATATCCTGTATTCAAATATTATGAATTATCTCGAACAGAATGATCTATTGACCCAAGGTCAACACGGATTTAGAAAATATCGTTCATGCGAAACACAACTAGCTCTATACACACGAAGTGATGGGTGCTATAGACAAGGGTTCGCAAATCGATTTCGTATTTCTTGATTTCCAGAAAGCTTTTGACACCGTACCTCACAATCGGCTTTTAATCAAATTGCGTGTTTATGATATATCGCCCCAAATTTGCGATTGGATAGGGGATTCCTTGACAGAGAGGACATAGTTCGTAGTAATCGATGGTAAGGCAACGACTAAAACAGAGGTGATATCGGGCGTTCCACAGGGTAGTGTTATTGGTCCTCTGCTGTTCCTTATTTACATAAACGATTTAGGAGAAAATCTAAGTAGCTCTCTTAGTTGTTTGCAGATGACGCCGTCATTTACCGTCTAGTAAAATCATTTGAAGATAAAAACCAACTGCAGAACGATCTGAATAAGGTATCACTATGGTGTAAAAATTGGCAATTGACTCTAAATAATGAGAAGTGTGAAGTCGTCCACATGATTACGAAAAGAAATCCGTTAAACTATGTTTACAAGGTAAATCAATCAAACGCCGGCCGCGGTGGCCGTGGGGACTGAGGCGCTCCAGTCACGGTCTGCACGGCCACTACGGTCGGGGGTTCGAATCCCCCCTCGGGCATGGATATTTGTGCCGTCCTTAGTATAAGGTAGTTCGTAAATAGTTTGTAAGTTTAGGGACTGATGACCCCGTAGTTAAGTCCCATAAGCTTAACAAACAAACAAAAAATCAATCAAACGTGATGGCCGTAAACTCAACAAAATACCTAGGAATTAGTATTACTTCAGACTTAAATTGGAAAGAACAAGTAGATAATATCGTGGGAAAGGCGAACCAGAGACTGCGTTTTATTGGCAGAATCCTTAAAACGTGCAACAGAACTACAAAATAAACTGCATACACTACGCTTGTCCGTCCATTATTGGAGTATTGCAGCCCAGTATGGGATCCTTATCAGGTGCGTTTGACGGAGGACATCGAAAGAGTCCAAAGAAGGGCAGCTCGTTTCGTATTGTCACGATACAGGGAAATGATACAGGATCTGGGATGGGAATCATTACAACACCGGCGCTTATCGCTGCGGTGGGCTACCTACGAAACTCCAATCGCCAATATTCTCCTCCCAATGCGAAAATATATTGTTGACTCCCAGTTACATTCGTAGAAATGATCATCAGAATAAAATACGAGAAATCTGAGCTCGAACAGAGAGATTCAGGTGTTCTTTCGTCCCGCACGCTATGCGATAATGGAATGGGAGATAAATAGTATAAATGTGGTAAGATGAACCCTCTACTAGGCACTTAAATGTGATTGGCAGAGTATCCCATGTAGATGTAGATGTGTACCTTATGGATGACGTGCATGGCTCCCTTGATCTCGTCGACGCGTTTCTCGTAGAGGTGTAGAGAGTGCAGCAGGCGACGCAAGGTGTGCACGTACAGCAGGGCGGCTGGCGCCAGTATCGGCGACAGGAACAGCAGCATGGCCACGGACGCCTGCGGCGACGGCGCCAGCGCCACTGTCGCCAGCTCGGGGGGCACCAGGAACCGCCACGTGAACAGCATCACGGCGCACATCACCATCCCCAGCAGCTGCTGCTCTGGCCACTGCGATACCGACCGGCACCTGCGCACACGGCCTGCCTCTTACTTCTATAATGACGCGGTTTCCTTTCCCAGAATTTATCAAAGAAAATTTTGTATTTTTATACTATTTCGGCATGTAAAAATAATCTATATCTAAAAACATTGCGTTTTACTGATGACATTGTAATTCTATCAGAGACAGCAAAGGTCCTGGAAGAGCAGTTGAATGGAATGGAAAGTGTGTTGAAGAAAGCGTATAAAATGAACATTAACAAGAGCAAAACAAAAATAATGGAATGCGGGCTTAGAAAATCGGGTGATGCTGAAGGAATTAGATTAGGTAACGAAACAATGAAGGTGGTAGATGAGTTTTGTTACTTGGGTAGTAAAATAACATGTGATGGTCGCAGTACAGAGGATATAAAATGCAGAATGGCAATGGGTAGAAAAGCATTTTTGAAAAAGAGAAATTTGCTAACATCAAAAATTAATGTAAGTGTAAGGAAGTCTTTTCTGAAGGCATTTGTGTGGAGTGTTGCCTTGTACGGGAGTGAAACATGGACGATAAGCAGTGCGGACAGGAAGAGGATAGAGGCTTTCGAAATGCTGAAGATTAGGTGGGTAGATCGCATAACCAATGAAGAAGTACTGAACAGAATTGGTGAGAAAATGAATTTTTGGCATACCCTTGCTAAAAGAAGGGACCGCTTGGTAGGACACATTTAGACTTCGGGGAATCGTACATTTAGCATTGGAGGGAAGTGTGTGGGGTAAAAATCGCAGAGGGAGACCAAGAGACATGTATAGTAAGCAGATTCAAATGGATGTGGGTTGCCGTTCTTATGAGGAGATGAAAAGGCTTGCTCAGGATAGAGTAGGGTGGAGAGCTGCATCGAACCAGTCTCCGGACTGAAGACCATAACAACATCTATAAATGTGAATGCCTGTTCGGTGTACGTTTTCACGTCTGAACCACGAGACATAAGGAGTTAAAAATTTGTACAGTTACTAATGTCTACCCGGGGAAGGCTTTAGGCACGGTTTCATGGCGATCGGATAGGTATTTATCTACATATATTAATGTGAATTTCTGTTCGATGTACGCTTATCACGTCCGAACGACAAGACGGAGAGACTTGAATATTTGTACAGTTACTAATTTATAGCTGAGGAAGGTTTTAGGCACGGTTTTATAGCGATCTGATAGATATTTAGTGATGTGAAGAATATAACGCGAAATGCGAACCAATAATTACTCTTTGAAAATTATATATACTCTTTGAAAATGGTTTTATTGGTTGCATTGTTGACGGTTGATAATGATAAAAGGGTGGAGTATATTGGGATGGAAAGTTATCGGTGTATATAAAATTCTACGCGTGTGTTAATATTTCGCCCTGCAGCGAAAACTACAGAACGCAAACGAATGGTCTATGTGTAATTGTTGTCCGAAGTCTCCCGTTCTACACTATAGCAGTTCCATGCCGATAGCTATAACGGGATGGAAGATATGGTGGTTGAAAGTCGTCGAATTATAAAAAAATTCGGACTGAAGGCCAGCGATGACGTTTGCGACTCTATAGCAAGGAGGTTACGTACAGCGAAACATGATGCCACAGACCATATCTTTGGTCTATGCGTGCTACAATGTCTTCAGGCCTTACCCTGTAAGGATAAGCATACAAATAAGGAAATATAAGAATAAATAAATAAAGGAGTAAAAAAGAAATTTCTTTTAATACAGACATACAGCACTTATACAAATGAATACATACCTGCAAAATTATACAACTGTACAACATATAACTCAATAAATATGAGATCGTACGAATTTTTCATGTCATTTGTGTTTTGGTTACTATCTTTCTTTGTTTGGATACTTATAATTTTCTACATTATGCGAGACAGTCTTATTTTTATTTATTCTCCGATAAATATAGCATGTTTTTAGAAAAAGGAGAGGGACAGAGAGAGAAAGAATAGGAGAAGTACTAGCTCAAAGCAGGAATAAATAAATAACTACCCGGGCAAAGCCAGGTTTTCAGCAAGTTATCTACGAATGTCAGAGAAAAAAAATTAAGAACATCACTTTCAAATTTTTTAAAGACAGAAGATAGAAAGTACTTTTGCCTTGTTCTTCGTAGCGAAAGCATCTTGCAGGCGAGAGCTGTACTTTATAATTTTTATGTGTTCGCTCTTACGTGTATTTTTACATTCAGGTAAATATATGTGTTGTGCGCGTATCTTACTTTTATGAATAAACCCCACCTCTCAATTAAATTCGCACTTATGAATTTTTATTAATAATTCTGGCCTTATCCTCCCTCCGCCCATAATGTCTTTTTCAGCCTTTTTGAATCACAGCAACAACGCATAGCACTGTTTTTAGTTAATATTGAATTGTGATATTTCGTGTAGCCTGCTACTCTTTTTTTCAAA
The DNA here is from genome assembly GCA_026315105.1 of Locusta migratoria. Classification (NCBI taxonomy): domain Eukaryota; kingdom Metazoa; phylum Arthropoda; class Insecta; order Orthoptera; family Acrididae; genus Locusta; species Locusta migratoria. Next base: position 580,541,000 of record CM048745.1, on the reverse strand, counting down.
AAATGTTTCCATAATATTATTATCATTTACCGGCAATAGAATCTGCAGTCGATTTTCTTTTAAATTTTTGGAAGTCCGATGTGTTTGACTTACGTAATGTTCCTATACGAGTTTTATCATGTCACTTATCTTACTTTACGGTCTGTTACACAAGGCGTAATTTGATATTGATCTATGGAAATGATCTGACCGTCAGAGTGAGTTGCAATCTGCAGCTGACCGCGACGGATTAGCCGCGCGTACTGGAGCTACGTAGTTAGAGATTTTCATATTAATAGACTGCAGGCCGTCTCCAAAAATTGAAGGAGGGACATGAATCATAAGCATCTAGTGTGTTTTAACTTGGAGTTTCCGCGTAAATAAATGTATATACCGGGACTATTTCTATTCCGCTTTATGACGGTTTCTTTATTATTTGAGAAGCTTGCAGAAAAATACATAATAAGAAGTTTTTCACGAGCTTTTACTTGTAGACAGAAGTTACTCTCGGGCGAATCTAAACTTCGGCTACAGCGAAATAAGTGTAAATGGGAACGCCAGCAAAGTTCTATTGGCACTGCTTTAATGCCTCAATCCTTCGCAACTTCTCCACGCAGTCAAAGAAAAAGAAGAATCAGAGATTCACGAAGACAAAACAACTTTACACCTACATCTACATCTACATGGGATACTCTGCAAATCACATTTAACTGCCTGGCAGAGGATTCATCGTACCACCGTTATACTATTGATCTTCCATTCAATTCTCGAATAGCGCGCGGGAAGAAAGAGCACCTGAATCTCTCCGTTCCACTCTGATTTCTCGTATTGTATTCTGATGATCATTTCCACCTATGTAAGTTGCAGTCAACAATATATTTTCGCATTCGGAGGAGAATTTTGGCGATTGGAGTTTCGTAAGTAGCCCACGCCGCAGCGATAAGCGCCGTTGTTGTAATGATTCCCAACCCATATCCTGTATCATTTCCGTAACGCTGTCTCCCCTGTATCGTGACAATACGAAACGAGCTACCCTTCTTTGGACTCTTTCGATGTCCTCCGTCAAACCCACTTGATACGGATCCCACACTGGGCAGCAATACTCCAAAAAAGGACGGACAAGCGTAGTGTAAGCAGTTCTTTTAGTAGTTCTGTTGCATCTTTTAAGGGTTCTGCCAGTAAAACGCAGTCTCTGGTTCGCCTTTCTCATGACATTATCTACGTGTTTTTTCCGGTTTAAGTCTGAAGTAATAGTAATTCCTAGGTATTTAGTGGAGTTTACGGCCTTTACTTTTGACTGATTCATCTTGTAAACAAAGTTTAAGGGATTTCTTTTCGTACTCATGTGGACGACTTCACACGTCTCATTATTTAGGGTCAATTGCCAATTTTTACACCATACTGATATCTTATTCAGATCTTTCTGCAGTTGGTTTTGATCTTCAGATGATTTTACTAGACGGTAAATGACGGCGTCATCTGCAAACAACCTAAGAGAGATACTTAGATTTTCCCCTAAATCGTTTATGTAAATAAGGAACAGCAGAGGACCAATAACACTACCCTGTGGAACGTCCGATATCACCTCTGTTTTAGTCGATGCCTTATCATCGACCACTACTAACTGTGTCCTCTCTGACAGGAAATCCCCAATTCAATCGCAAATTTGGGGCGATATGCCATAAACACGCAATTTGATTAAAAGCCGATTGTGAGGTACGGTGTCAAAAGCCTCCTGGAAATCAAGAAATACGGAATCGATTTGCGAACCCTTGTCGATGGCACCCATCACTTCGTGTGAATAAAGAGCTAGTTGTGTTTCGCATGAACGATATTTTCTAAATCCGTGTTGACCTTGGGTCAATAGATCGTTCTGTTCGAGATAATTCATAATATTTGAATACAGAATATGTTCCAAAACCCTGCTGCAAATTGACGTCAATGAAATAGGCCTGTAGTTTAGTGGGTTACTCCTACTGCCTTTCTTGAATATAGGTACAGATCCTTCTATGAGAGAGCGGTTGTATATGACTTAAGTAAGGAGCTATCGCTTCAGCATAATCAGATAGAAATCTAATGGGTATACAATCCGGACCAGAAGACTTGTTCCTGTTAAGTGATTTCAGTTGCTTCTCTACTCCGATGATATCTACTTCTACGTTACTCATTACGGCCTCTGTTCGTAATTCGAAATCTGGAATATTGGTTTCGTCTTCTTTTGTGAATGAGTTTCTAAAAGCTATGTTCAGTAACTCTGCTTTAGTAGCGCTGTCATCGGCAAAATCGCCATTACTATCACGTAGTGAGGGTATTGTTTGTGTTTTGCCCCAATTATTTTTAACATATTACCAAAATCTCTTTGGGTTTTCAGTCAAATTTCGAGAAAGAGTTTCGTTGTGATAAGTATTGTAGGCATCGTGCATTGAAGACCTCGCTAAATTTCGAGTTTCTGTGTAGGATCGCCAATCCTGGGGATTTTGTGTTCCTTTAAATTTAGCATGCGTTTTCCGTTGTTTTTGCATAAAGTGTCCTGACCTGTTTTGTGTGGCAAGGGGATCACCTTTCATTAATTTATTTGGTATAAAACTGTCAATTGTTGTCGATACCACTTCTTTGAATTTGAGCCACATCTGGTCTACACCTACGTTTAGTGCTAGAAAAGAGTGGAAGCTGTCTTTCAAGAGGTAATGTATTTTATTTCTATCTGCTTTCCTGAACAAATATAATTTTCGTTTATTTTTGGAACTTTGGGACTTTTGATATTCAATTTCGCTACAACTCTGTTCACTAACACCTGTATTCGTTTTGATGCTCGTTATGAGCTCAGGATTATTTGTTGCTAAGAGATCAAGTATGTTTTGACATCCATTTACAATTCTAGTTGGCTCATGAACTAATTGTTCGAAGAAATTCTCAGAGAATGCGTTGAGTACAACTTCACACGATGTTTTATGCGTACCTCCTGATTTGAAAATATAAATTCGTCCTAAGAAGGCCGCGGCGGAGCGGCTGAGCGCATTGAGGCGCAATGCTAAGATGCGCAAGGCCGTTCCCCGTCGGATGTTTGTACCGTCTTTAGTATAACCTAGTTCATAGGTAGTTTGTAAGTTTAGGGACTGATGACCCCACAGTTAAGTCCCATAAGCTTTACAGACATTTGATCATCCTATGAATACTTTTATTGTGTAGTGTTGCCAATTGGAGGGTAATTACCCGTTTTTTGGGTAAAGTCCTGAACGGTGAGTGTTTTGGAGGGTAATTTAAAATGGCAGGTATTTTCCAGATAATTTGATAATTTTGACACCAAACATTTCGTTTACATTCAAGTCGTTGTTTAAATTTTTTAAATATTGTTAAAGACGCGGCATGAGACTATTGGAATTCTAAATGTTCAAATATTTGTAAAGCTTATGGGACTTAACTAGGGTGTCATCAGTTCCTAAACTTATAGACTATTATGAATCAGTTTATACTAAAGACGGCACAAATATGCATGCCCGAGGGGGAATTCGAACCCCCGACGGGGAACGGACTCCAAAATGCGCTCGGCCACTCGGAATTTTGACGTGTGCTTTATTGTGAAACGAGCCTGGAAATTCTCCAGTTTCTCTGCTCTTACTTCTGCAATTTGTTTGAACTACAGTGTGTCCCAATTCGTGACGTTGTAAGCCTACAAGTTATCTTTTTCATCTTGTGAAAGCAGTGTGTCACATTTTTGCCTGGCTTGTAGATTGAAAGTTCTGGTGCGGCTTATACCAGTGGTCAGTAACTACGGTTATGGATAAGTGGTTGCGCAAATCAAAGTGCTCATGCGAAATCTGTATACAATCTGCATGCCCCTCTTGAATTTCATCTAATTTACCTGAAACATCTAATTGTAGTACTGATGGCTGAAAAAGAATGGATAGAAGGCGAAGGAGGGCGTGTTTCTTTTGCACTGACGGGAAACAATGATGAGAAGCAGTCTATGCCATTGCTCAGATCCAAAAATCTGATATTTGGTAAGTAAAAAGCGTGATTTGCAATTTTTCATGATTATTTTTGTGGTTTGTAAGCATTTTTACAATTATTTTTAAGAAGTGGCATTTTGAAGTAAAATCGAGTTATTTGACGATCCTGGGTGGGTAATTTCTTTGATAACCATTGGGAACACTGATACTTTGTGACATAAAAAAGTTCCGGGAAGACGAGGAAAATCACAATATTTGTCAGCACATTACATATTTTTTACTGTAGAAAATACGGCGTGCCTGAAATTGTCTCTCGCGGTGGCGAAAGAGGCATTTGGAGAGGGGGGGGGGAGATGTTATGTATGAAGCACGCAAATAGGTAATGTATGCCAAATAGCACATTTCAAAAGACACGCTGTTGCATAGATAACCATGAGGAATTTGCTCTTACGTGGACCCTTCCGGGTTTAATCATATTCCTACGGAGGGAAGCATATCGTGTCAATGTTCCGATTACATTTTAGATGTTTGTCAGTGCCGATAGTTACGGACTATTTAAATTTTTTCCATTATTTCATCTTCTAACGTTTGGAACGAAAGTAATGAGGAAAAATTGACACTGTTATCGATACGGGGTATAACTCCAGAATGACTGCTAAATCGTTGCGAAGCAAACGCGGTCATCAGGTTAACCAATTAAACTCGTAGCTTCTGTGACACACCAATTGTTATTACGTTTGAACTAAAGAGCTTGAGTTTCATAGAGTGGAGACAGGTCCGCCATGTTTGAGGCAAATTGAACCGACGTCCGCCATTTATTTGAGGTATTGTCTCACAGCTGGTATGCCACACCCACACGAATATTTTACGTATTTACTCAGTTCCACATTTTTAATAAAGATTGACTACCGAATACGGATGTACATAAAGTTCCGTCTCCAGACTTTATCAAAGCTACGAATTGACGAGCCTGATTGTGTATTTCCTAAAAATACGTTAATGAAACTACACGAAACTGTCAGTAATACAGTTCCAGTTCGAAGTATTACAGTTAATTGAGGTTTTCAACAGCAATTGAAGTGCCGCTCTGAAAATATGTGTGTTGATCAAAATGCTAGTACATGGTCTAAACGTGCTGAAAAACTTATACAGTGAACAGTAAACGTTATGACGAACAATCATCATTATCATCATCATGAATTTATTTGCATCTGTTGTTAATGTGTTGTAACAACTGCTTTCATAAAACCTAGTGCACATTTATCTGGTGTTTATTAAATGTGTTAAGTTCACATACTTGTCAAAATTGCAGTCAAAGGAATTGGTTGTGAAGTTTGGTGACCTTTCATGAGTACAAAGACGAAAGTGACAACAAAATATTGCAGTTAAAAATGCGCCTGGGTCAGCTAGCACAACAGCATTCCTCGCAGAAATAAAATGTCGTTGCCATTCTGAAACAAGTAAAATTTAATTGGCGAAATTTGAGTACAAAGATACTTCTATCTTCTATCTATACAGAATACTACAATTAAAAATACGCCTGGTCAGCTGCCACAAAAGTATTCAACACTAAATAACGTATCGTTAATAACTTTCGTTGATGTCATGTTGAAATAAGTAAATATTTCTTGAAAAGAACAGAGATATTTAACAAGAGGAAAAAATATGGCTGTTACTATTATTTCCACACTGCTCTGATTACATGTCAACAATGCTCGATCAAGTATTGTCAGCAATAAATGAAAATATTTTTTATAAGTTGTAGACACTCAAAATGGTTATTTGGTTTTATTTTCAACAGATGAGTGCTCCTTCATCAATCACAGCAGCAACACAAGAAGAAACATCTCAAAAACACACAGGCACTAGGTAGAAAAGTGAGCATTTTTTTATTATATGTACTTCAAGGGAACTGCAGGATAGGCCATATGAATCAATTTTGGGGCAGCTAAGTGCCATTAGTTAGGAATTTTGTTTCCGTATTGAAAGACTGATATCAAACAAAATAAAATTTTCGGTGTTCCTGCACGAAACGTTTGACGTTTTATCACTTTCATTTACGCATTTAAATGCTGAACACACTTCAGGCAAATTTTAGAAGCAAAAATTGCACAGGAATATACATTCAATACAGTATACACCAAATACGGCACTTCATGTTCAACAACAATAAACAGTAGACAGAGTCTACTGAAGTGCAGTGACCATCTTCAATATGGCGGCCGAGTTTGCATAGGTTGCCACAAAAAAGCTGAAATATTTTCATATAGTAGCTAACATACCAGTTACAGCGCTGTTTGCGGCAATCTGAGTAAACTAGGCCGCCATATATGCGGTGGTCAGTACATTTGAGAGGAGTCTGTCTATCGTATGTTTATAGAGTGTGTTGTGCTGTATTTAGTGTACATTGTATTTAGTGATAATTGTCTGTCCAATTTTGGTGCTGAAATATTCCCTAAAGTGTGTTCGTCATTTAAATGCTGAAATCGAACTGATAAAACGACAGGCATCCCGTGCAAGATCACCAAACTTTTGCCTTGTTTCATCTCTGTCTATAATCAAAATTCCAGTCTAATGGTGCTTAGCTGTCCCAAGAGTAAAGCTTCAGATGCTCTGTCCTGCAATTTCCTGATGCCTCAGATACCCTATTCTGCAATTACCTTGAGGTACACATCATAAAATGTTCAAATGTTTGGCAAGCTTAAGGGACTTAACTACGGGGTCATCAGTCCCTAAACTTACAAACTACTTATGAACTACCTACAACTAAGGACGGCACAAATATCCATGCCCGAGGGGGGATTCGAACCCCCGACCGAGGTGGCCGTGCAGACCGTGACTGAAGCGTCTCAGTCCCCTCGGCCACCGCGGCCGGCTACACATCATATAATAATGCTGATTTCTACGTAGTGTTTGTGTGTTTTTATAGTGTTTCTTCTGTTGCTGCTGTGATAGATGAAAAATCATGTCATCTCTTTAAAATAAAATACTTTTGAGTGGCTTCGCCTTATTTAAAAATATATTCATTTGTTGTTGACAATACTTGATCGAGCATGGTTCACATATAACCAATGCAAAATGTGAAAGCAGTACTTAAGTGCCAGAATTTTTTCACTTTTATATGTCTGTGTTCTTTGCAACAATATGTATTTATTTCTGCGTGGCAACAACGAAAGTTATCTTTTCGGTGTGGAATGTTTTTGCGGTAGCTGACCAAGGTTTATTTCTACTGCAATATTCTGTTGTCACTTTCCTCATTGTACTCAGATTTCACATACCAAATGTTACTTGTTCCAGCAAGTCAACTGGGAAAATTATTAATGATATCTTTTTTCGGTGTGGAATGCTTTTGTGGCAGTTGACCCAGGCGCATTTTAAAAATTCAAATGTTTGTATAGCTTATGGGACTTAACTACGGGGTCATCAGTCCCTAAACTTACGAACTACTTATGAACTAGCTAATCCTAAGGACGGCACAAATATCCATGCCCGAGGAGTGATTCGAGCCCCCGACCGTAGAGGCCGTGCAAACCGTGACTGGAGCGCCTCAGTCTCCTCCGCCACCGCGGCCGGCGCGCATTTTAACGGCAATATTTTGTTGTCACTTTCCTCTTTGTATTCAAATTTCGCCGACTGCACTACACAGCCAAGCTCTTTGACAGAAATTTTTACAAGTACGTAAACTACAAATGTTTGTTAATCTTATGGGACTCACCTGTGGGGTCACTGTTCCCTAAACTTACAAACTACTTATAAACTGACTTATATTAAAGACAACACAAACATCCATGCCCGAGGGAGGAAAAATGTTCAAATGTTTGTAGAACTTATGGGACTTAACTACGGGGTCATCAGTCCCTAAGCTTACAAACTACTTATCAACTAGCTAAGACTAAGGACGGCACAAATATCCATGCCCGAGAGGGGATTCGAACCCCCGACCGTAGTGGCCGTGCAGACCGTGACTGGAGCGCCTCAGTCTCCTCGGCCACCGCGGCTGGCCCCGAGGGAGGATTCGAACCTCCGACGGGGAGCGGCCTCGCGCATCGGAGCATAGCGCCTCAATGCGCTCTGCCACTCGGCCGCGACGTACGTGAATTTAATACTTTTAATAAACACCAGATAAATGTCTACTAGACTTCATGAAAGCAATTGTTACAACACATTAGCAACAGATGCAAATCCATGATTATGACTGTTCGTCATAACAACTACTGTTCACTGTACACATTTCACATCACGTTTAGACCTTGTAGATGCATTATAATCAACACAAGCATTTACACAATGGCACTTTGTTGTTGTTGCATACCTCAACACACTGTTATACTTCGAATTGGAACCGTATTACTGACAAGTTCGTGAGATTTCGTTAATCATTTTTGGGTGATAAACTACAAGGCTCGTCAATTCGCAGCTTCGATAAAGTCTGATGGATCCTGGTGCACATCCGTATTCAACAGTCAACTTTTATTTGAAACGTGGAACTGTAAATAGGTAAAATTCTCTAGTGCGTGTGGCATATCAGATGACTGTCGACGTCCCAAAAAATATGCCGGACGCCAGTTCAATTTGCCTCAAACATGGCGGACCTATCGCCACTATGTAATTTAAGCTTTTCGGTTGCTGGAACTCGTTTGTTTGCCACTCTATGAAATTTAAGCTCGTTGCATTGGACAGGTTATTGAAAGAGGAAGTGATACATCGTATCATATATATTTACAACTGAATATGTGAATATGGAAAAATAAAGTGTCAAAAATTATGAGATAGAGATATGCACAGGCATAATGTACACGACGTACAAAAGAATGGTGCACTGACCAATCTGTCACGTGCACGAAGATGATTGTTTTTTAATGGTTTCTGACGTGCCGTGCGGTCTTGCCGCATTACGGATTTCGTGGCCGCTCGTCAGAGGTTCGAGTCCTTCGTTGTGATTAGGTATGTGCGTTGTTCTTAGTATAAGTTATTTTATGTAGGTTGAAATAGTTATAAGTCTAGGGAACTGCGGTGCTATAGGATTTGCGTCACGGCTCTTTAGCACGCCATTATAGTCGGTTGTGTTGCCATAAACTGCTCAAATCATTCCAGAGGTGGCTACAGAATGTTTAGTTTCTCTAGACATTCTGAAAAAAAAAAAAAGGCATTAAATGGTAGCGCAAAAAGTGGGAATCCGGACCTAGCGTACAGTTATGTATTGTAAGTAAATATTATTTATTATTATGACTTGAAGCGATATTTAACAGCAAAAATCGTCTGTGATATGCTTTTTTGAAAGTACTACTCTTAACAGAGTAGCTACCTGTAGGGAATCAGCAGCCACAAAATATCATAACACAGCAAAACATCCCAGAACACAGTTTTTAGAGCACATAATTTATGTGTTCTATAGTATATTGAGAAATACACCACATCAAAAAGTTTTGTACTGACGTTGCACAAATTGTTGAAGATACTTGTATTACGTTAATGTCAGAAAGTATTAGAAACACTAAAACGGGAAATGTAGACATACTGGGCAAAAAATTTAGTTAAGGCTGTGGCAGCGCACTGTGCTGATACAAACAACTACCGGTGAATGCTATTTGTGGTATTTCGAAGTTTTAGCGTCATAACTTGTAGGTATGCAATTTGAAAGAATAGTACCTAATGTTTCATCACAAAATTCACCCTTGATTCAATTTCTTATTAGTAAATGCCGATATTAACGCTTATCTATAAGAGACTATAAGGTAACTGACACAGAATACTGGGTAAATTTTACTTACGGCTGCGGCCGCGTAGTGTGCTCATGTCGGCAACGAAATGTTTGCTTTACAAGGATTATTAAATTATGACAAGAAAAGGGTACTGTTACATACAAAAATTTGTCAGTTAGAGAAGGAACTGAATTATTTATTTATTCTATGGTCAGCACAAAGGATTATTCCCCTCATTCTATAAGATTAGGTTTTCAAATAGCGTTCAACGGTTGATGCCAAATCGGCACCTTGTGCCTCTATGACCATAAATTTTAGATCCTGGACACTAATATTCTTTTTCGTTTTAGTGTTTGTAATACATTCTCAAACTTTCTCACCTGCGTAATAGAAGTACATTCAGAAATGTGAGTACAAAAATCCGATGTGGTGTATTTCTCACAGGAGACAACAAATAATGATTGCAAAGCAGCCTCGCATATTGACCGTAATTATTCAAATAAAAGCCAAGGTCGCTTAAAACCTTTATCTAAATGACCATTTTCGGCAGAATTAAACTTAGCATGCGATTTTTATCACAAAAATATACATGTTTCTTGCGCTTTTTTCTGCGAAACGTACAGTCAACAGTAATTGTTATGACTAACAATCATGACCGCGGATTTACATCTGTTCTTAATGTGTTGTAACAACTGCTTTCATGAAATCTGAATGTAGGCTTTCGTGGCGTATGGTACTGATGAAACCCGAGAAGATTTCATCTGCTTTCAAAAAATCTAGTATACATTTAGCTGGTGTTTACTAAAAATATTGTCTACAAACTTGCAAAACTGCTATCAAAGGGTTTGGTTATAACGTATGGTGGACAAAATTTGAGTACAAAGAGAAAGTGACAACAAAATATTGCAGTTAAAAATGCGCCTGGGTCAGCTGCCACATAATCATTCCACATCGCAATAATTATCATTAATAACTTTCGTTGTTGCCACGCTGAAATAAGTACGTATTTGTTCCAAAGAACACAGACATATACAAGTGAAAAAGTTCTGGTAGTTACTACTGCTTCCACACTTTGCACTGGTTACATGCCAACCATGTTCGATTAAGTATTGTCAACAACAAATGAAAAATATTTCTAAAGACAGTGTAGACACTCAAAAGTGTCGTTTCATCGGTAATTTAGGACCATTGTATATCGCTCCGGACGGCCTACTATCGATATGTATCAAGATGCGAGTATCGCAGTATCGTATATCGAACACACGAACGTCGCTGTGTCGTAAGAAACAAATGTTGGCGGACAAATAAAAACAGTTATTCATTTCCACGTATATAAACAAATTAAATTTTTTTAGTACGTGAATCTCCGGTTCTGAAAGGTATTATCGTAGTCTAGGCTAAACAATTTTCTCATATATCATAAAGGCACCTGATTTCGCCTATGCTTGCGAGTAAACAAACTACGATAGCATTCTGATGCTCGCATGTTCGATACAGATTGACACTACGCGACTATCGATAGTCCGTCATTATCGATAGCAGGTCATCCGAAGCGATATACAACGGTCCTTCCAAATTACCGTTTCATCAATCACAGGGGCAACAGAAGAATAAACATCTCAGAAACATACCATCACTACGTAGGAAACAGAGCATTTTTTATGGTGTGTCCTTCAAGGCACTTGGAGTGTAGGTCATCTAAAGTTACGGAGCAGCTAAGTGCTTTAATTAGTCAGAAATTTTGTTTGGGTATGGACAAACTGAGATCGAACAAGGCAAACCACTTGGTGCTCTTGCACGAAGTAGTTGTCTTTTTATCACTTCGATTTGTGCATTTAAATGCTGAACTTAGGCACAGTTCAGGATCAAAACTTGTAACAGACAATACAATTAAATACAGTATACATTAAATCCAGCACTTCAAGCTCAGCAACAACATACGATAGACTCCTCTCAAGTGTACTGACTACCGTAAATATAGCGACCGAGTTTACACAGGTTGCCGCGAAGAGCGCTGTAGCTAGTGTATTAGCCACTCTATAAAATTTAAACTCCTTGGTTAGACCCTAATTTTTTGTCCTGTCTTTTCTTCCGTTAGGACGATGTGGTACAATTTGACATTAATAGGCTACGGTAGCAAGCGGACTAGAGTATTTTTGCTAGCAGCACATCGTTTGTAGCGCCTTTCTTGAGCTGGTGACTACATTGATAGTACCCTAGACGAGTGGGACCCTTGGCTTGGTCAGATGGGTCCCGATTTCCACTAGTAGGATTCATCATGACACAGACCCCAGATAGCCACGGACCCAAGTTCTCAACAAGGGACTGTGCAAGCTGGTGGTGGCTGCATTATGGTGTGGGCAGTTTTACATGGAGTGGACTGGATCCTCTGGTCCGACTGTACCGACAATTGTCTGGAAACGTTCGTGTTCGGCTACTGGGAAGCCATTTGCAGCCACTCATGCACTTTGTCTGAAACTGTCATAAGGAAACGTGTTTGTTGTTGCTGTGGTCTTTAGTCCGTAGACTGGTTTGATGCTGCTCCCCACGCTACCCTGTCCTGTGCAAGTCTCTTCACCTGAGAATACGTTCGGCAACCTACATCCTTTTGAATCTGCTTACTACTCGTATATTCGTCCCTCGGTCTCCGTCTACGATTTTTTCCCCACACACTTCCTTCTAATGCTAAGTTGACAATTCCTAGATGTCTCAGAATGTGTCCAACCAACCTATCCCTTCTCTTAGTCAGGATATGCCATAAACTCCTTTTCTCCCCGGTTCGGTTAAGCACCTCCTCATTAGTTACGTGATCTACCCATCTAATTTTCATCATTCATCTGTAGCACCACATTTCAAAAGCTTCTATCATCCGTTTATCTGAACTCTTAATCGTCCACGTTTCACTCCCATACAATGCTACACAAAGGAAACGTGTATAAAAATGTTTTAAAAAATTTAAGCGATTTGGCCATAAACTTTAATAGTGACACATCCTACTTCCGGGTCATAATGATCCGATACAAATACATTTAGTCTCGTGTCAAGTATTTCTTCAGTTTTCTCTTATACTTCGTAGTAATAATGATTTTTACGTTTCACCTGAGTCTGAAATTGGGAAAGTGGGTCTATTTCTTACTTCTTCATGGTTCTTATTTACACTTATTATACTGAATCTTCGTTTCTATTCAATTTGAACTGTGGCATTTAGATCATTTTATTGCTAGAGATCTCTTCGACGTATTAATTCCTTTCAAGGTTTACAGGTTTGGCGACGGATAGTGCTGTGAAAATTGAGCAATAATTAAACGATGTAACTGCACGTCATCTACAGGTGCTCCCTGTAGCACAGGAAATATTGTGCAGTATTCATAAGGAGGCAGCTGAGGTTAAATTTTGCCTACCATCCTGGCGCTCTGACGTGATGATGTTGGCACTTATGTTACGTTGGCTTTAGCCAATCACGTGACAACGCAAATTTTTGGTCCTGAAATCTTAGTTTTACGAGTGCTATTTCTTTTACTGAGCGGAGAAGAGTACATACAAGAAGCTGTCAATCACAGAGCAGGATCAGCATTAATTATTTACTTCGTGACCTGTACGAAACACTAATCAAACAATTTTATGTGGATTTCTAAGAATATTAATATGTTGGCAAAGATTTTCTAACATGTTTTTGATGTTGCCAACATAATAAGGTGAGGCCGCCTAGATGATAAGTAAAATTTTACCAGCAGCTGTCTCGTTGTTTAAATTTTTCTTACGGCATCGGCGGCGAAATGTGCTAACGTTGGCAACGAAATGTTCGCTTTACGAGGCTAATTTGACTTATGGATCGCAAAAAAGTACACACAAGAACCTGTCAGTCACAGAGTATTTACTTCACGGTCAACATGAAAAATTATTCCGTTATTATACGTGTTTGACGTTTGAAGGCCTGGCGACAAGAAGACGCACAACGACGAGGAGCTCAAGAAGTTCCTGTTGGGCGTAACCATCATTCAGGGCGTGCTGCTACCAAAGAAGACCGAGAAATAGTCCTAAACGCCTCCTTCTCACTGCCTCTCAACCTGTGTGCTCGCAGTCCAGCCAAAGTCAAACAATTGTCCGGTAAGTAAACTAATTAATCTCGTAAAGTGAACGTTCTCTTGCCAACATTAATTCTCTACCCCACCGAAGCCGAAAATAAAATTTAATCCATCCGACGTCAGAACCCCTTTTATTTTCCGTTGCTGATAATGGCCAATACTTATTGATGAGCTCATTGGCTATCTAGGAAAGCACTTTTCTTTTACATAATACAACGAGACAAAAGTTCTTTTTAAGCTTAATAAGAAATATTTCGATCTTCTTCAACTATAATTCCATTCTGTGTCTATAGCTCTGTCTGATTTCGCACTTCGAAAAATTGTAACAGAGCTATTAACACGTCATTTTCTCTCTCCAAGCTTACTGTTCTATGTAAGAGATTTTTTTAGTGACAACTTCTTTCAACGTAATGACGTGGTTAAATTTTAGGCTGCTTACAACAACGGCGGCTTAGTGTGCTAATGTCTCCAACGAAATTAATGTACTGATCGGACAAGGATTATCTACAAGAACCTGTCAGTGACAGAGAAGGAGCATCATTATTCATGATCAGTGTATAGAGATCAATGTTCATGATCAATACAAAAGATTATTTCACACATTCTACGTGTTTGCGTTTCCAAAGAACATTCAATTATCGTTGCCAGCTTCAGCATACTACGCCGACGCTGTCATAAGTAAAACTTTTCCGTCTGATTGGTGGAAACTATTGTTAAAGGTTACTTAAGATATTCGCTTGCTTACCATTTGACAATGCGCAGAATATTCTGTGAGACTATGCATCCCTCCTTTAGATCTTCTTCTTTCATGTTGTGGTATTTATTCATTTTTGATTTTGAAACAGCAAATGGCGAAAAAATGTTTTATACTGACGTAGCAAAGTGGCAGTTGAGGTTTGTAAGGAAGCTTTTCCGCACTGGTACTGAAAGGACTGTCCTGTCACCCATATAATATTTTCGACAAGTAGTCAACTACGCACGCCGTGATTTCATTCCGTAAACAATTAACGATAACATTTCACTTTGTAGATACAGTAAACATGACGTTATGCTTATCAAGAACCACACGTCATAAACATTACGTTTGTTTACTCCCTGGGCACCATTCGTGTACACCAGAGATGATATCGCTAGTATGTAGCCCAAGCCTTCGACCATAGATATGGTCCAAGGAGGTTAGAAAATAAGGAGGTGACGTTACTTATGCAGTGAACAGGCATTGGTTGAAGCCACAGGGGCCATGCTTTCGTGTCCAGAACAAAGATTTCTCGCTTAAAATGCTGTATGAATATTGCCCTCTTTACGTAAAGCCACTAAATTGCTAGTCACGTCGGAGTATTTTCTTATATATGACATACATTTCATCGACTATAAACTACTTTACCACACAGTACAACCAATGTTTTGGGCACAAACAATTTGAGCAGGGGATACCAATCGTCGGCTTTGACCCGTGACGTAGCCGTGTTATGCTGTATGACGTCATTGTGTCGCTGATGTTTCGAATATAAGTAAATAACATCATTGGGAATTTGTTATTAATAGAATTTCTTCGGATAAATTTTACTGCATGTAAATATCACTTCTAAGTACTTTTCCTCGGCATACTTTGTCTTAAAATAAGTGTTTTGGAAATATCTTTAATGCGATGTTTCATTTTCCCTCTAAATTTTCGTACTAAGTAAGATTAAATACGAAATCCGTCAAATACGGTACAGTACCTCAAATAAAAGGTTACGCTACGCTATGTTCCTTTGTTACGCTAACTGAGCACAGGCCACGTGATGTAGTCAACCTGTAATAGCATTAATCAGCGAATAGTAGTCATTCAATACTACATTTTCCCGCCACGGTAACATGCAAATACGACTGCCCGAATATTAATCTGGGCAATCCTGTGATTGCAGTAAAATATAGATATGTATGCATCCTGTGAGATAGTTTTTTAATGAACTGAAACATAAAGATTCATATCGTATTTAAACGCACGCGATTTTGGAAGCGGTGAAATTCTATCAAATTTATGGTTTTCCGAGGGCAGTGTTACACGAGGGTTAAATTGTAGAACGCTTCTCGCCGGGCTGCAGCGGTTATATTGGCACCAAAGGTATTGGCGACAACTCAGATGATCAATAAATGTTTTTTCGTGACAACTGCAATTAAAACGAACATTATTATTCTCTGAACGGACAAAGGTACATACAAGAAACAGTCGACTATAGAGCAGGTACAGTATTGAATTTGCTGCGAGTGAAACGAGCAGCAATAACATTTACTATGTTGCTCGTGAAAAATATTAACGCAATTCTGCACTTCATTGTTCATCTGTTGCCAACATAAGCACTGGAGCCTGGCGAGAAGTGTCGTAAAATTTTACCGAAGGGTGTACAGCAAGCCAGTTTAGTTTATCGAGAAGTAAGACGCTTTTGTCAAAACCAGATACATTGTCACATCGATGTTCCATATTTTTCGGCTTTAGTTGACAGCCAGCCTTCACACAGAAAGAGATAATTTCGTAAAAAGAGACAATGAAGTGGTATGCAGAGAAGAATGCTCTTATTAATTGTGATACTAACCTTTAAGAGTGCCCTTAGTGTATTTTTTGCCGTGAGCTATATAGGTCAATTCGAGTGTACGATACCGATCACATATTATCTATCCCGTCAATTATTATTATTTCATTAAAAAAAAACAACGATTTCTGTGAAACAATTTAAATAACTAAATAACCTACTACTGGTATCCTCTTCCCAATTGAGCTACATAGGTCAATTCGAGTTCACGATACCATTTCACTTGGCATTTTCCTTTACTTTTTCGCAGTGGTATCCCTGCCTGTAAGTGAGCTATATAGGTCAATTCGAGTTTTCGATGCGATTTTTTTTTCAATTTTCGGTAGTGGTACCCCTGTCTGTAATTCGGGTATATAGATCTTTTTGACTATCCGATACCCTTTTAATCGATTTTTACGCCATTACAGCGTTATTTTTATCTTAACCCTTTTTTTATAATTTATATTATCTTGGTATTAGTTTATTTATATCGTCAGTTTAACTATTAGAATATCCCCGTCCAAAACCCCCATATTCCGGCGCTAGTCCCGTTAGTGTCATTTTCTTCGTCATCCACAATGTATAGTGTGTTTAAATGTGTGCTTGATTTAGTTTTTCGTGTTTTTTTATTATTTATCTCCACATCCAAAACACCGATTTTATTGCGATATACTCGATACAGTGATTTAATTTTTTTTTCGTGTGATATTTATTTTCCGCAATTTCATCATGTGAATATCTACAATAAATTCATTGTATATATCGTGTATGTAATTTTAGCTTATAAAATTACGTTATTTCCAGAGATATTTATATATCTTTGGTTTCATCAATACTCAACTGTTCCGAACCACATACATACATTAATTTATGTCTTTCATTTACCTCCATGATGTCTTTGTTCCTAAGAGCATATATCAACTTCTTTGGTATACGTGCGATAGCCACGCATATAACGCCACTGAATAATGACGTCATTGATCAAAGTTGACGGGTGGTATCCCCATCCCGAATTATGCCACTTTACCTATGCAGTGAACAGCATTGGTTGAAGCCACAGGAGCCATGCTTTCGTGTCCAGAACAAAGATTTCTCGCTTAAAATGCTGTGTGAATATTGCCCTCTTTACGTAAAGCCACTAAATTGCTAGTCGCATGGGAGTATTTACTTAGATATGACATACATTTAATCGACTATAAACTACTTTACCACACAGTACGACCAATGTTTTGGGCACAAACAAATGCTGCAATTCGCTTTTTGCTGGCTTCAATTTTTCAGTGTTAGGGCATTTCCAGAGTTTCTAACTTCCTTGATGTGGTCGAATTATGTAACCAAGGAGGTTAGAATCTGTGGAGATGCCATAATACTGAAAAAATGAAACCAGCAAAATGCGCACTTCGGCATCTGTGCCCAAAACATTTGTCGTAGTGCATGTCACAAACATATATTACTAGACTGGCAATGCCGTATACTGTATCATTGGTGTCAGTGAAGTCTCGCTGCCATATTTCTATACTATAAACGAGAGAGCAGGCGCGTGTGTTATAAGAGAAAAGTCGTAAAATACGGATGAACTGACGTAACTGCGCTGTCTTCGGAGTTTTGACATATGGAAAATTGGTGTGTTGTATATGGCTGTAATTTTTTCTGCTGGAGTAAAATTGAGACATACAGTAATGAGTTGCATCGATTTGCTGTTATTATTAATCTCTTACTAATTTCAGTCCACTTCGGATTTTCCTTCAGTAGTATGGTAATTATAAAAGTGTTGTTTATCTTGGATAACACGTATCATTCTTTTGAGAGTTCTCAGGAAATCTATAGCTTGCTTTGACATATACACTAATGAGTCGCGTTTCCTGTTTTTATTAATCTGTTGTCAGTTTCGGTCAACTTTGGCTTTTCTTTCAATAGTATGACCGTGATAAATGTGCCGTTTCACGTGGATATCATATACCTTTATTCTTCTTGGTGTAATTCAGATAACTAATTCTGCTTTCACTGTATGTAACGGTAAAATTTTACGTACCATCCCAGCGGTCTCGCATGATTATGTTGGCAACATCAACGAAACGGAAGAAAGTTTTTGCCAAGATGTTAATATTCTCAGAGGTCCGCATTGAGTGACTTGATTAATGTTTCGTACAGACGATGAAGTAAATAAATAATGCTGTTCCTGCTCTCTGGTTGACAGGATCTTATATGTACCCTGTTCACTCAGTAAAAGAAACGTAAAACGAAGATTTCATGAAAAACATTTGCGTTGTCACGCGACAGGATAATGTCAACGTAACATGACTGACAACGTAATCACGCCAGGGCGTTAAGTAAAATTTAACCGTACGTAACACGTTCTTCTCGTAACACGATTCGACAATGTATGTTTTAATTCATTGCGGAAGTATTGGCTCAAATGCAAATCCTGTTCAAACCAACTAATATGGCTTACAACGTCATATCGTGTCAGAAGTTCATACTAATACCGTACAGAAACTTTATGACGTGAGGTGAGGCAAGATGGCGGCCTCAGGCTTCAGTCGCAGTGGCAAGTTTGCCAGTCTAGTAATGTATGTCTGTGGTGCATGTGTATAGTACTTCTAGTCGTTAAAATGGTTTAGTTGCAGATATGATGGTGCCATGAAAACGATGCCATGCACAGTCTACCAGCATCTAGGTCAAAGGGCACGCTGCAAGTCTATGCTCAGACACCAGAGTTATATATCCAGTTTCTTTAGAGATCACTGATGTTGCAAGAAACAAGGAGGTAAGAATCAAGGAGGTTAGAAAACAGGGAGACGCCCTTACGCTGATAAAGTGAAGCCAGCCTCCGCCATATAGCTAAGTCTTGGATAAATGTTCGTATTGTACAGCTGATGTTTGATGTCACTTACAACAGGAATAAAACGTTAAGGGGTTTGCCGTGATGTACAACGTGAAGTTTTCAATTATCTTATGATGAGTATTTATTCAAAAAGTATATTGTTTGAAAGTACATACTTCGCACTGACTGTCCATTCAATGCGTTAACGACAAATGGGTCGAATTAACGCATAGTTTTAATGGAGAAACACCATTCCACTGCTCGCCAAGATGACAGACAGGCTTCAACTGACGTTTCTACTCGGCACAGAGTAGAAATATCTCTGGAGTGACACTGAGATGAGCAGAATACATTTTGTGTTGTCAACATACATTGCTGTTATGCAGTGGCGTAACTAGGACTTGGCTTTTGGGGGGGGGGGGGGGGGGGGATAGATCTGCTTGACGAGCAAAATTTTAGTCAGGTTCCAGACAGACTACCATTTACCACTCCCGTTGAAGAAACTAATTCACTCCCATCCAATGAAAGCTTATGGTAAAACGCCCCAAGTTTCCAATATTTACCTTCACCAGATTGCTGTTATACGATTTCTTTTTTCTTTTTCTTTTTTCTCTCTCTTTTTTTCTCTTTCTTTTTTTTTTCCTTTTCGGGTTCTGGGGGGAGGGTTCTATCCCCCTCATCCCCCACCCCATAGTTACGCCACTGCTGTTATGGTCACATGATCTCGAGGCGACGTAGTTTTCTCCGTAATAGGAATGACCAAAACAGTGACTACCCGATAACAGAGATTACTATGAATGCCTCATTTCGGTAGATCAGATATTTACTCATAATTTTTCACAGTTAAAAACAGCTGCTTGTGAATTCACAACTTATTCTTTCCGAACTTTACCAATTGAGATTGGCGGCCGCGGAGGTCGAGCGTACTGCGGCGCGCCAGTCGCGGTCTGCAAGGCCACTGCGGTCGGGGGTTCGAATGCCCCCTTGGGCATGGATATTTGTGCCGTCCTTAGTATTTGCTAGTTCATAAGTAGTTTGTAAGTTTAGGGACTGATGACCCCGTAGTTAAGGCGCATAAGGTCTACAAACATTTGAAGCCGACCGCGGTGGCCGAGGGGACTGAGGCGCTCCAGTCACGGTCTGCACGGCCACTACGGTCGGGGGTTCGAATCCCCCCTCGGGCATAGATATTTGTGCCGTCCTTAGTATTAGCTAGTTCATAAGTAATTTGTAAGTTTAGGGCCTGATGACCCCGTAGTTAAGTCCCATAAGCTATACAAACATTTGAACATTTTGAAAATTAAGGCAGAATTAAAATATGTGGCGAGAAGAAGACGTGCTTGAAGACAGTCCATGTAGTCGCTTTGTCCGTAACGCTGTGTTGGGTGAGCGGTCTAAAGCGCCTGCCTAGTAAGCAGGAGGGTTGGGGTTCGAATCCCATTCTGCATAAGGCACCAATCTCCTAGGCCCCACCATAGGCCACAACAAAAGGTCGAAGGATCTCGATTCTGAACGGTCAAAGCGCCGTTCTGAACGCCAATACTGACTCCTGCCCACACCACCTCCGCCCGGTTCCTGCGGGCTAAAAGGTGTCATGGCACACACACCAAAGGCCTCCACGCGTAGAGGCCACATTCCCGAAGGCCATTACTGATTGTGTTAATATTGCTGGCTGGAGGGTCCGTTGCAGTTGAGTTGCATTCAGCCTCCTGTTTCGACAGCCTTTAACCGGAAATAACGGTCATCTCTTGCTGATGTTACCAGTGGATGACGATGACCTTGCCTTCTTTTAACGGTTGCTGTTGTCTGAAATCGCGTCCAGGTCCTGGAAATTACACTTTGGGGCACTCCAATAGCTGCAGCCACTTTGCTGCGCGGGAGTATCCGAGCGGTCTGGAGCGCCACGTTACGGATCGCGTGGCCTCCCGCGTCAGAGGTTCGAACCCTCCCTCGACCATGGATGTGTCTGTTGTCCTTAGGCTAGTTTAAATTTGTTTAAGTAGTTTGTAAGACTAGGGACTGATGACCAACGTAGTTTGGTCCCATAGGATTACAAACATTTGAACATTTGAGAAGCCACCTCTCTCTGTGTTTGCCACATTCGCAACTTTTCTATAGCTCTCCATGCCATAGCTTCGGGTAAGTCAAGTTGTTCCTGCATTGCACTATCTGCTGACTACACTGTCTGAACGCAACTGCTTGTGTAATTCGTTTGGTGGAGTAAACATAAGTCAACACCTGCCCCCTCTGCAGCAACCACCTCTTATTACTACCAATTCTTCAGAATCTAAATATCGCAACTGATCCTCTGTTTTGACCAGTGTAATATTGATGTTTCAGTTTAGATCGACATCCAATACTTCAGAACAGCATGAGGTAATGATGTGTAGAGATGATTATTTCACATACTCCATATGCACTGTTCCAACAATGAATCATGAGAGAATTGGAATACCGTAAGTGCGTTTCTGATTTTAATTTCAGACAGTGAAGGTGTAAAATTCAAGTTGAAAGACGGCTGTCTGCCATCGTCCCTAGGTTTTTAACTTTGTAAATTATCTAAATTCAGTAGATGGCCTTTTTTATTTTATTTATTTATTATTTTATTTTATTTTATTATTATTTTTATTTTTTTATTTCATTATTGTTTTTTATATTTTTATTTTATTTTATTTATTTATTGTTAAACGAGATCCCCTCTCGTTCGGAGGCACGATAAATAGCATTACATTTCATGTTTTTAAATGTTAGTTTCTATAATATTGCTGGGATTTTATTATGCTAATAATTTAACATTGTGTTCCTGTTTTTAAAATGTTAGTTTTTGTAATATTGCGGGAATTTTATTATGCTAATAATTTATCATTGTGTCTATGAGTGTGGCAATATGATTAGTTTCTTAGTGACGCCACTGTCCCTGTGAGAATTTGTACTTGCTTTATTCTGTATATGCATGTATGAGAATCTTCTAGCATGGGAGTCTGAGTGTTTGTATGAGAATTTTCGTCGTCGGCTGCTGGCTGCTCGCTACTAGTGTTCTCTAGCTTTGTATCGATAGGTAGTCGTTACAAACCTCTGCTTTTCATGCTACCAAGGAGGTTCCTCCACTCTTAGCTTACAAGTTGGGTTGGCAATGCCCAGTTAGCGAGCCTTGGCAAGATGCGAGAGTTTCAGCTGTCCCCCACCTCTTCGTTTTCCAGGGTTTTACCGATTTCTGGTGTGATTTCTGGCGGCTCGTGGAGAGGTCTGGGTGGACGATCTGGACATTCTGTAGCTGCGCTTCGACCTGGTAAGATGTTCTGATTTTCTTTCCTCACTTGAGATGGTAGTGATTCGTAGTCTGGTTTGTTAGACTTCAGATCTTAGCTTAATTTTCAATTTGGATGCGTATTTATTGTGTAACAAAATTGGTGCCCCCATTTGCTCATGTTTGAAGTGAATAAATAATTTATTATCAGTGAAACTTTATCCTAATTATGAATATTAGTTAATGAGTACCCACCCTTTTTTATTTAATGTTTTTCACCAGTGCTGAGAACAAATTCAGATGCAAATTATCATATTTTTAATTTCGTTGCACCATAAATGTTCTCACAGCCATCTTCATGAAATGGTTTAGTTCGAGGTGGCTTGTATATTAATGATAGTGTGTAATTCTCGTGATTTACAACGTATTTGCAACAGACACTACGATCTCCATAACTTCTCACTTCAGTAGTGTTCGTGAGTTGTGTGTGTCGAAGCCTGCAAGAACTATAGAATTTCAGCATGTCTTTCAAACAGTGCAAAATTCGCCTTTCTTCAAATACAGTGCCAACAATAACAATCAGGATCTTATGAGTGGTGCTAAGACAGTTAGAAATGAACGCTGAATCTAAAAAGACACAAAACGGTAATGATGGTGTTAAAAAAGAGGGAGACAGTGAATATTTGGCAACTAAAAACCTGTAGGCTTTTGGTGTCAGTCATATATAATTTTAGCAGACAACAGGCATTTATCGTTATAAGAATATCAGGTGCTCATACGTCCAATAATATTTTCATTTTGTTAATGTTGGAAATCGGCAAATGAGTTGTTGGGCAGAAAAATATTCTCAGTACTGACAGTCCTTTTGAGATCTTTAGTTACCTAGCTGTTTGACGAGTTGTTTACTATTTTGTTTCTTCTTTCGCTACTTCGAGATGCGATTGTGTAAAGTCAACGTGTCTTGTTTTGACCTCATATTTATGGAATATAAGTTACACACGGTAATTTTACATGGATAGACGCTGAATTAAGAAGAATAAGACCGGTAATTTCCTACGAACGAATGAAGTTTTATAAAATATATCTGACCTGATTTTCGTAAATTACGTTATTAACTTTTATTAGTGACAATCATTAAAAACTTTCCGTAATTATTACAAAAACAAATTAAACAGACAAAATATCTCTATACATTTACAAAACCACGTAAACATTTATTATAGGCATTAAAAATATGTAAAGTGATACATCAGAACCGATAGAAAGGAAGACCATAAAATGGTTTAGTTCGGAATGGCTTGTATGTTAATGATTGTGTGTAATTCTCGTGATCTACGACGTATGTTGATCACCGTCTTTTTGTCTTCCTGCTGCTGAAGTAAAGTTTGAGTCAGTTCTAAATTCTGGACCAGGGAACAAGATTCTTTTGCAGGAAGTAGTTAGTAGTTCACGCGAATCCTCTAGCTGGTTTTACGGTCAGAGTTATATGTTTAAGGTACGCTCTTAACTGGCTCCCCTTCAACTAGAGTTAATTTTACAAATTAACGGTGGTTTTTCAAAGTTCACTGTAGCCGTAAAATGCCACTTTTGTGGCCCGGTTTGACGTCGGAGAATATGGGCCGTGGGCTGCGCTCTCTCCGCAGATACGTATAGGCTGTGCCGCAGCCAGGGCGGAGACGGCTGCTGCGTTGAATAGGTGTGGACAGGTGAGGCCGCTGAGACAGGCGCGTTGTGCGATACCGCGCTGTGTGGGGCGAGCAGCCCTTATCTCGCCAGCGAGGAAATTAGCAGCGCTCCCGCCGCCCACGCCAGCGGCACCGACAAGCGCCGCCCTTCACGTCCAGGGCACAAAGTAACGTCAATACCGTGCACTACACTACGTTCTGTTCGCAAGTTGGCACCACTGCGTGCGTGTTAACACTGAGACGTGACCGCAGTGCACGACTGACGTGCGAAGTCTTGGATGTTACCTCGCAGTGTATAATGGGGCGTATGAATAAAACGGAGTATCTACTTTATCCTCTGAACTAGCTGAGAAACCCAGCGTTGCTTGGGTTAGAATATACTGATGTATCCCCGAACGATGTCATCTGGAAGCAAGAATTGTAACGACGTATATTTTGTAGGAAGTGCTTGTAGTGTAGCGCTCTATTATTCATTTGTTAGCCTATCTGCATTTTCATCTTTGTCTCTGTTGATCGTCGGTAAAGTGTGATTGAGGAAAACGCTCCGAGAAGTTAAAAACTTATATATTTGATATTGTGCGTCGTTATTCTCAATTTTGTTATATATTGCAACAGCAGCGCCGAAAGCGGCTGGCAAATTACATTTCTGAAAACGATATTGGATAAGTGAGAATATTGACTAGTAACAGTTTTCACAAATATCTTCTTATATAGGAATTTGGAATGAATTGTTAGACTGTGTGAATCATGAGACTCTATACAAAAGAGTTTCGCGTGAAAGTGAGATGTGACAACAACGGATGTATCTGATTCGGTAAAATTTTACTTTCTATCCTGGCGGCCTCGTGTTTTTATGTTGGCAACATCAATAACACGATATAAAATCGTTGCAAACATGACCGAACCACATAGAGTGTAGATAAATACTGCTGTTCCTGCTGTATGCTTGATTTCACGACAAAATATTTGCGTGTCACGCGATTGGCTTATGACGATATCACATGATTCTCGTTATTCAACATCTGTTGCCAACATTATCACAGGAGGCCGCCGGGATATGAGTAGGACTACGTCGCATAGTTTTTCTTGACCCAGCTGTCAAACGATAACACCTTTCACAGCAGAGAGTGTTGCGACTATATGTATCAGAGATCACTGATTAGCACAGACCAGTGAGCTTACTGCAGTGATCTCTATACAAACAGGATGTATAACTCTGGTGTCAGAGCATTGAATTGCAGCGTGCCTGCACATTCATATGTTTTGCACACGATTTCGCATTGTCCGCCATGTTTAAATTTGGCAAACGAGTTTCCATCAGTTATTACGTGACTAAGAATTGGTTGCTTACCTCTTGACTTGGAATATAATTCAATTTTCGATGTTATAGGCTGATATGGGAACGGAATCGAAACATATTTTCTTCTCTTTTTCTTTAAATGCTTCTTAGCAGCCATGTTTGAATTTGGCAAGAAACTAAATATGAATATCTATGACTGGCACGCTAATAAAACTGAAGTTCAACATCCAGAGAGTATAGAGATCAATGGCTTACTGGCATATCAATATCTATGGCCTAAGAGACATTCATCAGTGCATGTCTGTTTTTCCACCACGTTTCCACGACAGAGGTCAATGTTCCACGAGTATTTTTATGTTTGAGTCTATCTGGATTTTTATCTTTGTTTTGTGTCTCTGTTCATAGTCGGTAATGCTTGGTTGACGGAAACATGTGATCTATTTAAAAAATTGCGTATTTGATAATCCTTGTCGTTATTAAAGTCTAAAAGGACCGCATAGTCTGAAGATTGAAAGAATAAACAGATTTTAACTCGTACCGTAAAGTTCGTAAGTCACAGAGTATATAGCTTTTCCTAAGAATATTTATTGCATATTTTGCGAATTTTTCCTCGTCACACTCACCCACTGCCACGCACCGCGACCAAACTCCCTTACTAACATCATTAGACCAAGTGCTATCTACCACCACAACCACGAGTGGGTTGTAGTATGTGGTCATGGAGAAAAGTCTGTCAGCACGTACACACACAAGCCTTTTATATATAGATTCCAGATAACATACTCAGGTTCGCATGAATAAAGGGAGTCGGAGAATATACTTCATCCTAGTATCACAGTCTAATATACAGGGTGTTACAAAAAGGTACGGCCAAATCTTCAGGTAACATTCCTCACACACAAAGAAAGAAAATATGTTATGTGGACATGTGTGTGTCCGGAAACGCTTAATTTCCATGTTAGAGCTCATTTTTTTACTTCTCTTCAAATCATATTAACCATAGAATGGAAACACACAGTAACAGAACGTACCAGCGTGACTTCAAACACTTTGTTGCAGGAAATGTTCAAAATGTCCTCCGTTAGCGAGGATACATGCATCCACCCTCCGTCTCATGGAACCCCTGATGCGCTGATGCAGCCCTGGAGCATAGCGTATTGTATCACAGCCGTCCACATTACGAGCACGAAGAGTTTCTACATTTGGTACCGAAGTTGCGTAGACAAGAGCTTTCAAATGCCCCTGTAAATGAAAGTCAAGAGGGTTGAGGTCAGGAGAGCGTGGAGGCCATGGAATTGGTCCGCCTCTACCAATCCATCGGTCACCGAATCTGTTGTTGAGAAGCGTACGAACACGTCGACTGAAATGTGCAGGGGCTCCATCGTGCATGAACCACATGTTGTGTCGTACTTGTAAAGGCACATATTCTGGCAGCACAGATAGAGTATCCCGTATGAAATCATGATAACGTGCTTCAGTGAGCGTAGGTGGAAGAAAATGAGGCCCAATCAAGACATCACCAACAATTCTTGCCCGAACGTTCACAGATCAAGACATACTAAAATGAGCTCTAACACGGAAATTAAGCGTTTCCGCACACATGTCCACACAACATATTTTATATCTTTGTGTGTGAGGAATGTTTCCTGAAAGTTTGGCTGTACCTTTTTGTAACACCCTGTATACAGTCGCGACATTCACTGTTGTGAAAGTTGTTACCAACTGACAGCTACAACGACACTAGCGCTCCTAGCGGTAGGCAAGCCGCCGAAGTAGTGACGTTTGTTTATAATTATTTTTGTACGTAATTGACGAAATAGTTAATATAATTTTTGCGATACGAGCATTAGTAAAACATCAAGACACATGCATATTACGGAAATTAATGTAAAAACATCCGAATTTAACTGATTTAGCGGTACAAAGAACTACTTCGTCATGAAGAAATACTTACGAATATGTGTATATCTGTAGCTTATTCCGCCGAAAGCAAATAGAATATGAACATAAGAGAAACATAAATTTCTATTATGCTCTGTTCTTACTATGTCAGGCAGTTTTTGACGCATATAAATTCGGTGTGAACTCTAATGATTCGCACATTTTACAGCTCACTAGTCTTTGTTATACGCTGATATTGTTTTGAGTGTAATTACTTTAGCTTAAAAACCCAATGTTTTGAAGATTCTTGTCGTTTGAGCTTCAGCTGTAGAAACAGTTCTGAAATTGAGTTCTTCTTTGTTGGAAAAACAGTTTGATTGCTTTTGTCGTTTTATTGCCACGTCTGTGACGCTTTTACTTCAGCTACAGCTATGGTGTCTGACATGTTACATTAAAATAATGTACATATTGCATTCTATATACGTCTCCTAAGTTTTCCCCTCGCCGATTTTACTGCAATTGTATGAAGAAACCTGAGTAGAAAAGTGTCGTCTTTCCGCCAAAGGGCAGGTCTTCTGGTGTATCCCAGTCATTTTTTATTTTTAATAGGAACTCAAATTATTCATTAAAACCCTGTAGGTTACAAAATAGTTGTAAATAACCTGTCGTGTTATGTACTGTTTTAGAGCTTGTCAGGGATCTTAGGAAACCCAAGAAAGGCGAATGTGAAGCTATTTTAAGTTATTACGTAGTTTTATGGTACTAGATACGTTCCCTAATGTAGAAAGTATGTTAAAATCAATATGAACGATACTATTCGCAATCGTCCAATATCGTATTCAGAAATGTAGCTTGCCGGCCGCTTGGAGCGCTACTTTCGCAGTGTATAACAACAATCTCTGTGAGTGTGGTGATTGTAATTGTTAGACTGCGCTAGTATGTTCTCAGCGTGAGTAAAAGGGTGGCCGAAGTTGCTCACAACAGAGAACATTCTCCGATTTCATATGAATAAAACTAGAGAAGTTCCTCACGACCAGAGAACATTCTCCTTTTTCTGAAGTGAGCTCTCTAGCATACTTCGTGCTGAGTAACTTCTATTAAAGTTCCGTTTCGCTGTGGCTTACAATAAAAATGACAAAATTTGTGTTGCTTAGAAGGCAAAAGGAGTTCCTTTATACGTAGGCTACGAGAGGAAATAAAACTTTTAAGCAAATAAAAACATTTTGCTGACTAGTCGCTTGCTTTACAATTATAAGTGTGACACCTCAAGCATTTTATACAGTGACGAAAGTGATGTCAGAGAGTTTTTCATTACCGACATAGAAATGAAACACAAGTGGACTCAGCTGCGTGTTTTACCCGTTTCTTTGGAGTGCATATTTGCAGTTGTAAACAGCTACACAGCAAAATTATGTTTTTAAACAATTAAAAAGGCCTTATGAAGTTAATTACAAATAAAGTGCATACCAGGACTTCACAGACTGTATCACAAAATAAATATTGCTGCGATACAAGATACTGAAGTATTTTTGTACTGCTCTTGTTCTTTGTACCCCAATCGATTAGCCTATTTAAGATGCGATTTTTACCCCACACACACTTCCCTCCAACGCTAAATTTACAAAGCCTCTATCCCTCCCTGTCCGCACTGTTTATCGTTCATGTTTCACTCCCATACAAGGTAACACTCCACACAAATGCTTTCAAAAAGGACTTTCTTATGCTTAAATTAATATTCGATGTTGACAAATTTCTAATTTTCAAAAACGCCTTTCTTCCAATTGCCATTCTGCATTTTATATTCTCTGTACTGCGACCATCATATGTTATTTTACTGCCCAAGTAACAAAACTCATTTACCACATCTATTGATTAGTTACCTAATTTAATTCTTTCAGCATCACCTGATTTTATAAGACTGCATTCCAATACTCTTTTTTTGCTCTTATTAATGTTCATCTTATATCCTCCTTTCAACACACTGTTCATTCCGTTCAACTGCTCCTCCAGGTCCTTTGCTGTCTCTGACAGAATTACAGCGTCATCAGCAAAACGCAATGTTTCTATTTCTTCATCCTGAACTTTAATTCCTTCTCCAAATTTCTCCTTGCTTACCTTTATAGCTTCCTCAATGTACAAATTGAATAACATTGGGGGAAGGCTACAACCATGTCTTACACCCTTCCCAACCTCTGCATCCCTTTCATGCCCTTCAGCTCTGATAACTGCTGTCTGGTTTTGTACAAGTTGTAAATAACTTTACGCTTCCTTTATTTTACTCCTGCTGATATCAAAATTTGAAACAGTGTATTCCAATCAACATTGTCTAAGGCTTTCTCCAAATCTACAAAAGCTAGAAATGTTGGTTTGCATTTCCTTAATCTATCTTCTAAGATAAGCTGTAAAGTGAGTATTGCCTCCCGTGTTCCTTAATTTCTCCTGAATCCAAACTGGTCTTCACCAAGGTCGGCTTCTACCAGCTTTCCATTCTTCTGTAAATAATTCGTGTTATATATATACATGTGGCGTCTGTTCGGAAAGAACAGACGTCACATTCTGATCCTGCAGCTGTTATTATTTAATATTCGTAGAATATATGACTTCAACTGCTATTGGGCAAAGCTGAAAATGTGTACCCAGCCGGGATTCGAACCCGGGTCTCCTGCTTTCTAGGCAGTTGCGCTGACCCCTACACCACTGGGGACACAGTGATCACCGCACCTGCAAGGACTACCCATGCACGCCTCCCGTCAGATACAAATTCCCAGCTTCGCCCTGCCCATAGTACTCAAACTCGTAGTTTAACTAATTCCCGTAAGAGTAAGGGCTTCAAACTTGCCCACCCCTCCCCACTAACGATAGGATCATTGCCCGTCACCGGCATATTATATATATACATGTGGCGTCTGTTCGGAAAGAACAGACGTCACATTCTGATCCTGCAGCTGTTATTATTTAATATTCGTAGAATATATGACTTCAACTGCTATTGGGCAAAGCTGAAAATGTGTACCCAGCCGGGATTCGAACCCGGGTCTCCTGCTTTCTAGGCAGTTGCGCTGACCCCTACACCACTGGGGACACAGTGATCACCGCACCTGCAAGGACTACCTACCTATCGTTAGTGGGGAGGGGTGGGCAAGTTTGAAGCCCTTACTCTTACGGGAATTAGTTAAACTACGAGTTTGAGTACTATGGGCAGGGCGAAGCTGGGAATTTGTATCTGACGGGAGGCGTGCATGGGTAGTTATAGAACGAAATATACTCCACCTCACCTTATTACTGTTACTGACGTATATTATAGATTGAATGTATCATGGAATTTAGTATAACATAGCACTTAAGGTCGGAATTGGCCCTGTTGTATTTTGTTTACTATTACAGACGATGTATTTCAAAGATTCTTAAGAAGAAATGGCAGTTGACAATCGTATGTTTGCCGATCGTCAATTAATAATAATATTAACAATTTTTCTTTGATTAAGAGTAATCATAGCCACAAAATATTTGGAATAACTCCTAGGTACGAGTATTATAAGTTGTGTAATACGCCAAAACCCTGAGATTTGTGTATCACATGACGTGACGTAATTATCACGTAAACTGTATTATATATACACTGGTACAGCGAACGCTATATGTCTGTGTCTGTGTTGTGGAAGATGTATTTCGTCACTGTAGGTGAGCTAAACTAGCAATGAATATTTTACGTTAGTCAAATGGGTGATGCGCCAATGCTGTGAGCGATTATCTGATCTCAATACTCAATATGAAAAACATTCTGGACTTTGTATGGAGGTAATATCTACTTGAAAGGAAGTCAGTTTGGACCAAACAAAGAAGATGATTTTGATTTATGTACTATTGTGGTTTAAATAAAAGTTTTGTTTTCCGAACATTTATGAGTGCAGTATGGATAGAAGAACCTGATAGTTTTACCACGATTTGCCAGTGTTTATAGCTCTATTTGCACGAAGTGTTCATCTTAAACGCTGAGACATTTCAATCTGTTTCAATATTGTGGGAATTAAAATCAATAAATACTTATTTCCACCTTCTAGGCCGTTAGTAACGTTATCCATATTCTTTCCTTTCTGTTGTGTCTTTCGCTCCAAAACTATTTCTTGAAGTGTTTTTTTTATTTTGGGAAAAGTTTCAATATAACTCTTTTTTCTGTTTACTTCCTTCCATCTTTACAATATCAAAGCCTTGATAACATATATTGTTTATCATACCGCGCATATGTTCGCAAATTTGCGATTCTTTAGGGGCCCATATCTCAGGTTCTATTCATCTCAGAGTGAAGGGGTAAAGTGTTCTGGATAGATCTTGGCCTAGTGATCATTTGGGTACATATTAGAAGAATAGATATACTATAACTATCATACAGTACATCGTCAAAATTTTCAAAGTTACACACTTTCTGGAGCCCATCCAAACTGAGCAAATCAGTTGGATTTTGTATATGACATGTAGTCATGGTGGGATTTAAACGGCTTACAAAAGCACCATTCATTCATGGGCGCCTCCTGAAAAAATTAAAAAAAAAATGATTTTTGGGTACCATAAAAAAATCGAATTGTGGGGCTGGTCACTTCGATACTTTCTATTCATTGCAACTCTTCGAAATTTTTACCATATGTTCTTATGATGATATTCTCGATGCAGTTTTTAAATTTTTCCGATATCGTTATCCGTTACCGAGATCCAGAGGTTGAAACTTATCATAGTTTTGCACAAAATCACAAAATCCGACTTTCAGCCGTTTTAGCACACTGAATCGGAAATATCTAAATAACTAACCTTAGAAAATTGTTCACGTATTTACAATACATCCTGTAGACATTTATCTATAAATGGCATTTTTCAGTTTTCGTAAATCTTAGTCCGTTAATAATATACGGCCGAAAAACCGCGATATTGTTCTAGAAAAAGTGCGTATTGTGCTGAAAGACGGCGTACGGACAGCTCTGAAACTTACCATGCGATATGAAAAAAAGGAATCGGCGAAAATATTTTATTTTTGTACATCTTTGAAATTTTCGGTCGATGAAGGGGTGATTTTTGTTTTCGTTTACTTTACAGTTAATATGCAGCATCCGGTTTAGTGAACTATTGCAACATATTTTAAGAGTTTGCAGAGGTAAAAACTCATTGCGAAGATATCTCGTACGGTTGATTTGAGGTTACACATAGCTGCGTATGAAATGTAGATACCATATCGAAATTTTATTTGAAGTTTAGAGCAGAATGATATTTTATGTGGTTCTTGGGATATCGGTTCGTGAATGATAGCACGCGACAGTAATAGGTTCGAAATCGCTATTTCTGATTGTGAGGTAACGTATCTTGAGGAATAGGAAATGACAGAAATATTATGTATATGTTGTTTAGGTGTTTATCTGATGTAACAGAAAAGAGACGGGAACCACCTGAAATATGCTCCTGCTGGAGCACAGAAAAGGCGAATATATTCTTTGACACAAAAGTGTGGAACCAGCTGCCTCAATCCTCATTCCGACTTCCTCACCAAAAATTTTGGCATGGGAACATATTCGCGCTTTTTTCGGCTGAATGCGAGTAGGACAGACAGTGCAACAGGCAGAGATGGAACAGAGAAAGTGTCAGTTCAGGAGAAAGGCATATGCATGAAAACAGCAGTGGGACGCGAAACGAGATATTGGAAGTCAGGAACATTGACAACAACAAACTAAGACAGATGCAGATAGTAACAATTGGAGCAAAAAAGAAAACAGTGGGAAACTGATTCGAATGGAGACCATACATAAAACATGAGCGTGCGGCCCTCCAGTACTATATCACGAAACAATTTGTCCGATTTTTCCCATCCCCAGTACCCGCGTGCTACAGTTTTCCGGTCTACAGGTCAAACCCTAAGCAAACCACCCCCATGGACATATGTGTAAAGGAGACAATCGTGATTGGTCAATGAAAGCCGACTCTAAGTGAGAAAGAAAGACTACTGGCAACAGGACAGGAAGTATGGGACAACGTCAGCGGAGCAGAGAGACGATGAAAGTGGGAGAAACAGACAGCGGTGAGGAATAGCGAGGAAAAGGGATGAAGATAATGAAAGTCTGACACAGACAGAAAGCGGCAGTGGGAGAGACAGCAAAAAAAAAAAAACGGACAGAGGCATATATAGACACTGACAGTGAGACGACATTGCTAACTATGACGGCTTAACTGGGCAAAAGTATTGACAAAGTTATGCGCTAAAAGTGCGCGAATATGTTCGCATGCCAAAATTTTTGGTGAGGAAGTCGGAATGAGGCAGCTGGTTCTACACTTTTGTATCAGAGAACATAGTCGCCTTTGCTGTGCTCCGGCAGGAGCATATTTCAGGTGGTTCATTAATATCTGCGGTCGAAGGACAGTAATCATGTCGATAGCCGACCTTAGCGTTGTTGCCAATCATTTTCCACGATGACTAAGATCAACATCAGTTTCAGTGGATCTAAGTTTATGATTATACGATAGAGTGGGGTCCTGAACAGCGTTTAATTTATTAACTAACGGCAGATTTGAACTCCAGTCAAGATTCTTTCTACAATCGGCACGTAAACTTTACAGTATACATTACACAGTGATATTAGTATGTAAATATGAATTAAACATGCTGAGGATTGTGTAAGCATAGTATGCATTGTGTTAATCGTCTTACATTGGACATAGTAACGAATAAAATACACACAAACATAGATTTTTATAGAATATCAATTCCACCCGTCGGGGCGTTAATAGTAAATATTTTGGGAAGTGATACTATAGACAAATTGCAGTCCAAAATCCCACATGACATGTATAGAATTTTAATTGAGTACAGAGTTACAGCTCTTAGTATGTAGCCCACACAAAGTTAAAGCAAAGGTAAATGACGTTCAGAAATGTAAACTGACGCATGACTTCACAACTTTAACATTTTACTGCTGACATTCATGAAATATGCCCATAGTAGCCGATATATCAAGTCACGAAACAAAAGTACATAGTAGCCCACACAAAGTTAAAGCAAAGGTAAATGACGTTCAGAATTGTAAACTGACGCATGACTTCACAACTTTAACACTTTACTGCTGACATCGAGAAATATGCACATAGTAGCCAATATATCAAGTCACAAAACAAAAGTACATAAAACAGTTGTGTCTCCGAAACTGAATTTAAAAAAAAAAAAAAAAAAAAATGGACACATGCTAAGTGTCATTTTCATTGCAATTCGTCTCAACTACCACCTCCTAAAATATTTACTATTCCTCTTCAACGACTCAGTATTATACAATTTGTGGCGATCACTACAAATGATCGGTGAAATGCGTGATCTTTCAGGCTTCCAAAGAGGCCAACTCGCTCGTGCGTGGTGGTATTATCTCCGTCAAAAACCATTGCACCGTGTAACATTTAACTAGCGGCAATAACCTCGGCAATGGCAGCGTGTACAAAACAAGGCGAAACATCACTGATGAAGAAGAATAGTCGGTGTTCAAAATGTTCAAATGTTTGTTATTCTACGGGAACCACCAACGTTTGTGATCAGTCCCTAGACTTACAAACTACTTAAACTAAGTAAAACTAACCTAAGGCCTAAGGACAACATACACATAAATGCCCGAGGGAGCATTCTAACCTCCGACGCGGAAGGCCGCGCGATCCACATCCTCTCTAGACCGCTCGGCTACTCCCGCGCGGCATAGCGGGTGAAACCCAAAGTTAAATGGCCAGACTACATAAAACTACCACGGTAAAGGCGACTGCAAAACTTAGTAGTGTGCAAAACTTACTAGAATTACACTGTTTGTATAAAAACTGCACAGCAGGATCTTAACGTTCATGGAAGGGCTGCCGTTGGTAGACCTTTAATAACGGAAGCCAAGCGATAACAAGAGACGAATGCAGTAATCATCTTCAAATAAATGTGGGTTGTCGCTGTCGTAAGGAGATGAAGAGGCTTGCTCAGGATCAGTTAAGCAGAGCAGAAACAGAGCTAAAACTGCGATATTTTTTTTTTCTTTTTTTTCATTTGCCTTTAGTATGACCTACCGAAACCAACATAAAGGTATAAAAACTCTTCAAACAATAATTAGCCATTCCAACTAAGTAATATGCAAGGATAAAGCACGGAATGATATTCTGCCAAACTATTACCGTAATTTAGCAAGGAATAACAGTCACCTGCGGTGGAGTAG
Source organism: Locusta migratoria (assembly GCA_026315105.1). Lineage (NCBI taxonomy): Eukaryota > Metazoa > Arthropoda > Insecta > Orthoptera > Acrididae > Locusta > Locusta migratoria. The sequence continues at coordinate 580,505,588 of CM048745.1, read as the reverse complement.
CCGAGCGGTCTAAAGCGCGGCGGAGCGCGCGGTTGCTCGCCGTCGGAGGTTCGAGTCCTCCGTGGGGCATGGTCGTGTGTTGTTGTCCTGTAGGTTAGTTTAACTTACTTTAAGTAGTTTTTAAGCTACGGACTGATGACCACGCAGTTTGGCCAGTAGCACCACATTTCAAAAGCTTCTATCATCTTTTTATCTGAACTCATTATCGTACACGTTTCACTCCCATACAAAGCTACACTCCAGACAAATATTTTCAGAAAGGACTTCCTAACCTTTAAATTAATATTGGATGTTAACAAGTTTCGCTTCTTTAAAAACGCTTTTCTTTCCATAGCCATTCTGCATTTTATATCTTCTTTACTTCGGCGCAGGCCGCGGTGGCCGAGGTGATTGAGGCGCTCCAGTCACGGTCAGCACGGCCACTACGGTCGGGGGTTCGAATCCCCCCTCGGGCATGGATATTTGTGCCGTCCTAGTTCGTAAGTAATTCATAAGTAGTTTGTAAGTTTAGGGACTGATGAACCCGTAGTTAAGTCCCATAAGCTTCACAAACATTTGAACATTTTTTTTTACTTCGGCCATCAGAAGTTATCTTGCTACCCATATAACAAAATTCATCTACTACTTTTATTGTCTCATTACCTAATCTAATTCCTTCAGCATCGCCTGATTTTTAGACATTGCATTCCATTACCTTCGTTTTACTCTTGTTAATGTTCATCTTATATCTTCCTTTCAAGACAATGTCCATTCCATTCAACTGCTCTTCCAGATCTTTTGCGGTCTCTGACAGAATTACTATGTCATCGGCAAACCGTAATGTTTTTATTTTTTCTCCCTGCACTTAAATGTCCTCTCCAAATTTCTCCTTCCATTGCTTCACTGCCTGCTCAGTGTACAGATTGAACAACATTGGGGAAAGGCTACAACCCTGTCTTACTCCCTTCCCAACCTCTGCGTCCCTTTCTTGCCCTTCGACTCTAATAACCGCCGTTTGGTTTTGGAAGAGTGTATTCCAGTCGATATTGTCAAAAGCTTTCTCCAAATCGACAAACGCTAAAAACGTAGGTTTCCCTTTCCTTAGCATATCTTCTAAGATAAGTCATAATGTGAGTATTGCCCCCCGTGTTCTCCTAAATCCAAACTGATCTTCCCCGAGGTCGGATTCCACAAGTTTTTCCTTTCGTCTGTAAATAATTCGTGTTAGTATTTTGCAACCATTTAAACTGATAGTTCCGTAATTTTCACACTTGTCCGCACTTGCTTTCTTTGGAATTGGAATTACGATACTGTTCTTGAAGTCGGAGGGTATTTCCACCTTCTCATATATCTTGCATACTAGTTGATACAATTTTTTCACGACTGGCTCTCCTAACGATATCAGCAGTTCAGACGGAATATCATCTACTCCAGGGGCCTTGTTTCGACTCGAGTCCTTCAGCGCTCTGTCATATGACCAGAATTTATTAGGAATTTCTACCAAATTAAGTGATACGGTTTCGTCGTGCTAGCTGTTATAAGCTTCTTGTATCGAAGGTCGTGCTGAATTTCGAGTTTCTGTAAAAGATTGCCATTGCTGGCCTGGTTCTCGTTTAGAGGACAATACCGTGTGGAACTGTGCGTGATCACTGTGCAGTGGTGGGCAGAGGCGCTGCAACCGGGACATGGCCTCCCACAGCCTCTGGAGTCGAAGGCTGGCCAGTGGGCGGCAGTGTTACAGCAGTCCGCCGCGCCGTCCCGTTTATCTCACGTAACACCGGCCAAACACTGCCAGCCGCTCCGTACAAGAGGCGCCTCATGTTGCTGGTCTACAGCGCACACACATCTCTCGCTAGGTGTTACGCAATTTGAACAACGACAATCGGTGCCGCGGTGGAGTAGCCGAGCGGTCTAAAGCGTCTCGCTGCGGAGCGCGCGGTTTCTCGCCGTGGAGGTTCGAGTCCTCCCTGGGGCATGGGTGTGCGTGTTTGTCCTTAGGTTAGTTTACCTAGGTTTAAGTAGTTTGTAAGCTACGGACTTACAAACATTTGAACATTTTTTTGTCAATCGGTAACGTCCACTGTTTTCTTTCAGAAAGATTAAATCGAATAAAAAATGACAGCCATGTAGTGAGTCAAATCTCATTTGATAATAATTACTCTGTCACAATTAAAAATTAGTACACCATCTTACAATTTCCTTGGGAAAGATCAGTTTGGATTTAGGAGAAATGTAGGAACACGCGAGGCAATACTAACATTACGACTTATCTTAGAAGATAGATTAAGGAAAGGGAAACAAACGTTTTTAGAATTTGTGGATCTGCAGAAAGCTTTTGACAATGTTGACTGGAATACACTTTAGCCTGGGTAAAATATAGGGAGCGAAGAGTGATATTAAACTTGTACAAAAATCAGACATCAATTATTAGAGTCGAAGGGCATGAAAGGATCGCAATGGTTGGAAAGGGAGTAAGACAGGGTTGTAGTCTTTCCCCAATGTTGTTAAATCTGTACACTGATCAAGCTGTAAAGGAGTGCAAGGAGAAATTTGGAGCGGGAATTAAAGTCCAGGGAGAAGAAATAAAAACCTTGCAATTTGCTGAAGACTGTAATTCTGTCAGAGACAGCAAAAGACATGGAAAAGCAATTAAACGGAATGGAAAGTGTATTGAAAGGATTGTATAAGATGAACATTAACAAAAGCAAAACAAGAGTAATGGAGTGCAGTCTAAGAAAATCAGGCGATTCTGAAGGAATTCGATTAGGTAATGAGACAATAAAAGTAGTAGATGAGTTTTGTTATTTGGGTAGCAAGTACTGATGGCGGAAATAAAGAAGATATAAAATGCAGAATGGTTATGGGAAGAAAAGCGTTTCTGAAGAAGCGAAATTTGTTGACATCCAATATTAGTTTAAATGTTAGGAAGTCCTTTCTGAAAGCATTTGTCTGGAGTGTATCATTGTATGGGAGAGAAACGTGGACGATAAGGAGTTCAAACAAAAATATGAAATAAGGTTTCGAAATGATGAATATTAGATGGGTAGATCACGTAACTAATGAGGTGGTGCTCAACATAATTGGGAAGAAAGGAGTTTCTGGCATATGCTGACTAAGAGAAGAGGTAGGATGTTCAGCCGGGCAATCGTCATTTCCTCATACGTGGAATTCGGAATAATCCTGTTTATGTGCAGGAAATATCACAATATCATTGAAATAAAAACTGCATTATACACGGCAGTGTAAAGTGACTCATAGCATGGGTACATAAAACCACAGAAAGCATAAATAAGTGACAAAACCTTACCGATGGTATGATTAACAGGGAAAAAATAATGACATGTTGTTCATAGAACAGAGCTTTCCAAACTGGGTGTCGCGACACCCTAGGGTGTCGCGTAGTAGTATCAAGGGTGTCGCGAGACTAACAAATTTAGACTCTAAACAAAACAAAAAAAAAAAAAAAAAAAACAAAAAAAAAAAAAAAAAAATGTCATAAAATAACACAAAATAGCCTTCTCTTCATATTACCCTGACGACTCGTCTGCAGCTAATCATCCTTCCCTTCATTCAGTGCACAACAGATCACGTATTAAGGGAATGATCGGTCACTCGATTATCCCGATCTCAGTTATAGGGATTCGCGATTATCCGGATTGTCAACCGCGAGTAATTATGTTTGTTGTCTGGTCCGAGCATGTAAGACATTACCCGCTGGAACTACCCACCGCATCCCACACCAGCTGCCAGTTGCCAGATTCCAGCAAACTGCGCATGCGCAGAGCTGCTGCTGATACTCGATAACAGCTCTTCCCGTGCGCAGTTTGCTGGAACTGACAGCTGCTTGAACGAACCTTCACTGTAGTCTGCTTTCCTTCTCAAAAAGCTGCACATGAGCGTTTTTTTAAATGGATTTATCAAAGCTACGTCACCCTCGGTAGCGTTTCTTACAATTAAATGTCAGTCAATGACACAGTAGCTGTAAAAGCTGTCACAGATTGTAAAAACAGACACAATTGTCCACTGACTAAAGCTATTCAGTAGCGATATTTAGTATGGACTATGGCCGGGTGATTAACGGAGAGTAGTATTTTAAATGCAGTGATCGTTGGTTCGAACCCTGGAATGCGTTAATATTTTTTTCTCACAGTTTCCTGTATGTCACAGATTCTGGGACCAGAAATGACATTCATATTCTTACTTGTCACAAATATTAATCCATTTTTTCCGAATATGTCGGGACCTTCGAGGTCGTGGTGAAGCAAGAACCTAACAATAGAACTTAAATAACAATTCATCAGTTGTCATAAATACATCCTCTTTATTTCTGAAAATAATTTGATATATTGAAATGAAAGGGAACAGCCACTGTGCAGTCTACATCAGAAATCTGAGCAGCTGATTTCCAGATGCCGTTTTCAGTCGATACAGCAAAATATGCGAAAAACGGTTTCCGAAATTTAGTTTTCGTCTTTCGAAAGTTGGGTCGCATGTAGAAGAAGCAAGTGCTACTGTGTGACTTAGGCATTGTCTGCGGTGTTACTCTGTTGTTACACCTCTCAACGATGTGGAGAGTCGCCAGAAACGACACGTAGTTCGGATTCCACGTTAAGCTGTAGGTCCCGTTTCCCCAGTTGGATTACTGGGGTAGGCTAGTGACATGCAAGTCGCCGAAGTGGCGACCAATTGCGCCAGACCAATGAGCCAAACGAAATTATTATTATTATTATTATTATTATTACTCTGTTGTATATCTCCGTAGTTCCTAATGTTTCCTTTCCTTGCGATGAGTGACGTAATTGCTGCAGTCAGGATCAACATTAAACATGTCAACGTGTACGACGATTTCAGATTCGTTTACAAACTACATTTAAGCGATACTTTATTTCCGTCCCTCCCCCCCCCCCTCCCCCCGCTAGAACCATCTAAATTGTACTGTATATATTTCTATTAGTGAAAGGGTGTCGCGCAAAACTGTAAGCTATAAAAGGGTGTGGCCATGAGGGAAAGTTTGGAAGAAGAACATTCCCTCATTCTGCTTTCACGCCTAAAGACACGGAAAAAATCGCACTGACGTGTTTTACGGCCCACTTTAGATTTGTAGTTTTATAAGTTTTTGCAAACATTTATGACCAAAATAATAATCTAAACAATAAAAAATGAATAAATGAAAGTGTCTGAAACCCTTTTAGGGAAAAAAAATCAGGTAGTGGCGGGTTCCGAACCACAGACCTTTAGCATCATAGCCCAAAACCTTGCCCACTATGCTACTGCTTTCAAATAAAAGCTGACTCCTTTAATCTCATACTATTGATGGCTGTTGTTAACTGATGCTAATATGGCATTTGTAGACATTAGATTATCATTTATCGTACGAAGAACGATGTTTTTTTGTTAATTCCTCAGTGCGCCGTTGCTTTGAAATGACAACGTGTAAGTTACAATAAGGAAATCATCAAATACGCGAGGAATGTCACGTGACATCTCTGCATGGCTGGTTTTCGTTAATTCAATGGAGGGTGTCAAATCTCCGTTATTTTTGCAAATATGTCTCAAACGATACGAGATATGAAAAAAACATAAGGGAGCTAAGTTGTAGAGAATTTTCTCCTCTACAAATTCGCTTATTCAATTTTCGTGTCAGATGAATAGTTAAGCTGTTATTTTCATTTAAATTTCGAGCTGTGAAAAGACGATCGCAAAGGCCCACTTTTAGTGTAACTACCGTAACCTAAAGTGGGCCAAAACATTCGTAAGCAGAGAAAACGATTACTGCGGCGACCGGATCGGTAGCCGACCGGCAGGAGCGAGTTTTCGGCAGCAGATGCGGCTGACGGTCTTGATGGCGACGGAGAAACTCGGACCACACAGATCGGAAGACCCTTTGAACTCTCAACAGCAATATGCGGGAGAGGAAACAATTGCAGATATTGGCAAGGCTACCTCTCCAAGTAGCAGTGGCTTGGCGAGAAAGACATCTCCAAAATTACAAAAGTGCTCCCAGTTGTGGTTGTTCTCCCAACTTTACTCTCGTCTTTAAGGCTCAAACTGCTCTCGCAAAGTATTCTCCTGCTCTTCGCTTCCTATACTTTGCTCCCATTGGTTCATCATTTGTCCGCTCTACATGCAGTGTCGTTTTGGTGTCACTTTGTCCATTCGCTGAAAAGTTCTTTAAATCTACTACGCCGACTTGTTTACAAACCATAAAAAGTAAAGCTATTTCTTATTGGCCGCGCGAACGGGTCTGCTGTTTGGCTGCGGCACCGTAGCGAAAGTCTACACATGAAACACTACTCACGGACTCATAAACTGCACTTCAGCCGATGTTTGTTACGCAGTTGTCATCATTAGGAAGTTCCAAAAGGCAGATTTACTTCGGTTCGATATTTCTAAGCTTCGGTTTAGTTCTTCCTCACTGCTATTGTGGTTCACCAGGCACAATCGTATCTTCTGTTCAAGTGTGCGGTCTTGCTTTTAACAGTTTGGGGGAGAGTACCAAACCTTATAATAGCTAGCGGCTGTTTCCAGGGGGCAACCGTTTTTTGTCTTATCGAGACGCGTTCCCTTCGCAAGAACTTAAAGGCGTGCAGTACCAACACATATGATGTTCAAATGTTTGTTAAGCTTATGGGACTTAACTACGGGGTCATCAGTCCCTAAACTTACAAACTACTTATGAACTACTTACGAACTAGGACGGCACAAATATCCATGCCCGAGGGGGGATTCGAACCCCCGACCGTAGTGGCCGTGTTGACCGTGACTGGAGCGCCTCAGTCACCTCGGCCACCGCGGCCGGCAACACATATGATTAGAATCACATCGCATTCAAATGGTATGTCTGCTCAGGTGTGTTTGCGTGTGGGTATGTGTGAGTGTGTGTGTATTTGTTTACCTTCTTTTTTTCCCCTAAGGTAGTTCCTTCCACTCCTGGGATTGGAATGACTCCTTTTCCACTTCCTTAAAACCCGTATCCTTCCGTTTCTCCTTTCCTTCCTTCCTGAAGAAGCGACCAATGGTTGCGATAGCTTGAATGTTTGTGTGTTTTTTTATTTGTGTTTTTTCTTTGTGTCTATCGGCGAGCCTGTGCTTTGGGTGAGTCAAACAATCTTTATTTTTATACATATTTTTCCCACCAGGAAAGTCTCTTTATGTATATATATGTCGCAGTAATATAGGATTGCTAAAATTATGAAGTAGGTGTAAATCAGGGAAGGAGCAGAGTATATATATATACTCTGTAATATAAGATACTCTGTAATATAAGATTCCGAAAATTCTGAAGTAGGCGTATATTAGGGCAGTAGCAGTCGTATATTTCTTGTACAGAAGCCGGGAGGAGTTGGAAAAGGAGAAATACAGGATTGTAGCATTTCCCCCAGTGTTATTCATCTTTACATCGAGAAACCTTTGCCGCGTGGGGGTGTCCGGGCCCTCTCAGGCGTCTTGCAGCGGAGTGCGTGTCTGCTCCCTGCCGGAGATTCGAGTCCTCCCTCAGGCATGGGTATGTGTGTCGTCCTTAGCATAAATTAGTCAAGTAGTTTGTAAGTCTAGGGACTGATGACCACTGCAGTTTGGTCCCATAACCTTACAACGTTTGCAAAGTTTGGGGAAGTTTTGAAGGAAAGAAAGGAGAAATTTGGAAAGGGAATAAAGTTTCAGGCAGAAAAATCTTGCAATTTGCCGGTGACATTGTAATTCTGTCGGAGACAACAGTGGATTTGGAAGAGCAATTGAGCGGACGGTGTCTTGAAAGGAGCTTACAAGATGAACACTAACGGGAGCAAAACGGGTAACGGTAACGAAATTTAGTCCGATTAAATCAGACGATGCGATGGGAATGAGATTATTAAATGAGACAACAACGGTAGTAGATAAGTTTTGGCCGCGGCGGAGTGGCCAAGCGTATTAAGGAGCTATGCTCCGATGCGCGATGCCATTCCCCGTCGGGGGTTATAATTCCCACTCGGGCATGGATGTTTGTGTCGTCTTTAGTATAAGGTAGTTCATAAGTAGTTTGTAAGTTTAGGGACTGATCAGCCCGCAGTTAAGTCCCTTAAGCTTAACAAACATTTGAATTTGATAAGTTTTGTTATTGGGGAAGTAAAATAACCGCCACGCTGACTGGCGTAAGGCATCATGCTACGGATTAAGCGGCCGTTACCGCCGGAGATTCCTGTCCTTCCTCGGGCAAGCGTGTGTGTATGTGTGTCTTGTCCTTAGTGTAATTCAGTTTAAGTAGTTTGTAAGTCTAGGGACTGATGACTATAGCAGTTTCGTCCAATAAATAGATTTACAAATATTTGTTTGTAAATCTATCGGACCAAACTGCGTGGTCATCAGTCCGTAGCTTACAAACTACTTAAACTAAGGTAAACTAACCTAAGGACAAACACACACACCCATGCCCTAGGGAGGACTCGAACCTCCGACGGCGAGCAACCGTGCGCTCCACAGCGAGGCGCCATAGATCGCTCGGCTACTCCACCGCGGCATTTACAAATATATGAACATTTGAGTGAAATAACCAATGATGACCGGAATGGAGAACATATAACATGCAGAATGGTAACAGGGCAAATGGATATCCGAAGAAGAGAAATTTGTGAACTTCAAATATTTATTTGTTAGGAAGTCTTTTCTGGAGGCACTTGGATAGAGTGTAGCTTTCTTCTGGAGTGATAAACAGCTCAACATTGAGAGGATAGAAGCTGTTGAAATGTTGTGCCACTACAGATTGTGACGTATTTTATGCACTACATTAAAGCCACCTTATGAATACTTCACTTTTTTCAGTTGTTCAGTGGTAGATGTTGTTTTAATTTCTCGCCTGCCTTTAAATCATCATGAAAATAATAGGCCGTCGGGTTTTTATACGTCACGGAAACTTCCAATATGTCACGTTTCATTTTTAACGAATCTATTTTTCATTCTTGATTAAACACATAAACAGAAGTAATACAAAAGTAAGACTGGTTCACAACTAACTGAATACTGATCTAAGACTGGCTGTGTTCAAAGTAATACTAACTTTACAACTAACTGCGTTCGCGCCAATTCGCGCGTATTAATACTTAATGTAGTTTCGAGAACATTCTAGAACACGGAAGTTACAATGTTTTATATTACATACTTTGTTTATGAAATATAAATGAATCTTGCTTTACGTAAAGATACACAACATTTTGACAAATGCAATAACAGATTTTTCGTATCAAAACAAAACAATACAAAAGATCGTAAGTAAATAACAATTAGCGTAGTGTTAATATATGTTTACATTATTTAAAATGTTTAAATTATAATTATTATTGAATTTTACGGTCAGCAATGTATTACAATATGGTTAATACATTACAGAGGACCTCAGATATTGTTAGTTATTAATTTCATTAACAAATACATTATTGTCCAACATTAAGCTTACGACTTTCAATAATTAATTTATGTAGTTCATTAAAAGACCCAAGTAATGAAAGTGATAATGTGACCAGCCAGAAGAGCCATAAAATGCTTATATAATACAAACACGGAATATTAGGGCACAATACTACGATCAAATGTGGTATCGAATACTTCATTTGTTCAAACAAACGGGATTTTCAATGGTATATACATTACAAGATGAACGCTGAAGGTCTGTTCGCGTAAATAATGAGGAGGTACTGAACACAAGAAAGGAACTGTGTGGTGTGTGTCGACTAATAGAAGGGATCGACTGATAAGACACATTGTGGGACTTCATGAGAACGTCAGTCTAGCGTTGGAGGGAAGTGTAGGAGGTAAAACTCACAAAGCGGAACCAAGAGACGAGTACAGTGTGCAGGTCCAAATGGATGTGGGTAGCCGCTGTTATTGAGAGATGACGAAGCTTGCACGGTATAAGGCAGCGTGGAGACCTGCGTCAAACCAGTCTTCGGACAGAAGACCATCGCAATAAGAACATGTTGTAAGGGCCCTTTCACATAGGAGGCACTGCTTCCAGATGTAACGCGATTCGCTTTGCTTTGAACGCTGCGCGCCCTTTCACAAGAGACTGTTTACTGTAGTCGTATGTAGCCTGTCAGGTAAAAGGTCGCTACAGTATGCTTCTTGCCACCAACCGTGTGCACTGCTCCTTAAAGCTCTTCCCGCGTAGTTTGGATACGCTGTGTGATGGAACGGCCCTGCTGTCTGCCAACGACCCCACGATGCCTGTAAAGCTGTAGAAAATCGTATTTATTCGGTACTGAGTAATGAGAACTCTGACTGACTCGAAGCAACGAATCGTTGTTCGTAAATATATTTCGTTACTGCTATCGGTAAAGAAAAACCAATTCGTATAATGCATAGGCTGGAATGAGGCAACGGTAAATTCGGTGCGAAATTCAAATGTTCGTAAATCTATGAGACGTAACTACTGCGGGCATCAGTCCCTAGGCTTACAAACTAATTAAACTAACTTAAACCAAACTAAGGACAAAACACACACTCATGCCCGAGGGAGGACTAGAAACTCCGACGGGGAACAAACGCGCGCTCCGCAGCAAGGCGTCTTAGATCACCGGCCACCCCACCACGGCAATGCAATAAATTTAGAGGGCCGGAATTTGAAGCTGAGTGTAGTACGATCTTGCTGCCGCCTACTTACATTTCGCGTAAAGATCACAAAGACAAGATAAGAGAAATTAGGGCTCGTAGGGAGGCATATAGGCATTCTTTTTATCCTCGTTCAATTTGGGAGTGGAATAGGAAATGAAATGCTTAAAAATGTTCAAATGTTTGTAAGTCTTATGGGACTTAACTACGGGGTCATCAGTCCCTAATCTTACAAACTACTTATGAACTACTTACAAACTAGGACGACACAAATATCCGTGCCCGAGGGGGGATTCGAACCCCCGACCGTAGTGACCGTGTAGACCGTGACTGGAGCGCCTCAGTCCCCGCGGCCACCGCGGCCGGCAGGAAATGCCTAGTAGTGGTACAGTGTACCTCCGCCACGCGCCTTACGGTGAATTGCGCAGTATGAATGTAGATGTAGATGTAGAACATACTAAACCGCTGCCACTGCAAGTAAAATTTAACCAAGGTACGACAAGAAAAATAACTTTTTTACTAGCTGTATCCCGCATGCCTTGCAATGCCATGGAAAGAATAAATAGTGCTTCTTTCCGCGGGTATCATTTGAATTTAAAACATAACGAAGTTCCTTCGCGTCTATCGATGTTTTCGTTTACTGAGAATTCTTTGCGAGGAAACAGGAATTTATGTAGTTTCCTTTCTGATTTCGGTGCATACTTGTTACATACCGAGTCCATTCTGTTTAGGAATGCCTAGAAATCTGGATAGTACAGTACAGAACAAACAGAGGCCCTGGTAGTTATGTAGTGCACCAAAGAACTAATAGTAGGCGCTGCTGCATTTTTTAATTTGTTTATTTTTTTATTTCTTTTCGATGGTTATGCCAGAGAACAGCAACGACTCACTAAAGGTGCTGTTGGTTTTGTAGTGCTGGAAAGAAACAACACATGACCGAGTTGTGCGGATTCCCTCAGTAACAAAAGTATTTTGAATTAAGAGCCCCAATCTTATCTCTGCAAATACAACCTACATTGAAAGCGAGTTGCTGATTACACTTTGTATATTCACAGCTTAACGACATTTCTTTGCTTCTTTTGACAGGGAACATTTGAATTTAAAACATAACGACATTCCTTCGTGTCTATCGATGCTCTTATTTACTTAAGAATCTTTGCAAGGAAAATCGAATGTTTTAGGAATGCCTCAAAAACGCCATAGTACAGGAAGGGACAAAGTGAGGTGATGTTAGTTACATAGTACACCAAATAACTAATTATGACGTTGCTGCGTCTTTTTTCATTCTCATATCTATGGTGTAATTCACTACAGGAAGGCGTACAATTTTACTTACGGCGGCGGCGTTGTGTGCTGATGTTTGCAACGGCCGTTGAATGCTTTTTCAAAAATCATTCACGTAGAATGAGGTGAATAATTCTTTATGTTCACAATGAAATAAATCATTTGTGATGTTATGATCAGTAAATTAATCATCCTCCTAAAGCGAATAGTTGTTGCCAACTATAGCAAACTATAAAAAAAAACCTTTGATGTTTTGAGGTAGTTTCACGTGAACTAAGCGTTGTTATGCTTTGTTGCTACATTTGTGCCAGGTGAACGCATCTTTTCGAAGCAAGGGCTGATAATTTCAGTGAGACGAAACCGCATTTTCAGTAAGGAGATGTCAAAGATAACGTTTTTGAATTTCAATTTAAAGAAACTACATCTACATACGTACTCCGCAATTCACCGTAAGGTGCGTGGCGTACCACTACTAGGCATTTCCTTTCCTATTCCACTCCCAAATAGAACGAGGAAAAAAATAATGCCTATATGCCTCCGTACGAGCCCTAATTTCTCTTATCTTGTTTTTGTTATCACCACGCGTAATGTAAGTAGGCGGCAGCAAGGTCGTATTACACTCAGCTTCAAATTCCGGCCCTCTAAATTTCCTCAACAGAAATTCACGAAAAGAACGTTGTCTTTCCTCCAGCGATCCCCAATCGTACATCTCAAAATTCTCCCAATAAACCGAAGTCGGCTGTCTGCCTTACTCTCAACTCAGCATTTCATATCGCTCTGAAATGTTACGCCTAGATATTTGAACGACGCGACAGCATCAAGAAGCTCACTACTAATACTGTATTTAAACATTATGGGATTGTTTTTCCTACTCATGCGCATCACCTTACATTTATTTACATTGAGTGCTAGCTGCCATTCTTCGCACCAACTAGAAATTTTGTCTAAGTCATCCTGTATGCTATTACAGTCAGTTAAAGACGACACCCTCCCATACACCACAGCATCATCAGCAAACAGCCGCAAATTACAAGTTAGTCTGTCCATCAGATAATTTATATAGATAGAAAATAATAGCGTTCCTATCACACTCCCCTGTGGCACGCCTGACGATACACTCGTCTGTAATTAAATCTCTTTTATTTGACTGACCGTTGATGAACTGCTTATCAGAATACCTATCTGGACATTGAAAAATTGTTCAGTTTTGAGGTTTCGTCACGTTAATCGTGAAATGTGCTTCCTTGTTTTGATACTTGTAGTAATATCTGTTGATTGCATTAAATATGTCTGAGGAACAAATATTTTGTTTATACTGATTGGTTAGAAAAGTTATTCATTTCTGAATGCACATAGACATTTGAACCATGATCTTTCCTGTTTTATTTAAACTTAATTGTGGGAGTTTGGATGCTGGAAAAAGTTTCATGACTTTGGCATTTGAACATTACTATTTTGTGTTTCCTTTGTTACAGTACTTAGTAAACGTTTATGCTTTAACACGATTGTAAAATCGTAGCAGCAAACAAATTCTGTGCCGTTCTGTTCAGTCTCCTGAATAACGTATTAAAACCCCGTTGATATCTCATAGATGTTTCGTCTTTGCTGTATCGCGCTACTATGCCGTGCCCTGCAGCTTTCTCGGCTCACGCGAATCAGCGGAGGTGGCAGGACACAGGTCTTCGGCACGTCACGTGTTTTGTGTTTTGAGTGCCGAAGCAGTGAGTCGAAGCTGCTGCGGTTCACGTGAATCAGGAAAGTCAGTGCCACGCCCTACTCTGCGGCACGCCAGATGTTTCGTGTGCCGAAACAGTGACTCGACTCACTAGACTCAGATGATCCGAATGTTTCGAAACATCACTAGTTTGAAGTACCGCGCGAAGCTTGCCCAGCGTGTAACGAAGGCCACCGTGTGTTATGTTTACTACTGCTACCAACTTCAGTGATCTACTAGCCTTATAAGTACAGTAGGGCAGCAAACTTGCACGTCACATTGACAAATATATTTTTTAACTAGTGTGATTAAACGAGAAAAAATGTGTGACATCACAACCTTATTACTTCCGTGTATAATTTATACCACAGATGCTGATCATCTGCACGCACGCATGCCTAAAGTGGCAGCATTCAATAGCAGACAGATTTAATTACCCTCTTTCGACAGATATTTATCGTGTGAAAAGAATTGTTAGTTTCTATCTTTTTGGATCTAAGTTTCGAGTTTGTATTTTATTGAAATATGTACCTGTATAGGCGGTCAGTGCTTCTTAATACTCTTATTAACGTAATCTGTAGATATTTAGCTTAGATTTCGTGTCTCTGACCTAACTTTTTCGTAAAATCTTAGGCTTTAAATTGACATTCTTAGCCATATTTTGCAACTGGGGCAATGACGCCATGGTGGGGAATTTAGGCAAAATGAAATGTAATACGGATGCATACATTTTGTGAAAAGGGCACTTACAGAATGTAGTAGTTTTGAAATGCCAAAAACTGTATTTCTGACTTTTGCGGTGTCTTAATCAAGTCTAAATTATAAAATCTATTTTCATTCCAATTTTACATCGACAAGTACTTGAAGCCTTCTAAATGTCTAATACAGTAGAGTGATAAGTATAAATTAGAACAGTTGCAATTCTTATTACTACTACTCATTCATAGTGTAGGTTTATCCTTGATTTTCAAATGTATGGCGTCATTACTCCGGAACCCAGGGTACTGGCGCCATTACGTATACTTTCAAAATATATTTTTAACAATAAAACTTAACAAAATACGTGGCTAAAAAATTATAATAAAGCGGTAACGTCTGAACCACAAGACATAAAGAGCTATAAATTTGTACAGTTACTAATGTCTACCCGGGGAAGGCTTTAGGTACGGTTTTATGGCGATCGGACAGCTATTTATCTATATATATTAATGTGAATGTCTGTTCGGTGTACGCTTATCACGTCCGAACGATAAGACGCAGAGACTTTAATATTTGTACAGTTACTAATTTATACCCGAGGAAGGTTTTAGGCGCGGTTTTATAGCGATCTGATAGATATTTAGTAATTTGAAGAATATAACGCGAAATGCGGAACAATAATTACTGTTTGAAAATTACATTTACTCTTTGAAAATTGTTTATTGGTTGCATTGTTGCTTGAGGTTTGATAATGATGAAAGGGTGGAGTATATTGGGATGGAAAGTCAAAATTCTACGTGTGTGTGTGTGTGTGTGTGTGTGTGTGTGTGTGTGTGTGTGTGTGTTATTTCGCTCTGCAGCGAAAACTACAGAACGCAAACGAATAGTCTGTGTTTAACTGTTGTCCGAAATCTCCCGTTGTACACCATAGCAGTTCCACGCCGATAGCTATAAGGGGATGGAAGGTATGGTGGTTGAAAGTCGTCAAATTATTAAAAAAAATTGGAACTGAAGGCCAGCGATGACTTTTGCGACTCCATAACAAGGGGGTTAAATACAGCGAAACGCGATGCCATAGACCATATATTGGGTGTAGGCGTGCTACAATGTCTTCAACTCTTTCTCTGTAAGGATAAGCATACGAATAAGGAAATATAAGAATAAATAGCACACTACTGAAAAATAGCTTATTTATCATAATCAACCCGTACGCGAGCGGAGCCGCGGGTTTAAGCTAGTATTCCATAAATATGAGGTCAAAACAAGAGACGTTGACTTTACGGAATCGCATCTCGAAGTAGCGACAGAATAAACATAATAGTAAACAACTCGTCAAACAGATAGGTAACTAAAGATCTCAAAAGGACTGTCACTACTGAGAACATTTCTCTGCCCAACAACTCACTTGATTATTTCCAACATTAATAAAATGAAAGTATTATTGAACGTATGAGCACCTGATATTCTTATAATGATAAATTCCTGTTGACTATTAAAATTATATATGACTGCCACCATAAGCCTGCTCTTTCCCACATTCCTAGCTTGAGACGGCTCGCACTTTTTAGTTGCCAAATATTCACTTTCTCCCTCTTTTTTAAAACCACCATTACCGTTTTTTTCTTTCTTTTTTATTATTTTTTAGATTCAGCGTTCATTTTTAACTCTCTTAGCACCACTCATAAGATCCTGATTGTCATTGTTGGAATAGCATCCGGTATTACACTGTATTTGAAGAAACGCGAATTTTGCACTGTTTGAAAGACGTGCTGAAATTCTATAGTTCTTGCAGGCTTCGACACGCTCAACTCACCTACACTACTGAAGCGAGAAGTCACGGAGATCGTAGTGTCTGTTGCAAGTGCAAGAGAACAACGGAACGGCGGCAATTAACTTCGCGTACGGCAGAAACACGATACTGGGAAACCCGCGTTAAGCTCGACCCACGTATTCCGCGAGCAGCAAAGTAGCGGTGTCTGATCCAGTCTTCAGGGGACCACTGCTCAGTTAATACAGCTTTCGGTTTATGCGGACATCACGTCCGTTCGCACACTACCGTTGCCAAAATCTGACTTAACGATAAACGAGCACGCAAATATCCAGCTGTAATCTGCTGCTGCAGCTACGCCGTGCCGGGGTCAGTACCAAGAAGTGACAAGCCGCCACGGGGAAAGGTCGGAACATCCAAGACTCCAGCACGCGCACCACTGCGGTACGACTGCCACACTGCTTGCCTGCCAAGTTCGCAAGCAACGTATTTTATTCTGAGGACCATGTCTCCCCACGTATGTGGATGCTAACAAAATATGTTTTCGGAAGAGAAAGTTGGTGAAAGAAATTTTGCAAACAGATCTCGTCGCAACGAGTAACGCCTTTTTAATGATTTCCATTCTAACTCGAGTATCATATCCGTGACACACACTCTCTCTAAAGCACGATAATACAAAAGAGCTGCCCCTCTCTGAACTTTTTCTAAATCGTTCGTCAGTCCCACTAGGTGAAAATCCTACAATGCGCAGCTATACTCCCAGATAAGAGGCGCAAGTGCGGCGTAGGGTGTTTCTTAGTACAACTGTTGCATCTTCCAAGTTTCTGTTACTAAAACGTAGTCTTAGGTTCACCTTCCCTAATAAATTTTCTATGTGTTCTTTTCAATTTAAGTTGTTCGCAATTGTCACTTCTAGGTATTTAGTTGATTTTAGGCCTGTAGCTTTGACTGATTTATCGAGAAAATGAAGGTTAACGGATTTCTTTTAGTGGTCATATGGATGACCTCACACTTATCATTATTAACGGTCAATTGCCAATTTTTACCATGCTAATATTTAAATCATTTTGCAGTTGCTTAATCTTCTGGTGACTTCGCTAACCGATAATGACAGCTGTTGCACACATGTTTGCATGTTTTTGGCCCTTTGAGGAGTAAATGCATATTTCGGAGTTTATTCAATATCAAAGCATGTTTTAGACGTTTATGCTACAAGTTGTATAGTTTTACTGCTTACATTGCAATAAATTGCGTGTTGTTGTTGTTATGGTCTTCAGTCCGGAGACTGGTTTGATGCAGCTCTCCACCCTACTCTATCCTGAGCAAGCCTTTTCATCTCCTCATAAGAACGGCAACCCACATCCACTTGAATCTGCTTACTATACGCGTCTCTTGGCCTCCCTCTGCGATTTTTCCCCCACACACTTCCCTCTAATGCTAAATTTACGATTCCCCGATGTCTAAGAATGTGTCCTACCAAGCGATCCCTTCTTTTAGCCAGGGTATGCCAAAAATTCCTTTTCTCACCAATTCTGTTCAGTACTTCTTCATTGGTTATGCGATCTACCCACCTAATCTTCAGCATTCTTCTGTAACACCACATTTCAAAAGCCTCTATTCTCTTCCTGTCCGCACTGCTTATCGTCCATGTTTCACTCCCGTACAAGGCAACACTCCACACAAATGCCTTCAAAAAAGACTTCCTTACACTTAAATTAATATTCGATGTTAGCAAATTTCTCTTTTTCAAAAATGCTTTTCTTCCCATTGCCATTCTGCATTTTATATCCTCTGTACTGCGACCATCACATGTTATTTTACTACCCAAGTAACAAAACTCATCTACCACCTTCATTGTTTCGTTACCTAATCTAATTCCTTCAGCATCGCCCGATTTTCTAAGACCGCATTCCATTACTTTTGTTTTGCTCTTGTTAATTTTCATTTTATATGCTCTCTTCAACACACTGTCCATTCCATTCAACTGCTCTTCCAGGTCCTTTGCTGTCTCTGACAGAATTACAATGTCATCAGCAAAACGCAATGTTTTTATTTCTTCCCCCTGTACTTTAATACCTATTCCAAATTTTTCCTTGCTTTCCTTCACCGCCTGCTCGATGTACAAATTGAATAACATCGGAGAAAGGCTACAACCCTGTCTTACTCCCTTCCCAACTGATGCTTCGCTTTCATGCCCTTCGAGTCTAATAACTGCGGTCTGGCTTTGGTACAAGTTATAAATAACTCTCCTTTCCCTATATTTTACCCCTGCTGACTTCAAAATTTGAAAGAGCGTATTCCAGTCAACATTGTCAAATGGTTTCTCCAAATCTACAAAGGCTAAAAATGTAGGTTTGCCTTTCCTTAATCTATCTTCTAAGATAAGACGTAAGGTAAGTATTGCCTCCCGGGTTCCTACGTTCCTCCTGAATCCAAACTGATCTTCCCCGAGGTCAGCTTCTACCAGCTTTTCCATTTTCCTGTAGATAATTCGTGTTAAAATTTTGCAACCATGACTTATCAAACTGATGGTTCTGTAATTTTCACACCTGTCTGCGCCCGATTTCTTTGGAATGGGGATTATTACCTTTTTTCTTAAAGTCTGAGGGTATTTCGCCTGTCTCATAAATCCTATACACCAGTTCAAATAGTCTTGTCATGGCTGGCTCTCCCAGAGACTTTAGTAGCTCTGAGGGTATGTCATCTACTCCTGGGGCCTTGTTCCGACCTAGGTCTTTCAAGGCTCTGTCAAATTCATCTCTCAGTATAGCATCTCCTATTTCATCTTGATCTACGTCCTCTTCCCTTCCTACCACATTGTCTGTAAGTTCATTTCCTTTGTAGAGCTGTTCTATGTACTCTTTCCACCTTTCAGCTTTCCCTTCTTTGCTGAGAACCGGCTTCCCATCTGAGTTCTTGATATTTGTAGAGTTGCTTTTCTTGTCCCCAAATGTCTCTTTTATTTTCCTGTAGGCGGTATCTACTTTTCCCCTTCTTATACATTCTTCTACAGATTTGCATTTGGCTTCTAGCCACTCCTGCTTAGCCATTTTGCATTTCCTGTCAATCTCATTTTTTAATCGTCTGTACTCCATTTTGCCTGTTTCATTTACTGCATTTTTATATTTCCTCCTTTCATCAATTAAATCTAGTATTTCCTGTGATATCCAAGGATTTGTTGTAGGTCTTGCCTACCTACCTATTTTGTCCTCTGCTGCCTTCACTATTTCATCTCTCAATGCTACCCATTCCTCTTCTACTGTTTTATTTCCTCCTGTTTCTGTCAATTGTTGCCTAAATCTCCCTCTGAAATTCTCCACAACTTCACTTTCCTTCAATTTATTTTCCTACCTTTCTGCAATTTTTTCAGTTTCAGCCTACAGTTCATGACTAACAAGTTATGGTCAGAGTCTATATCTGCCCCTGGGTACGTCTTGCAGTTTATAACCTGGTTCCGGAATCTATGTCTTACCATTATAAAATCTATCTGATACCTTCCGGTGTCTCCTGGTCTCTTCCATCTTCCATGTATACAACCTTCTTTTGTGATTCTTAAACCAGGTGTTTGTTACGATTAAATCATGTTCCGTGCAAAATTCTACCAGGCGACTTCCTCTTTCATTCCTCCTGCCCAGACCATATTCACCTACTATCCTCCCTTCCCTTCCTTTTCCTACTACCGAATTCCAGTCTCCCATCACAATTAGGTTTTCCTCTCCCTTAACTGTCTGAATAATTTCCTTTAGCTCCTCATATATTTCTTCGATCTCCTCATCGTCGGCAGAGCTAGTTGGCATATAAACCTGTACTACTGTTGTCGGTGTTGGCTTCGTATCTATCTTGACAATGATAATGCGATCACTGTGCTGCTCCTAGTAGTTTACCCGCATTCCTATTTTCTTATTCATTATCAGTCCTACTCCTGTGATACCCCCAACTGATTTTGTATTTATAATCCTGTACTCGCCTGACCAGAAATCCTGTTCATCCTGCCACCGAACTTCACTAATCCCCACTATATCTAACTTCAACCTATCCATTTCCCTTTTTAAATTTTCTAATTTTCCTACCCGATTAAGGGATCTAACATTCCACGCTCCGATCCGTAGAATGCCAGTATTGTCTTCTCTTTCCTGATGACAACATGTCTTTCCTGATGACAACATCCTCCTGAGTAGTCCCCGCCCGGAGATCCGAATGGGGGACTATTTTACCTCCGGAATATTTTACCCGAGAGGATGCCATCATCATATGTTCATACAGTAGAGCTGCATGTCCTCGGGAAAATTAACGGCTGTAGTTTCCCCTTGCTTTCAGCCGTTCGCAGTAGCTGTGTAGCAGAGCCACATTAGCTGATGTTACAAGGCCAGCTCAGTCAATCATCCAGACTGTTGCCCCTGTAACTACTGAAAAGGCTGCTGCCCCTCTTCAGGAACCACACGTTTGTCTGGCCTCTCCACAGATACCCCTCCGCTGTGGTTGCACCTACGGTACGGCTATCTGCATCGTTGAGGCACGCAAGCCACCCCAACTCGGCAATGTCTGTGGTTCATGGGGGGTAGAAAAAAAAATTGCGTGATGTCACCTTTTATTGATTTTCTAACAATTATTAATCACTGAAAAAGAGAGTAATATGAGTAATTTTGCTATTTTTATAATACTTCGTAGTGCGTACAAGCGCCCTAGTTCTGCTCAGTTGATGTTGGTAGAAGGCAACAATGTATTCTTCGTCGCTTCTCTCACTGCTGCCAATCCTTGCTATCTATAATGAGTGGTAAGAGCTACTGTACTTAAACT
The DNA here is from genome assembly GCA_026315105.1 of Locusta migratoria. Lineage (NCBI taxonomy): Eukaryota > Metazoa > Arthropoda > Insecta > Orthoptera > Acrididae > Locusta > Locusta migratoria. The sequence goes on along the minus strand of CM048745.1, from coordinate 580,484,769 downwards.
GTGTGTAATGAAAATTATGTTTGCAACAATACACTAGATGCTTCACAGGCCACACTGCTCTCCTCAATACTCTCTCGGTGCAACAGCCATAATGTATACGGAGTGGATACGACTATTTTAAAAGCGAGTGCAGTAACTCAATTAATTATGAGAAGAACAGTGTATAGTAGTATTGAGCATTAAGTACGAACCCACACATCACTAAACCATATTTTTATACATTTCCCGAAGTCAAGTTTTCATTGTAAGTTACAAAGTAATGCAGGTGAATTATGTACCGTCCTGGGTCTAGAAGTGCGGTTACTGGGTACACCAGTATACGTTAACAATGGCTCTTTCTAAGTCTGCTAGATCAGAACTTGTTTGAAAATGGATCGACGGACAGGATTTTCGAATAGCAGTGATTGTTTTCGTATACAGTATCGTGATGGCTGCAGTAACTGAGTAGAAGTGGCAAGAAATAAAAATAACTGGATAAGATAACCAATAATTCAGAATTAATAGTTATCGGGATATTACAATGGTTTTCTGGAGACACTTCACTTTTTCGATTAATTCATTTTCGCCTTAGGAATCAATATTTAATCGAGGGTAATTGGGAAATAACAGAAAAATAACGCTAAGATTCTCGCAATACGATGACTTTCCCAGACTTTTACCGACAGCACTCTGCTGGGCACATGTCAACACACTTATTTTTCCACAACAACGAGCGGCAAGTCTTTAATATCGCTACAATGGAATCCAGTTACCGCGACTGACGTCACAATAACGCAACTGCAGGAACCACGTCTCTACCACTGGTAGACTCAACTTCAAATATTGAGGAATTCCAGGAATACCTCAGTCAAGGCCAGGGAAAAGTGGCAGTAGCTGCAAAGAATAAACTGGCCAGTGTTGTTAAATGAATCCGAGACTTTAAATCTTTATGTTTTGCGAAGAAATTATTTTGTGGTGGAATTTTGAGTGAAACACTTCACCTACAAAATGTTCAAATGTTTGTTAAGCTTATGGGACTTAACTACGGGGTCATCAGTCCCTAAACTTACAAACTACTTATGAACTACTTACGAACTAGGACGGCACAAATATCCATGCCCGAGGGGGGATTCGAACCCCCGACCGTAGTGGCCATGCTGACCATGACTGGAGCGCCTCAGTCACCTCGGCCACCGCGGCCGGCTCTTCACCTAGTCTCAAATATGTTCACTGAAATTTGCACCTTTTACGTCTTGTGATGTACAGAGATCCTTTTTTGTTTACAAAAATATTTAGACAGACAAACGCAAGAACGTAACGGAAAAGAATTTAGAAATGTTGTTAGTTGTTATAACTGTTATATGTTTCGTATGCGAGCTACAAACAATATATAATAAACTCACAAATTATAAAACATTGCGTTTTGCCGACGACATAGTAATTCTGTCAGATACAGCAAAGGACCTGGAAGAGCAATTGAACGGAATGGACAATGTGCTGAAAGGTGCATATAAGATGAACATTAACAAGAGCAAAACTAGGGTAATGGAGTGCAGTCTAAGAAAATCAGGTGATGCTGAAGGAATTAGATTAGGTAACGAAGCAATAAAGGAGGTAAATGAGTTTTGTTACTTGGGCAGTAAAATAACAAATGATGGTCGCAGTACAGAGGATATAAAATGCAGAATGGCAATGCGTAGAAAAGCATTCTTGAAAAAGAGAAATTTGTTAACATCGAATATTGATTTAAGCCTAAGGAAGTCCTTTCTGAAGGCATTTGTATGGAGTGTTGCTTTGTATGGGAGTGAAACATGGACGATAAACAGTGCGGACAGGAAGAGGATAGAGGCTTTTGAAATGTGGTGCTACAGAAGAATGCTGAAGATTAGGTGGGTGGTTCGCATAACTAATGAGGAGGTACTGAACAGAATTGGGGAGGAAAGGAATTTTTGGCATATCTTGACCAAAATAAGGGATCGATTGGTAGGACACATTCATAGACATCAAGGAATCGTGAATTTAGCATTGGAGGGAAGTGTGTGGGGTAAAAACCGCAGAGGGACACCAAGAGATGCATACAGTAAGCAGATTCAGACAGATGTAGTTTGCTGTTCTTATGTGGAGTTGAAGAGGCTTGCTCAGGATAGGGTATTGTGGAGAGCTGCATCAAACCAGTCTCCGAACTGAAGGCCACAACAACAACAACAACAACAATGTCTACAAACATTTACAATAACATATAATACATGAAACTTTATGTAGAAAATAGTATGATCAACTGCATATCTCATTCTTCCAAAAATATACATATACCGTTGCTGTTTCGCTGCAGGTCATCAGGTCTTGGGCTGTGACGCTCTTGGATTATTTACGTGCGGACATTGCAACAGGTGGGCTGTATGCTCCCGCACGAACGCAAAACACTTTCGCTGATTTCCCACTTGTGCAAATTGTTGTGGCATCTACCGATTCCCGACTGTAGTCTGTTTAGAGCAGGCATGGCCAAAAACCGCCTCGCGGGCACGGGCGCCCTCGCCGTGTCCGCGCTGCCACCCGGGGCGGCCTTTGCCGCGCCCCTGCCCCGCGCACTGTGCGCAGCGGCGTGTGTACTGGGGCACTAGCCACACACGGTCGCGGCCGGGGCCGTCAACTACAGTGTACTACGCCCGCGGGCGCGCCCGCCGGGCGGAAATTTTAGCCATGCCTGGTTTAGAGTCTTCATCTCTGCCAGTCAAGTTCTGCGCTTGGTGGCAGTGCCTCCTCAGCATAGTTGGCATGTCCTAGTTGCTCCTGCCACAGTTTTATTCTGTTAGTTCTTGGTGGGTCTGTAGGTGGTTTCGTTGAGTGTAGAAAACTGCTTCTTGACTTAGGGCGTTTTGGTACAGTTTGGTAGCCATGTAATGGGTGACGTTGGTCTTGAAGCTGTTCTATTCTACTCTGTACCGAGCGTCGGACCTTTGGTGGAGCAATTCCTGATAAAGAGTACAGGTGTTCAACTCTTGTAGGTTCAAGACAGCCAGTGATAAGCCTACAGGTCTGATTCAGAACAGGGTCCAGTTTGTTTGCATGATATGACCGTTCCCACTCAGGACTTGCAAACTCAGCAGCAGAGTAACATAGCACCATTGCTGTCGTACGTAAAACTTTTGCATTAGCTCCCCATTTTGACGTTCTTAGTTTGCCAAGTAAGTTATTCCGTGTTTGGACTTTTGCCCTGCTCTTTCCAATGTATCGCTTAAATGATATTGTCCTATCAAGGGTAACTCCCAAGTACACTGGGGAAGGGCAGTGTTCTAATCTTGTACCATTCCGGCAAACATTCAGTTCCCTCTTTGCCTCTCTATTGTTAAGATGGAATAGGCAAGTCTGGGTCTTACTTGGATTGGGCTTCAGCTGATTTTTATTGTAATAGTTCGTTAGATTTTCCAGGTCTTCATTTAGTGTTTCTTCAATATCCTTGTAGTCTGATGCTTGAACAGCTATTGCCCTATCGTCAGCATATATGAAAGATCTTGGCCGCGGACTAATAGGCTATTCATTTGTGTAGATATTGGTCAGAACTGTGGCAAGGACACTGCCCTGGGGAAGCCCATTTTTCTGTAGCCGCCATCTGGTCCTGTTACTTTGGAACTCAACAAAATATCTTCTGTTAAACAGAACTGATTTGAGTACTGCTGTAAGTCGAGGGCTTTTTGTTGTTCTTTGCACCTTCGTAATAAGGTTTCTGAGGTTGATGGTATCATATGCTGCCGTCAAATCTATAAAAACAACCCCTGTTGCTAGTCGTTTCTCAAACCCATCTTCAATGAACTGAGTTAGGATGAGAGCTTGGCTGGTGCAAGATTTGCTGGGTCGAAATCCTGCTTGCTCTTTTATTAGGGTGCCCTCAATGAGGTCATTGAATCTGTTTAGTATCAATCTTTCTAACAGTTTGTAGGTTGTACGCAACAGAAAGATCGGCCGATACCTCTTAGGATCTTCTGGGTCCTTACCAGACTTAATAATTGCAATTAATTTTACCTGCCTCCAGATCTTAGGGATTTGGCCAGTTGTCCAACAGCTGTTCATAAGCTCCAGTAATCATAATTTAGCGTGAACACCAAGATGTATGAGCTGTTCATTCTTAATATCGTCTATTCCTGCATCCTTTCCGATCTTCAAACTTTTCATTGCTTCGTCCAGTCCTGATAGTGTAAATGGGTGTCGTGTGATTCATTATTTTCTTCTTGGGAAGTATTTAGTTTATTTGAATGTCCCTCTTTAATCTGTGTTCTGTTTTACCATTTCTCAGCAACTGGGAGGCTATTTGATTTGCTGTAAGGGCTACAAAGTCTGGTGTACCTGTAAATGCACCATCTAGCTTTTTGAGCAGTCTCCATGCTTTCCTGTGCTGCGGGTCATGTTAATGTTTCCTACAGTGTGTTGACACTTCTGTCTCCTGTTCTGAATCATTGTTGTTATGACTTCTTTACCGGCCTCAATTGTTTCTGGGGAGAACGGGTTGGCATCATAGATATCACAATGCATTTAGTACTTCTCTTTTATATCTTTGTTGTAGCCTGGGACGTATGATTTTCTGCATCCTCTCGGCATATTCTGCCGTGCACAGTATTTTAAAGCATTAACAAAACCACTGTAGTTTTCTGAAAGAGGTTGCAGTGATGAAAGTTTGTTGTCAACTCCTTTCGAGGACTCTCCCCAGTTAGCTTTTTGAAAATTAAATCTGTTTCGGAGAAAAAATTCTGGTGGTTGAATCACGGGGTTCGTTTTGCAGAGTATTGGTCGGTGCTGGGGCTTTGGGATGGGATTCAAGACGAGCTTTTGGCTTATATTTGCAAGACTGCTGCTAGTGAAACATAGATCTAGTTTATAGCCTCTTCTCCATCTCCCACTGTTAAACGATGGAGCCTGTTTTGGATCGTGTATCAGATGAAGCTTGTTGTTTTCAGCCCTGTTAACTGTGCAAACATGGAACTGAAAAATAAATTCAGAGTAAAAACGAGAATGCATATTTTAATGATTATTTCTGGTGATCGGCATTTTTCGTAGTTTATTAGTACATGAATGCAAGCATATTTGCCGCGGTGGAGTAGCCGAGCGGTCTAAAGCGTTTCGCTGCGGAGCGCGCGGTTGCTCGCCGTGGAGGTTCGAGTCCTCCCTGGGGCATGGGTGTGTGTGTTGTCCTTAGGTTAGTTTAGTTTAAGTAGTTTGTAAGCTACGGACTGATGACCACGCAGTTTGGTCCGATAGAATTACAAACATTTGCAAGCATATTTCTGGAATTTATAGTGTATGAAACTCTATCTATCACTCAAAATGGAGTCGATAACCTTCAGCCCCCGTCTGCACGACCGGTTAAAATCAGGCCCAATTGAGGCACCAAGTGGAAATTTCACGGCAGGCCATTCCGCAGGCACCTCTAGGATCGACTCCTTGGGAGAATTCCAGCTTGTATTGCTTCAAAAGAAAATATTCCCCCTAATAAATAGCGTCTACTATGTGGCCACTCTGGTGACCTATCAAATTCAAATGTTAGTAAAGCTTGTGGTACTCAACTGCGAGGACATCAGTTCCTTACAAACTACTTATGAACTTACATATACTTAAGACAGCACAAAAATCCATGCCCGAGGGGGGATGGGAATCCCCGACGGGGAACGACCTTGGGCATCGTAGCATAGTGCCTCAATGCGCTCGGCCGCTCCGCCGCGGCCTGGTGGCTCTAATCACGTGTGTATGTGATGCATCATCAAAAATGTGTTAACAAAATTTTCCTCTGCTGGGTTGAAGAATTCATGGTGTTCATCAGGAGTGTAACTTGCAAATGCAGAAAAAGTAGCAGTAGTTACGTAACAGTGTTCATAGCATCTGGTAAATACCAAAAACAGTAGATTTTGGTAATAATTAATGTACCAACTTAAACTATCCTTTCATCTAATAAATATTTTCACACCGCTGAAAGTATTAAATACAAACTCATTCCAGACAAGATTTAATTCTGTTGAATAACGATTCTGTCGACAACTGCTAACATGGAGTTAAAAATTAAATGAGAGAAATTATGAGAAACGAATACTAATTAAAGTAAACAGAATAAGAACTATATATTTACAATGCATTTAAATAGAGTGGTAAATGTCCACACAACTTTATGCGAAGAAACAAGCTTCTGCTTTATATGAAATAATAATAATAAATAATTTTTTTTTAAAGGAATTGTTTCCTCCATTCAATATTTTCAATGCGAGCATAAATCAAGCAGAGAACGAGTAACATAATACAATTCACAGTACAATACACGAACAAAAACTAAACTGACAGTCATAATTGATCCCGTTGCTACCTGGCAGCCTGGCAAACAACCGCATGCACTCAGCATCTTGCCCTTCCCTATCTTCAATGTTAGCTACGGATGCATCTGATTATGTGTTGCGGGACCATATTATCACACCAATTTTCCAACGGATTTGACCACGCTATTGCATTCATCTCCAAAGCCTTATTGGATGCGCGTCTAAAATATTTTCAATTCGAGAAGGAGGCCCTGGCAATAGTCTTTGTCTGTTCAAAGTTTCTTTCTTTGTATATGGCAAATCATTTCACTTGATTACTGACCACAAGCTGTCACTGTTTTTCACCAAGACGTTTCAACATATACAGAGGTGGGCTTTGTCCCTCTCTCAGTTTCGGTACACGCCCCACTTTTGTTCCACCATACAGCACAGCACACCAATGCGGATGCCCTATCATGTCTCACATTACGAGCTGACCGATCCTTTGATCCTTCCAAACTTTGGATCTTTAAAGTCAACAACGTGCCCTAGGAGACCCGCCAAGCCTTCTCTATCACTGGCACTAAGGTGCCCGCAGCCACATCTACAGACCCACTCCTCTGCGCAGTATACTCCTACGTACAACACGGATGGCCCGCTATTCCCCTACATAATGCCCAGATAGACATCTCTGTTGTCGTCGGCATCATCCTCTGCATAGAAACAGTATCTGCTCTGTGTGTTGTTATCCTAAAAGTCCTCCAGGCTAGGGTCCTTCATCTTTTACGTCAAGGTCATAACTGGAGGATTTTGCCCGCCAAAGCTATCATGCACAGACATGTTCTGGATGGTAGTCATAACCGACATCACAAATATGGTGCACCGATGTTGAACATGCTCAAAACAGCTGTCCAATCGCACTCAGTTCTACCTTCCTTGGTCTGAACAAACTGGACCATGGGAACTTCTACATCTTGATTTTGAGGGCCATTTTTGGGGCACAAATGACTATTACTTACCGGCTGGGCACAAATTTTCATTCGCCGCACTTTGGTATTCCGTCTAAGCCATAACAGATCGCAAATTGCGATTTATTTCATAAAAAAGTTAACTTGGTTAAACGTTAAAGCGTCACTTTACAGAGAATTTACACGCAACTGTGTTGTGCAGCCGTGGAAAATCGCATTCAGTCTCTCAATTCATATTCGTGTGTTGTCGTACCATTGAAATAGAGCAAATTAAGTAAAAAAACTGAAACATTTTAAGAAAAAATTAATATTCATTGCTACACACCGTGATCTTAGCGCTGGAAAGAACTGAAGACTTCGGTATAAAGATAAAATATTACGTTAATGATATTAACCGATTACAACTTTGGGCCAGCAGTCACCTTAACTTCCTGTCTATCTGGAGCGCGTCTCTCGTCCGCCCAAAACTCTCCCTAGTCCCACGCTACGAAACAAGCGTCCCTCGACCGTATTTCTCAATGTTCACCATCAGGCATTCCCACACGAGATCCAACGATTTTATCACATTAGCGATGAAGCCTGGAACCCAAAACGCCATCGTCGCATGTTAATACTACTTATAGATTGGTGTGATGTCTGTTCTTTCGAAAGAAAGGCCTTATGTATTCATCTGACTTCTACTATTTTTCTTCTTCTAATAATTGCCTGTTAAGGTGATTATATTTGCAAAGGTGGGACCAATTTTATAACTACTCACTACTCAGAATGCAAAAATGCCATGTGATTGTTATACATAATTGAGGCTTTCAGTGCAATGAGTAACAGGCACCAAATCATAATATAGCAAATGTAACATAAAAACTTACATATATTCACAGCTACTGTGTAACATACGCTCAAGTATTAAAAATTAGTGAAAATATTGCTTAGATACTTCATACAGCTTTTGACACTCACCTGCTCATGTTTCAAAAAAAAAAAAAAAAAAAAAAAAAAAAAAATGTTCAAATGTTTGTATAGTCTATGGGACTTAACTACGGGGTTATCAGTCCCTAAACTTACAAACTATGAACTACTTACGAACTAGGACGGCACAAATATCCATGCCCGAGGGGGGATTCGAACCCCCGACCGTAGTGGCCGTGCTGACCGTGACTGGAGCGCCTCAGTCACCTCGGCTACCGCGGCCGGCATGTTTCAAAAGTAAATAAATGACAGTGTTAGTTTTTTTTTTTTTTTTTTTTTTTTTTTTTTTTTTTTTTTTTTTTTTTTTTTGCTTAATTTTGATTTAACTTTTAAATATTTTTCTATGGATACTGACGGATGTCTTTTATTTAGAACTCTACAACCTGGTACTACCTAACTTGATGTAATTGTTATCCATTAAGTAGCTGGCGGTAAATAATCTTCCTTAACTCGGCTGCTGTAATTTCAATGGCTGAACAGACTTTTCATGGATCGTAGTTTGAAGAAAGAAAGATCTGCTTTCAAATCGGATCTACAATACCACTGACATACAACACCCCACTGTTTGCAATGAGAGTTAATAAGAAAAACAGTGTGTTAAGAGTCCTGGAATTCTGGAATCTGTGCATCACATCCAATAGAGACAGCCCACGGCAGTTTACAATGATGTATTAATTATCATGCGAAAATCATCCTCTTAGACCGCGCCCACCGGACTCAAGCTCCGCCTATCTGCGGCTAGAGACTCAAGCCAGTGGCATCTAGATGACACAGGTTCATCCAAACCACAAGAAAATGTTCAAATGTTTGTAAATCTATTGGACCAAACTGCTTGGTCATCAGTCCGTAGCTTACAAACTACTTAAACCTAGGTAAACTAACCTACGGACAAACACACACACACACACACACACACACACACACACACACACACACATGCCCCAGGGAGGACTCGAACCTCCACGGCGAGCAACCGCGCGCTCCGCGGCAAACCACAAGAAGCTCTGAACGTCAGAGACATGTTAACAGAAAAATAACAGTTCGTAATGCACTGTTTAAGTTTTCAACTATAACATTTTTGCAGATACTGTCTTTATAAAATTATATTAAATCGCCAATGTAATGATAATAGCAGTTTATCACAACTAAATCGCACAGTGTTATTGTCAACTCAAGTCGGACTTTTGATGGGCCATCCTGTTGGAGCACCGCAATAGGCGTCATAAAAACTCAGAGTGAAGGTTTTACTTGTTTTATTTTTTAAACCCATATTCAGATTATTTCTGAAATGTTTGTAAATTACGTAAACTCAAGGATTTTAGAGAGGGAAAACTGTCCAAATTTTCTTTATTGGTGCTAGCTTTTAGAAAGCAAAAGCTGAAATTTGAAACTTTCAGCACGGTCACGATTAGTACCGATTAATTTATTTTTACCTTGCCCCTCGTGTCTTACACAGAGTTTATTTTCGTAGTGACACTGCACTGGGGATGCTTTGATGTTTACGGTTGAGTTGCATATTAAGCACAGTGCTTTCCCAACACACTTTTACATACAAATCGAATGTTCCCAGTAAGCATGCAGAATGGCATACTTGTATCCGAACCATTTTAACCATTTCTGCTCATGCTGATCGCTCACAAGACATATTAGCAGTGTGACGCTTGATACGATTCAGAACAATACTTCAGCACACCGAAAAGGACCCGATTGCGAGCGCTTTCCGTGCTACCACAGCCGCCACCCGGGGAGGGGGAAGCATCGGGGCAGCACGGGGTGTTTAGTCGAGTGCTCCAGTCAGGAGGGCCTGCTTCACAACAAACGACGCGCGTTGTGGAGAACGTGCTGTTTAATTTCAGGGCACTGGCTTCGTCGATTTCGATGTATGCATCTCACCCATTTTTATCAGCCAGTCATTAGAGATATTTATTGCGAATTTTTGAATACTGGACGACTAGCTTGCCGGGCCACTCAAAAAAGCTCGGCTGGCCACAAGTGGCCGCAGGTTGAGTACCGCTGCTCTATCCTCTTCCTGTCTCAACTATGTATCGTCCATGTTTCATTGCCGGACAGGGCAGCACTCCACACAAATACCTCCAGAAAAGACTTCCTTACACATAAGTTAATATCCCATGTTAGCAAATTTCTCTTTTTCAATAACGCTTTTCTTCCCATTGCCATTCTTCATTTTATATCCTCTGTACTGCGACTAACGAATGTTATTTTACTGCGTAAGTAACAAAACGCATCTACCAACTTTTTTGATTCGTTACCTAATCTAATTCCTGCAGCATCGCCTGATTATCTTTGACAGCATTCCATTACCGTTGTTTAATTCATTATTTCTCTTTCCTTAACTATCTTGTAAGATAAGTCGTAAAGTAAGTATTGCCTTCCGTGCTCCTACATTTCTCTTGAATCCAAACTGATCTTCCCCGAGGTCAGCTTCTACCAGTTTTTCCATTCTTCTGTAAATAATTCGTGTTAAAATTTTGCAACAACGACTGATTAAACTGACGGTTCTGTAATTTTCACACCTGACTGGGCCTACTTTCTTTGGAATGGGAATTATTACGTTTTCCTTAAAGCGGATATTTCGCCTGACTCATACATCTTACACACCAGGTGGATTAGTATTGTCATGCCTGTCTCTGTGAGACTTCAGTAGCTGTGTAACTGTGACGGAATGCCATCCACTCTAGGGGCTTGTTTCGACATAGGTCTTTCAGCGCTCTGTCAAAGCCTTCTCTCAGTATTGTATCTCCTATTTCATCTTCCTCTTCCCTCCCTACAATATTGTCTCTGTTCATTTCTTTTTTATGGCCCTTCTATGTACTCTTCCCACATTTCAGCTTTCACTTCTTCGCTGAGAACTGGTTCTCCATTTGAGTTGTTGAGATTCATAGAGCTGTTTTTCTTGTATCCAAATGTCTCTTTTTTCCTGTAGGCAGTAACTATGTTTCACTCTGTTATATATTCTTCTACATACTTGCATTTGCCTTCTAGCCACTCCTGCTTAACCATTTTGCACTTTCTGTCACTCTCATTTCTTAGTCGTCTGTTCTCCAAGTTGCCTGTTTCTTTTACTACGATTTTAAATCTTCTCCTTTCATCAACTGAATTTAGTATTTGCTGTGATATTCAAGGGTATTTTGTAGGTCCTGCCTTTCTACCTTTCAGTATTTCATCTGTCAAAGCTACCGATTCCTCTTCTACTGTTTTATTATGCCCCGTTTCTGTCGATTGTTGTCTGAAGTTCCCTCTGAAGTTTTCAAGAACAATTGTACAATTATATAATAAACGAACTTTGTTTCTTTGTAGTCGCAGCACATTAATTTGTTTGTGTTGAGGGTCGATAGCCACTACCTTTATATTTCGATAAACTGCAGAATTTCACTAGTTTTCCAGCGTTTGGACTTTTCGTGTAGTATAGCATCATCCGCGGAAAGTCTCATAGAACTTACGATGTTATCATACGGCAGGGTTTCATTAGTTGTAAGGGCGTCTTCATTGATGCCCACCAGTGATCGCAAATATACGTTGCCGCGTACTTATCCGAGAGACAGGTCCTAGTGCGGATTGGCTTCAACTGACCAAGCCACACGGCATCACATACATAATTGTTCCAGCAATGCCGTACTGATTCTTACGTCACGTGTTTGTTACTTTTTTCCTTCAGCTTTCTTAGTGTTGATAGATTTTTCTGTTTTCTTTGCTAACCCACTGCCGTATTTGAAGCCGTTGGAAATTTTACGAATAAATGTTGTACGTTTGGAAGAAAAAGTAATAAAATGTTCAAATGTTTGTTAAGCTTATGGGACTTAACTACGGGGTCATCAGTCCCTAAACTTACAAACTACTTATGAACTACCTCATACTAAAGACGGCACCAATATCCATGCCCGAGGGGGGATTCGAACCTCCGACCGTAGTGGCCGTGCAGACCGTGACTGAAGCGCCTCAGTATCCTCGGTCACCGCGGCCGGCAAAAAGTAATACTAAAGACAAGAAATTGCTTTCTGCCATGAATGTTGATGATATATACAGGGCGATTCACGAACATATGCAAATATTTTGTTATTCTACAAATAAAATTTAAGATAAAATTTCATATAAACTAGGTTTTAAATTGTAAGACTTACCCAGGGGCAGATGTAGTCTCTGACCATATTGCTAATGAATTGCAGGCGGAAACTAAAAAACTGCAGAAAGGTAGGAATATCAGGAGATGGGACCCGGATAAATTGAAGGAACCTGAACTTCTTGAGAATTTCAGAGGGAGCTTTAGGCAATAATTGACAGAATCTGGGGGAAATAAAAAAGTAGAAGAGGAATGGATAGCATTGAGAGATGAAACAGTGAAGGCAGCAGAGAACAAAATCGGTAAAGAGGCAAAACCTACAAAAAATCCTTGGATATCAGAGGAAATATTTAACTGATGAAAGGAGAAAGTATAAAAATGCAATAAACGCGAAACAGGCAAAATGGAATACAGACGGTTAAGAAATGAGAGTGACAGGAAGTACAAAATAGCTAAGCAGGAGTGGCTGGAAGGCAAACGCAAGTCTGTAGAAGAATGTATAACTAGGGGAAAATAGATCCGCCTACAGGAAAAAAAAAGAGACATTTGGAGACAAGAAAAACAGCTATGCGAATGTAAAGAACTCAGATGGAAAACCAGTTCTCAGCAAAGAAGGGGAAGCTGAGAGGTTGAAAGAGTATATAGAGGGGCTCTGCAAAGGAAATGAACTTACAGACAATATTGTAGGGAAGGTAGAGTAAGTAGATGAAGTTGAAATTGGAGATTCTGTACTGAGAGATGAATTTGACAGGGCACTGAAAGATCTAAGTCGAAGCAAGGTCCCTGGAGTGGACGACATTCCCTCAGAACTACTGAAGTCTCTGGGAGAGTTAGCTATGACAAAACTACGTAAGATGTATGAGACAAGCGAAATACCCTCAGACTTTAAGAAAAATATAATAATCCCCACTCCAAAGAAAGAATGTGCAGACAGGTGTGAAAACTACAGAACCATCAGCTTACTAAGTCATGGTTGCAAAATACTAACACGAATTATTTACAGTAGGATGAAAAATCTGGTAGAAGCCGATCTCGGGGAAGATCAGTTTGGATTCAGAAGAAATGTAGGGACGCGGGAGGCAATACTCACTTTACGGCTTATCTTAGAAGGTAGATTAAGGAAAGTCAAAACTACATTTCTAGCTTTTGTAGATTTGGAGAAAGCTTTTGACAATGTTCATTGGAATGCACTCTTTCAAATTCTGGATCAAGCAGGAGTAAAATATATTATTTACAACTTGTACAAAACCAGACGGCGGTTGTCATAGCTGCAGGACATGAAAGAGATGCAGTGATTGAGAAGGGAGTAAGACAGCGGTGTAAACCTTCTCCAATGTTGTTCAATTTGTACGTTGATCATGCTACAAAGGAAAGCAAGAAGTAATTTGGAGGAGGAATTAAAGTTCAGGGGGAAGAAATAAAAACATAGCGTTTTGCCGATGACCGTGTAATTCTGTCAGAGACAGCAAAGAACCTAGAAAAACAGTTGAACGGATAGTGTGTTGAAAGTTGTGTTTCTGATAAACATTAACAAGAGTAATACAAGGGTAATGGAGTGTAGTCTACGACAATCAGGCAATGCCGAATGAATTAGATTAGGTAACGAAACAATAAAGGTGGTAGATGAGTTTTGTTATTTGGACAGTAAAATAACACATGTTGGTCGCATTACAGAGGATATAAAATGCAGAATGGCAATGAGAAGAAAAGCGTTTTTGAAAAAGAGAAATTTGTTAACATCGAGTATTAATTTAAGCATAAGGTAGTCCTTTCTGAAGGCCTTTGTGTAGAGTGTCGCCTTATTTGGAAGTGAAACCTGGACGATAAACAGTGTGGACTGGGAGAGAATAGAGGCTTTTGAAATGCTAAAAAATAAAAGTGGGTGGATCGCTTAACTAATGAAGAGGTACTGAACAGAATGGGGAAGGAAAGGAATTTCTGGCGTACCTTGACTAAAAGAAGGGATCGATTGGTAGGACACATTCTTAGACATCAAGGAATCTTGAATTTAGCATTGGATGGAAGTGTGTGGGGTAAAAATCGCTGAGGGAGACCAAGAGATGAATACAGTAAGCAGATTCAGATGGATGTAAGTTGCAAATATTCAAATGTTTGTAAAGCTTATGGGACTTAACTGCGGGATCATCAGTCCCTAAACTTACAAACTACTTTTGAACTAACTTGTGCTAAAGACAGCACAAACATACATTCCCGAGGAGGATTCGAACCCCCGACGGGGAACAGCTTCGCGCATCGTAGCAGAGCGCCTCAATGCGCTCGGCCGATCCGCCGCAACGGATGTAGGTTGCCGTTCTTAGGAGGAGATGAAGAGGCTTGCTCAGGATAGGGTAGGGTGAAGAGCTGCATCAAACCCGTCACCGGTCTGAGGACCAAAACATCACAAACATAGGTCGGCAAATATTTTGTTACGGAGTTACGCCTAATAATATATTTTGCCTGAAATTTACCATCCTCACTAATGTGATGCCTACACAAAATTGTACGAAGTTAAAGTAAACCACGAATTCCGCTTGCTTTGATGTTATTGATCTGGTGAATGTAATAAAACATGTACCTGACATGTGTCTGCAGTAGTTTCCGAGAAATTCCAGAGATTATACAAGTAAATTCCAGATATTATAAAAGCACGTTTGTTTACTTTCTGTTATGAATGTTGGCAACCGTTGTTGAGTGGTTACAGTCGTTTGCTAACGTTTAAACGAGCTACTCTTCATTGTTGTTCAATGAAGGAAAGCCAATACACCTGAGGCATTACTTGCTCGCATTGTGGAGGCAATGGAGAAAACTAAGACCAACCCCATGAAACTGAAATGAGGAAAGAATTCTATTCATAGAAGTGAAGCTAAATGCATTGAACTCAGTGGAGACTTTTTGAATATTTATTGTGAAGTTGTATGTACACTTTACAACTTCCTTAACACTGAGCTTTGTTTTTTTAACATTAATTCATGTGTGCTGTGGTATTATTAAAAGCAGATTCTTTGACACATTCATACAGTTTTAGGTAACTTTCTCGCTATAATTTTCCACAATTAAATTTCCTACAACTTCTGTTGAAAACTTAGTGGAATTGTCTGAAATTTAAAAAATAAAAATGGGCCAAGTTCTTACTAAATTAGAAATTTTCACAAATTACTTATTTGCTTCTCTGAAATGTCTGGAAAATTACTACACATACACGTCTAGGAGCAAGTTTTATTGTATTCACCAGATCAAAAACAACAGAATAAATTAAATTCGTGCTTTACTGTAGACTCGTATAGTTTTTCAATGGCTTCGTATTAGCTAGGTTGCTAAATTTCAGGCAAAATTTTTTACCAGACGTAACACCGTAGCTAAGCATTTGCGGCCCTATGTTTATGTGAACTTTTCTCTTTAGTTTTACTTTTAAAATAACATATTAAAATATCTGCATACCTTCGTAAATCATCCTGGATATTGGCGGTCTATTACTGAAAAACGAAATTGGCATGTGAAAACCGAGATGAGATAAATAGCGGTTATGTAAAACCAAACTACTGGTATCCTGTTTCTGGCCATTTTTCTCTCTCCCCACGTAAGCGATGTGCGGCGAGTGAGGCAAATTACATGACGTACTCAAGCGTCGCTGCTCGTCCGTGTCTGGGCGCTTCCCACGTGTCACGCGAAACTCATACACGTGGCCGCGCCCGGAAACCTCGCATTTCTGTAGACGTGCGACATGCAACGTGTATCACGCGGGGTACAGCGATGCGGATGTAACCCATATTAGCCAAGAATAGTTTTTAACACAGATTCATACGGTATTCACATGTTATTTATTACTCATCACAGACAGCAGCTGTAACTAGTTGACAGGTCTGAAACAACGAGTATTTTTTTCAGTGGGCCAACATTGACCCTACGGGCGGATACGATCGTTCACTACTATCGAACAGGAACGATCAAAATAATATCAATTTTACAATAATCAATGTCTATTAACATGAAGTAACTAGACATCCCTTGCCAAACGGTACAGTAGGCCTACCGTTTTTTAATCTGCGGTCCCGATGTCGCAATAGATTTTCTCGGAAAGCCTCTTCGTCTCATTTTGTTAGAAGGAAGCATTTATTTTTTGTTCTCTGTGTTATTCTTAGGGTTATCAGACTTCCTCTTATACCAGGACGTGTGTTCCTTTTTAGATGCTAAAAAGCGAACGTTCGCTTCTCGGGACTCTAAATTTGGCGAGAACAAGTGAACACCACTACAGGTGATATGTGTTTATGGTTTACACAAGAACTTACGAGTGTAGAAGTGATGTACGGAAAACTTAAACTATTTTGAATTGTTGACACTTTCATGAGTGCTCGCAAAATTTACAGAGTTTCTGTTTCTTAAAGTTATAATTACTTAGTTGTGGGAAAGTGCTAGCAACTTATCGCAGACAATGTAATAGTTTAACCGTTTTATTAAATTTATAATTGATATTTTATCTTACCACTTATAGTAAGGAACCAGTTTGATTGAGTAAACCTTATTCAACACATCATGTGCAAACGTTAAAATAAAACCATTTTTATTAATGAACAAGTTATTTTATGTAATAGTAGCTGCAAGTACCCGCTTTTCCCGGGTTTAAAATAAGGTTTTCTGTACAAAACCGTTTATTTGCATGTAATAAAAGGGTACATTTATGTTAAAGTAATGTGATAACACCATTTTTGTCAGTTCCATTTGGAGTATGTACAAAAAGATTTTCGTCTTTGCCCACTCTGGGACAGACCACATACAAGTGTCCATGAGAGAAGCATGGTGTCTGCAAGTCTATACCAGCAACCCAAGAGACTGGCCCTGTGACTTGTTGATTGTCATGGCAAAGCACAGTTTCAAAGGGAACTATATTCTCTAGAATTGTATGGTGTTGTCTGAGGCAATGATAGGTATTCTTGGAATGAAGACATCCTCACCCTTAGCACACCCTGTGAGTACTGTGGCTTGAATTACATGTTGCATCAGATTTTTCACTATTAATCTTGTGCCATTGCACAACCTGGGTGCATCAATATTTCTGATCAGCATTACTGGAGCATCAACTTTCAGAATCAAGCTGTGAGCTTGCAAATCAGGAGTCTGGATGGAATTCAAAAACTCATTTGTATATTATACTGCTTCATCATCATTAATGATGCAGTCTATGGACTTGTAGGCATATTGTTGCCGTGGAAGCTGCTTCTGAACCATATCATATCTGCTTGCCAGAATTTTTCTGTGAGAAAGTCAGTCCTGTTCCTTGAAATTTTGCTGAATGGTAGGCTACACCTTGGACAGAAGTTCGTCAGGAGAGTTGACAATTTGACCACATGGCATAATGATGAGGCCTGTTGAAGGATCTTCAGAAACTTTACCATCTCCAATCTGGAGCAACTTAAAGATCGGAGCAAAACTGTAGATTATGGCGAAATCCATAAGTACCCTACACCATGCACTGAACGAAATTTCATGTAGACTGTGCCCTTCCTCTTGTTTTGAAGGTCAATTGTCCAAAATTTCATAAAGATCAGTGCGAAGATATAGATTTACACGGACACATTGAAAACGCACTTTCAATTTTTCTCATATTTTCCGGTTGGTTTTCCAAAAAATGTAACGAAACCTGTTTAAGAACCTTCCCCTGTAATTTTGTGTACGTGTACCAAATTTCACGTTATTTGTTTGTCTAGATCTCGAGTTATAAAGAGAACAGACAGACAGACAACAAATGCGCCTTATAAGTATTGAGATTACGTTTTTGTTTCGCAAACTACAGCCTATTCATGGACTCTTTTTAAATACAAGGTCACAGGTAAAAGGTGATATATGCAACTAAGGAAGTTGCTGGGCATGAAAGCAGACACGTACGGTTCGACCCCAAGAAAACATCGAGCCAAACTTCTAAATCAAAACCGTACGAACACCAATATGCAGGTTCTTACAGGGTATAGTCACACTTGCTTTAATCTTAGCTGTGACAAGTGCGGTGCAGAAAGGATAAAGCGTAAAGTCGCAATTGTGGTTTCGCGTCTGGGATATGAATAATATTCCTTTGAAGATTTCATTGCTAATGCTAATACATTACAATAATTTTGTGATCCAGGTCATGATATCTAATGCAAAATAGTCGGTTTGCGTGGGGGCTCTCTGTATCTCTCCTGTACCGTCCGGATGCTCTGACCTATATATATTTTCCTGCACTGGCAACTGATGCCATTGACTCCAGATTTGCGTAGTACTAGGTTATCCTTGACTGATTCAAGTGAGGTTCTTATCTCTGTCGGAGCACCGAACACGTACTTGATGCTACTTTTTCGGAGTATTCTTCCGATCTGTGCTGACGTGTTTCCGATGTATGGTACAACTGGCTGTCGCGACCGGCTTGTCTTCATCTTCAGCAGGTAATGGTCTTGGCTTCCTTGCTTTTAAGGTAAGTTTTATATGGCGATTGTTGTAACCGTATGCAGAGGCTTTTCGTTCTCGACACCACTGCAAACGTGCCGCCTTGCCATCGACGTATGAAGACTTTCTCCGCCCTCCTTTCCATAATTGCCGATAACCTGAGCTGTTGTATTGCTTCGGTTCACTAGCACTGTTCTCATGAATCTCGCATTTTAACGGTCTTTTATCTTCCCACTTAACCTGCTATTTCCTTCCCACTTTGTTTTTCTCATTATCATTTGCTCTTCTTGCAAGATTTTGCGGAGACTGTACTTGTGAATGCGACTTTTACAATGATCAGTACTGTGCTATACTTAACAGTCCATTAGTTGCACTGCTATACCCCACACACTTAGGTTCGAAGGTGGTAAATCACCTTGGAATTGATAGCATAAGTGTTATGTATACAAATTATGTACAAAATTTTTCTAACTATTATGCTTCACGCCGTTTGTGCCTGGAACTCCGTCGTGTAAGAACTGCTTAACCATATGCCATATCACCACAGCACTCTCAAACTTCTGTGCGTGTTAGGGCTGCTCTATTCACACATGGAGCGGTGATATGTGCGTAAGATTTAACAGCAGAACATGAATTCAACTAGGGAGAGATCGGCAATATGTGTTAAGTTGGACAATATGCTGTACCTATCGCAGTATGTTTTGTTTGAATTGGGCAATATGATTTACACTATGTGAAGTATCCAGATACTCCTCAAAACATGCGTTTCTCAAATTAAGTGCATTGTGCTGCCACCTACTGCCGGCTACTCCATATCAGCGACCTTAGTAGTCATTAGAGATCGGGAGAGAGCAGAATGGATCGCTCCGCGAAACTTACGGGCTTCGAACGTGGTCAGGTGATTGGATGTCACATGTGTCAGAAGTCTATACGGGAGATTTACACACTCCTAAACATCCCTAGGTCCTAGGTCCGCTTTTTGTGATGGAAAGGGACACGTACAGCAGGAAATCGTACAGATCGACCTCGGCTGTTGACTGACAGAGACCGCCAACAGTTGAAGAGTGTCATACAGTGTGATAGGCAGCAGGGCCGGCTCTAGGGAAGGGCGAACCATGCCGTCGCCCAGGGCGGCAGATTTCTGGGGGTGGCAAATTCCTGAATTTTTATGTTGTTCCGATAGGTTAAATTAAACAAGACAATGAAAAGTAAAAATTTGAAAATATGTTGGAGATACAAATTTTTTACAGATTGATACACTTTGATACATGTTGTTGTTGTTGTTGTTGTTGTCTTCAGTCCGGAGACTGGTTTGATGCAGCTCTCCACAATACCCTATCCTGAGCAAGCCTCTTCATCTCCACATAAGAACGGCAACCTACATCTGTCTGAATCTGCTTACTGTATGCATCTCTTGGTCTTCCTCTGCGATTTTTACCCCACACACTTCCCTCCAATGCTAAATTCACAATTCCTTGATGTCTAAGAATGTGTCCTACCAATCTATCCCTTCTTTTAGTCAAGGTATGCCAGAAAGTTCTTTTCTCCCCAATTCTGTTCAGTACCTCCTCATTACTTACGCGATCCACCCACCTAATCTTCAGCATTCTTCTGTAGCACCATATTTCAAAAGCCTCAATCCTCTTCCTGTCCGCACTGTTTATCGTCCATGTCTCACTCCCATACAAGGCAACACTCCATACAAATAACCTCAGAAAGGACTTCCTTAGGCTTAAATCAATATTCGATGTTAACAAATTTCTCTTTTTCAAAAACGCTTTTCTACCAATTGCAATTCTGCATTTTATATCCTCTGTACTGCGACCATCATTTGTTATTTTACTGCCCAAGTAACGAAAGTCATCTACCTCCTTTATTGCTTCGTTTCCCAATCTAATTCCTTCCGCATCACCTGATTTTCTTACACTGCACTCCATTACCCTAGTTTTGCTCTTGTTAATGTTCATCTTATATGCACCTTTCAGCACACTGTCCATTCCGTTCAATTGCTCTTTCAGGTCCTTTGCTGTATCTGACAGAATTACTATTTCGTCGGCAAAACGCAATGTTTTTAATTCTTCTCCCTGAACTTTTATTCCTTCACCAAATTTCTCCTTGCTTTCCTTTATAGCTTGTTCAATGTACAAATTGAATAACATTGGAGAAAGGCTACAACCCTGTCTCACTCCCTTCCCAACCACTGCAGCCCTTGCATGCTCTTCAACTCTGACAACCGCTGTCTGGTTTTTGTACAAGTTGTAAATAACCTTACGCTCCCTATATTTTACTCCTGCTTGCTTCAGAACTTGAAAGAGTTTATTCCAATCAACATTGTCAAAAGCCTTCTCCAAATCTACAAAAGCTAGAAATGTAGGTTTGCCTTTTCTTAATCTATCTTCTAGGATAAGCCGTAAAGTGAGTATTGCCTCCCGAGTTCCTACATTTCTCCTGAAACCAAACTGATCTTCCCCGAGGACGGCTTCTACCAGTTTTTCCATCCTTTTGTATATAATTCGTGTTAATATTTTGCAACCATGACTTATTAAACTGATGGTTCTGTAGTTTTCACACCTGTCTGCACCTGCTTTCTTTGGAATGGGGATTATAACATTTTTCTTAAAGTCTGAGGGTACTTCTCCTGTCTCATACATCTTACACACCAGGTGAAACAATTTTGTCATGGCTGGTTCTCCCAGAGACGTCAGTAGCTCTGAGGGAATATCATCTACTCCAGGGGCCTTGTTTCGACTTAGGTCTTTCAGGGCTCTGTCAAATTCTCAGTACAGTATCTCCTATTTCATCATCATCTACATCCTCTTCCCTTCCTACAATATTGTCTCGAAGTTCATTTCCTTTGTAGAGCCCCTCTATATACTCTTTCCACCTTTCAGCTTTCCCTTCTTTGCTGAGAACTGGTTTTCCATCCGTGTCCTTGATATTCATAGAGCTGTTTTTCTTATCTCCAAATGTTTCTTTTATTTTCCTGTAGGCTGTATCTATTTTTCCTCTATTTATACATTCTTCTACATCCTTGCATTTGCCTTCTAGCCACTGCTGCTTAGCCATTTTGCACTTCCTGTCAATCTCATTTCTTAGTCGTCTGTACTCCATTTTGCCTGTTTCATTTACTGCATTTTTATATTTTCTCCTTTCATCGATTAAATTTACTATCTCCTGTGATATCCAAGGATTTTTTGTAGGTCTTGCCTTCCTACCTATTTTGTTCTCTGCTACTTTCACTATTTCATCTCTCAATTTTACCCATTCCTCCTCTACTGTTTTATTTTCCCCTGTTTCTGTCAATTGTTGCCTAAAGCTCCCTCTCAAATTCTTAAGAACCTCAGGTTCCTTCAATTTATCCAGGTCCCATCTTCTTATTTTCCTACCTTTTTGTAGTTTCTTCAGTTTCAACCTACAGTTCATAACCAACAAGTTATGGTCAGAGTCTATATCTGCCCCTGGGTATGTCTTACATTGTAAAACCTGGTTCCGAAATCTATGTCTTACCATTACTTTGATACATATTGCGTTATCCTATAAGCAAAACAAAAATCTAAGGTTACTACGAAGAAGCTTGAGCTACTGTGTTGGGCAGCGTTTAGGCGCTTTCGCGTGACGTCACTGTCGATCGTGAGAAGCGGTAGAAGGGCGAGGCGTATTCTTGCGTTCGATCACGGCAGTGTTCCGTGTAACATTAATGTAAGAAAACAGGTGCGATATAAGCATAAACACAAAGGAACAGAATGCTACTATTTACTACCGCCAGAAAACTTAACACTGATTTCTAGTAATGAAAACTATGTTTACGGCCTCCTTGACCTATGAACAATGTCATATGTACATGTTTTTAGAGTCTGTAACGAAAGAATTCATTTGTAATAGCTAAAGATTAAATACCTACATGATATAAAATCTAAGGGCTTTTAGAAAAAAGTCAATATTTCATTGTAAATTAGACGTTGCTGTACTCAGTAAATATGTTATTTGATTTGATGTAAAATAACTTGTTGATTTCCTGTTGATGGCAGCCAAAGTCCTTGACTTATATTGTATTCTGTTACTTTCGCTCAAAAACAAGTACCACACGTAGAACACCACTGGTTGTTGGCTTGCACCCATAACGGTATCGGCTTAAAATGTAAATGGCTCACTGACGCTGCTATGGTCTTAAAGACATGTTTACTTTCACGAAAAAGAGACGTATGAGTGCAAAATAAGACGTCATATATGAGTAAAGCTGACGAAGTCGAAAAATGCCTTGGGGGGTGGGGGGCGGCGCTTGAAATTTTTGCACGGGGCGGCAGAATCCCTCGGGCCGGCCCTGATAGGCAGGCATCTATCCAGACCAGCACACAGGAATTCCAGACTGCATTAGGATGCACTCCAAGTACTATGACACGTGGAACGTGAGAAAACTTGGATTTCATGGTGGAGCGGTTGCCCATGAGCTACACATCATGCAGCTCAAGCCAAACGATGCCTCGCTTGGTGTAGGAAGCGTGAACACTGGACGATTGAACAGTGGGAAAACGTTGTGTGGATTGACGAATCACGGTACAGAATATGGCGATCCGATGGCATGCTGTGGGTATGCCGAATGCCTGGTGAACGTCAGTAGCCAGCGCGTGTAGTACCAACAATACAATTCGGAGGCGGTGGCATTATGGTGTGGTCGAGTTTATCATGGAGGGGGCCTACACCCTTTGTTGTTCTGCGAGGAAGTATCACAGCAAAGGCCTACATAGATGTTTTAATTACCTTTTTGCTTCCCACTGTTGAAGAGCAATTCGGGGATGGCGATCGCATCTTTCAACACGGTAGAGCACCTCTTGATAATGCACGGCCTGTGGTGGAGTGGTTACACGACTGTAACATGCCTGTAATGGACTGGCCTGCTCAGAATTTGTCTTGAATCCTATAGAACACCTTTTGGATATGATGGAATGACGACATCGTTCCAGGCCTCACCGACCTACATTGATACCTTTCCTCAGTGAAGCACTCCGTGAAGCACTGTCATTCCCCAAAAAATGAACGTATGCCTGCGACAGTGGAAGCTGACATCAAGGATAAGGGTAGGCCAATCTTAAGTCTCTCCCCGATCGAATCACTCCCAACATCCAACAGGGTCCTTCTTCTCCCAAGACTAGCCATGGAGTCTTTTTTTCCAGCACCCCTTCGCTTACATCCTCTCTTCCAAATAAATATTCCCCACCAGTTCTGTACCTTGGCCGTTTCCTCTTTGGTCGATCGCAATCCCTTCGAAAATCGTATACATCATAACATAGGTAATTCAAATGTTCAAATTTTTGTAAATTTATCGGACCAAACTGCGTGGTCCTCAGTCCGTAGCTTAAAAACTACTTAAACTAAGGTAAAGTAACCTAAGGAGAACACACACAAACCCATGCCCCAGGAAGGACTCAAACCTCCGACGGCAAGAAACGCTCCCAGATTTACGCGGATTTTGAAAAAAAAAAAAAAAAAAAAATCCGACCGGCTGCTCAGTTTTACCCTCTACTTCTCTACCTGGGCTATCTGACAGGTGCTCCAGTCTCTCACCGTGGACCACTGCTAATTGCGCGGCTCTACGCACATTAGTTCCGTAAAGTCACTTCATGAAGTTCCTTTCCTCTTTTTCCCTGCTCTCCAACTCCTCATTTCTCATTCCGTTAGTGTATTTCACTTTCTCTCTTCTTCTCCACAGCAACATTTCAAAACTTTCTAAATATTTTTGATTTTTCTTTCTGACTGTTCTCGTTTCAGAAACATAAGACGTGGTGTCTTATGTTCAATCATTAGTCGAACCCCTTCCGGAGATTAATGGGGATGCTCCTGGCTGCCAGTAAATGTTTCTCACTCCCAAACGCTTTCTTTTCCATGTATATTCTGCGTCTCACTTCTTACGTATATCTTCCATTGGAAGTTATCAAACTTCCCAAATATTTGAATGACTGTACTCGTTGCAGTTTTCTTCCAGCTAGTGATATATTGATTGTGACACCTTTTCAGATTTTCATAACTTTGGTCTTATCGGTGTTCACTTTCATTCTAATTCTTTCCCCACCCTTACAATATCAGCCATCATTACCTGGAGCTCTTCTGTTTCTGCTAGTAGAGGCATATCATATTTCATATTATATAAGGAGTAATTGACCTATCGTTTCCTGTATGTGGCTTTGTGCTTTTAAGATGTACTGGGACACATTCATTGCACTAGACACTTTATTAATAATAATTTAGTGACTACCTCTACAATACAAAATAAATATTCTTTAACGAAACTTCGTTTCATGCTGAACGTAAATGCATAATGACAGTGTTACCAGCTATGTGTAATACACGCTGTTTATTTATTTGACATTTCAATGCAATTTTGTACACATGTAACTATAATAAATTATTTACCTACAATGCTTTGGTAACCATCTAAAGCAAGTAATGTTAGGTTTATCTTACACGGAAGCAAATTTATCCTTTGTTTCAATGTATGTTGAAAATCTGAAAGGCACATTTACAGTGGATGATTGATTCGACGACGCATGTCTGGCGTAGTTGGAGCTTCGTCATAGAATGCAACTCTGAGTGCTCCCGAAAGAAATAAATGAAAGGGGGGGGGGGTGTCGACCGGGAGACCTCGCAGGCCATTTCACAACAGGATTTCGCCCTACCCAACGTCCAGGAAATTGTTCCTAAAGTATTTGCATTGTATCACGGGACGAGTGAGTTGGACTTCGGTCGTGTTGCAGCCACATATACTTTCCGATATCCAGTGTTTCCTCCTCTAGAAGATCTTGCAGAATGTTCATAAGGAAGTGTGCTTACGAATGTCTATTCAACACGTCTGGGATGAAGTTAGGTCTCACAATACAATTGCCTATGATTCCGCACCATACGTTCACCCTCCACGGCAGTTGATTTTGCACTTGACGAAGCTAATGTGGATTTTCGGCTGCCTAATAGTGCATGTTATGTAAATTTAGATTAACGTATTTAGCAGCGTAGCTTCATCGGTGAAGAGAACATTTTGGAAAAACGTAGTGTCATCTTTTAGCTGCTGAAGGGCAAACGGACAAATTTCTATACGACTTTCGAAATCACAGTTTCCGAGAGCCTGAATATAGTGACAGACGATAGGAGTGGAATTTGTGTCGATGCAGGAAGCGAACGACACTCGTCTGGCTGATTCCACATTCCTTGACAATATGTCTCGTACCACTGTGTGGATCCATTAGTGCCGTAACTAGGGCAGCTTCTTCGTGTGCTCTGTCGCCTTCTGTTTTCTTTCTTGTTCTCTGTTTGACGACAAGCAGCCTGTCCGCACCAACGTCTCCATGATTCGTGCAGTTGCCTGGCGTGTCGGACATTCGCGATCTGGATAGCTAGTCATTGTTTTGACGGCATTACTTTTACATTCACCATACAAAAGTAGCACCTCCAAGTTCTCCCCATTCGCGTACTTGTCCGCACGCAATCGAGGTTGAGGCGGAAATGAGCAGCCTCCATTGCTGACATGTGGAATGTGCCGACATTATGAAGTTATGTAGCCCCCCGTGTGGTGTCGCACAAGTCTGAAGTGCGCGCCACGTACTTTCGCCGCACGCCGCCATGCAAGCACGGCGCGGCGTTCTTAAGACGTCGGCCACGAGCACCCTCTGCTGCAACCCCGCTCGCGGCCACCGCTGAAATGAATCGGTCCTTTGGCACTAGAACAGTAGGCAAGCCTCTACCTAGTTAAACTATGTATCAGCATTTCACTTGTCTGCAGTCATCAAAAGTATTATAATGTTTCTACGAAATACATATCTTGTACTAATCTAGTTTAGTGTTTCTAGTTTCTGCTGTCCCACTGCTGGTTACCTCAGACTCTGTACCCGCACACGTGTGCATCCTACTTTCCTATGTCGGTCTCTCTCTCTACTCGGCCACCGACACCCAGGACAACCGGCGGCAACGAGACACAAAATCCGCTTGGCGGTGTTTGTCCCGCTAACGCCGATTGCGGCCACCATGCTCCAAAATTCTAGGACATTTCTCGACTTTTTAAAGGCAGCTTTAAATGTCAATATTAACAAACGCTATATCACTGTAATTGTGGTGTTTGTGGATATCATATGTGCATTTCCAATACTATTTCGTATGTAAGTAGAACATCCATAGGGCTGGTGGTATGTAGCTCCCAGGACTTCGTATCCACATCCTTCAAAGACCTGACGCAAGACCAGCTGGAATGGAATTACCACGTCGTGTCTGGAAAACAACAGGATCCGCACAGGCCATGGCGTCTGTGCTGAAAACCTCCATCGTTGGGGAAAGGCTTCATCCTCCCAGTGTGACTGTGGTAACGAGCACCAGGCAATCAACCACATTGTTACAAGCTTATCAGAGGAAATCTAGAGGATTTCTTTGAAGTGACAGAGGCATCCCTAGAATGGATAGAAAACCTAGATATTAATTTGTAGATTTAGTTGTTTACGTCTTTTATAGTTTGTAAAATTATGCAGTTAAGATACTCTTTTCGTTGTTGAAAATTTTGTAAAAACAAACAAACTCATGATTGTTAGTTGCAGTTCATTTGTATTGCCATACGCTAAATAAATAATACTGTAGTTGTTCTCTCAAGAGCTAACGAGTGCAGTTATGATAACTAAGCGGTCCTATTAAAAAACGTTCTTGCTTCCAATATCTTAGCTGATGCCGGTGCTAAAACCATTAACCATTCAAAAACATATATGCCCCTCTGTGAAACCATTCACTAAATAAAAGGGGTGTTACGTGACTCATCTTGTATTCTTGTGTTGCTGTATGGTTGCTATGTGAGACTTTCCATGTGCTTTTTTACGCCTACCAATTTCCTAAGATTGAAGTGTTATGTTTCAATTTTTCTCTATAACTCAATTCTACTGGGATTAGTGTAATGTTAAAATTTATTTCTTTTTTATGGAATTATTTTCGAGAATTGTAAACTGACGGTAAAATCTTTGTGAAAATGTGTCAAAAAGTAGATTGTATGCAGAGATTTCTTCGATACTAGAGTATGCAAGGAACACTTGAATAGGGAAAACCATCTACTGTTATCTTCTTCTCGCTGTTCTTCTGCTGTTTTCCTTCATAGTTATCTGTAGCTGATGTAAGAGGTTCTGAGTGCAGGAGTCTTATTGCTATCACGTAGATGTAGCCCCATACTATCTTGCAGTGTGGGACTGTGCTTGGTCAAAGTTATTATTCAAAAAGCCGTAAGTTTTGACTGCATTTTAATCGCTACCGGTTTCGACAATTCAGTTGAAGGTCATGACGCTTTCAAGTGAATTATGAACATCAGTTAATGACCGGACAGTCTGACGGCAGCATGAGAGGCGCGTCTGAAGCGTAATTTCATGAAAAATGAACACTAGCGGTCTTGAATGTGCAATATTTCATTCATTTGTAGTTTAATCCCTTTAGCCGTGATAATAATTGCCGGCAGTGGCACTAACTGAATATGTAGGTATCAGTATTATTAATGTTAGCTTGGTGCAGGGTGGTAATTTATTCTTCTTGCTCAGCAGGATTCTGCCCATAACTTTCTCTGCTGACTTGTTTTTCAGTGAGCCCTCCCACCGCCGCCTTAACTATGACCACCCAAGTCATGGCGCTGCACTAGCGTGGTCTGGGAACAGGAACATATTGAGAGTGGCAATTGAAAACTCTCAACAGAATTTCTTTTTGTGTATATATTCTTTTCCTTTAAACATAACTCTGTGCTAGTAGTTTTTATTCTTCTGTTGTTTTGTGGTTGGTATATGAGACTTTCCATGTGCTTTTTTATTCAAAACTAATAAAATCATACCAGGAGTTTACCCAGCAGTTATTATTACAAGCAAATTTACATTTTGTGCGCCTGAAGTGTATCCACAGCTCTCTAACTTCATCAGAATACTATCATCATTATCATTAGAGACTTATTATGCCTTTCAGCGTTCAGTAAGGAGCATAGTACCTCTAATAAAATTCCTCCATGATCCCCTATTCAATGCTAACATTGATGCCTCGTCTGATGTTATGTCTTTTACTTCAAAATCATTCTGCACCGAATCTAAGTACTTTCTCCTTGGTCTACCTCGACTCCTCTTACCCTCCGCTGCCGAGCTCATGAGTCTCTTAGGTAAACTTGCTTCTCCCATGCGTATAACATGACCCCACCATCTCAGTCTGTTCACTGTAACTGCTTCATCTAAGGTGTTCATTCCCAGTTTTTCTTTGATTTCCTCATTATGGACACCCTCCTGCCATTGTTTCCATCTATTAGTACCTGCAATCATTCTTGCTACTTTCGTATCTGTAACCTCTACCTTGTGAATAAGGTAACCTGTATCCACCCAACTTTTACTCCCATACAACAAAGTTGATCGAAAGATAGAGCGCTGCACTGCTTAGTCTTGGTACTGACTTCCTTCTTGCAGAAGAGAGTAGATCTTAGCTGAGCACTCACTGCATTAGCTTTGCTGCACCTCGATTCCAGTTCTTTCACTATGTTGCCATCCTGTGAGAAAATACATCCCAGGTACTTGAAACTGTGTGCCTGTTCTAACTTTGTTCGTCCTATTTGTCACTTAATCTGTTTAAATCTCTTTCCCACAGCCTTTTGTTATTATTATTATTTATTTATTTTTATTTATTTATTTATTTATTTTTTTTTTTATTTATTTTTTTTTGGGGGAGATTCTGCTTATTTTGTTTTCACCTGTTTTAATCCCGCCCTGCCAGTCTATTGTTTTCAACATATGATCCATAATAGTATGAACAACAGTGGTGACAGGTACCCACACCGATTTTCATCTAACTTGTCCTCAATTAATACTCGCACTCTCCTTTCAACAATACCTGAGAATATTTTGCCTACAACGCTAATTAAAGAGATACCTCGACAGTTGTTACAATCTTTTCTGTTTCCATGTTTGAAAATTGGCGTGATTACCGCTTTCGTCCAGTCAGACGGAACCTGTCCCGATTCCCACGCCTTCTCAGTTATTCTGTGTAACCATTTGAGACCTGATATTCCACTGTATTTGACGAGTTCCGGCTTAATTTCATCCACCCCAGCCGCTTTATTGCACTGTAATCTACTGACCATTTTCTCCACTTCCTCAAATGAGATCCTGTTTCCATCTCATCAGAATACATAAAAGAAAATTCAGCGGGAGCTGCCAAAATGGCTTGCTACACGTACAACGAGACGCGAAAGCGAGGCTTGCTTTTGCAGAATTGTCTTAGGTGGGTGCGGGATTCACATTGGCAGACCGTCAGTCTCTTGGGAAGGAGCCTCGCGTTTTCTTCGTCTCGTCATAGCCTCAGGTCAGTGAACTTCCTCGATAAAGTGTACGAATTACTTTTTCCCATTTTCGCAACTTATGTGTCGTCATGGACGAGGTGGAGGGGGGTGGGAGGGAGGGGTAGAATGATGTTCCCGCCAGCACTCACAATTCGTTTAGCGTAAGCCGTTGGCCACCTCAAAACAGTAACGTGAGAAACGTAAACTCTTGGAAACGGCGAGGCCCATGAGTGCCAGTCGTCTTCCCGCGTATACGCTGCAGAGGGGAGCTCTGTCTCAAAACAAATGGAAACTTTAGAAACAGAAAGTCAGAAGTTGAAAACATTTTTAATTTTTTCTTTTTAAATGTTGTAGACAAAATACGACCTAAATGTTCATTAGAAGGAGCAAGGCAATTAATGTAAGAGGCCACACCTACACAATTTAATACAATTGAAATTCCACCCACCTCTCCTTCAGAAATTAGGAAAATAATAAACTCTCTCAAGAGCAAAAGGTTACATGGAATTGATGGCATTTCCAGCAGGGTATTAAAAGCTTGTTCCCAAGAGATAAGTATGATTCTTAGTCATGTATGTAATAGCTTTTTAAAGCAGGGTATTTTCAGGGATAGACTGAAATATGCTATCGTTAAACTTTTGCATAAAAAATGGGGTACGTCGGATGTCAACAACTACTACCCTATCTCACTTCTGATAGCTTTATCCATGATTTTTGAAAAAGTTATGTATTTTCGAGTAGCTTCTCACATATTAGTAAAAATAAAGTTCTAACAAAATGTCAGTTTGGTTTTCAAAAAAGCTTTATAAAAGAAAATGCTATATATACCTTCACTGATGAAATATTAAATGATTTGAATAACCGGACATCACCAGTTAGGATTTTTTGTGATCTCTCAAAGGCGTTTGATTGTATAAATCATGAGATTCTTCTAGATAATCTTAAGTATTGTGGTATGAGTGGAACGGTGCACAAATGGTTTAAATCATACTTAATTGGAAGAGTGCAGAAAGTTGAAATAAGTAGATTTGTACACAACTGGTGTCAAAAATTCCAGTGCATGATAGAAACAACCATTGTTCCTTTTAAAAAACTATATGTTTACATAAAATACACTTTCTAAGTAACACTACAATTTGTTTGTTGTCTAAAAATAAGAGCCCCTGACTACCAATACATTCTGTGAAAACTGCACATCAATCGCACTTTCCGTTTCCGCAATATTTGCGGTGCAAGTGTTAGGTGATTCACCCAGTATATTAATGACTTGCCATTCTATATTCACGAAGGGGCTAAGCTAGTTCTTTTTGCTGACGATACAAGTATAGCCATCACGCCTGACAAACAGGAATTAACTGATGAAATTGTAAATGATGTCTTTTCGAAAATTATTAAGTGGTTGTCTACAAATGGACTCTCATTAAACTTTGATAAAACCCAGTATATACAGTTTCATACAGCAAATGGCACGACACCATTCATAAACATAGAGACGCGGTGGAGTAGTCGAGCGGAAGCCGGACGCCGTGGCTCAGCGCGCCCGGTCAGAGGGCTCAACGCCCTCTGTAATAAAAAAGCTGAGCTAACAACACACCGAACAAGAACGAACAAAAACGATCAGCGTCCGCAACGAAAAGAACTACCCATTAAAAAAAAAATAATAATAATAAAATAGGCGCCTTGCTGCGGAGCGCGCTGTTGCTCGCCCTCGTAGGTTCGATTCCTCCCTGGGGCATGGGTGTGTGTGTTGTCCTTAGGTTAGTTTACTTTAGTTTCAGTAGTTTGTAAGCTACGGACTGATGACCACGCTGTTTGGCCCGATAGATTTACAGACATTTGAATAAATTTAGACTTGGAATATTTAACATTTTCAGGTGTTTGCATTGATGAGGTACTGAATTGGAAGAAACACATTTAAGATCGGCTGAAACGTTTGAGTTCGGCTGTTTATGCTATCAGGGTCATTGCAAAATTTGGTGATATACATTTCAGTAAATCTTTTTACTATGCCTATTTTCATTCACTGCTTTCATATGGGATCATATCCTGGGGCAATTCAACATTTAGTAAAAAAAAAGTATTCACTGCACAAAAGCGTGTAATCAGAATAATTGCTGAAGCCCAGCCAAGATCATTCTGAAGACATTTATTTAAGGATCGAGGGATCTTCACTGTAGCTTGACAATAAATATATTCACTCGTGAAATTTGTTATTAACAATCCAAGCCAATTCAAAAGTAATTGCAGTGTGCACAGCTACAACACTAGGAGAAAGGGTGTTGGTCACTATTCAAGGTTAAATTTAACTTTGGCACATGAAGGAGTGAATTATGCTGCCACAAAAGTCTTCGGTCACTTACCAAGTAGCATAAAAAATCTGTCAGATAGCCAACTGGTATTTAAAAAGAAATTAAAGGAATTTGTGAATGGCAACTCCTTCTACACTTTAGATCATTTTTAAAAGTTAAAAAATTTAAAAAAATGAAAATTAAAAAATACTTAAAATATTGTCATGTATAGGCAGGATTTACTAAACTGACAAGTTTCACATTATTACGAAATGTCGTATATATGATAAATGGAACAATATTAATCTAATCTAATCTCCAGATCGTGGACGCAGCTTAGGTAACTTACTTCTTTTTCAAAAGTAGGAAGCCAAGATCACAAAATAATTGTTTATTGTATGACGATCGGTTTCAATACGCTATGTCGCCATCATCTGGTCACATAAAATTATACAAGGTGGTCATCTTACGTTATTTAAAAAATGGTGGTTAAATAGTACGTGAAACATGGCACTTAGTCGAAATATCAAATTTATTTTTAAATGAAAAACTAAAGTTAGGGGTTTATTAATCGTTGTTCAGGTACTCCTTCATCAGTCACAAATGTTTATTTCTTTACTCAAAAATGTTCAAATGTCTGTAAATCTATCGGGCCAAACTGCGTGGTCATTAGTCCGTAGCTTACAAACTACTTAAACTAAGGTAAACTAACATAAGGACAACACACACACCCATGCCCCTGGGAGGACTCGAACCTCCACGGCGAGCAACCGCGCGCTCCGCAGCAAGACGCTTTAGACCGCTCTGCTACTCCACCGCGGCCTTTCTTTACTTCTTGTCCAACGTTTTCAGAGCTACTACTCCGTTTTCAAAAACTAATAGGAGTTACATTTCTTCAGTTTAACGCCTAGCAGTAAAAGAACGATAATTACTAGATCTCATATGAATTTTATGCGAGAATACTAGAAAGTGACAAATACCAAGAATCTCTTCTCTACCTAACGAACTGACTTGTTCTCAATTCCTCACGTAATAAAGCACTCTGTATGGAGATACTTATAATGTCCTTTTCATGTAACTGAAAAATTAAAATTGAATATTACATAGAGGCACAGCACTATTGTAGTTTGCAAGTATTAAATTTAATGCGTTAAAAGAAGTCAGTACCAGTATCTTCAAGTATGGGTGTTATGCAGTAACAACATGTGCCCAATTATTAGGAGCTCTAATACGGAGGACGTGTTACTACAAGACGGGCGGGCGGGTGCCAGTGCGTCATATTTAACTGGCATTTTCTCAAGTTATACGTTTCTTACAGAGTTTCTGTTTGGAGAGGATGAAAATTTGTTGTATTTTGAACATTTCATTCACTTAATGTGTTCACCTAACTTCAACAGAAAGAAAGTTCCTCGCATGTCGAAAATTCCGTAACGTCGTCAGAAAGTGCATGTTCGTAAACTGTCAGTATATCCTCTTAATAAAATATTGCCGTAAATGAAAATGTAGTGTAGCTCGTCACGAACTCATTGATGAAAATTCCACGTTTGTACAGTGTGTAGTTTGCGAGTATGAGCAAGTTGAATGAAACGCGAGATAAAGCGTGAGCCTCGTCCGGAACGTGGCAAGTCTTACAGTTAGGGGAAAAAATGGCGGACGATTCAGCTCGGGTTTATAGGAGTCAAATGTTCAAATGTTTGTATAGTCTATGGGACTTAACTACGGGGTCATCAGTTCCTAAACTTACAAACTACTTATGAACTACTTACGAACTAGGACGGCACAAATATCCATGCCCGAGGGGGGATTCGAACCCCCAACCGTAGTGGCCGTGCAGACCGTGACTGGAGCGCCTTAGTCCCCTCGGCCACCGCGGCCGGCTATAGGAGTCTTACTCCGGACTGAAGCACAATAATAACAGATATTTTCAGTCGAGTTGAAAATTATTTATCTGTTTTATATTTTTAGCAATATTAGTCTGAGAAGGAAGTCTGAAACCTTTTTGAGTGATCCATTCTATTAGCATTAACCCCTCCTTCAACTTTTTCTTCAGAAGGGAGGGGGCGGGTGATGAGAGGCGCCTGTTAGTTGGGCAGTAATGTATTTGACTCAGAACAGTATTTTGTAGGTTAGTTTCAGGCGAATCGTGTGCGTATGCAAACACGTAATACAATTCATGCCCGTTTGACTTTGTTGCATGCCGCCTTCTCGGTGTTTCAGTTTAAACTGCCAGCAGTGCATGAGCAGAGAGATTAAATCAATAAGTGTGGTTCGCGTGGCGTGGCTGCAGAGCGTGGGGTGTCCCTACTGTTTACTGCCTGTGCAGTGCTCGCAGGTCGCGTGCCGGCGGCCGTCGCTGGGACACGCGACCCGCTTCGCCGCCATCTCTCACGCCACGTTATCGCCGCGCTGCAGACCGGACATTCTCATGAGTCACTCTCCCCGGTACTGCAAGCCGCCACCGCGTCTCTATGGGGGCTTTATCTGTGTTCTCTCGTGTTACGGTGTACACGATTTTTGATGTTCTGACCAAACCTAATCACAACCCCGAACGCTATATTCCAAAATATAGGACCCGCGCGGGAATAGATTAGATTAATACTTCCAGAATGAAACTTTCACTCTGCAGCGGAGTGTGCGCTGATATGAAACTTCCTGGCAGATTAAAATTGTGTGCTGGAACCGGGATTCGAACCTGGGACCTTTGCCTTTCGCGGGCAAGCGCACTACCGACTGTGCTATCCCGACACGACTCAAGATGCCGCCTCACAACTTTACTTCCGCCAGTACCAGGAGTGCTAGTCTTGCATGGTTCGCAGGAGAGCTTCTGTGAAGTTTGGAAAGTAGGAGGCGAGGTACTGGCGGAAGTAAAGTTGTGAGGCGGCATCGTGAGTCGTGTCGGGATAGCACAGTCGGTAGTGCGCTTGCCCGCGAAAGGCAAAGGTCCCAGGTTCGAGTCCCGGTTCCGGCACACAATTTTAATCTGCCAGGAAGTTTCATATCAACGCACACTCCGCTGCAGAGTGAAAGTTTCATTCTGGAAACATCCCTTAGGCTGTGGCTAAGCCATGTCTCCACCATATCCTTTCTCCCAGGAGTGGTAGTCTTGCATGGTTCGCAGGAGAGCTTCTGTGAAGTTTGGAAAGTAGGAGGCGAGGTACTGGCGGAAGTAAAGTTGTGAGGCGGCATCGTGAGTCGTGTCGGGATAGCACAGTCGGTAGTGCGCATGCCCGCAAAAGGCATAGATTAATACTTGTCTCATAGATCATATATGCGACATTTCGTAATGATGTGGAACGTGTCAGTCTAGTAAATGTTGTCTACACTTGAAAATCAATTTTTATTATATTTTTGTTGTTTTCTACTTTTTAATTATTTTAATTTTTTAATGATTAATTTTTTGTATTTTTAAGTTTTATCTAAAAATTCGTCTACATTGTAGAAGGAGTTGCCATTCAGAATTTCCTTTAATTTCTTTTTAAATACTACTTGGCTATCTGTCAGACTTTTGATGCTACTTGGTAAGTGACCAAAGACTTTTGTGGCAACATAATTCACCCCTTTCTGAGCCAAAGTTAGATTTAACCTTGAACAGTGAATATCATCCTTTCTCCTAGTGTTGTAGCTATGCACACTGCTATTACTTTTGAATTGGGTCGGATTGTTAATAACAAATTTCATGAGCGAATATATGTATTGTGAAGCTATAGCGAAGATACCAAAATAAATGTCTGCAGGATGCTCTTGGCTGGGCTCCAGCAATTCTTCTGATTACAAGTTTTTATGCAATGAATACTTTTTACTCAATGTTGAATTGCCCCAGAATATGATCCCATATGAAAGCAATGAATGAAAATAGGCGTAGTAAGCTAATTTACTGAGATCTATATCACCAAATTTTGCAATGACTCTGATAGCACAAGTAGCTGAACTCAAACGGTTCAGGAGATCTTCAATATGTTTCTTCAAATTCAGTCCCTCGTCAATGCAAACACCTAAAAATTTTGAATATTCTACCTTAGCTACAGATTTATGTAGTCTAAATTTATTAATGATGTCATGCCATTTACTGTCTAAAACTGTATTTACTGGGTTTTATCAAAGTTTAATGAGAGTCCATTTGTAGAGAACCCCGTAATAACTTTCTGAAAGATATCTTTTACAATTTCATCTGTTAATTCCTGTTTGTCAGGTATGATAACTATACTTGTATCATCAGCAAAAAGTACTAGCTTAGCATCTTCGTGAATGTAGGTTGGAAAGTCATTAATATTAAAGAACAGCAAGGGTCCAAAGACCGAACCTTGTGGGCCACCATTTTTCATAACTCCCCAGTTGATTTAATTGTTTCATCTATATCATGTGAATTGCTTATTTCAACTTTCTGCACTCTTCCGGTTAAGTATGATTTAAACCATTTGTGCGCTGTGCCATTTATACCACAGCCTCGTGGTGTAAGACATCTCGTTACAGACTGGGCAGTCGCTGCACCTGAGGTTAAAATCCTTCCTCGGGCATGGGTTTGTGTGTGTGTGTTTGTGTGTGTGTTGTCCTTAGTGTAACTTTCAAAAAATGAATCGCGTACTTACAATGACGTACATAATTTATTGTTCTGCAAGGTGGGTGTTTCGCAATGGCAAAATCCACAAAGGCGCGCGGTTGATATCAGTGGCGACCCTGAATGACTTTTATTTATTTAAAGATAGCTTGGTTACTACTGGTTACTACTATATTTTTCCACGAGACAAAAATGCAGAGTAAATTATATTAGGTACAAACCGTAGTCGTAAATATATATTGCTACACCATGAAGATGACAAGCTACAGACGCGAAATTTAGTTAGTAGTGAAGTCATGATACAACCGTAAACTTGGTGGTATAGTTTTTCATGCATCTCCTTGCTTATGACGTAATATCCTTTGAATTACATCTTGTACTATATTATGATTTCGAAGGTATATATAGCAGTATTGTTCGAACTGTCGGTAAAATATTTCGCTTGTAAAGAAGAAGTAAAGACGTATACATTTGAAACGTCATACATGATGACGTGGTTTTCTAAAAGCCTGATGAACTATGTGTCGTACTATGATATAATTTCGAATTTACATTCAGTGGTACGAGTTCGTATTGTTTGTAAAATGTCTCGCTACCACAGTTGGTAGTGTCTGAGAAATAAATATTGCGGTTTTACGATATCAGTAGCGTCACGTAGTGAGCGACAAACTTCTTTTGTTCCATCTTTCTTCTGAAAGCTGTTGGCGATAAAAATATTCGTAAAACGTTGCAATAGTGAGTATAGGTTTGTACAAGGTGCTACGTGCTCTCATCCCCAAATAGTGCATGAATATTAACTATAATAGGTTTCCCGTCTAATGCTGACTGCAATTAGAACAATTTTTCACACCAGACGCGTTTCCCTGTTTATTTATAAATCCTGTGCTTCTTTTAGTGTGGATGCACAGGTTTGTACATTTCGTTTTGCATAAATAGATTATAAACAGTTCTTCACTTTTTTGCGCATTCTATGTTTTTAAGTTGGTGTCTAGCTTACCTATGGCGTTGATGCCTCTCCCTTATATCTCACTGCTGGTTATTCCAGTTGGTTGGGGTTAGCCGGTTTGTGATATTTTTGGAATAGGAACTACAGATACTACTCCACGATGTTGCCTTGGAAGTTCCACATTCTATGTGTTTTCAGCACGACAGGTTCCCAGATCATTACGAAAGTAAATCACTTACACTTGTCAGCGGAGGATCGGCAGAGGTGGTCCTTTTCACTGACCAGCTAGGTCACCAGAATTGACGCCATATTCACAGGCGCGTGCAAGAAAGAATTTATGTTTCTTGTGCCGCTCTCAGCTCGCGGGTTCCGAGGTTCCAATGCTGTGCGCTGCGCGTCTTGTTTAATGGGAGCTGATAAAGACGCGTTTATCTCAAAAGTGTTGAATGAAAGGCTGTTAATTCACTGTAGCTGAATTTTATTGAACTTTTGTAGACTCGCACAACCGGTTTTACAGTGTCTTTAATTGCATCTTATTGTTCATATTGGTGCAAGACTACCAGTACTTTAATATAGCAAACAACTACACATTCAAGATAATTTACGTGTAGATGGTTATTTAACTCAGAATATGAAAAGGGTATGCGCTTCGGTTGCACAGTGGTAGAATGCCAGACTACAAATCCGAAGGTCGCGGGTTCGATCCCCGCCAGGTTCTAGGATTTTTATCTGTCACTTTCCACTTTCACCTCTGGCAGTACTGCACGTGTGAAAAATACCGAGTAGCACCGTGATTCGGAACCCACGTTAAACTGTAGGTCCCCCTATAACTGGCTGGGTAAGTCAGTTCGAAGGTCGGAGAAAGGCAACGGCATACCACCTCCAAACAGGACCATGCCCAGTAAAGCACTGTGGTGTTCAAACCAATCTTCGGATTGTTGACTGCTTTACCTTTTACTTCTTTGCTAAAGGTTGCACGTGAAATTGGCTTTTTCGTGAGCCAATGACACGAGGCTACTTTATTCATAATTACTTTGCTGCCATTCCATGTCAATTTACAACATTTTTTGTTGTCGTGAACGGTATAAATGTCGGTTTGTGATTAGGAACCTTGATATTGAAATAATTGTAACTGCTGTCCTACAATAATCTCAAAATACACACACTGTGACAGACGGTACAGTGTTAGTTACAATGAAATTTCAAGTAAAAACAGTCTTGGTTGCAAAGTGGTGTTATTAATGACCAATGACGCGTTCTGCCCTCACAGCAG
Source organism: Locusta migratoria (assembly GCA_026315105.1). Lineage (NCBI taxonomy): Eukaryota > Metazoa > Arthropoda > Insecta > Orthoptera > Acrididae > Locusta > Locusta migratoria. The sequence continues at coordinate 580,445,719 of CM048745.1, read as the reverse complement.
GCCATCATCTTACCTGCACGATAAACGTTACATAAGAATTACTACAACATTTAAAGTAGTGAACCAGGGGCTGTTGTAGTAATTTGCGTACCTTTGCCATGCAGATAATGTGATGATGCCCTGCTGTGAAGGCGAAACGCGTCATTGGTAATTAATAAAACCACTTTGCAACCAAAACTGTTTTTACTTGAAATTAAAATTTGACTGGTTGCTGTATGAGCCACACCATCTATACTAATAATAAATCTGTAGATGTAGGCCTGTCGCTGATCCCTTCAATCTTCAAAACTACTGGACGAATCTCCATGCGGTTTTCACAGGAAACATGGGAAAAGTTTGGGTCAACATATAGGCATAATATTATCAAAATCAGATTACGGAAAAAAAGATATCTTAAATTTAAGTGTTTTCAGTAACCGCCATGTCTGTTTGTTTAACAATTAAAAACCTTTTATCTCGAAAACTACTTCACCAATGAGCATGGGGTTTTCAAAGGTAACTTGAGCATAACTCGGGGTAACATATAGACTTCGTTTCATAAAAGTCGGATCACGAAAAAATCGTAATTTGAAATTATTTATCTACAACCGTCATATCTGTCTGTCTCTTTGAGCACGTTTCTCTCCAAAACTACTCGACGAATTTTCATGAGGTTTTCACACGTAACTTGAGCATATCGTGCGGTTTTATAAAGTTTTCAATAATTAAAATCGGATGAGACAAAAGATATCATAATTTAACCATTTGTTTAAAAGCCTTCCTGTATGTCTATTTGTTTAAGGTAATCTCCAAAAGTACTACACGAACTTTCATGGCTTTCCACAGGTAAATTTGAAATAGTTTGGAGAGTAACAAAGGCTACATTTCATCAAAATTGGATCAGAGGAAGGAAAGATCTCGTAATTTGAAGTTTTATGTGTATACTATTCTTATAAGTATAGTGTAGTTCAGCACATTTCCAAGAATACTGTACAAACTTTCGTGGTGTTTCATAGGTCAACTGAGAGTACCTTGGGGCAACATATAAACTTCATTTCATTAAAATCGGATCAGGGGAAGAAGAGATATCGTAATTTGTAGTTTCTGGTGTATGCTGTGCTTGAATTGCAATGTAGCATAGCAAAGATCCTATAGAGGCGCTGTTCGTAACATAGTATACCAAACAACTAATAGATGGCGATATTGCATTTTTAATTCACGTAACGTAGGTGTAATACACTCACACAAGGGCTATGATTATCCTTACTGCAGCGGTGTTGTGTATTGATGTTGGCAACGGCCGTTGGATCCTTTTTGAAAAATCAGTCACGTACAATGAGGGGAATAATTCTTTGTCTTGATGATGAAATAAATAAATGATGTTGTTCCGATCAGTAAATTAATGATCCCCCTAAAGCGAATATTTAGCTACGAACGTTAACATACTAAACCGCTGACAATGCAAGTAAAATCTAACCCAGGTACGACACACAAAAAAAAAAAAATCATTTTTTTACTAGCTGTATCCCCCATGCCTTGCAATGCCGTGGAAAGAAAAAAGTGTTCTTTCCGCGGGTATCATTTTCATTTAAAATATACCGACTTTCATTCGGGTCTATCGATGTTTCCATTTACTAAGAATTCTTTGCTATGAAACACGAATTTATGTAGTTTCCTTTCTTATTTCGGTGCGTATTACATCATGAGTCCATTCTGTTTAGTAATGTAATGCCTAGAAAACTGGATAGTACAGTACAGAACTAACAAAGGCCCAGTTAGTTACGTAGTGCACCAAAGAACCAATAGCTGGTTCTGCTGAATTTGTCAATTTTTCTTTTATCTTTTATTTCTTTTCGATGATTATGCCATAGAACAGCAACGAACTACTAAAGGTGCTGTTGGTTTCGTAGTGCTGCAAAGAAACAATACATGATCATGTAGTGCGTATTCCCTCAGTGACAGAAGTATTTTGAATTAAGATCCGCAATCTTATCTCTGCAAATACTAACTAACATTGAACAGCGATTTGCTGATTACACATTGTATATTCACAGCTCAACGACGTATCTTTGCTTCTTTTGACAGGGAACATTTGAATTAAAAACATAACGACATTCCTTCGCGTCTATCGATACCGTAATTTACATAAGAATTCTTAGCAAGAAAAATCGAATTTATGTAGTCCGCCTTTTGATTTCGGTGTATCCGCATTACATTTTGAGTGTGTTCTCTTTAGAAATGCCTCGAAAACGCCATAGTACAGGAAAGGACAACGCCAGGCGACGTTAATTACATAGTACACCAAAGAACTAATTATGGCGTCGCTCCGTTTTTCTTTTTCATTCTGCATTTCTATCATTCTCATAACTATGGTGTAATACACTACAAGAAGGGGTAAAATTTTACTTAATGGCGGCGGCGTTGTGTGCTGATGTTGGCAAGAGCCGTTGAATGCTTTTTAATAACTCAGTCACGTAGAATGAGGGGAATAATTCTTTATTTTCCCAATGAAATAAATAATTTATGCTGTCCTGGTCAGTAAATTAATCATCCTCCCAAAGCGAATAGTTAGTTGCCAACGATAGCAAACTAAATCGCTGCCACTGCAAGTAAAATTTAACCCGGGTTGGGCACAAATTTATTTGCTCTTACGATTGGTTTCTACTACATTGGCTGCAAAGAAGCCCCCCCCCCCCCCTCCTTTTCGCAGAGCAACTACATAACATGAAATAATATCTAAATAAATGTGTCACAGAAGCAACAAGAAAGTTGAGGAAGCGTCGGTAAAAGAACCACTTACACATAGTCATCTGTCTTAACCGAACAAGAAAGGACCATGATAATGTAAGCGATTAATATATTTTCCCAGTATTATGTGATATTTCCACCTTAATGTTCAGGACACGAAAACTGTTCCGCGCATTTGAATGCTCACTCCAGAGATATTTCTGCTCTGTGCCTGCCACTAGAGATAATATACACACGCGAGCAACAAACTCATCCAGAAACCTCTCTGCTTTCATAATTGTTCCGTACAATATTGAGATTACAATTTGAAATTACTTCCTTTTGGTGCGGACTATATTAAGATAGACACAGACGTCTTCTTTCGCAGAGAAAATTGTACTTAGTGTTCTGAATATATAGTTCTATTACAGAAGGTCGATATAAATTTCGTGCTTTACGAAGTAATCACTGCACACTGCAGTACGTGGGGACATGTATTAGGTGAAAGTGTGGCCGATACTGCTAACACGTCGACAAATTTCACTGGAAATACTACATTTAATGGAAAATTCTATACCGACGATCAGCAGACGGCATTCCTTCAACGACTACCCAGACTTACTTTATCGCTCATTGACACCACCATGACGTCTTATTTATACAGACATGAACTGCTCTGTTGATTTAATAACCAAAGTTTCAGCATTCGTCGAGTTTTCGATAATAGGGAGCACTGCATACAGAATAACTACATTGTCCCCAGTGCAACACTGCAACATACTAATACTTCAGCATAACTTACAGTTTAGTACTACACTATAGAACCAATACATGGCGCTGTTATTGTTATTACTATTTTTCATCTCAACGATAGAAGTGTTTTCAGAAGTTTACGCCAAACTCACAATTTCACAACTCAGTCTTAACTTTATGAACACAAACTAACATTAAAGTAACATCGTTCTGAAGTACGGACTTGAATTAATTTCACTTTTTGTATGAAAAACTTTATGATCATTCAGCGTTTTCGACAATGACTTCTACTTAAATTTGACATCTTGGCTAGGAAAACTGAGTTTGACAGAGCGATCCAACAAGGATTCTGTTTTGCTGACCTAGGCCCGGAACCCTAGAAACCATGATATACACAGGTTCCTCTTTAACAACCGTTGCGAAGCACGGGCATATAAACTAGTGGACTACATAAAGCCTTATATATTTACATTGTATGAGTATTGAGATGAAAGTACAGCAGTTACAATTTTTCCCTGTCGTGATCTAACGGTTACTACCCCATGCCAGCAACCAGTAAGTCCAGTTTTCGCATTTTATGCAATTTGCGACCCAAACATTTTTTTTCCGTTATTATCATCCGTGGATGGTGCCAAGTTATAACAGCAGTTTCATTATAGCGCCACTGATTTACTTGGATTAAACTCAACTAGAAAGAAGATGCACTTAAGCTGCACATGCGAACTGCATATTCCAACTTTACAGTGCCGTTGTAAACATCTTTAATGTCCCTACAATTCTTGAACAATATTAGTGATCTGTATTTACATTACGAATTAGCGACTGACCTCGGCTTTGCATGGGCGTCATTTATTAATGAAAAATATGAGAGATGCATTTTGTGTATAATGTTTCATAACATGTCCATGTCACCAGTAATTATCTGACATTCAGTCATTTCATCTAGCAGAGATTCATCCAACCGAATCTTTCCTTAAATCTGAAACACAAACATTTCAGTAAGATCATGACTGAATTGAAACGAAATAAATCTGATTACAAATTAGTGAGCTGTTTCTTGCAAAAGAGATTACTTACTCATATGAATTATTGATCGTGGAATTAAACCAGGACTAATTGTATTGATAGTCATTTGTTGGTGTTTTTAATGCATTCATCGCAATGTTTGGTGATAGATGACTTGTTTTGTTTCGGGTATTTATTTGTTTTAGTCTTCTGTTATCCAATTTATCCTTGACTCCACTCACTATCCATCTCTTCCTCAGCTCCTCCTGATATAAATGACGGCACATGTAATGTATATGCAGGGCACATTAACATTTCGTAAGTTATGTATTTATTCCATATATCCTTCAGTCCATTTCCTCCATCCTCCTCTGTCTGTTTATCTACGCCTCCCTATTATCTACATATTTCCTCCTGCTCCTCTCTATAGCTCTCTCTCTTTTCATTGTTTCCTCTCAGTTGGCCGTACCGTCTTCCACCCTCTCTCTGCCAATCTCGCCCCCCCTCCCCCGACTTGACCTAACACCTCCCTCAACTCTCCAACACTTCTATATCACTCTCCTATTCTTCCTTCTCTCTTTCTGTACATCTTCCCTTTCCCCTTACCTATGAGAAGTGACAAATATCTGCCAACTTTCATCATCAAACAATCGAACAATGTTGAAGCTTATTGCAAGATACCATCTGCATTACGCAATATGGTGTCTTACACGACTCCATGAAAAATATATGTATTTGGAAAATATGATGGTGATCTGCCAAAATATGTCATTCGTATCATTAGTTATGATTGCGTTCAAAGGATGTTTTCTTTACAGTTTGGCCACATTTTCCGACTTTTTTCGTAAGTGTCCGATTTTTTCCCTGGAAACTATTCCAATACAAAGATAGAATCTTGCATATTCAACGTTTGAATCGTGAATTACAGTCTTGAGTTCATACAATAATCTCATTGAGATAGGCTCTTTAGTGTTTATCTAATTTTGAAATTTTCTGGGAAACTTTTCCAAATTTTTCTTCTATAAAAATTTTGTTTTGACAATTACGAACATACCAAAATAGACCCATCCAATTTTGTCAAGCCGTTCACAAGTAATGATATTTCATACCTGCAGGAATTGATTTTTATTTATACAAATATAACGCAGATAAGATGACTGCTAAGCCGCAGCAGCAGCACGTAGCAAAGACAATCATACAGCCGCAGCGGATTAGCCGTGCGTGCTGGGGTGCCGTGCAGCGGTGCGCGCGGCCATTCGCCGTCGGGGGTTCGAGTTCCTGAGTTGTGCCTGTATGAATGTATGTGTGTCTATTTCTATTGACGGCTGTGGCTGCGGCTAAACGTTAACCCTTTCATTCCCAGTGTAGTTCCTAGACAACAGCGTAGTAAAAGCTGATTTACACAGTATTATGAGTACCAATCCTTAAAGTCGCGATGTTTCGCTGATGGTGGAGCATGTATCAACTTCAGAGGCATTTATCTCTGCGACTTGTAAGTCGTGTTACGCTGCAGTCTGTATTCGTCCATGAGTGTGAGTGTGCGTATGGTTCGTGTTATTTTATTTCAGCAGCGAATTGTCTTGCCTTTGGTGCTATGCCGAATATTATTAATCTGACAGTTCTAAAACTCAACAAAATAACTTATGAAAAATTTATAACTCAATACAAATGTGTGCTCTGCATGTAGAACATTACATAAATATTATAATTGTTTGTTGAAAAATATTAAAGAACAATGTTTTATGTTTAGGGCATTGTATTAAAACATGAAATACTGAATTTTATTTTTTCAAAAGCGGATTTCATAATTTGGGAATCAAAGGTTTAAGTTGTGTGAGTCATATCTATGTGCCTGTCTGCGGTAGTGAGTTGTAACCTATCCTCATTATATTTATGTAAATACAAATCAACTCCCTCATGTGTGAAATACTATTACCTGAGAGTGCCGCGCGCAACTGGCGTTCAAATACGCCGCCACTGATTGCTCACAGAACCCAGAGGTGCCTCACGCAGAGTGCATCCCAGAATGTCTCTGACAGCTACACCCCAAGATGACTCGCTTCTCGGCTTGTGGCAAGATCAATGTGTAGTTTTTTTACTTGAATCCTAAAAAGAATTATGCATATCTCCACCCCGAAGCGTCCACTTGCAATGGACAATTCTAACGTAAAACGTTACCTGGAAATTGTATCTAAACAGCATTAACTGAAGTTACTTTTTCTTGCCTGTGTCTCTGTAGCGTAGTGGTAGAAGGCCAGTGTATGATTTCAAAGTTCGCTGGATCGGTCTCCATTTTGTAGGGTTTTTACCTGTCATTTTTCAGCTTCCAAGTGCACGATTTGTGATTCAACCTGTATATCTAGATGTAGCTGATATTAGTGAATGTAAATGATAACACTGTTACTGGTTGGATGTCTGTACTTCTAACCATCTGTATTGATTGATTGACTGATTTTTCCAGGAAAGCTAAAACAATCTTGGTCCAACCCGCCACTACCCGCACCGAAACTACGTTTATTGTGCGGTATCGCTCCCTGTATATCTAGTAAAGCCAACCAATGCCCCTGAACAGTGCAAGGAGTCCCTTTACCAGTTCTTTATTAGACACTATTTCTTCGAGTCTGGTTGTCCCAAATTTTCTGTGCCTTTTATTCTCCAATGCAATGCATTCGAAGATTAGATGTGATGCAGTTACATCACCGTCATCACAGATCCTACATTTAGGGTCCTCTTCTGTTATTCCCATTATACGTAGGTGTTTTTTAAAATTCCCGTGGCCTTTCAGCAATCCAACCATGAGTCTAATCTCTCACCTGTTCAGATCCAGGATTGGAGAGCTTCTTTTAAAACATGGCTTTGGCATCATTACCTTGCCATGTTTTTGTTGATGGACTTTGGTCCAATATTCTACGTGCTGTCTTCTGAGACAGTTACGTACCTCCAATTTGATCATTGCCTTGGTGATTGTCAGGACAGGTACCAGTCCAATAAATGGAGTCTCTACCCCCATCCTGGCTAATCTGTCGGCATGTTCGTTGCCACTGATCCCCGAGTGGCCAGGGACCCACAATAGGTTTACTCTATTGCTTTCCCCTAGCTCCACCAGAACCCTGTGGCATTCTGCAACAATTTTAGACCTTGTTGCAGGAGCTGCCAGTGATCTCAGGGCTGCCTGAATAGATATAGATGCTACGATCTTTGTAGCACCTACGCAAATTCTCCTCCAAACACGCCCTGATGGCAGTAACCATCTGTATAGTTTTTACCCTTTGGCATTTTACATGTCGAGACTGGTGTAACTGTACAACAAAATAGCGATGAACTTATTTCGGGACTGACCGCGTACGTTATTAACCTCTTTAGCGAGGCCAACGAGAAAGACTGGGCATGTCGTGTACGTCACGTCACGTTATCAGAGAAGGCTTGAGATAATGCAATCGCTACATGACTGGCTGTCCACTATGACACAGTGGGCTGTGCCACAGCGACCAGCCAGTCATGTAGCGATTGCATTGTTATCAGAGAAGGCTTGAGACAATGCAATCGCTACATGGCTGGCTAGTCGCTGGGGCACAGCCCACTGTGTCATAGTGGACAGCCAGTCATGTAGCGATTGCATTATCTCAAGCCTTCTCTGATAACGTGACGTGACGTGCGCGCCCTGGCCTGTCTTTCTCGTTGGTCTCGATAGCACAACACTGTCGACAGGAAGCACAGGAGAAGTGGAAACAATGTGCTATGTTCATAGGAACGATCGTAATTAACATACAGTATAATCGGCGAGTGTGCAAAATTTTTCTTTTGCTTTGGCAACAGCAACATTTTAAAATCGTGTTTATTATGTAAAGATGTAACAATGCCCAACGTTTCCGACTTCTGAATTTTTAATTTGCTTTAATGGATTTTAGAAAACAAACTTTTGGTACTTTCAAATGACAGATTTTTGTAGGTACATTCACAAGACATAGTTCAACAATCTTGTGCATTCATTTTATAAGATGCAGTGATCATATGTCGCCAGTGTTTATTTAAATTTTCAGCTTTAAATTTTCTTTAATTATTATTACTTAAATGTGGTTATAAAATAAACAAGTTACATGTACGATAATATTTTATTAATTTTGCAAGAAGTAGTTTCGATGCGTTTACATACAGAAGTATGTAACACATGAAGACTACTTCTTGCAAAAGTTTCATTCAGAAAGGGTAATACTTATGATAGAAACGTTTTCACCGAGTTAAAAACATCTGATAAAATCTATTTGAAAATTTTATTTAAAAAAAAAATAATGTTACTGCAAGATACACAACCGTTAAAATTTACCGGCACCATAACCTTTCCCCTTCTTGCTTGTATGAGGCTACTACTCGTAATTTAGACCTCAGGGTTGCCTATTTCTTGAATTTTATGAATAACAATCTACTAACAGACTTCTTGACTAGGAGCAGGATTGTAAGCCTCTGCCTATTTCTTTAGAACTCTTTGATAGTACTGAATAGAAGTTCAATGTATTACCTAATTTGCCGGCCGCGGTGGCCGAGGGGACTGAGGCGCTTCAGTCACGGTCTGCACGGCCACTGCGGTCGGGGGTTCGAATCCCCCCTTGGGCATGGATATTTGTGCCGTCTTTAGTCTTAGCTAGTTCATAAGTAGTTTGTAAGCTTAGGGACTGATGACCCCCTAGTTAAGTCCCATAAGTTCTACAAACATTTTTTTATTACCTAATTTATTTTTACACAGTCAACAGGCAAGTAATTGATATGCAAAGATTGGCTGCCATTTGTTTCACTTCAGTTTTCCTGGAAATTTTCCAACTTGTTCACCCCGTTTGAGTTTACACCAAGTTCGGAGTGAAAATGGTTCTGTTTGATCATGACAGAAATAAAAAAATTATCTTTGGCTCTTTTCGGTGTGCCACAGTCTTCCATTAAAGACTGGAAGAATGGAAAGTAGCTGTTTTTAAAGCGATGAAGGTATGATGATGCTAGGGTTAGACACATCAACATAGCTGTACAGGATGCCTAATATGTTTATTCTATGCTTAGTGTTCTAAATAAAATGCTTTTAAGACCTATGACTGAAGAAAGTAATCAAAAACATTCCGAACTTTTTCATTATGAAAATACATTTTTGGTTACAAGAGGAACATTTCAACGAATTGATCTGTGGTTACTATACTGCTCCTCAGCTAGCAGCAGGTTGTGCAGTTTTACTGATTTTCGTATTATGTTGACAATGTGGAAACTTGTCAACAGCAAGAACTTTTCCACCTACGTGAATTTTGCGTTAGTTTCTTAAAAAAATTAGTCTTGTAGCCTTCTCTTTCCTCAATGTAAATTTGCAGCTACGATTATGTCAATGTTTAGACTTAGTTGTACATGCTGCTTTTGCACGCAAAGACGAAATCCAACCACAGAAACTCACTGGTAGATTTGAACTTAAGAGCTTGCCTTTGAATAAGCTTTACTGGAAAAGTAGTATCATTGCTCCTTTAGTGAAAAGGAAAATAAATAATAAATAGTCATTGACATTCTGTGTTTTTATGTTTAATGTTTAAATCAAGTGCTAATGATATATAAATTTGTCAATTTAAATTTCATCCAAAAAGGCAATAAGGCTGTAACAGGCGTAAGAACTACCATGTTGCGTACTTGGCAATCGTTGCGTCATCAAAATATTAGAAGAGATTATGATTTTCAGAGGAAAGCTGAACTGTGGAAGGAATATATAGAGGGTCTACACAAAGGAAATAAACTTGAAGGCAGTATTTTAGAAATGGAAGACGAAGTGGAGGAAGATGAGATAGGTGATATGATACTGCGAGAAGAAGTTGATAGAGCGCTGAAAGACTTGAGTCGAAACAAGATCCCTGCAGTAGATGATATTCCGTCTGAACTGCTGATATCGTTAGGAGAACCAGTCGTGAAAAAATTGTATCACCTGGTTTGCAAAATGTATGAAACAGGGGAAATACCCTCCGACTTCAAGAAGAATATCGTAATTCCAATTCAAAAGAAAGCAAGTGCAGACAAGTGTGAAAATTACAGAACTGTCAGTTTAATAAGTCTTGATTGCAAAATACTGACACGAATTATTTACAGACGAATGGAAAAACTTGTGGAATCCGTCCTCGGAAAAGATCAGTTTGGATTGAGGAGAAATGTAGGAACACGGGAGGCAATACTCACATTATGAGCCGTGGTGGAGTAGCCGAGCGATCTAAAGCGTCTCGCTGCGGAGCGCGTGGTTGCTCGCTGTGGAGGTTCGAGTCCTCCCTAGGGCACGGGTGTGTGTGTGTGTGTGTGTGTGTGTGTGTGTGTGTGTGTGTGTGTGTGTGTGTGTGTGTGTTTGTCCTTAGGTTAGTTTAACTAGGTTTAAGTAGTTTGTAAGCTACGGACTGTGACCACGCAGTTTGGTCCGATAGATTTACAAACATTTGAACATTTTTTTTCACATTATGATTTATCTTAGAAGATAGGCTAAGGAAGGGTAAACCTACGTTTTTAGCGTTTGTAGATTTTGAGAAAGCTTTTGACAATGTCAACTGGAATACACTCTTCCAAATTCTGGAGGTAGCAGGGGTAAAATATAGGGATCGAAGAGTTATATTCAACCTATACACAAACCAGACAGCAGGTATTAGAGTCGAAGGGAAAGAAAGGGACGCAGAGGCTGGGAAGGAAGTAAGACAGGGGCCTTTACCTAATGTTGTTCAATCTGTACATTGAGCAGGCAGTGAAGGAATAGAAGGAGAAATTTGGAGAGGGCATTAAAGTGCAGGGAGAAGAAATAAAAACATTGCGGTTTGCCGATGACATAGTAATTCTGTCAGAGACCGCAAAAGATCTGGAAGAGCAATTGAATGGAATGGACAGTGTCTTGAAAGGAAGATATGAGATGAACATTAAGAAGAGTAAAACGAAGGTAACGGAATGCAATGTCAGAAAATCAGGCGATGCTGAAGGCTTTAGATTAGGCAATGAGACAATAAAAGTAGTAGATGAATTTTGTTATTTGGGTAGCAAGATAACTTCTGATGGCCGAAGTAAAGAAGATATAAAATGCAGAATGGCTATGGGAAGAAAATCGTTTCTAAAGAAGCGAAACTTCTTAACATCCAATATTAATTTAATTGTTAGGAAGTCCTTTCTGAAAGCATTTATCTGGAGTGTAGCATTGTATGGGAGTGAAACGTGGACGATAAGGAGTTCAGACAAAAAGATGATAGAAGCTTTTGAAATGTGGTGCTACAGACGAATGATGAAAATTAGATGGGTAGATCACGTAACTAATGAGGACGTGCTTAACCGAATTGGGGAGAAAAGGAGTTTCTGGCATATACTGACTAACAGAAGGGATAGATTGGTTGAACATATTCTGAGACATCAAGGAATCGTCAACTTAGCATTAGAAGGAAGCGTGTGGGGTAAAAATCGTAGAGGGAGACCGAGAGACGAATACAGTAAGCAGATTCCAAAGGATGTAGGTTGCCGAACGTAATCTCAGATGAAGAGACTTGCACAGGACAGGGTAGCGTGGAGAGCTGCATCAACCAGTCTGCGGACTGAAGACCACAACAACATGTCCGTGCCATTATGTTGAATTTCATTGTCAGTTCTCGTTAGCACAACAGTCTTAAAAATAAATTTGCCTGAAAACGCGTTAATGATGATGATGATGAAACGCGTTAATGAGCCACCCTGAAACAATACATTACTTCCGTGGTGTGAGCGCCGGCAGCTCGCAGGAGCGGCTGTGCTGAACTGCTGGTCTTCTCAGTGTGCCTGTACCTGTCAAAAGCCGGTTAGCCCGCCAAGAGCTCCGATATTCTTGCAAGTGTCACTCCGTGCAAATGTTCCAACCCCGAGAAAACAAACGTAAATCCTCTCACAACTCCCCTTCCTCTTCACTCCTCCTCTCTCATGCAGCCCCTAAATCGTACATGTCCAGCCTTAAACTAGTTATCGTGAACCGTTCGCTTTGGTATTCCGTTCGCTTGGATGTGATACTACCTTGGAACTGAGCAGATTTTGCAATAGGCTAGTAACTTGCCATTTTGTGTCATAGCGTGACTGATTTTGCAATAGGCTAGTAACTTGCCATTTTGTTGATAGCGTGACTGACTCGGCTTTGTCCTTTCGTTCCAATAGTTGCAACACAGTGTTTAGACCAAGCGTCGCCAACGGCCTCTGTTTTGCGCCACTGCCTTCACCTCTGCCCACGTTTTTCCTGCTTCTATTACTCCTATCTCCACTTTAACTCGGTCATCTTCTTGTACTGTGGCCCTGATGACTCCAAGGCTTGTCTCTCTATTGCTATCTGATTTTTACGCAGGGTGTGTCTTATCCATTTCCATTTTTTCCCTTTGCTACATATTCACAGGCTTCTCCCACGTACGATTCTACAACTCTTCATTGAATATTACATTTGTCCAGAACAGCCTTAGGATCGTCATAAGTACCATTTTTTAAAAAATTTATATTTTCTTGTTGAATTATTCCTTGGCTTTTGAGTACATTTCGCATCCATACAGCAACACTAATTTTATATTGCTGTTGTCTGTGGAAGTTGTTACTAGTAATTATACTCTTTTCTCCGTTTTCTGCTGACTGCAAATTAAGAACAATCTCTACATCAGACGCGTTTCGCATTTTATAAACAAATTTTCCTCTTTGGTTCTTTAAATATGGATTCACAGATTTTCACCTTTTTTTTTCATTCAAGCGAGTTGACCACCTAACACAACAATAAACATGACAAGACCACACACCTACCCTTATAGTCACTGTTCCTCCTCCAAAAACTCAAAACAGTACTCATACCCTGCTCCCGACCCCCAAACTCACCAAGCCCCCACCTTTACATATGGTACACACACACACACACACACACACACACACACACACACACACACACACCCATACACACACACAAAACAAAAATATCTTGGGAACACTCACAAACTCGACGTGGACAAACCCTATGTAACACACTGCTGAGCTGAGTGAATGGCACGTCGAAATTTTATTCCACTAGTAAAGTGGAAACACACCAATGCTACGACAGAAAGAAAGCGATAAAAATAAGCAAAACATTGCCGCGTGTAAAAATAGAACTACATAGAGAATTGACATCAAGCTTAGCCAACAGGACCAGAAGAAGCAGAGAAAGAAGCACATTAGAGAAGAGAAAATAACGCCGTAAGTGAATTATACGCCATTTTATAAATATATAATGCGCATGTAAAGTCTATGACTTTTATCTACATAAACAAAAATAACGTAGAAACCTATGTATCCATATTTATAGGAGCACAGACTTTGCTCTGTAAATAAATGAGAAATGCAGCTGGTGTAGAAATTGTCTGCGGTTGGAATCAGCACAAGAGAGAAAACACCATCATTATAAATTTTAACAGCTACTATGGAAGATGTCCGCACAAACAAAGATAGTAAGCAAAGTTCTATTCTATGGAAATCTCATACCCTATCCTAATGTGATGCAGTTTGAACGAAGGAAGAAGTATGGAATATTAGCATCTAACTTCCCGCCGACAACATGGTCAAAATGTTCAAATGTTTGTTCTGCTTATGGGACTTAACTACGGGGTCATCAGTCCCTAAACTTACAAACTACTTATGAACTAGCTAAGACTAAAGACGCCACAAATATCCATGCACGAGGGGGGATTCGAACCCTCGACGGTAGTAGCCGTGCAGAACGTGACTGGCGCGCCGTAGATCGCTCGGCCACTACGGCCGGCACACCATGGTCACTGGACACGGAAAAGTTGGATGAAGGTGGCTTAAGCTTTCTTGATTCTACTGCAAATATTCTCTTGCTCCATGTTCCGTCACAATACGGGTAAGTAAAGTCGTTAACATCTTCGACATTTCTTACATTTAATAGGAACGTCCTACCGATGAACGTATTTGGTCTTTCCTAATTTCATAGTTAACCCAGTCCTTCCGATTTGTTCTAGCAGTTGTTTCAGTTTATCAATCATGTGTCTGAAGAGTTAAGATATGAGACGTAATTAGGTAGTTTTAACATAATGCCGAGAAAGGACGAGCAACTACATTGACGGAAGAAAGAAATTACCACTGCTGGCAAGACGACATCGATTTATTTATTTATTTATTTTATTTATTTATTTGTTTATTTAGCCTGATCAGATTAGGGCCATCAGGCCCTCTCTTACATCGGACCAGGGTTTTACACATACAGAATTTTTTTACATTTGAGTTACCTATAACATACCAATGATTTTTACAGATAAGCAATTAATAACATAATTTATAAAAGTTAACTACATGTAAAAGGATGTAAAATAAAAGCTATTGACTTAATTCTAATAGGATTAATACTAGTAGTACCACTGAGACACCTTCTGCTGCTGTTGGTGTAACAACATTGATATTAGCAGATACAGGATGTACTTTTGAATCGAGACTGGTTAAGGCAAGGCGAATTCTGACAAAAGGAAGTTAAGAAAGCTGTACCTGGCGAGAGCAATGGCAGTAAGAGAATATCTGGGAGGAGGAATGGATGTGACGTACCTGGACCGTAGGGTATTAAAGACTGGCGTAATTATTGCTTCAGTAGATAATCCATTAACTGTCGTTTGAAGCTGGCAGTGTTATTCAGTTCTCTGATATACTGAGGTAGATGATTCCAGAGCCTCGTTCCTGCTACTGAAAAGGATTTTGAGAAACCGGCTGAGTGATGGATAGGGACAGAAAGGGTTTTGCTCTGACCCGAACGAGTATTTCTGTTATGCTGATCAGATAAGAGTGTTAAGGTCGAGGAAAGATATGAGGGACAGTGTACGTTGATAAGAGAGTAGAGGAAACAGAGTGTATGAAAATCTCTGCGCTTGTCAGCACGGAGCCAGGATAGTTGCATATAAGATGGTGAAATGTGATCAAAGAGACGGATGTTACATATATATCGAACGCAGGCATTCATGATTAGTTCCAGACGTCTTGAGCTTTCCCAAGAAAGACCTTGCAAGATAACATCACTGTAATCAATAATTGGAATTACAAGTGTTTGTATAAGTTTCTTTTTGAGATCGAGAGGAAAAAACTTCTTATATCTCTGTAGGGCATGAAGAGATGCTGATGCCTTCCTACACACGGCGGCTGTGTGCTCAGCCCAATTTAGTTTGTCGTCTATTATCACTCCCAGACTTTTTGCCGAGGGCGAAAAATAGATAGGTGTGTCATTTAATATTAATGATGGTTGAGATTCGCGGAATTTGTGGTTAATGAGCCTAGGATGTCCTACCAGAATTGCTTGTGTTTTACTTGGATTGAGCTTTAATCCTATATTCTGTGCCCACTTTGATAGTGCACATAGGTCAGAATTAAAATTTTCGATTGCTGTCTTCAGGTTTTTTGGTTTTGCACTTAAATACAACTGGAGGTCATCGGCATACATGTGGTATTTACAAAAGGACAAGACCGATGATACGTCATTTACGTACAATGAAAAGAGGAGTGGACCTAATACCGAGCCCTGTGGTACGCCTGATAGTACTTTTCTCCACTGTGACTTTTTGGTGCCGGACATGACGCACTGAAGACGCGATGTCAAGTATGAGCGAAACCATTGCACCACGCCTTGAGAGAGATTTAGGCTGCTAAGTTTAGCAAGTAAAATGTCAAAGTCCACAGTGTCGAAAGCTTTGCTAAAGTCTAAGAAGCACATAATAGTCGCCTCTTGTCTATCCATTGCCTGCTTAAGATCGTCTGTCACTTTTATCAAAGCAGATGTTGTGCTGCGATATTTGCGAAAACCTGATTGGTGTTCGTCAAAAAGGTTATTAATAGTCAAGTAGCTGGTTAGCTGATCATTTACTATATATTCTAGAGCTTTGGATAGTGCCGGAAGAATGCAGATAGGTCTGTAATCAGAGGGTGCTGTGGCAATGTTCTTTTTTGGCAGTGGCTTAACTAGTCCACGTTTCCATGCATCAGGAAAAACACTTGTGGCTAAGGACTGATTAAATATATCTGTTATGATGGGCAGCAGTGGATCAATAATCAGCTTTACCATTTGGATAGTGATACCATCATCCCCAGTAGACGCTGATGTAATACGCATAATGGCATTTTTGACTGTACTTCCAGTAACATGCTTAAAACAAAACTTATCATGGTTAGCGTTGTTTATCTTCTTGATATGGTCAATAAGTGTTTGTTTCGTTTGGTGATCTATTGTGGTGGTAGGCGTTGTGAAATACTGATTTAGTTCCTCAATGGGGACAGTGGGTTCGGCTGCAGTTTTTACTTTTCCAATACCAAGACCGCGCAGGTTTTTCCAGAGGACGGCCGGTCTATTTATGTTGTCGGTTAATGAATAGGCGTATCTGAGTTTAGCATTTCTCACAGCCTGGCTGACTCTGTTACGTTTCTGCTTGTAAGCGGTGTGGTTTTCAGGTGTAGTGTGCAGTTTGTATGTCCGATGTGCATTGTCTCTGAGATTCATGAGCTGTTTTAGTTCATCAGTTAGCCAGGGTGCAGGTTTCCTTCTCACTTTTTTGGTCTTGATGGGCGAATATTTATCATACAGCTGGTTAAGTTTATTTGTAATTTTGTGCAGTTTCTCGTTTACGTCCGGGAAGGTGTCGGAGGTTGGCTCGAAAACTATTTCTTGTGCATCAGCTGTCAGTTCAGGTAAGTTGACGCGTCTTAAGTCACGGTATGTAGTTAGAAGTGGTTTCTTCCTGGGGCATTCTAGCGAGTATGTCATGAAAATTACATCATGGGCAGACATGCCAGGTGCAGATGTTTGTGACGTTCGAATTACTCTGTCTGGAAACCTTGTTGCAAATATATCTATTAAAGTGTGGCTATCAGCTGTGTGATGGGTGGGTGCAAGCTGAAGTAAGGTCAGATTCGAAGACGTGAGCATACGCTTGAACTTCATACAGGACGGACTGTCAATGTACGAAGTTGTTAGAATTAATAAACCTGTCTAACTTCTGCTCCCAAGTAACAGGTAGGTTTAGCTGAGATCTTTTCTGCTATGGCCGTTGCCAGCATGGAAGCACCTTTTTTCTAGCAGGGGTTTCTGTTTGTTATCTCCTACAAATATAAAAATTGAGGTTTTTGTCTATATTTCACTCTACAGCCAAACCAACACACCGCAACGAATTGTATTTGCGCGTGGTGGTATTTATCAGTCCCCCATTGTGCACTATGGTTGATAATGACAAAGGGTTGGAAGATATGGGGTTGAAAGTTATCGACTTATATAAAATCCTACGCGCGCGTTTGTGTGTGTGTGTGTGTGTGTGTGTGTGTGTGTGTGTGAGTGTGTGTCAGTATTTCGCTCTGCAACGAAAACCACACAATGCCGTCGAATGGCCCCTTTGTGTAGTTGTAGTCCAAAGTCTCCCGTTGCACACCATAGCAGTTCCATGTCGATAGTTATAACGGGGATGGAAGATACGGGGGTTGAAATTCGTCATATAAAATTCGGGCTGAAGTGTTCCTGCGATTAGAAGGGGGGCGCAGGTCATTTACATTTATAAGAAGGGTCGTCGTTCTGACCGACATCGGTCAGTTGCAGAATTTTCGAACACAGTTTTGTTAGAATATTTTGTCATTACTGCAAACCGGATATCTCCTTAGTAGAAATCAACATGGTTTCCAAAAGCGACGATAATGTGAAACATAACTCGTGCTATTCATAAAGAATAAAGAAACTCAGGTGGATGCCGTATTTCTTGACTTCCGCATGGCGTGCGATAACGTTCCGCATCGTCACCTGATGAACAAAGTGCGAGCATATGGAATACCAGATCAGTTGTGTGACTGGACTGAGGCGTTTATAGCTAACAGAACGCAGCATGTCATTCTCAATAGAGAAAAGTCTTCAGACGTTAAAGTGCTCTCAGGAGTGCTCCAGGGGAGTGTTATAAGATCGTTGCTTTTCACAAAATGACCTCGTAGATAACATCGGACTTTCAGTGAGGCTATTCGCGGTTATATGCAGTAGTTTATCGAGAAGTCGTAACAATGGAAAAGGGTAGCGAAATGCAGAATGATTCGCAGCGTATTGACGCATGACGTAGGGAATGACAACTGAGCCTGAACATAGAC
Source organism: Locusta migratoria (assembly GCA_026315105.1). Taxonomy (NCBI): domain Eukaryota; kingdom Metazoa; phylum Arthropoda; class Insecta; order Orthoptera; family Acrididae; genus Locusta; species Locusta migratoria. Next base: position 580,427,143 of record CM048745.1, on the reverse strand, counting down.
AAGTGAAGTACTGCGTTTACATAGAAAGAAAGATCCCTTATATTAAATAACTACACAATAGCAGGACAGACACTAGAAGCAGTAGTTCCATAATGTGTCTGAAAGTAGATGAAAGCGGCGATCTGCAATGGAACGACCATATAAAATCAGTCGTGGCAAAGGTAGATGCCAGGTGGAGATCCATCGGAAGAATCTGCAGCAAGTGTAATCCGTTACAAAATTCGCGTTCGGCTGTCGCCTGAGTATTGCTTATCAGTGCAGCAATTGTACCAGGTAGGGTTAACAGAAGACACAGAGAAGATCCAATTGAGGGCTGCACGCTTCGTTACGGGCTCATTTAGTTAGCAAGAAAGTATCACAGAGATGATTACTAAACTCCGGTGGCAGACACTGAAACAGAGGCGCTCCGTATCGCGGTCCGCGTTTTTGTCACGGTTCCAAGACCATACGTTCCATGAAGAGTCAATCAATACATTGCGTCTTCCTACGTATGTCTAGCGTAGCGACCACAAGGATAAGGTCGGGGAGATTAGGGACCACACAGAGACAAACAGGCAATCATTTTTCCCGCGAACCACACGTGACTGTCATAGGAGGACTGACAGTGGCCCGCACAGCACCCTCCGCCACACACCGCGAGGTGGGTTACGGAGTATGGCTGTAGATGTAGACAGTACTGGTGCAACTGGTCTTTCGGGTCGGCCAGGTTAAAATGCAATGTGATCTTACAAAACAAGTCGGCGTCCTCTGGCCAGCTTAAAACCAAAACAATTTTAGCACATAACCCACAAACACTTATTTAATCAAATAAACTTCATAAATTAGGAGGTACGTTAAAAGAACGGAAGATCCAAATTTTGGTACTTCAGGGAACACGAATGACGTTGAATAACACCATGAATTTCGGCAGTTGCGGTATTTTTACAATTATCAAAAAGAAAATGTTCAAATGTTTGTAAATCTATCGGGCCAAACTGCGTGGTCATCAGTCCGTAACTTACAAACTACTTAAACTAAGGTAAACTAACCTAAGGGCAACACACACACACACCCATGCCCCAGGGAGGACTCGAACCTCCGACGGCGAGCAACCGCGCGCTCCGCAGACCGCTTTTTTTAATATATTTATTAAACATTTGAAGTACATTAATTATTGCAATGGTTCCATAACGTTTATGTTAACAGCTGACACACAAGAATCATGCACTCTTCCTCACTTGTTTCCTCCTTGGTAACAAGGATTACTTGGCTTCAGTTTGTCACAAAGGTTGTCCAGATTTGGTTTTATCCCTGGCCCACACTTGCAGAGCACCTTCGATAATCCTTGCAATGGCTTAACCAATTTTTATCATACATTTCCGTATATTTCAATTTCCCTTGACCGAGCTTAATTCTTATTTTCTTTGTCTCATGTTAATATTATTATATCGAACGCATTCATCAACGTACTGATGTCCGCCTAATTATAGCTTACAACGCTGTTTCAGGGTTCTGTTGAGGCCTTCACGGCTACCGTAACGGCCACCGGGCACACGAAGTCCCCACCGTACTTCACCCTCAGCAGCAATCCCCTAATTTGGAATTGAAGCCATACTCAGGCTAGCCGACTTCAATTTAGGTCTATTTTATGTTGCCAAATTTCTTTTTATAATCCTCCCATCTGTGTAGTTTATTGAATTCGCCTTTTATAAATTCTTCGTATTCCTGTATACAGTCATTCTCTTTCTTTGTTATTATGTAATGTGCGTAAATGCGTAATAGCCATAGTATAGCGTTATTTTTTTGTTCTGGAAAATATACATATTCTGGGTAAAAGATGTTGTTTAAGGTAATTTCCATCGCTTTGCTTGAGGAGTGCAATCTGCTTCTTCACTGCAATCCATATGTCCTGATAGCCTTTACAAACGAATCTATGGTTTAATGTATCAAAATCATCACATTCTTGACAGATGTTAGTGATGCATCGACCAACTGAGTGTAATTTCTCATTTGTGGATACTAAATTATTAATAACGCGGTACCAAGTCGTTTTAATATCAGTAGAAAGGACTCCATTACTGATGTTACGCCATATATATTTCCAATTTTTGCCGGGGTACTTTATTTACTATTTCTTCTGTTCTCCTCTTCCACAGAGCACTGAAGGTAGCTTAAGATAAAATTCTCTAATGTGTTTCAGTTTATAATTTTTCTTCTTAATATTTATGGGTGGCATCATGCTTTCAGGCGTAAAAAGTTTGAAAAGCTACGACGTGATATTGTTCTGGTGATCATCAATTAGTTGGATCGTCCTTTTAATATATAAAGCCATATTTTTGTAACGTATATCTATAAGACCGAGTCCACCTTCAGCAGGTTTTAGAGTAGCTACATTTGCAACCACTCTGAATATTTGACCGTGCCATAGGTACCGACAAACATGACTCATTATAGTTTTTACAATTGGCTTAGGAATTGCTAGAACTTGCGCCACATATACTGCCTTGGACAGAATTACGGAGCTGATTATTTTGGCCTTCTGCAGAAGGTTCAGATTCCTGGTTTGATTAAGCATTACGGCTCCTCTAATTTGATTCGATATTTTTCTCCAATTGTAAGTATTCGTTTTTAGTGGACAGCTGTAAAATGTCACGCCTAATGCTGTATGGTGATCTACCGACTTCGCCCATCCTAAATGGACATTTTTGAAACCATTTAAACTTAAAAATGAACTTTTCATTTCATTTATTTTTGCGCCCGTTGCACCACAACAGAGTGGTACAATGTCTGTTAGCCATTGAATATCTTCCGCGGCAATAAAAGTGTACTTAATAATGTATCACTTCTGGAAACTGCTTTTCCAGTCTCCCTAGATATTTTAAATTCGACAATGGCGACAAAACCTATTAATAACTGACTAATAACGAAGTGTTTTAGATAATTAATACCCATATGCCAGTAAATGAGGATAACCGTAAAAATCCTGAAAAAGTCAATGAAGATTAAAAAACTTTAGAAAGCATCACCTCCAAAAAAAATTTCAAACCATATTAAAATTTAAAAGGGTGATTGTATTGCTCAATAACATAAAGCGAGAAAAATAAGACAGCGGTAGCTGGATTTCCTGCACATATCTGAACGAACCAAAATGTCCAAAGACTTGTTGAAACATGTAAAAAATTTTATTCTAAAATCATGCCAACACATTTTATAAAGAACCTTTCTAAACAACCAAACTTATCGAGCACCCAATATATTTATTGGGGAATTTTAAATCGTTCATGTAGCAGTTTCATACGCTAACAAAACGAAATTTTAAATGTCCAAGTTAGGAATGGGGCTAATATTGATTCTGACCATTTTTAATGCAAATAAAAGAAAAACTTCAACAAAAACTCCTGAAAACAAAAATTTGATATCCCAAAATTTGGCATTGCGAAAAATAACCCCAACTCTAACAACGAACTTGACAAAAACAGTCTAACAATTGGCAAAGAGTAAAAGAAAAGTTTATCAAAGCAGAACTAAATTTATTTCTGCTTCGAGTGAAACAAAATCACCCTTGGGAGAATACGGATTGTCAAACAGCAGTTAAGTCTAGGCACAACGCCTCCTAAAACTAGAATAACACTAAAACTGAAAATATGTATAAGACCTTTCTAATCGTAAGAAAAGAAACGTATAAATTAATCCATCAGATAAAACGAAACTACGAAAATGCCAAACTCTTAGAAATCGGAAAAGACTTCCAAACGAAAAATGTCAAAACATTAATAAAAAGTTCAAAAGAAAAAATAGCTAACCGGTTACCAACCTCAAAGTATTTGCTTCAGAAATGAAAATCGCATAGCAGTTTGGCTCTTAACAACAAGGAAAATAGTAATATATTTGCTAATTATTTTGAAAAGGTATTAAACTCTCCAGAAGCAATGAATAAACTCCAGCCACAGTAAACTAATGACACCAATCCTACCTCCAAAAAACTTGACGATATAGAAATAACTAAACAAATTAAGAGACTTAAAAACAATAAATCATCCGGAGAAGACGGTATAAAATCTGCTAGCCCTAACACTGTAAAGACATCACTCAACTAATAGGACGTATCTGGCAAACTAAGAAAATGCCTCGGAACTGGAAAATTGCCCTAACTAATCCATTACATAAAAGAGAGATAGAACCGACATTAATAATTACCGAGGAATGTCTCTTTTCCCCGCCACATACAAAATCCTCTCCTTGATCGAGCCAAATCTAAATTTGGTGAATCCCAAGCAACCTTTACACAAAACAGAATCTGTGCGGCACAAACTCTTAATTTAAAACTAATCCTTAGGCACCAAAGGATTTCTAGTGACAATACTGTATGCACATTTGTGCAGTTTAAAGGAACAAGGATTAGATAATAATACTCTAAAAAAAACTAACGAAACTTTAACCGACACTAGCTCTAAAGTTAAATTCATGGCAGAAATTTCTAAATCATTTGATATAAAGTCTGATGTTAGACAAGAAGATTGACTCTTCCCATTACTGTTTAACTGAGTTGTGGAAAATGATTACAGAATGGCGAGAGCAAAAGTCGAGTCAAAATAAACGTCAATCATTCAATAAGTAGAGGTAATGTTAGTTTTCTTCGCCTCTGCAAATAATAATAATAAAAAAAAAAAAATAAAAAAAAATCAAATGTTTGTTAAACTAACGGACTTAACTACTGTTGTTACCTGTGCCTAAGCTTACAAACTACTTAAACTAATTTTTGTTAAGGACAACATATGCCCCACGCCGGAGGGAGGACTCGGGACTCGAACGTCCGACGGCGAGTAACAGTGCGCTCCGCAGCACGGCCCCGTAGAGCGCTCGGTCACTCCACCGCTACTCGCCTTTGATTATAATCTGGCAATTTTAACTAGGGTAGCTACCACAGCTAAAAATATGAAGAAAAAATAGGACTAAAAGCATCGTTCGAAAAAATGGAATGTATGACATGCAAGAAACAAGGACCAAAGGTTTGGAATACGAAATGTGGAAAAATGAAAGTGGTTTCTCAAATTCAACACTAGGGGAAAATCATTCAAAAAACTGTATGGGAGAAAATGCAAACAAAGTACACTGGCAACTGCATTCACATTGACGCAAAATATTTATTATAAAAAATCACTTTCTAAATTCAGTAAACTTGCGCATTACAGCACTGTAATCAAACCTGAATGTCTTTATTGAGCAGAAACTTTAATTTTAAATAGAAATAGAGATACTGAAGGAATTCAAAAGAAAGGTTAGCCTGTTAGGAAAATATTACGCCCCAAAACAACTGACGGAGAAAATTATAGGTTGAGAGGTAGTAAGGAGGTACAAGAATTCACAGACACTCGTGGTAGCATGAAAAAAAGGAAGACTTAAATTGTATGGGAACATTAAAAGAATGGCGCCCACTAGATAGATAAAAAGAATAAAAGAATTATACGAAAATAGAAGTAAGGCCAAAAATGAGCCATTGGAATGGATCGCTGCAGTGAAGGACGATCTTAAACTAACTGGTATAACTAACAGACTACATAATGAAAGGATGAAACAAATTTGTTCACAAGGCAAACGATCAAAAGCGACATTGACTGATTATATTTCGCGTGATCCTATTGGTCTCATTCGTGAATAGTAAATAATAATAATATTTCAAAGAGGTAGATAAATTATCGTGTGTATATAGTGATAGTGAGGAGTGAGCTGGAGGGACCCTGGGCAGGCCCCGTGCATGGGCGCTGCGGCCAGCTCGCGGCTGTGCGTGTTGTGCCTGCTGTGACGTCAGCAGCTGTGGACGTCCTTCGCTGGCGTGCGTCACGGCATACTTAGGATGGGCCCTCCTCGCTGCCGGCGCCACCGCGCACTCGCCTAATCCGCCAGCCAAACTCTTCCATACGTTGTTATTGTTGTGGTCTTCAGTCCGAGGTCTGGTTTGGTGACGCTCTCCACACTACCCTACATCCTTTTGAAATGCTTGCTGTACTCGCATCTCGGTCTCCTTGTGCGATTTTCACCTCTCCACATTTCCCTCTAATGCTAAATTGATGATTCCTTGACGTCTCAGAATGTCTCCTTCCAATCGATCCCTTCTCTTACTCAAGATATGACAGAAATTTATTTTATCCCAATTCTGTTCAGTACCTTTTCATTAGTTCCACGATTTTCCTATCTAATCTTCAGAATTCCTCTGTGGCGTCACGTTTTAAATGCTTCTATCATCTCTCTATCTGAACTCCTAAACGCCCACATTTCACTCCCTTGTACTGCTACACTCGAAATGCTTTAAGGAAGGACTTCTTCACATTTAAATTAATATTGGATGTACACAAATTTCTGAAAATGCTTTTTTTCTCATAGCCATTTTGCATTTTATATATTATTTACTTTGACCATAAGAAGTTATTTTGGTACCCAAGTAACAAAACTCATATACTACTTTTATTGGCTCATTACCTAATGTCATTCCTTCATAATCGCCTGATTTTCTTACACTACATTCAGTTACTCTTGTTTTACTCTTGTTAATGTTCAGCGTACATCCTTCTTTCAAGTATCTTTCCAATCAGATCAATTGCTCCTACATGACGTTTGCTGTCTCTGTCAGAATTACTACATCATCGGCAAATTGCGAAGTTTTTATTTTCTCTTCTCTGAATTTAATTCGTTCCCCAAATTTCTTCCTGTATTCTTTCACAACTTGCTCAATGTACAGATTGAATAACATTGGAAAATGCTACTGCGTTTTCATACTCCATTCAGAGTCATTGCATCCATTTCATGCCCTTGTAATTTCATAACAGCCATCTGGTTTTTGTACAAGTTGTACATAACTTTTCGTTCCTTATATTTTACTCCTGTTACCTCCAGAATTTTAAAGAGTTTATCCCGGTCAACAATGTCAAGACCTTTCTCCAAGTCTACCTAAATGCACGAAGCTAATAACTGTAGTTTATCGTCTTTTGCTCTGTCTGTTGAGGTCTATAACATAATTGGATATAAGTACCACCACGTCGTCCTGATTGTTTTTTGTAATGCTTTTTCTATTTTATATTGCGATTCCATGTACTTATGTTTGTTAAAAAAATTCTAAACATCATATCTGAAAATGGGACAACGAAACGCCTTATAAATCGAATACATAAAAATGTTTGTTTGTTTGTGTTGAATGACGTCATTGTATTCTTTCTCTTTTAAATTTGCTGTGACTTTACCTTTTATAAATAAGCCGCTATTTAATATGTAGATGAATAGCAAATGAGAGAATCTTGATTACAATCATTATTTTTTAAGGGTCACCACTATTTTTTTATTATTAAAAAAAGGTAGGAAAAATTATTGAAAATATGAAACTGAGAATTTACTGTGCCTAACTGAAAGTAGTGGCGACCAGTAGCGTAATCTCACTTATTTATTTATTTTGTGAAAGTGCATGTTTCCATACACTGTTGTTGGAAACACACAAATCCCCTGACCTACCTAACATAGGCAAGAGATAACCCTCCAAAATATGTGAAAGGTTGTTGAAATCAGGTACACGATGTTCATAAATAGTCACTGTATTTAACAAAAATTATGTATTATCAAAAACACGAAATGCGTGAAAAAGTGTCAATTCCTTTAAAGAAAAAAATAATACAAAAACAATGACTTGAAATACCACAAACAAAAATTATGTAATGATCGAAATGCTTTTTACAGAATAAAGGACAAAATCTTAACACCAAAAGAAAAAGTACAAGTTCGACTGGCTATAATCATAAATTTGGTGTGTTAACTCACACTACGTTCCACCTACCAACCACCATTCAATAATCTTCTCGCCTAGTTGATGCGTTCGCGCTACCTTACCATATAAAGTAGAACAGCGTTGGTGAAGTCGAAGGGCCGTTGGTGGTAGTGCAGACTGATGGATGCGATCACGGATGGAAAAATATCAACGCGATCGTCGCGGAAATTACAAAAGTATTCGAAATACGGGAGAAATACAGTAATTTTCCAAACCAGTGGTGAATGCTGATTTTTGAGAAACAGTAAAGTATCCTGATTACGAGTAAGCTTGTTCAGAACAACACCCACTTCAGAATATTTACTAGTATATTTACTAAGTATATTACTGTGAATGCAAACAGCAATCACACAGATGATTTCTGACACTGTGTAATGGACTCACAAAATATTCTAAGTCCACTTTAGGTAGCCACTTGGCGAACGAACTGGACACAAATCGAGAGGTTCGAACACTTCGGAATCCTCCACCCGAATTTGCACCACGCAACTCCCCTATCTCTCCAAAAAACACCCTTCCAAAATTCTGTCTCACAGACTCCTCCCACATGTGATGTTAAGACAGTAGAAGACCTAATGGTCTAGCCAGTCATATCAAATTACTATTGATTAAGCTACTAGCCTCCTCCCACTCGAAACTTTCCGCAGCATGAGCCGCACGAAGGCCACAGTTCCAGGAAACAGCACGAATTTTTGTGTCTCTCGATAAGCATCTGCAGACAGCCAAATTATTTTATCACCTCAAAGGCGCCAACCCCCTTCGCCAACACACCGTCCTACTCCCCTAAAAAACACCCTCGGCACTCCACGCCTCCAGACGTGGCGCCAACAAAATCGTAAAGTTAGGCTCCAGACTGTGGAGAACAGTGTTATGATTGCCCGCAGTTTGCAGGTACGCCCCGGAAAGGTCCCTGCTTTACGATCCAGGACAATGTCACAGAGTAACATATACAGAGGAGAAGCCCCCCCTAAACCACTGTCCTACGCTCCCCTTGAAGTTCCGTAAGATGCCAGCAGATGTCAGGTGGTTCCCTGGTTTAGTACTGGTAGACCACACTAGAGGCGCTTCTAAGGGTAGCGTGGAGGGGAGGCTGAGGGGAGAGCTCGTGCCGCCTGCCACGAGGCCACGGCTGTGTCCGGCGTGCCGGCGTTTGAGGGGAGGTGGTGGTGGGGACAGCCGCTACCTGCCGCCTGCTCTGGCCAGTTTAAAGGGCTGCTTCTGACCGCATCGCCATCGTGGGACATCTTACGGAACGTTCCCTCCCCGCACCCCTGAGCGTGTGACCGGGCCCTTGTGAAGGTTTTCCGTCTGTATATTTTTGTCTGTGACAATGTCTTCCTCCGGGACGCTGGCAGACCGTGAGGGTCTTCGCAGAGTTTACAATACTGCAGGTCTTGCTTTCTCCCTCCAAAGGCTATCAATGCGTTCACTGCCCACCAGGGGTGTCAGCGGCTTTTCGCTTTAGATGTCGACTTCCAGGAACGTCCGTGCGAGGCCAGGGCAGCTTTTGCCCTCCCCCAGACCCGCATCAGCGCGGCATCCTGTCCCGCTTTTCGCTGGTGGCGGCGAGCGCCTAGCAGCAAGTTCCCTGGTGGGTTACTTCCAATGAACCGAAATCATGCAACGACCATTCCTATCATCTGGCATTAAAAAAAATATAACAACATATCACCTAAGGAAATAAACAGAATAAATATAAAGTGGAATAAAATAGCATTGCTACCTGTAAGTGTTTTTGTTCGTATTTTATGCACGGCCATACCGTACATCCGATTGTGATAAAACTTTGTCAACATATTTATATCACTGCACGATATATAGTTCAGGAGATATGACGTCATGAACAATTAGATGCATGAAAGACTGTCATTTAATGAATGACGTTTAAATTTATTACTTCTTTGTTATGTAATGCATTCGAAACATATTTTCGAAATAGTATAAATTTATGCCAATGAATGTTCCTACAAAATTATTTTATGATACGACTTTTAGTTTACCTATGAACTTCGAAAATATCTACAGCTTTATTCAGATCTTGACGAAATTTTGAACACATAACTTTCAGAATACAGTGACATAACATTTATGTAAGATTTCATACAGTGCATGGCGGACGGTATCGTGCAAGATACATATAACCCACTTTAGTGATCACCTCGAAAGTTAACAGAGTTATATAATTTTTAACAAATTGGAGAGGCAATAAACATATACCCGGGAGACACCGGGTTTTCAGGTAGTATGTGATAAAAATTACTGCGACCATGTCCTTTCTGTACATTTAACAAGTCCCAATTCTGAATGGTCACTTCCTTCAACCATAGAAGATGTTTTGAATCTATGGACTAAATTTTATACAGGCCTACTCCTCATTATGGTGTGATAAGGCTGTCATGCACCGTTAAGAATAATTTCTATTTGATGGCTCCATTTCGTGTACAGTAGCATATAACTTAATACTCACAGCAGACTGCTCTCTGAGATATGTAATAATTTCGTGTGGTTCATTGACCTGGTGCAAGTCTTTCAATTGGACGCCACTTCGGCGACTTGCGTGTCCCTAGCCTACCCCAGTTATCCAACCGGGCAAAGGGGACCTACAGCTTAACGTGGAATCCGAACCACGTGTCGTCTCTGGCGACTCCGCACTTCGTTGAGAGGTAAAGGATGGGTTGAAAAAATCCGAGGTCCAACCGAGTTTCGAACCCGCGACCCTTTGGTTTCCTGTCGAGCGCTCATTTACCTCCGCTTCCAAATCCTTCCCAAACCGTGGCAGCGGCGTAGCCTGGCAAAGTACAGCTGAACCACAATACGGCGAACGCGTGCAGCCTGAGAAGGGCTACGATCAGTAGACCTCTGCCACCAATCACTATACTCACATTTAATATCAGTCAATGCTGGTTGCTTGCAAATAGGGTTAATTTACAATTTTATTACCGGTTTCAGACGCTGCCCATCATCAGATACACTTCGGCATACAAGAAAGAAAGGTGAATACAGGATAAATCATTACGCTAGTAGATGAGTTGTATTATTTGGGTAGCGAAATAACTTTTGATGGCCGAAGTAAAGAAGATACCAGGCTTGATTCCATGGTGGAACTTGTGCTCAACAACTGTAGTTTGAGTTGTAGAAATTTTTCCGGCAATCATCCGTAACTACTAGTTATTGGTAGATCTAGATTTCGACCACTGTGTGGTCATTATCAACGCTTAAAAAACGATTAAAATGCATAAAACATCTCGACCTACATGTTGGAGGTTGCGTTCGTACTGATACAGCAGTACTATGTACAAAATGGCTATGGGAAGAGAAGCATTTCTGAAGAAGCGAAATTTGTTGACATTCGGTATTAATTTAAATGTTAGGAAGTCTCTTCTGAAAGCATTATCTGGACCGTAGCTTTGTATGGGAATGAAACGTGGACGATAAGGAAATCAGACAGAAATACCATAGATGCATATGAAATGTGGTGCTACAGCCAGTTGCTGAAGATTAGATGGGTTGATCATGTAACTAATAGGGAGGTGCTGAATAGAATTGGGGAGAAAAGAAATTTCTGGTATATCTTTACTAAGGGAATGTTCAAAAATGTTCAAATGTTTATAATTGTATGGGACCAAACTACGTCGGTCATCAGCCCCTAGACTTACAAACTACCTAAAAAAAAGTTAAACTAACCTAAGGACAACACACACATCCATGCCCGAGGGAGGATTCGAATCTCCGGCGCGAGAGGCTGCGCGATCCGTAATGTGGCGCTCCAGACAGCTCGGCTACTCCCGCGCGACCTAAGAGAATGGCTCGATAGGTGGGACACATTCTGAGACATCAAGGAATCGTAAATTTAGCATTGGAGGCAGTGGCGAATCTAAGACGAGGGTAATGAGGACCATCACCCCCATAAAAATGTCTTTTTTCTTTTACTAAAGTATTTTTGTTTTTATATACGTTTCGTGTACGAAAAATTAAGGGAATATTTATTTTTTGGAATAATTTCATTTAGTTTTCTAAATCACATTAAACACTTCAAATATCCTCAGTAGATATTGTTCCCTTATCACAAAGCCTTCTCGAACACCATCTCCTTCCCATACAGGCGACTGAAGTAATCAGCATAATACAGTCGTGTAGTCACAGTTTGCACACCAACTTCCAGTCGTGATGCTAATTGAAATACACTTCGACTTCATAGTGTGCAAATTACGTCGTTATCAAATTTGCTATTATAGTTCTTAAATTAACTGCGTGACAGATGTAGTTTTCCAAGTTTTGGACACATTAAAAGAAAATAATAATAATAATAATAATAAAACAGTATATTAGGGAATTGCAATTTATTATAACGTTGAAAAGAGTGTATTTTTTATGTTTATTTTATTTTATTTTATTTTTCTGACAAGACGTTACACCTTAACCTTCCTTCTTTCAATTTTTGTACTATTTACTGGCGTAAACAATTTATTAGGTATTGTAACTGTTATTATTCCATTAAAATGTCATATATTAGGTAAAAATCAATTTAAAATAATAATACCAAGATAATTAACTTTACCGTTACTAAAATAGTACACATATATGATATGTTGAAAGTGAACATGTCGTCAAGGTATATTTTTCAGGTAGGGTGGTGGGAGGGACCAGAAACACTGTGTCCTGTCAACCCCTGCAGAATCGAACCCTCGGAATGCCTCTGATTGGAGGAAAGTGTGTGGGGTGAAAGTCACAGAGTGAGACCGAGAGACTAAAACAGAAAGCAGGTTCCAAAGGATGTACATTGCCGTTCTTATTCTCAGATGAAGAGGCTTGCACAGGACAAGGTTATGTGGAGAGTTGCATCAAACCAGTCTCAGGACTGAAGACCACAACACAGATAACAACTTCCATCATTGCATCTCACTCTAGCCCTTTGTCAGCAGAAGTCGGCAAAAAATCGATAATCTTCAATCAAATAATATTTTTGCTTCACTACCCGCTCGCCGACCAAAATACCCAACAACACTTTTCCTAACTACCAACAAGAACCCCATTGCTAAAAATTTCCGTGTATGCGGCCACTGAATGAACCGAGCACATTATGTTACATAATATATATAATACATTAACTATAGCGTCACTTAAGTAGTACCCATTTTACGATTCATCTTGGAAGAAATGACGTTTTTAGAGACGATACTGATGATAACATAGAGTGTTTTCAGCTACAGAAAGGCAAAATGTGAGAGCACGGGGGTAGGAGATATTAGCAACTAATTCTTAAACTGTCACACTTCCATTTTCGCGACCCCTTAGTCCTCAGTGCCCACACTCCTGGCGAGCGCCTGTCTCGCCACGCTCACGTTACGGCTGTGCCTGTAAGGAGGAAGCGTAAACGCACACAGCTGACTGCCACGATTGCCTTAAAGGTTGCAGACCAATTCATATTACAGATTCAGTGGCTCAAATTTGTGGCACATCGCAGGTCCAAAATTATCAGACCAGCGGTTCTTCAGCTACATTCCATACAGATTTACATTCAAATGGCATTAGCCTCCATATTGGATCCAAGCCTTTAGAGTACTTGCCACTATACTTAAAGATCACTGGGTGCCTTTCGAAAGTTTAACAAACGCTTTTTGAAATAATAATAAAAAGAAAAGAAAAAGAAAAGAAAACAGCACTTTAGATAATACAAATCTTAGTTATCTGTGTCACCATCAAAACAAGGCATATTTTGCCTAGTATGTGCTTGCGGTCGCTCGTAAGTGTGGACACCGTGGAGTACCTATGCTTAACATATCAGTGAGCGTACTCCTAACAAAACAATCGAAGGTGTCAGGAAAAGAAGGTGACTTGAAATGCCATAGAAAAACACTGTGTCAACAGTAAGTTTTACAGAACGTCTTTTCTGAAATACGTTTACCAAGACACAGAGAAGACTCCATAGGTTTCGTGAATCCACAGGAGCCTGGGGAAAATCTCTGGAAACTTTCTTCAAATTGCTCCACAAACGGAAGGTACACAGAGATTCCATCAACTTATGAAAGTGATCAATGGGAGTCTTTCGAAAATGACAATATTTGTCACAAAGCAGATGAATAAAATAAAGATGACCGATTGATGGGAATAATCATGATATTTTTTGTTAAACAATATGAGATGTCTTAATCTGAATCTTAGTAAATTATTGCCTTTGCAATCAATGGGTACTCTGCCATAAGTTCCGAAGTTGTTGGAGCAGTCACTACAATAAAGAAAGAATATAACAAGCTGAGAAAGCCCCTTCTTTTAATTATTCTTTACACCCGTCTATTTCTAAATGCTCTGATGTGCATTTGATAAGGAACTCAATTCATATCGTAAAAGAGACTGTGTCTTTTTTACAGCTTCAGTAAAAAGAAATGCTATACTCAAAGCATGTAGGGAAACAGCCAGTCCTCGTGTGTGAAACAAGAATTGGAAAATCTGTCATGGCTCGACAAAATTTGGCAATGGTCACATTTCTCAATTGACTCCTCTAGTGTAACAAATAGGATGCTTTTATATGCAGTCAGTAATAGAGAATTGCTCGTAACTCTCCCCCTGTGACTTGCTAAAATGCTAAGTCCAACACTACCTCTAAACACTAATCATTATCATTAGCATTAGTACATTTAGATTACTCTTTACAATTTTATATAAAATTAAGAAACTGAAAATTAATGTCTAATACACATGAAGTAGGTCAAACGTATACTGTATTAGTAAAAAAGTAAAATAAAAAATATGTAGACATTATAATTTTTGTGAAACGGGTTTCTTTGTCAGAATTTAACTCAACAATAAATAAAAATGTACAATATTACGTTCGAAGTTTAAGTTTTATGCACGTTAAGCAAGCTTTCAAGTTACTGTAACTATGTAAAATTCCCAAGTTTTACATTTTACTTCCATGGTGTTATTTGCATGAAATACATTGCTGTAATAACATAATTCACGTGGATATTGCAATTTTATTTGTACCCTGTTTCTTTCAAAATCTTTGCGCATAGTATTAAGAAATGGGGAAGTATCTATTCAAGGCTTTATAGATATTATTTTAAAAATATAAATCTTTTATATGGGCGGTTGTGTTGTTATGGTCTTCAGTCCGGAGACTGGTTTGATGCAGCTCTCCACCCTACTCTATCCTGAGCAAACCTTTTCATCTCCTCATAAGAACGGTAACCCACATCCACTTGAATCTGCTTATTATACGCGTATCTTGGTCACCCTCTGCGATTTTTACTCCACACACTTCCCTCCAATGCTACATTTACGATTCCTTGATATCTAAGAATGTGTCCTACCAAGCGATCCTTTCTTTTACTCAAGGTATGCCAAAAATTCCTTTTCTCACCAATTCTGTTCAGTACCTCTTCATTAGTTATGCGATCTACCCACCTAATTTTCAGCATTCTTCTGTAGCAACACATTTCAAAAACCTCTATTCTCTTCCTGTCCGCAGTGCTTATCGCCCATATTTCACTCCCGTACAAAGCAACACTCCACACAAATGCCTTTAGAAAAGACTTCCTTACACTTAAATTAATTTTCGATGTTAGCAAATTTCTCTTTTTCAAAAATGCTTTTCTTCCCATTGCCATTCTGCATTTTATATCCTCTGTACTGCGACAATCGCATGTTATTTTACTACCCAAGTAACAAAACTCATCTACCACCTTCACTGTTTCGTTACCTAATCTAATTCCTTCAGCATCGCCTGATTTTCTAAGACCGCATTCCATTATTTTTGTTTTACTCTTGTTAATGTTCATTTTATACGCTCTCTTCAACACACTGTCCATTCAACTGCTCTTCCAGGTCCTTTGCTGCCTCTGACAGAATTACAATGTCATCAGCAAAACGCAATGTTTTTATTTCTTCCCCCTGAACTTTAATCCCTATTCCAAATTTTTCCTTGCTTTCCTTCAAGGCCTGCTCGATGTACAAATTGAATAACATCGGAGAAAGGCTACAACCCTGTCTTACTCCCTTCCCAACTGATGCTTTCCTTTCATGCCCTTCGAGTCTAATAACTGCGGTCTGGCTATTGAACAAGTTGTAAATAACTCTCCTTTCCCTGTATTTTACCGCTACTGACTTCAGAAATTGAAAGAGTGTATTCCAGTCAACATTGTCAAATGCTTTCTCCAAATCTACAAAAGCTGAAAATGTAGGTTTGCCTTTCCTTAATCTGTCTTCTAAGATAAGACGTAAAGTGAGTATTGCCTCCCGGGTTCCTACGTTCCTCCTGAATCCAAACTGATCTTTCCCGAGGCCAGCTTCTTTTTTCTGAGTAAAGAACCCTTAAGTTCAAATATTAAATACTGGTACAGATATGTGGGTGATGTACTGTGTTTGTGGACAGGTACCACAAGACAACTCAACACATTTTTTCAAAACTTAAACAGCCAACACAAAAACATTCAGTTCACAATGGAGATGGGTAACAAATCCATAAATTTCTTAGATTTGACCATAGATATCACTAAACATACACACTCTTTCAAAATCTACAGGAAAACTACAGCTACAGACACAGTAATACCTGCCTCCTCACAACACCCAATTACTTACAAACACTCAGCTTTCCACTCCACGGTGCACCGCCTCATATCTGTTCCTATGTCTAAAGAGAATTTCAGATCAGAATTAGACACCATAAAATTTATTGCCACAACCAATGGATACAATCCAGCCCTGATTGATGGAATTTTGCACAAAAAAACAGAAGAAGAAAATTATACCCCTCCTCTATGCTCCCTCTGACTTCCACCCCAATGAATAAAGGAAATGGTGTACAATACCATATATAGGACCAATGACACAACAAGTATCTAAACCCCTGAAATCCTGCAACTACAAAGTTTCCTACTACATGACAAACACCATAGCTCAGTGCATCTTTAATAGCAAAGACAAGACTCCTTTACTAAACAACAGTGGTGTATATAAAATTACTTGTAAAGATTGCAATAAGTTTTATATTGGTCAGTCAGGCAGAAGCATAGCAACTAGACTAGCTGAACATCAACGCAGCTGGAGACTACAGAATCAGGACTGCACATTTGCTGAGCATGTACTGAGTGAGGGCCATAGCTACCAGCCACTGTGTCAAGTCCTTCACTTAGCAAACAAGGGCCAAAAACTTAACTTATTGGAAGCTCTTGAAATAAATAAACACCTAGCCCATAGCCCTGATCTAGTATTAAATGATCAAACACAACTAAACAGTTCACCCCTATTAGATTTCACTTTATTCATCCCTGAGTCACATTACCTCCTACCCTGTCAGTTCCAGTCTCTTCATACATTTCCTCGTAGTACAGTCAATTACCTAATTTTTTCCATCAACTCCCACACTGGTTGTCCCATTCCTCCATTACAAAAAACCTTAAATGTAGACATAGCATTTTATTTATTTTATTCAAAAAACTGGATTCCTTGTTTACCCCCACAGTTTCAAACTCCTGTGTATTTATTTATTATGTTTTATTTTTAAGTTTTGAAAATTTGGTCCCAGTGTAGCTTACAACATAACACTCATTTTCATCTACCTGAATTTTTAGAACATTAATTTCATTAGACAGATTTGTTTAGTTTAATCTAATGAAGTAACTATGCATTTTAAGTTCTGGATTCCACTCCAAATCTGGCCTTACAACTGTCATATGCAACACCATCTATAATTATAGTGCAGAATTATTAACAAGGCACTTATATATGTTTATTTATCAGCATTATCAGTTTGTTTGTAATAGCAGGTAGTTTCAGTTCCCTAGTTATATTCAAATTTATTCCTTGTTTTATCCTCCACACATTGTATATTCTTGTACTACAGTTTAGTTTTTAAGTTCATAACTGTAATAACACAATGTCAAAGAAGTGTTATACTATGTATGCTGATCTAAGTGTAGTCATTTGTCATCTCTTCCCATACTGTATCTAAACTATGTAACCTCTTTGCCACAGCAGTAAATACTCTGAAGATGGCTTAATAAGCCGAAAACCGGTTGAGTAAGCAAAAATAAACTTGTAGAACACACACAAAATTGTGTTTTTAATTTATTTGGTTATGTTCTACCAAGAAGTGACGGAAGAATCAGTCAAAATGATTACATTTTCCCTAAAGTCTGAGGGTATTTCGCCTGTCTCATACATTCTACACTCCAGTTCAAATAGTTATGTCATGGCTGGCTCTCCCAGAGACTTTAGTAGCTCTGAGGGTATGTCATCTACTCCTGGGGCCTTGTTCAGACCTAGTTCTTTCAGGGCTCTGTCAAATTCATCTCTCAGTATACTATCTTCTATTTCATCTTGATCCACTTCCTCTTCCCTTCCTACAACATCGTCTCTAAGTTCATTTCCTTTGTAGAGCTGCTCTATGTACTCTTTCCACCTTTCAGCTGTCCATTCTTTGCTGATAACTGGTTTCCCATCTGAGTTCTTGATATTCGTAGAGTTGCTTTTCTTGTCCCCAAATGGGCGGTATTTTTTCGAATTTTAATTTGTACGCTCTGATTAGCTTAGCAGCTGTACGTTCACAAAATGCTTACAGAACTTGAGGTATACATGTTAACAGTTATGTAAATTAAGCTACCTGGAAAAAGGCTGTAAATTATATATATATATATATATATATATATATATATATATATATATATATATATATATATATATATATATATATATATATATACACACTCCGCAATCCACCGTAAAGTGCGTGGCGGAGGGTACACTGTACCACTACTAGGCATTTCCTTTCCTATTCCACTCCAAAATAGAACGAGGTAGAAAAGAGTGTCTATATGCCTCCGCACTAGCCCTAATTTCAAGGAATTTAAAATTGTTTCGTAATTTATGTCTTTTTTCACTTCTTTGATTATGTATGAAAACAATTTAAAATGGTAATTTATTCAGCTTTTAATAGCATTCAAGTAGTAGCCTACATCAGACTTTTTTATTTGTTTATTTTTTTTTTTGCAATATTTCAATAATAACATTGGAGGAGAATCGCGCTAAATAATTTTCACATGATATTAAAATCAAAGTTCTTTAGGGGTGAGAGGAAACTTTTGGACAATTGTAACATTTGATGTCCCACAAAGCTCTATTGTCAATAATGTTTTCGAAAAGTGCAATGAGTCAGTCCTTGTGGTCCACAACTGTAAATAGTAATTTGCTATTGTAGTTCCACCTTGTAGCTGCTACTCATGGGAATCTATTTTTAATTTCCTGCTCGAGAGAAAAAGTTCGTTTACTTGATGCAGAGAAGAAGGAGCAAAGTCCCGACAATGTCATAAGGAATATTTTACATTGTTTTGTATGACCGATACTGTTTTTCAAACCCAAATTCATTATATTAGCATAACAATGAACAAATATTAGTAGGGAATATCGTGATTTTAGTTGTGCTTGTAAACCGTGATGGTCCCCTGACATTGCTGCAGCCCCATCATATGTCTCAGCTATTAACTTCTCTTCACAATGGTAGTCTGTCAAGACCTGAACATCATGTTGAGCTTGAGCACTTTCTGTATGGTTGCCACTAGAATAGTTATATCCTGGAATTTCTCTGGAATTGTAGCTTCTTTATTGACATAACGTAATACTATCGAGACTTGTAATCTATTTGTAGCACCTGTAGTTTCAACAAGTATTACTGCAATAAATTGAGCATCCTTTAATTCCTTTTTTATATCAGTAGATAAAAGTCTCATCCTCAGCCTCTCCTGTACTGTTACCCTGGTCAATATTAATATCTGCAGTACCACTCCACTCCCCTATGAATTCCTCTCCCACATCGACTGTGCCTTAATGATCTTAGCCTGTCTTCATGCCACATCAGTGATCTCCAGCAGTGACGGCAGTTTGTCAACTTGCTTAGGGTCGACTCTGTTCCCCTCCCAAAACCCACACACACAAAAAGTAACAACATCCCAATATTGTCTTCGCCTCTCTCAACCTTCAGGGGCCACCATCAAGCAGGCGTCCTCCACCTTACTGGCAGTGACCATGCCCCTGTCATCCTCACCATAGACCCCCGTGGTCGCTCCAACGATGGGCCCCATCCTGAACCCCCTCCCAAGATTGTGCATGATTACTCCCATTCCGACTGAGATGCCTACCGTCGTTCAATAGACAACCCAGCCACCCCTTCCTTCTCCACATGCCTGCTGGTACTGACCATGCCTCATCCTTCCTTCACCAGACTGTTGTTGGTGCAGTCCTCGCCCACATTCCCACCAAAGCCATCCACCCACAATGCCCAACCCTCCCTCCACAGGCCATCCTACTCTACAAATCCAGTCGAATCGTCCGTTTCTTCTGCAGACCCTTGACCAAGACACACTCCTCCGCCACCTGCAAATCCAACGCCAGATCAAACACCTCTTGAGCATGAAAAAACGCCAGGATTGGCGTCAGACAAGCATCCGCCCTAATGCTTCGCTCCCTGTGAACTCCTCCAAGTACTGGCAAGCTCTACTGACAGTCGCTCAGCTCCCCACTACCCTCTCCTTCATAATGACCTTGCCTTCCCTGACAATGCCAGTAAGGCATAACACTCCGCCACTTGCCTATCCGATTCATCTCCATTCCAGATAAAACACATCAATGACCCTGACACAGTAGTTACACCCCGCACAAAATGCCACTCTGTTCCCAATCACGTCTGCCTAACCTACAGGAACCTCTGTCTCTGTCCCTGTCCTCGCCACTCGAGCGGTCTAAAGCGTCTCGCTGCGGAGCGCACGGTTGCTCGCCATGGAGGTTCAAGTCCTCCCTGGGACATGGATTTGTGTGTTGTCCTTAGGTTAGTTTAGCTTAGTTTAAGTAGTTTGTAAGCTACGGACTGATGACCACGCAGTTTGATCCGATAGGTTTACAAACATTTGAATATTTTCCATGCCACCCTTGCTTCCTTATACAATGTCATCCGTTCCAAAGGCTTTTTCTCCGTCCTGTGGAAGACCACCCACATCCTCATGTTCCTTAAACCTAGAAAGCCTCCCTCTGACACCTCCTCCTAAAATCCCATCAGTCCCACCACAGTGTTCAGCAAGGTCCTGGAAACAATCCACAGTGTCCACAGCATCTCTGTCAAGACCAGCTTCTTCCCCTCCCCCCAATGTGGCTAGTCACATTCCTTCTCTGTGGATGACCTACTCCTCTGCCTCACCCACCTCCTCTTCGTTCACATGAACTTCCGTCACGCTGCCATCTTTGTTTCCCTCAACATTTAAAGGCGTGTAGCAGAGTATGATATTCCGATCTCCTTTTCAAGCTCCAAATCTACGCCCTCCCCATTCATTGCTTCCTTTCCCTCCCACCTCCCTTCCTGTGTCACTGTGAACAACTCCCGTTTGTTTCACCCCTTTGTCAGGGTGCCCCAGGGATCCATCCTCTTCCCACTCCTTTATCAGATCTACTCAGCAGACACGCCACAATCCCAGCTTCCCGTTTATCTGCTTCAGTATGCTGACGACAAAGCCTTCCTAGCCCTCGCCCCCTTCCCTTGCTTGCTCGCAACAACTGCTCCAGTTTCACCTATGTGAATTCTCCACTTGTTGCAACCAGTGGCTCCTTACTGTCAGCCCCACTAAATCGCAGGCAATCATCATAGGCCGCACCACCCGTTCCTTCCGCCACCGACACATTTACTCTACTCTTCAAGACCGTCCCATCTCGCAAACGTTCACCCTCAAATACCTTGGCGTCACCCTTGACTGCTCCCTCTCCTGAAAACCCCACCTTCAGACTGTCCACCAGAAAGTCGTCTCCCGCCTCAACCTGCCCAAGCTCCTCTCTGGTCTGACATGGGGACTGAACCCCTCCACATATCCCTACTGTTTGCTCGTGTGTCCTGTCCTGTCCTGTGCAGGTTCCACGCAGTCTCCGCCTTCCCTGGCTATTATGTCCCTCCATATCCTTAAGCACCAAACCCTCTGCCTTATCTACAACATGCGTCTCCCTTCCCTTGCGCAGATTCTATAGATCTTCTTCCTTTTCCACACCTCAAATACCTGGAGCTTATCCGTATCCTCTACGTTTTCCGAAAAACATAATCTCATACCCTCTGGTATCTCCCCTCCTCTTCGATACTGGGCATCTGCCGCGCCGGTACCAACACATCCCTCCCTCCACCTCCAACTCTCCATATCTTTTCCGGGGGTAACTTCCGTCAGCTTCCCCTCTCGGATGACGTCCTCCGTCCTGACATCTATCCTTCTTACCAGCCCTAATTCTTCCTCGTATTTGATATGCCTTCTGTCTCCCCCTCCCCTCCTCTTCCCTCCTTCACTTCGCTCTCCCCTCCTCTCTCCTTCTCCTGGAGTCCTTACGTCCCATCCTTCCCCATTCTTCCCTCCCCTCCCTCTTCCCGCTACTCCGCGCTTCCCATCCCTTCCCTGTTCCCTGTGGAGTCATCGGGCATTATTGTAACTCGTGTGTCTGTGATCTTCGTTGTTGTAGTATTTTGTGTTGTCTCGTCGTATTTTAAAACTCCACCAACTACCGTACCGGCAGAACGATATGTCGCCATGTGTTTTAATCAGTGCTCTTGACTCGTCTGTAACTGTCTTGACATCAGTGTTTTTAACCACCGTGACCATTAAACTCAGAATTTGTATTTCTCAATCAGCTTTTATTGTTATTTTATTCGCCATTCTTCGCCATTTGTACTTTAATCTTTTTTTTATTTCACTTTTTCACATATTTGTTTGCGTTGTAAATTACATTTGTCACTCAGCTGAAGAGCGGCGTTGGAGCTGCTGCCAGCGTGCACCAGTATGGGGTTTTAAATTAACAATAAATAAAAAAAAGAATCAGTTCTTCAGAAATACTTTCTTTCATGTAGCCATTCTGTATTAGATCTTGTTAATGTTCATGTGATAACTTCCTTTCAATACACTATCCATTCCGTTCGTCTTCCATGTCCTTTGCTGTCCCTGACAGAAACATAACGTCATCGGCAAACCGCAAAGTTTTTATTTCCTATCCGTGAACTTGAATTTCTTCTCCAAATTTCTCCTTACATTCTTTCACAGCTTGCTCACTGTACACATTCGATAAAATTGGGGAAATGCTACAACGCTATCTTACTCCTTTCAGAACCATTGCGTCCCATTCATGTCGTTCGATTCGTATAACTGCTGTCCGGTTTTCGTACAAGTTGCAAAGAACTTTTCATTCCCTATATTTTACGACTGCTGCCTTCAGAATATGAAATAATATATTCCAGTCAACATAATTAAAAGCTTTCTCTAAATCAACAAAAGCTAAAAACGTATGTTTGGCTTTCCTTAACCTGTCTTCTAGGATAAGTCGTGACGTATTTCCTACATTTCACCTAAATCCAAATAATTCGATTAGTATTTTGCAAATGTAACTTATTAAATTGATAGTTCTGCAATTTTTACACATATCTGCACTTGCTTGCTTTGAAATTGGAATTATTATAATTTTCTTAAAGCCTGAGGGTATTTCCCTTATCTCATACATCTTGCATTCCAGGTGGAACAGTTTCTTCATGACAGGCCCTCCAGAAGCCTTATTTAGATTCAAACCTTTCAGTGCTCTGTCAAATTCTTATTCCAGTACTGTATCTCATCTGTATTTCATCTTCTTCTTCCATTTCTACAATACTGCCTTTCAGTCCATTTCCCTTGTATAGGTGCTCTACATACTCCTTCCATCTTTCAGCTTTCCTTTCTTTGGTTAATACTGGTTTTCCATCTGAGCTCTTGATACTCACGTAGCTGCGTTTCTTGTTTCCGAACGTTTCTTTTATTTTCCTTTAGGCCGTATCTATCTTTCTCCTTGTTATACATTCTTCAACAGACATTTTTCCTCTACCAACTCCTAATTTGTCAATCTCCACTTCCTGTCAGATTCATTTTTAGCTGTATTTACTCCATTTTGCCTGCTTCACTTACTGCGTTCTTATACTGTCGTTACATTATACGATTTTCTGAGAAAACAGTGTTTTTCTATTTTTACTTTCTTTCTACACAACCAGAGCGTCACAGTGTAGAGTACTGATTTGATTAAAGTACTTTTTTCTTGTGTCTATGGTTGTTCTGTGAATTCTATTACTTACTTTCCCATTCATTTTATATCAGACTGATTCACAGCGAAGCGTGGCCTGATATGTATAGTGTTCAAGGACAAGAATGGATTCAAATGATCATCAAAGGGAAAAACTATTACTAATTAGAGAGGATAAACTATCCTCTAGAGTAAATGTAAATTAAAAGCTTAAAGAGTTGCTTGTAAATGTGGTGCAAAAATGTTCTACAGTAGTTGCGTGTAACCCGTAGGCAGAGAAACCATTTCCTTGTTTACGTCCTGATAATCATAAAAAAAATTAATCAGAATTTTATAAAGTCTCTGTAAAAGAAAAATATTTCAAACCAACCATACCACACACACTGCCAACCTAATAAGAAAGTAAGAGTTTACGTCTGAAAGGGGTAACGCACGTAGCGCAGGAGAGGACAGAGGCAAAATAAAATAATCAACAATTTGCCAGAGCTCCATGTCATAATAACGGCCCTGGGAGGAGAGGAAGAGGTAATTTCAGATAGCATCTGCATCTTCATCTACATATGTACTCCGCACGCCATCGTATGGTCGGTGACGCATGGTACCTCTTAGCGCTGTTAGTCATTCCGTTTCCTGTTCCACTCCCAAATAGAGGGAGGAAAAATGACTGTTTTTGTGCCTCCGTATGAACCGTAATTTCCTCATATTATCTTTCTGGTCTTCACGCGAAGTGTTTATGAAGCTCTAAATTTCCTCAATAGTTTCCCTCCGAGAAAACATTGGTTTCCCTCCTGGGATTACCACTTGAGTTCGTTAACCTTCTCCGTTAACACTCGTATGCTGATCCTACCTACCAGGAACAAATGAAAAGCCCGCGACGGAATTACTTCTGTGTCTTTCTTTAAATCGATCTGGTAGCGATCTTTTAACACTTTCACTCTGAAAATAAAAGTCGTTACCAAAATTGATATTCACAAACAAAGTGGAATCAGTCTCAAAACAGCAATGTTAATTTCTGCGCTGGTCATCAGCAGCTTCAAAAATCCTGAAAGTTCTCATTTCTTGAGTTATTTTTCATTGATGTACGAGGGGTGTTCAAATGAAAAGGTACGAAGCGACACTGTGGGTACCACTGAAGTGTTAATTCAAGAAAATAGTTGAGACAATAAAACATCGTACTGTATCACACACAAATTACAGTTGTAACCAATATCTGAATAAAACACGTGACCATATATGTACATAGTGTATGATATCTCACCTGATCCTCTAACTGTTTTGGGCAGTGTATTTGATTCATGTTGAATGCAATACATAAGGTAATTGAGTAATATTCTACAATATCTATTATTTGACGGACAGGTTTTCAGCTCTTACCTCATCAGGTGCAGAGGTATCAGATGTCTCCATAGTCTGTACAACCGAAAACTGATTCATCAAATAATAAATATTTTGGAAAATTACACTATTGTTTTGTGTGTTTCATTCAAAATATTACAAAATTTATGTATTTTTAACGATCGATGTTTTTAATTCACAGACATCATGGATGCTAATGTTAATCAACTTTTACCATGGAATTTTTGCTGATTTTTTAGGGTTTACTGACTGTAAACTTACGGAAGTGTTACTCTAAGATTTTTTCTGAGATTTGTACATGATGTGGTATATGAAAAACTAAAGGACAAATTGTTTTTTGGGGGGCGGTAAAACAAATTTAAGGAGTGAAACTATCCTTCCAAAATGGGGGCTAAAATGGAAAAATTGCTAAAACTTAACGATTAGTTAAGCGATTTTATTAAGTTTTGTTATCTAAGTATCTTTTGATAAAAGACGAAAATCGGCCTAGGTGTATTGGAAGGGTAGTGAAAACTATCCCAAAAGATACCAACTTTTAGCTACAAAAATTAGTTTGATTTAATCGAAGTAGAATCAAACTTCAAAAGAATGGCTGATTAATAATAGGTCTTTTTTGTTTTCTTTCATATCTAAATGTTTGAGGGCTAAACAACCCTTATAATTATAACCGCGCTCGTTTGAAAGACCGCATGAAACACATTTTGAATCATATTTCTGATCTAATTCAACTCTTTAATATACCGACGTTTAAAGTCGCTGAATGCGAATCTGAAATCATGTTCTCAAAATTCAATGTCGCTGATCCAGCAAAGCGGACGAAAACTTGAAAACTTTTGAAATGTCTTTGATATCTGATTTCAGGTTCGGATTCAGCAAATTTAAATACCGGAATATTAAAGATATGAATCAGTTTCAAAATATAGATTCACAGGTTTTTCTTGGGCAGTATCAAAGGAGCTAGGCAATATAAGGGTTGTTCACCCCCCCCCCCAAAAAAAATTAAAAAAAACACACACACACACAAATATTTATATACAAAAACATACGTGTTTCTTAATTACCCTTCCTTTTGACGTTTTAAAAGATTCTTTACTTCAATTAAATCAATACTATTTTTTGTAGAAGGAAATTGGTCTCTTACAAGATAGGTGGCCCCCTAAGCCTTTTATCAAAACACACTGAAATAACAAAACACATTAAAACCGCTTCAATAATCTTCAAGTTATGGCAATTTTTCCATTTTAGCCCCCATTTTGGGGGCACTTAAATGTGTTTTACTGCCGTTTAAAAATACGTGTCCATTTGTTTTTCACGTATTATAACATATCCCAATTTCAGAACAATCGGAGAGTGAAACTGCCGTAGGTTGTAGTGTAACGAGTTGCAATGCAAATCTATGACCCGACATAAGAATGTCAAATATATTTATTTAGGAAATATTAGCGGTCAGATATTTCTTTCCGATTTTTTGTTTACTTTTCAGATAAATAATGGATGGGTTTCACTTGCTAAAGTTTCCATGGACTACTAAACAGAGACTTTATTTATTCCATGTTGAAGTTAATATATGTTCTTTGTTTGTCATTGTTAAAGATTATTATCTGAAAATATGCTAGAAGATTGACGGACATTCATATTGTATCAGCTTCTGTGATAACTATGGAAGTGTCTGTAGTTACAGGAGAGAATAAATATTTGTTAAACATTAAACCTCGAGTTCGAGACAATATTTCAAAAGTAGGCGTCTTTCTATATTTTCTCATGCTGAAACAATATTTGGAGAATAAAGCCTGATGTTTTATTTAGGTAAAGAAGACAAAAACTAAATGCTTGGGGTTATGGCATTTCTTCATATAGGGAAGAAAGAAGACAAAAAGAAGACTAAATTTTAATACTGACAAGTAACAAAATACTGATTTCACGGTCATTCACCTTAAGAAAATTCAACAACACTAAAAAACTCTCCCAGTAACACTACAAGGTGTGTTTACTTGTGAGAAGGGTGCATGATTGACATCAAAATTTCTAGACCAAAAGCATTTTAATCATCTTAATGGCTTATGTCCTCATTCCGCAAGATGTTAAAAAAATAACTAGTGTGCATTACCTCTATCTGTTCTCCTAAATGAATCTCGAAAAGTATCAGTTTTCGTTTGTGCCACTCCGATTCAAGAGGCATGCACTTTTAGTCTCCTTTATTTTTAAATAACATTCACGAATATTGAATAGCTTTCTTTTACACTATTAATATACAGCAGGCTGTTCCAACAGGCTGCTCCGCGAGCAGGAGTGCAGAAGAGTGCTCACTACCTGTGCTGCGGTGGTATGGCAAGCTGACGTCACGTAAGCTAGTACTGGGCGGGCTAAGTAAACAGACGCGCTCGATTACTTCTCGTCAGTGTATAGTTGTAACAATGTCTAGTCGCGAAAACCCAGTGCCCTCTTTTTTAAATGGACTGAAGCTCTTCACCGATGGAGAAGGACGTCCACAATGTCTGGTGTGTCACAATACTGTTGTTGCAAAAAACCTTCTACATCGTCATTACAGAAAAAAAGGAAAAGCCCTAGTTTTGCTTGTGTGTTTGACGTCTCTACAACTTTTATGAGAGAGCAAACTGGTTCCGTATTTTCTTGCACTCTCTTTTTGCATTGAAAACCTCAATATGTAATTGAGTACTTGTGATAAATGCTGCATGGGCTGTATACTACTTCTTGTTGCCACTTGTTAGCGAGTTGTGTGAAAGGCGACGTTTGGTTAGTCTAGTTATTGGCAATTAAGATGGTTACTCATTTGCCTGAAGTAACTTATCATGCCTAAACGCAAATGTAGCATTTCTTTGTAACTGAATGAAAAACATAGCCTACTTTTCTCGAAAACCGAAGTCTTAGTTATGAAGTTCACCGTGAAATTTGGATTGCAATATTTGCGTTTAAGATGGTGGAGACTGGGATGTGGTTCAGCATGATAAATCAGTCATGATCTGGCTTCTTTTTATACTCTAGAAGTAACTTTTAAATTCAATGGTTTCAATAAAAATTATGGAAAATTCGTTATAAACTTCACAATAAATGCTCCTTACGTTGGATCCATGAAACATGCATTTAAAAATGAAAAAAAAAAAAATCCACCATAAGCAAGATTTATTAAATTCTAGACATGAAATCACATCGTTGATACTCAGGATCACACATATTTTACAGGAATTATAATAACAAGACATAATATTATCGCTGAGGATTGACGTGATGTGAAGTATACCGCATTTTCATGTATATAAATAGCAGACACAGTTATAGTTGTTTAAGAAATATTCATGCCCGTTGCGGAAATTGGAGTGCGGCTGCAGTTTCTCGTGACGACACAGCCCGGCCGGCTGCTTCACTTGCACATACAAGTTGGGCGGCGTAAGTTGATCCCTGACAGGTGCATTGCTGTTGGAAGCTTTCAACAACGAAGTGCAAACTGCTGCAGACTAAAGCACATGTGGAGTTCTCAGATAGACACATACGAAATTGCATAACACGACTAGTGACAGTAGACGCATGAAGGTGTTGCGACCATATTATTGCAACTGTAAGGGATCAACTTACAGCGACTCAACTATAGACGCTCGCCCCATGCGACAGCAGCTCACGGCCGAGAAGCGGTCCCCCGCGAACAAGTGAGCGCTCCCTAGCTAACGGGTGCGCGCAAACTGGAACAGCCTGATATACGTGTTGCATTTGAATCTGATTTCCAATTATGTTAGTAGTAAAATGAAACTTTTTACAATTATAAACATGTCCGGGCCGCAAGTAATGCTGGTATAGACATCGGGGACCGTCGATACTGAAAGGTGGCTGTCCTCCAGTCTAGCTCGCTGAAATACAGGAATGTGCAGAGTTGGAAAGCGAGAGTTCGCTCGCGGCTGGGACGGTGAAGAAGCGGAGGCGCGGAGCGAAAGCTAATTACACCTGATTGCGCTACTGGGTGACGGCAATTGCCAAGGAGCGCCCGTAACACACACAGAGAGAGAGAGAGAGAGAGAGAGAGAGAGAGGAGGAGAAAGTAAAGGGCGTGACTGAACTGCGTCTACATCGAAACTCTGGTGAACGCATCAGCGTGCTAGAGCAACACACAAGCTGCCGTGGCTTCTTCATGGGGTTGATACGGGCATGGACGCCAACACTTCATTGATGTAAACATACCCTGTATTGCATCATGTTATCGAACAATATCTGTGGTACACCACTACGCAATTACTTTACAGTAACGATAACGAATAGAAACACTGAAAATCCTCTATCCTACTATAATGTGTATGCCGCGGTGAAGTAGCCGAGCGGTCTAAAGCTTCTCGTTGCGGAGCGCGCGGTTGCCCGCCGTGGAGGTTCGAGTCCTCCCTGGGGCATGGGTGTGTGTGTTGTCCTTGGGTTAGTTTACCTAGGTTTAAGTAGTTTGTAAGATACGGACTGATGACCACGCAGTTTGGTCCGATAGATTTACAAACATTTGAACATTTTTGTCACGCGAGAATATTGGTTGTGACATTCTTTTTATTCTCCACTCCGAGGAGTGGAGCGGACTGTTTTAGATCCGGCCCGTAAAGAGTCCTGGTTCTATTCAGCCAATTATCAGACAAGCTGATAGTGGGGCAAGGGGGAAGTACGTGCGAGGGGCTTGCCGGTTCTGGCATGCGCCTTAAAACCAAGGCAAGCCTCCCGAAAGCCTTAGTCGGAGCCGAGGGATTGGGATCATTTAATTTAATTCTGGGACATTGTGCCAGACTAAAAATGGACTGTTGGAGAGCACGAGTACACTTCCGACAGCAAAAAATTGGACGCCTGAGTTACTCTCGTAAACTCGCGAGGATCAGCTCGACCAGATTACAATGGACAAGCATCTCCCTAGGAGGCCGCACTCGGAAGCGCGGTATCCTGTATGTCCCTTCGACGTGAATGTAATTTTTTTTATTCATATGCCTTCTTAGATATGCTGACAGAGGTAGAGAGATACTCGTAGGTTGTTCTTTGAAATTATGTGTCTATCCTGGAAAATAAAATGGACCGTTAACATGATTGCAAACAGATCAAGTCTAAAACGTAATATTTCGTTTTTGAGAAGTTATTTATTCACTTCCCTCATATTTGTGAAGATTTTTCGAATGTTGAAACATAGTGCATCGGAGTGCGCCCTTTTCTTGTGTATGGGTGCATTTATTAATAATTCATTGAAAGATGAACAGTAGTTGATCCTTTCACCGATTCACAAGAATTACGCACAGACGGACTTTGCACCCTCAGTCGGCCGAGGGACCAAGTTTTTTAAACTATAGATATAGTTTCAGGAACCCCGCACGTTGTGGTGGAGTCTTTATTTATCAGCGAGAATACGCCGAGCTGCAACATTGCTAAAGAATTTCAACTTTTCAGGTCTTCATTATTTTTCTACATTATTGACATTTTCTTTTGCTGAAAAACATTGACTTCATCTGGAGACAACTTTCTTAACGAACAAGATGGAACACAAACAGGAGAAATTAATTTTAAAAAGCGACATGGCCGGAATACTATAAAAGACTTTGAATTTTTTTACAATTAATAATAAAATACACACCAGTTTTCACTGTATCTTCAGCCTGTTCGGACGATATATGTCCTTGATACTTACCCGTGTGAATGGCGTGAAGTTAATTATCGTATACTACATCTACATCTACATGGGATATTCTGCAAATCACATTTAAGTGCCTGGCAGAGGGTTCATCGAACCACAATTATACTATTTATCTCCCATTCCATTCTCGAATAGCGCGCGGGAAGAAAGAACACCTGAATCTCTCTGTTCGAGCTCTGATTTCTCTTATTTTATTCTGATGATCATTTCTACCTATGTAAGTGGGAGTCAACAATATATTTTCGCATTCGGAGGAGAATGTTGGCGATTGGAGTTTCGCAAGTAACCCACGCCTCAGCGGTAAGCACCGTTGTTGTAATGATTCCCATCCCGGATCCTGTATCATTTCCGTAACGCTGTCTCCCCTGTATCGCGACAATACGAAACGAGCTGCCCTTCTTTGGACTCTTTCGATGTCCTCCGTCAAACCCACCTGATAAGGATCCCACACTGGGCTGCAATACTCCAAAAATGGACGGACAAGCGCAGTGTATGCAGTTTCTTTAGTAGTTCTGTTGCATCTTTTAAGGGTTCTGCCAATAAAACGCAGTCTCTGGTTCGCCTTTCCCACGATATTATCTACGTGTTCTTTCCAGTTTAAGTCTGAAGTAATAGTGATTCCTAGTTATTTTGTGGAGTTTACGGCCTTCACATTTGATTGATTTACGTTGTAAACAAAGTTTAACGGATTTCTTTTCGTACTCATGTGGATGACTTCACACTTCTCATTATTTAGAGCCAATTGCCAATTTTTACACCATACTGATATCTTATTCAGATCGTTCTGCAGTTGGTTTTGATCTTCAGATGATTTTACTAGACGGTAAATGACGGCGTCATCTGCAAACAACCTAAGAGAGCTACTTAGATTTTCCCCTAAATCGTTTATGTAAATAAGGAATAGCAGAGGACCAATAACACTACCCTGTGGAACGCCCGATATCACCTCTGTTTTAGTCGATGCCTTACCATCGATTACTACGAACTGTGTCCTCTCTGACAAGAAATCCCCTATCCAATTGCAAATTTGGGGCGATATACCATAACCACGCAATTTGATTAAAAGCCGTTTCTGAGGTACGGTGTCAAAAGCTTTCTGGAAATCAAGAAATACGGAATCGATTTGCGAACCTTTGTCGATATCACCCATCACTTCGTGTGAATATAGAGCTAGTTTTGTTTCGCATGAACGATATTTTCTAAATCCGTGTTGACCTTGGGTCAATAGATCGTTCTGTTCGAGATAATTCATAATATTTGAATACAGGATATGTTCCAAAACCCTGCTGCAAATTGACGTCAACTAAATAGGCCTGTAGTTTAGTGGGTTACTCCTACTGCCTTTCTTGAATATAGGTGTGACCTGTGCAACTTTCCAATCTTTTGGTATAGATCCTTCTATGAGAGAGCGGTTGTATATGACTGTCAAGTAAGGAGCTATCGCTTCAGCATAATCAGATAGAAATCTAATGGGTATACAGTCCGGACCAGAAGACTTCTTCTTATTAAGTGTTTTTAGTTGCTGCACTACTTCGATGATATCTACTTCTATGTTACTCATTACGGCATCTGTTCGTAATTCGAAATCTGGAATATTGGTTTTGTCTTCTTTGGTGAATGAGTTTCTAAAAGCTAAGTTTAGTAACTCTGCTTTAGTAGCGCTGTCATCGGCAGGATCGCCATTACTATCACGTAGTGAAGGTATTGTTTGTGACTTTCCCCGAGTATATTTAACATATGACCAAAATCTCTTTGGGTTTTCAGTCAAATTACGAGAAAGAGTTTCGTTGTGATAAATATTGTAGGCATCTCGCATTGAAATCCTCGCTAAATTTCGAGCTGCTGAGTACAATCGCAAATCCTGGGGATTTTGTGTTCGTTTAAATTTAGTATGCCTTTTCCTTTGCTTTTGCAACAGTGTCCTAACCTGTTTTGTGTACCAAGGGGGATCGCCTCCTTCTTTTATTAATTTATTAGGTATAAAACTTTCAATTGCTGTCGATACCACTTCTTTGAATTTGAGCCACATCTGGTCTACACCTACGTTTAGTGTTAGAAACGAGTGGAAGCTGTCTTACAAGAAGCAATGTATTTTGTTTCTATCTGCTTTCCTGAACAAATATACTTTGCGTATATTTTTGGTAACTTTGGGACTTTCGATATTCAATTTCGCTACTACAGCTCTGTGTTCACTAATACCTGTATCCGTTTTGATGCTCGTTATGAGCTCAGGATTATTTGTTGCTAAGAGATCAAGTGTGTTTTCACATCCATTTACAATTCTAGTTGGCTCATGAACTAATTGTTCGAAGTAATTCTCAGAGAATGCGTTGAGTACAATTTCACACGATGCTTTATGCGTACCTCCTGATTTGAAAATATAATTTCGCCAACAGATCGAGGGTAAATTAAAATCACCACCTACTATTATCGTGTGAGTCGGGTACGTTTTTGTAATTAGACTCAGGTTTTCTTTGAACCTTTCTGCTATTGTATCGTCAGAGTCGGGAGGCCGGTAAAAGGAACCGATTATTAACTTCTTACGATTTTCGAGTACAACCTCTACCCATAATAGCTCGCACGAACTATCAACTTCAACTTCGCTACATGAAATACTACTTTTGACAGCGACAAACACGCCCCCACCTATTTTGTTTAATCTATCCTTTCTGAACACCGATAGATCTTTTGAAAATACTTCTTCTGAACTTATTTCCGGCTTGAGCCAACTTTCGCTGCCTATAACGATGTGTGTTTCGGTGCTTTCTATTAACGCTTGCAGTTCTGGAACTTTCCCGACACAGCTACGACAATTTACAACTGTTATACCGATAGTTTCCGGATCTACATTTCTCCTGTCATCCACCTGCACCCTTTGAGATTGCCCATTTTCTATTTCCCCGAAGCTCTTTATCCTAAAAACTATACTACAATATTGTCGCGTTGAATTGGAAGCAGGTCTGACTTCGAAGGCAGGGTTGCCAACTTGTAGTGTCCGTGTGTATATGCTGTGCGTGTTTCTGGTTTTTATCTGTTGCTTGTGTTAGTGCATAAGAATAAAACTGTTGTAGTGGTGTAGAAATATTACTGTACTTGACGTGTACCTACTCAAACATAAATTCATAAAGGTCTACAGTAGTTCATTTAACTATTTTGATTTAAAAGCAGTTCATCGAATGATCACTTATAGTTAACTGTGACATGTAACTAAAAATTGACCACCTAAACCCAATTTAAACACTGTTCATGAAATATGGAGACTAAATTCACGTAATAAATATCTGGATTATTTCCTTTCAATGGCTAGCTCTGAAATATTATCTGGGCTCTGAGACTCTTTAGTAGTTGTACAGTCTTCGACCTACACACAACTAGTTCGAACACCACAGAAAGTTTCATTAATAGGTTTACTACAAATGTGAGAAGAAATTTCTTTTAAAGTTTGACACTTTCTTTCAACAGCAACGTCCTGTTATTACCAGTATCTTGGTTTCCGTAATATATCACAACTCCGTAGAACCTTTTTATGAATTGTCAGCGCTCGGAAAGAAACTACCTTCGTAATTTCAAAGTTCAGGATCCGAACGGTTATGTACAACATGTACAGAATCCATTCAGCAGTTATAAAAAGCTGGCCGCGGTGGCCGAGGGGACTGAGGCGCTCCAATCACGGTCTTCACGGCCACTACGGTCTGGGGTTCGAATTCCCCCTCGGGCATGGATATTTGTGGCGTCCTTAGAATTAGTTAGATCATAAGTAGTTTGAAAGTTTAGGGACTGATGACCCCGTAATTAAGTCCCATAAGCTATACAAACATTTGAACATTTTGAGTTATAAAAGTTGAATAGCATGGAATATAACTACCGGTTAAGAGGAGAGTGCTACAAGGTTGTAGCCTTTCATGGATGTTGTTCAACCCGCACATTGAGCAAGCGGTAAAGGGAACCAAAATAACATTTAGAAACTGAAAAAGGTAGTGAAATTCAGGGATAAGAATTCAAAACTTTGGCAGCGAGAGTAAAGGACTTGCAAGTGCACTTGAACGAAATGGAAAGTATCTCGTAAGACTGATAGAAGATGAACAATGAAAATAGCAAAACACTGATATCTATGGGAGTTGAAAGAGGTGATACTGAGGGAGTTATGTTAGGAAATGAGACAAGAAAGTGGTAGATAGGCTTTTCTATTTGTTCAGTAAAATAAATTATCGTATTGAAAGTAGAGAGGATATAAAATGTTGACTGTTAATTGCAAGAAGAGCGTTTCCGTGGAAGACAAATTTGTTAACATCGAGTATAAATTTAATGTTAGCAAATCTTGTTGTTGGTGGTGTGGTCTTCAGTCCGCAGACTGGTTTGATGCAGTTCTCCACGCTACCCTGACCTGTGCAAGTCTCTTCATTTGAGAATACGAACGCAACCTACATCCTTTTGAATCTGCTTACTTTATTCGTCCCTCTAATGCTAAATTGACAGTTCCTCGATGTCTCAGAATGTGTCCCACCAACCTATCCCTTTTCTTACGATGTGCCAGAAATTCCTTTTCTCCCGAATTCTGTTGAGCACCTACTCATTAGTTAGGTGATCTACTTATGTAATCTTCATCATTCGTCTGTGGCACCGCATTTCAAAAGATCATCTTTCTGTCAGAACTCCTTATTGTCCACGTTTCACTCTCGTACAATTCTACACTCCAGACAAATGCTTTCAGAAATGATTTCCTAACATTTAAATTAATATTGGATGTTAACAATTTTCACTGCTTTAGAAACGCTTTTCTTCCCATAGCCATTCTGCATTTTATATCTTCTTTACTTTTATATCTTCTATACTTCTGGCATCAGAAGTTATTTTGCTACACAAATAAAAAACTCGTCTACTACTTGCAATGTGTCTTTATCTAATCTAATTCCTTCAGTATCGCCTGATTTTCTAACACTACATTCCATTAACCTTGTTTTACTCTTGTTCATGTTCATTTTACAACCTCCCTTAAAGAAGCTGTGCATTTCGTTCAACTGCTCTTCCAGGTCCTCTGCTGTCTCTGGCAGAATTGCAACCCCATCGACAAAACGCAAATTTATTATTTCTACACCCTGAATTTTAATTTCTTCTCCAAATTTCCCCTTGAATTCCTTCAAAGCTTTGCTCAATGTACAGATTGAATGAAACTGGGGAAAGTCTACAACCCTATCTTACCCCCTTTCCAATCACTACGTTCCTTTCATGTCCTTCGACTCTTACAATTGCTGTCTGGTTTTTGTACAAGTTGTGTGTAATTTTTCGTTCTCTTTATTTTATCGTGTTACTTTCAGAATTTGACTAAGTGTATTCCACTTGACATTGTCAAAAGCTTTCTCCAAATCTACAAAAGCTACAAACGTAAGTTTGCTTTTCCTTAACCTATCTTCTAAGATAAGTCGTAATGTTAGAAATGTCTCACGTGTTCCAACATCTCTCCTACATCCAAACTGATGTTCAGCAAGGTCGGATTCCACAAGTTTTTCCATTTATTTGCAAATAATTAATGTTAGTATGTTACAACCATGCTTATTAAACTGATAGTTCTGTCATTTTCGCACTTGTCTACATTTGCTTTCTTTGGATTCGGAATCATTATATTCTTTTTGAAGTATGAGGGTATATTCCTTCTTTCGTACATCTTGCATTCAGGGTGGAACAATTTCTTCATAACTAGCTCTGCCAAGGGTATCAGTAGTTCACAGGGAATATCATCTACTCCAAGGGCTTAGTTTCGACTCAAATCTTTCAGTGCTCTGTCAAATTCTTGTGGCAGTATTGTCTCTCCTATCTGATATTCTTCTACTTCCTCTTTTGTATCTATATACTGCCTTAATTTCCCTTGTATAGGCCCTCTATATATTTCTTCCACAATTCAGCTTTCCCCTCTTTGCTTAGTACTGGTTTTCCATCTGAGTTTTTGCTATTCATATAGCTCAGCGGTTCCCAAACGGTGGTACGCGCACCATTGGTAGTACGCAACGACATTTCAGGTGGTACGCGCACAAGTAAACAAAACAATTACCGATATAAGTATAATTATTCTGCTACACTATATTTAAAGTCAAGTGACAGTGAGAAAAATAATTGACAAAATTACCGGTAACGTCTGCATAATGTTAAACAATCTGGATTTTCCGGAATGTACGAGGAACACAGAACATCGGATTGTAACACCCCTCCCAATAGCTCCCTCATTTGTCGACGCTACATTTGCCAGAAATGATTCATCTTGTATTAATGGGAACAAAAACAGGATATCCTCTTTTCAAAGAAGCACACCTATTTCTGATGCCGTTGTTACTACTTACATGTGTGAAAGTAGTTTTTCTGAGTTATTGTACATTAAAAATAAATACAGAAACAGACTTATTGTTGAAGATTTGAGGGTTAAGTGGAGTCAATCTAACCGGACTTTGAAGCTCTGATTGAAGTTAAGCAGTAACATGCTTCCAACTGATTCATTATGTACTCTAAATTACTATGATCAGTTTATTGTCTTGCGCAACTGGTTTAATTTGTGATGTAAAAATATAATAGATATTTAAAATGTCATTCCTCTTTTACTCAACGAATATTCAATATTGGTATCATAACTGGTGTAATTTATTTTTGTATTATTTGCTACAGATAAGTACCTTATGTGAACATAACGAATCCGTAAGAAAAGTGCTTCTACGAAATCTTATTATTGGTAAATGTCAACATTTCTGCTATACATAGTAGTTTATCTGCGCAACCCAAAAAATATGTATGTTGTCAGCACCATGCAACATTGTGAAATCCTCACTTGCAACAGTCGTCCTTTGTCGTTCAATCTTCTGCACTGCCCCCCCCCCCCCCCCCCCAATGTCTTATCTCGGGACATATATCTGGAGTGTAGCGTTTTGCAGATGTGAAAGGTATTCGGTATAGATTTTAATTAAGAATGAAACAGAATTGCCGGCCGCGGTGGCCGAGGGGACTGAGGCGCTTCAGTCACGGTCTGCACGGCCACTACGGTCGGGGATTCGAATCCCCCCTCGGGCATGGATATTTGTGCCATCCTAGTTCGTAAGTAGTTCATAAG
Source organism: Locusta migratoria (assembly GCA_026315105.1). Taxonomy (NCBI): domain Eukaryota; kingdom Metazoa; phylum Arthropoda; class Insecta; order Orthoptera; family Acrididae; genus Locusta; species Locusta migratoria. The sequence goes on along the minus strand of CM048745.1, from coordinate 580,389,199 downwards.
TAGTTTGTAAGTTTAGGGACTGATGACCCCGTAGTTAAGTCCCATAAGCTGTACAAACATTTGAAATTTTGATTTTGAAACAGAATTTATTTTAAATTTGGTGACAGAAATTAACTGAAGATCAGGTGGATATATGGAGTAAATAATGAGGAGATGTCGAACAGAATTGAAGATAACAGAAAATGTGGCATAACGTAAGTAAAATAAGCGCGCGGTTGATACGCCCCTGCCAAAACACATAGGAATCGTTAAATTAGTATTGGAGGGAAGTGCGCGGAGTAAAAATGCAGACAGAGACCGAGAATAGAAGTAAGTTTGTTCCATATGTATGCGGTTCATCTACATCTACATTGGATACTCTGCAAATCATATTTAAGTGCCAGGCAGAGGGTTCGTCGAACCACCGTTATACTATTTATCTCCCATTCCATTCTCGTATAGCGCGCGGGAAGAAAGAGCATCTGAATCTCTCCGTTGGAGCTCTGATTTCTCGTATTTTATTCTGATGATCATTTCTACCTATGTAAGTGGGAATCAGCACTATATTTTCGCATTCGGAGGAGAATGTTGGCGATTGGAGTTTCGTAAGTAGTTATTCGGAGGTGAAGGATGCCTGCCCTGGATAGCGTAAAGAATTGCATCAAACCAGTCTTCGGACAGCAATGGAAAGGAGAGAGAAAGCAGGACGGGGAACAGACTCTGACTGAACACTGGGAGAGCAGGAAAGGGACCGTGACCTTCAAACGGACGATCCCAGTATTCACATCACCTACGAAATGCACGAAAAACGTGGAAATCGGATGGTGGCTTAAAAGTAGTTTCTTTGATACAAGACCAAATCTCGGTGAAAGACTTTCTGGTTCGTAACTTTGCACCAGTACGTCTAAAAGATAGGCTCTGAAGAGTGAAGTGATGGGGAGTAGCGAGTGTGTTGGCTGGTGGCCAGCGCATTACGTGTTGCTTCCGCAGTTTGTTTACCTCAGGTAATGCTAAGCTGGCGATAGCTTAACGCGTAATTTTCCTGGGTCGGCGGATAAACGTTACCATACCTTCCGGCTGTCACCGCATCATTAGGGGGCGTACAAACAAGTGACCCGGGGTTTTCTTTCGACTGAACTAATGAATGTGGAGACTAGTGGAAGACCCCAGCCAGCGGAAAACTACAGGCGGAAACGCCGTCCGCCGCCTCGAATGAAACGAAAAGAATCTTTATTTCAGAGACCTATTTGCATTATCCTTGCCTCTGTACTCTGATATACTAGCCGAACTTTTTAATTAATATATTATGGGGATGTAGCACTAACTAGTAATCGCTGTTCCTACTTAGTAGCCATGTATACTACACTGGAGAGCCAAATAAACTGCATGCAGGGCCCGCGAGCACGCCGAAGTGTCGTAACGCTATGTGGCGTTGACTCCACTAAAAGAGGCTGTAGTGTTCCATTGAACACTACTACCTTCTTTTACGTCAACTTGAGGTATCTACATATTAATTAAGTTGTTATTAAGCTGGACCAGAACAGAAACTGCTGCCAGAATCAATGTTTGTTGCAGATTCTGGGGGCGAAGGGCAGCGTACAGTTATCACAGATGACGTAGAACATAATACGAAGAAGTTTCTCCATGATTTACGAATAACACTGAAAAAAAATTGAAGAATTGTTCTTGTTGATTTATATGTATGTTCATGGCACTAACTATAATATTATTCATTCATTGTTTGACTGATGTCCAATGTATTCGTCCATAAGGCGAATAAATTGATTTAAGAAGTTTCTCAAGAAAAACGGAGTTCTTCTTTACATTCTTATTTATTATGGACATCTTAAATTAAACAACGATTATCAAGAAGAAGTTTATTCATTATGGTTACACGTTCTAGTAATGACAGAGGCACAGCTGAGGCTGGATCTCTTAACTAAACTTTTCACTGCTACGTTAACGTTACGTGCTTAACCCGACTGAGAGACACTTTTAATATGAAACGTTTGTTCTTGCCGTTTGAAGAAGAAATTTTAAACAGAGGCGAGAACATTGTGAAATAGTACACGACTGCAGATTCACGACGACAAGAAACATTTCCAGCTGTCTATAAAACCGTAAGAGTAAGAAGGGCTGGAAATTTCTTCTGTACAGTACGATACAAGGCATCCCAGATACGCTTAACACCTTTGTGTTAATCGCCGATTTTTTTTGAAGTCTGTACACTTGTAGAGTAGTAGAAAATAACAGACACGTATTTTTTATATCGATAGTTGTGCAATTTTGATTATGAAAACACCCTCCAGAACAGAGGTCAGCAAGTAATCGTGGATGGGGTCCGGATTCTTTCCAAAATTTTTATCGAGGTCCAGAAGTAAAACCACATATTCCTTATCAGTTTTTTATTTTAATTTTCAGTCTCAAGATAATATGAAATACAAAAGATGTGAAATAACAATGTATAATAATCCACTAAAAATTATTATTTGCTATTTATTTATTTTTATTTTCGCTCACAAAAGGTATGGAATAAAATGTGTAGTCAAACTTCTATTGAAAGATCCAGTAACAGGTTATACATTAAATATACTATTTTTTGTTTAATTTTCACTGAAAAGTATGAAATACAATTAAGTGCGCGTATTTGTGTTTAAAAATCAACGCAAGAAATTACATTTGCGGTCCTCAGTCAGTTTCTTAAAGCTAGATTCACATGTGGAGCAACTTGGGCGAATTGTGTCTTCAACGTGGGCTGCTGTTACTCTTGAGCGCTACCTATTCATCAACAAATTAATTTTCAAGTGAAATTTGAAAAATGTATGTGGAGTCAAACATAACAGTCAGGTAGGTGGCTCATGTTTTGCAATTTTCATATTTTTCTGGGACATGTTCGCTCCACAATTCGTCAGTGGATTCGTTTTCATACATTAGCAAGGAAATGTCGTCCCACAAGTCTATTATGTCCATTTGGAGTAAACGCTTTGAAAGGTGGAACAACTTCGCAGCCACATCCGTCCATTCTGCTGCTGGAGAAAAATTCAAAAGGTGATTTTTAAGGGCACAAAAATGGTGTATAAATGGATATGCCCCGACCGATTAAATAGAGGTTTCAGAGTATGAATATTTATAGACTTTCCTTGTCCATTATATAATTCGTGTGTAGAGGGCTTTTATACGGATCAGCGGCCAGCTCGCTCGCTTTTGCCGCCGCTCGTCAGCGTACTCTCCAGCCCTGCACATCATGACAGCCGCGGTGGACCGGCCGAACGGTTTAAAGCGCCATGCTGCGGCGTCCGTGATTGCTCGCCGTCGAGGGTTCGAGTCCTCCCTTGGGCATGGGTGTCTGTTTAACTAGTTTGTAAGCTTAGGGACTGACAACCACAGACGTTAAGTCCAATAAGATTTACAAACATTTGAACATTTTTTAATATCATGACAACCATTTATGTAATCTGCCTATAGTACTCACTAAGGGTTCTAATTTCTCGGCACGTAATTCTAAAGAAATTATAAGGCTCTCATACGAGTTGTTATCTACAGAAAAAGTATTTATTAGTGTATGTAACTTTTACCTACCCCCATGAACCACAGACATTGCCGAGTTGGGGTGGCTTGCGTGCCTCAACGATGCAGATAGCCGTACCGTAGGTGCAACCACAGCGAAGGGGTATCTGTGGAGAGGCCAGACAAACGTGTGGTTCCTGAAGAGGGGCAGCAGCCTTTTCAGTAGTTACAGAGGCAACAGTCTGGATGATTGACTGACCTGGCCTTGTAACATCAGCTAATGTGGCTTGCCACACAGCTACTGCGAACGGCTGAAAGCAAGGGGAAACTACAGCCGTTACTTTTCCCGAGGACATGCAGCTCTACTGTATGAACATATGATGATGGCATCCTCTCGGGTAAAATATTCCGGAGGTAAAATAGTCCCCCATTCGGATCTCCGGGCGGGGACTACTCAGGAGGATGTTCTCATCAGGAAAGACAATACTGGCATTCTACGGATCGGAGCGTGGAATGTTAGATCCCTTAATTGGGTAGGAAAATTAGAAAATTTATAAAGGGAAATGGATAGGTTGAAGTTAGATATAGTGGGGATTAGTGAGGTTCGGTGGCAGGATGAACAGGATTTCTGGTCAGGTGAGTACAGGATTATAAATGCAAAATCAGTTGGGGGTATCACAGGAGGAGGACTGATAATGAATAAGAAAATAGGAATGCGGGTAAACTATTATGAGCAGCACAGTGATCGCATTATCATTGTCAAGATAGATACGAAGCCAACACCGACAACAGTAGTACAGGTTTATATGCCAACTAGCTCTGCCGATAATGAGGAGATCGAAGAAATATATGAGGAGCTAAAGGAAATTATTCAGACAGTTAAGGGAGAGGAAAACTTAATTGTGATGGGAGACTGGAATTCGGTAGTAGGAAAAGGAAGAGAAGGAAAAATAGTAGGTGAATATGGACTGGGCAGGAGGAATGAAAGAGAAAGTCGCCTGGTAGAATTTTGCACGGAACATGATTTAATTGTAACAAACACGTGGTTTAAGAATCACAAAAGAAGGTTGTATACGTGGAAGAGACCAGGAGACACCGGAAGGTATCAGATAGATTTTATAATGGTAAGACATAGATTCCGGAACCAGGTTCTAAACTGCAAGACATACCCAGGGGCAGATATAGACTCTGACCATAACTTGTTAGTCATGAACTGTAGGCTGAAACTGAAAAAACTGCAGAAAGGTAGGAAAATAAGGAGATGGGACTTAGATAAATTGAAGGAAAGCGAAGTACTGGACAATTTCAGAGGGAGATTTAGGCAACAATTGACAGAAACAGGGGGAAATAAAACAGTAGAAGAGGAATGGGTAGCATTGAGAGATGAAATAGTGAAGGCAGCAGAGGACAAAATAGGTAGGAAGGCAAGACCAACAAAAAATCCTTGGATATCACAAGAAATACTAAATTTAATAGATGAAAGGAGAAAATATAAAAATGCAGTAAATGAAACAGGCAAAATGGAGTACAGACGACTAAAAATAAGATTGACAGGAAGTGCAAAATGGCTAAGCAGGAGTGGCTAGAAGCCAAATGCAAATCTGTAGAAGAATGTATAAGAAGGGGAAAAGTAGATACCGCCTACAGGAAAATAAAAGAGACATTTGGGGAAAAGAAAAGCAACTCTACGAATATCAAGAACTCGGATGGGAAACCAGTTCTCAACAAAGAAGGGAAAGCTGAAAGGTGGAAAGAGTACATAGAGCAGCTCTACAAAGGAAATGAACTTAGAGACGATGTTGTAGGAAGGGAGGAGGAAGTAGATGAAGATGAAATAGGAGATACTATACTGAGAGATGAATTTGACAGAGCCTTGAAAGACCTAGGTCGGAACAAGGCCCCAGGAGTAGATGACATACCCGCAGAGCTATTAAAGTCTCTGGGAGAACCAGCCATGACAAGACTATTTGAACTGGTGTGTAGGATGTATGAGATAGGCGAAATACCCTCAGACTTTAAGAAAAACGTAATAATCCCCATTCCAAAGAAATCAGGCCCAGACAGGTGTGAAAATTACAGAACCATCAGTTTGATAAATCATGGTTGCAAAATTTTAACACGAATTATCTACAGGAGAATTGAAAAGCTGGTAGAAGCTGACCTCGGGGAAGATCAATTTGGATTCAGGAGGAACGTAGGAACCCGGGAGGCAGTACTCACTTTACGTCTTATCTTAGAAGATAGATTAAGGAAAGGCAAACCTACATTTTTAGCTTTTGTAGATTTGGAGAAGGCTTTTGACAATGTTGACTGGAATACACTCTTTCAAATTTTGAAGTCAGCAGGGGTAAAATATAGGGAAAGGAGAGTTATTTACAACTTGTACAAAAGCCAGACCGCAGTTATTAGACTCGAAGGGCATGAAAGGGAAGCATCAGTTGGGAAGGGAGTAAGACAGGGTTGTAGCCTTTCTCCGATGTTATTCAATTTGTACATCGAGCAGGCGGTGAAGGAAAGCAAGGAAAAATTTGGAATAGGGATTAAAGTTCAGGGGGAAGAAATAAAAACATTGCGTTTTGCTGATGACATTGTAATTCTGTCAGAGACAGCAAAGGACCTGGAAGAGCAGTTGAATGGAATGGACAGTGTGTTGAAGAGAGCATATAAAATGAACATTAACAAGAGCAAAACAAAAATAATGGAATGCGGTCTTAGAAAATCAGGCGATGCTGAAGGAATTAGATTAGGTAACGAAACAATGAAGGTGGTAAATGAGTTTTGTTACTTGGGAAGTAAAATAACATGCGATGGTCGCAGTACAGAGGATACAAAGTGCAGAATGGCAATGGGAAGAAAAGCATTTTTGAAAAAGAGAAATTTTCTAACATCGAATATTAATTTAAGTGTAAGGAAGTCTTTTCTGAAAGCATTTGTGTGGAGTGTTGCCTTGTACGGGAGTGAAACATGGACAATAAGCAGTGCGGACAGGAAGAGAATAGAGGCTTTTGAAATGTGGTGTTACAGAAGAATGCTGAAGATTAGGTGGGTAGATCGCATAACTAATGAAGAGGTACTAAACAGAATTGGTGAGAAAAGGAATTTTTGGCATACCCTGACTAAAAGAAGGGATCGCTTGGTAGGACACATTCTTAGACATCGGGGAATCGTAAATTTAGCATTGGAGGGAAGTGTGTGGGGTAAAAATCGCAGAGGGAGACCAAGAGACGCGTATAGTAAGCAGATTCAAATAGATGTGGGTTGTCGTTCTTATGAGGAGATGAAAAGGCTTGCTCAGGATAGAGTAGGGTGGAGAGCTGCATCAAACCAGTCTCCGGACTGAAGACCATAACAGTAACTTTTACTTTCACAATATTTTTGGCGTTCCAGTTGTTTGCCTTCCGCGGTTCGGTCTTGCCGACCGCTGCTCTAGAAGATAAAATGACATATTTTGTTTTGATCGAATCTCTCCCAGTCTATGAGAGATGGACAAGTACGACACTCATGAAAGATTATTGGTAGTTACGAACGTAAAGACAGTATAGCCAAAATTTTCTGTCTAATGATAATTTGCAAGTTACCCCCGTTCCCGGCATTAATTGAATTTGTAAATTTACAGATTGGTTTAGATACAATTTAAAGAATATTTCATGTCAAATACAACCAAGTATAACAAATCTGGTTTCCGAGATGAATTTTTTGGAAAATAATCCAATCCTTGAACGAATCTCTACTGCGTCGGCCTTAGCGCACGAGTCTATCGGTCGGCCCCAGTTTGCGAGGCCACCGCGCCGTGAAGAATTCGGCTGCCATTCAGACGCTGACCAGGGCACATAACCACGCTCGCTGAGCCGTTACACACTACTTACCCGTCTCTTCCTGGCCAGGTTCCTACGTCTGTAGAGTTTCATAGTTCTAAATACGAATGACCGTCGATCGCGGCATTTGTTTGTTCGGCTGGTAAAATACAGTGTTCCAATATAATACAAGAAAAATCCAACTAGTCGCTTGGATTTGACATTATACTGTTTTATTCCATAATAAACTGTACTAGTATTGCCTGTGGTCGAAAATCGACCAATTGTGTTTACAATGGTCGCTGGGGGTAAAATTTTACGTATCATGTCGGCGGCCTCGCGTGATTATGTTGGCAACATGAACAACACGATTGAAAATCTTTGCCCATTTGTTCGAACCACATAGTATGACTCGATTAGTGTATCGTACAGACCACGAAGTAAACAAGTAATGCTGTTACTGCTTTATGGTTGTATGTACCCTCGTCCGCTCAGTAAAAATAATTGCCCGCGTAAAGCGAAGATTCCATGAGAAAATATCAGCGTTGTCAAGCGATTGGCTAAAATAAAGACTCACAGGATTCTCACTATTCAGCATCTATTGCCAACATTATCATAGGAGGCCGCTGGGATATTAGGTAAAATTTAACCAGTACTGGGACGTATGAAACGGTATCTTTTACGTGTTAAGGAAAATGTCTGACACAATAACAACAAATAAAACCGGAAGTATATACTTCTCATGCCATTTTCGAATTATATAACTTTCATTAGCCTAATATTTGAAATGGAACTACAATTTCGGTGTTCGTATATTTATACAACGCCAAGAAATAATGTTATTTCGATACTGCAATATTCAGAATTCCAGAGCTGAGAACATGTCGACTTCGTAGCTCCACGCGTGCACCGCGACATGCCTCTCCCGGCGCATCATCATTTATATCGTCATTGTCGACTTCGTAGTTCCACCCGAGCACCGCTAGATGCCTCTCCCGGCGCATCATCCTTTATATCGGCATTCATATGAAAACATCAATTTCCTTTAACCACTGTTAATCACTGCGAAAATGAAGCATTTGAACGGCACAAGAAAGTGAGTTGGGAGCACTCCATGTTTCGATATTCACTTATTTTAATACGTTATTTTAATACTGCAGATGCGCTGCATTACAGCGTCTTTGGTCGAGGCGAATAGCCAATCAGTGACCTGATTGTTGGATAATGTAGAACTAGATCCAAGCTGTAGATAGGAAAATTTCTACTTCCTTTTACCACTTTTAATGGCTAAATGCACACATAATATTTATATTCGTGAAATCTACGACAAACAATATTTCGAATTATGTAACTTTCATTGGCCTTCTTGTACGAATAAATTAGTAATCTGTAGCACAATTTTCGTGTTAGCGTATTTATATAATGATTATTTCTCGAATTCGGAATATTTAAACATTTCCACTGTTTCAGGGCATTGAAATATATTTAGTGGCAAAGTTGAAAATTTTGTGCTGGGCCGGCATTCGAATCTCAATTTCCCACTTCGGGTTAGCGGTCGTCCTAACCATTTTTTTTTTTAAATTCTTGAGGTAGCTCAATGGTTTTCGATGGTTTGTTCATATTCATTCTTGGTTGTTCATTGAGCATTTGGCTCAGCTTTTCTTTAGAGAGGGTGTTCAGCCCTCTGACCGGTCGCGCTGAGCCACCGTGCCTGGCAACCAATTGGCTTATGAGGCATGCTTCCAATCGAACCCAAATTCTCAACTTGAAGCAGGGGACCAGGCGTATGAATGCGTCCGCATTGAAATAGTCAGTTGTAAAAAAAGAACAGAGAGCATATCAATAATTGTATGCCCCCAACAGGCAACTGACAGTTTCAATGCAGACGCATTAATACGCTCGGTCCCTTGCAGCACAGAGTAACATATACAGAGGAGAAGCCCCCCCCCCCCTAAACCACTGTCCTACGCTCCTCTCGTAGTCCCGTAAGATGCTAGCAGGTGTCAGGAGGTTCCCTGGCTTAGGCCGGTATTACACTGTAAAAGATCTTTGACAAAGATCTTTGTCAAAGATTTTATCCAAGATCTTTGACGAAACTACTTCACAGGAGCACATTACACTATCGTAAAATATTTCGTAATAATTGCTCGGAATAAGACTCCAAAATAGTAAAGCGTCTGTATTATTGTACGTAATATAATGTTGCTCGGGAATGCATTCATTGGAAAGAACGAAAAATGGAAACAATTTTAGGTAAAACCGTGAATAGCAAGAGGAAAATACGAAAACTGCTCGCACAAATGTACTCCACGAGCTACACTGCTGGGAAATAATAACTTAAATTGTTTAAGAACGTGTGAGCAAATATTTTAATTCACCCATATATTTATAAATACTTCATTATAATCGATGTTTCAGGAATCCCTAAAGCTGTGTCAATGGGTAAATAATGAAAAACTGAAATAATTTAACGTGTCATGCTAAACATAACTTCGTTAGACACTTTATGATAATTAAGAAGAGAGAATATTTTCGCAGTTCTTTCATGTTAGGCTTCATTGAGGAATATGCGCTGCGAAAGACATTTTTATGTTTGCTGCAGTCTAACATTTGTTTTGCCTGATTTTCCGAAACATAAAATATCCGTATAAATACCTGGACTTGTGGTTAAATGTCGAAAAGCATCGTACAAAGCAAGAAAAAATATGGAGCTAACTAGTGCAGTACCTCATTACGCAAATCATGAATCCCTTTCCACTGAAGATCCTCCCATTTATCTCCACATATAAAATATATTCCAGCAGGCAGTAAAATACACTAATCCTACAGTGTAGGCCTAAGATTTCACGTATTATTCCAGACATGAGTGAACCAAGATGTAAATCACTTTAAGAGGAATTACGAGGTTAGGTTAGAGTAATACATTATTTCACTTATGCATCTCCATATATCCCTATCATCAACCTTAGTGAGCCACTTTGAATACAACTGACAGCAATAGCTTTTTATTTATACGATTCAACCCTACATTTTTGGAAATGTGCTTTGTATTAATAAATATTCCGCACACTTCTCACTTTTAAACGATCACTGTGGCAGTAGCGACGCAACAAATACACTTTTACGTTAATTAGTAAGTTACATGCTGTAATTATTAAAAAAATTCTGTAGATAACTACACAAGGTAATGGGAAATTAATATGTGGTTTGGTTCAAAGTGTATCATTATTCCGTCGCAATCTGATTCTTTGAAAGAGACGTTTTAAGTCAAGAATTTCATATTGCGACAATTTTTCAATGTGAAAATAATCCTGAAATAGATATTCCCATATTACCAAATTTCTGGTCAGATCTTAACAAGAAATATACAGCAAGATTCAATGAAATATACGTGTTGCCACTATTGTTAAAATCATCTTTTGAAGTTTCTCCTGTAGCTGAATAGACGGATATGCCTGCCAAGTTGTTCCACCTTTCAAAGCCTATACTACAAATGGCGTTAACAGACTTCCGGGACGAATTTCCTTGCAAACGTATAGAATTGTACCTACTGAAGAATTTTGGAGTCACGGAAAGATATGAAAATTGCAAAAATAAAATAAAAACTTCACATATGTTTGTAATATTTCATTTTCAGAATTGAATTTCTTGGAGAATAATTATCGCTCAAGACTAACTACCGCCCAATTTGAAGACACTATTTGTGTAACTGCTCCGCACGTGAACCTACTTTAAGAACTCTTCAAGACCGCAAATATCATTTTTCCCATCTGTTTTAAAATATAGGCACATTTCATTGTCTTTCATACTTTATTAGTGAAAATTAAAATAAAAAATAGGTAGTATAATGCATGGCCTGTTGCTGAACTTTCAGTAAAAAGTTGACAATCCATTTTACTTTTTCTGAGTGAAAAAAAAATGTCTTCCGGAATTTTTATACATTGTTATTTTACATCTGTTGTATTTCATTTAGTTTTAGAGTGAAAATTAATATAATAAATTATTAAAGAATATGGCTTTTTCGGGATTTTTTAATACAAATATGCCTGTCTAATGTTTTTCATGTTAGTTTATGACTGAAAATTAAAATTAAAAAAAATGAGCTTTAATTTCTGGACCTCGATAAAAATTTTCAAAACTATCTGGACCCCAACTAAGATTACTTGCCGACCTGTGCTGTATAGGCTGCAAGCAAGTGGAACTGAGGGGCAGAGGGCACTGCCGTCGTAGACTGCCACAAGTTAAGAACTTGGGTTGGGTGAGAAGCGTGCTTGGACAGAGTGGTAGGTCAGTAGGCTCCGTCAAAGGGCTCGGTGCCCTCTGCAACAAAAAACTGAGTGCAAGGCGAAACGATCGACATAGAACAAAACGAATCTCTGTCCGCAAAGGACCGTTTAAACCTAAGAACCAAGGAGAAAAAAATTGGTTGCCTGATACGGGAAATCAGGGTTCGAGTATCGGTGCAGCATATATTTTCAGCTTGGCCATTCCATATATTTCAATGCCCTGAAATGGTTGAAATGTTTTAATATTTCGAATTCGTGAAATGATACTGTTTATTATGGAATAATACAGTATCATTTGAAATCAAAGTGAATGGTTGCATTTTTCTTAAATTATATTGACATTAATAGTCAGGAATACTAAAAATATCCAAAATGGATAATCTAAATACACTGCTCCAATTTATTTAGAAAATTGCTACATACGAGTATTTGTATTTCTTTGAGTAGTTTCCGTTTACCATCAGTTTCCGAAATTTGAGGAAATGAAATGGCACTGAATTCGAAAGAACGTTATTAAATTGTTAATAATAGCCTTTGATCTATCTTAGTATAATGTTCAAGCTGTTATAAGCAAAAAGAGAAAATAATGAATGTCGAATTAGAGAAACTAAAGCCGTCGGCACACGGAACGTGTATCTGAACGAGTGTGGCCAACGTGGCGAGTTTCTGACGTCACAATGTGCAAGACGGACGTTGGCGATACTTTCCCAACGTGTCGGGCAGTATCAAGCATGCCAGCCAGGTATTCTCAATGTGCGTCTCAGCGATCACCAATAAGGTGGGAGAACGCCACAGACGTCACACCACGTGGCTCTTCGGGGAGGGGGCAGCTCTTTTTGGTAGAGATGAAGACGCCATATTGGCCGTCGTATTTCATGGGTTTTATGTACGTAACTTAGGTCTTATGAATGTATGACATTTCAAAGCAAGTAAAAGTAACTGTGTAAATTGAGAAGCTCTCGAAAACCGGTCATTAGAGGTACTATTTGTTGCAATAAATGATTGGAAACGTCTTCTATGTGGTTAAAAAATTTCCGTATTACAGTAATCTGTCATTTCAAGGCAAGGCGAACTGAAGATCCATCAAGACGAATTGTTCTTTGCATAACTTGTTGTAATTACTTATAATCAACCGACATATGTACCAGTAGTGTATACAACACGTCTACTATCTTCATTGATAATTCTGAATCGTGTTAGTGGCCCAACTGCAGGCAGAAAACTGATGGACTTTGCTGCAGAAGATGTCTCACGGCGGTGGTTCAAGACTCCTCGGAAGCATATATTTTTTCTCCTTTTTTCGGCTTTTCTGATAGATTCAAAGACTTTCCTATAAATTTCATAGAAATATACTGCATAATATTCGATGCTGTGTAAACATACGTACGCATCATGTGAAGAATAATTTTGTTGGATTCATTTTATGAACACGTCATTTTGCACCTTACTTAGAGTAAAATATGCACTTATCGTTTCAGTATGGCATTTTAGACGTTCTTAACATTCTCCTACTGAATAGTAACACTGACCGTGGAAGAAATACCTGTAAATTTTACTAAAAACGAGGCTGTTACAATAATGTTTGCTTCGTGTAAAGGCCTTTTCTAATTTTATATCGCACAGTTTGTTATGAAAGTTTTATAATTCGCTGCACTTATTGACATAACGTGCAACTTTTATAAGAGTCAATGTCCATACATATTTTGTTGTTACTTATATCACAGAACAAAATGAACATATACAGAAGAGTAGTAATAAGCGATTTAATAGAGGCAAAGCAGGAATTCCACGCTTTTGATTTCGCAATCAGTGTGATTGCAGGACCTGATGCCGCCGACAACTGTCGCTGGAGAGCGCTGCGGTCGCGTGTAGCTCGCTGAGCCGCACGTCTCGTATGCCCAAGTCGCGCCGTCTCCGAGCGTTCAGCCGCTCGTTGGACTCGGCACGTTGACCACACACGTTCAATCACACACTCTGTGTGCCCATGGCTTTACGGTCGAACTACCTTAGTTACAGATATTATCTTTTTTCTGAGATCCTGTAGTTAAAAAAAAAATCTCTACGCATATGCTGTAGTTTGCGAAACAAATAAGCAATATTACATAAAATAACATGTTCATTCATAAAAAGGGTTTTATTCTAACATTTGCAAATGATGTAAGCAGAGTAAGAGTTTAATAGGGGTTGAAACTTCCTGGCAGATTAAAATCGTGTGCCGAAACCGGGACTCGAACCTGGGACCTTTGCCTTTCGCGGACAAGCGCACTACCGACTGTGCTATCCCGACACGACTCACGATGCCGCCACACAACTTTACTTCCGCAGTACCTCGTCTCCTACTTTCCAAACTTCACAGAAGCTCTCCTGCTAACCATGCGAGACTAGCACTTCTGGAAGAAAGGATATGGTGGAGACATGGCTTAGCCACAGCCTGCGGAGTGAAAGTTTCATTCTGGAAACATCCCTTAGGCAAATGAGTATGTATATAATTTCAAACAGAAACACCACATAGTTTCTACGAAACTAATAAATTAACATAAAGTAATAAGATAAAGATAGAAGCTGATAAATTCATTGAAAACTGAACATCGAAAATTGTACTAGTTGGAGAAGAGAAATGTTTTTAACTCTGGTTAGTCAAGGTTCAATTTAGAAATGCATACAGGTCTATTTAATATTCGTAAGGAACTGTAAATTGGAAACGATAACCCAATCATCAAACTTGATAACGCACAGTTACACAATTCAGCCTATCATATCAGCAAGTCGTTCTTTTTTGTCACTGCTATTAATAATTATACAGGAGAAAAATTAGGCCTGGAGTAAAGGCAAATCTTTTATCGCTGGTGAATGTTTTGTATTAGCTTCAAAATCCCGTAAGTTGACGACGAACATTGTGAAGACATGGGTCACAAATTTTTATCTTCCCAACTGCAAACATGATTCAGTTCTGCTGTATAGATTCGTGGTGTAGCCATAATTCGAAAACATTTCAAACTAATTATCAGGAAACACAAAGTATTAACAATTCCTAAAGGAACTACTGGAATGATTCGAGCTCTTTTAGATAATTTTATACGACTGTAATGTAAATTTATATTTAGGAAACAACATTATCAAACTTAAATCTCTCATTCATAATCATCTATTCTCACCCTAGATTATAGAAATGTTTAACTATTCGTGGTGCAAAAGTGGATATTTACGAGAGGGTCCACATGAGTTTAACAATGCAGTAGATCGTTGTTTCACCACTTGTGATGCTGTATGTGGAATGTGCAGTAATGTTGCAATTGTAAAGTACGCGTTCTGTACAGTTACTTTGTGCATAAATGATTTTTTTCTTAAACGACAATGTCTACAAAGAATACAATTTGTAAGAAGGTAACAATGACAAGATGTGAACAGTGACGTACTGCAAATTGTCGACGACATCAGTAATACGTTTGCAAAAGTACGAATAAAAACATAAAGGTATAATGAAATATAAATTAAATTAAATATAAATACAAAAAAGTACATGTAATGCCGGGTACTTGTTTATACATTTATACGGCGTGGTGCCCTCGCAAGCTAGCGCCGACTGGTGGACTCGAGTACTTGGGCCGTCACCATGACGAGTCGTTTAAAGGGGGATGTATGCAAGAGTGGCAGAAAAATCAGTTTTTGATTTTGTGTGCATTTAATAGCGAACTATATTGATAGCTCCTGACCTACTAAGGAAGTGTGTCCATGGCAAAACAAACAATCCAAATGCGTCTCTGAATGCGATGGCCCAAGACAACATTATCATCTACAGTTATCAAACTTGATACACATGATGCTGTGATTGTTTCTAGTGATGGAAACGTAGGATCAGTGAAATTGTTACTGCGTTCTGCCTTCACAGTTGGTGCAGTCACTTTAACAATTTTTAAGGAAATTTATAGTCATCGTGTAGCAAGAGGTGAAGTGTCTATGCAGGACCTTTTAAAAGAAACAAGGCAAAAGAAAAGTAGATACAGGCCAAGTCTTGAGAATACCTGAGTGCAGTCCTGGAACATTCTAAGAAGGTATAATTAAAGAAATATGACTTTAATCTTTAAATTCATTTTCCCGGAAACTACATATCCTGACACTTACATATCTTTTCTTCACAACATCTGTAACATAATACCTTCATATTATGTCCATATATTTCTCATAGTGCAACAAACAAACACGCAGAACTAAATATTGAAATGTTTCGTTTGCCATATATAGATGATTTATTGAAACAATTATACCGATTTCCACCAAAAACGTAAAAAAATTTGTAAATAATATCTATCTAAGATATTCAAAATTGATTAGGTATAATTATTTGTATGGGTCTCAACATACAGTTAAATGTTGGCAGTGATTGATTCAATAGGTTACGAGGAAACGGAACATAAATACTTGTAGATATATTACATTTTTTAAATTTTATAATAATTTCAAAATTAGAGTAAATATTTTGAAAACTGAATTCATAGCAACTTATACTACTGCTAATCACCACCACACATAATTTTACTTCTCCATCTTCAATATATTAGGCACACAATTTGATAACACGAGAGTATGTGCTCCACACACGTTCCCCCTGAAAGATTATTTTCTAAAATGATAGTTCAGAACCAACTTTGTTATACAAGGTCGGATTTCACTTTAAATGTTATTTACTTTATGTCCTGCGCATTTTGTAATTTTCCAAATGAATTGATGACGTTGGGGGTATTTTGCAGATTATTGTTATACAGCAAATTTTGATTACACTACCTTTAAGATTGTTATCTACCATTAAACGTTTATGAGCAACATACTTATTATCTCACGTGGACTCGGAGATAATCTTCCAAAACAAAATATGTCATTTTACCTTTCCAAGGGTGTTTTCTCCCTTAAAATTGCACCATTACCGATATAAAAAAATACGTGTCTGTTAATTTCTACTACTCTACAAATGTACCGAATTTCGAGAAAATTGGCGATTAACATAAAGGTAGGTTTGCTTGTAAGTGCAATACAATAGAATTTATTTAAAATTCTGTAATTATTTTTTTTTGGCTTTGTTTCGTACACGTAAGTAAGAAAAGTTTTACTTTGAACACAGTCAGTCTTAGATCAGTATTGAGTTAGTTGTGAACCAGTCTTACTTTTGTTTATGGGCTTCATCAAGAATGAAAAATAAATGTTTCAAGTGAAACGTATCATATTATTAATTTCCATGACGCCTATAAACCCGACGTCCTATATATATATATATATATATAT
The DNA here is from genome assembly GCA_026315105.1 of Locusta migratoria. Classification (NCBI taxonomy): domain Eukaryota; kingdom Metazoa; phylum Arthropoda; class Insecta; order Orthoptera; family Acrididae; genus Locusta; species Locusta migratoria. The sequence continues at coordinate 580,372,356 of CM048745.1, read as the reverse complement.
ATATATATATATATATATATATATATATATTTGATGATTTAAAGGCAGGCGAGCAATTACAACATCTACCTCTGAACAACTCCAAAAGGTGAAGTATTCATAATGTGGCTTTAGGGTAGTGCCACAGATGGCACGAATTCTAAAAGTATCCTACAGCGTTATGATCAAATTATGATCTTATTACTAAAAATAAGCTACCGCAATGCCAAAGCGATAAGGAAAGTAATAATTGAGGAAACACGTTTTCTTGTATGAATTTATCAATTTCATCAAAGTGATGTTAAGATTTTAAAAATTGATAGAAGATCTTATTTGTAAATGATTTCAAATGTTGTCATCCCATAAAACAAATAATACATTCTGGAGCCGCGACAGTTATTTTTTATTATTTTTAGTGCAATTGATAAATTCATATAAGGAAACGTACTTTCTCGGCTACAGATGCTCCAATTACAAAATAATCTGTAATTGAGGAAATGTTCCTTATTTGATGTATGATGTATTTGGCCTGGAAAGTCTCGTTTGTTTATTATATTGAAGTATACGATACCATAACTGGTCGTGGTATTATACCCTAATATTCCATATTTATATTATATAAGCATTTTATGGCAAGTCACATTGATTATCACTTTCATTACTTGGGTCTTTTAACGAACTAAATAATTATTGAAAGTCGTAAGCTTAATGCTGGAAAATAATGTGCTTGTTAATGAAATTAATAACTAAAAATATCTGAGATCCACTGTAGTGTATTGACGCAATGTAATACTCTGCTGACTCTAAAATTTTATAGTTACTTTGATTTAACAATTTTAAATAATGTAAACACTGCACTAATTGTTATTTACTTAAGATCTTTTGTATTGTTTTGTTTTTATGTGAAAATCTTATTATTAAATTGGTCATAATTTTGTGTATTTTTACGTAAAGCAAGATTTATTTACGTTTCATAAACAAGTATGTAATATAAAACATTGTAAATTCCGTATTCTAGAATGTTCTAGAGACTATAATATGTATTAATACGCACGAATTGGTGCGAACTCAGTCAGTTGTGAAGTTAGTATTACTTTGAACACAGTCAGTCTTAGATCAGTATTGAGTTAGTTGTGAACCAGTCTTACTTTTGTTTGTGTGCTTCATCAAGAATGAAAAATAAATGTATCAAGTGAAACGTGTCATATTATTAGTTTCCATGACGCCTATAAACCCGACGTCCTATTATTTTTGTGATGATTTAAAGGCAGGCGAGCAATCAAAACAACATCTACCACTGAAAAACTGCAAAAGGTGAAATATTTATAATGTGGCTTTAGTGTAGTGCCATAGATGGCACAGATGGCACGATTTCTAAAAGTATCCTACAGCGTTATGATCAAATTATTGTACAAAAGGATTTTTCAAAAAATCCAGGTTATAGACAATAACATAATGAAAACGTATTTTGTTTTCTTACAACAGCAAAAGTTACATAAGATTATATGTACCCCTTTATTTTCGCATGCATCCTCTTTAAATCCAAAGCAGAAATGTGTGTTCTCTTTTCGTCTGGGTTGCAAATTTGAGAAGTAATATCGTCAGGTACGTGACCACAGGAAAATCCGAAACGGCCGCCGGGAAGATGGCGGCCTTGAACGTGGCTGAGGCAGCAGGTGTGGCCAGGGATCAAGGGTCGAGGGAGGGGGCGCGCTGGTGTACGTGAGTAGCAGCGCGGGTCGGCTCTCAAGGGCGAGCAGCCTCTCCTGCCAGCGTGGGGCAGCGCTAGCGGGGGAGAAGCCAGCAGCAAGCCAGGGAGCAGCGCGAGGTGTTTTGATACAGAGGGTTTTGTGGCGTTATTTGGAAATACGTGTGCATGATTATTAGCTCAATTCCTGTTCAAATGTTCGTAAATCTAAGGACCAAACTGATTACATCATTGGTCCCTAGACTTCCAGTATACTTTAAATTTCGCTAACGACAATACACACACACACACACACACACACACACACACACACACACACACACCTATGCCCCAGGGAGGACTCGAACCTCCTACAGGAGTAGCCACGCAATCCGCGACATGACACCGCAGACCACGTGGCCATTCCCACGAGGCCTGAGTTCCTATCTACTCGCTATTAGACACAGACAAATGCATTAAGAGTCGCTTTTGTCGTGACATCACCAGAACTGTCCCTTTTTCCGACTTGCATAAATCGGTCTGGTAAAAAATTTCCATACAGTAAATGGAATGACACCATCAATAAATATAGACTTTCGTCAGAAGTCTGTAGCAAAGGTAGAATATTCAAAAAATTTTAGGTGTAAGCATTGATGAGGGGTTGAACTGTAAAAAACACAATGAAGATCTGTTGAAACGTTTGAGTTCAGCAACTTATGCTATTAGGGTAATTGCAAATTTTGGTGATATACATATCAGTAAATTAGCTTACTATGCCTATTTTCCTTCTCTGCTTTCGTATGGCATCATTTTCTGGGGTAATTCATCATTGAGTAAAAAAGTATTCATTGCACAAAAGCGTGTGATCAGAATAATTGCCGGAGCCCATCCAAGATCATCCTGCAGACACTTATTTAAAGAGCTAGGGATCTTCACAGTAGCTTCTCAGTATATATATTCACTTATGAAATTTGTTATTACCAATCCCACCGAATTCAAAAGCAATAGCAGTATACATAACTACAACACTAGGATAAAGAATGATCTTCACTATACAAGGTTAAATCTAGCTTTGGCACAGAAAGGGGTGAATTATGCTGCCACAAAAGTCTTTGGCCACTTACCAAATAGCATCAAAAGCCTGATAGATAGCCAACAAGCATTTAAAAATATATTAAAAGAATTTCTGCATGGCAACTCCTTCTACACTTTTGATGAATTTTTAGATATAAATTAGTAAATTTAAAAAAAAAAAAAAAAAAAAAAAAAAAATACTAAAAATATTGTGTCATGTGATATTTAGTACAATGTAATAATTTGTAAAGACACCTTTCTTTAACTTGACACGTTCCACAACATTACTAAGTGTCGTCTTCGTGATCTGTGAAACAACTACTAATCTAATCTAATCTCTCTTACATTGTTGTTGTTGTAGAGTCCGACCGAAACATAATTTGCGGCCGAAACCGTGACCGAGTATTCGGCTCCCCTTCTAGTTTCGAGCGAAACCGAAACTTATGTAATGAAGGTAAAAATTCGGTAAATTTACGTTATACCACGAATCACTAGTTCTCCAACACTTTGCGCGATTTGCTCCCTGTACTAAGCTTTGTGAGTGTGTGTAACCCTAAACAGGAGTCCGTAGAAGATGGCATAGGAAGGGAAGAGATTCAATTGCCTAAACTTTCCATCCGGCACTTGCGTATATTAATCCAACCACTCTTTAAGTCGGAATTGTGAGCCTGTGCATACGAATACCTCGTACCTCCTCTGTACTTTTCTCTCGCTGTTGTCGTAGAGCTTGGCATTTCTAAAGAAAGTGTAAAGCTGAATAGCTGAAAACATACTAAGTTGATGCGAATAGGTAGCACAAAGGCGGTTAAAAAAATTCGCAAATTTATTTCGCCGTAATGCATAACGTATATTTTCTTCGAAATACATAAAATTTCAATCTCTTATTCATTTTAAGTTATTAATTTCTTCTTACGTGGCCACTCAATCCCACTGTGTGTCCGCTATAGCGTGACAATTTCACTGCACATCACAGAAACAGATAACATCATACTATTTGAAATTATTCATTTGTCTTCTACTGTTGTGAACGCTTATTGAATTCTACAGTGATAAAAACTGTAATTCATCCACACTAGCAGTTTTGTTGCAAAAAGGCTAAATCATACAATACCAGTCCGAAAATCATCTTCCAATACTTACCATTTTCTCCGCGTCTTATTTAGGTTAACTGCTTGAAAATAAATCCAGGAATCGATTGAAAGTAAGAGATATGCGTATCGCTTCCATCAACAGTATTAGCTCTACAATTAACGAACTTTCAAATAAGACGAATGTCCTAAAATCACACAGGATTTAAATTCTACTAAAAATGTTGTTTATAAGTTTATTAGTAGTACACACTACTATGAGTTTAACAAATATGCTAAAAGTTTTGATCGATGTTTGTTTTTAGTTTGACATAGTCTATTTCTTTCTTGAACACTGAGGTTCCTGTTCACGAGACAGAAGAAATCAAATTTGTCGCTGGTCTAAAAAATATTGGAAACCAATGCTTTGGTAGAATGTTGCATCTTCTAAGTGTTCTGCCAATGGAACGTAGCCATTATTTAGCCTACCCCACAATATTTTCTACGTGTGTTTAAACCGCTATATCGATTACTTTTATAACGAAAAGGGTAGCAGTGAGTCAGAACGAACAGTCCAAAGGACAAGAAGGAGATACACACGCTAGTGGAGAGGAACACATTATGATTTAACGCTGATTCTATATATGGTGGAAGATGAAATCAGTAAAAACGTAATGAATAGGATGATTAATTCTTCAATCAGAATGAAAAGTACTCCTACCACAACAAAAGGTTAAGACGTCCTGGCCAGAGTCAAATAAGTAGAAAGCAGAACTAGAGCTTCAGAAACATTTAAATCAAAACGATCGGAACATATTCGCACATGTGCGAAGTAACAATATTCACAATGTCAAGTCGTATAATGTGATATATGGCATAATGTCATCAAACGTAGCATTTATCATTTCGTCCAATATGACACTATGCCATGTCATTCTAGTGGTTCCCACCCCTTTCCCCTCTAAAGCACACTGTCGTGGGACGTTACGGTTGACTCATAAGAAAACGCGAATATGTCAAGAATTTATTCGACCTAAATGTTATAGAAACTGCAACATAAATAAAAAACTAGTTCCCCTGTGTTACATCTTTGTCTCTCGGCAGAACATATTGGACTTTTATCGTGCTGTGATACAAGCATTCACAGTCTGCTTCGCAACTTTTATTTCAGTTAATTAGCTTTGGTAGTCGACAGGGCTTTTCGAATTAGGTGTTCAAAAATCTTCACGAAAACATTATCAACGTCGTATTTATCTTTATTTTACCGTACTTTCTCAACAGCTTACTACAAGGAACTTATAAATAACAAAACAATGATTAACTGACAAAAATACTATCAACCTTTTAAATCTACAATTGTCTGGACGTCCAGCGAATGTCAGCACGTGATAAATTTACGAGGACTTCAAACCATTGTGACTCGAGAACATATACTAATTAATCGATTGAAAGTCGTTTTGACGTCATTCAGTTATCTACCTTCGTGTTTGAACGTATTCGTATGAGTTTAAAGTGACAACCTTCTCGAAACTCCAACAAAAGCAGATTCTTGCACGTAAAATAAAAACCAGAGAGAGAAAATTACCTCTTTGATGGTCAGACTCAGTAACTCGATCCACGCCTCAGCCCAAGGCATCACAAGGATCAGACGCGTTCACATTTAACACTAACTGTGAAGCGGAAAATTATAATATCTTGCGATTCAATACATGTATACGACACTGCTCAAACCAAATAGAAGATCAGGTGATATGATACACAATATACATATGGTAAAGTATTTTATTCGGATATTGCTAACTATTCTAATTTGTATATGATAAAGTACGATATTTTGCTGTCCCAGCTCATTACCCCAAGTTTACTGGGGTTTACTTTTATTGGGTACCATAATAGTAAAAAGTCATTATCGATGCCCTCTAATATGGTGTATGATCACTTCGGACGGCCAGTACAGTTCCAAATATGCGTAGCATGATCAGTATGATGTTATCAATTAGCTCTTGAAGGAGATTTGGTCATTCTCCCATGAGTGCAATACTCAGCTCAGCAACCTTTCTGGAAGATGCTGGTTTGGCTGCAACGCGTCTGCCAATTTAATCACAGACATTCTCAATCAGGTTAGGTTAGGTTTGTTGAACAAGCTGGCACTCTATTCGTTCAGTTCCCTCAGCTTCAAGCATGTTGTCCACCAGAACGAACCCATTTCCTACGGCACCAGCATAGGGCCCAAGATAAGGTCGAATGATCTATACTTCTGAGCACTCATTGTGCAGAACGAGATAGAGGTCCATAACGCTAATACTGACTCCTGCCGAGACCACTTTCATGTTGTTTCTTGCACATAAACAGGACTGTTGTGAGTTCCTCGTTCTCTCCGAAAGATTGTCCGGCTGATCACAAAATCTTTACTTAGCTGTGAATAGAACCTGGCGCCATTCGTTACGACTTCAATCCTGATGTTCCTCCGCCCAGTTTCTACGAACGGAGTCGTGGTATTAATTGAACACATACCGTAGGCCTCCTTGCGTAGAGGCCACATTTCCGAAGGCGATATCGGACTGTTTGTGTTGATATTGCGCGTCCTTTTGCTGCCTGGAGGATGCGTTGCAACTGAGTAGCATTCAGCCTTCTGTCTCTGCTGGCTGTTAACTGGATATAACTGTCATCTCTTGCTGATGTTACCCATGAACGATCTTGGCTTTGCCTTCTTTTAAAGGTTCCAGTTGTTTGAAATCGCATCCAGGCCTGGAAATTACACTTTGGGACCCTCCAATGGCGGCAGCCACTTTCCTTTGTGTCTGTCCCACTTGCACCCTTCATTTGCCTCTCCACGACATAACTTCGGGTAAGTCACGTTGTTGTCTCATTGCATTATCTGCTGTCGGTGCTATCTGAACTCAACTGCTTGTGTAGTTCGTCAGGCAGAGTAAACACAGCACCAACCCGTCTGCGACAACTTTCCGTTATTACCACTATCTCGAGTGTCGTAATGTTGTTCTCTCCACTCCGTAGAACCGACAGAAAGACTCGAACCATTTTAGTTCATTCCGTCGATTACAATACTTCAGACCCCAGCTATCTCAAATAATCACACAATTGTTCTGACCAGTGTATTTTAATCCTGTGATGTATAAATTATCAACACTTCACAATAATAAATACAGATTAACTTGTTATATCTCGAGCCCACAGTGTTAGAAATGTCGTATATTGACATAATGCGAATGGATAGTCCAAACACTGTAATTAATTATTTATTTATACATCACACAAGATATCTTTCAGCATTAAATGCCATCGTCAGGTGTCTCTGCAAAAACATTTTCTTATAGGGGTATGTATTCAAATGCTATATAAATAAATTTACGTAAATAAAATTTTACAAATTTCACTTAGAAAGTGTGCGGTATATACCGTATTTAGAGGTTGTAAGTGCTTCAACTGACTATTTATTAGGTTATGTATTACATTTGATTTATGAATTGTAGCCAGTCACGGAATCTGTCAACACCTCAGAATACTATAAGTTTACAAATATTTACAAATCTTTCTTTCAGAGAGAAAATAAAGAAGTTAATAGATATGGAAATATTTTCTTTATTATTTCTGTCTATGTTGTTATGAGCGATTATGGTTAAAAAATTATTAGAAATTTTGGAGGATATTATAGATTATACATTTATATTTGACATGGTTCTCTTTATTTCGTCTTTGGTTGATTTTTACATTATAATACGATCTCTGACTTATGTAAGCTTCATTATCCTTTGTCCAGCGTTAAACCATAAGAAGCAAAATCGTCACACACACGATAAAACCTTCTAAATTTCTAAATACTGGTATATACAAAATCTCTTCCAACTCATATAATAAATATTATATAGGCCAAACTGGACGTAATTTCACCGTTCGTTAAAAAGAACACACTAGGGAGATTGAGAAAACCCCATCTACTTTTTACCAGCACTTTCAATCGAAAAATCACTTAGTAGGCACTATAGAAAACCCACTCAAAATTTTACATGTAGTACAAAAGGGATATGAAAGGAATATTCTAGAAGAAATTGAAGTATGTATCCACGCAAACAATTTATTAAACGATCAAACCGATTTTAAACACAAAAATTACATCGATGATTTTATTGATAATTTTATTGATAATTTAAATATTGCCATATCTATTAACTTCTACATTTTCTCTCTGAAAGAAAAATTTGTAAATATTTGTAAACGTATAGTATTCTGAGGTATTGACAGATGCTGTAACTGGCTACAATTCATAAGTAAAATGTAAAACATCACCTAACAAATAGTCAGTTGAAGCACTTACAATCTCTAAATACTTTCTAAGTGAAATTTGTAAAATGTTATTTACGTAAATATATTTATGTAGCATTTGGATACATATATATTCATACAAGAAAATGTTTTTGGAGAAACACCTGACGATGGCATTTAATGCCAAAAGATATCTTGTGTGATATATAAATAAATAATTAATCACAGTGTGTGGACTATCCTTTCGCATTATGTCAAATACAGATTAAATAACAAAACAATCATTGAAATTTACAAAAAAGAACAAAAAATCAGTGATGTCCACTGGAATCGGCACTGTCGACTGAAGACCTCACGGATTGTTTCCTGTGAGGGTTCTTTTTTTTTTTTTTTCCTGCGTTCTACGGAAACTTCCGAAGTAGTTTGAAACTACTTTGGACATACAAGCTTCATGCATTTGCTGCAAATGTTCCGATGTACAGCTTGCTGCTGCTTCATGCTAGACACGCTACTGCCTTTGGGTAAAGAATCCACGCTGGCCGTTTCAGTTGGCGACCCTGGCTTGCAGCAGCTGCCCCCTGCATTTGCGAGTTATGAGTTGATAAACGACGGCAGACGCGCAGAAATGTGTCCAGCAACGGCGCCGCAGAGTTAAATCTCGGCCGCGGTCATGTTCCAGTGCGTTAAAAATAATAAAACACAAAACTCCCCGGGAGGTAACAGAACACCATTCCGGCGCTTTCCGGCTAAAATTAAGCCCTGGCGCCAGGCACTCTGAATAAATAAACACACTGGAAATTCACCCGTGGGCCTGCCAGGGTTAGGGGCGCTCTACGACGAAGTACAGACCAGTTTTTCCTGGACAGCACAGTCACTGACTAAGGACGTAATTTCGGTCACAGTCAGTAATAACAATCTGAGTGCCTGACACTCGAAAAACTGATTTCGCCAACCCTCTCATCCTGCCTATAAAGCTATTAAATGAAATCGAAGTAACTGCCCCATATTGAAAACAGTCTTATTTATCTACGCAGTCAAGAACATTGCTGAAGAAAAAATTGAAGCAATCAACAAACCGTAAGTAACGAACGTAATGAACATCGTTCTTTCAGCCGGGGTGACTAGTTTTATTTTGCTTCTTACTATGCTTCTTTTTCCGTGTTTAAAAGTTTTTATTACTTATGTATTTATGTCTTCTTTTTTGTAACCCAGTATTGTTTAGGAACTCTTAGTTTAATTAGCCCCTTCGCAAACACATTCCTCGTATTGTTGAAAACGTATATTATTTTCACACTAATGAAATCAACCAACACGCTTAGATTATCGCGTAACACACTGAATTCGAAATTTCCTGCAAAAGACTTGTTTTCAAATTCATTTTCAGATTTCGATGAAACTGCCGGTAAATAAATTTGTTCCATGCTCCTTCGTTTCATGAATTTTGCTACTTGCTCAGAGTGTAGTTTAAGAGTGCACGGTAGAAAATTTAGTTTCAACGTAGTATCCTACATTCCTTTTTTAAACTGCCCTGTATGATAATCCATCCATACAAATAACGTTTTTAGTAAAAAAATGCACCAATATATTTTCTTACTTTATACACTTACAGCAAAGAGTAGATAATGACGGTAGCGCCACTTCGGTTTTTCCTCAACGCGTGCGACTATATATATGTTTACATATGTCTGCCTTGGTGTGATTGCGTGTATATAGGTGTAGGTGTGGGTGTTATTTACCTGTCCTTTTTCCCCTAAGGTAAGTCATTCCGCTTCCGGGATATGAATGACTCCTCATCCACTCCCTTAAAACCCCAATGCTTCCCTTTTTCTCCTCCTTCCTTCCTCTTTTCCTGATGAAGCAACTAATGGTGGCGAAAGCTGGATTTTTTTTGTTTTTGCGTTGGTTTGCCTCTCTCTCTCTCTCTCTCTCTCTCTCTCTCCGAGCATAACACAAATTGACAAATGACTCTTCAGTACTGATTACGAGTAGATTGTTTCCATAAGTTGGTCAATGGAATGGAAATTGCTTTGAAGTCGCGTTTTCAAATGTTGCAATATTTGTATGCCTAAGTGTTCTCCTTCATTCTTAAGGCATTGGAAAAGCTGGTTAATGTGCATTTTGGAGAAAGAAGGTTAAGTAGGGTTCCTCTACATTCAAACCAAGATGCATATCAACCAGGTAAATCATGTGAGACAGCTCTCCACCAACTTGTTGGGAAGGTGGAGAAAGCACTACACTTTCAAGAAATAGTCCTCTGTTTCTTCCTGGAAAATGAGGAGGCTTTTAGCAACACGACCTTCGATTCCATGGTTAGGGCAGCAGAGGTGCATGACCTAGGGACCACTATATGTAGGTGGACTAGGGCCATGCTCAGTGGAAGAAAGGTAGAGGCTTCCATGATGAATGAAAAAATGGTAATCAACACCACTAGGGGTTGCCCACAAGGAGGAGTTCTTTCCCCTTTATTGTGGAATCTAGTGGTGAATGATCTCATTGGAGAATTAAATTCTAGGCAGTACTTTTGCCAAGGATACGCAGATGATCTTGTCATAGTAATACTTGGCAAATTTGCTGACACAGTGAAGAATATGGCACAAGGTGCTTTGGACATTGTGCAAGACTGGTGCAGAAAACAGGATATGGGGGTTAGTCCTAAGAAGACTGTTGTTGTACCATTCACAAGGAAACATATCCTACACTCAAGTTGGAATCTAAAACTTTTCAATGAAGTGCTACCTGTGAAGGGGACAGTAAAATATCTAGGGGTTACCCTAGATGAGAAACTGACATGGACCCCTCACATTAGGAATATTTGCTCCAAGGCAAAAGGTACTTTAGTAAGTACCAGGAGAGCTTGTGGCAAAAATTGGGGCCTGAGCCCCAAGGGTATGCACTGGATATATACCACAGTGATTAGACCCAGGATCACCTATGGGGCGGTAGTGTGGTGGAAGAAGGTAGAACAGCAGGTTGCTGCTAAGGAGCTTGGTAAGGTGCAGAGACTAGCCTGCTTAGCCATAACAGGCGGAATTAGCAGCACACCAACTGCTGGGATGGAAACCATGCTGGATATGCCCCCATTACACCTTTGGGTCAAGATGGAGGCAGCAGCTGGTGCATACAGGCTCAAAACTGGTAACACCTGGAACTTTCAGTATAACAATTGGAAGTAGGGGGCAGTGGGAGAAAATAGTTCGACACCGTACGGGGGATATTGTCTGGTTCACTGAGGGGGCGAAATCAGACCAAGGCGTTGGGGCCGGTGTATACGGGGTGCAGCCAAGACTGGAGGGCGTCATCTCTCTAGGGAAACTGGCCTCAGTATTCCAGGCCGAAATCACTGCCATCAGGGCATGTGTGGAGGAGAATTTGCGTAGGTGCTACAAAGATCGTAGCATCTATATCTATTCAGACAGCCAGGCAGCCCTGAGATCACTGGCAACTCCTACAACAAGGTCTAAAATTGTTGCAGAATGTCACAGGGTTCTGGTGGAGCTAGGGGAAAGCAATAGAGTAAACCTATTGTGGGTCCCTGGCCACTCGGGGATCAGTGGCAACATGCCGACAGATTAGCCAGGATGGGGGCAGAGGCTCCATTTATTGGGCCGGAACCTGTCCTGACAATTACCAAGGCAATGATTAAATTGGAGCTACGTAACTGGCGAAGACAGCACGTAGAATATTGGACCATAGTCCATCAACAAAAACATGGCAAGGTAATGATGCCAAAGCCATGTTTTCAAAAAAAAAAAAAAAAAAAAAAAAAAAAAAAAAAAAAAAAAAAAAAAAAAAAAATGTTCAAATGTTTGTTAAGCTTATGGGACTTAACTACGGGGTCATCAGTCCCTAAACTTACAAACTACTTATGAACTACTTACGAACTAGGACGGCACAAATATCCATGCCCGAGGGGGGATTCGAACCCCCGACCGTAGTGGCCGTGCTGACCGTGACTGGAGCGCCTCAGTCACCTCGGCCACCGCGGCCGGCAGCCATGTTTTGAAAGAAGCTCTTCAATCCTGGGCCTGAACTGGAGAGAGATTAGACTCATGGTTGGATTGCTGACAGGCCATGGGAATTTCAAAAAACACCTACGTACAATGGGAATAACAGAAGAGGACCCTAAATGTAGGCTCTGTGATGACGGTGATGAAACATCTGATCTTCCAATGCATTGCATTGGAGAGTAAAAGGCACAGAACATTTCGGACAACCAGACCCGAAGAAATTGTGTCTAATAAAGAACTGGTAAAGGGGCTCCTTGCACTGTTCAAGGGCATTGGTTGGCTTTACTAGACACAGGAAGCGATACCGCACAATAAACTTAGTTTCGGTGCGGGCAGTGGCGGGTTAGACGAAGACTGTTTTGGCTTCCCTGAAAGAATCAAATCAAAATCAATGCCTAAGTGACCAAACTGCTGAGATCATCGGCACTTAGACTTACAAACTATTTAAACTAATTTAAACTTATGCTAGAGACAACAAACACATACCCGTGACCGATGGAGGACTCGAACCTCCGATGGGGACCAGCCACAGGTTTCGTAGCATGGCGCTTTAGACAACCTGACTATCCCCTTGCGGTTAAGTCGCGGATTCCCCCCTCCCGTCTATAGGAAACAACAGATAAATGAAAGTTTCAGCCGTACATATTTTCGGAAATAATGCACATGCATACATCTCTTGAATTCTTCAAATGTTGACTGTAGATATAAATTTGTAAAGTGAATTGTAAGATGAAGTAACACAAGCTTACTTTACAATATCATTTCTAAGATGGAGTACAATCGATCCTTCAAATATTTCTAGGAGAATAGCTATCCACACCTTTAGCTAAAGTTGCCAAAGCAGGCTCGTTAAATATAAATGTTATTGCTGATAATCGTCTTTGTCATTCGTCAGGTTCCGGGAGTTTATCTGCTCCACTGCAGGCAGATTTGAAGGTGCGTAGAAGGTTGCTGTTTCAAAACTAAATTTTAGCTCTTGGAGGAAATAGATCAAACAACTTGACATCATGGACAACACTTTCGAACATCAGAGAGATTCAGAACTCGACTGTCCGACAGAAATCTGAACTCACGTCTAAACTTCACTGGACTAAACTTACGGGTCGTGCAGCGCGGCGATTTATACAAGGTGGTAGGAAATTCTCGTTACAGATTTCTAGGACTTGCAGAGGGAAGAGAGAACATAACATTTTGAACAGAAACCCACGTCCGGAAACGTATCTTTTCCTTTCTACGTTTCAGTTTCAATTTAGATGTGTAACTCGTCAACGTCGACTTAGGGACAGAGAAGCAAGATATCGAAGAGACACCAGGTGGGATGGAGAGAGTGTACCAGAACTGCTTCGGAGGTACAATGTGTGTAACGACGTTGGTGGTCGCCACATCGAGCCCCTGTTGTAATGCAACAGTACGTTGCGGCTGGTGCCGTAGATGGTGGGTTTTTGGGGTTGTCGACTAATGTACGCCATAAGGTGTAAATTGTAATGAAAATGCATAAGTAATAACGCAACGATTCAGTGTTCTTTTCAAATTGATTGCAACAGTTGTTCTGGGTGATGGCTAATTACACTCCTCAAGTAGGAGTGGATGAGATAATCATCTGAATTGGACATGGGACATGGGTTCCTATTGAAAATATTATGTTCTCACTACCCTGTACAAGTCCTAGAAGCTTGTAACGGGAATTTCCGACCACTCTGTTTAGTTTTTGATAGCAACATCAACATACCATATTGATCCTCATTAAATTGCTTATTTACTATTACATTATGTTGTTTGTTAAGCTTATGGGACTTAACTATGGGGTCATCAGTCCCTAAACTTACAAACTACTTATCAACTACCTTATACTTAGGACGGCACAAATATCCATGCCCGAGGGGGGGATTCGAACCCCCGACCGTAGTGGCCGTGCAGACCGTGACTGGAGCGCCTCAGTCCCCTCCTCGGGCAACGCGGTCTGCTGTTACATTATATTAGGTTAGCTATTCGTTCCATACATCCATATTGAGGAGATCCTAGTGGATGTAGAATACGTTAATGCATTTTTTAAAGTCTTTCAGTCTCCTCTCAAACTGATCTTTATTTGTATCTAAATTTTTTATGGGTGCTGGTAAATTATTGAAAATGTATGTCATAAGTAGTGGACCCCTTTTTGAAGTAAAGTGACTTTCAAATTATTCATTACAATCTGTTTCGCTACTGCTTACAAAGATAATAGTCCTTGAAGATTTAACATACCCTAAAATATCACTTTTTTTTTAATTTCTCTGGAATTTTCACGATATTTCAGCTAGTAACGATGTTGATTACAAAAAGTAATTTGTCAATTAAATAAGCAAAGAAAACTTATGCTACAATTTACTTTGTAAACAGGTATAAAGGTCACGAGTTTACATTTTTACAACTGATTTTCGTTAATTTACAACCAGATCATTTGATTATTCAGACAATTGACAGTGTTTTTAATTTAATGATTATAATGAAGTTTCCGAATAAGTAAATACGTAACAAATAGGTAATCCTTTAATATTCATGCATACATAAATATACTGCAGTATTACTTTCGCATGTCCATGGTTCACATACTAACTGTGATTGTCATACAGTAATATTGCTATAAGTTTAATTAATTAAGAGACCTTTTCTCCTATTAACATTTCTGTTAGCTTTTATCAGCATTATTATTTATCGTTGACAATATTCTGACTTACTCTACTTAATACAGAATACAGTTATAACTTTATTGCTCGTAAAGTATTGGTAACAATATATTGCTGTGTTCATTAATTAATATAGTTTCCGTTTAGAAACGTATTTTTATCGTAGTCGAAGGTCGGTCTTAAGATTCTCAGAAAATTCCTCTTGTCTTCTCGTTGCTACATGTAGGCCTAGGAGATTGGCAAATGAAGTATTCAATGCTGGAGTATTCTAGTCAGTAAGAATATTGCATATTATTGTTCCATAAGAAGTGGGCTCTGGAAGAACTAGTCCCATTACAAAGTGCAGGTAACATGGGACTTAAAAGTTGATATTTTGTTGTTTAACCTACATTGGAGTAATCTTCCAAGGTAGTATTGTAAAATAACCAAAAAGTCGATATTTACTTAATTTTTATTAAGAAATTTTGGGGACTTAATTCACAAACCCGTCGACTACAAAAGCCAATAAACTTCGCCTAAAAGAAAAAGGAAAAAAAAAAAAACAATAACGATAACAATAATATAAATGTTCAAATGATTGTAAATCTATCGGACTCAACTGCTGGGCTATTAGTCCGTAGCTTACAAGTTACTTAAACTAAGGTAAACTAACCTAAGGACAACACAAATATCGATGCCCGCGGGGGGGGGGGGGGGACTCAAACCACCGACAGCGAACGGCTGCGCGCAACACAGCATGGCGCCTCAGTGCGTACGGTACGTACGGCAAAATAAAAGTTGGGGTTTACGTAGGTCGAAACATACGTGGTGTGTCTGAGAAGTTGGGTGAATGGTGTCATATTTGAACGGTAACTTGGCGCATGTTTGCGTGCATACACAAGAGACTTCAGAGACATTAGGAAAATGTTGAAATGTTTGTAATGTTATGGGACCTAACTGCAGTGGTCATCGGTCCATAACACACACACACACACACACACACACACACACACACACACACATGGCCGATGGAGGAGAAGAACCTCTGACGGCGAACGGCCGCGAGCACCGCAGCAACGCGCCTTAGTGCGCACGGCTATTCCGCCGCGGCAGACATGGGGAGAACCGATACACAGCATGAACTGCGTGTGACTGGCAGTGTAAACAGAATGCAACCAGTTGAGCGCAGTCATTGTGAGGGGAAGTGTAACAGCGCAGTGGAGCAACGTGTAAACATCAAGTTCTGCTGCAAATTGGGACAGGCTGCAGCGGAGACAAGTGGAATGTTGATGCAGATGCCTGGGAGGAAAGCCGTAAGCAGAAAGTGTGTTTACGACTGGCTTGAAAGCTTCCGTGAAGGAAATAACTGAGTATGAACCACGTTGAGGTCGGCCGTTCACAAGCAGAACCCCAGTGCGACAAACGCTGGCGTAAGATCGGCGACGGACTCTCTCTCTGATTGCGGAAGTATTGGGCATTGGGAAGGACACGGTGCACACTAGAGGTCTGCATATTGACGAATTAGCTTTCTTGTACTCGCTCTTTTAGTTCGTTCGCTATCAGTGACGGCTGAGCGGCGTGGTCTGCACGTGCAGGTGGAGGGGGAAGTTCACCCAACTAGTTGCTTAATGCGCTTGCTGCTTGAGCCGCTAACGATGTCACGCAAACCAAACGGAACAGTTGGTGGATAATTTCTCGCGTTTAAGTTTAGAGTTATCTCTATCTCTTGGCATTATGGAATTTATTAGTCAGATATTGCAGATTGCAGAATACTTCAAAGCAGAAATTTTGTAGCACTGAACTATGTAATCTAGCAGGCAGGCGCTAACCTCGAAATGGCTCTCATCAACAGAAGGCAAACACGTGATTTTTAATTCTGCTACGCGCCCTCTCGCTATTGCCCGTCGGTCTTCGGAAAAGAATCGAACGAACTAAGAAGCGAGATACGTTTTGCTTAATAGTTCGAGTCCTATCGCGTAAAATTTAGTTCGTGACCGGTAGTTCTCTTTTTAGTTCGTCCGCTCTTTGCTCTTTTTAGTTCGTCCGCTCTTTTTGGCTTTTGCTACCGCTACTAAAAGAGCTCCTTTTTTATGCCAGCTTCTTTATGTAATGAATCAGTGTTGCCAACGCGTGTGCTACTACCCGTATTTTTGGGCAATTTGACATCAAATACTTAGGCAAATAAACCACTTATTTACACGAATGGGTGATACAATGGTATTCAACTACTTTGCATACAGAGTACTCGTAGTAATTTATTTTTAAAATGGATTTCTTGTGGCAGTGAACTATGAAACTACAGCTGAGCTGCATCTCAGCTCGAAATGAAGATAACTCGCAGAAGGGAATCACGCGATTCTGCGCGCTCTCGCGTCCTCTCGCTGTTCCTCGTCAGTCTTCAGAAAAGGAGCGGACGAACTAAGAGGCGAGGGATCTGCGAACTAGTTCGCGTAGTTCGCCTGTGGGAGCGCTCGTCCGGACTAGTTCGTTCGCGAACTACACAAGACTAGCCTGTACCGGCGACCTGTGGCTGCGGCCCACACAGCAGCTCTGTGTGTGTCCGCACACTGCTGCCGCTTCTGTTACGTTCCAACCTCATGACGGAATGACACCCGCATCATTTTATTTATGCAACAATACTCTTACATTGTAGCAGCGTTACAATAAATAACACGAAACACCAAAGTCTAAGAGAAAGACTATAAACTTTTGTAATGTGGACGTTACGGGAATGAAGAACTACATTTCGCACGCCAGCAAGAAGAGTGACTCAGTTTTAAAACGGGACGTTTTCAGTTTATCATTGAAAAATGTGCTTGACGTGTTCCAACCTGGACCAAAAACGTCACGCCTTTTTACCGCATTTTGTCCGCTTGAGGAGAATAGCATAATTTATGTTGTACGATAGTCCATAATATTCGTCATGGAGAGAAAAATGTTGCTTATCTCAAGTATTACAGTTTTGCGTTATGTCACTGTTCAACACGGCGTGCGATTTAAGTTTCTTTTATTTATTTATTTTAAACATGACTCATGACTGGTTTATACTGAAAGATGCGTCAGCACATCTGCAGACATTCACACTTACTGATTTGAAGCGAGGAGCGTGCATACCAGGACCGGTGGCGCATGCGCCGGGGAACTTTCAGTGGGTTAAGTAGCTATTGGCAGAATGTACATTGAATTACGATGTCAATAAATGGAATATTTGGATAAAAGAGGCTGAGTAGTTTGAGGGAAGCTGTGGAAACAAATATAACAAAGGCCAATTGTAAAAATATGCTGACTAACAAATACTGTTGAGATACACTGCGTACACTTTTCTATTATTATTGCTCGTTTACGCAGTGTATTTCAACAGTATTTGTTAGTCAGCATATTTTTACAATTGGCCTTTTTTATATTTGTTTCCACAGCTTCCCTCAAACTTCTCAGCCTCTTTTTACCCAAATATTCCATTTATTGACATCATTATAAATTCAATGTACACTCTGGCAATAGGTACGTAACCCATTGAAAGTTCCACGGCGCATGCGCCACCGGTCCTGGTATGCACGCTCCTCGCTTCAAATCAGTGAGTGTGAATGTCTGCAGATGGGCTGACGTATCTTGCAGTCTAAAACACATTCTCTAGATCATACGGATGTCCAATTCCTGTGATATGCAATTATAGTAACAGTTTTATTCTTATTTGTATTTCACAATATTTAAGACAATAGGCTTGGTATGACACATATTTCACGCATAACGATTATGAATTTTTAATTTATGACGCCACATTGTCTATAGGTGTACATGTATTTCTGAAGAAGACGGGTTTATATCTGTCGAAACCGTGGTCAAAAGTTTATTAAACAACTATTATTGCAACTGGTTGGCTGTTATTAGTTTGCTATTCTTTCCTAATATTATATACTTCATTGATTCATGTTTAGAAAAGTTAGTATTTCTACCTAATTAATTACAAACATAACAAGTAGAACTGTCTCCATATTATTCATCATTAGCATGATAATTACAATAATTGGTCAGGATATCATCGTCCCGTCTGCTTCTTTTGTCGGAGATAAGATTCCCTGCAGCACTGAAACATCTTTCACTTGCTGCGTTTGAGGCCGAAACGCAAAATACTCTTTTCGCTAAAACAGCTTGCTTCGGAAAGAGACTGCTCTTACGTTTCCAGCACTCAAGCGGATCATCGTCGTCCCCAGCATCCATTCTATTTAAGTACACAGCCACCTCGTCTGTGGAGTGATAATAATCAGCCGACCCACCGGCCCACAGTCTAGCCACTCCGAAAACAAAGACTTCATCTTTTTCGCGGGCAAGCGTGGATGACAATCTCTAAATGGCCCTACATAAATATGTCATATATCACAAAAACAACATAAGATATTATTGCCCTGTTGCAACCGTCTTCTAACGTACCTGGAAACGATATTTCATCGCAAATTTTTCACACAGCATTTAACGTCTCCTTTTTCTCGGCGTCGGATATCATTTTTAACTGTCGAAAAGTTAGCCAAAGAAATGTTGCTATCCTGTGCAACGTCTGCATCTCAAACATGAGGCGGAGACAACGTTCTTTCACCATTCGTAGGACCTACAGTTAATGTTACACAAGAAGTGTAAATACTGACAAATTCCAATAACACTGAAAGTGGCTTTTGTAGTCAAATGCAATAAGCATTTTCTGCACACGAAGCACTTAATAAACAAGGAAATTGTAGTACAGCAATTTAAAGAAACTTACCTCTGTATCACAAGGCTGTCTATTGCAGTTGCTCTTCAGTTTATGGACCCAAAACAAAACAAACTGAATCGTCGCATACTTCTCTCCTTCTAGCACTTTTGTGGCATTTTTGAATGGCTGCAGAAATGTCTAGAGTGTTTTTTGCAATCTCATTGTCGTAACCGCTCAAAAAATCAAATAACTTATAGGACTCAACTACGGGATTATCAGTCCCTTATGAACTAATATTAAGGACGCACAAATATCCATGCCCGAGAGGGGATTCGAACCCCCGACCGTACTGGCCGTGCAGACCGTGACTGGAGCGCCTCAGTCCCCTCGGCCACCGCGACCGGCGTCGTAACTGCGAAGAGGCGGCCTTCTTTGCAAGTATTTCCCGTGTTTGATCATACTGCCTAGCTACAGAGCTTAACATTCTGAACAAGCTGTTCCATCTCGTATTCGTTTCTTGCTTCAAGCTAGTTGGTAGTGCATTAAACACATCACCCTTTTTCTTCATGAAACGGGTAGTACTTTGGCAGCATAAATTGTGGCATAACCACTCCCACCTTTTTTTTTTTAATAGTCCTAATCAAAAACGTACTTTAGCACAGTGTTCAAAAGACGTGAAATGTATGTGTAATACGGAAAGGATTCCAATGCCTTGAATAAATTAGCAACTCGGTCCGTGACAAAAGAAATCTGATTAAAATGCTTCCTCAATATGGTTCTTAATATATTCCCCGGATTTCTTCTTCTCAGAAAAATGAGTTGTTGCCAAAACTATGTTCCATAATGTCCACTGTTCATCAACAATGTGCGCATTAATAGACTCGTAACATCTTTTTCGATAGGAATCGGTCCACAAATCGGCTGCGCACGCACATCATGCATCTGCGTCTACAGGCTGGACAATGCTAGGTATAAAATTTGCCCGTATTTCATCGGCTAGGTTTTCTATGTTTCGTCTGGTGATGAGGCAGAATGTTCGAGACGACCACCTCTCCAAATTCCGAGCCAATATTTACAAACTCCTGGCAAAAAGAACGAAATCCATTTCCTGAAATCATTGTAAATGGATGAAGATCCCTGGCACTCAGTTCGACACATTTTTTTCCTGACAGAGTCTTTAACTGAAGCCGGTAATGCTTCAGAACGTCCTTGTTCCTGTTATATTCTGCAGACATGTGCCTTCAGGTGTGTTGCTGTGTTTCGATATGATAGGAGAGCAGAACACTTGCCACAATACACGTAGCCAACATAATTTCCCTCCTTACCATTTACTAATGAAAATGTTTCCCAGACACTGCTACGACCAGTATTTTTCGTACTGAGGATATATTCTTTCGAGTCAATTTTCGCTTTAACACTTTTTGTTGAGCGCCTCTTACGTGATCTACCCATCTAATCTTCATCATTCATCTGTAGCACCAAATTTCGAAAGTTATCATCTTTTTGTCTGAACTCCTTATTGTCCACGTTTCACTCCCACAGACAAATGCTTTCAAAAAAGACTTCCTAACATTCAAACTAATATTGGATGTCAACAAATTTCGCTTCTTCAGAAACGCTTTTCTTCCCATATCCATTATGCATTTTATTTCTTCTTTACTTCGGCCAACAGAAGTTATCTTGCTACCTAAATAACACAGCTCATCTACTACTTTTATCGTCTTATTTCCTAATCTAGTTCCTTCAGCATCGCCTGATTTTTTGAGACTACTTTCCATCATATTTGTTTTACTTCTGTTAATGTTCATCTTATACCTTCCTTTCAAGACATTTTTCATTTCATTTAATCGCTCTTCTAGGTCTTTTGCTGTCTGATAGAGTTACTATGTCGTCAGCAAACCGCAAGGTTTTCATTCCCTCCCCCTGGACTTTCATTCCCTCTCCAAATTTCTCCTTGCATTGCTTCACCGATTGAAAATGATGTCTACCAAAATAAAGGCTCATAGTAGGAGGTTATTCTCTTGCTCTGTGGGGTTGCAATATGTTGCCCCCCCCCCCTCCCACTTGGATTCGTCACTGGGCTCGCGTATTCAAAACGTGTGAGGAAGCACTGTATTAGAGATTTAGACTCTGCTTGATCATTTTGGGGTCATTATCAACGTTAGAGGAGGAATAACGGGTGTCGGAAGATTTAATCAAAAAGTTGCACTGCCTTGAAATCCAGATATTCGGAGGCATCTTAGAGATTGTGTTTTAGAGGTATTACAATTTCCTGAGAAATGTTTTCTTTAACTCGCTATCTTTCTTTGTGTTTTGTGGAAAGTATTTTACTGCACACTTTTATCTAAAGATATACAATATTCTTCACTAACATTGTTAGTTCTTTTCTGTCCTGTTTTCTCCACAGTTGTTGTATTATATTATTATAGTGAAGATATTTAGGTTATCCGTCTATGCAACTGAATTAATAAAATATTTTATTGCCATATGTATTTCGTCTTTATTTGGAAGGCATCATCAGTGACCTGTAATATATAAATGATTACGTTTCTTAGTATTTTTTAGGTTATAAACAGTTCTGGTGCGTTATTTAAGTGTAGTTACTGATATTTGGATATTGTTACTTACAATATTTCGTGGATATTGCTTTACGTGTAGTGCTCATTGATGGCTTCCGGCTGTTCTGCTTCACTTATATTCATTTTGCGTTCTTTGTTATTGCAGAACTTCACCACTAGACACATGCCATTTTGTTTATGTTGTGTTTTTGTTTTGGTTGGTGTTGCCAACTGTTGAGTATGTGTTTGTCCTATCTCTATGCAATCACATCGAAAACACACACGCACACACACACACACACACACACACACACACACACACACACACACACACACTGACATAAAGCAAAGATAGGACAAACACACACTCAACAGTTGGCAACACCAACCATAACAAAAACACAACACAAACAAAATGGCATGTGCCTAGTGGTGCTAGCGGTGAAGTGCTGGAATAACATACAACGCAAAATGAACATAAGTGAAGCAGAACAGTCGGAAGCCACCAGTGCACTACATGTAAAGTAATATCCACGAAATATTGTAAGTAACAATATCAAAATATCAGTAACTATACTTAAATGACGCACCAGAACTGTTTATAACTTAAAAAATACTAAGAAACGTAAACATGAAATATTGTACAACATAATCATGTATAAATTTTTATTGAGATGTGGTTCAACAGCCGTAAGATATTTGAGGAAATGCATACTGTAAACCATCAGCTGTTTATTATTTTTCAATCTTCTACCAGTTTCGGTTATAAACCATCTTCACGGAAGAGAACTACACAGACTGACCAAACAGGTGCATTATATGCCTCCTTATGCATACTGGCATGCATGTCACACAACAAAAATAAATAAGACGTCCCTTGTGTGACATGCATGCCAGTATGCATAAGGAGGCATATAATGCACCTGTTTGGTCAGTCTGTGTAGTTCTCTTCCATGAAGATGGTTTATAACCGAAACCGGTAGAAGATTGAAAAATAATAAACAGCTGATGGTTTACAGTATGCATTTCCTCAAATAATCATGTATATATTACAGGCCACTGATGACGCCTTCCAAATAAAGGCGAAATGCATATTTCAACAAAATATTTTATTAAATCCGTTGCTTAGACGTATAACCTAAATATCTACACTACAATAATATTCTGCACCTTTATTTCCCGTGTTAATTTCGTATACGTATCGACTGCAGCGGCCGAGTATTAAAAAACTTCAAAGGAAGGCAAAGCGGCGCGGCGTGGCGCGGCGCGCGGCAGTCGCCGACCGAGCGACCCGCTGACACCTGTTTCTCGGCGGAGGCGGCCGAGCGTTGCCGACGGCGCCCGAAGCGGCCTCCACTAGTCTGTGAACGCGGGCGGCGGGCAGTCCTGTCGCAACCAGCGTGCGGGTAGGCTGTGTTTTGGTTCGCCAGCAGACGTGTGTGTTTATGCGAGTGTTTTGTTCCCGTTCCCGACGAAGATGCTGAAGCTTCTGCTCCGGAATAGTGCATCACCGCAGCGCCGCTGCTATGACTGAGGGGTAAGTCTTTGTGATGGTCGCCAGCGCAGACCTGCGCCGCGAAAAGGTGCGCCTGCTACCTGTGAGGCCGTTGATTCGTCACGCTACTCCCGGTGCTCACCGGAACTTCGGTTGTTCAACTTCAGGCCAGGTCAACTCGGAATCTTGTGGGTATGCTGAGCTAATTGCTCAGAACTGATACCTAATTTTTAACTCTAACGGAAATTCCGTCTTTTCGTTAATTTCTTTTTGCTGAATACCTGTTTAAAATCGAGACCACGACGACTCCGTGTATATTTGTTTATGAAAGAGAACGCTGTTGTTTACTCATTAGTGCTGTGATTGTTCTGTTTATAAAGAAAACGCAACGCTGTATTTACTTTTATAATATGAAGACGACTTAATTCAAATTATTGAACACGATATTGTGCAATAAAACGTGGTACCACTATTGTCATCCGATGCAGTTGCTATCGTGATTTGATAAGGCGGCTTTAGGAGACATTAAACAGAAAAAGAAAGCTGATTCCCGGGCTGAAGCACTGAGGTGTGGCGTTATACCTACGAAAAAGGAAGATATATTTGCAACTTCAAAAGATAGTTAAAAGACGAAAGTGTCATCATAAATAAGCGTAATACTTGTTTTCGAGAGGCAACAATTGCAATGCCACGCTCATACTCTATACTGACACAAGAGTTGAACATTCGAGCCATATTAAAATTCTGTACCGATAGGGGATTTGTTTGTTTCAGATCAAAATGGGAGGAAAGAATCACACGTTAGAGTTAAAATTCATCAGAAATACTTGTATTGATGTGTACTTGACTTCCGTGGACTCCATCGTTTTTGGTAAGAACTTGTAAACATGGATTGCGGGTACTTTATTAAAGTTTAGAAAGCGGTAAATGGTGGGGATGACATTGTGTAGCAACATTGCGTTCTCCATTTAATTGAAAGCTATGGTACGGTATGGGTTTTAAAAAGTCTGAACTTTGGTTGATTGCTTGAACCGTGATGGATTTTACAAATTCTTGGAGCATACTGCCAACAGTAACAGTGAGAGTTGTGCACTTGTATAAAATACTGATTAGGCAAGCGGACTTTTCGAATGAGTGGGGAAAAGTGAATGTCGCCATTGTCACAGGAGATTCCTGGCACGTGTTTAACATTTTTATACTGCGTAGGACACGTTGACAATTGTACGCAGCATTTTCACTACGTCCCTGTTGACACTACGTCCACGTTGACAATTGTACGCAGCATTTTCACTACGTCCCTGTTGATTAGCAAAAGTAGTAGATATTTAATTGCCTTGTGGCTGCTACCGTCCTAATTTCCGCCTTGCTGTGGTAAACTATGGAGGAATTCCTCTTTACGCATGTTTTTTTTTTTTCTGATGCGGTATTGTTATTCGCAGACACATATTTCAGCACTTGTGTACTATATTCCGCTTGCTTGGCTATTCATTTCTAAAAGTTGTTATATTTTTTGTGTGTGCTATAAACATTTGGCGAAATTCTTTACGCCATTATCAAATGTAAAGAATTTGTCCAAATCTTTATGAAAACCCACAAAAAACCGTAACATCTAACAATTTTCAGAAATTAAATGCATAAGCCTGCTAAAGATAGCACGAGTACTGAAACTTGTCTCCGTGAATAACTAAAAAAAAGTGTCTTGCGTAAGGCGGAATTCTTCTCCATGTTGATAATGCATTTCTTTAGTGGCGAATATACAAGTCTCCGATAAAAGGAAAAAAGCTGTAATTTCCAAGAATGCTTGCAATCGAAGTGGCTCGGTCTGAAACAATACGTATGGAACATGCAACTCTAAATAGATTACGCGGGATGACATAATGACTTTTAAGAAGGTATACTTACGTGCAAATAATTATCATGAGTGTTACTCTAAATCTGCACTGAGATGAATATTTTGATAATTTTGAAGGAGCGTTATCAATATTTTTTGTAACAGATTTGCGACACATCCGTATGTACTGGCTTAACGTTTTTGACGAATTATGGTGTAAATGTCACTGGCGAAAATTGAAGGTGGGGTAGTACATAACAAAACATTCGGAAATCCTAACATTTTCGTTGGAAATTGTTGAGTGTTTCTGATGAGATACATTGCAATATAATTTGAAATGAACACAGTACATAATACCCCACAGCTTTATTTGAATTAGGAAATAAAAATTATCTACTATCATCGCATGATAAATTGCTAGGGAATATCTTAAGAAAAGTACACTAAGTACAATGAGAAACAGTTACATGGCGGTGACAGTTTATTTTATTCCTTTACGTAGATGTACCGCTCTTGCGAATCACAGCTTGCCCTTTATTCACGTGTTAAGTGCCATCGACAAGGGATCTCAAATCGATTCCATATTTCTGGATTTTGACACTGTATCTCACAAGCGACTTCTAATAAAATTGCGTACTTATCGAAAATCGCCTTAATTGTGCGTTTGGATTCACGATTTCCTATCAGAAAGGGCACAGTTCGTAGTCATTGACGGTAAGTCGTCGAGTAAAACAGATGTGGCGTTCCCCAGGAAAGCGTTAAAAGTCCCCTACTATTCCTTGGTTTATAAGTGATTTAGGAGACAATCTGAATAGCTCCCTTAGACTGTTCGCGGATGATGCTGTCGTTTATCGGTTAGTGAAGTCAAGAGGATCAAAAGCAAATGCAAAGCGATTTAGACAAAAATTCTACATGGTGCGAAAATTGATAATTAACACTAAATAATGAAAAGTGTGAAGTAATACACATGACGACTAAAATAAATTCGCTGAACTTCAATTACACGATAAGTCAGTTAAACATTAAGTTCGTAAATTTTACCAAATACCTAGGAGTCACAATTAGGAACACTTAGAAAATATTGTAGGGAAGGCGAACCAAAGAGATTGCCTACATCACACTTGTGCGTCCTCTCCTGGAGTACTATTGCCCAGTGTGGAACCCTCACCAGGTGGGACCGACGGACGACATGAAGAAGGTTCTTAGAAGGGCAGCTCGTTTTATCTCGTTATAGGAGGAAGCGTCACAGAAATTTTGTGCGTTTTGAGGTGCAAATCATTAAAAGAAAGTTATCCGTTGCGGCAAGATCTATTTGCGAAATTTCAATCACCGGCTTCTGAATGTGAAAATATTTTGATAGCACATACCTACACAGGGACTGACTATCCCAATAAAATAATTAGTCATATCGAATACGGAACGATATAGGTGTTCTTTCTTCCCGCGCGCTATTAGAGAATGGAACGGTAGAGACAGATTATGAAAGTGGTTAATGAACCCTCTGCCAGGCACTTAAATGTGATTTGCAGAGTATCGATGTAGATGTAACTGCAAAGTCTGTTTAATCATAAGATGTCAAAAAGACTTTCACTGACGAGAGAAACCGATGAAATACGTTCCCGTGACTACGAACAAAACACATGTATATAATACAAATATTATTTCGCAATTTGCGAGAATTTCCGACTTTAGCTGTTATTCTTTAGTTGGTCTATGATGTGCAACCCATGACAATTTGTGTCGGACCGGGATTCGAACCCGGGTCTCCCGCTTATCACGAGCGGCGCCTTAACCAGTTGGCCACCCGAACACGCTCCCCGGCTAGACCCAATCTTCCATATGTTACACTAGCCTACTGCCCCTGGTGCTCGCACGCATTTAGCGTAATTTCCGCGACTGGGAGTCTCCTACTTACACCATCTTTAGCCAGTCTAGTCTCTCATATATACATTGACTAGCTTAAACCCGCGGCTCCGCTCGCGTGTTGGTTGATTATGATAGATAAGCTATATTTCAGTAGTGTGCTATGAGACTGGTTTTGAAGGATGCAGTAAAATACATTCTTTAGATACAAACATTTTTAATCAATATTCTAATAAAAAATAAAATTATGTGAAGTGCTTAATGATTTACAATAAATAATACGTACATTATTCCTTATAGTCTGTGTTGCAATATCTCAACACGTATGGTGAGAGTAATGACAAAAATAATTTTAATTTCATGTTAGGACATTCTGGTTAACTACGTTAATTGTATTAAAAGAAATTTCATTTTAACTGCTTTATTTATTTATCCTTATATTTCCCTATTAGTAAACTTACAGAGAAAGAGCTGAAGACATTGTAGCACGCATAGACCAAAGATATCGTCTCTGGCATCACGTTTCGCTGATGTAATCTCCTTGTTACAGTCGCAAACGTCATCGCTGGCCTTCAGTCAGAATTTTTTTAATAATTTGACGACTTTCAACCACCATATCTTCCATTCCCTTAAAGCTATCGACATGGAACTGCTATCGTGTACAACGGGAGACTTCGGACAACAATTACACACAGACCTTTCGTTTGCATTCTGTAGTTTTCGCTGCAGAGTGAAATATTAACACACACACACACACACACACACACACACACACACACACACACACACGCACACACACACACGTAGAATTATATATACACCGATAACTTTCCATCCCAATATACTCCACCTTTTTATCATTATCAACCCTCAAGCAGCAATGCCATCAATAGAACCATTTTCAAAGAGTAATTATTGTTCCGCATTTCGCGTTATATTTTTCATATTACTAAATATCTATCAGATCGCTGTGGAACTGTGCCTAAAACCTTCCTCAGGTATAAATTAGTACCTGTAAAAATATTTAAGTGTCTGCGTTTTGTCGTTCGCACGTG
Source organism: Locusta migratoria (assembly GCA_026315105.1). Taxonomy (NCBI): domain Eukaryota; kingdom Metazoa; phylum Arthropoda; class Insecta; order Orthoptera; family Acrididae; genus Locusta; species Locusta migratoria. The sequence goes on along the minus strand of CM048745.1, from coordinate 580,344,133 downwards.
ATAAGCGTACACCGAACAGACATTCACATTATTATATATAAATAAATAGCTATCCGATCGCCATAATACCGTGCGTAAAGCGTTCCCCGGGTAGACATTAGTAACTGTACAATTTTTTAACTCTTTGTCTTGTGGTTCAGACGTGATAAACGTACTGTACACCGAACAGACATTCACATTTATAGATATAGCTAATACTTAAACCATCTTTAGCCAATCTAGGCTCTCATATATACAATGTCCGGTCCGGCACAAATTTTCATGTGTTGCACATCATAGACCAACTAAAAAGTAACAGCTAAAGTCGGGAATTAACGCAGATTGCGAAATATTTGTATAATTAACATTTATAGCTGCGAACCATCGGCAATTCTGGTCATTTAGAACAGAATTATCATTGTATACAAGTAAATAAGTCGTACGTCGATAGCCGCGTAAAAATGTTTCATGTGAAGCAATTTCTGTCGCAAGCATTCTTGCTTGGTTGTTGAAACGCCAGATTAGGTTATCTGCGGGTGCGCTGGCTGAGCCCACTGCTTCCGCTGGCCGCCGTGTTTCCCGGAGGCCGCGGCTGCCAGCAGCAGCAGCAGCAGCAGGTGTGGGGCTGGCTCTTGCTTCAGCGGCCGGCCGTTCTCACAGCCAGCGGTCGTCCTTGCGCGGCCTAGCCGCGACCCGCCGCCCCCGCAATCGCCTCGCTGCCATCAGCGAAGCCGTCCAGCTTCGTTTCAGGAGTGAAGGTCGTATGGAAAGGCGTCAGTGCCACGCCTGTCTCCGTACTGACGATGTCGACGGGTCATGCATTGTGTGCTGATTGAGACCGGCCGCGTGCAAGTATATTGGACAGCATATGCCGAGTACCTCACTCGTTGTACTACTGCACTGGTGCCACAGTGGTACTGGAAACGAGTTGTAGACACTTGGGAGAAGCTGGAATGTGGCGACACTTGTGAGAAATCCGCGATGCTAAGGGACCGGCACAGGGTGTGTCGCAAATGCTGCGCCACTACCTGCTCGGCCACGCCTGCTGCTGCGTGACTGAGCGCTCTGCCTGTGCCGGCCGGCTGCCGAGGGACATCACTTTCCTCCAGTGAAGCCAGGTTACAAAGTATCTCAGAATTTTTCTTGGCAAGAAAGAGTGGCCTTAGTTAAATTAGAAATCGGAGCTGTATCATTCACATGGATTATAGAACCTATAAATATTATTATTATTTCATTTCCATGCCCTTCGTTTTCTATACATATTTGACAACTCTCAGAAAAAAAATCATGAACAATACTCAGGCATTCAAAATTAAAAGTTTACGTAAAAATAATTAATTAATTAATTAATAAAGAAAAAATAAACCTTCGCCCAGCCAAAATGGTTACAATATATAACTATCAATAAATAATAATAAATGGAACATACAGGTTTAGTTACAACCACAAAGCCAATGGCAATGACAGCTGCTACTGAAGAGGTCTGTATCTTTTTTCATTTTTTTTTTTTTTTTTTTTTTTTTTTTTTTATGCTACAAAATGTAGTCGGAAGTGTGGTTGACTTATTGTACCACTGCATTTCCCTATCGATGTGTCGCAACCCAGAACAGGACTGCGAAATTAAAACACTGTTTGGCGATAAAGTCTCCTTGTCGAAATTGACAGTTTAGAAACATGTAAGTTATTCCGTAATCACAGTTAACACTTTCGCTATCCTACGGTGAGCGCGGACGCTTATAAGCGTCAGCCGCAGCGATAGTGTTAAACAACAGAAAGCGAATTAGAAAACATAATCGCCGGCCGCGGTGGCCGAGGAGACTGAGGCGCTCCAGTCACGGTCTGCACGGCCACTACGGTCGGGGGTTCGAATCCCCCCTCGGGCATGGATATTTGTGCCGTCCTAGTTCGTAAGTAGTTCATAAGTAGTTTGTAAGTTTAGGGACTGATGACCCCGTAGTTAAGTCCCATAAGCTTGACAAACATATGAAACATATGAAAACATAATCTTAAAAGAATCATATAACAGTCATATGTTACAGAGATTTACATTTGTGCTAGTAAAAAATCAAAGACGCGTGGAACGTTGTTAAGGTTAATCGTTCTGCGTTTACCCCAGATCACGTGCTTGATTCTGGATATAACCTAGTACTCGAGGCTAATTACGTGGTGCTTTTTAGTATACTACGTAGAGATTGCAGTTTATTTTTATTTGCTTATTTTTCGGGCACATGTGAACTCGAAGATATTCGTCAAGGTTGTATGCCCTGACGACTGTTATTTCCAACGTGATTACATCAAACAGTTTTAAGCAGCGTAGCTGCAAAGCGATGTGTTGCAATAACAATCAGATAAATTTATTTTCATATTTTTACTTAGTGCTGGACGAGAGACAGAATTTGGTGTCCGTGTAGACCGCCCGCTACCTCGTCGGCCGGGACTCCTCACAAATGTCGCTCCTCACAAGTGTCGCAACCCCACTGGAAACTGTTGCCACCATTTCCATTTATCTGGCTCAGTCAAGTGGGGACGTAATTTCCTGTCAGAAAGAATACAGTAAGTAGTCAATGACGGAAAATCATGGAAGTGATACCTGGAGCACCTCATAGTGTTCCTTGTCTACATAAATGATGTAGGACACAATATGAGCAGCTGTCTTAGACAGGTCGTAGAGGTGTAGTCGTTTATCAGTTAGTAAAGTCGCCAAAAGGTCGAAAACAACTCCAAATAATAGATAAGTTATTTGTAGGAAGGGAAAAGGAAGTAGAAGAAGATGAAATAAGAGATACTATACTAAGAGAAGAATTTGACAGAGCACTGAAAGATCTAAGTCGAAACAAGGCCCCTGGAGTGGATGATATTCCCTCAGAGCTACTAAAGTCTCTGGGAGAACCAGCCATGACAGAACTATTCCATTTGGTGTATGAGACTGGCGGAATGCCCTCACACTTTAAGATAAATGTAATAATCCCAAGTCCAAAGAAATCAAACGCAGACATGTGTGAAAATTACAGAACCATCAGTCTGATAGACCATGGTTGCAAAATTTTAACACGAATTATCTACAGGGGAATGGAAAAGCAGATAGAATCTGACCTCGGGGAAGATTAGTTTGGATTCAGGAGGAACGTAGGATCACGGGAGGCAATACTCACTTTACGACTTATCTTAGAAGATAAAGGAAAGGCAAACCTAAATCTCTATTTTTGTAGATTTGGAAGAAGCTTTTCACAATGTTGATTGGAATACACTCTTTCAAATTCTCAAGTCAGCAGGGGTAAAATACAGGGAAAGGAGGTTTATTTACAACTTGTACAAGAGCCCCGCAGTTTTTAGAGTCGAAGGGCATGAAAGGGGAGCATTGGTTGGGAACAGAGTAAAACAGGGCAGTAGTCTTTCTCAAGCGTTATTTAATTTTTACGTTGAGAAAGGTATGAAGGAAAGCAAACAGAAATTTGAAGAAGGAATTAAAGTTCAGGGGGAAGAAATAAAAACATTGCGTTTAGCTGATGACATTGCAATTCTGTCAGACAGCCAAGGACCTGAAAGAGCAGTTGAATGGTATGGGCAGTCTGTTGAAGAGGTTGTATAAAATGAACATTAATAAGAGCAAAACAATGGTAATGATATGCAGTGTTCGAAAAATCAGGAGATGCCGAAGATTCTAGGTTAGGTAACGTAACAGTAAAGGTGGTAGATGACTTTTGTTACATGGGTAGCAGTAGGCTATAGCATGCGACGGTCGCAGTACAGAGGATATAAAATGCAGAATGGCAATGGGAAGAGCATTTTTGAAAAAAGAGAAATTTGCTAACATGGAATATTTTCTGAAGGTATTTGTGTGGATTGTTGCCTTGTACGGGAGTGCAAGTCGAACAATGAGTAGTTCAGACAGGAAGAGGATAGAGGCTTTTGAAATGTGGCGCTAAAGAAGAATGCTAGAGATTAGGTGGGTAGATCACGTAACTAATGAATAGAATTCGGGAGAAAAGTAACCTTTGGGATACCTTGACTAAAATAACGAATCGATTGGTAGGACACATTCTTAGACATCGAGGAATTATAAATTTAGCATTGGAGGAAAGAGTGTGTGTGTGGGGGGGGGGGGAGGGGGGGATCGCAATGGGAGACCAAGAGACGAATGTAATAAGCAGATTCGGATGGATTGCCGTCCTTTTGAGGAGATGAAGAGGCTTGCTCAGGATAGAGTAGGGTGGAGAGCTGCATCAAACCAGTCTCCGGACTGAAGACCATAACACACAACGTCTATTGCGTATAAATTTAACTTAGATTGTAAAGAACAAGTACAAGGTATCGTGGGGAAGGCGAGCCAAATGCTGCGTTTCATCGGCGGAACACTTAGAAGATCTAACAGTTCTAGTAAATACACTGCCTACACTACAGTTGTCCGCACTGTTTTGAAGTGTTGCTGCACATTGCGGAATCCTCACCAATTTTGACTGACGGTGGACATGGAAAAAGTTAACAGAAGAACAGCTCGTCTTGTATTATCGCGATACAAAGGAGAGAGTGTCAGGGAAATGAAGCACGAGTTGGGGTGGAAATAGTGGATAAACTCTGTTTACCACAATACGGTATCGGTAGTTAGATTTCACATAAATAGGTCAAATCTACTTAATGATACTATGTCTTCAAAATACATTTAATAATAGATCATTTTAAAGAAAGCTTGCACTCGATGTTGTGCGGCCTGAAATGATATATTTATGTCGAACGTACAGATGTAAATAGATTGAGTGTTTCTGAATCGGAGATTCTACGTACTAAAAAAAGAATGTTTAACCTATACCTAACCTTCTTAGGGCTACGCTACACATAACTTTTTAAAGTGAAAGTTAGGGTGTCTTCAAAAATATCAGACGCGTAAAGTACCGGTATTGAAACCCCGCGGCACGGAATGACATAAAACATGACGGCATGACAGTATCGGAGACTAGATTTGACCCGAAATAGTTAAGTAAAAGGTTGTACTCGTTGCTGCGAGATTTGCGAAATTTCTTTCGCCAGCTTTTTCCTCAGAATGCCAACACCTACTTAGGGAGACATGATCATGATGATAAAAAAAAAGAGATTGAAAACGAAAATATTAGGTTTGTTCAGTACATTCATTTAGCAACCAGTTTCGACGACCAATGCCTTCATCTTAAAGCCCTTAAAATAGAAACCTGCATATTGCTGGATTACAGTCAATATAACTGATATCGCACATTCTTCCAGTATTACAGCAACAAGGAACAGGGATTTATTTTAAGGGCCTGAAGATGACGGCACTGACCGTCGAAACTGGTTGCTAAATAAATATATTGAACACAGCTGATGGTATTATTTTTCGTTACAAGACATACAGTGGAAGTCCCTGGTCCGTAATTACGATGGACAAAGTTAAAAAGATTAGGTGTTCCTTTCTCCCGTGCTATTTTCGAGACTGGAGCGGTAGAGGAATATTATGAAAGCTCTTCGATAAGCTTTCTGTCTGGTACTGATAATGATTCTCGGCTCTGTCGTCTGTATATGTCGAGGCTGAAAAATCCGCGACATTACGTACGTAAAAGATGGATAAATTTATGGTGGGAAATGAGAAAATAAATGTGACAAACTGCAATTACTCTCAAACCTTAGTAAACGGATAACTGGACCAATAGCACAAATGATTAATCTAAATAAGATGGCGGATGAGACAACAGGGCGAAATGTCACTATAAAAAGAAGCTAGAAGTTACCCCATTATCTTCTCGGCATGTAGGCTGTCGGATCTGCTGGAATATTTTAAATATTGAATAAGGTGTTTAAATGTATCTTCTAACCGTAGGAGGAGGTTTGGCTATGTTAAAATTCATGTAACAAAAGGTTACAGAAATTTGATCACACTACGAAAGAAACTTTTTTGATCATCGGACTTCGGAAAAATATTTAACAGCCTACAGATTCCCCTCCCATAAACATGGTAATAATTAACCGATGAAATTTGGCTTTCTGGATTAATATTTACACGAACTACACAAAGAAGTAAAATGGACTGCAAACTTCATACTATGGCGAAAATTACATTATTGAAAACAGCATTTTAACATCCAGCGGGCTTAAGTGTTGAAATCATTAACGATAAATGCAAAATCGTAAATGGGTAACTTTAGGAATTCATTTAAAGAACAAAGCCTCAAGTGAAACTCACTCTTACATTTGTTCTATGCAAATCTCGGAAAATCTTGTCACCGGGCTGGAACATCGGAAGACAACCGTACACTGTGAAAGGCAATGTAAGACTGCTTTGTGTTCGCATTCTCTTTCCAAAAAAGGACGGTAAAAGTTGAATGTAAAGACAAAGACGGGTCAGAGGCTTATTTTGAAAAGGAAACGGTGTCGATAGCGGCAAACACCGTAGTTATCTTACAAATTACCTATGTATCGCTACATACTTAAGTGATTTGCAGAGTAAATGTGTAGCTGAAAATAGCATCTCTGCAGCGACACTTTGCAGAAAAGCTCTACAAATAATTGGGAATCCTTTTTAAGACCTTCACTGTATTGGCGGCTGGTGCTTTAGATGGCCGGTACACTTCTTTCAGTGCCCCATCTACAATATTTCCGATCCGAGGCCGACACTTGGTAGTGGTGCTTCCTAACATTACGCGTGTGCAAAGGCTGCTCTCCCCCACTTCTTTCCAAACAATTAAATATTTGTTACAACGAAGAGAATAAATGTCACTTACCCTCAAAATCGCGACACATTCGTAAAACGTCCACAGATATGTGGCAAGTAACAATGCAACAGTCATAGTTTTTCCCGTATCTGTTAAAAAGAAAATTGAAAAAATTTGTTTGTTGTAGTCAGAAACCATTACCTATGACACTTAAGCACGATGCCGCTAACCACACGACTACTCTTGCTAGATATATTATTATTAATGATCGGATCTTCTGAAAAATTTTCCAGTTGATGCGTCTTATATTTTTTACCAAAAATGACGTGTTTTTGATAAATTTTCAATGTGACAAAAACAAATAAGAAGGGCGGATGTTGCATTCATGTAGGATTTGCGTATGCGCTAGGCGAGGTGCGCAGTAGCTCCGTTGTCTTTGCTTCGGGACCATTCTTGCGTAACCGCCAGAGCTCGAGTAGCCAGGAGCTGGAGTCACTACCAGCTCCAACGCCAATGTTAAAAGCGACGTTTGCCCTCGCCCCTCTATGCCGCGGGAGTACATATATGCTGCCTCCAGGGGGTTCAGAAGTTGAACCTCAGCTGCGCACGCGCACTGCAACGCTGCGGCCATTGCCGCCTATATTAAGCGGCACTACGACTCGAAACGGGACGTCTCCGACACGAAAAATATTTCTCATGCTATAAGAATACATTAAATGTGCATATAAAAACATCTGATGGAAAAACGAAAAACGATACTTTAATAACATTTTGTATATTATTTATTTACTTTTTTCAAGACGATATTTTTTTCCGGAAGTTGACTGAACCAAGAACACATAGGACGCGTCGCCAATGTAAGTCGTACATTTCTCCTAAATGCCGAGGTCGGCTTCTACCAGTCTTTCTATTCTTCCGCAAACAGTGTTTAAAACAGGGGATCAGTTGATATATCTAGGTTCCGAAGTATTGTAATTGGCAGAATGAACTAAACTGGTTCGACGTCTCTGTCGGTTCTACAGTGTGAAGACAACCCAATTGCACTGTTAAGTGACTGTAACAAAATTCATTTGTTACTATGAAGAGACAAGCTACCTTAGAGTCTTTTGAGACTGTAAACAGCACCCCCTCCTAATCTTAAGCATGCGCAAAGGCTGTTCTCCCCCATATCTTTTCAAACAGTAAAATATATTTTACAACGAAGAGTATAAATGTCATTTACGCTCAAAATCGTGACGCATTTGCTGAAACGTTCAAAGATACGTGGCAAGTAACAATAAAAAAGTCATTGTTGTTCTCGTATCTGTTAAAAAGGAAATTGGGTTAAAAATTGCTTGCAGTTGGTCTCGAACCAGCGCGTTGCCGCTAACCACATGGTTATTCTTACTGCGTGGAGAGTAGTGACTTCATTATTATTCATGATCGGATCTTCTGAAGGTTTTTACAGTTGAGGTGTCTTTAATTTATAGTTATAAGATATTTTATCAAATATGACGCCTTTTTGATAAATCTTCAATGCGCCAAAACAAATATGAAGGGCGGATGTTGCCTTCATGTAAGCCTTGCGCATGCGCAAGGCGAGATGCGCAGTAGCTCCATTGTCTGCTTCGGGACCATTCGTGCGTAACCGCCAGAACTCGAGTAGCCAGGAGCTGGCGTCCGTACCAGCTCCAACTGCAACATTAAAAGTGGCGTTTTCCCTCGCCCCTCCATGCCGCGAGAGTACCCATATACTGCTTCCAGGTGGTTCATAAAGGAATTTGAACCTCAGCCGCGCATGCGCATTTGCAACACTGTGCCCACTGACGTCTGTGTTAAGCGGCCGTGCTTCGACTCGTATACGTGCTTTCTCTGCGACATAAAACGTTTTACAGGCGATAAAAATACTTTGAATGTGTGTATAAAATGATCTGATAGTATAACGAAACGAAGAATGATAGTTTAAAAACACATTTTATTTATTGCTTACTTTTCTTCACAACGAGCTTTTGTCCGGAGGTGAACACACAGGACGCACCGCCACTAATTGGCGTGTTTGAACGTTTGTTTTTTCTTAAGAGAAGGGAGGTGGGCGGCCGCTTTGCGTCGGGTTTTTAAACGACGGATAATGAGTCAGGCACGCGTGGAGAAGAGACATTCCTCTGCAGAGGGGCGGACACCCGATAGCCTTGGGCGCGCTGCCGCAGCCGACACCTGATAGCCGGGGGGGGGGGGGGGAGGGGGCGCAGCACGCCGTCAACTCGCATCGTTCAAAGCGCGGGGAGGGGTCACGTCCACCTGACTGCAAACGACGCGCACCTCTCCTATTCCACGCGCTGGCGGCTACCGCGTAGCGCACAGGTAGTGCTAGAGTTAAAGCGTCAACAGGTGATGCTCGCGATGTACAGGTTTTCACGAGGAATAGAAAATACTGTAAACGATGTACGAAAGTGAACAACATAGATAATAGCCTACTGAAGCGCTCCTAGCGTACTAGCTCTGAACTACAAACTCGAGCAAGATCTTGTGGCAACGTATTTAGACGATAAACGTAATCAGACAGTAATACCCGATGTTGAAAGTGAAGTTATGACTGGAGATCTGTTATGAGGAAGTCATAGTTTAATACTGGAATTGAGGAAACAGCGCTATATGTTATTGACGGCCAACGAAAACTTTGCAATGTATGTTTTTGGTCAACATAGTGTGGTAAAGTGCTGGGAAGTGAAACGTCATTTCAAAACATCGACATCTATTTTCAAGCGAAAAAAATAAACATATGAACACATCAAACAATATTCATAAATAGACCTTGTTTACTTTATCTACTACGATTTGCCCACTGAAATTGTTAATAACGTCACGCACAACTGAATTTTTGTCCTTCATTTGGACGACTTTTTCATTTAAAATGCTATTCAATGAAAATTGCATCATTAAATTACAATTTTATTCAAATAAACAATTGTGTTCAGTCTTTTGTTACAATATTGCAAAACATAAACCATTTTTCGGTTTCAGATATGCGACCTTGCCTTTAGGTGGACACCCAATTGAGATAAATATTTAAGTCGTCGTGAAACATTTGCAATTTACTGCTAAACCAAAGTATAATAATAAAATAAAAATTAATAAGACAAATTTGCGTGCAAACCGTGTAATCGTCGACTATAATATGAAAGTCCCGTGACGAAAATAGGTTAACTTCCGATGTCAGCAAACGACCGTTAATCAAAACAATCTTCTCGAGATAGCTTAACGTGGCGTTGACGTGAGGTGACGGTCCGGTGACGGACAGTGTGAATGCCGCCATTAGAAATGCATTGTGGAATACAGTCTGATCATAAACTTCGACAAAATGCAAAATATACGTAAATACGAAGGAAAATGGCGGACTACCTGGAGCGGTGACTGCAGGTGACAGCTACTAGCTTGCGCATGCGCAGTGAACCCACTAGTACCGAATTTAGAACTGGCGCTATTTCTTTATCGCTATAATAATCGCGCTTAGATACTAGCGCGATCATACTAGTGCAGCCGTTCAAACGACTGACGGCCGCCATTAACGCAACTTGTTATCAATCTATTACAAGTTCGTTTATCGTTTAAAACGGGCTTAAGAGTTGATAGAACAGAATTACCATAAGAATGCCATATAACGGGTCAAACTTTGAGTACAGAGATACAGCTCTTAATACTCAACCCAAATTTATGGTAAAGGCAAATTACAATCTCATTGATTCTTCTGTCGGTTCTTGGTAGATCATAATAATACTGAATTTAAAACACAATTAAGTTTGTGCTCTGCAAATTTGTTTTTACTCGGTGTATTGGTTTTCGACAGTAAATCATCTTGACTTAAATGTCTGTGGCTGCTGATACAGCAGCTCACTATTCGGTCACGGACTGATCACCTTCAATAATAATAATAATAATAATAATAATAATAATAATAATAATAATAATAATAATAATAATCAGCCAACCAGTTGCAGTATAGTAGTTCAATAAACTTGACCACGTTTTCGACGGATATAAACATGTCTTATTCAGAAATACAAGTCATACCTAAAGACAATAGGATATAAATGATAAATTCATGATTATTATGCTTGATATATGCGTCATACCACGTCTACAACATTGTGAAATACAGAATCAGAATAAAACTGCTACTATAGTTGCATACCACAGTAGTTCAATTACTGTATTTCGCCGCGGCGAAACAGCCGAGCGCACTTTGTTGCGTTGCGTTTGGCCGTTCTCCGTCGGAAGTTAGTCCTCCCTCGGGCATGGGTGCATTTGTCGTCCTCAGTTTAAGTTAGCTTAAGTAGTTTGTAAGTCTAGGAACTGGTGACCTAAGTCGTTGAGTCCCAATGGATTACGAACGTGCGATTCTACTTCACGATGTTTTAGACACTAGGCTTGGTATGACGCGTATATCAGACACAATGATTATGACTTTGTAATTTGTGATATCACATTGTCTAGAGGTATCATATGTATTTCTGAAGAAGACTGCCTTACATCCGTCGAAACCATGGTCAAGTGTATTGTATTGCAACTGGTTGGCTGATTATTAATTTGCTATCCTGTAACCGTTTAAAATATTATTAAATAATAATAATAATAATAATAATAATAATAATAATAATGAAATTTTCACCGATGGAATGTGAACCAATGCCGATAAAGGACGAAGGAACGTGTGTAAGAATGACGTCAAAAAACTAGCTCAGGGTAAGGTAGACTACAAATCCACGTGTCTCGAGTTTGAACCTTGAATAATTCTAATATTTTGATGTCAAATATAATTTCTTTCAGGCCTCGGTTGTACAGTGGTAGAGTGTCAGACTACAAATCCAAAGGTCCCGGGTTCGATCCCCGCCAGGTCCTAGGATTTTTATCTGTCACTTTCCACTTCTTTCACCTCTGGCAGTATTGCTCATGTGAAAATACCGAGTAGCACCGTGGTTCGGAACCCACGTTAAACTGTAGGTCCCCCTATAACTGGCTGGGTAAGTCAGTTCGAAGGTCGGAGGAAGGCAACGGCATACCACCTCCAAACAGGACCGTGCCTAGTAAAGCACTGTGGTGTTCAAACCAATCTTCGGATTGTTGACTGCTTTACCTTTTTTTTTACCTGGTAGTAAATTCAAAATGTTCAAATGTTTGTTAAGCTTAAGGGACTTAAGTACGGGGTCATCAATACCTAAACTTACAAACTACCTGTGAACTACCTTATACTAAAGACTACACAAACATCCATGCCCGAGGAGGGATTCGAACCCCCGACCGTAGTGGCCGTGCAGACCGTGACTGGTGCGCCGCAGACCGCTCGGCAACTGCGGCCGGCTGTAAAATTCTAGGTCACCTTTTAACTAGATAGCTAAATCAGATCAAAGGCACAGCATAGAAAAACTGCTAATAAAACATTTAGTGTTCAAATCATCTTAGTATTTACGACAGCTTTAATTCCTCGATAAGTCTTTATCGAAAAATGTACTTTTGTACTAACTGGGACAGTCAGTACGGTTGTAACTGCGCGTGCGTTCGACGTGCACATAGGCAGCTTTGATAAATTTTTCCCCTTGGACATGATGATAGTAGCTGCGAGTGGGTATTTATCGGCGAATCTGAACTCAGGGTTGATACTCTGCCGTCCGCTTACAGTGCGTAGCACTCCATGGAACAGCCACGCTAAAGATGCTACTGCTTCATACAGTTCGACATCTCTAAATGTTCAAATTTTTGTAAATCTGTCGGACTCAACTGCGGGCTTATTCGTCCGTAGCTTACAAACTACTTAAATAAGGTAAACTAACCTAAGGACAATACAAACACCCACGCTCGCTGGGGGATTCAAACCCCTCGATGGCGAATGGCCGCACGCACCACAGCACGGCTCTCCAATGCGCACGGCTAATCCGCTGCGGCCGTTGGACATATCTGTAGGTTTGCTAAGTTTGACCTCTGCAAATGAGAAAGTGCTTGTCTACTGGACGAGCCAGTACTGCTTCGATCAGATCTACATCTACACAGATACTCCGCAAGTAACATTGAAGTGCATGGCAGAGGGTTCATGAACCGATTTTATGTTGTTTCTGTACAGTTTGAACTATCACAGCTGTCTGACCCTGATTTGAGTAATTTTCAACATAAGTAGTGTGATAGTTACTTTTGTAGATGCTTAGTAATTCACCAGTTAATGAATTCCAAGCTGACAGTTCTTTTTTATGAAGAATGAAATTCAACTAGTAACTCTTCATGTTCAAAATATGAAAGTCTTGAAACAATGAGGTCCAGCAATATTTACATTCACGAAGTTATTCTATCAATTAGTACATAGGAATACGACACAAAAATCTTGACAGACGTCAGACACAGAATAGAATTCAAAATCAACAACTTTTTCTTTTCAACCGTCTAAGCATACATTTTCTCCAAGGAACTCAAACATATATCTTTAACTCGGCAGACATAATATCTGAGGCCACTTGCTGCTCAAAAATGTTCAAATGTTTGTAAAGTCTATGGGACTTAACTACGGGGTCAACAGTCCCTAAACTTACAAACTACTTATGAACTACTTACGAACTAGGACGGCACAAATGTCCATGCCCGAGGGGGATTCGAACCCCCGACCGTAGTGGCCGTGCAGACCGTGACTGGAGCGTCTTAGTATCCTCGGCCACCGCGGCCGGCCCACTTGCTGCTGCCACCATCTCCAGAATCTGAAACAATCATATTCTGGCGGCAGCTGCTGTTCCTATCATGCCTAATCAATTTACTAAAATAAATTGATAACTATTTGGGTATCTCAAGGTATTGGAGAAGTGGGGGAAGTGGCTTGTACAACTACAAGTCCCATTCTCTAATAGCTCACGGAAAAAAAGAATACCTAAATCTTTCCGCTTTCGATCTGATTTCTCTTAATTTGATGACCATTTCTTCCTATACAGGCGCATGCTAACAAAATCTGTTCGCACTCGAAAGAGAAAGTTGGTGAAGGAAATTTCGCAAATAGGTCTCGTCGCAACAAATAACGCCTTTCGTTTAGTGATTTCCACCCTCAGCTCGTGCATCATTTCCGTGGCACTCTGTCTCCAGTATCGCGATAGTACAAAACGAGCTGCCCTTCTCTCTACTTTCGTCTGTCAATCCCAATTGTTGGGTTACCTCAAGGCGCAACAGTACTCCAAAGTAGGACGCACAAGTGTGATGTAGGCAATGTCTGAAGAAGAACTGTTGCATCTTCTTGCGAATGACAGAGCGGCTCGAGTCAACACCACCTCGGATATCCAGAAGGCTTTGCTGGATTGCACAAGCCGCCAGCTGGCAGTGCCTTTCCTCGCCTTCCTTGTAGATAAGTGCAGGCGAGCCAGCCAGGCCTTGTCGGCTGCTTGATAAGGGGGACGATATGCAAAGCTGCACTCCCGTGTGACCATAGCCGAGGCGGAGCCTTCACGCGAAAACACGTGACAGCTGGCACTAACACTAAAAAGTCTCTTTTATTTTGTTGACTTAGATATAAGCATTTGATGCATGCCAAGACTATTGTCCACCGGAAATTTATATGTGTACTACCATATTAAGGCAAATTGTCGTTTAGCGTTTTTATAAACAAATGTCGAAAAGTTCTTGGTCGGTTTATTTAAAGTTTTTCGACATATGTATAATAAAAGTACGGATCAAAACAAGCTATACATCTATGTGTATTTGTTTTGCATTGAAAGCCACGTGATGACCATTGTGTCCAAACAGGTCATAAGCTATAGTAAAGTATTGCTTATTGTTAATTTTTAATAGGTGCATGTACAGCACAGTTGATGAATAATTACAATGGGGTACTCGAATCAGGTAATGGCAGAAATACACCACCTGCGTGGACGGGCTCAGTGAAACACTTTATATGAGAAACACTTTCCTAATAGGCAATTACCGAACAGAAGAACTACCGAAGAATATATCACAAACTGTATGTCAATACATCTGTTATTAACGCTTTGAGACCGTTAAATTGGAAAGAACACGTAGATAATGTCGTGGGAAAGGCGAACCAGAGACTGCGTTTTATTGGCAGAACCCTTAAAACATGCAACAGTACTACAAAAGAAACTGCATACACTACGCTTGTATGTCCGTTTTTGGAGTATTGCTGCCCAGTGTGGGATCCTTAGCAGGTGGGTTTGACGGAGGACATTGAAAGAGTCCAAAGAAGGGCAGCTCGTTTCGTATTGTCACGATACAGGGGAGACAGCGTTGCAGAAATGATACAGGATCTGGGATGGGAAGCATTACAACAACGGCGATTATCGCTGTGGCGGGGGCTACTTACGAAACTCAAATCGCCAACATTCTCCTCCGAATGCGAAAACATATTGTTGACTCCCACTTACATAGGTAGAAATCATCATCAGAATAAAATACGAGAAGTCAGAGCTCGCACGGATAGATTCAGGTGTTTTCTTCCCGCTCGCTATTCGAGAATGGAATGGGAAATAAGTAGTATAATGGTGGTTCGATGAACCCTCTGCCAGTCATTTTAATGTGATTTGCAGAGTATCCCATGTAGATGTAGACCGATCAACGTGAAATTTGCCACATGTATGTTTGTTTCCATGGAGGTGGTTTTTAGGCTATAATGCGCAAGCGATGAGTACATTAACATAGTTACACCATTTAACTAATCACCATAAAGTTGGTAGACATATGAGACGCAGCTTGAAAGTAACTATCCCCATTTAATTAAAAATAAAAAAATAATAAACAAATAGTGCGAAGACATCGTAGTATCGTGAAAACCAGGTGTAACAGTGTTTGAGCACTTTTTCGATATTGTTGTCGAAAGAACTGAGACACCTTTCACACGCCCCGGTGGAGTAGCCGAGCGGTCTAAAGCGTCTCGCTGCGGAGCGCGCGGTTGCTCGCCGTGGAGGTTAGAGTCCTCCCTGGGGCATGGTTGTGTGTGTTTGTCCTTAGGTTAGTTTACCTAGGTTTAAGTAGTTTGTAAGCAACGGACTGATGACCACGCAGTTGGGTCCGATAGATTTAGACATTTGAACATTTTTGAATTTTTCACACCGTAGGATGAACTTTTGAGTTACCGCATTGTATGCTGAGGATGGATGGAACCAGTACGTCGGAGTTGAATTCAGCTCTTCATCGTCATCAAAAAGCTGGATGGAAGATCAGGACAGTGTGCCGGATCCTCAAACAGGCGCCAGCAGAGCTGAAGCAAAAACAGTGGATTTGCGCCGAGGAGTGCACATTTTATGGCCTTCTTTATTCGGTAATAACAAGGTATTTTGCTACCTTAACAGAGTATTGGGTGGGGGAGGGGGGGCGATTACGCCAACCGGCATACCCCGAGGGTGTCGGCAATGATCTAGTCGGGCTGCCTGCTCGCTAAGACCCTTGCACGAACCGGCTTACGCTTACGTCGTGGCTTTCGCTCTATCGGGCCGGACAACCGTGCATAATTACCGAGGCGGCACAGCTCCTGCAGAAACAGTTCCAACCTTGCTTGCACCTCCAGCCATTCCTGTCCTCCAGTCAGCGTTTTGGCAGCATCGAATAGCTTATAATCACTACCGCGCGCTGATTCCATTCACACACGGGAGACTTCTACCATAACAAGAATACAAAATTTGTTCCCATGATATGTCAAGTTTCCCAGTTCATTTGGTGAGTGTCGAAGGGTAGCTCAAACATTGCTCTACCTATGGTTACCTGGCAATGGAGAGCGATCTTTTCAAACGTTAATAAAAATACACCTTCCGATGTTGAAATGTTTGTTAAGCTTATGGGACTTAACTGCGGGGTCATCAGTCTCTAAAGTCTAAACTTATAAACTACTTACAAACTACCTTATACTAAAGACAACACAAACATCAATGCCCGAAGCATGGATTCGAACCTCCACCGGGAACAGCCTCGTGCTTCGCAGCATGGTGCCTCAATGCGCTCGGCCACACCGCCGCGGCAAAAATACATCTTCTATAGGTTGTTACGCCAAGGTCGCTGAGAAAATGTATTTATTTTCCTCGACCGGATGATGTAAATCATCTTCAGAATAGTTTACAATGTCTTTACTTGGGAAAACACACCAAGTAAAGTGTTTCTCGTCGGCAGCCGGCCGCGGTGGCCGAGGAGACTGAGGCGCTTCAGTCACTGTCTGCGCGGCCACTACGGTCGGGGGTTCGAATCCTCCCTCGGGCATGGATATTTGTGTCGTCCTAGTTCGAAAGTAGTTCATAAGTAGTTTGTAAATTTAGGGACTGATGACCCCGTAGTTAAGTCCCATAAGCTTAACAAACATTTGTACATTTTCTCGTCGGCATATAAAATGAATACATAAACTTGGTCAACATGTCGTCATATTATATTCAAAAGTAAAATGTGATTATTTCTGACAAAAGTATGACACTGACAGGAGGGAATATTTCGTTGGTGTGTTGTTAAAGCTTTAATGTTCTTCCTATAAATCTGTCTTTATACTTACGTCAGAAATAGTCACATTGTACTTTTTAATCTATTATGACGATCCATTTTGTTGACGTATTTTTTGCTTGTTTATTTTATATCGCGATGAGAAACTCAATGTTTGACATGTTCTCGTAAGTGAAGACCTTTTAAACCATTCTGAAGATGGTGATTTAAATCATTCAAACCGGCCAAGGAAAATACATATATTTTATCAGCGATCTTGACCTAGCAACCTAAGTAGGTGTAGTTTTATCATCATTGGTCTACTTGCTGCTAATAAGTTTTTCGGGAGTATATGTTGGCTTTGTTTTTTCATTTATTTCTTGACTAAGGGGACCTACTTTTTGACTGCATCCCATCTGTATTCATTCACAGAGAAAGCTTTCATTCTCTGGAAGACATTGTATGGTACATGGCAGAAGGTACCGTAGAATATACTTAGACGCCTTTCACCGATCGGCATGACTGTTATCGGATACATCTATAGCTTATGGAAAAGGTATTATGTACCCAATAATCTGTACCGTGTACTGAGGGGCACTGTAAATTGAGGTAAGCTGTGCGCAGGGAAATATGTACCTATAAACAAAAAAAAAAAAAAAAAAAGAAGAAGAAGAAGAAGAAACTGTAGTTAGACTGTGGGGGAAGACATGGACAGAGGGGGAAGGTCAGAGATGAAGTAATAAGAGACTAGAATAATTAAATGCCCTGGCAACGGCGAGAACCACGCGTACTCATTCAATTTCACGGAATGAAGCAAGAAAAATATCTCCGGTTGCCTTATAGCGGATCATTGACGCTGTTAATGTGACGTTTAACACTGAACTGCCAATAGGTTTCGTCGAGTGAAGCTACTTTTATCCGCGAAACGACGTTCATCAACTGCACAGTAGCAACGACAGCAGTAACAAATCCTGCTGCACATGAAGGTCCCGAACTCCTAATTTTCAAAAACAGCTTAAGGGGGGACGCAGGAGAAAATGGACGTGATTACGTAATCTAACACAGTTTTCGGTGTTTGAAAGATAATAGAAACAAATTTTGCACTCGAGGTAATTGTTATGAGCTACAGTCTGGAATTTTTTCAACATTTTTCTTAAAATAGTTGATCATGACATCGTTGGAAATTTTCGCAACACATGCTATCACATAAGGAACATTTTCTCAAAAATTACTTTACTTACAACTTTCATATTGTGGTAGGCAGTTCTTAGTAATCAGATAAGCAAACGAGTGGAACAGTTTTTTTAATATCACTTTTAGAGCTCTTAAAATTTATTTTTAAAACTGTGTGTGTGAAACAAAGCAATTTCAATTTCACAAAAATTTAAATAAGTTTGACGGAATAACACGTAGAAAAAAATTGAACCACAGGAAGTTGTTATACCAGGAACAAAGTCTGCAGAAAATTTCATTCATCTATCTCCAGTGGTTCAGGAAAAAATGTTCCTTATATACCGAAAACTGAAAGTTACGGGAAATGCACATAAATGATTTTATAAAGATTTACACCATAAAATACCTTAATGTTGACCATCTTGCTCTTCTTGGACATGTTTCCTTTGTAACTGATGTTTCTGGCGTGCCCTTTTGGCTATATCCTACAGATATTTCAGATCTAGCAACCCGCAACAAATCCTAGTCCAGTAAGGGACTTATTCTTCCAGTGTTTCCATCATTACAGACCAGACATGCGTCATATGTGGCAATTTTAACAACAGTAGATGAGCTAAATGTTGTTTTTGGGCATCTCTTCCAAATGAAACTGTTGAAGTTCCCATTTCTGTTTTGTGTTTCTATAGACAATTACAGCTTCCAAAGATACCTAGCGGAAGGCAAAGATAACGACATGAACGGGTCCACAGCCTTCTATATTCTTCCGATGCTTTTATGGCGGCAGGAAGTAATGAAACATCACAAACAAGGAGAGTGTCGTCTATAAAGGTGGGCGTGGGGCTGCACAGTGATTGCAACAGGACACCTTTTTTTATTTAAGTTCGAATTAATCTGTGAAAACTGGACAGTATTTCTAACATGCTACAGAATTATATGGAGGCAAAATTTTTTAAAACATTTTTGACCAATTTTGCCAAGCGCCCCCCCCCCCCCCTTAAAACGTCACTCATGATAGCATGTGTTAAACTATTTATGGATGATGAATCAAATCAGTATTTATGTTTCTTTTTATAAGTTTCTAAATTGATCTCTGAATGATTGTCGACTGCGTAATTTTGATTTAACGCCTACCAGTGTTTTTGGAACGTCTTGAAGTGTCTGTCGTACAGCGCTATAATTTTGCACATACATTCAGCGGTATACGTGAGCGTTCTTTGCCGTCAATGAATCTATAATTCAAGGAAGTTCCATTATTGCATGTGCGTTAAGCCCTTTCTACACGGGAAGTGAGAGCCCTCTAGTAATGTATATAACGTGGCGGACGACGCTTAAAATGTCATTCTTAGTGATAAATACAAATATGTGGTACATTGTAGTGAACGTCGAATGTTCTCTAAACCTTGGTAACTCACAGCTACATCGCACAGACAAAATGTAGCATAGTAAGCAACACGGGTAACGATATACCATATTAATACCTCCCCTATTCGAGAAGTAGCATCTCGCTTTTCATTACGCTGTTATTTTGCAGTTACTTAGCCTTTCAATGAATTAACTGAAGGCAAAAATATGTACTCCTCAATGGCAGACTTTGTGTATTTGTGTGTGCTGCACCTTGGACGAGCGTTTGCCTCCTACACAGGCGAGTTTAAAGGGCTCGCGCTAGCGTTCTATGCTGCCGTTTTCAAAGGACGGAAGGTTAGAGTTCAACAGCCCATCGACATTGAGGTAGCTGCGGTTGCGTCACTGCGTCAGTGGACGAGGAGCGACGGACCTGAGGCTGCGCCTAGCTGAAGCAACCATTCAGATACGTCACACATGAATTACAGAAACCACGTAGTACGTTAACGTTAGAGGCGTATTTGAACTCTACATCCTCGGATAACAATGAATTGTTATGATTGAGATGTTGAACGACAAAAATGAAAAGTAGTCGTCGACAACAATAAAAGAGTAATTGGCGAACGCGACATCAGCTTTTTTAGTCGTGTTCTTGTTTTCTAGTACACAATATTTGGTCTTCAGCGAGGACAATACTGACAAGGTAACCTCCGCATCGCACCCCCACCTCAGATTTTTTCATAGTTGGTGCAGTGGATAGGCCGTGAAAAACAGAACACTGATCAATCGAGAAATCTGGAAGTAGTTGTGCGGAACTATAAAAAAATAAGCAACATGTAAAAACTGAACGGTCCATGCGAAAGATAGGCAACGTCGAGCAGATTGTATGTACAGGAGCGCCGTGGTCCTGTTGCTAGCCTGAGGAGCTGCGGAGCAATAGGTCCTTGGTTCAAGCCTTTTCTGAAACAAATATTTTTATTTTCGCAAAATTATGATCTGTCCGTCCGTTCACTGACGTCTCTGTTCGCTGTAATCAATTTAGTGTCTGTTTTTTGTAACTACACCACGAAACCATGCGATTAGAAGACTAGAGAGAGTGCATCTCCAATGGGAACCTAAAACCTTTGATCGCAAGGTGATAGGTCAACAGATTGCACCACAGGAAAACACCTCTGATGTTTTCCACACGACACTGGTGACGGTATGTGCGTCATATGACGGGAATCTCTTGTCGACCCACCTAACTTGTACACTCGTTGAATGGGTAAAGAAATGTAGAATCTTTCTTGAGCGTGTGATAATCACTCAAGGCCTATCCACTGCGCCAACTTATGACTAAATCTGAGGGGGTGCGGTGGGGAGGTTCCTTTGTGAGTAGCGGAGGAATCTCTGCCTGCAGCTAACGACACACCTGATGCTGATGGCTCTGTTAGTTTTCCGCTCGACTTGTCCGCGAGTCAGCTGTTTTCGTGCAACCGGTCACTCGGCTAAAGTCGAAGGCCGCAACGATAACATCGGTTCACAAACACGAATCTACTTTCTTTGCTGAGGTCTGCCGTCGAAAATGAGTACTTTCGAGGATACGTATCTAATTCAGACCCACTCACTAAATTAAGTTACACTAAATAAAGATCATTAGACACTAGTTTTTGTAGGAGTCCTCTTATTATACAAAGTGAATTTTGTGATAGAAGTGATAGAAGAGTTCTTAACATTTCACCCTCGTTCTGCACGTGAATCAACTGTAGTGGAACCCTTGTGGGACAGGGAGTGAACATTACAAATAATAGTTCTATCGGCAACATAATAGCCGCGGCGGAGCGGCCGAGCGCATTGAGACGCTATGTTCCGATGCGCGAGGCCGTTCCCCCTTGTGGGTTCGAATCCCCTCTCGAGCATGGGTGTCAGTGCTGTCTTTGGTATGAGTTAGTTCATAAGTAGGTTGTAAGTTTAGGGACTGATAACTTCGCGATAAAGTCCATAAGCATTACAAACATTTGAAGATTTGGCAACATAATAAACATCTAGGTAAGGGCCTGAAAAGAAAAAGTTATCGGACGCCATGGACCTTCATTTAAACCGACGAATATATCACGAATCCGTCGGTTACATCACACACTATTTGTAACTGCACAGTAAGTTTTTTTCTGTTCAAATACGACTGGGCATCATTTCTAGGTCTGACTATTCTAATGTGATTCCCATCCATTCCCCCAATAGCATCTGGAAATCTTATTTCTTCTGAAAGTGGCCCTTTCTTCGTCAGATGGCCACTTTATAACACTGCTAAATTACTAACAAAGTAGGTCACTCTAAAACTTTCCGCTTCGTGGCCAGCAAACCACAACAATATCAGGATTTGCTGCAGTGGAAGCAATTTCCCATTACTTCCTGCCTGATAACTAATAGAATTAGTGAATTTTTCGGACCGCTCCTCTGCCACATGACGCCGTAGACGAAAGGATTATTCCAAGAAGTCTGTGTCGCTACATTGCTGCACAACATGCACGAAATAGCTGTCTGTTTTCTGTCTTTTAGCACATGTATCACTTCAAACTCCTCGTCACTCGACAATACATCAGACTCGGATTCGCTGGACATCTGGAGTAAACGGCAACTACGAGTTCCACATTTCAACCAATTACATTTCTTTTGCGCTTCTGCAGACGAAGGTGAGTTGAATAAGTAATATACTTACATTCCTAATAACGAAGAAGTGTAAACGAGAAATATCTTAACTCAAGTGGGAATTGTAGTGGCTTCGAAGTAATCGAAACGCCCGCCACTACAACATACACGTGTTACTTGATGGCTACCCCCACTCTAACATTCAGCGCACGCGCGAATCTGGCTGCTTGACGGCGCCAGAAATGTTTTTCCGGGTAGCGTCTGGCTGCTTGCTGCAACTGCTGGAACATCAAGCAGCAAGTGGCCAGAAGTGGAGTCCTCCTTGGTACGGGCTACTGTCGATAAGGATACGGTTCCGAAATCGTTTTCCACGATGCCTCAACATTAGAATCCGTCGAAAACCGCTCTCCAGACCAAATCGGGACTCATATCTGATGATAGTATCCGCCTTGTGTTCCACTGTCCAGATGGCATGTTGGCGACTCGTCTTCTAGTGCGAAGACGCGTCAAGGATACGCAGACAGCAGGTCTCAGATGCCACTCTGCTGAAGACGTCTGAGGCCCATTTGCCTCGATACAACTGTCAGATGATGCTGCGAGGTTAGATGACAGTTGTGCTGCACCGTGTTTGTAAACCTATTGGACCAAACTGCTATGGTCATCAGTCCCCAGACTTCGAAACTATTTACACTATGGACAACACCACACCCATGCCCATCCCGGAGGGAGGACTCGAACCTCCGGCGGGAGCGGTCCTCCAGTCCTTAGCGTGATGCCTTAGACCACGCGGCCATTCCTCGCGGTACTACGGTGGTAGCAATATGCCCTTATAGCCAAATAATGGTCCTTTGTTTCTGCTGTCACACTTGGTCGTCTGTCCCCTGATCTCAAGGATACAGTTTCGATCTCCATAAACACTCGCCACATCCTAGAAACAATCATGTTCAGCAATCGGGCCACATCGGCTTGGGACTGTACTGCCTCCGTTCTTCTTCCTATGGCGCTATACTACATCAAAAGTGTCTGGTAGCTGTGTTCTGTGTACCGTACAGCACCGTTCTTGAGCCTGTACCCAGCGATGGCGGATGTGGGGAGTACCCAGTAAACACTATCCGGTTTAATAGGTGCCCTGATGTCACCAATGGCGGGTTCTATGACGACCGAAATGTCTCCAAATCTTAAGTAATAGGACCCATTTCGTTTTCCTCGATGGCAAGTGTTCAGCAGTGATTCGGGTACCGTCAGGAATGCACCGGGAAAGTGTGATGGGACCGCTGTTATTTTCTGTCTATATAATTGATCTGACAGAGTGAGTTGCAATCTGCGGCTGTTTGCTGATGCTCTCAGGTATACAAGAAGGCGTCGTCGCCGCGGTGGAGTGACCGAGTGTTCTAAGGCGCCTTGCTGCGAAGCGCGCTGTTACTCGCCATCGGAGGTTCGAGTGCCCCCTCGAGTATGGTGTTTGTGTTGTCCTTAGCACAAGTAGTTTATAAAACTAGGGACCGATGACCAACGTAGTTAAGTCCCTTAGATTTACAAGCATTTTAACTTTTTGATGGTGTCGTCATTCAATGACTATAGTAGGATGTAGGATGACTCCGACCAAATTTCTAGGCTAGGTGGTATAAGGAATGGCAACTAGCGCTAAATGTAGAAAAAATGTAAGGTGATGAAGATGAGTAGGAGAAACGATTCCTTAATGTTAAAGTACAGCATTAGTAGCGTGCTGCTTGACAGTGTAGCGTCAATAAAATATCTACGCCTGACATTGCACAGCTACATGAAATGGAACGAGCGTATTAGGACAGTCGTGGCGACGGCGAATGGTCGAATTCGGTTTATTGGAAGAATTTTGGGTAGGTGCAATTCGTCTGTTCAGGAGGACGGCATATAAAACGCTTGTACGATCGCGTCTCGAGTATTGCTCAAGTGTTTGGGAACCCTATCAGATCGATTTAGAGGAGGACATGGAAGCAGTTGAGAGGCGGACACCGAGGTTTGTAACTGGTAGATTGGATCAATGCGCGAGTGTTACCGAAATGCTTCTGGAATTCAAATTGTAGTCGTTCGAGGTAAGGTGACGTTATTTTCGAGAAACACTGTGGAACAAATTTATAAGGCCGGAATTTGAGGCGGACTGCAGAAAGATTCTAGTGCCGCCAAATTTGCTTAAAGACCAGAAAGGAGAGATTTGGGCTTGCATGGGTGAATAAAAGAACTCGTTTCTTCCTCTTTCTATATCAGACTGGAACAGGAAAGCAAGTAACTAACTAGTATTGGTACTGAGTACCCTCCGACACGCACTTTTGGGTGCTTTGTGGTGCACGTCTATAGATCTTTCGTGCGGAACGCGTTTCTCAACACTTGCTGATAACTCTTCATAAATTAGACACAGGACGGGGGAAATAGCGGTTTTACCGCTTTAATTTTGGTCACCGGTTTAGTAATTAAGTTTTGTAAGACAAATTTATTTCTGTCTCACCATAAAACACTCGGGAAAGAAAATTTACAGTGCTATTTAGTGGGAGACGCTAAGCGAACAGTAAAGCAAAAGCCGCGAAGTGTCGGCGTAAGTGTGGTGTTGGGTCGGCACTACGACTTGGAGGCCTGGATTATTTAACGACTGGCTGCTTTCCCTGTGGGGCCCGCGGCGCTTATAAAGCAAGAAGTGCAGGTATTCCCGGGCGTTTTACGCCCGCGGTGGCAGCGCGCCGGGCCACCAGAAGACGACGGCTCCTGCGTCCCTCCGGCGGCAGCGGCGGTCTCTCATTATGCAAGCCAGAGGGTTTTCCCGCGAGCTGGGTCGAATTCGCGGCGGTGAAACCGGCAGCAGGCTTTATTATTTTTTTGTACGCAGAGCAGACAGGAACGTAACCACGCATCGCACAGAACGTTCTCACCTGCTACTGGGACTTCATAGACCGTACGCAGACTGTTGCAAATGCAAGTTTCTGTATCCGACGCCACATCGCAAGGATTACTCTTGACTGTGACTGGTGCTGTTGTGCGGATCTTCTTGGATTGTTAGAAGACCCTATCTACATTCGATCATGGAGGAACTTTCTTTTCCCGGTACCACAGATTGCGCAAGGGCCCAGGACTCACACGGGAATGGTCAGACTTGTCATGTCAAAACCTGTGTTATTTTTACCACTGTGAGTTGACACTGAAGGAAGTATGTATGCAGACTGTTAGCTGCTGACATTACCTGGGAGTCTGTAAAAACTTTTATGAAGTATGTCATTATTTTCGCATGGTTTCCGCGCTTGTAACTGACTGTTGTACAACACTGACCTCTCTCGCTACGTTATACCAACGCAATATAGGGACAAGGTGGCGTTAGCTACGCCGCTCTCCTGCCACAGCAGTGAGAGAGCTGATTCGACCAGTGAAAGTGATCATACGATAATAACAAATTCGTTGACAAATGTAGCTGATATTGTCACGTTGCAATGGAAGTAGGCTTGACTTGGAAGGGAACTAAACACAGCACTTATACTGAAAGCACGTTTATTACGAACTCAACATACACGCAGCATGGACTGCCTCTCAGGCAGAGTGCTCTGCTATTTATACACAGAATTTACCAGAAATGAGAAGAACAGTTAACATAAGAAACAAGTAGAATTTACAAGTGAACATAAGAAAGATGTAGAACCTTCTGGAATTGTAAATTACAAAGAGATAAATTTTTGCCGGTGGGCGGGATTAAACCGGCGACCTTCTGCTCCGCAGTCCGTGACGCTATCCCCTGTGCCACGCCGGCAGTTGGTGTTCGTCGTCTCTCGCGGCAATATGTTATCTACAACATTCTTTCCAAATAGTTATGAAACAGACACAAATACATATACGGTTTAGAACACGTTAAACTTTTATTTCTTGTAATTACCGCAAAAATGCGAAATATTGATACGATGTTCAAAACATAGGTTTTCTGTGCGCCAAGAACATACAAGCAAAGACGACATATGACAGCCCTGCGAATCACAGACGTTGTTAGAAGTACGTAGACAAAACTCGGCCGCTGTTAGGAAGGAATCAGGCTTAATATCAGTATATTTCGAGGCGTGCCACGCATATTTAATCACATTTTGAAACCGTGGGGAGGAATACTGATAATGTACGACTGATTGCAACTTGAGAATATTGTCACGGTGATAGACAGGAAACTGCAGTGATTTGCACACAGTAATTTTCTGTTAGTTTTCTGTACAATGCCTTCCACTGGCGGAAAAATTCTGTCTAACGGTTGAATTACGTTCGTCGTGCCGGGTGAAATCTGAAGTATCTCTACTTCTTTGTCAGGGTGAGCTCGAAATACAGCTTTTAATGAATCAGAACTTTTGTAACCTGACTACGAATCTAGAAGGAGAAGAGATTTATTCCTGAGAACGGAAGAAAAGCATGACGCATGAAAAGTGTAACGTTATCATTTCCCATTTTTCCAGACTTCGATGCGTCTACCCCAACATTGTTTGACACGTGGTCCAAAAGGTCTAGTTGGTTCTTGAAGACACACATACAGTTTAGGCAGCAATGAACCATCCAGACTAATTATAGGCATTATAGTGTATGAATGGGTGAGTGCAGTCGTGGACTGCGCAATTACCTCAATATGTATTTCCACTCTGAATGACAGTGTTCTTTTCGCACGCATTTCTTTTCGAAAACCTGGCTCATCTG
This sequence comes from Locusta migratoria, assembly GCA_026315105.1. Taxonomy (NCBI): domain Eukaryota; kingdom Metazoa; phylum Arthropoda; class Insecta; order Orthoptera; family Acrididae; genus Locusta; species Locusta migratoria. The sequence goes on along the minus strand of CM048745.1, from coordinate 580,317,260 downwards.
AATTAAGATTCACAAGCTGTATCTTCTTTAGCGCCTATCGCGTTGGCAATCTGTAACGCCCAATCAAGCAAAGTCGTGTCGCTGACACTCAGTGACTGTCGTCTGGCGTCGGTAAATTGCTCAAAAAGTCGCGCATTTATCCCCGTCGAAATTTCCAGTCGACTCTTACGTCGTCCAGCGACTTCCCTTTTCCATCTATACCATTCACGTTCAGAACGTATAAAGCGATGCCTATTTTGAACAGTACTGACACGTAGGATTTTCTTACCACTTTCGTTCAAGCAATACTTCAACGCTTTTTTTTATCTGATAATGTAGTTGTAGTTGCTCGTGTTGCTTTCGGAGACAATTGATGATGGTACGTGGGACTATCACTCGAAGAGTCTTCATGTGTGCAACTTTCTTCCGTTACTTCGCCGTCTGTAGATTCATAGTCTGCGATATCTAGCCACATATCTGCGCTATTTAGATGCTCGTCCAGAAGTTTAACTACCATGTCGCACATCACATAGTCTTCACGCGTGTTTTCTGTTGATTGCTTTATTTGGCGTCTGTGGTATATCTCCATGGCAAGCAGCAAAACATTTACAGGGTTTGCCATCACCTGTGAGGGGAGATGGAATGTTCACCGTAAAATCGCTTGCGGGGTGTAGATGTAGATGTACAGAATATCTTTCACATCTCTAACCAGTTTCAGGAAGGTATGTTTCGAAATACGTCCCAGAAATGAAAAGGAAGTGCATGCCACAGAAATAATATTCATCTTTAGTGACCGCCGCGATAAGACGGCCGCACCTCCCGACCATGCGCACAACGCTCACCATAACAACAGCTCGCGACTCGCCATTTCCAGGGGTGGCCAGCCGTCACCGCAAGCGCCAAGCAGGAAAAACAGCGATTTTCGTGATTTTTTAGGTGACTTCCAGGTCATGACAGCAGCTAACATTCTGCAGACAAACGTCCTTTACTTTTAACTAACAGTGCTAAAAAAATAAATACATGAAACTACCTGGCAGATTAAAATTGTGTGCCGGAATCGGGTCTCGAACCTGGGATCTTTGCCTTTCGCGTGCAAGCGCTCTACCGACTGAGATATCCCGACACGACTCGCGATGCCGCCCCACAACTTTACTTCCGCCAGTACCTCGCCTCCTACTTTCCAAACTTCACAGACTCTCACCTGCGAAACATGCAAGACTAGCACTCCTGGAAGAAAGGATATGGTGGAGACATGGCTTAGTCACAGCCTAAGGGTTGTTTCCAGAATGAAACTTGGGTGCCGGGTCCGGGACTCGTCCCAGGTTCGAGTCCCGGTTGCGGCACACAATTTTAATCTGCCAGGAAGTTTCATATCAGCGCACACTCCGCTGCAGAATGAAAGTTTCATTGTGGAAATCAATACATGTTTCGGCATGACAGGACATTTTACAAAATTAATAGTAATACATGAAAAATAAACAGATCATTTTTCACAAATGCTGTTTACAAAAAAAGCTATTACACAGAGTCTTGTATTGGATACAGGATGGAGACGTGAGATACTTGTGCTGCGGAACCAACACCGTAGCCTAATACGTTCGCGCCGGCGCTGGATCGCGCCGGAAATAATCAACATTCGGAATGTCGTCGGCTCGGCGCGAGCCGGCTGAAGCGGTCATCTCGGCTCGACCGGCAGTGTGGACAGTGCAATTGGAAATGTTTGTCTCTGCGAGCAGAGTGTAGTCAAGTGGCTTAAGGCGACCACCGGCCCGAAGCGGGAAACCCGGTATCGAGTCCCGGTGAGGCACTTGTTGCCGTTCAAATATCTCAGTGCCTTAATGCAGCCAAATAAAATCCTTTAAATTTATTTTCCTATTCCTTCCCTTCATAGAAGTATTTATAAGGGGCTTTTAATCCAGTTTGATTATTCTTTCCGACATGACCGAAATAAGGACACAACCAATCCCTACGCTAGAGAATTATGACCACACCGTGGGATAGAATGCCCTTATGGTCAACTGAGACCATAAGGAAAGAGTGTAAGAGGACCAGAGATAAGTGGACAAAGATTCTTGTCAAAATAGGAGTCGCAAATAAGTGAAATATTTTGCCTGAGAACGAAAATCTCTGAAAGTGCGAGGCTGTCTGGTTATTCGCCCACCACTTCCGTCAGCGTGCATGGGACGAGAATACGCGTTGGCGACGGACGGGATGGTGAAAGTCCACGCCGCATCGCCCAAAGTGAACGTCGGAGACTGCCCGCTCTGTAAATCAAGGCGGGCGACATTGAGTGAGAGGGAGAGCACAACGCAGAACAATGCAGGCGCAGGTGTCGATTGTTCCGGAGCACGCCATTCAGCACACATTGTTGACCAGCAGTAAATCCCTACGTGTTTCCATACTGATCCAATGACATCGTCAGCTATGACCGCTGCGTGAAGGGAGCCACGACACAGGGACGCGGATCAATGGCCTCGTCGCAAGAATCCTGAGTCTCGACGGCGCTGTTCGGACAAGCTCGCCTCCGGGAGAATGGTTGCACGAAACAGGCATACCGTTACTTATCTGAACACAATAAATGAATCCGATGCAGATAGGACTGACAGGACAGATGGAGATAATGCAAAGGAGGGCAGTACGCTTCTTTACAGGTTGCCTTAGCAAACGAGTAAGCGTCAAGATGTTTGGCCAACTCTACTGGCGGACGTGCAAACAGTGTCGTACTGTGCCACGGTGTGAGCTTTTATCAGAGTTACGAAAGCATACGCGTCTCAGAGTCAACCAATATACTACTTGTTTCTACGTATATCTCGCAAAAAGACTACGGAAAGTAAAAAGGCCCTCACGGAGACTTATTTGCAGTCATTTTCCCCAGGGAACCACGCGCGACTGGATCAAGCAAAAGAGGGAGTGATGATAAACAGAGCAAATATTTCGAGGTGGGTTGCGGAGAACAGATGTAAATGTAGAATCGAGTAGGCAATAAGGCAACAGCTCCCTTCCCACACAGGCCTGTCGTGCAAATACCGCGCTTTTCTAGGCGCCGTATCAGGAATTGCGGGGTCGCAACTGCCAGAGGTTAGAGTCCTCCGGATGTGCGTGTGCGTGCGTTTTTATTGTTGGGATAGTTTAACTCAAATAATCCAGTCTCTGTTGCCATTGCAACGGAGACTGCGAATTATTTACCACTGTTGCTGCACCATCCGCCACCATCATCATGGAATGGAATGAAACGTATAGTTTTTAACTTAGTTCAAGTATTAATTTGGACAACATTGGAGTATCAGCGATCTTCTGTAGAGGTATTTACGTTGAAGAAACAGTTTTGATTGCAGTAGGTTATTATATTTAACCGGTTGCGACATTATCTTAGGTCTTCTTTCAACATAAAGTAGTTCGTAGTCCTAGGAAGTGGTAAGTGATGACCTTAGTGGTTTGATAGCTTAGAATTACAAAAATTTGTATTGAATGTAGTGGATATACTTTACCTGTGCGTAGATAACTAGCGCTAGATACCTCTAGAAACCTATCAAAAGTTTGTTGGTTCCATGCTACAAGAAACAACTGTTTTTGGGTTCGAAAGGTGGACCACTGTGCTATGAAGCAGATGTTCAAAATGTTTCAGCTCGTCTAGCGCAAGACGCCATATTTTGGCTATTACTTGTTTCCCCGCGACGCCTGTTTTAGCCAAGTAGGTCATCCAAGATCGCGATCAATGACCAAGCTTGAGCAGCTCAGTAACTTGAAACATTTTACTCCAAGTAGTCTACCGCCCTGATCGCGCAGTTTTTGGCGTGTTCTTTGCGGCATGCACCCTTAATGTTTGCAGAAAGCACAATTAACTTCACCAGAAAGGGACTGAATAAGAATCAACTTGCGCAGTTGGCTGTAGGAAGCAAATGTGTGGCATGGCGCCTGTTGGCTTCGCCTGATATCACACTGGCATGTGAGCTTTCTGACTGTAAGCATTACAAGGGGAACACCAAGTATGGTACCAACGAAATTTGATGGGTCGCAGGTACGTTGTGCGGTAACTCCTCAGACCACCAAGCTAAAAGGATTTGTTCCAATGCGCCTAGGTTTCGACGAAAATCGCGAATAAAGTCCAGCGCGTAACAGCTATACCTGTACTTAGTCATCAGGAGCCCGTGAGCCAGCGTGGTGTAATTAGCAAGGTGTTCGACTGTCACAAGTACGACCCGAGTTCAAATCCTGCTCAGACTTCTTTATACTTGTCCGGCGATAGACTGGGTATAATTATATTCCTTATTTCGTATTGCAAAGATATTCATATTAGGTAATTACTGTTACATGTGAACGATACGCTACGAATGACTACACGCCTGGCCGCAGCATAATAATCCGCTGGGACGCGTCAAGTAGACGCACACTGCATTCGACGGTGTAACACCGGGGCCGAGGAGTGTAAACGCAGTTAGCAAAAATGTTCGAATGTTTGTTAAGCTTTTTTTTTTGTGATCTTCAGTCCGGAGACTGGTTTGATGCAGCTCTCCATCCTGACCAAGCCTCTTCATCTCCCCGTAACAACGGCACCCCTCATCCATCTGAATCTGCTTACTATATTCGTCTCTTGGTCGTCCTCTGCGATTTTTCCCCCCATACACTTCCCCCCAAGTCTAAATTCACAATTACTTGATGTCTAAAAATGAGTCGAACCAATCGATACCTTCTTTTAGTCAAGGTACGCCAAAAATTCCTTTTCAGCAAGCTTATGGGACATAACTACGAGGTCATCAGTCCCTAAACTTACAAACTACTTATCAACTACCTTATACTAAGGACGGCACAAATATCCATGCCCGAGGGGGGGATTCGAACCCCCGACCGTAGTGGCCGCGCAGACCGTGATTGGAGCGCCTCAGTCCCCTCGGCCACCGCGGCCGGCGCAGTTAGCAAATGCTGCAGAAATGTTACAGCTGATAACTACAGACGGCTTACTGATCTTTCAGTTGCCGTAAAACTATGCTTAGAAATAACGAATAAAATAATCGGGCACAGTACATAACATATTGAGCAATTAACGTAAGCTATTATCACGACCAATTACTCAAGCATTAACATAAGAGTGGCTATTAAAGCATGGCATGTAATTATGCACAATCAATCGTCGGAAAAGAAGAAGAAGAAGAAGAAGAAGGGGAAAAAAAAGTTCCAAACAGGATTTCAACTCTGGGTCGTATGCGCGACAGGCTAGCGCCTTGCTAATTACAACACGCTGGCTCACGTGCTCCTGATGACTCAGTACAGGTATAGCTATTACGCGCAAGACTTTGATGGCGATTTCCGTGGAAACTAAGCCGCATTGGAACAAATCCTTTTAGCTTTGCGGTCTCGAGGAGTTCCCGCACAATATACCTGGGACTCATCAAAATTCGTTGGTACCTTACTTGGTGTTTCCCTTCTTAAAGGGCACACACAGTTTGCGCTGCGGCAGCTATGCACCTTCGCTTTTTTTGGCAGACGACATCGAAACCACTATCAGTACATATTCTATCCCCCCCCCCCCAAATTGGAATTATCCGATCAGAATTGACGTCGTATTTCCAACCTACTATTTTTTTCTGGTCGTGCATGAAAGATTGTATCTCAGCGCAACTCCATTCATTGCTCTGCCTGAAGATTTCTCGACGAGGAGTTTCCCGGCCCTTGGGACAGATGCAAGGTGAGTGTGAGCGGAAGTGGCGCTGGCGCGTCCACTGATGTTCCCAGGAGCGGCGAGATGCGGACAGGCGCCTCTTTGTTCTGCTGGCCGTGACTCAGTGCGCGACTTGCTGTGCCTGAGAACCGACTGCCGGCAAACACTTGTGCCCTAGGCCAGAGCTTTCCAAACTGGGTGTCGCGAGCCTAACAAATACCCACCCCGTTTACATGGGCTCCCAAAACCGGATTTCGTAAACCGATTTTCCAATTCCGTTTTTGGTTGGCCATGTAAACACTCCAAAATCGATTCTGGAAATCCGCTTTTCTGAAGCTGTTTTCCAGTTCCACAATCGATTTTCGTGCCCATGTAAACGCAACCATTTTTTGAAGCGTTCTTGGCTTGTCAGATTGTGTTTTTTTGGTAAGAATTTTCGGCACATATGGACAGAGTGATATTTTCCAACGTGAAATAAAAGTATTAATATTAGAGTGAGCATGAATCTGTGTATTTAAGTAAAGAAAAATAGCGATTATGCTGACTAAATCGGGGACTGAATCAGCTGTTTTTCAGCCGCCATCTTAAGTGGATTAGGAAATCCGATTCAGGCTGTGCCATGTAAACACGATTGCGAAAAACTGTTTACGAAAATCGTTTTTCGTCTTCCGGAAGATGTTACATGTAAACGTAGTGACACTCAAGACAAAAAACAACTTGTCATAAAATAACACGAAATATGTTTCTCTTCATACTACCCTGAAGACTCGTCTACAGCTAACCATCCTTCTCTTCATTCAGTGCACCACAGATCACGTATTAAAGGAATGATCGGTGCACAGTGCGTGCTCAGCCGCTAGGCGGCAGCTCTGGTTCAGCAGCAGTACTCAGGGTTCGTTCAAGCAGCTGCGTTGCCAGATTCCAGCAAATTGCGCATGCGCAGAGCTGCTGCTGATACTCGATGACAACTCCTCCCATGCGCAGTTTGCTGGAACTAGCAGCTGCTTGAACGAACCTTCACTATAGTCTGCTTTCCTTCTCAAAAGGCTGCACCTGAGCGTTTTTAATGGATTTATCAAAGCCACGTCACCCTCGGTAGCATTTCTTAGAATTAAATGGGGTCGCATGTAGAAGAAGCAAGTATAAATCTGTGAGTTAGGCATTGTTGTCTGCGGTGTTACTCTGTTGTACATCTCCGTAGTTCCTAATGTTTCCTTTTCTTGCGATGGGTGTACGTAATGGCTGCAGTCAGGACCAACATTAAACATGTCAATGCGTACGAGGATTTCAGTTTCGTTCATGCTCCTCGGTTGCACAGTGGTAGAGTGCCAGACTACAAATCCAAAGGTCACAGGTTCGATCCCCGCCAGGTCCTGGGATTTTTATGTCACTTTCCACTTCTTTCACCTCTGGCAGTGTTGCTGATGTGAAAAATACCGAGTAGCACCGTGGTTCGAAACCCACGTTAAACTGTAGGTCCCCCTATAACTGGCTGGGTAAGTCAGTTCGAAGGTCGGAGGAAGGCAACGGCATACCACCTCCAAACAGGACCATGCCTAGTAAAGCACTGTGGTGTTCAAACCAATCTTCGGATTGTTGACAGCTTTGCCTTTTACCTTACGAACTACATTTAAGCGATACTTTATTTCCGCCCTTCTCCCCGCTGGAACCATCTAAATTCTACGATAAAGTAAAAGTAAAGCAGTCAACAATCCCAAGATTGGTTTGAACACCACAGTGCTTTATTAGGCATGGTCCTGTTTGGAGGTGGTATGCCGTTGCCTTCCTCCGACCTTCGAACTGACTTACCCAGCCAGTTATAGGGGGACCTACAGTTTAACGTGGGTTCCGAACCACGGTGGTACTCGGTGAGCAATACTGCCAGAGGTGAAAGAAGTGGAAAGTGACAGATAAAAATCGTAGGACCTGGCGGGGATAGAACTCGCGACCTTTCGATTTCTAGTCTGGCACTCTACCACTGTGCAACCGAGGCGCACCATATGTATTTATATTAGTGAAAGGGTATCGCCATGAGGGAAAGTTTGGAAAGCACTGCGCTAGGCGCACCTGCTGTCCACAATCACGGCACTAGCTACACAATTGATAGTATTGCATTTAGTTAGTTTAAGCGCTTGGACTAATCATGATGCGACTGTTGTCGCTGTATGTACGAAATTCACGAATCCCGCCGATAAGCGTGTGGAAAAAGTGTAAGAAGTTTCTCGCGGGTAGGAGGCGCGCCCTTGTCGAGTGTGCGCAGCCAGAGCTAGCAGTACCTGCAGGCGGCCGGTGCGTTGTTTGCCTTTCGCAATGCGGCTGCAGAGTGTGCCTGCCTTTCGCTCCGCTCTTTTCACTGACCAGTCACCAGCTGACTCAGCCACAAGCCCTGCTGTCTTCCCGTACAGGTAGTGTGAGAATCACAGACATACATGACTAGATTGGAAAACTTTCCTCTGGACTGAAGCCTCATGCCGCCATCTTGCCTCACCTCACGTCAAAACGTTTCTGTACAGAACGACCTTGATCTTCTGACACGATATGATGTAAGCTTTACTAGCTGGTTTGGAAATGATTTGCACTTCTACATCTACATAGATACTCTGCAAATCGCATTTAAGTGCCTGGCAGAGGGTCCATTAACCACTTCCATAACTTTTATCTACCGTACCATTCTCTTCTCTAATAGCGCGCGGGAAGAAAGAACATCTGAATCGTTTCGTTTTCGATCTGATTTCTCTTATTTTATTGGGATGGTCATGTCTCTAAGTAGGTGGGTGCTAGCAAAATATTTTCACATTCAGAAGTCGGTCATTGAAACGGCAGCGTCGATAACTTGATCCAGTTCAATTTTGCCAACCTGAAACAAGGCTATTATTATGCCTGGGGCGTAAAAGTATAGTAATGGAAGGAATTATACGAAAACATCGTTATGCTTTTTTTCTTTTCTTTCTAGTATCTTTATAGAGCAGTTCTTCGTCTCTTAACGTATTTTGTGTTGTGTGTTCATACACTGTGGCATGCAATACAGATCGTCCTCTGATGAATACGATGGACCTCGTTTTAAGTTCATATGCTATAACATTAATTTCAGTTATCATTGTTTACATTATGTCGGTTTGGTCTCGTTGCTGTTCTATGTTTGTCAAGGCGTCTGCTGACGGTGAGAAACCGCCTATTATCGGTGTCTGTGAGGTCGGTAGCGTCGGAATATCACTGACGTAGTCAGAGATTTTTGGAAGTCAATAAAGAAATATGTTTGTTTTTTGACTGGGAAAAAGCATTTGGCAAAATTGCCTGATGTATGGCTTATGGGACTTAACTACGGATCATCAGTCCCTAATGCTCGATTAAAAGTAATAGATTGTCGTTTTGTTGGTGTATAATCGGCATCCATTTTTTGTCTAACTTTAAAATTTTTCTTTCCTATTTAAATAGTTCTGATGTTTTTTGAATCTCAATGGCTTTCCTATAAATGCGTTCATAGTAATGCGACGTTCTTATTAATACGGTCGTCTCATTAAATTTTAGATCATAATTCCCAGATGTGAACAAAGGAAGAATTTAGAAGCATATGAAGGAGGATGCCAAGGACAGAAATATATAGAGAGATGCACTTGATAAGTCTGAAGAGAGAATAACGTGGGGTTTTCCCCCATCTTTCATTCCTGCACCTGGTGTAGGCGATGTCATGGAGGACGTAGTGCCCTTTGGAGCCTTAGCTTAACTTTCGTTGTTCTGTTACAGCCCTTTCTATTTGTGTTGCTTAGGTACTATCTTTTTTTCTTTTAGTTGTTTTTGACGTATATACACATCTCCGGTATTCCCAGCCAGAGTTAGGTGTCTTTTGCCTATTTCCTCCTGATTTCCTTAATGTTGTAGTAGGTGGTGTGGTAGTTGTTTGTTCTGTTGTGATTTCTTCATGTTGTCTTGGATATATTTTCTCTGTTGCTATGGCTATTAGTTCCGGTGTATTTGGATACTTGTATCTTGGAAAGTTGGGATGGTTTGGTGTTATGATTGTTTTGTTGTTTCATTCGCTCTTAATGTGTTACCTCCGTATGTAGCGTGCTGTTTTATTAATCTTTCTTCCACTAGTTCTATTTCAAGTGTTGCATGTAATGTATTTGTCCTTAATTAAGGTATTTTTCCGATGTTTCTTAGCACTCTTCTATCCGCTGATTTTATTTTATTGCACCGTGTGATTGTTTGGCACTAGGCTATAGTCTAATATCGCCGGTCATACATCTGATATATGTAGAGGAGTGTTCCTGTTGCTGCTCCTACGTTCCTGTGCTGTAGTAGGCTGACTCTTGACGTTTGCAATTCCGATTTTTTTTTTGTGTTGTCTTTTTCCGCCAATTCAGTATGTCGTAGATTTGTAGCCCTAGGTATTTTGCGGATTTTGCAGGTTTCACTTCTTTTCCTTATAATTTGACGTTTACATTTTCCGGTTTTTGTGGTTGATATTGTGTGGTGTTTCCGTCTCTGCCGCGGCGTATTAGCTGTGCGCACTAAGACGCCGTGCTGCGGTGCGCATGGACTTTTTTGCAGTCGAGGATTCCCCCCTCGGGCAAGGCTGTTTGTGTCGTCCTTAGGTCAGTTATTTTAGTTTAGTGTGGAAGCTGCGTACTAATGACCGGGCAGTTGAGTCCGATAGATTTACGAGCATTTGAACTTTTTTTTTGTGTGAAATGTTTTCTATTTATCTGTTTTTGGTCGAATTCTCCAGGTTGCCATCCACTTTTATCGTACCACATACGCGACTAGCAACTAAGCTCCCGTCGGGCGCGGTGGTCTTGGGGTAAAGTGCTCGACTGAAAATCGAAGGGTCGTGAGTTCGAAACCCGGTCGCACCTCGGATATTTTCAGTCTGCACTTTAACCCATCCTTCACCTCTCAACGATGTGAGGAGTCGCCAGAAATGACACCTGGTTCGGATTCCACGTTAAGCTTTAGGTCCCCTTTCCTCGGTTGGATAACTGGGGTAGGCTAGGGACACGCAAGTCGCCGAAGTGGCGACCAATTGGAAAGACTTGCACCAGGCCAATGAGCCACACGAAATTTTTACTGAGCTCCCGTTTATTCCGTGGCTGCGAGTTTCGTCGCCTCGAGGCTAGGACAGTCTCTCGCCGGCGTGTCGTGTCGCGTTGTCGCCTCGCCTCTAGCTGCCGGCGTCTCTCGGTTCCTGGCGCGGCGGAGAAAGCGTGACGGAAGCCTACTATGCTCGCTCTCGGCGTGTCTTCCTGCTCCCGCAGCCCGGAAGCCCAAACAGCTGCTCGGCATTCGTTCCCAGCTGGCGGCAGACCAGAAATGACGGGGGGAAATGACTGGCAGTAAACAAGTTTATTGCCTGTCATGCTAACCTACGCAGAGTTTCACTCCAAACTCCCGTAATTTCTCGAATATTCACCGGGCCCTACGGGGTGTTTTCGTAACAGCGCGAAAAAAATTGACATGATATAGGCAATGATCCCCTGAACAATTTGAGATAGGGAACCTGGAGGAGCCTGCTGAAGGTTAAAATACGAATACAGTCACAGTGAATACATTGGGCGCTAATCACCACAGCAGTCGTGCGCCCTAAAACCACAAAAAAAAGTGAGTACATCTTTATTTACAGTAGTTCATACCTCCCAAGTTTTACTGCAATTAACGTAAAATTTACGGGTACTGGAATATTTTACGGATTGACGGTGTTATTTTAAGATTTCGCGGTCAAAAATTTGAAGCATAGACATTCGATAATCACTCCCACTTCCGTACTCTATTTATTAATTATTCTATTTTTGCGTGAGTAACAGGCATGTCTACGACTTTTGATAAGTCATTAAAATGTTTGTAGAGGTTATGGGACTTAACTACGGGGTCATCAGTCCCTAAACTTACAAACTACTTATGAAATAACTAATACTAAGGACGGCACAAATATCTATGCCCGAGGGGGGATTCGAACCCCCGACCGTAGTAGCCGTGCAGACCGTGACTGGAGCGCCTCAGTCCCCTCGGCCACCGCGGCCGGCGATAAGTCATTCTTTGATACGATTGGTGTGATGTTTGTGTCGTCAATGGAATTGAATTGAACGCCGAGATAACATTCATCCATATGAATCTAAAGTCCCTTTTACGCGACGAACTTTCTTGTTTCGGTTGACTACTCGAGACGAGTTGGTCTACTGTAGCGACCCTGATGTGCTACTCCCGTACAACGTTGCGCGTATCTTGACTAGTGGTTTTGGTTTGTAAATCTATCGGCCTCAACTGCTGGGTTATTATTCCGTAGCTTACAAACTACTTACACTAATTTAAACTGACCTAAGTACAACACAAACACCGATACCCTAAGGACGACTCGAACCCCGACGACGAACGACCGCGCGCACCGCAACGCAGCAAAAGCGTACCTTTTGAACGTTTCTTTGTAGTTCGACGGTCTATCGCAAGGAGCGCTGAAGCTGACAACGATTTTCTTGTGCGTGCTGCACGTTTCGTATAGAAAGGGCTTAAGATACCTTAACAGCTATAACAGACGTGGACACTATCGAAGATGAACTCGTCTTAGTTGCTCTTAAGGTATGCATTTTACAGTCAATGTTTACCTTCCCAAAGGTAAATAATCGTTCTAGCCGCCAATTGAGACGAAATTCGGCAACAATGGCTGCCAGTGTCTCCTGGAACAGTGTTAACTGTGGTGTCGCACAAGTCTAAAGTGCGCGCCACCTACTTTCGCCGCGCGCCGCCATGCACGCACTGCGCGGCGTTCTTACGACGTCAGCCACGAGCGCCCTCTGCTACAACTCCGCTCGTGGCCACCACTGAACGACATCGTCCACTTGGGACTGAGATAGGAACCAGTTGTTGTTGTTGTTGTTATGGTCTTCAGTCCGGAGACTGGTTTGATGCAGCTCTCCACCCTACTCTATCCTGAGCAAGCCTTTTCATTTCCTCATCAGAACGGCAACCCACATCCACTTGAATCTGCTTACTATACGCGTCTCTTGGTCTCCCTCTGCGATTTTTACCCCACACACTCCCCTCCAATGCTAAATTTACGATTCCCCGATGTCTAAGAATGTGTCCTACCAAGCGATCCCTTCTTTTAGTCAGGGTATGCCAAAAATTCCTTTTCTCACCAATTCTGTTCAGTACCTCTTCATTAGTTATGCGATCTACCCACCTAATCTTCAGCATTCTTCTGTAGCACCACATTTCAAAAGCCTCTATTCTCTTCCTGTCCGCACTGCTTATCGTCCATGTTTCACTCCCGTACAAGGCAACACTCCACACAAATGCCTTCAGAAAAGACTTCCTTACCCTTAAATTAATATTCGATGTTAGCAAATTTCTCTTTTTCAAAAATGCTTTTCTTCCCATTGCCATTCTGGATTTTATATCCTCTGTAGTGCGACCATCGCATGTTATTTTACTACCCAAGTAACAAAACTCATCTACCACCTTCATTGTTTCGTTACCTAATCTAATTCCTTCAGCATCGCCTGATTTTCTAAGACCGCATTCCATTATTTTTGTTTTGCTCTTGTTAATGTTCATTTTATACGCTCTCTTCAACACGCTGTCCATTCCGTTCAACTGCTCTTCCAGGTCCTTTGCTGTCTCTGACAGAATTACAATGTCATCAGCAAAACGCAATGTTTTTATTTCTTCCCCCTGAACTTTAATCCCTATTCCAAATTTTTCCTTGCTTTCCTTAACCGCCTGCTCGATGTACAAATTGAATAACATTGGAGAAAGGCTACAACCCTGTCTTACACCCTTCCCAACTGATGCTTCCCTTTCATGTCCTTCGAGTCTAATAACTGCGGTCTGGCTTTTGTACAAGTTGTAAATAACTCTCCTTTCCCTGTATTTTATCCCTGCTGACTTCAGAATTTGAAAGAGTGTATTCCAGTCAACATTGTCAAATGCTTTCTCCAAATCTACAAAAGCTAAAAATGTAGGTTTGCCTTTCCTTGATCTATCTTCTAAGATAAGACGTAAAGTGAGTATTGCCTCCCGAGTTCCTACATTTCTCCTGAACCCAAACTGATCTTCCCCGAGGTCGGCTTCTACCAGTTTTTCCATCTTGCGGAACCAGTTAACACTTCGAAATCAGATAGACACCAGTGAAGACTAGGCTATCGGATAGGCACTAGGCAGGCCTCTAGCTCAACTATGTATCAACATTCTGCAGTCAAGAACTACGTAAAAGTTAAGTATTACTAAGTCTCTATGAAATATATATCTTGTTCTAATTTACTCTAGTGTTGCTAGTTTCTGCTGTCCCCCTGGCTGCTCACCTCCATACCGCACAAGCGTCCATCATTTATTCCTGTGTCGGTCCCTTTCTACTCGGTCACCGACACCTACGACGGAAACGAGACACAAAAGCGGCGACGAGGCTGGGACACAAAAGTGACGACGAGGATGTGCTACAAAATTAACAGTAGGTGAATAGCCACCCTCCATTCAGCATCGCCAGACTGAGGACAGTAGCGGGGCGAGTGAGGCCAGGCAGCGTGAGGCGGCCAGCGCCGTGGCTGTGCCGTGGGTTGGTGACCGGCGCGGCGGCGGCCGCGACCTCCGCCTGCCGCCACGCGCTGCCCGCGGGCATCCGGCGAGGCGCGTGCACAGTGGACGCCTCGTCACGTGACCGCCGCTACAACACACTCCCGCCTCTGGCGCGCGCGCCGCGCCGCGCTGTCCTCTCCTCCTGTTGTGGGCTGTTAAGCCCTTTTAAAACGATCAACGAAAGTGAACAATATAGATAATAGCCTACTGAAGCGCTCCTAGCGTACTAGTCCTGAACTAAAAACTCGTGCAAGATCTTGCGGCAGCGTATTTAAACGTAATTATACAGTAATACCCGATGTTGAAAGTGAGGTAATGACTGGAGATCTGTTATGTAGGAAATCATAGTTTAATACTGGAATTGAGGAAACAACGCTAAACTTTATTGACGGCCAAAGAAAACTTTGTAATGTATGTTTTTGGTCAATTTAGTGTGGGGAAAGTGCTGGGAAGTGAAACGTTTGAAAACAGCGACATCTATTTTCAAGCGAAAAAATAAACATATGAACACATCAAGCTATTTATAAGAGCTTGTTTACTTTGTCTACTACGATTTGCCCACTGACATTGTTAATAACGTCATGCACAACTGAATTTTTGTCCTTCATTTGCACTGACTTTTTCATTTAAAATGTTATTCAATGAACATTGCGTCATCAAATTACAATCTTATTCAAATAAACAATTGGCTTCAGTCTTTTCTATTACAATACTTTGCAAACGTAAACCATTTTTCGGTTTCAGATACACGACCTCAATTTTAGGAGGACGCTCAATTGAGAAAAATATTTAAGTCGCCTTGAAACATTAGCAATTTACCGCTAAACCAAAGTATAACAAAAATTAACAAGACACATTTGCGTGCAAACCGTGTAACCATCGAAGATAATATGAAAATCGTGTGACCAAAATAAGTTAACTTGAGAGTCGCGATGTTAGCAGACGACCGTTCCATCAAAGCATTCTTCTTGAGAAAGCTCACGTTGACCTGAGGTGACGGTCCGACGACGGGCGGTGTGAATTCCGCTATTGGAAATACATTGTGGAATTTATTCTGATCATAAACTTTGACAAAACGCAAAATATACGTAAATATGATGGAAAATTGTGGACTAACTGGAGCGGTAGCTGCAGCAGACAGCTACTAGCTTGTGCATGCGCAGTGAACCCACTAATACCGAATTTAGAAATGGCTTTATCGCTATGATTATCGCTTTCTATACTAGCGCGATCATACTAGTGCACCCGTTCAAACGACAGACGCCATTAACGCAACTTGTTATCAATCTATTACAAGTTCGTTCATCGTTTAAAACGGGCTTTACTGGCAAGGCGACTTACGTACACTCGGAAAGAACTCGTAACTTCAGTGAAGTGCGAAATTTATTACAAAAAGTGATTACTCGACTTTGGTCGTTCGAGAAGTACAATCATTTCTGAGTGATACAACCTAGATAAAGGTTCAAAGTTTCGATACACTTCCACACCACTTTCTTAACCTTCATCCGCTCGAGCTTTTTTCTTTTTCTGTTCTTTTTTTTTTACTCATTGAGCTCGCGGGCGGCTAGGAGCCGCCCTTCACGTTTTTACTCATTTGTAATAATGTTTTGATCATCAGTAACTTCAGAGTTTTCGTTAATCAGTTGGCGAAATTTAATAAATTGTTTACCAGTACAATAAATCACAAACAACTCAATGTTTCATACAGTAATTTACTCATTACAATGACCTGAATATAAAGCAATAAGAATTAAGATAAATTACACAAATTAAGTTTTTAATGCACCATATTCTTGTGAAAATGTAATGTGAAGTCAGTCAACACTCTCTTAGTCTCCTCCGTTACGAATACAATCGTCACATGTCATTTGGCAATCGCTTTTGCAAATTTATTTTTGACAGTTGTGATTCGTAAGTTTCGTTCTGTGTATTTTTGGACCCACAAAAGAAACGAGTGGGTCGTTGGTTGCGGTCTGCATATCTGGATTTGAGATCTGCCGACTGGCTACTGTCGGCTACTTCTCTGTAGTATGGACAGCTTATAGAGATTGTCTAGTTGTTAACTTTAACGGACCATACGACATTGTACACACCGACGTCTAGTGGAGGAAGGTCTAAGTACAGAATACACCGCCATTTAACGGGAAAGTTACGTACGGAAATGTAATAAAGAGCCGGCCGCGGTGGCCGAGGAGACTGAGGCGCTCCAGTCACGGTCTGCACGGCCACTGCGGTCGGGGGTTCGAATCCCCCCTCGGGCATGGATATTTGTGCCGTCCTAGTTCGTAAGTAGTTCATAAGTAGTTTGTAAGTTTAGGGACTGATGACCCCGTAGTTAAGTCCCATAGACTGTACAAACATTTGAACATTTGATTTTGTAATAAAGACCAGGAGCAGTAATCTGCCGCCTGCGTTAGAGGATTAAAGTTTAATCCGCTTCACGTAGGAAGGCGGCCCAGTTTTCAGCCGTTCTACGCATCCCGCTCCGTTACCACACTGGCAGCCAATAATATTCATTCTCTAGGCGCGTGGGCAACGAGCTACGACCATGTCTTTACCGCGCGCCCGCGCGCGCGCGCACACACACACACACACACACACACACACACACACACACACACACACACAGAGTGGGCACACTCACC
This sequence comes from Locusta migratoria, assembly GCA_026315105.1. Lineage (NCBI taxonomy): Eukaryota > Metazoa > Arthropoda > Insecta > Orthoptera > Acrididae > Locusta > Locusta migratoria. Next base: position 580,300,415 of record CM048745.1, on the reverse strand, counting down.
CCCTCATCACAATCTTGTAAGTGTACGTGTGGACAAAACTGCCTCATACAATAGTTAGCAATGTACTGCCCTTTGCAGCAAAAATAAAAGCACATGATATACATGTCATTAGTACAATAGTTAATTAAGTATATATTCACTAAACAGTGGCAAATACACGAGGAATAGATTGCTGCCTACCAGGATGCGGCCTCGAGGAGTCCTTCAGATTTTCCGATCATAGATCCTCCGTCACACACACAGGATGGCAGAAATCATATGGCAATAGCTAGAATTTTTCACTCTGCCACAGAGTGCTCACTAATTTAAAAGTTTTCGACAGACTAAAACTGACTACCGGATCGGGTCTTAAACACCCGGCATTGGAAATGCGCTGCTAGTGGAAGTTAAACTGTGAGGATGGGTCGTGCGTTTTTCTTGGGCAGCACGGCTACAGAAAGCACTTGCCGGAGAAAGTCATAGGTCCCGGTTTGGATTCCCGTTTGCTGTAAAGTTTTATATGGAATTAGTTAAGCAGGCTGTTAGCAAAGTTCGTATTATCTCTTGGCGTGTAAAGTGCGAGAAATGTAGTTCATGAAAACTTCATGGGAAAACACATTAGACTTAGCATAGTCATACGTACATAAAATTTGAAATTTTAAAAGAATATTTTGCAAGATCAACAAGGTTTAACTTTCTTTTTAGGCAAACTCTAAAACTTTCGGAAGTATGGCGCAAGCGTAATTAATTCTTCATCTCTTCTTGAAACTTGTAAAACTTGCTTCCTGTCGGCCTCCGAACTGACGTACCCAGCCAGTTATGTGGCGTCATACAGTTTAACGTGGTTTCCGAACCAGGATGCTACTCGATTTTTTCACATTAGCAACACTACGAGAGGTGAAAGAAGTGGAAAGTGACAGATAAAAATCCTAAGACCTGTCAGGGACCGAACCCGTGACCTTTAGATTTGTAGTCTGGCACTCTACTACTGTGCTATCGAGATATTTGAATAAAAGAGCAGGTTTAATGATTCCAGTATTTGAGAAGCATAAGATCCAATGGAAGTTGTACAGAAAAAGTGAGACGAAGTCTCCACGAAAAGGATAATTAATCTCAGGAAGAGCTTCTTCAAAAGTTTTGGGTGCAGTGACCGGCGTCATGGCTGTGCAATGTGGACAGACAGCTATCTCAAACCTGAGACATCTGCTCACTGTAACAGCAACAGCTGTACGCGTTGTATGACATTATCCATAATTGTTATTGAAGAACGTAGCGGAATTAAATCATAGAGAGACGACGTTTATATACACACTGGAAAACATAAAATAATTTTTTCGTTCATCATTTCGTAACGTAATTCACTGTTAAACTAAAAACTGCAGGAGAAGAATGCAATAGGATAAAATTGTGTAATATATTTATATATCTTTATTAACATGTCGTTTTGTACAGAAGCATGCTACATTGATACATATCTATTTCTCCTTTGGATGTATGATTTTTTTATAGAAATAACCCATTGCCTCTCCATATCCCACATTTTTTCCGTCTCCCATTCACGCGCGAAGAGTGCGTTAGAAGAATGATTCTCGGACAGCTCCTGTATTATCTATAACTTCTCACTGTGGACATTTTTCGAGGCACGTGGTAGGAAGTAATAAGCTGTCAGAGTTTTATTGGAATGTGCGCTCCCGCAATATTTGCAGTAAACCTGTCGTTCATGATGCACAACACTGTCTCGTAGAGTCGGCCACTGGCGTTTGTTGACAGGCCCCGGAAAGCTTTCACGCCGAGTAAACGGTCCCATAATGGAACGCGCCCATCTTCGGCTCCTAGAAAGAAGTCGGCGATACGTTTATTACCCTGCTTGTTGACTCACATACACAGTTCTAAAACTTAATGTGAGTTCGTAAGCTCGCATCAGTTCTCGCTGTAGTAACCTTAAGAGCAGAATTTTCCCTCCTTCGATACACGGCACAAAACCGTTGCTAGGCGACTAGTCTATACAGTCAGGAAATCAGTGTTGGAATCTCAATCTCGTATTGGCGTTTATGTGAATTTTCAGATTTCTTAATTTGGTTTAGTAGCTATAGTTTGGCAATCGGAAAAACTTAACATGGTCAATGTGTCACTAGAAGGTAAAGCAGTCAACAATCCGAAGATTGGTTTGAACACCACAATGCTTTACTAGGCATGGTCCTGTTTGGAGGTGGTATGCCGTTACCTTCCTCAAACCTTCGAACTGACTTACCCAGCCAGTTATAGGGGGACCTACAGTTTAACGTGGATTCCGAACCACGGAGCTACTCGATATTTTTCACATCAGCAACACTGCCAGAGGTGAAAGAAGTGGAAAGATAAAAATCTTAGCCCTGGCGGGAACCGAACCCGCGACCTATGGATTTGTAGTCTGGCACTCTGCCATTGTGCTATCGAGATATTTGAATAATAGAGCAGTTTTAATGATTCCAGTATTTGAGTAGCATGATAAGTTCCAATGGAAGTTGTACGGAACAAGTGAGACGCAGAGTCTCCAGGATAAGGATAACATCCTCATTAATCTCAGGAAGAGCTTCTCCAAAAGTTTCGGGTGCAGTGTCCGGCCAAATGGCTCTGCAACGTAGACAGGCAGGAAGAACAATAATGTTGAGAAACATTTGAAATGTGGCTATGGCGGACAATGGCGAAAGTGAAATGATGTGTTGAGCAGAGTAAGAGAAGGAAGAAAATTCATTAAAATGATAAGAGAAAAACATCTTGAGTGGGGAAACATTGCGCAGTAATTGTGTACGGCAGTACCTAATGGAGGAGAAAATAGAAAGAAACAGAGGGAGAGGAAGAAGGTTTGGTATATTAAGAGATGGGGAAAAAAGGAAGAAGTTAGGATATGTAGGATGATTTCATGACAGAGAGATACTGCAGACAGAGTTCATTCCTAATGATAGATTCATTTTTTATTGATTTTTCTTTATTTTTTTTTCTTTGGGACTTAACTACGGGGTCATCAGTTTCTAAACTTACAAACTACTTATGAACTAGCTAATACTGAGGGGCACAAATATCCATGCCCGAGGGGGGATTCGAATCCCCAACCATAGTGGCCGTGCGGACCGTGACTGGCGCGCCGCAGAGCGCTCGGCCACCGCGGTCGGCTAGATTCATTGAAAGAAGTAGCAATATACTGTGTTGTGTACATATTTCCGGTATTCAATGTACGTTATGGAGACGGTTGTGGAACACACACACACACACACACACACACACACACACACACACACACACACACACGAGAGAGAGAGAGAGAGAGAGAGAGAGAGAGAGAGAGAGAGAGAGAGAGAGAGAGAGAGAGAGAATATGTCAACCACAGCATATATTTACATTTGGTGTAAGAAACGAATGTTCGTGTAACATTTTCACTGATAATGAACCTGCGATGGCCTGAAAAATATTTATGGAAGAATTTAAAAAAATAGAAAACTATATAAGCTACCGGTTACATATTGATACCAAATTAAGTGTCCAATTTCACACATTAGTTACGATTCATAATCCAGAATAGATATATTAGAATGTGTGTTCACATGACACATACTGTTTACATGTTTCTGATCCGTTTGTTTGTGTGTGTGTGTGTGTGTGTGTGTGTGTGTGTTACGACGAAAATCTATGGAGAATCAAAGAGTGCACCAATGTAGTAATATGCAGCAGCTTCACCATGTACCACATATGCAGAAGTAAATACGGAAACCGAAAATCATGGTGATAGGAATCACAACAAACATCAAACCAGCAAAAGCCACAGCTGCACTTAATTTATGGCCAGCCACTGCCTCCTACCCTTTCAAAATATCCCAACTGCCACTACCAAAATGAACAATAGCATACGTTACATCAGAATAGTTTAAGATAAACTAATTAATATTATGTATGTAAGCAACACCTGAGAATGAATATAACATTCTCGAAACGCGTAGCATTATGTTAATCATAAGAAAATAAAGTTATTGGTAACAGACATTATGAAAACTAATTAAAGTTTAGACTTTACTGATACATGGGCTGTTAGCAGCGGCCTACTAAACCAACACGGAGTCCGGCCGCTAGAAGGCTTTGTCACAACCCCCTGTCCCGGTGCGGCAGAGGAACCTTTGTGGCTGAGAGTGGCTAGTGTCCCGTTAGTCGCCCACCTGCAGGAGGGTGTCGCTCAGGTGGCGTGGTCGCACCAACAGAGCTATTCGACGACCGCGCTCAAAATAATCTCGAAATGGTCTTCTGCTCCTGCCAACCCCAATACCTGGATCTAAAATCTCTTAGTCGAATATGTGCAATTGATGAATGATCCCCGTAAACGTCCCTTAGCACTAAAATGGGCAATTGCAGTTTGTTATATTTTGCATGTTGGATATAATATTCGTCGAAGTGAGCAACTAGTCACTAACATATTAAAAAATATGTTTATTGTTATACCATTACTGGTTTATGGTTCCTGGGAATTAAACTACACAAAGACACGTTTTTCGGACATGCATATTATGAACCAACAGCTGTTAATTATACTTATCAGTTGGACCAGTTTAGGTTCTAAACCATCTTCCCGGACTGTAAGCTGAACTGACTGATTAAATGGATACATCATCTACCATCCTATAGGCAAGTCAATCAGTAAAACTTCACATGATGTGGCTTGGGTAATGGCGCCGCATTACGAAATGGAGTGTCAATTTTTCAATCCCCCCTCTCCCCTTAATATTTTGAAGTAGGGTTCTCGTTTTGCTACCACCTACTTCCCAAGGCTCAGACATGCCGTTACTTGGCGCAGACACGTGTTCACATAAAGCTGGCTGGTTGATAGCATTTTAAATTGGGTGCAAGTTCACCGACGCAAAGTTAACTGTCAAATTTAGTACCTTGTACAAAACAGTTTGTTCCTTCCCCGCAGCAATATTTTGAAGTCACGGCCTATGACACTTGGTAACACACATTATAGTATGGTTGCAAATTATACGACATATAGTGAAATGTTGTACGGACTTGCGTATGTTTCATTGGGTAACCTTCCGTCTAGTTTTTGTCTTTGTGCTTTTTTATGAAAATGTTTCACCAACCATGGTTTCACATGAACACTTCACAATATTTCTAATGTCATTTGCAGCCACTCACAAATTCTATAAGTTGTGATTCAAAACGCTAAGAACAACCCTTAGATCAAGATCGATTAGCATTTGTTGAGCAAAAAAGTATGCAACAGATCTGCGCGTTCATAACACAATTTATTTCACCAGAGAGTGGACTCACTGTTTGATGACTACAGGGCAAATATTTTTTTTTTTTTTTTTTTTTTTTTTTTTTTTTTTAAAAAGAACGCCAATCATGTACAGTTTCTTGAAGAATGATTTATTTCTTCGTCACTAGTTTCACACATGTTTACAAAGTTGCCAACAATTTCTTATATAAACAGCACGTAAACTTGTACAGGAATCCTCCCCTTTATCTGACAATTAGCTACTCTAGTTGTGGCGAAATAACCTGTCTAGATGTACTTTTTTCTTCTGTAAATAATTTTGTCTGATGCAGGAACTTAATCATCTCAATATGCTGATGATAGTTCGGAACCGGTAATGTAATTTTTAATAAAGTGTATCTGGTTGGTTGCGTTCTCCACCAACTGTTGGTTCACTCGGATTTTTCCTTTTATCAAGTAATCTATCCCTCCCGCTCATTTCCTTAATAGAAGTTTCCAGCAGGGTACAGGTTTGATTATACTGCGCCGCCGTGCAACGTGACAGAATAATTTAAGCGTTACGTCAAGAACTGCCAACTGTAATTGTCAATCACGCCTTGCTTGCACGTCATAATAAACACTAAATGACGCTAATGCCTACAGGCAACTTTACCAGGAACGTGTATATTTGAAGCGTGTCTTCTCGATTTACTAGTACATGTACTCGTCTGTAGGAAGTCTGAATAAAGTCTTCTGGATATGTTATTTTCTTTTCAGGACACGTTGAAATCGGAGTTAAGTGACGTGAAATGAGGCCTCCATGCATCTCTACCGTACATTCTGTTCCTTGATAAATACAGACTGCTCTTTTGCGTGTTATTGTCATTATCAGCTACAGGAATGCTTTGTTTGGTAGGATGAGATAGGAAGTTTTCAGTTTCTGGCGTAGCAGCTGCAAATTGCAAGTGATGATGCATGTCTTTAAAAAAAGAAGACAACGAAAGTCTTAATAAATAAGCAAACATATAGGACAGAAGTAAAATCTCGAGTAGAATTTCTGATTTACTTGCGTGTTCTGTTTTTCGAAGGACGTGGCTGTGAGGAAAAATGAATCGGATTGTAGAATGATCAGGTGTGCTTTTCTGTGAGAATTACTGGGTGTTTGGAGCTACAAATATTGCAAAAATGATCTTAAAAAGTCCTCATCTTTTCTTAAGCTGTGATTGAGTCAGAATTTTTGCTGCAAATATTTGAAATAGCCTCAGTTTCTTTACCTTTTCTGAAGGAATTCCAATATCAATTTAGTTATGGTACAATATCAGATTGGGAGCGCAGCCTTAGCTTATAAAACTAATTTCAAAATGAAAATTAACAAAGCTTATGATTACGCAGATAGAATAGCTGTCCGCCGTTGAAATATACACGTGAATGATCATACAAATAATACACTTTACACGAAACCAAAATGGGACAATTAATTTTTCAATTAAACTATAAAATTTTCTCCTTTTCGTAGTTTTACTTTGTTTCGAAGCACCGTCAGGCCTTTAAATGCAATATAGTATTGAGTCATATCAGTTTTTACGTCTCTTTTTGTACACTCCAATTGTTTTCAGTTTTATGTTTAGCTGCCATCCTTCGCAAAATAAGCAAAACTATTATTTGTTTTTTCTATGACAATTCCTAGTATACGCTTGTTCATTTTACCCTGTTATAGAAAGAAGAGTGACATATACAGAAGCCCAATAAGAAAGACGAGCGAAGTGACAAGCGAAGACATCTTTCATTCTTGTTTTCAAGTTATTACAGGATTTAGCTTCTAATATGTGTTCCAGTATTATTTATGTCGCTACTAACACATTTGAGACGCTCGTTGTATCGAAACGACACGTTAAGTAACACATTAAGACACCTTCTTCACGTTATTGATCAGGAACGCTTCCAAAGATCTTGAGATTTATGGTGAAACTGTGAAGTGTCTAAAAAGGGAGATGCATGTTCTATGCAACTGAGAACTTTGTAACATTTTACACTGTTCAAAATTGCTAGTGCAATATAGATTCGACTACAGTTTCATTGGCATTAATAAACACAGTACACAAGAAACCTGTGTAATTTTTGTTCGTCTTTGTAGCTGAAACCAAATTTGGTAATCCCATAGTGAAACTATTATGTCCTCCCAAAGTCCATGTGTTTGGCTTTGCTCTATTTATTACCATTATCTAATGAGAGTATGGGACAGTTCCCGGAGAATTTATCCTGCAGCAGAACAATTATGACCATACCTCTCAAACTTAAGGTTGTGGCTCATCGCTGCCCATCTCACAATCTGAATGATCAAAATTCTCAAGATATCCGTAACCTGGGCATCGCTTATGAGCTGGGATACACGTCCAGTACATGTTGCAGCCGCGTACACGAGTAATGCTCGCCGGCGTTAAGGCTACGACGAACAGTGGCAAATATCAAACGGCCGTCAGTACCTCACTACGCAAAACAATTAACAGGATCAGATGAGATATCATACGCAATATACATTTAGTAACGTATTTCACTCAGATGTTGGTTACACTTGTATTTTTGTGTGATACAGTACGATATTTTGCTGTCTCAACTGTTTACTTTAGGTTTACTGGCAGCATGGGGCTATCATAATAGTGAAAAAGTTATTCTCGCTGCTCTCTAATATGATGTTTGAACACATCGGACGGTCAATACAGTTGCACACCTGCGTAGTATAAACAGTTTAAGGTTATCAATCAGTTTTTGAGGGATATTTGGCCATTCTTCCATGAGTGCAATATACAGCTCTGTGTGTTTTGGGAAAACTGGTCTGGTTGTAATACGTCTGCCAAGTGCAGCCCATACATCATAAATCGGGCTAAGTCCGGTGAACAAGTTGGCCACTCGATTCGGTAAATTCCCTCAGCTTGAAGCATATTCTCCATCGCTGCAGCTCTGTGGGGGCTAGCGTTATCGTCCACCAGAAGAAAGACATCTCTTAGGGCACAACAAAAGATCGAAGGATTTCGTCTATATCTCTGAGCAGTGAAAGTACCATTCTGAACGACATAGAGATCCGTACGTCCGCCAATACTGACACTTGCCATTCCGTCCGTTCACCGCCATGATATGGTGATGTTTGCTGCACATCAGCATGATTGTCCCGGGTTCCACGTTCGTTCCAGATGAGGGAACAACGATTGACTCATCTGTGAACAGAACTCGGCGCCATTTTTACGACTCCAATCTTGATGATCCTCCGCCCAGTTTTTGTGTGCTAAAGGGTGTCGTGGTTTTAATGGGCCACCCACCACAGGCCTTCGTGTGTAGATGCCACATTCGCGAAGGCGATTTCGGATTGTTTGTGTTGATATTGCGCATCCTATTGCTGCCTGGAAGGTGTTTTGCAGCCGAATTACATTCAGCCTCCTGTCTCGGCTGGCTATTAACCGGAGATGACGATCATATCTTGCTTATGTTAACCGTGGACACCCTTGGCCTTGCCTTCTTTTAACGGTTCTTGGTACCTGAAATCGCGCCCAGGTCCTGGAAATTACACTTTGGGAGACGCCAATAGCTTCAGCCACACCTCTCTGCCTCTGTCCTGCTTTCAACCTTCCTATGACTGTCCATGCCAAAGCTTCGCGTAAGTCATATTGTTGCATTGCGTTGCCTGCTGTCTGCATGCAGCGGTGGAGTGGCCGAGCGGTCTAACGCGTCTTGCTGTGGTGCGCGGGGATTCGAGTCCTCCCTCCATCGTGTGTGTGTGTGTGTGTGTGTGTGTGTGTGTGTGTGTGTGTGTGTGTGTGTGTGTGTGTGTGTGTGTTGTACTTAGGTTTGCTCAACCATTCATTTGGCAATGTTGCTCTCAAGTAACATCAAAATTGCGCGTGGCTTTCTGGACCGTGTTTTTAAGTTTCATCCTTGGATGGGCAACAGTGCTAGAAACGAACATTTAAGCTTTCCAATAAAGTGATGTTTGGTTGTCTTTTGTGCAAAGTTTAGCAATAAACTGAATCTTTTGCGGACACTCCAAGCCTAAGTTACCGAGGGGCATGTTTGTTTCAATCTTGTGACGATATTTTTCGTGATACTTGGAAAACTGCTTATAAAAGCTAAATAGGAAGCCTTGAAATTGATTTATTATGGAAAATTGTTGGCCAGTTTTTATATAAAAGACTGACAATTTATTTATATTTATTGTGAAGAGGAGGCTTAGTAGACAACAACAAAATGGACAAAAAGTCTAAAAGAAGAACGAAACAGCATCTCCTGTACCAGTCAATGATGTACGGAACAATATGTTATTTGACAGATGAAGGGCCAAAAGAAATTTGCAAGTTTTGTCTTCAGAGGTACTTGACTGTAACTTTACGCCAGGAACGACTTGTTTTCACACGTTTCACATGAAATAGTCGACGATACAAAAATTTCTACAGTCATAAGAACAACAATGGGCACTGTAACTTACAACACACACACACACACACACACACACACACACACACACACACACACACACACACACACCTCGATTTGGCATGGGTTAATATTTACAGGGTCGTTCCTGCCGCCACCCCATGCCCCCCAGGAGGAAAAGTGCTACGAAATGTTTGCGAACCGTGTAACTGAGGCGGGACTTGGGAACTAGCCCGGTATTCACCTAGGGGGATGTGGAAACCTGTCAAAAAACCACATCCAGGCTGGCCGGCACACATCCCTTTCGGCAATTCGCCGGGCGGATTCGAAACGGGGCCGGTATGCCTCCCCGTCTCGGAAAGCGGTGCGTTAGACCACACGGCTAACCAAGCGGGTGTATGTATTAGTCTAAGGGTAGGGCCATAGTGAACGGCTCCCCGCTAGCTGCTCGGCCGCTTAATTCGCAGCGGTCGGACCGCCGCGCTGCAACGGCGGCCACAGTGCGCAGCCAACCGCGCGCCGGCTGATGCCAATACATGACCACAATTACTTTTCGATTTTCTTTCTCAAAAAATACTGCATGTGTATGAAACAAAGCTACATCGCACTCCGGTGTCAGTTTTTCGATAAAAATTGTCCTTCTGCTGTAAAAAAAATAAAAACCACCTCTCCCGGTTTTGTGCATTTTCCTTGCCGTAGGGTACTTCTCACTCGATTCTGAGGAAACTAATTGTCGTACCTCACTGAGTTTTGCACATCTTGCAGGCTAACATAACAGCTTCATAACGGAGTGTATGTTTTTCCGATATTCGCCATAGTTATTACGATACTTAATTTCCAGTTAACCTATCGCATAACATTTGAAGCTTTTGCTGTGAAAAATATAGTCGCTGACTACTTTTCGTTTGGTTAACTTTAGGTTATACATTGCTGCGTACGAAATGTAGCCAACATTGTGAAATTGTTTTTAAACCTGAATAGAAAGCGATACATCGCTCCAGTATAGCGAACTGGGTGTTGAAATTTGAGGGCGCTAGCGCCGCGCGCTCTCCTTCGGCGCGCCATGTGCACAACTACTGAGTTTCTAGCCTGCAGCTCAGTCAGTCAATCTTCGTAATAAAGCACACGCCCGAGCCAACAGAAAATGACTTTAAAAAATAGCATAGTTTATCTGGGACAGATGCCAGTTCTCTAACTCGTTTTAAAATATTAGTGACATAAAAGTTCGGATAAAAAAAGACAGTAAATCTAGTTCTGTTTCTTAAAGTTACAAATATTGGATTGCTAGCTGTCACTGACGGAAAATTGCAAGTTCATAATGGTGACTTTAGGGTTCTAAGGAAAAGAGAATGCTAGTGTTTGTGTTGAATGCCCCTTCCGACATGCAATAGAAAATTAGAATTTCTCCACAAAAAAAAAAAAAAAAAAACAAGAGTGGGGGGACATTAAAGATGTTTTCAACGGCACTGTTATGTTGGAATAATAATTTCGTATGTGCAGCTTAAGTGCATCTTCTAGCTAGTTGAGTTTAATGCAAGTAAATCAGTGGTGCTATAATGTAACTGCTGTTATAACTTGGCACCATCCACGGATGATGACGAAAAAAAAAATGTTCTGATCGCAACTTGCATAAATTCCAAAACTGGACTCACTAGTTGCTGGCATGGGGTAGTAACTGTTAGATCACGACAGGGAAAAAGTTGCAACTGCTGTCCTATAACCTCAATATACATACAAAGTAACTATATAAGGCTTTCTATAGTCCATGGTGTGGCTGATACAGCAACCAGTCAAATTTTAATTTCAAGTAAAAACAGTCTTAGTTGCAAAGTGGTTTTATTAATTACCAATGACGCGTTTCGCCCTCACAGCAGGGTATCATCACATTATCTGCATGACAAACGTTACGCAAATTGCTACAACAGCCCCTGTTTCACTATTTTAAATGTTGTAGTAATTCTTGTGTAACATTTACCATGCAGGTAAGATGATGGTCTGCTGTGAGGGCAGAACGCGTCATTGGTAATTAATAACACCACTTTGCAACCAAGACGGTTTTTACTTGAAATTACCCTGTAACTGACAGTCTACTGTCTGTCACAGTGTATGTATTTTGAGATTATAGTAGGACAGCAGTTACAATTATTTCACTGTCAAGGTTCCTAATCACATACCGACATTTTATACTGTTCACGAACAAAAAAAAAAATTGGTAAGGTAAATTGACATGAAATGGCAGCAAAGTAATTAAGAATGAAGTAGCCTCGTGTTAGTGGCTCACTAAAAAGCCAATTTTACGTGAAACCTTTAGCAGAGAAGTCAATTTCATATTATGAGCTAAATATCTACACGTAAATTATCTTAAATGTCTAGTTGTTTGCTGTATTAAAGTACTGGTATTCTTGCACTAATGTGAACAACAAGATGCAATTAAAGACATTACAAAACCGGTTGTGCGAGTCTACAAAAGATCAATAAAATTCAGGTACAGTGAATTAACGGCCTTTCATTCAACACTTTTGAGATAAACGCGTCTTAATTAGCTCCCATTAAACGCGACGCGCAGCACACAGCGTTGAAACCTCGGCACCCGCGAGCTGAGAGCGGAACAAGAAACATAAATTCTTTCTTGCACGCGCCTGTGAAAGCGATGTGAGCGAGCTGAGGCGGCCGCGCGTGTGCACTATGGCCACTCCAATGGGATCACCCACTGGGTTTTCCAACCGCCTCCCTGCCGGCGAGAAGCAGGAAGCGTGGAGCGGCCCACTATGGCCGTACCCTAAGGCGGCCAACCGTCCCGGATTCAGCGGGACAGTCCCGCATTTGGACTCCTTGTCCCGCATCGGGTAATTACTGAAAATGTCCCGTAAAATGGCAAAAGCGTACCACACTTCAGTAATTTTAAAGTTGTTGGTCTAAGAGCACAAGCCAAAACTATTTGTGTACGGCACACTGTCATACTGCTTGCAAGTCAACTTAAGAATGCATCTTCTCCGAATAAATGACAGTCTTCTTACATTAAATAAAATAAAAAAAAAAAAAACTCATCTGACTATTTAAAAATTACAAATTCGCTAGCGCAGGAAGTTGTTTTAAGCTGGTACTGCATTTGGTGATACGGTGACTTACTAAAAAAAAATTGTTTTTGGCATATTTTCTGTGCCTTCTTAAGCACGTTTCGATAGGTGTAATAGAATATTTTTCGGTAATATTATACAGTTTGTATAAACGTAATTAAAATCTACAAATACAATATCAGCATTACTCTTACTTCCTTGAGGAATAAAAAGATGGTGAAATTCTGAAAATGCAACAAAGAAAGTGAGTGAAAATTGCATGTAGTAAGGCACAATTAAACTCTGCACCTCATCGAAATAACGTCCATAACAGAGCAGTCCGAATGGTTTTTAAAATTAGTTTTTATCAAATTTAATTCGAGGTTATTACAAAACATAATTTTTGGTGGGAGCAAGCTACTTATCATAATATGTGGAGCACGATGCTTCTTAGAGCTGGAACAAATAAAAGTAGTGCAGAAAACGAAGGTGATCGGAAAAACGTGACGGAGAAAGACTATGTAAAAGTTATCAGGCTCAAAAATTCAAAATAAGATCATGAGAAAACATTCATGAACTGTCAATAAAGATTGAAAATTAAGAATGAAATGTCACTCATGTTTGATATGTTACTTTAAAAGTAAAATGGTAGGCCTCCTACTTTCAGAATAACTGGCACAATGTGTCACGTGATCTTCATCCTCATTCACACCCTCCAAACGTCCCGCATTGAGTTTTGAATATTAGACTGTACTGTTAGCGCTTCCTTCCGCAGCAGCCTGTTGGTACCGTGGCACATCACTTGGCAGCACTTCTAGAGGGCGCCTCCACGCTCAGCCCCCCCCCCCCCCCCCCCCCTGCGTGGCTGCCGCCCACGGCGGACACGGCGGCAGCTCTCGCTGTGTAGCCTGCCGGCCTCCTGCAGTGAGTCACGAGCAATCAAGAGCTGACGTCACGCCGGCGATCTTGCCCGTCTCTGCACAGCCGCCACCACTACTACCGCTACCTTGCCAACCGAGGACCGCTACAGGCCGCCGTCACCTCAGTGACGCTGCTTCCGCTTCACTCGGCTCACTCAACTACCGATTTATATTGGCAACCATTTGAGACGAAAGCAGACGACGACATTCCAACAGTGGATTTGCAACTGCGTCGTATCAAGGGTGATGATGCTTGTATCAGAGCTAGAGTTCGGGTGTGCCCACTTATCTGCTGCGCGTTTGTTACACACAGTGGGCAGTTTCTTCAAGGTGGATATCACAGGGTCATAAGAGTTTTGTAATCTATATCTATGCAACGGCATGCCACCTCCAAACAGGACCATGCCTTGTAAAGTACTGTCGTGTTCAAACCAATCTTCGGATTGTTGACTCCTTTACCTTTTATCTATAAATGTGAATGTTTGTTCGGTGTACGCTTATCACGTCCGAACGACAAAACGCAGACACTTAAATATTTGTACAGTTAGTAATTTATACCTGAGGAAGTTTTTAGGCACGGTTTTATGGAGATCTGATAGATATTTAGTAATTTGAAGAATATAACGCGAAATGCGGAACAATAATTAATCTTATATAGTCCTTCAAACCGTCTTGGTTGCAAATTATTTTATTAACTAATGACGCGTTTTGCCCTTTAGCAGGGCATCTTCAGATTATAATGCGCCCTCCGTGGTGTGACACCGTAAGTTGTAAGTTGTTTTGCGGTGTTTCTATTTTTCTGGAATTTTTGGATTTCCTTGTCGCCCTTAATAGAAGCGGTGGTATCTGGTGATACAAGATAAGCCCATGTTTACAATTGCGCTCACGGGAGGTGGCGGAGCAGCACACCACGCCCGCCCACCGTGAGCGCAATTCTAAACATGGGCTTATCTTGTATCACCAGAGGCCACCGCTTCTATTAAGATAATCTGAAGATGCCCTGCTAAAGGGCGAAACGCGTCATTAATAAATAAAATAATTTGCAATCAAGACGGTTTGAAGGAATATTTATTCTCACTGATTGCTGTACACCATGGACTGGAAATCATTTTATAATTAATCTTTGAAAATTATATTTACTCTTTGAAAAATGGTTTTATTGGTTACATTGTTGCTCGAGGGTTGATACTGATAAAAGGGTCGAGTATATTGGGATCGAAAGTTATCGGTGTATATAAAATTCTACGTGTATTTCTGTGTGTGCGTGTGTGTTTTAATATTTCGCTCTGCAGCGAAAACTAAAGAACGCAAACGAATAGTCTGTATGTAATTGTTGTCCGAAATCTCTCGTTGTACACCATAGCAGTTCCATGCCGATAGCTATAAGAGGGTGGAAGATATGGTGGTTGAAAGTTGTAAAATTATTTTAAAAAATCGGAACTGAAGTCCATCGATGACGTTAGCGAGTCTATAGCAAGAGTCTTACAAACAACGAAACGTGATGCCACAGACCATATCTTTGGTCTATGCGTGCTACAATGTCTCCAGCGCTCTCTCTGTAATGATAAGCATAGGAATAAAGGAATATAAGAATAAATAAATACAGCGGTAAAAAAGAAATTCTTGTAATAAATCTTTTCAAAAAAAAAAAAAAAAAAAAAAAATTGTTTTGACGTTTCGTGCGTTACATCGAGTGGTCGATCTGTAATATTATTACAATCATTATTGTTGACTTTCGTGATTCGATCCTTCGAAACGAGTGCATTTTTACGTGTGATTTGATCTACACTACTTACTATTCAGTCTCATAGCACACTACGGAAAGATAGCTTATCTATCATCAACCGACACGCGAGCGGAGCCACGCGTTTAAGCTAGTATTTTATACTTACCGAATGCCCAGTTCAGAACTGAACTATGTTCTTCAAAGCAGTCTGAAGCCATTCTCAAAAGAATGCGAGATATCGAGTTTGAAGCTTTACGAATACCTTTAAACTTTTAAAGTTTGATCACTTTTCTATACACAATGTAGCGCTTTTATAGGTTTGCCTTCCACTTGGACAGCCCAAGTTCTTTTCCCGGCTGTCACGTTTTCAAACAAAAGTACATCAGCAGCATTTTTGTGAAACGTAAAATACACGAACATGAAGTAATTTATATTTTGTTATTTATTCAAATTATAAAATCATCGTTAAGTCTTTTATAAAATGGCCATTAAGAATACTTCCAATGATAGTAAATAACACGTGTCTGGTTCATAAAAAATATAATGAAAAACCTGTCATTTGCCATGCACAGATGAATTCTGTATTTAAATCGCACAGGTATTCCAACTGAACAGAAAAATGTAACTGCCGGAACAAGATCCGCATCAGCAGAAATGTTTCTAGAATACCCACCTTAAGGCAGAAAGATTAGGGTTTAATGTTTCAAAAAAATGTTCAAATGTTTGTAAAGTCTATGGGACTTAACTACGGGGTCATCAGTCCCTAAACTTACAAACTACTTATGAACTACTTACGAACTAGGACGGCACAAATATCCATGCTCGAGGGGGGATTCGAACCCCCGACCGTAGTGGCCGTGCAGACCGTGACTGAAGCGCCTCAGTCTCCTCGGCCACCGCGGCCGGCTTTAATGTTTCATCGACACCCTACGGGACAGGTGAACTTTCTACTACACAGCCACAATCTTGCAAACCATCGAACTAACTTCATTATATTAAAGACATAAGTTAAAAGTTCACGGTCGATATTCACGAAGATTTGTGTTAGTTACATAGAGCTGCTTTGGAAGATGGTTAACAGAACTTCATGTACCACAAATATTTTAAAACGTGTGTAAACATCTGATTGCCATGTGGTCTTCTTATCAGAAACATCGGATGACCGCTGAGAAATTAGTTAATAAATCGATTCAGCTCGCGAAATAGCTTAGACGACCAGTTTGTAACTTTACTGTAAGGTTTAATATTTCATTAGTCTTACTAGTTTGCGTTGTGGCGATTCTCTTGAATCCACTTCTTGTGAATACTTTCATAGTTATCGTAGTAATGTTTGCAGTACTCCTTACTTCAGTTACCTCGGGAGTCCTCATTTGCTTCCCTTTAAAAATCAATAATTTTAGCCGATTTTCCTCTGTCAAACGACAAAGTCTGTTTTCTGTTCTTGCCATTCTTCCTTTCCGCTGTTTTTCTTACCGTTTCTCGATCAGTTGCACCACCTACATGTCTCATTACTTGTGCTTCATCTTGTCCCCCCCCCCTCTCTCTCTCTCTCTCTATCTCTCTCTCTCTCTCTCTCTCTCTCTCTCTCTCTCTCTCTCTCTCTCATGATCACTGCTGTCTGCCTTCATACTTTAAATGTATTTACATGCAATTTGTCTCTGTAGTACTACTTTTGTTTACCAATAAACCACCATTTTTCCGCTATGTCTACTGACGGGTCCGTTGTCTATCTCATAATTATTACTTACTGGTGGAAGGTGTATTAGATTTAAAACATTACTAGATGACCTGATGAAGTTCGTATCATCCCATAATATGAATCATATGTATTTTAGACCCAGTAGCTTTATAAAGGCATCATTATCGGCTCGATAGTGGGTGGAAAGAGTGGGCAAAGCACGCATACATGTGCAGGATAATGTTCATGTCACATTCGTGGCAGTTCAGGGAAGGTTTAAAAGTGATAAAATGTGAAAAAATTGCGAAGAAAATTTAGATTTAAAACATGTACAATAATGACTTGGTTGTTGTGTTGGATGCGTTCAGAAATATACTTTGAAAGAGTAAAGTTCGTTTTACACGATCTGAACCCGTATATGAACTGTCAAAGATATAAATGAATTGCTGTTCGTTAGTCTCGCTAAAACTCGAGGACGGCTGAACTGATTTCGCTAATTTTAGTCTTTAAATATTTCCGACCTCTATCGAGCCGATACTTAGATATCTAGCCTGCCGCGGTGGCCGATGGGACTGAGGCGCTCCAGTCACAGTCTGCACGGCCACTGCGGTCGGGGGTTCGAATCCCCCCTCGGGCATGGATATTTGTGCCGTCCTTCGGATTAGCTAGTTCATAAGTAGTTTGTAAGTTTAGGGACTGATGACCCCGTAGTTAAGTCCTATAAGCTCTACAAACATTTTGAAACTTAGATATCTGATGATGCCTTTATAACGTTACTGGATCTAAAATAAATATGATTTAAATTAATATGGATTATATTAAGAGGTGATACGAAGTTAAACGGTTCAAAATGTTCAAATGTTTGTAGAGCGTATGGGACTTAACTACGTGGTCATCAGTCCCTAAACTTACAAACTACTTATGAACTAGCTAATACTAAGGACGGCACAAATATCCAGGCCTTGCAGACCGTGACTGGCGCGCCGCAGACCGCTTGGCCACCGCGGCCGGCAAACAGGTTCATCTAGTTGATCCAGAAATGCTTCGCAATTGCTAATATGTATGTAGTCTTGTTTTGAACGTCAAATGTGCAAAATTTTATCGCAATCAGACGAATGATATTGATATCCCATTGAAAAAAGCTCTTTCTGTTTCTCGCGAATTTTCAAATTTTCCGGGTAACGTTCCCAAATTTTTAGTTCATAAGAACGTTCATCTTTCAAAATGTTATCGCAATCTGTTCAACGGTTCTCAACCTATAGCGTTGAGTACATTTAAAAACACATTGAAAAAGGAACTTGGTTCGAATTTTACGACTTTGTTTTTTAACTGTCCCTATTATTATTATTAATTATTATTATTATTACTGCAAACTTTTCCAAGACCATAGTGAACAAAACAAAAAGATAATTACCCCTCTCCGTCATGTGAATAGTCAGTTATAGTGCTGAATTCAATCAAAAACGCACTTTCAGTTTTTTCAAATTTTCCAATTTTCCGGTAGGTTATTTCAAACAAATTATTTCATACAAACCTTGTCCTGTCATGCCGTACTCAAGTGATGCTCTTACAACCATGAGGCAATTGATATTTATTCATAGAAAAAAAAATCGCTTGCGGTTTTTCTTAAATTTTCCTGATTAACGGGTGACTTTTCCAAATTTTTGATACGAATCTTCTTGCTTTTAACATGAAATGTACAAAATTTTATCGCAATTGGACGGAACGATATTGATAGCTCACTGGAAAAAGCTGTCTCAGTTTTTCCCGATTTTCCTCTTTTCCGGACAACTTTTTCATATTTTATCGCCGTTTAAACCTTCCCTGGACTTACACGAATATTTCAAGACTAGAATTAACCAAATCGGTTCAGTCGTTCTCAAGTTTTAGCTAGACTAACGAACAGCAATAGATAGAGATGACATACTTGTCACAATGAATGTAATTCTTAAAAAATGTCGAATACCTAGAACGGTATAACATACCATTTGGTGGACCTAATTTTGCGAGGAAAACCAAATCAACAATAAAATATGCTAGGGAACGCATCACATGACATATTAGCTACAGATAAATAACAATATTTTCTTTGAAAATCATGAGGCTGCCAATAACAAGTAAGTGATAATAGTAACGAAAATTGAGTTAACAAAGGCAATATGTATGTATATTTCCTTTACAACTGCAGGAAATTTCCCTGTCCAAAGTCTGATGCATTTTAACTTAATGACCTCAACAGCAACAGAACTTTCCCTACCTCCTTTAATAAATTGATCACCTCACTTGAAGAGAAGCCACCTTCCCTCTTAATTAGGTTTTCCGACGCGAATCTTCCGATAGACTCATTAATTATGTTCTCCCAGAAACTTGGAAGCTGCACCAAGCTAAAGGTTTTGTGGTACTTCACTACATGCTAATATCGTAAAGACAGAAGTGCCGAAGAAACTTCATATTTAAAATGTGTTGACGAATCGAACTGCTAGAAGACAGTGGTTCACTGAAAGTAAGCCAATAGGGACTTACGTTTATTGTATTTCTGGCTCGAAAAAAAAGTTCTTTGTACATAAGTCAGAGCTATGAAGAGCCCTCAAGAGTACAAAATCTTCTATATTTTCCTAGATAAAACTGTTATTTCCTGCAGACTCAAAAATGTTATACAGCTATATCTATATGAAGATATTATGCAGAAACTTGTCGTTAACTACATTAGTGTCCAGGATCATGACCAATTGGCAGGTTTTAGTGACGCGAGGGATAGCTCATAAGCGATTAAAAACACTCGCTACGACAGAAAATACATTTTGAGGGTCCGTCTGCTCGTCCGGAATTTCGTTGCAGGTAGCGTATCTGAAGGCATTCAGGGAAAACAAAAAAAGAAAAACACAATCACAATCTACTCATAAGTTGTAAAATATTTTGTTGAGCTTATCACGAGAAGGCAAATGTTAAATTTGAAACTGTTTTTCCCTTGAAGCTGACAGTGCGCAGAAGTATTCAAACTTTTTTCATCCTTTAGGCGAAAATTATAACACTTGGCCTCTTCCAACAAACTTCACATGTAATTTGAAACCTGTACGAACCTTTTCTGCCGCGGCGGAGTGGCCGAGCGGATTTCGGCGCTATGCTCGGGTGCGCGAGGTCGCTCCCCGTCGAGGATTCGAATCCCCCTTGGGCATGGATGTTCGTGCCGTCTTTAGTATAAGTTAGCTCATAAGTAGTTTGTAAGTTTAGGTACTGATGACCCAGCAGTTAAGTCCCCTAAGCTTAACAAACATTTGAACCTTTTTCTCGCTGACACCTCCACAAATGATAAATGGGAAAAAATATCTATTACTACGGTTTTGCTGTTCATGCCATAAAAGCTCAGCATCTGCAGAGACGATTTAATTTATTATGTTTAACAACTAATTCTATTTCCAACATATTTTTCAGAATGTACCTACATATATTACTGAATACACGTGCAAAATTGTATCACATGTGACATAGTCCAGGAGATATGACGTGGTTTGGCTCGGTAGTGCTGTTGCAGTGTGTCAAACTATGAATGCAAAGGTCGCGGGTTGGAATCCGGCTGCGTCCTACGATTTTTCTGTCTTAGTTTTGACTTCTTTCATCTCTGTCAATGTTGCTTGTGTGAGAAATGTCGAGTGGTACCGTGGTTCGGAATCCACAAGAATAATTAACTTTGTTGTCCTATATTTTAGGTACATCAACTCCACAACCGCACTGACCGATTTGGAGCCGCAACACGAACTACTTTGCAGGCGAAAATCACAATCGGAAAATTCAGGAAATGTAGCTACCTCAAGAGTGCTATAGTCGAGTAAAGAAGGCTAGGTAATAAATATTACCATCGAAAATACAAGTGTCTTTACTTCGCAGTGTATTCGAGAACTAGCAACCAGCCCCGGCGAAGCACGGGTGGCAGAACATATATATGTCTACTTTTTCTCTGTTGTATTGTGGGAACTCGTCTTCATCCTACTTGAAGTATTTTTATGTACTCTACTTAAAATCCTGCAAATGTCTGAAAAAGTAAAAGAATAGTAATATTCGCGACGTATTATGAAACGATAAACTGATTGTAAAATGTAAATTTCTTAAGCCAAAGCTTTTTCTAAGAGTATTTATTAACTACTTCTGCTGCTCGGATGAACCGCCAACGGGATCGCCACCATGCTGAATAATTACGTTGGTATAAACTCAGGGCGTCGTGTTGCGAATCAAACTGTACGTAAGACTCCATGACGTGCAACTTCACTTCTGACAACCATGGCGAGGCCCAGCGTTGACACCTAGGCACCATGCTGCGGCTACCGGCATTTTGAATGGACTCAACGGAATTGGAATGGAGCGCTATTCACAGATGAGACTCGCATCTGCCTTCAACTAGACAAGCGCCGGAGGCGTTTCTGGAGGCAGACACCGTTCAGCGAGTGCAGCAACTTGTTGGCTCCCTGATGTTTCGGGGCGGCATTATGTGGTGTTCCTGTACGCCACTGGTGGTCGTAGAAGGCAGACCAATGGCAATCCTCTGATGTACGAGGCGCGTCCAGAAAGTAAGTTCCGTTTGGTAATAAAATGCAATTGTACACACAGAAGAAATATTTTTATTGCACAAAATTCTACAACTCTTAAACTACTTTTCCACATAACTGCCGAAATTTTGCAGGCATTTGTCATAGCGTGGCACCAGGGTTTGTACACTTTCTTCATAGAAATCTGCCGCCTGTCTCTTCAACCAGTTGAAAACAGTTTCTTTCAGCTCGTCGTCCATAGCGAGAGCACTAATTGTAAATCTACGGTTTTCCTGGATCTTGTCATCTATCGCGTGAATCAGTTCTTCTGTAACCAAAGGTGGACGCCCACTTCGTTCTTCATCGTGCACATCACTACGCCCGCCATTGAACTGTCGGACCCATCTTATCACTATCGAATCACTCGTCGCATTTTGTCCGTAAACATCGCAAATTTGCCGATAAATTTCACTTGGTTTCACTTTCCTCGCATTCAGAAACCGAATCACCGACCTGATTTCACAGGCGGCGGGATTTTCAATCAACGCCGAAACTTAAAACGAGCACAACAAAGCGTACGTAACTGACAGCGATCTCCAAATGGCGCACGTTCTTCTCCTTGATACACATCGTCTACAGCGCATGTGCGGAACTGCAATCGCAGCGCTGCAGCTGAGATAAATTGAAACGGAACTTACTTTCTGGACGCACCTCGTATACTGCAACCATATCGGTAGCATTTCGGTAAGGAATTCGTCTTAATGGACGACAATTCTCGACTTCCATCGTGCACATCTTGTGAATGCGTTCTTTCACGATGACATGGAACATTAGATTGGTCAGCATGTTCTCCAGAAACAAACTGTATCCAACATGCCTGGGATACATCGCAAAGTGCTGTTTTTGGCCGAGACGACCAATCAGTGGGAGAGATCTACGGCGTTGAGGAGTGGGACAATCTGGACCAACAGGCCGTTGATGATCTAGTGGACAGTATGCCTCGACGGACAGAGGCACGCACCAGAGCAAGAGGCCGAGTCACCGGGTATTAGGGGCATTGGTGCACGCAGCAACATGGGACAAAAATTCAGAATTGCCGTGCGACTTGATAATTTCTGCTTTCATGCACAGTAAAGAGAGTTGAAAAGTTGTTTTTGTATATCTGTATTCAATTTTTATGTAAAGCGTATTTTGACACGAAACCATCTTGCTGTAGGACAAGGAATTACTTCAAATGTTCAAATGTTTGTATAGCTTATGGGACTTAACTACGGGGTCATCAGTCCCTAAACTTACAAACTACTTATGAACTAGCTCACACTAAGGACGGCACGAATATCCCTGCCCGAAGGCGTATTCTAACCTCCGACCGTAGTGGCCGTGCAGACCGTGACTGGCGCGCCGCAGTCCCCTCGGCCACCGCAAGGAATTACTAACAATAGTAAATAAATAACACATTTTATACAGGTACATTTGCAGTCCCTAGAGAGAGCGGAGAGTGGTTGAATCAGAAAGGATGTTGCTACCCATGAACTCGTAATACTAGGCCTATAATCAGAGCAGACTCCAAACGGCCAAGTTTACTATAAACTGAATGGTAAGTGTACCGGATGCATCCATTCGCCCATCATTGTAACAGACGTGGATGGTCCTCAAAGTCACAATTTACTAACACGGCGGTAACTTCCGCCCTAGACTATTCGCGAGGTGGATACTTCAAAGCTCTGCAACCGAATGGCGGTGCGTGGCTGTTCACCGGGCACGGCACGGCACCGCATTGTGCTTCAGATGTTCAAAAGTAGTTCCTGCGGCCAACCTTACAGGTAGGGGAGAGGAACCGTTGGGGGGAACTTAGCCCTTGAGGGCGGCACTGTGTCTCGCACACTCAGGTTGGGACACCTGTTTGGAGCGCGGACAAAGCTGGTATGCCTCCGCCACGGCGTGGCTTCCCCTTGCTTTTAAGTATAACGGCTACAGGAAATTCTCCATTTTGAGAAATTTTAACATTAACCAAACGGGTAATGTAGAAATTACTCTGTCCCTTCGATTGTCCTCTAACAAGGAAAGTACATGAGCTCGAACAGACATATCTGTATGAACGTTTGCTTACAGGATCTCAATGTGCTGGTGGGTGTCGTTTTTCTGCAAAGCTCTGCAACCATGCTCTAGATAGCACTGTAGGTGTAATTGTAGACGCCATACGTAATGCAGATATCTTAACTATAACTAGTGTAATAATCGTCGTACATGTTCTCTAGCGTATTATCATCAAAATCAGTGATGATAGTTCCAACTTTAACCTTCTTCTCGGGAGAATGTTGGTATTCAGTGCCACTGCTTCCATCACCTCTTCCCGCACTTACCGTAGCATTACCGCTTGCAATGAGTTGTTCGTCATTATCATCCCTATTATCATCATTATGTGTTAGTGTTACAACAGCATCTAACTTACGCTCATATTTCTGTACCACGACAGATACGAGAAAGCATGCGAATGATTCGTGTTCTACACTAATACCATCTTCACAAAGGAGAGTTCTTCGTAACTTCATCTCAACCAATCGCAATACATTAGCAGGATTGATTAGCAATCGCCACCGCATCTGCCGCTTCACCACTCAAATAACGCCACAAAATGCATCATTGGAGGCACACTGCACCTTCCCTACTGGCGAACCGACAGATCAAAGTGGCAAGGCACACGCAGAGGCCTCTAACGGACGACTGCAGAGTTTTGCAGATGCGGGAGTATCGCTAGAGCAATAAGGGATCTTTACATTCTCTCTCATACGATTTTGATGTATATGTGTTTGTTCGAGCCTATGTACTTTCCTTGTAAGTAAGAAATCATTCTGTGATGCTCCTTGGTTGGTGAAAATTAATAAAACGACCTAAATTAATTGATTTAATTTTGCTAGTTTTTAAATAAGGATCCGTTCGGTCTGTAATTGGTATCCGGGAGTTCGTAATTTCGCTGGCACCTCGAGTCTGTGGTCGGAATAACATAATTTTATTTTGCTCTGTTTATTTCTTATGGCACAGCCGTTGGCGCCAAGCACTGTATGCCCTCAAAGTCTGTGCGTTACACTACACTCTTTCCGTTGTGTGCGTTTCTCCGCGAAACAGTTTGCGAACCGGAGTGAGTGTGGGGTTGCGTGCGCGACAGACCGTGCGCGGTGAACCTTCCGCCAGCAGCGCTCGCTGTCCGCGGTGTCAGGCCGGGCTGAGTCCGGCGCCAGCTGCGCAGGCTTGCACGCATCGCCGCTCGCGGATTGGAGCGGAAAAAATGGTATTGGGGAGGGGGGAGGCGGGGGATGATTGGGGGGACCGCAGGCCGCAGTCCGCCCCTGCGAGCACGCGCCCAACCGAACAGTCCAGCTGAGGCGGCAAGCTACACCTGCCTTGCCAGACAAGTGTATCGGGACCAATATGTGAATGGACGGTTTAACCCTCTCATGCACGAAGTAGCAACCCGATAATGAACAAAATTTCTGATACAATATTTGGTACCTTAAGGCCTATCTTGTACAGAATTCATAATAATTTATCTAAAATAAAAAAATAAAAATAAAAATAAAATTAAAAAAAAAATCGTTTCATTGACCAATAGGGTTGTGTCCTCAAATAAGAACAGTCAGTACGAAAACTGCTACATTTTATATGGAACATCTATTAATAATATGAAAGAATACATGAAGAGTGTACACTATTTTGTGTAATTGTTTCAGGCACTCGGGGCACACAGCAAGTTGACACTTTTCCCAACTGTAACGTGTTTTTCGTCGGCCGCCCCAATCATGACACCTCTTGGCTTTGGGATCACCTGACTTGGCTGGCCAGTGATATACCCCATCGAAGCGTTATTCGTTGTGCGCCGAATGATAGGCTTTTTTGCCCCCTATGTATAGACAACGATGTTCTTTCATGTTGAGGCCTGCCTCTTTCTTGTAATATCTACTTTCCATTTCTTTGTTAGCTCAACGACTAACACTGCCGATTAAGACACATTCTAGCATTCATTGTTAGTCCTCATATGAAGTACATGTGCTCACATGTCACATGTAAAGGATGACAGAAATGAGGCAAAATTTAAGTGTCCTCATTTGAGGACGTGACGCATGAGAGTGTTAAATTCACTGGTTGCGTGACAGTTGCCGCGGTGGAGTAGCCCAGCGGTCTAAAGCGTATCGCTGGGCTACTCCACCGCGGCAACTGTCACACAACCAGTGAATTTAACACTCTCATGCGTCACGTCCTCAAATGAGGACACTTAAATTTTGCTTCATTTCTGTCATCCTTTACATGTGACATGTGAGCGATTTAAAGCGTATCGCTGCGGAGCGCGCGGTTGCTCGCCGTGGAGGTTAAAGTCCTTCCTGGGGCATGGATGTGTGTGTTGTCCTTAGGTTAGTTTACCTAGGTTTAAGTAGTTTGTAAGTTACGGACTGATGACGACGCAGTTTGGTCCGATAGAGTTAAAAACATTTGAACGTTTTGTGACAGTTGGATCACACCGAAAAGCGTTATCACCTTTTCGAATTGGGAGCTTTTTATTAGAGTCCGACCGAAACATTATCTTTCGCCGAAACCGTAACCGAATATTCGGCTCCTCTTCTTCTAGTAACCGAAACTTACGTAACAAAGTTAGAATTTCTGAACATTTACGTTACACCACAAATCATTAGTTTTTCCACAATTTTCAAGATCCCCCCCCCCCTGTACTAAGTCTTCTTGAGTGATGTAAGCCTGATCAGGAGTCTGTAAAAGATAAAAATGGCGGGCGAACAAGTTTAGGCGAATCGACAGTACTTCTATTAAACTTCTACCAAATTGGATTCTTTTTTCCTCGTTTTGACTTTTTTCTACCTAAAAAAGAAAAAGGAAATTAGACAATAAGTAAACTGAACTTGATAAAGTGGAGTCTCGATATTTAGAGTCTCCGAATTTTTTCCCATAAATAACGAAACAACAGCGGCACGTACATTCTATCTTGACAGAAAAAGGCACGCCATCATTATAACGCGAAGTAAATAGTGAAATGTCTTTAAAACTTTAACGATGCCAATGTCAGTGGCTATTTACACATTTTGTTTTAAAAGACGTCCTACTTTTTTACACGTATATGCTTTTCAAGTTCGATTTCCTCCTTTTACATGTAAATTTCAATGGTACGATGTGATCCCGTTCCCGTTCACCTCGAACGAACGAATAGCGCGCGGGAAGAAAGAACATCTGAATCTTTCCGTTCGAGCTCTGATTTCTCGTATTTTATTCTGATCATCATTTCTACCTATGTAAGTGCGAGTATCACATACTTCCTACCCAGCCACACTCGGAGATGAAAGTTACAAAAAATTTGAGAAAACAATAATTCAATGTCTTAATTACGTTTATCTGTGACATAATCGAGGAATATTCCAGAAAAACAAAGTTACAATTACGGTATCAGTGTAAAGTAAATCTGAGAAAACAGTTATAAATTTGATCTTTGCAGAACGTCTCACGATTAAATATAAATAGAATAGTATGAAAGCGGTTCGAATATAAATTCGAGAACATGTCTGCTATTAAACACAGAAAATAAATAGATGAAAAGAAACCTTTTATCTGGCAGCGTCTGCCGCGCAGTTCTAGGTGCCATGACAGGGATTGCGCGGCCGCTCCCGCCGAAAGCACGAGTCCTCCCTCTAGCATGAGTGTGTATTGTGTTCTTAGGATAAGTTTAACTTTAAGTAGTTTGTAAGTCCAGGAACTTATTGATCGATATTATCCCTCCTCTCTTACACTCTATTCATCGCCCGTCTCTCTCTCTCTTCCCTTCCTGGTGTCTTCCCTCTCCTCCACCTTGTCTTTGTTTGCACATTTCCTCTTTCCATCGTCTTACCTATTCAATATTAACACATTAAAAGTTAGGAACTTACTTGAAATTTCGTGGTAACGGTGCCAACTGACAAAAATAGTTACAGATGGAAACTAGGATGTCAGAGACAGTTGAAAGATTGTTTCCAGACCAGTGACTGAACCTGCTTCCTGGGCCGATGCGCTGTCCTGAACAATGCACGACAAGGTGGATATCGCGGCTGAGGGAACTACCCTGGCATGCTTTCAGCCAGACAAAACTTCTTGTATTACCGCCTACGATAGCAGTGTAATGTTCTTTTCCCATTAATATCGTTTACTCGCGGCGATGGTTAGCCGATTCCCGTAAAGACATCTAGCCCTGTTTATACCCACACTGAAATTATTTACAGACTTACGAGGAGACTCTCAGATCTCGGAAATTTATTTTGAGAAGACTTCGGATGTTACTAGTACTCGTCAAAGGTATCCCCTCATATAAATTTTAAAGCACACTTCTCAGAAAATTCTGAGAAAAATGGCTCTAAACTTTTAACCGCACCTCATTTATATCTTGTATACTACTAGTACAGCAGTATGGCGAAGTAGCTGAGCCGGTAGTGTTGCTAAATGTCATTCAGACGATCAGGGTTAGAACCTACGTACGGGAACCATTTATTTTTATATTTTTTTAAATTATAATTTTTAAATAAAATTACCGTAATAATACGTAATATCAATCACATCACAGAGAACTTTTATTTATGAAATGACGGTTCCAGCCAATTAAAAATTTCAAATACATGTTGCCCAGAAACATATTTTGTCTCGATATCAAATAAAATATTAAACCGAATTATGGGCATTGCATTAAATAAAGTTCCGGGATTCGTGCTTACTAGGAAGACGCCTTAACCACTAGGCCACCGAGACTTAATTATTATAGCGACTGCACGGATACTCTTAAGACACGCCCCTTCCCCCTCCACTACATAAATTTCAATTCTGCCTCTTGTTCCCTTATAAATACATATGAAATGGAGGGGGCGTGCCTTAAGAATATCCGTGCAGTTATTAAGCCTCGGCAGCGTAATGGTTATGGCGTCTGCCTTGTAATGATGAGTCCACGGGTTCGAATCCCGGCCGCGGCGTAAACTTTCACTGCCTCTAATTCGGTTTAATATCTTTAATTAAAAATTAAATTAAATTTTTTCTTTTAAAAATTCCAGCAATTGCAAATGCATTTTATAATTGCGTAGGTAGATTGAAGCGTTAAATACTATTGTAGTTACAATTTTATTACACAATTAGGCAATATTATAAGGTGTGAAAAGCTTATAAATATTCGTTGTAAATTTCAAGTACCTGTTTGATAATTGAAAAGCATGGAAAAATCAAGTGAAAAGCAGAGCATAGTTGTTGCCCTATTTGAAGAGACAGAGGGTAAGGAAGAGTCAAGACCCGTACGGAAGTAATCGTTGAGTCTTTCTTGGAGGTAGGTTCGAACCTTAATCGTGCACATAACACTTGAACACGCAACCGCCAGTGTAATTAACTGGGCTGCAGGTCAGTCTTCAGTGACAAGTGTGTCAGTTACTTATGTGCCACGCTTTAAACTTTAGATCAATCTTTGTTATAGTGCGCTTTAGGACTTCTACGAGTGGACCGCCTTGGGGTAAACGACTATCCTTTTAAAAATTCCCATCCCCAGCTGAATTTCTGAGACCGCAACGTCTCCTTGTTGTCAAGATGTTTTGATCTGCACTGCAGACATCACTATCGACCTAGCTCTTTGGCATGGTAGCTGCCCATTATGCGTGTGTTCCTGCAAATGAACCATTTAAACATGGACGCGTCTAGAATGCGATTTCACTGAACGTTGCTACTTTCGTAAGTCATTCCTGTCGCAGCACCTCGTGAGTACGCATATCAACAGTTGCTAACAGTGGGACTGATGACCTCCGTAGTTTTTTCCACCTAAAACATCCAAAAAACAACAACAGCAGTTGCTAACACTGCAGATTTCCATGTTCACGAATTATTATTCTTGATTTTAATAAAAGGGGCTGACGTCACAGTTACAGACGTGAAATTAACTTTCTTTTGTCACTCTTAACGATTGCGTACACGCATGGTGTTTGTTCTGTGTACATTTATGAAAAATGTATCTTCCGAAATATGTAATTTTGACTTAATCGCCGGCCGCGGTGGCCGAGGGGACTGAGGCGCTCCACTCACCGTCTGCACGACCACTACGGTCGGGAGTTCGAATCCCCCCTCGGGCATGGATATTTGTACCGTCCTTAGTCTTAGCTAGTTCATAAGTAGTTTGTAAGGTTAGGAACTGATGACCCCGTAGTTAAGTCCCATAAGTTCTACAAACATTTGATTTTTTTTTTTCTTAATCTGTTTATACTGCATGGAAACCATACAGTATTATGAAAGGTTCCAAAAGGGACAATTCCAGGATCGCTAATATATAATTTTATTTCGACGATCGGTTTCAATGGTCTCTGCCATCATCTTCTGGTCTATAAATGTTTACAAATCCGTCATCTTCCGATGTAAACAGTTGCTATTTAAAGTGCATAGATGAACTATGTCACTGTAATTAAAATATACATGTCAGTATACTGACATGTACATTTTAACTACCCTGACATAGTGTACCTATGCACTTTAAATTATTTTAAACAAAAATTGTTGAAATCGCAAAAAACGTTCAAATGTTTGTAAAGCTGATGGGACTTAACTACGAGATCATCAGCCTCTAAACTTACAAACTACTTATGAACTACCTTATACTAAAGACAACACAAACATCCAGGCCCGAGGGAGGATTCGAACCCCCGACGCGGGAAGCCGCGCGATCCACAACGTGGCACTCCAGACCGCTCGACTACTCCCGCGCGCTTGACATCGAGAGATGGATTTGTAAACATTTATAGACCAGAAGATAATGGGAGAGACCACTGAAATTGGTCGTCGGAATGAAATTATATATTAGCGTTCTTGGCATTATTATTTTTGGAACCTTTCATATGTAATTTTATTATCCTTCTCTTATAATCAATATTACACATCAACATAAATTTTTATGTTCACTTATTAATATTATGATTTACTTACATTCTGACCTTGTTCTATTACTACGTGTCGTAGACACTAATGAAACCCATGTCCCGTTCCCGTGACAATGTTGCAATGCAGAGCGCGACGCACGCTGGCCTAACGCTATTTTTTTCCACGCTTCAGAGACCTTGGTCTGTAGGTCAGACGTGACTACCGACACGCGTGCAGCCGCTTAAACAGTCGTTACGCGGGCCGTGACGAGACAGAAGCCGTGCTTCCAGCCTCTCCGTCCGCAGAATGCCGCGTCAGGCGATTAACCAAATTGTACTTGGAGATGCTCCGTCGTTACGACGCAGACACCGTCGCCTGCGGCCAAACAAATCCTCTTACAGCCACCACTGCGATGGCTATAGACATGCCATGTTTCGTTCCGGTAGTAACTTCGTAACTGACTAAAACATCTTGCACAAGAAACTATGTATTTATGCACGTGTTTGTAGCTGTTGTGGTGTGCAGAATGATTTACTACTCTCTGCTTAACTGGCAGCAGGCACTTTTGTCTTCTAGGCTTCTTCATAAAATAGTCTTATGATTGCGGTTCACAAGACTGAAGCAGGTGACTTTGTAGTGTTGAGGCAGGTAGTATGAATAAGTTTGGCAATTTATACCAAAGGAAATATCCTTTTTCCAGTCCAAAATATAACTTAAAAAAAAAAAGACAAATTGAATTATACTCATGAGAAAATTTATTTCCCTTTTGTACTATATTCAGTGAGTTAAAGCGCTGTAGCAAAATGTGTTTGGAACGGTCGCGCGGAGATTCATTTTTTTAGGCGAGAGGGATGGAACTCCGTTGCTACTTGAGCTGCGCTTATGGGGTTAAAAGCTTTTGGTTCAGCTCGGACCAGAACCCATTTGTACAGCCATTAGATATTGTTATTGCAGCTATCTTACAGTATACAACAAAGTCTGTATGACGCACCGAGATGCATCCAGGCAAATTGTGCCAATTGATTCTCAAAAAGACGTCAGTTGGACTCAGATTAATGCTCAAACAATGGTACAATTTTTATATGCACCATTTGGATTTTAAATGGGAAAAAACTGCTTTTCTGAGATTTTTAAACCACATCACTTCTGTACTTGTACGAATCGGTTCCAATTTTGCAAGACGGTAGATATGTGGATTAAGTGTGATTTTTCTAATCGAATACTCATTCTCCGTTGTTGAGATTCGATGCTTTGAAGTCGATTTAAGTTCAGCACGTAATGCGATTCGCTGGATATTGATCAGGCGCTAAACCTCGATCTTCTTTCCTTTCTTCGTTGGTCCTACGTTCAATCCTGCTGGCAGCAACACTCTACACTAATTTCACAATCTTCCTCAGTACACATACACTATCATATGAAATCCATCCAGACACCAGGCTGAAAATATTGGTAAGTTGGTGGCGCTCTCCATCAGTAATGCTGGAATTCAGTACGGTGTTGGCCGACCCTTAGCATGGACGAGATCTACTCTGGCAGGCATACGTTCAATGAGGTGCTGGCAAGTTCCTTGGGGAATGGCAGCACATTCTTCGTGGAGGTATGGCTGTCAGTCGGTGAGTCTTGCCAGGAAGTCGGCGTTCCAACACATCCCAAGTCAGGACTCTGTACAGGCCCGTCCCTTACAGGGATGTTATTGTCATATAACCACTCTACCACAGGATGTGCGTTATGAACAGGTGTTCGATTGCCTTGAAAGATGCAAACGCCACCCCTGAATTGTTCCAACAAAGGAAAGCAAGGTGGTGCTTAAAAGTATCAATGTAGGCCTGTGCTGTGATACTGCCATGCGAAACACCAGGGGTGGAAACCCCCTCCATGGAAAACATGACCATACCATAACACCACTACCATTGAATTTTACTGTTGGCACTATCCACGCTGAGGAGCATCGCCATACCAACACCGTACCATCGGATCGCCACATTGTGTACCACAATTTCTCACTCAACTCAATGTTTTTCCACTGCTCCTTACAGCAAGCAAGGCTTGTGTGTCATTGACCCGCGTGATGTGTGGCTTATGGGCAGCCGCTCGACCATGAAATCCAAATTTTCTTATCTCCCGCCTAATTATAGTAGTACATGGAATTGATCATGGTGTAGTTTGAAATTCCTGTGTGTTTCTATGGGTTGATGCAAATGTTCAAATGTTTAAGGGACTTAACTGTGGTGTCGTCAGTCCCTAAACTTACGAACTACCTATGACCTACCTTATACTAAAGACAGCACAAACAGCCATGCCCGAGGAGGGATTCGAACCCCGATGGGGACGGCCTCGCGCATCGTAGCATAGCGCCTCAATGCGTTCGGCCGCTCCGCCGCGGCTGGATTGATGCCTGCCTTTTTATATGACCCTCTTCAACTGTCGACGGTCTCTGTCAGTCAACGGACGAGGTCGGCCTATTCGCTTTCGTGCTGTACGTGTCCCTTCACATTTCGACTTCACTGTTCACATGAGAAACAGTGGACCCAGGGATGTTATGGAGTGTGGAAACGTCGCGCACACTCTTCTGACGCAATTGACGTACATTCACCTGACCACGTTCGAAATCCACGAGTTCCGCGGGGTATCCCATTCTGTCTCACGATGCTTAATGACTACTGAGGTTGCTGATACGGAGTGCCTGGCAGTAGGTGTCAGCATAATGCACCTAATGTGACAAACGTATGTTTTGGTGGGTGATAAGATACTTTTGCAGACATATTGAATCTGTGGTCTATGTACATGTTGCCGTCTTTCAGGTCCGGATGTGGCACCTGCGTTCTTTCTTATTGCTGCATTTCGGATGTCGAGCAGTGCACTTGATGAAATGTGTTGTACAGGCAGCACAGTGTTGCACAGTGGCGGCCTGGAGCTGCAGCGCGGCCGCGGTCGTGCAGTGTATGTGTGTCTCTCTGCCAGCCGCTGGCCTTGCCTGCAGCTCGGCTCGGATTTCAGCAACAGCGCCGGCCCGCCCACCTGGGCAAGCCGCTGCACCAACGCCTTGCAGCTTTGCCAGAGTCCCACCACAGGAAAGTTTTCACAGTTGTATTCCTCCACATAGCCCTCAAATGTCCAGTCTGAAAAGGAAAAATCCAGCAGTGCTGTCTGTGTCAAGTCTCTATGGAAAGTCTAGAGTTAGCCGCAGGATAATATTGTGCATATCTCATAATATGAACTGATGGATATGAACTGATTAAAATTAGATGGGTAGATGACGTAACTAATGAGGTTCTCAACAGAATTGGGGAGAAAAGGAATTTCTAGCGTATCCTAAGGGAAGGGATAGGTTGGTGGGACACATCCTGATGCATCAAGGAATCATCAACTCAGCATTAGAAGGAAGTGTGTGAGGGTAAAAATCGTAGAGGGAGACCGAGGGACGAATATAGTAAGCAGATTCAAAGGAATGTAGGTTGCCGAACGTATTCTCATATGAAGAGACTTGCACAGGACAGGTTAGCGTGGAGAGCTGCATCAAACCAGACTGCGGATTGAAGAGCACAACAACAACAACAACAACGAATATCTTCTAATGGTGCTGGTTGCGTGATTGTCGGTGATAGCGCTGCGACGCCGAAATTTCACAGGTTGGAAGCGGAAAATATACCGTAGAAGCAGTCATACTGGAAGCCAAGATAGCACCTTTCATGCGTTCTTCGTCGGCAACGGCTGTCCGACGTTTCTGTGGTTAAAAGTTGACTCAAGGTCTTACATCCGGTTGCGCCCCATTATGCATTGGAGTTGCTTGTATAAAAATGGTCTCTTCCAGCGTGAAGGTTCCTTCCAAGACCACTGACAAGGAGAAGGAAAAGAAACTTGCTTTCTTGCCGATCTGTGGCTTTGTGACGGGGAAAAGAAGCGACTTCCTAAAAAGACATAAGAATCGGTCCTCAAGCCCCCTGACGAAAATACACTGACTTTTGACATCAGTTAAAGATGGGCCAGGTGTCCAGAAACCTGGGGTGTACAAGACACCTAGCGAGTGTTTTCAGTCATACGTTGGACAAAGTGTGCTAACTGTAGAGCAACGCACGAGAGGTATTATCGTATAGCCTGAGAAATATGCTTCAGCTGTGCATTCTATAGAAAAGACTCGCCGAATCAAATGTTTCATAACCTTCGTCGTAGCTCGCACTAAAGGCTTCTGGCAGTGTGTTATTATAGAATACATAGAAATTAAAATCACCGACAACGCCCTCAATTGAGACAGCGGCCTGCAGCTCAGCGCGGCGTGGGATACAACGCCAACGACCACGAGGTTGAAGAGGGCGCTTCGAACGTCGTCAACGCATACCCGTTTGCGGATATGTCGCGGGCACCAGTGACGAAGTTTCACCACTTGACAATGTCGAAAATGTGCTTGAAAGCAAGCTCGTAGTTTTTTTTATTATTATTATTTTATAACTATGTGAAGTGGACGGGAGCCCGAGAACTTTCTGTTCCTAGCACTTTCTTGTGCCCCCTCCCCCCACCCTACCGTTTTAGTTTGACTGACAGTGCTGCATTCCATATAGTGCATATTAGCTGAAATACGTTATGTAACATTTAAATATTTCAAAAGACCAAAGTTGAGTAAATTTTTTATTTATTAATTTACTTTTAATTAGTTTCTGGCTAGCCTGTGTAACCATTCTCAAGTCTTCAAAGTTAGTGTCATCTATAAAACATAAAAGACATATCCTCAAATAGATCATGCGTGGCGTTATATCGGTAAAACTGAAAATAATACTTTTTGTTTGTGTAAATTTGAAGATTTGTCTTCTGTGTGTTAAAGATGACACTGGAATGGAGGCCTTGAAAATGGACTCAGGCCAGCCCGAAACAAATCCTCAAGATAAAATGTTTTTTTGTACCTCGGCTGTTTCGAAATATTTAAGAGAAACAGTAAAGAAGTTCCTGTTTCTAAAGAACCCAGCATGCTGGAATTTGTTGTGCAAAATTCTCAAACTTAGTGTTACTCTACAATGGTGCAAACTAATAGTTATTTGCAACAACTCGCAATTGCCGATAACTCTATCAGTACTACAAAATATTGAAAATCAGCTTAAATATCTTATGATCGATCTCGGCTGGGGGATGGAATCATCTGCGTGGTACTGAGAGCACTTGTTACAAAGCACTTTCACCGTACAGAAAACTGGTGCCAGTTACTGGAATGGAGAACAGATATTACCGCTTTCCTAAATGGCAGAGTAATTATTATAAGTTATATATATGTGGCGTCTGTTCTTTCGGACATGTCCGAAAGAACACTCTACTTTTGATCCTGCAATTATTATCTATTCCTATTCACGGAATGTAAGACATTAACTGCGAATGGGTAAAGTTGAAAATGTGAATCCAGCCGGGATTCGAAACCGCGTCTCCTGCTTCCTAGGCAGTTGTGCTGACGCCTACACCACTGGGGACACAGCGATCACCACACCTGCACAGAATTACTCAAGTACGCCTTCCGTCAGATACAAAATTGCAACTTTACCCTGCCCACTAGAACTTAAACTCGTAGTCACTTAGTACTAATTCCCGTAAGAGTAAGGGCCTAAGAGTGCTTCCGCACTGAAGGGAGAATCATTGCCCGTCATCGGCAAATTGTAAAAGTTATATATATGTCCGAAACAACAGGCGCCACTTTTGATCCTGCAGATATTATCTATTCATATTTACAGAATGTATGTATGTATGACATTAACATTTTATCTGAGACCCCCAGTAAAAGGCAATTACTGTATATGCTTTACATTAATAATTTAGCGGATTCTGTTATATTCAATCAGATTTTTTCACGTCTGCATTTCATTTACTTTGAACGAGGTGTTACTTGATTAAAATTATAGCAACGTTAAGCAGTTAAAACAACATAGAGTTAAATAATAGCTGATGATTATTAGGCTTAATGTATAGTATGGAAAGTTGTGTGCTTCACCCAACATAAAAAAAGCTGTAAAAACATCCGACTGAATTATTATTTAATATAATTAATATGTCATGTTACTGCCGTAACAAGAAAAATAATTTGCCATTCCATCTTATGAAGTCACTGAACTGCAGTACCAACGCTTGCTATTCATTCACATCGAGTGTTGTTTTGCAACAGCTGGTGTTCGGCATCTCACCTCTCTGTGAAAAGATAAAAGCAAAAAGCCAAAACAAAATCATCAGTACGTGTATCTTGGAGATGTCCGGTATACACTCTGGACCAAACGAATAAACAGCTTCTGATTACGGTCACGTGTGACACATTTACTCAGGACTGTAGACATTTTTACACCTAACTTCGTGAATAACTGAAGATGGTTTCCACTACTTCGGAATTTCAGATTCAGACCACTTCTTTGCTCGTCGCTGTAAATGGTCTGTCAACTGGACACCTGATTTTCTTCCGTCTACTTTAAGCTGAAAATTTTCTCCCTTAAATGAAGCCGCCCCATCTAGCGCATAGCTTTATTCCATGGAATCGCTCAACATGTGTCCGTGTTCTATAGTGTCTGGCTAAAATCTGTTACCCAAGTGTGCCCGGAGCTCCGGTTAAGTGGAGTTCGCGGAAGAAGTGACTTCGAAGTCATTGCATCACATGAGTCAACGCGTTTCTTACTCACGTGCGTGGATGTTTACCGGTTAAATCCCAGTACAATGGCGCCGTTCTCTAATGCCTCGTAACGATCAGGCCAGTGGCCTAGTAAGTCGCTCAGTAGCGGCTGTTTCTAACAGAGAGCTGTTCAGCTCGCATAAGCCTCATTGTGAGTCACCGCTGTGTGTTCATGTGAGGAATAAGTGCGTCCTTCGGTGTGCGGCTGTCGCTTACGTCACAGCACAGCAGGACCATTGAGATGCGGCACGCACTAAGCGCCACTTACATTCGTTCCTGCGTAGTCATATCCCGTCATCTCAGATTTTATTTCTACGTATGACAATATTCATAGGTTCTCTCTCTCTCTCTCTCTCTCTCTCTCTCTCTCTCTCTCTCTCTCTTTGGAGGGGCAAGGCACGGATTCTGCCCCCCCCCCCCCTTTTCCAGTATTTTTGACAGCAGCCATTTTTGCCGTTGACAGAAGCATCTTGTAACAACTTCTACATTCTGTCCTCTCCTTTCGTCCTATTCTTCAGTATGTGACGGCTAATAGGGGACTACATCTGTACGGATGGAGTGCTCAAGGCGGGTCAACGTTTTTATTTGATAAGAAAACGGAACCTGAAACACCTCGGGTAAATAAAAATTGTAATTAGGTTTTTTTGCCCCCCCCTCCTCCCCTCTAAAGAAATAGTTGGTACGCCTCTGGAAACAATTGATACGACGGCTGCTACGTTTTGTTATAGTTTCGATAAATGCACGAATGTTACAGTGGGAATCGCTGGAGGGAAGCAGACTTTATTTTCGAGAAATACTGTTAAGGTAGTTTCGAGCGCCGGAATTTGAAGCTGACTGCAGAAAAGGAAGTGACTAGTAGTGGTACGAGGTACCCTCCACCGCACACCTTACGGTGTATTACGGAGTGTTTACGTAGATGTAATCTTACTGCCACTTCCCAAAACAAAGCAAAAAATTAAAAAGGAAAATTGTGTGACGAGGAACCCTGGCTCACGTAGTTATACTCTTTACGAGTATGAATAGGCACTGGATACAGAGCCTTAAACAAATAGCTATGGAGGTGGTAGGGGTAGGGGGAGGGCAGTGAGGTGGGCGAGCGCGCGTGTGGGCTGTGCTGGCTGCAGCAGCGCCGACCAAAGACCTATATAAACAACATAGACTGGCAACAGCGCCGCCATACTTGAAGCCAATTGGAAAGGTTTCTGCCATCTTTGAGAATGTCAGTGTCACGTCATGTGATACTGGGCGTCTGCTAATGCTGAATCATAGGTTTTATATTACTCATTGCCAGTCTTGATTTTTCCTTCATTTCTGGACGACGCATTTCGGAAAGTAATTCCCACTACGAATAGCATTTCTCGTTTACTGCTGCATCCTAAGTCTAATATTTACAATCGTCGAACTGCTGCATTGTCTGATGTTACTATGTCAATAATCGTTTGTATTTGCTGACATATCTTCCCTATAAATACAGGCGAATTTCTTTAAAGTCTTTAATTACCTTTAATTTGCCTGTGGTTCAAATGATGTTTCACGCTTTGGAGTACATTACATATTTATCAAGCTCTCCACAATTTGACTTTTCCTTGGTACTCTCCTTACAGCTGTTGGTTTCTGAAGGTGCTCAGGAAACGAAAATAGTGTTGGAATGGCTTTTGCAAGTAGCCCGTTTCGATCGGTGGTAGCATCCATAACTTTTCTTCAAAATGACAAGAGCATATGTAACTATACTTTCTAGGCTGCCACTTATCACGCCTCTTACTGGTTACCCATTGGTTTAGCAACTTCTTGTTTTTCAAAGGAAATCTGTATAAAGAATAGTTTCATTACAGTTCATATACCTAGACTACTTACCCAATGTTTAATACACTTTTGTACACTATATAAACAAGTGTCACTACATTAAAACACACCAAATACATCCGTCCTCTGGTTAGCTTTTTGATGGTCGTGAAGTAAATATAATTTTGATACTTGGTAAATGCGAAAGTTAAGTATAATGAATGTTTATAGGCAAATTCACGCTCATACACAAAGACCTATATAATTATATTTCTCTTTCTTTATGTATGATACTCCAACAGTTTTATCACTGTGGTTGCTGCAGTTGTTCGCCGAACATACACTGGGCTCGATTTATCACTAATAATAGCGCTTACACGTTTGTTTAGGTTACAAACAGAAGCGTCTGCTCACGCTGCTGCTTCAAACTGACGTTCTCAAATATGGCGCCCAGTGTTGCTTAGTGCTGCCACCCAGAGCGCTGTAACTTGCCTGTAGCCTCTATGTCGTTTATATGCCTCTTTGCCGCCGACCGTCCTCGCGCAGGCCTGCAGCGGTTTCGCACAAAGATATTAGCAGCCGCAGCCCACTGCAAGGGGAACCGCGCCGGACCTTCGGCCCTGCCAATGCCAACCGCTGGCTCCAGGAAATCCCGCGCCTAACGGCTCACGCACTCATTACACAATGTGCACAGCACCGTTGGCCCGACAAACTTAGAGCTTGCCAACTTTTTATTTTTATATATTCATCGTATGGCATATGGCAGCAGAATACATACAAATATAATTAGACAAAGAACATATATGAGGACCCCCTGAGGAAAAGGGATCTACAGAGGTTCCAACAATTACGATTTAATCGTAATTGTTACGAAAATTATTTTAAATTACGAGTTTACGATGGAAGTGGTTCGAATTCCGATTTTCAGATTTAAATAACAAATTGGTCTAATTTGTTTTGCGACGGCAAAACTCGGTTCCTTTTGAGTTGGACAAAAATGAACTGGTTTTGAGCAACACCTTCTAGCATGTTCTTGTGGAAATCACCAGTATGACACCGACCTCTACGAACTCGAAAAGTACGTAATACGGCATGAATCCACGATGGAGCGCCACTGTAGAATCTAGCAGCAGCCATTGGAAATGACGAACGTCACTTGACTCGTAGCTGCGCTCCTACAGGAAAAATCGTGAAGGGTGTGGGCAATAATAAAAGATCGTTAATCATATATCCTCCATCGTTAGTCTGTGTTCAGAATTTGAAGTTGTGTTGGTTTTATTTATTGCTTCGTATCTACTAATACAGCGATTGCGCGCGCGCGCGCGCGCGCGTGCGTGCGTGCGTGTGTGTGTGTGTGTGTGTGTGTGTGTGTGTGTGTGTGTGTGTGTGTGTGTGTGTGTGATGCTGAACCGAAGTGTGTGATGAACGTTTCTTATTTGTAAAATAAGAGTTCTACGAGAAAATCGCCAATAAATGTTATCTCGTTCCATCGTTTTTCGTAAAATGAAGAACTTTTTGTTGCATGAAAAATAAAATCCTCGTGAAAGTGAT
Source organism: Locusta migratoria (assembly GCA_026315105.1). Classification (NCBI taxonomy): domain Eukaryota; kingdom Metazoa; phylum Arthropoda; class Insecta; order Orthoptera; family Acrididae; genus Locusta; species Locusta migratoria. The sequence continues at coordinate 580,260,031 of CM048745.1, read as the reverse complement.
GCTTATGAATAATTACGAAGAACACTTACGGAGCAGAAATATCTTAAGGGTATCCTTGTTCGACGATATCTGCGAAATAAATAAATATTAATCTGGAAATAAAAAAAACTAAACTTCTGTATCGAGGAAGAAATAATTAGTTATTAATTCTGCTCCCCTCTCCCCATCCCCCCCACCCACACATATTCCAACTGTACTTATCAGGATGATGTAGTAACATGCTGCCTATCTCATTTGCAACCTTACAGAAACTGTTTTCATAATTCTGGTGATCCCTTATTCACTTATTCCCCTTGGAGTCCTTCTTACCCCCCCCCCCCCCCCCTTACGCTGATACATATGAAGTCGCATTACTATTTGCTGTATTCAAAAGTTGGAACCTCTGGATCTAAGTGACAATTTTGAAAAAAAAAAAATCAGTAATGGGACGCGATACCATTAATCTATTCGCTGGTAAAGAGATCCTAGTGATTTTATTGATAGTATGTGTCATCTAGCGTGATGCCCCTTGACTGTGTGGTTGTTTGTAGTTGCGCTTTGGCGCACGAAGGGTCCACAACCACTAGGACCTCTTTACCACCAAACAGTGCAATAGATTCCGCGCGTGGAAGCAGATATCAATGCTATTGTGAAACGTGTCGCCACATTTACTTTGTTACAAGACTAGCTAACGAGTGAACTTTTGATGTTTTGTTTAGTCAAATTTGTAAGCATTTGTAAATACATCGATTGTGTAAAATGTATGGGAATGAGAAAGAGGTTCAACCTAAGCTGCAAATGATTGGTACGTTTTGTTACAAAAATATTTTTCTAGTTTATTACGTATTTATAGCTGAGTATTTAGTAGTAGGAAGTACGGAAAATCTAGACCTCTCATCAGTGTAGTAACAAACAATGAAATTGTGTTTGAATATTTTTTAAAAGTTGTTGTTCTAGATCCTATGCTCACGCAAGGCAGGTAATAGTCAGGGCGATGCCAATAATGACAATGACAGTTATATTAGTAGTAGCAGTGATGCGCCACTGTTTGGAGATGGTCCTGATTCTGATAAAGACGGTGACTGGAATCCTTGTGGTGGTAATGGTGGTGGTGGTGGTGGTGGTGGTGGTGGTGATACCAGTGATCACTATTTCCTCGTTTCTTGACATTCATACAATGAATGATCAGGACTTCGGAATCACTGAACTTAAAAGAAAGAAGAATCAACGTAACATTTATATACCGAAAGATTGGATGACTCTGGCTGTCACAGCAAGTCGAAAATTTGTTGCTACTAAAATGACACATGAAGACTTCATTGATCTTCAACCACTAAACCGGTACTTTAGGAACACTGTGCCAGGGATAAGAGGAATGCCAAACCCAAATATCATTTTATAAGACGACATAAGCTGAAGGTGTTCTGCCTTATCAGAAACTTCCAATGAAAAAACAACGAACGGGAAGAATGGCTAAACAACGTCCCACTCTTCAATCCATTGCTGTGAAGCCAAAGCTAAAATACATAAAATATGAAGACCTGATGGAACTTCTGAAATTTGTGCCACCGATATACCACCAATTTTTATAAAAGTTTATCCCATGAAACAAAGCCTTGTGCACCATTTTCTCCTAGAACTCATGTGATTGATGATTCTTATGTCTGACCTTATGTCTGACCTGGGTGATAACATCTATGACATAGATGATGATTTTGATACATGTTGATAAGTGTTAAATTCGAAATTTTTCATTTCGTACATCAATCAGTCCACTATTGGTGCAATACTGTATCCTGTTATAGCAAGAAATGTTTGTTGCGTTGATTATGTAGTCTTAGCGTTATCATTTTATTCTATTCTCAATAAGAGATAAACATTTCTAAGTGCGGATTGTACATTATTTATACACATAATCTATAAACCGGATGTTACACTGTACTCATTTATTATCATTCGTAATAAACAGCTAAGGATCTGAGAATTCCTCTGAAATTTTCTAAACGATAAAATTCCCTTTTTTTCCTCTTATGAAAACTGTTCAACTTTGACTTCAGTTTTCTCGAAACTATGATTTTGTCACTTAGACCCCTTGACCTCTGGGGTCCTCATATGAAATAGAATTAGGACGTGTGTCATGCGAGACAAGCTGTTGGCTACACGCCAGTGTTCAAGTCTTGAATTCACTTAATAGCCTGAGGTGTGGCTTCTATAAAGTCCTTAGGAGAGCCACTACATTTTCTTCTTGGGCACACTCTTACGATGTGGTCCAGAGTCTGCTGAGGTTCTCCACAGGCACGACTTCGACTGTCCACGAGGCTCCACCTAAAAAGAATGGCCTTTGCATCATGTGTGGCCCCTTCGGATCGACCGAGCTTAAGCCAGTCTTTCCTTGCGAAGTTGAACCCTTTTAGTGCTTAGTTATGAGGTGATGAATTTTACATTTGCCTGTGCGGTTGAGAGTGACCTTTCCTCTTATATAATGGTTATTCCATATCGGTTTTTATAATTTCGAACGATTATTTGGCAAATTCTTGACATCTTGCATTTTTGGTGGAGCTATGTTAGCGATGACGGAGAGCCACGGTGTTGGAGTAGGCTTTAATGTGCAGTGATTACACGCATGGTTCCGTGCGGCTGCACGTCTACCTTGTTACTAAGATCAATCCATTCCACACAAGTATTTTGAAAATCTGAAACCGATCATTGAAATCATCCCTCAAGGTGCAGATCTTAGACGCAAAACATCTCATCCATACGCTATAAAAACGCAGATGTTCGCAGTTCACCATGATGGCACCGAAGACGTTAATATTCTGACCACCTTGAACAGTACGAGGCACGGAACTCACTACCTTCTCAGAAACGTACCGAGCCAATACTACACACTCCACAAAGCTGAATCACAGTGTAGCAAAGAGTGGCGCGCAGGAAGCGACCGATTGAACTAACGCGGAAAAAACAGTTTAAGAGGATCGAGGTAGATGTTGCTCTTAGTACTAAGCTATTGTTAATAAATAAAACAAACTTGGGCCGAACAAGTGCATATTTCCACTACTGCGAAAAGCAATTGTCTATTTTATTCAACATTTTTCTCCTGCACTCTCAGTACTCACGCGATCTACTTAATAAGCACTGGCGATCTACACCCTTGGTGTAGACTATTGATATTGCTGCTGTTCGTAGTGTGGACGCACGCGCACCGCAAGAATTGCCCGCCAACGTTTTGTTGTGTGTTTACAAAGCTGTTAACTTGTGTGTCAGTGTATCCTCAGTGTGTCAGTGTAGCCTTAAATACACATCTGTAATTCTACTCCGAATGCTTTGGGTATCACAGTCACTCCCTTGTTTTGGTGTTAAAACTCGAGTATGGTCAGAGAGAAAAACCTCTCTCTAATTTTGTCATGGTCTTTTCGCGAGATATACGTAGGACGACGCAATATATTGACCCTTCTAGAAAAGATTCGGTCCCGTGATTTTGATACCGTCATCCGCAAAAAATCTTCACTGAACTTCCGGAGTTATGTACAGTGTTACGTACCGTCAAAAGTAAAGGAGCTATAAGACTACCTTCTGGCCCGCCAGCAATTACTTGCACATTAAAGACTTATCTCTACCTCTTCATTCACAACGACATGTTATCTGTTTGCTAGAAACTCTTCAATCCGGTCACACAGTTGTCTATTATTCGATACGCTCAGATTTTGTTCATTAGGGGAATGTAGGCAACCGCGTCGAACGCCTTCGGCAAGGCAAGAAACTCGGCATCTCATCTGGGATCCTGTGCCTGCTGCTTTCTGGGTTTCGTGGACGAACAGAGCTGCGGTTCACTCGATGGTTGCCTTGTATACACGTATCGATAACTGCAGAGGGGAAAAGGCTAGAATTTATTTCCTTTTGCAGTTTCTGAACACTGTATTCAAACAAGCCACAATACGGGTTATGAAAAAGTTCAGATTTTATCTTGTGTGTCCTTCTGGGATTGGATTTTTGAAGATGCCTTTAAAATTCTGCTGGCGTGTAATTAATAGGAATGATGGTATTATTTTTGAAAAAAAAAAATAAAAACTGAAATCCGGCACTCACAGTTGTATTTCATCAGAGACAATGGTACCGTCAACCAACAGTGTGATTACATATACTCTCCACATATGGTATTTCGGCTTCGTACTTCTCTCGCGTCAAAGTTAACCAAAGTTTATAATAATATATAACCTCCATCTATGGTACTACAGCTTTGTAAATCTTTGCCTTCGGTTTGCTACACTTACACAGTGTAGAAGGTGGACATTCTGCCGATAGTGTTTCAGATTCGCTCCTATGGTGGCTGAACGATATGCACCCGAAATATGAGCAAAAGTAAATAAATGGTTACGACCAGTGATTTTTCTCTCCCCCCCTCCCATTTTCCCCCTTCTTATTAATCAGAATTAGGCTGATGTCAGTTTCGTACGTCATAATGTTCCTCATTCCAGTAAAAAGATTTGGGACTGATTTAAATATGATTTAATTAACCCTTTCATTCCCAGTGTTCCTCGACAACAACGTATTAAAAGCTGATTTATACCGTAATTTGTATATCAGTCCTTAGTCACAGTGTTGTTGATGAACAACATGCTTCTAGTAAATTTTGACGCTTGGCACGGCGTGTACCCACTTCTGAGGCATCAACCTATCCATCTTTTAGGTTGTGTTGCGTTGCCGTCTGTATGTGGGTGTGAGTGTAAGCGTTAGTGTGGTTCATGTTATTTTATTCAAGCAGTGAATTGTCTTGTCTTTGGTGCTGTGGCGAAGATTATTCTAGCATTATTGATCTGGCAGTGTTAACTATCAACAAATAACGTCCAAAGTATTAAAATACCTCGATACAAACGTCTGTGTTGTGCATAAAATACATGACAAAAAAACAATACCTCGATCAAAAATTTAAAACACGTTTTCTTTTAATGTTTAGTGTACTGTATTAATACAGAAAAGATTGAATTTTAATTTTTCCAAAGCTGAATTCATGATGTGGGAATGAAAGGGTTAAGGTGACACATCTCGTACAAAATACCTCAAAACATTGCCACTTAACGTATTAGTACTAAGGATATCTTCAGAGTTAAAACCGTCGGAAAATAATAAAAAGCCTCCAAGGGTCGTTATGTCGCTTTAATCTTAATTTGTTTAGGGGCTGTTGACTACGTCAGAAATGAAAGGAAATGCAGTCTCACTCCATTTTTCTTACCGAATTAGTTAAAAGTATAATTGTGTACGTTAAATGACGAAATGAGTGGAACTACGTGTTTAGGATATTCTTTCTTAACATTTCGTGAGAAGCAGTTCATTTTGTGGTCAGTTGGCAGAGCGCCCACAGCTTTGCCGCTAGTCTCAACAGGCGTATCAACCTGCTGTGTCCCCCTCCCCCTCCATCTCTCTCTCTCTGTATCTATCTCCCCCCCCCCCCCATCTCTCCCTCTCCCCGCTTTCCACCGGAGAACTTCCTCGCGGTGCAAGTTGCGCTTGTTCCGGGGACAGAGCGGTGCTTTGGCGTCACGAGGCTTCAACGTCTCTTCAGCTGCGCTTCTGGGGAGGCTTGTTATTGGCTCTTGACTGCTTTCAGAATGAAACTTCGCTTGCCCACTTGCCTTATCGAATGAGACATTTTATCTTCAAAACAGAACCAGACATCCATTTTTTACTGTGGGCACTTCCAAGGTGTGCTCTGGCGTGATTTTTTTTCCATCGAAAGAGATGGCGCAGTATGAGACATTGTAATCACGTCCTGAAGGAGCGTGATTCAATCGCTGTCCAGTGATCCAGACATAGGCTGATGTTAATCGATTAAGATGAAGCCAAGACAGTATGCGAAAAGAAGGGGGGGAAAAAGTAAGATTTCATTCCCTAATGATTTGCCATTCTATATGCATGAAGATTCAAAGCTGGCTCTTTTTGCTGATGATACAAGTATAGTTATCACACCTGACAGACAAGAACTGATGAAATTGTAAATGACGTCTTTCAGAAAATCATTAACTGGGTCTCAGCAAATGGACTATCATTAAATTTTGATAATACACAGTACATACAGTAAATTGAATGACACCATCAATAAGCAATCTGTAGCAAATGTGTAGCAAAATCTGTACCAAAGGTAGCATATTCAAAAATTTTAGGTTTAAGCATTGATGAGGGGTTGAACTGGAAAAAAACACATTGAAGATCTGTTGAAACGTTTGAGTTCATCAACTTATGCTATTAGGGTAATTTCAAATTTTGGTGATATACATCTCAGTAAATTAGCTTACTATGCCTATTTTCATTCTTTGCTTTCGTGTGGCATCATTTTCTGGGGTAATTCATAGAGTAAAAAAGTATTCATTGCACAAAAGCGTGTGATCAGAATAATATCCGGAGCCCATTCAAGATCATCCTGCAGACACTTATTTAAAGAGCTAGGGATCTTCACAGTAGCATCTCAGTATATATATTCACTTATGAAAATTGTTATCAATCCCACCGAATTCAAAAGCAATAGCAGTGTACATAACTACAACACTAGGAGAAATAATGATCTTCACTATTCAAGGTTAAATCTAGCTTTGGCACAGAAAGGGATGAATTATGCTGCCACAAAAGTCTTTGGTCACCTACCAAACAGCATCAAAAGCCTGACAGATAGTCAACAAGCATTTAAAAATAAATTAAAAGAATTTCTGCATGGCAACTCCTATAGATGAATTTTTAGATATAATTTAGTAAATTTGACAAAAATAAAAAATAAAATAAAAAAAATTTGTCATGTAATATTTAGTACAAAGTAATAATTTGTAAATACACGTTTCATTAACCTGACACGTTCCACATAATTACGAAGTGTCGTATTCATTATCTATGGAACAAGTACTGATCTAATCTAATCCAGTAGACTCACATAAGTTGGTGCTCCCCGTCTGATGACAACTTGGTCGTCAGGGCGTCAAATTGCATTCTGCCTTTCCTTCTGTCATCCATACACGGATGTTGAACAACGGAAGACAAGTTAGTGAGGAAGGCTTTACTGCACATTTTCATATCAGTTTCGGCTCTACGTAGTAGGCTCGTCATCTCTTTGAGCTGCTTCACCCTTGTAAGTCTGTCAAGGTGTGAAATGACCCGCAAACCACAATAAGACCGAGCAAGTAAATAAAATAAAATTTTATTTTATAATTGGCACAAACTGCGCAACTGTGCATTTCTGCAGTTAAAATTACTCGTTCAAATTTTCACTAAGAGGTGTGGTAACAGCCGTAACATACTTTAAAAAATGCATATTGCCAACCGTCAGCCGTTTGTTATATTTACTACTTTACCGGGTTGGGTTATGAACCATCATCAGAAAAGTAAATTAGAGAGACTAATTTTTATCATCAAGACCTAATCTCAAGTGACATTTTACGTATCTTTTATTGTTTGACGTGGATAAGTTGACAAAAACTGTACCAACGTAATCATTCTGTTTAATTTACTTTTCTGACGATGGTTCATAACCGAAATCGGTAAAGTTGTAAATATAATAAACAGCTGATGGTTTGCGATATGCATTTTTGAAACAATTACACATGGCTCACTCCTTTGGTGGTTCTACGCTGAATATACAACAATACCGGCGGTACTATTCATGATGCTATTCTTGCCATTTCCCATTAACTGTTTGTGTTGTGTAGTTTGATATACGTACTTCTTTTACTTTGAATATTTTCCTTCTGTCTTACGTGTGAAAGTTACGGCACATTCCGGAAACATACAGATACTAAAATTGCAATGTTTTTCCTGTAATAATTAACTGTAGGCCGCAGTGGCCGAGAGGTCTGCGGCGCGCCAGTCACAGTCTGCACGGCCGCTACGGTCGGCGGTTCGAATCCCCCCTCGGGCATGGATGTTTCTGTCGTCTTTAGTATAAGCTAGTTTGTAAGTTTAGGGACCGATGACCCCGCAGTTAAGTCCCTTAAATAAAATGTTTGTAGAGCGTATGGGACTTAACTACGGGGTCATCAGTCCCTAAACTTACAAACTACTTATGAACTAACTAATTCTAAGGACGGCACAAATATCCATGCCCGATGGGGGATTCGAACCCCCGACCGTAGTGGCCGCGCAGATCGTGACTGGAGTGCGTCAGTCCCCTCGGCCACCGCGGCTTAACAAACATTTGAACATTTAACACAATAAATACAACAAAGTCTGAAAATAAGATAATTAGTAATACTGCATAAATTACATGTTGTAATAATTATATAGCAAGGACAGATCCTTTTTACAATACCTTTTTAATTTACTGTGTGTTCGTGCGCCCACACGGGCGTTTGAAAAGACTTTTAAGTTTCATAAGAAACGAAAAGTTTCCCTGGCCTCTACTTTAAGTTACCTCAGCAGTATTTCAACTCCAATCCGCTCTGGAGGAATCTGCAGGTCAGCACAAGGTAAGTAACTTCGTCCGTAATTCCAGTACCCGTGACTATGCGAACTTGATAATTTTATCGCAATTAAGCTGTATGTTGATTTAGTATATTTATGTACACGGCATGTCTGCGTCTACTTTCTTCCTTATAATTTAAATTTAATATTTTTGCCGTCTATCACAATTTTGACGTGGACAAGGAACTGTAGTTTCTATTATTCTGTGATCGGGGCCGTAGCCAAGATTTGGGTATAAAGGGGATCAATGTTTCACTGCCCCCTCCTGAAATTATGTTGTAATGCTTTACAAGTTAGAATACACGTAATAATTTACATTGCGTTTTATTGTCTGAACCTCCACAAAAATAACGTTCTGTCTGCGGCCCTGTCTGCTCTGCTGAAGTTATGCCTTCCATTAGTGCTGCCTCTGTGAGCACGTTGCGGAGACTCCGTCTGGGCGTTCGGGAGTAACAAAGTGCTGCTGACTGCAACACGTAGGTACGGCAACAGCAATGTCGTGTGTGTGTGTGTGTGTGTGTGTGTGTGTGTGTGTGTGTTCTTCGTTTGGGTAATGGCTCCAATATCTCTTAAGTGCTCGCCCTTCACGTAACAAACATGTACCGTTTGGTGCTCTTGCTTTTAAAGAGACACATGAACTGATAATGCAACACATTTACGTTGTAGGAACATTCAGAAGCGCAATTAAGCAGCTGCCTTTACGGATAGAATACGAGAAAATATGCTTATGCTTTCAATCGTTGCACCGAGGTATTGTTCGGTTAATACTCTGAACAGAAAGAGATTTATCTTGGAAAACATAGGATGATTTTAAATGGACGCTACATGTATCTAAAAGTGTTAAAACCAAATGTTTGAATGACTTGAACCCATATTTATTAATCTGAAATGCAGTTAAACAAACATTTGCTACGTTGGTAGGATTTAAGTCCTCTGCGAATTTTTTTTCTGCCTTCTGGAGGACTTTGGCTGTCCAGTTTCTGAGGAAATGTGCCCGAATAGGTGATAAATCTACCGCGGTTCGAAGAATACTTGTATATCATGACAGAAGTGTATCTGTCAAGTATCCTGTTGTAATACAGCGCAGAGGTCTGCAGCAAGGACTTTCTACATCCCACTAGCCAAGGACTTGCTATTGTTAATACTTGAAACACAATCGACTTAAGCTACAATGGGTGCGAAATTATAGCTACTAGGTTCGTTACTTGAGAATTCTCATTTTATGTTACGAAGATGTCAACTTGAGTTTTACGCTTCTTTGTCTAATCTGCTACGGTTGTCATGCTCCATGTTATCATTACAGATGGTGAACATTACCATCTGATCATTGCGTTTCTGGCGTAAGAAGCACAAGCCTCTTTTTTTTTAAGTTAAAAGGTCACAAACGTGTGCCAATATTCTTCATAAAACGCGAGAATATTAATGAGAAAATCGTTCCACATTTGCTAATCGGTGTGTTCAACAAACGAACTACCCACTAGAACAAATAATTCCTAGAGTTACTTCTTTTGTGGTGTCCACGATTCTATACTTATTTATTCGGTACCTGGATAATGGAGCAGTTTTACAGTGTTTTAACTGTAGCTGTCGGACGATATTCACATTGATGATCTAGTTTATCAGTAATCACGGTGTTCTCATAAATCTTCACCAACCCTAAAAAAGGTGTCAGTTCATAATAAATCATTCTAAACAAAGGATTTCATGACTCACTACCTTACACTTGCATCAAGTGAACTATTAATACGCCCAAAAAGTAAAAAATAATTTTCACACCAAATTGAGACGTGTCCTATTTACATCCTGTACCGAACTGACAATACAGAATTAAATTCAATTAAAGTGGAAAATATTTGCCCTTGCCGTAGTACAGCTTGCTAGGTAGCTAAATTCGCCCAAGTCTTGCAGCATACCTTTAATCCAGCCTTCGGTGTGTATAGCTTACACATCTTTGAACTGTGACTTTCGAGGCAATCTAAGATAGTCACATAATGTCTTTGATGCCAGTGATGTAGTTGCGTTTTTCCAAAATAAGCAAGCTAGCAGGTACAGTAATTTTTTTGTTGGGTAGTGGATGGGGAGATCTCCGAGACCGTTTGGATCCACCTGTGGAGAACTGTGGACTCCTTACAACAGCCCAATTAGAAGTGATGTTTACACAACTGTTAATGTTACAATGTTCCCAGTGGAGGTACCGGTTCCGATTCACGCTGCCATCTTACGTAACAGCGTTATGATACAGATGATTATTCAAGTGTAGTTCTCCGGTTATATCACAAATAAAAGTACAAAGAATTTCAAATGATACATTAGTATGTATCTCTGTTCATCATATCGACCAGTAACCTGTCGTTTGAATTCAATTCTTAAACTTTAGCACAACTTTTTCGCGTTTACTAAACTGAAGTTCATTAACTTTGACACTATGAATGCGAAATACTCATTTCGTTTGTCCATGTTTCAGACCATTGTTCCTCTGATGCTTCTTCATGGCGGGGTCAGTTCTCCAGAACAAGAATTTCATTCAGTTCAGTATCAAAAATAGTATAAAAGGTTGGCTGGGAGTGGGAAAAAAATGACAAAGTTGTTGGATACGATTGAAGGCGGGGGGGGGGGGGGGAGATATCATTCTCTGTAACCCATTCCCACCGTTGTCTACAGTATACAAGCTAGGTAAATTTGTAAAAATTGTCCATGAGATTTTCAATTTTTTAATGATTTGGAGAAAATCAGAACCAAAGGAATGGATGTATGTGGTGTTACTTCCACTATCATATAATATATGTGTGTGTGTGTGTGTGTGTGTGTGTGTGTGTGTGTGTGTGTGTGTGTGTGTATTCTTCAGACAGAAACAATTCTTTTTTTCCCCCTAGAATTGTATCAGTGTTGCCATAATTGGTACATAATTCATACCAAGTGTATTATAGAAGTATGTTGACTAGATATCCAAACAGACTGTTACTTAACGATAACAGCGTGAATTAAAACAAGAAGGCTTGCCGTCATCTATTACCTATTTTGTTCATTTTAATCTCCTGATTTCTAGGAGAGATTTGGGGAGGGGGGGGGGGGGAGCCATCATGAACACTCAGACACATCCTTGGTCTCCCCTGTCAATGTCAATAACTGATATCCGAAACTTTGGCCTCCTGAATTAAGAATAGTATCAGCGGCATCGTCTCAGTGCGACCGAAGGAAAAAAATGTTAATTGAGGGGAAAAAAAAGGTCTGTGCAAGTTTCAAATCTTTGCACTTTCTTTGTTGGCATACTCGTGTGGTTTCTTAAGGTAATAGAAATACGCCAAAATTTCACATATTGTGGGTAAAATGTGTAGTATTGGGCAGTCGCATAAAATCTGTCTAACTTTGACGACGGAGGTTTATAGTTTGTTAAATTTGGTGAATGCTCACTTCAAGGTAGGCAAATAGCAAGTGAGGGTGGAAGACAGTACCAGCAGCTATATTAAGATTATTCAGTTATGCCACCGGTTTCGGTGTTATTAATCACCCCATCTTCAGGCCCCTAACCAAACAAGACAACAGTTACAATAGTATTAAACAACAAATGCATAATAAAATCGATGTATGAAAATGTCAAGCAATGGAGATGACATATATAAAAAGCTACTGTCAAACAATAACTATTTTACAAGGTCACTACGGTAAGTAAACAGATCAGAGTTAATTACATCATAAAATGGGATTTGCCTTATATATATGATCGTTAAGAAAAACAAATGATGATAAAAGGAAGGGTATGAAGTACTATGTGATCTTAAAATGATGTAATACAGTTTTATATACAGAATACTATAAAAGCATTATTATTAAAATGGCCCATTGTTGCAATATTCACGAAGACTAATATGTACATAAAAAAATTACGCAGACCCACTAGTGAACGGCATGTATGGAATCCAAACACATTACCATGGGTCATATATTAAGAGAAAGTGAGAAGGCGTAAAACGAAAGCCAGGAAGACAAATTCCTCTATTTATGGTTGTCTTGGGTTGATACAGTATTAGATGAGGGCTTCACCTGAATATGAGTCGTGTTTATTTTTTCGTTCCGCTATTAACACAAAAACTCTGACGAATTTGCGTTCCTGGCTTTCGTTTAACGCCTTCTCACATTGTCTCTCTCTGAAGAATACGACCCATTTGTTGTTTAACAATATTGTACCTGTTCTCTTGTTTGGTTAGGGGCCTGAAGATGGTGTGATTATAACACCGATACCGGTCGCATAATTGACTAAATAATAATAATCCAGCTGCAGGTAATTTCTGCCACCTTCAAATTTATCAGCTGTAGTCCCAACCCACTGATTATTGAGAGAATTAATATAGCTAGTTTCTCCTCCTACACACATTTTTTAACAACTTGAGCGCATTACGAAAGAAATGTAGCAGGTTGCTACATCTACATAGATACTCTGCAAATCACATTTAAGTGCCTGGCAGAGGGTTTATTAACCACTTTCATAACTTTTCTCTACCGTTCCATTCTCTAATAGCGCGCGGGAAGAAAGAACACCTAAATTGCTCAGTTTTCGATCTGATTTCTCTTATTTTATTGGGATGGTCATGTCTCCCTAAGTAGGTGGGTGCCAGCAAAATATTTTCACATTCAGAAGTAAAAGTCGGTGATTGAAACTTCGCAAACAGATCACGCCGCAGTGAATAACGTCTTTCGATTCCACCCCAATTCGTGCAACATTTCCGTGACGCTTCCCCCCCTCCCCCCCCCCCCCCCCCCCGTAACTTGATAAAACAAAACGAGCTGCCCTTCTCTGAACCTTCTCAATGTCTTCCGTCAGTCCCACCTGGTGAGGGTCCCACAAGGGGCAACAGTACTCCAGAAGAGGACGCGCAAGTGTGATGTAGGCAGTCTCTTTGGTGGAGCTGGTGCATATTCGAAGTGTTCTGCCGATGAAACGTAACCTTTGGTTCGCCTTCCCCACAATATTTTCTGTGTGTTCTCTCCAGTCAAAGTTGTTCGTAATTGTAACTCCTAGGTATTTGGTAGAATCTACGACCTTAAGGTTTGACTGATTTATCGCGTAATTGAAGTTCAGCGGATTTCTTTTAGTGGCCATGTGTATTACTTCACATTTCTCTTTATTTAGTGTCAATTGCCAATTTTCGCACCATGCAGAAATTTTGTCTAAATCGCTTTGCAGTTGCTTTTGATCCTCTGTCGACTTCACTAACCGATAAACGACAGCATCATCCGCGAACAGTCTAAGGGAGCTATTCAGATTGTCTTCTAAATCGTTTATAAACACGAGGAAGAGTAGGGGACCTATAACGCTTCCAGGCCTCCAGGTGATTTCTGTCTCGTGTCTCTGAGTGCTAGCACAGACTCAGGAGTGGCAGACGAGACGTTCACATGGCAGCTTCCCACGGCAGGGTCGTGTCGCCGTGCCCCGAGTCCTTCACATGTGCCAGAGGACAGGCGCGCAGGAAGGGCAGTTCCGGCGTTCTCAGCGCAGGCAAGGACTTTCGCACGCGCCTCCATCAGACCAGCTGCTAAGGAGCTCCACCGTGGGAAGCACCTCTGCCCGCCCCCATTGTGCAGTCTGTTTTTGGAAACAAAACGAGAAAAACAAAATACGCCATTCTTACGTGGCTCTGTGAAGATCATTTAGCTGCATTATGGCCGAGCTTAGAGGGACGTAAATAGCACAGATAATAAGAGAGACAAGATTGACGTAGCCTTTGCAACGTAGGACTCCACAGAGTTTCTTCCACTGAAGCTCTGTTCCAACCCACGTGGACATAAATACCATCCCCGACAACCCCCACCCCCCTTCAATGGTGTTTTCGCCTCCTTGGTGACTGCGTGCATGGAACCAAAGGCTGCAAGCTAGTGCGCCACTCACTGCTTTAGCAGTGCCACATTCTAATGGCACGTGGCACTCTAGTTCCTTAGCTTCCGCTACATCTACATTGGATACTCTGCAAATCACATTTATGTGCTTGGCAGAGGGTTCATCGAGCCATCATTATACTATATATCTCTCATTCTATTCTCGAATAGCGCGCGGGAAGAAAGAACACCTGAATCGCTCCGTTTTAGCTCTGATTTCTCGTATTTTATCCTATGATCATTTCTACCTATGTAAGTGGGAGTCAACAATATATTTTCGCATTCGGAGGAGAATGTTGGCGATTGGAGTTTCGTAAGTAGCCCACGCAGCAGCGATAAGCGCCGTTGTTGTAATGATTCCCATCCCAGATCCTGTATCATTTCCATAACGCTGTCTCCCCTGTATCGTGAAAATACGAAACGAGCTGCCCTTCTTTGGACTCTTTCGATGTCCTCCGTCAAAACCACCTGATAAGGATCCCACACTGGGCAGCAATACTCCAAAAAAGGACGGACAAGCGTAGTGTATGCAGTTTCTTTAGTAATTGTGTTGCATCTTTTAAGGGTTCTGCTAATAAATCTGTCTCTGGTTCGCCTTTCCAACGACATTATATACTTGTTCTTTCCACTTTAAGTCTGAAGTAATAGTAATTCCTAGGTATTTTGTGGAGTTTAGGGCCTTCACTTTTGATTGATTTCTCTTGTAAACAAAGTTTAATGGATTTCTTTTCGTACTCATATGGACGACTTCACACTTCTCATTATTAAGAGTCAATCGCCAATTTTTACACCATAGTGATATCTTATTCAGATCGTTCTGCAGTTGGTCTAGATCTTCAGATGATTGTACTAGACGGTAAATGACGGCGTCATCTGCAAACAACCTAAGCGAGCTACTTAGATTTTGTGGTGTCATTCAAAATAATCTGCAGCGTGCTTTTGATTTCAGATAACCTGCCTTAGGATGTACGCTGCCGCTAAATCGTAGCTTACTGATAATGTTGCCGATAAAAACGGCACTGGCATTACATTCGAGACTATCTGATATAGAAGATTTCCCCCCTTCTAACTAACGGAAGAGCCGCGGTGGAGTAGCCGAGCGGTCTAAAGCGTCTCGCTGCGGAGCGCGCAGTTCCTCGCCGTCGGAGGTTCGAGTCCTCTCTGGGACATGGGTGTGTGTGTGGGGGGGGTGTGTGTGTGTGTGGGGGGGGGGTGTGTGTGGGGGGGGGGGGTGTGTGTGTGTGTGGGTGTGTGTGTGTGTGTGTGTGTGTGTGTGTGTGGGGGTGTGTGTGTGTGTGTGTGTGTGTGTGTGGGTGTGTGTGTGTGTGTGGGGGTGTGTGTGTGTGGGTGTGTGTGTGTGGGGGTGTGTGTGTGTGTGGGGGGGGGGGGTGTGTGTGGGGGGGGGGGGGTGTGTGTGTGGGGGGGGGGGGGTGTGTGTGGGGGGGGGGGGTGTGTGTGTGTGGGGGGGGTGGGTGGGTGGGGGGTGTGTGTGGGTGGGGGGTGTGTGTGTGTGTGTGTGTGTGTGTGTGTGTGTGTGTGGGGGTGTGTGGGGGTGTGTGGGTGTGTGTGTGTGTGTGTGTGGGGGGGGGGGGTGTGTGTGTGGGGGGGGGGGTGTGTGGGGGTGGGGGGGGGGGTGTGGGGGGGTGGGTGGGGGGGGGGTGGGCACGACGCGTATGACGAATTATACAGACAGGAGACAGGAGTCTGACAGCTGTAAGACGTCGACTAACAGGAGGCGCCCACGAAGTTGCGATCACGAATCTACTTCAAAGATTGGTCCGATGGATTTACAAACAAACTAACTGCGTGGTCATCAGTCCGTAGCTAACAAACTACTTAAACCTAGGTAAACTAACCTACGGACAAACACACACACCATGCTCCAGGGAGGACTGGAACCTCCACGGCGAGTAACCGCGCGCTCCGCAGCGAGGTGCATTAGACCGCTCGGCTACTCCACCGCGGCTTCAAAGATTGTACACTTCAGTAGTGCATTAAGACAACATAAGGTGCAAATTTTATGCAGCATTACGTAGGACATTTCTAGAAAATGGCTAGAGAAGTTGTACGCATTCGTTATGTGCCATTGGATATAACCTACACCATCGTTTCTCAACCAGTGGGTCGCGAGCCATAAAGGGGTTTGCGAGCAATGTACTTCAGGGTCGCTTGGGTTTGTTACACGCAGTCGTTATTTTATGGTGAATGAAATAAATTAATAAGTTATAGTGAATAGTATACACAAGACACACAGAGAATATTTTAGTCAATTTTCACATCAACCAAGTAAGTCCTACAATATCATCGTTCGTTATAGTGTTCATTTTTGTGGATTGTCAAGCTAAATATTTTGGTGTAAGCTTGACACATACAGGTCTGTCAACCCAAAAAAAAAAAAAAAAAAAAAAAAAAAAAAGAAGAAGAAGAAAAAAGTGGCGAAAGATATTATTTTAAGACTTAGTTGTGTTTTCGGTCCGGAGCCTGGTTTGATGCTACTCTCCGCCCTATTCTATCCTGAGCAAGCGTCTTCATTTCCTCATTAGAACAGCAACGCACATCCATTGAATCTGTTTACTGTATCCATCTTTTTGTCTCCCTCTGCGATTTTTACCCCACACTCTTCCCTCCAATGCTAAATTCACGATTCCTTGATGTCTAAGACTGTCTGCTACCAATCGCTCCCTTGTTTTTGTCAAGGTATGCCATAAATTCCTTGTCTCCCCAATTCTGTTCAGTACTTCATTACTTAGGCGATTCACCCACCTAATCGTCAGCATTCGTCTCTTTTTCAAGAAAGCTTTTCTTCCCATTGCCAGTCTACATTTTATATCCTTTGTTCTGTGAACATATGTTACTCGACTGCCCTAGTAACAAAAGTCATTTACCACCTATGCTGATTCGTTACCTAATCTAATTCCTTCAGCATCAACTGATATTTTTAGTATGCACTCCATTACTCTTGTTTTGCTCTTGTTAATGATCATCTTATATGCTCCTTTCAACACTGTCCAATCCGTTCAATTGCTCCTCCAGGTCTCTGACAGAATTACAGTGTCATCAGCAAAACGCAATGTTTTTATTTCTGCAATCCAGAACTGTTTTTATGGACAGAACACATACGAGATGGAAGAGAACTACTGGAAAGGGCCGCGGTGGATTAGCCGAGCGTACTAGAGCGCCGTGTTGCGGTGGGCGCAGCATTTCACCGTCGGGGGTTAGAGTTCCCCCTCGGGCATGGATGTTTGTGCCATCTTTAGTATAAGGTAGTACATAAGTAGTTCGTAAGTTTAGGGAATGATGATCCCGTAGTTAAGCTCTACAAGCATTTGAACATTTGACCTACTGGAGATACTTATACGACGCTTGTACGTCCTGTGTTAGATTATTTGCTGCGCAATGTGGAATCCTTGTCGTATAGCATTGACGGTGAACATCGAAAGAATACAAAGGGTAGCTCGATTTTTATTATTATGGAAGAGTCACATAAATGAACACCGGTTTGTTTGGGAATCCTTACAATGGCGATTTTCGTTGTGATGAAATCTACATAAGAAATTTCGATCAGCGATTTTCTCGTCTGAATACGAAAATATATTGTTGACCCCTATAATGATGACGAACATAATAAAATGCGAGAAATCGTAGCTCCAAGGGAGAGATTTATTTGCTCTTTTTTTCTTGTGTGCTATTTGAGAATGGAATGGTAGCTACATAGTACGAAAGTAGCTCGATAATCCGCTCTCAGGCAGTTAAGCAATAAAAACGCTCGTAGAAAGTGAATCGGCTCAGCAGCTTTAGATTAGCGCGGGAGAGAAATGAACTCGCTGTCGTCATTGCGCAGACCCATTTGTTCTGGTTGCGCTGCTCTGGAGTAGGAAAGGAGCGATTACTGGCGGTGACGGGAGGGTGAGCCGTGCACTGCTCTGCCGCCGTGCCGCGCGCGACCGCCAGTCTGCGAGGGAATACCAGGAAACTGCACCGCCTTCCGTATCAGGAGCATGTCTATCTTACATGCTGTTATGAATCCTTCGTCCTCCCAAGTTCTTTTCATGACCCGTGGTCGTTTAAGCGAGGTCTTGCGGTGAGGCCCCTGTCCACGTTGTAATGTATTTAGCCAAGAGGGTCTCGTTTGTTTGTAATATTGAAGTATCCGATACCACATTTGACCCTAGTTTTATGTCCTAATATTCCATATTTATATCATATAAGCATCTTATGGCGCTTCTGACAAGTCACATTGATTATCACTTTCATTACTAGGGTTTTCTAACAAACTATTTAATTATTGAGTCGTAAGCTTAATGGTGGACAATAATTTTTGTTAATGAAATTGTTGTATAACAATATCCGAGGTCGTCTATAATGTATTGACCATAATATAATACTTTGCTTACAGTAGAATTGATTAGTTGCTTTAACAATTTTAAATAATGTAACACTGCGCTAATTGTTATTTACTTACAATTTTTTGTTTTATTTGTTATGATATGAAAAACATATTATTGCATTTGTCATAATTTTGTGTATGTTTACGTAAAGCAAGATTTATTCATGTTTTATCAACAAATTGTTTTATATATAAATATTGTAACTTCCGTGTTCTAAAAGGTTCTAGAAATTACTGACTATTAATACGCGCGAATTGGCGCGAACTCAGTATTAGGTCAGGGAGTATTAAGTTTGTTGCAAGTTAGTTGTTCAGTTGTAAAGTTAGTATCAGTTAGGCACTCTTGAGTCAGTATGTAAATGAATTGTGAAGCAATCTTAAAGATGTATTATTAATGTTTGTGTGCTTCAAGAAAAATATAAATAAACATACGTAAAAAATGAAACCTGTCACATGTACGGTCCATTCCATAAGACGCCATAAGAACCCGACGTCCTAATATAATTTTGTGATGTGTTAATGGCAGGCGAGTTAAGAGATCTAAAAACGTGAAGTATTAAAAATGTGGCCTTAGAGTTGTGCACAAAAAGCGCCACAACGTCCAATGTGTGTTTGTATTTTGCCGGAAGTGGGAATCTCAAACGCTGTCTCCTGGTAATGCGTAATACGCTCTGTATACTGCCATCTATAAATCCGT
This sequence comes from Locusta migratoria, assembly GCA_026315105.1. Taxonomy (NCBI): domain Eukaryota; kingdom Metazoa; phylum Arthropoda; class Insecta; order Orthoptera; family Acrididae; genus Locusta; species Locusta migratoria. Next base: position 580,240,658 of record CM048745.1, on the reverse strand, counting down.
TAAAAAAAAAAAAGTTAAACATTCGTTCGTAACCACATCAATTGAGAGCGACGGGACCGATTTGGTAACTTTAGCTACAAAAAGGTTCGCAGTAGCTTAATAATTTTAGGGAATGAAAATTAGAAAGGTTTTCTTTCGTGCGATTTATTATGGACTAAAGACCATTACTCAGGATAACTATGATGCCTTTTCTTTTTCACCAGGAAATTTTTAAGGAAGAAAATTTCTGCAGAATCACAAAGGAGAGAAGGAAAATTCGGAGAAATAGCAAAAATCATTTTTATATGCGCTCTTGATCAATAAGATTAGATCCTGTCTCATCAATCACATGACAGTTGACACATACATAACTACTTCAACAACCAAGGCCTTTCGTTTCAACCAAGGCATTATTATTATTTTAAATGATCGGTAAAGCAGAATGAGCTGCTGAAACAGGTTTCTAGATCAGATCGTCACCCATGCCATAATGACAAAATCCTATGCATTTTTTAATCTCTGTGCAGGCCACCCAATGCTGCAAGGCGCAGAGAGAAACACACAGGTCTTACGAATTAGGTGTCATACTGAATTTGTTCCAGTGAATGACTTTGCCCTAAAGAGGACTTAAATCAGTGTTTCTCAACATTTTGGCATACCCGATCACAATTATTTGTGTGATTTGAAATCCTGCGAATATATTTTTTTTTTCAGTCACTACCTTCGACCATAGATATTGATAGACTAGGCATAGCATTGCTATCATGGCACAAACATCTCTACAGCTAAACCACTGCTTTGCCAACTGTCATGTGATTTTTTTCCAGCTTTGCTTATGAATTTGCAAAGCGTTTTGTGTCAAGGGGCGTAACATTAAATTTCATTTGTAAGTATTATAAGTTGAAAATAGTGCCATTTCTTGAAAATTGCAAAGTTGTTTTTATAAACGACAAATGTTTGCCAATAGTCACGTGGTCCTATGTTGCTACCACAGTATATGTATAGCCGTTCTGCTGTTTGCCCTGTCTACTAGTAACTATGGTCGAAGGTCACTAAAATTCTCTTGCATAAAGGTATGTACGTCAGTACATATTATAGCATCAATTTTAGTGTATTTTTGCGAATGGAACACACTATCCAATCTGTACATGATTACCAACATAAAAACGTATTTTGCATAACCAGTGTTTCGAATTCAAGTGAGACTCAAAAGTGAATTATGTTCGTCAAGCGAAGTCCTGTTGTAAAAAAAATTTTTTTTTGTAAGGAACTTCGAAGTGCGGCAGCCGGAGGTGATGGTTGTATGACTGTGTTGTGCGCCTGTGTAATTGCGTGAGTGTTCTATTTTCTGAAGAAGGCCATGGCCGATAGCTGAAAGTGTTGTATGTGTGTGTCTTTTGTATGTGCCTGTCGCAGCTCGTCGCCACGTCTTTGCGGTGAGTTGTAAACTGTCCTCACTATATTATTAATTCCAACCTGGACTTTCCATTATTATATTCTACCTTATACAAAAGACGACAAAAACATCGATTTCCGATGGGGGATTCGAACCCCCGACCGTAGCGGCCGTGCAGATTGTAACTGGCGCGCCGCAGAGAGCCCGGCCACCGCAGCCGGCTAGCTTAGTAACATCCGTCAAAATGACGGCTACGTTCAAACTGTCAGTGAGCTGTGACGTTTTGAGGAACAATTGATGAACAAGTGTACACGGGTTGAGTGATGGTTTGGAATCACACTCGCCGTATTGACGGGTGTTACTAACAAACGTTCAAATCCCCGTGAAAGACGGGTGTGAGCGTTAAAACTAGAAGTTAGTAACGCGGGGTTAAGCCGACACCAGGCCTCACAACAGTCCGTGCTACAGTGACTCCACAAAGTATTCGTCCTACCGTGGCGCATAGACTGTAATGCGCGTAGTCATACAAACATAGCTGCGAAATGAATAATAATTATTTCCTTAAATTGGTTGATTTCTCCACTTGGAAATAAAACGCTATTTATGGTTCATATGTCGCTGAATTTGTTGACAAGTACACAGCTTTTAAAATCACGCCTCAATGGACGTCAAACAAGTATTCGTCTAGTAAGCAATATCTGTGGTATTGGTTCGCTCCGATACACGCCCTTCTCGCGTTCGTTATGCAGTTGTGTTCCATCCAGCACAGTGAATAGCTGTCTCTCCGGTCTGAAAGCCGTTGAGTGATATTTACGTTATATGGGTAGAAAACGTTGCGAAACTACAAAGGAAGAGAGAGAAATCTGCGTCAGGTTATTTCGACAAGGAAAATGTTTTCAAGAAATCGGAGAAACAGGCGGTAGACCTACCAGTACAGTGAAGAGCATTATATACAGGTTTAATCAGAGCAAAAAGTACGAAAACAAATCAGGAAGCGGTCGTCCTGCAGTTCTGTCCAAGATGGAGAAACGACAGCTTCTTCGAGAAGTCATCAAAAATCCGAAACTGAGCGCTCCACAACTTGCTGCTGCTTTTCATGTGCGTACAGGAAGGCCTGTTTCAGCACAGACTGTAAGAAATACGCTTATGAAGCTGGGTTGGAGGCCGAACAGCCCGTAGAAAACCATACATCAGTAAAATCAACAGAAGAAAGCGACTTGCATTTGCAAGAGAACATAAATCAGATGGGTTTGATTTCTGGAAGAAGGTTGTATTTACGGACGAGAGTCGATTTGAGCTGTTTGAGTCTAATGGGCGAGTAACAGTGTGGAGAAAAAAGAATTGTGAACTTGAAGAGAGAAATATGACAGCCTCAATTAAACATGTAGGAGGTTCAGTACTTGTGTGGGGGTGCGTGAGTGCAAATGGTGTGGGGGATTTGTGTTTTATTAATGGCATTACGGACCACAAGATCAACATAAATATCCTAAAAACACATCTATCCAGTAGTGTGAATCATTTGCGTCTTAATGGGAGATTATATTTTCACACGAGATAATGATCGAAAACATACTGCTCTAGACACAAAGCTTCAGCTGTTGTATAACACACCCCACTGGATGCAGACACCACCGCAATCCCCCAACATTAATCCTATAGAGAATTTGTGGCATTTACTCGACAAAAACATCAGGAATCGTCAGATATCCAGTAGAAATGATCTACAGAACGCTCTACAAGAGGAATGGCGAAAAATTACAGTGCATACAACAGAATCTCTGGTGAAATCCATGCCAAGAAGAATGCAAGCGATTATAAAGAGGAAAGGAGGCCCTACTAAGTACTTAACAGTAACATTCTATTTTCAAAGTGTGATTTTCAGTTCTGTAGACGAATACTTATTTTGTGTCTTACATTGCCTATATGTACTTCCGAATACTTAACCATGTTTTTTTAAATAGCAATCTGTGTTTCTTTATTGTATTCTCATTTTCACTGATCAATAAAGACGTCCTTGTCGCTGTGTTACTTCAATCTGCCAGTTTTCTACTCTTCATACACCCTTAAACATACAATCATCTATTAGACGAATACTTTATGGAGTAACTGTAAGTCACACTGACCAGGCCGCGGCCGCCAGCTGAATGGCAGGCCGCTGGGGCATGCCCCGTGCCTCGTAGCGGGTGCCTCTAGTGTGGTCTACCGGTACTAAGCCAGGGAACTGTCTGACACCTGCTAGCATCTTACGGTTTAGGGGGGGGGGGGCTTCTTCTCTGTATATGTTACTCTGTGGTAGCGGCACAGAGTAACATACATACAGAGAAGCAGCCACCCCTAAACCATTGTTCTACGCTCCCCTCGTAGTTCTGTAAGATGCTAACAGGTGTCAGGCGGTTCCCTGGCTTAGTACCGGTAGACTACACTAGAGGCGCTTCTGAGGGTAGCGTCACAGACAAATATATACTCTGTGGTAGCGTGGAGGGGAGGCTGACGGGAAAGGTCGTGCCGCCTGCCACGAGGCCACGGCTAGAGCACTGTATAGTACAAGCAGAACAATCCGCCATTTTGAATCCCATGTTGAAGGCGCGCATTTAAAAACTATGGAACCATTATGCTTTCTAGGCCGTTAAATATACTTTCCTAACGCAGAAAATGTTACAGCATAGTAAATTTATTCATTTGACTGTAAGAGGCAAGCAACTTAAAAGTTAGTGATTAGAGGGATATTTTTTAGATTTGATAGTCACAGTCCATATTAAGGAATATGTGCTGTTATAAATATTTACCACATACAGTTAAACTACGTTACAATATTATAGAATTTTCTGGTTTATAAATAATGTGTCGACATACGTTTAGGGTAAGTAAGAGTTGCATTCGAAAACAATAACGGAATAATGTTAAATTACGATACTATACTTTCCATATTCCCCCCTCTGTCTCCCATATTTTACACACAGCATATCTGAGAGATTTTATGTCAAAAATGTGTTTAATAACTTTGAACGCCTGGTTTCGTTATATTACGACTAAATAAAGTCTCTCTGGTAGCATGCACTTTGAAATAAAGTGAATGTTGCATTATAAGTTTTGAATTTAATGCCTTTCATGTACGACTTCTTTCCTGTTCCCGTTCTTTGCGAAGTTCAGTGCTTTTAGCCATCCTGTTCATCGCTTGGCTTAGGCCTACATAGGCCCAAGCAACTTAAAACGCACTAAGTCAAATCCTCCCTCGGGCGTGTGTGTGTGTGTGTGTGTGTGTGTGTGTGTGTGTGTGTGTGTGTGTGTGTGTGTGTGTCTGTGTGTCGTCCTTAGTGTAAGTTATTAAAGTTAATTTAAATAGTTTTAAGCCTAGGGAATGATAACCATAGTAGTTAAGTTCCATAGATTCACAAATATTTAAAAAAATTTTAAAATAAACTATTCCTTACATGAAACTTCCAGGCAAATTAAAATTGTGTGCCAGAACCGGGACTCGAACCTGGCACCTTTACCTTCGCCTTTCTGTATTCCTTACATGTTTAAGCCTATATTTTCATTACTAACTCTGTGTGAGCGTTAACTATTTCGAATACAAGTAATAAAAAAAGGTTCTTAACATTAGTTATTTGCTTGATTTTAGCGTTCATACTTGGCGCCTGGAATTTACAAGCATCCTTTTGCGCCGATCTTTGTTTGAAGGAAACCGATAAAACTTATATCGAGAATGTCTGCTATTTTTTGCAGCTGCACAACCAACCATTTCACACTGCGAAACAATAAAATCACGAAATATTCGCTGATTCACTTCGCTGCAGCACACAAAGCACACAACACTCGTCGCATTGGGATTCAAAATGGCGGATTGTTCAGCTCGGTACATCTAGTGCTTTAGCCACGGCTATGTCTGCTGTGCTGGCGTGTGAGGGGAGGTGGTGGTGGTGGGTACAGCCGTTACCTGCCGCCTGCTGTGGCCAGTTTTAAAGGGCTGCTTCTGACCGCAGCGCCATCATGGGGCATCTTACGGAACTGCTCTGGCCCTCCCTCCCCGCACCCCTGTGCGTGTGACTGGGCCCTTACGGAGGTTTCCCGTCTGTATATGTCTGTGGTAGCGGGCAGCCAGTAAGCTGGCGGCCGCGGCCTGGTCGGGGTGACGTGGGACGGGCTGTTGTGAGGCCTGGTCTCTAGGTGGTGTTGGTTAAGCTGGTTGGGCAGGTGGAGGGCGGGCCTTTCGTCGCGTTGCCTCGGCGCCTCTTCGCCTCGGTTCACGGCCGCTGGTGGTTGCGCAAGGCTGAGGCGCCGCTCGTCCCCTCCTGCCAGCCTTCACCTTGGCGCTGCCTGGCTGCCCCGTACCCACCTGCCCGCTCCCGATTGCTTGCGACACCGGGTAACGAGATCCTCCGCTGTTGCAGGACCAGGGCCGCACCACTGGCGCCAGTGCCCAGCAGCAGCAGACGCGACACCACCCTGCACTAGCGTGAGTACCTCTCTCTCTTATCACATAACGTGCCTGCAAGAAATCGCGTACCGTAATATTTCGTACTGAAAATACAACCCCTGATAGTACTGTTTCCTGAACAGGCCTTTAACATTAACCGAGATGGACTGTTTTATTTATTTCGCGTATGGAACGTCTACAGAATCAATTTTACAGGTATAGTAAGTACTTGAAACTTCCTGGCAGATCAAAATTGTGTGCCGGAACCGGGACTCGAACCTGGGACCTTTGCCTTTCGCGGGCAAGCGCACTACCGACTGTGCTATCCCGACACGACTGACGATGCCGCCTCACAACTCTACTTCCGCCAGTACGTCGCCTTCTACTTTCCAAACTTCCTTTCTTCCAGGAGTGCTAGTCTTGCATCGTTCGCAGAAGAGCGTCTGTGAAGTTTGGAAAGTAGGAGGCGAGGTACTGGCGGAAGTAAATTGTGAGGCGGCATCGTGAGTCGTGTCGGGATAGCACAGTCGGTAGTGCGCTTGCCCGCGAAAGGCAAAGGTCCCAGGTTCGAGTCCCGGTTCCGGCACACAATTTTAATCTGCCAGGAAGTTTCATATCAGCGCACACTCTGCTGCAGAGTGAAAGTTTCATTCTGGATAGTAAGTACTTAGTTACAGATTTGTAAGTTGTGTAGGTATACATTCTAATTGGTTGTTTAATATTAGGAAAACATTAAATTTTTTTGTCAAATATAAAATGTTGTTAATTAAAATAAAGTTACATTACGCTGTAAACATACATAGTTATTAGTTTACAGAGGAATGATAGGATAAAGCAGATTAAATATTTACATTAAGTGGTTTAAGCTTGTCATTACAGTCGGATGTCTAGAGCCCTTAACCAGTTTATTGCCTCAGGTGTAGCATCGATGAAATCCTTTGTGGTTGCGCCGAACTTTCTCGTTGGGCAATCATACACTATGTGATTTATGGTCTGTTCTTTGGCTCCACAGTCGCACTGGGGATTGTCGGCCATTTTCCACTTATACAGTGTTTCTTTAGTTCGGACGTGTCCGGTTCTGATGCGATTTATACGTTTCTCCGGAGGTTCATTCCTGGAAGGGGTGCTGTGGAATTCTTTTGCCCCATTTTCTCATGCGCTTGATAGCTGCTCCATTGTTTTCTCCATTGGTCCTGGAGGATGAAGGGTGCCCCCTGTGGTCCAGTTGTCTCTACCAACACTCGTTTTCGTGATTTTAAACGAGTTTGTGGAGTGTTATGTAATATGTCGTGCATTTGTAATTTTTTGTAAAGGATGGATCGTTTAGTTTGTCCAGTTCATGAAATGTAGCATGTTGGCGTCGGAGTGATAGAGATGCTATGTTTGTGAGAACTGGGAGCCAAGGTAGGGTGTTGTTTTCAGAGTCCCAGATACCAGTCTCACTGTGTCGTTCAAATGAACGTCGATCTCGTTTACGTTGTTGCTTCTTCCCCATAAAAGAGAGCAGTACTCAGCAACTGGGTAAACAAGTGATAGTGCGGCAGTTCTTAGTGTGTCGGCACAGGCCCCCTAAAATGTTCCAGTTAGTTTCCTAATTGTTGTTCCTGCCAGTATGGCGATGACGAATACACCGCGATGTCACCAAACAAAGATGCGATCATCATGATGCTGTAAACAGAACCTGGATTCATCTGAAAAAAAAACAAAAAAAAAAAAAAAACGACGTATTGCCATTCGTGCACCCAGGTTCGTCGTAAGCGTACACCATTGCAGGCATTCCTGTCTGTGATGCAGCGTCAAGCGTAACCGCAGCGATGGTCTCAGAGCTGATAGTCCATGCTGCTGCAAACATCGTCGAACTGTTCGTGCAGATGGTTGTTGTCTGGCAAACGTCCCCATCTGTTGACTCAGGGATCGAGACGTGGCTGCACGATCCGCTACAGCCATGCGGATAAGATGCCTGTCATCTAGACTGCTAGAGATAAGAGGCCGTTGGAATTCAGCACGGCGTTCCTTATTGTCCTCCTGAACTCATCAATTCCATATTCTTCTAACAGTCATTGGATCGCGGCCAACGCGAGCAGCAATGTCGCGATACGATAAACTGATATCGCGATAGGCTACAATCCGACCTTTATCGAAGTCGGAAACGTGATGGTACGCATTTCTCCTCACAGGAGGCATCACAACAACGTTTCATCAGGTAACGCCGGTCAACTGCTGTTTGTGTATGAGAAATCGGTTGGAAACTTATGTCAGCACGTTGTAGGTGTCGCCACCGGCGCCAACCTTATGTGAATGCTCTGAAAAGCCAATAATTTGCATAGCACAGAATCGTCTTCCTGTCGGTTAAATTTCGCGTCTGTAGCTCATCTTCGTGGTGCAGCAATTTTAATGGCCAGCAGTGTATTATATACACGCAGACGCTTGAAAATGGCGAAGTGCTGAAACAGTTGTAGCGTGAAAGAATAAACGTTTAGCATTGATTATGGACCTTTTATTATAATGTCCTTCAACGATATTTACTACACCGCAGGCCCAAAAATCTGGGAGAACTTTATTATTATTTATTTATTATTATTATTTAGTTTTTGTCTGTTCATATTTTTAGCAGGCATGATTTATTTCACTGCAGGATAAAATTGTGTGCCTTTATCCGCGTAGACCTTAAACTGTGTTGGTATTTTCTAATCATCATTTAAGACTGATCATGCATCTCGGCGTTTATTCTGGAGCGTAGTACTCCTTATGAAATTTAATTACTCGCCTGATATTAAGCCTGTTACTTCGATATCATTTCCGACCGCAGCCAAATACTTTTTATTTGGTCTATCTCGACTCCTCCTCCTCTCCACTGCCGAGCCCACGAGTCTCTTCGGCAATCTCTCGCTCCTATCGCGCGTGTAACAGGACACCAGCCTATTGATGACCTTCGTCTTATATTAAGTACGCGTGTTATGGTGATGTGACAAGGCAGCTCTGGCGAAATCTAGAGGGCAGGCGTTTTGGAGGAGTCCTCTCCGGCTAGGAAAACCGAGCGCCGTTTTGTGGAATAACTGGAACGGCAGCGCAGTTCTCCTTTTACGGCTGAGCGGCTGGCAGGCAGAAACTTCCGTCCCTCGGGAGAGATTAGATGGGAGCGGGCACCGCGCACCGCGCTCTGGGAGCGCGCGCACGTGCTGACCCGCCGACAAGACGCACCAGCACATGGGCGCGGCGCTGTTTGTGACTCGAAGGTGTCATTGCGAAACTGGACGCCCCTACAATTATAATAATTTGATCAAGGACACGACAGGCTGCGCAAATCATACGGCTATTTGTAACTGCCGTCGTATAAAATTAATATGACACATAAGTAACTTCTAAACATTCTGTTCGAGATAATCTATATCTATAAATGTGAATGTCTGTTCGGTGTACGCTTATCACGTCCGAACGACAAGACGCAGGGACTTAAATATTTGTACAGTTAGTAATTTATACCTGAGGAAGGTTTTAGCCACGGTTTTATAGCGATCTGATAGATATTTAGTAATTTGAAGAACATAACGCGAAATGCGGAACAATAATTACTCTTTGAAAATTATATTCACTCTTTGAAAATGGTTTTATTGGTTACATTGTTGCTTGAGGGTTGATAATGATAAAAGGTTGGAGTATATTGGGATGGAAGGTTATCGGTATATAAAAAATTATACGCGCGCGTGTGTGTGTGTGTGTTAATATTTCGCTCTGCAGCGAAAACTACAGAACGCAAACGAATGGCCTGAGTGTAATTGTTGTTCGAAGCCTCCCTTTGTACACAACATAGCAGTTCCATGCCAATAGCTATAAGGGGTGGAAGATATGGAGGTTGAAAGTCGTCAACTTGTAAAAAGAAAAAGAAAAGAAAAAAAAAATCGAACTGAATGCCAACGGTGACGTTTGCGACTCTACAGCGATGAGGTTACATACAGCGAAACGTGATGCCACAGACTATATCTTTGGTGTATACGTGCTTCAATTATTTTCAGCTCTTTCTCTGTAATGCAGTAAAAAAGAAATTTCTTTTAATACATCTCTTTAAAAAAAAATAGATTTCACATTTCGCGCATTACATCAAGTGATCAATCTGTGCCGGCCGCGGTGTCCGAGGGAACTGAGGCGCTCCAGTCACGGTCAGCACGGCCACTACGGTCGGGGGTTCGAATCCCCCCTCGGGCATGGATATTTGTGACGTCCTTAGTATTAGCTAGTTTATAAGTAGTTTGTAAGTTTAGGTACTGATGACCCCGCAGTTAAGTCCCATAGACTCTACAAACATTTGAACATTTTGATCAATCTGTGATATTATTACAATCATTATTGTTGAATTTCGTGATTGGATTCTTCGAAACGAGTGCATTTTTACGTGTGGTTTTTATCTACACTACTTACTTTCCTGATAAACGGCAAGTGCATAGACTTCCGCAATCTGATAGGAATATTTTTCAGTTCGGCTTCATCAGCAACATTTCCTCAAAAATTAGTGATTACATTAATTGTTATTTAAACTTCAAAGATAAATGTGCATTGCGTTACTTTACACATATTACAACAGTACATCTACTTTGAATGGATCACATTCAGACAACTTGCCTCGGAAAAGGAAAACGTCATTATTTCTTATATATTCTCCGATAATGATATTAAAAAAAAAGGAGATGAACAGAGAGAGAGAAGGGTTAGGAGCAGTACTAACTCTGGCAGGAAAAAATAAATATCCGGGCAACGCCGGGTTTTCAGCTAGTTCATAATATTTGAATACAGAATATGTTGCAAATTGACATTAATGAAATAGGCCTGTAGTTTAGTGGGTTACTCCTACTGCCTTTCTTGAATATAGGTGTGACCTGTGCAACTTTCCAATCTTTTGGTACAGATCCTTCTTTGAGAGAGAGGTTGTATATGGCTGTTAAGTAAGGAGCTATCGCTTCAGCGTTATCAGATAGAAATGTAATGGATATACAATCCGGACCAGAAGACTTGTTCTTGTTAAAAAAAAGCAGGGGATTACCTTATTCAATTTGATAAGACTCAGGTTTTAGCAGCCACAAATTGATACCACGAAAGACTGTACAGAGAGGCTATAGAAATTGTAAAACACCCCAATAATTTCAATAGGATGGAGGAGGGCGTGAAACTAAATGAAATCTGGATTCCGGTTTTGAAGAAGACATGTAACAGTCTTCCACTATGGGACGATATTAACGGTCGGCGGCAATCGGCAACGACGAATTGCGCGCGCATGTCAAAAACATCTGACGTCACACCTCTGCGCGCGAGCCCTAGTAAACGGTGTTTGGCTTCAGTCAGTAGCGAGCCAGAGTGTGTATCGGACATTCAAAGTGCCACGATCCCCCTTGAGAATGTCGTCCGCCGTCGGGGACGAAACGTTGGGTTTCGACAGTAAATCCACTAGACCACGGCATAATAGCCCGGAAATTTTTAGTAATTTTGACCATTCCGTCCGTGAAAGTTTATATTTTACAATTGTTCTTGCTAAGTGATTTTAGTTGGTTTCCTACTCCGGTGGTATCTACTTCTACGTTACTTATTCTGGCTTCTGTTTTTGTTTTTTGTTCGAAATCTGGAATATTGGTTTCGTTTTCTTTGGTGAATGAGTTTCTAAAAGCCGTGTTTAGTAACTCTGCTGTAGCAGTGCTGTCATCGGCAGCATGGCCATTACTATCGCGTAGTTGAGGGTATTGTGTTTTGCCCCTAGTATATTTAACATATGACCAAAATCTCTTTGGGTCTTGAGACAAATTTCGAGAAAGAATTTTGTTGTGATAAGTATTATAGGCATCTTCTTACATGACGCCAACTATACTGGCCCAACATCAAAGCCCACTAGGAACGCAGTAGTTGAACATCGAGGTCCTTAGCTGGCCTATACGAAAATAGAATAGACGTGCGTCTTCAAATTCTCGTGATAATTTTTGAGCATCCTGTTTTATCTTCCTCTTCTAGAGAAATTACTCGTGATGAGAGTAATCTTCCGTAATTGTGCTTGGCAGTGGAAGACTCCCACGTCGTTAATGGAGTGCACAGTAATTCCAGACGCCTGCCCTAACAGGCGTGTCAGTGGCAGGGCCCGGCTGGTACAGCACCGCGCTGCGTGCGGCGGCGGATAAAAGGCAGGCAGAAAAAGGCCAGCGTGCGTTAGCCCAGGGCCATTTAAGCCGCGCTGATTTGCGTTTTCGCGACAGCCGCAAAAAAGCACCGGCTGTTGCGTAACCGAGGAGCAATGCCCTGGCTGCTGCGCCGCAGGTTGGGCAGACGGGCGGGCCTAGCCACGTGTTTGTCTGCCTCTCCAGAATGTTCGCCGTCCAACTGCCTGCGCGCCGGTAGCAGCTCCGCGTGCCTCTTCTAACTGCAGCTGACCGAGCGAGGTGGCGCAGTGGTAACGCACTGGATTCGTATTCGGGAGGGTGGTGGTTCAAATCCACCTCCGGCCATCCAGATTTAGGTTTTCCGTGATTTCCCTAAACCACTCCAGGCATATGCCGGGATGGTTCCTTTCAAAGGGCACGGCCGATTTCCTTCCCTCATCCTTACCCAAAAACTCCGAGCGTTAGCTCCGTCTCTAATGGCCAAGCTGTCGACGGGACGTTAAATCCTAAGCATCCATCCATCCACTGCAGCTGACATCTGCAGTGTCGCTCTTGCAAAATTCACAGGTTCGCGGTTGTTGATAGTTTCCAGACGCTGCCTGTTACGTTTCCCGTAGAGCACAAAGACAAGAGAAATTAAGGCTCGTACAGAGGGATATATACATTCTTTTTTCCCTCGTTCTATTTGAGAGTGGAATAGGAAAGGAAATGCTCAGTAGTGGTGTAGCTTATCCTCGGCCACGCACCTTACGGTGGATTGTGGAGTATGGGGCCGCGGTGGAGTAGCCGAGCGGTCTAAAGCGTCTCGCTGCGGAGCGCGCGGTTGCTCGCCGTGGAGGTTCGAGTCCTCCCTGGTGTGTGTGTGTGTGTGTGTGTGTGTGTGTGTGTGTGTGTGTGTGTGTGTGTGTGTGTGTGTGTGTGTGTGTCGTCCTTAGGTTAGTTTACCTAGATTTATAAGCTACGGACATGACCACGCAGTTTGGTCCGATAGATTTACAAACATTTGAACATTTGTGGAGTATGTATGTAGATGTACAAAGAATAAACAAACGTCATATTCCGGCGCCATTGGCCCAAGCAACTTTCCTCCACAAAGTATTCAGCTGCAATCAGACTTTCGAAGTTGTTGTTGGTGGCAATAGTTAGTTTGTTTGTATACCTACCGGACCAAACTGCGTGGTCATCAGTCCGTAGCTTACAAACTACTTAAACGTAGGTAAACTAACCTAAGGACAACACACACACCCATGCCCCAGGAAGGACTCTAACCTCCACGGCGAGCAGCCGCGCGCTCCGTAGCGAGACGCTTTAGACCGCTCGGCTACTCCACCGCGGCCAATTGTTAGTGACTCACTTTCTATGACTCCTGTGTTCAATTCTGATGATGCTTTTCACTTTCTCTTTTTTAAGAGATATTGCCACTAACTTGTCGTATGGCTCATTTTGTTACTTTGCATATTTTTTAATATTCATAAACACCCCGTGTATGCTTTTCCGAGACCTCATAGCCTTTTTAGAGTCATTTGTATAATTGAGTTCTCACTTGGTTGTAGATACAACTTAATTACTCGGAGAATTTTGATGCAGAAATTGCTCATACTAAAGAGAAGAATACAACGAACGTAAGCTCCACTTTTTCTATTGGTTTTAGTCTTGTTCTACTTGATTTTAACCCCCTTTTAGTTGCTCTATTTTACTCTCGTCACGGTCTTAGGCAACCACTCCCTGGCTTGCACTCCATACAGAGGTCATGGGACTGATGACCTAGCTGTTTGGTCCCATTCACCCATCAACCAACCATCCTAATACTTGGTACGCCACCGTACAGTACATCGCAGCGAGTACCGTGTACCTGATGCTGATGTGATACTTAATGCACGTCACAGTTGTTACTTTGCAGTTTAAATACCTAGCAGCGTAGCCGTGTATGTGTCACTAACAAGAAACGTGTGGGTAAAACCACAGCATCGACGAGCCTGGTAAGCGGGCAGTGTGTGTGGATGAGGCCCGCGTGCGTCGCCCCTGGCCGTTTGTGGGAGTCGCCACTTTCCATGCTGCTGGTGGAGACTGCGGCTAATAGCGCAGCTGAGAAAGTGGCCCTGCCCCGTGGCGGAAACGCCTCCTCTCCAAACGAAACGCGCCTCTAATTCCGCAGCCGGCAGCCTTCGGCCGGCCGTGGGGGGACGGGTTTCGCCAGTCTGTCAGCCAACGACCGCCGCTGCCACCGTAGGCGGCCGTGCCGGCATTATGCACCGGCGTGCTTACATCCGGGAACTTGTATTTTTTTCCTTTTTTTCCAGCGAAACGCGGGGTACGCGTATCCTTTAAACAGTTGGAGACTTCAAGGAAACTAATATCTTCGAGTTTGTGGAAATAAAATCCGCTACCAGTCACAATTATTGGTGGTTTATTAAAACACCACCGGTTTCGGGCTTGTGCCCATCTTCAGGTGTTTACATTCAGTGCTGTTGACTGTTTAAACAAACGTTTGTAGAACTTATGGGACTTAACTACGGGGTCATCAGTCCCAAAGCTTACAAACTACTTATGAACTAGCTAAGACTAAGGACGGCACAAATATCCATGCCCGAGGGGGGATTCGAATCCCCGACCGCAGTGGCCGTGCAGACCGTGACTGGAGCGCCTCAGTCACCTCGGCCTGTTGACTGTTTAAAGAAAACGTAAATTACATTATGCTTATCATACAGGTATACACAAAGTATCATATAGATACACATATCCATACACACGTATCGAATGTGGAGTGACTAAACTGATACCTGTGAAAAATGTAGGAACACGAATTGGATACCCTACTTATATGTGAGTACACTTATAGCGTTAACACCACTCCACGACATACCATACTTGTTTATGTATATCTATATATTACTTGTGTATGTATATCTGTATGATAAGCACAATGTAATTTACGTTTTCGTTAAACAGACAACACTGAATGTAAACACCTGAAGATGGGCACAAGCCCGAAACAGGTAGTGTTTTAAGAAACCACCAATAATTATGACTGGTAGCGGATTTTATTTCCACAACCTATAAGGAACAATCACGGAGTTCAACATTCATAATGAATAAAATTCACTGAATATCTTCAAGTTTCTGACTTGTCTGGCGAATATTACTTCCGACTCGAAAGTGCGATTAAAAGCGCAGTTCATGCACGC
Source organism: Locusta migratoria (assembly GCA_026315105.1). Lineage (NCBI taxonomy): Eukaryota > Metazoa > Arthropoda > Insecta > Orthoptera > Acrididae > Locusta > Locusta migratoria. The sequence continues at coordinate 580,225,547 of CM048745.1, read as the reverse complement.
GCCACTGGCGCTTGACGTGCAGGCAGTGTCAACGGCAGGACGAACGATCGTAGGAGAAGGCAGCCAGTGAGAATTCGTGTTCGGGTGGTCAATAACGTTGTGTGTTCAGTGTCTAGTATTTTGTCGACAGTTTTAAAACATCATAGCATGTACACTTTCACGACTGGCGTATGCATTAACTAAAATTTGCGGGCTAAGATGCCGTGGTTCATCAATAAAATTTCTTACTCCCGACGTTTCGTTACCTACTGAGGACAACATCTTCATAGATCAGTCGACGACTCACCCCTGAAGATGTTACCCGCGGTAGGTAACGAAACGTCGGGAGTAGGAAATTTTATTGATGGATCACGGCAGCTTAGCCCGGAAGTTTAAGGAGTTTTTAATTAATGGCGTTTGTGTGCAGCGTTTGCGTCTATTTAACTAATACTTAATTTATAATTCGAACTAATTGTTTTTCTTATTGGTTTTTATGATATATATTGCATACCAATTTCTGCAGCCCACCCATTACATAAAAACATCTTGGAGGCCCAGTAACTAAATAAAAAGTCACCAACACACACACACACACACACACACACACACACACACACACACACACACACACACACACCCCTGGTCACGTGATGAAATTTTCAATTTTTTAAAAATAATCCACTTCAAAGAGATTTTTAATGTACTGGATTTCACCCCCCCCCCCCCCCCCCCAGTTTTATGAAAGTAGTCCTTGAAAGAAACATGAAAATGCTTACATACTGCTGTAGTGTCTAGTCAGTAGAGGTACCCAAAACTTTTTGTCACCATGTGCTATTGGCATTTTTTGAAATTTTTGGCATACCACTAGAACTCGTTCAATTTTTGTCAAATCCTGAGGTTGCAAAGGGAGGGTAGAACGCGGAAGATTGACTGATGAGTGGTGCAGGAGTGAGGTAATAAGTGAAATAAGCTAAACGCGTCAAAAAGGTTTCTTTGGTAACACTTGGAACTTGGACGTCTTATCAGCACAATCTTCATCCACAAGAAAAATATCCCTAGTTCGTCATGAACAATCCTGATAGTACTTTACCTCTCGACAGCCACCGAACTTCGGAGTGAAGCAGAAGCTCTTTGTGTTCAAATTTCATCACACAATACACTAAACACTCCCAAATTTATTTACTTCAGTATAATAAAATTGACGATTTTTACTGCATCGTCAAGGGTGATTTTTTAAGACATTTGTCCAAATCTTTCGTTGCAATGTGTCCACTGAACCTAGGGACCGAGTGATCTAACTGACGACTTACTAGTGATGCAGGATCTATAGGATAGTCTTGTGTAGTTCGCGAACGAACTAGTTCGGAAGAGCGCTCCCACAGGCGAACTACGCGAACTAGTTCGCAGATCCCTCGCCTCTTAGTTCATCCGTTCCTTTTCCGAAGACTGCCGGGTAACAGCGAGAGGACGTGAGAGCGCGCAGAATCGTGTGATTCCCTTCTGTCAGTTGCCGTCATTTCGAGCTGAGATGCAGCTCAGATGTAGTTTTAGTAGCGGTAGCAAAAGCCAAAACGAGCGAACGAACTAAAAAGAGCGACCTACTTCGCGGCCGAGCATCGAACTAAAACGAGAGCAACCAGTCGCGAACTAAAATATGCGCGATAGGTCACGAACAGAATTAAAAATCACGTGTTTGCCTTCTGCTGCTGAGAGCCATTTCGAGGTTAGCGTCTGCCTGCTAGATTACATAGTTCAGTGCTACAAAATTTCTGCTTTGAATTATTCTGCACTCTGCAATATCTGACTAATAAATTTCGGCTTGTACCCATTCTTTAAAGAAGTAAATAAAATTGGAGAAAGTCATAAATATCCGATACATATACATGACAACTTTCATGCTTTAGCCGTAAAATTTACGGAAATTGCAGCATTTTACGGCTTTACGGATGGAATGTGTCATTTTAGGACTTTGCGGTCAATAATTTCAAACGTAACATTCGATAATCGCCACACTTAACTAGAATCGATAGTTTGCATCGGTCAGTCTACGATATTCAAGGACTCATTTTGTGATATGATTGGTAAGTGATGTTTGTGCCATTGTAATTTAAAGCGCTCCTAAACATGTTGTATAAAGCCTTAGTTAACTATCTTATATTTTCTTATTTCATCAAGGAAGTTATATTATGAATGCTCCAAACTAATATTCGCCACCAGCCGCTGTTTTACAAGCATTCCTTCTTGTTAATTTCATCTATAAATCATTGGCCTTAGATGTAAGTATATATGATTTTATTAAAGTATCCAGTTTAAAGCGTGAATTATTGTATTTTGTAGCCAAGAAGTATTACCGTTTTTGCTAGGACGAGGTATTGAAAATCGTTAATTTTTTTGTCGTGCGCGAGTTTTACTGATAGGCCTTTTCAAAATTTGGCAGGTATGGATACATATAAATGACTGGTTTTCGTCCATATATTACATCAGACCGTACATCATGCCGTACACCGGCATGAAACTGCCTGGCAGATCCGTATAGTCTCAAGCTTGGTACCTTTACAATTGTCGGGCGAGTTCTCTTCGAAAAGAACTATCCTAGCACGGCTCATGAACTGTCATCTCAGCCTTACCTCAGCCAGTACCTCTGCTCCTGACCTCGAAAGTTCAGAAGTTCCCTCCTATCAACGCACACACTACTGCAGAGTGAAAGTTTCTTACCGAAACACCCCACAAGCTGTGGCTTCGCGGTAGCCTCTCTTCCAGGACTATTAGCCCCGCAACCTTTCCTGGAAACCTTCGGTGAAATTTGGAAAATTGCAGATGAATTACTGTCGAAAGTAAAGTTGAGAGGACGGGCTGTCTTGCGTACTCGGGTAGCTCAGCTGGTAGACCAGTTGCCTACTAAACGCGAAGGTGACATAATTGAGTCGTGGTCCTGAACACAGTTCTGACCTGCCAGGAAGTTTCAACACACATACTGTCACATATACCGGTCATCACCTGATTCCACATTAAAAACATGTATCACAGTTGATACGCACAGCACTCACTTGTGCAGTTAAAAGCTGAGCAGCTCTTCACTATCGTCCTTGATGTATACTGATATAGGCAAACAGTTCAGACGTGACTACCAACAGTCTATACACCGCAGTAACCATATAATACACGATTTTTCTCCTAACACTCCTATTTATGACGCCAATACCTTGGCGGCCGGCCGGAGGTTCAAATTATCACTGCGATAGCAGCGGCGTTACGGAGTCTACTTATTTTTACAAGGTCTTTGGTTGGACCCTAGGCGACTACTCTAAAACTGAGGCCAGCTCGGATGAGTGAAAGGTCTGCTAATGATATTTTCATGAACATTAATAAATGGTTTAAAGCCAACTCATTGTCATTAAACTTTGAAAAGACTCACTATATGCAGTTCAGAACATGTAAGAGATTTCCCGTCAGCATATGCATTAAGTATGAAGAAGAGCAGATAGAAGAGGTTGACAGTATTAAATTCCTGGTATTACAGCTTGATAATAAATTTAGTTGGGAGGAGCACACCACATAACTGCAGAAACGACTCAACAAATCTGTATTTTCAATACGAGTGTTATCAGACATAGAAGACATAAAAATAACAAAGCTTACTTTCATTTCATAATGTCATATAGGATAATATTTTGGGGTAACTCTTCGCGTCAGTCAAAAGTCTTCAGACTCCAAAAACGTGTAATACGTATTATTTGTGGAGTAAATTCACGGACGTCTTGAAGAAACCTCTTCAGAGAACTGGGTATATTAACTACTGCCTCTCAGTATATTTATTCCTTAATGAAATTTGTCATAAATAATATATCCCTTTTTCCAACAAACAGCTCAGTCCATGCGTACATAACTTGGAATAAAAATGATCTACACAAGGACTTAAAAGCACTTTAGTTCAAAAAGGGGTCCACTACTCAGGAACACACATTTTCAATAATTTATCATCAAGTATAAAAAATTTAGCTACAAATAAAGATCAGTTTAAGAGGAACCTAAAAGGCTTGCCAGAGGCCAACTCCTGCTACTCCATTAGTGAATTTCTAAATTGTACCAAATGATGCATGTACTCATACTATATTAGTATTATATTATCAGCTAAAAAAAACTTAAAAATGTATTTATCTGTATTTATATCATTAGTATTATCTATTAATCAACTTGTAAATTTTGTTTCTTGTCATGTTCAACATCCACGAGGATCTCCTCAACATGGAACTACGGAACGAAAAACTAATCTAATCACGGTTCCACTTGGTCAGAGCGGATGGTACGATTAGAGTGTGGCGCAGACCTCACGACGTCATGAACCCAGGCTGTAAACTAGGCACTGTGCTAGCTTACGGTCGCTAATTTTGTGGATCCTTTGATCAAAGTGAATCCATCATTGACTCTCTAAATTACGTTCTGCTCCTTGGAGACTAGTTACAGCCACATATTGACTTTATCTTCCAGAACAACCATAGAATTTTTATGGATGACAGCAGTCGGCAGTGGCCGAGCGGTCTGCGGCGCGCCAGTCAGTCTGCACGGCCGCTACGGTTGGGGGTTCGAATCCCCCATCGAGCATGGATGTTTGTGTCGTCTTTAGTATAAGTTAGTTCATAAGTAGTTCGTAAGTTTAGGGACTGATGACCCCGCAGTTAAGTCCATTAAGCATAACAAACATTTGAACATTTATGGATAACATTGCTCTATGCTATCTGCTCACTGGTGTTCGAAGAATATTCTGAAAAATTCCAGCGATGATTAAGCGACGCAGATCGCCAGACAGTAATTGCATAGAACGTTTGTGGGGCATAATCGGGTCACTTCGCGCATAAAATGCTGCACTGGAACCGTTTTCCAATAAGGACTGCTGCGAAACACGGCGTGGCACGGTATTCATGAATGGGATATCCAACGACTTGTTGCATTCTTGCCATGTAGAGATGCTGCATTTCGCCGGGAAATCGGTCGTGACACACGACGTAGGAGGTACCCCATGATTTTCTGACCATTCACAAAGATGCAACGACTACGGTTACGCGGCTACCGACAGATATTGTACCTTCATTCCTTACTTCTTTTTCCGAATTCGTCACATCAAGGCATATTGGATAGGGTGAGTAGTTAGAAAATGATTTTTCCTAAATGAAACCCCCTGCTTTTCCTTAGACTAGTTACACACTTTTGTCCTCAAGCAGTAGAGATTTATTCCAATACCGAGGAAAATTATACGTACTACTAAAAAACCAATGAAAGGGCAATTCGCATGGCTTAGGTTACACGGATTGACGCACGCACGCACGCACGCGCGCGCGCACACACACACACACACACACACACACACACACACACACACACACACACAAGCACTTGTTTTTCTTAAAATCCGGCAATATTAGGATACTATTCGTGACATGGCGACTTATATACAGATAACTGAAATTGGGCGTTATAATGATTGATAAGAGACATTCAACCGTACTTGGATAAAAGCTCTCCATCCATAACTTCAGACGTGTAGCACTTATTACGTGACCTTAGTCTGAAATCCCTAATTTAAGATTCAGATTTCTTTATGGTGCACAAGTCGGTAATTTGCAAGCCTTTTGTGCACGGCGGTGTTCCGGTCGATATATATCGAACGTCGTAGTATCCCACCATAGCAGACAATCAGGTGTTACTTTATGGCGACCAATAAGATTGCGTGTTTCACGTGAAATACATTTGACGTAGTATTTACGAGAATAATTAGTGTATTAATTAAAACACTTTATAAGCACTAAATAATAGAATTCCAATATGTTACACACTGTTGCGAATGGAAACCTGTTGGCGTACGTTTAATACAGCGCACATTTCATAATGAATTTGGAATGTTCAATATAGTGTTTGTGAACCGGAGATTCTGGCGCTACGCACCTCGCGTACTAAAAGAACAACCTTCTTGTTTAACCTATACCTAACCTGCTTAAAGCTACGCTACAGATTTTTTTTTTTTTCTAAGTCAGTGTTAGCGATGGCGCGTAGCGCCCGAATCTCTGGTTCAGAACCACTATATCGAACTACCGTTCGATACTATGACGTTAGATACATATCGACGGGAGCACTTCCGTGCACAAAGGCTTGCAAATTACCCACAAGTCATATATTGCAGTAATTTCTGCGTCGAGGCAACATCCCATGTACGGCAACATCCTTCTACAATTACAATTTTTATTCTGTCTCCAACGGCCATGTCTGGGGGACTACGAACCTTAACCTTCCTTGGTTTTGTATTTTTTTCTCGTAATTATCGGCATGCTGCACTGAAAGCAGTATTACCATGTAAGTAAAGTGGTCAGTCAGTACCGGTTTGCGACCATCTAGAGGTGCCTGGAAAAACTCTAGAGAGCAGACTGGTTACATTAGCACCAAACAGTGCACACGAATACGAAGGGGCAATGAGATTCTGATTAGTTTCTATAAGATATCATAACAGGGGAAAAATGTGTCTTTTAAAGGCATGGCAAGAATATGGTCTCTTCTGCGGTAGCGAAAAGATTCTTAGTTGTTAGAAAAGAAACCTTCAGTTTTGAAAAATCACTGGCGCTTTAATTACTCTATTCTTTTCCAATACAAGAGCTCTGTCTGTAATGTCGTCATGGTTCACCTCCTTTCTTCCTTTCACACAGAACTGGAAACGAGCAAATTGCTGTCGACATTAATGCTGTCTTAGATGTAGAATCTTGTAGCTTTTCAGAAGTATCCGTGTCCCTGTAAAAAGTACCTTCTACGTCTTTTTTTGTGTGCATTTCACTATTGTAACAATGTGCTTTGCTGATTAATTGAATTTTCTCTTTTCTCAATGGCAAGACATCGTCGCTCACACATCAGCTGCTTTACAAACACATCGAAAACAACACTTCACCATGCTTAACCTTCAGCCCGTACACCCCCCTACGGTACACAAAGCGTACACACGGTCTTTAAGACCGCGGTGCCGTTTGTCAGTTTCTTTCGACATTTTTACAATCTAATCGTCTTAAAATCCATCTAGTGTACCATTCATTCTCCCTCTTTCCCACCATACAACCCCACATAGTTTTCTCACACACTTGACACGTAGAGTTTTAATATTCATAGAATATATGACTTCAACTGCTATTGGGCAAAGCTGAAAATGTGTACCCAGCCGGGATTCGAACCCGGGTCTCCTGCTTTCTAGGCAGTTGCGCTGACCCCTACACCACTGGGGACACAGTGATCACCGCACCTGCAAGGACTACCCATGCACGCCTCCTGTCAGATACAAATTCCCAGCTTCGCCCTGCCCATAGTACTCAAACTCGTAGTTTAACTAATTCCCGTAAGAGTAAGGGCTTCAAACTTGCCCACCCCTCCCCACTAACGATAGGATCATTGCCCGTCACCGGCATATTATATATATACATGTGGCGTCTGTTCGGAAAGAACAGACGTCACATTCTGATCCAGCAGCTGTTATTATTTTAATATTCATAGAATATATGACTTCAACTGCTATTGGGCAAAGCTGAAAATGTGTACCCAGCCGGGATTCGAACCCGGGTCTCCTGCTTTCTAGGCAGTTGCGCTGACCCCTACACCACTGGGGACACACTGGGGAATATTAAAATAATAACAGCTGCTGGATCAGAATGTGACGTCTGTTCTTTCCGAACAGACGCCACATGTATATATATAATATGCCGGTGACGGGCAATGATCCTATCGTTAGTGGGGAGGGGTGGGCAAGTTTGAAGCCCTTACTCTTACGGGAATTAGTTAAACTACGAGTTTGAGTACTATGGGCAGGGCGAAGCTGGGAATTTGTATCTGACAGGAGGCGTGCATGGGTAGTCCTTGCAGGTGCGGTGATCACTGTGTCCCCAGTGGTGTAGGGGTCAGCGCAACTGCCTAGAAAGCAGGAGACCCGGGTTCGAATCCCGGCTGGGTACACATTTTCAGCTTTGCCCAATAGCAGTTGAAGTCATATATTCTATGAATATTAAAATAATAACAGCTGCTGGATCAGAATGTGACGTCTGTTCTTTCCGAACAGACGCCACATGTATATATACGTAGAGTTTTCCCAGTTTTACAGACTTCCAGTTGACTGTGAAAGAAAAACAACTTGAGAGTGCACGGGGTATATTGGACTGGGGAAAATAAAGACATTGATAGTACATCTCGATCTTTTTTTTATCGTGAGCGGCGTGTGCAATGCATTAATTACAGAACATCAGAAAGAAGTTCAACGAAGAAAAGATTTCCTTCGGCTTCCTCTTCAAATGCCTTGAGGCTACTGTGGAGGGCAGAGTGCTGATACTCCCGAGAGAAGAGGATGGGAGAGGAGGAGGGGAGGGGAGAGAAGCCCCGGTCCAAAAGACCGGTGTACGGGCTGAAGGGTAATATATTTCGACAGTGACGGTTATTTCATGATAAGCATTTACTCTCACAATAATCATCTTAGTACTGAATGTGTTTCGACGTATCTAAAAGTGCAATGCTTCATGTTTGTTTCCTGCTGCTCAAATCACGGTAGCTGCGAGCTAGCGCGTTCTAGCAAAGTGGTTTATCTCGCCTGGTGTGGCGTCTATCCTTTCACGCCTTCTCTCCCCCCCCCCCCCCCCGGTCACCACCCCTCCCGTTCTTATCCGCTCCTCTGGGAGTTTATTGAGGCTGGCGTGGCTGAAGCCCAACAAGTAGCCATTGCGCTGGCTATTTTGCTAAGGTTTCGCAAAGGCTCCAAGCTCTACCACTGAGAAATATATTTGTATTTTAAGAGCAGTGTCCTGCCCCACATTAGAGGTTCAGATTTATGGTTAAAATTGAAGAAGCCGAAGTTACAAGTGGAGTACAAAAGAAGCCGGAATAACATTGCCGTGGGTGGAGCTTGCGTAGTAGCATTTCTGCTGCTAGCTGTGTACAGCGCAACTCATTGCCTGTTGACGGTCTGACTTCTCTTCATTTGCAGTGACTGTTTTTTGGTAGCTCTGTTTTGTTCTTATTTCGTCTTTGATTATCGAAAGCTTGAGTAAACAACGTACAGGTGTGAAATTTTGTTTTCTTCTCGGTAAAAATACTGCTGAATCTGATTTAATGTAGAAAACAACTTACAAAGATGACGCTACGGGAAAAGTCAAGTATACAAGTGGTTTTCTCCATTTAAATATGGCGACATGCCGATTGATGTGAAATATCGTTCTGGGCATCCATCAACGGCCCGAATAGACGAAAATATTGAAAACATTCGAGAACTTTTGCTCGCACGTCATCAACAGACAATTGATACATTAGTGGGTATCTCGGAGCATCGTTTTAGAGTATTTTGACGGAATATTTGGGAAGTTTGTTCCTCGAGGTCTGAGTTGAGACAAACAAAAGGATGGTGGAGTTGAAATACGATATACGAAACAACAGCTTGAAACTGAAAGAGGTTAGCTGTCAAGGGTCATTACGGGTGGCGAGGCACGTGCTGTGGTTTTGGAACCAAGAACAAAGCAAATGTCAAGCCAGTGGAAGACGTCACCGTCACCCGTCCAAAAAAAATCTCAAATCAAGCATCAAAACAATGCTGATTTGCGTTTTTAATGCCAAGGCAAAGGTCATTGAGTTCGTTGCCCCAGGACAGACCGTCAATCAAACATTTTATTTGAAAGTTTTTGAAACTTAAGCAACAGTGTTCGTGAAAAAAAAGAGAGAGAGTCCCGATTTGTGACACACACACACACACACACACACACACACACACACACACACACACACACACACACACAGTTCCGCTGCCCGACACACCTTACTCGTCTGACCAGCCATCGTCGTGCGGCTGTTGCTTACTTCCTCGTACTTAAGTGATACCAGTGCGATGCAGGAAGAATAAGTAGCAATAAAATGCTTCGCACAACATTATGATGATATTTCACAAGCATGTCTACAAAATTTCTTCAGGTTGCTGGGGAGGAAAAAAAATCAAACAAAACAAAACAATCCCACTGACGTGTTTTACGGCCCACTTTAGATGTGTAGTTTTATAAGTTTTTGCACACATTTTAGACCATTGGACCAAAATAATAATCTAAATAATAAAATATTAATTAATAACAGTGTGTGAAACCCTTTTAGAAAAAAAAAATAGGTATTGGCGGGTTCCGAACCACCGACCTTCAGCGTCATAGTCCAACGCCTTGCCCACTACGCTATTTTTTAACCCTTTATTATTATTATACAAAGCATTTATACATAATATGTGAAAACAAATTATCTACTATTGCTTCTGAAATTTATTTTATATTTTCATTATGTTGTTCTTCTGTTGGTTTGTTGTAGCTTCAGGAAATCATTGTTGCACATCTTGTGATACTTCCTCACATTTAACTTATTTACATTCTTATTTCAGGGTATGAAAGAGGAAATTTTGAAATTGTTGTTTATATTTTGGTAGCTATGGCTATCAATCAAAAGATGAGTACTTTACTCTCACACTATTGATGGCCGTTGTTAACTGATGCTAATATGGCATTATCATGTATCGTACGAAGATGTGTTTTTGTTAATTGTTCAGTGCGCGCCATTGCTTTGAAATGACAACGTGTAAGTTACAATAAGAAACTCATCAAATACGCAACGCAAGTTGGCGTATGCCAGAGAGGGTTCTGTGCGAGGAATGTCACGTGACATCTCCGAACGGCTGGTTTTCGTTAATTCAGTGGAGTGTGTCAAATCTCCGTCATTTTTGCAAATATGTCTCAAACGATACGAGATATGAAAAAAAACATAAGGGAACAAAGTTGTCGAGAATTTTCTCCTCTACCAATTAGGTTATTCAATTTTCGTGTCAGATTAATAGTTAAACCGTTATTTTCATTTAAATTTCAGCTTTCAGAAGACACTTTTAGTGCGGCCCACTTTTAGTGTTATTACCGTAACCTAAAGTGGGCCTAAACACCTTATTCTTTTCAGTCTCTACTCCGAGGAGTGAAGCGGGCTGTTTGAGATCCGACCCAAAAAGAGTCGCGCTTCTATTCAGCGAAGTATCAGACAAGCTGATGGTGGGGTAAGGGGGATCCCAGTTGCGAATAGGTGGGCATACACCTTACAACCAGAGAAACCCTCCCTTTGAAAGCCTTGGTCGGAACCGGAAATTGGTACCAATTTGATCTATGTCTGGGACGTTGCCCCAGACTAAAAAATGGATAATCAGGGTAGCACGAGTGCACTCCCTACATTTATAAAAAAATCAGACGTCCGAGTTGCTCTCGTAAGCTCGTGAAGATCGGCTCGGCGAATTGCTGTGGAAGGAGCTCCACCGGGGAGAGCGCGTGATATCCTCAGCGTCAGCTAACTCGCAACGGCGACGCATTCTTCATATCATAACTTGACGAAAATTTGATCTGCGAGAATCACAACAGTTGATACGCTAATGTTATTAAACGTTTGTTATCGACAAATTAATACAATAGTACTGAACTGCAATTTCGATGGGTGTTGTGTTCGTCAGTAGCCAGAAGCACAATTTCTCATCACAGCATATCTGTGACTTGACTAAGGATGCAAGAATACGTCTTGTGAAAAATTCCTTTATACAATTCGTCTACAGTTTGAATAGTACATTTCACTAAATATGCTGTTTACATTTTTAAATGTATTTTAGCATGACCTACAGCTTCGACGTCAAATCACTAATTTAAGTGACCTAACTGACGAACATTTTCCGTGCTGTTTTATATCGTTGGGTTTATGAGCCAGTTAAATGACCTTAAGAGACACTACGTCTTTCTAGAAACGAATGTTTCCTTAGTCAGTACCTGATAAGTAGGCTGCTGTTGTTGTTTTTAGTGCAGCTGCAGCTACGAACAGCGTTATGTTCAATCAAGTGCTGTACATTAAACGGATGCCATACGCAGGAATAACTGGTTCTCGCAATACCAGTCGGGTGTTGACTAACAAGAGCATCGAAAACGGGAAACCAGTTAGCTGCAAAAATAATGGTTACGCTATATTCATGAATATGAAATAGTTCTGAGAATCAACGACGGAAAATGCACTTTCGATAGTTTCATTTTAAGTCACGTGCACTGATCCGGCTGCGGAATGTCATCATGAAACGAATGACACTGGAGGTAGGTGTTAAATAGGAATGTTCGCTGTTGTTGCCCACAGAAAATTTTCGTAATATCGTCGTACCTAACAGACAAGGTCGAAAACTATTTTACAGTAGAGCCGACTAAGGACTTCAATAACAAATTACACACTGCTGGCCACTCATAATGAAACACCCTGAGGGAAGCGTCCAAATCACGACACCATGCGACCGTGGAAACGAGATACATACATGATTACTACACTACTCAAAACAATTAGGGGATCAGCTGATATATCTACATTTTGACCTATTGTTATCGGCACAATGAACTAAACTGGTTCGACGACTTTGTGTCGGCTCTGTGGTATGGACACGCCATCATTACGGCAACGGAGATAGTGCCAATAACAGAAAATTGCTGCAGATGGGGTTGGTGTTGACTTGTATAGATAGTGAGCAGGTACTGCAAAGCAACAACGTAACTTAGACGAAGCCATGGTACGAAGAGCCATAGGAAGGTTGGAGGCGGGACTGACACAGACGGATGTGGCGGCAGCTGTTTTAGTGTCTCAACAGGAACCGTTAAAAGAAGGCAAGGCCAAAGTCTTTCCCAAGGAGGCTGTATCAACAGCTGCAACGCACTCTTCGGGCAGCGACAGGACGCGTAGTATCAATACTAACAGTCCGACATAGCATTCGGGAAAGTGGACACTATGCACGGAGGCCTAGGTGTGTGTCCCATTAAAACCACGACGCTGTTTAGCCCCCAAAAGCTGCGCGGAGGAACTGGAGGATTGGGTCGTACTGAATGGCGCCGGGTACTGTTCGCATACCTATGAGTCAAGACTTCGTGTTCAACCGGACATCGCCGATGCCCCATCTGGAGAGAACGTGGAACTGTCCTGCTTATGTGCAGGGATCACGATACCATGATGGTGGACGTATGGTGCGGGCAGGAGTCAGCATTGGCAGACGTTCAGGTCTCTATGTCGTTCAGAATGGCGCTTTTACTGTTCAGAGGTATGCGGACGAGATCGTTCGACCTTTTGTTATATCCTACTCTGGTGCCATAAGAGATTGTTTCCTTCTGGTGGACCATAACGGTTGTGCCCACTGAGCTGTGCTGGTGGACAACATACTTCAAGCTGATGGAACTGAACGAATGGAATGGCCAGCTTGTTCACTGGACTTTTAAACCCGATTGAGCATGTCTGGGATGCACTTGGCATAAACGTTGCATCCAGACCAGCGCCTCCCACAAAGGTTGCGGAGGTGGATATTGCACGCGTCGAAGAATGGCCAAATATTCTATAACCTCATACTACGTCTACATCTACATGGGATACTCTCCAAATCACCTTTAAGTGCCTGGCAAAGGGTTCATCGAACCACCATTATACTATTTATCTCCTATTCCATTCTCGAATAGCGCGCGGGAAGAAAGAGCACCTGAATCTCTCCGTTCGAGCTCTGATTTCTCGTATTTTATTCTGATGGTCATTTCTACCTATTTAAGTTGGAGTCAACAATATATTTTTGCATTCGTAGCAGAATGTTGGCGGTTGGAGATTCGTAAGTAGCCCACGCCGCAGTGATAAGCGCTGTTGTTGTAATGATTCCCATCCCAGATCCTGTATCATTTCCGTAACGCTTTTTCCCCTGTATCGTGACAATACGAAACGAGCTGTTCTTCTTTGGACTCTTTCGATGTCCTCCGTCAAACCTACCTGATAAGGATCCCACATTGGGCAGCAATATTCCAAAAATGGACGGACAAGCGTAGTGTATGCAGTTTCTTTTGTAGTTCCGTTGGATCTTTTAAGGGTACTGCCAATAAAACGCAGTCTCTGGTTCGCCTTTCACACGACATTATCTACGTGTTCCTTCCAGTTTAAGTCCATGCCACGCAGGTGTGCAACTGTACTGTTCGTGCGAGGTGATGACACACCATATTAGAGGGCAACGAGAATGACTTTTCCACTATTATGGTAGCCATATAGTAGCATGCCCCAAGTAAATGCGATCTTATTCTGAAGTAAAGAGTTTATACAACAAAATATTGTACTTTATCACGCACAAATTACAGTGTTAACCAGTATCTGAATAAACTTTGTGTATTTCTGATTCCCCAACTGGTTTGTGCATCTTATTTAATTAGACAAAGGACGTGGAGAATTCCTGTTTCTATATAAAACGAAAACTTAGTACCGAGTAGGTGGACTGCTCTTTAATTAAGCGGTATGGTATGGACGTTTTGGGCACATCTGGTGTTTTTATAGCCGTTTTACAGATGTATGACTATCTTCAGTAGTCTCGGGATTGACTAGAATTAACAGCATTTTTTGTGTTTCATTACCATCAGTTTAAAAACAGAATCGCCAAACGTTTTGTTTTTGTCGACTGTCAGGTATAAAAGTAAGAGCATTCCCTCGCGAAAGGCGAGAATCCGGTTTGTGTGTCGTGCGACTTTTTCATCTGTCAGGGAAAGTTCAGCAAGTTTCACTGGGCTGCACGGTGAAGATTCCTCTCGGGCAGTGAAGTGTTTTTGTTTTTATTTACACCGTTGCGAGAAGACAATTTTACGGAGTAGTGGCCGTCCCTAGGCATGTTGTAGGTCGCCGCCGTCCAAGAAACTAGACGCGCCTATGCACAGCACAGCACAGGAGAGGCTGCGGGGAGAAAGCGGCGCCGAGAAAGTGAGTGTCGCGGCTTCCGACCGCTGCCTGCAGACTCTGCGGAGGGCGACCGGCCGGCCCAGCCACCACTTTCCCCGCAGGAGGCGGTTCGCACGACGCGCCGTCTGCAGCATCCGGCGACACCGCGCCTCTATTTCGTGCAGCTGTTTCGTATCTTCTTGGTATAGTCGAGCCGAAATACGATGATCCCTGGTGCTTGCGCCGGCTGCAACAGCAGAACGTGGAGTACGTCGAACGCGAACGTTGCTCTGCGCATGCGCGCGTCCGGCTGCTCTATGCACTTTTGCCAGTTCTGTCAGACAACAGCGGCCGTTAGCTATAGTCGGGCCGCCGAAAGAACGACCCTGACAGTTCTCGCACGTGGGCCGCAGAGGGTGGGGGGACACTCAACCACCAACCTGAGCTCTGGAATTCGTAAACGTTGCCGGGGTAACGGTGCCGCGTTGCCACCCTGCCACGCAAGGTCGCGCGGGGTGGCATGCTTCGGTCGCTGCAAAGCATCTGTCGTGTGTTCACCGTTACCGGTTTTGTTCGTGCCGTGTTACGTGTTAATTTCAGACGTGTGAGAGATGGCTTCTTCCTCTAACCGTAAGAAAGTCACTTCTGTGACCAACAGACTGGCTGGCTAAACTGATCTGATATTACTCGGTCTCTATACTATGACAGTCGACAGCGGCCGTAAACAAATGAGACAAAAAAAGCTCTTCTTTTTATGTAAGAAGACAATTTCACTGGAAGAGGCGATTTGACTACTTGTAAAGTGGTTGTCCATATTTGTTTACCCTCTCGGCAGACTGCCACAATACAATGTCCGAGTAATAACGAGTTTGTGAAAAATGGCTATAGAAGATGAAATATATAAACAAAATTCTTCAACTAGCGTCCTTTGGCTGAAGACTAAATTATACATTATATTTAATGGAATACTGGAACATATGAAGCTTTACTTTAACTCGACACATATTTTTAAATCTTTCTTTTTAACTGCAAAAAGTGTTTTTCATCACTTCGTGGTTGTTATCGTTCGTTCACACTTTAGTAGTGCATAGCAAGAGCTCCAAAATATTCGGACGTGATACTCGTATGCCGGCGACTGGCACGGCGTAACAACAAACAGCCACAGCCGCGTAGCAGCATTGGCAACATAGCCGCTAGCTGTCAGAGTCGTTCTTTCGGCGGCTCGACTATACACTGTCCAGCAGCGTACTAACTACAGGGTGTCTCACGAGAGACATATATGTCAAAAATGAAATGCCGGGTAGGGGGGACCGAAATAATCGAGAATGAATGGTCGGTAATGACGCCTTGAGCCGGTAGACAGCGCTGACGAGGTGTACAGGCTAAAGCTGTGTATAGGGAAAGTACGGGCTGCCTGCCGGCGGCAGCCATGCTGGGCCTATTCCGCTGCTGCTTACGCACCGACCGCTGCAGCGTTCCCAGCGCTTAACAATACTAATCCACCGATTTTGAAAAAAACCATTCAATAAAAAAATTAATTTTTTCACGTGTTATAGTGTGATACATTCTCTCGATAATTATCTCAATTTTTGTTCACTATTACTTACAGTTTCCGTGCTACATCAATTTACTTAAACTACTGCGCAAAATTTTGAATAGTTTGCAGAGGAAAAGTCGCATTGCGTAGACTTTGCGTATGGTTGATTTTAGCTCATACAATGTTGCGGACGAAATGTAGGTAAGATATCGAAATTTTATTTAAGGTTCAGAGTAGAACGACAACTCTTTTCACTCTCGAGATACAGGCTGTTATATCGGGCGGAGGCTTTTGAAATGTGGTGCTACAGAAGAATGCTGAAGATTAGGTGGGTAGATCGCATAACTAATGAAGAGGTACTGAACAGAATTGGTGAGAAAAGGAATTTTTGGCATACCCTGACTAAAAGAAGGGATCGCTTGGTAGGACACATTCTTAGACATCGGGGAATCGTAAATTTAGCATTGGGGGGAAGTGTGTGGGGTAAAAATCGCAGAGGGAGACCAAGAGACGCGTATAGTAAGCAGATTCAAGTGGATGTGGGTTGCCGTTCTTATGAGGAGATGAAAAGGCTTGCTCAGGATAGTGTAGGGTGGAGAGCTGCATCAAACCAGTCTCCGGACTGAAGACCATAGCAGCAGATATCGGGCGGACAGATGCGGGAAATTCGCGCACTTCTGTTCATTCGGACCTGGCTGCTCTATGGAAAACTTATCGTCCGATTTTAAGAAAACTGGTTTGTGGCTCCATATGTAAAGAGTTCACCTATAAATTCAGATTGACCTGTACCGTAGCCAAATATTTCAATAGACCATGAAAACAATTGAGATCAAGGAAAAGTCTGTGATTAGTATTTTCTTGCGTATCATGTAATTATATCTAACATGAACTACAAAAAATGCTAGGAGATACCCACTACATGTCTTTCACTAGAAACAGAAATTAAAGGTGTCTTTACAACGCCAATTACATTTGAATGTCTAATATCTGTCTTGTTTCAATTCTTTGTTTCCTCTTATGATACACTATAACACATGAAAACGAATGCGAAAAGCTTGTTTCAGGAACTGTATGTTAATTTCATATCTAAACGGGAATCTAGTTCACTCTCTAATATGTGTAAAAAAAAAAAAAAAGTGTACTTTCGTCAACTACCTGCAGATAAAATCAACGACGCTTGAATAGTTTAACCTCGCGACAATGTGCGGAATTTTCTTTACAATTTTATTCAAGTTAAAAATATAAAGCTATCTGCTGCGTCATCCATTCGTCAGTGAATCTTTAATCTATTAATTTACATTATTAATTAAAATCATCACAGCACAAGACCCGAAGTTCGCTTCTGGACTCTTTAAGTTTTCTCTGACGACTTTCATCAGCCAGACTGTTTATCTTCCTGCATTTCTGATAGCTAATGTAAGTTCTATAATGTTTACCTCCCTTCTTCGTTCTTAAAAACACCCAAAAGTACAACACTATGGCATTATTCAAACCAAAACATACGAATATTCACAAGACTTCTTATGGCAGCCAAGCAACGTATAGGACCAAGATGGCGGAAAGAACCACGTGACTCGATTTCAGTCAACCACTAGCTGCAGACGGCGGCATGCGGCGCGGAAAAGGATGGCCATTCTTTCCCTATACAGAGCTTTAGTACAGACGCTTCGCTAGATGGATTTAAATTTCCTGCTCGCATCTCGAGCAGCATGCATCGTTTCGCCAATGCAGAGCTGGCCGACAAGTACTTTGTGTATGAGGCTGCTCAATAAAATGGATTGGCTGCTCAAAGGATGTACATGCAGCGTTTCCCGGATAGGCATCAGCCGGTTCGTCGAAAATTCGACCGACTTCATCGGAAGTTACGGTCGAGAGGTTCGTTTTGTGCTTCCAGGTGTGGAGCGTGCATTAGAAGATATCACAGAAGTCTTGCAGTGGAAGACAGAATATTAGACAGAGTAGAGAATAATCCTTCGACAAGTTCGAGAGCTGTAGGACGTTCTGTTGGGTGTGCGTCATCAAAGTGATTCGAGGTTATTGCATGAAGACGGAATGCATTGGTACCATTTATACCTGACGGTTATGTTCCACGTCTCAACTTTGTTCGTTGTTACCTGCAGCCAACCACACCTTCTCTGCCGGTGTTTTACGAAGGTTGGAACTTAAATAGTGGCAACTATTTATTTGCAAGCGTTACAAAAGCTTTACATGTTAGCACATGTTACTGTCCTTCAAAGTTGTGTAGAACCCTTTGTCGGCAATGTGGAGGGCGTATTATACCGTTAGCAAAGCCTGTTCTGTTGATGGTGCGAATGGAGCGAATCTCTGGAAGAGTTCTATAGCGAATGCCACAAAGTTGTTCCCTCTTCTTCGGAATCAGATCAAAGTCTTAAGGACTTATGTTGGGAGTATGGTGGATTACTTCCCGGTCCCATCGACTGAACAGAGCAGCCACACCTTGCCCTATATGCTGCCCCGCGTTGTCTTGCAAAATGAAGGGTGGGTTGCGTAGAAAGTGTTGCCCCTTCTTTCGCAAAGCTGGTCGCAGGTGGTGATCCAAAAACGATCAGTAATACCGTGTATTGACGTTAACACCATCACAATTGTTCATAGTAAGATCTTTACGTCAGACCGCTCGCTCACAAGTGACTGCGTTTCCCTAGATTATGGACACGCTGGTGAAGTGGGACTGACGAGTCCATTTGCTTGGAGGTAAGGTAGGTACGTCAACAATTTGTGCTATCGGCGTCAATAGTAGGTACCATCGCATAGTGTATCCATAGCCACTATTAAAGTTCCAAAACTCGTATTTATGAATAAGGCTATCTTTGCACGATCGGGTGTGTTTAACATCCATAATTGTCACTGGTGTGTTCTTGGTAACCCACATGGTACATGCCTACTAAGAACGGTTTTCCATGAATGTTTGGTCAGACAATGTGAACAATACGTAGTCGTTTAACTGGTCGCACATACAGAACTATATGAGGCCTTTTCTGTACTTACTATGTCCTACTAGCTGTTCTCACTCGAGTGCGGTTCCAGCACGATGAAACCCCAGTGGACTTGAGTTGAAACGCCAGGAAGCATCTGGACGCTGCCTACGGGCAGCAGTGGATAGGACGGGGCGGACCAGTTTTCTGGTCAACCCGTTTACCTGATTCAACCTGCGTGGATTTCTTCCTTTCAGGTCATATTGAAAGCCTGCAGTGTGAAAGTCCTGACACATCTGACGATGCCCTAATTACCCGCTTAAATATGATGTGAAATGTGTGTTTCGTCCACTACTTAAAATTATGGTTCTATTAGGGTCCATAAAGGATGAACTACATCTACATCATCCCATGCAGCTGTGGCATGTCACAGTGGCCAAACTGTTAAGGACCGATGTACTGAGCGTTAAACGTCACACACGATTACAACAATGAAACAGATCTTCTGTTACTGTACTCTGCCTAGACAGAGTTCATATAAAAGAAAGTTTTTGGCATGCACTTAAAGTTATTATAATAATAATTTCGTGTAGCTCATTGGCCCATTGCAAGTCTTTCAATTAACGCCACTTCGCCGACTTGCGAGTCCCTAGCCTACCGCAGTTATCCAACCGGGGAAAGGGGGCCTACAGCTTAACGTGGAATCCGAACCACGTGTCGTTTCTGACGACTCCTCGGGATTGTGTTACCAAGGAAGCGATTGAAATGAAACTGTCGGATGACATGAATACGAATGGAGTTGTTTGCTTAAATTTTGTAAAATAAAAATAAATAAATAAATAAAACAGAGCGACAAAATTAATGCCACGTCACCCGTTGAAAACTGATGTTTGTTATCCATATTTCTGACCGTTTTCATCATTGGTTCTATGGCGACGCTTAGTGTGTTATCTTTCCTGTTGTTCAAGGTGCGACATGGTCGTGAATATATATCATTGATCCCTTTTGTAATTACTTTCAATATCTTTATTTACACCAATGTTCACAAAATTTCTCGTCGTTTCGACGAGCGGTTTCCGTCATTGATGAACATTTTTCGATGTTTAAATTGAACTTACATCAAGAGGCATTTAGGGAAAAAAAATTTATATATAAATAAATAAAATAAAATAAATGTACAAAGGTTTGTAGAGCTTCCGGGACTTAAGAGGCATCATTCCCTAAACCGACAAACTACTTATGAACTAGCTTATACTAAAGACGGCACAAACATCCATGCCCGAGGGGGGGGGGGGATTCGACCCCCGACGGGGAACAGCCTCGCGCAACGAGTTTGTGACACTTGCGCGGAGTGACACTTGCGCGGAAAGGGAATTTGTAGACACTTGCGCGGAGACCCGGACGCTGCAGGTAGTGAACAGGGTGTTCCAGAAGTAGGGATACACCACCCCTACTCCTCGCCCTCCAGCCGCTACCTGTGCCGTATTCAGGGAAAGGCCCACCGAGCGAGGTGGAGCAGTAGTAACGGCCCGGAGATATCACAGCCTCATTCAACAGGGAGATAACACGTCATACAAATATCACTCGATTTACAATACAGCACCATGTGAAGAGGAAAGTGATGAAATCGGAATTGAGCGCAACCGTTGCTAACTACAATTTCGGATTTACTGCATTTTGAGTCAGAATTCTCATCTATATTCGCATTTATCGCAAATGCGAATTTTTCCTGTCGCTAGTAATACCTCTAAAAATAAACAGCTGATCAAGGCACTAAAAGCAAGGGAAGATCTTTGGGTGTATTACTACAAATAACTAAAACACAATTTGATCGTGGAATTATATACAATCTCATTATAAAGGTTTTTTGTAGGTGGTTTTGAGCAGTTTTTAAATTTGTTAGGAATAGCATTATGAAATATAGACAGCTACACCTTATGTTTATTATGAGATATCGATTTCGGCTAATTTCAGGTCATCTTCAAGTCTCAAACAACAGGTGTTACTTATGCATTTTTCCAGTGGCACTCACAACCTTTAAGTGTTTACACACGCCGGCTGCGGTGGCCGAGGAGCGCTCCAGTCACGGTCTGCACGGCCACTACGGTCGGGGGTTCGAATGCCCCTCGGGCATGGATATTTGTGCCGTCCTAGTTCGTAAGTAGTTCATAAGTAGTTTGTAAGTTTAGGGACTGATGATCCCGTAGTTAAGTCCCATAGACTATAAAAACATTTGAACATTTTGTTTCCACGTTGTTAATCGCGTTCCACAGGGAAGCGTTATTGGTCCCCTACTCTTCCTCGTGTTTATAAACGATTTAGGAGATAATCTGAATAGCTCCCTTAGACTGTTCGCGGATGATGCTGTCGTTTATCGGTTAGTGAAGTCAACAGAGGATCAAAAGCAACTGCAAAGTGATTTAGACAAAATTTCTACTTGGTGCGAAAATTGGCAATTGACACTAAATAAAGAAAAGTGTGAAGTAATACACATGACCACTAAAAGAAATCCGCTGAACTTCAATTACGCGATAAATCAGTCAAACCTTAAGGTCGTAAATTCTACCAAATACCTAGGAGTTACAATTACGAACAACTTTGACTGGAGAGAACACATAGAAAATATTGTGGGGAAGGCGAACCAAAGGTTACGTTTCATTGGCAGAACGCTTAGACGATGCACCAGCTCCACCAAAGAGACTGCCTACATCACACTTGTACGTCCTCTCTTGGAGTACTGTTGCCCCTTGTGGGACCCTCACCAGGTGGGACTGACGGAAGATATTGAGAAGGTTCAGAGAAGGGCAGCTCGTTTTGTTTTATCACGTTACGGGGGGGAAAGCGTCACGGAAATGTTGCACGAATTGGGGTGGAAATCATTAAAAGAAAGACGTTATTCATTGCGGCGTGATCTGTTTGCGAAGTTTCAATCACCGACTTTTAGTTCTGAATGTGAAAATATTTTGCTAGCACCCACCTACTTAGGGAGACATGACCATCCCAATAAAATAAGAGAAATCAGATCGAAAACGGAACGATTTAGGTGTTCTTTCTTCCCGCGCGCTATTAGAGAATGGAACGGTAGAGAAAAGTTATGAAGGTGGTTAATGAACCCTCTGCCAGGCACTTAAATGTGATTTGCAGAGTATCGATGTAGATGTAGATGTTAGCGATGAAACCAGAACCCAGAATCTTTGCGTCTAAATGATACATATATTGGTGTGATGTCTTATTTCGAAAGAACAGACATCACACCAACACATATATAGCTCTCGGTAAAGTGTAACGGTACGATGTCATTACGTAGCACAGCACAGCCGACTGGAAACGCAAGAGAAGTGCAAGCAACGTTCTCTCCTCAGAGGTATGATTAGGTTCGACGTAGACTTCTACAACATACAGTCTACAAGGCGAAGATTACACCAAAAAATTTAACGTTTCGTCTACTTTGGCGATAGCAACCAAATTTTAAAATCGTGTCTACTATGTAATGATGTAGCAACACAAAAAGCTTCAAGTCCAAAACTTCACTGATTTTCGAGTTCTGAATTTTTAATATGTTTTTAATGTTATTACAGAAAAACATATTTGGGACTCACACTACAATTTTCATATGGCAGAATTTGTAGGTACATTCACAAGACATAAGACAACGGTTGTGTGCATTCATCTCATGAGAAATATCAATCATTTGTTTTCAGTGTTTACTTCAAATTTCTCTTTTAAGTTTCTTTAATTATTAGTACTTAAATGTGGTTATGAAATAAAATAAATTACGTGTATATGTGTAGTCTTATGCGGCCAAACTACTTAGATCATTGGTCGCTAGACTTACACACTACTTAATCTTACCTAAAATAACTTAGGCAAGTACAGACAAACATACCTATGTCCGAGGAAGGACTCGAACCTCCGACCGGACCGGTCGCGCAATTCGTGACACAAATTACATGTTTGATAATATTAATGCATAGAAGTATGAAATCACGTCAAGACTACTTCCTGCAAACATTTTGACAAAAAAAGTTGGCACTGAGTTTAGAAAAACAAAATTCTGGTTTATTGGATTTTAACATTTTATCAAAAATTATATGTTACTACAAGAGATACAGCCATTCAAATTTACGGGCACCATAACGTTTTCCCTTCCTGAGTAAATGAGCTGCTTCTTATAGTTTCAACGCCTTTTTCTTGAATGTTCTGAATATAAATCTTCACACAGACTTCTTGAGGAGGAGAGTGATACGGATATCTGATTGTAAACCACTGCCTATTACCTTAGACCTTTTTGACTGTACTGAACAGGAATTCCACGTATTCCGTAATTTATAGAGTAAACAGGCAATGTAATTTATAACCATCTATTGGCTGCCAATTTTGCTTCATTTTTCCTGGAAGTCTTGCAACTTGTTTCTCCCTGTTGGTTTATGCCAAGTTCGGAGTAAAAATGGTTCTATATGACGGTGATGGAAAATAGAATTTATCTTTAGCATTTTTCGGTGTGTGACATTCCCTTACACATTCCGTATTTCATATATTTCTTAGATGTATTTGTAATTCGAATACAGCCAAATCGTTTTGGGGTCTACGAATAAACGCTTTAAGTATGTAAAATACTCATTGACTTATTAGTAACGTTTTTTTATATTGAAGGTTTAAGGTTGCATCTCCTATTAAAAAGCATAGTAGCTATTTTTAAAGAGATGGAAGTTGCGTGATAGTGGGGTTAACTACATAGCGGTCAATTACATCAACGTATCTGTGCAGGATGCCTACTATATTTATTACTTGCGCAGGTGTCTTGATATGCTTAGTGTTCTGAATAATATGCTTTTAGGAGGTATGACTGTGGAAAGTCATAGTCTTGTAGTAGCAGAGACTAACTCTCAAAAACATTATCACTATTGAAATACCTTTTTGTTTACAGGAGGAACACTCAACGGATTAATATATAGTTAGAACAAGTCACTATATTGCTCTTCAGCTTGCAAATGGTTGTACAATTTCACTGATTTTCGTGTTATGTTGACAGTGTGGAAACTTGACAACAGCAGTGCTAGACTTCTTGGTGGGCCTGTACCCAGGAAAAGCGATTAGCCGCCCCAAGGGCCCCGGGTTCCGCGCAAGTGTCACTCTGCGCAAGTGTCACTCTGCGCAAGTGTCACGTGTCACTCTGCGCAAGTGTCACTCCGCGCAAGTGTTCCAACCCCTCGCGCAACGTAGCACACCGCCTCAATGCGCTCGGCTGCTCCGCCGCGGCAATGAAAATACACTTACGCTGTTTTGATACCATTATGGCTATATTGCATTAAGGAATGTAACAACAGGTATGCTTTATATTATAAACACGTTTTTATGTACTGATTATTGTAATGCATTATTTATGTCTTATAAGGTAGTCTATTACTAAATGTGTTCTCCTGTTTCTGGTTTGCTGTAGACTTGAAAATTGTCACCATTGATCAGAACCGGACGTCAAAACGACGAGACGTTTTGTGATAATTGGCGTAAATAAAGGAATTAAAAGTCATTTCCTGTTGTAATTGAAAACGGAGTCACTGCGGTATTTCCTTAAGAATGGCAGAATGGTCTTCTGCCGAAATATCGACCGACTCGATTTCTGTGCCTGGCTGCATAGCCGTAAGTTCTTTGAATATTCCATAGGCCGGGATAAATTTAGGAATCACAGTATCTATTTTCTTTTTTTTATAGGCAGCTAAATACCTGAATCCCTGAGCGTGCGGGAATACACAGAGATGCATGGTATTGCCAGAAAGTGCTAGGGGCCATCTGCAGGAGCCTGCGTCTTCCAGCCCAGTGGTCCAATCTCAAGAGTTGCTTGAGCAGTTAAAAGTGCTGCGGCGCTTTTCTTATTGACTTTGTAGTGCTGTTGGTTTAATTCTGGCCCGCCGGTCAAAGGCCAGTTTTCTCGACCCGTAATTTGGACTTGATTTAATGGCGAGAGAATAAATCCAGGAGAAAGCGTTCGAGATTAACCCAGACGATGATATCTGGGTCGCGCGCTGTACAGTGCAGAACAGTAGAGCTTTTCTGTCCGCGGTCGGAAGTGGGGCGTAGCGTGGGAGCGCCGAGTGCCAGACGCGAGAACCTCTGTAACGGCTCTCTGCCTGCCCCTTCTGTAATCTCGATGTGAGGCGAGTTACTGCTTACTGCTCTCCTTCCTGCTACTCACCTCCACCACAGAGCGATGTTGCGCAGAGGCCACGAGAAACGCGGGAGCGCCGTCTCAGAACATTGTCTATGACTGTCTACAAAATCGAAATATTTAAACACACCGACCGTCTCAGTGCATCGAAACAATTTATAATAGTTTTTGTTTATATAATACTACTATTACACTAATATCAGATTTTGTATACATCACCTTGTTTCGGTCGTTCAGTGATAAGGCTTTGTTTTTAATAGCTCGCCTCCCTTTAAATAATAATGAAAACATTGGGACGCCGGATTCTTGGACGTCTTGGAACCAGTAATATGACACGTTTCATTTTATGTATTTTTATTTAATCTTGATGAAGCACATAAACAGAAGTAATACATAAGGTCTGACTGTGTTCTACGTATTGACTGCTGAAGTAATACTAACTTCATACCGACTACGTTCGCGCCAATTTGCTCGTATTGATACGTATTATAGTTTAGAGAACATTCTAGAACACGGAAATAGTTAAATACAGTTTTAATAATTTGTTTATGGAACATAAATAAATCGTTCATCGAGAAAAGCTAAGAAAAATTATGACAAATATGAGTGTGTTTTCGTATCGAAACAAAACAACACAAAAGATCGTAAGTAAATAACACAGTATTAATATATGTTTATCTTAACCATTTTAAATGAATTAAGGTAATTAGGCAGTTTTACGGTCAGCAAAGTATTACATTACGGTCAATACATTATATAAAACATCAGATAATTTTAGTTATTAATTCCATTAACAAGCACATTATTGTCTAACCTTACAATTTTCAATAATTACCTTTTTTTTTAATTAAGTTTATTACAAGACCCAACTAAAGAAGCGACCTAATCCATGTGACCAGGTAGTGCTGTTATAAAACGCTTATATAATATAAATATGGAATATTAGGTTACAATACCACGATCAAATACGGTATCGTACTTTGCTTTTATCCAAACAAACGAGATTTTCCAGGCCAAATACGTTACAAAGTCAAATGGAAAAGTAGAAAATTTCTGCTGGACAGGGATTCGATCCCGGATTTTCCACTTCGGGCTTACGGTCGCCTTTACGAATTAGGCTATCCAGGCGAGATTCCCTTGCAACCCATATTTTTAGTTATTAATATCACTAATTGTAAATATGCCCACGACAGGCAATGGCAGTTACAATGCGGACGCATTAACCCTTTCGTGACCAGCGGGACATACGTGCCCCACATACTAATTTGTGTCACACTGTGTGTGGCGCTGCCGCCTGGTATCGAACGCACTAATTGGAGGAAACTGGCTAGTTGTTTGGCGTCTACTGTTCGTGTCATCGCTTATTTTATTTTTGCATAGCGTACCTTGGTTTTTTTTCTGTTTTATGCACCGCTTCGTGTTTTCTGAAACAGATAGGCTTAGTAATGGTATTTATTATTTTCTTTACATTGTTTTCTAGAAATTTACCGATTTGTGCGCATATTTACTGGTAAGTCACTTTTACATTCGTGGGTTCCTTATGGCCAGGGTGGGTGCTTGTTACTATTAGTGTAACTTTACTGGAATCCATCAGTTTGCATTTAGCTGTTTCAATGCAAACTAAGAAGGTAAAGGGAAGCGGACACCAGCCAGAATACACAAAAAGGAATAAATTATGTAAATTTCAGTGATATGTTGTCAATCTCTGAGTACTGGTTCTATCTGCATGATGATAGTGTTGTTTGAAGATGAATTTAATGAAGTGGTAGCGCCGGCCGCGGTGGCCGAGGGGACTGAGGCGCTTCAGTCACGGTCTGCACGGTCACTACGGTCGGGGGTTCGAATCCCCCCTCGGGCATGGATATTTGTGCCGTCCTTAGTTGTAGATAGTTCATAAGTAGTTTGTAAGTTTAGGGACTGATGACCCCGTAGTTAAGTCCCTTAAGCTCTACAAACATTTGAACATTTTGAAGTGGTAACAGAATAACTTACAGCGCTTGATGACCCAAATATGAGTGTGACAGGAGTACTTGATAATTAAATTGAGAGCTATAAAGAGAAGGGGTCCATTCGTAAAAAAAGGGGGAGGGGCAAACAAATTCTGGAGTTCGTGCTGATGTGCGCTTATGCGCAGTTGGTAAATATTTTTCAACAAGGAGCTGAAAGAGGCGATGGAGACAATGCACACGGAAGCAAGAAGAGACATGGACAAATTTCGTATATAGTTACTGCGAAATACCTTTACTTTTTCACCCATTTTTTGCAAATTTTCACAAAAATATAAAGATCTCAATCAATACATGCTTGACGTAATAATGATATTGTGCGCCTCGGTTGCACAGTGGTAGAGTGCCAGACTACAAATCCAAAGGTCGCGGGTTCGATCCCCGCTAGATCCCTGGATTATTATGTCACTTTCCACTTCTTTCACCTCTGGCAGTGTTGCTGATGTGAAAAATACCGAGTAGCATCGTGATTCGGAACCCACGTTAAACTGTAGGTCCCCCTATAACTGGCTGGGTAATTCAGTTCGAAGATCGGAGGAAGGCAACGGCATACCACCTGCAAACAGGACCATGCCTAGTAAAGCACTGTGGTGTTCAGACTAATCTTAGGATTGTTGACTGCTTTACCTTTTTACTAATATTCTTACTTATATAAATTCTAATCCCCACTAAAAACATTGGATCCCTAAATTTACTCCTTCAGTCCGGTGGGACATATACGTCCAACTTAAAATAAAACGAACTGGCCTTCAGTCACAAAAATTGTCTTTTATTTGTACACAATGCATTTCCAGCACAGAGGGACCATCATCAGGTGGCTCTATGATTCTTTACTCATACTTAAAGGCAAGGGCCTGTCAAGATGAAAACAGGGTCGTAACAATATGGAAAATTTTAAAACACGTTCATATAATTAAAGAAATATAACAGTAGACTAACGTACTAAACAGTTGGTGTACAAACACGTCTGTAAAGTATCATAGATGAACCTGATGATGGCCGCTCAGATGCGCGAGGCCGTTCACCGTCGGAGGTTCGAATCCCCTCTCGGGCATGCAAGTTTGTGCTGTCTTTAGTATTAGTTAGTTTATAAATAGTTTGTAAGTTTAGAGACTGATGAACTCGCAATTAAGTCTCATAAGCTTAACAAACATTGAATATTATTTATTTATTTGCACCTGATGATGAGTCATCAGGGTTCGAAATGTATTGTGTACAAATAAAACACAGTTTTTATGATTGAAGGCGAGTTCGTTTTATTGTACAGAAGTAAAACAGTCACGGAAGAATCATGGACAATTATGAACGAAATTGAACAACTTAAAATAATTGGCAAAGTACAAATAGCACCCGGAATTTAGAAATATGGCCTGACCCACATGGAAAGTACTTAGGCTCGAACAAACAGAAATACACCAAAATCGTATGATAGATAATGTAAAGGTTCCTTATTGCACTAATGATACTCCCGCATCTGCAGAACTCCGGACTGCCCATTAGAGGCCTCTGCGTGTGTCATGCCGCATTGCAATTTGACCTGCCAGTACGCCAGTAGTGACGGTGCAGTGTGCCTCTGAAGTTGCGTTTTGTGACGTTATTTGTGTGGTGAAGCGTGAGATGGGTCGGCGATGTATTGCAATTGGTTGAGATGGAATTCCGAAGAGCCCTTCTTGGTGAATACGGTCTTGGTGTAGAAGAAGAATCATTCGCATGTTTTCTGGTATCTATTATAGTGCAGAAATATGAGAATAGATTAGAAACACTGTAACAGATAATAGGTAACATGCGAATGATTCATCTTCTACACCAATACCATCTACACGAAGAAGGTTTCTTCGTAACTTCACCTCAACCAGTCACACTATATTAGCAGGATTGATTACCAATCGCCGACCCATCTGACACTTCACCATACAAATAACGTCAGAGGCACTTCAGAGGCACACTGCACCGTCACTACTGGCGTACCGGCAGGTCAAAGTGCAATGCGGCAGGGCACACGCAGAGTCCTCTAATGGGCGACTGCAGAATTTTGCAATAAGAGACCTTTAGACTATCTATCATACGATTTCTGCTTGTTCGAGCCTAAGTACTTCCCTTGTCAGTACCCTTTCCAAAAGCAGGAAACCAGATATTACAGTTATGTGTGAAATTTAAATGAATTCGGTCACGAAAGGGTTAATGAGCTAGGTACCCTTGCGGGAATCCAATGTAGGCTGCGAGCAAGACGATACTAATGGGCGGACCACAGGTTGCGAAACAGCGTTATAGCGGTTCACTGTAAAGCAAAACTGTCGGCCGAAAGACGGAGCCAAGGCGTGTCGGGAGAGAGGACAGGGCAAGGTGAGCGATCGGGGGGGGGGGGGGGGGGGCGGCTATCGTCAACATCACGGGCCGCGAAAGCGCGCCAGGAAGCACTCCGTTACGTCAGCGTGCCCTCGCGCGTAAATCACGACGTAACCACGCCGAGAGGCCAGCCATGTGGAGCAGGCGTTGACCCGCGCTGGCAGCACGCGAGGGAAAGCACAAGTGGATAGCAGACGGCAGTGGCGGCGGCGGGCAAGGACGAACGCAACAGGCCCCGAGGCGGGCGTTTCTGCGCTGCCTCTCCTCTCACTCGTTCCATAATCATTCCGTAACGATTATCGATGTCCTAGTTACAGGTCGATAGTAATATCGCCACACACACACACACACACACACACACACACACACACACAGGCGAACTACGTGAACTAGTTCGCAGATCCCTAGCCTCATAGTTCGTCCGCTCCTTTTCCGAAGACTGGCGGAAGCAGGAAGACGCGAGAGCGCGCAGAATCGCGTGATTCCCTTCTGCCAGTTGCCGCCGTCATTTAGAGCTGAGATGCAGCTCGGATGTAGTTTTAGTTGCGGTAGCAAAAGCCAAAACGACCGGACGAACTAAAAAGAGCGACCTACTTCGCGGCCGAGCTGCGAACCAAAAGATGTGCGACAGTTCGCGAACTAAGATATTCGCGATAGGTCGCGAACAGAATTAAAAATCACGTGTTTGCCTTCTGCTGATGAGAGCCTTTTTGACGTTTAGCGTCTGCCTGCTAGATTACCTAGTTCAGTGCTACAAAATATATGCTTGAAGTATTCTACACTCTGCAATATCTGACTCATAAATTCCATAATGCCAAGATATAGAGATAACTCTAAACTTAAACGCGAGAAATTATCCACAAACTGTTTCTTTTGGTTTGCGTTAGTATCGTTAGCGGCGCATGAAGCAGCTAGGTGGGGAACTTTCCCCTCCACCTTCATGCGCAGACCACGCCGCTCAGCCGTCACTGGGAGCGGACGAACTAAAAGTGCTCCCGATCGCGAACTATTATGCGCAAGTCCACACACACACACACACACACACACACACACACACACACACACAGACAGACAGACAGAGTTCAAAACAATCAGGGGATCAATTGATGTGTCTACGTTCTGAAGAATTGTCATGAGAATGAACTAAAATGGTTCGACATAGAGACACCAACATCACGGCAACCGAGATAGTGGTAATAACAGAAAGTTGCTACAGAGCACGTACACAAGCAGTGGGGTTCCTATAGCCCCTCGGGCAAGGATGTTTGTGCCGTCTTTAGTATAAGGTAGTTCATATGTAGTTCGTAAGTTTAGGATCTGATGACCCCGCAGTTAAGTCCCATAAGCTCTACAAACATTTGAACATTTGGTTCCTATAGTGTAGTGATCAGGCACTGCAATGCAACGACGACTTGACTTACCCGAAGCTGTGGAATGGAGAGCCATTAGGAAGGTTGTTACCAGGACAGACATAGAGAGAGGTGGCTGCAGCTATTGAACTGTCCCAATGTGTAATTTCCAGGACCTTGACGAGATTTCAGACAACAGGAACTGTTACAAGAAGGCCAAGGTCGTCCAGCAATAATGGCAGTTTAACATCCCGTCGAGACAGGATGAATACAACTCAGCTGCAACACACCAGGCAGCAACAGAACACGCAATATCAACATACACAGCCCTAAATCGCTTTCGGGAATGTGGCCTCTATGCACGGAGTACTATCATGCTGTGTGTCCCATTGAAACTAAGACACGTTTTAGCCACATAAACTGGGCGGAGGAACATCAGGATTCGTCGTTCCGTCATCTGGAGAGAACGTGTAACTCGGAAGAATCCTGCTTATGTGGAGTAAACATTACCACATCATGGTGGTGGACGAGTGGTGTGGCTAGCAGTCAGTATTGGCGGACGTACGGACCTCTATGGATTATTTTGACGGACCTCTATGTCGTTCAGAAAGGCGCTTTGAGTGCTCCGAGGAGCAGAGACGAGATGCTTCGACCCTTAGTTGAACCCTACATTGGTGAAATAGGAGATGGGTTCCTTCTGGTGGAGAAGGAGCTGAGCGAATGGAGTGTGCCGATCGCGGTGGCCGAGGAGACTGAGGCGCTCCAGTCACGGTCTGCACGGCCACTACGGTCGGGGGTTCGAATCCCCCCCCCCAGGCATGGATATTTGTACCGTCTTTAGTATAAGGTAGTAGATAAGTAGTTTGTAAGTTTAAGGGACTGATGACCCCGTAGTTAAGTCCCATAAGCTTAACAATCGTTTGAACATTTGAATGGAGTGTCCAGCTTGTTCACCGGACTTAACCCGATTCATCATGTCTGAGATGCACGTGGAAGACGAATTGAATTCATGGAAGAATGACCAAATATCCCTCAAGAGCTGATGGATAACCTCGTACTGTCCATGCCACGCACCGAGGGAGGTGGCGCAGTGATAACGCACTGGACTCGTATTCCGGAGGACGGTGGTTCAAATCCACCTCCGGCCATCCAGATTTAGGTTTTCCGTGATTTCCCTAAATCACTTCAGGCAAATACCGGGATGGTTCCTTTCAAAGGACAGGGTCAATTTCCTTCCCCCTCCTAACCCAAAATCTCAGAGCGTTAGCCCCGTTTCTAATGACCTAGCTGTCGACGTGACGTTAAAGCCTAAGCTTCCTTCTTTCCTTCCTTCCATGCCACGCAGGTGTGCAACTGTACTGACAATCCCAGGTGTTCACACACACACACACACACACACACACACACACACACACACACACACACACAAACACCATATTAGAGGGAAACAAGACTACTTTCCACTATTATGGTAGACCCAAGGTACCTCGCTCTTGGTAAGTACCATGTAAACTTGAAGTAAATAGTTCAGACAGCAAAATGTCGTTTTGTAACAAACACAAAATCCAATCGTTAAAAATATATGAAAAAACTAAATACGTTACCATATGTATATTGTGTATCTCACTTGATCTCCTAAGATGGTTTTGAGCAATGTATATATATGTAAACGCCATTATTTTTTACAAAATATATATATTTTTTTTAAAACTGTCGCCATATCAGAAGAAGAGTATATTCAACTGCTGCCGAACTGGTCACAGAAAATAATGGTCGAATTTTTTTTTGCGACAGCGTTCTTAGGGAAGATTGATGATCCAAAAAGAAATTATTGTGATTAAATAAATCCCCTTGTTCTGGCTGTTTTCCAGAGGTTGGCTTTGATTGTAATGCGTACGCCATAACCCCTATGGTCTTTCTGTTCATTCCCAATTGGGATCGCCATCTGCCTCTTAATCAGATTATCCGATAACTGGCTGAGTATAGCCGCGACCGTGTAATGGACCGGTTCTAGAACGACTCCCTCCACTCGTTGTAGTGGAGAATAAAGCGATTAAATGAAAAACGAGCAAAGTAATCGGCTAATTAAAATGCGAGACAACGTAGATCCAAGCAATGTTGATGGTACTATTACGATACCAGCATCTCAGAGTATCCGATCAAGGTTTCTTGTAACTGAAATACAAAAAGCGTAACTGTCTCAATATGGAGTGGTTAAATCTGCGTGGATATTAATGGCAATTCCTAAGGAAAACGATGAGCTGAATATTGTTTGATATAACTTCAAGTGCTCCTCGGTTGCACAGTGGTAGAGTGCCAGACTACAAATCCAAAGGTCACAGGTTCGATCCCCGACAGGTCCTAGGATTTTTATCTGTCGCTTTCCACCTCTTTCCCCTCTGGCAGTATTGCTCATGTGAAAAATACCGAGTAGCACCGTGGTTCGGAACCCACGTTAAACTGTAGGTCCCCCTATAACTGGCTGGGTAAGTCAGTTCCAAGGTCGGAGGAAGAAAACGGTATACCACCTCCAAACAGGACCATGCCTAGTAAAGCACTGTGGTGTTCAAACCAATCATCGGATTGTTGACTGCTTTACCTTTTTAGGAATCGTGGTAGTATATTTTTAATAGATATTTTATGTACTAGTCAATTGCGGGAAATGTTTTACCTCAAACATCAACTAAAAGGTGTAGTATGACCTTCATCTATTAAAACCCCAAAGCTTTAATGAAGTACACCCTTCTTTTGAGAGAAAAAAAAATACATTTAGATTTTCGCATACAAAAAATTCAAGGTGCTAAACTACTCTTGTAATCGGAACAAATGTTTTCTGGATGTACTGCTGCGTCATAATACAAGATGGCTATTCCTTTAGCAACCAACGTTTCGGACAACGTTATAGTGGCCTCCTTTTGGTATAACATCCGAAAAACGTTTAAATCAAATGGTGGGGCCGCGGTAGCCTTCTTGTATAACGTATATAAATAACGTTGTCCGTTTCTTTATTTGTATTTCATAGATATCAACAATTAAATTCGTACTAATGAAATCTTGCGCACTTGACTTGCGACACACAATTCAGAAGATACGATGTCATAAACAATGAGATGCACGAAAAAGTGCCGCATCATGCGACGCGTGAGTAACGAGATGTTCTTCGTGTACTGTTTCTGAATGAGAACAGCTGGTGACTTGCAACAAACGTTACACGTAATTTAAAACCTATAAAAAACTTCCTTGCACACTGAGTACCTGAATAAAAGAACAAAAGTAGTTGAGGTATCTTTTCGCTGTTCAGACAGTACAACCTTCTGTATGACGATAACCATAGCAGTTTGATCCAATAGGTCTACAAACATTTGCCGGGTCCACATGCAACACCAATCGTTGCGTGTGGACGGATGATTACATCGCTACAAACTCTCGCGCCCGACATCTTTCGGTGAAAAAAGAAACTGGGTAGTACAAGACTGCATTCGGACTGGCAAACGAATATGATACCACCCCCCCCCCCCCCTTTTTTTTTGTCAGTTATGGAGTAAGTCATGTTATGGTCGCTGTTTGCAAACTGTCTTGCAAGAAAAGGAAATTGCAAATAAACAGAAAAGACGAACGAAATAGTCCAGGCAGTGGCTGTTTAAACATGTGATTTTACTTCGCGAGTTGGAGTGCGAACCTGATGACTGGCGTAATTATTTGCGAATGGATATGGAAACTTATAATTATCTTTTGACTCTGGTAACTCTTAGCATAAAACGTAAAGACGCTTCTATGAGGAGATAAATTTCTCCATATGAACGGCTGACAATTACTCCTGGCAACAGGAAGGACCTACAAAGACCTCGAATTTTCAACAATTTCTAAACAAGCATTGAGTGAAATCATCCCCAACATCTGTGAAGCTATTTACGCTGCCCTGAAGAAAGATTTAATGAAGGCAAGTAAAGTAGGCCTACCTTCTAACAAGATACAAATAAAATTGTCAGAGTTGTAGATATGTTCGAAACACTGTACGCCTACTTCACTTTATGTATGTGGCCAATAAGCTGTGGCTAACTTTGTTTCCCAGTCGAGATTTTCAGTACTCAGCCATTTTCATCCACTGTCAATATGGTAAACACAAGAAAAAATTATACACTGACACAGATTTGCAGCGATCTCCTGTCCACATGTTCCAACTTGTCTGCGCGGATGTGATTTGAATCCACGCCGAGGGGACTGAGGCGCTCCAGTCACGGTCTGCACGGCCACTACGGTCGGGGGTTCGAATCCCCCCTCGGGCATGGATATTTGTGCCGTCCTTAGCCTTAGCTAGTTCATAAGTAGTTTGTAAGTTTAGGGACTGATAACCCCGTAGTTAAGTCCCATAAGCTATACAAACATTTGAAAAACATTTTTATTTGAATCCACAGATTTGAGCAATGTTGCTCAAACCTCCAACTGGAACATCGAGGTTTGCGCACATCTCATATCTGCGCAAATGTGCTGTCCACACGCAACTATTTGCGAGGTGTGCGCAGACATTTGCGCAGACAGATCGTAGCATGTGGAACCGGCTTAAGATCTCGTTGCATTATCCGTGGTGAGGAGAATTGTGGGGTTGGGAGTGTCTGCTTGGCGCCAGCTTAGATTTCCGGATTATCAGCGGCGGGAAATGAGCTCCATGGCGCGGGAAATGAGTCCCATCCGCAGCGTTGCGGCACCACTTCTATCAGCCGCCGCCGGCCTGTCGGAAAACTGCTGGCAGATCTCGGTGAGCGGTGTCACTAGACACTCGCCTGTGAGTGGCCCCAGGACGAGGACGACGACGACGACGACGACGACAACAACAACAACATAACAACAACATATTACAGTATAACAAACAAAGGGTAGATTTCATTACTTTGTGTTGAGTGGTACAATCGGAATTGTGTGGGAAAATTAAAGCATAAGAAATTTAGGAAAAATGTAGGAACATGGGAGGCAATACATTACGACTTATCTTAGAAGATAGACTAAGGCTTCTGACAATGTCGACTGGAATACACTTTTCCAAACTCTGAAAGTAGCAGGGGTAAAATATAGGGAGCGAAGAGTTATATTCAACATATACAAAAACCAGACAGGGGATATTAGAGTCGAAGGGCAAGAAAGGGACGCAGAGGTTGGGAAGGGACTAATACAGCGTTGTAGCCTTTTCCCAATGTTATTCAATCTATACATTGAGCAAGCATTTCTCTTGAATCCAAAATTAAGCAACCTGTTTTCTTAATCTCTATCTATATAAAAGCGTAACGACACTCACAGACTAAACACGAAATTTCGATAAGTACTTCACCTATGAAGATGCAATTTGGCAGGAATGTAGTTTATAGGAAGAAAACGTCAACTAAGAAAGTATTTTGTGATAGGTGCATGGCGGAGCATACTTAACCAGACTCACGATATCTACAGTTTCATTCCGATTTACACGAAATTTTGCACGCTTGACCATAGAAGCAAGAGGAAGGTCACCGTCTTCCTTAAATTTTATGCGTTGCATGGGGGAGGGTACTTCGGAATATACAAATGGATCCCAAAATACCTTGGTCGCGCCATAACTTGAGAACGGCTCGACCGCTTTCACACACTATATATATAATTTTTCTTTTCTCAGAACAAGGGTTGTACCAAATAAAACTGGAATATTTGAGAACGAGAAAGTGCGATTTTCGGTGTGATCTTGCGTTTCTATTGCATAGAAATCTATAATTTTGTTCCAAAACTGATGAAATTTTAGCCACTCTACCTTACAAACATGAAGAATCTCACTGTCTATACAAAATTTCGTTCGGTGCATGGTGGAGGATACTTAACTTACGGAATTTTACAAAATACAAATTTTTGCTCCAATCTATATGAATTTTTGCATACGTGGCATTCAAATCAAGAGGAAGATCACTGGGTACATAAATGTTTGTATGGTACATTACAGAGAGAAGTTTGCTGAGAAAGAGGTAGATGCAGAGAGAAGAGGAAGGGGAGGTGGCCTGCGAGAGTGTAGGATAAATAGACACGCGAGCTACGTCCGGCGACAACGTTCTCCTTCCTATGTCATCTGCTCTGACTCCCTCAGCGCCATCCAGTGTCTGAGAGACCCTTTTTTTTCGGCCCATCCTGTTGTGCCCCGAATCAACCGCTCCCTTCAGTTATTAGCTGCCGACGGCCCTCGCATTCACCTCCTGTGGGTACCTGGCCACGCAGGCGTGCCTGGTAACGAGGCTGCTGATGCCGCGGCAAGGCTGCAACTCTCCTACCTCGGACAGCTACGTACTGTGTCCCATCGAATGATATTCGAGGTGCTCTTTCCCGTCGCCTTATATCGTCGTGGCATAATTTGTGGTCATCGCTTACAAATAATAAGCTTCGAACCATTAAACCGCTCCCGGTGGCTTAGATGACCTCGCGATGCGGGTCGGACATTGCCGGTTCAGCCACCGGCACTTGCTAACTGGTGACCCCGCACCGTTGTGTTCCTGTGTTCACCCGCTGGCGGTGCGTCATGTTTTATTGTCTTGTTCAAATTTTACTCCTGTTCGGATTGCACTGAATCTACCGGACACACTGGAAGAAATTTTAGCTGATGACGCCCGAGCTGTTGCTCGAGTATTGAATTTTATCAACTTGACCAATTTGTCAAAGGACATTTAGCTCTTCCTTTTGTTGTATTTTATCCTATTTTTCAGCTGTTTTCGTATAGGCTTATTATTCTTGGGTAGATCTCAGTTTTGATTCGGGCGCTAATGACCTTAGCAGTTGTGCGTCATAAAACCACAAAAAAAAAAAAAAAAAAAAAAAAAAAAAAAAAGCCGGATTTACAGCTACTTAAAATATAAACTAGTGGTTGAAAGATCCTTATGCAGATGCTTGCGCAGTCCACGATTATGCGGCCTGCCATTTATGGTGCTAGTCATCTGAAGATAGTCTACATAGACTAAAGCCGGTCATGAAATAAATTACAGCAATTCTGAAATTCTGATATCTGGACTGTTTTAATCCCATTGTATCCATCCATGTCCGGAGCAAGTCTTTGTGTCGTAACAAAGATCTTTTTACGGGATTGGGTTGTTAGCCCAATGCCCAACCCTTCTCCTTTTTCCGGGCTTTGGACCGGCAGTGGCTGTTGCAAGGTAACTGACCCCGGGCGGAAGGTTGGGCTTAAAGTAAACCAAGATAAAACAGAGTTTATGCAATTAGGAAGAAGACAAGAGCAAGAAGAATTTTTGGTGACAAATGGCATGAGATTCAAGAGAGTACACCAATTCAGATACTTGAGATCTTGGTTTACGACAGATAACAAAATAGAAATGGACATCAAGGAACGAATAGCAGTGGGAATGAAATGCGTCCATTCCCTGAAAGACACACTCGGCTCGAAATCGGTGTCTGTGAAGACTAAGATAAAAATCTATAACACGGTGATTTGCCCAGCGGTAATATACGGTTCAGAAACGTGGAGCAGAACTAAACAGGACAAGGAAAAACTATTAATATTTGGAAGAAAAATAATAAGGAAGATATGTGGACCAATTTTAGATAACGGAGAATGGGGGAGGACGACGAATGAGGAAATCTACCTTCTGGTGCGTTGTTGTTGTTGTTGTTGTTGTTGTTGTTGTGGTCTTCAGTCCGCAGACTGGTATGATACAGGTAACCTGTCCTGTGCAAGTCTCTTCATCTGAGAATACTTTCGGCAATCTACATATCTTTGAATCTGCTTACTGTATTCGTCCCTCGGTCTCCCACTACGATTTTTACCCCACACGCTTCCTTCTAATGCTAAGTTAACGATTCCTTGATGTCTCAGGATGTGTCCCACCAACCTATCCCTTCTATTCCTTTTCTCCCCAATTCTGTTGAGCACCTCCTGATTAGTTACGTGATCTACCCATATAATTATCATCATTCGTCTGTAGCGTCACATTTCAGAAGCTCCTATCATCTTCTTGTATGAACTCCTTATTGTCCACGCTTCAATTCTATACAATGCTACACTCCATACAAATGCCTTCAGAAAGGACTTCATAACATTTAAACTAATATTGGATGTCAACAATTTTCGCTTCTTCAGAAACGCTTTTCTTCCCATAGCCATTCTGCATTTCATATCTTCTTCGGCCATCAGAAGTTATCTTGCTACCCAAGAAACAAAACTCGTCTACTACTTTTATTGCCTCATTACCTAATTTAATTCCTTCAGCATCGCCTGATTTTCTGACGCTACATTCCATTATCCTTTTTTACTCTTGTTGATGTTCATCTTATAACCTCCTTTCAAGACATTGTCGATACCATTCAATTGCTTTTCCAGATCATTTGCGGTCTCTGATGCGACAGCCAAATATTTTACAGGAGATAAAGAGCAAGAGAATATAGTGGGTGGGCCGTGTAGCCCGTATGCCAGAAGGAAGACAGGCGAAAATGGCACTTGAAGGCAAACCAAACACCAAACGCCCAAGGCAGCGCTGGATGGACGACCTGGCGAAGGACCTGGCTGCCCCGGGGATTGAAGACACCTGGAGGAACCGGGCGCAAAACTGGAGGGAATGGAGGCAAAGCGTAGAAGCAGCGCGTGGTCTGCAGGGCCTGTGATCGCTGGATTTGATTTGGACTGTTTTGTTGTTTGGAGGACAAGTCTAGAGGGTTAGAGAGAGCGCGCTTGTATGAGTGTTAGGTGTTGTGCTCGCGAGCTGTGTATTTCCGCGGTCGCTCGGGTCGGCCGTCCTCGGGTCACCTGCCGTCCCCAGAGCCCTGCTGGGTGCCGGCTGCAGGTGGCCAGAAGGCTGCGCGTTGCGCCACGGCGCGTGGCCGGCGCGGAGGTCGCGGCTTGGCGGGGGCGGGGAGACGTGACGTGACGTGACGTGACGCAACGCGGCGGGCGTTGGGGCCCGGCCCTGTCCTGTGCCGCCCAGTTCTGCGGTCCAGCGCGCACTCACTGCGCAGGCCACGCGCTCACTCCAGTTCCGGGCTCGGCAGGTAAGCAAAGTCCACGCTGCGCGTCCAGGGCAGAGAAGCGTAATTATGGCACTTCAACACAGATACTACCACGGCCGCGGCTCTAAGGCTCCTTGCTGCGGAGCGCGCGTGTGCTCGCCGTCGGGGTTTCTAGTCCTCCCTCAGGCATGGGTGCTTGTGTTGTCCTTAGCATAACTTAAAGTACAGAGTGATCAGTCCTCAGCGCAACCGCCTGTGCGGCGTGCGACTTGGCGGCGATGGCAGCTGCTGTGCCCGCTTAGCCGCCCGCCCGGTGTCCGCACTAAATTTAATAAGGGTTCGCGAGAAAGTTATTTTGGCATACGTAACACCAAGGTGGTTAGGATACATGGAGACGCCCTTACGCTGCAGAAGTGAGGCCTGCCTCCGCACATATTGCTAAGTTTTGGAGACGTATTCGTATTGTTGAGCTAATGTTTAGGTCA
The DNA here is from genome assembly GCA_026315105.1 of Locusta migratoria. NCBI lineage: Eukaryota > Metazoa > Arthropoda > Insecta > Orthoptera > Acrididae > Locusta > Locusta migratoria. The sequence goes on along the minus strand of CM048745.1, from coordinate 580,185,031 downwards.
CGTAAATCAGAAATAAAACGTCCGGCGGATATGCCATGATTTACAACTTCTTAAAAGAGTGAAAATTAGCCGTTAAAATTAAGTTTTCAAATATAACATGCTGAGTATTTATTACTATTTATTCTAGAAAGTATATTGTTTGAAAGTACATACGTTGCAGTGACTGTTAGCCCAATGCATTAACAGTAAGAGGGTCGACTTAGCGCATAGTTTTAATGGAAAATAGTATTCCAAAACTGACCAAAGAGTTCAAAAAATAGGTGTGTGGTGCGCTGTTAGCGGCGAGACAATATTAGGACTTATATTTTTTCAGGAAACCATTAGTAGTGACAGGAATTTTGAAAACATATTACGGTCATTATTTGCCCAATTAACTGAAAGAGAACATGCCTTCGCGACATTTCAGCAAGACTCTGCGACGGCACATACAGCCAATTATCATCATTACGGGAAATCGGTAATGTGTTCGGTGAAAGATTTATCACTAGAAACATTTCGCCCCGTCGTTCTCCCAATTTAACCACGTGCGACTTCTATACTTCTATCTGTGGGGAACGTTAAAAGAGAAAGTGTACAAATCAAATCCTCACATTTCAGATGAACGAAGAAACATTCGTCTCGAAATCACATTCAGAGTGTAATGAGCAACTTCAACAGGTGTCAGAAATGCTCGAACAATGAAGGGAGGCAGTTCCAGCACCCTTTTGCGTAATACAGGTGAGCAATAAACTTGTCTTTCTAAGTGTTTGCGTGATGTATGTCAGAAATAACTCGCACTCCAACCCGTATTAAATTTAGTGCAGACGTCGGGCGGCCCGCTAGGCGGTTGCGCTCAAGGTTGATCGTACTGTAGTTTGAGAGCCTATGGACTGATGACTAACGTGCTTAAGTTCCTTAGATTTACAAACATTTGAACATACGTACCGTGATGCCTTTATGGAGTTAGGAATCTGTATGAGACTCTCAGAAGGTATTTTATACGTTTTAATCAGTTGTTGTTGCCCCATGTACACCAATGACAGATACACAATAGTATTAACGGTGGTTGTGCTCCATGCTTGATATATGAGAAAAGTAACTTATATTCGTCATCTGGAGCACTTTATTTCATCCGGCAAACTGCGGTCTTGTTAGTCGTCATTGATGTACTCTCATAGATTTTCACACTTTTCGTCACAAAACTAATTTTTAGTCTACAGTCAATCTTATGATTCACAGATTATAGCATGTATCCGTTTTTGTTTTCACCTGTTATAACCTGTAAATCAATTGAGATGTACACTAAAAATTACTTTTCTGACGAAACATAGGTACCTAGTGGAAGACTACCGTATTTACTTGGCTATAGTATCCCCCTTAATTTTTTGAGGTCAAAATATGAAATATAAAATTCTAAATGAAAGAAAGAAAGAAAAACACTTGAGTATTATTTACATGAAATAGGGCAACACTAATTTACACGAAATTTGGCAACATTGCTTGCGGCTGGCTCCTGCAACAATGGTAACCGCCCCTCTCCATGCGGTATCGCTCCATCGGTATATTAACAACATATGGAAATGAGTACCGGTTATCAGGGAATTATGTTTATGGTATCGTTTAACTTCATAACTGCTGAAATTGTAATAAATCTTGGTGTCTGTGTGCAGCTCGTGAAACTGAAGTTTTTTTTAAATTCAGGTTATTACTTTTTGCCGCGCGGGAGTAGACGAGTGGTCTGGAGCGCCACGTTGCGGATCGTGAGGCCTCCCACGTCGGAGGTTCGAATCCTCACTCGGGCATGGATGTTTGTGTTCTCTTTCGTATAAGTTAGTTCATAAGTAGTTTGTAAGTTTAGGGACTGATAACTCCGCAGTTAAGTCCCATAAGCTTTACAAACATTTGAACTTTTAAGAGCACGTGTCTTCTGCTAGCCATGAACTGCAACGGAAGAGCAGCATATAACACAGGCGGACTTTTTCGAAAGAAAAATGTGACACTTTGAACAATATACTTGTTGTACATTTATTATACAAAAAAAAAATAGGACTTCATATAAAATGTGATACAATGATTAAAAAATGTAGCGCATCCTAAACCAACCGAGTGCACCATTGAATGTATGAGTTTCCAGAAGTATAAGAACTGGAGAAAAAGGCGGCTACTGTAGGCGAATAAATACGATATATTTGCTTCTGAGGTTATGTTTTTATAAATCAAAATCGCTGTATTCAATGTGAAGTAGGTACTGTATGCAGCTTTCTGGAATCCATACGTCTACGCAGGGAATTTTATGTTCAATGAAGACTAAGACTACAGAGATCTTCTACTCGACCCAGGACGAAGCGCTATTAGGCTCATCAGCTTGGTGTGATTATCTCCGTGTTTTATTTATTTTACTGGAGCTGATAACTTGATACTTTGTTCGCAATAACAACTTTGATGTGGAAAACCAGGTTTGTTGCGTATAAGCTTTTCAGATGTGACCTTTTTTTAGGCTAGATGACGAAAGCTTTGCGCCCGTGCGTTCAGGTTAGTGTGTAAACAAGCGCAGCCGAGTCACCCAGTTGATGTCATTCAAAAAAGTCATTTCAAACTAGTAGTTTTTTCTCCCTCCATTTCAACAGTGAACTTCATCTTCAAGAAAGAGCTACTTGCGCCACTGAGTGATAGTGTATAGCGCTGGCTGATGGTGACTAGAAACCGAAGTCTTGCAGTTACAGAATTCCGCGATGTTTGCGTAGCTTAGCTAAAACACCACTAGCTTTGAGTTCTCTCTCTCTCTCTATCTCTCTCTCTCTTCTGTCCTTTGAGTAAAGTCAACATTTGTATCAGTATAGATGAACCTGGTGGGAAGGATGCTGACTCTATGACCTAGCATTAACAGTATTTGGCAACGTAGCGATAAGCGTCGTATATTAGAAACGGAAAAAAAATCGGTAATTTTTATGACTCATTGTTTACGACGCCATTTTTCCTGAAGTTTGTGTCGTAGGTACTTTTTAACCCCACATTGATTGTTGTCTGATAGTAAGCAATATGTTTACCAACTTTACTTCGGTCCTTTTAGCAGATGATGTGGAAAAATAGCACTTGATGTAGCAGCTATTCGGAAATTTCATTGTTAATGACGTCAAATGTCCTGAAATATGTGTTCTACTAAGATGTAAATTTGAAGGTAGATTTAGTGGAATGTATGTGCCTAATGTCTGCAAAATATGTCGTGAATGCTCTTAGCAGTAAAAAAGTAATAAATCGAAACAACATGCGTGATGATGCGGTTTTTCATGAATCAAATTGTATATGACTTCATATCTCATGAACTATATGTCGAATTGTGATATAGTATCGAAGGACCATTCAGTGGCATGTAGGCCTATGTGTACTGTAAATTGTCTCAAATTACAGTGCAGAAGTAATAACTTGTAACGCCATGCCAAATACCGTAGCTATGCATGATGAACATCGGAGAAATGGTAACCGATGAACTTTTTTCTTTCCATAACTTTATTATGGTTGTCAGCGAGAAAAAGTTTCGTAAAGATTTTGTTATGTTCAAAGTCGCTAAGTGCTCTCATTGTCAAATAGTTGACGAATAAAATCACGCGCCGCAACATGGTGCAGTTTTCGTTGTCGATGACATGATAAAAAAAAGGTAAAGTAGTCAACAATCCGAAGATTGGTTAGAACACCACAGTGCTTTACTAGGCATGGTCCTGTTTGGAGGTGGTATGCCGTTGCCTTCCTCCGACCTTCGAACTGACTTATCCAGCCAGTTATAGGGGGACCTACAGTTTAACGGGGGTTCCGAACCACGGTGCTACTCGGTATTTTTCACATGAGCAATACTGGCAGAGGTGAAAGAAGTGGAAAGTGACATAAAAATTCTAGGTCCTGACTGGAACCGAACCCGCGATCTTTCGATTTGTAATCTGGCACTCTACCACTGAGCAACCGAGGCGCACCTATGACATGATATCGTATGAATTATGTACCGTAGGTGGTTTTCGACACCATCGCAAATGGTTTCTAATTTAAAGAATATTTGTACCAAATTTAGGAGCAAATGTCAAGATACGGTCGTTTTCCACGAACGTCATTGTTTATGGTTCTTTCCCCGACAGCTATCGTTGCCTTATAGTAAGGAACATGTGTACAAAGTTTGATTGAAATCAGTCCAGTAGTTCAGGAGGAGATGTGGGACATACAGGGAAGATGTATATTTTTAAATTTGGCGGGGATTGGAAGTAGTTATTGAAACTAAAGGCACTCTCCATATAACACTTGTGGACGTTTTCCCTCGATGCCGAGCTGCCGTACGAACTGCAAGACACGGTAACTAACTAAAAATGTTGAAAGTGTGTAGCGATAGACCTGTCTGGCATGGGTGATCCTACCGGGAGCGTACCTCCGGCCATCATAGCTCCGTGGATCACTGAGAAAAGCAACCATTCCCACCAACGTTAAGGTGGCAGTGCCTGAGGAGACCTCGGAAGAATGAATGGAGAGAGAATTCCCGTCGTGGCGAAGAACTAAAAACCCTTGGGAATAAGAGGTGTTGGAGGACCAAGAAAGAGGCGGAGCTACTAACCACGTGAAGTCGGAACAGGCATACTGCCTAATCCTTGAAGCGAAGATGATACTGACGATGGTGGGCCCGCGTGGATTGGATGAGCCTGCACATGTTAAACTCGGTAGAGGAATCCCTGCAGACGGAAGCTATTTGGCGACGCCTTGTCGGAGGCCATTGAGATTCGGGTCAGAGTGCGGGCAGCTGGCCGGCCGCCTAATTGTGGGCGTGGCCGCGCGCCGGGCCAACGGGACCTGCGGGGGCGGCGGCGGCGGCGGCTGCGGGCGGCGGCGTGTGCAGCCGTGCGGAACCTCCACAGCCGCAGCCGTGGCCGCTGAATGGACTGCCCGCCGGCCGGCCTTTCATTCCTCGGCCGGACCCTTTACCGTTCCCCCCAACACAAAAGGAGCCACGCAACACCACCACTACTCTCCGCAGCGCTGGCTGGAACCCTAGATAGCGTGTTGCGCTCGCGTGGCCTAACCGTCCACTTCCGCATTGTCTTCATCGCGGAATTTCATTTTATGGACTTCGAGCTGTAAACCAGCTGTACCAGGGGTAAAATGCAGAGACCGGAAGGTTACCTACTCTGTTGGCCATCCGAAATCAACACCCTGTAAGGATGCACCCAAATCGGGTGAAATTTTACAGCATGCGACAAGAGATTTACATAATCAAAATATCCAGGGGTGTACTGCCGGTCTATAGTGTCCAACGGGCACAATATTTCGGCGATCATACATGTCGCCATCATCAGTTGAACTGACTTTTCATTCTCTCCCCTGATAGGGGATTGGGGAGAGTGGGCCTTCTCAGAGCGTGCATTGTGCTCTTTATCAGCCTGAGAGGATTACATTTTATTTTTATTTACAATTTTACATATTTTTGTTTGCAAAAGTGCTACAAATATTTATATTGGTACATGTTTTTTATAAATCAAATTCTAAGGTTTACAAGGTAATAATAATAGATGACATATGAGATTACATAAAAATGGATGTTACAATTTATATATTATAATTCAGTTACACTTTTGATATTTACCAATGAGATATGATATAGCATATCAGAGTGTACGTTATCTTTTATGTAGGTAGTGTGTGGTATGGATATCGTCATAGTTGTTGGTTTTGTTTTGTGTGTGTTGTTGGTTCTGTGTGTTTTGAAGATTATTCGTGTCTGTAGATTGAGTGGTTACTTCATTTGGCGGGTCTGAGGGTTTAGGGTGGTGTGTGTTGTGTTTTTCTTTGGGTTCCACATTTTGTTGTTGCTTTTAATATTGTGTGCTGGCTGTGGGTAGTGATTTTGTATGTGTGGAGTGTTTTGCTTGGAATGTTTTGAAGTTATTGGTGTTATTCCCTAACGTCGAGGTATGGTGGTGTTTGTGTGTTTGTGTGTTGTGTGTTAGTGGAAACATGGTTGGTGCGAGTTGGGGGTAATGTCTGGTGGAGCCCGGTAGCGGGCAATTTAAATACCCTCGGCCCGCGGAGCGACCCCTCCGTGGTCCGCGCCCCGCGCCGCGGTCGCGCAGTGAAACCGATTGCGACGGCGTCTGAGATGACGTCGATGTGAGGGCTCTGTCCGCCGTGGTCGTCACTACGTTACGTTTGCTAGATCTACTCTTAATTAACCCAATCGCTGGTTTCCAAGATTTGCTAAGATCATAGCCATAGTCACGGTTTATGAGGTCGTCACTAGTGCGAATTTCAATGGCCTCTCTAACGACGCAGTCCCAGTATCTCGACGTCTGTACCGGAATCCTAGTGCGTTCATACTCCATCGCGTGATTCTCCGACAAACAATGTTCAGTGACCGCCGACTTGCTCGGATACATCAATCGTGTGTGCCTCTGGTGTTCAACGCGTCGATCCTCGACGGTACGCATCGTCTGTCCAATATATCACTTGCCACGCTGACACGGAATCTGGTACACGCCGGCCTTCCTCAAACCGAGATCATCTTTGGCGCTCCCCACCAGTGGACAAAAGACAGTTCCAACCTGGTGTTTCTTCAAATGCGGGCGACCTTCCCTGAGAGAGCGCCGGTATATGGAATGAACATAGTGCCTACATCCTCCCTCGTGTTTTCATCCGTTTCCACAGGTTTTTCTGTAGTGGATGGGTGGAGAGCCCGCTGAATCTGCCACTCTCAGTACCTACGGAGGGGTCGCTCTGCGGGTCGAGGGTATTTAAGTCGCGCGCTACCGGGCTAGAACCCAGTTCCCCTCGAGCCGCCGTAGCGTGCGGATCTCCGTGCCGGCGCGTTTCCAGGAGCTCAGTCCGTCAGTTCACCTGATGATGGCGACATGTATAATCGCCGAAATATTGTGCGCGTTGGACACTATAGACCGGCAGTACACCTGGGGATATTTAGATTATCAAATACGCCGGGAGAAACTAAAGAATCACAAGAGATTTACATGATTAGTATTTCAATGGAGGCGCACACCACTGACGCCACTGTACAGAAAGTGGACATAATGGGATTAAAAAAAATGTTGGTGTTCGTAAAGCTATGGGACTAAGCTACTAGGGTCAAACTACTTACCCTTACACTAAAACAGCCATGCCCGAGAGAGGACTCGAACCTCCGGCAGGAGGGACAGATCAGTCCGTAGCACGATACCTTAGACAACGCGGCTATGGAATTCGTAGTCTTCAGTCCTGAGACGGGTTTGATGCAACTCTCCACGCTACCCTGTCCTGTGCAAGACTCTTCATTTCCAAATAAGAATGGCAACCCACAGCATTTCGATTCTGCTTACTGTATTCGTCTCTGTCTCCATGTACAATTTTTTGTCTGAACTGCTTATATTCCAGTCCACGTGTACCTCCCATACAATGCTACACTTCAGACAAACGATTTCAGAAAAGACTTCCTGACATTTAAACTAATATTGGATGTCAACAAATTCCGCTTCTTCAAATGTTCAAATGTTTTTTAAGCTTAAGGGACTTAACTACGGGGTCATCAGTCCCTAAACTTACAAACTACTTATGAACTACCTACAACTAAGGACGGCATAAATATCCATGCCCGAGGGGGATTCGAACCCCCGACCGTAGTGGCCGTGCAGACCGTGACTGAAGCGCCTCAGTCCCTTCGGCCACCGCGGCCGGCTCCGCTTCTTCAGATACGGTTTTCTTTCCATAGCCATTCTCAATATTGTATCTTATTTACTTCGGCCATCAAAAGTTATCTTGCTACCAAAAAAACAGAACTCATCTTCTACTTTTATTTCCTCATTACCTAATCTAATTCCTTCAGCAAAGCCTGATTTTCTAACACCACATTCCATTACACTTGTTTTACCCATATTAACGTTCATCTTATATCTTCCTTTCAATACACTGCCCATTACATTTAATTGCTCTTCAGAGTCCTTTGCTGTCTCTGAGAGAATTAGTATGTCATCGGCAAACCACAAGTTTTTTATTTCTTCTGCGTAATTTTAATTCCTTCTCCAGATTTCTCTTTCCATTCCTTCACGGTAAAACGACTTTCTCAGTGTACAGATTGACCAACATTGGAGAAATGCTACAACCTTCTTTCAACCCACTCGTAACCTCTGCGGTCCTTTCAGCCGTTAGACTATAACAACTGCTTCCTGGTTCTTGTACAACTCTTCGTTCCCCATATTTTCCCCCTGATAGTTTCAGAATATAAAGTCTATTCATTCCAACATTGTCGAAAGCTTTCTCCATATCTATAAAAGCTAAAAACGTCGGTTTGCCTTTGCTCTATCCTCTAATATAAGTCGATTTATTAAAACTACGAGAACCAGCTTTGTCCGCATTGAAACTTTTTTATTTATTTATTTATTTTATTACAGATCGATTTCAGTCAGTGTCTGACCATCTTCCGTCACGCACTGACTGAAATCGATCAGTAATAATAAAATAAAGGTTTCAATGCGGCCATAGCTGGTCCATCCCTATTTTAATAATTTTAATGTGGTCGCTCTGCACAAGACTACAGATGGAATCTTCTACATGATAAGTCGATTTGTGAGGACTGCTTAGCATTTTCCTACTTTTTTCCTAAATCCAAATTGATCGTCCTCAATGTCAGATTCCACCATTTATATATATAAAACTTACACAATGTCAGGCCATGATCCTTTCTTCCTTGCGGAGGCGCTCCTAAGCCGTAACTATTATGGGAGTCAGTTTGAAAAAACCGCGAGTGTGGGTAATAGCGAGCAGGGAAAAGTTGAGAATTTGTATCTGACGGCAGGCGTGCTCGAGTAGTCAGTGCAGGTGATGACCGCTGTGTCCCCAGTGGTGTATTCGGGAGGCCCGGGTTCGAATCATGGCTGCGAACACATTTCAACGCTACCCCTTGGCATCCGCGAATACTGGAACTGTTCTTTCGTGCAGTTTTTATTCATGTGCACTTCCAGCGAGCGTCTTTAGAGCACATTTCGAAGTTCGACTGAACAGTAGATGCCTATAGTTATTGCTGGTTATCGTTCAGGCAAATTGTGTCAGACATCACCAAACCACGACGTATCATGGGGATCTGTAATCGCTGGAAGCAGACGGACCGATTGCACAAGCATCGTTGCGCTACTTCATAAAGAGGCATACTGTGCGCATGACGGATGGTTGGATCCTCCACTTCACGAACCATTCCATACAAAATTCGGTGTTGTTTGGGAACAATCGGTGTCCGCGCGTACTATTCGACGTCGTTTGCAGCAGAGTGGACTGGACTGTCCGTTGGCGTTCATTGCTGTTTCCAACCGATTCAACGCCACAGGCATTTCCGCCGGGAATGGTACATTATACGCCGAACGCGGACAACCGAATGGGACGACGTTGTTTTTACCAACGAATCGCTATTATACGTGCACCACCACGATGAAAGCACTAGAGCGAGGAGACACGGCGGTTAAGAGACTGTTAAAGTGCTCAGTTATGCATCACCATACTAGTCCTCCATCCGGTACTATTGGACGAGGTGGTTCTGGATCCACTCGTCCAGACCCCTAGAACGTATTACCGGCGGCACTCTTGACCAGCCAGCGTCACGTCTCTGAAAGTGGCGGCCTGCTGTCCTCACATGCCTTCACAACTTGCCGCCTCGCGCATTGCAGCAGTATAATGCGCGCCAGCTGTCGCACGCAGTGTCAACCGCATTTCACTGCGGTCTTGATCATGTTGTTCATATATCTCACCTATCGAAAACGTATGGTGAACAATTGCGGACAGACGGTCCCGGTATACGCTACTCGATACTGACCCAGATAAACATTGGAATCATGTGGAAGAGCCATGGGCTGTAATAACCCAAAAACACATCCAGATATTCTTTGAGTGAATCTAAAGGTATGTAGAAGCGGTCACAGCCAGAAATAGCGGTAATAATCGGTATTGATACCAACGCATGTCATATGAAGTAGTAGTTATGCCTTACCTCAGAAACAAATCTGGGTGTGATATCAGTGTTGTATTATGCATGATCAGTCGTGTACGTTCAGAGAAAACAGACTTCAGTTACGAGTTAAAGGACGTGAATGGGAAGTGTTTGAAAGCGGAATGACGCAGCACAGTAGTCTATTTCCGATGTTATTGACTGTGTACACTGAGGAAACAGCAAAGGGAACAAAGTAGAAATTTGGTAAGAGAGTTCGAACTCAATTGTAAGAAATACGGCATGGAACTTGGAAGAGCAGTTGATCGGAATGAACCGGATTTTGGAAACAGATTACAAGATAGGAAAAAAAACGGTAATTGAAGAAAAATGATCAGTTGACGATTTCAGAGTAAGAACAGGTAATTAGATGTTAAAAGTAGTAGATGAGTTCGAGATTTTGATCTCGAAATGATTATTTACCGAATACTGATTCTTCAACATAGAATCTTATTAAATATTTTCTGAAAGTATTGCACTACAATGTAGCCTCATTTGGAGATAACTATAAAGACTCGTAGTAGTTACGCAGCGAATGGGGCAGTGGTTTTTAGATTTCTCGACAAATTGTTCTTGGTACTTTTGGTATTACACGATTATCATATGATACTTTCAACTGATTTACTACATAGCATTGATCACAATAGTTTTATTTTTCTTTGTGGAAAGTCTGCAGCTGTGTTACGTCTGATTTAAATAATAAAAAAAGTGCATCAGTGGAGTATTGTTTAATGTTTAGCACAACACGTTGAATATTCGTCATTTCTTAGGACATATTGTTCCACAAATATTTTTTGACGTGTACATGTGATTCTCTGCCTCTGATGTACTGTCGTAGTCTTTTACAGGCAATCAGAAAACTGGGCAAAATAATGCTAGGATATTTTTTGTACGCTAATGACAGAAATAGATATTTTATTGTCCACTTTTTAAATATTGTGCGTTTTCCGTCAAACTCAGATATCAACACATATACTATTTGTTTTGTAATCAAAACATGTTAGAAAAACATTATTTTAAAAAAGGCACTGAAATGGTACGTTAGACAGAGTGGTCGGGTAGGATGCGGTTTCGGTGTATAACTTTTGATTGCTGCTGCTGCTGCTGCTGCTGCTGCTGCTGTTGTTGTTGTTGTTGTTGTTGTTGTTGTTCAGAGGGAACTAAACTACTTGGTTACCAGTCCCCTGTTCCTAACAAAGAACGTTCAGTGGAGGGAAACAATGGTAGTATGGACCTGGAGAAATAGAATGAATACCCAAGAGGAGTACATGTCAACGATGAACTTTCACCAATAGCACAAGTAGTGAAAATAAAACAGAGCTATTAAACATAAGGAGAGACATTGAATTAAAATTTATGCTGTGGCCGGTATTCGAACCCGGACCTCCTACTTACTAGGTAGGTGGTTTAGACCACTCAACTAACACAGCATTGTAAACAAAGAAAGTACACGGACTGTCTTAAAGCACGTCTCCCTCCAAACCACATACTTTAATTCTGCCTCACGTTCCCTGTGAAATGCGTATCAATCCCGGCCACAGCATAAATTGTAATTCTTAAGTTTAATACCTTTGGTATAACGAGAGAATGTTGTCTCAAGGAATTGTATTATTTGTTGATATAAAAGAGAGCGTTCAACCATACTAAAGTTTGACAACAGAAATCCTTGGCTGACGGGTATGACTTTAGAGAAAATGGCAACAACTTGTGTGTTGGATGTTTGTTTGCGCTGCAGTGTGCGCCTAGCGCCCTGGCAGTAGGTGTGGGAGGAGCCGGTGTTATTGAGAGGAGGCGGCTAGTTGAAGGTGAGGCCGTTACATAAGCGGGCAGACAGCCGCAGCCGCAGACACAGCCGCGGCGGCGGCAGGTGCCGCGTGCACGACGGCCCAGCGACCGTCCTTGGCGCCGGCGGCTTCCGTGGCAATGCTGATGGTGGTGGTAGTGGGCGCCAGAGGTGTTCCTCCACTCGCCCGGAACAACAACCGTGGCGACGTGCCACGTCCAGCTGCCAGCTGCACGTCCAGACGGGGCCTTGTTTGCTTTTCTGCATTAGCACATTGAAACGTTTAAACCAAGTATGAAATGTTAAATCGCGAACTACCCTTTTGTCATTTAAGGTAAAGGTAAAGCAGTCAACAATCCGAAGATTGGTTCGAACACCACAGTGCTTTACTAGGCATGGTCCTGTTTGGAGGTGGTATGCCGTTGCCTTCCTCCGACCTTCGAACTGACTTACCCAGCCAATTATAGGGGGACCTACAGTTTAACGTGGGTTCCGAACCACGGTGCTACTCGGTATTTTTCACATGAGCAATACTGCCAGAGGTGAAAGAAGTGGAAAGTGACAGATAAAAATCCTAGGACCTGGCGCGGATCGAACCCGCGACCTTTGGATTTGTAGTCTGGCACTCTACCACTGTGCAACCGAGGCGCGCAAATGTAAATGAATGTTAAAGGAAGGGAAGGAGGAAGGATAGGAAAGAAAGGATTGACAGTGGCCGCATTTGGGCATTAATATTAAGCAATGGTGACAAGTGAAAATGAGAGACGGACCGGGAATCGAACCCGGGTCTTCCGCTTCGGGCCAGCGGTCGCCTTAACCACTTGGCCACCCGTGCTCGCCTCCCGTCCGACTCAAATTCCCACAAGTCTCACGCTATGTTTGTAGCGCCCCTATTGTCCATGCTCTCTTACACTCGACATTACGGATTCCCGTGCGAGGTCGGACGTATGACCGCATCTGCGGTGAAATAACTGAAGCTAACGCCGTCGTCGCGTTTAATACTTATTGTATTGGTGTGGTGTCTGTTCTTTCGGACGTCCGAAAGAACAGACACCACACCATACAATAAATATTTATGCAAATACCTGACACTAACAAATTGGGGAGCTGGATGGAACGTTCTGCAGGAGTAAAAACCTTTATAACCAGAAATTTACAAACCGTGAGACTGGTTTTTCACCTCGAGCATGTCAAAGGAATTAAAGAAAGATAAAGCATTCATTGAAATTTTTTATGCGGCCGAGAATCGAACCCGGACCTCCATGCTTATTAGGAACACGGCTTACCACTTGACCATCGCACCAGTAGCGTTAAAGGTGCCTTGGAATAGTCAAAGTACGACTTCCCTCCACGTCAAAACTGTAATTCAGTTTCTCTGTTCTATGAAATATTGCTGTTGAAAAACAGCGTTTTTCTGGATTATGACCGTTAATTTGAAAATGTCTCCTAGCATACTGGACGTATTAACGATATGCATTTTAAAATATAAGATGAAACAATCAAGATTTTTAAACTAAGCACTGTCCATAAACATAAACAAGCTTGTGTTATTTGATGTAAATGAGCACTTGATGATGGCAGCTAGACTGCTGAAACTGGTTGTGCAAAAATAAAAAAATTGCAAAAAGCTATCTTTGGCATCATTTTTCTATTGAAGCACATTGCGTCCTATAGATGTGCAAGCTTTCAAACAATCTCTACAACAAAGGAATTTGTTATAATTTGTATGACATTAATATCAATCTCATAATATTGTCAACTGAACTGCTACCGTGACAAAAATCAGCATGAAACACTTTAACTAGATTTCATTTTCAAAAGTAGTTTCCCACATCTATCTGAAATAGCACTATTAGAAAATAATATCTCTTTACTTATCTTAACTTTGTCATGGCAATAATCCTGTAACAAAAATCACTTTCAAAGCTTTTCTGTCTTTTCCATACATTACACAACATTTCTGATACACTTAAGATCCTTTCGTAATAACGCTTCTCTGGTTATGCAACAATATAACAATTCAAGAACTGTGGTAGGAGATTCTCTAACTACATAAATCAAACAAGGTGAAAGTAAATGTTTACTATCTCTATTGGAAATTCAACAATACAATTTCAACAAATAGTACCAACAAATGATTGTATGAGTCGATATTAATGATGATACCTCTATTTCGCTACATAAACGTCGTTTGTTAGTTATGAGCAAACTCAGGTACAATATTTGTATTGTATTGTTAAGATGTCGTTTGTGTTTTACATAGTGTTTTTTTCTTGTTTTGTGAGTCAATTGTTTTAATATTTTAAAAAAAGCATATTTCATTGAAAATCTAGTAATTCGACAATTTCTAGAATCCGACATATTCGATCCCATATGTGTCGGACTACAGAGACTCTACTGTAATTCCATTCTGTAATAGATCGCGGTAAACCCAAAATCTGTTTTCGATGTGGTTTCTCTTATTTTATTGGGACGATCATGTGTCCCCATGTAGGTGGGTGGTAGCAAGATATTTTCCGGGAAAGTACAGATAGGAGTAGGCAGTGTGTAGGACAAGCGCGCACGTGTTGCCTGTGGCAGGGAGGGTTGCCGAGGTCGCGGCAGGCAGTTGTCAGCTGTCAGGTGTGAAGGCGGGAGCGGCCGGACGGCGGTGATGAGGAAGCGGCGGCCAAGTGGCGGCTTCCGCGGATCGCGGTCGCCACGTGACGGCGCCAGCAACAGCACCTACCCTGCCCTGCCCTGCTCACTGCTGGCCGGGGTTGCCAACTCGCAGATAATTATGGGGGCATACGATAATTCCAGTGCTTGTACCATGTATGATAGTACCTTGTACGATACTGGCCAAATGTACGATAATTTCTTTCCGGCTGAAGATAACATTTAAACCGTGCACATCAGGTACACTTAAGTCAGTACGAATTGTCGATACAACTAAGGTAAGTCAAATTACATTAAACTTATCATACGACTTATGTTACTATAATAAGTACTACTACTACTTGTCACCACCACCACCACCACCACTACTACTACTACTACTACTACTACTACTACCACCACCACCACCACCACCACCAATACTACACGTATGTCTTGGCGCGATTATTTAATAAAAGTGTCAGTTATTCCTAATATTTTGTTAATTTGCAAGGAACGCTGTACATCAAAGAAGCGTAATACTTTCTGATTGTTTAAGAAAAATCTCACAGGATGATATGTGGATGCATCAATGTAAATCAGTTTTTATTGTATAAAATGAAGATGTTATTCAAACGTGCGATGTATATCGCTGGCACTGATGCCGCTACTTCGAAGTACACCGTTCCTTTGAAATTACCACTATTTTTCCTGATTAATTTTTTCGTTTTTTAAACATTCTTTTGTCTGATGTACGACAATTCTGAGACAAAACAATTTTGACTTTGTAATACGATGTTTTCGCATTTACGAGTTGGCAACACTGCTGCTGACAGAACGTCCACCAGCATACCGCCCGCCGGTTCACAGCAGTGGTTCCCACTCTTCTGACATTAGTACATCTGACAAGTACATCCACAGAAATTTGGACATGTTAAAATACACGAAAAACTAAGAAGCACGTGTTTTTTTGTAGAATACCATGTTGATCACAGCTGCTTAATTTATTAGCTCCAAAGTTACAATCTTCAAAATCTGAAACTGCTGGCGCTTGATAATGGTGACATATTTAACGGATGAAACGTTTCCTCCAAACTGGGGGCTAAAATGGAAAAATTGCGATAACTTTCAGATTAGTGAAGCGACTTAAATTATTTCTGATGTGAAAGTATTTTTTTATATTCAACGTAATGCGAGGCATTGAATTAAAATTTATGCTGTGGCGGCATTCGAACCCGGGACCTCCTACTTACTAGGCAGGGGCTTTAGACCACTCAGCTAACACAGCGTTGCAGACAAGGCGACTACATGGACCGTCTTAAAGCACATCTTCCTCCTCACCATGTAAATTAATTCCATGTACCCCCCAGGGGGCCCACAGCTCTTTTGTGGGTACGTGTGTGGCGCGCACGGGTCCCCGAGCCATTGCAGCCTTTTTTCCTGCTTTCCCCAGGCTGCATTACCCTTCCTAGTTCCCCCTCCTTCCCATCCCAATTCCTCCTTCCCACCCTCTCCAACCCCGTCTCTCGGTAGTACTCTAGATGACGGCTTGGCTATCCCATGGTATCGATTGTCCTGCACTTTGGTTTTGTCTGCTGTGTACACCGCTTTTTGGCCCAGTTTGGTCCCCCTCGGGGTTTGACCTTCCACACCAAAATTGTCCGATAATGTGTGAGCCAATTGGGGAAGAACTCCCGACCTAGCCCCTACAGCGCGGGTCCTATCCTTTCCTTTCCACTTCCTTTCCTCGCTGTAGCCCCCATCCCCCGCTAGGTCCCCAGCACGTGTAGCCAGTCCGTGTGGGGGGGGGGGCTGTTATGTACCCTTTGGCTGAGCCCCCTGACACCACAGGGATCACACTACTGGTGTCTGAGCTGCGACCTCTCCATGCAAGCCAAGGAGTTGATGCCTGTCCTCGGGGGTATCAGAACTCCCGGCAATGGCCATCGTGCCAGGTGGCCTTTGCTGAGGCTGGGTGGCGCCCATGGAGAGAGCCCCGGTTTCGGAGTGGGTGACACCAGGGCGGACGTCTAGCACTATGAAAAGAGTTAGACTCCAAAATGGTCGTGCATCGGCCGTCTCTCAAGACAGGAAGAGATCGTTTAATGCTGTTACTGCGGATAAGAGGATGTTTCCCTCCCTTGCTACCCCTTGGGAGGAAGGCCAGGCTCGCCGGTTAGGAGCAAAACCCTTTCCTCGCTATCTCGTTTGCTCAAGGACTGATGGAGGGACTTTCACTTCCACCAAACCTCTGTTCTTTGTCGAGACCATAGAGGACAAGTTTGGTGAAGTGGAATCTATGGGTAAGCTTAGATCTGGTTCATTACTCATTAAAACAGTCTCGGAAGCCCAGTCTGAAGCTTTGCTCGCCTGCAACACCCTTGGCGACATTCCAGTCACAATTGTCCCGCACAAATCCTTGAATATGGTACAGGGTGTGATATTCCACCGGGACCTCCTCCTTCAAACTGATGAGGAGCTTAGGCCCTATCTCGAGCGGCGTGGTGTACATTTTGTTCGCCGCGTTCAGAGGGGACCTAAAGATAACCGCGTCGATACTGGGGCCTTTATCTTGGCCTTCGAGGGGGACACACTCCCAGAGAAGGTCAAGATAATGATATATCGATGTGAAGTGAAACACTACATTCCACCTCCCATGCGGTGTTTTCGATGTATGAGGTTTGGTCATATGTCCTCTCGCTGTACAGCAGTCCCAGTATGCGGTGATTGTGGACGCCCACTACATGAGGGGAGCCCCTGTGTTCCTCCGCCGGTGTGCGTCAACTGTCAACAACACCACTCTTCACGGTCGCCAGATTGCCCTATGTTCAAAAAAGAAAAGAAGATTCAAGAGTACAAATCCCTGGAGCGTTTGACGTACCCTGAGGCCCGCAGTAAATATGAACGTCTGCATCCCGTGCAAATGGCGACGACCTTCGCTACGACGTTATCGTCTAGCCTTTCACCCTCCCCTTCCCACTCCCATCTCCCCCCTACACCCCGTCCACACCCCTCCCTCACATCTCCCTCTCCTGTAGCTCCTGTAGCCCTCCCTTTGTGTCCCACCCCTTCCCAGCCGGAGAAGTGCACCCCTTCTCCGTCGCCTGCCGGTGACAGTGCCCTATCTCAGGGCCTTCCGTCCCGGCGTTCCCCAGATCGGAGATCTTCGACCTCCAGCCGGCCATCGGACTCCCAGTCAGTGAGTTCAAAGGTCGCCCGATCCTCGTCAGTACCAGACCTAACTGACAAAAGTCCTCTCTCTGGGGTGGGTCCTGCCCGTCCCACACGAGAGAAGGAGAAGGAGAAGGAGAAGGAGAAGGAGAAAGAGAAAGAGAAGGAGAAGGAGAAGAAGAAGAAGAAACCAAAGTTACAGGATAAAGCCCCTCCGGTACCACCGGAGGTGCCGACTGTGCTTTCGCAACTCGCTCATCCCATTGAGCCCGAGGCTGATCAGCTATTTATGGATGTTGTCCCTTCTTCTTTGGTGACGGACGCTGACAAAGCAGCGTGACAGACGTTATGCCATTCGCTTCCCGCCTAGATCCTCGTGATGTGATCATCCAATGGAACTGTAATGGTTACTACCGTCACCTCTTGGAGATTAAACAGCTAATCTCTCTCTCTTCTGCGGCCTGTGTCGTCCTGCAGGAATCGAGGTTTATGGATGCACATTCACCGACCCTCCGTGGGTTCCGTGCTTTTTGTCGGAACCGGGTTGGTCCCCTCCAGGCGTCTGGTGGGGTTTGTACTTTGGTCCGGTCAGATATTGTCAGTACCTGGATTCCTCTCCAAACTCCATTGGAAGTGGTTGCTGTCCGGGTTCACTTGGACACTCCATTGACCATTTGCAACCTCTACCTTCCACCTGACAGGCCACCTACTCTCACGTCCCTAGTGGCCCTCCTTCAGCAACTCCCCCCTCCTTACCTCATCCTTGGGGACTTCAATGCCCACCATCCTTTGTGGGGCAGTACTTATACATCTAGCCGGGGCCGCCTCATAGACCAGTTTCTTGCTGACCACAATCTGAGCCTTCTCAACGATGTTTCCCCAACTCATTTTAGTGCCGCTCACGGCACCTTTTCTGCCATAGACCTCTCTCTCACTTCTCCTTCTCTCCTTCCTTTATTTCACTGGTCGGCGTATGACGACCTCTGCGATAGCGACCACTTTCCGTTGATCCTTTCACTTCCCTCACGCCTACCACGAGCCAGGGTACCCCGCTGGGTATTCCGTCGTGCTAATTGGCCGCTATATACATCCCAGGTTGTGTTCCCATCTTCCCCCTCAGGCTGTATAGATGATATTGTAAGCCAAATGACCAACATGATCACCCAAGCTGCCAACGCCGCTGTTCCCCGGTCGACAGGCCCTCCTTCTCGCCGGCCTGTCCCTTGGTGGAATGCAACTGTTGCCGCAGCCATTCGCGAGCGCCGAAGGGCCTTGCAACATCTTAAGCGCCACCCATCGCTCGCTGGTCTAATAAATTTCAAACGTCTGCGTGCCAGAGCTCGTTACTTAATCAAACAAAGTAAGCGGACATGCTGGGAGCATTTTGTCTCCTCGTTGGGTTCTTCTGTCCCTTTGACAAGAGTGTGGGCTATGCTCCGATCTATCCAAGGTAGCTGGCGGCCGTCTTCCGTCCCTGGTCTTGCCCTGCCTGATGGGGTCTGCACGGAGCCATCTGTTGTTGCAGAACATCTTGCAACTCACTTCGCCAATGTCTCGGCGACAACTTCATATCCGGCGACCTTTCTCCTTCAGAAACACCAGGCCGAAACCTTCAAATTAGGCTTTACTTCTCACCAGGTGGAACCATATAACGAACCTTTTACTGACTGGGAGCTGTCGCTGGCCCTCTCCTCTTCTCGTGATTCAGCACCTGGCCCTGATGATATCCATAATCAATTGCTGAAACACCTTAACCCCTCACAACGACAATTTCTCCTAAAAGTTTTTAACCGTATTTGGCTTCAAGGGGTGTTCCCCTCCCAGTGGAGGGAGAGTATTGTGGTCCCTGCCCTCAAGCCTGGCAAGGACCCGTCGGCGCTGGACAGTTATCGACCAATAAGCCTGACAAGTGTCCCCTGTAAACTACTTGAGCGGATGGTAGCCCGCAGATTATGCTGGGTTCTTGAATCCCGGGGACTTCTCTCACCTTACCAGTGTGGGTTCCGGGAGGGACGATCCCCTATTGACCATTTACTTCGACTGGAGACTGCGATCAGACAGGCCTTCTCTAAAAGACATCATCTGGTAGCAGTCTTCTTCGATCTGCATAAGGCGTACGACACTGCTTGGCGTCATCATATTTTACGTTCTCTTCATGACTGGGGCCTCAGAGGCTCCTTACCAATTTTTATCCGTCAGTTTTTATCCCACCGCCTGTTCCGTGTCAGAGTTGGCTCTTCCTTTAGCTCCCCTCGGATACAGGAGAACGGTGTCCCCCAGGGCTCAGTGTTGAGTGTTACACTTTTTCTAATCGCCATCAATGGGTTGGTGAGGTCTGTTGGGTCACTGGTAACCCCGGCATTGTATGTCGACGACTTTTGCATATGGTACAGCTCCTACTCATTAGCCTCTACTGAACGTCAGCTCCAGAGCGCCATTCGGCGGGCTTCAGTGTGGGCTACGTCCAATGGTTTCCAGTTTTCCTCATCAAAAACGAGGGTGGTGCACTTTTGTCGTCGCACTACAGTTCACCCTGATCCAGAACTGTTCTTGGGTAATCAGCGCCTGGACGTTGTAGCACAGCATCGTTTCCTGGGTCTTCTCTTTGACAAAAAATTGACTTGGGTGCCCCATATTCGCCACCTAAAGATTAGTTGTATGAGGAAACTCAATGCCCTACGTTTCCTTGCTCATTCATCTTGGGGTGCAGACCGAACAACTATCCTCCGTATCTATCGGGCTCTAATCTTGTCCCGATTGGACTATGGGTGTCAAGTTTATGGCTCGGCAGCTCCTTCTGCCCTGAAATTATTAGACCCGGTTCACCATTATGGTGTCCGCTTGGCTACAGGTGCATTCCCGACTAGCCCGGTCGACAGTCTCCTTGTTGAGGCGGGAATCTGCCCTCTTCAGGTCAGGCGGCATCAGCTTCTGGCGTCTTATGCCATCGCCATCCGGCAATATCCTGCTCATCCCGCTTACCAGGTTCTTTTTGCATATGAAGGGCTTCGACCCCCTGATACCCGGCCGCGGGCGGGCCTTCCCGTCGGACTGCGGCTTGCCTCTCTTTGCCGGGATTTCCATTTCCCTTCGCTAGATTGCGCCCCCCATTTTACTGCACGCACACCTCCGTGGATGGTGCCGCGACCACTAATTCGGACGGATCTCTTCCAGGGCCCAAAAGCTTTAATTTCCCCCATGGTCTTTCGGCGTTTGGTGCGCCCAGTACTAGAAGAGTTTCAGGGAGCCTCTATCTTCTACACTGATGGCTCGAAAACAGCGGGCCACTCCGGATATGCTTTTACGTCTCCTGTTGGGGCGGAATGCCATTCTCTGCCAGAGGCATGCAGTGTGTTTACGGCAGAGCTGATGGCGATTTATAGAACCCTCTGTTTTATTAAACGTTCTGCCGTGGAACGTGGTTTAATCTGTGCTGACTCCATGAGCAGTCTGCAGGCCATTGATCGTTGTTTCCCCTCCCATCCTTTAGTTATTTCCATCCATGAACTCCTTGCTGACCTTCATCGTGCTGCCTGCTCAGTTACCTTTCTCTGGGTGCCAAGCCATGTTGGTATTACAGGGAATGAAGTAGCTGACCAGTTGGCTAGATCGGCAATTACTCGCTGCCCGTCTCCCTTTCAAATTCCGGGTGCGGATCTGCGGGTGCAGATCAGATCTTTGCTTTACTCCTCATGGGATAGCAGTTGGAAAGCTACTGCCCCTTCCAATAAACTCCGCACCATCAAGGATACGACTGCAGCTTGGAGTTCATCTTTACGCCCTTCCCGGAGAGAATCAATTGTCCTCTGTCGCCTCCGTCTTGGACACTGCAGGCTGACCCATGGATTTCTTTTACGAAATGACAATCCACCACATTGTGATTGTGGAGCCGTACAATCCGTGTCTCATATTCTGACTGAATGTCCTCTCCATTCCACACTCCGTGGCGACTATGGCCTACCGCCTGCATTGCCTTCAGTTTTGGCGGATGACCCACGGATGGTTGATCGCGTCCTTGCCTTCCTCCGTGAAAGTAGATTTTATTGTCAGCTCTAGGACTCGCTTGTTCGGGGTGAGTGGGTTTGTGATTCTTGGCTGATTGTGGGGTTTAGAGCCTTATCCCCATCAGCCCCCCCCCACTCTTTTACATTTTAATGTAGTTTTATTTCTCCCTGCTCTGGAGCTATGATACGTTGACCACTGTGCCATTAGTACCTTGTGGTTAAGGCTGGAGGTCGCTTCCAGAGCTGTGGGTTCGGACACTGTAGCATTTGCTGCCCTGGGTTGGTCTTAGTCTTGTTGACGAGTCGATTTTACTTCCTAGTGTAATGGCCTTTTGGCTTTCACCTATTTTTTGTCGAGTTCCATGGCGTATTCAATTTGAGGTTGAAGGGACTGATGACCTCGTTGTTTGGTCCCTCATGTCCACCACCACCCACCCACCCTTAATTCCATGTATTCGCTTTAGCTGCAATGCTGTGTTAGCTGAGTGGGCTAAAGCACCTACCTAGTAAGTAGGAGGTCCTGGGTTCGAATCCTGGTCACAGTACAAATTTTAATTAAATGCCTCTCCTTATGTTTAATACCCTTGGTATAAGAGGAAAACTTTTTCATAAGAAATTTCCAACACTTGACAAAGTGCTTGTTGTGGTAAGCAACGATGCAAATTTGGGAAGTAATCGGAGAAAATCACTTTTTATAAAGTATTAAAAGAAATGAATTTTAAATGTTTGGCTTCTAATAGCACTGCTACAAAACAAAACACACAACCACCTTACTCCTGAAACGGATGCAGCGAAACTGAGCGAGCGGCACTGTTTTATCCACCTCTGCTTACGTGTGGGTGCAGGTCTGTGGGTGCAGATCAGGTCTTTGTTTCACTCCTCATGGGAGAGCAGCTGGAAAGCTACTGCCCCTCAATAAACTCCGCACCGTCAAAGATACCACTGCAGAATGGAGTTCATCTTTACGACCTTCCCGGAGAGAATCTACTGTCGTCTGTCGCCTCCGTATTGGACGTTGCTGGCTGACCCATGGATTTCTTTTACGCAATGACAATCCACCACATTGGGATTGTGGAGCCGTACAACTCGTGCCTCATATTGTGGTTGAATGTCCTCTCTATTTGACACTTCGTGGCAACTATGGCCTACCGCCTTCGTTGCCTCTAGTTTTGGCGGATGACCCACGGATGATTGATCGTGTCCTTGCCTTCCTCCGTGAAGGTAGGTTTTATTCTCAGCTCTAGGACTCGCTTGGTCGGGGTGAGTGGGTTTGTGACTCTTGGCTGTTTGAGTTTGTGACACTTGCGGGGAGTGACACTTGCGCGGAAAGGGAATGTGTAGACACTTGCGCGGAGACCCGGACGCTGCAGGTAGTGAACAGGGTGTTCCAGAAGTAGCGATACACCACCCCTACTCCACGCCCTCCAGCCGCTACCTGTGCCGTATTCAGGGAAAGGCCCACCGAGCGAGGTGGAGCAGTAGTAACGGGACGTTCGCTAAAAATAGGGTATATTACAAGATTCACGTCTCTCGCATTCTGGCCCAAAATTAGCATGGGCCTATATTTCGCATTCATTGAAAAATGCGAATTTTTCCGGTACCTACTGTTTACTTCGTACATATTTAAGGGCAGAAAATAAAGTTATCTCCCATTATTTCTGATTAATTAGTGTTTCACACCAAAATACCATTTATGACAATTTCGGATTTACTGCATTTGAGTCAGAATTCGCATCTATATTCGAATTTATCGCAAATGCGAATTTTTCCTGTCCCTAGTAATACCTCTAAAAATAAACAGCTGATCAAGGCACTAAAAGCAAGGGCAGATCTTGAGGTGTATTTCTACAATTCTAAAACACAATTTGACCGTGGAATTATATACAATCTCATTATAACGGTTTTTTGTAGGTGGTTTTGAGCAGCTTTTAAATATGTTAGAAATTGCATTATGAAATATAGACAGCTACACGTTATGTTTATTATGAGATATCGATTTCGGCTAATTTGAGGTCATCTTCAAGTCTCAAACAACAGGTGTTACTTATGCATTTTTCCAGTGGCACTCGTAACCTTTAACTGGTTACACACAAGGTCTAACGTTGTTAATCGCGTTAGCGATGAAAAGAGTACCCAGAATCTTTGCGTCTAAATGATACATATATTGGTGTGATGTCTTATTTCGAAAGAATAGACATCACACCAATACATATATAGCTCTCGGTAAAGTGGTACGGTACGATGTCGTTACGTAGCACAGCACGGCGACTGGAAACGCAGGAGAAGTGCAAACAACGTTCTCTCCTCAGAGGTATGATTCTAATTAGGTACGACGTAGACTTCTACAACATACAGTCTACACGGCGAAGATTACACCAAAAAATTTAACGTTTCGTCTACTTTGGCGATAGCAACCACATTTTAGAATCGTGTCTACTATGTAAAGATTTAACAACAAAAAACGCTTCAAGTCCATAACTTCACTGGTTTTCGAGTTCTGAATTTTTAATATGTTTTTAATGTTATTATAGAAAAAACAAGTTTGGGACTCACACTAAAATTTTCATATGGCAGATTTTGTAGGTACATTCACAAGACATAATACAACGGTTCTGTGCATTCATTTTATGAGAAATACCAATCATTTGTTTTCAGTGTTTATTTCAAATTTCTACATTTAAGTTTCTTTAATTATTAGTACTTAAATGTGGTGATGAAATAAATAAATTACGTGTATATGTGTAGTCTTATGCGGCCAAACTACTGAGGTCATCGGTCGCTAGACTTACACACTACTTAATCTTACTTAAAATAACGTAGGCAAAGTACAAACAAACATACCCTTGTCCGAGGAAGGACTCGAACCTCCGACCGGACCGGCCGCGCAATTTGTGACACAAATTACATGTTTGATAATATTAATGCAAAGAAGTATGAAATCACGTCAAGACTACTTCCTGCAAACATTTTGACAAAAAAAGTTGGCACTGAGTTTAGAAAAACAAAATTCTGGTTTATTGGATTTTAACATTTTATCAAAAAATGAATGTTACTTTTTTTTTTTTTTTACTACAAGAGATACAGCCATTGAAATTTACGGCCACCAGAACGTTTTCCCTTCCTGAGTAAATGAGCTGCTTCTTGTACTTTCAACACCTTTTTCTTGAATGTTCTGAATATAAATCTTCACGCAGACTTCTTGAGGAGGACAGTGATACGGATATCTGATTGTAGACCACTGCCTATTACCTTAGACCTTTTTGACTGTACTGAACAGGAGTTCCGCGTATTCCGTAATTTATATTTATACAGTTAACAGGCAATGTAATTTATAACCAACTATTGGCTGCCAATTTCGCTTCATTTTTCGTGGCTGTCTTGCAACTTGTTTCTCCCTGTTGGTTTATGCCGAGTTCGGAGTAAAAATGGTTCTATATGACGGTGATGGAAAATAGAATTTATCTTCAGCATTTTTCGGTGTGTGACATTCCCTTACACATTCCGTATTTCATATATTTCTTAGATGTATTTGTAATTCGAATACAGCCAAATCATTTTGGGGTCTACGAGTAAACGCTTCAAGTATGTAAAATACTTATTGACTTATTATTATCGTTTTTTAATTGAAGGTTTAAGGTTGCGTCTCTTATTAAAAAGCATAGTAGCTATTTTTAAAGAGATGGAAGTTGCGTGATAGTGGGGTTAACTACATAGCGGTCAATTACATCAACGTATCTGTGCAAGATGCCTAATATATTTATTGCTTGCGCAGGTGTCTTGATATGCTTAGTGTTCTGAATAATATGCTTTTAGGAGGTATGACTGTGGAAAGTCATCGTCTTGTAGTAGCAGAGAATGTCTTAATAACTCTCCAAACATTATCACTATTAAAATACCTTTTTGTTTACAGGAGGAACACTCAACGGATTAATATGTAGTTAGAACAAGTTACTATATTGCTCTTCAGCTTTGAAAGGGTTGTGCAATTTCACTGATTTTTGTATTATGTTGACAGTGTGGAAAGTTAACAGCAGTGCTAGACTTGTTGGTGTGCCTGTACCCAGGAAAAGCCATCAGCCGCCCCAATGGCCCCGGGTTCCGCGCAAGTGTCACTCCGCGCAAGTGTCACCCCGCGCAAGTGTTCCAACCCCTGGCTGTTTGCGGGGTTTAGAGCCTTCTCCCCCTCCCCCCAGCCCCCCACTTTTACTTTTTAACGTCGTTTTATTTCTCCCTACTCTGAAGCTGTGATCTGTTGACCACTGTGCCGTTAATAACTTGTGGTTTAGAAGGCTGTAGTCACTTCCGGAGATATGGGAGCGGACACTGTAGCTTTCGCTACCCTAAGTTGGATTTAGTCTTGTTGGTGAGATGATTTTAATTCCTAGTGGAACGGTCTTTTAGCTTTCCCCCATTTTTCGTTAGGTTCCGTGGCATATACAATTCGGAGTTAAAGGGACTGATGACCTCGTTGTTTGGTCCCTCATGTCCATCATCATCACCACCACCACCACCACCTGCTCACGTGCCTCAGTGTGTTTACAGTATGTATGAACGGAGTATAGAGGACTGCTCATGCCGTTACATTACAAGATACACTCCTTGGCTGTTAAGAGACTGTACGTTGCACCCCATGGATTGTCTCCTTCCATTGTATATCTCGCGCAATGACAATAAAGATAAAATTTGATAATTTCGTGCTCGAGTCGAGAAAGGTCAACAATAGTTCTTCCTGTAAACCATTCTATCGAGGTTTCCATAAATAACATCCTCTGCTGCTGGCCTGGTGCTTCCCCCTTTTTCTAGTGCTGTACGTGTAACTTGGATTTTAATCGCTGCTGTAGAGACGCCCCGTCGGTGTTGTTAAGGTCGTCATGCGAGGGCAGTGCTGGCGGAAGAACGCCTCCCCGCGCAGCTGGCAGCTGGGGCCTCGCAGATTGGAAGCCAGCGGCCCTCGTTTGGTATTCAAATGGCGAGCGCCGGCAGCGCTCTGTTTCGCATTCCGATGTCTCCCCCCCCCCCCCCCCCTTACCCTACCCTGCCCCTCCTCCCTTCCACTTCACCCACTACTAATCACCTCGCGCAATTTCCCACTCGTCGGGTCGCGAATTCCACCAGTTTTATTTTCCATTGGCGCCCAATTTTTTTTAGCAAAGCGGACCAATATTTTCGTAAGCGTTTTGCGCTTTTGTTGAAAGATGAGTAACATGAAAACATGGAGCAGAAACAAAAGGGGGAAAAATAGTCATCCGTGAATTGGCGCATTCCGTAACAATATTCGCGGATGTAAATTTACGCTGCTTCGGCATCATGTATTGGCTCACATTTGGACGAAGTTCGCTTGCCTTCTATACACAGTAATTCACACAGCCATTCAGCATCTCCTGGTTGCCATCCAGACACGTAACGTAGTGATCACTGCCATGTGACCGTTTGTTGTTGTTGTTGTTGTTGTTGTTGTCTTGAGTCTGCTTTGATGCAGCCCTCCACCTTACTCTATCCTGAGCAAGCCTCTTCTCATAAGAACGGCAACCTACATCTACTTGAATATCCTTACTATGTTCGTCTCTTGGTCTCCCTCTGTGATTTTTACCCCACTCTCTTCCCTTCAAAGCTAAATTCACGATTCCTTTATGTCTAAGTTTGTGTCATGACAATCGAATTCTTTTGGTCAAGGTAGCCCAGAAATTCCTTTTCTACCCAAGGATGTTTAATACCTCATCATTAGTTTCGCGATCTACACGCCTAATCTGAAGCATTCTTATGTAGTACCACGTTTCAAAAGCCTCCGTTTTCTTCCTGTCTGAACTTTTTCAAATGTTTGTATAGTCTATGGGACTTAACTACGGGGTCATCAGTCCCTAAACTTACAAGCTATCTATGAACTACTTACGAACTAGGACGACACAAATATCCATGCCCGAGGGGGGATTCGAACCCCCGACCGTTGTGGCCGTGCAGACCGTGACTGAAGCGCCTTAGTCCCCTCGGCCACCGCGGCCGGCCCTGTCTGAACTACTTATCGTCCATGTTTAACTATCGTACAAAGCAACACTCCTCACAGATGCCCTCAGACAAGACTTTCTAACACTTAAGTTAATATTCGATGTTAACTATTTCCTCCTTTTCAGAATCACTTTTCCTCCCATTCCTATTCTGATCGTTCATAACTTTATAAACTTTTCGGAATTACTGAATTGTGTTCATAGATCTAAGACTGCACTCCTTAATACTTGGCACTTGCCTTTGAATGATTATGTATTGAATAACAGTATTCCTTCTTAATATACAATTTATGTAATTTTTCACAATTAATACTTTACGAAATGATAATATCAATAATTAACGGGAGTGTTGTGCTTAGTGGAGTAATGGCGTAAGGACGGTTAGTGTTGTTTTTATGCTGCCCACTCGGTCACAACTATTTGCATAACAAGTCATGTTTTTCTTTTTTCTTTCTTTCTTTCTTTTTTTTTTTTCTTTTTAATATGTTCAGTTTACATTTCGTTTCGTTAATGTGAAAAAAAAAGTGTATGTAACACAACCTACCACGACTCGTTACTAATACATAATGATATTGTGTGACAAGGAAAAAAAAATCACAAATTTTTAGTAATATAGACGCAGGTTTTGACAGAATCTAAAATGTTTGTGGTTTGATTCTTTTCTTTATGAACGCTGGCAAAATGTAATGGCATTTGTGAAAATATACCGTTCACTTTCTTTACATATCCTTTTTCTTTAACTAAAAATAGTGGCCAACGTGAAAGAACACTTTTTTCAAAAATTTGTTGACACGCTCTGCGTGAACTGCTTTTATTTACTATTACCCAAAGACGCTATCGTATTTCCGCACGCACTTCCAGTACCGTCGCGTTTATATCCGGCAAAGAGCGTTACGAAGATGTAATATAAATACTCTCCGCTAACAATCTGTAAGCCGGCCACTTTTTTTTTTCTTTTTTGCGCGAATTGTTCCGTTACATTAGGATTCAGAAGGAAATGAAGTTGTAACATTACTTCATTGATGTACTTACTTACATTTCAAATTTGGTGTACTTTTTGGCTATTTTGGGAAAAAAAATCGTTATGAACATTGGGGTAACATAACAGCTTTCTCAATTGCCGTTAAAATGCATTTGCGTGCTAAAAGTAAAATTTCAGTAAATAATAACAACACGAGTGCAAATATTACTCAGAATTAGTGCTCCCTTTCCGCAGTCATTCGCTAGATTCCTTGTTTTTCGATATCTTGAAATGGAAGTACTTGTGCTGTGTCTGTGTGTGCGAATGTATCAACGTTTGGAGCCTACGGAGCCACTGTTTGCCACCTTAAGTGCGAAATATTGCGTACTTCTTTCAGATGTGCAGTGTGGCTCTTGTATTTTGGTAGTTTTATGTACCACCCCCCTCCCCCCGTTTGCAATATAAGGGTAGTAAAGAAGTTCGCCGGGCGCGGTGGCCGAGGAGGCTGAGGCGCTCCAGTCACGGTCTGCACGGCCACTACGGTCGGGGGTTCGAATCACCCCTCGGGCATGGATATTTGTGCCGTCCTAGTTCGTAAGTAGTTCATAAGTAGTGTGTAAGTTTAGGGACTGATGACCCCGTAGTTAAGTCCCATAGACTATACAAACATTTGAAACACTTGAAAGAAGTTCATTCACTTTCTCACTTTGTTCGCTTCAAATAGACTAATTTGATAAATCACTTTTCAATTCATTTATTGGTTTTCCCTTATGGGATGTAGACAGGTTCGACCAAAGGAGAGAGAAACGTTCCTACAGAACTCAACTTATCACATCAACTTTCTTTTCCTTTTATTTTCTTTTTGTCGTAACAATAGGATAGTGTTTCATATCATAAAACTGTAGCAATGGATACATATCGCCAACTTCCTTTTCCTCTATGCTTTTATAAGATAGGTATCAAGTGGAAGAAACACAAACCAGAAAGAAGGAATCTTAGGGTTTAACGTCCCGTCGACAGCGTGGTCACTAGAGACCTAGTTCACGCTCGGATTGTTGGTTAAGGATGGGGCGGGAAATGGGCTGTGCCCTTTCCACAGGAACCATCGCGGAATTGGCCTGGAGTGATTTAGGGAAATCACGGAAAACGCAATTCGGGATGGTCTGAGGTGGATTTGAATCACCTTCCTTCCGAATGCGATTCCAGTGCTTTACCACTGCGCCACCTCGCTCGGTACAAACAGAAAACAGGAATTCATGGAGTTACTGATAATGCGCGCTCTTGTTTGCAGTTCGAATGTACTTTCGAGGACGTAAAACAGGATGGTGATGCAGACAACAGAGCACAGATAAGCAAGATAAGGACTATTTCACGTGTTGCACTGTAATTAGCCATGTTTCGGGGAAAAATAATAATAATGGTACACTGAATAATGTTTCTACTATGATAATGGTACTTCATTCTTTTCTCAGAATATCTTATCTTCTTTCTCTGTCGCCATGTTCCCGCATATGCAGAATCGGCGTTGTTACGTGGATTTGGCGTGTTAATATTTTCCTGTCACCACGCCATGCCCTCCCCATCCCCCCCTCCCCCGGGAGGAAATGTGTACCCCAAATGTTTGCGTATAGTGTTACAGGTGTGTGAAAATGTAAAGTTTTACGAAATGTTTGCGAATCGTGTAACTGAGGCGGGACTTTAGTACCAGTCCGGTATTCACCTAGGGGGTTGTGGAAAACCGCCTAAAACCACACCCAGGCGGGCAGACCCGAACTGGGCAACTTTTAGTGGCCATTAGAATGGTACTCTGGAAAGGACAGTTAATCCCACACTCCAACTGGGCAACTTCCGCTCGCAGGTAGCAGGACGGTCCGACCCAAGGCGTTGCTGGCCCTCACTGGACTTGTCAGTCCTGTGAATGGTACCAGCTCGCTGACATCTGTTTATAATCACATAGTGTTTCGTTTTGTACTTCAGTTTAGTCATGGAAGCGAATAATACGGCAGAAATTCGCGATTAGCAGACAAGTGCTCGTGGTAATAGACATTTGATCTGTGAAGGTTATAAATTCAAACCTTACAGAAGAGTTGTAGCAACGGAAGAATGTGGATGGCGATGCTGCTTTAAATGTTCGCGGTGTGTTGTTTGCAGTAGGTAGCGAACACACAATTTCGCGTATTGAAGGCACTCATGACAACGCACCTGTTGTAGAAGACTTGTTAAACAGGAGAATGATGTATAATTCCCTAAAAACAAAAGCCGACGCTTTGTTTGAAAGACCGTCAAAGAAATGGTGAAATTTGCAAATTAGACTTCGTAAAGTGCGTTTCATACCAAGCAGCCGTGAGCAGAGTATGAGCCAAACTAAATGCATTTCTTTTCTGCAAATAGTTTCGTATGTGAAACTTGTAATAACATCTACGTATTTGTATAAACATTTTCTATATCATCTTCCTTGGCACAGTATTGACATTATTCCTTAAGAACTCTACAAATAGAGGCAGAGGTTGCGCACTTGGTAAATTCAGATTTAGAAGCATTTTGCGAGATGGCACAGTCGGTCTGCCAGGATCAGGTAAAAGTTGCCCAGTTCGTGCTTGCCACTCAGGGGGCACTTTGGGGACAGTTGCCCATTTCGAGTCTTCCGTTTATCACCAACAGGTAGTAGTTGGCCAATTCGGACGAGCCCACCCGGGCTGGCCGGCACTCCGACCCCCTTCGTCAATCCGCCGGGCGGATTTGAACCGGGGCCGGTACGCCTCCCCGTCTCGGAAAGCTGTGCGTTAGACCACACAGCTAACCGAGCGGGTTCTTTACTCAGGTTATAATCCCTCGTAAAAGTACAGGGGCACATCACGTCCCGCTTACTAAAGAATGTAAAAAGAAAAGTAAAAGAAACTATAAACAATAATCAAATTTAGAAATATGACCTTAATAAATAATAGATTTCAAAGCAGGAAACCATTTTACAGCAATAAAAAAATTTAATTAATTCGGCCATGAAATGGTTAATTCGGTATATCGAGCAATATCTGGAAGCCTGATGAGTCTTCATTCGGTGAGATGAGTGTAGTGCTCTGGGAGTGGTCGCGTTGTTCCAGACGTATTTGTACGTGAGCGGCCCAGCAGTGGCAGGTGTGTTTGGGTTCTGTGGGATTGCCGCGCCCTTGGTGGCGGCTGAATGTTAAAGGTGACGCCCGGCGCGTGCAGGTCCGCCCGCTCTGGTCTAAAAAACAAGCCGTGCCGCCACTTGCCTCACCTCACGTCTGGCCACTCCGTCGCCTCTCAGACTTGTCCGCAGACTCCGCAAGCTCTGCACCGGGGGAGGGGGACTCAGGTGATGTTTACTGCTGACGCTCGCGTCACCGGCGAAACACCGCCTCCACGGCGAACCAACAAAATCTGCGTCGCTCAACTCCTCAAGGGCTGAAATATTTAAAGAGAGAAAGAAAGAAAAAAAAATTGCCTTCATCTGGAAGACAAATTTCTCCCGTTTCCAAAAAATGTATCGTTTATTTACTTTTAAACAGTTATTATAGTCTTCAACGATCCTTAAACAAATGTCTGCACCCTGGCCACGCTAATGCATGAGGCAAGAAATATCACCATAAACGTTCCATACCTGTCAGTCACGAAAACAATAAACGCAAATACAGGGACCTTCCAGATAAAAAATTACTTAGCAAATGTCTACATGGCCGTACAGAAATCCTAATTGCCGGCCGCGGTGGCCGAGGGGACTGAGGCGCTCCAGTCACGGTCTGCACGGCCACTACGGTCGGGGTTCGAATCCTCCCTCGGGCATGGATATTTGTGCCGTCCTTGGTGTTAGTTAGTTCATAAGTAGTTTGTAAGTTTAGGGACTGATGACCCCGTAGTTAAGTCCCATAAGCTATACAAACATTTGAAATTTTTTTTGAAAATCCTAATTAGATTTTATAAACAGCTGCGTGCGGCAACGAGTGTCTGTTGGATGGACAGTACTCAAAATAGGTTGATGAATGCTGATATTTGTTTCAATGATGGTGTAATTAGCAAGACAAAAGTAATGGACAATTTAAGCATCCAACCAGGAAATAATAGCTGCTCTGTCTGCCATAGATTGTCAGCGACTGGTTGAAGATGAAAGGGCTGTGGAAGCTGCCACTGAAGAGTCCAGAAAAAGGGAAAGTCTTCTAGAAAAATTCCTCAGAGGATAAAGAAGCAGCTGGCCTGCTCGATTACGCCACTGGCATGTTCTGAAAGAGGCATGCGGTGAATCAAAACAATCAGAACATTCTTTTCTCATTTTCTCGAAAATTCATTTTCAGAACATTAGGTACATATGTTTTCATAATGGTTTTAGCTATGTTCACCAAATTTCTTCCAATTCAAGAATGGGACAGTATCTTTGTATTATGACTAATATGTTGCAGAAATGATCTATATTTGTCATTTTGTGTATAATTTTAACAGTAACTTTTAGAGGAATTAGTAATGAAGTGTAATAACGGTTTTTTATTCTATTTTCTCTCATATCCTCCAAACTACAAAACAAGATGCATGAAGAGTTCCTACGAATGTTGACAGCAGCCTGCCACAGTTTAAATGCTATTACACTGACGGTGCACCAGAAAATGGTTCCAGAATGCGAACGTGTATTATAAAAACATATATTAGGCTAAATATTGTAATTCTTAAACCATAACAGATATTTCAATAAATTTCCTCTTACAGCTTGAGTTAATGTCATTCAGTGTTGGTACAAAATAGGAACTTCCTCCGCATTGTAGATCAAGAGTGATGTGTACTGAAAGCAAGGTATGAAGATGCAGCCCGTTCATCTCCAGGTCCTTCCATTCAGGCGTACTATTCATAGGATATTTAGAAATAAAAATACAGGAAAATTATTATTATTATTGTACGGATTGTTTGCAACATCGTTGCCACTTCTCGCATATAAGCGCCATCGGTCCTTGTATATTTTCTCCTCCTTCCAAGCCTAGTTTTTCCATTTTCTCTTGAATACTATTTCTCTACATTTTGCGTTGTCTACCTCGCTTATTTCCTCGTGCTAGAAACCAGCGCCATGTTTGTAATACAATGCACTGATCAGGTAAACATACACACGTTACGTATAGCAATTTCGTGTGCCTCATTGGCCTAGTGCCAGTCTTTCAACTGGTCGCCATTTAGGCGACTTGCTTGTCCCTAACCAACCGCAGTTAGCTAAAAGGAGAAAGGGGACCTACAGTTCAAAAAATGTACAAACGTTTGTAAGGCTTATGGGACTTAATTAAGGGGTCATCAGTCCCTACTTATGAACTACTTACGAACTAAGACGGCACAAATATCCATGCCCGAGGGGGGATTCGAACCCCCGACCGTAGTGGCCGTGCAGACACCTACAGTTCAATGTGGATTCCGAAACAAGTGTAATTTCTGGAGACTCCTCCCATCGTCCATTGGTGAAGACTGGGTTAAAACAAAAACGCCGACCGCGGTGGCTGAGGCGCTTCAGTCACGGTCTGCACGGCCACTACGGTCGGTGGTTCGAATCCCCCCTCGGGCTTGGATATTTGTGCCGTCCTAGTTCGTAAGTAGTTCATAAGTAGTTTGTAAGTTTAGGGACTGATGACCCCGTAGTTAAGTCTCATAAGCTGTACAAACATTTGATTTTTAAAACAAAAACTGGAAAATCCAGTGATGACCAGATATCGAAACCGTGACCATTCATTTTCCAGTTGAGTACTTTACTCAGAGGCCACCACGCCCGACAGTATACTTATGGTAACGTATTTTATTCAGATATTGGGTAAAATTGTAATTTGTGTGTGACACAGTACGATATTTAGCTGTCTCCACTCTTTACTCGAGGTTTACAAGGTGTTTACGTAGAGCGAGGCAAGTAGGGGGCTTCGATTATAATGAGACATTCTCGTTGCCCTCTAATAGCCGCGGTGGAGTAGCCGAGCGGTCTAAGGCGCCTCGCTGCAGAGCGCCCGGTTGCTTGCCGTCGGAGGTTCGAGTCCTTCCTGGGCCGTGTGTGTGTGTGTGTGTGTGTGTGTGTGTGTGTGTGTGTGTGTGTGTGTGTGTGTGTGTTGTCTTTAGGTTAGTTTACCTAGGTTTAAGTAGTTTGTAAGCTACGGACTGATGACCACGCAGTTTGGTCCGATAGATCTAAATTTTTTTGCAATGTTTGTGGGAGGTGTTGGTCTGG
The DNA here is from genome assembly GCA_026315105.1 of Locusta migratoria. Lineage (NCBI taxonomy): Eukaryota > Metazoa > Arthropoda > Insecta > Orthoptera > Acrididae > Locusta > Locusta migratoria. The sequence goes on along the minus strand of CM048745.1, from coordinate 580,150,310 downwards.
CTTCATTGTGTCTGTCAAGTACATCCCAGACTTGCTCAATCGGGTTCAAGTCCGGTTAACAAGATGACCACGCCATTCGTTAAATCTTTTCAACAGTGCAGCTAACCACGAGCGTTATCCTTCACCCATGTCCTCTATGGCACCAGCGTAGGGCACAACAAAAGGTCGAAAGATCTCGTCTCTATATCCCTTAGTAGTCTGAGCGCCATTCTGAACGATATAGAAATCCGTACATGCGCCAATACACCATTCTTCCACCACCATAAAATGGAGTTTCCTGCATATAAGCAGGATTCTTTCGATTTACACGTTATCTGCGGATGAGATAACGACTATTCTCCGACTGAACACACAATCTTGGCTCAACTGCGAACAGAACCCGGCGCCATTCATTTCGACTCGAATCCTGATGTTAATGGCATACACACCACAGACCTCAGTGCGCAGAGGCTACATTTTTGAAGGCGATTTCGGATTGCTTGTGTTATTGCGCGTCCTGTTGCAGCCTGGAGCAGATCTTAAATCAGGCAAGAAAACGATTAGAGTTTTTGAGTTGTAGTGCTGCAGGAGAAGACTGAATATTTGATGGATAGGTTGCGTAACTAATCAGGAGGTACTGAACAAAATTTGGGGACTGAATACAACAACAACAACAACATCATATCGTTCATAACATGGAGGTGATGAAGGAATAAAGGGGATTCCCGAGCAGCCGTGCCCGCAGTTGCTCCCGGTAGGTGCCGGTGCCGGTGTCGGCGCTTGGCCTCTAGTGCCGCTGGCCGCCTGCAGGCCGCTGCTGCGCCGCCGCAGCCTGGAGGGCCCTCATGCCGTGACGTCACGCGGCGGCGGACTGCCGACGCGGCGCCGCGGCCGCCCTCGAGGCGTCAACCGGCTGAGCCACTCGCCGGCCGATCCCTGCCGCGGCGCCCGCCGAGACCGCCACCCCCACTCGCGGCTAGGATGCAAAAGAAACATCGATGTTTTGAAAACATCGATGTTTCGTCCATAAACATAGATGTTAACATCGGTACGAGACTGGCAGGACGCGCCGCGAATAGGGATGCAAAATCGTTGATAGAAAACATCGATGTTCAGACATCGATGTTCCTGCGGAAAAATATCGATATTAAAAAAAAACATCGCTCTGAAAAACGATACATCGATGTTTTTCCGATATTTCCATACGTTTAAGAAATATTAGTAAAAAACACACTGAAATGAAGCTGTGTTGCCAGAAAGTATCTGCCTTGAAAAACACACTGAAATGAAGTTGTGTTGCCAGAAAGTATCTGCCTTATTTGTTCTTTCACTAGGCTACGAATACACAGCGAAATGACAGATTAGAATGAAAAAGAAGTTGGGAATAAGGTTTCGCTACCTATTGTACTGATTTTTACTAGGGCGATGTATCGCCGATGCATCGACGACAGAAGTCCAAAACTATCGACATAGTTCAATAATTGATTGTCAACTCCATTATTACTTTATTAGTTGCTCAGTCAGCGTCAGCTCGGGTGCGGTGCTCCTGCTGTCGTCGCTCGTCGCTGTTTTCATACTTTCGAAATAGTAGGTAAGTGAAATATGAAACAATCTGATGTTTGTCCAGTACGGGCTGCTGGCATTACTGAAATTTCACCCTCCAACATCAGTGGAATAGAATCTTTGACAGTGTTACCCAGTCAGACTGATAACGTACTGTCAAAACGTCAGTTAAAACATCAAACAAAAGTCCGAGACAAAAGCTAACAAGCCGAGTATAATCTAGATTTTCATTTCAGCAAGGTACATGATTTGATAAACGTCATTGAAGAATATCCATTTTAAAAATACATTATTAAGTAATAACTGAAAGATGCACCATGTTTAATTTTATTCACGTCGTCAGCTAAGAAAAATGCAATACGTGAGCAAAACACAAGTTATCTCTCATGTAATGAACAAATCGATGTAAATCCCAAGTAAAATCAGCGCAATAGGTAGCGAAACCTTATTCCCAACTTCTTTTTCATTCTAATCTGCCATTTCGCTGTGTTTTCGTAGCATAGTGAAAGAATATAAATAAGACAGATACTTTCTGGCAACACAGCTTCATTTCAGTGTGTTTTTCCTAATATTTCTTAAACGTATGGAAACATCGGAAAAACATCGATGTATCGTTTTTCAGAGCGATGTTTTTTTAATATCGATATACTTCCGCAGGAACATCGATGTTTTTGTCAACGATTTTGCATCCCTACTTGCGGCGCGTCCTGCCAGTCTCGTACCGCTACTTACGGCCTACTGTTCTGGACACACGTGCTCCAAATTTCCCATTCCTTAATTCGGGAAAAGTTGTATTGAATCCGAGCACAATCGATAACTTCCGCTACAAGTATTTCTGTCAGAACATAAACATCCAATGAGCAGAGCATCGACAGAGTTGAAGAAAAGCTGGAGGACTGGAGGAAGGCACTAGAAGAAAGAGGGATGAATATTTAGCACTGAAGGATGGGCAGATGTCTTGCAAGATCCAGGAGGAGTTTTGCGTCTCGTTGCCGGCGGTTGTCCTAGGTGTCGCTGGCCGAGTAGAGAGAGACCGACACAGGGAAATAGGATGCACGCGTGTGCGGGTACAGAGTTGAGGTGACCAGCCAGTGGGACAGCAGAAACTAGAAACTCTAAGCTAGATTAGAACAAGATATATATTTCGTAGAGATAGTACAATACTTAACTTTAACTGAAGACTAGTGGAAGGCAGATACATAGTTTTAGTAGATAGGGGCCTGCCTACCGATGAGTGTGTTCTAGTGCCTGTCTTAATACCAAGTGGCCGATGCGGTTCAGTGGTGGCCACGAGCGGGGTTGCAGCAGAGGGCGCTCGTGGCTGACGTCGTAAGAACACGGCGCCGTGCTTGCATGGCGGCACGCGGCGAAAGTACGTGGCGCGCACTTCAGACTTGTGCAACAACACAGGGAGGAACTGAAATCGGTCTGTAAATTTAAATACCTGGGGTTGTACATACGGAGGGACGGAGGACTGGAAAGCGAGGTACAGCACCGAATAGACTGTGGTTGGATGGACCGGAGGAAAATGAGTGGATTGTTGTGTGACAGGAAGGTTAGCAATGGGTGGAAAGGGAAAGTGTATAAGTCGATGGTAAGGCCTGCTAGAGACAGAGCCAATCACAGTAGCCCAAAAAAGGAAGATGGAAGTAGCAGAAATGAGGTGGATGTGTGAGGTAACAAGGACAGAATTAGAAGTGAATTTGTTAGAGGAGTTGTGAAAGTGGGACCCATGGGGATAGAGATACAAAAGAGTAGACTAAGGTGGCATGGACACTTGCAGAGAGAAGTGAAAGAGTATATCGGAAACAGAGTTGAAGATATAAAGATTGAAGGAGTGAGAAGGAGAGGAAGACCGAAGATGACGTGGAAGGATAAGATAGCGGCGGACCTAAGGGCGATAGGATGGAAGAAGGAAGAAACACTGGATAGAGTATTATGGAGGAGAGGGATCCAGAAGAGCAACGCCGACCATACTTGACGTGGAGCAAGGCTACGAGGAAGTAGAAGAAGAAGTAGAGGAAGAAGTAAATAATAAAACAGTCAGCTGTATTCTCAGTTTCTCAGTTTATTACTTATTGGCAACCAGATTCAATCTGCATTTTGCATTTCCCTATTATAAGGGCCTGAATATGATGGCTTGGTACGTTGAAACTGGCTGCCAATAAGTAATAAAATGAGAATACAGCTGACGGTGTTGGTATTCATTACTATATATACGACTGACGCCCTATCGTCGATACACAAGATAAACAAAATCAAGCTAATATACAATATTCTTCTACAAAGAATATTTTAACATGAAACTTTATATGTAGGTCAACAACAGTCGAAAGAATCCACATTGCAAAGAACAGGTCCGCTGCGAGTGTTAAATTCCTTTATTGAAGGGACACACGGTCGGTTTTGAAATTTAGAATTGCTTCCTCGGGTGTTCAATGAAATCATTAAAAAGATCATATAAGAAATCTGATGGAGCTCATTCTCTTTCATTTAATTTCAGGCTACCAGAATTCTTATACATTTATCTTTAAAAACTATTTGAAGTGAAGGAGTCGACAATTAAGATTTACAAAGGAGACCACACGAGTATCAGATTTCAGAATATAAATACAAATAAACAATCCCTGAGACGGATTTTCATCTCGAATATGTCAAAGACATTGATAAATGTGAAGCATTGAATTAAAATTTGTGATGCGATCGGCAATCAAACCAGGACCTGCAAGCTTACTAGTGTCAATGTTCTATGGAACGCAGAAGCTGAATTAGTTTGCGACGTGAAGGGAATTGTGCTTAGACTAATCCGAGGCGCCTTAGCCGCTAGTGATGCGGTGGTCTAGCGGTGAGACGTCTGCCTAGTAAGCATGGAGGACCGGGTTCGATTCCCGGTCGCATCACAAATTTTAATTCAATGCTTCATATTTATCATTAGATTTCAGAATGTTTTGATATTTATGGTACGTGAAGTTCACACAAATAACAATCAGCCAAAACCATTCGACGGAACTGTAAAAAATTCTCTAGAATTTTCAAGTACACGTAAGTAGCAATAATTAAAACTGTTGCAGGGTCTGTCGGCATAGGTCAGATGGCAGTGTTGTGGCTTCACAACCATTTGGTCAGTGATTCGAATCCTGCCGTGGTAAATTTTTTCGTTGTGTTCATTTACTAGCACAATTTTAATATGTAATGGTAGTTTTTACAAAAAATGCGCGTATTTTTGTCATTTTCTATATTTTATAAAAGGTTGTTAATAATGATGGTTTCAACTAGAAAACATGTTACTTTTAATACAGTATTGGCTTCAGTGTTAGTTGACGACGATAGTCTTTGATTGTTAATTTTCTAAAAATCTACAACGCTGCTTTTGGAAAGTAATCTCCATAGTTACTAATGGCTTTCCAAGCACCTACTCTACTAACCATCGTTTCAGGTGTCAAGGTGTTAAGCTCGTCCACATACAGGAAAAGAAAAACTGACACGACACGTGGAATTACAGATCCCAAAATTTTTATAGAAGTGAATTCGAAAACGACAAATATGTCACAGCGGGATTCGAACCATCTACTCCATCGTTGTGAGACCAGAACTCTGACAGCTGAGCTACAACGCCGGATACTGCAACTGTTTTAATTATTTGTACTTGAGTGTGCTTGCATAACTCCAAAGTCGACTTTCTCGAGAATTCTTCAGAGATGCGTCGAATGGCTTTGGCTGATTCTTATTTAAGTTCTGAACTTCACATATCATAAATATAAAGATATGAATACCTGTATCGAAAATGAAGCCGACCTATTTAGAGCGGAATGTAGTACTTTTTTCTTTCTTTCTTTCGTCTCGGAGTTTTCCAGACATACAGTGACGAAAAGTCTTGCAGAAGAAGCAACTGAAAAAGTGGCTTAAGATTTCCTTGTTAAAATCAGTTAAAGTCGTGCAGTTGCACTGCAACTGCTTCCAGACAAACTAGTTTCATAACCAAAGAGCTATTACCAACATCGCGCTCGCGTGTATGACGCAAGAGCTGCAGACGTTAGTAAACATGTTCACTCTTTTTTTTCCAATGAAACGCTAAAGGAAATCATCCCTGCACCATTAAACCAGTACAGCCAGTATCTCTGTTTATAAAAAATGCTTTAATCGTTATTGTCAGTATTATATTAAAGAACATAATGGATGTACGAGTAGTAACATTACTTTCAACGGAGGAATCCAACGTTGAAGAGTCAGAGCGAATCCAACTCTTTCGTTTTAGTTGTCTATGACATATATATGTACGTAGTTTTTATCTATTTCGAGCTCAAACATGGTTCTCTTTGAATTTGTATCATCTTTGCATTATAATAGCCGACAAGTTATCTAAATATTAACCTCCTACAAATATCCCTGAATCTCGCATTATGAAGTACTGAGTATGCTAAAAGTGTGCTTATCTTCCTCCAACAGAAAGAGGAAATGTTATCTACATCTTTTCACCTCATTATGACGTTTGTACCTTTTTCATTGCCCGTGATGTAGTGCGTTGAGGTCGCACGCCAGGTTCACGTCTCATCATGCCGCGGTGGAGTGGCTGACACCCAAACCTTCAGATGTCAGACACCCAGATCGGTACCAAACGTTGCGTATCGATAGAGTATCAACCGAAACTTCTATATAATTCGTGCTATATGCTGCTGTCCAGGAGGACGTCGTAAACTATAATAAGTAGCACCTAACCTACCGATTAGAGGAAAAACGTAACTATGAGAGCTTATGTTGCTCTACCGTGGGCTAGTTGGTAAAGTGTTAGTTTATCGAACAGAGGGCCATTGGTTGAAGCTGTGTCTCGACCCTTAAAAACTCTGTACGTTGGAAATGAAATTGTTAAAAGGGGGCAACATGTGCCTCACATGTAAAAAAACTGTTTGCTATAAAATATGTGTTATCGGCAGTTTACTCTTGCTTCGTTTATTCAAATGTTCAACTGTTTGTAGAGCTAGCACGAATTATAAAGCTATTACTCTATATTAAAAAAAAAAGTAAAATTGTTCAAAAATATAGGTTCACAAAGTGTTTCATGGGCAGTATCAAAAGACCGCGGAAATATAAGGATGTATTATGACACACACACACACACACACACACACACACACACACACACACACACACACACACACACACGCTATACAGAAATGCCCTCAGTTTGAAGTTTTAATATATTCTACTTCGATTAAATTAAAAGTAATTGTTGTAGCAAAAACTTGCTTCCTTGGAAGTAGTTGCCCCCTAATTTTAGGCTGATTTTCGTCTTTTATAAAAGATATTTTCATGACAAAACTCAGTAATAAAATCGGTTTAACAAATCGCTAATTTATCGCCATTTTTTCATTTTAGCGTCTGTTTCTGAGGGCCCCCTTTCACCCTTAAATATGTGTTTATTCGTCGCTTAAGAAAAAAAAAACACACTCGAATTTTTCTGAAATTTGTATTAGTTTCGTACGTTTATCTGGTACCATGGCATCTCACTCCACTCATGGAAATTTGAAAGCCGCGTCGATGGAGAGGAAGGCTTTGTTAGGAATATTCATGATCGTCCGCACATGAGCGTGATATTTGAGTCAGGAATACTACACTCCGTACTTCCGTCGCTGTTTGTTTGTCGCACTGCCCCTGTTCTGAAGTAGATTTGCGCATAATAGTTCGCGAACTAATTCGTTCTTTTAGTTCGTCCGCTCCCAGTGACGGCTGAGCGTCGTGGTCTGCGCATGCAAGTGGAGGGAGAAGTTCCCACACCTAGCTGCTTCATGCGGTTGCTGCTTGAGCCGCTAACGATATCATGCAAATCAAAAGAAACAGTTTGTGGATTATTAATTTCTCGCGTTTAAGTTTAGAGTTATCTCTATATCTTGGCATTATGGAATTTATTAGATATTGCAGAGAGCAGAATACTTCAAAGCACAAAATTTGTAGCACTGAAATATGCAATCCAGCTAACCTTGAAATGGCTCTCATCAGCAGAAGGAAACAAGAGATTTTTAATTCTGTTCGCTACTTATCGTGCATATTTTAGTTCGCGACCGGTAGCTCTCCTTTTAGTTCGCAGCTCGGCCGCGAAGTAGGTTACTCTTTTTAGTTCGTCCGCTCTTTTTGGCTTTTGCTACCGCTACTAAAACAACAGCTGAGCTGCATCTCAGCTCGAAATGACGGCAGCTGGCAGAAGGGAATTATGCGATTCTGCGCGCTCTCGCGTCCTCTCGCTGTTACCTGTCAGTCTTCGGAAAAGCAGCGGACGAACTAAGAGGCGAGGGATCTGTAAAAGTTATTGGTGACTGTTGAAAATTTGTGCTCGACCGGGAGTCCAACCCCTGATTTCCCACTTTACAGGCGTCGTCGAGTGAACCACTATGCTACCTGAACACGCCTGCTGGAGCGACCTAAACTTCCGTACGTCCCAATTGCCTACTTCTCAAGAGTGCTCGTACATCCCATCATGTAATACTCGCACAGGTAGAGACATTTATTATAAATGTCGTGTGCATTACTTTGGCTTAAACACGACGTATTAATGCTAGTTTACACGAAGACACTACGTTTCATGAAACTGCGCTACTGGCGAGTGCGCATGCGTGGCAGGCGTTCGCGCAACTCGTTGGCGAAACTAAACAGTTTCGGCACCTTCCAATTTTGGCGAAACTGATTGCGCGTGTTTTTAGGTTAGGTGATAACCAATACAGAACAAAGTACAACATAAAGGGGGGAAAGGAGAAATAATGCGGTTTTTGAGCATATATGCGATGCACAGGTGTTTGTGCCATTTTAACGATGAAATTTTCAGGAATAAGCAGTGCCGTGTTAGTGCTCTTGAAGGAATTATTCATGACTTAAATATTGATGAGTTGACGATCAGTGAATTGCAGATTAAAGTACATTCAATTTCAAATATCTATACAAATGAACTATGGCAATTGTGGATTTGAGAACACGTTACAGGTACTCTAGAGACGAATATCTATTTGACAAGGAAAGTAATGAAATTTGTAATTTCAATTCTGGTATCGATGCTTCACGCATAACAGTATCTTGTTTGTTTATTGCATTACTAACTCTGTTTAAAAGGAACGTAAACTGCTCTGGTGACATTCTGAGTTGATTAAAATAACTTCTAGGGCCTTCGATCACAATTTCTTTCAGCAAGGTCGCTGAGCAACCGAGCTGACGTCTTTTTTTTAATCCAGTCACAAACCTAAACACGTTTCTTATTCTTTTTATGTTTAGTCTTATGCAGCGACTTCACACAGAGAAGCAATAGCTCCGCCACAACTCTTACAGCTACCAAAACGTTCATACTACGGCGACTACGGCACTCAAAAAACAACGAAACTGAAGTGTATAGTATTGGCGCCGTGTCTACAGAGATGCACGAAACCAGTTGCGCGCAACTCATTTCATGAAACGAGTGTCGCAACCTAGTGTCGTAGTGTAGACTAGCCTTTAGAGTTCCTGTTTCGCGCTCCAAGCAACGCAAAGGTCTTCGTGTAGTTCGCCTGTGGGAGCGCTCTTCCGAACTAGTTCGTTCACGAACTACACAAGACTATTGTGAAGGGACGCAGACCGCCTGTGGGAAGCCAGCTCAAGGCAGGTGTCTGCGTATCGACCGCGCTGCTCAGCTGAGGCATGCCAACGCCTTCTTTACCGCAGCCACGCGTCGCTTGCGCCACACACACACACACACACACACACACACACACACACCGCCGCCGTTCCGTCGCTCAGCTACAGCAGGCGCTACACGGAGCGCCTACTCAAAGTGCGCGGTCAACGCGCCGAGTCCTACGGGCGGCTGAACGGTCGGAAACGTTGCGACTTCTGCTTGCGAGACGTGTACCTAAAGCCGTTTCTACACGGCAAGTGAGAGCTTACGAAGTTACCCATGATGCACCGATCACGCCCTCCGCGTACAGTGTAGACGCGTCCACTTGCACAAGGTGCAGGCATACGATCGCTAGTAGACTGCCGGCCACGGTGGCCGAGGTGACTGAGGCGCTCCAGTCACGGTCAGCACGGCCACTACGGTCGGGGGTTCGAATCCCCCCTCGGGCATGGATATTTGTGCCGTTCTAGTTCGTAAGTAGTTCATAAGTAGTTTGTAAGTTTAGGGACTGATGACCCCGTAGTTAAGTCCCATAAGCTTAACAAACATTTGAACATTTTTGAGCTAGTAGACTGAATGGGATGGATCCTATTCTCACGCGTACGGAAGTGCTTCGCGCATGCGCAGACGACCGAATGGGGAACCCAGCTGACAAACGAAGCCTAGTCGGGAATTTCGTTTGAGAATGTGTACTTGTCTCCTGCTCAGAGGAGCGTAGTTTTTCGACTCGATCGTAAGTATTTTAGGAGGTGATACCATAGAGGAATTACATTAAAAATTTAATATAACCTGTGTACAATTTTTATTGAATACTGAGTTAAAACTGTTAATATGAAATCCAAACAAACGTAGAGCAAGTGTAAATCAAGAAATTTTCACTGATTTATCCGTCGGTTCTTGGTAGTACAACATCACACTTACTTAACAGTAGAATTTTGTGTAATTTCTACACGTTCATTTCCACTTAGTTACCCGTTTTTCGGCTTACTAGGACATATTCATACTTTAAACTACGTCGAAAACCGGTTATTTAAATAAAAGCCAATATGGTGAGCTACCAAGAATCGATGAACGAATCAGTCAAAATATCCAAATCAGTTTGTTGTACATACCAAGAGCTGTATTCCGTACCCAATAAAAATTCGACCCACGTTATAAGAAATTTTAACTGCAAATCATTTTTATTACCATCTTCTAAAATATTTGCGATTTTTCCAGAAACATGCTGTAGTTAACAGATGAGATATTTTGAAGCTTTATCAAAGTGAAAGGTCTATGTATACACACACACCTGAGCTTGTTCATCATATACATAGGCGCCTCAATCCGCAGGGGCTGGAACTATGTAATCGCATTTTATAATGAGGACGTTAACACATGTGAGCAACGTAGTTACGCATGAACTGCACGAAAACAATTAAATACAGTTTCACAGTGGCAGTCTAAAACACAAATGTTTTAATCATCACAATATTTCATACAGTTTCGAAAAGTGATAACGCGGCGATTCATTTGCTGTAAGCTGACAACAAACGAAGTAGACGCGAGAAGCAGACGACTCAACAAATGCGTATCGTTTGAACGATTCTTTGTAGTTCGACGGTCTATCGCATGGGGAGCTGCAACTGACAATGTGATTTAACGTGCTACACGCGATCGCAGGGCGCTCCAGTAAAAGTTGTCAAATGCGTCACTTCGATGGAAGGCGATGAAAAACTCGTAACACCATTTGTCAGTGACAATCTTTCAATTTCAGTAACATATTTGTTCAATATTACTAAAATTTTCCGGGATATTAGGCCGTAGTCTTACGGATTTATTACTCAAACCCAACGTTTCGTGCCTAAATGCGGAGGAAATTTTCAAGGGAGATCGTGGCAGTTTTGTTATGTCCGATACACACCCTGCCTCGCAACTGACTGCAGGCAAACTCCGTTTACAAGGGCCTGAGAGAAGAATTTAACAGAACACTGAATAAACGTAAGCCTAAACAAGGCCCCTGAAGCAGAAGACATGCCCTCAAAACTACTGAAGTTTCTGGGAGAGCCAACCATTACAAAACTATTTAACCTGATGTGTAATGTGTATGAGATAAGTCATATACCCCATACTGTCAGAAAAATGAAAAAATCCCCATTCCAAAGAAAGCAGGTGCTGACAGGTTGAAAATTACTGAAACATCAGTTCAATAAATCATGGTTGCTAATTTTTAACGCGAATTATTTACAGAAGAAAGGAAAAGCTGGAAGAAGCTGACATTGGGGAAGATCTGTTTGGATTCACAAGAAATATAGGAACACGGGAGGCAATACATTACCACATACCTTACAAAATAAGTTAAATGAAAGGCAAAACTTGGTGTTTAGCATTTGTAGATTTGGATAAAGGTTTCGACAATGTTGACTGGAATACTCTATCAACTTAGCACGAATAAAATATAGAAAACGGAAGGATAATTACGTCTACAGAAACCAGACAGCAATTAGTAGTCGAAGGGCATTAGAGAGAATCATTGGTTGGAAAGGGAGTAAGACAGGATTGTAGCCTTTCTACTATGTTGTTCAATCTGTACCTTAAGCAAGCTGTGAAGGATGAAAAAAAAAAAAAAAATATTGTAATTCTGTCAGATAGCAAAGAACCGAGAAGAACAACTGAACGGAATGGACAGTCTCTTGAAAAGAACATACAAGATGAACATTAACAAGAGCAAAACAAGGGTAATGGAATGCATGTAAGAAAATCATGCGATGCTGAAGGGATTGAATTCGGAAACGAAACAAAGTGGTAGATGTATTTTGCTGGTCGCAGTACAGAGAATATAAAATGCAGAATGGCAATGGCATTGGAGAGTAAATGTAAGAAAGTCTTTTCTTTAGGCATTTGTCTTCAGTGTATACGGTGCGGGAATGAAACATATACGATAAATAATTTAGACAGGACGCGTATAAGACCATACAAATGTGGTGTTACAGAAGAATGCTGAAGATTAGTAGGGTACATTACGTAAATAATGAGGTGGTACTGATCAGAATTGGGGAGTAAAGGAATTTCTGGCATACTTCCACTAAAAGAAGGGTTTCATTGGTAGGACATGTTCTTAGATATAACGGAATTGTAAATTTAGCATTGGAGGGAAGTGTGTGGGGTAAAAATCTCAGAGAGACACGAAGAGACGAACATAGCAAGTTTGTGGGTTGCCGTTCTTATGAAGAGGCTTGCTCAGGATAGAGTTGGACGGAGAGCTGCATGACACAGTCTCCAGTTGATGACCACAATTACAACAATAATTCGTGAATCAGAGTTGACGTTATTTATTGATATAAGTGATGATTGGATTCGGCCTGTTAATGTGCCAAATAGATGTGTTCCTGTTTCACGTCACACAGCAGACATACGGCACTCCCGCTTAGTAACAACTGCAAATAGGTCGAAAACGGTCATCATTGGTATAGGTAAATACCGTGATAATTGACTAATTCGTCAATTAAAAACATTTCTGGTGTTTTTGGCAACCGCAGTATCTGTTCTTTCAGGCATGTATTCATGTCTGAAAGACCTTTACGTTGCTTGGGGCGCGAAATAGGCCAAAGTAATGCATACGACAGTTATAATAAACGTCTCTTCCTGTGCGGGAATTACATGATGGGATGTACGAGCACTCGTGGGCAGTAGGTAATGGGGACGTATGGAAGCTTAGGACGCTCCAGCAGGCGTGTTAAGGTAGCGTAGTGGTTCACTCGACGCCGCCTGAAAGGCAGGAAATCATTTTTTGGACTCCCGGTTGAGCACAAATTTTCGCCAGTCACCAATAACTTGTACAGATGATGCTGTTTTATATTCAAAATTGCGGAAGCATTTCTTGTGTGCTCTCATTTCCATCCATTTTCCACATATATCTGTGGTCGAGCGGTCTACGGCGCACCAGTCACGGTCTGCACGGCCACTGCAGTCGAGGGTTTGAATCCCCCCTCGGGCATGGATATTTGTGCCGTCCTTAGTATTAGCTAGCTCATAAGTAATTTGTAAGTTTAGGGACTGATGACGCAGTAGTTAAGTCCCATAAGCTCTACAAACATTTGAACTTTTTTTTTCTGTTCGGAGGAAGACAGTTTGATAGTGGTGCATCTCGTGCCGACATCAAATCTCAGCCGCACCAAGGTGGTGTATTTCTCTTAAGCATGGAGTAGTGTTACTGAAATAGTCATTTAAGAATTACGTAAGCAAATTTGTTAATACTGTTATAGTGTACCCTGTCGTTCTGTGAACTGAAGAAATATATCATACGATGACAGGTTCATAAGTATGAGTAATACGGACGATAAGCTTATAGATTAATATTTTCTCTCTATAGGGGTGTGCACTAAATCGTTCTTTGCTTCCGTACTGAGACTTCATATGCACTAAATCGAGAACAATCTTACTAATCTGACACGTGTATGGTATGCGAGAAGAGGATGCATCATCAATCGTACTGCTACGACTAAATGCACTTGATATAATCCGGTAATAATCCCAGCTTCGATGCGTGTCACAACTACTAAAACAAGATAATTGACTGTCGCATTAGCGTATTTATTACAATGTCAGACATAGTAATCGCTAAACTACGATTTATCATTTCCGTCGTCATTTAAGAGGTTCACTTTTACAAAAATTACGCCGACGAATTACGCAGTCGTAAAACCTGTCTTTATTTTTCGAAATCAATCTATGAAAAATTACGCCCAGTTCGCAAGCTTTGTGCGTAGCTTGCAAAACCAGTTACTGGTGCCCTGATTGGAACTAGCCTGACGAACGGCTTCTGATCAAATTGCGTGCCTGTGTGGGCACCGTCGCAGTAATGCGACTGGACTCGTGCTATCCTGTTTGATAGGTCACAGTTCATAGTAACTGAGGGAAAGTCATCGATTTAAAGACGGGTGGTAACTAGTTCTGCTCAACTATTAAAAGTCTCCTATTGTCCCTAATCATTATATAAACACGTATACCCGAAATTGAAGTACCGATTTTAAATATCTGCTTTACAAAGAAGCCAATGAAACTTACATAATTCGAAAGAGGCTTTACCAGAGATGTGCGCAAAACAAAAATAATGTATACGACGTCGTTAAGAATAAGTAAAGGAATTAAAACTACCCACATGTAAAGGGTTATTAGACTACGAACCGCCGCGAGAGCCATATAGCAATAGAACGGGTGGAACTACAAGGTCGACCATATTTCACCAGTGGAAATCAAAATATTGAAATGATGAAATAACGTAATTTTTTGGCCTTACATAAGTATGTGAAGATGAAAACTGAAAGAACATTTTCAATATTACACAACGAGCCTCATGATACTTACGTAGTTCGAGAGAGGCTTTGCCATTGACGTATATTGACAGTGTGCAGTGACACTCTTTTCATTGTACGAAATTACTCAGTTGCTGCCCACCTACATATGGAGCAACGATAATCGTAAATGAATAAGAGAAATCGTAACTCGTACGGAAAGATTTAGGTGCTAGTTTCTGCCTCGTGCTATTAGAGACTGAAACGATAGAAGATAATCTGAAAGTGGTTTGATGAACCTTCTTCCAAACACTGAAGCCGCGCACAAGGCACTTTGTTCCCGCCAGAGGATCGAGTCCTCCTCCAGGCATGGGGGTGTGCGTTGTCCATAGATTAAATTAGTTCGTGTATAAGGCCGGGTACCTACGACCATAACAGTTTTGTCCCTCAGATTCACATACATTTTTTACATACCAACAGGGTTTGTATGATAAAAAAAGCAACAAAACAGCTGAAATACTGACTCGAACAGATCTATGAAGAGTTGGTTTGTTCTACTGCTACCACAGTACCCCTTCAGTAACTCTCTCTCTCTCTCTCTCTCTCTCTCTCTCTCTCTCTCTCTCTCTCTCTCTCTCTCTCTCTCTCTCTCTCTCTCTCTCTCGACACTACCAGCTTCTTTTGTCCAAGGATAAGTGATGACGATATCTCATGACAGCGGTGAGACAACATTCGGCGACAGAAATAAAAAGCCACATCCAGGACGAGCGCCTGTCGCGATACAGGGGGATAACGTGGTTAAGAATCTAAAATGAAAGAAGGGCACACTAACCTAAGAAAACGCAATTGTAACACCATCGATCTTTTCAAGCAACGCCCATAGGAAGAAAGAAAAGTATAATATTCAAAATAAAAATGTCGATAAATCCAGGGAACAAAACCGTGTAATAACAAAGGTTTGATGTAAACACCAGTAGCAGTGAAAAAAATTCTCTTCGCCCGCATAATACATTATATACCCACGCAAATAGTCTAGAAAATTACTGCATGTGAATTTTTAACGTTTATGGCAATAAATGTAAGATTTATAACGAAAAATGTGGTGTACAAGCAGTACATGAGTGATACAGTAGTAGTTTATCTGATACCTATTGCGTGTATTTCGAACTAAATGTTATAAACATTGAAAAGGATTACCACAAGCACAAATTTTGAAGACTCTGATAATAATCTGTGTACAGTTATAACAAATTATTTTCTGATTTTTATTCCAATTTAAAAACTTATTTTTAAAATATGAAATTATATAATTCGTCATACATACTAGCTTTTTACCCTCAGCTTGAGCCATGTGTATGTCGGATCGGTGCACACCTTAACCCTAATGTATTCTCTGTCCATCTTTTCTCCCCACCAACTGTGCCCATCAACTTCCTAGAATGCTCTACTATACATCAAACAGAGGAGAGATGTCGGGCGTTACTTTTTCCACTCCCACGCATAACAACAGCCTGGTGAGAGACTGAGTTAACATTACACTGTCATAAGGCTTCGCGCTTTGTCTCCAGGAAGAAATTTCGTAATACGATTAAGTTAACATATCAGAACTTAAAAAAAATCGTTTTACACTCACGAAACATAAAAATAGGTTCTTTGCAAGAATCAGTTGACAATGAAATAAGCGGAAACGGCCGTTGTTAAATAATATCGGACAATTTTCTTTTATTACAATATCTTACGAATTATGTTTTCCGTTAATTTTCGTTCGGTATTGAGACAGTGTAATTCATATGTTGGTGCCCTATCTAGTGCTATTGCGAGGTACCTGCGTTTAAGACAGTGATCTAGCAGTATCGTTTTCATTGTGAAAACCAGATATGTACATGATCAGCAATGTGTGAGAAAACAAGAAAAACTAATAAAACGAACTAGAAATGTGGTAGCGGACTGATTTTTTTTTTTTTCTACAAGCAATAGCTGTACATGATTTTAATATGTGTACCAAGGCTCTGAAATATCTGATGAGTAGGAAAGAATTTATATAGATACTTTATTTGCATATAACAAGTTTTGCAATTGTGTTGTTCTCATAACAGGCTTTGCAATTATTTCGGCAGCTATATTGACTGCGCCCTAGTTTGCAGAACCAGCTAAAACTGTACTGGGGAAGATGAATATTAACCACAAACCCTGGAAGCATGGAAACATTTAATGATTACGTTACAATGTACTATGCATACATCTCTAATGATAAACTTATTGAACAAAGTGGATTACATCACAACGTAAAAGACATTTTACAACTCTTTGAAGAATGTAATTGTTTTGCCGTTTTCTCTCAGGATGCTGATAGAATGTATCGTGAATCCTTCTTACTTCTTGCAAAGACTGTTCCTGGCACTGAAATACACCCGACTGATGTACACAAGTCGATATACTTGGAAACCCTTTGGGTCGATACCTGAAATAATGGGAGTTAGTAAACAATAAGAGACTTATGCCTTAATTGACTTTTAATCTACTATGAATATTGTAACTAAGCAAACCTCTTTCGTAATACTGGCTACTATATCATACAAAAACATTAAAAACAGACGCCTGATACCCAAGTAAATTAAAAATAGACTATAGGCCTAATACTTTTAGGCGCATATACTACTTCCGGCTAGACGGAAAAATAGTACCGGAATGTAAATGAATTCCAATAGAATACTGACAAACATACCTTGAAACTGTACCTTCGTTCCTTTTCCATGTCAGAGGACACCTCTTCCTCGATGATCGTGGTTCAGTCTCCGCAATAAATTCTGTATCCCTGTCAGTACCGATTTCCTTGATGTGACCGATTTCTTCATTCATTTTAGACAAACAACACCGCAAATCTCTATAGGAACGAGACGTCAGCTTGTAGGCTATAGCCACAACATCGAACTCGGCGAAACTGGCGCGTGAGTGAAACAATTGCATGCAAAATGTCACAGATGACGCTTCACACTATGCAGTACAGCCAACATAACGATAGAAATAAGCATTTTATCGTTATTATCCTTCATAAAGAGGAGTGCAATGCTGTTCCTATGGAAAGGATAAAAGCAGGTTTTGCAACTCACTTGTGAGACGGCCATGGTAGGTCACGCACAAGCAGCCTGTTTTGTAAATGTAAACATAGAACTGTGAATTTAGCAAGTTTTGCATCCGCACGTGACATGCATGTAGTAGGTTTTGCAACCGTTTTCCGTTTCTCACTTGAAATGTAAAGAGGTAACAATGTGTGTTAGAATCTGAAACTTAGCTAAATTAGAAGCCAGTAGCACAAAGCATAATTCAACATCATTATCCCATTTTCGAAAATTTATGCACATTGCTTGGTTTGCTAATGGGCTTCTCATTTCTTCTGTGGTTTTCTGAACGCCTGCTGATTCCGAAAGTAGAAAGCACGCAGCAGAGTTTTCGCTGGATTTGGCTTCGCTTGGGTTTTTTCGATAATACAGATCTAGTTCTACTACGGCCTTACTTAAACAAACATTGTTCCATTGTTCCGCCTCGTCGAATGTTTTTCTTGTGCCTGCAGGGAGAAGTTGGACTTTGATGTAAATGTTGGAGAGAACGCTTCCCTGTGGCCGCCCATTCTATTCGCTCTCCAGACAAGAAAGTGATCTGATTGTTACGTGTTACAAAGAATGGCCCATTTTTATGAGGCACCTGGTGGATTTGTATTAGATCAGTGTGTCTAGAGTGTGTCTAATAATCTAATATTAATTTAGATTTTAAAAACAAGTAATAGAACGCAGTACGTTGTTCTTGACGGCGAGTGTTCATCAGAGACGAGTGTATCGTCAGGCGTGCCACAGGAGAGTGTGATAGGACCGCTATTATTTTCTATCTATATAAATGATCTGATGGACAGAGTAAGTTGTAATTTGCGGCTGTTTACTGATGATGCTGTGGTGTATGGGAGGGTGTCATCTGTAACTGACTGTAATAGCATACAGGTTGACTTAGACAAAATTTCTAGTTAGTGCGAAGAACGGCAGCTAGCTCTCAATGTGGAAAAACGTAAGGAGATGCGCATGAGTAGAAAAAACAATCCCATAATGTTCGAATACAGCATTAGTAGTGAGCTTCTTGATGTTGTCGCGTCGTTCAAATATCTAGGCGTAACATTGCAGAGCGATATGAAATGAAACGAACATGTAAGGACAGTTTTGAGTAAGGCGGACAGCAGATTTCGGTTTATTGGGAGAATTTTGGGAAGATGTACTTCATCTGTAAAGCAGACCGCGTATAAAACACTTGTACGACCACGTCGTGAGTATTGTTCCAGTGTTTGTGACCCGCAACAGATCAGTTTAAAGGAAGAGATAGAAGCAGTTCAGAGGCGAGCAGCTAGGTTTGTTACTGGTAGGTTCGACCAATGCGCGAGTGTCACAGAAATGCTCCGGCAACTCAATTGGGGATCACTGGAGGAAAGACGACGTTCTTTTCGTGAATTTCTGTTGAGGAAATTTAGAGAGCGGGAATTTGAAGCTGAGTATAGTACTATCTTGCTGCCGCCTATATACATTTCGCGTGGTGGTCACAAAGAGAAATTAGGGCTCGTACGGAGGCATATAGGCATTCTTTTTGTTTTTCCTCGTTCTATTTGGGAGTGGAATAGGAAAGGAAATGCCTAGTAGTGGTACAGTGTACCCTCCGCCACGGACCTTACGGCGAATTGCGGAGTATGTATGTAGATAAATCAAACCTTAAGGTCGTAGATTCTACGAAATACCTAGGAATTACAATTACGAACAACTTTGACTGGAGAGAACACACAGAAAATATTGTGGGGAAGGCGAACCAAAGGTTACGTTTCATCGGCAGAACGCTTCGAAGATGCACCAGCTCCACCAAAGAGAATGGCTACATCACACTTGTGCGTCCTCTCCTGGAGTACTGTTGCCTTTTGTGGGGCCCTCACCAGGTGGGACTGACGGAAGACATTGAGAAGGTTCAGAGAAGGGCAGCTCGTTTTGTTCTATCAGGTTACGGGGGGGGGGGGGTGTCACGGAAATGTTGTACGAATTGGTGTGGAAATCATTAAAAGAAAGACGTTATTCATTGCGGCGTGATCTGTTTGCGAAGTTTCAATCACCGACTTTTAGTTCTGAATGTGAAAATATTGTGCTAGCACCCACCTACTTAGGGAGACGTGACCATCCCAATAAAATAAGGGGAATCAGATCGAAAACGGAAGGATTTAGGTGTTCTTTCTTCCCGCGCGCTATTAGAGAATGGAACGGTAGAGAAAAGTGGTTAATGAACCCTCTGCCGGGCACTTGAATGTGATTTGTAGAGTATCTATGTAGATGTAGTGGAGCACAGTGTTGCGGTTACAGAAACGCGGCGTAACTGCGGGAAAGCAGCCGCAGTGACAGGAGCTAATTTCACGTGGAAGGCAGGAATGAAAGGCAGAGTTTTTTTCCCATTTCCCTTTCGAGTGGCTGAAGAAAACACAGAGACTGTGATGGCGCCGCGTGAAAGCGCGCGGAATGCGGAGAATGGCGAGTTGGGGATAATGGAAAGCAAGCAGGCGTGGCCGGTGAATGGAGAGGGTGCGACCCACAGTATCTGGTGCGGCCGATACGTCGATGGGCGGCAGAGTAACGAGCTGCTCTGTGCGGGCGACGCGCCGGCGGCTGCGAGCATTCTCTGCCGGCGCTGAATGTTTGCCGGAACAGGAGGCGCCAATTACGGCTGCGAGCCAGCCAGTGAGGAGCGATGCGCTGCAGTCCGCGCAGTCGGTAGCCGTCCGACACGGGGCACCACTGTGGGCGTGGATACTGCACCGGCACCTTGGCTTCAGGCTCAAGTTGGCGTTCACCTCGAACTCACCTTAAGCGGGTATTACACTGTAAAAGATCTTTGACAAATCTTTTATCAAAGCTCTTAGGTCAAATCTTTGGCAGTGTAATAGGTCATCTTTTATAAAAGATACTAGCTGATATGCCCTTCGCAACGGTTGTTAAAGAAGGTCCTGTGTATATCATGGTTTTTCGGGTTCCGGACGTAGGTGAGCAAAAAAACAATCCCTGTTGGATCTCTCTGTCAAACTCAGTTCTCCTAGCCAAGATGTCAAATTTAAATAGAAGTCATTGTCGAAAACAATGAATGTTCATAAAGTTTTTCATACTAAGAGTGAAATTAAGTCCGTGCTTCGGAACAATGTAAATTCAGTGTTAGGTTGTGTTCATAAAGTTACACATTGCAACAGCAGCGCCGAAAGTGGCTGGCAAATTACATTTCTGAAAACGATATTGGATAAGTGCGAATATTGATTTGTAACAGTTTTCACAAATACCTTCTTGAATAGGAATTTGGAATGAATTGTAAGACTGTGTGAATCATGAGACTCTATACAAAAGAGTTTCGCGTGAAAGTGCTGGTCATAATGAGATGTGACAACAACGGATGTATCTGATTCGGTAAAATTTTACTTTCTATCCTGGCGGCCTCGTGTTTTTATGTTGGCAACATCAATAACACGATATAAAATCGTTGCAAAGATGACCGAACCACATAGAGTGTAGATAAATACTGCTGTTCCTGCTGTGTGCTTGATTTCACGACAAAATATTTGCATGTCACGCGATTGGCTTATGACGATGCACCATGATTCTCGTTATTCGAAATCTGTTGCCAACATTATCACAGGAGGCCGCCGGGATATGAGTAGGACTACGTCGCATAGTTTCACAGCAGAGAGTGTCGCGGCTATATCATTAATGTATGTCTGTGTTTCCACCAAGCTTCCACGACAGTGATCAATGTTCGACGAGTATTTTTTATCTTTGAGCCTCTCTGGATTTTTATCTTTGTTTTGTGTCTCTGTTCATAGTCGGTAATGTGTGGTTGACGGAAACATGTGATCTATTAAAAAAAAAAAAAAAAAAAAAAAAAAATGCGTATTTGATATTCCGTGTCGTTATTAAAGTCTGAAAGGACCGCATTGTCTGACGATTGAAAGAATAAACAGATTTTGACTCGTACGGTAAAGTTCGTAAGTCACAGAGTATATAGCTTTTCCTAAGAGTATTTATTGCATATTTTGCGAATTTTTGCTCGTCACAGTCACCCATTGCCACGCACCACGACCAAACTCCCTTACTAACATCATTAGAACAAGGGCTATCTACTACCACAACCACGAGTGGGTGGCAGTATGTGGTCATGGAGAAAAGTCTGTCAGCACGTACACACACAATCCTTTTATATATAGATATAGATTTGATAAAAGTTTGCGGGAGAGCCTAGCTTTTATAAAAGTTCGCCATTGTATACATGCGTCTTTCCTTGCTTTGACGCCTTTTAACCTACAAATTAACGTCAAAATGTATTTGTTGTGTCGCTACTGCCACAGTGATCGTTTCAAAGTGAGAAGTGTACGGAATATTTCTTAATACAAAGCACATTTACTAAAATATACGGTTAGAATCGTATAAAGAAAAAGCTACTGCAGTCAGTTTTATTCAAAGTGACTCACTGTGGTTGATGATAGGGAAGAAATTATATGGATCAAAGGATATACGGAGATGCAAAAGTGAAATAAATGTTTTTATTTGTACTCTAACCTAACCTCGTCCTCCTAAAGTGATTTACATTTTGGTTCACTTATGTCTGGAATAATACGTGAAATCTTAGGCCTACACTGTAGGATTCGTGTATTTTACTGCCTGCTGAAATAGATTTTGTATGTAGATATAAATGAGACGATCTTCAGCGGAAAAGGCATTCATAATTTACGTAATGAGATTCAAATACTGCACTAATTAGCTCCATATTTTTACTTGCTTTGCAAGATGCTTTTCGGCATTTAACCACAAGTCCAGGTATTTGTACGGATTTTCGTGTTTCGGAAAATCGGGCAAAATAAATGAGAGACTGCAGTAAACTATAAAAGTGTCTTTTGGACCGCATAATCCACAATGAAGTATAACATGAAAGAACTACGAAAATATTCTGTCTTCTTATTATGATAAAGTGTCAAACGAGGTTATGTTTAGCATGAGACACGTTAAATTATTTCAGTGTTTCATTATTTACCCATTGACACAGGTTTAGGGCTTCCAGAAACATCGATTATGATGAAGTATTTATAAATATGTGGGCGAATTAAAATGTTTGTACATGTAAACAGTGTGTAGTGTAGTACATTTGTGCGAGCACTTTTCGTATTTTCCTCTCGCTATTCATGGTTTTACCTAAAATTGTTCCAGTTTTTCTTTCTTTGCAGTGAATTCACTCCCGAGCAACAATATATTACATACTATGATAGAGACGATTGACTATTTTGGAGTCTCTACTGAGCGACTATGACGAAATATTTTACGCTAGTGTAATGTCCTCCTGCGATGTAGTTTCGTCAAAGATCTTGGATAAAATCTTTTACAAAGATCTTTGTCAAAGATCTTTTACAGTGTAATGCCGGCCTCACTCCCGAAAGAGAGCACTTCGGATGCTTTATACTGCTCGCGGTATCTTGAACTTCGTGCACGGCTGGAAAATTCAGTTTTCATATACACGGATGGCTCAAAGACCAATGACGGTGTCTTCAGTACAGGCTTAATGCCCACTGCTCGAATTTCACAGCGGAGCTTTTTGCCCTCTATCAGGCTGTACTCTTTATCCGTCGACACCGTTCTGCTTCTTGTGTCATCTGCTCTGACTCCCTCAGCGCCATCCAGAGTCTGAGCGACCAATTTGCGCTCAGCTGGGCGACCCCATCCTATTGTGCACCGAATCAACCGCTCCCTTCAGTTATTAGCTGCCGACGGCCCTCGCGTTCAGCTCCTGTGGATACCTGGCCACGCAGGCGTGCCTGGTAACGAGGCTGCTGATGCCGCGGCCAAGGCTGCAACTCTCTTACGTCGGACAGCTACAGCCTGCGTCCCATCGCATGATATTCAAGGGGCTCTTTCGCGGCGCCTTATATCGTCAAGGCATAATGTGTGGTCTTCCCTTACTAATAATAAGCTCCGGACCATTAAACCGCCCCCGGTGGCTTGGATGACCTCATCACGCCGCGACGAGATAATCTTGGCCCGGTTGCGGATCGGAAATTGCCGGTTCAGCCACCGCCACATGCTCACTGGTGACCCTGAACCGTTATGTTCCTGTGGCCACCCGCTGTCGGTGCGCCATTTTTTATTGTAGTGTTCCAATTTTACTCCTGTTCGGCTTGCACTACATATGCCGGACACATTGGAAGAAATTTTAGCTGATGACGTGCGGGCTGTTGCTCGAGTATTGGATTTTATCAACTTGACCAATTTGTCAAGGGACATTTAGCTCTTCGCTTTGTTGTTTTTTATTGTATGTATTTTAACTGTTTTTATATAGTCTTGTTATCCTTGGGTGTATTCCACTTTTGATTTGGGCGCTAATGACCTTAGCAGTTGTGCGCCCTAAAACCACAAAAAATAAAATAAAATAAAATAAAAATAAAAGAAAAGAAAATAAAAAAATAAAACTGCACCGGCAATCAGCAAATGTCAACTCGTGATCCAGTGGTGCACGGAAAGGTGTGGTCATTGACTCATTTAGGGCACCTGGATACAGTCCGTCGTCGACACCACGCCCAGCGGGCTGCCCGTCGTCGTGTGCGCCAGGCAGAGGCGTGCAGCGGGTCTGCACTGCTCGCCCGGGCTCGTAGCCGCGCCTCCCGGGCGGGCCTGGCCACGCGCTGCCCGGCCTGCCGGCACCAGCCCCACCGGACGGCGGCGGGCAGCGCGGGTACCCGACTACCCGCCGAGTGCCGGTCCGCCCGGCCGCCCGTGCCGCTCTGCTGCTAGCCGGGGCACGCGCCCGCCAGCCGCTTCACTCTTAGCGGCAAATACACTGTTCCGATTTTCACACTGTAAAAACTGTTCACCTTACAAACGAACATCCCACATCCGTTTATTAACTTAGTTTTTCCTTCCAAGCTTTACTTTCGTTGGAAAAAATAACATGCCTGCTTTTCATTCCGCGTGAGTTTTTAGTTTTATAATGCTTTTCACTCGATTCTGAAGAAACTGGGAGGTTAAAAAAATCTGATTTTTGGACATCTGATAGTACAGCAACTTAGCTTTCTAACAAAGCATTCAACTTTTCTTTTACAAATAAAGTATTGAAAATGTAAGATAGCGGGCAGCTTACCGACCGATGCATTTTAGACCACACATTAACGAGAGTGTAATAGAGCTGTCTCAAATCATGAGTAATTGCGAGTTAATGAGCGGCATCAGTGCTGCGATAGCATGTACAGGCATTCAGCGCGGGTTCGAACAGCGTTTCTGTGGACGTTTCGCTAAATTGCTTGATATTTCCTTGCTGCTAAGAAAAAATAAGTAAATAAGTAAAAATAAGAATAAACGTTCAGTTGCAATCGAAATCATTAGAAACGATTAACTGGTAGAATGTTGGGAGGTACAGCTTACGCTTAATCATTCCATGGGAAGTAAACTAATTACTGTTCCTCGATACAGGCATGTGGACCGTTGTTGTTGTTTTCTTTTATTTTATATTCCTCATTTTCCCTTTGGCTGGTGGTAGCTGAAACCCTGAGGGAGTCACCACTATTCGAGAGGTGACATTCAAGGTCGCAGTCGGTGGACAATCTTTCTTGAAACACTTGGGATTTTTCCTCACTGACTGAATTTTCAGTGTACTATCAGTTGCGAGGAAAAAAAAATGACGTGCGCAGTAATGGACCTGGTAAAAGCAGAACGTCCAATTTTGTGGTGTAGAAGCAAAACGGTAGCCGAATCGGCTCGCGCCGGAAATATTAAACATGTTGAAGGTAGTTTGCTTCGCGTTAGCCGGCTCCAGCAAATTTGTAGGTAGTTTTATACTTTGCTCAGTATTTAGACACTGTTTCACTTTAACTTAATATTAAACTATGTGATGGCACTAACATAAAGAACAAGATTATTCCTTAAATCTCTTCAGTTATTTGTTGCTAGTAAATCTACGTATTTCATGAATGTGACAAAAAATTACATGCCCTACGATGATGTGATATTTAATTTTGTTCAAGGTTGTCCAACTAATTATGTAGCCTAAAATTCTGCCAAGGTAAACAGGAAATCTTTAAAAAGCCAGTAGTTTGCGAATACGGTATTCGTCTGTTATTCTTTTTACGTTTCTAGAAACTGTTTAAGGATGAGGAAGAAC
The DNA here is from genome assembly GCA_026315105.1 of Locusta migratoria. NCBI lineage: Eukaryota > Metazoa > Arthropoda > Insecta > Orthoptera > Acrididae > Locusta > Locusta migratoria. The sequence continues at coordinate 580,124,672 of CM048745.1, read as the reverse complement.
GTCTTTGGCACTTGCAGTGGGGTACTGTGCTCCTATCTGTGTCAGTGCCTGTGCGAGGTCTCGAAATCCTTCTCCCGCAACTGCGCTGAAGGGCCGCAAATCTATTGCACACATTCTAATTATTTCTCCAGCGCAAAAGATTTTGCTGACCCTGGAATATTGCTACAACCGTTCAAATCAGTATTCAGATAAGCTTTGAAGCTATTCAGGTGCCGTAACAGCGTAGTGGTACTGCCATCACGTAACGACAATAATTTACGACAGCCATTACACTCTGCAAATCCCGCAGGTTTATTTTCATTACCTACAATCAACATAAAACGCTCCCATACAATGCTGTCTCCAGATATCTTTAAACGCTTGTAGATTCTCTCCGCTAGTTTCCTGGAAACAATTTTTTTTTTCTCGTATCGTCTACTCCTTGCACGTTGGTACGATCTGTTCGCTATTTACTTCAGACACAACGATCGATAACTTATAAATGGCAATGTAGGTAACATAAAAGGTGCGTGAAGCCTACGCTGTGGTTATTACAACGTCTTGCTCAGAACTGTCTGCACTGCCCCGCTCGCAGCGCCTTGTGTAGCGCTGTTGCACGGGCCCGGCGGGTACCCGCTCGCCCGGCAAGTGTCGGGACTCGACGGCGCATCGCAGCTCGCTCTGTACTACAGGCGGTGCAGTGGGGCTCGGCTACCCGTGGTACGGGCGGGCAGCAGAGCGCAGCGGCCGCACGCAGGCGAGCTCGGGCGGGTAAATGTGGCGCGCTGCACGGCTCTGGCGCCAAGTACTGCGTGCTCGACGACGGCGCCTCCAGGTACGACTCCGCCTGCAACAGGGGGTGGCAGGAATATCGGATTGAGCAGGGTACTAGTTAGGGATGGGCAAAAAATATCGATATATCAAAATACCGATATTTTTTGGAAATTTATCGATATTTATCGACGGTATTTTATTTTCCGATATAACGATATATCGATATTAAATTTTGAATATCGAAAGCGATATTTTTAAAACCCACGCTTTATTAAATTAGATTAGATATTTTAATGGCCGTTCGGTGTTGATAGGTGGCAAGGAGGCATAGAATGCGTGGAGAGGACACGGTTCAGTGCTGGCAACGTCTTTACTCCTGAGGTGTGCTCACTGCACCGTACTGAGCAGTTTGATTTTATGAAAGGGGGTTACAGAAATGTTAATGGACAAATTAATGCTTATTTCATTGTAAAATAAAACTAACTAGTGGTATCACTCTCACACAATGAAGGAAAAGAGTTTGTTGGTAGAAATACGAATTCCGACCTCTAGGCGTAATTTTTGTCAAACGTCGCAGGCAGAGGCCAAGTTTTCGTTGAGTTACTGCAAGCTTGAGTATTCCCATCGCAAACCTGCTTCGGCAAGAAGTGGAGCACACAACTCCTTTGACTGATTTAGGAGTGTCAGTAAAAAGTTTCTATTCAAAGGAATTCTGGAAAGATTAGTTCCCTTGGAAATATATATATATATTTCTCTCTGTGGCAACAATTTTGGTCCCCCGGTTTTAGAGAATTTATTTTGAATCCCCACTTGCAGTGTCAGCTGCAGTAGCTCATATTAGCAAAGAAATTCGTACCGAACATAGGCGAAAAGGACAAATCTCTCTTGAGCATTGGGCTTTAGATGTTGAACAAGAAAGCCCAAGGAAGACTTCCATTTGGTCGCGGCATGAAAAACTGTTGACCCATAGTTCAATTTCACAACAAATTTCAAGCCATGATTCTGTATCAAATGGGCTGAAGCAGTGCCTTGATCAATCCTATTTAGAACATAAGTGATCCTCTGAAGTTCGACTCTTTACGCCCATTTTATCAGTCATTGCGCAGAAGTACCTCATATGCCAAGCCTCTTCTGTTTCATCGGAAAGAGTGGCTTCATTGATCAATTTAGTGGTGCAAGACCACAGAAATAGAATAACTGGTGTACATATAAAGCAAAGAGGTCTCCTAATGTCTGTTACTGATTACTACTGGCTCAATTTTTTTCAAACAAATATCTTACTCTACATTGTTTCTTTTACTGATTATACATTGTGGTTTCTTATTGACTAATGTTTAAATTTATAAAATATTTGTAAATTTTTAATTGTATGTTGATAATTTCTGTGGTTTTGATTAAAATTATTAATTTAGCATTCTATGTAAAGATTTCACCGATATATCGAAATATCGATATTCTATTTCAATAAAATCGATATTTTTTATAAATATCGATATGATATATATCGATATTTCTAAAATTTTGCCCATCCCTAGTACTAGTAACGTATCACGTGACTCGCCACAACCGGAAGTGACCTGCCGAAGTATGTAGGTTTTATTTACCATTGAGCTCAGTGCTTTTGGCGCGTACTTGTTCTCGAACTTAAATAAATAGTCCGAAAAAATTGGATGACTTTAAGGAAATTTTGAAAACACATAAGATTAACAAATTTTCCAAGTTCAATGTGCATCAGAAACCCGAAATATTTTTAGATGTCAAGCGTACCTTCAGTATTCGACCGTATCAAGGCTATATTCTGTTTCGTTTAGTGCACTACTGGGAAATGTTACTTAGTGTGAGTTAAGTCGAAGGAGCTTAGTCCCTGTTTGTGCGCGTTGGAAAATTGTCTGCCGTTTTCTAGGGACTTCGGTTTGCTATCAAAAAGACGAAGTGACAAATTGCGTAGCTTGTGGCGAGGAACAGTGTTAACAGACTCGTGCGGAAACTAAGAGTTGTGATTACCCCTTCGAGTTGTCATGTTGCAGGTGCAGGAACAGCGTTAATTATCTACTTCACGTTTAGCGCAAAAATGTATTCCAGTCTTTCTATAAGATTCTGTTTTCAAATAATATTAGCTGAATCCTGTAGAATTACAAACAACTCACTCAAAGCCGGCCGCGGTGGCCGAGGGGACTGAGGCGCTCCAGTCACGGTCTGCACGGCCCCCCTCGGGCATGGATATTTGACTCGTCCTTAGTCTTAGTCAGTTCATAGGTAGTTTGTAAGTTTAGGGACTGATGACCCCGTAGTTACGTCCCATAAGTTCTACAAACATTTGAAGTAACTTGCGCCGGAAATGATGGGACTATACCGTCTCGTCTTCAAACACAGGACAACGATGTTCTGTCAGTATCTATTTCGCGGAAATGATCTGAACATATACAGCTGTATTTAGACGCCTGCAGGTTGTCTCACTAAATCGCGCCCTCCTTCGTAAGAAGTTGAACGCCGACGCTTCCATTCAACGATATGCAGCTAAATTTCGCACCCTGCTCAATCCGATATTCCTGCGACCGTGGGGGCTCCGTTACTGGACGAACTAAAATTGCTGCTCACCATCCCACCAGGGACGAGATAAATCGAAGGAAGGAAGAGTGTGACACAAATCGTCACTGATTTATAAGATCGTCAAAACTTTGTATTTCTTTAGACTCGCTAGGGGAAAAGTAACGTCAGGTCAGCGTTATCGTTGATACAGATATTCAGTTATATGCAGGTGGTATGGCTAAAACAAAAGAAAATCACAAATTTTACGACATACTTGTTTTAACGCGTGTTCACACTCCCACAGGCCAACGGAAAAAGAATGCGAGAATCCGTTTTCGGGTCCAGCGCTACATACGCTCCTTTTCATACACAAAATAGTTCCCACTATATACAGGGTGTTACAAAAAAGGTACGGCCAAACTTTCAGGAAACATTCCTCACACACAAAGAAAGAAAATGTTATGTGGACATGTGTCCGGAAACGCTTAATTTCCATGTTACAGCTCATTTAATTACGTCTCTTCAAATCATATTAATCATCGAATGGAAACACACAGCAACACAACGTACCAGAAGGCTTCAAAACCTTTGTTACAGAAAGTGTTCAAAATGTCCTCCGTTAGCGAGGATACAAGCATCCACCCTCCGTCGCATGGAATCCCTGATGCCCTGATGCAGCCCTGGAGAATGGCGCATTGTATCACAGCCGTCCACAATACCAGCACGAAGAGTCTCTACATTTGGTACCGGGGTTGCGTAGACAAGAGCATTTCAAATGCCAAAATGTTCAGATGTCTGTAAATCTATCAGACCAAACTGCGTGGTCATCAGTCCTTAGCTTAAACTACTTAAACCTAGGTAGACTAACCTAAGGACAACACACACACCCATGCCCCAGGGAGGACTCGAACCTCCACGGCGAGCAACCGAGCGCTCCGCAGCGAGGATTTCAAATGCCCCCATAAATGAAAGTCAAGAGGGTTGAGGTCAGGAGAGCTTGGAGGCCATGGAATTGGTCCGCCTCTACCAATCCATCGGTCAGCGAATCTATTGTTGAGAAGCGTATAAACACGTCGACTGAAATGTGCAGGAGCTTCATCCTGCATGAAACACATGTTGTGTCGTACTTGTAAAGGCACATGTTCTAGCAGCACAGGTAGAGTATCCCGTATGAGATCATGATAACGTGCTCCAGTGAGCGTAGGTAGAAGAACATGAGGCCCAATCAAGACATCACCAACAATTCCTGCCCAAACGTTCACAGAAAATCTGTGTTGATGACGTGATTGCACAATTGTGTGCGGATTGTCGTCAGCCTACACATGCTGATTGTGAAAATTGCAATTTGATCACGTTGGAATGAAACCTCATCCGTAAATAGAACATTTGCACTGAAATTAGGAGTGACACATTGTTGGATGAACTATTCGCAGAAGTGTATCCGTGGAGGCCAGTCAGCTGCTGATAGTGCCTGCACACGCTGTACATGGTACGGAAACAACTGGTTCTCCCGTAGCACTCTCCATATAGTGACGTGGTTAACGTTACCTTGGACAGCAGCAACTTCTCTGACGCTGATATTAGGGTTATCGTCAACTGCACGAAGAATTGCCTCGTCCATTGCCGGTGTCCTCGTCGTTCTAGGTCTTCCCCAGTCGCGAGTCATAGGCTGGAATGTTCCGTGCTCCCTAAGACGCCGATGAATTGCTTCGAACGTCTTCCTGTCTGGACACCTTCGTTCTGGAAATCTGTCTCGATACAAACGTACCGCGCCACGGCTATTGCCCCGTGCTAAACCATACATCAAATAGGCATATGCCAACTCCGGATTTGTAAACGTTGCACTGACTGCAAAACCACGTTCGTGATGAATACTAACCCTGTTGATGCTACGTACTCAACGAATCCCTTTGAAGTGTTCGGATAGATTATGATAATAAGGGAGGCAATTTTAGAAAACATTTATCGCATGGTGTTATTCAGTAATGTGTAATGAAAACTAACGAAGTACCAGTATACTTTCTGTATGTGGTTCGTTATTTACTTAGTGGTCCAAAAAAAAAAAAAGTAAAAGAAAAAAACTAAGCTAGATACAAATAAAGTTTTTTGTTTTTATAAGGCATCTATCAGTTGTGATGTTTGTTTGACGTGGCAACCCAAGACTTCCTTCAGCAGTGTCAATTGCTTAAGGTCAGAGTAGCTTTTACATTCAATGTCATTTACTCTGCAAGGTTACATCAGTACCATTTACGTAATTGCAAATTAAATACAATGAAAGAATCCCTGAGACGGATTTTCGTCTCAAATATGTCAGAGACATTATTGATAGAGCTGAAGCATCTATTCGCAGAAGTGTATCCGTGGAGGCCAGTCAGCTGCTGATAGTGCCTGCACACGCTGTACATGGTACGGAAACAACTGGTTCTCCCGTAGCACTCTCCATATAGTGACGCGGTACGTTTGTATCGAGACAGATTTCCAGAACGAAGGTGTCCCGACAGGAAGACGTTCGAAGCAATTCATCGGCGTCTTAGGGAGCACGGAACATTCCAGCCTATGACTCGCGACTGGGGAAGACCTAGAACGACGAGGATACCGGCAATGGACGAGGCAATTCTTCGTGCAGTTGACGATAACCCTAATATCAGCGTCAGAGAAGTTGCTCTTTCATTGCAGTAGTGGCAATTATCTTTGGAACAAAGAAGCTGAATTAAAGTTTGTGTTGTGGAGGGAAATCGTACATAGACTATTCCGAGGCGCCTTAATCGTTAGTGGTGTGGTAGTCTAACGGTTAAGACGTCTGCCTAGTAAGCATGGAGGTCCGGGTTCGATTCCCGGCCGCACCACAAATTTTAATTCAATGCTTCAGCTCTATCAATAATTGCAAATTGTTACATGTTTCCTGTCATCGTAACTTCTTCTAGTTTTTCCACACATTCCTTTAATCTTTGTTTGTTCTAGGAGGCGATCCAATTATGATATTGTAGAAACATATAAAAAAGCAAAGATCGCTGATCATCAATTTTTATTTATGACGACCGGTTTCGCTGAACTATGTCAGCATCGTTTGGTCCAATAAGGTCCTAATCTTGTAATGTCCATCAGTTGCTAAATAACATAATTTACAGTGCATGGGTGCACTATGTCATTATAATAAAACATAATTCAAGATTAGGACCTTGTAAAATGATTTTATTGGACCAGATGATGCTGACATAGTTCAGCGAAAGCGGTTGTTATAAATAAAAATTGATGATTAGCAATCTTGGCTTTTTTATATGTTTCTACAATGTCTTTACTTGTCAGTTGTATGGAGAAACTTTCCACTTCTTATCGGCACACTTGATTTTCAGGATCCTTCTGGAATATCACATTTCAAACCTGTTCTGTTTCATGGTTTTCCGTAATACATGATTATCTACAGTATAATCTGCTCAAGACATATCTCACAAACGTTTCCCTCACATTATTAAGGCGAATGTGTGCTAAAGGTAGACATATTTTAATTGAAGATTGCTCTCTTTCATAGCGCAAGTAGAAAGAGTAAAACTGGAAGCGGTGTTGAAGTTCCCTTCTAATAGACTACCGTGAATTTCGTTCCTTTCTTCTTGCACTAAATAATTCTCAATTTATAATGAAAACTCTGTTGAGAATATGTAACACTTTTCACATCGTGTTATCACCATGGGAGATAAAGCTTTGAAACGTGCGACATATTTTACTAGAGTCCTGCTTTGCAGTCGTCGCTGTCATGGAATGTGGCTTATGTCTTTAGCTGAGATTTCTTCTTGCGATCGAAGTTTCTCGTGCAGTATCATCTGCCACTACGACCAGTTTGTACCTTACATGACTAGCGTAAGATCTCTCGACTCATAGAAGATTTAGCCCTGTGAGCAGTTTCTACCTTTAATGGCAGTCATAAGATCTCTTCTTGGAAATTGTTACACACGTAACTCGCAACAGAGGAATTGCCTTTCCCATCCTCTCTCTTAATACATGCTTCATCCGGAATGAATTACCTGCTAGTGGTACACGATGTAAAGTCTTAAAGAACTTTGGGTATAGATAGTTGCTAATTTGATTACGATGACTTACATCAGTAGCTATGTAAACGATGAGATCACATGGCGAACGGAAGTTATAGATTGGTCATAAAATTATATAGTGAAAGCAATAATAAAGTGCTACACAAGTTACTATTTTAAATCATTATTACCTGCAAAGAATCTACACACACACACACACACACACACACACACACACACACACACACACACACACACCACGGCGCCATTATTCGTGAACTGAATCACTTCAATGATCTTTCTGAATTCTCCTAAGCAAAGAGAGCTCTTCTTTCTGAACACAAAATTACGCCGAAAAAATACTGTGGAACTTTGTAGACGTTAAAATATTTGCAAAGTACTTCGTGCGCTGTCAGTCAAACTCTTAATTCTGCACCGAAAGTTTTCTTCGGTATCGTTTGACTGCAGAGGTTATCTCGGCATCATTCAGTGCTCCTGGCTCCGACCGCATAATGTGCAAAGGATTGTTCTATGCACTGAAAATTGTTCAACTTTTGCCAAAGTTGCGCAACATAGATTACGCCGTTCGTAAATTCGACTGACAATGTAAAGACCAATCTTTGGACACCAGGGAGGCTTTTCATCACTCTTGTTGCCTTATTATAACTCAGGATAAAAACAAAATAGGAAAAAGTGGCGCAATTTAGAATGAATTTTCAGTTCCGTTAACGGGAAGACGAAAGAGTTCATCAGTTTTAACTAATACCTATTACACGGATATCAGTAAGCTCTAGCGTTCAATAACGAACGTAAAAAAAAAACACACACACGACGTTCGCTTCCACAAATTCATTTCGTTTCTTAACATCTTTAACCTGTTGTATTAAGCAATCGTGTGCTACGCTTTATTGAGATCATCTTCGTTTTTCATGTACTGGACTGGTTTACTTCCACACAGGATGGCTCATTTGTGAGTAAAATTAATCTTAAGTGCTGCTAGAATGTCAGTTTGAGTGTCGACTTAATGCTGTGAACAGTTTTAAAAAGTTTCCTCGTCTTAATGAGACGTCCTTTTTGTTCTCGTGGGCCGCTACAAGGAAAAAACTTCTCGGAAACGTTCCCCTAATAGCCAGTGGACATCATGTTGGTCGTATTGCAACATAAGGCGCTATAGGTAACTATGCGTGATATTTCATGTATTACGTGTAAAATATTTTAGTTGTATGGTTTTAATTAGTTGGCATCTGACCCTGAGGGCCGAAGATGCGACGTTGTCGCACCGTCTGCAGGCAGCCACTACAACGCTCCAAATTTCGCGCTTTTACAAACCATTGAAGGTATCTTACAAAAATAACGAAAGGAAACTGCGATTGACATATGGTAGAGATGTCTGTGTAACGTCTCAGAAAATGTCGAAATTGTATCTTAATTAAAATTAAATCTAGAGTTACGTTCTTTTCTCTTGATGTGAAATTTTCGCGCCTGGAAAAGATTCTTATAGAAAATTGACAGTTACAAAAGTGTGTGATGCTGCGGAAATGGCAACATAGCGGGAGGCTACAGCGACAGGTTCTGTGGTGTGCTCCTATTAAATGAAACGTTTGGTAGGTCATATTCTGCGTTCGTACTATCGACACACGAGACTGAAATATTATTACTACAGTACGTCATGACGTAACCTACAGAAAAACATGTGTTTAGTGCCTTGATTATATTTGCAGCTCTTCTATCTTTAAGCTTTCCACTTTTCAAGAACACGCATTTGACGCGAATGAATCTTTTCTAAATTAAATGTTCAAACTGTGTATGTGAGGTCTTATGCGACCAAGCTGCGCGGTTATTAGTCGCTAGACTTCCATACTAATACTTGACTAACTTTAACTTATGAGATGGATAACACAAACACCCATGTTCGAGGGAGGATTCGAACCCCCGACCGTAGTGGCCGTGCAGACCGTGACTGGCACGCCGCAGACCGCTCGGGCACTGCGGCCGGCGAATCTTTTCTACGGAGAATAATTATCGCTAAACCGAAAAGAATGAATGTGGCCTTACAGTAGAGGGTAAATTTTTACACTGACGTCCTACGGTGTGTATGAAGTTGATGAAAATGTAATGGGATCTACACATTTGTCAACAATATAATTGATAAAGACGTTGTTTGGTTTTCTTCGCGAAAACAATGTGTGGCGATTTTACACCAAATATCAGTAGTGCAATGATGAAAATTCACATATCTATCAATACTTCTGCGGCAGTTTTTCGTTGTCCAGTAAGGTTGGCTCAGTGGAAAGAGAAATATGTTTTCTGCACGTGGTCTTCTTTGTCTTTGTCAGTCGCTGCTTTCAGCTTTTATATCACATCAAGTCAGATCAGGATCCTACATCTTCCTTGATCCGGTCGTTGCATTGTGCCTCTCCGTCTTCAGGATTCTGTTAATGTGCTGCCGACGAGACACGTGCTGAGCCAAGTATTGTTCTCTGTAGTGCCCTGTGATTAACAGGAAGTGGATAGGAAAGTGGGGGGGGGGGGGGATAGGTGGCTCGCTACTGGACAAACATCTTAGGAGTTGACGCGGCTCTTAGATAATTCGTACGTCACTGGTTTTCTCATGACTTATTGTTATACCGCAAAAACTGAAATTCGTTTTCTAAAAAGCATGACGATAAAAAAAAAAAAAAGCAAAAAAAATTAAGACTCATCTCCGAAATACATTGCCACAATGTTACCAGAAGACTTAAGTGCAAATATTACATGCCTTATCAGATAGCATATAACCGCAGTCCAACATCCACATCCACATAACCCGTTCTCTCCCTTTCTCCACGTCTCTCTGCTTTACAATAATGAGACTGGTTACAATAATACGTATCACTTGGAATTCAAATGTTCAAATGTTTGTTAAGCTTATGGGACTTAACTATGGGGTCATTAGTCCCTAAACTTACAAACTACTTATGAACTACTTACGAACTAGGACGGCACAAATATCCATGCCCGAGGGGGGATTCGAACCCCCCGACCGTAGTGGCCGTGCTGACCGTGACTGGAGCGCCTCAGTCACCTCGGCCACCGCGGCCGGCTCAGTTGGAATTCGAAAGGGTCGAACAGGGCCACGAAACTCAGGCTTGCAGAGTATGTGAGCAGATATAGACACGTCAATGAGCTCTGCGTAATGTACAGATATAGAGTGCAAAGCATTTTCCCATTTTCTTTTTCCACCTCTACAAAGGTCTTTCCTTGTGTTGTTAAAGTTGTTCGTCAGCATATATGAATTTCTGCATGCCAGAGAAATCAGTATACCATTGGGGCGTGTGTGTGTGTGTGTGTGTGTGTGTGTGTGTGTGTGTGTGTGTGTGTGTGTGTGTTTTATAAAAGGTGTTTTTGTTTATTTGTGTCAGAAGCCTCTTATAACATATACATGTGACACAAAACATAGCTTGAACACAAATACAAAAATGAAAATCAAGAAATATATACACATATTAACCAATAATAGTACACACATTTACAAGTCGAGTTGTAACACTACAAAAGTCGTTTCCCCAGGATTAAACTATTCTGGCCCAAAATCTGGCTACATCACACGCATCACGGGCTGGACAAAGCTCACACTGTGGCAGATGCTCGGTGGTTTGTTCTTTTCCACACTCGCGTCAGAGAAGCCCCACCTTCTCATGTTGACTTGGTTCTGGCTACGTTGGTCCGCAGTATATTGAGGGACTTTCAGGTCATCCAGTCCTCCTCGTAGCCTGGTGGGAGCGCTTCCTGTGGGGTGAAAGCACAATTCCATGAGGTAGTCCTTTTTTATGGTTACTTCCCTAAAAGAGTAACAAAAACCTTCTATTTTGCAGCATACATTTTATTATGGTGGTCAAAAGGCAATACTTTGTCAATTCCTAGAATTTCCGGTCAGACTGGAGTAATCAACAGTGTCGTAAGCTGACGATAGATCTACGAAGGCGGCACCAGTGACCATCCCATGCTCAAAGCCGTTTCCGAAGTTCTGTTCAAAAATGAGAACCTAGCTGAAGCAGGATTTTCCATAACGAGAAACAAGTTATTCTCGGATTAATTCGTAGTCAACATTCCCTAATATTCTATCCATGATTATGCACTCAAAACGTTAAATAGGCGCAACAATAAAGAAATTATACGAATTGTTTTCGGATCTGATGATTACTACCCAGGTTTTAGTATGGCAACAACCTGTAACTTCCTCCAAATCTTGGGGATGTGGGAGAACTAGATGCGTTCATGAATGACCCTGTCAGTATGATAAACACACAACCATTGGGGGCTGGTGCTCCAAATTACTGGGGGTTCACTTCCTTCAGTGCCGGATCTCGATTGTAGCGCTGTCTCATCCCCCCCCCCCCCCCCACTCCATCGCTCGGCGCATCGTCGATGTTTCGGCGCCCACGCCCCCTCCCCTTTACCCTTTAGATATATTTTCGTTAAAAGATCTGCAGAATGTCTTACCTCGGCTTGTTTTTGCTTGCTTCAACTCTCGAGCTGAGGCGTCAGCCTACCAAACTTCGTATTTTGGCACTTCTCTTCCAAGCTTAAAGCTGAGTAATTTGTTTCTAAAAGATACTGAACGTTGTTCATTTTTCTTTTATAATAAACACTAAGAAAATATGAATGTGGACATGAACACCAAAACACAGTAAGTAGCCGATTACACAGTTATGTGACTGTAACAAAATGAATTTGTTACGACGAAGACACTGTAAGCAGCACTCCCTCGTAACCTTAAGCATGCGCAAAGGCTGCTCGTCCCCACATCTTTCCAAACATTAAATATTTGTTAGAACGAAGAGAATAAATGTACTTTAGCCTCAAAATCACGACACATTTGCAAAAACATTCGAAGTATGTGTGGCAAGTAACAATACAAAGTTCATTGTTTCCGTATCTTTTAGAAAGAAGATTGAGTTTTAAAAAATTGCTTGCAGTCGGCCTCGAACCCAGAACCTTCAACAGCGTGAAGCGACGTGTTTTTGGTGAACCATCAATGCGCCAACAACAAATATGATGGGCGGATGTTGCTTTCATGGAAGATTTACGAATGCGCAAGGCGAGGTGCGCAGTAGCTCCATTGTCTTCCTTCGGGACCATTCGTGCGTAACAGCCAGGGCTCGAGCAGCCAGGAGCTGGCGTCTCTACCAGCTCAAACGCCACTGTTAAAAGCGGCGTTTCCCTTCGCCCCTTCCTGCCGCAGGAGCGCGCATATGCTGCCTCCAGGGGGTTCAGAAGAGAATTTGAACCTCAACCGCGCATGCGCATTGCAAAGCTGCGGCCACTGCCACCTATATTTAGCGACCGCGTTACGACTCGTATACGAGCTGTCTCCACGACGTAAAACTTTGCTCATGTGGTAAAAATATTTTGAATGTTTATATAAAATGATCTAATAGAAGAACGAAGCTAAGAATGATATTAAAAAAACTTTTATCTATTTATTTATATTTCACGACGAGCTTTTTTCTGGGGATTTCACTGAACCAGTGAACAGTTAATACGCGCCGCCACAGCACACAATGCATAAACTGTTCAACACGTCATGGGATGTTTGGCGTTGTTTCACGTTGCTGAACCTCCACTACTGTGTAACGGAGATGCTTTGACACTAGCCCCAGTGCGAGTTCTGAGGTAGTGTTGTGAACTACGCGAACTAGTTCGCAGATCCCTCGTCTCTTAGTTCGTCCGCTCCTTTTCCGAAGACTGAAGGGGAACAGCGAGAGGACGCGAGAGCGCGAGATTCTCTTCTGCCAGTTACCGTCATTTCGAGCTGAGATGCGCTCGGCTGTAGTTTCATAGATCACTCCCACAAGAAATCTATTTTAAAAATAAAGTACTACGATTACTCTGTATGCGAAGTAGGTGAATACCATTGTATCACCCATTCGTGTAAATAACTGGTTTATTTGCTTAAGTATTTGATGTCAAATTGCCCAAAAATATGGGTAATAGCACACGCTTTGGCAACACTGATTCTTTATATAAAAAAGCTGTCATATAAAAAAGAGGTTGTTTAGAAGCGGTAGAAAAAGCCAAAGAGCGAACTAGGAGCAGGAGCGGACGAACTAGGAGCAGCATCGGACGATTATGCCAAACGTATCTCGCTTCATAGTTCGTTGGATACTTTTCCGAATACCGACGGGCAATAGCGAGAGGGCGCGCATCAGAATTAAAAAATCACGTGTTTGCCTTCTGCTGATGAGTCATTTCGAGGTGAGCGTCTGCCTGCTAGATTACATAGTTCAGTACTACAAAATTTCTGTTTTGATGTGTTCTGCACTGCAATATCTGACTAATAAATTCCATAATGCCAAGATATAGAGATACCTCTAAACTTAAACGCGAGAAATTATAGGCAAACTGTTTGTTTTGGTTTGCGTGATATCGTTAGCGGCTCAATCAGCAAGCGCATGAAGCAGCTAGTTGGGGAACTTCCCCCTCCACCTGCATGCGCAGACCACGCCGCTCAGCCGTCACTGGTATCGGACGAACTAAAAGAGCGCTCCCGATCGCGAACTATTATGCGCAAGTCTACTCTGAGGTGTTGAATGAGTGACGGCCTCCCGGGAGAGCCCCAGGGTGTGGAGACAGCCGTAGAGTCGTCGCCTGCTACATCTCCGGAAGTGACGCAACCTGTGCCGGCGCCGACGCGTGCGCCGCCTTGACACACATCTTTGGTCTTGCCGCTGCTGCTGCTGCGACCTCTACTGGTTCTAGCCGTGGGCGCGCTGAGCCTCGCGCTTCCACGCCGCCTCCCCTAGTGTGGTGCACCACTCGCGACAAGTCAGCCACAGCGGCAGTAGCCCGGCTGGAACCTTGACGCTGATGGCCACCCGGGAGTAAACACTGCACTTCACACTAACTGCATTATCCGTGCTGTACATTAGTGATGGCTTGTGAGTGCCTTTGTAGGCAGCGGTAGCAACTTCATGGTGCAGACTTCATCCTTGGTGGGGGAGGGGGGTGGGAGAGACGCCGACAGGGCGGTATTCTCACTGCAGGATCGATGAATATCAAATATTTATTTGCGTTCATGATTCTCGTTCTATCGTACGTACAAAATACACGTCATTCCATATTTTTGACAATTTAGCCCCACAAGTTGCTTTACAATAATTACAAAAATTTGTCTAGATTTCGGCAACACTACGGAAGTCATAATCAGAAGGTAAATTACCACATGACACTTTTACAAAAGTAAATAATGCTTGTGTTGAATTAAAGATTAAAAAACAATATACTAGTTATTGACTAACAGTCTCGACAAATAATTTTTTTCTTCTTTCAACACAGTAGCATATTCTGATGCCGCCTTGATCTGCTGGCACACTGGCAGCCCCATAGCGGCTTGCTGCCACTATGTTAAAACATTTATTTGTCCAGACAGCTAGCCAGTAACTATTATATTGTTTTTTAATCTTTAATACAACATGAGCATTCCTAACTTCTGTAAATTCTCATGTGGTAATTTTACATTTTTGGAGTATTGCTGCCCAGTGTGGGATCCGTATCAGGTGGGTTTGACGGAGAACATCGAAAGAGTCCAAAGAAGGGCAATTCGTTTCGTATTGTCACGATACGGGGGGAGACAGCGTTACGGAAATGATACAGGGTCTGGGATGAGAATCATTACGGTGCTTATCACTGCGGCGTGGGCTACTTACGAAACTCATATCGCCAACATTCTCCTCCCAATGCGAAAATATATTGTTGACTCCCAATTACATAGGTAGAAATAACCACCAGAATAAAATACGAGAAATCAGAGCTCGGACGGAGAGATTCAGGTGTTCTTTCTTCGCGTGCGCTATTCGAGAATGGAATGGGAGATACATAGTATAATGGTGGTTCGATAAACCCTCTGCCAGGCACTTAAATGTGATTTGCAGAGTATTCCACGTAGATGTAGATGTACATTCCGACGATGACTTTCATAGTGTTGTCTAAAATTAGATATTTTTTGTTATAATTTTAAAGCAACTTGTTGGGCTCGAGTTATCAAAATTATTTTACATCTAGTTGCTGCACATAAGGATCAAGTTCAAAATTGTAACGCGTGATTTCGTTAAATTAAAAAGACAAAGAGAGGAAAAATATTTATATAGTAACCAGGGCGAAAAATCATACTGGAATGTTTTACGGCCAACTTAAAGTTTTCATGTAGTTTTATGATTTTGTGCTAACTTTTCTAACAAGAATAATAAAAATATAAACAATACATTACTGGCGATACGATTACGACTCTAATGATAATATTTATGCACTCAATACGTAATTTCTCTCGGACCATATTTTAACAAACGGCCAAAATTATTTGATATTTGAGTTTAACTTTAACAAAGATACTTTTTCTTCGAACTTTTACTTCTTTGAACTATTATTTTAATATCTCGTATTTTCATTTTCTTTTTGTTAAAATATTATTGCCTGTCTTGTCATGGTAGTTTAAAAAGAGGACAAAGTTTATTTTCTTTGTACTAGTTTACGTAAAATCACGTGACAGTTGCAAATATCTCTGACACGGTGCGAGTTATGGAAGTAACATAACACAACAAAGTTTTAGAGAATTTTCGTTGGAAATAATTAAAACGTATACTACTTCCTGAAAGACCCTCGTGCACGACTACCATTACGAAAGCGCCGGCCGCGGTGACTGAGGCGCTTCAGTCACGGTCTGCATGGCCACTACGGTCGGGGGTTCGAATCCCCCCTCGGGCATGAATATTGGTGCCGTCCTTAGTCTTAGAGCGCGCGCCACATAACTTGGCGGGTGGACTGGCTCTTCTGCGCAGGTAGTTGTGTAGTGGTGGGGGAAGCTGCTGTTGCAGCGTAGCCGGACTGTGCGTTAGCTGCGCTCCGCTCCATTCCGCAGTCAACTGCTGACTGCAGCTTAGCTTTAAAGTTATGGCCGCATACAAGTGCAAGGAAATGTCGAGCTGCGAGTCTTGAACACACACGGCTGTGTAAAAAGTGTAATGCAGAAAAACAACGCTCGTTTGATTGTTGGGAAAACTGTGGCGCATTTACGAGTGTTCTCTTGTACCTCTCTTGTACCTATCATGTTTACACGGCAGGGCATAGTTTTCGGAGCGGCACAGAAATTCATTTCGTAGCTTAGTCGATTAACACGAAATATCTGTGAATTATATACACAGTTCTTCTAGGGAAATCAATCTATCCATTAGTACTGAAAAACCACATTACACGTTCACGACAGATTACGAATTCAAATTAAATTAATTGTGAAGATAAAAAAGTGATAAATTAGAAATTGACAAATTTTAGATTTTTCCCTTAATTATATCTTGAAATCTGGATTTTTCGAAGCAGTTATTAAAATTCTTTATCAATGACTTAAGTGACATATCACATGGAATGATAGAATAATTGTATATGTTTGGCATTGTACAAGACAAGGAGACTATCTAAAAACGTTACAAGCGACACATGTTCAGTCTTCGTAGACTGATGCCCATCAAGCAATTGCTTACTGATCAAAGCAACATGTTTCACATTTCGTCATTTATTACTACCCGGTGACCATGCTGTCTTGCAGGTTCATGTATCGCCTAAGTGCGGTATTTGAGATTGTATGCATTTACATGGATGAGCAATTCTGCCCTGGTTTGTGACGCACTGTGAGGAATTCCATTAGATGTTAGCCACGAAATTATTTCGTCCTTTCTGGTATTCGAAGTAGGAGCTCTGTTCACTTGCACAGAGTGCACACTCGCATTGTCCATACCAATAACAGAATTCTCGGCCAGGTATGGAAGCAGTTGACTTGTAAACCACTGACTGAAGACTGCATAAGTCATTTCAGAATGGTTTGTCTTCTGAATGCTTCATGACTTAAATATTCATTTACCTTCAGGTACGCATCCTGTTTCTGCCAAAACTAGTTGTCGCTCCGCACAATACGACACGAACTCGAGCGTGCGCAACGGCTGACTGACGGCTATTGGCCAGCAGGTCACGTGACGTGACGTAGGCCTACCTGTGCTTCTGTGCATCCAGAACTCACCCGCCAAGTTACGTGGCGCGCGCTCTAGTTAGTTGATGAGTAGTTTGTAAGTTTAGGGACTGATGACCCCGTAGTTAAGTCCCATAGACTACACAAACATTTGAACATTTTGACATTACGAAAGCGCGAGTGTTGCTCGGGAGACGAGAGAAGCGTTCGAAACAGGCTGGCGCCCACGGCCACGGCAGAGGCGTCGGCTTCGGCGCATCTCCAGGGTTAGAGGGCAGCGCCTGGAATGGGGGCAGCCGGCAGCCGCGCCGGGTCAAGGCTGGCACGTTCGTCCACGTCCTCAGCGCGTCAGCTGGGCCCGCGCCCAGCCGCCAGTCATTCAAGGCGGCGAGGCCAGCGCGCTCCTGGCCCCAACCACCCGCCAACGCTCATCACCAGCGCCCGCACGACTCGCTGTTGTGAAACCAGAGATTCACTCGGCTGCCAAGTGTCCTAGGACTCGGCATTAAGATTATCCTCGCAGCGGGCGTGAACATTGTTAAAAGCTGAGCATGCCACATGCCATCAGGATGCCAGGGGGTAAACCAACAAGGGAAACTGCACATTATAAGCGCGCGCGCGCGCGCACACACACACACACACACACACACACACACACAGAGAGAGAGAGAGAGAGAGAGAGAGAGAGAGAGAGAGAGAGAGAGAGAGAGAGAGAGAGCACATTTATTTATTAGCTAGCTGAAAACCCGGCGTTGCCCGAGTATTTATTTATTTATTCAAGCTTTGAGTCAGTACTCATATTATCCCTTCTCTCTCTCTATCCATCTCCTTTATATACAGGCTTTTCACAAAGTGTGTTGCCGGCCGCGGTGGCCGAGGGGACTCAGGCGCTCCAGTCACGGTCTGCACGGCCACTACAGTCGGGTGTTCGAATCCCCCCCTCGGGCATGGATATTTGTGCCGTCCTTACTCTTAGCTAGTTCATAATTAGTTTGTAAGCTTTGGGACTGATGACCCCGTAGTTAAATCCCATAAGTTCTACAAACATTTGAACATTTTTGAACTAAGTGTGTTTGCCTCTGTAACTTATAAAATAATAGGTGCCGGGAAATTTTAATGCGGTAGGTCAATGCAAGAAATGTTAAACTTTCTGCGGAGCTATGAACATAGTTTATTGTATCATTTTCCAAAGAGTTACACCACAAAGGTATAATTTTTTTTATGGAACAATAGTTTTTTCTATCGTGCATTGGGTTTGTTAAAACCAGCTGCGTCCAAATCAATTTAAACTACGTTCCTATAACTGTTAGTTTGGGAGCTACAACCCTTCAAAGTTCCGGGGGCGGAGGCTGTGATAGCGTAGCTGACTGGCCGAGTGGCTCTCCCCTGGGGCACGGCCCACTGTCTCATGACCACCAGCTAGTCGGCTAGGCTTTCGTAGCCTCCGTCCCCTAAACTTTGCAGGGTTATAGCTCCCAAACTATGTGATAGAAATGTATTTTAAATTGATTTGGACGCAGATGGTTTCAACGAATCCAATGCACGATCGAAAAAACTATTGTTCCATTAAAAAAAATATATATATCTTTGAGCTGTAACTCTTTGGAAAATGATACAATAAACTATGTTCATAGCTCCGCAGAAAGTGTAACATTTTCTGTGTTGACCTACCGCATTAAAATTTCCCGTCACCTATTATAAGTTACAGAGGCAAACACACTTAGTGAAACACCATATATATATATATATATATATATATATATATATATATATATATATATATATATATATTATACTTGTTATATTTATCGGAGAAAATTAAGAAATAAGGCTGTCTTGCATAATACACTAAATTTTAAATACAGCATCCAAACAAAGAAAGATAGTAATCAAAATATAAATGATATGTAACATCCATATTTTCATTTAATTCACAACTTTGCTGTAGACAATATTTCTTGTCCCCAGTATAAGGTAGTTCATAACTTGTGAATAAGTTTACGAACTGATGACCCCGCAGTTAAGTCCCATAACCTTAACAAACATTGAAAATTTTGAAGTAAAAGAACTTTTAAGATTTCTGTTTCCCTAATGCAATAACCTTTCCCCCTCTATATAAACACACACACACACACACACACACACACACACACACACACACACACACCGTATGTATATCTTCCAGCCTCTAATATGAATAAATTCTTTGGTGAGCCCGCCCCCTGACATGAAGATACCAAATCCATTCCGAAGTATTTAATAGATTGCCCTGTAATTTATTAATCATAATAGAAAATGCAAGTACCAATGGAAACTGCAGTCTCTTGAAGGTAGATTTGTGGGATATAATGGGTGTTCGTTGGGTGTACTCTGTTTCATTCTGTTCCTTTCCTTGTAGCTCTATGGTAGTAAACTGCTTTCGCTTCCAGCCGGATGGAGCAATTTTCCATGAACGTTACTGTTCACCTGCTCATATCTCATGAACTACGTGTCATACAATTTAGAAGCTATATATATATATATATATATATATATATATATAATGTCTGTAAAATTTCCTGTCGCTACAATTTGTAGTGTTCAGGTTATAAATTGTAACGTCATACCGAGAGCCGTAGTTTTATTCCATAAACAGCAGAAAAGTAGTAAGCGAGAAACGTTTTTCCTTTCGTCATTTTACTATGGTTGCCAGCGAGAAAAAGTTTAAAGTTTGTTCCAAGTACTCTCATTCTCATACAGCGTATTTATAAAGTCTCGCCGCATGATGTGGCAGTTTTTTGCGATTTCTATTGGTTATGACGTAATATCTGTTGAACCATGTGCTTTATGTGATTCTTAACCGTGCAGCAATTGTTACCTCACGGTAAGGAATGTGTGTACCAAATTTGGTTGAAATCGGTCCAATGGTTAAGGAGAAAATCAGCAGCATTGTCGCAAAATGCAGCAGTTTTTCGAGCATCTGATTGTTTGACGCCTTTTCTCGTGAACTATATATCGTATGTGATTCTTACACTTTCGGCGACCCTCCTCATGGATTGAAGATATGGGTACAAAATATCATAAAGATTGGAACAAAACTGTAGATTTGTATGCAACACGTACAAACATACGGACACTCAGCTTTATATATTAGACTGTAAATTGAGTATCGTCAATTCTCAGTCCCTCTACTCAGCATACTGCAGCACAGTATAAAGTGGTGTTGAGTCACCTTTTCAGGGAATATGAGGCCGCCCCGGTCGGAGTCGCGATGTGTGTGTGTGTGTGTGTGTGTGTGTGTGTGTGTGTGTGTGTGTGTTCTCCTTTGCGTAAGTAGTTTGTAAGCAGTAATCTCTCTAGAAATTGGCTACGTAACTCTGGTGTTAGAGCATAGGATTGCAACTTGCCTCCACATTCATATGTTTTACATGCGATTTCGAATTGTCCGCCATGTTTAAATTTAGCAAACAAGTTTCCACCAGAATGAAACTTTTCACTCTGCAGCGGAGTGTGCGCTGATATGAAACTTCCTGGCAGATTAAAATTGTGTTCCGGAACCGGTACTCGTACCTGGAACCTTTGCCTTTCGCGGGCAAGCGCTCTACCGACTGAGCTATCCCGACACGACTCACGATGCCATCTCACAACCTTACTTCCACCATTTTCATTCTGGAAACATCCCTTAAAGTGTGGCTAAGCCATGTCTCCACCATATCCTTTCTTCCAGGAGTGCTAGTCTTGCATGTTTCGCAGGAGAGCTTCTGTGAAGTTTGGAAAGTAGGAACCGAGGTACTGGCTGAAGTAAAGTCATGGGGAGGCATCGTGAATCGTGTCGGGATAGCTCACTTCGATAGAGCGCTTGCCCACGAAAGGCAAAGTTCCTAGGTTCTAATCCCGGTTCCGGCATACAATTTTAATCTGCCAGGAAGTTTCAAATTTCCACCAGTTATTACATGACAATTGATTGCTTACCTTTTGATTTGCAATTTAAGTCAAGACGTGATGTAATAGGCTAATATGGCACCTGAATCGAAACGTATTTTCTTTCCGTTTTATTGTAGTACTTCATAGTAACCATGTTTGAATTTGGCAAGTAACTAAATATGAACATCTATGGCTGGCACGTTCAGACAGCTAAAGTTATAACATCCAGGGAGTATAGAGATCAATGTTTAAGCGTAGGGATCAAGGACCTTAGCAGTTTTTAGTTTGTTCCCTAAGGTTTACGAATATTTGAACAGGAAAGAAATTCCACCTCATGCAAAGCACGTTTTATTTTTTATCTTTTGCTTCTCACCCATTTAAGTTTGCCACTTACTGTGTCATCCTCCCTCTTTTTTAATTCCTACATGAAGTTAATGGCGAAGTTTACAACCGGTTTTGCTGTAATTAAGCAGTAAAGTGCTTCACAGCTTCTCAATGTTTTTTCTGCGGTGGTGGTTTTCTCTTTCGTTTGGGTCGTGCTATCTTGTTTTACGATGTTATTGTTACCTTTTGGAGTTTTGCACTATTTGTAAACTTGCACTGTTCATGACGCAATGAGCCACAGTCATTCATTGCGTGTTAATTCGGAATCGAGTATTTCTGTTTTGTTTCGGTGTAATACTAAGAAATTCTGCAGAAAAGATAAGTTACAAACAACTTTATGAGCACAGGAGAAAAAAGTCTCACTACATCTTACCCTTCTCCTTTTTCTTTTTGAACGGCGAAAAATCTGAGCGGAAAACATTTGCCCACTGACTGATAAGTTCTATGTTTCAGACCTTGTTTCCTTGTTAAATGAAATTATTTTACCAATAACAGCACCAACAGTGGACATCACGTGTCACCTTTTCAGAAGGACTAATGCATATCGAAATTCATAAAGCTATATTGATCATTTCGAGGTATACAGTTGTAAGTTTTTTCTCTTTCTCCTTCCTATTTTTATTTGTGCGCGATAGTTTTAGGCCGTACGATAACAAAGATAGATTCCATCACTAGGGTCATACAAGTGTGTAAGATAAATGGCAGTGTCCCATCTGGTTCGGTTCTCATGACACGGAAATGATAACGCAGTATATAGCAGCACTGCGTTGTCATTCGTAACAGGCGGAAAGTTACTCATACAAGCGCGCCTGCTTTAGTTCTAACGCAGCGAACAGACGCAATTTTTAATTAGTACTTCGTTTTGGTAAGTTTAAGGGATAACATAAACAGGTACGTAATATAAATGTGCCTAGTTTCTTACGCTGTGGAACCTTTTAGCGAGCCCGATGTGTTTGAACCGTTTTTTTTTTTTCCACGGTGTCGAAAACACACACACTCTCTCTCTCTCTCTCTCTCTCTCTCTCTCTCTCTCTCTCTCTCTCTCTCTGTGTGTGTTGTGTGTGTGTGTGTGTGTGTGTGTGTGTGTGTGTGTGCGCGCGCGCGTGTGTGTGACCGTTCACTCGTGGGGTGAGCACGAAAATCCTTTAATTGGACGACAGCCTGGGAAATCGGAAATTCTGTCCATATAATCACACTCGCTAACGTTGTTCGTTTTCGCTGCAATCTAATATCTCGCATGAAGCTTCTGTGCCATTTTTTAGCCAGGGTATAAGGCATCTATTGATTTCCACTTGAAGTTAACACGTATGGCCGAATCCCCAACGTAGCCTTCAAATCGTCAGTAATATTTCAAGCTTTAGGTTAGCTTGCATAGTTTGTAATGTAGCTACGTGCTGCTAGTCACTTTTGATAAGCCACAGACTTACGTATCAAAATTAAAATGCACCTCATATTTTCATGTATCCTACATTTCCTTAATTTAATAGTGACAGCCACTTTTCAAAGAAATTATTACAAATAGGTCATCGGGGATTCCATCGCAGGTTTTAGAACATCACCCTAATGCATATATTTGTGTATTCCGTGAAGAGCGTCACTGAACAACAGATATCTGCCGGACGACTTACAGTGGGTGTTTCCCCTAAGACTGATCGAATGCCGATATATTTGTAGATACAGTTTTTGTTGCGTGAAACGTACGTTGAGTCAGCTGATATACACCGCTTTCAAAGTGTTTCTGACGCCCAGTGTGAACGATCTTTGTCTTCTAACCACAAACTAAAGATCTTGAAAAATCTCGGTTGTAGATTATTGCGGTACTACACGCAATGCAAGGTTACTTGCTGACAACAAAAACAAATTATACTTTCCATTAATTGAGTGAACCGCACTCTGCCATATATTGTCCACACTCCTAAAAAGAATACAGCTGTACCCTAATTTGAGGTAATCCGTTGCTTCGGCAGATTCAGTCACATTTAAAACCTATCGTTTGTAATGAGAAACTGAAGGAAATCCTATTTTCATATCTCGTCACATTAAAACCGTATCAACCATAACAAAAAAATCTTGAACATTTAGAGATCAACTGCTGATCGATACTATTATTACTGATAAATTAAAACCAAAAAAGCCGTACTAAGACGAATTTAGTTTGTAACTGAATATTGTTTCCTCTTTTTCTGATAGCTTTCCTCACGGAGCTCTAAAATTAAGACTCCTCCTAAGAACGCTAGTATATCAGTCGGAAAGCTGCATCTCCGTTAGTGCAGTGCCGTCTAGAAAAAGGAAGTTGTGGAGGCTTTCAGATCTCGCGTTGCCCGTGTACTGCAACGTCCAAGTTCGTTACTCTCCACTTTGTTGCACTGCAAAGTCTCACAGGAGATTAACAAGAAATAAAGGGTGTAGCACTTCCAGTCACTTCACCACCACTACTAGATCCGCATGTGTTTATGTCGTTCTAATATTAGCATACAGCAAAGTACGCTACTACTCAGTAATTCACATCCAGGCATCTACTAAAATATAA
The DNA here is from genome assembly GCA_026315105.1 of Locusta migratoria. Lineage (NCBI taxonomy): Eukaryota > Metazoa > Arthropoda > Insecta > Orthoptera > Acrididae > Locusta > Locusta migratoria. The sequence continues at coordinate 580,100,551 of CM048745.1, read as the reverse complement.
GTTTCGCTAAATCAAGTCTTTTTAAGTTCCAAAATTAACAAATTTATTGATCTGTATACAACCTGCACGTAAAACTGCTGGTTGCTAAGCTTAGAGCTACATCGTGCCTGCTCATTCATGTTTTGCATTTTCCGCCTTGTTATAATTTGGTACACAAACTTTCCTCAGTTTTTCGCAGTCAAAGAAATGTTTATTTTATTTATTTATTTATTTATTTATTTATTTATTTATTTATTTTTTTTTTTTTTTTTTGTACTTTGACAACATGCGATAGAATAAGCCAGTGTGAGATCGAAATCGAAAAGTTTGTTCCTTTCAAGTATATTTCGTAGTATTGTGTTATAATTTGGCAAGGAACGAAATACGAAGATCAAAGGTTAGTACGGAGACAGCTGAAGTGCAACATACAGGTAGGCAGGTAGGATACAGAGCACTGAAATAACATTAAAACAATCCACTCCCCTCTTGGTATAATTATCACACATGGAACGTACAACACAACCAGATTTGTATATCATCTCTGACAATCTACAGAAACGTACTTAAAAAAAACTATTAATTTTCGACTTTGGCTACTGAAGTGGTTTAATAATTAATTAATTTAATGATATAACTACCGAATACTGTGTACATTAAACGGTCAAAGTTCACAGTATGCTATGATGTGAACATTTACTACTCTCCAAGTTCCTGACGGACGATAGCAGAATCAGGGGCGTAGAAAACAGATAGAGAGAGACAGGGGGCCCAATCTCCCGCCCCCCTTCTTCCAGGACCGTATTCACGAAGATTATAAAAGGTAAAGCAGTAAACAACAGTCCGAAGATTGGTTTGAACACCACGGTGCTTTACTAGGCTACTCGGTATTTTTCACATGAGCAATACTGTCAGAGGTGAAAGAAGTGGAAGTGACAGATAAAAATCCTAGGATTTGTAGTCTGGCACTCTACCACTGTGCAACCGAGGCGCACTTTATATATATGTAATTAATAAACCAGTGCTCCAGTTTCTTTTTAAACGCAGAAACGACTGCAGATATATGAATGAATTTGCGGTACTGGAGGACTGACCCCCCCGCCCCCCCCCCTTCCAGAAGAATGAATAATCAGAATGTTTGTAGTGGGGACGGCCAGCAACTCAGCTTGCATGCCACTGTCTATAGCGCCTGGCTGTGCACTCCTCTCCCCCCCCCCCCCTCTCCTCCAACCAGCATGCCTTGCTATAAGTGTGGGGTGGGGGACAGAAGGTAGTATGAACGTGCCGCACGTAAATGTTAATGCAGTCGCTTCACAAAATATATGTCAGTACATACACAACGCTGATGAGTAGTTAAGACAGTAACAGGTGCAAACATGTAACGCTTTTGTATCGGTTCTGGGTAAATAGTTACCTCTATCTAGGTTCTAACCGTTATATATTAACTTTTTAGGAGAAAATATGACCGCCTCTCTTAGTCTGTTCGCAGACGACAATCATTCATCGGTTAGTAAAGTAATCTGAAGATCAAAAGCAGATGAAAAATCGCACTGACGTGTTTTAATGGCCCACTTTAGATTTGTAGTTTTATACATTTTTGCAAACATTTTGGCCAAAAATAATAATCTAAATAATAAAAAAATTAATAAGTGCGTCTGAAACCCTTAGGGGGAAAAATTGTAGATAGTGGCGGATTCCGAACCACTGACATTTAGCGTCGCAGTCCAACGCATTGCCCACTACGTTACGGCTAACAGTTACGAGTTGCGATCTTTAATCTCATACTATTGATGGCCGTTGTTAACTGATGCTAATATGGCATTTGTAGATACTAGATTATCATTTATAGTACGAAGAACGACGTGTTTTTGTTCTTCAATGCGCCATTGCCTTGAAATGACAATGTGCAAGTTACAATAAGAAAATCATCAAATACGCAACGCAAGATGGCGTATGCCAGAGAGAGTGCTGGGCGAGGAATGCCACGTGACATCTGCGAACGGCTGGTTGTCGTTAATTCAATGGAGGATGTCAAAACTCCGTTATTTTTGTAAATATCTCTCAAACGATACGAGATATGAAAAAAACATAAGGGAACAAAGTTGCAGAAAATTTTCTCCTCTACAAACTTGTTTATTCAATTTTTGCGTCAGATGAACGGTTTATTTGCAATTAAAATTACATTACAAACAGTTTTTTTGTGTTACTTATTTCTTGTCCGAAATATTTGGATAAGCGAGGTTCTGGTAGCCAACTATTATGTCTGTAAAATGTGGTGCTGATCGGTTGAACGGTTCGTCTTAAAAACAGGGAACACATTACGGACAGACAGAGATATCCCAAAATCGCCGTTATTTTTGCAAATATTTCTGAAACGATACGAGATAAGAAAGAAAGAGAGATCAGAGTTGTAGAGAATTTTCTCCTCTACAAATTCGGTTATTCAATTTTCGTGTCAGATGAATGGTTAAGCTATTATTTTCATTTAAATTTCAAGCTGTCAAAAGAAAATCGCAAAGGCCCACTTTTAGTGTTACTACCGTAACCTAAAGTGGGTCAAAATGATTTAGATATCTGCATGTTGCAAAAAAATTACCAATTGACTCTAAACAATGAAAAGTGTGAAGTCATCCACATGAGCGCTAAACAAAGTCACTTGCCTGAAAATCCTGTGCAACCCGTTCATTGCCGTGACGCGACATCAAAGAAGAGTCTTCCGCGGCCCGTGTAAAAGGTGTAGCGAGGCGGGCGGGCCCGCCAGTGCGTGGCCGATCCGCTGCCAGCAGCCACCTGCTGCTCCGTGACGTCACAGCCAGCCGCCGGCTGTGCTGTTTGCCCGTGGCTTAAAGGCTACCCACGCGACTGCACGGGGCCCTGGTTTCGTGTTATCTGGAAGTGAGGCAGCCTCCAGGTCGTAAATAAGGTGCTAACACAGTTCTTCGAAATGTTTTATCGTCCGTGTACTTCGTCTCTCTCTCTCTCTCTCTCTGTCCATCTCCTCCTCACCTGTATCTCTCTATTCGTCTTCTCACCTTTCTTTCCTCCGTTAATCTCCTCTTACCCCTGATCATCTTCACCTTCCTATATTTCTGTCAATCGCCCCCGTCGCCTTGTCCATGAAAAATTATTTAGCTGTGTCATCTTTCATGATAGGTGAAATGGTGTCTAATTTCGTTGCTAGGTATCAATGCACTGCAACCATTTCGGTTTTATAAAGAGTACTCAGCGACGCAGGCCTTTCACTTGCATTTATAGCGAATGTTTCGTCCAGCTCACAGTTCCAAGCGACTGGAGAAAGGCGCAGGTCACTCCCGTGTGTAAGAAAGGCAACTGAATGGACCCACACAGTTACAAACCTATATCATTAACATCAGTTCGCTGTAGAATTCTTGTACATATTCTTTATTATATTTAATTTTTTCAAACGGAGAAAATTCTGGCCTTGTATCAGCACGGCTTTAGGAAGCATCTATTGCGCGTAACTCAGCTTACCCTTTTCTATCACGAAATATCACGAGCTGTGGATGAAAGGCAACGAGCAGAATGCATGTTTCTCGATTTTCGAAAGGCACTACAGAGTGCTAACGAAGATACGAGATAATGGAATAGGCACCCAAATAAGCGAGTCTCTCGAAGACTACGTAATAGAACTCAGTATATTGTCCTCAGTGAAGAGTGTTCATCAGAGACTAAGGTAGTGTCAAGATTCAAGTGAGTAGGAGAAACAATTCCGTAATGTTCGAATACAGCATTAGTAGTGTGCTGCTTGACCTAGTCGCGTTAATTAAATATCTAGAAGTAACGCTGCACAGCGATATGATATGGAACGAGTATATAAGGACAGATTGGGAGAGAATTCTGGGAAGGTGTGATTAGTCTGTAAAGGAGGTGGTATGTAAAACGCTTGTACGGCCAGTTCTGAGTATTGGTCGAGTGTTTGGAATCTGCAAAATCAAAAATTCAAATGTTTGTATAGCTTATGCGACTTCGGGATCATCAGTCCCTAAACTTACAAACTACTTATGCAGTAACTAATACTAAGGACGGCACAAATATCCATCCCCGAGGGGGGGGATTCCAACCCTCGACCGTAGTGGCCGTGCAGACAGACCGTGCCTGGAGCGCCTCGGTCCCCTCGGCCACCGCGGCCGGCTGGAATCTGTACCAGATCGGTTTAAAGGAAGGTATAGAAGCAATTCAAAGGAGGGTGGCTACATTTCTTACTGGTGGGTTCGATCAATGCGCGAGTGTTTCTGGAATGGTTCGGGAACTCAAATGGGTGTCGCTGGAGGAAAGGCAACGTTCTTTTCGGGAAACACTGTCGAAGAAATTTAGAGGGCCAAAATTTGAAGCGGACTGCGTCGATTCCACTTCCGACAATCTACACTTCGCGTAAAGACCACAGAGATCAGATGAGAGAGGTTAGGGCTCGTACAGATGCATAGAACTATTCGTTTTTTTTTCCTCGTTCTGTATGGGAATGGAAAAGGAAAGAAAGTAAATAGTAGTGGTTTCAAATGTTCGTAAATTTATGAGACCTAACTGTAGTGGTCGTCCCTAAATTTACAAAGTAGTTTAACTAACTTATCCTAAGAACAACACACACACACACACACACACAAACGCGCGCGCGCGCGCGCGCGCGCTCGCGCACCATTCCATACCCGAGGGAGGAGACGAACCTCCGACGTAAACAGTGCGTACCGGAGCAAGGCACCTCACCGCCCACTGGGTGTGTTACTAGGTACCTTCGCCACGCACCTTAGGGTGGATTGCGGAGTTTGTATATAGATATAGTCATTACGTAAAGTACCCTTCGCCATACAACTTACGAAATTTTATGTACACAGTGTCCTTCCCCTTTTGTTTTGAAGTTGTTGTAGGCAAAATTTAAGTGAGATTGGTACAGATCTGTAGGTTTGTATTCAGTATAAACTCGGACGCTGTGTGTATAAAGAAGAAGATAATGTCGTGGGAAAGGCGAACCAGATACTGCATTTTTTTGGCGGAACCCTTAAAAGATGCAACAAAACTACAAAAGAAACTGCATACACTACGCTTGTCCATCCATTTTTGGAGTATTGCTTCCCAGTGTGGGATCCTTATCGGGTGTGTTTGACAGAGGACAAAAAAGGGCAGCTCGTTTTGTATTGTCAAGATACAGTGCAGACAGCGTCGCGGAAATGATAGAGGATCTGGGATAGGAATCATTACAACAACGGCGTCTATCGCTGCGGCGTGGTCTGCTTACGAAACTGCAGTCGCCCGCCCACATTCTCCTCCGAATGCGAAAATATATTGTTGACTACCACTTACATAGGTAGAAAAGATCATCAGAATAAAATACGAGAAATCAGAGCTCGAGCGGAGAGATTCAGGTGTTTTTTCCTCCCGCGCTGTTCGAGAATGGAATGAGAGATAAACAGTATACAGGTGGTTCGATGAACTCTTCCAGGCACTTAAATGTGATTTGCAGAGTATCCCATGTAGATGTAGAGAGACCAGTTGGTGCACTAAATCCTGCACCGGCGGCACTTGCGCAATCGTGGATGGCTACACAGGCAGCGTGGCTCAATATTCCATGAAGCGGACTGCCGACAACTTGTTGAGTCTTCCCCACGTCGCGGTGCCGAATCTGTGGCACAAAGCGAAGTCCGGCACGGTGCTACGAGTAGGCCTATCCCACGATTCCTGTCACCTCAGTGTATCTGTAGTCGAATTTAAATTGTTCGTGGTTGTTTGCACAGATACTGTGCGCATTTCGACTAACAGCCATTGTTTGGGGTAAATTCCGTTCGTTGCTTCGGTAGCGTAATTTGGCGGCTGACCGCGCTGCGTTGGCAGGTGGCGGGTAGAGAATCGGAGGCGGCGTCCGGAACAGGACAGGACAGGGCATTGACGCGTGGCGGGGGCGAACACGTGCGTGCGGTGCGTGGGGGCGCCCACCCCAGCACAGGGCGGGCCCGCCAGCGATCGATGCGTCTGTGTCGAGCCGCGGGCTGCCGACGTCTGGGTCACGCACGCCGCCGTCTGACATTGCCCGGCCTAACTGCCGGCCTGCTCACCATTACCACAGTCTAATATATACAGTCGCGACACTCACTGCTGTGAAAGCTGTTACTGTCTGAGATTCGGAGCCGTAGCGCTCCAAGCGGTCGTAAAGCCGGCTGTCCCTTAACGCCGTACACGACACATTAATAATGCCCGCTTCTAATTACTTTTATGTGCGGCTTGCTAAATATTGTATATATTCTTGCATTCCAAGCTTTATTTAAGTATCTTTACACATGACTGAGTCTAAAAGAAACGTTAACCGAGCAAAAACTCGTTGTGATCTGACACAAACTGCAATATATTACGAAGTACTTCTTTAGAAATTGCTAGCAGCTTACCTAGCTGGTAGTGATAGATAAATATAGTATTTTGCGCAGACAATCCTATAATTGAACTTCCAGGGGACAGTTAAATGTCAATAAAGGTAAATTTAGCAAAAAATCGTGAATAAACTGACGCTGACTGCAACATATTTATGACGAAATTCTTCAGACATTGCACCTCACTTTGCTGGTAAACACAGTATTTTTGCAGATGAGAAGCATGTGATTAGCCCTCCCGGTGTTAAAAGGTGCGAAAAAAGTTTCCCCTCCCCCCCTGCTTTTTACTTATGAGAACACCCACTGGCAATGAAACTTTCGTCTAATATAAATTTCCTACGAGGCTATTTCAATTATATATTATTTTAAGATAATACGTAGATTACACGACAGTGTAAATGTCATATTATATGGATGATCCTCAGTCATTATCACAGGCTGTCATAGTATGGTTAATAGGAGAAGTGGGAGGGGGCGGGGCGACAGTCGTCTGTAAAATAAGACAGCTCTGTGGTTTCAGGTAAACTGGTTTATGTATTAGACTGTGGTTTCCATTAGATGAAACAGAAAACATATTTAACCTTCAATCATTAATAATGGCCACACTGAACACTTCTTGTCCATACATTTGCCTCAGTAGTAAATTATTTTCGAATGACAACGCAGAAACGCTCAGCAGTAACAACAACCAACACACGTCTCGTATACGATATAGAACAACGTGGCTTTACGTCCGTAAGGAGCGCTGCAGTCGCCTAATATAACAAAAATGAGCGGTATTGTCGCGACTGTATATATTAGACTGTGCCATTACTTCAGGGTTGGTAGCTCTGCAGCAACACGTGAAGGCACGACCCCAAACCGTCACGGCCCGCACCAGTGGCGGCGCCTCACTTGTTCACTGAACCCCGAAAAAAAAAAAAAAAAAAAAAAAAAAAATCAGTGAAAAGTAATAAATAAATACAATAAAAAGTGTTTTTAAACTATCATTCTTCGTTTCGTTCTTCTATTAGATTTTACATGCACGTTCAAAGTATTTTTAGCGCATGAGAAACTTTTACTTCGCCGAGACGGCGTGTATACGAGTCGTAGCGCGGCTCATAATATAGGCGGCAGTGGCCGCAGCGTTGCAGTGCACATGCGAGGCAAAAGTTGAAATTCTCTTCTGAACCACTTGGAGGCAGCATATACGCGCTCCCGCGTCAGGAAGAGGCGAGGGGAATCGCCGCTTTTAACAGTGGCGTCGGAGTTGGTAGAGAAGACAGCTCCCTGGGTACTGGAGCTCTGGCGATTACGCACGAATGGTCCCAAAGCGAAGACGATATAGCTACTGCGCACCTCGCATTGCGCATCCTAGATGAAGGCAACATCCGCACTTCATATTTGTTTCTGGCGCACTGAAGATTCACCAAAAACGCGCTATACTTAGTAAAATATCTTACAGCTATAAAGAATAATAATGAAGTCAATAACTTGTTATATTTCGGCCCCACAGTGTTAGATGTGTCGTATATTGACATAATGCGAAAGCATAGTCCAAACACTAATTATTTATGTGGTGTCGCACAAGTCCAAAGTGCGCGCCACCTACTTTCGCCGCGCGTCGCCATGTACGCACGGCGCGGCGTTCTTACGACGTCAGCCACGAGCGCCCTCTGCTACAACTCCGCTCATGGCCACTTCTGAACAATATCGTTCACTTGGAACTGAGATAGGAACCAGCTAACACTTCGGAATCAGATAGGCACCAGTGAAAACTTGGCAATCGGATAGGCACTAGGCAGGTCTCTAGCTCAACTATGTATCAGCATTCTGCAGTACTGAGCTATGTAAAAGTTAAGTATTGTATAAATTCTGTGCAATATATATCTCGTTCTAATTTACTCTAGTGTTTCTAGTTTCTGCTGGTCACCTCCTACCTGCACAAGCGTGCATCCTTTATTCCTGTGTCGGTCTTTCTACTCGGCCACCGACATCTACGACGGAAACGAGACACAAAAGCGGCGACGAGGCTGAGACACAAAAATTGATATATCACACAAGATATCTTTCGGCATTAAATGCCTTCGTCAGGTGTTTCTGCAAAAACATTTTCTCATATAAATATGTATCCAAATGCTACATAAATAAATTTACGTAAATAACATTTTACAAATTTCACTCAGAAAGTGTGCAGTACGTACCTTATTTAGAGGTTGCAAGTGCTTCAACTGACTATTTATTAGGTGATGTTTGACATTTGCTTTATGAATTGTAGCCAGATACAGCATTTTTAACCATAATCGCTAATAACAACATAGACAGAAATAATAAAGTAAATAATGCCACATCTGCTAACTTCTATATTTTCTCTCTGAAAGAAAAATTTGTAAATATTTGTAAACCTATAGTATTCTGAGGTAAGGACATGCAACGGACCCTCCACGCAGCAACAGGACACGCAATATCGAAATCGCTTTTGGGAATGTGTCCTACGCACGGAGGCATGTGGTGTGTGTGTGTGTGTGTGTGTGTGTGTGTGTGTGTGTGTGTGTGTGTCATTACCGTATAACCCGCAGAAACTGGGTGCAGGACATCAGGATTAGAGTGGCAACAAATGGCGCCGGGTTCTGTTCATAGATGTGTTCAGGCGGACAATCGTCATTCCCTCACGTAGAAAAATCCTGCTTGTGTGTGGGAAACATCCTCAGAACACGGTGGTGGTTGAATGGTGTGGGCAGGAGTCAGTATTGGCGCACGCACAGACCTCTATATCGTTCAGAGTGGCGCTTTGACTACTCAGGGGTATAGAGACGAGACCCTTTGTTGTGCCATACACTGGTGCCATAGGAGTTGGGATTCTTCTGGTGAAAGATAATACTCGTTCCCGCACAGGTGCACAGACGGACAGCATGCCTGAATGGAGTAGCCAGTCTGTTCGCAGAATTTAAATCCGATTGCGCATCCTGGGATGCACATGGCTCATGAATTTCAGCGAGAACAGCGCCTCCCACAGCTCATGCACAGCTGGATTTTGCGATCATGAGCTGATTGATAAGCTCATACTGTATATAAATAGCTAAAGAAAAAACAAAAGGGGTGACTTTTCGCATGTGAACCTATTTACGGATACCGGAACCATACACCGGAAGATTTCTTAAATTATTTCCGGCAAATTACCTACGATGTTAAGAGACAAAATTGAAAAACAACACACAGTTATGACACCCGCAATTCCACCCGATGAAAGATTAAGTATAACTTTAGGATTTTTTGCCACAGAAGGTCTCTCGTTGTAGTTATGTCCGCTAACACGATTAGTAAGATTCTCATTTAAAGCTACGAAGTTATTCTATTTTTAACGTTCTCTATTTTTCCTTCCGGATACTGCAGTTGATAAATTTCAAGTAATTGCTTGTAACCATTAAGCTTCTAGCTTCTATTTCACGTAATCAACTGCTCTCTGGGTCCAGAGAAAGGTATTGCTCCTATAACATTCTATAAACTGTGACATTATTTACTCGTGTTTCCTACCCGATGCAGATTAATTCAAAGCGTGTCTAGATAGAAATGGCAAATGCAAATACTAAAGAAAGGAAAGAAAAAAAAGTGATTATGCAATAGAGGCTAGCGCCGTGAAGCTGTTTCGAGAAACACTGCAAATATCTGAACAACGAATATTGTCAAACCGGAAAATAATTTTGTGACCATCCGTACTGCTCAGTCAACACAGGGTGGTCAGAAATTCCCGTTACAAACTTCTATGACTTGTAGAGGGTAGTGAGTACATAACTTTTGAACAGGAACCCATGTCCGGAAACGTATTGTTTGCGTTCAACGACGGTTTCAATCCAGATAATTATCTCATCCACTCCTACTCGAGGAATGTAATTAGGCGTGACCCAATACAATAGTTGCAATCAATTTGAAAAGAATACTGAATCGTTCCGTTATTGCTTATACCTTTTCATTACAATTTATACTTTATGGTTTACATTAGTCGACGACGACGACGACGACGACTACCACCCAGCATCTCGACACTAGCCGCAACGTACTGATGCATTACAACAGCGGCTCGATGTGCCGACCAGCAACGTCATACACACATTGTACCTCCGAAGCATGGTCTGGTACACTCTCTGCAACCCACCTGGTGTCTCTTCAATGTCTTGGTTCTCTGTCCCTGAGCAGATGTTGGCGAGTTACATATCTAGAACGGAAATGTTAGGTACTCACTACTCTCTACAAGTTCTAGAAGTTTGTAACGGGAATTTCCGACCACCTTGAATATTGGTGCATTGTCAATATGTTGACAATAGTATTGAATGTGGGTGGCTTACGATTTCCCCCGCCGCGGTGGAGTAGCCGAGCGGTCTAAGGCGACTCGCTGCGGAGCGCGCGGTTCCTCGCCGTCGGAGTTTCGAGTCCTCCCTTAGGTTAGTTTACTTTAGTTTAAGTAGTTTGTAAGCTACGGACTGATGACCACGCAGTTTGATCTGATAGATTTACAAACATTCGAACCAATTTCCTGTGCTAATTGTAGGCAGTCTGACTTGTAGATCGTTACATTTACTGGGGCCAGCATTTCGCCCGCAGAGGTGTCCTGAGTCACAGACAATTTACTCTGCCTGAGTATTACGGTTGGTAACCCCGTCCTTCATATCCCCTAAATCCCTCTATTTGAATCCTCCACGTGCACGGCGAAGAAACTGTCAGCTGTAGGGAAATAAAGAAACGAGTGCCGTAGGTCATGGGAGGAAAAACCGTGCCTGTCGGTACTTTCGGCGGTCGGAAATAAAACTGGGTGTGAGATGCGAGTGGGCTGACCTCTGGCCCTGGCGACTTCTTCCGCCGCGCCTGGACGTGAGCGGTCGCTTCCTTCCGGCCGGCGCGAGTGAAATGGCGCGGAAATTCGGCGCGCGGACCGCGGGCCAGGAAATGCCTTCTGTCAGGCAGCGGCCGGCCATCTCGCCACGGCGCGAGCTGAGGGCCGAGCTGAACGTCCACTCCCAGCACCAGCACCGCCGGAGATGGCACACTGACGAACCGATCTCTTGCTGCGAAACACTATTCGTGGAGCTGGCGCCGTTTACAAAGCGGCAAACCTCAGGTGTTCTCTAGGGTAAACAAAATTTCTGACAAGTAAACAAAAAGTAAGGGACAAGGTTGCTTTTCTTTTAGCGGCGACAAAACATATTGAATGGGTAACGGTTCCTCGAAAAAGGGAGCTAAAATGGAATAATTTAGTGATTAGTGAAGCGACCTTAGTGATATTTTTATGAAAGTATCTTTAGATAAACGAATAAAATCGGCCTAGGTATATCGGAGTGTGTGAAAATTAGGGGAGTGGGGCAACGCACAGTGGTAGTGCCAGACTACAAATCCAAAGATTGCGGGTTCGATCCCCGCCAGGTCCTAGGATTTTTATCTGTCACTTTCGACTTCTTTCACCGCTCGCAGTATTGTTCATGTGAAAAATACTGAGTAGCGCCGTGGTTCGGAACCTTCGTTAAACTGTAGGTCCCCCTATAACTGGTTGGGTAAGTCAGTTCGGAGGTCCGAGGAAGGCAACGGCATAATATCTCCAATCAGGACCATGCCTAGTAAAGCACTGTGGTGTTCAAACCAATATTATACCGCGGGGGAATAAAAGTAAACATGCTCTGTTTACCGTGTTTAAGATACTGTTTGATATATTTTAAGTATATATTTTTCCCAATAAATAATCATGCGAAGTGTTCGGGGCAACACATTACCTATTTTTCATTACTCAGGAGTGCTGAGAATTTGAATTTAGCGCGTGACCTTTGATGAGAACATCCGCCACATATTTTCCTTTGATCATTAATAAATTATATTATCACTGCTGGCTGGTATGTAACCAGTGCCCTGAAACCTCATTCACCGTTCAGCTGCGAAAGAATGGAGCAGAGGGTTCTAAAATTATGGTGCTAGCGTGTCAATGGAAATGACCACCCAGGACACAGGAGACGGTGCGGGGCGTTGCAGTAGACGCATTCCTCTCGAGTAGAAAGTCGATCGTGTAAAACGGGCTTTATTATCTATTGTTCTGCAGTTTGTAGGGCACCAGCTTGCCGCTATGCAAGCGCTGCTGTTGAGACTGTCATGAATATGTTCAACACTTTATTTTAAATGTGTGTTTCAGCTGAGTTGCCAAGAAGACTTACACATTTGAGAAAGCTAACTTGTTATCAATTTCACTTCAATTTTTAGCCGTAGTGAATACTAATAAAAACATACCGATCGCCATAGTGCGTACCATGAACGCCAAATGATACTCTGCAACACTATATCGGCTGAAAAGAAGTGTCCAGTACACTTATCACTAGGAATGCTACTTTCGCTTTTGCTGCCCCTACTTTCTAAGCTTTGAAATATCCGATGTAAATAAAAGGCTTTCGAGTTTTTGTTTGTATACAGAAGTGTGAAAAAAGTCCGTTTCTATTCTACAATAGTTACGAAGCTCGTAATGCCCTTCTAGATTGTTCGCTGGGACGTCAAACTGCAGACTTCCTGACCCAAACATCCCAGTTCCTACTTGTACTCGCTTTTTCAGGAGCTACGGCACTAATATTCCTTGCAAGACACCTTCAGTATTTACTGCTTTTGGTGAACAAATCATATAGTTATGATGGTAAGTGCAAAACGGAAATGAATTTAAAAATATATGTCTATGCCTAAACCAAAAGAATGCACTACTGAACGAAGGAAAACTTTGTCTTAAAAAAACATTCAGTAAGGGTCTAATTGTACGCTACTTCGCAGGCTTATTAATTTGCCAAATACATTAACTATCGTGGGTTTTCAAATTAAAATATACACTGAGGATACATAGTTGTAACTACATTTATATATAATAAAATAATAGTATTTCAATTTTTTTTTTTTTAAATTTTCATCTTCACAATAAATGTAATTTCCACCGCGCAGTAGAAGTAATGTAGAAAACAGGTGCGTTATATAACGGAAGTCTTAAAATAAAAGTTTGCATAATATTATCAGTGAAATACATCGCAGCTCACAGATGACACACAACTTTTGAATATATCTGTGTAATTAATATATTTACAATTCTGTTGTCCGGGCATCCTCAGCTGTGGTTATAAATCTTGAGGGAAAATAAAATGTGGCACCTGGATGAAAAACCTTTAAAGTTTTCCATACAATTGTAAACAGCATTCTTTTTTCAAAAATAAGAATGCATTAATTTTTCACACGGCACAGTTTAAAAACGAACATTAAATTTCTAAGTGCGAGAAATGTCTACACCAGACTGTGGCCGCAGTAAGCTAATTAACATGCCCAAGGGGGGATGCGAACCCCCGACCATAGCGGCCGTGCAGACTGTGACTGGCGCGCCGCAGACCGCTCGGTCACTGCGGCCGGCTGGCGTTTAACCCATCAACAGAGTAACTAGTGATACAGCAGATCAGAGGAGGATTTATCAATAAAACTTTCCTTAGGCCGCTGGCAACTGAAGGGGTTGAGATTTTACAGCAGTTTGGGATTTCGTCATTTTGAATTGACGGTAATTTGATCTATAGAATTATTATATAAAGCAACAGCAAAGATGTCTAATTTTTAAAAATTATATTTTAATTAACGGTTTCGACAGGTGATACTGGTATCGAAGGATGTCTTTAATATAAAAGTTATGAAATTAATTCACAGTTTTGTCTGGCAGGTGCCAGTTGATTGGATCAATGTTGTGGAGCCTTGAAACAAACATGTGGAACAGGCGCTGTTCAATTATTATTATTATTATTAGCTTAATGCCCGCTGCTTCGCACGCGCAGACTGGATGGTCTGCATTAGTTGTTTCTACTTCTAAATATACATTTTCATAGATTTTCATGCTTTCCTAATCAAGTATTTTGACACAACTTGGCACCGCCTATTGGACTATCGATGGCAGAATTCAAAACATCCCGAAAGCACTTTTTGTATATATACCTTTAACCACGGTTCCAAATCCAACTTTTTCCCATTTCTAGCATCAAAATAGTCTTAGTGGCACCATTAAAAGATGTTCCCACATTTCACCCGCTTAATGGTTGAATTTCCAAAAAAAATCCAAACACATGTTTTTAAAATTCCAATCAAAAACCTAAATCTATATTTCTTGGTTCAAAATTGCCTTAATAGCGACATATTAAAAAGAAAAAGCGCCACACAGTTCATCCTATATTTCACACCCTTAGGGATGGGAATATCGAAAAATCACTTATGCCTACATTGTAAGATCAATTACGTCTACAAATTTCAAGTTTGTTTTGTCTTTAGATTCACTTTCAGCGCCGTTTTCTGTCTTTTAGAAACGGGTCGAGAACACGAAATTTCTTTTTTATGCTTTGGCATGTTTCTTGGTAGTTTCACTTTTTAAACTTCAATATGCACTTATTTTTCTTTATTCGTACGCTTGTTGCAGAAAAACAACTGAAGAATGAGTATCACGTTTCGCTGTATATAACATCTTACAACGTCAACCTATTATGTCAAACGTCATCGTTGGTCTCCAGGCCGAATTTTATATAAGCTGACAATTTTCAACCACTATATGTTCCACCCTCTTACAGCTATCGACACGGAACTGCTATGGTGTACGACGGGAGACTTCGTAGTACAACAACACAGAACAAAACATTGACACCCACACGTAGAATTTTATATATAAGTCGGTAACTTTGAACTCCCACCTCCTTACAATTATCAATCCTCTACCGCCATAGTTCACAATGGGAGACTGATACCTACTACCACACACAATCACTATTTGTTTGCGATGTGTAGTTTTGACTGCAGAGAGAAATATAGGCACAAACACCTCAATTTTTATGTATATTAAGATCATTACTGGACACCGAACTCGTGTGGTCCCACGTCGGCAGCAAGTGATGCTACACATTAAACTGAACAGGCTGTCACTAAATGTTAATTCGGTACACAAAGATCTTTCTGCTGAAGAGATACGGTGATTCGAGTAGTTTGGCGGTGTATGGAATGGCGTGCACCTGTTTGGCGGTAGGGAACAAAGGCCATCGCGAGCAGAGAGATGCGCGGCAACGCCGGACGCCCGGCAGGTGTTGTCGCCCGCGGGCAGAACGCCATCGCGGGGGAGGGCCTGCTTGTGGTCATGGTCGTGGTCGTTGGTCGTGGTTGCTGGTCGTGGCGGTGGTGGCAGCTGCCTGGCCTCGATCGGCGCCGCCGCACGCGCGCTGGCAGCAATATCGGATTGAGCAGCGTATGTATCACGTCCACTCCCATGAACCACAGACATTGCCGAGGTGGGGTGGCTTGCGTGCCTCAACGATACAGATAGCCGTACCGTAGGTGCAACCACAGCGGAGGGGTATCTGTGGAGAGGCCAGACAAACGTGTGGTTCCTGAAGAGGGGCAGCAGCCTTTTCAGTAGTTACAAGGGCAACAGTCTGGATGATTGACTGAGCTGGCCTTGTAACATCAGCTAATGTGGCTTTGCCACTCAGCTACTGCGAACGGCTGAAAGCAAGGGGAAACTACAGCCGTTATTTTTCCCGAGGACATGCAGCTCTACTGTATGAACACATGATGATGGCATCCTCTCGGGTAAAATATTCCGGAGGTAAAATAGTCCCCCATTCGGATCTCCGGAGGAGACTACTCAAGAGGATGTGATCATCAGGAAAGACAATACTGGCATTCTACGAGTCGGAGCGTGGAATATTAGATCCCTTAATCGGGTAGGAAAATTAGAAAATTAAAAAGGGAAATGGATAGGTTGAAGTTAGAAATAGTGGGGATTAGTGAAGTTCGGTGGCAGGATGAACAGGATTTCTGGTCAGGTGAGTACAGAATTATAAATACAAAATCAGTTGGGGGTATCACAGGAGTAGGATTAATAATGAATAAGAAAATAGGAATGCGGGTAAACTACTATGACCAGCACAGCGATCGCATTATCACTGTCAAGATAGATACGAAGCCAACACCGACAACAGTAGTACAGGTTTATATGCCAACTAGCTCTGCAGATGATGAGGAGATCGAAGAAATATTTGAGGAGCTAAAAGAAATTATTCAGACAATTAAGGGAGAGGAAAACTTAATTGTTATGGGAGACTGGAATTCGGTAGTAGGACGAGGAAGGGAAGGGAAGATAGTGGGTGAATATGGTCTGGGCAAAAGGAATGAGAGGAAGCCGCCTGGTAGAATTTTGCACGGAACATAATTTAGTTATAACAAACACCTGGTTTAAGAATCACAAAAGAAGGTTGTATACGTGGAAGAGACCAGGAGACACCGGGAGATACCAGATAGATTTTATAATGGTAAGACATAGATTTCGGAACCAGGTTTTGAAGTGTAGAACATACCCAGGGGCAGACATAGACTCTGACCATAACTTGTTGGTTATGAACTGTAGGCTGAAACTGAAGAAACTACAGAAAGGTAGGAAAATAGAGAGATGGGACCTGGATAAATTGAAGGAACCTGAAGTTCTTGAGAATTTCAGAGGGAGCTTCAGGCAACAATTGATTGAAACAGGGAAAAATAAAACAGTTGAGGAGGAATGGGTAAAATTGAGAGATGAAATAGTGAAGGCAGCAGAGGACAAAATAGGTAGGAAGGCAAGACCTACAAAGAATCCTTGGATATCACAGGAGATACTAAATTTAATCGATGAAAGGAGAAAGTATAAAAATGCAGTAAATGAAACAGGCAAAATGGAGTACAGACGACTAAGAAATGAGATTGACAGGAAGTGCAAAATGGCTAAGCAGGAGTGGCTAGAAGGCAAATGCAAGGATGTAGAAGAATGTATAAATAGGGGAAAAATAGATACAGCCTACTGGAAAATAAAAGAAACATTTGGCGATAAGAAAAACAGCTCTTTGAATATCAAGGACACTGATGGAAAACCAGTTCTCAGCAAAGAAGGGAAAGCTGAAAGGTGGAAAGAGTATATAGAGGGGCTCTACAAAGGAAATGAACTTCGAGACACTATTGTAGGAAGGGAAGAGGATGTAGATGATGATGAAATAGGAGATACTATACTGAGAGATGAATTTGACAGAGCACTGAAAGATCTAAGTCGAAACAAGGCCCCTGGAGTAGATGATATCCCGTCAGAGCTACTGAAGTCTCTGGGAGAACCAGCCATGACAAAATTGTTTCACATTGTGTGTAAGATGTATGAGATAGGTGAAGTACCCTTAGACTTTAAGAAAAATGTTATAATCCCCATTCCAAAGAAAGCTGGTGCAGACAGGTGTGAAAACTACAGAACCATCAGTTTAATAAGTCATGGTTGCAAAATATTAACACGAATTATATACAGAAGGATGGAAAAGCTGGTAGAAGCCGACCTCGGGTAAGATCAGTTTGGGTTCAGGAGAAATTTAGGAACACGGGAGGCAATACTCACTTTACGGCTTATCCTAGAAGATAGATTAAGACAAGGCAAACCAACATTTCTAGCTTTTGTAGATTAGGAGAAGGCTTTTGACAACGTTGATTGGAATAAACTCTTTAAAGTTCTGAAGCAAGCAGGAGTAAAATATAGGGAGCGTAAGGTTATTTACAACTTGTACAAAAACCAGACAGCGATTATTAGAGTTGAAGGGCATGAAAGGGATGCAGTGGTTGGAAAGGGAGTAAGATAGGGTTGTAGCCTTTCTCCGATGTTATTCAATTTGTACATTGAGCAAGCTATAAAGGAAAGCAAGGAGAAATTTGGAGAAGGAATTAAAGTTCAGGGTGAAGAATTAAAAACATTGCGTTTTGCCGACGACATAGTAATTCTGTCAGATACAGCAAAGGACCTGGAAGAGCAATTGAACGGAATGGACAGTGTGCTGAAAGGTGCATATAAGATGAACATTAACAAGTGTAAAACTAGGGTAATGGAGTGCAGTGTAAGAAAATCAGCTGATGCTGAAGGAATTAGATTAGGTAACGAAACAATAAAGGAGGTAGATGAGTTTTGTTACTTGGACAGTAAAATAACAAATGATGGTCGCAGTACAGAGGATATAAAATGCAGAATGGCAATGGGTAGAAAGGCGTTTTTGAAAAAGAGAAATTTGTTAACATCGAATATTGATTTAAGCCTAAGGAAGTCCTTTCTGAAGGCATTTGTATGGAGTGTTGCCTTGTATGGGAGTGAAACATGGACGATAAGCAGTGTGGACAGAAAAAGGATAGAGGCTTTTGAAATGTGGTGCTACAGAAGAATGCTGAAGATTAGGTGGGTGGATCGCGTAACTAATGAGGAGGTACTGAACCGAATTGGGGAGAAAAGGAATTTCTGGCATACCTTGACCAAAAGAAGGGATAGATTGGTAGGACACATTCTTAGACATCAAGGAATTGTGAATTTAGCGTTGGAGGGAAGTGTGTGGGGTAAAAATCGCAGAGGGAGACCAAGAGACGCGTATAGTAAGCAGATTCAAGTGGATGTGGGTTGTCGTTCTTATGAGGAGATGAAAAGGCTTGCTCAGGATAGAGTAGGGTGGAGAGCTGCATCAAACCAGTCTCTGGACTGAAGACCACAACAACAACATGTATCACGTGACACATCGAAACCGGAAGTTAGCTGCGTATCGTTGAATGGAAGCGTCGGCGTTCATACGAAGGAGGGGGCAATACAGGCAGACAACCTGCACGCGAAAAAGGGAAGCCAGCACTTCGTCTAAATACAGACCGGCCCCGGTGGCCGAGGGGACTGAGGCGCTCCAGTCACAGTCTGCACGGTCACTACGGTCAGGGGTTCGAATCCCCCATCGGGAATGGATATTTGTGCCGTCCTTAGTAGTAGCTAGTTCATAAGTAGTTTGTAAGTTTAGGGACTCATGACCCCGTTGTTCAGTCCCATTAGCTATAGAAAAATTTGAACCTTTAATTCCCTGTTTGAGTGAGTTGGAAAATTGTTTGCCGTTTTGTGGAGAATTCTGTTTGCTAGCTACTGAGCGGTCAAGGGTATATACACGAACCATTGAGCAGTAACAGCATAAATTATTTACTTCATGTTCAGCACCAAAAGTATTCTTGTAATTCTATAGGATTCAGCTAATATTATTTGAAAACCGATTCCTATAGAAGCACGGGAGTACATTTTTGCACTGACCATGAAGTAAATAATTAATGCTGTTCCTGCTCTATGGATGACAGGTTTTTGTATCAGGCTTGATTCCATGTTGGAATTGGTGCTCCACGACTGTATTTGATTTGTGGTAATTCTTTCAGCAATCAGTCGTAAAAAATATATTTTTTATTTGTTTGCAAATCTAGATTTCGACCACTGTGTGGTCATTATAAATGCTTAAAACCAATTAAAATAGTTGAAACATCTCGAAGTCCATGTTGGAGATTGCGTTTGTACTGCGTCAGAAAGAATTACCACAAGGTTTTTGTATGTAACCTTGTTCGACAAGTAAATTACTTTTGTTCTCGTCCTGCACATGCAAATATAACTGCAAGGGGTAATCACAGCTCTTAGTTTTCCACTCAAGTCCCTCGCACTGTTCCCCGCCACAGGCTATGAAATTTGTCACTTCGTCCTTACAAAGCAAATCAAATTCCTTACAAAACGGCAAACAATTTCCCAATGCAACAAACAGGGAATTAATTTGCACGAAGTAAAATTTCCCATTAGTGCATTAAACGAAACAGTATACAGCCTTGATACGGTACAATACTTACGGAAAGCTTAACATCTAAAAATCCTTTTGGTTTCTGATGAACATTGCTCTTGGAAAAGTTGTTAATCTTACGTGTTTTCAGAATTTCCTTTGTCTTCCAATATTTTCTCTAAATCCATTCTTCACTTTTTCGGTTTATTTATTTAAGTTCGAGAAAAAGTACGCGCCAAAAGCACTGAGCTCAATGGTAAATAAAACCTATTTCGGTAGATCACGTCCGGTTGTGGTGAGTCACGTGCAGTGTTGCCAGATGGCAGAGAGAGAAAATACCTACAGTCTCACAAAAATGTACCTACATTTTTCCTACTTTCTCCCTACAACAGCATTAATGCCCCTACATCAAGGTCGTAGCCAGGATTTGGGTCTGGGAGGGGCTGAATCCAGGAGTCCAACCAACAGAGGTCAACCAATTCATTAATGTGAGCAGTAAAATAACAGCCAACCGTTAAATCAGTTATCCTTGTGTAAAAGTGCTCTCTGAATTTGCGGCATATTTCATTAATGTGACATGTTACAATTTTGAAAAACTTTAAAATAAATATTTGGCATCATGCTTCATTTGCTAGAGATGTAATTTCCATTGACTGATCCTTACTGATTGATGGAGTCAAGTGTAGATTATGCCGCGAATTCCAAGTGCCCTGTTACAAGAGGATAACTGATTTATCGATCGGACAAGGGTACATCAAGAACCCGTCAACCACAGAGAGGAACAGCATTAATTAGTTTCCACAAATATGCCGCTAATTCTTAGTGCACTGCTACACTAGGATAACTGATTTATTGACCGCACAAGGATACATCAAGACACTATCAACCATAGAGTAGGAACAGCAGTAATTATTTAGTTCAGTCAGCACAAAAAAGGAAGTCTGTCAGTGTGCATGATTCATATTTTCAAAGAGTAATACTATGTTGACAACGAATATCTAGCGCTTTGTTCATTATAACGTTCGCTGTCGCAAATGTTTTAGCGTTTTCTTGTCAGCAGCTTGTCATTTACGAGTACTGACTAGTATATCTTCCTCTCTAGTCAAGTTAATAAAACGTCTTCGGTTCATGGAAACAATAAATTTTCCTTGTGTTGACATTTTTTAATACTATTTCCAAACCGACTCTCCATTCCACGTATATACATTGAAATCATAATATTTCGCATCAATTTTAATGTGCCCTCAACTAAGTCTTCAAATTAATTTTGTTTACTATGAACAGAAAACAACTATGCCGTGTAAAATATCATCGCCTCGGTTACACAGTGGTAGAGTGCCAGACTACAAATCCAAAGGTCGCGGGTTCGATCCCCGCCAGGTCCTAAGATTTTTATCTGTCACTTTCCACTTCTTTCACTTCTGGCAATATTGCTCATGTGAAAAATACCGAGTAGCGCCGTGGTTCGGAACCCACGTTAAACTGTAGGTCCCCCTATAACTGGCTGGATAAGTCAGTTCGAAGGTCGGAGGAAGGCAACGGCACACCACCTCCAAACAGGACCAAGCCTAGTAAAGCACTGTGGTGTTCACACCAATCTTCGGATTGTTTACCTTTTTTACTTCAAACTTTGCCACAATTGGTCGGCTTGATTCTCACGTGCTGACAACTGTTCTGTTGCCAACATTACTCGCTGGGCACGTGTCGGCGATTGTAAAATTTTACCAAAATCCCTGCGTGTTGGGGACTTTTGGATGTAAATTCCCTGCATGATTTTAATGCTTAAAAGTACCTACATGTAGGGAAAATTCCCTTCGTCTGGCAACACTGGTCACGTGACACGTTACTAGCCTGCTCAATCCGATATTCCAGGCACCCGCGCCGCTGCGGCGTGGCCCGGCCGCTCCGTGTCCCGCGCGCCTGCCTGTAATTAGGCCCGTTGTTTGCGGGTAAACACGTCCTGCCGCCTGCCGCCATCTGACATTCATGGCGAAATTTGAATAGCGGCCGGCGCTGGCGGCCAACTTGCCTGCCGGTGTCTGTTCGCCCGTTAAATCGCCGTGTGTGTGTGTGTGTGTGTGTGTGTGTGTGTGTGTGTGTGTGTGTGTGTCGATGACACATGCACTGCCATTCTTCATGTGACCTTCCGTATCGATTGTGGCAGTTGTTCAGTTGCCTTATACAACCGCCGTAGCCACAAGGTGCGAAATTCAACTAATTGCCTTGCCTGCTCTGTTGCCTTTCTCTGGGTGTCTAGTCACGTGGGTATCCTACAGCAGTGTTTATCGAGAAGTGGGTCGCGACCCTCAGGAGATCACAAAGTCCTACTAGGGGGGGATCGCCATCACAAGAGCAAGTAGTTGTGAGATAAAATAACTAAGGGTTCAGTAATGTAAAAACGAATGGCTAAGTGGGATTTATTTAATGTTAAAATTACAGAGCTCCTTGTGTAACATTAATTACGAATTGAAAAGATCATCTACATCTACATCGGATACTCTGCAACTCACGTTTAAGTGCCTGGCAGAGTGTCCATCGAACCACCGTTATACGATTTATCTCCCATTCCATTCTCGAATTCCGCTCGTGAAGAAAGAGCACCTCAATCTCTCCATTCGAGCTCTGATTTCTCGTATTTTATTCTGATGATCTTTTCTACCTATGTAAGTGGGAGTCAACAATATATTTCGCAGTTGGAGGAGAATGTTGGCGATTGGAGTTTCGTAAGTAGCCCACACCGCAGCGATAAGCGCCGTTGTTATGATTCTCATCCCAGACCCTGTATCATTTCCTCCTTGGGGCATGGGTGTTTGTGTTGTCCGTAGGTTAGTTTACCTAGGTTTAAGTAGTTTGTAAGCTACGGACTGATGACCACGCAGTTTGGCCCGATAGATTAACAAACATTTGAATTTTTGAACTCACTTTATCTTATTTTTAACATTGTTCTGTTTTACATGTTTAGACTCCTGCATTAAGGAAATAATCTGTTGACCAGTACCTACTCGCCACTAACGAACCGTGGTTACTGAGCAATGGACATTTTGATTTTAGTCGTACTGGTATAATTGATTTTATTTACATTTTAGTCTTCCGCTTTTTTCATTGGCGGATTGTTCTTAGCCGGACCACATCTTTCACTACACGCCATACTGAGCTAAAGGGACTATTGACCTAGATGTTTGGGTCCCTTTCTCCTTTCTTCCAACCAACCATGAACTACTTGCCATAATACTGGACACACAGTGAGAATGCCACACTCTCTAGGAAAAAACCATGCATGGAGTAACTCTGGCTGCAAGGTACAACAGGTATTCGACTGAAGTGTATGTAAGAAATTGAGTGAATTAATGATCTCTGACGTGAATTGAATTTCAAGACATAAGTTAGAGGTTTTTTTTTTTCCTCTCTATCCTCTCTTCGATCAATCCCTGCACCACTGCTGCTCACGAAATGGGCCAGCTACTGCAAGGACATGATCTGAACAGATCTTTATTGGTCGAAACCGGTCACAATAATATCATATTGCGATCTAGACTGTTGTAATTATTATTCAGAAATTTTTTGATCGCTTTTTTTTTTTTTTTCTTTTTCTTCCTCCACTTCTTTTTCGATGGGAACAGTGTTCCATATAATATTTAATACGGTGTCGGACTTTATTCCGGTGATATGAAGCATCTCGACGAGGTAAGTACTCAAATCGTTGGAACTCCACGCTTAATAATTGAGCTATGCTGCGTATTTAGCCGTTCAAAATATTTTCAAATGTTTGTAGACGTGTAGGACGAAATTGCTATGGTCATTAGCCCCTAGTCTTTCAAATTAGTTAACCCTTCAATGCATGACTTTTTATTTGAAGCTATAAAAACTTCCGCGGTTATTGCATAGTGCCTATAAACTGAGAAAAAAATATTGAATTTTTTTTTAATTATTGTGCACTACTAGCATGTGGTACTTGCATGTGTAACAAGCAGCTATAAATGAATTTGTGATAAAATGTTGATCAGTTTGAGAGATAATCAGAAAAATATGGTCTGTAGCTGATCAGCTACACTATGCACTAAAAGGTTAAACCAACTTTAACGACACCACACCCACCAATGCCCGACGGACGACTGGAGCCTCCGGCGGGAACAGCCATCCAGTCCGTAGTATGACGCCTCAGACCACGCGGCCATTCCGCGTGGCTAGCCGTCCAAAATTGCTAAAGTGTTGCCGGTGAAGGATTTTTGTACAAAAACTGACCTCTCGATTCTGTATCGAAGTCTTCGACGGGACTCGTGTCAGGCTATCTTGTTGGCTTAATCATTGACTGGAGCTCTATAGAATCGTGGTGGTGGTGGTGGTGGTGGTGGTGGTGAACAACTGCGTATGTGTATTAAAAATACAAGAAGTTGTTTTATTGCAAAAATCAACGTTTGATTTCACTGTAAATGAGCAACTCTGTTGTTCAATATGGCAAAAACTGTCACGTGACTCGGGGCAGTTTTAGATGTTAGTTTCAAACCACATCACGGCAGAGATAGGGACCCGTGCAGTCTATACTACGTTTAGTGTAAGAGTCTGTCAGTGCGCTGCTCTTTTACACATACTGTGCGCGATACTACCGTCACCTGTACGTGTGCAAATCGCTGTGGCCTCAGTGTGATGACGTATCATTCTACATCTACATACATACATACTCCGCAACCGTAAGGTGCGTAGCGGAGGGTACACTGTACCACTACTAGGCATTTCCCTTCGCATTCCACTCCGAAATAAAAAGAGGAAAAAAAAAAAAGATTGTCTATATGCCTCCGTACGAGCCCTAATTTCTCTTATCTTGTCTTTTATGATCACTACGCGAAATGTAAGTAGGCGGCAGCAAGATCGTACTACACTCAGCTTCAAATTCCGGCCCTCTAAATTTACTTAACAGAAATTCACGAAAAGAACGTCGTCTTTCTTCCAGCGATCCCCAATTGAGTTGCCGGAGCATTTCCGTGACACTCGCGCATTGGTCGAACCTACGGGTAACAAACCTAGCTGCTCGCCTCTGAACTGCCTGTTATGTTTCCTTTAAACTGATCTGCTGCGGGTCCCAAACACTTGAGCAATACTCAAGACGTGGTCGTACAAGCGTTTTATACGCGGTCTCCTTTACAGGTGAAGTACATCTTCCCAAAATTCTCCCAATAAACCGAAGTCGGCTGTCCGCCTTACTCACAACTGTCCTTACATGCTCGTTCCATTTCATATCCCTCTGCAATGTTACGCCTAGATATTTGAACGACGCGACAGCATCAAGAAACTTACTACTAATGCTGTATTCTTACATTATGGGATTGCTTTTTCTACTCATGCGCATCACCTTACATTTTTCTACATTGAGAGCTAGCTGCCATTCTTTGCACCAACTAGAAATTTTGTCTAAGTTATCCTGTATGCTATTACAGTCTGTTACAGTTACACATTACTGTGTGAGACGTGCCAGTGAAGACCCTATGACTGACGCTTGTTGTTGGCGTGTTGCAGGTGGAGGAGCGGCAGCCAGCTAGCAGTCGCGGGCAAGGCGCCGGCCGCCCGCCTCGGGGCTCGACCAGCGCCAGCCGGACAGGCCGTTTCGTAAGGAGGAAGCGGCGGCCCGTGGCCGCGTCGCGTTGCGCATGCGCGCCGCGCCTATCGCAGCCGCGTCCGCTCTCGCAAGCCGCGCCGCGCCGCGCCGTCCCACCGCACCGTGCAGTCCCCCGCGGGCTGCGCCTTCGTCTAGTCACGCACGGCTCTGCAGCCGACACTACCTCACCGTGCCGCGAGTGAAGTGAGTCAGCCGTCGTTTACCTGTGCCGGCGAGGGGCATACCGAGCGGAATACTCGTGTGAGAACAGTGCCAGTGGAGACGGTGTGATGCTCGTGCGATGTAGCGGCGAGGCGTAGCGGGCACGATGCACCGGCAGAGCGACGGCCAGCAGCAGCAGCAGCAGCAGGAGGAGGTGGCCGAGGGCAACAGCGGCGGCTCCGGCGGCGGCAAGCACTTCCGCGAGCGCACACTGCGCTCCATCAAGCAGTCGCTGGGCAAGCTGTGGAAGCGCCGCTCCGTCACCATCACCGAGTACGACCCCACCTACAAGGTCGCCTACCTCGGCAACGTGCTCACCGGCTGGGCCAAAGGTCAGTCGCCACACCACGCTCACTACTTTATCAAGTATTCAGAGTGAAACTTCCTGGCAGATTAAAATTGCGTGCCGGAAGCGGGACTCGAACCTGGGTCCTTTGCCTTTCGCGGACAAGTGCTCTACCGACTGAGCTATCCCGACACGACTCACGATGCCGCCCCACAACTATACTTCCACCAGTACCACGCCTCCTACTTTCCAAACGTCACATCCTTTACGCTGTGACTAAGCCATGTCTCCACCATACTCTTCGAGTAGTGCTAGTCTTGCAAGTTTCGCAGGAGAGCTTCTGTGAAGTTTGAAAAGTCGGAGGCGAGGTACTGGCGGAAGTAAAGTTGTGGGGCGGCATCGTGAGTCGTGTCGGTATAGCTCACTCGGTAGAGCGCTTGCCCGCGAAAGACAAAGGTCCCAGGTTCGAGTCCCACTTCCAGCACACAATTTTAATCTGCCAGGAAGTTTCTTATCCAGTACTGTCTGACCGAGGAGAGGACGCCTACTCGTCATCGCCGATTTTGTCCATATTTGTGCTACATGTACGGCGTGGTGACATATGAAAGTGTACCAAGTGGGAACACCAGATAGCTAAGCGTTTAGGAAATAAAAGGAATTTCAGACGGATCTAGCACGGTATGCACCTTATCAACTGTCCCTGATAGTTTAGAAAGCAGTGTTAGGCTCAGCGGATAGCCGGGTGCCGTGACTCAGCGCGCCCAGTCAGAGGGCTGAATGCCTGTCTCTAATAAATAAATAAATAAATAAATAAATAACACGCGACCTTCTCACTACGAATCCGATCTTTCACCGCTTCTCAATTTTATTTTCTTAAGGTTGTATGCTTTGCGATCGTTGGTTTAATTCGTTCTTCTTAGAATATTTAGCTCAGCTTTTTCATTACATAGGGTGTATATCCAACGCCACCTAGAAGACAAGGCCTCACAACAGCCCGTGCTACGTCACACTGACCAGGACAGCTTACCGACTGACCGCTACGAGGCAGGGGGCGTGGCCCAGTGGCCGGCCATTCAGCTGTCGGCCGCGGCCTGGTCAGTGTGACGTAGCGCGGGCTGTTGTGAGGCCTTGTCTTCTAGGTGGCGTTGGTATAGCCCCCTCACTGGGCGCGCTGAGCCACGGCGCCCGTCACCGCTGAGCCAAACACCGCTTCCTAAACACGCCCTCACAGGGACTGTTGATGAGATGCATATGGTGAAAGATCCGTATCAAACTTGCTTTTATTTCCTAAACGCTTGGCCATCTGGAGTTCCCACTTGAGGCACTTTCATGTCTCACCACGCCCTACATGTACCATAAATATGGACGAATTCGGCGATGACAGGTAGGCGCCCTCTCCTTGTGAGAACAGCGCACAAAATCTTCGTAATAATTCTCTTTATCTATAAATTTAGACTGTCCATATGTGTGTTTGCAATGCAGACAGACATACATATGTACAGTTTATTTAAGTTTTGATGAAAATTTGCACATCTGACCTTCCAAACAATAAATAGTTCACTGCCTGCATTGAATTTCATACGGTGCATGGTGGAGCGCACGTTATAACAGAGCAACGTCTACAGAACTTCCGGGTTGATCTACATTTTGTATTATCCAATCTTTTTGTGTGTGTGTCTACTTTTTAATGTAGACACCATACGTTGTGCAGTATGCTGGCTGTGGTCTGTATGCATGATGTATTTAATGTAAAGTACATGAACCAAGTTTTTTAAGAGCTTTGCCGATCAGCATTTGAGTACATTCTTGAGAAGTTCAATTTTTTTGATTGTTGTGATTTCCTCCCTGCTTGTCACTAAATGATCTTCAAAAGCAATACAGGAGATCTCAATGTCATTTTCGTTAGTTGAAGTTGAGAACGATGATGAATGATGAAAATAATATTGAAGAGAAGTGACAACAGTCTAAGTTCGCTTGTGTGGGAGACAATGATTGTAATTAAGAAAGGGCTCTCATACATCCCTCATCAATTTAATTTTTGACTTAGTGTCTGTGAATGTTTTCGTGATGATAGTTAATGTCCTCAAGTGTATTTCCTGTCCTTACCGAGTGGCATTATAGTGTGATTATTTTGCAAGGCATTTTAAACATAATGTAGAACCAGATACGGTTCATCAATTCTACGTTGAATGCTAACAATATCATGTTTAGGACTTGCTAGCGACTACACCTGTAGTAAAGAAAAAAAAACCAATTGACATTGTGCCTTCATAGTCATACATCACCCTGATAACAACACAGAACGATTGTTAATGGGTTTTGGTGAGTGATCTGTCGAGAATTAATCATCAAAGTTTTCTTGTGATGTACACAAATCTTGTTCTTACGTTACTTTTTATCTTAGCTACAAATGTGATGATGACAGCAGCCGAATATATAAAGCAATACATTCAGCAAGCCATACAGCCCCATTCACATTGACTGCAGATTAATTCAGGAAATTTGCTTCTCTTATGGGCGATCTCGGAACCCTAAAAAATAAAATAATAAAGTTGAATATACTATATCGGACTACCGGGACGAATATCACCCACCGGAATGGCCACGCCCTTTACCACGGCGTTTCCAGGGAGCTGGGCTGACCTCGGGCCGTATCCGGCCGGTGGATTAACAGAGGCCGGTGGGTCGGCCAGGCTGGATGTGGTTCCTGGGCGGTTTCCCACATCCGCCTGGACAAAACAACCGTTTCGTCTCATCTCAATTCCAGGATTTGGAAACATTTCGAAAAACGTTGGCACATATTCTTGTGACGTCATAGCAGCAGTGCCGTATCTACGATATTTCCCAACCGGAGCAGAAACTTTGTACTGGCATGTTCCCCTCTTCGTCTGCGCTCGAACACTGACTTTTGGTGTCCCCACCCAGTCGCCATACCTCCTTTTTTGCACGCACGTTAAGTGCATTGTGTTTGTCATTGCCATATACATCTCTCGTTTGCCTACCTGGAGAAAACGACTATGTTGGCAATAGACACAAATGAAAGTGCTATCTGAATAAACAGCTATTCGCCATATTTGACTATCAGGGAAGAGGTTAGCAGACAGTTATTACTTGGCGCTATGGCAAACGTGAAAAAAGCATAATAGAGAAATATGACACATTGAAATGTAAAAAAAAAAAAAAAAAAAAAAACCGACGCTACGACATGGAAGGAAAATGAAGCGACATTGTGGCAAATGAAATAAATGCTGTCCGTGGAACATGAAGGACAGCGCCTAGTACGATAACATACTGCCAAGTGCGTAGTACCTTAGTGCAATCAGTAACTTACACATAGGCGAAAGTGACCTTCCTATAGATCGGAGGAAGAAATCTAATTTTGGGCCTTACACTAGGAGCAATAAGCATACATAAATACTGAATTAGTAAGTTCGCAGACATAAATAATGTATTCTGTTTACGACAGATAAATTACAAAATACATAAGTATCTGTTAGATTCTTCAGATGGTCGTGGAGTCTTTCATGCAGCATTTCCAAAGTGGCTTTTCGAAGACAAAATCGCGTAACAAATTCTGCATCATCCCAGCATTCAAAATGATTTGGACAAACATAAATACGTCTAGAACGCCATATAAGGGCAATGACAATTACGACGATGTCAATATTTTGAACGATATAGATGTCAAACAATCGTATTCTAGCCATTTTCATCATACAGATTCTCACTTAACTAGTCGTTACCCGTAATTTTGTATTTTGATATCGCAACAATAATTTTAAGGTTATGTTGTGAATCTACAATATATAAAACTCGTGTAATCACTACAGACATGGATAGGGCGAGAAATATGATGATACATCTAATATGTAAAGCAGTGTGTCCGTATGTTTGTACGTGTTGCATGCAAATCTACAGTTTTGTTTCGATCTTTATGAAATTTGGTACACGTAAGCTTCAATCCATGAGGACGGTCGCCGAAAGTCTAAGAATCACATACGATATATAGTTCACTAGATATGACGTCATAAACAATGAAATGCTTGAAAAAAAACTGCTGCATTTAGCGACAATGCTGCTCATTTTCTCCTAAACCATTGGACCGATTTCAACCAAATTTGGTACACGTATTCCTTACCGTGAGGTAACAATTGCTGCATGGTTAAGAATCACATACGGCACATGGTTCAAAGATATTACGGCATAACCAATAGAAATCGCAAAAAACTGCCGCATCATGCGGCGAGACTTTTTAAAAACGCTATATGAGAATGAGAGTACTTAGCGACTTGCAACAAACTTTAAACATAATTTCAAACCTTTATTAAACTTTTTCTCGCTGAGAACCATAGTAAAATGATGAAAGGAAAATGTTTCTCGTTTACTACTTTTCCGCTGTTTATGGAGTAAAACTACGGCATTCGGTATGACGTTACAATTTATAATTTCTATACTACAAATTGTAGCCACCGGAAATTTTACAGACAGTGTACACGCATATAGTTAAGTGTACCATCTAAATTGTATCACAGAACGACACGTAGTTCATGAGATATGAGCACATAAACAGTAACATTCACGGAAAACCGCCCCACCAAGCACCAAGTTTTAATCTATTATTTTTTTCTACTAATTGCATTCCCAAGAGATTTTACAGACTTACAGCCCTTTGTTGTTGTGGCCTTCAGTCCGGAGACTGGTTTGATGCAGCTCTCCACAATACCCTATCCTGAGCAAGCCTCTTCATCGCCACATAAGAACGGCAACCTACATCTGTCTGAATCTGCTTACTGTATCCATCTCTTGGTCTTCCTCTGCGATTTTTACCCCACACACTTCCCTCCAACACTAAATTCACAATTCCTTGATGTCTAAGAATGTGTCCTACCAATCTATCCCTTCTTTTAGTCAAGGTATGCCAGAAATTTTTTTTCTCCCCAATCCTGTTCAGTACCTCCTCATTAGCTGCGCGATCCACCCACCTAATCTTCAGCATTCTTCTGTAGCACCACATTTCAAAAGCCTCAATCCTCTTCCTGTCCGCACTGTTTATCGTCCATATTTCACTCCCATACAAGGCAACACTCCATACAATTGCCTTCAGAAAGGACTTCCTTAGGCTTAAATCAATATTCGATGTTAACAAATTTCTCTTTTTCAAGAACGCTTTTCTACCCATTGCCATTCTGCACTTCATATCCTCTGTATTGCGACCATCATTTGTCATTTTACTGCCCAAGTAACAAAACTCATCTACCTCCTTTATTGCTTCGTTACCTAATCTAATTCCTTCAGTATCATCTGTTTTTCTTAGACTGCACTCCATTACCCTAGTTTCGCTCTTGTTAATGTTCATCTTATGTGCACCTTTCAGCACACTGTCCATTCCGTTCAACAGCTCTTCCAGGTCCTTTGCAAAACGCAATTTTTTTTTAATTCTTCCCCCTGAACTTTAATTCCTTCACCAAATTTCTCCTTGCTTTCCTTTATAGCTTGCTCAATGTACAAATTGAATAACATCTACAGCCCTTATACAAATGAAAATATACATGGAAAAATTTCAGGAATAAAGAAATAAATACCCGAGCAACGCCGGATTTTCAGCTAGTTTTATTAGGAAAGAGGTGTGTGTGTGTGTGTGTGTGTGTGTGTGTGTGTGTGTGTGTTTCCGGCAGAGGCGTCTCGCGTGCCGACGGCCGGCCTGGGCGGGCAGTCGGTCCCGTCTCGAGCATAACGGGCGTTCCCCTGGCCCGCATAGCGCACTGCGCGCCGCGCCGCATACCTGCCGCTGCCGCTGCCGCTGCCGCCGCCCTGCCCTGACCCCGGCTCTGCTATCCGGAGCGGCGGCGGCGGCGGCGGCGGCGGCGGCAGCGTGCGGGGGCGTTGTGTTGTGCGTCACTGAGCGCCGCGCACTCGCCTGACGTCACTCGTGGGGCAGCGGCACGCACAGGTACACACGGCGGCGCGGCGGTGCCGCGTACACAACGTGCCGACGGCGCGTCCGGGAGACTCGCAGTAGACCACGTATTCTGGCTTTGAAGGAAGAAAGGAAGCAAGCTTTGAGTTCAACGTCTCGTCGACTACGTGGTCATTGGAGACGAAGCTCACGTCCTGATATACGCAGTGTTTCCAAGGATTATGACTTCTACATCTACATGGGATACTCTGCAAATCACATTCAAGTGCCTGGCAGAGGGTTCATCGAACCACCTTTATACTATTCATCTCCCATTCCACTCTCGAATAGCGCGCGGAAAGAAAGTACATCTGAATCTTTCCGTTCGAGCTCTGATTTCTCGTACTTTATTCTGATGGTCATTTCTACCTATGCAGCTAGGAGTCAACAATATATTTTCGCATTCGGAGGAGAATGTTGGCGATTGGAGTTTCGTACGTAGCCCCTCGCCGCAGCGATAAGCGCCGTTGTTGTAATGATTCCCATCCCAAATCCTGTATCATTTCTGTAACGCTGTCTCCCCTATATCGTGACAATAAAAAACGATCTGCTCTTCTCTGGACTCTTAAGATGTTCTCCATCAAACCCACCTGATAAGGATCTCACACAGGGCAGCAATACTCCAAAATTGGACGGACAAGCGTAGTGTATGCAGTTTCTTTTGTAGTTCTGTTGCATCTTTTAACGGTTCTCTCAATAGTATTTCTCTCGAAAATTGTTCAAAATAACGAGTTTACGATTGGATTGGTTCGAATTCCGATTTTCAGGTTTAAATAACACATCGGTGTCATTTGTTTACCGTCGGAGAAACTCTGTTCCTTTAGAGTACGTTCGCCTGAAGTCATCAACAAAAATAAACTGGTTATGAGTAACACCTTCTAGCATGTCCTTGTGTAAACTTCTACAAACTCGAAAACTGCGTAGTACGGCGTACGAAATGAATCAGACAGGCGCCATTGTGGAATCTAGCAGCAGCTACATGCTCAAGTAGCTCATATACCCAAAATGAAGATGAAGACCTTAGCTTCTGTGGAATACTTGGATCGGTTTCCAAGCGTCTTGCCTTCTACTGAGATGGAAGTAATTTTCAGTTTTATTCTTTGGAAGATGTACACGATAAACGAGTAGAAATCACGTGGTATAACATTTCTCAATTTGATTCCTCGAGCAAAACAAATTTTTCACGATTGTCCAAAGTGATTATGACAACTCAGTTGATGCTCCTAAGTAACGCAACAACAGAGTGTGTTTAGCATTGTGTGTAAAAACCGAATTCCGAGAAACTATTACCACTTCAACATTGAGTCATTCTAATACAAAAACATTAAAATAACTTCTTCGAAAAGTATGCCATCAGTTAATATTTACCGAAAAATATGAAAGTGATGTCAAGAAAATAACTTAATTTTTTATTATTTTTTTTAACCCGCACACTCACTGAATATCTTAACCTGAAGAGAAAAATAATTAGCTATTAAGTTTCCTACTGTACACATCAGAATTATATTGTAGTATGCTGCCCCTATCTCATCTGCAACCTTACAGAAATTGTTTTCGCTATTTTATTTTTGATCATTCCTTATTCACTTACTCCACTTCTAACACCCCCCCCCCCCGCCCCTGCTAATACATATTAGGTCGTATTCCTATTAGCCATATTCAAAAGTTGGAACCTCTGTAATATGGATAAGGAACCATCCGGGCATATTCCTGGACTGATTCAGGTAAATCACGGAAAACCTGTCTGAATGGCCGGAGGTAGATTTGAACCTCCAATTCGAGTCCAGTGTGTTACCACTGCACTATCTTGATCGGTTTATTCTGGCTTTCCTCATCAGACACTTGCTCAGGTCTCATCCCAGAGGCTACTCTTCCCGAACACGATTCGTTACCCGGCGACGGAAATGATGCCGTGAACTGAGTACGCGGTCACACCGACCGCTACCTTTTCGACCGCAACGAGAAATCGAAACTTGATTATTGATTGCACGTCAGTGATCGCCACTGTTCAATAAACGTTCGTAAGCCCAGATACAAATAGTTCTTTCGAAATGTGTCATGGAGCGTCTTTCACGATCCGCTTCCAAGTTGGAACGTCCATACTGTGTGAAACTGATACGAAGATCTTGTTGATACGAGTCCTGAACGAAATACAGACGGAACCTGTACAAAAATTATCGAGAAGACAAGTTTGGATGTTCCACCATTGAAGGCGCGTGTGGAACTGCAGAGACGTATCAAGAAAACATACATAATTAAGAGAAAAAAATTGCCATTAATAATAAATGTAAAAAAATGAAGCATTAAAAATAATCCCTCCCATACCCTATTCCTTCCTCCTTCACTCTCCCTTCTTTATTTCCAAGTCGGTTTGGTTTAGGATAGATACAGATAGGAGCCAGCGCCAGAAGAGGTACAGTTAATTTGTTTTCTTTTTTTTCTTTCTTTGTTCTTAAGGCACAATTGGCATTGGCAAGTAGGCCCCTTTTCGGGAAGTTCCGTTTTCCTGTCCATGTGGAGAAAAAAAATAAAAAAATAAATAAAGAAATAAAAGGAGCGGTGCAATTGCAGACATTTCAATTTTTGACGGATGATCACTGCAAATTCGACCGCTTAGCTTTACAGTCATTTGTACAACCTCTGACAAAGTTCGGCGAATGTAAATAAAACGGTCGATCGAACAACACAGGCGAATCACAACGCTGCAACTGTATAGTAGCCGATGTTGACAACCTGTCCCTACCGTAGTGCAAATGTTTGTAGAGCTTAAGAGACTTAACTAAGGGGTCATGAGTCCCTAAACTTATGCAGTAGCTAATATTAAGGACGACACAAATATCCATGCCCGAGGGGGGATTCGAACCCCCGATCGTAGTGGCCGTGCAGACTGTGACTGATGCACCACAGAACGCTCGGCTACCGCGGCCGACACACCGTAGTGCAGTTAAGCATCGTCAGTGTTCCGTGTTAAGACGTGTTGGACGAAGTGCTTGTTCAGTGCGCGAAATGAGAATAGGGCAATGGACGAGCAAAGGATCAATGTAAATTTCTATTTTAAGCTTGACAAGATACCTAAAGAAACGCAATCCCTTGCCAAGCACTTTAATTTGCAGAGTATTTATACAGATTTGTGAAGATGCAGAGGCGATGTTAGTTCGTGTTTATTGGGATGAAGCACTGTCCTCGAAGAGTGTGTAGCAGTGGCGAAAACATTTATAAAGTGAAGATATTAATTACGAACGATCACCTGTTAACTGTACGAATGATAGCGGATGAACTGTAACCATTATTCCGTGCTACAAATCTTTACCCAGAAATTAGAGAAGAGGAAAACGTATTGTCGTAGTGTGCCACATCAGTCCACAGACGATCATCTAGGGACTTCACAGGATTTGTCGAAACGGCGGATGCGGTACCCCATTTCTTGAACTGGATCGTCACTGAGGCTTTGGTACGACTCCGTAACGAAACGGCAAAGCATTGAATGGCAGTCTCCGACATCACCTCGTCGGGAAAAGGTTGGAGCCGAAAACTCACGCAACATCTTTTTCTATAGTCGAGACATTGTCCACAGGAAATTTCTACCTGAAGGAACGCTGTTGAACGGAGCAAGGTACGTCGCAATTTTAACCCATTTCATGCAATGTGTACGCAGTGTATGACATCCATACGAATAATAAGTTTCCTGGTTTTTTTGTATACGACAACGGTTGCCCCCACACAGCCAATATCGTCTGGCAAAATAATAATAATAATGGGGTGGTGCAATTTGAACATCCACCACACACTTCTGACCTCAATCTTGAAGACTTCTCTCGACTCAAACTCGCTTTGAAAGGAAAGAGATTTTTTTGATATTCCTGACAGCCAACGAAACAAGGCGAGACTTTTGAAGATCCCAAAATACGACTTCGTGCAAAGTTATGGGAGGTGACTAGTTCGAACGACAGTGACGTAAAAGTTGTTCATAGTCCATCTACTTTAATGCCTCAGGACTATTCACCGAACTTTGTGAGAGGATGTATCACAAATTAAGTTCATAATAATTACTGTATACCAACACAGCAACGCCCGTATTATACGTACTAACGGAACATCAGAGCCATGTATCCTTTGCACCATAAGCAGCTGATAGATGCCTCCCAACTGATTTGTCAGAAGTATCACATAAAGTGGTGTCGGCGCTTCTTGAAATGGTCGGTGCGTTGTGGTTTAATACACGTGGAGGGGAAAAAAAGAAAGTAAGAAAAAAGAACAGAGAGAGAGAGAGAGAGAGAGAGAGAGAGAGAGAGAGAGAGAGAGAGAGAGAGAGAGAGAGAGAGAGAGAGAGAGAAAGTGTCGGAACGTCGTTGTTTAACGTTTCGGTCAAAATTAAGCCCTGATTAGTCCAGAACGGCCATAGGGGCCGACGTAACTGTCCAGTTGTAGTAGCTTTCTACTTACCCGCGCTGCTTCCTTTGTAAGGCTGCAGCCACACGTAAGGCGGCTAACGCACTCTGAAGTATGTCGGAGCTACCTGTCCGTGCAGTCTGTTGTTAATTGACCCACTTGAGCTCTCGTCGGATCCTGAGGTCCGGTCTGCAACGTTAGTCATTGTAGAGCCATTAGTGTACAATGATATTTTACAGACATTTTGATGTGGCTGGTGGGAATCCTTTGGTATCCAATCAGTTCTAGAAGATGGCATCTGCATCCCGAAACCAGTCGTGCCCGATAGCGTCCGAATGAAGGATCGCAGTAGTACAACTGCTACGGATTTATACACCATAGGAAAAACTTTGTGTTTGTGTGTTACATCACAACTACGATCTGCCCATATCAAAGACATAAAAATAAAATTGTGTGTTGAACAATAATACTGTCTCCATTAAGTTATCCTCTTGAGGTCATTCTAATATTGCCGGCCGCGGTGGCTGAGGTGACTGAGGCGCTCCAGTCACGGTCAGCACGGCCACTACGGTCGGGGGTTCGAATCCCCCTCGGGCATGGATATTTGTGCCGTCCTAGTTCGTAAGTAGTTCATAGGTAGTTTGTAAGTTTAGGGCCTGATGACCCCATAAGCTTAACATACATTTGAACATCATTCTAATATGAAATTGATTGTTGTATGCACGTTCAGACGTTTAGGTACACTACGGGCGGCCGCGGTAGCCAAGCGGTCTGCGGCGCGCCATTCACGGTCTGCACGGCCACTACGGTCGGTGGTTCGAATCCCCCCTCGGGAATGGATATTTGTGCCGTCCTTAGTGTTAGCTAGTTCATAAGTAGTTTGTAAGTGTAGGGACTGATGACCCCCGTAGTTAACTCCCATAAGCTATACAAACGTTTGTGCACTATGGGTGGGCCAGCAGACGGTTCTGACTGCTGCAAATCGGCGACGTGGGCGGTGTTTAGGCAAGGCGAGTGCTGGCGCGCCTTGTTTATCTTCTGCGGCTGGCGCCAGTATTCCTGGCAGCAGCGGGCTTACCCTCCCTGAACCGTTTCGACTTAGCGCCAGTTTTAATGCGCTCGGCTGTCTGGATTCTGCAGTGGAGATCTGAACCGGAATAATGGCTTCGCGACCTTCCGTAATTTATTACCCTTTCGCGTTGTTCTGTTAGTAAAATAGTTACAGTCAGCTTGTACAAAAACCAGGCAGCAATTATTAGAGTCGAAGGGCATGAAAGGGTCGCAGTGGTTGGGGAGTGAGACAGGGTTGTAGCCATTCCCCAATGTTGTTCAACAAAATGTTCAAATGTTAGTTAAGCTTAAGGGACTTAACTACGGGGTCATCAGTCCCTAAACTTACAAACTACTTATGAACTACCTACAACTAAGGACGGCACAAATATCCATGCCCGAGGAGGGATTCGAACCCCCGACCGTAGTGGCCGTGCAGACCGTGACTGAAGCGCCTCAGTCCCCTCGGCCACCGCGGCCGGCCAATGTTGTTCAACCTGTGCATTGAGCAAGCTGTGAAGGAAAGCAAGGAGAAATTTGGAGATGAGAATTAAAGTCCAGGGAGAGGGAATAAAAACCTTGCGGTTTGCTGATGACATAATAATTCTGTCAGAGACAGCAATGGACATGGAAGAGGAATTACGTGAAATGTATAGTAAGGAAGGTGTAACATGAACGTCAAGAAGAGTATAACGACGATAATGAAATGTAGTGTCAGAAAATCAGGGGATGCTGACGGAATTAGTTTAGGTAATGAGACAATAAAGGTAGATGAGTTTTCTTATTTGGGTAAAAGATAACTTCCGTTGGCCGAAGCAGAGAAGATATAAAATGCAGAATGGCTATGGGAAGGAAAGCATTTCTAAAAAAGCGAAATTTGTTGACATCAAATATTAGTTTAAATGTTAGGAAGTCCTTCCTGAAAGCATTTGTCTGTAGTGTAGCATTGTATGGAAGTGAAACGTGGACGATAAGGATTTCAAACGAAAAAATCATATAGCTTTTGAAATGTGGTGCTACAGGCTATTTAAATAAATAAAACAGGCGAATGATGAAGATGGGTATATGACGTAACTAATGAGGAGATGCTAAAGAAAATTGGGGAAAAAAAGGAGTTTCTGACATATCCTGACTAAGAGAGGGGATTGGTTGGTGGGACACATTTTGAGACATCAAGGAATGGGCAACTCAGGATTAGAAGAAAGTGTGTGAGGTAAAAATCGTAGAGGGAGACCCAGGAGCGAATACAGTAAGAACGTTCAAAAGGCTGTAGGTTGCCGTTCTTATTCTCAGATGAAGAAGCTTACACAGGGCAAAACTACATCAAACTGGTCTACGGACTAAAGACGACGACAGCAACATTTCATTTAGTTATGGGCAACAATTGTTATTGTGTGATACACTGTACGAGATTTTCTTGTCTGAGCTCTTTACTTGAGGTTTGCAAGGCGTAGAGCGAGGCACAATGGGGCTACTATAATACTGAAAAATTAAATCTCCTTGCCCTCTAATTATGGTGGAAGATCACCTTGGACGGCCAATACATTATCACACTTGCGTGGCACGGACTGTATGAGGTTATCATTCAGCTGTTTAGAGCCTCTCCCACTAATAAAATTCCTCCACGATCCCCTATTCAATGCTAACATAGATGCCTCGTCTCATGTTAAAGCCTTTTACTTCAAATTCATTATTGAAGGTATTTTTGATAAAATTTTCGTATTTTTATAGTAGGTGCCCTTTCATTTTTTAAATAAGTTTCAAACGTTACATTTGAATTGAAATAAAGTTTTTAAAATTAATTCCGGCTTAAGGCCTTCGTACTCCTTTACCCCTCCCCATTCCATCCTGATTCTCATCTCCTCCATTACAGATAGTTTCTTTTCAAACGTGGCATCTCTGAAATAGTACTGCTTGATAAACTAATATCTGTGTGAAGTAGAGTTTCAAAAGGCTCTGAAGACTAAAGGCAGATCATCACGCCCTGGACAACGGCCCTCTTCTGAGGTATACGAGGGGCGTTCGAAAAGTTCGAGAAAGGCTCCACCGACACATATCGAGGTCATTTTTAGATAGTAGCATCTTTGGAAAGAACGCACACCAAGTTTGAGCCATGTTCGTCTATTTCTTTGTGGTTGACGTTTGCGTGAATCAAGGATGTCGAGTGATTATCAAAGAACGGATGAAAAGAATTTCGTGTGTTGATTAAACATCACTTTATGAAAGGAAAAATGCCTCAGGAAACTAAAGAGAAGCTTGATAAATAATTATGGTGACTGCAACTTTGATTAGAACAGTTTATAAGTGGTTTCAAAATTTTCGGATTGGCCATATGTGCACAAGTGACTGGGCGCTCTGTGGAGGTTACGGTTCCAGAAATCATTTATAAAATCCATGATAATGGTGATGGATGACAGAAGAGTTAAGGTGCGCGAGATTGCTAGTGCATGTCGAATGAACGAGTACATAATATTTTGCATAAACCTTTGGACATAAGAAAGCTATCCGCAAGATGGGTGCCGCGATTGCTCACGCCTGACCAAAAACGAAATTGTGTGAAGTGTTTCAAGGAAGGTTTGCAGCTGTCCAGGAAGAATCCGCAGGACATTAAGCGTCGTTTCGTCACTGTGGATGCAACATGGATACATTACTATACTCCTGAGACCAAGGAACAATCTAAACAATGGGATACCAAGGAAGAATCTGCACAAAAAAGGCGAAGACCGGTCTTTCGGAAATATGCCAAATCGTTTCACATGTCTCCTATTCTCCAGACTTGGCTCCCTCAGACTACTATTTGTTCTCCAATTTGAAGAAATGGCAGGCGGGACGAAGATTCATTCAGACTAAGAGGTGATTAGAGAAACTAATAGCTACGAAAAACTTAACGTGTATGCTGCCAGGTATCACAAACGACGACGGCCGATATTTCGGCAGGTGAACACCCTACCATTTTCAAGGCGAAACTGCAGTGAGGAAGCAATGTGCAACGATCTTCAAAACCTCGTTTTTCAATGACTAAACAGGAAAGACAACACACACCAAGCAAGCAAGCACAGAGCGCCGACACGACCAAAAATGAAACCGGTCAGAATATCGATAATAAACATCAGTTTTCGACTGATGTGGTCGGGTTAGTTTTGTCCCTCATTTATTTGTTTGTTTATTTATTTATTTATTGGACAAGTGAGAGCAGGATCCCAAGCGGAATTTAAGCAGAACCCACCATCCCTATTCATAAGGTTGTCACCTAGTTTTATTTCTGTCGCTTCCTTGATAACACAGTAGTTGGAAGTGCATGCCAGAATTTTTTTATTTTTTTTTTTTTTTCTCCGTGCAAAACATTTCATTTCATACCTGTGTCAAGACAGTGTTTGGCCACAGCAGATTTGTTTGGCTGTTGTAAACGTGTGTGACGTTTATGCTCAATACAATACAACGGTCCTCAACAGTCCTAATAGTTTGACTAACATATGACATACCACAGCTACATGGTAGACTCTCGCCTTGCGCAAACAGAGATCATCCTTAACGGATCCCAACAGTGTCTTAATTTTAGAAGGTGGACGAAACACACATTTTACGTTGTTTTTACGCAAAATGCGGCCAATCTTGTTGGAAGCACTGCCAACGTATGCCAGAAAGGCCACTGACGTGAGTACCGACTCTGTGCTATCATCGCTAGCCCGTTGCACATGTGGTCGATAGCGCAACGCTTTTTTAATCTGCCCTTCACCATAGCCATTCTGTCGAAAAGTTTTCTCCAGATGAGACAGCTCAATGGGTAAAATTTCCGGGTCAGAAATGACTTGAGCCATATGCACTAAGGTTTTACTCATTGAAAACTGAGGTTTTCAAGATCTTTGTACATTGTTTCCTCACTGCAGTTTCGCCTTGAAAATGCCAGCGTGGTCTCCTGCTGAAATATAGGCCGTCGTCGATTTTCATACCTGGAAGCATTCCCGTTAGTTTTCCGAAGTTGTTATTCGCCAGGAGAAATTAAGGAATCGCATCTAATAGCTATTTTACAGGCTTGGACAATTCCTATTATTCGGAATGGATCAACATATTAGAACAGCGTTGGACGAAGTGTACAAGTCTAAGATGAGACTATAACGTTGCCCTTGCTTCGTATGATGCCATAATTGTTAGATTCCGCTATTATATTTTTTGGACAAGGAATTGATGGTACCGAATGTTTGAATTTGAAATAAGTTAGTTAAAGTACAGCACAAAATCAACATTAAAGCAAATAAACCGCGGGTTGCATATTAAAGTTGGGCACCATACAAGCAACAGCACGTTATAAGACTTACGGAGAGCATCTAGCTGGATCCTGCACTTCGTATTGTAGAAGCTGGAAATGATAACTTTTATGTCTTATTTAATAAGTGAATGTTATAGATACTTTCCGTAGGAGATCGATGTTCAGACTGTTCACTTCGCTTTTCATTGCTGTGTGACCGTGGGTGGAACATGAAGTTACTGTTAATGATAGAATAATTTAAAAAAATGATCGGACTTCGTGAAATTAGAAAAGAAATGACTGCAGGTTCTAAAATCTAGCAAAGTATTGTATAAGGATGATTGATTGATTGAAATTTTGCAGGCAATGCGAAGCGATTGTAATGGCGTCTGAACATTAAACTATTATAGCTGCGAAGGAGCTGAAAACATTAATAAATTAAATATTTGACGTGGAGGAGTTTGATTTAAATGAAAACCAAGGAGAGGGATTGCTTTTAAATTAAAATAATATATTTTCAGCAACAACTTGCATCATACTTACATTAGTGGGCCGCGGTGGAGTAGCCGAGCGGTCTAAAGCGTCTCGCTGCAGAGCGCGCGGTTGCTCGCCGTGGAGGTTCGAGTCCTCCCTGGGGCATGGGTGTGTGTGTTTGTCCTTAGGTTAGTTTACCTAGGTTTAAGTAGTTTGTAAGCTACGGACTGATGACCACGCTGTTTGGTCCGATAGGTTTACAAACATTTGAACATTTGATTTGAAAATGAAAATGGTATTCCCCAAACACGTTATAAGTGATTATTTTTGCACCGACTTCTCAAACGCTTATCAACTATAATTCAACAGACGGTCTTGAACGCCTACATTCAGTACTGTACACGTTGCCAATGACGTTTTCCATGTCACTATGGAACTTGTTATCTGGATACGCCTCACAGGTGCACAGTTAGCGGGTTAGTGACGTGCCGCACTGGGCATCGTGGACTGCAGAGCAGTGCTCTCCAGGTGCCGGAGTGCGCTCGTTCTGAAGACGGCGGCGGCGGCGGCGGCTAACGGGCCACCAGCGCCACTGACCGTAACCACCAACCAAGAAACCACCAGCGGCAACCAGCGCCGCGCCGCGCCTCGCGTAGCGCTGCCCCAGGCGCATTCCGGTCGCCGGCCCGCTTCCTGAGCTGCGTTTCTCTTTAGTTGTTGGCCACAGCCGCGGCGGCCGCTCTGCACTGTCACGGCCGAGGATCCCCTCAGGCAGCCAGCGATGCCGCGGCACAGAATAGCGAGTGGACAGAAAGGAAACTCCGCTGCAGTCTGAGCGCCCAAATCAAGTGCTCGTGCGCGAACTCTGCCGCACTGAAACCGAGACAAGCACTGCTTGAAGCGAAACGCGAATGAATGTGTTTTGTTAATTGTGTTAATACTGCTGTTTAACTGATCGGCTTAGCTACAGAGGATACAGAAGGAACATCTTCGATTTGCACGCAGCCAAGCGTTGCGCTCGACGCCATAATTGAAACCGAGTAAATGCCTAACGGTAGCTTGTTACTGCTGCGGTTCGAAATGGACATTTTTGCTAAATTAAATTAATCTGACCGTCTAAAAGTCTTTAGCAAAAAAAGCCCAATTCGAACCTAAGTAGTGGGCAGCTATCGTTTGGCGTTTACTCGGTTTATGCTTGGCAAAAATGGAATGAAAAGAGCTACCTTCTGCTTTCCTTTCTTTATCTTCTTTATCCTCTTTATCCTGTGGTTGGGGCAAGTCCAGCTCTTCTGCGGTCTTGTACAGACATTTAAAATGACTCCTCCCTCTTCCTCTGAACATCTCTCGTTGCATTTTCCTGACATAACCAAGCCTTTGCCATATTATCAAAATCAAATGTCTGTAAATCTATCGGACCAAACTGCGTGGTCATCAGTCCGTAGCTTACAAACTACTTAAACCTAGGTAAACTAACCTACGGACAAAAACACACACACACACACACACACACACACACACACACACACACACACACACACACACACACGCCCCAGGGAGGACTCGAACCTCCACGGCGAGCAACCGCGCGCTCCCCAGCGAGGTGCTTTAGACCGCTCGGCTACTCCACCGCGGCGCCCTGTTATCATTCACCCAGGTTCTGACTTGTAAATCTTTCTTAAATGAATAGTAGAGCAGAGAGAGGTATCGTGAACCACCCACTGTGTATATGTGTGTGTGTGTGTGTGTGTGTGTGTGTGTGTGTGTGTGCGCGCGCCAAGCGCATGCGCAAACGACTGAATGGGGAACCCAGCTCACAAACGAAGCCAAGTCGCGAATTTGTTTGAGGATGTGAACTTGTCTCCTGCTCAGAGGAACGTAGTCTTTCGATTCAGTCGTATTTTAGGTGATACTATTGAGGAATTGCATTAAAAGTTTCATATAACATGTCTACAATTTATATTGAATACAGAGATATAGCTGTTAATATGAAAGCCAAACAAACTTAGAGCAAATGTAAATCAAGACTTTTCCACTGATTTATCCGTCGGTTCTTGGTAGTACATCACACTGACTTCAAAGTACAATTTTGTGTATGTTCTACAGTTCATCTCCACTTAGTTACCCGGTTTTAGGCTTAGTGGGATATATTCAGACTTTAAAGTACACCGAAAACCTGTTATTTAAATAGAAGTCAATATTTTTATCTACCAACGACCGTTACGAAAGAATCAATTAAAATATCCATTTATGCATGTGCATAAAGTTTGTTGTACATACGAAGAGCTGTATCTCTATAGAAAAAAAAATAAATAAAATATAAAAAAAAAAACTGGACACACGTTGTATAACATTACAACTGCAAATCGTCTTTATTTCCGTCTTCTAAAAAATTTACTATTTTTCCTGAAACAAGCTGTAGTTAACAGATGAAATATTTGTTTTTGGTAAGCATTATTT
This sequence comes from Locusta migratoria, assembly GCA_026315105.1. Taxonomy (NCBI): domain Eukaryota; kingdom Metazoa; phylum Arthropoda; class Insecta; order Orthoptera; family Acrididae; genus Locusta; species Locusta migratoria. Next base: position 580,055,918 of record CM048745.1, on the reverse strand, counting down.
GAACCTTTATCACAGTGAAAGGTCTGCGTATAGACAGCTGCACTTGTTCATCATATATATAGGTGCCTCAAACCGCATGGGCTGGAAGTAAGTAATCGTATTTTATAATGAGAACACATGTGAGCGACGTAGTAACGCATGAAAACAATTGAATACAGTTTCACAGTGGCAGTCTAAAACAAAACAAAAAAAAAATGTTCAAATGTTTGTATAGCTTATGGGACTTAACTACGGGGTCATCAGACCCTAAACTTACAAACTACTTAAGAACAAGCTTACACTTAGGACGGCACAAATATCCATGCCCGAGGGAGGATTCGAACCCCGACCGAGTCTAAAACACAAATGTTTTAATCATCACAGTATATCTTACAGTTTCGAAAAGTGATGTTAACTCGTCGAATCATTTGCTGTAAATTGACAACAAACCAAGCAGAGACGTGAAGCAGGCGGCGCAACAAATGCGTACGGTTTGAATGTTTCTTGGTAGTTCGACGGTCTAGCACAGGGAGCGCTGCAGCTGACAAACGACTTTCTTGTGCGTGTTGCACGTCTCGTATAGAAAAGACTTTAGTGTAAATAGTCTGGTGACCATAGCAGTTGGGTTCATTAGGTTTACAGAGAATTTTAACAATTGAAATCCCGTCGCGCGGCAGTAGTAGTAGTAGTAGTAGTAGAAGAATGTACCGCCGTTTATGCCCACTGCCATAAGTAAATGTGCCTTATGAATCGCATGCCTTTTTCCGTCTGGTTGTACGTATTCCGGGTTACTGGACGGCCCACTCTTTCCACTGACTCTGGTAGTGGCAGCTTTGACGTCGATTAAAGCTAGTTTACACGACGACATTATGTTTCATGAAACTGTGCTACTGGCCAGTGCGCATGCGCGACAGGCATTCGCGCAACTCGTTGGCGAAAGTAAACAGTTTCGGCACCTTCCAACTTTGGTGAAACTGATTGCGCGTGTTTATAGGTTAAGTGATAACCAATACAGAACAAAACGCAACATAAAGGGGAGAAAGGAAGAAACAATTCGGTTTTTGAACATAAATGCGATGCATAGGTGTTAGTGCCATTTGAACGATGAAAATTTCAGGAATAAGCAGCGGCGTGTTAGTGCTCTTGAAGCAATTATTCGTGAATTAAATATTGATGGGCTGACGATTGCCGGCCGCGGTGGCCGAGGGGACTGAGGCGCTCCAGTCACGGTCTGCACGGCCACTACGGTCGGGGGTTCGAATCCCCCCTCGGGCATGGATATTTGTGCCGTCCTAGTTCGTAAGTAGTTCATAAGTAGTTTGTAAGTTTAGGGACTGATGACCCCGTAGTTAAGTCCCATAAGCTGTACAAACATTTGAACATTTTGGTTGACGATTAGTGAATTGCAGACTAAAGTACATTCAATTCCAAATACCTGTACAAAAGAAGTATGGTAAGTATGGATTTGGGAACACGTTACAGGTACTCTAGAGACGAATATCTATTTGATAAGAAAAGTAATGCAATTTGTAATTTCAATTCTGGTATCGATGCTTCACGCATAAGTTTCTTGCTTCTTAATTGCATTATTAACTCAGTTAAAAAAAAAAGTAAAGTGCTCTGGTGACATTCTGAGTTGATTAAAATAACTTATAGGGTCTTCGATCACAATTTCTTTCAGCAAGGTCGATAAGCAACCGAGCTGATGTCTTTTTTTAATACAGTCACAAAGCCCAAGCACTTTCCTTATTCTTTTTATGTTTAGCCTTATGCAGCGACTTCACACAGAGAAGCAATAGCTCCGCCATAACTATTACAGCTACGAAAACTTTCATTCTACGGCGACTACGGCACTCACAAAACAACGAAACTGAAGTGTATAGCACTGGCGCCGTGTCTACAGACATAGACGAAACCAGTAGCGCGCAACTCATTTCATGAAACGAGTGTCGCAACCTAGTGTCGTCGTGTAGACTAGCCTTTACGGTGCCCGTGTGAGCAGACGGCGGCTCGCATTGCGCGGCATTCGCTCGGCCGCAGAGGCCACCGCCAGTGGCCAGCGCGGACGGCCATTACTTGTACGTAACGGCGTGGCGGCCGCGTGCCGAGCGCGTGGCGCCCGAATCACTGGCGCCAGTGACCGGCCGCGCGGCTCGCGTTATCGCGCGGACTGCACAGACTGGCGTAGCACAGCACCGGAAGGCGCCGTCCAGCTGGCTTCCGCCTCTGCGTGCCTGCGCGTCCTACACGTCACACCGCGCTCGCCGCGTCCTTGCACGCTCCGTGTAGTGTTATAACGCTACCCTTGTTTCCGTATGCTGCCGTAAGTTGTTAAATGCAGTAAACGGTAGGTTTATTGTGAAAGCTGTAAGAAGTTTATAGCCGGCCGCGGTGGCCGAGGGGACTGAGGCGCTTCAGTCACGGTCTGCACGGCCACTACGGTCGGGGGTTCGAATCCCCCCTCGGGCATGGATATTTGTGCCGTCCTTACTATAAGGTAGTTCGTAACTTGTTTGTAAGTTTAGGGACTGATGACCCCGTAGTTAAGTCCCATAAGCTATACAAACATTAGAACATTTGAAGTAGTTTATACAGCAGTTTGAAATAATAGTTACAAAAGCTGCTAACAGACGGCGCTGTACGCCGTATGCTCATATCAGCATACATAAGCAGAGGTTCCAACCATTAAGAGTTTACGATTGGAGTGGTTAGAATTCCGATTTTCAGGTTTAAATAACAAATTGGTGTCATTAGATTTCCGGCGGAGAAAGTAGATTCCTTTAGAGTTCGTTTGTGTGATGTCATCGTCAAAAAGAAACTTGCTATAAGCAACACCTTCTACACCTTCTAACATGTCATTGTGGAAATCACCAGTATTGAGAGTAACTTCTACAAACTAGAAAACTGGACAATGTGGCGTTAGAGATTAATCTACACAGACGCGCTATTGTGGAGACCTACAGCAGTCACGTGCAGAGATGGCTGATATATCCAAAAGAAGATGAAGACAGCTCATCTATGGAATACGTGTTAGCTACATTACCAAATGTCTGATCTTCTAGTGAGATTGAAGAGTTCCCTTGGACTGCTTCTAATCCCCCCTCCCCACCTCCCCGCTCATAGATATGAGGTCGCATTACTATTTGCCATATTCAAAAGTTGGAACCTCTGCATAAGTGAAATAATCGTATAAAAACACTCAGCGAATCACAAAAAAAAAAAAAAAAAAAAAAAAAAAAAAAAAAAAAAAAAAAAAAAAACTCGCAGGGTGTCAAATCCGACGAATATGGAGGCCAATCCATGCCTGCACCAGTAAATTTGCGATATTCCTTTCAGGGAAGCGTTTAAATAATGTGAACGCGTTTTCCGCTTTCGGCTTCCTTCCCATACGCCTGCATCAATATTCCACGTGTCTTCGTTGCAGTCCTCCTTAATTTGTAGCAAAACTCGATGATTACACATTGCTCCGATGCGCTGTGACACTTCATCTCACACTCACTACGTTTACATCCAACACATCTTCCAGAAGACAAAAGCCGATTTTCGTAAACCGTTTTTCGCTGTCGTGTTTACATGGCACAGCCTGAATCGGATTTCCTAATCCACTTAAGATGGCGGCTGAAAAACAGCTGATTCAGTCCCCGATTTAGTCAGCATAATCGCTATTTTTCTTTACCTAAATTCACAGATTCATGCTCACTCTAATATTTATACTCTTATTTCACATTAAAAAATATCACTATGTCCATATGTGCCGAAAATTCTTACAAAAAAAAAAACACAATCTGACAAACCAAGAACGCTTCAAAAACGGTTGCGTTTACATGGGCACGAAAATCGATTGTGGAACTGGTAAACCGCTTTAGAGAAGTGGATTTCCAGAATCGATTTTGGAGTGTTTACATGACCAAATCAAATGTTCAAATGTTTGTAGAACTTTGGGACTTAACTACGTGGTCATCAGTCCCTAAGCTTACAAACTACTTATGAACTACCTAAGACTAAGGACGGCACAAAAATCCATGCCCGAGGGGAGATTCGAACCCCCGACCGTAGTGGCCGTGCAGACTGTGACTGGAGCGCCTCAGTCCCCTCGGCCACCGCGGCCGGCTTTACATGACCAACTAAAAGAGGAATTAGGAAATCGGTTTACGAAACCCAGTTTTGGGAGCCCATGTAAACGGGGTGATTGACTACGTTCAGTCGGTCGCAGTCTCTTTACACAGCCAATCACATTCATGTTCTGTGCATGTTATATTCAAGTCTCTGAAGATCGAAGCGAGCACTCTTTTTTTTATTTCTTTCTTTCTCCGGAATTGTTATTGCACGAGTGTAACATGTCAAATTTCCAGGAATGATCAGTAAATAATTACTTTATTTGGTTTGTAGTAGTTGTTGCACATAAAATTATAAATTACGCAGCTGCCTCTTTTAATTTGGTACTGTATTGTTTACGGATCTCGTCTGCAGTGACAAGCAGCAACCAGGTGGCACACACTGAAACTGACGGGACGCAGACTTCGAGCCCGCGCTCTGAGTCAGCACGACAGATGGGGCTGCAGGCCACTCGATGGACAGAGCAGACCAGACGAGACCAACTTGTGGGGCTTCCTGGGGACTGCGGGAAGCCATGCGCCTTTCCACTGGAAGCTAATGCCACTGCGTCATTCTTGACACCCGAGAGCGACACCGCACTGATCACGCCTACTTGCGACGTTGACGAAATGATCCTATTGCTGCGTCTTTTTTTCATAGTGCACTGGGAGAATGTCATTAGTGATGGTCTATAACTCTATGTAACTACATTCTCAGCTTCAGATAACTTTCGATGTCCTCAGACTCATACCTGTGATCTCAATTTTGTACAAATTATGAATAATATTTTGCTCCTTGCATTTTAACATTGCTACTTTCTGAACTTGAAAGAGCGAATGCCAGTGAACACTTGTCATTAGCTTTTCTCAACTCTACGAATGCTAACGTACGATCTTCTTAAAACTAAGTTACAAAAACTCGGAAACTGCAAAAACACATCATGTCCAATGTTTCAAAAAACTTAGCAGTATACTGCCAGGTATCACAATCGACGATGGCCGATATTTCGGCAGGAGACCATCCTGCCATTTTCAAGGCGAAACTGCAGTGAGGAAGCAACGTGCAACGATCTTTAAAACCTCGGTTTTCAATTAGTAAACCGGAACGACAACACACACCTAGCACGCAAGCACACAGCGTCGACATGACCAAAGATGAAACCGGTCAGAATATCGATAATAAACATCATTTCTCGATGGATGAGGTCGTGTCGGCGCTGTGTGCTTGCGTGCTCGGCGTGTGTTGTCTTTCCTGTTATTGAAAACCGAGGTTTTAAAGATGGCTGCACATTGCTTCCTCACTACAGTTTCGCCTTGAAAATGGCAAGGTGGTCTCCTGCCGAAATATCGGCCGTCGTCGATTGTGATACCTGGCACCATACCCGTAGGTTTTTTGAAGTTGTTATTCGCCAGGAGGAATTACGGAATCACGTCAAATGTTGTTGGCATTCAAAACAGCTCCCAGCCCTTTCGGAATGGATAAATGCGGGTTCTGTGAGGTTTTCAAGGGAATCGTATACCATTCTCCTTGCAAAGTAGTGGCAGGTACGGGTGAAGATAATGCAGGTGCATAGCAATAACGCACTGCCCTTTCCCTAGAAAGTAGAACAGTAAAATTAAGTGATACTGAGATCCGGTAACTGTGCAGACCAGGAGAGTTGAGACTATTACTATTGGATGATAAAATTAGCGAATAAATATTGAACCATGGAGTGAACTTGGTCTTTCAGAGCGGTCACACGATCCTTGGCAAATAAAGCGATTTTACTAATTAATCGTGATGCTGCCCACGATGTGGTGGTGTACATCAGCGAACCGTCGTTCTGTCTTACTCTTGCACTGTAAACTCTGTTACACTTTGGAAACAATGTGAACAGGACTCAACCAGTAAAATTACTTTCCTCCATTTTCTGATCCTCGAAATAATACGTTTCAGCGCTTCTTTTCCTGTTACAAACATTTGCATCGCTATTGAGTTTTTTATATATATATTTTTAGAATTTGCAATTTCAATTTCGTGTTTCTAGAGTTTCCTTCGTGATGTTTTGGTGCTAAACCCTTCGCGTGTGAGAAGGAAGTAAGGAAGCTCAGAGTTCAAAGGTTGCGACATCTCAAGGTCTACAGTGAGTTCCGTAGCTGTTGCCTTCTCACGTTTTGCCACAGTCGTCTCCAGTGTCCGTTTGTTCCGCTTACTTCACACACGCTAGTATCCGCGTTGTGACATCCAGCGGATGATGTCCTTCCGCTTTCCCCGTGTGCATTCTAAATCGCCAAAGATACGGTGTCTCTTGCAACATAAAACACATCTGCTACCTTGTTTCAAGGAGGCGTCAATGGTAGGAACACCAATAAGTTGCCAATGTTAAAATTCTCTTACCTATGTCCACTTAAAATTACGGAAAACACTATTCGCATCATTACTGACCTCAGCATAATTTTGAGAGTGACATTCATGGTCAGAAATAACAATGCCATCTGCATCGTGATCTGGTATCTCCATTTATGTTCAAGCGAGCATTTTTCGTGTTCTCTCCATGTGGTTGCCCAACGCCTGTAGAGATAGATCTCCCCAAAGTCTGCAGCTACGTATTTTCATTAAGCGCAGTAGTTCTCTTCACGCCTGCATTGTAGTCTTTGTTGTACATTTCAACTTGCTCTCGTTATCATGTGGGTCTTACACTTTTAGTTCGTACGGGAAGAAATTTTGACCGTGTTATTTCGAGGAAAATATTGTAATGTAGACAGGAGAATGCAGTAGTCGTGTGTCATATGTAGTCAATGGTTCAGCGAGCCCTCGTAAACAAGTTGATTTTGGAAATAATAAATCACCCCGTTTACATTGGCACCCAAAACCGGATTTCCCAAATCCGTTTGTGGTTGGTCACGTAAACACTCCCAAAGTCGATTCTGGAAATCCATTTCTGTAAAGCGCTTTTTCCCAATTCCACTATCGATTTTCTTGTCCATGTAATCGCAACGGTTTTCGAAACGTTCTTGGCTTGTCAGATTGTTTTTTCTTGTTGCGAACATTCGGCTCGTATGGACAAAGCGACATTTTATGCAGTGAAAGAGCAGTATAAATATTAGAGTGAACATCAATCTGTGTATTTAAATGAAGCAGAATAGCGATTGTGCTTACTACATCAGGAACTGAATCAGCTGTTTTTCAGCCGTCATATTGAATGGTATAGGAAATCAGCTTCGTGTTATAGCATGTAAACACGGCAGCGAAAAACGATTTACGAAATTCAGTTTTCGTCTTCCGGGAGATGTTGCATGTAAACGTAGTGAATGTAAGTATATTTACTGTTTGTGTCTTCCCCGTATCGGGTTTTATCTTCATTTTCAAAGTATGCTTATCGTGAGAAGACCTTTTAAGGTGTTGAAGTAGAACGCATACATGCCAAAGCGTTGCTCAGTTATTGCCGAAGTTAAATCTCTGTCCTGGATCACTGAGAGAGGGTCAAGGAGAATCGTCGTTTGTTGTTTCGTGCATTATCGCTGGTGGAAGAGCCGACTCCAGTGCAGACCCAGCTGTGACGGATAGCTCACACAAATTCGGCAACTACTTGCTGCTGGAAAACCAAACACTTGAATTAATCAACTTTTCCAAATCAGTCCCCGAACGGAAAACAAGAATTCGGCAACTTCTGTTGCCATTATTTGCAGTGGTCTTCAAACTGATGGTATAGGATGAACATTAACAAGAGCAAAACAAGGCTAATGGAATGCAGTCGAATTAAATCAGGTGTTGCTGAAGGAATTTGATGCAAATGTTTAAATGTCTGTAAAGGTAAGAGACGAAACTGCTGAGGACAGAGGGCCCTGGACTTCTCAAATTTCAACTTACTTGTGTTAACGACAACACACACACCCGTGCTCCAGGGAAGACTCGATCCTCCGACGGGAGCAGCCGCGCAATCCGTGAAATGGTGCCTCAGACCACGAGGTGGAATTAGATTGGAAAACGAGAAACTGGAAGTGGTGGATACGTTTTGTTACTTAGGTAGTAAAATCACTTACGATGGTTGGAATGCAGAGGATAGAAAATGCAGAATGGCAATGGGAAGGATAGTATTTCTGAAGATAAATTTGTTGAAATCGGATTTTAATGTTAACTGTTAGGAAGTCTTTTGTGTAGACGGTTGCCTATAGTGTAGCTTATAACGCTTGATAAGTGCAAAAGATGTAACATCAAAAAAAAAAATTAGCATATTTCAGGATTCGAACCGCGAACCTTCAGCTCCTCACTCGCGTGAATTTAATGAAATGACCATACAGGACACACCGAAATGCGGTTTATAAATCTTGTTATATTCAGTAGCATTTATTTCTATCTAATATCGTGCTTATGATCAAGTTGCATTGAGTCGTTGCTTACAAACGGGGTACCGCAACTGAAGGCAAGTTAAACTCGGAAAGAATCAAAATCATATATATATATATATATAAATGTGAATGTCTGTCCGGTGTACGCTTATCACATCCGAACGACAAGACGCAGAGACTTAAATATTTGTACAGTTACTAATTTATAGCTGAGGAAGGTTTTAGGCACGGTTTTATAGCGATCTGATAGATATTTAGTAATTTGAAGAATACAACGCGAAATGCGGAACAATAATTACTCTTTGAAAATTATATTTACTCTTTGAAAAATGGTTTTATTGTTTACGTTGTTGCTCGAAAGTTGATAATGATAAAAGTGTGGAGTATATCTGAATGGAAAGTTATCGGTGTATATAAAATTCTACGTGTACGTTAATATTTCGCTCTGCAGCGAAAACTTCAGAACGCAAACGAATGGTCTGGGTATAATTATTGTCCGAAGTTTCCCGTTGTGCACCATAGCAATTCCATGCCGATAGCTATAAGGGGGTGGAATAAATATTAAAAAAATTGGACTGAAGACCGGCGATGACGTTTGCGCACTGTGTATTCAACCATGTGGCAAACATGTTCTTTCAGCTCATCATCATTGAAGTGTAGACCACCAAGGACAGATTTTAGGTGTAGGAAGAGATGAAAGGAGTCTTCTTCCCTTCACGTTGCTGCGCGACCTCACAAGACGAATGTGGCCAAATAACTCTTACAGGAATTTCACTGGGATGTGTTTGATCACCTTCCGTACAGTCTCGCTCCTAGCGACTTTCTTCTTACACCTAAAACCTGTCCATGGTGGTCCACACTTCATTGATGATGACGAGCTGAAAAAACATGTTACCACATGGTTGAATACACCGGCGGCAACCTTCTAGGAAGAAGGCATACAAAATCTTCTGCCACACTATGACATATGCCTACAAAATTTCGGAAGCTATGTAGATGCTGAAGGAATTAGATTAGGTAATGAAACAATGAAGGTGGTAGATGAGTTTTGTTACTTGGGTAGTAAAATAACATGCGTTGGTCGCAGTACAGAGGATATAAAATGCAGAATGGGAATGGGAAGAAAAGCATTTTTGAAAAAGAGAAATTTGCTAACATCGAATTTTAAGTATAAGGAAGTCTTTTATGAAGGCATTTGTGTGGAGTGTTGCTTTGTACGGTAGTGAAACATGGACGATAAACAGGGCGGATAGGAAGAGGATTGAGGCTTTTGAAATATGGTGCTACAGAAGAATGCTGAAGATTAGGTGGGTAGATCGCATAACTAATGAATAGGTACTGAACAGAATTGGTTAGAAATGAATTATTGGCATACCTTTACTAAAAGAGGGGATCGCTTGGTAGGACACATTCTTAGACATCGAGGAATCGTAAATTCAGCATTGGAGGGAAGTGTGTGGGGTGAAAATCGCAGAGGGAGACCAAGAGACGCGTATAGTAAGCAGATTGAAGTGGATGTGGGTTGTCGTTCTTATGAGGAGATGAAAAGGCTTGCTTAGGATAGAGTAGGGTGGAGAGCTGCATCAAACCAGTCTCCGGACTGAAGACCATAACAACAACAACAACACGTAGAAAAGTACTTTGTATATTTTTGTACAATAAATATTTTTGTCTGTATGTGTACACGTTTGTTTTATATAACTAAACGGAACTTCCTTTGTGGACATACCTCGTAAATACGGCGATTCAAAAGTAACGAGCGTTGGACGTCACGTGAGGAGCTGTTGGGGCGGTGGGGCGAGGCGAGAGGAGTGGGGGATTTTGGCAGGAGGTGACGTTTGTTGTGTAGACAGCACGGCAAATACCATATAGAACGTGCTCCTGGTGGCGGACCGCCCACTGCTAGACAGACAGACAGCGGCGAGGCGAGGTGTCTGGGACTCGGAGCAGCTGTAATTAAGACGGTGTTTACCTGGCAACGACCCCGCGGCAGGTAATGGCCGGCCGCATTACCGTGTTTTTGCCGCCGCGGAACAAGCGGCCACCTGCCGCGTCCCCATCCCATGCTCTCGCCGCTGCCTCGCTTATACGAGCGCTAACTGCGCCCCCCGCTGTTGCCACAAATTATGCCGGCCGCTAAACTCAGCGCGGTTTTTGGCCGTCGCTGACGTCACTTTACAGCTGTTTGTTCCCTCCTCCAGGTGGGTTGGAATTAGGCCCATAAAACAACAGAAATAAAGGGTACAAATAAACCGCCAGAAGCAGCGGGCCAGCTCAAGCGTCCAAACTGCTGTCGAAGCTTCAACAAAAGGTCCAAAGGTTTGTAATTCTATGGGACCAAATTACGTTGGTCGCCAGTCCATAGTCTTACAAACTACTTAAACTAACAAGGAAAGCACTTGCGCTCCAACAAACACATATATACCAAAATCGTATGACAGATAATGTAAAGATCCCTTATTGCACTAGTGATACTCCCGCATCTGCAAAACTCTGCAGCCGTCCGTTAGAGGCCTCTGCGTGTGCCATACCACATATACCACATTGCACTTTGACCTGTCGGTTCGCCAGTAGGGACGGTGCAGTGTGCCTCCGAAGTAGCGTTTTGTGATGTTATTTGTGTGGTGAAGCGTCAGATGGGGCAGCGATTGCTAACCAATCCTGCTAATGTATTGCGATTAGTTGAGATGAAGTTACGAAGAACCCTTCTTCTTGAAGATGGTATTAGTGTAGAAGATGAATCATTTGCATGCTTTCTCGTATCTGTTATGGTACAGAAATATGAGCATAAGTTAGATACTGTTCTTACAAACTCATAATGATAATAGGGATGATAATGACGTACAACTCATTGCAATCGGTAGTGCTACAGTACGTGCGGGAAGAGGCGATGGAAGCAGTGACAGTCAATACCAACAGTCTTTCGGGAAGAAGGTTAAAGTTGCAACTATCATCACGGCTTTTGATGACAATACGCCAGAGAACATGTACGACGATTATTACATAAGTTACAGTTCAGATATCTGCATTACATATAACGTCTACAATTACATCTACAGTGCTATCTAGAGCACGGTTGCAGAGCTTTGCATAAAAAAGACACCCACCAGCAAATTGAGGTGTAGGTAGAGATACTGTAACCAAAGGTTCATACAGATGTTTGTTCGAGCACAAGTACTTTCTTTGTAAGACCTTAAGTTTAGTAACCTGCAGTCGTACACGAGAATCACGATAAGTTTCACCACACTGGGGCTGTGACGCTCTTTCAACTTTTGGATCTTTTTTCCCCCCCAGAGTTCCGTACACGTCCTTCCTGTCTCCATGCCGGAACTGTGTTGAGTTCCTGACGGGCTAACCACTGCGCCACCTTACCAGTACGTTTGAGGGTGATGCCTGCGGAGTTTCCCCGAATGAAAGCACTGTTCGGCAAATTGGGGAGCGGCGGCAGAGGTGCGAGCGACGGGGCGGCGGCCCGTGGCCGGACTGCGGGGTTGCGACCCTGCGGCCGCGCGCTGCATACTGATTTGAAGCGGACCGCGGCCTGGCCTGTCCTGTCCTGCATATGCATGGCGCGCGCCGAGCGTGCAGCCTCGCGGAAGTCGAGGCCCTGCCACCAGTCTGACCGGCAGCTCGGGAGACCGGCATTACGCTTCACCCTACCGTCCACGTCGCGGTCGTTACAGACGTGCCGTCAGACCTTCACCTAATTCTCACTTTACATTTAGCCGGCCGCGGTGGCCGAGGGGACTGAGGCGCTCCAGTCACGGTCACTACGGTCGGGGGCTCGAATCCCCCTCGGGCATGGATAATTGTGCCGTCCTTAGTCTTAGCTAGTTCATAAGTAGTTTGTAAGTTTAGGGACTGATGACCCCGTAGTTAAGTCCCATAAGCTTAACAAACAGTTGAACATTTGTTTATCGTCCATGTCTCACTCCCATACAAGGCAACACTCCACACAAATGTCTTCAGAAAGGACTTTCTTATCCTTAAATCAATATTCGATGTTAACAAATTTCTCTTTTTCAAAAAATCTTTTCTTCCCAATGCCGTTCTGCATTTTGTATCCTCTGTACTGCGAGCATCGTGTGTTATTTTACTAGCCAAGTAACCAAACTTATTTACCACCTTTATACAAACTACTTATAAACTACCTTATAAACTACCTTATATTAAAGACGACACAAATATCCATGCCCGAGGGAGAATTCGACGGCCTCGCGCATCGGAGCATAGCGCCTCAATGCGCTCGGTCACTCCGCCGCAGCGAATGTCAACATTGGCAAGTAAAATATTGAATAAACATGTCTGAAAATGTTTCTTATTAGATTCTTTATTTCGCTTACGTTTTCGTAAATAAAAGAAATATTTGGGGACTAGAAAAACAGCTCTATGAATATCAAGAACACAGATAGAAAGCAAGTTCTCAGCAAAGAAGGGAAAGATGAAAGGTGAAAAGAGTATATAGAGATCTTCTACGAATGAAATGAACTTAGTGGCAATATTGTAGAAAGGGAAGAAAAAGTAGAGGAGCATGAAATAGGAGATACTATACTGAGAGATGAATTTGGCCATTACAGTAGTGTTCGTTGATAAGTGTATGCGGTCCATTTGTAGCTTTGTCTTTTTTACGGTGACACGTTAACGTTAAAAAACACAACGTCCTTAAAACCAAGCGAAAGGCTCAGTTGTGCCAATAACATGTCTACGTATCGACAGTCGAGACGAAACTAGTTCCCGAACACATCAAGACGCGAAGGTCAGTTTGAATCGAAACGGCAGCTAAAACTGGCTTAGCGGCCGCTGAGGCAGGATGCATATAAAAATCCGACCTCACCCCGACAGCTACTATTCTGCCGGAGATGGCGCTCGTGTAACGAGGCCGCGGCGTTACTGTGAAGCGGCGGCGTGATTAGCATAATGCGACGGCTGCGACAGCCGGCGTGGCGGGCTGGTCTAGGCTGGACTGCGCAGGTATGTCCCGCTGGCCGCCGCCCAGCTAATGCCGGGGAAGCCGCTTCGCCGCGGACGAGACTGGCGGTAAAAAACGCAACGCGACGTGAGGCCGCGCCGCGCCTTGATTTATCGCGCCTCCCCCCCCCCCCTCCCCCTGAGACCCGCCACGGTCAACAAATGGCTTTCTCTGGCCGCCCGCGCGCTCATGCAAAGTTATGTGCAAACTTGGCGGCGGCGGCGGTGTGCGCCGCGCCGAGCATCCTGCAGCTGCCGCGGGCGATGCCTCCGGCGCGGCGTTATTATTTACGACGTACCTGCCTCACCGCACCAGGTACTCGCCGTACCACTGCTGGCGCGTTCTCTCTTTCCTCTTTTACTGTCTGTTATTAGCTCCGTGTTAGAGAGTACTCCGTCTTGATACTACACTGCGTGTCAGTCAAACCGTAACTCCCTGAGTGAGACTTACAAATTATGTGTAATTTGCAGAATTCCTTTCCGGCGAAGACGGATCTACGAGATTAGCATTTCGACCCATTGCGCACATCACGGGCGATCGCATTTAAAGCAAGTTTTGGGGTTCCACCGGAGACGAATAGATTGATTGCGGATTATCTTTTGGAGAAATCGGTGGTAGTGGTGGTGGTGACGATCCTATAGCATTTATTGTCCGCATACTCCGCAATTCACCGTAAGGTGCGTGGCGGCGGGTACACTGTACCACTACTAGGCATTTCCTTTCCTATTCCACTCCCACATGGAACGAGAAAAAAAGAATACCTACATGCCTCCGTACGAGCCCTAATTTCTCTTATCTTTGTGATCTTTACGCGAAATATAAGTAAGCGGCAGCAAGATCGTACTACACTCAGCCTCAAATTCCGGCCCTCTAAATTTGCTTAACAGAAATTCACGAAAAGAACGTCGTCTATCTTCCAGCGATCCCCAATTGAGTTGCCGGAGCATTTCCGTGACGCTCGCGCATTGGTCGAATCTACCGGTAACAAATCTAGCTGCTCGCCTCTGGACCGCCTCTATGTCTTCCTTTAAACCGATCTGCTGCGGGTCCCAAACACTTGAGCAATACACAAGACTTGGTCGTACAAGCGTTGTCAACAGTGCGTGACGAACCTGGACGGTTACCCATCCAAGTAGTGGCCACGGTCGACGTTCCTTAACTTCGGTGTTGTAGCGGGAACTGCTGTATGCACCACGGAACTTTAATTCAACGCTGACGCGTGTAGCAGCAGCTGTAGCTAGTAATGGCGGTAACAGTAATAATTACATATTCCTCACTTGACATGGGGCTGTTTTTTCAGTCATCTCTCGAAACTTGTTATGACCGAAATATATTTCGCCTGTGATATCTCCTGTCTTTCTTGGTACTTATCTTTCTTTTAGTATCTGCATAAAGTAAAATAAAACATTTTCAATCGTTTTAATACTTTACTTTTTCGTGTCCGGAAATTTGTTTCAAAGTCTTTCAGCCCTGTGTCAGGCCAAGTCGAATGCTTCTCTCTTCTCAAGCCATAGTTCATCAAGGGTACATTTCGTGGGGCAGATTGAACACTGTAGGTGTTCCATACCTTGAACTTCATCGCAGTCGCATTTTCTTGTCTCCTCCTTTGATTTCTTTTGACTGGTGCTACGCCTGTTCTGATACCATTCAGTGCTCTCCAGATGTCCCAGCTTGTTGTGCAGCCGCTGGGCATTTCTTCTGAAGCAGGGTAGTCCTTCGGGGGTTCATTCAGCTCACTGGCGAGGAATCTCTCGCGGGATTTAAGTCTGCCAGGTCCGCATGAGGAACCGTGAAGCGGGTGGCGCTCGTCGAAGGTCTGTTTGAATTTTCTGTGTATTCATGAGCAGTTCTTCGGCATTCAGGAGATGAGAATCCAGCTGCTTTATATATTTTCACAAGTGGTGCGGATTTCATGCATTCTGTTGTTAGTCTGCATGGGTTTTGGTGTGTGGATCGGGACCATACAAGGCATGCATATTCTGCCGTGGAAAAGCAGAGTGCTTGAACTGTTGCTCGTAATACAGTCGGACTGGCTCCCCATTTACTGTTCGTCAGTTTCCTTAAAATATTGTCCTGGCAGCAACCTTTTGGTAGGTCTTTTCGCACTGATATTTGTACGTCAGTGATCTATCCAGCACGACACCCAGTTATGTTGGTCTGTCTAAATGTTTGTTTTAATAAACTTCCCATGCCTCTGATAAAAAGTGCTGCTGGCTAGTCAAAACCCGTCGGCTTTTGTTTTAAAGTAGTAGGCCCTTTCCAAAAAACGTGTTATACCCTAAAGGACCTTATTCAAATTGACAGCAAAACACACACACACACACATATATATATATATATATATATATATATATATATATATATATGGCAGGTAATTGTCCTACTTTGAGACTGCATGTCGCGTTCATTTGAACGTAGCAACAGGAGGGTATCAGAAAAATGACCGAAAAAAGGTCATGTGTTACCTAACGGGTCTTTCCAAGTCTCATAATTTTATGTGAAGAACGAATTTGAAATATAAGCTGTCTACTTTCTTTTGAAATATAAGCTGTCTACTTTCTGGGCGTGATTCCATTTATATGAACACTGAGTGTGGAAAACAATAGATTTTCACGTAAAATGCTTCATATGTAGCAACAAATCGTGATAAACAGAGACGCAGTGAATAGTTCCCCAATGTAGCAGCGATTTTTTCCAATGCTAGCGTTCCAAATAACAGTGCTACTCAGGTATTGCGCTACCATATATGATACCTATAGATTCACCATTGCTCTCTCTCTCTCTCTCTCTCTCTCTCTCTCTCTCTCTCTCTCTCTCTCTCTCTCGCAGGGGCCACAGGGCCACAGCTTACAACAGTTATCCGCCCGCTTTTCCTACTCACGCTGTAAATGGCTTCCTAGCGTTTTCCACTTCACAGCACGTGACGTCACTAACGACGAGGTGTTTGCTCGGCCTTGGAGGCTGCGCGCGGCTTGTACGTGACCTTACGCTGGGAGGAGCCACAGGCTGTCAAACCTTCCGTCAACGTCCACGTCACTTTTCCCAACTCAGCCGCTGCTGTCTTAAGAACGCACAAGCTCCTCTACCGCAGGGGTGCTCTGATCGCTGTAAGATACTTTATGGATTCTCTTGCATAATTTGCTAGGCGATTAAAATAAGAAGCCGTCCATTTATATATAGTTGCCTCCCCGTACTTATGACTGTTTATTTTGAGCTTAAGGAAACGCTTCTGATGCAGTTTCAATGGTTGTAAAACTTACGGAACTCAACTGCGGGGTCACCAGTCCCCAAACTTACAAACTACTTATGAACTAACTTATACTGAACACAACATAAACGTCCATGCCCGAGGAAGGATTCGAACCTCCGATGCGGGAGGCCGCGCGATCTACAACATGGCGCTCCTGATCACTCGGCTACTCCCGCGAGGCTTGCGGTTTCGTAACAGCAAAGATATGGAGTTCATCTCTCCCCCCCCCCCCCCACTTTTGTCGCCTATGATTGATAACTAGTTGTCGAGTAATAAAGAACGAGGGAAATTGTTACACTCTGAGCTTATAGAACCAAAATTCATACCACAGAGGATCCTAAACTGAATGTTTTGATATGAGAGACCAACAGTCCGGAATGAATATGCACGCTAATAGCTTAAACGCCTAACAACTGTTCAGTCCGTATGTATACGTTTCATTAAAACACAAGACAGTATGGTTCAAAATTTGCGCGAATGCTGAACTAATCCCAGATGGTACGAGATTACAGATTTCAAAATAATAATTGCAGAGGGGAGTCCTTTGACAAATAACCCTGCGTTTGAAATTTTCTGGCGGATAAAAACTGTGTGGCGAAACCGGGATTCGAACCTGAGACCTTCGCCTTCCGTTAGCAAGCGCTCTACCACTGAGTTTATCGGGCCGACATCACAGCTCTACTTCCGCCAGTACCTCGCCTCCTACTTTCCAAACTTCACAGAAGTTCTCCTGAGAACCTTGCAGGACTAACACTCCTGAAAGAAAGGATATGTGAAGTTCATGGGAGATGCTTCCAAAATGCTATTCTGTAGGGGAGTGTATACTGAATTGAAACTTCCTGGTGGATCAAAACTGTATGCCGAAACCGGGATTCGAACGTGATAGAACCCTGCCCGCGAAAGGCAAAGGTCCCAGGTTTGAATCCCGGTTCCGGCAAACGGTTTTGATCCGCCAGGAATTTTCACATCAGCTCTCACTCCGCTGCAGTGTGAATATATGATTCCAAAAACTTTGCATTTTTATACTTGAGCTCAACGTTCTGTCGGTATTCTAAATGCGCTCATCCAGCCAGCTTCAAGTTAACACAATATCAGCGCTGACAAATGGTGCGTCATGTAATACTGTGTTTCAAAATTGGGGTGGGGGTGGGCAAAAGTACCTCCCCCCACGAGAAGGTATTTTTAATGCTGATAACCAAGCTCTTTCCACTCAAGCAACGCACTCTATGAAAGAAGCTGTCTTCAAGGAAACTGCCTGTAGCTCGGGAGGATGTTCAGTTGGATAACTGCCCAAAATCTCAGTACTGAAGTGTAATAATTGATTCGAACTACACTTGACTCCATAAACATCAAACGGAAAGCATCAGCTACAAACCACACATTGACTGGAACCGAAAACAAGTACAGACGCTGAGAGCTACGTTTCAATAACGCAGAGTATTGTGTCCCGTGTGATATAGATCCAGTCGTGCTAAGCACTCGACTAATCGTTGGTTGCCGAGATCGACCCCATGTTATAACTTGACTGTTTGGCAGTAATCGCTCCTCCACATATTAGAAGTTGTGTCCACGAGAGAGAGAGAGAGAGAGAGAGAGAGAGAGAGAGAGAGAGAGAGAGAGAGATCCGAAGCATTTGCTTCACGCGTGCACCTATTGAATGGATATCACCCTGTCAACCAATAACTGAGATCTAGGAATGGTTTCCTTTGTACAACATGTTAAATGACGTCAGTTCCATTCATGCGGGTCGACAAACAGCTTGCTAGTTGGTTCAAATCAATACATCGTGCCATAGGGCATTAGGAACTCCGGTCAATCAGTAAATTATTAAGCAGATTTCATGCTGGTTATGTGATGCACAGAACGAGTATGTTGAAGTTCCCGTAGCAGAGTTCCCACTCTGCGTATGTGCCGAAATTCAAACGAAAGCTACGCCATAAATTGTCATTAAAGCTTATTTACGTAATGCAGTTGTTTTTATCATTGTTAACTTCTGATGCGAATCAATTGATGGAACAATTTGCATCGTTGCTCACGTTCTTAAACAAATCCGCAGCTTCTTCACTCGTGCTTAACGGGTGCTCACTGATATTATTTCTTCCAGGCGATTAAATTCTTCTAATTTTGATGAACAAACATTCTTTGGAAAAAGTTTAATCACCTTTGTAGAGAGATTCATGGCAATCAATTTTCCCGTATATTCGAGCATGCCTGCAAGTGTTTTTTACACGAACCGTACACAGTCAAACTTCGCTGTATACACATAACAGACGATTACGTGTTTTTTCACGGTGGTGGCACAAACGTAGATGTAGAAAGCAGTTGTTTATTAACACAGATAGGGCTGACGTCCTTCCATAATGATGAGAATTGAAACTTTCTTTATCAATAGTTTATCTAAGATATCGTGCCTGCTCCCTTTTCAGATCAATTTTAAATTGTATTATTGATTGCAAAGTGATTGAACCTAAACTTCTAAGCCGTATCCATACAGATTTTGAAGACCTTCAAAAATGCAACATTGAGAACGTAAACCAATTTCTTACAATAGTTCTTTTAGGGATGCACGAACATACATACGGAAAGACAGATAAAAATGTAATTTTTTTTACCTTCTATTGCTGTTATAAAGGTCCTACATAATAACGGTTTCTTAAATATCTTCTACGTTAATACATCGGTCCGTTTAAAAAGTTTATTGCACGTACAGACTGTACTAATTTTCCTTTATCTGAATACTGTTACACCCCACAGTCTTCGTAACTTTAAACTCCTTCCACCGTGAAATTTCTTCCTCGCCATTTCTACTTTAGAGTAATTTTCCCGTGATGTTGTTGATTCTGTCTCTTCTTCTGAAACGCTCATTCAACTGCTAGTCCCAGCGCTTCTTCATTTCGTAAAGGCAATTTTCAACTTGTTTGAACAGTCTGACAAATACTCTCTGCCATTTCTTTCTTGTTTCATTTTCCTATGGTCTAAATTTCGTATGTATGATGCGGTTCCAGCCCAGTTGTCTCACAATGGACTCACATGCGGGATTATGGTGGTTCAAATACACTTCCGGCCTACCAAATTCTTCGTGATTTCCTTAAATCATTCCAGGCAAATTCCGGAATGGTTCCTATAAAAGGGCACGGCCGAGTTCCCTCCCCATCCTTACCGAATATTCGAGCGTGAGATCCGTCCCTAATGACCGTATTGTCGATGGGACATTAAGCCCTGAGCTTCCTCCCTCCTTTCCCAATCCACTCAGGTTTTATAAGATGTAGTGCTCTATGTGAAATCGGCCATGGGATATGGATATTAAGGATCGTTATTTACGCGGCTAAAATAATTGGTCTATGCAGCATACATTAGTAACACGGAGATATCTTACCACATCGCAAGGAAGAGTACGTTCATTTACGTTTTGAAAACGGGATCAGTGATTTCTGCGTGTGTAGACACTGGTAGTAGAGACATGAACATTTTTTATGAGAATTAAGTGAAATTTTCTTTTGTTAACAATACAGAATCTGGACATTTTGGATAAATATTTATTGGTTCCTTTTTCGTTGTTCCGATATGAGGAATTTATTAAAGTTCAAAAAATCTTTCAGATAGATCTTTGGTGGTGTAAATGAAGGATTGGGTGGGTTCAAAATAGATACTAGCTGAACGCCTGCTGCTTCGCATGCGTAGGCTGTTTGGTCTGCACCAGTTGTTTCTTTTTTAATCCTGATGAACAATACATATCTTAAGTTTCATAGTTGTAGCTCGAAATTTGAGTTAGCAGCACCATATTTTTGAAAATCAATTTTTGCATCTCGTATTTCCCCCCCCCCCCTTATTGGTCGAATTTCCAAAAATGCCGAAACACGTGTCTTTTAAATTCGAGCCCTGAATTAAAATCCGAAATTTTGTAGTTCTAGCTTCAAAATTGCCTAAGTAGCTACAAATTTGCAAAAAACGTTTCATCCCCTATTTCACCCGCTTACGGACGGAATATCGAAAAATCGCTTCTTAAATGACGCCTACAGAGCAAGATCAACACCCTCCACAAATTTCAAGTTTCTGTCTTCAGTGGTTTGGGCTGGGCGATGATGAGTCAGTCAGTCAATCGGGACACTTCCTTTTATATATAGAGAAGATTACGCATGTCAATCCGTGCAGAGTCTTATTGAGAACTCAGATGTATTTCTACTACTGAGGTCAGAGACTAGGTCACAAAATCGAGCAGCCCATTCAACCAGTCGCTGCATTAGGGAATATGATAGTGAAAAACGAGAATGGTAGTCCATAAGGCTACTGGTTCAAAATTTACTGTCAGAAAATGACAGGAAAGCCTACATGATCACAGGGAAGTGTAATTCTCTTTGCTATAGTTGTGGTAGCCATTACTCTTCTGTCGCAAGTTCGTAGTAAATGTTCAAATGTTTGTATAGTCTATGGGACTTAACTACGGGGTCATCAGTCACTAAACTTACAAACTACTTATGAACTACTTACGAACTAGGACGACACAAATATTCATGTCCGAGGGGGGATTCGAACCCCCGACCGTAGTGGCCGGACAGACCGTGACTGGAGCGCCTCAGTCCCCTCGGCCACCGCGGTCGGCAGTTTGTAGTAGCTGTACATTGGATGGCCATGCGTAGAACACCCTGGATTTCCCGGAACTCGGCGTGCAGGCTACTCCGCGTTACGTAAGTTATAAAACCTGCTACCTGCGACGCATACCTGGTTGGTTGCTGGGAATGTTGTTGCTGGGAATGTTGTTGCTGGTGAGGGAACCGCGGCAGTGACAGTGCGCGCAGGTAGAGAACATTCCGGCTGCAGGGGTGACCACGGCAGTCGCCAGCCAGCCACCGCCCACTGCCCAGGAGAGCGTTTGACGTCCACAGCAGTGTTGGTTGTTTCTTTCTCATCATCGTGGTGGCAAGGATGTACCGTGCACAACACACCAATGACCCTGAGAGGGGTCGCAATTATTTCGTGAGTACGTGCGTCGCGAAATCGGGGCCCCAAGCTGTTGCCTGCTTTCTCTCCGGTGCTGCATTACTTCCCTATGCCCACCGTTTCCTTACCACCTTCCTTCTTCCACATACGCTACAGACACGGGATCACAACATTTTACTTTTTACGTAGGCTTCCGCGGCCAGAGTCAGATGACATAAAAGTTTTCTGGGTATGGTACCGCGTCATGATGTAAGGCTATTACTTAAATAACCAACGTTTCGGCCAACGTTACAGTGGCCTTCATCTGGGTAACGCTGACAGGCATAAACAGTCTCTAATGATGATGATGATGATGATGATGATGATGATGATGCTTTATAGATATGGTCCGCCTTGAGCAAACACAAATGTTTTTAGTTTCTCCCAGCATCATCAGTGGGATGTTTAATTCATACTGTCTGTCAAATTAACAATGAAATGATTGTTAGTTTTTGTATATTAAGTGTAAAAACAACAGACAACTGTGAAACTAATGCAAATCTTTTCTGATTTTTATAGGTATACATACCCTACCTTAATACCACATGTAATTGTGTTTGTGGTTCTTTAACTCACAAAACGTCACTGTGGCTTTTGGTTACAGTGACCATACAGTCAACGGTTATTACAGTGGAAACATTAGAATGGAATTGAAATTCTTACAAAGTATATCACAATATTAATAGTTATCTAACAACATACAGCCTCACAATAAAAGTAGAAAAATCATATGTACAAGATACAAAATAAGAGTTGCAAAGACATAAGGGTAAAGGTAAAGCAGTCAACAATCCGAAGATTGGTTTGAACACCACAGTGCTTTACTAGGCATGGTGGTGATTGGAGGTGGTATGCCATTGCCTTCCTCCGACCTTCGAACTGACTTACCCAGCCAGTTATAGGAGGACCTACAGTTTAACGTGGGTTCCTAACCACGGTGCTACTCGATATTTTTCACATCAGCAACACTGCCAGAGGTGAAAGAAGTGGAAAGTGACAGATAAAAATCCTAGGACCTGGCGGGTATAGAACCCACGATACCTGGCACTCTACCACTGTGCTACGGAGCCGAACTGACATATAAAGGCCAAAATATAATATAAAATTATTTATGCAGTTTCAAGCTTTGCATGTTCAAGTTTAACACACCAGCTCTTAAATTAGAGCTGTATGCCGGTGACTTTGAGGTAGTCCTTTAGTAAACTGTACTTAAACTTGTCGAATCGATGAAGGAAGTGACACTTGTGGGAAGGGGGTATCCCCTCGCAACCAGCTTTCTGTAGAAGTCACTTTGTGCGGCCGTGTACTTGGTGCATGCCAGTATAATGTAGTTGAGATCCGCCACTGCCGTTGGATTTTTATCGCAATGTTGAGAAGCGATGATTTTCAAAAGGTGCAAGTGGGCAGGGTAACATCCATGTCCCACTCTCATCCGAATGATAGACGTTGCATGACGTCTACTAACCTTTATCGGCGAAAACCATGGTCGAGAGGAGACATTTGGTTGTATAGCTGCCAGGTGACCTCCCTTAAACGCTTGAGAGACGTGCCATTTGTGGTCCCAAGTGCGATATGCAGCTTTTTGAATCGTCGATGTGAAGTCTGTATATGGAATCGGCGTGAGGCAGTGTTGTTCGTCCGTAATACTTCTCTTGGCGAGGCGGTCTACTGTTTCTTTATGGTGTATGCCTTGATGTCCTAAAATCCAAAGTAAATAGATGTCGATGCCCACTATCTGTGCATTTGTTATGGCCTCCAAAATGTCCAATATGTATCTGGTCGTTTGTTTGTCAAACGTCGGATGTTGTAATTGTTGTAGCACGCTTTGAGAGTCCTTGAGGATCAACATACATTCAAATGTTCGAGTGCCGAGGCCCACTTGAATGCTTCCCTTGTCGTACCAGTTAGCCGCACTGCCTCAGGAGGTATTAAAACTCGGTTTGGGCAGTGGGCATTTACTCTAGCTCATCGTTGTATTTGTTAAAGGATTTAACCGACATTTGATCGTATTATTTTATTATGTTTCGACACAGTCCGGATATTTTCAAGTGTGCACTGTGAATGTTACAACAAATTGTAAGTAATAGTATAGCAAAGTGTGAAATTAGATAGAATATTATTTACTTACAATACGTCAATTGATGGGTACATGAAGGAAACCAAATCGTCATTCTTGAGAGTAACAACATATGCACAACCATGTGGGACGTCAGTAAGTACAAGAAGCATGACATAAAAGTTTTATGGGTATGGTACCCGCGTCATGATGTAAGGCTATTACTTAAATAACCAACGTTTCGGCCAACGTTACAGTGGCCTTCATCTGCGTAACCCAGATGAAGGCCACTGTAACGTTGGCCGAAACGTTGGTTATTTAAGTAATAGCCTTACATCATGACGCGGTACCATACCCAGAAAACTTTTATCTCATCTGACTCTGGCCGCGGAAGCCTACGCAATTATACAAGAATCATGTTCCGATGCATCTTGAACATATTAATGTAAAATGCAATTGTAGCGCATTGGCGTGGCGGATTAGCTGTGGGTACTGGGGCGCCGTGCTGCGGTACGCGCGGCCGATTACCGTCGGAGATTCGAATCCCCCTCGGCCATGGGTGTTCGTGTTGTCCTTAGATTAGTTTACCTTAGTTTAACTAGTTCTTAAGCAACGCACTAATGACCACGCAGTTGAATCAGATAGATTTACAAACATTTGAACATTTTCATCAAACATTTTTTGTACAGCATTCAAGTACCACTCCATCATACACTGAGTACCTGATCCTTTTGTATTGACATGTGATGATAAACACAGATAAGATCGTCCTTGTTAAAACGTTACATAATATGAGATTCAAAGATAATACAATGTTGATTTACGTTCTCATTACACCTATTTTTCAATTATCTTCCAGTATTCAGATTTACTTTTACTACTGAATTTCTAAAAATCGTTATAGAATATTGTATACACTCATAAAAGTGCAGACATGTTAATTTGTAAACTTGTTAAATTATATGCAATTTGTGTATTGCACTGCGTAGGCTTGTCATTTATAATATGGTATATTTACATTCTACATACGGATAAATTCCCAAAGATAGTTGTAAAATTGGTGAAATGAGAACGTACAGTCAACATTCCAACATCTTTGAACATCATATCAAATCAAATGTTTGTTAAGCTTATGGGACTTAACTACGGGGTCATCAGTCCCTAAACTTACAAAGTAGCTAATACTAAGGATGGAACAATTATCCAAGCCCGTGGGGGGGGGGGGGGGATTCGAACCCCTCGACCGTAGTGGCCGTGCAG
The DNA here is from genome assembly GCA_026315105.1 of Locusta migratoria. Classification (NCBI taxonomy): domain Eukaryota; kingdom Metazoa; phylum Arthropoda; class Insecta; order Orthoptera; family Acrididae; genus Locusta; species Locusta migratoria. The sequence continues at coordinate 580,031,004 of CM048745.1, read as the reverse complement.
ACCATGACTGGAGTGCCTCAGTCCCCTCGGCCACCGCGGCCGGCATTAATTTGTGTAAATTTTACAATGTACACTTGAAAAAGGCTATACATCCGAAATGCGGACCGTGAGGAAACATAATAATAGTCAAATGGCGGTGAAATCATTTAACAAATATTCAATATCTGTGGCTCATGAATACAACAAAATAAATCAAGGTATGACGCAAACGCCTGTCTGTTATGATACTGAAGATTCAGTTGCACATGTAACAACTCGCGTGTCTTTACTCTCCCTACGCTTAACTTGCGGTCCCTTACCCAGTAAGGACGAAGTACTGTGGAAACCTGATCGGCTTTCATCTCGAACCGTCGATTCCGGGCAATCATAAGAATGGTGTGTGTGTGTGTGTGTGTGTGTGTGTGTGTGTGTGTGTGTCATTTCCATGCAAAACGTTGAATTCTAGTTAAGGTGACATTTCAATAGAAATGAAATATCAAAACATCAATAGCCGCGCGGTTAAAGAATCGTATCTGCCCCCGCCGGAGGGTCAAATCCTCCCTCGGGAATGTTTTTAGAGTAACTGAAAGTAGTAAGTCTAGTGACCGATGAGCTCAGCACTTCAGTCTTTTAGGTTCACAATACTTAAACATTTCAGATATCAGTACCATAGGAGGGGAACTGTATGTAATTCAGCTATGTCAACGTATCGTTACATTTTCTAGCAACATTGCAAAGAAAACTCAAATATCCTAATTATAATAGCAATGCGCGCGCACACACACACACACACACCCCTTGCTAGTGGTTACATTATTCCTCAAAGTGGGATACGGGATTTTGACGAAGTGTTTCTGTCAACGTGGACGTAGAACATTTTTGCACACCTGACGAAAGAATCAAAAGTTGCACTAATTACTTCTCAAATTATGGTGAAACGCGTTTTTGTATTTTCCTTTCGCCAAAAGATATTGCAACAGGCTTATACCCCAGTGGGGGGGAAAAAAACTGATTCTGAATCAAAGAGTGAAGTTTTGGCACAGTTTATTCAAAATGTAGTGATATACTGACGTCACCGAATTACGTACAATATCCCTCCTAAGGTACTAATATCTTGTTCATTTGTTTTTCTCTGTTAAAATGTCACTTTACATTGTAACTTCAGGCATGGCAATGGCTCAGATCACTTTTTTTATGATCTAGAGCTACAATAAACGTGGTTTCGAGCATTGGGGTCAACAGTCTCCGTTGTTAATGAAATGTGTAATGAAAATAAGGTTCGAAGTCGCGTCGACGACGTCATGAGCGACGCAGCTTAATTTCAGGTTGGGGAAGATTAGCGAAGGAAACAGAGCCTGCCCTATCAAAGCAATCGTGCCGGTATTCGACAATTGCGATTTAGAGAAATCGCGGAAAATCTCCATGCGAATTTTGAACGCAAGCTGTCGGGACTTGGGTTCAGTGGACGGCACAGTGGGAGACTGGAGTGTTGAAATAAGAGAGTTGAGAAAAGCAAGGTGTCTGGTGGAGTGGCGACTGCTGCCAGTAGAGCGTGCAGCGCGCCAGATTAGCAGAGAACCCGTGACGGCGCTCGCGGTTTCACTTCCTTCCGGCGACATATCTGGGCCGGCTGCGCAAGAACACACAGCGCACGCGCGCGTGCACGGGCTCTTGCTCAGGAAATGTTCCACGCATTCATACAGCGCGCGTTTCTCCTCCATGCTGTTATTCGGAGTTCTGCAGAGGTCTTACAACCCAGAAATCAGGCGCAGACAGGAGTGAAAATGACAGAACCGTCAGTTTGACAATTCACGGTTGCAAAATTTTAACACGAATTATCTACAGGAGAATGGAAAAGCTGGTAGAAGCTGACCTCTAGGAAGATCAGTTTGGATTCAGGAGGAACGTAGGAACCCGGAAGGCAATGCTCATTTTACGACTTACCTTAGAAAATAGATCAAGGAAAGGCAAACCTACATTTTTAGTTTGTGTAGATTTGGAGAAACCTTTTGACAATGTTGACTGGAATACACTCTTTCAAATTCTGAAGTCAGCAGGGGTAAAATACAGGGAAAGGAGAGTTATTTACAACTTGTACAAAAGGCAGACCGCAGTTATTAGACTCGAAGAGCATGAAAGGGAAGCATCAGAAATTCAAATGTTTGTAAAGCTTATGGGACTTATCTACGGGGTCACCAGTCCCTAAACTTACAAACTACTTATGAACTACTTACGAACTAGGACGGCACAAATATCCATGCCCGAGGGGGTTTCGAACCCCCGACCGTAGTGGCCGTGCTGACCGTGACTGGGGCGCCTCAGCCACCTCGGCCACCGCGGCCGGCAGGGAAGCATCAGTTGGGAAGAGAGTAAGACAGGGTTGTAGCCTTTCTCCGATGTTATTCAATTTTGTACATCGATCACGCGGTGAAGGAAAGCAAGGTAAAATTTGGAATAGGAATTACAGTTCAGGGGGAAGAAATAAAAACATTGAGTTTTGCTGATGACATTGTAATTATGTCAGAGACAGCAACTTTAATGGAATGAACAGTGTGTTTAAGAGAGCGTATAAAATGAACATTAACAACAGCAAAACAAAGATAATGGAATGCACTCTTAGAAAATCAGGCGATGCTGAAGGAATTAGATTAGGTAACGAAACAATGAAGGTGTTAGACGAGTTTTGTTACTTGGGTAATAAAATAACACATGGCGGTCACAGTACAGCGGATATAAAATGCAGAATGGCAATGGGTAGAAAAGCGTTCTCGACAAAGAGAAATTTGTTAACATCGAATATTAATTTACGTGTGAGGAAGTCTTTTCTGAAGGCATTTGTATGGAGTGTTGCCTTTTACGGGAGTGAAACATGGATGATAAACAGTGCGGACAGAAAGACAATAGAGGCTTTTGAAATGTGGTGCTACAGAAGAATGCTGAAGATTAGGTGGGTAGATCGCGTAACTAATGAAGAGGTACTGAACAGAATTGGTGAGAAAAGGAATTTTTGGCATACCCTGACTAAAAGAAGGGATCGCTTGGTAGGACACATTCTTAGACACCGAGGAATCGTAAATTTAGCATTGGAGAGAAGTTTGTCGGGTAAAAATCGCAGAGGGAAACAGAGACGCATGTAGTAAGCAGATTCAAGTGGATGTGGGTTGCCGTTCTTATGAGGAGATGAAAAGGCTTGCTCAGGATAGAGTAGGGTGGAGAGCTGCAACAAACTGGTCTCCGGACTGAAGACCATAACAACAATAACACACACCTTGACAGTGCTGTCTGCGGCATAACGAAGTATTGAAGGTTAGTTGAGTGTAATACGAGTAGCGACAGCGACGCCGGGTAGAAGTAACCCCAATAGCCTAGGGACTGCTAACCACAGTAGTGAAGTTCCATAGATTTACAGTTATTTGAAATTTTTTAATTTTTTGAAACATGTGACAAAATGGAGTTTCTCAAAATGTAAAAATGGATGACTGGGATATTTGCTATGTTACACATCAATAATTAAATTAATGTAGTACGTGGAATATTTTCGAAAAGAGGCTGTACTAACGTAAGCCATATGGAGCAAGTAGTTCTCATTAAAAATGTTATGTGGTCAAACTTGTTTTGTGTTGCAATAGTAATAAAAATAACATGTCAGTTATCAGTGACCATTACTAGTCGACAGAGGTTATTTATTGCGACTACTGTTGTTGTGGTTTCAGTCCGCAGACTGGTTTGATACAGCTCTTCACGCTACTCTTTCCTGTGCAAGCCACTTCAACTGAGAATACGTACGGCAACCTACATCCTTTCGAATCTGCTTACTGTATTCGTCCTTCGGTCTCCCTCTACCATTTTTACCCCACACACTTCCTTCTAATGTTACGTTGACGATTCATTGATGTCTCAGAAAGTGTCCCACCAACATATCCCTTCTCTTAGTCATAGTATGCCAGAAACACCTTTTCTCCTCAATTCTGTTGAGCATCTCCTCATTAATTACGTCATCTACCCATCTTATCTTCATCATTCGCCTGTCTGTTTTATTTATTTACTTACTTAAATAGCCTGTAGCACCACATTTCGAAAGCTTCTATGATCTTTTTGTCTGAAATCCTTATCGTCCACGTTCCACTCCCATTCAATGCTACACTCCAGATAAATGCTTTCAGATAGGAATTCTTTACATTTAAACTAATATTTGATGTCAACAGATTTCGCTTCTTAGAAATGCTTTCCTTCCCATAGATATTCCGTATTTTATATCTTCTCTAATTCGGCCATCAGAAGTTATCTTGCTACCCAAATAACGATCTACTTTTATTGTCTCATTACCTAAACCAATTCCGTCAACATCGCCTGATTTTCTGACACTACATTCCATTACCGTTGTTACACTCTTCTTAATGTTATGTTACACCTTCCTTACTACACACTTCATTTAATTCCTCTTCCATATCCATTTATGTCTCTGGCAGAATTAATATGTCGTCAGCAAACCGTAAGGTTTTTATTCCCTCTCCCTGGACTTCATTTCCTTCTCCAAATTTCTCCTTGCATTCCATCACAACTTTTACAATGTACAGATTGAACAACATTGGGGAAAGGCTACAACCCTGTCTTACTCTCTTCCCAACCACTGCGACCCTTTCATACCCATCTCCAATAACTACTGTATGGTTTTTGTAAAAGTTCAATGTAGCTCTTCGCTCCTTTGTTTTACCCCCGCTACTTCCAGAATTTGAGTGTATTCCATCAACATTGTCAAAAGCTTTCTCCAGATCGACAAATGCTAAAAACGTATGTTTGCCGTTCCTTAGCCTATCTTCTAAGATAAGTCGTAATGTGAGTATTGCCTCCCGTGTTCCTACATTTCTCCTAAATCCACATTCTTTTTCGTGTGTAAATAATTCGTGTTAGTATTTTGCAACCATGACTTATTAAACTGATATTTCTGTAATTTTCACACTCGCCTGCACTTGCTTTCTTAGGTATTGGAATGACTATATTCTTCTTGAAGTCTGTGGGTATATCCACTGTCTCATACGTCTTGCATACCAGGTAGAACTACTTCATGGCCGGCTCTCCTAACGATGATATCAGTTCAGACGGGACAGCATCTACTCCAGGGACTTCCTTTCTACTCATTTTAGTGATCTATTAAAGTCATCTCACAGTATAGTATCTTCTATCTCATCTTCCTCTACATCGTCTTCCGTTTCCAGAATATTGCCTTCGAGTTTATTTCCTTTGTACAGGCCTTCTATATATTCCTTCCATCTTTGAGCATTTTTATTGTGACTAGAGTAATACAAATACGTAGAATAAAAGAATTAATCTTATTAAATAGACAGAATGCCATAGTTGTCTTGTAAAAGGATTTCTGAATGTGATCCGGATAACAAAATTGCGAGGAGACCATAATTAGTAATAGAACTTATCTACATCTACATCGATCCTGCAAATCACATTTAAATACCTGGCAGAGGGTTCATTAACCACTTTCATAACGTTTCTCTACCGTTCCATTCTCTAATAGCGCGCGGGAAGAAAGAACACCTAAATCGTTCCGTTTTCGATCTGATTTATTTTATTGGGATGGTCATGTCTCCATAAGTAGGTGGGTGCTAGCAAAATATTTTCACAGTCAGAAGTAAAAGTCAGTGATTGAAATTCCCAAACAAATCACGCCGCAATGAATAACGTCTTTCTTTTAATGATTTCCACCCCAATTCGTGCAACATTTCCGTGACGCTTTCCCCCCCGTAACGTGATAGAACAAAACGAGCTGCCCTTCTCTGAACCTTCTCAATGTCTTCCGTCAGTCCCACCTGGTGAGGATTCCACTATGGGCAACAGTACTCCAGGAGAGGAGGCACAAGTGTGATGTAGGCAGTCTCTTTGGTGGAGCTGTTGCATTTTCCAAGCGTTCTGCCAATGAAACGTAATCTTTGGTTCGCCTTCCCCACAATATTTTCTGTGTGTTCTCTTCGATCTAAGTTGTTCGTAATTGTAACTCCTAAGTATTTGGTGGAATTTACGACCTTATGGTTTGACTGATTTATCGCGTAATTGAAGTTCCGCGGATTTCTTTTAGTGTGTATTACTTCTCACTTTTCTTTATTTAGTGTCAATTGCAAATTTCCGCACCAGGTAGAAATTTTTTCTAAAGCGCTTTGCAGTTGCTTTTGATCCTCTGTTGACTTCACTAACCGATAAACGACAGCATCATCCGCGAACAGTGTAAGGGAGCTATTCAGAACGTCTCCTAAATCGTTTATAAACCTAAGAGTAGGGGAGCTATAAAGCTTCCCTGGGGAACGCTAGATATCACTTCTGTTTTACTCTATGACTTTCCGTCAATTACTACGAACTGTGTCCTTTCTGATAGGAAATCGTGAATCCAATCGCACAATTATCATGATACATTGCTGACGGCTATATTTCTTTGCACAGGAAGGTAAAAATATTTTTATTCACGTTATGGGTGTTTCATTGGCAATATGTCACGCACATTTTCAAATTAAAAGTTGTGTATTATAATGTTGTATCTTTTTGTGACCTGATTTAAGTTTAGTGGTGTAAATCTCGAGTTCTTTAGGAGATCCATAACTTGCTAGTCTTACACGGCACTTTGGGCAGAATTCCGTACAAACCGCAGGTGTGCTTCTCAATTATCTATGCGGACAAGTGGGGCAGAATGAGACAGGCAGGACAGAGGTGCAAAACAAACCTGCCGGGATGCGGACAGCAGCGTTGTGCACAGTACACTGCCGGTATCCGCGCGGGCGCGCGCTGCCTCCCCCCACCCCACCGCAGCACGCCACAGCGGTTTCCACCCCGCCCCGCGCGCCTCAGGTGCGCACTAATTGACGGACGCCTGGGATCGACTCAGCTCGATGCGATATCCGATAGCCTCGCATTCAGTATCGACCCGAGCGCCCGCCGCCGCGTCGACAGCGAGGCGACCGCGGGCAGCCGCCTTTGTGTCATCTCTTCGCGGTTTTTAATTAGCGCTCGCTTTGACACGCTGCCGTCTAATTTGAGGAATTGTGTCGACACATTGTGGCCGAAGCATAGAGGACAGTAAAATAGCTCAGCTCAAAAAAAAAAAAAAAAGGGGCAAGATTCTTATTTAGAACCGAACTCTTAGCATTTGATTTCGCAAGACTTCCTCCCTGATGTGCACTTGTTTCCTTCTTAAACGCTACTTTGCTTTTACTTCTTTTCAGGGTACTCTTAGTTTTCTACCATGTGAATAATCCCGTAAAGAGCAACACTTTTCTGATACCAAATCAGGCTGTTAATTTCATGCATACTGCGGTAAACGAAAAAAATCTCCCGTATATTACAGGGGCGAATTATCATTTTCAGTTCCAGCTGCAACAATTGGAAACATCTGATTACAAAACAGCACCTCGCGTAGTAAAATTGTAGCTTACCACATCCGTAAATATGTTACCTGACAATATTGAGGGAAGATGCTACTGTCTATAAAAGGATTACCAGATCGTCAGCTATTGATGGTCTTCACCCGTAACTGGTACAACTGAAAATTGTAACGGTTAAGATACACATGGGTCCTTGGGACCCATATAAGGTTTGAGTATATTTTGGTTAAAACAGTTGTAATTTAAATATTACTATGGTTTTAAAAGTACATTTCTCATTTATGGTCATAATTAAAGACACTACAAAAGAGACAGTGAAGCGCACAAACTATATAATGTGAAACATACTTTCTCAAAGTCCTACACGTCAGTTATATATAATAAGGTACACAGAATGAACTTCCCCTCTGCAGTGGAGTCGGGATAGCACAGTCGGTAGTGCGCTTGCCCGCAAAAGGTAAAGGTCCCAGCTTCGAGTCCCGGTTCCGGCACACAATTTCAATCTGCCAGGAAGTTTCATATCAGCGCACACTCCGCTGCAGAGTGAAAGTTCATTCTGGAAACATCCCTTAGGCTGTGGCTAAGCCATGTCTCCACCATATCCTTTCTTCCAGGAGTGCTAGTCGTGCATTGTTCGCAGGAGAGCTTCTGTGAAGTTTGGAAGGTAGGAGGCGGAAGTAAAGTTGTGAGGCGGCATCGTGAGTCCTGTCGGGATAGCACAGTCGGTAGTGCGCTTGCCCGCGAAAGGCAAAGGTCCCAAGTTCGAGTCCCGATTCCGGCACACAATTTTAATCTGCCAGGAAGTTTCAATAAGGTACACAATTGAAACTTCACATTTAAACACTAAATAGACTATGCTTTACAACTGTAAACAAGAAGAAAAGTTCAAAAGCAATATAAAAATTTCTGCAGGCTTAACTCTTGGAAATATACTTCCTTTCAGGGTACACTCACTTAGTTTTCCATCATGTAAATAAGCCATGAGATACTACCACGTGATAATATTAAAAGTTGAGATGACTGGATCTCTCTTTCATAAAAGTGGCAGAAGTATGTAAAGAGCAACATTTTTCTGATACCAAATCAGTTCGTACGAGTGATTCAGTTCCGTCTCAGTAAAACGAAGTGGGATTTACATAGTCTACACATGGTGGGCAAAATAATATAGGCCTGAAAAACATAGAATGCCTCATAACATGGGCAACCCATGGTGCATCAGGTGCACTCCGGGTGGCTGATGCAAGTTAGGCTGCTTGCCTTAAGATAATTCAGTATTTTCTGGTCCAATTTTCTTTTTGCCCAATCTCTATCTCGGAAAACTACTTTGCAGTGCCATTACTCACTTAAACTCAATGAATCGAATGTATTAGTTCCACAGTTTAATGTATGCAGTCACGACACTCCGTCGGCCGCAGTGGCCGAGCGGTTTGCGGCGCGCCAGTCTGCACAGCCACTACGGTCGGGGGTTCGAATCCCCCCTCGGGTATGAATATTTGTGCCGTCCTTAGTTGTAGCTAGTTCATAAGTAGTTTTCAAGTTTGGGGACTGATGATCCCGTAGTTAAGTCCCATAAGCTCTACAAACAAACGTCACGACACTCGCACAGATTTTCATTACACACTGCGACAGCAGCGCTCCAAGCGGCCGGCAAGCTAAATTTCTGAATACGATATTGGGAACGTACATAGTGCTACAAAAATAGGTAATAAAACAACTCCACATTTGTATTTCTTAGATCCCTGACAACATACGAAACGGTACATTACAGGACAGTTTATTTACAATTATCTTGGAACCTATAGGCTTTCACTGGATAATTTCATTTTCTACTAAAAACAAAAAGTGGCTAGAAAATATGAGAAGACCTACCCTTTGGCGGAAATATGTTCTCTGATAACATCGTGACGAACTTTTTAATGGTTGACTACGTGTTCGAGCACCACATAGTAAACAATTAGGGGGGCTAGAGTACTGATTAAGCTGAGATTTTTCCGCCCCTTCACAACTAAAAATCGTTTCGGTCTAGGTATGTAATTTTGTCGTCCGTGGAGAAAGAAGTGACAGAATGACCGCTGTGAACTACACCAAAAAAAGTCTGCAAGGTATACATTAGAATCCTGAAAATAGCAGCACGTTCAAGAAATGCGCAGTCATGTAGATACAAAGATTGCATAACGAGATTTGCGTCTTGTCATTATTACGCCAATCAAAGTTACGAACGTCCTCAGATAGTCTCCTCCGAGGGGAAAAAGAAACGTAATTTCTCGTGCCAAATCCTGTCAAAGGTGGTCCTTGTATTACAACCTTGAGTATATGTTTGTCATCAGCTCCATCCACTTACAAAATAGCAGACCCTCGCGTTGCCAGGTTTCACATTACACCACAACATTTATACGTCATTTGCGTTGACCTGTACATCGCCCCAGCAGCTATTGCTCGCGCACTGTAACTTGGCATCTGGCAAAGCGACAGAACAGACGAGAAAGCAAATAATCAGTCAACGACGGTTAAAATTTGTCCCCATGCCTTCCTTGGTGACAACTATGCCATGAAATCTGCCGACCACTGCCGAGTGCTACCGATCAGAAACCCAGGGAGTTCGCACGATGAGCTACAGCGTGCAAGTGACGCATTATTTGCTTTCCAGTGTCAGACAGCATTGTTTACTTTTTCTCTCCGTTCTCCGTCTACGTGCCTGTAGTAGTACACATCTGCACTGACAGCCATCAGCATCGAAAAGTCAAACAAACCACTAAAAGAGTGATTGAGAAAATACTATTGCGCAGTGCTTACAAACCTTGGGAGTATTTACACCGTGATTGGAGGCGCTAAACACAGAGTTCAAAGTTCAATCGCGGTTTTCTCGCAACTCAAAGTTCATTGAAAATAGGCTATTACTAATTCGTGACACTTTTATTATTTTTTTAACTCATCAACGGAATCAGTCTTTTGACATCCACTCCTGAAAAAAAGGCTTCCTGTACACTTTCCAATGGTTCGGAGCTTTAATCGATACGAATCCAGTCAACTCTTGAATATTTCGTTATGTGAACTGCAGTAATTCCATTATTACATTCCTCGTCATTTCCTCACTTTGAAGCCACCAAGGACTTCCCCTTCAGTCAAATGTTCAAATGTTTGTAAATCTTTCGGACCAAACTGCGTGGTCATCAGTCCGTAGCTTACAAACTACTTAACCTAAGGTAAACTAACCTAAGGACAACACACACACACACACACACACACACAAGCGCGCGCGAGCGCGTGCCAGGGAGGACTCGAACCTCCGACGGCGAGCAACCGCGTGCTCCGCCTCTTCAGTCCACTCACCTCATTACATATCCCACTCTGTGCCATTTAGAGTTCATTGTACTCATAAACCTTGCACTCTAGTAGATACTTATAAGATGTAATTGAGGGAGGATATCGAAATAATACAAAAAAGGTAGTTCGTGTAGTGTTATCACGATACACGATACAGGACAGAGTGCCATAGGAATGTTAAAAGATTTGGGATGGGATTCACTACAACGGCTTTTTTTCGTTGGGCGACGTCTGTTCACGAAATTTCGATCACTGACTTTCTCCCCCAAATGCGAAAGAATATAGTTTACTCCCACCTACAGAGTGAGACATGGTTATCGAAACAAGAGATTAGAGCTCGATCAGAGAGATTTAACTGTTCTTTCTTCCCGTGTGATGAATATAGAATAATAGGTGCGACTCGGTAGCACAGTGGCACAGAGTCAGACTATGAATCCATAGGTCGTGGGTTCGATCCCCGCCAGGTCCTTGGAATTTTGTCTGCCAATTTCCACTTCTTTCACCTCTGGCAGTGATGCTGATGTGAAAAATATCGAGTATCACCGTGGTTCGGAACCCACGTTATAGGCCCCCCTATAACTGACTGGATAAGACCTCGGAGGTGGGAGGAAGGTAACGGCATACCACCTTCAAACAGGACCATGCCTAGTAAAGCACTGGGGTTGTCCAAACCAATCTTCGGATTGTTGACTGCTTACCTTTTTTGCTTTATTGGTATACTGTGCGAAAGTGGTTCGATGAAAAGTTTTCCAGGCACTTCAGTGTGATGTTTCGGAGTGACCATGTAGGTGTACATCTTACAATATTTTTTTCTGTAGTACTCATTATGAAGTGGGAAAATGTTGAAACTTCCTGGCAGATTAAAATTTTGTGCTGGAACCGGGACTCGAACCTGGGACCTTTGCCTTTCGCACTACCAACTGTGCTATCCCGACACGACTCACGATGCTGCCTCACTACTTTACTTTCACCAGTACCTCGCCTCCTACTTTCCAAACTTCGCAGAAGCTTTCCTGCGAACCATGCAAGACTAGCACTCCTGGAAGAAAGGATATGGGAAAATGTTGTTTGCCGTGTAATGTAGTTTGCCATCCGCATTTTCTTTAGTATACTAACAAGTGGAAGTCGGTAATGGTACGATATGAGTGACCTGAGTCTGGAGAAGGTAATACAAAATTGTATTGGGGAGCCACTGTAGCCGCGCTGGAATGGTGGCGTGGTGTAGGGCATCACGCTGTGTACTGGACGGCCGCTCCCGCCGGAAGTTCGAGCCCTCTCTCGGTAATGATTGTGAAGCTAAAGCAGTTTGTAAATGTACGGACTGGTGACCAAAGTAGTTCGGTCTAATACGTTTACAAACATTTGATTTTTGGAGCCACTGTTTTTTCCCTATCGAAGTACGCCTAATCTGTGTTCTGTAGCATAGTGTCGACTTGTTTTCGCTGCGTTAAATGTACTGCGTGAAGAAGTCTTTTAATGTCGACAGTTGCGGAAGTCTGGTTGTGCCCGAAGAGAACTCGTTGACAAATAGTTGGGTGCTCGGGGCAATGGACGGTGGTGACGGCTGCGGTACACTCGCGGTGCTGCCAAGGCCACCAGCCGGCAGCCGGCAGCCGGCATTTGCTTAGCGGAGCTGTGCGCGGGCGGCGGCAGTTCGAAGACCTCTGGGCCGCGCGGCCGCCGCGCTCGCCGAAAAGGGTTGTCCGGGGCCGTGGGGGAACAGGCGCGCGTGGGCAATCTCTGTGTGTAAAAATCTTCTGTTGGTTTGTGTGTGTTTGAAAATCTCAAAGTTCTTCGTCGATTGGGCTCCAAATTTGTCACAACGTTGCACTGTAACACAAAGGTTTTTAGATACCTATTTATTTAATATATTACACATAACCTATACATACGAGGCGCGTCCAGAAAGTGAGTTCCGTTTGGTAATAAAATGAAATTGTACACAGAGACAAAAGAAATTTTTGTTGCACAAAATTCTACAACTCTTAAACTACTTTTCCACATAACTGCCGAAATTTTGCACGCATTTGTCATAGCGTCAGGTTTTCTATACCTTTCATACAAATCTGCCGCCTGTGTCTTCAACCATTTGGAAACAGTTTCTTTCAGGTCGTCGTCCATAGCGAGAGCACTAATTGTAAACCTACGGTTTTCCTGGATCTTGTCATCAATCGCGTGAACCAGTTCTTCTGTAACCAGAGGTGGACGCCCACTTCGTTCTTCATCGCGCACATCACTACGCCCGCCATTGAACTTTCGGATCCATCTTCTTACCATCGAATCTCTCATGGCATTTTGTCCGTAAACATCGCAAATTTGCCGATAAATTTCACTTGGTTTCACTTTCCTCGCATTCAGAAACCGAATCACCGACCTGATTTCACAGGCGGCGGGATTTTCAATCAACGCCGACATTTCAAACAAGCACAACAAAGCGTACGTAACTGACAGCGATCTCCAAATGGCGCACGTTCTTCTCCTTGATGCACATCGTCTACAGCGCATGTGCGGAACTGCAATCGCAGCGCTGCAGCGGACATAAAACGGAACTTACTTTCTGGACGGGCCTCGTATATATATGACACTTTTGCGATTTTTGGCAACAACTTTTACACATTCCACTATGGTGTAAAAAATTGGCAATTCACTCTAAATAATGAAAAGTGTGAAGTCGTCCACATGATTACTAAAAGGAATCCTTTTAATTTTCAGAATAAAATTTTCAATTTGCGACGGAGTGTGCGCTGATATGAAACTTCCTGGCAGATTAAAGTTGGAAAGTAGGAGGCGAGGTAATGGCGGAAGTGAAGTTACGAGGCGGCATCGTGAGTCTTGTCGGAATGCACAGTCGGTAGTGCGCTTGCCCGCGAAAGGCAAACGTCCCTGGTTCGAGTCCCGGTTCCGACACAGAATTTTAATCTGCCGGGAAGTTTCCGTTTAATTTTGTTTACTAGGTAAATCAGTCAAAAATTAAGACCGTAAACAAAAAAAACCCTAGGACTTACTATTACTTCAGACTTAAACTGGAAAGAACACGTAGATAATGTCGTGAGAACCAGAGACTGCGTTTTATTGGTAGAACCGTGAAAAGATGCAACAGAACTACTAAAGAGACTGCATACACTACGCTTGTCCGTCCATTTTTGGAGTATTGCTGCCCAGTATGGTATCCTTATCACATGGGTTTGATAGAAGACATCGAAAGAGTCCAGAGAAGGGCAGCTCGTTTTGTATTGTCACGATACAGGGGAGACAGCGTTACGGAAATGATACACGATCCGGTATGGGAATCATTGCAACAACGGAGTTTATCGCTGCGGCGTGGGCTACTTACGAAACTCCAATCGCCAACATTCTCCTCCGAATGCGAAAATATATTGTTAACTACCACCTACATAGGTAGAAATAATTGTCAGAATAATATACGACAAATAAGAGAAATCCGAAGTGAAGTGCCTTAGACCGCTCGGCCGCACCACCGCGGCACTATTAACTGAAGCCGATATAGCGGCTTGTATTAAGATACATCTTTAAAAAATTTAGTCGAAAAGCCGACGATTTTCTCTATTTTAATTTTTTTGTTTATTGTAATTTTTGTCATTGCAATAATACTTCTATATTAAACTAAAATTTTAGTATAATGATTATTGATGTATAATTCAGCTCATTTAATATGTTTTTCCTCACTGAAAATAATGAAAGGGGCCTCGCAAAGACGAGTTCACCGACGCCCAATTTTCGTCTACCGCCACCACTGATTATTAATCTCTTCAATCCGATCGATAGGCACACATATTTTAGACACCACATAACGTGTCACTGTTAGCTGTAATAACGGAGTAAATAGGTAAAGCCGGCCGCGGTGGCCGAGGGGACTGAGGCGCTCCAGTCACGGTCTGCACGGCCACTACGATCGGGGGTTCGAATCCCTCTTTGGGCATGTGCCGTCCTTAGTCTTAGCTAGTTGATAAGTAGTTTGTAAGTTTATGGACTGATGACCCCGTAGTTAAGTCCCTTAATCTTAACAAACATTTGAACATTTTTGAAACAGGTAAACCCAGCTCGCGCGCGTCTTTTATTCATTCTCTCCCCCGCCCCCCCCCCCCCCCCCCTCCTCTCTCTCTCTCTCTCTCTCTCTCTCTCTCTCTCTCTCTCTCTCTCTCTGTATGTGGAGGAGTGTGATGGATGACCGCGGCACGGCACGGCACGGCCTGTGTAGCGGTCAGCTGCGGCTGACGGAGTGCGGACAAGAGTCTCTCGACTGCCCTGGCTATGGCGGCACACGTGGCCTGCTGCTACTGCTGGCCCTCAGACGCGACTGCCGGTGACAGCTCCGCCAATACGGCGGCCGCTCCACTGCACGGGGCCCACCCACAATCCTGGCTTCCCGGCGCTCCTCTGATTGCCGACCACTGTGCGCCGGTATTACCTGCACACCGTTCCTCTCCACCTTCTCTATTTCCAGAAGGCTTTAGACACCGTACTTCACAAACCCTTTGTCAGTTTGCCAGCTTACAGAATATCGTGTCTGTTACGTCACTGCATTCGCGATTTCATGTAACAGGTCGCACTACTTAGCAGTAGTAGGAAGGTTTGTAACGCACAGAAAAAAAATGTTCAAATGTTTGTATAGTCTATGGGACTTAACTACGGGGTCATCAGTCCCTAAACTTACAAACTACTCATGAAATCTTTACGGACTAGGACGGCACAAATATCCATGCCCGAGGGGGATTCGAACCCCCGACCGTAGTGGCCGTGCAGACCGTGACTGGAGCGCCTCAGTCCCCGAGGCCACCGCGGCCGGCTGTAACGCACAGACTTTTTGGCGGCACACAATGCTCGGTCGCAACGGCTGCAGAGGTTCCATCTTTTGAATATGAGAAACAGCAATGCGACCTAATACGTATGAGTGGGGACGGGCGGGTAGGCTCCCAAAGTAACAACTGAATAAGAAATCGTCAAAATTGTGAAAACAAGTTCTGTAAGGTTGCAGAGACAGGGGCAGCATATTACTACATCATTTTGGTGTGTACAGTAACACAACGCGCCGCTGGCCGCACACGCGACCCTTACCGGCGCATTGTCTTACTTGTTTTTAAAAAATTGCAATGTGCAAATTTTTTAATTTTTAACGTGAGCTCTCGCTCGAGACCTTCCGTTGACTATACATTCATACGTAAGTAATTTGTGAGACCGTATCTTAGGATATGATGTTTCATACGAACTCTGTAATTTGTACTACTTTTGAAAATTTTTATTCGTAGGTAAGAAAAATTGTTTTACTTCCGATGAAGTCTCCCTTAGTGAAGCTGAAACCAAAACTTCCGCAACGAAGAGCTGTTTTTCAAGTGATTATTTTATATCAGTTCTTTATTACAATTCTGTAGCGATGTATTTAAGGTTGGCCATAGTATTGCTTATCGTTCATAATAGTCATGCATCTGAAACATATTCAAAAAATGTTCAAATGTTTCTAAAGCTATGTGATCCAACTACTAAGATCATCAGACCTTACACTTACAAACTACTTAAACTAAGTTAAACGAACCGGGGGAAAAAAAACCACACACACACACACACACACACACACACAGAGAGAGAGAGAGAGGAGAGAGAGAGAGAGAGAGAGAGAGAGAGAGAGAGAGAGAGAGAGAGAGAGAGAGAGAGAGGTTGCCATTATATTTCACCGGGGCCCTCCGAATTTCTACTGAATTTCGCAGTTAAGTGCCTCGGACTTATAAAAGGTAAAGCAGTTATCAATCAGGAGATTGGTTTGAAAACCGCACTGCTCTTAACTAGGCATGGTCATCTTGGAGGTAGTACAAAATGTTCAAATGTTTGTTAAGCTTAAGGGACTTAACAATGGGGTCATCAGTCCCTAAACTTACAAAATACTTATGAACTACCTACAACTAAGGACGGCACAAATATCCATGCCCGAGGGGGGATTCGAACCCCCGACCGTAGTGGCCGTGCAGACCGTGACTGAAGCGCCTCAGTCCCCTCGGCCACCGCGGCCGGCGGTAGTACACAGTTGCCTCCCGCTGACCCTTCCACTAATATACCCAACAAATTATAGGTGGAATTAGAGTTCTATGTGGATTCCAAATCATGTTGCCTTTAAGCGTCCTTCACGTGAAAAACGTTTCCATATGTAAAATAAGTGATAAGTGACAGATAAAAGTGCTACGATTACCGGGGAATAGTATCCCTCCCTTCGGGCACTTAACCACTTAAAAAAAAGCGTTTTACAATTACAAATTCACATTATCACTTTCGTAACAGAACAACAAACTTAATTTGGAAATATACATTCTACAATGCACGTCAGTCTTCACTACCGTGGTACGTAAGATATTCTTCATTTCGATTTCACTTTATACTAATTTTAGAGAAGGCATATTTATGTAAAATATGGGATCCCATTTCATCAGCTGACAGTATTTTTTTTTTCTTCTTTTTCATTGTCGTGAAATGTTACTCTCATAGGTGTAAACGGAATCTGTGTGTTACGTACTCAGCCACCAAGCCAGGTTTTGTCGGCCGAAAATTCTTTGAAGCAATTTTATATCTTCGAAACCACTCATTAAGTCGAAGAGCAACCTAAGCACAGTAACGAATATAAAATAAAATAAAAACACCTTCAATTAGCACCCAACGTTTCACAATTTGTCGTAGGCGTAAAGGGCAACTCGGATAACATAAAATAAATATTTTAACGGGATGTTGGAGCACCAAGCTAACACTGTACTTACTGTTTGTTCCTTAAAATGTAGTCTGCTGTGAGGTGATACAAGCACTCGGCACTCTTCTATGAGCATTTCAGGCTTGACACGTGCATTTATAGACTACATGTCGTATTTCTCCTTAGTTCAAGAAAAGTAATTAAAATTGCGAAAGTAAAAATGATACGCTGTAATTAGAAGTTCCGAAACTTGTTACCATACTTCATCTGTGTTTGCCTCAGTATCACGGAGCACTAAAGCTCTATGCAAGTACGCTTGACCTGTTTCAACCTTTCGGAACTTCACTCCAGGTGAGTTATATGTATGCAATATTGTAATAATATTTCTGTCTATTCTTGGATAAAATTGGATGCGTTGAGTGTCCAGGTCATTCACTGACTGAGGTAATGTTCAGATCGTACGCAAATTAAAGAAAACCAATTTGAAAAACCAAAACTACTTTTCATGTTGTCCATGCTGTTAATTTTTATACAGCAATTCCGAAGTGAATCGAAACAGAAACTAACTGAAGATTGAAGTAATTCGAAAATTCATTCAGCAAGGATATGACGTGCAATGAAACTTACTTTAGGCCGTTTCCAACCTTCTCACCATCCCTCATCGAGTCTGTTTTGATGGTTGCGCAACGTACAACATTTTTGTAGGTACAAATTTTCTGGTAAAAGTTGTCTAACATTACTTCCTTTGGTGTATCTATCGTTCCACAAGAAGCTTTCTCGATTCCAAAAATACGTCCCCACCTTTACTTGCTCCGTGTCGTTAAACAGCCCCTTTCTGAACTTCAATACGCTGACAGATTTTCAGCACTTCAGCTGGAGAGTCGGATGCGAAAGCTGGAATGAATCGCAGCGGACCAATGCAAAGTTTGTAAGCTGCTTTGTAACTGCTGTCGTACATAACTGCAAGAGCCCTTCAAAGTAGTTTACAAACTGGCAGCGACAGCTGGGAGCAATCACTGCTACGCACAGCGCCAGGAGGGATTATGTGCGCGCGCCTTGGGCAGAAACTTGTCTGAGGCTGCCTACCATCTGTGAGTATACATCACGTGTCGTGGATAAGAAACACATGTTCAGTAGAAAGCCAGGAAATGGCACTGAAATGTCAGTGAAATTTAACCCTCATAAGGATGTATTAAGGTTTTATCGAAGTCATATTAGTATTTTATGTAGAACCAGCTGTGTCCCATTTCATATTAAATGGTAAAGAAAGGAATGAGAAAACACACATTGATAATATGTGTAATTCCACAATACTTTGTGCATGTGAACTGGACACACTCACTTATTTCTGTTCCCCCTTCACTGCTTACATCCCCTCTCTGTCCATCCCCTCCTTCCTATTCCTTTGAATCTCCCCCTCCCACTTCTTCTATCTGTCACCTCTCCCCCCACTTCTTGTTCATCTACTATCCCTTCTCTTTGTCCATCTGTTCCTCGGTTCTTCTCTATCTTAGTTTCTCTACCCCCCCCCCCCCCCCCCCCCGTAGATCTCCTACATCTTTGTCAGTTTCCTCCTCCTCCTCCTCTATTCTTACACAACTGTCTAATGTAGATACTTATTCAGTGGCATTTTAAGAATCTTATATCTGCGAAAGTTGTGGACCTGGTGTTTCGAAATTTTGACACAGCTCTGCACTGCAATACGTGCATATTTTGTAACCTAATTTTTAATGGAGGTCTTTGGTATTTGAATTTATGTAATGGAGAAACGTTGTTACAAAATAAATTAAAAAAAATAGCAAACAGTAGTGACACTGTTTTTCTGAATTCCAACCATAAGAACAGGTTGGCTTCGATACGGTTAGGGTATTTCATTCGAACAACAGTTTGCTTATGTCCTCGACCACATTACAAAAGAAATAGCAACTGATAACTTATATTACAAGTAAGTTAAAGGTAACTTCCCATAATTATTTCATTTCAGCTAAAGCACTTGAAACATGTATGTTGAAATAACATTAAATTGAATCTAATAACTATGCCTGCCTGTCTCTGTGTGCTGGGAGGGGGGGGGGGGGTGAATCTTTTCTGCAGGCAAAACAATCTTGATTGGCGCAGCATTGTAAATATAAAAATTGATCTGAATATCTGTAATTAAAGTAAAAGTAGACATTGAGTAATGAGCCCGGCTTGCGATGTGTGTGGCCCTGTTAGTGCACTCGAATGACAAGTCTATCTCACTGAACGTCAGTCGCACTGAATGACTAATCCAGTTGAAACACAAAGTGGAAGTCGTTAATTTGATGATCAAGTAATTCATTAATTAAACTGCGTAGAGACTCATGTTCAACACGATTGTGATACGGAATGTCAATGCGATTGTTGGAGACACGACAGACGATGTCTAGCAGTGTCTGACGGCAACAAAATAGCATGTAAGGATATAGTGCAGAGTGGAAACAGATATAGCACAAAGTGGAAACGCTTAAGTTGACAATTATGAAATACTTAATTATTTACAGTATAGATCGAAGCTTATATTACAAATGAGAAAACGGAGTATGGACACGTGTCGACAAAAGACTTAATTTTATTCACAAATTATTGTTATCATCAAGTAGTGTAATTACTTTTAGTGTATCAAGCTTTTACCGGCAGCTGCCTAACAAAATAATAGGTTTAGCTATAATGACAAAAAAATGGAAATCCAAGAACAAGTAGCTAGTTCAAACTTGCGTGAAACAAATAAGCGATGTCGGAGGTTTGAGTCCCCCTTCGGACACAGGTATGTGTGTGGTCCTTGGTACAAGTTAAAATAGCTCGTATATCTAGGGACTAATAAGCGGGGCAGTTAAGTTGCTTAGATATACAAAAATTTGAACATTTGAAACAAGTAAGATCACGAGTAAGCGGTATTGGCTAGTCGTGATGTCAAACGAGACGCGGCCGAGCGCGTCGAGGCACTATGCTAGGATGTGCGAGGCCGTTCCCCGTCGGGGGCTCGAATCCCACCTCGGGCATGGATGTTTGTGTCGTCTGTAGTATAAGTTAATTTAATTAGTTTGTAAGCATCAGGGACTGACGACGCCGTAGTTAAGTCTCTTTAAGATTTACAACCATTTGAACATTTGATTTTACTACTTTTAACCCCCTATGGCACACCTTAATAGTTGAATTTCAAAAATACCCCAACACGTGTCTTTTTAAATTCCAACCAAGTATGCAAATATCGTATTTTTTATATTAATTCTGGGTTCAAAATTGGCTTAGCAGCAAAGTATTTAAAAAATAAATGTTTCATCCCCCATTTCACCCCCTTGCGGACGGAATATCGAAAAAGCGCTTCTTAAATGACGCCTACAGAGTAAGATCAACACCCTCTACAAATTTCGTTTCTATCTTCATTGGTTTGGGCTGGGCGATGATGAGTCAGTCAGTCAGTCAGTCAGTCGGTACTTTGCCTTTTATACGAGAATATATATTTGTATTGCCGACTTACTCTTACACGGTTATATTGCTGCAACAGCGACACTGTTTTGTTAAAACATCCTCTTAGGATCAAATTAAAATTTAAAATTTTGTTGCCTCCTAATACCTGCCGTTCTAGCTCATGCTGACTGATAGTGGTAAGCTAAGGGGAAACGGAAGACAATTTTTATCCCTATTCTACCAGTGCTATTTTACTCTTTGAATAGGTACTCTTTTCAAAGCAACTGTAAGTGATAAAACAACGAATGGTTTTGAAGAACTTTTTTATACTTTCACCAGTGAAATTTAACTTTTTTAATACATTAATTATTATAAAACAGTTGATTGTTTTGTGGTTCTCAATTTACTTGTAATGATTTATTACCATCTTCAGTACAAAAGACCAAATTTCATTTTTCTAATCCCATTAGTTTATCAAATAATGGTACCTGAAAGTAAAAAAAAAAAATAGGTTTGAGAAAAATCAATTTAAATATTGCAATTCTAGTACAGTTATTGATCAGAATTGCTCACCACTAATATTTTCCTACACCATATTGTGCATCATCTGAATCATACTGATCTTCTTTTCTGTCTAGCTTCTTTTGTGCATTTTAAATTAGCAATGTCGGCTTTGCGGATTCTCTATCTATTTGCATCAAGGATTTTGCAGTATTTCCACTAGATTGTATGCCCAATAATTTCAAAACATTCAATTTTCTAGTTACACCATCATTGAAGCATAAAATAGCATCATAAACACCAAATTTGAGGGTTGAAGACATTGCAGTTTATTTCTTGATGTGCTGATTTTCTTTATGTCTAACATTCTCGGCTCCTTTGACCCACTAACCTCATTTATCTTTATGTATTTATTTCCTCTGAATTTTAATTTAGGCGAATATTTCTTTATTTATTTAAACAAAAACTGTTTCACGCAGGAAATACCAGGCATTTCAAATACGCTAAAATCTAAAAATCGAATTTTTGAGCCCAGTTGTCATCCGTCTCCCCTTAGTAATGAAATATCAACCATGTACGTAAGTGCGAAACACAGATGGGGCACGTTTACTACTTTCTCTCGAGATGCGTCGCCTGCTTTTGCTGTAGGAAACTCAGTAGAAGCGCCGTAGGAGAAGTTGGTCGGCAAGTCAAAAGCGGGCCCATTAAATAATGTATGGGGTTGAAACAGAGAGCCTGCTGGTCGGGTGTGGGGCTGAGCTATAATACCTGCCTGCAGGCAGCCGGCGGGCCGCACAAAGCATTTCATCACCGCCAGCCGCCGCCTTTGTCCTCGCTGGCCGTGTGTGCAGCACGCGTCTCTCTTCCTAACTACGGCACCTTTAATTAACAGCAAAGGGCGGTTTCTCAGATGTCAAACTGACTAAAAGTACCCCATGTCTTCTCAGTCTGTACAGGACAATTTGTTTGCCTGAAGTTACTGCCTCCTTTCAGTATAGTAATATCATCACAGTACTTTCAAGTCAACTACACCACTTTCGATACAGCCAAGGGAACACCGACAGATAGTAATATAAGTTAATAGACTCATCTCAGCTGCAAAGCGATTGCGCCTAAACGTAGTCATATAGTCCTTGCATACGGCCTGTAAGCAGTGTGTATTGATTCAGAAGTGTTCATAAAGTCGGGGCAGTGAACTACGTTACGTCGAACTGATACCCCGCCTTGATAAAATGCCTGATACAGTCATTGCCAAATATCTTCAAATGCTTCGTTATTCTTGCAAGGGAGTCCCAACGCTTTGTTGAGTCAGTGGTACATGAAGTTGCTGCATTCCAACGAGGAAAAAGTGTTTCTCCACAATAATTTCCACGTCAATGTATTCGTGAAGGGAATCTTACATTTGTGAATGCACTGCCTACGATCGTATCTACATGTACACGACTGTGCAAATCGCAGTGAAGTGTGTATCAGAGGGTTCATCGAATCGTTTTTATGAGTTTCTTTACCGTTCCATTCACTAAAAACGCGTGGGAAAATTGAAAACCTAAACCTTTATCTCAATTTATAATGTTGATATGTTCGCAGTGGGAGAAGATTGGCGAAAGAAAATTCGGAAAAGGTCTCGCCCGGGCGAATAATTGCTTTCTGTTAATGATTTCAAAAATATTCAAATGTTAGTATAGCTTATGGGACTGAACTACGGGGTCATCAGTCCCTAATCTTACAAACTACTTATGAACTAGCTAACACTAAAGACGGCACAAATATCCATGCCCTAGGGGGATTCGAACCCCCGACCGTAGTGGCCGTGCAGACCGTGACTGGCGCGCCTCAGTCCCCTCGGCCACCGCGGCCGGCGTTAATGATTTCCACCCCAGCTCGTGCATCATTTCCTTGATACTCTCTGTCTTGTATCGCGATAACATCATACTACCTGCTACTCTCTGAACCTTATATGCTCCGTCAGTCGTACTTGGTAAGCATCCCACAATTTGCAGTAACACTCCAAAATAAGACGCACAAGTGTGTTGGCGATTTCTTTAGTAGAACTGTTCCACTTTCTAAGTGTTCTGTCAATGGTTCGCCTTTCCTATATTGTTTTCTATCTGTTCTTTCCAATTTAAGTTGTTCGTATTTGTTATTCCTATGTATTAAATTGAATTTATCGACTTCAGATAGACTGATGTATCATGTGAATGTAGTTTAACGGATTTCGTTCAGTGCTGATATGAATGGGTCAATTGCCAATTGTTGGACCACGCTGATACCTAAATCATTTTGTATTTGCTTTTGATGTTCTGGTAACTTCACTAACCGTTTAACGACAGCATAGTCCACGAACTGTCTAAAAGAGCTGCACGTTGTCTCCTAAATCGTTTATAAATATAGGGAACTGTGGGGGCGCTACGCCACTTCCCTGGGGTACGGCAGATATTACGTCCGTTTTACTCGTTGAAATCCGTCAGTTACAACGTACTGTGTCGTTTTTGACAGGAAATCGCGAATCCAATCGCACAGCTATGACCATATTCCATAACCATACAATTTGATTAGAAGACATTTGTAAAGTACAGCGTGAAAAGCCTTCCGGAAGTCTAGAAATACGCAATCGATGTGAGATCCCTCGACGATAGCACTCATCACATCACGTGAGTAAAGAGCTAGCTGTGTTTCACAAGAACGATACTTTCTGAATCCGTGTTGACTATGGGACATTAGGTAGTTCTGTTCAAGGTAGTTCATAATATTTGAGGATAGTATATGTTCTAGAATGCTGTTGCAAACCGACGTCATTGATACAGGCCTGTCATTTTCCGGATCACTCCTGTTGTCTTTGGCTTTCTGGAATATTGGAGTGAATTGTGCAACTTTCCAGCCTTTGGGTACGGAACGTTTGCTGGGTGAGCGTTTGTATATGATAGCTAGGTGTGGGGCTATTGCATCAGCATATTACGTAAGGAACCTAACTGGTGCACAACCGGGAGTGGGAGACTTGCTTTTGTTAAATGACTTGTTTTATTAAGCATGGTGTCAGCTGTTTTTGACACGTATTGAAGAGTATTTGCTTAATCTTCTTGGGAAAGAAATTTTGGAAAGCTGTGTTGAACAATTCTGCTTCAGCAGCACTTTCATCAGTAACATCACCTTCGGTATCGCTTAGTGAAGTTATCGATTGTTTTGCCGCTAGTATACTTTACATGCGATCAGAATACCTGGCAACTCTCCCGATTTAGGCAGGAGACTCCTGATTTTTCACTTTTTCTCCCGCCTCCTGATTTTGCTATTATTTCTCCCGATGTTTAGCTTACATCCTGAAACCCATGTTTTGGTCAATGGTCAAAAGTCCTTTGTTCATTTCACTTTAATCTAAATAGGTATCGAAATTCATAGAAATTAGGAGATGCGCGTGACTTGTATAACGATTATTTCTGCTCTTTTCGCGTATTTGCAAATACACTTGTAGTGTTTCGATGTGCTCTTTTTGAATGTTTTGTTTTATCATTGTACGTAAGAGAAATCACTTCAGTGGTTTTTAATCGATGGAGACCTTTTGAGTGGATAGTTAGGAGCATGTTCCATGCGCGAATTGCAGAAAGACAACTTTTGTGTAAACATCTAGTTTTTGTGACTATGGGATTTCAATTCTGTGGTATATTGTTCTAGGATGGAAAAAACTATGATCCCTTTTTAAGCAGTTTTCGGAACATTATTTGTATTTTGTAGTCTTTGTCGATGTGGTATTTCCACATCACATGGTGGAAAAAGCGATGTACCGGAATACGTGCAAAAAAAAAAAAAAAAAAAAAAAAAAAAAAATGAAGTAAAAGACTGAAATTGCTGATAAAAGTGAAAGTGACCATGTGATACATGCAGAGTGCTTATTTGTATTATTTATTTCTAGAGTACTGTTTACCAATTAAATGCGATGAACATGTGGGTCACTTGTTTCATGAAATGTTCCCTGGTAGCAGTATAGCAGAAAAATACAGCTGTGAACTTTGTTTTAATAATAAAAAAAAAAAATCACACTTTACCTGAACTGGCTACAAATAAAGATGTATTCACCATTTTGGTTAATGCAAGTGTCTTTTTGTAGTAATTTTGTAGTGTTGTGAGATGACAGGAAAAGGCTAAAATCGGTTATCTTAAGGTTTATAGTAAAGAGCGCCGCAGTTTTTGACAGAAAGGATCTCCAATTTTTTTTTTTTTTTTGTTGAAAAATCTCCCGATTATTTTAACTGGCTCTCCTGATTTTTAAGTTTTGAAGGTTGGCAGGTACGGATCAAAATTTCTTAGGATTTCCTACAAAATTACGTAACACAGTTTCGGTTAGAAATTGCGCTGGAGGAAGTCATACTGTAGACAATCACTCCGTTTACATGGGCTCCCAAAACTGGATTTCGTGAACAGATTTCCCAATTCCGCTTTTGGTTGGTCATGTAAACACTCCAAAATCGATTCTGGAGATCCACTTCTCTAAAGCGGGTTTCCAGTTCCACAATCGATTTTCGTCCCCATGTAAACGCAACCGTTTTTGAAGCGTTCTCGACTTGTCAGATTGTGGTTTTTTTTTTTTTTTTTGTTAAGAATTTTCGGCACATATGAACAGAGTGATATTTTCTAATGTGAAATAAGAGTATAAATATTAGAGTGAGCATGAATCTCTGTATTTAGGTAAAGAAAAATAGCGATTATGCTGACTAAATCGGGGACTGAATCAGCTGTTTTTCAGCCGCCATCTTAAGTGGATTAGGAAATCCGATTCAGGCTGTGCCATGTAAACACGACAGCGGAAAACGGTTTACGAAAATCGGTTTACGAAAATCGGTTTTCTCTTCCGGAAGATGTGTTCCATGTAAACGTAGTGAATGTATGGTGACAAGCCCGTGCCACTGTGCGCCTGAGAGTCGCGACAGCGCGTGGAGGTGAGTGTGGTCGGATGGCGCCTGGTGCCGGGCGGTGAGCAGCGAGTGGTGGGGAGGCGAGCGGATGCAGCTGCAGGCGGCGCACAGCGCGTGGGAGGGCGGGCAGCCACTTGACCGCCGGCCAGGCCGCCGCGGTCTGGACTAGTCCCGGGGCCACGTGCTGCGCCCACGCGGTGTGCCAGGCCCTAATAGCCGCCACACCGGCCATTTAACTGCCGGCACCGGCTCTGCGCTACTGTCACGTCCCACCACCTCTCACATTGCCATCTCTCTCTCTCTTCCTCCATGCCATCGCTTCCTTTCGGTTGTCTACGTTGTATAATCGAAAGTCCCGGACACCACCAAAAACATTCGGGTTTTTTATTTTATTTTCTAATGTGTGGCTCGGTACCCAGTGGTTGCCAGACCATGAATTCGAAGGTTGCGGGTTCGATTCCCGCTAGGTTCTAGAGTTTTTATCTGTCACTTTCCACTTCTTTCACCTGTTTGTGTTGCTGATGTGAAAAATACCGAGTAGCACCGTGATTCGGTAACCCTGTTGTGACCTCATCGCCTTCTGTTTAGTACTCGTCCCGGTCTGGTTGTCAATAAGGGTACTGGTGCAGGATCCTTTGACGTCTAAAACATTGATTGTTAGTATTACAAGATATTTATTGACTGACATTTACAATACTCATCTTTAGAACTTAAGTGCCGGCCGCGGTGGCCGAGGGGACTGAGCCGCTCCAGTCACGGTCTGCTGGACCATTACGGTCAGGGGTTCGAATCCCCCGTCGGGCACGGATATTTGTGTCTTCTTGCGGCGGCGTCAGTATGATGGTAGGTAGCTGCGCTGTGACCTAGTTACTGCTAAGTTCGTAGCCGCGTTCAGACTTCGTAGCTGCCTAGTAACTACTTGAGATCTGAATAGAAACTGACGAGCTCTCACTAGTGACCGACCTGAGTCCTCAATAGTAACTGCTGGGCGTCCAGACGTATGTAGGCCTAGGTATAGCCGCTTGTAGAGGGCGCGCATCTTCGGTTACTCCCTCCAGGATGCGCGGCGCCTGCTTTCGATTGGCTTTCGGTCGATCGCTGCCTTCTCCACGATCGTTCTCTACGTCTGGCGTGTGGCGCTGACTTTACGCCACAGCACACCCTATAAGTGGCTGGGTCAGTCAGTTCGAAGGTCGCAGAAACGCAACGGCATACCACCTCCAAACATGATCATGCCTAAAGCACTGTGGTGTTTAAAACAATCTTCTCTTCTACTCTACCTTTTTTACCATCTATATTGCGGTTACGCCACACTCACCAAGATGGAGCCTTGGCGGATTAGCCGTGCGCACTAGGGCGTCGTGCTGTGGTGCGCGCGGCCGTTCGCCGTCGGAGGTTTGAGTTTGAGGAACTTGTTGCACCGAAGACAGCCAGGAGCATGCGCGAATACCAGGTGTTCCGTAGTGCAAACACATATGCCTAAGAAAAGTTAAATGTATTTGATACTAAAAGTACGCTATTTCTTGTTCTCAGTGGAATAGGACACAATATGCTAACAATGAATAAACGAAATGCCTCAAAATTTCTTCAGGTACCAGGCGAAAGTTAAACTTGAAAGATAAAATAAATAATTTTGAGAAATTCGTTTGTTTACAAATTTATCGTATAGAGGGACCACGCTTAATGAGCATAATTCGCTTCTGAGCATTACCTGCCATGTGAAACCTCGTTATGCAACATGTATTTTTCTGTCGGAATTCGTGTAATAATAGGATGTGCTCCATTAAGAAAAAGGGATAAAATTCATCCTATAATGAACAATACTGTATTTTTGTTTTGATAAGAAAATTTATCAACAGAAGAAAATTGCATTTGTTGCCTTTGAAATTACACAGTTGCGGTTCGGGGAGGAGATAGGGGGCTGCCAAAATATTTTTATTTGGAAGGGGATCCCTATTCAGAAATGTTGGGTAACACTAGTATACACTATCTGATTGAAAGTGCCGCGCGGGAGTAGCCGAGTGGTCTGGACCACCACGTTGCGAATTGCGTGGCCTCCGCGTCAAGGGTACGAGCCCCCCCTCGGGCAGGGATGTGTGTGTTGTTCTTAGGTTAGTTTAACTTCATTAATTCATTGTTTCACTTATATCTTTAATGTTTTGGACATGTTCGACACTAAAAACCGTCTCAGGGTTTCTGAATTTATATTGAAATTTATATTTATATCATCTATCTTTGTAATTCATTAATATAATACTAAGTTCGCTCTAAGTATTTTTATCTATGATGATCGGTTTCGTTCTTATAATGTGATCTTCAGATTACATACTAGAACAGTGTTCTCCCACAAGAGAGATGGGCCGGCTCCACATCATTTCCAGGAAATCGAGGATTATTGTCTGATTTTATATGATCGAAACCTGTCATCATAAATAAAAATATTTCAATATTCTCAAAAGTTAAACGTCAAGATGGCGAAATACGTACATATTTAATGACGACCGATTTAGGAGGACAGTGTCACCATCATCTGGTCATCTTACATTTTACAAGCTGGTCATCTTATTTAATCTCCTTTTTAAATAAGATGAGTAGCTTATAAAGTGTAATATCACCAGAAGGTGGTGGTACAGTCCTCCGAAACCGGTCGTCATTAAAGTATTTCGCGATCTTGGTATTTAACTTTTGTAGAATATTGAATCATCAGATCGGCTCCAAAACCTGCAATGTCAGGTAATGTCAAAAATCTGTCATAGTAACGGCTACATAAAGTTGTTAATATCCTTACTCAACTTGAGATTTCTGAAGCGCAAAGCCCTGTATTATATAGTTGGTATTTTTTGGGGTTTGCTGTCAAAGGAGGAAGTATTTGTACCATAAAACAACCAGACCAGTGCACGCTTTAGAACTTGGGGTTTCGTATACGAAAATTGCTCACAGAAGTGAAATTTATTTTATACGAAAATTACGTAATTGCTTATTGTCATGAATTCTGATTTGAATAGAGCAGGAACCAATCGATAGCGAAATTAATGAGACAGTAAATAATTTTGAGACGTTGGAATAAAGTCAATTTCCTTAGAAATTGCCTACACAGCTGGACTTCCGAACCTTACTTGTAACGCGAACCATTAGTCAAGCAACAAATATTTCTCTGTCGAAATTAATGTAGAAATGCGGTATTCTGTTCCATTCTGGAAAACAGACTAAAAAATTCACCCTATAATGTAGACTATTGTAAAGTGGTGTTTTTTTACTAGAAAGTTATATCAACGGAGAAAAAAATAAAATTCGATGTCTTTGAATTCACACACATAGTTGTCACAGTACTGCGTGGGAGGGGTGGGGATGGGGTTGCCAGAATGTTTTTGCTTGTTGGAAGAGCGAGGAGGTCGCGAACTCGAAAAGGTTGAAAAACACTGATATAGAGGACAGAGTAATTTTCGTAACATGATTCTTCTGTGTAGGACTTCAAGTTCATGTAATTTGTAATTCAGTACTCAGAATTCACTTGTGTAGGCGCTTCTAAAATGACGAGAAAAAGTGGATGAAATAAATCGCAATTTGCGATCACTTATGGCTTCACTGTACTAGGTTCAGATGGAATACGAAAATGGGGCGAATGAAAATTTGTGCCCGGCCGGGATTCGAACCCGGCATCTCTTGCTTACTAGGCAGACGCGTTGACGACTCCGCCACCAACGACACAGTGACCAGCCCGACTGCAGAGGACTCTTCCCTGCACATCTCCCGCCACACCCAAATCTCCATTCGCCACGCTGTCTCTTTCCTACTATCACAGCCTATTTGTTTTGTAATGCTTGCAGTCAAAATACTATATTCCCGCATCAGGCAGAACAGACCATGAGATTTCGAGACACAATTAATTGTTGTCAGGAGCCCAGCCTCGGCTTGTATACAATTACATAATTTGAACGACATTAAAACGTTCATTTAATGAAATAAATCGCAATTTGCGATCACTTATGGCTTCACTGTACTAGGTTTAGATGGAATACCAAATTGTGTCTCGAAACCTCATGGTCTGTTCTCCCTGATGCGGGAATACAGTATTGTGGCTGCGAGCATTACAGAACATATAGACTGTGGTGTAGGAAAGAGACAGCGTGGCGAATGGAGATTCGGGTGTGGCGGGAGATGTGCAGGGAAGAGTCCTCTGCAGTCGGGCTGGTCACTGTGTCCTCGGAGGCGGAGTGGTCAACGCGTCTGCCTAGTAAGCAAGAGCTCCCGGGTTCGAATCCCGGCCGGGCACAAATTTTCATTCGCCGCTGTTTGGCAGTACAGTGAAGCCATAAGTGATCGCAAATTGCGATTTATTTCATTAAAGGAACGCTGTAATGTGAAAAATATATAATTGAGAAAAAGCGGGTTTACACCTTTCGCTGTTTCCCTTTTTATGGGATGAGGCGCAGGTACAGTTTTAGCGGTGCAACAAAAACCACTGCTATGAAGCGACGCACGCTGTTTGAGCGCGAGCTGTGTGTGTGTGTGTGTGTGTGTGTGTTTGGATGTACCTGCGTGCGCTTGTCTGCATAAACAAGGCGCGCGGGCTGTAACTTGCGGAGAGGAAATTAAATCGCGTTGTGACGGTGGCAGCCCTGCCGCCGCCGGCCTGAAAGGTATGACGCTGCCGCGACACGCCTACCAACAGCGAGCGGCAGGCAGGCGGCTTTTGTTTTCACGCTGGCTGGAGCGAACGCAATAGCGGGCGTTATCGCCTCGACAGCCTCGCTGACAGAACGACGTTCTGGAAAGCTCCCGCTGAAGGGGGCTGCAAACGAACTGTCAGCGGCGTGAGGCGCCTGCTGTTGCTGCCGTTTCGTGATAAGAGCCGCCGGCGACAGTCGTCCTGGAGTCGAGCTCAGCAAAACAGCACAATAGGGTCTTCATCGAAAGGGCGTCGGACGAGAAAACTTATTGAGCACGGGCAAGGATGACATAAGGTAACTATACTCCATTCACCGAAACGAGAGACGTACTGTAAACACAGCAAGGCGCGTGACCAGAGCGCTGCCGTCGAGGGGCGTACGCTCGGACGTAATGCTCGCAGCGACAATACTGTATTCCCGCATCAGGCAGAACAGACCATGAGGTTTCGAGACAATTAATTGTCGTCAGGAGCCCAGCCTCGGCAGGGGCGCGCAGTCAGCGTGGCCATCGTCAGTGCGTGTTGTACAGCGGCGATTTCAGGATCTCTTAACTTCATCGTTATAGACACTTGAAAGACTAGTTGAACCTTCGAGAAGTGATTTTAAGATGTTCTTCCTGGGCTTGCAGTTATCGTTGTTGATAAAGCGCCGTACCATCATCGTAGAAAAGAAAAAAATTCCCAGTGCGACTTCCAATAATCACGAAATATCAGAGTGGCTAAGATCTAAAAAACCTCGATTTTGAAGACGGCATGCTGAAAAAATAACTTTTAGATATATTTCAAAATTACAGAACAGCGCACAACGAATACGCGATAGATGATGATGATGATATTATTATTATTATTATTATTATTATTATTATTATTATTATTATTAATAATAATTTCGTGTGGCTCATTGGCCTGGTGCAAGTCTTTCAATTGGACGCCACTTCGGCGACTTGTGTGTCCCTAGCCTACATCAGTTATCCAAACGGGGAAAGGGGACCTACAGCTTAAAGTGGAATCCGAACCACGTGTCGTTTTTGGCGACTCCTCACATCGTTGAGGTGAAGGATTGGTTAAAACGCAGACTGAAAAAATCAGAGTTCCGACCAGGTTTCGAACCCACGACCCTTCGGTTTCTATTCAAGCGCTGGCTTTACCCCAAGGCAACCGGGCCCGACTACGCGATATATGAAATGACGAAGAATGCAGGTAAAACTGTTCTTAGAATTCCTCCGTACCGCTGTGAATTAAACGCCATCGACTAAGTGTGGGCCAGAATCAAAGGCTATGTTGCAACGAATGACAAAACATACAAAATGCCGGAAGTTAAAGAACAGCAAGAAGAAGCAGTACAAACAGTGACTGCAGAAGTTTGGAACAACTGCGTCCTCCGTGTCGTATTTTTAGTTGAAAGGCAAATGTGGGAATTGTAGAGAAGAGCGAGAGAAGCGGTTTGGTGTAAACCTCAATGTAAACAGTTAAAGTTTAACAGAGTTAACCTTGTTTCGCCGTCCTTTACCATTATTATTACTAGTAACCTGTACGAAAACAAATGTTTTGACAGAACGAACTCAGTTTCATCGTACTTTTAACATTATTGTAACTGGCTTTGAATCTTCCATGTCGTGTTTTATTTCGTTATATTGTTGTCCAGGTTTCTCAGGGTCCGCTATGACGTGAGCTCGGCAGCCAGCCGACGCCACCAGCTGCAAAGCGCGCGCCAAGGATTTTGTACACCCCTTCGTATCACGTGAACACCGAATGCTTTCTCTGGAAACGATCGTAGTCGCTCGCGTGACACTGTTTACGTTTCGTCCCAGCTCTCGGTGAACGGACTATACGTTCATTTTGGCCATCTTATGCATGGACGCTGGCGCTTCAGCAACACCGCCAGCTGTATTTTCAATTTATTTATTAGCAACCAGTTTCGATAGATCACGCGGGGCATGATCATCAGTCCCTTAAAAAAGGGGAAATTTTATTTTGCTGCATTTAAAAACAATAATGACTGGTGTCGCACAATCATTGAACATAACAGTAACGAGGATTAACAGGAACTGTTATGTCCCATGATTGTGCGACACCAGTCGTTTTGTTGTTTTTTTTTTAATGCAGCAAAATACACTTCACACTATTTTAAGGGCCTGATGATGATGGCATGGTCCGCCGAAACTGGTTTCCAGTAAATAACAAAATGAAAGTACAGTTGGCCAAGCAGACAACCACATCTCGGCCTATGCTGATTGGCCTTCAGGACAAGGATCTCCGATGGGAGTTAAACTGCAAGGTCCTAGGGCTTTGGAACACTGAATGGGCTGATTTGAGTGTACCAAATAAGCTCCGTGCAGTTAAACACTCCACAGGTGCATGGAAATCCTCCCTGAGGGCCTCTCGTCGAGAATCTGTTATTGTCGACTGCGTATTGGCCATAGGTGGTTAACACATGGCCACCTCCTTCGCCGAGAGGATCCACCAAAGTGCCGCTGTGCTACTTTGCTGACAGTGGTCCTCATTCTAATATTTAGCTGCCTTGAGGCACTCCTTTAATCTGCCAACTGCGCTTCCGTCAGTTTTAGCTGAAGATGCTTCGATGGCTGATCGTGTTTTATTTGCGCAGCTGGCTTTTCCCATCCTATTTAGTGGTGGGCTCATTTGCCTGATTTGCCTGATTTCTA
This sequence comes from Locusta migratoria, assembly GCA_026315105.1. NCBI lineage: Eukaryota > Metazoa > Arthropoda > Insecta > Orthoptera > Acrididae > Locusta > Locusta migratoria. Next base: position 579,997,462 of record CM048745.1, on the reverse strand, counting down.
CCCTTACAGAACTTTTAATCTGTTGTCTTTTATTTAGTTTGTGACCGGTTCTTAACTGCAGGATTCAGTGTGTGCAGAGTGGCGGGCTCATCCTGCATTATCCTCGTGATCAGCCACCCACACTTTTCTGCTGTAATATTTTAGTTTCGTTGCCTATTTGGACAACAGCAACTGTAACTTCCGTTGTAAACTGTCATTTTTCCATCGACTGACTCTCTGTCCCCAGCGTATACTAAGCGTAGAGTTCTACGTCATAAATGGCTAAGTTTTATGGATTTGAAATCTTAGCTGGGAACGGGGGACTGATAACCCAGCAGTTCAGTCCCCTTTAAACACACAACAACAATGAAAATGCAGCTGAAGGTGTTATTATCCATTATATTCATTGGCAAGGTAACTATTTCTAGTGCTCTCCTGTGACTTCCTGTTAAGTTGGGCTTAAAGAACCTCCTACCATAGCTGGTCAGCGATTAAAGGCGACAGCAGCTTCAAAACAGTCAGAAATCAAGTCGTCATCCAATACCTCAAAGACTTGTCTCCAAATACAAGACGACTTATCTTCTGATTCGAAACCAAATTTGAAAGGGTTACCGGGTCTCCAACACATAATCTGTGTGAAGTGAGAAATGCTACAAAACCTAGTAGAGTTGCTTATGGATCCACGAGGCTCTGACGACTGTTTGAAAAGAAAACTGGACGTGATAGACTGGAACCAACGAGATTACTTTCAAACTGCCAGGGTAATAGTCACTTTTCCTTCAAATTTCAATAACATTGACTGACCTCTGCCTTCTTTTTCTATTCATTTTTCAATTCTCCCGTTCCGAGTTTTGTCATTATTAGTTTATTTTTAACACTTTGACTGCAGGTCATGTAAACCAATTCAAACATTAGAATGCCAGACATTCTGCTTGCAGAAGTAATCCGAGCTGTACTTCTTATCTTCTGTCTGGGTGAAGAATTGTCTGCTCTTTGAAATGATCAAGAATGTCCCTGTCCACGAAACATGAAAAGAAATCCAGAACTGAACACGCATCATCTATTTCACATACAACTCTGACGCCAATGGCCCCACTAAAAACGTCTATACTTCGCAAACAGTCTGTTTGAGTCCACCCCTCGGTAGAAACACGTTATGTTGCTCTGTCTTGGCCACCTCTTAGCACTGTCAAGGAGAATATTTTGTGTTACCTTCTGAGAGAGCAGAAACACTTTGTACCTGCCCCCCTTCATACAATGAATGCGACCAATCGGACGATTTAGTTTGTGAAGAGCTGCGACACTGTTTTTGGAGTCATCTCTATAGCTACTAATGGATTACAAGCAGGTAACCTGCTCAATCATCGTTTTACGTGAAGAAAAGGTTTTCAGCTCGTCTCCATACCCATTTAAAAAAACTGACATAAAACGTAGAATTAGATATCCCAGAATGTTTCATATAACTGAATTCGAAAACGGAAAAAAATAATAAATACATAAATAAAAAGTTATAGTAGGTTTCGAACCACCGACTGCCGACTGTATGGTTGTGAGGCCGGAACGCTGTTAACGGATCTACACCGCCAGACTGTTTCAATTATTGGTACTTACGTGTAATTTAAAAAACATCAAAGTCGATTTTCTCGAGAATTTTTGAGCGTTACGTCGTTTGGTCTGTTTGTTCTTTAAGTTCTGAACTTCACGTACCATAAATATAAAGAATTATAAAATACGATACGCATTTGGTCTTCATGTAAGACCATGAGAAATGTTACCGTCCACAGTTCCTCGAGACTGGTCTGAGGAAACTTCTGGACAGTTCCACCGAATGATTTTGTCATCTATACCGTCTCTGTGACTCAGAGCTCAAGTGTCCGCCTCCGTAGCTCAGCGGTAGCGTCGCTGACTACCAAGCAGGAGGCCCGGCTTCGATTCCCGGTAGGAGACTGGGTGTTGTGTGTTGTCATCATCATCATCATCTCATCATCATTGGCACGTAAGTCGCCCACGCGGCGTCAAATAGAAAGACTTTCACTAAGGTGGCCGAACAATCCCGCAAGGGATCTCCCGGCCAAGAAAGCCATACGCTCATTTCCATTTTAGAGCTCAAGTGTTAGCAAATGAAAGTCGAAAGTAGTCACTATAACATTTGAATTTCTTTCGCTAGCGCGATCTAGGCGTTTTTAAGAAATTAAAGAATATTGAAGTTCTAACATTAATGCAGGAGTAACAATGGAAAAATGTATTGAGATGCAGGAGGATCTGTATCGAATTGATGCATGGTGCAGGGAATGGCAATTAATGTAGACAAGTGTAATGTGCTGCGAATGCACAGAAAGAAAGATCCTTTATCATTTAGCTACACTACAGCGGGTCAGCAACTGGAAGTAGTTAATTCCATAAAGTATCTGGGAGTAGTCATTAGGAGGGATTTAAAATGGAACGACCATATAAAATCAATCGTCGGTAAAGCAGATGCCAGACTTGGATTCACTGGGAGAATTCTAAGCAAATGCAGTCCGAAAACAAAGGAAGTAGGTTACAGTACACTTGTTCGCCCACAGCTTGAATACTGCTCACCGGTGTGGGATCCGTACCAGGTGGGATTGATAGAGGAAGTGGAGAAGATCCAACGGAGAGCAATACGCTTCGTTAGAGGATCATTTGGTAATCGTGAAAGCGTTACGGAGATCATCGCTAAACTCCAGTGGAAGACTCTGCAGGAGAGACGCTCTGCCGCTCAGTACGGGCTCTTGTAGAAGTTTCACGAACTTACCTTTACTGAGGAGTCTAGAAGTATATTGCTCCCTCCTACGTATATCTCGCGAAGAGATCGTGAGGATAAAATCAGAGAGATTGGAGCGCACACAGAGGCATACCGACAATCCTTCTTTCCGCGAACAATACGTGACTGGAATAGGAGGGAAAATCGATAGTGGTACTCAATCGATAGCGAAACTCCAATCGCCAACATTCTCCTCCGAATGCGAAAATATATTGTTGACTCCCACTTACATAGGTAGAAATGATCATCAGAATAAAATAAGAGAAATCAGAGCTCGAACAGAGAGATTCAGGTGTTCTTTCTTCCCGCGCGCTATTCGAGAATTGAATGGGAGATAAATAGTATAATTGTGGTTCGATGAACCCTCTGCCAGGCACTTAAATGTGATTTGCAGAGTATCCCATGTAGATGTAGAAGGTACCCTCCGCCTCACACCGTCGGGTGGCTTGCGGAGTATGGATGTAGATGTAGAGTAGTTTTGCCTGTTTACTCGCACTTTTCGGCACGTACAGTAGAGGAATCGTCGGAACAGAAAGGTCTCAGAAACGAGAACGTGGTCCGCATGCAAGGGAGCTAAGTGGAGGTTCCCCGGGTAGCTGATGTAAACACGAGGGTGTGAGCGGACTGCGTAGGAGCCGCGAGGCAGCCAAGCGGGCGCGGATAGCGCACGCTCAGCACCAGTAGCGCAGGACGGGCCGCGCGCTGAATGCCAATGGCCGCGGCAGCCTGGCTGCACGTCTCTTCCCTTTTACTGCCTCTGGGGTGTCTTATTCATAATGTGGCATGTTAACAGTATATCAGTTTTAAAACTACGTCTTAAATGACTACTACAGGCATTTTATCTTTTTATTATTTTATATTATTATTCTTTTTTTATAGAGGACGGTGGTAACGAACACTGTTTCGCCATTTACTGCACTCACCTCTGTAAATGCATACTATGACAATACAGACCCTAATGTAAATTTTTTGTATAGCTTATGGGACTTAACTACGGGGTTTTCAGTCCCTAAACTTACAAACTACTTACGAACTAGCTAACCCAAAGGACGGCACGGATATCCATGCCCGAGGGGGGGATTCAAACACCCGAGCGTAGTGGCCGTGCAGACCGTAACTGGCGCGCCTCAGTACCATCGGCCACCGCGGCCGGCAATACAGACCCTACTTTGGTAGCTGTGTTGAGTGTGAAAGTGGACGCGAGTCGGGTCAACTGAAGTAGGCGATACCCAGGGCTGTGGGACGGCCCAAACAGCCGACTGATGTTGCGGGCAAGACCCGTGACCGCGAGCGGAAATAGCAGGGTTGGAGGACGGGCACTATGGTGGCAGTCCAGACACCAATAATAATTATTGAATTATTCACTGATAAATAATTTTTCGAAATCTGAAATTTCGGTGGGAAAGAGATTCAAACAGATTGAGTGCCAAATAGGAGGAACAAAGATAGAACAGGTAAACAGTTTCAAGTACCTGGGATGTGTTTTCTCACTGGATGGCAACATAGCGAAAGAAATGGAATCGAGGTGCAGCAAAGCTAATGCAGTGAGTGCTCAGCTAAGATCTATTCTCTTCTGCAAGAAGGAAGTAAGTAAGTACTAAGACTAAGCTAGCATTGCACCGCTCTATCTTTCGACCAACTTTGTTGTATCGGATTGAAAGTTGGGTGGATACAGGTTACCTCATTCATAAGGTAGAGGTTACAGATATGAAAGTAGCAAGAATGATTGCAGGTACCAATAGATTGGAACAATGGCAGGAGGGTGTCCATAATGAGGAAATGAAAGAAAAGCTGGGAATGAACACCATAGATGAAGCAGTTAGAGCGAACAGACTGAGATGGTGGGGTCATGTTACACGCTTGGGAGAAGCAAGATTACCTAAGAGACTCATGGGCGCGTCAGTGGACGGTAAGAGAAGTCGAGGTAGACCAAGAACAAAATTCTTAGATTCGATGCAGAATGATTATGAAGTGAAAGGCATAACATAAGACGAGGCATCAATGTTAGCATTGAATCATGAAGGAATTTTATTAGAGGTACTACGCTCCAGACTGAACGCTGAAAGGCATAACCAGTCTCTAATGATGATGATGATGATGATTATGATTTCGGAAATTAACCACTTTTAAACCAATGAACCAGTCTGCATGTACAAATAATTAAAATACAACAACAGTACACGCAATATTTGAGCATTACAAATAAATTGATGTTTATTAACAAAGATGGTAAAGAAAGCTGCAAACAACCAACTGAAAAATACTTTGAAAACTACTAAATGCCCGTAAAAGATAATTACAGCTCTGTAAACTGATAAATTTCCGATCATATTGATGTTTTACTTTTATTAAATACGTCCCATTTAAAGTTGTCAAAATAAAACAAAAATTGGCCAGCTCGACCGAGAGTAAGAACGGAGGTGCCGCCATATTGAAGACAGTCTTGATTCAACCTTAGTGAGGGTCGGAACTGCGCTTGTCCGCTGTGACAATTGTTCAAAGTGTCGCCTTGGTGGACTTAGAAATATTTCACCGACTGAGGTCGTAGTGGGACTTAGAAGAAATCCGAATTCGAGAACTTGGAAATATTTTGCTGTTGGAGGACTTCGACTTCGAGGCACCGCTGTCTATAGACGCAGCCCACAGGGCTTTTACGACGGCGAGGTGGCCGGCGAGCCACTCGCTGAGCTCCTGATCAGCGCAGCCGCTCAGTCCAGCCGCCGGGACATGTCACACACTGGAGCAAGTCGATTCTCGACCTGCTGTAATCCTTTCAGACCTTTCGTCCAGCGTTCTGGATACTCTTTACGCACTTCACAACACTGTGCGATTTCGTTCAACTTTCAGTCCCAGCGGCCAGTTTACTTGACACCTGTCGCTTTTACTATCGCCCTTCATGCTGCCCACTGTCACCAGGATGCTGTTCTACAATGAAGAACAGTGACGGTGGTTGGCCTATTGCGGAGTGCAGCACGCATGATATCAATAGCCGAAATTACGTATTCATTTCTGTATTTTGTACAAATTTCACTTTCAGCTAGAAGTTCCACGTTAAATAAGCTTCTTATTTCAAAATGTTCAAATATTTGTGAATCTATGGGATTTAACCCTTACATTCCCAGTGTTTTTCCTGGATAACAACTTATTAAAAGTTGATTCATACCGTATTTCGTGCCTCAATCCTTAAAGTTGCATTTTTGTTGATGAACAACATGCTTCTAATAAGACATTCTGCCGCCTGGTACGGCGTGTAGCCACTTCCGTGGCATTAATCGGTCCATGTTGCGGGTTGTGTTGCATTGACGTCTGTACGTGGCTGGAGTGTGAGCGTGAGTGTGATTCCTTTTATTTTATTCCAGCAGTGAATTGTTTTGTCTTCTGTGGCGAAGATTATGCTTGCATTATTGATCTGGCAGTGTTAACTATCAACAAAACGTCCAAGTAATAAAATATTTCAATACAAACGTCTGTGGTTTTGTGTCCCAACTTCGTCGCCGCTTTTGTGTCCCAGCCTCGTCGTAGGTGTCGGTGGCCGAGTGGAATGAGCCCGACACAGGAACAAAAATAGCACGCTGGTGCAGGTACGGAGGGGAGCAGCCAGAAACTATAAACACTAGAGTAAATTAGAAAGAGATATATATTGCACAGAATGTAACAATACTTAACTTTTACATAGTACTGCAGAATGTTGATACATAGTTGTTAGAGGCCTGCCTAGTGCCTGTACAATGGCAAAGTCTTCACTGGTGCCTATCTGATTACGAAGGTCCTAACTGGTTGCTATCTCCTTCCGAAGTGACCGATGTCCTTCAGTGGTGGCCACGAGCGGCGTTGTCGCAGAGGGCGCTCGTGGCTGTCGTCGTGAGAACGCCGCGCCGTGCGTGCATGGCGGCGCGCGGCGAAAGCAGGTGGCGCGCACTTTGTACTTGTGCGACACCACATGTGGTGTGCATAAAATACATGACATAAAAAAAAAATCAATAGTTCCGTCAAAAATTTAGAACACGTATTTTGATGTTTACTGCACTGCATTAACACAGAAAACCTAGAATTTTAATTTTTCCAAAGCTGATTTCATAATGTGGGACTGAAAGGGTTAACTACTGAGGTTATCTACATCTACATCCATACTCCGCAAGCCACCCGACGGTGTGTGGCGGAGGGTACCTTGAGTACTACTATCAGTTCTCCCTCCTATTCCAGTCTCGTATTGTTCGCGGAAACAAAGATTATCGGTATGCGTCTATGTGGACTCTAATATCTCTGATCTTAACCTCATGATCTCTCCGCGAGATATACGTATAACGGAGCAATATACTGCTAGACTCCTGGGTAAAGCTATGTTCTCGAAACTTGGACAAAAGAGCTGCTATCTTGCAGAGTCTTCCACTGTAGTTTATCAATCATCTCCGTAACGCTTTCACGATTACTAAATGATCCTGTAACCAAGTGCGCTGATCTCCGTTGGATGTTCTCTACCTCATCTATCAACCCCACTTGGTACGGATCCCACACCGATGAGCAGTATTCAAGCAGTTATCAGTCCATAGGCTTACAAACTAACGTAAACCAGCCTAAGGACAACACACCATGACCGTGCGAGGACTCGAACCACCGACAGGGAGCAACCGCGCGCTCCGCAGCAACGCACCTTAGTGCTCGGCCATTCCATCCCGACAGTCATTTCACATCCTTAACTGCATTCCAGACCTGGTGGCAAATTTATTGAACTTTTTTTTTCATTTTTGAAACGAAATATCACATTTTAATTTTGCTCAAATACGCAGCAAATAGGATATTACATACAGGTGGCCGAGGGGACTGCGGCGCGCCAATAACGGTCTGCACGGCCTCTACGGTCAGGGATTCGAATCCCCCCTCGGGCATGGATATTTGTGTCGTCCTTAGCTAGTTCATAAGTAGTTTGTAAGTTTAGAGACTGATGACCCCGTAGTTAAGTCCCATAAGCTATACAAAAAATTGAACATTTCTTACATACGTGAAACAAGTGCAAGAATATTTTTTGTTCTATTTTTGAAACAATTCAGAGCGAAACAAGTTTGAGAATGTTGAACAGATGGGGCATAACAGCTTTTAGATAATTGCAGAACGACATGTTGACCATAGCTGTTTTTTTTTTTCCCCTCAGTGCTACCTGTAGCACTGAGGAAAAAATAAACATCTATGGTCAACATGTCGTTCTGCAAACGGAACAGGTTTATGTGCAAGCATCTGTGCTACTGGAGGCTGTACCCGGACACGGTCGTCACCTGCTGCCCGCCAACTGTCTAACGAGTTCCAGGAAGGGAAAAAAAGAAAATCTTCAGTCATTGCCGTAATTAATGACTGGTTCTTAAAATTAGAATGCTCTCATGTACTACTCAATCTACTCATTAAGAGGTTAAATCTTATGTAAAGTACAAAACGCCAAGACAAGAATATCAGTTACACTGTATGAGTCTGTCTTCAATATGACAGCGCTCGGACCTCAGACTTCGTTCATCCACTACTCGAACATAACACTCATTTACATCCAGCAGTCTCCACATATACCTTCAAATCTGTACAAAACGTTTCCTCGCCAACACCGTTTGCGAAATTGTTTTCGTAAAAATGTGTATCGTTTACTACATTTTAACTATTCAGGCGGACAAATATCAGCATTGACCATGACATTTTATTACTTATTAACTACTAACTCTATTGGCAAGACACTTTGTGTCCAGTATTTGCATATATCAGTGAATGCACTTTGAGAGATATTACTGTAAGGCACATAGTTCAGTAGTTATGGCGTCATAGACACGTAAACACTTGAAAAACTACTTTCTGCTTATATTCGCATGCAATAAAACTTCAGCAACAGGATTTATTACTGTTTCATATTTTGCATACATTATCAAAATGTGAAACTGTATCTACCTGTAAAATTATATCATCATACGACACATAGTTCGTCGAATATGACGTCACACACATCAAGATAAGTGAAAAACTAGCTCTTTTCTAGACATCTACACAAATTGCTTTATGTATTCATTTCTTTATTTTGTAAAAATTCCACTTTCAGCTAGAAAAAAAATCCATTGTTTCATAATGATAACGCTTAGTAACTTCCACAATTTCAAACATTTCTACGGCCTTTCTTCCACGCGTAGGTGACGGAAACTGTGTGACTGAATTCTCGCTGCAAGGATAAACGGATTTGTATTAAATATTGCCATTCGATTTCCTTTATCATACCCGAAACACACGCATCCCATTTTCGCGATATAAGAAGTGGGTTGGACCATGACAGCATTCTGTTACGAATTTTGCTATCGACGAATGTTGCTAGTTATGTGGGACCACAGGGCATCCAGTTCCAGGTATGCTATTAGAAGCTTTCTTTGTTAGTTTATTTTTTTGGTGTATTTTCACCACTGAAAATGGCCACTCAGTGACCAAAATCAATCTTCAGAAATAAAAGCAATAAAGATTTCATGCGACCAAAGCTGTAAGCTGCATTCTTCATGATTGTATTTGTGTGGTCGCTTTGCACCTGGCACCCGATGGAGTCGTCGGTATACTAGCTGATTCGTTAACTGCCTGGAATTTTCCGAACGCCAAAGTGCGGTCTGCGGTGACGGTAATTGAAGACGGAGCCTCCCGAAGGGGTGGGTGTCTGTTGGCCAGACGGGCCCTGTAGTCTAGTGGAGGTCGATAGCGGAGTTTATCGGACAGCTGCGGCGGCCGTCACTTCCCAGGGGAGGAAGTCGATCCCAGGATCACGGCGACCCACTTCCTGCCGGCCGCCCACGCTGCACAGCTACCGGCGAAGAAGGTGAGCTGCTGGCCTCCTCGGAGGGACTGTTTTGTGGGGACATTTCCTCGCGAAGCTCGTTACGTATCGGGCACAGCCCTTTGACCCACAGCTTTTTATTCCGTCGGGGGAAACCATCGATTTGTGATGCTTGTGCCGTGCAAATCACTAAACGCCATATTTTAATTCTACATCTACATGGGATACTCTGCAAATCACATTCAAGTGCCTGGCAGAGGGTTCATCGAACCACAATTATACTATTTATCTCCCATTCCATTCTCGAATAGCGCGCGGGAAGAAAGAACACGTGAATCTCTCCGTTCGAGATTGATTTCTCGTATTTTATTCTGATGATCATTTCTACCTATGTAAGTGGGAGTCAACAATATATTCTCGCATTCTGAGGAGAATGTTGGCGATTGGAGTTTCGCAAGTAGGCCACGCCGCAGCGATAAGCGCCGTTGTTGTAATGATTCCCATCCCAGATCCTGTATCATTTCCGTAACGCTGTCTCCCCTGTATCGTGACAATACGAAACGAGCTGCCCTTCTTTGGACTCTTTCGATGTCCTCCGTCAAACCCACCTGATAAGGATCCCACACTGGGCTGCAACACTCCAAAAATGGACGGACAAGCGTAGTGTATGCAGTTTCTTTTGTAGTTCTGTTGCATCTTTTAAGGGTTCTGCCAATGAAACGAAGTCTGTGGTTCGCCTTTTCCATGACATTTTCTACGTGTTCTTTCCAATTTAAGTCTGAAGTAATAGTAATTCCTAGGTATTTTGTGGAGTTTACGGCCTTCACATTTGATTGATTTATGTTGTAAAGAAAGTTTAACGGATTTCTTTTCGTACTCATGTGGACGACTTCACACTTCTCATTATTTAGAGTCAATTGCCAATTTTTACACCATACTGATATTCAGATCGTTCTGCAGTTGGTTTTGATCTTCAGATGATTTTACTAGACGGTAAATGACGGCGTCATCTGCAAACAACCTAAGAGAGCTACTTAGATTTTCCCCTAAATCGTTTATGTAAATAAGGAATAGCAGAGGACCAATAACACTACCCTGTGGAACGCCCGATATCACCTCTGTTTTAGTCGATGCCTTACCATTGATTACTACGAACTGTGTCCTCTCTGACAAGAAATCCCCTCTCCAATCGCAAATTTGGGGCGATATACCATAACCACGCTATTTGATTAAAAGCCGTTTGTGAGGTACGGTGTCAAAAGCTTTCTGGAAATCAAGAAATACGGAATCGATTTGCGAACCTTTGTCGATAGCACCCATCACTTCGTGTGAATAAAGAGCTAGTTGTGTTTCGCATGAACGATATTTTCTAAATCCGTGTTGACCTTCTGTCAATAGATCATTCTGTTCGAGATAATTCATAACATTTGAATACAGGATATGTTCCAAAACCCTGCTGCAGATTGACGTCAATGAAATAGGCCTGTAGTTTAGTGGGTTACTCCTACTGCCTTTCTTGAATATAGGTGTGACCTGGGCAACTTTCCAATCTTTTGGTACAGATCCTTCTATGAGAGAGCGGTTGTATATGACTGTTAAGTAAGGAGCTATCGCTTCAGCATAATCAGATAGAAATCTAATGGGTATACAATCCGGACCAGAAGACTTGTTAAGTGATTTTAGTTGCTGCACTACTCCGATGATATCTACTTCTACGTTACTCATTACGGCATCTGTTCGTAATTCGAAATCTGGATTATTGGTTTCGTCTTCGTTGGTGAATGAGTTTCTAAAAGCTAAGTTTAGTAACTCTGCTTTAGTAGCGCTGTCATCGGCAGGATCGCCATTACTATCACGTAGTGAAGGTATTGTTTGTGATTTGCCCCGAGTATATTTAACATATGACCAAAATCTCTTTGGGTTTTCAGTCAAATTACGAGAAAGAGTTTCTTTGTGATAAATATTGTAGGCATCTAGCATTGAAATCCTCGCTAAATTTCGAGCTTCTGAGTACGATCGCAAATCCTGGGGATTTTCTGTTCGTTTAAATTTAGTATGCCTTTTCCTTTGCTTTTGCAACAGTGTCCTGACCTGTTTTGTGTACCAAGGGGGCTAGCCTCCTTCTTTTATTAATTTATTTGGTACGAAACTGTCAATTGCTGTCGATACCACTTCTTTGAGCCACATCTGATCTATATCTACGTTTAGTGTTAGAAACGAATGGAAGCTGTCTTTAAAGTGTATTTTATATCCTGAGTGTATTTTATATCCTGCTGAGACGGCAGGGGCTAACCTTGGTCGTGCCCTACCCACTGTTTTAGCTGACGACGAGGCGAGTGTGACGAACGTTTTACAATTTTGTGAACGTTCCCGACTTTGGCCTAAGCTCTTAGGCCGGAGGTTTTAGTGTGTTACAGGAAGGCTCGCTGATGCCCCTAACATCAGCAATCAGCGTCCCTCTATACTCCGACATTTTCTTTTAAGGACTTGTAAGGTTGGGTACTTCATTTTGCCACTTTACATCGCTGATTTGCAATATGTGTTCGTGTTGTTGCCAAGACCTACTTTATATACTGTTCTCTAATTCTTTTGTCAGGGCGCTAAAAACCTTGCTGTTGTGCGCCCAAAACATTCTATCCTATCCTATCATATCGTTACGTATCGGCATTAAAACGGATCTGTCTTTGCATTTACTAGGTACAAATTTCATCATTCAATTCCTGTAGAATCTAGAGCAGGTGGCTGTGTGATTGAACCACATTTCGTGTTATCCAGAGAGGTGACACGTGTCATGCGTAAGCGATATGCCTATAGATAGGGTCCGTGCATTGGCAGAGCTATTGTCCGTAGATGCAGGTGGAAAGATTCCTATGTGATTATGGCCGCACGACAGCAGTTAAAGCTCTGAACGCAGAATATTAGTTGGACATAAGTGGCATGGAAATTTGTTTCCGAAATGGTTACAGAATTCATGATTGTGATGAATGTGTTTTAGCTAGTGTTTCGGATATTTTCTAAAGCTTCTCAGCCGCGGTGGAGTAGCCGAGCGGTCTAAAGCGTCTCGCTGCGGAGCGCGCGGTTGCTCGCCGTGGAGGTTCGAGTCCTCCCTGGGGCATGGGTGTGTGTTGTCCTTAGGTTAGTTTCTCTTCGTTTAAGTAGTTTGTAAGCTACGGACTGATGACCACGCAGTTTGGTCCGATAGAGTTACAGACATTTGAACATTTTTAAAGCTTCTCATCGTGATTCTGCCATACAAACACTAATTGTTACCTAAACAGTAAATGTTTTGGTTGTTTCACCGTTTTTCGACTACATTACAGAGCTGCTCTTCCCCTGTTACTTGGTTTACGTTGGACCTGCCTGCGGGACAGTCCAGCGCAGAGCAGTGCTGTGCGGTCTCACTCTTTCCGCAGCTATCTCTCTCTCTCTCTCTCTCTCTCTCTCTCTCTCTCTCTCTCTCTCTCTCTCTCTCTCTCTCCGTTGCCGACACTAGGGACACATAGTCGCGGCCGGGGCGGTGAACTACAATGTACTCCGCCATGCCTGACATAAATAAACGTACACAATCAAATGGCAACTATATGTCGTAGATTATAGCCTACGTTCCATTTAGTAGCAATGCGATGGGACGCCACCAGATGGTATAAAAGGTAACTGTTACCCGGTACGCCAGTCACGGCGTAAGAAGTGTCTCCGCCCATACAGGGCTTTAGGTGGGCAGTGCAAGTTGGCGTCATCTTGGAGCACTGTGCGCCTGGTCGGCTCATGAGCCGGTGTCGCTCCAGCTGAGCAGACAGACACAGGGCGGCAGCTGTCGGCAGTCGTCAGTCGGCGTGGGAGTGAGCGGCGGCGGCGAAAGTGGCCGCTCTGGCCTCCTTCCGGCCGCCCACGCGCTGCCGCCGTCTATAAAGGCTGCCCTGGCGCGCCTGTCGCCTGTGCTGTACCTGCTGCACTGCGGCTCACACCCCTACACTCCCCATACTCACCTGCTAACCGATCTCCCTCAGGGTGGGAGAAATAAGAAGACCAGACAACGGCAGTTTCTGGATACAAAGAAATACCTACAAGGAAAGGAAATATAGTTCCAACTCGACTGCAACAGTTTTGAAAGTGAACACCGTCTCTTAACTTTTCTCTGCCCTCGTCAGCAAGTCGCTGAATTCGGATGGAATTGCCGCTATGTCATCATTAGACCTCTGATTTTTAGGTTCTAAAAATCTTAAATTAGGTACTTAAAATGAGTTCTATCACTTACGAAAATCTATATCTATAAATGTGAATGTCTGTTGGGTGTACGTTTATCACGTCTGAACCACAGGCATAAAGAGCTAAAAATTTGTACAGTTACTAATGTGTACCCGGGGAAGGCTTTGGGCACGGTTTTATGGCGATCTGATAGATAAATAGCTATCTCTATAAATGTGAATGTCTGTTCGGTGTAGTTTATCACGTCCGATTGACAAGACGCAGAGACTTAAATATTTGTACAGTTACTAATTTATACCTGAGGAAGGTTTTAGGCACTGTTTTATAGTGATCTGATAGATACTTAATTATTTGAATAATAAACGCGAAATGCGGAACAATATTTACTCTTTGAAAATAATATTTACTCTTTGAAAATAGAAAATTATATTTACTCTTTGAAAATGGTTTTATTGGTTGCATTGTTGCTTGAGGGTTGCTAATGATAAAAGGGTGGAGTATATTGGGATGGAAAGTTATTGGTGTATATAAAATTCTACGTGTGTGTGTGTGTGTGTGTGTGTGTGTGTGTGTGTGTGTGTGTGTTCGCTCTGCAGCGAAAACTACAGAACGCAAACGAATGGTCTGTATGTAATTGTTGTCCGAAGTCTCCCGTTGAACACCATAGCAGTTTCATGTCGCTGGCTATAAGGGGGTGGAAGATATGGTGGTTGAAATTCGTCAAATTATAAAAAAAAAAATTCGGACTGAAGGCCAGCGATGACGTATGCGACTCTATAGCAAGGAGGTTACATACAGCGAAACGTGATGTCACAGACCATATCTTTGGTCTATGCGTGCTACAATGTCTTGAGCTCTTCTCTGCAAGGATAAGCATACGAATAGCGAAATATAAGAATGAATAAATAAATAAAGCAGTAAAAAAGAAATTTATTTTAATACAGACATACAGCACTTTTACAAATGAATATATACCTGTAATTGTACAACATACAACTCAATAAATATGAGATCGTATGCATTTTATATATCATTTGTGTTTTGATTAGTATCTTTCTTTGTTTCGGTAATTATAATTTAGTACATTATAGCATGTTGTTAGAAAAAAAGGAGATGGAGAGAGAGAGAGAGAGAGAGAGAGAGAGAGAGAGAGAGAGAGAGAGAGAGAGAATGGAGAAGTACTAGCTCAAAGCAGGAATAAATAAATAAATACCCAGGCAAAGCCGGGTTTTCAGCTAGTAGGTTATAAAAGTCAGAAAATAGGTAACCAAAATCTGTAATTTTATTGTCTAGAAAAATAAATAGATTGATAAAAATCCACATTATTTTACTGTCCATGCAACATGCTGACTGAAATGCGACCTAAAAAGAAAAAACTGCGAAATACTATGTAGAATTTAAGTAGAGTTCTACTTAGCGTAATTTAACTTCCATCAAGTTTAGAATATTTTTGTATTACTTATTCAATGCGCATATGTCTGGTTCCAAGTTACCTCGGGAAAAGCAGTGGCATCACTGTTCTCTGAGTGAAAGTAGCAGATAAACGGTTAACGATTTACTTACGTCTTTGTAGCACACATTGCAGTGAATAATTCTTTCGTCTGCTGAGAAATCACGAAATTCTTGTAACCACTGACGAATCGGAGCTGATTAGAAGCCGGCTACTTTCGGCATGCTTCAGTTCCCACAAATACGCTGCCACTCTGAAATATTTCACCACGTCCAAGCAGCGCGCTGACCGACTGAATGCAGACAGTGCAGGTGTTTTACAGAGGCTGTTGTGACAGGGCTGATCACATGGCTTCTCCCTACCTCTGCCGGCCTATTTGACGGTTCACAGTGAGTGACAATACTCTGATTTCCCTGGATTTTTAAAAAGTCAAGTTCTAATATGTAATTAGGTACTTTAGGTACTAAAAATTACAATTTTCGATAAAATATTTGCTGGGGAGACCACGAGAAAATTTTTGACATGCAAAATTTATTTAATTCGATTTTTAAAATTCAGGTTCAATCAGGTACTAACCTAAAACTACGTGTTTTTAGGTGCTATAAAACTAGCGTTTTCAATAATAAATTTGCATAATTCGTGTATGTACGACTTTTATTGCCTTTATTTAATGAGGAACAAAAATTAGGTCTAGTCATCATCTACATACATATTCCGCAATCCACCCAAAGGTGCGTGGCGCAAGGGTACTCGGGACCACTATTAGTTACTTGCTTTCCTGTTCCACTCCCATACATAACGAGGGAAAAAAATGCTTATATGCATCCGTACGAGCCCTAAACTCTTTGATCTTATCCTTGTAGTTTTCACGCGAAATGTGTGTTGGCAGCAGTAGAATCTTTCAGCAGCCCGATTCAAAATCCGGCCCTCTACATTTCTTCAACATTTCATTATATACCACACACATATGTTGGTTAAGCCATAGTCACAAGTAATAGAAAAATCCTTCATTCAAATAACGTATCTAGTTTCGATGATCTCTGTCATCGCCGTCCGCGGTGGCCGAGGGGTCTGAGGCGCTTCAGTACGGTCTGCACGGCCACTACGGTCGGGGGTTCGAATCCCCCTCGGGCATGGATATTTGTGCCGTCCTTAGTCTTAGTTAGTTCATAAGTAGTTTGTAAGTTTAGGGACTGATGACCCCGTAGATAAGTCCCATAGACTATACACACATATGAACTTTTTTTTTTATCTCTGTCATCATTATCAAATGTAAGAAAATCACAAATTGTAAGATACTATTCATAACCTGAGATTATTATGTAAATAAATTATGAAAAAATAGTACAGAAACTAATTAGCATACTATCTGAAATATAACAATACGTTTCTGGCATTAACTAATTATTATTTGCTAATTAAATAAACTTCTTCGGCGAGAAATAATAGAGAATGACTTGAGCTAGTTGAATTGCAAAAGTTATGAAAAAGGAAATGATAATAGACTAATTACATTCATATCTACTCGTATTATTATACAACAGTGGTATCGGAAGATTCAGTAATGCAGGCAGATGGGAATAAACCCCAACGTGCTTCGTTACAGATTCTGTTACTTAAGTAGTCTTGAACCAGTCACGTAATGGTGCATCTATTCCATTACGTGGCAGAAAAATGAATAGTTTCCTGGTGTGCTATTTGAAAGGGAATGTCCCGTATAGGCGGTGTAGGCTGGCAGCGCCTGCCACGGTGAACGCGGCCACAACGGCGTACGGCCCGGGTAACGGCGCTGCGCGGCTCTCGTTAGCGCCGTCGTAATGGCCCATCAGCCGCCGCCGCGGTAACGACGGTAACGACAGCCAGCGAGGCCGCCCAAACAACCCGGCACCGCGCGCTTCCTGCACAAAAATCACGCCTTCCCAGGTACTTAGCCAGAGCATTACGCCGACCCCAAACGTAGATTTTAGGCCCCACAGTTTTATTGCCATTCTGACCGAAATGACTTGGCTCATCTAGAAGCGTGTGACGGCTTGTGTGTTCTGGATATGAGGTCCACCCAGTAGCGAAGCGTCCATTAAGCAGACGTGCCAACTCTCCCGATTTTACCGGGAGGCTCCCGATTTTTCCCCTCTTCCTCCTGATCTCCCGATTTTCAACTCCGTTTCGATAGTTATTTGGAAATCACATGCCTTCGATATCTTTATGGACGACGAGGTATAGCTAGTCGATAGTTGCTCCAAGCGAAGTGATATGGATTGTGTTTACAAGACCATTTTGTTATCGGTTTTGCTGCGCGTCATGTGTAAAGTTGAAGTACTGCTTGTCAGCTGCGTATCTTGTTGGTCTTAATTATATTTCTGCAAAAATTTCGAATAAATATAATTCAGTGTTCATAAGTGGTTCAGAAGGGTTCACAAGGGTTTCCAAATGAGTCGAGGAGGCGACAAAGTTATGCATTTTACAATGTATGCAGAAATCTTTTCAATGGCTCATTGCGGGAAATGCGACATTCTGTAACACGTGGAAACTAAACATCACAGGGCGAATGCCCAGTGTATAGAACGGAATCAAAAACTCAACTTTTGTGTAAACCCCATAAAGGATTCTGTGAGAAATGGCGAGGGTTTATTTACGTCATTTATTGTACAATGTAACTAGCCTTTAAACTGTGCCGACCACGCCGGGCCCTTGTTTAGCAATTCTGAAAACTGCTTCACGTATGTACATAGTGCATAAAATTTATTTATAATTACAAAAGATGGCGTATGGGTTTAAGATGACATACAAAAATGGACTTGATTGTGAAATGAATAACGTGTGGCCATTTAACAATGATTTATTCGTGCAAAAGTTGTGCTATTGTCAAAACAGAAATCCAATTGATTTTAATGTTTTTTTTTTTTTTTTTTTTATAGCCTATCATAATTCTGAACAGTAGTTCTCCCGAGTGTGCTTCACTTTAATGTGAGTGAATCCAAAAAAACTCTGAAAAGATCATTTATTTTGTTCAGCATGTTCAATGACACATCTTACATTCTGAAAGCTCAGGTATGTCCATTACTTGGTATTTATGTATAAATAATGAATCACATGTAATTGAGTTGTTACATGTAATGAATTAGTTCATCTTAAGTCGTCAGGAGTGTCAATTTACCGTGATAAACTGCTAAAAATCTCCTGATTTTTCACTTTTGAAAGTTGGCATGTCTTATTAAGGCTCTAAGGCTGATCCTACAAACATTTTGCCTCCACCCGAGAACTATGAGAAACAATTAACTGTTAATAATGTTGACAATTGCGACCCCACAAGATGCTTTAAAATAATTACAATATTTATCCACATTCCGACAACACTATGAAAGTCATCATCAGAATGTAAAATTACCATATGAGACTTAAGGAAGTAAAGAAATGCTTATGTTGTATAAAAGATTAAAACAATATGCTTGTTATTGTCTAGTAGTGTGAACAAATAAAAATTTAAAATAGTAGCATTTCCAGTTGCTGCGTATAAGGCCATGTTTAAAAGTGTATAATTAACTGTTAATTTCAGTGTTCATTTCAAACATGAATCATGCATATTCAAAATCCAAGGTGGTTACTATTCGAAATAATTGTCACAATACTGGTAAACATACGAACTAGAATCAAAGATTTTCAAGAAATAGATTTTACAAAACATGTAAATGAGAAAGTTTTCAATTTATAGTAGGACAAAAAGGTTTCCCGAGAGGTGAATTGAAATTTTACTTAAACTATGTCCCTCCTTTACAGTGGAAAACTGAAAGAAGAACTTTTATTTACAGCAGTGAAGATAAGAATCTACGACATAGGAATCTCCTTAAATACACAGTATTACGAATAATGGGGTAATAAATGTGCTCTCTGAACATGTGAAACTACTGTCGTTACTTCTTGCAATTCCAGCAACCGCCGCTTCTTGCGAAAGAAGCATGAGCACTTTAAAACGTGTTAAAACCTACCTTTGCAACACGAGAGACTATCAAACTCGGCGATTTTGGGTATAAAGAAGGGAACAATGGAATCGTTAACCAAACGGCAGGAGTTCATATCTCGTGTTATTTATGTCTACGCCCAGAAAAAGGACAGGAGGATAGAACTAATTTAGAAAAATATGTGACGATGAGTTACTGTGCTTTATATTGAAGTGTTTCCATGCATTTATTTATAACATTGTATGTGTGATAGCAATCTTGGTAGAAACATATCTAAGTTACTATTGCAGTCTTTCTAGGCTATATTAAGTTTTGGTTTCAAGATTTTTTCCTGTAATAAATGTAATTCTCAGCCTACTCTACATAAAAAGCCACCCTCGCCTCTGGGTCCACCTGATTTTCAAAACACTGTTTTTACTTTACACCCAAACGCGTTTCAATAGCTGTTTGCCATCATCACTGGTTTTTTCATATATTTATGGCTGTGAAGATCAAAGACATTGTTTTTAGTACCATACTACGTGTAAATATTGTGCCTAAAATCTCGTATGTCCTATTTTTGGTTGTTACCTTGGCTTTACATTTCGTGGTCATGTAGGGCCCCATTTCTACATAATTACGCAATGTTAGCGTTGTTATCTGCAACCAAATAATCCGTGTGAACATTGTGAGGATTTAAAACACTAATTTGGTAAGTCCAGATATTTCGTACATCAGCCTGTTGTCTATTTCTATCCCCACTTACCAAATTTATGTATTCATACATGGAAATAGCGTTTTAATTCCTCACAATGTTCACACAGATTATATGGTTGCCGATAACAACGCTAACATTGTGCAATTATGTAGAAGGGTCGTACATGACTACGAAATGTAATACCAAGGTAACAACCGAAATTAAAACTTAAGACTTTTTAGGCTCAATATTTACACAATAAACAAGATAAGAACCAATATTAATCATTACACCTAGAAAAACAATCAAGATCCTCCTGGAGTAACGTGAAAATACTAATCCACAAAAACTTAAATTTTTGGACCATAACCATTATCATTTGAAATAAGGAAATAGTACAGCTTAATTGTGATTTTTCTTTAAGGGATGGAAAATATCATAAAAATACTGAGTCTTATGAAACATATTATCACTTAAAGTCCATAACGTGTGTTGAGCTCGCCTAGCGACCCACCCGAAAAGATAATGTGACCCACAGATTGGGAAACACTGCAGTAGAAGACCAAAAGCAATACATTAAGCTTCAGATATTGCTGTTTACACCAGTCAGAGGTTTAATTAGCGGTGTGAGATGAGAATGCACGCGCGCAGCTCAGACACGAATGTTCGCCAGAGGAGAGACAGTTTGTCCTTAAGGGGTGGTGATCAGGGTACGCCGCGCAACCGGCATGAAATTCCTTACAGGCATGGAAGAATAGGAACAACGGTGCCGGCGGCGACAAAACTGACGTCACTGCTAGACAAAAGACGTCGCCTTGTCTGAGTCAAGTAGTCGACAGTTGCATCCGGAATAAAAGAAGCTGCATCCGGAAAAAGAAAAAAGAAGTTGCGGTTCCGTGTTCTCTGAGGGGCGCGATTGTATTGCTCCATTCAGGTTCCTCCCGTCTGTGTTGTTCTGAAGAAAGGAGCTATTTACAGTTTGTGATACACTTCTACATATAGATTTAAGCTGAAGTGTAACACCATTGCTTACGCAACGGTAAAATGGCAATGAGAATACGAATTGATTAACTCGTGAATGCTGCAGATAGTGATTACGAATTTCTTTGCGAAAGCAAGCTACCTGCTTCTGCTGGAGTGAGTCGAGAACTCATGAGTAGTCTTTTTGCTGTTCGGTCATGGCAGGAAACAGAAATTTGATGTTCACAAATGAACCTAATTGGCACAATGCTTCAGGCTCTGGATTCGTATTCCTCAGCACCAGCTACAAATCCTCTGTGGAATATCGATATTATTTGTTTTCCCTTCAATAATTTTGTCAATGTGCAGGATGATGGGTTCAAATTCCCATTTGATCACTCATTTTAATTTTCAGTGATATAACTCGAAAACCTACGGGAAATGCAGGATAGTTCCTTTGAAGTTATTGACAGCCCCTTTACTAATCTTCGTTTGTGCTCAATTTCTGATGATTTTGTCGTAGACATTGTTTTTAAATTTATTTTTTACTTATGACAAAGACAAAAAATATTTTATGCAATAAATACAAAATTTACAGTATATAGATTTTTTGCTTCATTTGCACTTAAAAACCTCGCTTCATGCCAAATTTCATGATTGTAAGCGAACAGACCCTACAGAGTTTGACGAATGAGTTTTGGAGTACCGAAATATTTGATACAAATCAACTAAGGCCGCGCGGGAGTAGCCGAGCGGTCTGGAGCGCCACGTTACGGACCGCGCGGCCTCCCACGTCGGAGGTTCGAATCCTCTCTCCGGCATGGATGTGTGTGTGTTGTCCTTAGGTTAGTTTAACTTAGTTTAAGTAGTTTGTAAGTCAAGGGACTGATGACCAACGTAGTTTGGTCCCATAAGAATTACAAACATTTGAAAATTTTGTTTGAAATAAAGTTATCCCTCCCGTACATTGATTCAGAAGCTTAAATTTTCGCATCATACGCCTTAGTATGCGACACGAACTTTCTTAGAGGAACGGGTCTGAGGTGTGAAACCACAAAAAAAAAAATGGGGTGTGGGGGTGGGGAGAGAAACTGGCAATCTCTGCAAATAAATAATCTATGTTCCTCCCTTTCCCACACTTACTTATAGTGCTTCCCTTTCAATTATAGAAATTTTATTAATGTTGTGTACGAACCACACTTAGTATTAATTGCCAACAAATAGTAAACATTTTGCTATTTTAAGACTAGCATAATTATAGTTATAAGGGACATTCAAATAAAAATGCACTGATGGAGAAAAGAAAGTTTATTTTAAATGAAAACATTTTGGTTTAGGCTTTACCGTGACTCTTTTATGAAATTTATTGAAACACAAGGTATTTCTGTTACCAGTTACTATTGTTTATTGTTCTCACAACGAGTGTCGAGGGTTTCAACCTCCATTAGGTGGAATAATATTATACTGTTCAAAGATGGTATCTGTGTTTATTATATATCAGGTTATGACAATGCAAGGAACCTGTGACCACTGCAGACAGTGTAATACGTCAACCTATTTTTCTCTAAAACCCCTGTATATTAAAGTGAACAAACAACAAAACAAAACATTGAAATCTGCCAGACAATTGCTGAGTTCTAGAGGGTCTAACGCACAGCTATTCACTTTTATATATAAAGATTTTGTCTCTCTTAGAATGTCTTTTATTTGTAATTTGTGCTTTGATAGTAATGAGCCGTTTCTGTTGCTTTCAGGTAAGAGCGTGCGGCATCGTCTTTGCAAGCTGATGCGGCCGCTTGAGGACGGACGAATAAATGAGTGAGTAGCTGCCGTAATTAAGTGCTCGCGCTCTGCCTGCTATCAGCTCCAGACTGCGGCAGCCGCAGAGAGTTGTAGAACTGGACACTGAGCGAGAAGGGCGGCAGGACACCCTGACGAGTACGTTAAACATTTACGTCTTACTAACTTACGAAAAGGCGAGTGTGGAGCAGGAGCATTCGACTGAACTCTGCTTCTGTTTGGCTTTCGACTTCTATAGGTCCAGACACCATTTATCTAAGAAGAGTCCATTTAATAGTAGCAGGAAAAGGATACTCATTCACTCAACTCACTCACTGACTAAACACGAAATCTCGAAAACTACTTCACCTATGAAGCTGAAATTTGGCAAGAATATAGTTTATAGGTAGAAGACATCAGCTAAGAAGGGATTTTGCGATAGGACCGATAGTTCAGGAGATATGATGTCATAAACAATGAAACCTTCCCCGTCTTGCGGTACGTGATACTGTGACTTTATCAGTTTACTTCTTGAGAAAGAGACAACTTAGCGACTTGCAACAGACTTTAAAGATAATTTCAAACCTTTAGAAATCTTTTTCTCGCTGACAACAATAGCAAAATGATTAAAGGAAAAAAAGTTTGTCACTTACTACTTTTTCGGCATTCATGTAGTAAAATTACGACATTTGGCATGACGTTACAATTTATTACTCGTACAATATTTATTGTATTCGCGAGAAATGTTACAGACAGTATACACACATACCTCGGAACGTACGTTCGAAATTTTAGCATAGTACGACACACAGTACATGAGATACGGAGTCATAAACAATTAGGTTCATGAAAAACCGCCTCATCACGCTTGAGGTTTTGATTTATTACGTCTTTCCTACTGACTCTATTCGCGATGTATTTTGTAGCCTTTCCTTTCATATACACTACTGGATATACATTCGAAGTAATATTGTATTACGATATATAGTTCAGGTTCTGTGACGTCAAAGACAATGAAATGCATGAAAATTCGCCTTAATAAGCATGAGATTGTAATTTACTATGTCTTTACAACCGACTCCATTTACAACACATTTCGTAGGCAGTTTCCTAATATTCCACTCTACGAACCTGGTAAATAATTTTTTTCACATAATTTGCAGATAAGGCGTCATAAACGTGACATCCGTAAATAGGAGCTGCATTATGTTTTACATTTTATTAAGTCTTTATTATTCAGTTCGCAGCATATTCCGCAACAATATCCAAATATACCACTGAAATGAGCTTCAATATTATATGACTGATACTACGAAGTCATAACCACTAAGCTGTTTGAAATCGAAACTACAGGGCGAATTTCGTAGTAGATTCGTGTGTACAAATACTGCAGATGTCTTCATGATAGCGATGATGGTGCTCAAGGCGAACGTCTGCTATCTGGGCTGTTGTTTGTAGTAAAGTTTTGAATGAATGTTACATATCATTTGTATTTTAATTTCTATCTTTGCTTGCTTGGATACCGTACTTGAAATTTTGTACATTAAGCAAGACAGCCTTATTTATTACATATTCTCCGATAAATATTATATTAGAAAAAGGTAGATGGACAGAGAGAGAAGGGATAAGAGATGTACTAATTGAAGGCTTGAATAAATAAATAAATAAATACCCGGCCAACGCCGGGTTTTCAGCTAGTAATTTTATATTTCTTGACTAAGTAAGCGCATAAATGTAAACCTTACATCAAAACGTATTACCGGAATGAAAGTTGCTCCACAACGGCACAAAAAAAGGCGAATATGTACTGCGCAGAGCTAAAGATCTAAAACTTTACCGGAACGGTATTGGAATTCCGACTGTGGCTTCACCGCCACGATGGTCCTATAACTATAGATTGTTGTGCTAGTTTGTAAGCACAGCAGAAGCGTGAACCCATTGTTTCGAAAGTAGCATAGGTAAGAAATAGTAAGTCGCTTAAGACTTGTGTAAGAGTTAATATTCAGGAAATTATTTTCTAATCTGGTTTCGCTGTTCATTTACTTGCGACGAAGGTTTGCAATACATGTAATTCTCCTTGTTATTTTGCCTGCTACTCAACAGATGAAAAACGGAGGAAACGGTAAATGATGCTTTATGTTTGTGGTACGTGCAGGAATTTACTTTCGAGAAAACAGACTCAACAACAAGGCTTCTAGGCTTAACGAACGTTGTGTGAACTGAGACGTTTGTAAAACGTGAAGGTGCTTCCTTACGACAAGTAGCCGTAAGGTTTCATCTATCTACGATGCAGCTTCGGATTGTATGAGTTAACAGAGATTGTCATGGGAGTCACTTTGCAAGTACTGACATGAAATTCCAAATACTTGCAATTCCAATTATAGTATCTCGACAGATTGTTTTTCCTCTGTTTTATCGACAGCGACATCGAATTTCGTTAGTAACAGAAAATAGTGGGAAACTTTGAGAAAAATCTTTCTAGATATTAGTGTCTTGCTTATAAGGGTATTGGCACAGCAGTCGATGTATTCCGTCAACGCCTGTAAAACTTCTAGACCGATTTCTCAGAATCGTTATGCTGTTGTTGTTGTCTTCAGCCCGGAGACTGGTTTGATCCAGCTCTCCACAGTACCCTATCCTGAGCAAGCCTCTTCAACTTATTTTACTTCCCAAGTAACAAAACTCACATACCTCCTTTATTGTTTCGTTATCTAATCTAATTCCCTCAGCCTCATCAGATTTTATATGCACCTTCCAGTACACTGTCCATTCCCTTCAGCTGCTCTTACAGGACCTTTGCTGTCTCTGACAGAATTACTATGTCGTCGGCAAAACGCAATATTTTTAATTCTTCCCCCTAAACTTTAATTCCTTCTCCAAATTTCTCCTTGCTTTCATTTATAGCTTGCTTAATGTACAAATTGAATAACATCGGAGAAAGGCTACAACCCTGTCTTACTCACATCCCAACCACTGCATCGTTATGCTATGTTACTTAATTTTCACGAGAAACCGGATGGGTCCTTAGTCAAGATGTAAGTAGGCAGTGTGTAGTAGGAACTATTGTGGCTTTCACTCTGTCTTTGATAATAGCGGTAACGCGCAGTAGGCAACAAAACGAAAGCTCCTACTTGAGAAAATGTATCCACGGTCACTCACGGACTTGAACTCAGGTGAATGAAGTTTGGTGTGCTTCGCAGATGTCGACGTCGCACTACACAGTAGTAAAGGCGATTGAAGGCTCTGCAAGGGAAGAAACAGGAGTGTATGTAGTATAAGAGCAGAAGGGACTGTATACGTTGCCAGACGTTGCTGCGCATTCCAGAGCGCACAGTAAATGCACCTCCCTGTGTGGAAATTTGTCCTGAGATTCCTCTGTGGTAAGAGAGAGAGAGAGAGAGAGAGAGAGAGAGAGAGAGAGAGAGAGAGAGAGAGAGAGAGAGAGAGAGATATTAGAAAGTACTTGCTCTGTCGCTGACCAATGTCGGATCGAGCGACGTGCTCTATTTTCTGCCCGCAGCTGCTACACGCGATGTGCAGCTCACGCGAGAGTATCGAGTTTGTCGATATCGCGCCTCGTAGCACCTTGTTCGATGGTGGTCTACGACCTTAATGAGAAACTCTAAGTGACCGCCTTAGTTATGAGTGACAGAAGCCAGTCGAGACCGACACGAGAAAAGTAGGATGATGAGCTGCTTTGAAAACTACCGGCGCCGATCTGAATCGAGAGCGTAATATTGCCTTCTCAGTCGACAAGAGACAAGTAAGTAAATGCTGTAAGAAACCCACAGAACGCTATCGGTATTTCCAGCTGTGTCCTTGTGCCAGGGATCAAAGGAATTTGATGTGTGTGCCGGACAGACCAAGTCAACTTACCTGCAGTGGACTGAAATAAGACTGAAAAACTTTTCATTTGTTTTGAGAAACCACGCTCGTAAAAATCTGGAGCTCGATATTTGTATCAGCAACTTCTTGCACTGGAATAACTTATTTTCCTACTTACTGATCAGCCAGAACACTACAATCACCTAACTGCCAGTACGTCACCCTTCGCCCCGTTTAACAGCGGAGGCACTTCTTGGCATTGGAGCAGTCAGGTCTTGATACATCGTTGATAGGAGTTGGCACCTGCTGATTTTAAAATATATGTCAAAATGAAACGGCAGATAGGACGACCGAAAGATTTCGTATTTCGGTAATGACATTTTACAGTGCTGATGTGTTCAAAAGTAAGAAATAAAGAAAACGGAAAAAGGCAATAAAGGCAAATTCATTTATTGACAATTTACAAGAGGTTCTCGATAGAGCCACCACAAATAACTATACAAGATTCATATTAATAGGATGGTGAAAGAGAGTCCTGTCAATCTGAAGAAGTTGCCTGCTGTACGTATGCCCTGACGTGTTTTCTAATGTTCGCCGATCCATGCACCGTCTCTCTGAATCTTGTTATCCCTGTTGATAGTTGATAGCCGCTCTTTCCAGCACCTCTTGTAAACTAAAACCACTTTCACAGTCATGAGCGTACGGCAGGGACTTATGAAACTAGGTACTATGAGACACTCTAAAACGTGAAGAAATATTATTTTCAACACAAAATTACCTTTTTTAATGGATACCCCATCTTATTTCTTAAGTAATCGATAGGATGAAAAAGTACAAAAAGAATGGCTTTGGTTGCATCGCGATGCGTCAATTACATCCGGAGAAACTGCGAAGCGAAGATGACGTTTGAAATACATGAGGCGCGCTGCTAGCGGGTGTCAGAGCCTCAAGCGAGACTCACGCATCGCGTTGCGACCAACGCCATTCTTTTTGTGATCGAAGAAATAGCTTAAGAAATAGTATGGGGCATCCATTTATATATGGTAAGTTATAAATGAGAAAAAATATTTCGTACAGATTGTCACTCACTGAATTACAAACATAAATTCGTTTTCCGCATGTTCCTATGTCAATAAATGACAATGCAATTGAATGATAAAAATGTGGAAATATGAAGTGGATTTTTGGGTGTTACTGTGCGCCGACATTAGCCATGGGACAGATCGGCAACAGGGCACGACATGCGAGTGTTGTAGGTAGTCTAGCCACTCGCAATAAAGCGAGGCATGCGGCGTCAACCGACGGTCTGCGTGACACTGCGAGCGATGACAGCGCTCACATCTATCTCGTACCGTTTTCGCTGGCCAGTATTATGTATCGTGGCTAACTGGCATAGGGAAATGAACTTGTGCCCAGTTGTCGATCTGTCACCTTGGTCAATGACTGCGCACTATAACATGTCATATTTCCAGATTTTTACCATTCAGTTGCGTTGTCATTTCTTGACATAGGAACATGTAGAAAACGAATTTTTATAGCCCAGTGTCTGACAACTTGCACGAAATATTTTTCCTCATTTATGACTCATCCTGTATATATAGTCTTCCCTTTCCAGTCTTTTTTGTCCATACTTCTGAACATGCGAACGCTGTAAATATGACATTACCTATACGAAATATGCTTCTTCCTTTCCACTCTACCTGCCTTTTAATTTTTGACATATATTTTAGGACCACTAAATATACATAATCACTTAATTCCCGCTGCTTCGCACATGTAGGATGGATGGTCTGCATTGGTTGTTTCTACTTCTAAATTTTCATAGATTAATCACATGTTTTGATAAAACTTGCCACTTCCTATTGTACCACTGATGGTAGAATTCAAAACATTCCCAAACACATTTTTTAAAATCTAAATCCGAAGTTTTGTATTCCTTCCTTCAAAATTGTCGTAACAGGAACGTATTTTTTTTTTTTTTTTAATATCGAAAAATCGCTGATGCCTACAGTATAAGATAAACAACGTCTACAAATTTCAAGTTTCTATCGCCTGCAGATTCACTTTACAGCGTCGTTTCCTGTCTTTTAGAAACGAATCAGGAACGCATAATTTCTTTCTTACGTTTTGGTATCTTTATTTTCAGTCTGCAATACGCACTTACTTTTTTTTATCTCCATACTCTTGTTGCAGAAAAACAATTGAAGAATGTGCATCACGTGTAAGCGTAGGCTTCCGCGGTTACTGTCACTTTCGATAAATATCAACAAATAATACAATAAAAGTAGGTCCCGGGTTCCAATCCCGGCCACAGCACAAATTTTAATTCGGTGCCTCTGCTTATGTTTAATACTTTCGATAAAGTTCTTCAGGGTATTAGGGCGCATCGTCAGTTAATGCAAAAAGCAAAAAAAAAAAAACCAATGCCCAACATCCCAATACCTCTTGCTCAACAGATATTTCACATTATTATATAAGACGCAAGCGCTCTCCACAATCGGCAGTCAGACGAATACCCTGAAGAAGGCGACTTGCAATAGTAATCGAAACGTCGGTTGGTTTTACACAATAACGATGCGGTCTAATACCCTGAAGAACTTTATCGAAAATGTACATCACGTTTCGCTGTATATAACCTCTTTGTTTTTATAGTGTCAAAAGTCATCGTTGGTCTTCAGTCCGTATTTTATGTAAGCTGACGTCTTTCAACCACTATATCATTCACTCTCTTATAGCTATCGACACGGAACTGCTGTGTGTACAACGGGAGACTTTGTACTAAAACAACACAGAGAGATCGTTCGTCTCCATTCTATAGTTTTTGCTGAAGAACGAAATATTGACATCCACACGTAGAATTTTATATAAGTCGGCAACTTTCAACTCCCATATCTTTATCAACCTTTAGCACCATAGTGCACAATGGGAGACTGATACTACCACACGCAAACACTATTCGCTTGCGATACATAGTTTTTGTTGCAGAGTGAAATATAGGCGCAAACACCTAAATTTTTATATACATTTTAAGATATGAGAGAGGGGGAGCACCGATTCACCACCTGTGGCCTATGTATTTTTAACAACAGCGACCTTGCTACCACTGAGTATTATTCGAATTATTGATTATATGTATCAGTACATATAACTGTTCTTTTGAAAATGTTACTCACTGAAACATTTCTTTTCACACAGACGCATACGAAGTTCATAACAAATCTTAGTAAATTAAAACGTTATGGGCGATCATAACATTTTTCCATTAGACACTGTCGACAGGTTCGAAAGAGTTGACAGCCACTTGATAATGAGCAAGGCAATTTTAGTAACTGTCGTCATCCATATGAATACACTATTTCTATCCTATATATTGATTCAAAGGGAATACTTGGAATCACTGAATAGATTTCGAGAACTAAGTTGTCTATGAAACGATTGAGTGACACATATAGGCAAAGCATATAGCTTGACTACATATAATCTTAATCTCCTGCAAATTTCCGAATTATTCTTAAGAAAAGTAAGTACTGCTATTGTAGAAGGCTGCAGACAGAGTTCCAGCAAAGTAGAGAATGCAAACACTTCCGTAGTGGAGGGAACGGTACAAAGCGTGAAAGTGAGATACGATAAAAGCTGCTCCCCTGCCCGATACCTTAGTGTTTGGCAGAAAGATGTATTATTGTAGGTACAGATTCCAATGTCAAAGCGGTATGAAACCATTCATGAGGCAAGAAGTAAACTGAATCTCGTGTTGCAACAATTTGCCCGTTTGGTTTGTAAAATGCAGTGACCTTACATGCGATTTATCATTAGTATTCAAAGACGTAGTCCTTCAGTATAAGGAGTAACAAGCAACAGTATAATTTCGTCTTCATCTAATTCTGGTGGCGATGGTGGTTTCAACAACTTCTGCTCTTGCATTTTGAAACTAAAGTACGCCAATGAGGAATACTATTTAAATTGCATTTGCCATGCCATGAGCAATTTCTTTACTAATTACGAGGGAAAGTCCGTAATTAAGTCGCAAACTGAGGTAGACACGGCAGTAGTGCGTTTATAAGCCTGAAAATTGCTTTACTTTTGAGCTGACGCCACCTGTAAATTTGAACACTCGTCCCATCAAGAAGGCTTTAAAAGCCTGGAGCTTGGAATTTTTATGGCAGCGTTTGCATCCTGTAAGTGAGGCTCTTGAGCTGTAACTTTATTTAGTTCCTTAAACTGCTGCAAACCACTAGACGGATACGTCGTAGACAAGTATCCCTACTCTGCGAGCAGCACTAGCGCATCTTAGTTTGCGACTTACTTAACTGACTCACCCTCATTCATTGTAAACTTCGTTACGAGATAGTAGCATGACGTGTACGAATAGGTGAAAGAAGTGACATCCGATTCCAAGTGCAAATTTTAATTGCTGGCCTAAGACTGCCGTTATTAGCACGAAGACGCTACCAAAGGGAAGGGGGACACATTCTACTGGGTAGTTTGTCTGGGTTGAGCTGGAATTTGCTATATTCCTCCTCTGCAAGCCGTTGTTGCGAACGACACAGTATCGCAGTTACTTATGAAATCCCCAGACTGTGATTTCCCTCATTCTATTTTATAAGTTACGACTGTGATGTAAGGCATTTGGAAAAACGAAATACACTCGATAAAGCGGTCAGTAGGTGAGCTATAAAGTGTAGTGGTCATAAACGACCAAGAAATAGGAGGAAAAAAAAAAAAAAAAAAAAAAAAAGCAGAAAAACGAAAGTTTAGAAGCTCGCTGTGATGCAAGCGTTCGATCTCGTTTACACGAGGATAGGATACGGTGAAAACTTTGCAGCATGGCAATAAAAAGACTCGTTTTATTTTCAGCGCAAACTCCCTTTTAGGCGATTACCTTTGTTCATCAGAATTTCAATGAGCTGCTTTCAACCACGAATGCGATTTTCGATAGTCTGTGAAGTACCTACCTGTGGCTGCCAAGTCTCTTGCATGCACTCGCAAGCACTCCAAACATTTTCGCGTGCCGCAAGTGAAATCTGTCTGTCCGTCAGTTCCAATGTGCGCTGCTGGTAAGCGAATTTTGACAGATAACGTGAGCTTTAATGGATCAAAATCGGATCATAAATAATATCTATAGTTTTAATAAAACCTTTGTTTGATTTAAATATTTACTTATACTGCAGCTGCTCCATCAAAGAAGATAATTTATTTTTCTGTGTGTAACATCTCTTCTAGTTTATTGACAACGCAAGTTCTTTGACTGAACTTCAGTAAATGTCTGATGATGGCCCAAGAAGCCGAAACTCGATTAACAAAACAAACAAACCTGCAGAACAAACACAAAACTGTGTATTTTAGTTTTCTTAATATTTAATAAAACTGTTAAACGGCTGTGTGGAGCTCGGGCTGGTGGGAAGTCGTCTTATACGTTTGTCCTCTACGCGATGAAACTTCGCTGAGTTGTTGTCCACACACCAGCGAATATTCCTGGCTTAAAAACTAAAGATCACTTTACGTAGTTCATGAAATATGACGTCATAAAGAATTAGATGCTACGACATGAAAGTAATTTTTTTTTTCAGCCACTATTTGAAAATGAGACCACTTAAGAGACTGCAAGAAACTGCACGTATAATTACAAACGTTTGCGAAAACGTTTCTGACAGTAATCTCTCTCTAAATGATGGAAAGGAAAAAAATTAATCGCTTTCTACATTTCTGCTGTTGGTGCCGTAAAACTACGGTATCAAGCATGGAATTTTAGTTTATCAATTTGTTACTGTTAACTCTACACACAACTTATTTTGCATACAGTATCGACATATATATCCTTGTAGGTAACACAGTTCAGGAGATTTGACGTCATAAACATTGAGATGCTTTAAGCATTGTCGGGTCAAGCACGACGTTTCGTTTTATTATTTCATTACTAAAGCTATTGGCAAATCATTTCGAAATCGTATTAAACATGTAATTATGTAAATCCACAAACGTATTCCAATATAACGTCATGGTCAAAATTTCAAAGTAGTC
Source organism: Locusta migratoria (assembly GCA_026315105.1). Classification (NCBI taxonomy): domain Eukaryota; kingdom Metazoa; phylum Arthropoda; class Insecta; order Orthoptera; family Acrididae; genus Locusta; species Locusta migratoria. Next base: position 579,965,047 of record CM048745.1, on the reverse strand, counting down.
GGTCAAGAACCTGCAAAGATTTGCGTTTAGGAACACTTAAGTTTTCTGTTAGATTGTTTTTAATAGTAAATCAAGTAGGGATCTTGACCTGCTGATAAACAAACAATCTTTTCCCCAGCAGTTTCTGGTACACGAAGCTCCGGGTGGGGTATGTGTGTGAAAAGCCTCGTATAAAAATGTTTAAGCTACTGCGGTTATCAGTCCCTAGGTTTACAAACTACTTACACTCATGATAAATCTGAAGCATAGAATTAAAATTTGTGTTGCGGCCGGGAATCGAACCCGGTCGCATCACAAATTTTAATTCTATTCTTCAGATTTATCATTATTGTCTTTGACATATACGAGACGAAAATCCGTCTCAGCGATTGTTTATTTGTGTTAAATTGATATTTATATCACCTTAACAGGATTGTTCCAATATGTCCATTACCGAGGTGCTATTCCGCTGCATGGAGGGCCTTGGCAGTAGTGGCAATTATCTTTGGAACACAAAAGCTGAATTAAAGTTTGTGACGTGGAGGGAAATCGTACGTAGACTATTCCGAGACGCGTTAGTCGTTAGTGGTGTGGTGGTCTAACGGTAAGACGTCTGCCTAGTAATCGTGGAGGTCCGGGTTCGATTCCCGGCCGCATCAGAAATTTTAATTCAATGCTTCAGATTTATCATTATTGTCTTTGACATATTCGAGATGAAACTCCGTCTCGGGGATTGTTTATTTGTATTAAATTGATATTTACGTAAACTAAACTAACGTAAGGACAACATATGCACCCATGCTCGTGGGAAGACTCGTACTTCCGACGGCGAGCAACCGCGCGCTCCGCAGCGAGGCGTCTAAGAGCGCTCGACATTCCACCGTGGCCCTCCCATAACGATTGTTTTTCTCAGTATTAAACTCACAAAGAGTATACGATCCGGCTTGCGTGCTTGAGTATACTGATGTGACTGAAAGATGGAGGCAGGGGATCGAACGGTGAGAAGTAAGCGGTGCTGCCATTGACTGAAGCTCCGTTAGTCGCGGCTCCACGACTTGTCGGGGTAATTGATTGCAATGGCCTCTGACATGGCACGTCCCGCCAGCCGACTGACTGACTGGTGGGGGGAGGGGGTTGATGGAGGAGGGGGGCTATTATTTATAGAACGCTCCGAGCCGTGTAGCGAGCGAGGATGATGTATTGCACGTCTAGCATCTCTTTCTGATCCGAGCACACTTTGTCTTCGAAGAGCAGATTGAGCAGGTCATTTTAACCGAACTGAAAAGGAAACAAGTGAAATCTGTTTCACGTTGTCGAATTTTTGCTCATTTCCTTGCTCAACTAATTTTTAATTAGTCTGACGTAAATGTTTCGTTTCAAGGTGCATAAGGGGGGGGGGGGAGGAAAAGGAAAGATTTGATGCAGAAAGAAAGGATTTAGAATCACTGCAGTAATAATTTACATGGACTCCAGAGAATCGCAGGGTCGTGAAAGAACACAGTTATAGTTGCTACTCTAACAGAAAAATGAAAGAAACAAACAAACAAAATGAAACCAAACAAATAATTATATGAAATGTTTTGAAAGAAAGACGATAGATAAGAAAAACATAGGTGCAATGTTGGAAATAATGTACAGCGAATGTTCCTCTAATCTCCTTCACATATTTATTTACTTTTAGATTAAATATTTGACAATTTTTTTTTTATTTTCAAGTTCTTTGAAAATCAGGTAATATACCTAAATTACTATCGATAGTTTCAAGATACTGGCTGCCTTTGTAAAGGAAAGAGCATGGGACGACCAAGAGTTAGTGAAGAGATAGTTGGGCGAGTTGAGTCGTTCACTCGTAGACCCCAAAGAAATGAGTCCGGAAGGCTAGTCGTTAACTAAAAGTTGCTGTGTCGACTGTTTGCAAAGTTTTAAGAAAACGTGACCAGCTACGTCCTAACCGTTTACAGTTATTACAGGGTCTAAAGCCGACATACCACGGATTATATATATTTTTGACGACGTTACAGTGTTCAATGAATGAATAAATCGCAATTTGCGATCAGTTACGGCTTCACTCTACTAGCTTTGGATGGAATACCAAAGTACGGCGAATGAAAATTTGTGCCCGACCGGGATTCGAACCCAGGATCTCCTGATTACTAGGCAGACGCGTTGACCACTCCGTCATCTAGGACACAGTGCCCAGCCCGACTGCAGAGGACTCTTCCCTGCACGTCTCCCACCACACCCAAATCTCCATTCGCCACGCTCTCTCTTTCCTATTACCACAGCCTATTTGTTCTGTAATGCTTGCAGCCACAATACTGTCCTCTGCAGTCGGGGGGTCACTGTGTCTTCGGTGGCGGAGTGGTCAACGCGTCCGCCTAGTATGCAGGAGGTCCCGGGTTCGAATCCCGACCGGGCACAAATTTTCATTCGCCGCACTTTGGTATTCCATCTAAACTTAGTACAGTGAAGCCATAACTTATCCCAAATATCGATTTATTTCATACCACGGATTACGTTTCAACTTCACAAACGACATGTTTTTTCATGACGATGACAACTTTCTGGATCATGTTGGCTTTAGTGATGAATCGACCTTTCACCTTAGTGGAAATGTTAATACTCACAATGTGTGCATCTGGGGCTCAGAAAATCCTCACGAGATGGTACAAATGCAAAGAGATTCCCCTAAAGTGGCGATATTTTTGTGCAGTATCCTGGCAGAAAGTTTATCGACCTTTCCTTTTTGGTGAACCTACTGTAACTGGTTATGGATAAAACTGAGTTGCTCTTTCATTTGACATATCATTTATTATTATTGGGTTTATATAATAAATTTTATGAAGCGTTAAAAATCCCGATATTCATTTATAAACAACCTGTATAATAAGGTATTTTTCGTTCTATATAAACGCAGAACTTCGCACTTGTTTATGTTGAGGACCAATTGCTATTCCCTGCACCATGCGTCATCAAGCTGCAGATCCTCCTACATTTCGACACCCTCTTCCAGTGTTGGGACTACTCGATAAACTACAGAATCATCCACGAAAAGTCTCACTGAACTTCTGATATGTATGAGATCATTTGCATATATTATGAAGAGAAAGGGTCCTATAACACTCCCCTGGGACACGCCTGATATCAACGTCTGAAGACTTCTCTCCGTTGAGAATGACATGCTGCGTTCTGTTTGCCCTCTGGATCTCGTCGATGAATAGCGCGACTTGTTTCATATGGTCGTTTCTTTCGGAAACCATGTTGACTTCTACAGAGGAGATTTCTGGTCTCCAGAGATGACATAATATTCGAACGTAAAATGTGTTCCAAAATTCTGAAACTCACTGATCTCAGACATAAAGATCTATATTTTTGCGAATTTAAAAGACTGTTCTTGTAAATGGGAAAGACTCCAACTTTTTTCCAATCCTTAAGAACACTTCTCTCCTCTAAAGACCGGTATACTGCTGCTAGAAAATGGGAGAGTTCCTTCGCATATTCCGTATGAAATAGAATTGGTATTCCATCAGGTCCTGCGACTATTTCTCTATTGAGCGAGATGACACTAATTTCAATATCTGCCTTTTTTTTCGTTCGTGCAATATGCCTCGGTAAAACAGCATTGGAAAGCAGACATTTAGTATTTCGATCTTCTGTGTGTCATCCTCTGTTTCAACACCATCATGGTCTCAGATCGTCTGGATATCTGGTTTCCACCCATGTACTGAATTGACGAAGAACCAATGTTAGTTACGATTTTCGGCCAAGTCAGTACACACAACACTGCTCTCAACATCGATGAATGTCTCTCGCTTGGCAGCCCTTACGCTAATTTTAGAATTATTTAGCTTGTGCTTATCTCCCAGACTTTGGATAGGTTTATATTTGCGGTGAAGTTCTCTTTGATATCGTAACAGATTCTTCACAATGAAGTGCATCGATTTCTTGTTACGAGAGCGTCTACCTCGTATCCGTCATGTTCGTGTCATGTGCTTAATTGGCAGTCCTAATCTCAGAAGAACTGTGTTTAGAATTCGATCTGGTGTTGCCACTACAGTTACAGTTCTACTGCTCAGTTACAGTTTTCTGCACTCCAATATCAGTGGAAAAGTTGAAACCACAATAAAATTAATGAGCTGTACTCTTTAAAGAGTCAAAAACTATTTCATGTAAGTAAAACGAAGATATGAATAAAAATAAGTCAATTTCCAATCAAAATGATTTCAGTATAAACAGTAATCTAAGTGTAGCAATAAATAAATGCAACTGGACTGAAATGTAGCTATTGGTTGATCTCGACTAATAAGCGTGTGTGCTTTCATTAGGAACAAATAGCTGCGAACAGGTAGTACATATTAAGCTAGGCATTTTTGTACTTTCGTATAACTCCCCGCGAACCAGATAATTATTTTGTGTGATGACTGCGTTATTTATGTTAGGGATTCAGGTTAGGAATACTTTATTTTCCCAAACACACTCCGACGGAAGTAAATTTCATGTCCGTGTAGGCGAAGATAACATCGTCAAGCTCCAGTTCTGTTGACCAAATATAGAAAGCTAAGGAAATAGTATATATGCAGTCTGCGGTACCGTGTTATTTTTACGAATGAAAAACATTTATAGTCTGATATAAAAGAAAAAGTTTAAAATAGTTCTGAAAGAGATCAAGCACTCTGTAATTAGCGAACTTTTTAAGCCGCTAATTTTAATTAATATGATCGTTTGTCGAAAAAAAATGCCACGAACTAGCGGCAACGCTTTTTCACTCGACTGAGAAAATTAGTGCGAAACTTTCTGTTCAAAGAGCCTTTTTGAAAAGGCATTAAATTTGAGCACGCAGTTATCAGTCTACAGGAAAAGGAAGAAGCTCTTCTCGCTTAATCTGTCGGAGTTTTTACGAGGAGCGTGCCGTCCTAGCCGAGCGCGCCGGCTTTGACGACATAAATGGGAACGGTGAAAGTTCGCCCCAAACCTATGGCCTGCGCGGCTTCGCTGCACCCTTTTGTAAAAACACACACACACAGTAACATCTCTGTTAATAGAGGGTGACTGACTTTGCATTCTCCCAGAACCCAGCGACTGTTCGCTTTGCTTTTCTGTCTCTTCAGTAGATTATTCACAATGTTACGTGTACGTCAGCTATAGCAATAAACCAAGGTTTGTGACAATTTTCTACAACTATGACTAAATGTTTTGAAGTCACAATATCATGTTAGGTATGGTTAAGCGGAATATGGGACCTTCGTATTTTAGAGTGTAATTGGATGTTACAGTTTATATTCATTTCTGTCTAAAACTACATTAAAAATAATACGAGAACAGGGAAATTGGATTACCGATTTTAATATTAATTAAACGACGAAATCAATGAAACTTGTGAAGTATTAATCGGGAGGCATTATGCATAGAAAGAAAATGTACTGTGTACGTAGTCGTTAAGTGTTAAAAAAAGTAGATGTTTCCATCTGTATCACGGGTTGAAATCTTAAATAATCATGGGCTAAGAACGTAAACTGAAGTGCTAACAAGTTCTACATACCGATTGAATGCTATGATCGAAACTATACACGAAAACAACGTTTCGTGATCTCGCATTCATGGGGCGTCCGCATTTAAATGTTTTCATTACGAATTACGCATCATATAATGCCAGAACTACGACGTCGATAATTTTATCAATGGAAATGAAAACATCGTAACAAAGTCTGCAAATAATTTGGTATAATTGCTTCGTTATTTCAATAACTCACGACCGTTACAAATGAAGAAAAAAGAAAAATGTAGTGTATGTATCGAATTTTTAATTTCCTAATTTTGAATAATTGTGACAAGACGAGGGAGAAATACAGCGAGGAGCAGTTTGTCAAAAAGAGAGAGAAAGAAAGAGAGCGAAAAGGAGTCAGGATGAGGGGAGGAACGAGTAGATGGGGATGGATAAAGAGTAAAAGATGAAAAAATGATAATGGAACAGGAGGAGGAGGAGAGGTGGAAAAGAAGAAAAGGAGAAGCGAAGAGGAATAGGAGGTCGAGAAAGGAGAAGAGGAGGAGGACAGGAAGAAAATAACGGAGGGGAGGGGAGGAGAGGAGCTGGAGGACGATAGAATAAATGGAGATGAGGGGAAGACGCGAGGAGAAGCAGGAGAGGGGGTTACTTTTCTCAGGGTCAAATATACGTCACATGCTTCAGAATCGCTAAATCAGCTGTTCCTGAACTTCAGCAGAAAAATGTTAAATTCTAAGTTTGGTAGCTCACTGGTCGTAAGATAAATATAAGACTGAACACATTAGGATACAAAAATACGTCTGCAGAAGGGCAGACAGTTCCGAAAAGCCGTAAATAAATGCAAAAATGAAACTTGGTGCTGATATTTCAAAAACGAGTTACTATTGCTGAAAAGGACAAAATATTAAAGCGCCTAACTAGTAAGTAGGAGGTCCCGGGTTCGAATCCTGGTCACAGCACAAATTTTAATTCAATGCCTCTCCTTATGTTTAAAATATTAAATGTTTTTCTAATGTCTTCTACCTAACTCTGCTTCCACTCCACATAGCCGTAGCAACGCACAGCAAGATTGATTTACTTATTCGGTGCGTCTAGATTCGCAAGAAATTTTTCATTTACTCGATCCCCCATATCGATTTAGAGCGAGCCACAGCTAGTATTGACACCAGCTAGGATTCGTACAAACCAGAACTCGAGTACAATTGCGATCTCACCTTGCGAGTAAACGTAATTTTCGGCGCTATCACGGGCTGCGTCCTACCGAGAGACGAGCCTAATACCGCGCCGGTCCTCGGGGGCGTCCCGCGGCGCTGGCCAGAGCCATGACGGCGCGGCGGCGACATGTGACGGCAGACAGCAGGCCTGTCTGCAGGGACAATGCGAGGCGGCCGCCGGCGCTATCAGCACAGCTGATTACGCCTCCCTCTGACCTGGCCGCGAAGGCCTGTGAAAGCTCCCTTTCAGGGTGTGCGCCGCCCGGGGTGTGGGCACACTTTGAGAGAGAAGCCTCGAGTACACTGGAGTGGCCGTCGGGAGCCGGCTTCCGCGGCAAACAAAGCGTCCGCCGCCGCCGCCGCCGCCGCCGCCGCCGCCTCGCAGCACAGACACAGACGCCATGTGGGCACGAGGCGGCCGGCCGCAACCAGCTCTGCAGGCGCCGCTTCCTGCTCGGCGGGGGAGCACTCTGCAGCGCACTTGCCACTTGCTGAAATTGTCTCCCTCGGTGAAGCTTTTCTTATTCAACTTCTACCACAGTCTAACATACTGTTTGGCCACGATAACGTGACGATTTTGTTGGTGCTGCCACAAGCGGAGAAAATCGACACCAGTTGAAAGTTACTCTTTTATTTACATGCGCTGCCAACCTTACAATGCTCCTTGAGGCGAAGAATTAATGTACACATTGTTAGGGTAACGGCTCCAGCATTGCAGCAAGCAGCCGATGCTGCCTTCCGTTCGTGCAAGACAAGCTCCCAGCAGCCACCGCGCAAATCGTCAAGTTATCGTAGCCAAATAGTAGTCACGACAATCCCACAGATTTTTCTTATACGCTGAGATAGCAGCGCTCCAAGCGGCCGGCAAGATACGTTTCTGAACACGATATTGGATGAGAGCGAATACTATCGTTTAGATTGACTTCAGTATACTTTTTACATTAGGGAACGTATGTACTGCCTTATAAATAGGTAATAATTTAAAAACAGCTCCCTATTTGTCTTTCTTAGGTTTTCTAACCACTCCCATGAACCACAGACATTGCCGAGGTGGGGTGGCTTGCGTGCCTCAACGATACAGTTAGCCGTGCCGTAGGTGCAACCACAGCGGAGGGGTATCTGTGGAGAGGCCAGACAAACGTGTGGTTCCTGAAGAGGGGCAGCAGCCTTTTCAGTAGTTACAGGGGCAACAGTCTGGATGATTGACTGAGCTGGCCTTGTAACATCAGCTTATGTGGCTTTGCCACACAGCTACTACGAACGGCTGAAAGCAAGGGGAAACTACAGCCGTTGCTTTTCCCGAGGACATGCAGCTCTACTGTATGAACATATGATGGCGTCCTCTCGGGTAAAATATTCCGGAGGTAAAATAGTCCCCCATTCGGATCTCCGGGCGGGGACTACTCAGGAGGATGTGATCATCAGAAAAGACAATACTGGCATTCTGCGGGTCGGAGCGTGGAATGTTAGATCCCTTAATAGAGTAGGAAAATTAGAAAATTTAAAAAGGGAAATGGATAGGTTGAAGTTAGATATAGTGGGATTAGTGAAGTTCGGTGGCAGGATGATCAGGATTTCTGGTCAGGTGAGTACAGGATTATAAATACAAAATCAGTTGGGGGGTATCACAGGAGTAGGATTGATAATGAATAAGAAAACAGGAATGCGGGTAAACTACTATGACCAGCACAGTGATCGCATTATCATTGTCAAGATAGATACGAAGCCAACACCGACAACAGTAGTACAGGTTTATATGCCAACTAGCTCTGCCGATGATGAGGAAATCGAAGAAATATATGAGGAACTAAAGGAAATTATTCAGACAATTAAGGGAGAGGAAAACTTAATTGTTATGGGAGACTGGAATTCGGTAGTAGGACAAGGAAGGGAAGGGAAGGGAAGGTAGTAGGGGAATATGGTCTGGGCAAAAGGAATGAAAGAGGAAGCCGCCTGGTAGAATTTTGCACAGAACATAATTTAGTTATAACAAACACCTGGTTTAAGAATCACAAAAGAAGATTGTATACGTGGAAGAGACCAGGAGACACCGGGAGACACCGGGAGATACCAAATAGATTTTATAATGGTAAGACATAGATTTCGGAACCAGGTTTTAAACTGTAAAACATACCCAGGGGCAGACATAGACTCTGACCATAACTTGTTGGTTATGAACTGTAGGCTGAAACTAAAGAAACTACAAAAAGGTAGGAAAATAAGGAGATGGGACCTGGATAAATTGAAGGAACCTGAGGTTCTTAAGAATTTCAGAGGGAGCTTTAGGCAACAATTGACAGAAACAGGGGAAAATAAAACAGTAGAGGAGGAATGGGTAAAATTGAGAGATGAAATAGTGAAGGTAGCAGAGGACAAAATAGGTACGAAGGCAAGACCTACAAAAAATCCTTGGATATCACAGGAGATACTAAATTTAATCGATGAAAGGAGAAAATATAAAAATGCAGTAAACGAAACAGGCAAAATGGAGTACAGACGACTAAGAAATGAGATTGACAGGAAGTGCAAAATGGCTAAGCAGGAGTGGCTAGAAGGCAAATGCAAGGATGTAGAAGAATGTATAAATAGGGGAAAAATAGATACAGCCTACAGGAAAATAAAAGAAACATTTGGAAATAAGAAAAGCAGCTCTATGAATATCAAGGACACTGATGGAAAACCAGTTCTCAGCAAAGAAGGGAAAGCTAAAAGGTGGAAAGAGTATATAGAGAAGCTCTATGAAGGAAATTAACTTAGCGGCAATATTGTAGAAAGGGGAGAAGAAGTAGATGAGGATGAAATAGGAGATACTATACTGAGAGATGAATTTGACAGAGCACTGAAAGACCCAAGTCGAAACAAGGTCCCTGGAGTAGATGATATTCCCTCAGAGCTACTGAAGTCTCTGGGAGAACCAGCCATGACCTGGTGTGTAAGATGTATGAGACAAGTGAAGTACCCTCAGACTTTAAGAAAAATGTTATAATTCCGATTCCAAAGAAAGCAGGTGCAGACAGGTGTGAAAACTACAGAGCCATCAGTTTAATAAGTCATGGTTGCAAAATTTTAACACGAATTATATACAGAAGGATGGAAAGGCTGGTAGAAGCCGACCTCGGGGAAGATCAGTTTGGTTTCAGGAGAAATGTAGGAACACGGGAGGCAATACTCACTTTACGGCTTATCCTAGAAGATAGATTAAGAAAAGGCAAACCTACATTTCTAGCTTTTGTAGATTTGGAGGCTTTTGACAATGTTGATTGGAATAAACTCTTTAAAGTTCTGAAGCAAGCAGGAGTAAAATATAGGGAGCGTAAGGTTATTTACAACTTGTACAAAAACCAGACAGCGGTTGTCAGAGTTGAAGGGCATGAAAGGGACGCAGTGGTTGGAAAGGGAGTAAGACAGGGTTGTAGCCTTTCCCCAATGTTGTTCAATTTGTACATTGAACAAGCTATAAAGGAAAGCAAGGAGAAATTTGGAGAAGTAATTAAAGTTCAGAGTGAAGAATTAAAAACATTGCGTTTTGCCGACGACATAGTAATTCTGTCAGATACAGCAAAGGACCTGGAAGAGCAATTGAACGGAATGGACAGTGTGCTGAAAGGTGCATATAAGATGAACATTAACAAGAGCAAAACTTGGGTAATGGAGTGCAGTGTAAGAAAATCAGGTGATGCTGAAGGAATTAGATTAGGTAATGAAACAATAAAGGAGGTAGATGAGTTTTGTTACTTGGGTAGTAAAATAACAAATGATGGTCGCAGTACAGAGGATATAAAATGCAGAATGGCAATGGGTAGAAAGGCGTTCTTGAAAAAGAGAAATTTGTTAACAGCGAATGTTGATTTAAGCGTAAGGAAGTCCTTTCTGAAGGCATTTGTATGGAGTGTTGCCTTGTATGGGAGTGAAACATGGACGATAAACAGTGTGGACAGAAAGAGGATAGAGGCTTTTGAAATGTGGTGCTACAGAAGAATGCTGAAGATTAGGTGGGTGGATCGCGTAACTAATGAGGAGGTACTAAACAGAATTGGGGAGAAAATAAATTTCTGTCATACCTTGAGTAAAAGAAGGGATAGATTGGTAGGACACATTCTTAGACATCAAGGAATTGTGAATTTAGCGTTGGAGGGGAGTGTGTGGGGTAAAAACCGCAGAGGAAGACCAAGAGATGGATACAGTAAGCAGATTCAGACAGATGTAGGTTGCCGTTCTTATGTGGAGATGAAGAGGCTTGCTCTCAGGATAGGGTATTGTGGAGAGCTGCATCAAACCAGTCTCCAGACTGAAGACCACAACAACAACAACAACAACAACAGGTTTTCTAAGATCCCTGACAACGTATGAAACGGTACATTACAGGGCAGTTAATTTACAATTATTTACAAAGCCATACAGGCTTTAAATGAATTATTTCATTTTCTATTAAAAATAAGGATGCCTACAAAACATCAGGAGACATGCCCTTTGGCAGAGAGACGTAAATTTCTAAGCAGGAACGCTAAGTATTCTTCATTACAATTCCAGTAAAATCGGTGAGGATGGAACGGTGGAAACGTATATAGAATGCAATAAATACGGTAGTTAACGTATCGAATCAACCATCACAGCTGTAGCTGAAGGAAAAACGTCACAGACGTGGCAATATAATGATAAAAGCAACCAAACTGTTTTCCAGCAAAGAACAACCCAATTCCACAGTTGTTGGTACATTTGAAACAGAAACGGCACGAATCATCAAAACATTAGTTTCTATAAAGCTAAAGTAATCACACTTAAAAGAATATGCACGTATAAGAAAGAGGAGTGACGTGTAAAAATGTGAGAATCCTTAGACTCCATACCGAATTGATACACGTCAAAACTTGGCTGTCATAGTAAGAACAGACCTTAATAGAAATTTATTATACCATTTTACTTTCAGCGGAAAAAGCTGCAAATAAACACACATTCGTAAGTATTTGTTCATGAGAGTTGTTCTTTATACCTTTCAATCATTTAAATTAGGCTGTTTTTATATTTCCGTATTATGTTTGTCTCTCGATATTTTAATAATGCTTGTAACGCAAAATTATTGTAAGTATTTCGTTAGCTACGTACAAAAGCGATTATAAACAAACATCACTACTTCGGCTGCTTGCCCACCGCTAGGAGCGCTAGTGTCGCAGAAACTGTCAGTTGGTAACAACTTCTACAGCAGTGAGTGTCGTGACTGTATACGTTAGACTGTCCATTAGTAATTTTTGAAAGAATTTTTTGGAACAGCGATCTTAAAAATGTTAATAATTAAAATAAGACAGTGTAGATCGCAATTTGTTGCGTTTATTACTGGCAACCGGTTTAGGTTCGGTTCTATAGAACCTTCTTCAGGCCTTTGGCGCCTTGTTGGTGGACGGTGGCGGTGGCCGGAGCAGGCGTCAAGGCCTGACGATGGTTCTATAGAACCAGTAATAAACGCAACAAATTGCGATCTACGCTGTCTTATCTTAATTAGCTTCACTCTTCCCTGTCCTTTGCTGTCTGTGACAGAATGACAATGTCATCGACAAACCGCAACATTTTTTGTGACTTCTGAAACTTTCCCGGCGTATTTCTTTATCCAGAAACTTTCGGGTGTGCAACCGGAGCCCGTCGTCATTCTGACACGATATTTCGGCCTGGAAATGTCCGGCCATCTTCAGGTGAGTACCGAGTACTGAAGAGCCCAGGTGCAGTCGCGGTATTTATAGTGGTTTTTGCGCATGCCAAACGTGCTGGAAACGTTTTGCGCATGCGTTAGATGGTGTCATGCGCGATACAGCCGAGTTGTGTGTGCTGCCCTCGGTGGTGGAAGAGCAACCGACTTCTATTCGTTGACAATCGATTGATAGCGTCGATTACGCTGTGACTGGATGATATTAATCACAGGGTTCCAGTTTTTGTCGAGCTGAAAGCCGTTGTCACGATTTACAAGATTGTCGGCAATATGAATTTCCACCGATTCTTCAATAAGTGAATCGGAGAAACTGGAGACTGGAGTTAAAATTTTAGTTTTACTATATTCCATTGTGTGTCCCATGGAAATGCAGTGTTCTGCTACTGCCGATTTTGGTGGTTGGAGTAGACGGGTGTGTCTTTCGTGATAACGGCTTACTGCCCGAGATCAGTTTGTCAGTCTTTCTATTCTTCCGAAAATACACTGATTAAAACAATTAGGGTATCATATGGGATATCTGCGATCTGAAGTATTGAATGAACTAAACCGTTCGTCGTCTTCCTGTCGGTTCTACGCAGTGGAGACAACATCAAAGATAGTGGTAATAACAGAAAGTTGACGCGATTACTCCATCAAACGAAACAAGTAGTTAGGTTCAGATAGTGTAGTGAGCAGGTAGTGCAATGCAAAACCTATGGTATGGAGAACCGTAGGAAGATTGGGAGCGGCATGGACACGGAGAAACATTTTAGAATATCGCGGATCGGGTGGCACATTTTTTATCCCTACCATCAGGCAATCACAGTCATCTGCTACGTTGTTTTAACTCTTCCTCGCACTCTCTTTTGTGAATATATGTTTCTCTTGTGTCGACTGTTAAACCCTCGTTGCCGTTCTTGTTCCCAGTGACAGGATTCTTTTGGCTTATGGTTTTGTGTAGATAGGTGCAATTTTGAACCACGGAACCGACGATAATAGTAGTTTGACCCCTTAAAATAACCAACCTCAAACCGTTTGTGCCATATGCAAGCGGAAGATTCCTACGCTTGAGGGCGCCCCATAAGACATCCAGAGGTCGCGTCGGTGGGCCTGTTTGCTACGTCAGTGCTCAGTAGACACGAAGGCCACTGCTTTTTTACGGGTCGCGCTTTACCTTGGCGGATGTTTTTCCCAGCTGCAGCAATTTGCTTTCCTCATTAGGCTCTTTTTTGAGTCGCAGACCTGGGAACAAATTGAGACGGCGAACTCCTCGCAGTACACGGGGCCGTTTACGTAAGCCCGATGAGGGCGCATTAGACGTTCAGGCACCGCATCAACACTTTCCGTGCTTTCTCAAAGTTAGCGCAGTCTTATTTTACTTAATTGGCGCCAGTCGACAATCCTTCGAAAAACAGTTGACGATGTGCGTAACTGATATGAAAAAAAAAGAAAATAAAGATTCCTCCGTCAGTGATTCTCAGGGCTGTCCAACGCGAAATTCGAGAAGCACGGCGATAGTAAAAGTACCAAATTGTGATAGGAAACAATTTATTCTAAAATACTTCGTAAGGTTATGTAATGGGCCATTTTAACGCGAATGCATAGTAGCAATGATTTAAGAAAATTCCTGTAGAAATGACGAAAAATTTGCCTTGTTATATCTCAGATTTGGAGATAGTATAATAGAGGAAGGGAATATTTAAAAATACAGTATTTCCTAAGAAAATGGAACTTCTGTGTTACGACACACACTTCAACAAGTGATTCATGTTTGGATGGCTGATAGTTTACTATACTAATCCTGATTTCTTCTAACAGAATAATTTATTTTTTATTATAATGTATTACAACTTTCCACCAAATAGCTAATACATTCAGAGAAACAACGTGAAGGTTAAACATATTGCGAACTTGCAAAACTATATAAACAGAACATATGGAACGCAATTTAAGGAAAGTATAAGTGTTTCAACTCGTTATGGCCACCGGTAATTAATAATCGCAGAAAGTTAGATGTAACATAATAACTTTGGTGTTATTTTACGGACAAAAAACGGGAGATGACAAGAGGAGTGGAATTTTCTCGTCACGTAATAACCAGTTTACAGGAAACTCAGCACGGCACCAAAAACAGTTTCTGACACGTTGGCAGCAGAGTGGTCTTGCAAACATCGCTTAATCGACTTTAATCGATTGACTGGGTTCTGGAGAATAAGCCTAAAAAATAAAAAAAAAATTCAATCTCGGTGCTTCATTATATCGTCCTGTTCATTAGTTACCGAATTCTCCAGCCCAAATGCTTGTTCATAGTGCAGGATACTTGCATCTTTGCCTACTGTGAGAATAAACTTACGTAAACGATATATGGTGAGCTATCTTTCATCATTGGAAAAATAAACCGTACTCGTTTAAAATTTAGGCCTGAAATGGGAGAATGCAGGCACGTGTGAAGTGATATGCCAAGCTGGTGAAAGAATGCCCGATATCCTGACATGACGTATTTGAATTCACCTACCGTAAGTTACTCACGTTTTGTCAGGATGTCGCGCATTGTTTTACCAGCTTGGCATATAACTTCACACGTGCCTTCATTCTCCCATTTCAGGCCTATTGTAAACGAGTAAGGCGATAGGTGTTCATCCTAAACGTTTTATTTTTCAATGATGACAGATCACTCACCATATATCGTTTACGTAAGTTTATTCTCTTTTACTTTCTATAAATTACAGTTACGGGTCGTACAGCATAGAACTAGGCCATATATGGTAACCTTGATTCCCAGCTCCTGGTTATTGTTAGATTTTCATAACTGTTAAAATTCTTGTACATGTATTTAGTATGCACCACTTCATAAGTGTGGTTTTTTCTTTTTTTTTTTTTTTTTTTTTTGCCATCAGATTATCTGATGATCACTCAAAAGGGCGAAACGCGTCATTGAAATAAAGACAATTTTGCAGCTGACATTGAATTTCGGAATAAATTCATAACCTGTTGCTGTACCAGCCACCAGTATGGAACGGAAGCAGTTTTGCTGAAGTAACTGTCGTCTGGCATGGAATAATTATTGAAACCAAAATTCGAGAAGATTGGAACTAATTAGGAGATGTACAGATCATTCTGAAGTAATTTACAGACAGCTGGACATTCTCAGACGTGTGTGTCTGAGTGTGTGAGCGAAGACAAGCTACTGTGGATTAAGTCTTTGATGTTTTATTGTGTGTTGTTGGGGGCAGAGTCTCAAGGCGACGGCGTCGGCGCCGGCCGCTATTCCCCGCGTCTGCGGTTCGCGACCCGACACCGCCTGCCGCGGCAGCCGGCGCAGATCGCTTTCCAGACCAGTTCCAGCGTTTTTGTCGCGATGGAGACCTCTGCTCTCCTCTTCTTTCCCCTCTCCGCCTCTCAGTGAAACTAGAGCCACGGCGCTGACCGTTGCCGCCTCTCGTCGACTGACTGCTTATTTGAATCAGTGGAACAGCCAATACCGCTGGCGGACGGTGCTACCTGAAGCTGGGCGTTGCATCCGAGTTACACATCTATGTGAGGCGCTCTCAAGGGAGGCAATTATTTATCTCAGTACTAGATTCTCGACATTCGTCATGATCTAAACACCCCTAGAATTCGGTGTAGGAAGGTCACAAAATTCGATATTTACAAATGCAATTTACGACCCCGTGAAAAGTTAGAAGATATATCAGTGATAGAAAAATATCTGTGGCAGAGCGCATACTACGAGAGTTGGAACTTTAATTGTGCCAACCATTTATTTACAAACCGATACAAAAGCGCTACATGTTTGTACCTGTAACTGTGCTTCAAAGTAGTGACGAGCTTTGTCTACAACCCGTTGTCAGAGGTATGGAAGGTGTAATATACCATTAGCAGAGCCTGTTCTCTTGATGGTGCGAACGGAGCGGCCTGTCGAATCTCTGGAACAATTCTGAAGCGAATGCCACGAATTGGTTCCTTCATCTTCGGAATTAAATAAAAGTCACAAGGACTGAAGTCCGGGGAGTATGGTGGCTGGTACAAGACTTCCCAGTCCCATCGACCGAACGAAGCAACCACAGCTTGTGCTGTATGCGCCCGCGCATTGTCGTGCAAAATGATGGGTGGGTTGCGTAGAAAGCGTTGCCGCTTCTTTCGCATAGCGAATCGCTGGTTTGCTCAGAAAAAAAAAGTAGCACTTCTGCGTCAGAGGCGCTAGGACGACCTGCCCGATGTATGTCTGCTACAGTTTTCGACCTTTCTTGAAGGCTTTTACCCAACGTGCCACAGTTGTGTACGAAAATGCCGATTCCCCGCACGCCTCTTGAAGACCTTTATGACACTGTCGTGCACATTCAATCTTGATGCAACTCTGTTGTTCCAGTTTCGCAAACGAAGTGACACCGTTTCTTTAGACCGTGACTGTGCTTTCGTTGGTTGGGCGCACGCCGATGACGGGGTCGAGCGAGTCCATTTCCTTGGAGGTAATGTAGATATGTCAACAACGTGTACTATCGCCGACAGCAGTAGATCCTACTGCATAGTGTCTTCCCGGCAGTGTTGCCACTGCCCTCGCTTTCGTCCTTTAAGACACTGGAAATAAGACAAATATTATAAGTATACTCATTCGTTATCTATACTCCTATTGTTGAACGATTCAAATTTATCAGTCCCACTGATTAAAGTCAGGCCGGCCGCGGTGGCCGACGGGACTGCGGCGCTCCAGTCATGGTCTGCACGACCACTACGGTTGGGGGTTCGAATCACCCCTCGGGCATTGATATTTGTGCCGTCCTTAGTATTAGCTAGTTCATAAGTAGTTTGTAAGCTTAGGGACTGATTACCCCGTAGTTAAGTCTCTTAAGCTGTATAAACATTTGAACATTTTTTTTTAAATTTTATTTTATTATTATTTTTTAAGTAAAGTCAGCGATCTCTGTCACACGTTATCTTTCAGTGGAAAGTATTGCCAAATGTCACGATCTTCTAGAATTATTCTATTCTTTTCAAAGTTAAAAAGCACCTTTCTACTTCGATTGGCGTCATGGGAATTTAAAAAATTACTTAGGCTATCAGCACGAAATAATGATGTAAATTGGTAGGCAATATGTGAATGTAACTAAATTCTACTGCTGTTGAAATTTCAATATTGGATGGCATAAAGACACATCCGAGAAGAAAGAATGCGTGGAGAAGAGTGGGGACAAGTGTTCCCTGTAGAACGCTGCCACGTGGCGCAGCGCTGGCCAGAGGCTTTGCAGGCCGTCTGCAACCTGCAACCTGCTGTGACGTCACTGGCGGCCATGTTACCTGTTGCCATGTTACCGAGGCCTCCGCCCACCGCTGCTACAGTTATAAAGGATCGAGCAGTCCACCAGGCATTTGCAATGGGAAAGCAGGCCCTCTGATTTGGTCACGAGGCCGGCAACATTTTTCGGGGCGTTATGGGGTAAAGGGACGTTGCACAACCAAAACCAGTTTATCATGACACATGGTACAGGTGAGACTTCCTAAACGAAAAAAAAAAAAATCCTTTTAGGCCCTGAAGGCACAATTCTGCTGTTCTGGTTTTGCTCCCTTTCTTCGTGATTCACGCTAGGAGGTTTGGACCTGCCTCACACAATCGTGGATGGACTGTGGTAACGTGCGCAACGTGTTTTAGTTTTATGTTTCTACACTAGGTGACACCGTCGGCAATCTTCCAGTACACTTATAGTGGCGGCAAGAAAATACTTGTTGACAAGGTGTTGATATCCCTGTTTTGACATGTGAAGCTATCATATCTGCCAGGCAGTTAAATTTAAATGATCCTGCGGTGGGTACAATTTTTTTGAAAATAAATTAGTTTTCTCTTTTGTAATGACTTACTCTATGTATTTTATATCCTAAACGTCCCTCTCTATATTAATGCCACATCAACTACAACCTTGGGTCTGAAAGAAATGTAAGAAGAGCGGACAACCATAGTTTTAAAAATTAGGAGCTGTGCAAGACAGCAACAGTACCGAGCACCGCCACTGTTCAGCACAGTCCTCTGTGCCACCGAGCAGTGCTTAGCACACTGGACTCGCATTTGGGAGGAAAATTTACTGGGCCAAAGTAGGGTTGTAACTGGTGAAGATTTTATAAAGAAGATTAGGCAAGAAGGGTTGCTGCCTATCGCCTTTCCTCTCAGACAGGAAGTTACTCACCTGCTGATCTGCTGTCCTTGGACCGTAAAGACGTCGGACCTTCGTCGCCTTATTGATGATTCATTAATGAAAAGAGGACAGTAGGGAAGTTACAGAACAAATAGGCAGAATTGTGGTGAAATCTGTATTCATAAAAATATGACGAATGTGATGTAGCCCTGTTGCATGTTTCATATTATTTCACAAATAAGATTAGTTTGTCACGAAAGCACCTCGCTGTAGGGCAAGGAATTACTTAATAGTCAAAATGTTCAAATGTTGGTACAGCTTATGGGACTTAACTACGGGGTCATCAGTCCCTAAACTTACAAACTACTTACGAACTAACTAAGACTAAGGTCGGACAAATATCCATGCCCGAAGGGGAATTCGAACCCCGACCGTAGACTTAATAGTCAATAATTAAACACACTTTAAAACAGATACATTTGCAGTCCCTAGAGAGAGCGGAGAGTGGTTGAATCAGAGAGAATGTTGCTAGCCATGAAGTCGTAATACTAAAATCATAGCAGGGGCAAAACGGCCAAGCTTACCTCACTATAAACTGAATGGTGAGTGTACCGGATGCCTCCACTCTCCCATAATTGTAACAGACGCGGACGGTCCTCAAAGTCAGTTTCTTTTACGGCCCTAGGCTGCCCGCTGGGTGGATACTTCGAACCTCTGCAACCGAATGGCGGTGCGTGTATGTTCGCTGGGCACGGCACCGCAGTGTGCTTCCGCTGTTCAAAAGTAGTCCCTGTAGCCAAACCTTACAGGTAGGGGTGGGAAACCGTTGGGGAAGCTTAGCCCTTGCGGGCAGCACTGTGTCTCGGACACTCAGGTTGGGACACCTGTTTGGAGCTCGGGACAAAGCTGGTATGCCTCCGGTTGCTTTTAAATTTAACGGCCACAGGAAATTCTCTATTTTGAGCAATTTCTAGATTAACCAAACGAGTAATGTTCCTCTAAGTAAGCAATCACTTTGTAATGCTCCTTGGTTGGTGAAAATTAATAAACCGTCCAAAATTTATTGATTTAATTGTGCTACTTTTTAATTATGGTCGTGTCCGGTCTGTTATTGGTATTGGGGAGTTTGTAATTTTACTGGCAACTCGAATCCATGGTCGGAATAACATACTTAATTGTACTTTGCTCCGATTTCTTTCTTATGGCACACCCGTTGCGGCCGTGCATTGAGTGCTCTGTGCGTTACAGGGTTAAACGTTCATTTTTCTTCAAGCGCAGATCGAGAGTGAAGTAGTGCCTCTCTGCCAAGCAATTAAGTGTGGATTACAGAACTGTCGCGAGTAAACAGAATGGTGGATGAACGCGTCAGTCGGTTTTCCGTGTTCGTTCAGAGCGCACGGTGGTGTCGTGGCTTGGCCAGGCCCCGCGCCGGCCGGCCTGGCTGAGTTGCGCAAGGCGGCCTCGTCCCTCACCTTGCCTCTTATCTCGCAACTTCTCCTCCTGCTGCTCTAACTCCCACTCCTGCTCCGCCTAGAAGTGGCGGTCGCGGCCGCTGCGTCCTACCAGCTAAACAACAACTCGCTACACTTTCCAGCATACGGTGTATTTAACTGCATACACACAAAGCTGTTATCGGTTACATCGAAATAAATCGTATAAACAAGCGAACACAAAAATTAAAGCATCTATTTCTAATATTAATCATACAAGAAGGAAACTCATATAGTTCAAAAGGTACTTTGCCACAGACGTGCACAAAACAAATATCGTGTGTGTACGCAGCCGTTCAAAGTGGTTAAAGGAAAGACACATTTTCGCAGTGTCTAATGGGTGCATTGGACGACGAACCGTCGCGATCTACATCATCTACATGGGATACTCTGAAAATCACATTTAAGTGCCTGACAAAGGGTTCATCGAACCACCGTTGTACTATTTATCTCCCATTCCATTCTCGAATAGCGCGCGGGAAGAAAGAACATCTGAATCTCTCCGTTCGAGCTCTGATTTCTCGTATTTTTCTCTGATCATTTATACCTATGTAAGTGGGAGTCAACAATTTATTTTCGCATTCGGAGGAGAATGTTGGCGTTTGGAGTTTCGTAAGTAGCCCACGCCGCAGCGATAAGCGCCGTCGTTGTAATGATTCCCAGCCCAGATCATGTAGCATTTTCGTAACGCTGTCTCCCATGTATCGTGACAATACGAAACCAGCTGCTCTTCTGTGGGCTCTTTCGATGTCCTCTGTCAAACCCACCTGATAAGAATCCCACACTGGGCAGCAATTCTCCAAAAAAAGGACGGACAACCGTAGTGTATGCAGTTTCTTTAGTAGTTCTGTTGCATCTTTTAAGGGTTCTGCCAATAAAACCCAGTCTCTGGTTCGACTTTCCCACGACATTATCTACGTGTTCTTTCCAGTTAAGACTGGAGAAATAGTAATTCCTAGATATTTTGTGGAGTTAACGGCTTTCACGTTTGATTGATTTATCTTGTAAACAAAGTTTAACGGATTTCTTTTCGTTCTCATGTGGATGACTTCACACTTCTCATTATTTAGAGTCAGTTGCCAATTTTTACACCATAGTGAGTGATTCAGATCATTTTTCAGTTGGTTTAGATCTTCAGATGAGTTTACTATACGGTAAATGACGGCGTCATCTGCAAACAACCTATGAGTGCTACTTAGCTTTTCCCCTAAATCGTTTATGTAAATAAGGAACAGCAAAGGACCAATAACATTACCCCGTGGAACGCCCTATATCACCTCTGTTTTAGTCGATGACTCACCATCGATTACGACGACCTGTGTCATCTCTGACAGGAAATCCCCTATCCAGTCGCAAATGTGGGGCGATATACCATAACCACGCGAAAGGTACAGGTGGAATTACGAAGTCATCCGTATTGTCAGCAGTGGAAGTCAAAATATCGTAGTGACGAAATATTGTTAGTTGTTCTTTCTGAACAGATTTAATAACATTGTGGAAGGGCTACAATCATATCTTAGTCTCTTTCCAAGTACTGCTTCCCTTCCATACCCTTCGATCCTTTTAACAGCTGCCCGGTTTTTGTACAAGTTAAATATAACTTTAAGTTTCTTGTATATCACCGCTACTACATTCAGAATTTGAAAGATTGTATTCTAGTCACCAATGTTAATCCTTTCATTCCTACATTATGAATTCAGCTTTGGAAAAATTATTATAAAGTGTTTTCTGTATTAATACAGTGCAGTACTCATCAAAATGTGTGTTTTAAAAGTATTTGTCATGTATTTCATGCGCAACACAGACGTTTGTATCGAGGTATTTTATTACTTGGGACTTTATTTTGTTGATATTTAATACTGCCAGATCAATAATGCTAGCATAATCTACAGTACCAAAGACAAGACAATTCAATGCTAAAATGAAATAACATGAATCACACTCACGCTCACACTGACAGCCACGTAGAGACAGCAACGCAACACAACCTCCAAGACGAATAAATTAATACTTTATTCATGGGACAACCACAGTCGAATATATTCATTTTCTTGACAACAAACCGCTGCGACTGTTAAAAATTCTTTATTAAGAACACGGGATCGGTTTCGCAATATAAATTTGCATCACCAGATGCTCATTTCATTCAAGTCATAACCATTTATTACATGGTGTTTGAACTAGCTGATCCCCATCATTTATCTCGAGGTGTAACCAACTTGCATTTAAAAGCATCTACAAAATCCCTTTTGCCTAAAAAATTGGACTAGTCAACCGTGTGTAAAAACTGAATAAAATCCATCCCATACCGGCACTTTACTTCCGGTGTAGACAGCGAGGGGATGAAACGACGTTGATGCCGGCCACAACAACTCTCTTACTTCATACCCGATTAGCGAACACACGGAGAACACTTGAATCTGATTCCTGTTACGTTCTGTACACAAGAGTTTCTGCAAATGCACTAAGCTATGTCGCACTTCCCTGCCTTGTCGCCACGTGTGTTTCAGTATTTTGTCCACCGTACTTTAACTCGAGTTAAAACTCCTCAGCATACGGGTTGTTTATGCCAGTTCACTGCTACGACCATCTGGCCAGGCGTTGGACAGTCATGCATTCGTCTTACACTCTCAAAAGAGAGAAGAAATTGTGTCTGACAGAAATAGTGGCTGCTGGCTACGTTCCCTGGGCGGAGAACTATTTGAAGACATCAAAGCCGATATAATTCTGCCGTCCCAATTTCCGAATTATCGACTACGGAAGTGTAACGATGTCCTGCGCGATTTTGCTTAGGCGGTCTGTAACCAACAAAAGATCAAACAGTCTGTGTATTGATTAGAATAAGAAAACTCGCTGCTCAGATTGTTTTGCTGACAGGTGCTCCCTGAAGAAGTTGTACTTGCAAATGCAGTGCCACCTCTCCCATTATACCGCCCAACACGCTGATCCCATAACTCTTACGTCTGACGTCAGTCACTTGGAAGGTCGCTCTGAAGAGGCCGTTTTGTGGCCATCAACTCGCCCTGTGACACTTAGGGTCGAGAAGAACAATGTTTGGCTCTGTCGCCATTTCAACAAGAAAATGTATGTTTACTTTTACGTTCCCGTCTTAGTAGCTGCTCGGCTCGGCACGTCTGGAGATAGTGGAAGTGTGGAGAGAGAGAGAGAGAGAGAGAGAGAGAGAGAGAGAGAGAGAGAGAGAGAGAGAGATAAATTTTCCGCCACACATGGTGTTTCACTACACGCTGTGAGGAGGACTGGAGATATTTAACTACAGTTCTTCGACACGAAACCCCACTCGCTTTTACTGTTGACACATGGTTGGTGAAGGCTAAAGAATACAAGTCTCTACACTGGCTTATAAAATACTGAAGCCTACAATTTGTTAATTGTTTACATTTTAATCAGTTGTGCAAAGAACAATACTGGACTCTACTTCGTGGGTGGTATTGAAAAATGGCAGTTGCGCAAGATAGCAATTCGAATCCTGATAAAGAGATGGTAATGACTGTAGCGGTCTTGTGGGAAAGAATCCAATACACAATGACCTACAGTAAATTCGTTCAGAGCCGAAATAGATGATTTATCGTAATGAAATACGGCATTTTTGTTGGTTCCTTCAGTCGTACGTTTTTAATCAGAAGACCAGCTATATAAGAAAAACTGCACAATATGTAGGTTTGTAATAGACGTTTCAAAACACATTTTATTCAAGAATTTCTACAACATTCTAATTCTGTTGCTATAGAAAGATTATATATTCCTCTTTCTATAGCAACAGAATTAGAATAAGAGGATGTTGTTCACAGTGAAAAAGCAACTACATGACGTTTTTCTCGATGAAAACTGTATTTGAGGTTCTGTCATATCTTAATGATAAAACAGATAAAGCATTTATTGGGTATTCCGAATAATTAAATTATTACTTGACACAAAACAATCAACTTTAAAAGTTAAGGTACGTTGTTCCGCTACTAATTTTCGAATGACTCTAGTCATTTCCCTAATAGCGCTTGTACAATACTGTCATGTAGGTGTTATGGCGATGGGATCGTTAATTTTAAAAGAAATTCGTGTCGGTGACATACTAATAAAGAGAGCTTTTAGCTTGATTGTGCCCACCAACGTTGCTCCGGTTGCCATTAAAATTTTGCCGCACGCTATGTATGCTCTTTTCAGCTCTGTATTAGTTGGAATACAACGCTATAGTAAAGGAATATCTCGCAGTACCACTTACTGATTGCCGCATTGAAAAGATACCCATATTAAAGTTTGGAATTTTTCCTCTGCAAAATAATTTCAAATCTTCTGCGTTGCATGTACACGATTTAAAATGTACTTCAAATTGAAACACCTTCAGAAAAACCGGTTTGCAATGTAATGCCACATTTTGTATAGAAGGAAATATGCTAGGGAAATGTGCTAGTATTTCATTTTTCGTAAAATAGTTTTTATTCCAGTGTATAATTACTCGAGTATCTAAAAAATTCATTCACTTGCTTTAATAAAATTGAATAATTAAAAAGGTGTAAAATTATTCAATGTATTTCAGTTGTTAAATTTCCAATTTTCATTTCCTTCATTCGAGTCTTCCTGCATCGTGTAAAACATTCTAGGTGTACATCGGGTATGCAGTATAGAAGCTCCGCAAAATTAACTAATTAAATATCAACAAATAACAGAGTTCCCTGAGACAACGTTGTATTAAAAGGTATTACACATATGGAGAGGCATGGAATTAAAATTTATGCTGTGGCCGGGATTCGAACCCGGGACCTCCTACTTACTAGGTAGGTGCTTTCGACCACTCAGCTAACACAGCGTTGTAGCCAAAGCAACTACACGGACTGTCTTAAAACACGTCTTCCTCCGCACCATATACTTCTGCTTCATGTTCCCTGTGAAAAGCGTATCAAATTGTAAGTAGGAGGTCCCGTGTTCGACTCGCGGCCACAGCATAAATTTTAATTCAATGCCTCTCCTTATGTTTAATATCTTTGGTAACCAGGAGTTAATTGTTTGCATGTTAACATGCATCGCTTGTACGATGTGGATTGACTTCTTTTTAGAACTGTAACACGTCTCCTAGGAGGTAAGTGGCAGCTGTTATCATATGTATATGGTATTTACTTGTGTCAGTTATACATGTGGCACCAAATTATTGGCCCACTTTAGGTTACGGTAGTAACACTAAAAGTGGGCTTTTGCGATCGTCTTTTGACAGCTCGAAATTTAAATGAAAATAACGGATTAACCACATCTGACACAGAAATTGAATAACCAAATTTGCTCTCTTCATGTTTCATGTTTTTCTCATATTTCGTATCGTTTCAGAGATATTTGCAAAACTAATGCCGATTGTTGGATGTCTGTCTGTCTGTCCGTAACGTGTTCTCTGTTTTTAAGAAGAACCGTTCAACCGATCATCACCAAATTTTTCATACATAATTGTAGGCCGCCAGAGACCAGAACCTCCCTTTTTCAAATTTTTTCGGACAAAAAATATGGTAGTAATACCAAAAAAGCTGTTTGTAATATAATTGTAATTGCAAACGAACCGTTCATCTGACGCGAAAATTGAATAACAGAATTCGTAGAAGAGAAAATCCTTTACAACTTTGTTCCCTTGTGTTTTTTTCTATCTCGTATCGTTTGAGAGATATTTGCAAAATAATTTGACACCCTTCATTGTATTAACGAAAATGAGCCGTTCGGAGATGTCACCTGACATTCCTCGCCCAGAACTCTCTGGCATACGCCATCTTGCGTTACGTATTTGATGATTTTCTTATTGTAACTTACACGTTGTCATTTCAAAGCAATGGCGCACTGAAAATTGAGAAAAACACGTCGTTCTTAGCACGATAAATGATAATCTAGTGTCTACAAATGCCATATTAGCATCAGTTAATAACGGCCATCAATAATATGAGATTAAAGAGCGCAACTTCTAATTGTTAGGCGTAGCGTAGTGGGCAGTGCGTTGGTCTGTGACGCTGAAGATCAATGCTTCGGGAACCCGCCACTACCTTTCTTTCTTTCTTTTTTTACTAAAAGGGTTTCAGACACTCTTACTAATTAATTTTGTATTATTTAGATTATTATTTTGGTCCAAAATGTTTGTAAAAACTTATAAAACTACCAATCGTAAAACACGTCAGTGCCTTTTTTTTCCCCTCCCGTTTCTATTCTATCCGTGGATGGAATGCGAGAGGTAAGATATCGACATCTCATAGTGGAGCCAGAATTTTTGTTAACTGTAACGGTATAGAATCAACAAACGAGCTGCCCGTTGAACGAAGCATAATGCTGCTTGACTCTGTTTTGGTAGTTTGAGAAAGCCTGTACCGGCGGCAGTCGGCCGTGATTTGCGTCTGTAGCTGTGCGTCTGGTCCCGAGAATTCTTTCCTCCAAGGGCGGTCGGCCAGGCGGCGGGTTCCTTTCGTTCTCCGTGGGAACCGCCTCTCCATTCCCTCCTCTGCTCCCCTCTCCCTGACCTCGACAGGTGCTCTTCGCCGTGGCCTCACCGCGGAACTCGTTTCCCCGACACCTGCGACTACGAGGAAAATTAAGCCGCCGTAAGCCAATTCCCATCCCTCCCGTAACCACAGGAGCAAACATTGTATCAAGTTGTTTCGTTGAAAAGTACGTTACCTGTCATTAGTTTCAGCTGTCTGGTCTCGCGTATTTGTTCCTTGACAGCGTATCGTCGCGGTTCACTGCAGAGACGGAACTACCCAGGCTAGATCATTTGGGCTCATTAGAAGTTGGATTATACGGTTCGGTACCCGGATCTGGAAAGAAAGAAAGAAAGGAAGGAACGGAGAGGGAAGGGAATGGAGATTATAGTATCAAGTTTCAGCCCCCGTTCGGAAATATTGTAGATCCTGTACTAACAAGAAGGGAACACCAATTGTTTTCCGCGGCAGCCTATTACCGTGACGTTGGCTAGGCCGTGCACTCGAAACAGTCTGTCGACCGGTTCAATGACAGTTTTTGGCAACAGTTACATGTTCGATGGTTTTAGTGTCCGTTTGGCCTGTATCCTGTGCTGTGTCGGTTTTCTATTTAACGCCATATAATATCGGCTGTTTTGAATCGCACGACTTTCATGACCACGATGTCAACGGAACGTTAACCCCTAATATTCCTTTCTTAGTCGATTCGCGGGAAACGACCATAAGAAGGGGATTAACATAAAAAATCCGATTATGCACAACAGATCCATTACTTAGTGTTACTGGGGCCCTGTATTTACATCTGACTGCCTGAACGCTCGTATTTCTTAAAAGTTCCACCGTTTCGAGAAAGTAACAATTCAAAAAATTCTGCTTCCTACTTTGCAGAAAAAGGGCACCAGATAAAACGGCGTTTTTCTTTCTGGAGAATGATTTAAAAGCGGCTAAAGACAGTTACAATGTTGTGCCGCGTAATCTCTCGACTACGTGCCGTAAGTGAAATTCAGTTAACCTCTGTGGCCATTATGCTGGTCTGGCGCATGTCAGTCAGGAATGAACGCCATGCAGACTAATATTACCACCGGCATAATGCATACCACGAACAAAACGTGTAAAACAAGTAATATCCACATTACAAAATTAACAGCAACGACATTCTAAAGGGAAGGAAATGAATCGTAAGTACTATACGGAAATGACGCGTTTTCTCGAACCGACAATTAGAAAGTAAGAAACTTTAAACCGTTTGTTATGTTTGTAGATGACAGGCTTGTAAATACTATTACCAAAACAACAAATAAGTAGGCTACTTAATGAGTTTTACGTAGCCTAATGTAAAAGGTATGTAAAAAATGTGATACTCGTATGTCTAGGCCTAATTTCACTAAACTGAAATAGTTATATCTTCTGATAACCTAAGCAAAATTCAAAACGAATGAACCTACAAAAACTTTTTAGATGTACCTGAAAAGACAATTGTACAGTAGGTCTAATTGTAATTTTTCAGAACAAAAATAAACCACCACACTGATGATATCACAAAATGTGCTGAAACATGTTTGGGAAAAAAATAATTAAAATCAGGTGTTTTGCATACGGCGGAAAATCATTCCCATTTATCCAAGCAAGCATGGAAGAAAGAACAGCAACATCAAAAGATGATGATAAAACTACATTGCACCCTTCACTTTCCAGAAAACATTGGAACGTAGGTTTGGTAACATCAGTTCCATTGTTTTGTGCCTTCATTCCTTCCGTGATGGTGAGCTAGCGTCTTCTTCACTCTTACATGGGCACTACACACATTTTTCGCTTACATTAATAAGAAAAAAAAATCCCCCTTACCTAACGCCTAGTTCTGTAGCGAATTTCCTCTTCTGCCATATAACTGACAATGATTTACAGTAATATGGCGAGGGACTTCAAAATACGGAACATGTGAATCCGAGTATACGCTGAAGAGCTGGAGAAACTGGCACACCTGCCTAATACCGTGTAGCGCCCCCCCCCCCCCCCCCTCTCCCAATGAACCCAGAAGTGCAGCAACACGTCGCCGTACTCGCGCGACAAATGTCTGAAGCAGAGCTGGAGGGAATTGATACCATGCATCCTGCAGGGCTGTCCGTAAATCCGTAAAAGAAGGGGCGGAGATCTCGTCTGAATAGTATAGAGCAAGGCACAATTCTAATCTGCCGGGAAGTTTCATATCACCACACACTACAGAGTGAAAATTTCATTCTGGAAACATCCTTTAGGCTGTGGCTGAGCCATGTCACTAGCGTATCCCTACTTCCAGGAGTGCTAGTCCTAAGGTTCTCAGGAGAACCTCTGTGAAGTTTGGAAAGTAGGAGGCGAAGTACTGGCAGAATTGAGGTTGTGTGGGGGAGCCGTGAGTCGTGCCGGTGTTAACTCAGTGGTAGAGCGCTTGCACGCGAAAGGCATAGGTCCCAAGTTCGAGTCCCGGTTCCGGGACACAATTTTAATCTTCCCGGAACTTTCAAGACACCCATGGCCCCCACATTCGATTGCGGGCCCTCCTCTCCCCGTATTTTTTTTCCGGTTCTGTGTAGTAGTTTGTAATTGCAAGTTTATATCTTTATCACGCTCTTTATAGAAAGTACTTGGTATAATAAGGTATAAATTTGATACGGTAAGCTTCATTTATAAAATTGTTTGATTTTTTTAAGGGGGGGGAGGAGGAATCAGCCAATTATGACGTATATTCTAACTTGTGAAGCTTTACAACATAAGTTGATATAGAGGCGCAGATGTATTTCAGTACACGATATTCAATTTTATTCATTACAAATCTCCAAGGAGCGACTCGAGCATAATTTTGAATTACTTTATCAGGCATTAGGTGAATAGTGAGATTTTTCGGGGAGCGGGGGGTTAATCCCCTTCACCCCCCCCCCCTCTGGCTACGCGGCCTGGGCCACAGTAAGCCCTCGTTTAGCTTAATAGAACACTTGTTCGTACTTCAGGCAGACGCTGCGCCAGGTAAGGCAGAATTGCTGTAAACACATGAAAATTTATAAAATGTCATCTTTGCAGGAAGTTGGCATAACGAAAAATAATCTATCACTACACTACACCGAAAGCTGATCCATCAATTCCTTTTGAAGCCACGCCAAAATTAACGTCAAACTGCTGCGCCAACAGCATGACTTGAGAACGAATCCCTAAGCGTTATCACAACCTGAGTAAAATGGGCAAAGGAAAGAATTATGTCATGTTTTTATAGCTGCTATCTAGTGTACTTGGCATTTAATACTAGAAGGATCGCATGCAAGCTACTACACTGAAGAACCTCTGGGGCCAAATAGTCCCCATGCAGTTTTATTGCTTATACGGCTGGATTGTGAAAATTAATTCAGTGTAACCATCATATGTAATTTCACTGATTTAACAATGGAAAGTTCAGATTGGAATGTTCATAATATGAGGATGCTAGCAGCTCATCATAAAGATGATCGCTGAGCTGCCAACAAACTCATTCACATTCATGCAACTAATTTTCGGCCATGACCTTCGTCAGAAAAGATCATACTCACTCACACAATGAATCACTCAGGTATAACTCATGTATACATGACCGCCATCCCCAACTGCCCTACCGCAATCAGTGCTGGATGTATGGCTTCGTTGTCGCATATTGAAACAACAAGGAGACAACAGTTGATTTTATTTCATACACAGTATTACAAGGAAACATGCCGAAAATACAGAAAACGCCAAATTGGCCCTGCGGTCCTTCTAGGTAGTAATAGTAATATTTGGGAATCTGACGTAGAACACTCTAAAAGAGGATACACAAACTTTGGTTACCTTAGTTATTGCCATTGGTTGGTATTGTACTTGTGTGTTAACTAAGAGCATCAATCGAAGTTCTCGTTTAAGTGGTTTATCATAAGTATTTACTACAATTGCTAGTAGAATCTTCTAAAATTTCGTTAGATGAAAAATATTCAATAAGTTTTTTTCTTAGTTTCTCTTAAATTGAATCATTTAGGGCTACGCTCGGGCCCCCTTCACCACCGGGCTCTGGACCCATGGGTCGACCCAGCCCCCCCCCCCCCCTTGTGGGGGCCATGAAGACAGCTGTTGTCTTATATAGGCGTTGCCGACTGCAGCGCCGTCCTCAGAGTGTGTACATACCTCTATAATTGAATAAGAATGTTTATACTAATTTGTTCGGCTCTTCAATGGGGGTGAATGTCGCAGATACGGCACTGCTGGTCGATAGCAAGATGTCTGTGCGTAGTAGTTTATCAAAATTTTGGTTTGCATTCCGGAGCGAACATTCATAGTGTCAAACCAGTCAGAACTGAAGATAACAAAAGCAGCAGCAGCTGTGTGTGGACTGATTTTAAACTACCTGGCAAATTAAAACGATGTGTCGTATTCGTTCTTGCCTTTCGTGTTAAATTGTTAAGGTGGATAGTGAAACATGCCTTGATAGATCATTCACTAGAGCTTTTTTCCGTCTGGAAAAGGAAAACGTTGAGGCTTCGACTCCGGTATCAACTGTTTTAATCTAGAAATTCGGCTAGTCTCCCTTTTTAAAGTATGTAAGGTTGGAATGAGGACGCATTTATCAGTATAAAAGTATACAAAGAATAAGGAATATACTCTAAATTAGGTGCAAACAAATTTTTCCACTCCTCCTTGTTGACTTCAAAATGGCGACCCTGATACCATGAGAGAAATAAGTAAACGCTAGACGGAGGGTGATAGAAAGATCACCAAAAGCTGCTGGCGTATTTGTGGAAATAAATTTAATTTCAACCTGGCTTTGAAAATACTGCTGGAAAATTGTACTCAGATAAACGTGTTTTCAGCGTCTGTGTCTTCCTTAGGTTTACTTTTCTAGTTTCCTCCTATTACGGCTTATCTGCGTTAAACCAGGTTTCAATTAGCCAGTTTCAAATCTCGATTGCAAATTCGTAAATCAGTAGAATACAGACATTTTAACACTTGGTTGCCGTATGGCCGCCGGCGGCCACAGCAGGCGGCTCTGACGTCATCGCGACAGTCAACGTGTTAAATTTCCATGTAAAGTTGTTACTCTGCGTGGTCAAGTGTCATCTGCCGTAGTGTGCATAAATTGGTAGAGGCGGAATTAGGTTGGTAACGTTCAACGCGATCGTTCCGAGATGAATATTAAAAACTTAAGAAAAAAGTACAGCAAGGTTTTTTTTTTTTTTTTTTTTTTTTTTTTTTTTTTTTTTTTTTTTTTCAATGACCAGCCACTCGCTGATAAACCCACGCTCTAACCCCAACATCCGGTCCAAGCGCTCTTATTACCTCAGATTGCGCAACCGGAAAATAATTGGGAGTTCCTCGGCGCTTGTAAAACGAGCGCTGTGGGCACATTCCAACAGCCCGCCATAAATGATGCCTCACTGAGAAACTCAGAGGCGCCTCACACAGAGAGCACCCCAGTGTGCCTGAGAGCTGAAACAGCAAGGAGAATAGTTCTATGCTTTTCGCAAGCTCAATGGGTAGTTCAACATCATTTTAGTGATTTGTAAACGGTATTTTCCTTACTTAATATATATATTAGACTGGTGAAAGAAATCGTTAGTTATGATTTAAGATCTCGCTCATTCTCAGTTGTATGATAACATAAAATCCAAGAAAGATTCTCTGATGCTGGTGGTGACAAGCCATATAAGAATACATTTCAGAGGTTATAAAAAAATATGGTAAAGTTGTATGAAGAGGAGGGAAGGCTGGAGTATTGTTGCGCACTGTGGAATTCCCACCAAATGGGATTGACGGAAGATTTAGAGAAAGCACTGAGAAGGACAGGTCGTTTTGTATCATCGCGATATAGGGGGGAGAGAATCACGGAAATAATGCAAGAATCAGGGTAGAAATCTTTAAAAGAAAGGCGTTACTGAAACTTTCTGGCAGATAAAATTCTGTACCGGAACCGGGACTCGAACGTGGGACCTTCGCCTTTCGCGGGTAAGCGCTCTACCACTGAGCTATCCCGACATGGTTCCGGCACACAATTTAATCTGCCAGGAAATTTCATATCAACGCGCACTCCGCTGCAGAGTGAAAGTTACATTCTAAAGGCGTTATTCATTGCGATGAGATCGATTTGCGAAATTTCTTTCACCAATTTTCTCTTCCGAATGCGAACAGATTTTGCCAGCACCCACCTACATAAGAAGACATGATAATCAAAATAAGAAAAATCAGATCGAAAACGGAAAGATTGAAGGGTCCCTTTTTTCAGCGAGGTATTAGAGAATGGAACTGTAAAGAAACGTCATAAAAGTTGTTCGCTGGACCCTCTGCCATCACTTTAATGTGACTTGTAGAGTATTGATCTAGCTGTAGAATCTCAGAAATGACATAGACGGAGAAACTATAGTCGGGCCGCCGAAAGAACGACCCTGACAGTTCTCGCACGTGGGCCGCAGAGGGTGGGGGGGACACTCAACCACCAACCTGAGCTCTGGAATTCGTAAACGTTGCCAGGGTAACGGTGCCGCGTTGCCACCCTGCCACTCAAGGTCGCGCGGGGTGGCGTACTTCAGTCGCTGCAAAGCATCTGTCGTGTGTTCACCGTTACCGGTTTTGTTCGTGCTGTATTACGTGTCAGACGTGTGAGAGATGGCTTCTTCCTCTAAACGTAAGAAAGTCACTTCTGTGACCAATAGACTGGCTGTCGAAACTAATCAGATGATATTACTCTGACACTATACTGTGGCAGTCAATCAACAGCGACCGTAAACGAATGAGGCAAAAACTTTTTATGTAAGAAGACAAATAATTTCACTAGAAAAGGCGATTTTTACTACTTGTAAAGTGGTTGTCCTTATTTGTTTGCCCTCTCGGCAGACTGCCACAATATAGTGTCCGAGTAATAACACAGAGTTTGTGGAAAATGGCTGTAGAATATGAAATATATAAAAACAAAATTCTTCAACTTGCGACCTTTGGCTGAAGACTTATTGAAGAAATAAATTATATTTAATGGAATACTTGAACATATGAAGCTTTACTTGACATATATTTCTAGACCTTTTTAACTTCAAATAGTGTTTTTCATCACTTCGTGGTTGTTATCGTTCGTTGACACAGTAGTACATACCAACGGTTCCAAAATATTCGGACTTGATATTCGTATGCCGGCGACTGGCACGGCGTAACAAGAAGCCGCGGCGTAGCAGCATTGGCAACATAGCCGCTAGCTGTCAGAGTTGTTCTTTCGGCGGCTCGACTATAGTAACTGTCAAGTGAAATCATCACGCCCTCGTTAGGATTGGCTGTTGAACGGTAAACGAAAATTTTGTAAAATCGTGCGAAATGTTTCGTCATATCTTTTGATAAGTAGTACGAAAGTAGCAGTGATTTTGCGCTATTGTGACTGTAAAACTTCGTTGTATGTGGAATTGTGTTGTAACTTCAAAATTGTATTTTTTCGATCGCACTCCTTACTTACAATAGCTTAATCTGTAAAATAAGTAAGCCATTGTGTTTTGCATAAAGACTGTTTATAATACATTCAGTTTGATTAACATCGCTAACACAGGTGGTACCGAAAAGAAGTGCAGGGGAGCCACCTCGTTCGCGGCGAGAAATACGAGCGTGCGCTTTAACTGGGCGCTGGTTCTGTTTGCGCTGCCGTCCGGCTGGCTAATCAGCGGCCCTGGTGTTTACAGTGGGCTGTGAGGCGCAGCGGGAGCCCCGTGAATCTCGCCCCATCTGTTAATTAGCCGCCCCAGCAAAGGACAGTCGCGGAACGTACGAGCCCACCTGCCAACACCCTGGCGCTACATTCACACAGATCACCAGTTCAAAGAGCTCACAGCGTCTTCTCGTTTTCAGATCTCTCTGCATCTCTTCCTGGAACCAGCTAGTTACAAATTCTTTACGCCCACAATGAAGCACTTCAATTAGTCCATATACAGGTTTATTAAAAACGAAAGAAAAGATTTCAAACATTTATTCCTTCCAAACTACAAAAGATAGAAACATGATTCCAGCGTTAATGGAAATGCAATCAATATGAGCACCGTGTGTTACCAACGCCACCTAGATACAAGGCCTGTGCACTGCCTGCCAAGAGTAGTCATAACACACCAAAATATTTGTCTTGCGTTGCGTTGTGCTGAGTCTGGGAATATGTACACGTTGCACACTGTATTTCAAAATGTTGTTGATGTTATCCATGTGATTCTCCGTGCAGAGTTTTGCTGGCATGCGACAGAATGTCTAATATGAATTGTCCGATACCAATATCGGTATTAGATTAGATTAAATTAATACTTGTTCCATAGATCATATATACGACATTTCGCAATGATGTGGAACGTGTCAGTTTAGTAAATGTTGTCTATACTTGACAATCAATATTTTAATGATTTTTTGGTTTCTTTTTAATTTTTTTTAATGTTTTATCTAAAAATTCATCTACATTGTAGAAGGAGTTGCCATTCAGAAATTCCTTTAATTTCTTTTTAAATACTAGTTGGCTGTCTGTCAGACTTTTGATGCTACTTGGTAAGTGACCAAAGACTTTTGTGGCAGCATAATTCACCCCTTTCTGAGCCAAAGTTACATTTAACCTTGAATAGTGAATATCATCCTTTCGCCTAGTGTTGTAGCTATGCACACTGCTATTACTTTTGAATTGGGTCGGATTGTTAATAACAAATTTCATGAGTGAATATATATATTGTGAAGCTACAGTGAGTATCCCTAGATCCCTAAATAAATGTCTGCAGGATGCTCTTCGGTGGGCTCCAGCAATTATTCTGATTACACGCTTTTGTGCAATGAATACTTTTTTACTCAATGTTGAATTGCCCCAGAATATCATCCCATATGAAAGCAGTGAATGAAAATAGGTGTAGTAAGCTAATTTACTGAGATGTATATCACCAAATTTTGCAATGACTCTGATAGCGTAAGTAGCTGAACTCAGACGTTAGATGATATCTAATAGTTCATAAACATCTTAAATCAAAATAAATTTGTCAGTGAATCACATAAATAATATTAAGAACATACTGAAACACAGTGTGAAACGTGTACATATTCTCAAACTCAGCACAACGCTACGTAAGACAAATAGTTTGCTTGTGTTATGACTACTCTAGGCATGCAGTGCACAGGCAATGTATCTAGGTGGCGTTGGTGTTACACGACAAATGTCAAAACTTTCGTCCATTTCTTTCTACACGCGAATCAGCTGGTCTCTAGTTCTCGACCTCACAGCTTCAACGATTCGGTGTCGTAGATCTTAGAGTGTATAGCAGAGGAGGGATAAAAACACGGTCTTTTATGTAGCCCCACAGATAAAAATCACACGATCAGGAGACCTGGGAGGCGACCGGCGATAAAGTTGACCTTCTGCTCCTCCTCTTCCAATCCAACGTCTTGGAATGGCGCTATTCAAGTAACGTCGAACGTGTTTAGAGAAATGAGGCGGGGCATCTTGCAAGAAGTAGTAGTCATCTGAATCATCTTCGAGTTGGGGAAATAACCAATTCTGAAGCTTGTCTAGATAGTTTATTCTCGTCACAGTTTTCTCCATGAAGAATAAAGGCCGACAAACTTTTGTTACAGATACCGCACAGAAAACATTCATTTTTGGTGAATCTCTTTCACGTTGAATACCTGAATAGGATTTTCAGTTGCCCAAATTCTAATGTTATGGCCATTAACTTTACTAGAAAGATGAAAACTGGATTCATCAGAAGAAATTAATCGTTGATCAAAGATTACTTCTTCCATGTAATCAAGCTAATGCAAAAATTAGTACCTTTTTGTTGTCGTCATGATGGAATGCTCGTGATGCGGATTTCTTTGAGCTCCTTTCGCAAAGTGTACGAATACGGCCGACATTCTCGTTCGATGAGCGTGGACATCCCGTGCTTTTTCCTTTGTAGATGCAACCATCTTCTACGAATGTTCGATGCCACTCGTAAATTTGCTTATGACGCGTCGGTTGTTTATTAAATTGACGGCGAAATGCTGGCTGAACTGAAACAATGGACTCTAGTTTTGCCAATTTCAGAACACAAAACGACTTCTCCTGTGGTGTCGTCGCCATTTCACTGCAGACAACCAACAACAAACAACAGCGCCAATGCGGCCGTGATTGGAACTTATACCCAGGCTGTTTAAATTGTAAAATTTTCTTAACGTATTAACGTTGGACTCGTGCTTTTATCTATTGTAGCTTAGAAGAAATGTTTAAAATCTGTTTTTCTTTTTGAGTAATACTGTACATTTGTCTCAAGAGTATTACATAGATTTATCTCTCTGTTTCCTCTTCCGCTCCCAAAAATTTTTCGTTCTTCTGATCTTGATGCCCTTTCGCCATCAGATACGGTTTATTATTTGCGAGCAAATGTTTTGAGTTCAATTATTGTGACTCAGTTTCCAAACATCTTCTCTTGCTGTAAGACATTATCTGTTTTTAGGTTTTTGTTATGGATTTGATACGAATCAGAATGTCGTCAGACGAGTAGAAGGTCCAAAGTGTCGTTTTATACGTTCAAGTGTTTGTGCATCACTCAGATGTCAGTTCGTCATGCATCACGCGAATTGCAGAAAGCAAATCACCTACCCATAAAGTGAGACATAAGTGGTTACGCCTTTTTGCAAATATTCCAGGCACTGGAGGCAAAGTGATCGTCCTCCATTGGCGTGTTCTATGATATCCAACATAGCAAAAAAGTATTGTTTGTAAGACTTTTGAGTAGCTACACGGATCGCTCATAACTGGAGTTCAAAATCGTTAGTTTCGCGTATTACTAAATGTGAACAAAGGTGGCCAAAAGAAAGGTATTCCCTGTTTATCAGGACCATTACTACCCAACAATCTGGTAACAGCACTTTTCAGTCTTGGGACTGTCCCATTTAAATTTTACGGTCGAACAGTTACATGTTACTGATGCCTTGACAGCTGGTATTGGACGCAAGGCAACGGCCATGCAAATTCGATTTTGGGAACATGGCACCGCGTATAAATAAACACGTAGTTTTTTCAGACTTTCCTTCATTTTACAGCCTGTGAACGAAGTTGGCGTTTGGCGTTTGTAAATATATCGGACCAAACTGTGTGGTCATCAGTCCGTAGCTTACAAACTACTTAAACTAAACTAACCTAAAGACAACACGCACACCCATGCCCCAGGGAGGACTCGAACTTCCAACGGTGAGCAACCGCGCGCTCCGCAGCGAGGTGCCTTAGACAGCTCGGCTACTACACCGCGGCAACGAAGTTGTTAAGATTCATCGTAGTGTTTCCGGAATTTCCTACGCCGATGTTTTACTTGCCTCACAGACTTCTCGCAAACTAATGAAATATTCAAGGACTGTCACATTCGCAGAATATATTAGCATTATGTGTGTGTGTGTGTTGGTTTTAATAACAATAGCGTCCCAACGCTTTTCTAGTTTATTTAAATGGTCTTGCATCCTGCTAGAAAAGAGCAATATGACTGAGGCAGTGGGGGAGGAACAATATTCCCTGCTTATTGTGTAAACTTAAGTATTCGCCTTGCTGCCTTGGTGAGTCAAAATGCACTCTGTGGTGCATCGCATATTTTTTCCCCCTCTTTTTCATGTATGGCGAGGAAACTAGTGGTCGGCAACCTGAATGTCTTTTACATACCAAAATTAAATCGTCTAAGGAATATCAGATACCTCCACGGGTCTTCAGTGCTTTCTAATAGTCGTAGTTGGCTAGTCAAATTACATTGTGTTAACAAAGGCAATGGATCCATTGTATGAACTTTATGAATTCCACGAATGATGTCGTGCATGTCATCTTTCTAATGTTGACGCTCGATTTAAGGTTTTTTTTTTTAAATTTCATATTGCTGCTCGTACTTCCTTGAGCACAAAGTTTAAACTTGTTTACTGCATGTTGAATCCATAGGTACAGGAGGTCAAATGGATATCGCTAATCAAGTTTGTCATTTAGTTAACTAGGATACCTTGCCGTCGTCTAAATTCTTTGATTTACATTGCTTATCAAAAAAGATTTTCTCTTAAAACTTGATGTAGTTTATGATCAGCTAGCAATTTGCCGCTTAACGTAAAGAAGACCACTTGAAAGACGTCGAAGAGTGGAGATTATACAAGAAAACACGTGAAAGTATGCAATATGGAAGTCAGTTTCTGCGGTTAAAGGTGTTTCAAATAGCAGACATACCTATACAAAAAGTTCAGTGCAATACATATTACTTGACGATTAAGTTTTGTATAAGTTACATCATTTTCTGGACTCGGATAAAAAATACAAATGGAAAGTTTTATGAATGTTCATAAGAGATCCGTAGATCCATGACTAATACACTTGTAAGAGTAATAAACTGATGTGCAGAACTTACGAAGTATCTTTCGCATGAAACTTTGAGCATATCGAAACAGAAAGGACTGCTACGGTATAGCACAAAAGAAATGAAGAAAAATTAGGGTTTAATGTATAGAGGATGTGAAAGGAAATCGCCCATGCCCTTCCCAAGGAATCTTGCCGGATTTTGCCTGGAGTAAAATCTCGGAAAACCCAGATGTGGATGGCTAGAGGCGGGTGAACCTCCATCCTATCGAATGCGAATCCAGTGTGCTACCACTGCGCCACCTCGCTCGATGCAGTACAAGAGGGAGCTGAGAGAAATGCCCGGTCGGACCAACAACAGTGGCTCCTTCATTGGAAACAATATTTACATTGAATTCAAGGCGATTTATCATGGTCCCATGCGCAAGACATCGGGTGGCATTAGTTGAACTCCACGTCAATGCGTCCCACACGAGATCGATGGAATTCAAGTCTGAGGGGAGGGCACCTGAAGTATTGTGATCGACAAGGATTCTGGACGAAAGACGTGAGAACAATTATGCAAGGAACATCAATAGTATTACCTTTAGTGTAATTTGTGTGTTTCAATAAACATCATTTCTTCGTATTACTTTCATTTACATTATTCTGTAGTAGCACATTCTATGTATGATCTTCCACGGTGCTGTGTTACTTGGGAGTGGTGGAAGAGAGAGACATCCCGCGAAAGTTACATTCATCACCACCGTCATCATTAGGTCAAATCGGCAATCGAGGACCCTTTAGATCATGTACCGACTTCAGTGTTACTCCATAAATGCCGATCACGTACTTTGCATGCAGTTGTCATAGACTTCTAGCTGGCGAAGGTCTTTTCCGTTGCTAATCCTCCCGTCGCTTTCTGCCTCTTCCTATTGGATGGGTACCTTGAGGTGTTCTCATAAGGACAGCTACGGCTCTAGCGGTGTCTGGTCTCCTAGCAGTGTGGCC
The DNA here is from genome assembly GCA_026315105.1 of Locusta migratoria. Taxonomy (NCBI): domain Eukaryota; kingdom Metazoa; phylum Arthropoda; class Insecta; order Orthoptera; family Acrididae; genus Locusta; species Locusta migratoria. Next base: position 579,925,295 of record CM048745.1, on the reverse strand, counting down.
TGTCAGACTTTCATTCCCTGCTTTGTTTTGCACGGTGTTTGGCTTCCTCATCGCGTCATGCACTTTATGGCTCTTCGTGCCCGAGAGTTCGCTTCACGCACTGACTCTAAAATCTTTCTCATGATTTCTCCTTCAAATACCAACTACTTATCTTTCACTAGTGATGGGACAACCGACTGTTTTTAACAACCGATTGGTCAATCGGTTGTTTTTTTGTTCAGTCGAATGAAACAACCGAATGAAAATAGTGTCTGCGGCTGTATGAATGTTTTCACTCTCTGGTGGGGTTTGAGTGGTTTCAGTCGATGCGAAACAATCGAATGAAACCAGTCTCTGTCGGTTGCAGCCCCTATATGAATGTTTTCACTCATTCAGTGGGTTTGAGTGGTTTCAGTCGATGCGGGAGCACCGAATGAAACAAGTCTCTGTCATTTATATGAATTGTAAAAAGATATAAAATAGCCAAGATCGCTTATCATCAGTTTTTATTAATGACGACCGGTTTCACTGAACTATGTCAGCATCATCAGGTCAAATAAAATATTTTACAAGGCCATAATCTTGTAATGTCAAATAGTTGTTATATAAAACGATTTACAGTGCATAAGTGCACTAAGTCATTATAATAAAACGTAATTAACACAGTGAGTGACAAGTTTGAGTTTGCTTTTGTCACTCACTGTGTTAATTACGTTTTATTATAATGACTTAGTGCACTTATGCACTGTAAATCGTTTTATATAACAACTATTTGACATTACAAGATTATGGCCTTGTAAAATATTTTATTTGACCTGATGATGCTGACATAGTTCAGTGAAACCGGTCGTCATTAATAAAAACTGATGATAAGCGATCTTGGCTATTTTATATCTTTTTACAATAATATAAATATCTCGCCTCCTATAACGTAAACCAACTCATTTATATGAATGTTCTCGGCATTGAGTGGTTTCACTTGATGCGATACAACCGACTGGAAAAAGTCTTTGTCGGTCTCTGCAGTTATATGGATGTTTTTATTAATTCATCGACTTTGTGTGACTTTATTTGCATACTCCTTCAGCCTTTTCGGGTATAAAATGAACCGTGATTCAGCATGAAACATTCTTAAAGAATTTTAAGAATATAGCAGTGTGTCCGTGTGTCTGTTTCTATTGCATGCAAATCTGCAGTTTTGTTCCAATCTTGATGAAATTTTGCACACTTGACCTTCAAAGCAAGAGAAACGTCACTCCCTGCATCAAATTTATTTCGGTGCATGGCGGAGGGTACTTTACATACTAACTTCGACAAAAACCACAATTTGGCTGCGATCTTGATGAAATTTTGCACACTAGACCTTTAAAACAAGGCGAAGGTAACTGTGTACAATAAATTTCGTAGGTGCATGGCGGAGGGTACTTTACCTACTAACTTCAACAAATTCCGTTTGTATTCGAATTTTAATGATATATTTCACTTTTCACCTTCAAAGAAAGAGAATGGTCACCGTCTACATCTACTTTAGTTCGATGCATGAGAGAAGGTATTCCAGAATTCGACGCCAATACAGAGTTTATTCCGATCCTGATGAAATTTAGCACACTTGACTTTCAAAACAAGTGGCATCTAAGATTTTGTATGGTACATGGCGCAGGGATGGAATAAACCTCCACACCGTTTCACCGATAACCACAAAAATATCTGTGACAAGAGTGAATAATTATGAAACTTGAGATGAATGTTTTCATACACCGTTGACGAATACAGGCGCGCTGAAGGAAATTTACAGCACTGATAAATGTTGTATGTCTTCTCGTACTCCTTCAAATTAGATGGAATTAACAAAAATATTTTTATAAGAAACATTTTTATACCAAATACTTTAATATGTTTCTTATAAAAATATTTTTGTTAATTCCATCTAATTTATACCAAATACTTTAATAAACTTTTTTTTTTTACAATATCTAATGTTTCCACCCCCATGAACCACAGACATTGCCGAGGTGGGGTGGCTTGCGTGCCTCAACGATGCAGATAGCCGTACCGTAGGTGCAACCACAACGGAGGGGTATCTGTGGAGAGGCCAGACAAACGTGTGGTTCCTGAAGAGGGGCAGCAGCCTTTTCAGTAGTTACAGGGGCAACAGTCTGGATGATTGACTGAGCTGGCCTTGTAACATCAGCCAATGTGGCTTTGCCACACAGCTACTGCGAACGGCTGAAAGCAAGGGGAAACTACAGCCGTTACTTTTCCCGAGGACATGCAGCTCTACTGTATGAACATATGATGATGGCATCCTCTTGGGTAAAATATTCCGGAGGTAAAATAGTCCCCCATTCGGATCTCCGGGCGGGGACTACTCAGGAGGATGTTATCATCAGGAAAGACAACACTGGCATTCTACGGATCGGAGCGTGGAATGTTAGATCCCTTAATCGGGTAGGAAAATTAGAAAATTTAAAAAGAGAAATGGATAGGTTGAAGTTGGATATAGTGGGGATTAGTGAAGTTCGGTGGCAGGATGAACAGGATTTCTGGTCAGGTGAGTACAGGATTATAAATACAAAATCAGTTGGGGGTATCACAGGAGTAGGACTGATAATGAATAAGAAAATAGGAATGTGGGTAAACTACTACGAGCAGCACAGTGATCGCATTATCATTGTCAAGATAGATACGAAGCCAACACCGACAACAGTAGTACAGGTTTATATGCCAACTAGCTCTGCCGATGATGAGGATATAGAAGAAATATATGAGGAGCTAAAGGAAATTATTCAGACCGTTAAGGGAGAGGAAAACTTAATTGTGATGGGAGACTGGAATTCGGTAGTAGGAAAAGGAAGAGAAGGAAAAATAGTAGGTGAATATGGACTGGGCAGAAGGAATGAAAGAGGAAGTCGCCTGGTAGAATTTTGCACGGAACATAATTTAATCATAACAAACACGTGGTTTAAGAATCACAAAAGAAGGTTGTATACTTGGAAGAGACCAGGAGACACTGGAAGGTATCAGATAGATTTTATAATGGTAAAATATAGATTCCGGAATCAGGTTATAAACTGCAAGACATACCCAGGGGCAGATATAGACTCTGACCATAACTTGTTAGTCATGAACTGTAGGCTGAAACTGAAAAAACTGCAGAAAGGTAGGAAAATAAGGAGATGGGACCTAGATAAATTGAAGGAACGTGAAGTTCTGGTGAATTTCAGAGGGAGATTTAGGCAACAATTGACAGAAACAGGGGGAAATAAAACAGTAGAAGAGGAATGGGTAGCATTGAGAGATGAAATAGTGAAGGCAGCAGAGGACAAAATAGGTAGAAAGGCAAGACCTGCAAAAAATCCTTGGATAACACAGGAGATACTAAATTTAATTGATGAAAGGAGAAAATATAAAAATACAGTAAATGAAACAGGCAAAATGGAGTACAGACGACTAAGAAATGAGATTGATAGGAAGTGCAAAATGGCTAAGCAGGAGTGGCTAGAAGTCAAATGCAAATCTGTAGAAGAATGTATAATAAGGGGAAAAGTAGATACCGCCTACAGGAAAATCAGAGAGACATTTGGGGACAAGAAAAGCAATTCTACAAATATCAAGAACTCAGATGGGAAACCAGTTCTCAGCAAAGAAGGAAAGGCTGAAAGGTGGAAAGAGTACATAGAGCAGCTCTACAAAGGAAATGAACTTAGAGACGACTTTGTAGGAAGAGAAGAGGAAGTAGATCAAGATGAAATAGGAGATACTATACTCAGAGATGAATTTGACAGAGCCTTGAAAGACCTAGGCCGGAACAAGGCCCCAGGAGTAGATGATATACCCTCAGAGCTACTAAAGTCTCTGGGAGAGCCAGCCATGACAAGACTATTTGAACTGGTGTGTAGGATATATGAGACAGGCGAAATGCCCTCAGACTTTAAGAAAAATGTAATAATCCCCATTCCAAAGAAATCAGGCGCAGACAGGTGTGAAAATTACAGAACCATCAGTTTGATAAGTCATGGTTGCAAAATATTAACACGAATTATCTACAGGAGAATGGAAAAGCTGGTAGAAGCTGACCTAGGGGAAGATCAGTTTGGATTCAGGAGGAACGTAGGAACCCGGGAGGCAATACTTACCTTACGTCTTATCTTAGAAGATAGATTAAGGAAAGGCAAATCTACATTTTTAGCCTTTGTAGATTTGGAGAAAGCGTTTGACAATGTTGACTGGACTACACTCTTTCAAATTCTGAAGTCAGCAGGGGTAAAATACAGGGAAAGGAGAGTTACTTACAACTTGTACAAAAGCCAGACCGCAGTTATTAGACTCGAAGGGCATGAAAGGGAAGCATCAGTTGGGAAAGGAGTAAGACAGGGTTGTAGCCTTTCTCCAATGTTATTCAATTTGTACATTGAGCAGGCGATGAAGGAAAGCAAGGAAAATTTTGGAATAGGGATTAAAGTTCAGGGGGAAGAAATAAAAACATTGCGTTTTGCTGATGACATTGTAATTCTGTCAGAGACAGCGAACGACCTGGAAGAGCAGTTGAATGGAATGGACAGTGTGTTGAAGAGAGCGTACGAAATGAACATTAACAAGAGCAAAACAAAAATAATGGAATGCGGTCTTAGAAAATCAGGCGATGCTGAAGGAATTAGATTAGGTAACGAAACAATGAAGGTGGTAGATGAGTTTGGTTACTTAGGTAGTAAAATAACATGCGATGGTCGCAGTACAGAGGATATAAAATGCAGAATGGCAATGGGAAGAAAAGCATTTTTGAAAAAGAGAAATTTGCTAACATCGAATATTAATTTAAGTGTAAGGAAGTCTTTTCTGAAGGCATTTGTGTGGAGTGTTGCCTTGTATGGGAGTGAAACATGGACGATAAGCAGTGCGGACAGGAAGAGAATAGAGGCTTTTGAAATGTGGTGCTACAGAAGAATGCTGAAGATTAGGTGGGTAGATCACATAACTAATGAAGAGGTACTGAACAGAATTGGCGAGAAAAGGAATTTTTGGCATACCCTAACTAAAAGAAGGGATCGCTTGGTAGGACACATTCTTAGACATCGAGGAATCGTAAATTTAGCATTGGAGGGAAGCGTGTGGGGTAAAAATCGCAGAGGGAGGCCAAGAGACGCGTATAGTAAGCAGATTCAAGTGGATGTGGGTTGTCGTTCTTATGAGGAGATGAAAAGGCTTGCTCAGGATAGAGTAGGGTGGAGAGCTGCATCAAACCAGTCTCCGGACTGAAGACCAACAACAACAATCTAATGTTTTAGTGATCTTCGAATTTGGATCTAGCAAATATGCTCAATGTTAAAATACTTAACTCTGTCCTACTAGTACCTTAGATATGTATGAACAATAAGCCGCAAACCGCACGTTTCTACTTGTTCCCACTTCGGAGATACAGTGTGCGAGATTAAACTTGTAGCGATCATTTTGGAACACCCTGTAGTTTCCACGCTTCTTTATTGAGACAGTAAGTAACCGACAACAATCGGGGATGGCACGCCCCGCGACGCCGCCAGGCACTGTTGTGTGGAGTTTGGCGCGCGCCTGCTGGCGCTGTCAGCAGTGAAAACGCAAGCGAGGCAGCACCCCCTCTCGAGTCCCCGCTCCCCGCGAAAAACGTACTGCCTCTTTTCACTTTAAAAGAAAGAATGATAATTCAGTCAATGTACAAAACTGCAAAAGTGTCGCATGTTTTCATTCGGTTGTTCCCACAGACTACTTTCATTCGAAAAAAAAAGAAGTAAAACTACGACCGACTGACTCTTTCATTCGGTTGGCCCCATCGACTGATTTAACTCAAAAGAAAAGGAATGAGTGGTCCAACCGACTGCGTCGATTTTTTCATTCGGTTGATACCACCGACTGGTTTAACTCAAAAGAAGGAATGAATAGTCCAACCGACTGAATCGGTTGTTTCATTCGGTTGGTCCCACCGACTGGTTTCACTCAGAAGAACGAATGAATAGTCCAACCGACTGAATCGGTTGTTTCATTCGGTTGGTCCCACCGACTGGTTTCACTCAGAAGAACGAATGAATAATTCAACCGATACGAGAAACTACAACCGAATGATCGATTTTTTCCAACAACCGAATGAATCGATTGTTTTCATTCGATTGTTCCCATCACTATCTTTCACCGAGCGAGGTGGCGCAGTCCTAACACACCGGACTCGCATTGGGGAGGACGGTGGTTCATATCTACCTCCGGCCAACCAGATTTAAGTTTTCCGTGGTTTCCCTAAATCAATCCAGACCAATTCCGGGCCGCGGTGGAGTAGCCGAGCGGTCTAAGGCGCCTCGCTGCGGAGCGCGCGGTTCGTCGCCGTCGGAGGTTCGAGTCTTTCCTGGGGCATGGGTGTGTGTGTGTGTGTGTGTGTGTGTGTGTGTGTGTGTGTGTGTGTGTGTGTGTGTGTGTGTGTGTGTGTTGTCCTTGGGTTAGTTTACCTTAGTTTAAGTAGTTTGTAAGCTACGAACTGATGACCACGGAGTTTGGTCCGATATATTTACAAACATTTGAATTTGAACCAATTCCGCGACGGTTCCTTTGCGAGGGCATGGCTCATTTCCTACATCATTCTTATCAAAACATTCTAGCGTAAGCTCCGTCTCTAATGACTACGCTGTCGTCATGGCTTCCATTCTTCATATCTTGTTTGTATGCTTTATGTTTGGTCTTCATTGAGAGTTACCTTGATAGTATTGTTTGCGTAAGACTGAAATAAATTTTAGACCCATTCACAATGCGTTCCTGTTTTGAATTATTTCGCCTGTTGAACCATGTATCAAGGCACTTAAAAGTTTCCATGTCAGCTATGTTCCATATCCCTAGCATCGTTTTACGTGACAAGGTTTTCAGCTCGTCTATATACACACAAAAAAAAAAATAAATGATACAATAGGTGGCATTAAAGTCCCCAAAACGTTTTATCTACCTGAGTTCTAAAACTAAAAATATTCTAACACAGTGGGATTCGAACCCGGGACGCAATTGCTGTCAGACCAGAACGCTACCACCCGAGCTACAACGACTGTTGCTAGAACTGTTATTGGTACTTATGTGTACTTTGCAAAACTTCAAAGTCGATTTTCTCCAGCTTTGGGTGATTGTTAAGTCCTGATCTTCACGTACCAGAAATATCAAGAAATTCTAAAATCCGATACCCATGTAGTCTCCTTGTAAGATTAAAGAGCAGTGGTGAAATATCACCTTGTTGAACACCTGATATTCTTTGGACACCTCCCGCTGTAAGTGCCTTTTGGCTTTCTACTCCCTTAAATTTTGCTCAATATTTCACATTTGTTTCCTGTTTGTCCTTCCGAATATACTACTATAATACTAAGGTCATTTTACATGAAAGTCTAAGAAACACATTCTCGAAGGAAACTACGACTCAGCCTGTTGACAAGAGCGCACGCCGCCTCGTGCCTTGGCTTTGTCACAGGCGTCAAAGCGGCAAGGATTGGTCGCCGGTGACCTGCTTCGGAAACCTCGACCCGCAGTAGCGAGAACGGGTGAAACTGTCGACCGTGCGCTCTTGTCTGTCTCCACAAACCGGGAAGCGGGAGAATTGTGCACGCGCGGCCGTAGAAAATCACAAGGACTCGCACAACGCTGCTGGCGCATACAAACTGCCACCATTGCCCTGGTTTATATTGCTCCAAGATGTAGAAAAACTTGCGGGAACTGAGCGTATTTGCGGATCATTCTGCACATTGGATCCGAGGTAGGTGACGCAGTGGCGAAACCAGCCGAATGTGATTTCTTTTCCTTTTAAAAGTACAGACTGCGACTTAAGGAGACTTCCTTGACGTCCAGTCGGCGCCGTGTCCTGCTTCTTAAACGCCTCGCGTGCACAGAGTTTTGTGCGCCGCACGCTGCTGCGTCGTAGTCACTTGTACAGTGTAGCAGTGACGATGCCGAGGTGTTACAGACCGACGATGATATTTAATTTCATACAGACTAATATAAAAATTGAAGCAGTCAAGATCGCATAAAATATTTTATTTTGATGACCAGTTTCGATCTATATGGATCAGATCATGTCCCTGGCGAGGAGCTAGCCCATCTCTTATACTAAAGACGACACAAACATCCATGACCGAGGGGGGATTCGAACCCCCGACCGCGTGACTGTCACGCCGCAGACCGCTCAGTCGGCACTCCCGCCAAGTCAAAACAGTCTACACAATTTGAATTCGAATGCTGTCCGACCTCAGACAAGAGTCAGCTGGAAGCTGCAATCTAATCACAGGCCCCCTAATTGCTTCCAGCAGCTCTCCCACCGAATTACCACTTCACAAAGATTCGGTATGTGAATTTCTCACCTCCACTCTGAAAGGTGAGTAGCTTGATTCGAAACCCTGTTCGGATTATAAATGTAACGGTTAATACACACAAAATAGGAAAAAGACTTCCTCTTCGTTGTTTCTTCAAGTGTGATGAATGTGCCGTATTGTTACTGAGAGAGGCACTGCTGATATGGCGTGGTCCCTCACAGGTGCGGTTTCTCTTCCGGAACCGGAAATGTTTGGGGGCGGGCGACAGCTGGCCGCAAGGCGACCCAGAGAGAGAGAGAGAGAGAGAGAGAGAGAGAGAGAGAGAGAGAGAGAGAGAGAGCGCGTTGAGAAACGCTCCGGTAAACTCAACACTTCCGGTCCGTTTCCCTTCCCTTCCCTTCCTACGCCAGCAGGTTATACTACTCGCCTGTCGCCATGGGGCGTTTAAACTGAAACACCTGCTCATTCATGAAAACTAAACACACTCGAGTTGTACACACGCGTTTAGTCGGTTTCTTTAAACCTTTCGTCAACACATTTTGCGGAGAATCAGATAGAGGTTCAACGATTTGCTATAAACTACGTATGCCATTCCATCTAAACACAAAGATATTTGGGCACGTATATGTTTTAAGTTATCTGCGAAGATGGCTTGCCTCTGCCCTTACAGATATTCCAGCAGGTTTTTTTTTTTACTATCTCTTTTCCTGAAAAAAGTTGTTACTACAAAACAAATAGTTCATGATTGGCAATGCTCATTCAGTCGCGAAATATTTTAAAATATTACTAGATGTTATGGAACAGTGACGAAATTGCAGTTTATTAATTTTTTTTAATGCATGATTAAAAGAGGGTAACATTTGTCCAACTTGAAATGTGTGAAGAAATGTACCTACATATTTACAAATATTTTTGATGTATTTGTCAAGTCTTAATACCAAGGAAACTGGATAAAATATAAGTTACAGATACAATTGTCTACAGATACACAAGAACAACCACGAAATAGCCGTAAAACATCATCCTGATACAACATGGAACCCAACACACACAAAATGCTTCGCCGATTGTTGTCATTGCGACTGCTGGCAGCGAGGGGAAATTTTACGTGTTTACCAATGAGACTTCAGAATGTTTATCACCTTGGCCCCTGGAGGACATTAAATTACTGCTCATGAATTGGTTAGAGAAAATCCTGATGCCTCAGGACGAGTAGAAGACGCCGCCGTCCACAAGAATATACGGCTATAGGGATGTTATGGACTGTCAGCTTATCAACGCTCAACATTTTTATGTTACGTCTATCGCTAATGTCACAGAGATTTTAAGCGACGAATATTACGACAGTGTTTTGGTAGCCATGTTGTTTATTACAATATACGACTCTGGGTTTCTCGGCAGTCTACCGTGCGATGCCTCACGCCTACTTCTAGGGTCTTTACTCATCAACCTGTTAGCGCTCTCAAGTGGATCAATTAAACCAGTGACGAACCGCGGAGCTCGTCTTCACCCTATGTCACTTGCCCAGTGACTGTTATAATGACAGCCTCTCGAAGAGCCCAGATGGATCAAGCACTCCTTAATAAATTGCGCAAGAAAAGTTCTCGTAACCATCTAATTATGTGTCTTTGCGACGCAAAACTTTGACACTGGACCCGCACACGTCTTTCCCTGTAATGCTCCAAAAGCATGGCGCCCTGCGACGTCTCACCCTTGGTTCGAGCGTCGCTTCACACAGCGATCAGCCGATGCTTGCGGAAGATACGCCAAATCCAGGAATTTCAGGAGACCCTTTAGGCGAATTAATGCTGCGACATAGTCATAAAATTTCATCATGATTCTGTAAAACGCAAGTGTGGGCGTGCCACACCATGGAAAGTTAGGTCATGACACCCCGTGTTACCCATATTTGACACCTTCCTTTGATGCATCAGCATGGAGACTAAGCGTTAGAAACACACTTCATTATTTATATTTGACTAAGTTCAGCCCAACCAGTTGCAGAATTTGATAAAATTCCTTGATCTAGATTTCGGCACCATCTGAGGGTGCCTTCATCAGATGGTGCCGAAATCTAGATCAAGGAATTTTATCAAATTCTGCAACTGGTTGGGCTGAACTTAGTCAAAAATTTGTAAACCTACAGTTGCTGCAGTCGACAAGCTATGTTTAAAATCATCACTTCATTATTATGTTTAGCTACTGAATACGTTCCAGACTCGCCGCGGCGGAGTAGCCAAGCGAACTGAGGCGCTATGCTACGATGCGCGAGGCCGCTCCCCGTCGGGAGTTCGAATCCCCCCTCGGGCATGGATATTTGTGCCGTCCTTAGTATTAGTCAGTTCATAAGTGGTTTGTAAGTTTAGGGACTGATGATCCGGTAGTTAATCCCATAATCTATACAAACATTTGAAACATTTTGATTTGAGACAGGGACTTTGTCTTTTTTTCTGAGAAGGTGGAGCGGTTTTTCATCGAGATATTTGCGTAAGATGATTGCATGAAACTTGTAAAGTAGCAGAGAGTGTGATTATTATTTATTTCTCGTAATTTTTGTCAGGTTCTGTTTGCTTTTTGCCGACTACTCAACACGTTTAGCACGTTTATTTTTGTATAGCACGTTTTTGGCTACAATCCTTTCCATTTTTCTTTCAACATACTCGAATTTGGGTATGAATAATTCTTATAACCCATGCAACTTTAAATACGTATTACATTCGCACATTACTTTTTAACAGAGATAGTACTCCTCAAAGTGGTTGAGTATGCAACATTCGATCAAATAATGCAATTAAAAGCAGCACACGAACGAACCATGTTTCCCTGCAAATGGCGTCTTCTGTCACGTTCAATGTGGGGACGCGACACTAGCGCTAGCGAGCGATCTAGTTTTTATTTAGTAAGTCTATGGCCACAACGTTCTATGCCACTGCCACTACAAAAATCGATTAATATAACCAATGCTGCTGCAAATATACGGATAACCGCCAATAAACAAGCATAACATCAACTTTAAAAAGAAATTATTACCGTAAGTAACTTATTGAAAAATGTATATACGTAATTATGTAATAACCCCTCTACATTACCCATTATATTTACAGAACACCTAAGCCCGAAATGAGCTAATTGTGAAATAACAATAAGTTCAAAAACAGTGTAAAAATAATTGTGTTATTAAACATGTCCCTCAAAGACATACTGTACACTGCGGGACCCAGACAACGGAAATCCTTGGACACTTCTGTGAAGGAACTCGCAGATGATACCTTTCATGTTCTGTTGATTATGATGCCTTTGTACTGTGTTGCCGGGTTAACTGTCCGGCGTATGAGGAAATGTGGAGGTTTCCGGAACGCGGCACGGGGCCACACGTAACGGAGCGCGGGCAACGAGGACGCTGCAGCCAATTACTGGCCACTACACTACACTACACTACACCACACTACAGTAGTGACCGCCCAATTACGGCGCTCGCCTTGTTACGGCAGAGGGGCGCGCTCGCGGAAATGAAGCCCGCTCCACTTGTTGGCTTTTCATCCTGCGCGGACCACACATCTTACGGCACACTCTATTACTCCAGGTCCCTAGAAAGCCTTCAACTGAGTCTTTAAAACACGGCTCCGTCTCCGTCCATGCCTCCCGTGTTTCGGGAACGTATTCACAAGTGCAACCATTTACAGGAACTGCAGCATTTCGAGACGTGGTGCAGGGAATGGGAATTGAGCCTAATTACAAATGTAAATTGCTGCTTTTACACACAAAGAAAGGCGCTTTATTATATAACTTCGCATAAGCAGGACAGACTGGTGACACTTATTTCCTGGGAATAGACATTCGGAACTACTACAACTGGAACGACCATATACAATTAATCATTGTAGTCTTAGTGTTTAAAGTTCTAAATGAAATCAAGCTTGGTCGACGTTGTCGCTATGCGCTCTTCTGACGCTTAACGCAGGTTTAACTGTGACCTAGTGACCAGAGACGAGACATTCATGCACTACAAATACCCGAAACATGGATGCATTCATGCACTATCTAACTACAAACTACAATGTGTTGGACAATCTATGAGCTTATTATTAAAACATCAACAGTGAATAATAACATATACGTAGCTCAAATCACAAGGTGATGTTCTTAGATCGTAAACTCTAAAAACGCACTTCCGTCATCCACTAACTCAACTGAACTGGCAAACTGGCGTGGTTGGCGCTGCGCTTTCGCATCGTTTCCACTAGACTGCAGCACCTCACGGAACTAAGAAATTGCAGCTCTGGAGAGGGAAGGATACGTGTTCGGTATCGCCAGCTGTTCATTGTCCGGTTCTCCCCTAATATAAGCATTAAAATATTCAACATGCCGTATAAACGTCTAAAACATGCTTTGATATCAAATAAACCCTAAATGTGCATTTACCTCTCAAATGGCCAAAAACATGCAAACAAGCATGCAACATGCAGTTGCGTTAAATTCTCGTCTTTACTAAATACCGTGGCTTCTCTCTCTGCAGGATGGTGCTCAATGACCACACAATGATGAACACACCTGATGTAATGAGCAGCATTGGCCGTTAATTTTTTATTTATAAACAACATATCAATTTCAATCACATAGTGATCATCTTCAGTGTATCCTTCAAACTATAGACCAAGATCATAAAATCAGTATTGAATTAAAAACAAAATATACAAAATGAACTTGAATACAATTTCAAATATAATATACAGACAGAATACACACCAGGCATTGTGAATGCACTGAATGTAACTGCATCTGTGTCTAAATAAGTTTCGGCAAACATAAAACTGCAGTGCCAGAGGTTCAGATGGAATAAGCGCGCTGCTTACAAACGACATGCAGCGCCGCTGTAGGGATGGGTGTTATTAACGCCCTCTATTACATACATATTCCACTAACAATAATTTTTTGTGTACTTTCTATCATACAAAATAAAAATTAGAATGTATTGTTACACATAATGTATATATGATGGATAACAAATAACAATGAAAAGTCAGAATACAGAAATATATAAAAATATCAGGTAAAACAAGAATATGATGCTAAGCGTCAATATATAAAGGGTACTATCCTTCATGGCACTTCTCATTTAAGTCTAATCTTTTTTTAATTTTCCTGTTTGAAATAACTTACTACATTAGTAGTATCCATAATTGGCACAAGACGCTTAGCATCATATTCTTGTCTTACCTGATATTTTTATATATTCCTGTATTCTGGCTTTCCATTTTGTTATCCATCTTATATACCTTATGTGTAAAAATACATTCTAATTTTTATTTTGTATGATTGAAAGTGCACAAAAAATCAGTGTCAGTGGAATAACTATGTAATAGAGTGCGTTAATAACACCCATTACTACAGCGCCGCTGCATGTCGTTTGTAAGCAGCGCGCGTATTCCATCTGAACCTCTGTGTAATGTATATGGCTTGGGAAGTCTCATTTGTTTGGTTTAATGCAACGTACGATACCATAGTTGGTCGTGGTATTATGCCCTAATATTCCATATTTATATTATATAAGCATCTTATGGCACTTCTGGCAAGTGACATTGTCACTTTCATTACTAGGGTCTTCTAATAAACTAAATTAATTAATTATTGAGTTGTAGACTTAATGTTGGACAATAGTATGTTTGTTAATGAAATTAATAACTAACAATATATCAGGTCCTCTGTAATGTATTGACCGTTATGTAATACTTTGCTGAACGTAAAATTAAATAATAACTTTGATTTAACAATTTTAAACAATGTAAACATATATTAACACTGCACTAATTGTTATTTACTTACGATATTTTGTATTGTCTTTACGTAAAGCAAGATTCATTTATGTTTCATAAACAAACTATGTAATATAAAACATTGTATCTTCGGTGTTCTAGAATGTTCTCTAAATTACATTAAGTATTAATACGCGCAATCAGTTGAAAAGTTAGTATTAGATCAGTAATAAATTAGTCTTGAGTCAGTATGGAAGTTAGTGGTGAAGCAGTCTTACTTTTGTCATTATGTAACAAGAAGTCATCAAGAATGGAAAAATAAATGTATTTTAAATGAAAAGTGACATGTGTGTAGTTTCCTGGACGCAGAAGAATCCGTCGTCCTAATGTTCGCATATTTATTTAAAGGCAGGCGAGCAATTAAAACATCTACCAATGAACAACCGAAGGTGAATTATTCATAATGTGGCTTTAGTGTAAGTGCATAAAAAAGCGCCACATCTGGCACTGCAATTTTATTTTTGTTGAAACTTATTTCGAAAAATCAAATGTTCAAATGTTTGTAATTCTATCGGACCAAACAGCGTGGTCATCAGTCCGTAGCTTACAAACTACTTAAACCTAGCTAAACTAACTTAAGGACGAACACACACACACACACACACACACACACACACACACACACACACCCGTGCCCCAGGGAGGACTCGAACCTCCACGGCGAGAAACCGCGCGCTCCGTAGCGAGACGCTTTAGGCCGCTCGGCTACTCCACCGCGGCAAACTTATTTCGACACAGTTGCAGTTACATTCAGTGCATTCACAACGCTTGGTATATATTCTGTCTGTATATTATTTTTGAAATTGTATTCGTTCTTTATGTTGTTGTTGTTGTTGTTGTTGTTGTTTTTATGGTCTTCAGTCCGGAGACTGGTTTGATGCAGCTCTCCACCCTACTCTATCCTGAGCAAGCCTTATCATCTCATAAGAACGGCAACCCACATCCACTTGAATCTGCTTACTATGCTAAATTTACGATTCCCCGATGTCTAAGAATGTGTCCTACCAAGCGACCCCTTCTTTTAGGCAGGGTATGCCAAAAATTCCTTTTCTCACCAATTCTGTTCAGTACTTCTTCATTGGTTATGCGATCTACCCACCTAATCTTCAGCATTCTTCTGTAACACCACATTTCAAAACCCTCTATTCTCTTCCTGTCCGCACCGCTTAACGTTCATGTTTCACTCCCGTACAAGGCAACACTCCACACAAATGCCTTCAGAAAAGACTTCCTTACACTTAAATTAATATTCGATGTTAGCAAATTTCTCTTTTTCAAAAATGCTTTTCTTCCCATTGCCATTCTGCATTTTATATCCTCTGTACTGCGACCATCACATGTTATTTTACTACCCAAGTAATAAAACTCATCTACCACCTTCTTTGTTTCTTATGTATTTGTTTTTAATTCAATACTGATTTTATGATGTTGTTTTATTTATAAACAATGCTGCTCATTACATCTGGTGTGTTCGGAAGTTGTTCGAAATTGTGATGGAAAACACGCGCACTTCTAGAATAATGATTCATAGTGTATGACGGTCGAAGTCAGTCTAAAAAGACGGCGGTATGGGCGTGGCGCGCAGCTACATAGTGTTGGGGATTTGTGTAATCTCATCGGTAAGCCACGCGCGGCAGTGGCTGGCGCGTATCTGCCGGCTCTGGTCGTAAAACTGCAGTCCAGTCTGCAGTCTAGTCTGCAGCAGTAGTGGGCTCCACACCACACCACACCACTCACCCTGGCAGAGTTTGCGCCGCCCAGCCAGCCAGGGTGGCGGTTTAGCCGATAGCGTGCGGCCCGCCCGGTCACGCTAAGCGCTTTACCGAAGCCAACTCCCCCTGCCGCCTCGCCGTAATGAATGCAATCCAGATAGTCGCCTCCAAACAAACACACTGCCCAGCAAGTTGGCTCCTCTCGCGACCTTGCCGCACCCCAACGTGCAAGTTTGCGAACGGAAACTCTGCGCAGTATACCCCACTAGTTAGAGTACCTTACTAATGAGTTAATGTATTCAATGTTTGATTTTGAACTTGCAATCCAGGGAAAGTTTAGAAATGTCAATTTAAATATGGATTGAGAAACCCTGAGACGATTTTTCGCCTCGAATATGTCCAAGACATTAAAGATAAACCTGAAGCAATGAATTAAAATTATCTTTGGAACACAGAAGCAGCATTAACATTTGTGACGTGGAGGGAATTCGTACTTAAAACTATTCCGAGGCGCCTTAGTCGTTAGAGGTGCGGTAGTCTAACGATAAGACGTCTGCCTAGCAAGCACGGAGGTCCCGGTTCGATTCCCGGCCGCACCACAAATTTAAATTCATTGCTCCACGATTATCTTTTAAGTTTAGAAATGGTTTAAAACTGTGTTTAAAACTTGTTGAAAATGCACTTTTAAACTGACAAAGGAAATTTCTTCTTCCTCTTATTAAAACTAGTATTGCCCGTGGTCGAAATTCGACCAGTTGAGTTTGCAAAGTCATGGAAATCAAAAATTATATAATTGGGATTTATTGAGCACTGCTTTTATGTGAATGCTATAACAAGTGGAAGCATGAGAGAATGAAAGACACAAATGAGGGAATTAATAGCTTTATTTTAAAACTTAGCATTTCAAAACAATTATTTTCGTAAAAATTCTTTTCGCTAAATGTCCTTGTTCTCTATGTTCACAAATATAAAATTTCAACCATCAACGGATAGAACTCTACTTGCTGTAACATATAGCTGACCATGTGTGAAAACTAGTTTTCTTAATAGAATCTCAACTTTTTTCAAATGCTTGTCCTTGAAACTTATTAAAATACTACGTTCATAAAATGAATTGTTTAATTATATTTAAAAACTATATTTAAAAGTTAAGAATTGAACATTACGAAGAATTTTTAAAATAATGTGGAGTAGCGGGAATTGAACCTGGGACCTTACCAGACTCGAACGCCAAGCGCTGACTGACTGAGCTAATTTCCGAATGAAACTTTCACTTTCTAGCGTGGCAGATTAAAATTATGTGCCAAAACAGGCAAGCAGGAGGCGAGGTACTGGCAGAATTGAACTTGTGAGGACGGAACGTGAGTCGTGTCGGGATAGCTCAGTGGTAAAGCGCTTGCCCGCGAAAGGCATAGGTCCCAGGTTCGAGTCCCGGTTCCGGCACACAATTTTAATCTGCCAGGAAGTGACTGAGCTAATTTTATCTGTACCAATATGCCACCTACAACGGATTATAATATAGTGGAGAATTTGGAGTATCATCCTAAAATTTTCCTTTTTACCAATCTTAACGGCTACGTGCACACATAATTTTTATATTCTCAACAGCTATGACAAACCACCTTTCGAATTATGTATTATTCATTGGCCTTCTTAATATTAAAAATCTGTAACCTTAGTTTCGTGTAAGTGTATTTATATAGATTTATTGAATGCTTCAATGAGAGAGCTCTCTGCAATCAAATAAGTTTTAAAATGTAAAAATATCAAACAGTAAATCAATGTCCAGAGACATATTTTGCCTCGATATATATCAAAGATATAAATCTGAAGGAGAGGCATTCAATTAAAATCTTTCAATCTTATGATGTATATCGAGGCAAAATATTTATCTGGACATTGATTTACTGTTCGATGTTTATATCATCTATACCTGAGACACAAGGCCGATCGTTCCCATTAGCGTTCATTGCTGGGCTGCTATTCGCTACTGGCGAGCCTTGGCAACACTGATACGTATTACATAGGGGAACATGAGGCAGGATTGAAGTTTGTGTTGTGGAGGGAGACGTGTAGTCCCTGTATCCATTAAGTCTCCGTGGCTTAATGGTAGCGCCTGTTTAACAAGCAGGACGTCCCAGGTTCGAATCCCGGCCGTGGCACAAATATTAAACACCCCTCGTTTAGATTCACAGCTTTTAAAATGTAATTCTGCGTTTTTGTGTAAGGTTTTTAAGTACCTTTATAAATTTGAATGTTAGTTTCTTTGAGTCCAAAATAACGTTTAGGCCTATCGGTCAGTTGTCAAGTGAAGGTAAAAGGTGTCTTCGGATTTGTACATAGACCTTCATCTCAATTTTCTTTATCTTTTCAATCGCATGTCTGCTTTCTCGTATTAGAATTTGTTCAAGGATGCCAAGAAAAATGTCAAAAATTACACAATCTAAATTGTCGAAAGAAGTGTATTTCTTACACTTTGCATTTATGCAAAACTACGTTATCTTAACAAATTTATTCATACTTTGCACTTAGGCAAAACCATGTGAAATTGAGATATGTAATTGATGACTGTTCCTGGTTGCAGCTATAAAAATAACCATGGAAAACAGAACACTAGCACTGTGTGCTGGTCTCAGAGTGTTACAAAAAATGTTTGTATAGCTTATGGGACTTAATTACGGGGTGATCAGTCCCTAAACTTACAAACTACTTATGAACTACTTAATACTAAGGACGGCACAAATATCCATGCCCGAGGGAGGATTCGAACCTCCGACCGTAGTGGCCGTGCAGACCGTGACTGGAGCGCCTCAGTCCCCTCGGCCACCGCGGCCGGCCAGAATGTTACAAAGAGCAGTACACAGTGTGGTGTTTTAGCGACATTCTACTGGCAGAATCTATTCAGTTAAATTTACAAGACAGCACTGATCATCTGCAAGGCAGTTTACAGTGTTAAACTTGTAGGTCAATGATGATGAGAGAGTTAGAACTTCGCTTTGCACATCTGCAAAGCGACGCAGTGAAGGGTTAAAGTACATTATTTTCGAAAGCACTGTTAGTCATTTTATTCCCATAAAGAGAGAAAAAAAGAAAGAAAAAAAAACAGAGGACAATGTAATGTTTTACTAACTTTTCACAAGGTCGTCGTCACAGAGACACACCATTCACATAGAGCTTGAGAATTCGTGCCGGGGCTTAACGTTGCGAACATCATGGCAGCTTCCATTCGATTTGTGTGGCCCATTAAGGCGGCGCGTTTCACAAGTGTGAGCAGCAGGCCACGCATCCTGATGCCGCCACCTGTTGTCTGGGAGGTTTTCCTGAGACACATTAGGCGACCCAAGACTCTCCTGTCCGGGTTTTCCCTGTCGTCAAGCTAACTTCGGAACCCTCTTGCGTGTTCGGTGCCAGGATATTATGAGAAGTTCTTCCACATTGCGGCAGTTTGCTCGTAATTTTCCAAATCCTACTTCCTCAGCGGAGTGCCTCGGTGGAGTGGCCGAGCGTTCTAAGGCACCTTGCTGCGGAGCGTGCGGTTGCTCGCCGTCGGTTGTTAGTCCTCCCTCGGGAATGGTTGTGTGTATATTGTCCTTAGCATAAGTTACTTTAAGTAGTTTGTAAACCCTTAGAACATTTTCCTCGGCGGAGACTCACTGCTAATATAATACTCAGTGTCACTAAATCCTTGCGATGGAGGAAGGGTCATACTTAACTTTGATTAATGTTTGAATTGTAGCTAAGAATGATGCCGGGCTCAATGGCGCATTACAGGCTTTACATTGCATTACTATCTATGCTGCCTTTTACGTCGAATATTGGCTACTGCTCTTAATTTTGTTCCATTAGAATAACAGCGGTACGTATCATTATTTCTCTTAATACGACAGTCTGAAACGTTTTATTCTGTTCGCTAGATAACGTTTTCCCCAGTTTTAATATCGAATATTATTTGGAATACTCTTCATCTATCGGATACAGTCTCTTCTCTAATGATTGGTGTAAGTAACCAGCTACAAACTGTGAGACATATTGAATCAAAGTTTTCGACAAGTGTTAGTACACAATGCGGCATGTATTTCGCTCTCTTGTAATTTTTCTACCTGCTGGAGCACAGAAATAACTTAGTCCTATTAGATCATTTTTAAAGGCTTTGCTAGAAAGCGGAGTATCACCACAAAAGTCTTGTAGGACTTTACACGGAACCGTAACATAAAATCATCACAGAGAATTTTCTTTTTTTAATGTGAGGTTTCAAATCCGATGTTTTATTCAAATGTTGCCAATCCTAAGGGATCAAACTACTCGCACTAAGCTAAGGACAACACACACATCCATGCCTGGGGGAGGACTCTAACCTCCGGCGGGAGCGGCCGCGCAGTCTGCGACGTCGCGCCACAGACCGCATGACTATTCGCTCTCTGCTTGATATCTTGTCAGTTATATTTCTAGTCATCACCCGTAAAACGTTAACAAGACGCCTCTGCACCTGCATCTCTCTTCCATAAGCCACCATACGGTATTGATATGCGGTGGGCAGTTTATTTACAAGTGTCGCTTTCCCATTTTCTGTTCCAATCGAAATGGTGCTTAGATTGGACTTATCGGGGGTTAGTATACATGTCAGATGAAATCTCTGATAATTTTACGTTGTTCGTCTTTTGGCGAAATAGATTGAGCAGAAAGCAGTTTGTTGAATGCCTTTCCTCTTTTACTAAAAGATTATCGGAAAACTTTAACAGCAAGACACTGTGATGTGCAGCTTCTCTCTAATGTCTGTGGCTGGACTTGGATGAGAATCTCAGAGAAGCGTTTACTAAATGAACAAATGAGGAAACGTGGTATACTTTCCAATATCTTCAATTCTTCCATCTACAGTTTCTGGTACGGATCCCAAATTGATGGGCAATGTTGACTTATTGGTCGACCGAGAATGGTGTAAGTACCTCTTTCGTAGGTTATGTAATAGAATCCTGAAAGAACTTTACACATAATTAAAAACCGGCAGTTCTGTACATGGCAAATTATTTGGAATGGGTGTTTTACTAGTAAATGTAGTGCTTCTTACAAACCGACTAAGTAGCGTGAAAAGGGTAGCTAATGCAAAATAAATGTGTATAAACATCTCATGAACGGAATCTACGCGGTGGTGGGGCTGTATGAAACTAGAAACGATAGAATTTCAAGTAAAGGCCAACTTGTCACATTCTTGGCTCATATTCGAGACACAGTACAAGTACGAGGGTCGTTGCGAAAGTTATACCTCCTATTTCCCCCCCCTTTTTGTGGTGATTTTGGATGTTCGGTGTAGAGCTAATTGTTGAACATTCCTATTTCATTTGCAGGTGATTCCGTAGTTCTGCAGTAGTTAGCGCCATCAGAGGAGTGTTCTAAAATGGGATATGGACACACGTATAAAACATCGATGTTTGACTGAATTTTTGTCACTGCTGAAGAAATGGCGGTTTGCATATGGAGACGATACATTAGACCTGGTTGGTTGGGATATGGGGACCTAAGTGGTAAGGTTATCAGTCCCAGGAAATGCAGTCCAGCCGGCCGCGGTGGCCGAGGAGACTGCGGCGCTTCAGTCACGGTCTGCATGGCCACTACAGTCGGGGGGTTTGAATCCCCACTCGGGCATGGATATTTGTGCCGTCCTTAGTTGTAGCTAGTTCATAAATAGTTTGTCAATTTAGGGACTGACGATCCCGTAGTTATGTGCCATAAGCTCTACAAACATTTGAACATTTGAAATGTAGTCCGGGGAGGAAAAAAGGAAGAAAGACTGCATTAGCTCGAGGCCCCGTGCTCGCCACGCACGTACGTACGAAAGAACTGCGAGTCCCTTGGGGGGACAAAAGACGTGATGGTTTGTAAATCTATCTGACCAAACTGCGTGGTCCTCAGTCCGTAGCTTACAAACTACTTAAACTAAGGTAAACCAGCCTAAGGACAACACACACCCCCATGCTCCAGGGAGGACTCGAACCTCCACGGCGAGCAACCGCGCGCTCCGCAGCGAGGCGCCTTAGACCGCTCAGCTACTCCACCACGGCAAAAGACGTGATGAACGTGAAGCGTTGGTTACGGCATTTCCTAGATGATGAATAGGATGTACTTACAATGTGGGAATCTCTGGGTTATCGCAACGTCTGTTGCTTACAGAAGAACTAAAAACTCATCGAAATGAAATTTGTCGGGTCTGTCGGATCAATATGAAACTGAAAGTGACAATTTTCTGAGAAGAGCCATCACCAGAGATGATACTCCGATGCTTTTATCAAAGCTGTAAGGAAGCAGTTAGCCTCAGACGGTTCCGAGTTTTACAAGCGCAGTATGCAGGCTCTGGTTTATCGTTGACAAACGTGGGTAAGAAATGGTGGTGACTATAGAAAAAATGAGTCTGCAGCTGAAGTATTGCTCTATTGAGATGTGATTTTCCGAAATGACACGTGTGAGAAGTTGGACATCTAGGCTTTACTGCCGCGGTGGAGTGGCCGAGCGCTCTAAGCGACTTGTTGACGAGAGCGCGGCTTCTCGCCGTCGAGGTTCGAGTCCTTCTCGGGCACGTGTGTGTGTGTGTGTGTGTGTGTGTGTGTGTGTGTGTGTGTGTGTGTGTGTGTGTTTTGTCTTTAGCATACGTTAAACTACTTTGTAAGCCTAGGGACTGATAACCGCAGCTGTTAAGTCCCTTAGATTTGAACATTTTCTAGACCTGAACTCTCCCAGCGTGTCATCTTGGCGGTGGTCAGGGCATGCGCCGGAGCGTCCTTGGCGTCGCCGCCGGCTATCGCGACGAGCAAACAGCCGCTGACATTTCTTGTGGAACCTGCGCCTAGTCCACCGCAGTCCGGTCGCCTTCCTTTTTGCAGGCACCTCTTACGCAATAGGTTACTTGATTCTGATGACGCGCGGTATATATTAACTCGTGCTGTTCTTCCAGCCGTGCAAAAAGTTTGGCACTACTGCGACCTTAGTAGGATCAAGATTCTTAGCCATTTACATAAAATACTACAGGTCTATCAATTCCGTCTCTGACGTCAGTGCGAAGCGATTCTTCATCGCAAATAGAATTTGTTTTATTCGTACCGTTAACCCATCTTGGGGCAAATAAATATGGCCCGGACTAATGGACATGATTTTGAAGCCATTTGTAACAGCATTAACGGAGGAGGAAAAGACCTACAGGTACTCCCAACAGGATGAAGGAACTGGCCGTACAGTTGGCCGAAACGAGCAGCACATTCACACTGTCTCCGGACACTGGCAGAGTTGTTAGCAGAGGTTTGGACAGGACGTCAGCGGCGAAAAATACCAACCGGAAGTGCCTGTAATTTGGCAGGCAAAAGTATAGTATCTGTCTCTTAAAGATCTTTGAGTAGGCTAAACAACGGAAAGTGACAGCTTAGAATGTAAACAAAGCAGACGATCATCCTGTTTTATGTTGACACTCGGTTAGTGTTATCTCAGTCTGTGGATTACTCGCGAAATAGCTTGGTGTTTCTTTACATTTTGTTTTAGTTTCTTTACTGTGATATCCCAAGGAATGTTCATTTAGTGCTTTTGGGGATTACTCTCTACAAATTGACACATGCGATTGCTTTCAGAGAAATGTTTAAATTGTGATATCTTACTTTTTATGATCCGATTTTGTGAAATAAAGCGTTTCTTTAACAAGATACCCCTCACGTTTTCTGTGAAAAACCCCTGAAACTTCGTCTATTAGTTTTGGAGAGGAAAGAGAAAGGTATACATGGCAGATGTCGATGAAAAACGTTAAATTGTGATGTTCTTTCCGTGATCCGATTTTTATAAAACTAAGTCTACATGTTGTTCCAAAGTACGCTGAAGGTACCTGTGAAAACCCGATGCGAATTCGTGAAGTAGATTTGGAGAAGTGGTTTCTAATAGATGAACATACAGACACAAAGGTCTATGAAAACACTTCGTGATCCTATTTTGATGAAATCGTGCCTAGATCTTGAACCAATCTTCGCTCATGTTTCCTATGAAAACTGCATGAAAGTTCGTACAGTAGTTTGAAAGATTGAAGCGAACAGCGACAGGCCTACATTTACAGATTTATTATTAGTATAGATATGTTGTACAATTGTAAAATTTTGCAGTAATATATTGATTTGTATAAGTGCTGTATGTAGGTAAAATCTGTTGCGAATATGGTTAGTAGAAAAGAAGTAATAGATTAAAACGTGATGCTTGATGAGGCAGTTTTCTGTGAACGTTATTCTTTACGCCCTCTTATCTCATGAACTGTGTGTCGTACTATGATAAAATTTCGAACGTACATTCAGCCTTAAGCGTGTATTCTGTCTGGAAAATTTCCTGCTAGTACAATTGATAGTGTAGAAATTATAAATTGTAACGTTATACCGAATGCCATAGTTATGCTCATGAATACCGAAAAAGTAGTAAGCGAGGAACTTTTTTTTTCCTTTCATTATTTTGATATGGTTGTCCGCGAGAAAAAGTTTAATAAAGGTTTGAAATTACGTTTAAAGTTTGTTACAAGTCACCAAGTGCTGTCATTCTCATACAGTGTATTAATAAAATCTTGTTGAATTATGTAGCAGTTATTTGCGATTCCTATTGTTCATGACGTTATATCTCCTGAACCAGGTGTCGTATGTGGTTCGTGCTCCTACAGCAATCGTTATCTTAGGTAAGGAATATGTGTATCAAATCTGGTTGAAATCGGTCCAATGGTTTAGCAGAAAATGTGTAGCATTGTCGTTTGATACAGCAGTTTTTCGCGCATCTTTCTTTATGACGTCATATCTCCTTACATATGTGTCGTAGGTGATTCTTACCCCGACAGCGATTGTTGCCTGATATTAAGGAACATGTGTACCAAGTTTGGTTGAAATTGGTCAAGTAGTTTAGGAGAAGATGTGGAACACACACACACACACACACACACACACACACACACACACACACACACACACACACGCAGCTTATTTTATAAGATGTAAGATTTCGTTAAGGAATAAATTTACTGAGAGGTAGTGGTTAGTATACCCAGTTCTTTGAGGAAGCTTCAACAGCATGTCCATGAATTTACTCCAGAAATAATACGTATTACGCTCTTTTGGACTATGGAAACCTTGGCTTGACTTGACTAGTCACCCAAAAATATTATACCGTATGACATTGTGGAACGAAAGTAAGTAAACTATGCAACTTTTTTTTATTTTTATGTCGTCTACGTCTGATAACACTCAAATTGCAAATACAGATTTGCTAAGTCGTTTTTACAGTTCTGCGGTGTTCTCTTCCATATGAATTTATTATGAAGTTGTAATGTCAGGAATTGAATACTGCCAATCTCTTCTACATACATTATGTATATACTGGATGTAAACCTCTTACATGTTCTGAACTGCATGTAGTAAGTCTTTTAAAAGTGTAATGTCGATTAATTAGCTTTAAATCATTTATTAATGCTCATGAAAAGATCATTAGTAAACTTTTCTAGAATGATGATATACATGCTATTTATGGCGCTACTGGTATCATCTGCCAACGAAACGAACCCTGCTTCTGGCTGTGTAATTGAAGAGAGGTCATTAATGTACACAAGGAAAACCAATGGCTCTAATCCTTGTGGGACACATGTAATTTCTTCCCAATCTGATGATGACTGGTGGCAGTAACAGTGATACACAGTCTCCGCTAGACTTATGCATAATCGTTCGCGATCGGGAGTGCTAGTTCGTTCTTTTAGTTCGTCCGCTCCCAGTGACGGCTGAGCGGCGTGGTCTGCCCCCCACCTAGCTGCTTCATGCGCTTGCTGCTTGAGCCGCTAACGATATCACGCAAACCAAAAGAAACAGTTTGTGGATAATTTCTCGCGTTTAAGTTTATAGTTATCTCTATATCTTGGCATTATGGAATTTATTAGTCAGATATTGCAGATTGCAGAATACTTCAAAGCAGAAATTTTGTAGCACTGAACTATGTAATCTAGCAGGCAGACGCTAACCTCGAAATGGCTCTCATCAGCAGAAAGCAAACACGCATATATTAGTTCGCGAGCTACCGCGCATATTTTATTTCGCGACCTATCAGGCATATTTTAGTTTGCGACCGGTAGCTCTCCTTTTAGTTCGCAGCTCGGTCGCGAAGTAGGTCGTTCTTTTTAGTTCGTCCGCTCGTTTTGGCTTTTGCTACTGCTACTGAAACTACAGCTGAGCTGCATCTCAGCTCGAACTGGCGGCAGATCGCAGAAGGGAATCACGCGATTCTGCGCGCTCTCGCGTCCTCTCGCTCGGAGTAGGAGCGGACGAACTAAGAGGCGAGAGATCTGCGAACTAGTTCGCGTAGTGCACCTGTGGGAGCGCTCTTCCGAACTAGTTAGTTCGCGAACTACACAAGACTAGTATCCGCCACACACTGTCAGGTGGAATGCTAACTTTGGATGTAGAGGCAGAAGACATCGTTCTGCCGCCCGCGGTGGCCGAGGGTACTGAGCGCTCCAGTCACGGTCTGCACGGCCATTACGGTCGGGGGTTCTAATCCCCTCTTGGGCATGGATATTTGTGCCGTCCTAGTTCGTAAGTAGTTCATAAGTAGTTTGTAAGTTTAGGGACTGATGATTCCGTAGTTAAGTCCCTTAAACTATACCAACATTTGAACATTTTAGATATCGTTCTGCTACTGA
Source organism: Locusta migratoria (assembly GCA_026315105.1). Classification (NCBI taxonomy): domain Eukaryota; kingdom Metazoa; phylum Arthropoda; class Insecta; order Orthoptera; family Acrididae; genus Locusta; species Locusta migratoria. Next base: position 579,898,810 of record CM048745.1, on the reverse strand, counting down.
AGCCTTCGATGTTTCCATAAATGTATCCATGGTATTTGGATTTTTCTGAGGTCTGCGACTGTAATATATATATATCCATGGATATACCGTGCGTATATTTATCCATGGATATATATATTTTATTTGTGACTACTAATTTTATGTTTAACGATGCCTCAACCTGGATGTACTCTTTCAGTATATAATAATGTCGTGAAATTATATAAATTACGACAGGTCTGAAGATGGCGTCGAGTACGCCGATACCGGTCACATAATAAATGGAAAAATGCGAATTTGGCTGCATAATCATTATTATTACGTTTTGTGTTGTGGATGCCAGTGAGGCACACAACACAAAACATAAGAAGTCTATAATCTACCAGTAACTGCAAAAATGCACCCGATGATGGCAGTGTGCTGCCGAAATGCGTCGTGCCAATAAAATATTAGTAAAAAGTGACTGCTGCAGCATTAATTATTCCAAAAAAGTTGGATGTTTCCGTTCGCCGCACTATTGTTGGCACCGTCACTACCTGCTTACCCGTGAAGGGCAACCATGAAAACAATCGCCGTCCCGACTGCCGGGAGTTCGTGGGTCCTCCAGACATGTGTGGCGCTATAGGTACAGTCGCAGCAGGAAACGAGCCTCGTGTCAGTTTGCGGTTTGCAGGGCGCCGCCTCTTGTGGTGTTGCAGGTTTAATGGCGGGCGATGTACCCGCAGTGGCGGGCCCGCCGCGCCGCCGTGTTTGCGTTGTGTTCGTGTTGTGTGGGCAGCGGGCGCGCTTATCGACCGGCCACTTAGTCGGCAGTCGTGTTAATTGATGAGCGCCACACAGCGAGCCGCGCAATTAATATTTAGCCACTTAATGGCCGCCAGATGGCGCCACAAATCACTCCGTGCCGATGAAGACCAGCCAGCGCTCGCTTGTTTCCCAGCTGTGCACACAAGTAGTTTAATCTCGCTAAAGGGCCCTACACACGATGCCATTTGTTGCACCAATTCGTTGGTCACCCGATAGATTGAGCGGTTTTAGGCGCTACCCGACCAACTTTCCTTGTCGGTCGGTCGGTTGGTTGGTTGTGCCTGACCACCCGATCTCCGACTCCCCCACCACTTCACGCGACAAATTGTACCGTGTGTAGCGCTTCCCGACCAACTTCCATGCCTGAGGTCGTCTGCACAGCGAGCACGCGAAAGTAAAAACGGTGGCGCTGCGTGCAGTTGGTCGGAACGCTGTAGACTGCTATCAATAGGTTTTGGTTCGTTGGACATTCTGTTGGTTGTACAATACATCGGAGCGTGTGTAGGGGGCCTTAATGCAGGCCTTCTGAGGGAGGAAGCCGTAGTGACTACACACACTCCTAAATTTTGATCAAAAATGTTCAAATGTTTGTAGAACTTATGGGACTCAACGACGGGGTCATCAGTCCCTAAGCTTACAAACTACTTATGAACTACCTACAACTAAGGACGGCACAAATATCCATGCCCGAGGGGGGATTCGAACCCCCGACAGTAGTGGCCGTGCAGACCGTGACTGGAGCGCCTCAGTCCCCTCGGCCACCGCGGCCGGTCTAAAATTTGATACTGGCGTCTTTGCTGAGAGAGAAACCAAGGAGATTTAGTACTAAATGTTGCCAAGATCGCTATTTTATTGTCTGGATGACTAGTTTCGGTATTACACAGTTACCATCAACAAATCATCTGTAGAAGAGGTGATAATTTTAACATAATTAAAACACGTGAGAGAATTACAGACGCTAAAAAGGTACTGCTTTCAGACAAGACTTTTTAACAATTAGCGACAGCACTTGTATCTTCCCATCAAGGGTGACCACAAAAAAGATCACCATAGTCTACCACATTAACTCAGCTAGTGGTGCTTGCATGTATAAATTCTAGTTCAACATAACAACCATTACTGATAACGACATATGTCTACTTGTCACACAAGGGTTCATTGATCCGATTCTATGATATGATATTTCTCTACCGTTGCATTCTCTAAAAGCGTGCGGAAAAAAATATCAGCTAAATCTTTCCGTTTTAGATCTGATTTCTCCCATTTTATTACGATGTTCATGTCTACCTATATAGATAGGTGCTAACAAAATATGTACGCATTCGAAGAGAAAGTTGGTGAAAGAAATTTCTCTAATAAATAACCCCGCACCTAATAACGCCTTTCTTTCAGTCATTTCCATCACAACTCGAGCAACATTTCCATGATACTCACTCCCCTATATAGCAATAATCTGACTTCTGAACTTTAAATCGCCCGTCAGTCCCACGTCCCACTTTGTGGTGATCCCACAATGGGCAGCAATACAACTAAACTGGACGCACAAGTGTAGTGTACGCAGTTTCTTTAATAGAACTGTTGCATCTTCTTTTCTGCCACTGAAACTTAACCTTTGGTTCGCATTTCCTTCAATATTTTGTGTTCTCTACAATTTAAATTGTTCGTAATTGTTATTCCTAGGTATTTAGTTGTATTTACGGTCTGTAGATTTGAATGATTTATCGTGTAAATGAAGTTAGCGTATTCCTTTTAGTACTCATAAGGGTGACTTGAAACTTTTCATTATTCAGGGCCAATTGCCAATATTTGCACCATGCAAACAACAACTCAGCAGAGATGTTGAAATATGAACTTTTCAAGAAATCGTTGCTGCATGTACTAAAACCAGTAGTGGGTAGTCATAAAAAATGAATATCAGACATCGAATGGAGAGTGTTGCCAACCATGGCAGGTACGACTCCGAGGGGGTCTTTCAATTAGGTCTTGTCTAACAATTCTTTTAGTGTGACTAACAGGATTTGTATTCAAGCAAAATATCGTTATGTGTTCTGATTTACCATTTAAACCACACTTGTCTCCAGTGTAGACATTTTACTTTCATTTTAGATTTCATATTTTTGTTATCTGTAGTGATGAAGCCAGACATTATTGTAATTGGGGGGCCAAGGGTTCCATGCTCAGATGTTACAACGTGCAGGCACTCATGCACAATGAGGCAGAAAAAAGGTAAATACGCGGTATCACAATTGAATTCCGTATGCCTGTTTTCTGCAAAAATATTATACAGAAAGCAACCGAAGAAATTTTCTTCACTAAAGCTCGTGCGTTTATCTGATACAAATCTTCTCCTACTTTACAAGAAATAACGTGCGTATACTTAAGAGAAAAAATGTTGGGCAATGTAAGCAGCCATAACTGAACTTCAGAATTAGATACCAATTTGCAGTATCAGAGTTCATTAGAACAAGCGTGGTTCACAATTCACCCGCTTCCCGACTCCGTAATTCAAGCGCAAGAAGAAATTTGCTTCATTGACGCGTTGTTGCCATATTTTACTCACACGTCCTGCTTGTAAGTGCTTAAACATGAGCTTAGAAAATAATTGTCTTACTATCTATACCTCCGTAAATTTCACTTCAGACGCGGCTGCAGTGAGTGGGCAAGGAGCGGAATACAATAGCAGTCCTGGCAACTTTTCCGTCCGCATAGTTCATCGCAATAATTCCGTAGCTCACGGACAACAAATTGGACTTGTAACCGAAGGCAGCGTAGACAAACAGCGTTGAGGAAAGCTACGAAGTATAAAGACTTCAAATTTTCAAATGTTAGAGCTGAATGCCACTCCACCACGGCTATACTGGCCTCTACCGAACCGCCTGGGGGCGCTTAAATTCCGGATCAGTATGCACAACATTACTCACAGTTCGCATTTTGGCATAATACATATTGAATTTTTTTTTTCAAATGTTTGTAGATTACTTATTTTTTCCTTACTTCGGACCAGCTGCCTTTGGGTATAAAGCTGGTCAATTTACATAGACAGTTGAGTTGAACAATTATTATTATGATGATTGGGATAGTTTAGTTAACCATTTTCTTAAATATTTAAATTTTTATATGGATGATTTTACCAAAATTTTTGAGTTACACTATATTATGCTTAAAGGAAGAAAAGTGGGGGAGGGAGGTTGGAGAAAATGGATATAACTAAATTAATTGAAATTATTTAAAGTAAGGAATTTGGTATTCAAGAAGGTTGAAAAAGAAAAAAAGATAGGAAAGTTGGGGGTTGTAGAATGGGGGTAGGCTGGGCTGCGCCTAGCCAGGGTCAGAGGCCTCGGAATAGACCTCGATCCCTGTGACCGTGGTGGGTCGCTGATGGTAATCTATTATGTTTATATTCTACTTTTGTATAACATGCATTTTAGATTTCTATAATATCATTAACATAGCGAATTTTAATTAACATTTACAATACTTAACGTCGAAAATCCTACATTTAATTCTACAACTGAGAGGTAACAGATTTTTATACACTTTGTACACAATTGTTGATTTGGGTACTTTGTTCCTTCTTGTACATTTGAGGTTTGTATTTGTTTCAGTCGCTATCAGTATCCATGGTGGGTGTGCCATCATTTGTAGATGTTGTGTCTGATGTGTCTCGATCACTTTCATCTTACCTGTGTGTTACACGTCGGGCGACCTGGTTTCTACGTCTTTCATTGTATTCCATTTGTTTGAGTGTAGACACCTCATCAGCGATATGGTTTAGAATCTCCCATTTGTCCTTGTTTCTAATCATGTTGTTAATGTCGATATTGTCCTGTACTAGGCTATGTGATTGTGTTCTGTATATGTTGCTATTTAGGAGTGTGTGTTCTGGGGTTACCTGTTCCCCACATGTGCAGTTCTCAATGTCACTTAACCCTACGCGGCTCAAGTGCATAGAGTAGGGACCGTGCCCCGTCAGAATAGTACCATACCCCCGACCTGGACTGATATGGTCCACCATTAAAAGTTACTGCATGAAGTCATTGTAATATAAGTACTGAAGACCGAAAAATTATATACTGTTCACTATAAATGCCTAAATTCATGTTACTGCCCAAATGGCCAAAACAAGCAGTCTTGCGGTGGAGATGTATGTTGCATTAAAATCCGGGTTGTAGTTGTTGTAGGTCGTCTGTTATGAGCCATGAAACGAGTTTTTATGGGTCTCGATTAACTGCGCCGAACCGTCTGTTTTAACCTCGCAATATTTTTCTCTTCCTCGTCCGCAATTTTCCACTCGTGCATTAACTCTGTTTCAAGGTTGCTTCACTGAAATTACTTGTCACTACATAAAGGGTTTCTTTTCTCCATTTTGTTACCTAAGCGTGTTGTTGCATCTATGTACGTCTCCTACTGGTCTCGATTTATTGTCTTAATGCTTGTAATTTAAGTGTTAGCTAACATAGTGGCATTCCTTGGTACAGTTTATGGCCTGTCACATGCTACACATAATTCTGTCATCACTGCTGGCTGTGGTGCTTACGAAATGTTTCTTAAATGTTGCGTCGTCACACCTGCAACCACTTTCGTTATTTCGATTGGCCAGCTGTGGGGGACGATACGAATGAAAAAGAAGTTAGGCGACACACTGAAAGACAGAATTTTGGTCTACTGAGCGTGCAGTATTGAGTGCCGAAAGATGGTCCAGTAACAAGTGTGAAGTATGTTGTGCTTTGCGGAAGACAGGAACATTAAAACGCAATTTATTCCTCAAATACAGATGGAAATTTATTACATGCTTCTACGTATTATACAGTATACATTTCAAGGTGACTGATAACCCAGCAGTTTAGTCCCCTCTAAACATCAGGCGGCGGCAGCGACGACGACGACGACCGCAACAACAACAATATAAATTTCAAAGTTGTTTTCGATCGCTCTCTTTACCGACGATGTTGGCTAATAAAACCGATATTAGTACAAGAGTTTCAGATATCGTCTTCACTTTCAGGAATTGGGTGCAACATCCACTACATTTCGTCTTCATCACTCAACAATTTATATGCCTTTCTTCTTGGGTCCTCCAAGTGGTACACACATTTCTGTCTTGTGGTGGTAATCGCAGTTCTTTTTCTTTCCTGTGGTCCTGCTAATGTATATCCAATTTTATCTAGTAAGTTGCCTAAACGTTAAACTCTTAACTCTTTGGTAATATCTTCAGTGTTCTGTTTTATGTAATTTTTACACCCGTTCACAGCCGTCACGAATCTCATTTCTGACGCCTGGATCTTCAGTGAGCTTTTATTGCTTGGTAGGAGGCCGGGACTCTTATACTGAACCGAAGGAAACGCTATAATTAAAAGACATGATTTCTTTTCTTGCAGTTTTAAATTTCTGTTTATTTTGCCAAAAATTTCATATACTTTACAAAAGAGTTTTAATCTGCATCTTGATCTTTCTTAAAGCTTAAGGTTTGCAGTGTAATTTTTACATGTTCTGTTCGCCTGTCATAAATGATAATTCCCCATCTTAAACGTTAGACTCATCTAAATATCACTATTATTTAGTGTTCAATTACAAGTAGTCGAATTTTTTTGATAAACTAGTGTTCATTTCCAACCGGTTCTCGGGCTGTTGATCCATCGGCAGGAAACTGGAATGCGCACGAGGCACTAATATGTGGAAAACCAAAACTTCGAAAAAAAATGTATTATTATCACGCTCCGAACATGTTAAATTACCGTTTTAAATTAACTATTTTCAGGATAACGGAAACATTAATTGTATTCTAAGGATTTTAAGAAAACTCGTACCGTACAACACGGTAACAGCACAGTGTCAGGAGTCTCCCACTGATTTTTGTTGAACACTGCGACAACAGCGCTCTATTGGCCGGCAAGATACATTCCTGAACACGAGGAAGAGTGAGGGCGGATAGTATCGTTTATATTACTGAATAATACAGATTTTAGATTAAACTTTGGTAAAACCCAGTATATACAGTTTCATACAGTAAATGGCATGACACCATTAATAAATTTAGACTTTGAACATAAATCTGTAGCTAAGGTAGAATATTCAAAATTTTTAGGTGTTTGCATTGATAAGGGACTGAATTGGAAAAAACGTATTGAAGATCTCCTGAAACGTTTGAGTTCAGCTACTTATGCTATCAGAGTCATTGCAAAATTTGGTGATATAAATCTCAGTAAATTAGCTTACTACGCCTATTTTCATTCACTGCTTTCATATGGGATCATATTCTGGGGCAATTCAACATGAGTAAAAAAGTATTCATTGCACAAAAGCGTGTAATCAGAATAATTGCTGGAGCCCACCCAAGAGCTTCCTGCAGACATTTATTTAGGGATCTAGGGATACTCACTGTAGATTCACAACATATATATTCACTCATGAAATTTGTTATTAACAATCCGACCCAATTTAAAAGTAATAGCAGTTTTGAAATGACGTGTAAGTTACAATAAGAAAATCATCAAATACGCAACGCAACGCAACGCAAGATGCCAGAGAGAGTTCTGGGCGAGGAATGTCACGTGACATCTGCGAACGGCTCATTTTCGTTAATTCAATGGAGGGTGTCAAAACTCCGTTAATTTTGCAAATATATCTCAAACGATACGAGACATGAAAAAAACATGAGAGCAAAGTTGTAGAGAATTTTGCCGTCTACAAATTCGGTTATTCAATTTTCGTGTCAGATGAACGGTTCCTTTGCAATTACAATTATATTACAAATCGCTTTATTTGGTATTACTACAGTATTTTTGTCCGAAAAATTTGAAAAGGGAGTGTCTCGTCTCTGGCAGCCTACAATTGGGTCTGTAAATCGGATCGGTGCGGATCGGTTGAATGGTTCGTCTTAAAAATAGGGAACACGTTACGGACAGACACCCCAAAATCGCCGTTATTTTTGCAAATACTTCTGGAACGATACGAGATGTGAAAAACAACATATGAGAGAAAAGTTGTAGATATTTTTCTCCTCTACAAATTCGGTTATTTAATTTTCGTGTCAGATGAATGGTTAAGCCGTTATTTTTATTTAAATTTCGAGCTGTCAAAAGACGATCGCAAAGGCCCACTTTTAGTGTCACTACCGTAACCTAAAGTGGGCCAATAAGTAATAAGAAAACAACAATGAAAAGAGCAGTAGATTTGCACAATTTATGCTAATTGAATTAAGAAAGATATGCAGCGAACATGGATCTTATATATTGTCTAAACCAGCCAGCCATGAAATTACATCGTCTGTCACTTTCTTTAGGTCTGTTTTTGCACCTGGGTAAGACCCGATATGGTACTCATACACAGTATGGTCTATTGTCTGACGCAAAGCACCACAGTCGCATCGAGGACTTAGCGACATGCCCCACTTGTACAGAGAATCGTGTCATAGTGTGATAAAAGCTTGTACAGATGACTTTGATCATAGGACCGACTTGTCGGGTTTGCGAGATGCGTGGCTGGTCGATTACCTCGCGAAAAATTGACGAGAAGCCCAGCGGCAGCTGCCACGGCGCCCACGCGCCCCGGCCCAGACTTTCGTTAGACGGAACGACGAGCAGAAAGTGAGAACCCGCTCCACGCGGCGAATCTGTTGCCGCTGCGGCGTGGGGCGCGACTCTCCGTTTCTAACAACTCTCTGACCCCGAAAACGCAGCTTCCTGCTCGCCAACGTGGCATCACCAGCCAACCTGTTGCACGCCGACAAACCCTGATAGTGGTTCCGGCGCCACTAGAACTTCATTTTCAATATTTAATACATTTTATTGGCCGAGTAAAACGCAAAATGCTACAATAAGCTATCATTAGGAGGTATAATTATACGTAAAGCATTTGTCCCGCGTAATGTTAACGTATACTGGTCAAAACAATTAGGACATTAGTTGAGACATCTAGGTTCTGAAGCAGTCATCGGCAGAATGAACTAAAATATTTCGACGTCTTTCTGTCGACAATTATTTATTTTTGACGATGTTACAGCGTTCAATCAATGAAATAAATCGCATTTTGCGATCAGTTGTGGCTGCACTGTACTAGGTTTAGGTGGAATACCAAAGTGCGGCGAATGAAAGTTTGTGCCCGGCCGGGATTCGAACCTGGGATCTCCTGCTATACCACAGTCTATTTGTTCTGTAATGCTCGCAGCTACAATACTGTATTTCTGTATCAGACAGAACAGACCACGAGGTATCGAGACACAATTAATTGTCGTCAGGAGCCCAGCCTATAGGAAAGAGACAGCGCGGCGAATGGAGATTTGGGTGTGGCGGGAGACGTGCAGGGAAGAGTCCTCTGCAGGTGGGGCTGGTCACTGTGTCCTCGGTGGCGGAGTGGTCAACGCGTCTGCCTAGTAAGCAGGAGATTCCGGCCGGGCAAAAATTTTCATTCGCCGCACTTTGGTATTCCATCTAAACCTAGTACAGTGCAGCCACAACTGATCGTAAATTGCGATTTATTTCATCTTTCTGTCGATTCTTCAGTGTGGAGACAACATTACGAAAACCGAGATAGTGGTAATAACAGAAAGTTGCTGCAGCGGGCATTGGTGTTTACCAAAGGAATTACTCAAGCCGTTGGGTCTAGATAGCGTAGTTAACAGGTAGTGCGACCAAACGACATTGTGACCTACCCATAGCAATGGCATGGAGACCCATAGCAAGAGTGGAAACGAGACACACACAGAGTAAGGTAGCTGGAGCTATAGATTCGGTAAACGATTTCAGACAAAAGAAACCGTTAAAAGAAGGCAAGGATTTCCAGGGTAACATCAGCAAGAGATGACCATCGAGACAGGAGACTGGAAGCAACTCAGCTGCAACGCACCCTCCACCTAGCAAGAGGCCGCGCAGTATCAACACACACAGTGCGAAATCGCCTTCGGGAATGTGGCCTCTACGCACAGAGGCTTATGGCGTGTGTCCCATTAAAATCACGACATCGTTTAGCCTGCAGGAACTGAGAAGAGGAACATCAGGATTGGAGTCGTGCTAAATGGCGCCGGGTTCTGTTCAGAGGTGAGTCAAGATTTTGTGTTCAGGTGGACAATCGTCATTACCTCATATGGAGAGAACGTGGATCTTGGAACAATCCTCCTTATGTGCAGGAAACACCATATCATGGTGGTGAACGAATGTCGTGATCAGAAATCAGTAATGGCGGACGTGGGACCTCTATGATGTTCAGAATGGCGCTTTGACTGGTCAGACGTATAGAGACGGGATCCTTCAACCTTTTGTTGTGCCCTATGCTGTTGCCATACGAGATGGGCTCCTTCTGATGCATGATTACGCACGTCCCTACAGAGCTGTACTAGTGGGCAGCTGCCACGCAGGTGTGCAACTGTATTGGCCGTCCGCGGTTATCTCACGCCATATTAGATGGCAAAGAGAATGACTTTTCCACTATTATGGTGCCTGGCTATAAGTAACTGCCGTGTAAAACTGAAGTACAGATATGAGAAAGCCACAGACAAATTACAACTGTAACCAACATATGAATAAAATACGTTACCATATGTATACTATGTGTATCTCACCTGATCCCCCAACTGTTTTGAGCAGTCTATAAATATTGTGAATTTTGACTGAGTTTGGAAAACTACAGGAGGAACATAAGGATTGGAGTAGTAAGGAATGACACCAGGTTCTCCTCACAGATCAGAGATTTTATGTTCAGCCCGACTATCGTCTTGCCCTCATCCGGAGAGAGCATGGGACAATCCTACTTACGTGGTGGTGGACGAATAGTGCGGGCAAGATTCAGTATTTGCAGACGTACGGACCTCTATGTTGTTCAGAATAGTGTTTTGACGCTTGCTCAGAGGAATAGAGACGAGATCCTTCGACATTCTGTTGTGCCCTACGCTGGTGCTATAGGAGGTGGGTTTCTTCTGGTGGAATATAACGTTCGTCCCCACACAGCTGCACTGGTGAACAACATGCTTTAAGCCGAGGGAAGGGATATTGTAATGGAGAGGAGCCTTGTTCTCCCACATACTTCTGACTGCGCCGATCTTAAGAGTTCATCTTCTCGAATTAGTGGGTGTATTATTTGTCGTGTCCTTCCGTATAATCTTATTTGAACATATACGTTGTTTGTTCAAAGTGTGTGCCGCGGTGGAGTAGCCGAGCGGTCTAAAGCGTCTCGCTGCGGAGCGCGCGGTTGCTCGGCGTGGAGGTTCGAGTTTTCCCTGGGGCATGGGTGTGTGTGTGTTAGTCCTTAGTTTAGTCTAGGTTTAAGTAGTTTGTAAGCTACGGACTGATGACCACGCAGTTTGGTCCGATAGATTTACAAACATTTATACATTTTTTTTTTTTTTGTTCAAAGTGTGGGGATTTTAAAGTTATTGCCTCTGAGCTCAAAAAATTACCGTGGACATGGTTAATAGACCTTCATTGTTTAAAGCTAGATACTTTCTTAGAGTTTCTTCACATTTCTATTCGCAACAAATTTCTCAGATCCTATTCTTATATACCACGGAATGCGTCTACAAAACTATATGACTACACAATAAACAGTTCAGGAGATATCACGCCGTAGACATGTGTGAAAAACGAGGTATTGCTTAAAACAGCGCGAAAATTACTTAGGCTACACTAATACGTTGTTTCATAAGACGAGCACTTGGTGAACAGCGGAACCAGCCACAAATACTTTTAAAAGGCTTTTATTTCAGAACTATAACCGGTTTCGGCATACATACCCATCCTCACACGGTCAAAGGATGCAGTTATATAAACGTTTTCAGCAGCAGTGTGTAGTCTGCTCGAGTACTCCACCATTTGCCATTGATCCTGTGCCTTTTCAGGTCGGGATACAGGCTTATACACTGTAAACAGAACTTACAGTCCAGGCGGTCATATCAAAATGCATATATTGCGTTATTTTTTCACGTAGTATCCATATCTGTTTAGGCACTAGAAGCTGCGTGCGTTGACTCTGAATATACCTTGCGTGTTCAACAAAGCGAAGTATTTGATCTCCTTGTCTGAAGCACAAGGAAAAAATGAAATCTCAATTTGTGATCAGTTATGGCTTCACTGTACTAGGTTTAGATGGAATACCAAAGTGCGGCGAATAAAAATTTATACCCGGCCGGTATTCGAACCCGGGATCTCCTGCTTACAAGGCAGACGCGTTGACCACTCCGCCACCGAGGACACAGTGACCAGCCCGACTGCAGAGGACTCTTCCCTGACCGTCTCCCGCCACACCCAAATCTCCATTCGTCACACAGTCTCTTTCCTATTCCCACAGATTTGGATGTGGCGGGAGATGTGCAGGGAAGAGTCCTCTGCAGTCGGGTTGGTCACTGTGTCCTCTGTGGCGGAGTGGTCAACGCGTCTGCCTAGTAAGCAGGAGATCCCGGGTTCGAATCCCGTCCGGGCACAAATTTTCATTCGTCGCACTTTGGTATTCCATCTAAACCTAGTACAGTGAATCCATAACTGATCGCATAATTGCGATTTATTTCATTCATTGAACGCTGTAACGTCGTCAAAAATATATAATTGCAAAAGGAAAAAGGTTAAAGTGCTGAAAAAGAGAATGCTGCACGATTCTCTTTAAACACACCTGTAGAAGGACGTGTTTAGTTGGGGTCAATGTAGAAGCTCAAATTTTCCCTCGCCCAGCCACTGTTGCGATCTCTGTAGTTGGTTAATTTTAAGCAAATGACTAACACAGCTAAGGGCGATTTCCATACTTCCTGCTGGAAGCGAAATGACTTTCGACCCCTATTGGCATCTACAATCCATGGGACGATTCTCATACGCATTTCTAGGATCAAATTTATTGATTAAGTTCAAAATTTCGTTTTGCGCTAATAATTCGAAGGATTGCTGTGATGCTTTTCTAAAAAGTAGCCCGCCGGCTGCGGTGGCCGAGGGGACTGAGGCGCTCCAGTCACGGTCTGCACGACCACTACGGTCGAGGGTTCGAATCCCCCCTCGGGCATGGATATTTGTGCCGTCCTTAGTGTTAGCTAGTTCATAAGTAGTTTGTAAGTGTAGGGACTGATGACCCGTAGTTAATTTCCATATGCTATACAAACATTTGAACATTTTTTTTTTTAAAAGTAGCCTGAAGTATGTATTATATTTTAAACATGTGCACAGGAACTGTGTTAAGAGTTCGAGCGATAACTCGTTCAAGACAGTCTGAAAATTTACAGAAATTCCAGATCGTGTGTGTGTGTGTGCGTGTGTGCGTGTGTGCGTGCGTGCGTGCGTGCGTGCGTGCACGACTGCCCGTTTTCAAACCACTTGCGTTTACTTTTATGTACACATTCGTTTGTATACATACTTGGGCCGGGGTTCATCTTGAGTATTCCAGCAACGTGACAGATATTTTGCCAATACGAAAATTGTCACATTAAGCGCAATCGATCTGCCTACGTTCTCTTATGAGATGTTGTACTGCCGTTGTAGAACAAGAAATGTATTCAAAAGGGACAATTTTAATCAATATCGATACTCGAAAACACGGTGAATTATAGGATAGGCTGTGTATCACTGTCACAACAGAATATTCATCAATGGAGGCAAACAAAAAAAGGAGGAAAAAGAAGAAGAAGAAGAAGAATAAGGCAGCGCTGAAGGCCAGTGTAATGGAAAATTTGTGAAGCGGGTTGTTTTAATAAATCGATGAATGTGTTAAAAAGAAGCGTTACTTCTGTTATAACAGGAAACAATTTTTCATTTCTGAATGATTTTTATTTCAGGGTATTTCCAACTTCCACAATTTTCGGATTTACGACCAGATCACGTCTTAAATTCAATTCAAATGTTCAAATGTTTGTAGAACTTATGAGGTTTAACTATGGGGTCATCAGTCCCTAAACTTACAAACTTCTTATGAACTAGCTAACACTAAGGACGGCACAAATATCCATGCCCGAGGGGGCATTCGAACCCCCGACCGTAGTGGCCGTGCAGACCGTGACTGGAGCGCCTCAGTCTCCTCGGCCACCGCGGCCGGCCTTAAATTCTTCACGACAATCTTGGAATACAGTCTTTCAGACATCTTCAGGTGGTCCTACTGAATGAATAGCTCTGTATATACCAACAAGTCTGTATGAGGCGAGCAGTTTCCTCTTTGTGTTTCGTATACCGATGTCACAAGGAACCAGATTAACCCGCACACGTAAGGCTGGTATGCTGCCTGTTAACGTGACGAAAACAGAAATTTCGGACTCAGTTATGTGGGGAATATTACCGGAGGAAAACGCAGCCATAGTAATAAATTTGTGGTAACACTGCAAACGAGGAGTTGAACGATGTCATTTTTACTGACCAGCTACGATAACAATCAGTACCGGATCTTCGGTATTTCCAGATCGGTTCAAAAACTTGACAGTATCCCCTCCCCCCTCCTCCTCCTCCACCTTGACCTCTGCCTCTCGGCGTCTCCGACTTTGTCGCCTCCTTCCCCGCTCGACACCTTGTCCTGTCCTGGAGACCACATGGCGCCCCTCTACAACGAAAATGCAGCCCGGGCAAATATCACGTTTGTCCCGCATCCTACATCTCCCATCTAAGTCCTGAGCTGGTAGTAACCAAATTCACGAAAGCTCGAAGCGAAATCGTTTTTAAAGTATACAAGACGCACTTGGTTTGCGAAGAGAAAAGTTACGTATGTGCTAATGTATATTGAAAAACAAATTTTATATGTATATCCAATCACATATGAGAGACTCATATTATTGTCTGAAACTAATAATAAGGAATTGCAATGAGTAAAGATATAGAGAAGCTGCTTTTGTGGCACATGGAAAATGGGAAGACCGTTCCACTGTTACTCCAGGAAGAAACGCGCCAGTCCGTGATTAGTTGGAGGAAACTGTAGTCCTTATCGTCTGGACAGCGGTAACTACCTCCGCTACGTTTGACGTATGTTCAGACTAATTTGTTGATCTACAACGTGGAAATTGTGTTTCCTCGATGTCCTCTTCACATACTTCTGCATCTGTAATAGAATGCCAGCACTGCAGCAACAAGAAACATTTTCATCATTATGATGGAAATCCTGAAAGCTTTTTCATCTTTCTTTGCATACTTGTAGTTTCGTAGTGTCCGATATTCATTCCTCCTCCTCCGTCTCACTATTGATATTACTGTTACCTTCTGCCTTCCACATAAATTTACCACAAAATATTTTCTGGCTTTCTTTCTCCTTAATGTGATCAAATATTTTATTTATTTATTTATTTATTTTTACCATTCTGTTCTTCTTCCAAATATATTTTGTAGTCTCGCAGTAACATTAATTTTCGTAACAATCTCCCTTTTTGCGCCATTTACTATTCGTCATCTCTGGCGATTCGTTTTTCGATGTTTTAATACACTGAGATGCATCCAACAGTGATCACTCAATTCTCTAACCTTGTCCTTCTGTAGTTGTTAAGACTGGAAGAGATGCGAGTGGATGAGCTCGCAAGACTAAGTAGGAGCTTCAGACAACTCATTCCCATGAAACTTCATATATTTTCAGTACGTACTGCTTGGTCTTAAACTTGAGAGAGCATTATGCTTTAGATGAATGACACTCTATTTCTAAAGTCATGTGTAGCCTCTCTGCTACTAGGAACGCTGGACTGTACCTAGTGGTATATTTTCTTAAGGAAACTTGCATCATTGATGCTGCTGAATTTTCATGTAAAGGCACTTATAACTGCATCTGTGTACCTTGGGAACATTGTGACGAAGAGGTTAGCGGCAATGAGAATTAACCCCAAAGGGCAAGCTTAACCTCCAGCCGAGACTAGGCCTTACACAGATTATCCGAAACTTAGTGTATGAAATCTTGAGTACTTCTTCATCCTTAGCCTCTGGAAAAAAAGAAGCAAAGAGTTCGAATATCGTATTACCCTTTGCTTTGTTAGTTGCCCTACAAATGAGTAGTATGAAGAAGTAGGAGAAGTATAACAGAATATACTTAGCTGTAGGTAAATGTATTGGAAAAAGGAAAAGGATTTTTTTCTCCGAGGATGGAAAGAAATAAGCATATAAACATAGTGATACGATAGCTACAAACAGAAAATTGGATGTACATTAACTTACTAAGTGCGCCGAAGGAAAGTCAAGGAACGAGCAATTAATTTTGGAAGATTTTTAAGTTGAAGATAAACGTTAATGGTAGAAACAATGAAGAATATCACGAGAAGGACGCCAACTAACAATCAAAACGGCAAACAACGTTTTCGTCAAGACTGCCCCATGGAAGTGTGTTAGGACCCCTATTATTTTCTATCCACATCAGTAATGTGACGGAAGAATGAGCAGCAATGAGCGGCTGTTTTGTGATGATGTGGTGTTCGGGAAGGCGATTTAGACAAAATTTCTAGTTGGTGTGAGGATTGGGAGCTAGCTCTAAACATAGAAAATCTAAGACGATTCACATAATAAATACAATCTCATATTTTTCGAATACAACATTAGTAATGAGCTGCTTGGACAGTCACGTCTTTGAAATATCTATGAGGGGCGTTCAAATGATAGGTACGAAACGACACTGTGGGTGTAATTGAAGACCTTATTCAAAAACAATCACCAGCGGCCTGAGGAAAATTGTTCCACAGTTGAACGAGGTGAAGGATTCTGAGAGTTCCCGTGGCTGTGACAAGAACCAGTCGTCTAGCCGCGGTGGAGCGACCGAGCGCGTTGAAGCGCTGTGCTACGATGCGCGTGGCCGTTCCCCGTCGGGGCTTCGAATCCCCCCTCGGGCAATGATGTTTGTGCTGTCTTTAGTATAAGCTAGTTTATAAGTAGCTTGTAAGTTTAGGGACTGATGACCTCGCAGTTAAGTCCCTTAAGCTTCACAGACATTTGAATCAGTCCTCTACTGTGTATTCAGTTTGTCGTCAGAGTTTCAGCGTTTCCCTTTGAATTTTTTTTTGTTTTTTTTTTTTTTGTTTTGTTTTGTTTTGTTTTTAGCGGACCAAACAGATGGAAGTCACAGGGAGACATATCCTGGGTGCAGGGCGCATGCTCAAGCTTTTCTCACTATAACTTGTCCAGTACACTTTGTGTGGCCCTGGCTACAGAGTGTGTCACAGTACACGCCACTGTTAATGGTTTTTCCGTCTCGAGGAATTCGATGGGTATTGGATCTCGGTGAGCATTGGCTTTTTTGCTGAGGGCACGGCCTTTACGTTTTACGGAGATGTCAACGAATGCTTCGCGTTTCTAGATGTCCCACTACGTTGTCCCAAAGCGACATATTCAAATTTAACCGGTGTGGTTGTTAAGACGTTTCGTATCTTTTTATCTGAACATCCGTTGTAGGAGTAACGTTGCAGAATGATGTGAAGTGAAACAAGCATTAGAGAACAGTTGTGGGGGAGGTGGATCGTAGACTTCGGTCTATTTGGAGAATTTCGGTAAGATGTCAGTGATCCGTAGAACACCAATACGACTCATTATAGAGTACTACTCGGATGTTTGGAAGACATATAAGCAATTCAAAGAGTAGCTGTTAAATTTTTTACTTGTAGGCTCGATCAGCAGTCATATGAGCTGTAGCTTTTGCCTCGATCTCTTTGGGAGTAGAACAGGAAAGAATGCAAGGTACCCTACGGCAAGCACCGCGTGGTGGCTTGCGAGATGCTTATGAATATGTTGATTCAGAAGTTAGTCAACAAGAAGCGAACGTATCACCTTTTTTCAAATGTTCAAATGTTTGTTAAGCTTAATGGACTTAACTGCGGGGTCATCAATACCTAAACATACAAACTACTTATGAACTCCAAAAATGACACAAAATATCAATGCCGTAGGAGGGATTTTAACCCCCCGATCTTAGCGGCCGTGCAGACTGTGACCAGCGCGCCGCAGACCGCTCGGCCACGGCGGCCGGCTCACCTTATTTATATTGTAAAATCACAGAAACAACTTCACTAATACAGAGCAATAAATTTGGCTATTTCGTTAAAGACAGCTTTCTGTAAGAAAAAGACCTTTCAGTCGAGCGTTAATCTAGTATGAAACTCCTGAAATTGTGTGGCTACGGTATAATTAAGAAGTCAGTCGTAGTCAAGTTAGTACATTTAAAATTGTATGCTACAGGTAGTTATTAAAAAAAATCAAGGATACATACAATCAGTACAGTACTGCATACAATTGGCGAGGAACTTTCCCAAAGTAAAACGCTTTGTCGGAAACAACTAGTTGTTCTGGCAGGCAGAGGGTAGTGGAGTATCTCGTCGGTCGGCTTTTGGAAACGGCGAACGGCTGCGCTGCCGCAGAGGGCGGTGGCGCCTATGAAAGGAACGGTGCGGCGGAAGGCGGCCAGGAATACCTGAGGCGCGGTGCGGCCGGCAGGTTGTTGACCCGCGCCTGCGCGCAAGTGGGTCAGTGCGGCCGCAGCCGCAGCCGCCGGAACAGCGCCGCTTCCGAAGGCGCTGGCAAGCCTGCCAGCTGGTTCACGCACCGCATCTGTCACCGCGAGCACGGGCTGCTGCAGTCTCAGCAAGCGCGGTCTCTCCCTCCTGCCACCTCCTAAGCTCACGGCCTGTACCACACGCCCCCAAACTGGTGCCGTTCATCTACATAGACACTCTGCAAACACATTTAAGTGCCTGGCAGAGGGTTCATTAACCACTTTCATAACTTTTCTCTATTTTATTGGGATGGTCATGTCTCCCTAAGTAGGTGGGTGCTAGCAAAATATTTTCACATTCAGCAGTAAAAGTCGGTGATTGAAACTTCGCAAACAGTTCACGCCGCAATTAATAACGTCTTTCTGTTAATGATTTCCACCCCAATTCGTGCTACATTTCCGTGACGCGTCCCCCCCCCCCCCGCCCGTAACGTGATAAAACGAAACGAGCTGTCCTTTTCTGAACCTTCTCAATATCTTTCGTCAGTCCCACCTGGTGAGGGTCCCACAATGGGCAACAGTACTCCAGAAGAGGACGCACAAGTATGTGTTCTCTCCAGTCTATTTGGTAAAATTTACGACCTTAAGGTTTGACTGATTTATCGCGTAATTGAAGTTCAGCGGATTTCTTTTAGTGCTCATGTGTATTGCTTCACACTTTTCTCTATTTAGTGTCAATTGCCAATTTTTGCTCCATGTAGAAATTTTGTCTAAATCGCTTTGCAGTTGCTTTTGATACTCTGTTGATTTCACTAACCGATAAACGACAGCATCATCCGCGAACAATCTAAGAGATCTGCAGTCTCCTAAATCGTTTATAAACACAAGAGTAGGGGGCCTATAACGCTTCCCTGGGAAACGCCAGATATCACTTCTGTTTTACTCGATGACTTACCGTCAATTACAACGAACTGTGTCCTTTCTGATAGGAAATCGTGAATCCAATCGCACAATTGGGTAGTTACCCATAAGCACGCAATTTCATTAGAAGCCACTTGTGGGGTACTGTGTCAAAAGCCTTCCGGAACTCCAGAAATATGGAATCGACTTGAGATCCCTTGTCGATGGCACTTAACACTTCATGTGAATAAAGGACAAGCTGTTTCGCAAGAGCGATACTTTCTGAATCCTTGATGACTACTGGTTAATAGGTCAGTCTCTTCGAGATAGTTCATAATATTCGAACAAAGTATATGTCCAAAATCCTACTGCAAATCCATGTCAATGAGATTGACCTGTAATTTTGTGGATAATTCATATTCCTTTCTTGAATATTGCAGTAACTTGGGCAACTTTCCAGTCTTTGGGTACGGATCTTTCGCTGAGTGATCTGTTGTAAATTATAGCAAAGTATGGAGCTATTGCATCAGCATACTCTGAGAGGAATCTAGTTAGTATACAATCTGGCCCAAAAGATTTTTTTTAATGACTTAAGTTGTTTTACTACTCCAGGAATATATACTTCTAAGTTTCGCATGCTGGCAGCTGTTCTTGGACTGAATTCTGGAGTGTTCACCTTGTCGTCTTTGGTGAACGAATTTCGGAAAGCTGTGTTTAGTAATTCTGCCTTAGCAGTACTGTCATCGGTAGTATTACCATTGCTATCGCGTAGTGGATGTATTGTTTGTATTTGCCTCTAGTGTATTTAACATATGACATTTCTTTGGAATTTCTTTATATTACAATGCATTGAAATTTATATAGTTTACATGTGATGTGTTTTTCTATCGAACGCCATTTCCATTTCACGTTTATTAGGCAAGTGATAATAACAATTTTATGGATAGTGCATCAACGTGATTTCAGGGATCATGGAGGTAGTGATGGTGGTGATATTGCCACACTCATCGCGTCATGAGCGCGTGGACTATAGTCGGCGTCAGCTACGAAGGCGGCCCAGTTTCCAGTCATCCTGCGCATCCCCCTCCACTACCGCAATGACAGCCAATAATATCCATTCCGTAAGCGCGTGGCTGGCTGTGAGTTACGCAATGTTTCACCCGCAGGCGCAAATGTTAGCGCTCGGCCGTAGCTACTCCCTTCCACGCTTCCCCTATCGCTCCACCTCTATGCGCGGAAACGCCTTCCTGAAAGACGCCAGATATAGTGCATACCATCGTGGATTGTCGCACCGTTGGTTCCCGGTTCAAACCTGACCATCGAAAATTACTTTTAATTCATGGTTTACCATTTGTAAAATTTTCTAGCACGTTATTGTGTGTAATACTGTTACGTTCTAGATTGTTTCGTGTTTAAATAGGAGCTCTCAGTATTAAGGAGTGCTAATAAATGTACGTTAATTAGTTGGTGAATGTGCTCCCGAACATAATTTATGACTGTGCGTTCCACGTGACAGTACAAGGTGAAGCCAAATTCGTGCACTCGGGTTTTGCAGCGCGATTCCTCATAAGCCAGCAATAAAAAATGTCTCAGAAAATTTTATCCTGCTCATATTTCCGGCAGTAAATGTACGGGAAGACTGAGATAGGTGTGTTCCATACGTCAGTGTGTTTCAGAATTACACTAAGGGTTATAGAAGACGTCCTGAGGAACAAAATCAGCATAGAACCCCCATGCCCGGAAACGTCATCCAACGACGCTAAAGAACGTCGAAGTTCTTTGAGGGAACGTCCAGCGGTAGTCGCCAGTGCCTATTGGACTCTCCGTAGCGTTGTTGAATGGCGTTTCCGTGCACGTGTCTTCAATGCGCATTTTGTTCATCAAGTCGCTTTCTATATACCCTAGAAGTTTGTTGGTGTAATTTTGAAACACATCGACGTATGGAGCACACGCCCATCTTAGTCTTAGGCGTCCTTTTTTCTGCCGGAAATATAAGCACGACGAAATGTCGTGAGATAGATTTTTTATTCCTGGCTTATGAGGAATCGCGCTGCGAATCCCGATTGCGCTAATTTAACCTTCACCCTGTATGATAGGATGCTGCTGCTGATCATGGTGATGATTAAAGTAGTTCCTCCGCCAGCGTTCAAACTGAGTACGTCCAGGTAACTCGTGCAAACGAGATACATGTGTTCTAACGGACTCTGTGGACGACTTATATATCGCTGCGGCCAGTTTATCAGTTGGTTTTACAGAATTTTGACATCTATATTCTTCTTTACCACTGCTTTTGTCCTGCAATCACGCTGGGTCGACATGCTGGCTGTGTTTGTAGCATGCTTCATTTAAGGGTGACTGCATGCTCTTCCTACACCGAACCGGTGGCGTGCTGGTGTGTAAGATTCAAAACCGCATGCGACCGACCATCCTGATGTAAATTTCCCATGTTCTTCGTAAATAAGTCCATGCAAATGCCGGGATGTTCGTTTAAAAGGGCACGGCTAATTTCCTTCCATATTCCTGACAAGAACTATCTGAACGTGTGCTCCGTCCTAATGACCACAATATCGACGGAACGTTATACCCTAATCTTCCTTCCTTCCATTACCTGCCGCGAGGACGGAATTGTTGCAGTCTGCGCATAGTGTCATACATGTGAAACTATGTGGAGAAAAACGACGTAGTTAACGCGCCGGACTTTCGAACAGGTGCCGACGTTCTCCCCGTCGTGTAAGCGGGCGCTTCAACATGCTCAGCTATCCAGATGGAAATGTAGTCTTCTAATGCTGGAAACTTCACCGAAGGCTGTAAACGCACAGTTAGTTTCACCTCTGATGATATCTACAGCGCTAAGAGATCTAGAAACATGCCTCAAACCTAACGTCCATGTATCAAACGTCACCAAAGATGTTAGTATCTTGTGTGAAGTCCTGTACTGCATAATCATCCTGTCCGGCTTCAGTATGTTACGGCCATTTAATCATATTCGTTGGTACATGGCTTTACTATCGCTGTATTTTGTGTATGATTAACTCGTTGGTAAGAACTGTACCGGCCGCAGTTGCCGAGCGGTCTGCGGCGCGCCAGTCATGTTCTGCACGGTCACTACGGTCGGGGGCTCGAATTTCTCCTCGGGCATGGATATTTGTGTCGTCTTTAGTATTAACTAGTTCATAACTAGTTTTTAAGTTTATGGGCTGATGACCCCGTAGTTAAGTCCCATAAGCTCTACAAACATTTGAACATTTTTTAAGAACAGTAAATTCGGCCAGGAACGATAGGACATGTCGATTATTGACAAGTTCTAACACAACACACACACACACACACACACACACACACACACACACACACACACACAAATAAGCTTCCAATGCGGGCACAGCATGAATCATACTAATGGACCACAGGACAAATATGAGAACTACATCCAAATTTTTACATCTTTCTTTTCAAATAATAACAACAGAATGGAATACTAAACCCGCACTGATCAAATTCATGTACAACATCTGCAAAACACGTAAGACACTACAGATGCTAACGAACAATGCTGATGGTGCAATATAATAGGGTAAGGTGGCACAGTTATGATCATTTCTGACCAATTTTATTGTAACTGGAAACATACTAAGAAAATAAATAATTTTAAGTATGGAACTTGTTCTTGGATGTTTAATGAATATGTAACACAAATATCAGACAATTACTAATGTTTGTATAAACACAAAAAAGGTTACAGAATTGAGAAAAATCGATCGAAAATGTACCACAATAGGTACAATTGTGATCACGTCATGGTATAATTTTGATGGCTGCCATCTTTCACGTAGAAAGCACATTTTCCCTCGGGCGCCAACGCATACTTCGTGGTGCCAAACATTGCGTTTTTGGCAGGGAAACCAGTCACTCTTAGCTACTGATTTATAAGAGCTCGTTTAGACTAAGCAGCTTCACTTACCTCTTAACAGGAAAAAAAATTATATCTCTGTAGCACAAAGTGGTGTATTCTTGGAAAAGACAGGAGGAGCTGTAGAGATCTGCTACCACAGAGTAACATATTTGTCTGTGCTGCTACACTTCAACGTCACACAAAGGAAAGTGCTACCAATATTATGAGACTGACAAACGGCGCGAAACCTTATCTTGATCGGAAATGTGCCTAAATCGAATTTCAATGGCTTTAAGATGCCCTACGGACTTGTCAGCTTATGCCGATGGTTAAAACTATAACACCACCGTCGTATTCTGTTCTCCATCTTTTTGCACAACCTTGCGAAGAATAGTTGAGTCTAACTCAGTTCAGGACGATGGATTCACTGTAGGACTCACTTCGCTACAAATGGCATACCCCGTCGTATTTAACTTACGACGAACTGACAGCTACGAAATCTGTTGGCTACGAGACTGAACTGTGTCTCAGTTGCGTGACAGCTCGGCTTCACGACCGTGGTGGCGTGCAGAATACAGGAAACGCGGTTTTCTCAGCGTATGTTGTTGGCTGACTTGTCTTCTATATTGTTCTCGACAGCTTCGCGAACTTATCGTTTCGTATCTTCACGACACCACTCTGCAAATCGTGCAAAGAATAAAACAAAATTTCGGACTGCAGTCTTCAATAATTTTCTTCGTAACTAATAACTGCTACTGCTTACAGTATTCAGTCCCATTAAAAATGTTAAATACTCTTTTCGTGTGTGAGTTCTCTCTCCGCAAGGAAAAATATCGATACCTCAGCAATCAGCAGTATAATGTCGATTGCTTTACTGTTTAAGTAGCGACTTTAGTGAAAATACTGTCGGTCTTCTGTAAACGTTTTTGAAGCTGCTATTAGCATTATAATCTAAGTTCAAAGTCTATGTGCATTATCCACTACGAAAAGTCGACAAGTAAACATGACATGTTTTTTCGCCTTTCAGTTGCAGGATGTGACAAACGCTAATCGATTTTTAAGCTTCTACTAATTGGTGAGGTAGTTTTCCGTTTCCCTCATTAGAAGGAGACTGCCTTTTCGCTGTTTTTCGCGTTCTCTGGTGACAAATATTTTATGCTGGGCGACTCTTAGAGCATTCTTACGACAGTTACATCATGCAATCGCTACCTAGCTACGAACGTGTTTTAGAAACTTTTTTTCCTTTCCTGCGTCACCGATGAACCCGTTTGCAGTTACGTTTCCACGTTATGCAGGTGGAAAGGTAGAAGTCCAGTATTTGCGCTGCGAACCGAGTCAGATTCATGGGATGCAAGCCTTTAGACGAGACCTGAATACCTACGCAAAGCCGCACTCAAGGCCATTCACTATCACGACGCTTACAAGCGACACATGATCCGGAATATGAAAGCCTGACTTCACAAACTTTTTCTGCCGGAAACGGATTTGTGAGCACAGTTAAATATGGCGTCTGGAAAAATTCTGTTTCAGTTCCTGCTTTAGTCATCACATACGCTGTTTCTTTTTGCTAAAATATTACTTCCTGTTCAGTCTAAAAACGTTCGAATGTATGTTAAGCTTAAGGGACTTAACTGCGGGTTCATAAGTCCCTAAACTTACAAACTACTTATGAACTACCTTACACTAAGGAAGACACAAACATCCATGCCCGAGCGGGAATTCGAACCCCCGACCGTAGCAGCCGTGCAGTCTCTGACTGGCGCGCCGCAGACCATTCGGCCACTGCAGCTCGCCTGGTTCAGTCTAAAACATGATGCAGGAAATGTCACTTTGTGAACATTAGCTGAATATTCCTAACTCCAAAGAGCAGCCTTACAACCCAAGCACGTTTAAAAGACGCTTGCGTTTACATGTGCCCGAAAATCTATTGACTGAAACATTTTACTCCTGACAGTAATTAGTTGTTTGAGTTAATATTCGTGCCCTTCTTAATGAGAGGTCCTTCTATATCTGCTGAGGTCGTCCACAAGACTTTCTGATTTAATTTTCAAGCTGTATACAATATTGTTACTGAACTGAGAATAAGACTTAACCACCTAATGTTGCCTATCCATATTTTCTCTGCATGTTTATGTATATTCAAAATTTACATCTCTCTTCGTAACAGTGTCAGGTAGCTGTCGCCTTACACTGTTAATTTTATGGTATTGTAGTGCAGCTATACTCCTCGGAGAAGCGACATCCCATTAAAGTGAAATCTATGTTTGAAAATGCGCGTGGCTCGTGTTTTGAGGAACAGCTGCAAGGCTCACGCTACAACAGACTATCTCCTATTAAGAACGTTTCTTTGTTGTCACACTAAACTTGTTTTCTGGCGAATAGTAAATAAAGTCCTCATTCGGTTTCAGATTTAGAGCTTCCTCATAGGTAATTAATGATCTTCGTAAATCGTTTCAGCGAATGCTAGGTTGGTTCCTCCTAAAAGGAGACGCCTTTATTTCCCCGTTCTTCCCCATGTGAACCCATGCTCCGTCGCTATTGAACAACCAGATTTTCACCAAATTATTTCCCGCATCATACACACGGTCTCGGAAAGGACCACAAGAATAAGTGATAACACACACAATCTTTACATAGTTCTGCTTCAGTAAGACTTATGTTTGTTGCATTACTTTTATCAGCAGATTTGTAGCTACGATTTGCGACTCATAAGATACAATTCAAACCGCACGTCACTGAGGTAAACTATGCGAATCTGGCGGTTCCATACTGTTCGTCAGTGTTGTTTTTTCTGCCCCTGCTACACTATAACGAGAAATCAGAGCTCCAAGGGACAGATTTAGGTGTTCTTTCTTCCCGCGCGCTATTCGAGAATGGAATGGGAGATAAATAGTATAAAGGTTGTTCGGTGAACCCTCTGCCAGGCACGTTTGCAGAGTATCCCATGTAGATGTAGATATCTCGGTCAGTCCCAGTCCCTCCCCTTCGGCCATACATTTTGGCTCAGTCAAAGATTCTGCAGTGCGTTAATAAACATTGTAATTGAACAATGCTCCTGTTTTCAGGAAGAGCTACATTGCTCGCGCTACAGCAGATTTAACAGCCCATCTCCTGTTCAGAACGTCTCAATGTCGTCTTCCGGCGAATACTAAATAAAGCCCGCCTTGAGCAAACACAATTTGCTTTTTACTTACCCGGACATGTTTCGGAGTACTTTCATCATCAGTATGTTTTCTTTTGCATCTGATAATGAGACATAAAGATATTTAAGACATCTGGTAGTTTTGAAGGTTAAGCTGCTTACATTAATGATACGTTTGCAGATATGATAAAAGCTGTGACACACACCTTTGGCTGATCGCATTTAAAACTGATATACAAATACCAGAGAGTCACAAACACAATATGTGACTTTAAGTGTGCGTCATAGCTACTGCATATAATCTCTGTTAATATATCATTAATGTAAGTAGCTTAGCGTCAAAAGCTTTGAGATACCGTATTACAACTCTTTATGTGTGGTTGAGAGACGCAACAATACAAAGAAATCCTATTGATGGAGAAACTTTACATGTGTGGGTAAGTAAAAGACAAATGTGTTTGCTCAAGGCAGGAACAACCATTCTTATCATGTATTAGGAAGCAAACAGTGCGCCTCCGTAGTCCAGTGGATAGCGTGGCAGACTGCCACGCAGGGGCCCCGGATTCGATTCTCGCTCGGACTGGATATTTTCTCCATTCGGGGACTGGGTTGTTGTGTCGTCATCATCATCATCATCAACGCGCCAGTCCGCCATGTGGCGTCACATAGACTTGTACCAGGCAGCCAAACACGATCGCAGCTGGGGTATAACGGCCAACAATGTCACACGAAATCATCATCATCAGGAAGCAGACAAAGGCAAGAAAAGATCGAACCACAAAATGATCATAGCAATTAAATGGATATTGGAAATAATCGTATGATAAGTCGTTGTCGTTGAGAATTCAGTTAGACTGACAGAAAATGCAAAACGAATTCTACTTTTTAAAAGGGAAACTAAATTAAACCAGGTGTGGCGCATTAGTCCTCGAGTTGTAACCAGTTAAATTATTTTCTTACTGTTCAAAAGCAATTTGTCATGCGATTGGTACTCAAGATACAATCTATTATCTGCTACTCACTCGACTTCTTACGTCATAACTGTGCTGCTCCAGTGTGAACCAAATCGAGGAGTAGAACTAGTGACGTGACCTTATGGCTCAAAAGCCGGAAACGTAACAAGTGTTTCGAAATTAAGGTCAGACATGACGAAGTGTACCACGTCCAGTCGTCAGACAGACGCTCGACGCGTCGGAGGTCTCACAAGACGACAGCACGACTGTGGGGTCGGGGATTTGTCCGAAATTTTGTGAGGTGAAAGAGGGCCCCGAACACCTCACGTGGTTAAAATATTAGAACGCACTACTCGGAAAATCCCGAGAAAAATCGATCCGAAGTTTCTTAGGTGTTACTCCATTGTCGAGCCGCCGTCTGGCCTAGATGGTTAGGGCTCGGACTGTTACGCCAGAGGTCTCGGGCTCGATTCCTCCTCTGGCACTTTTTTCTTCTGTTTCATTTTCTTTTGTTATTCCACCAATTATTGAAAAAGTTTCTCAAACCTACATTATTTTTAAAACATTATTTTAGCTCAAGAACGTAAAGTTTTTCAATCACTGAAAAATATTTCTGCTCGTTGTTATTTCGTTTTATGGGGTTTCAAAGTTTAAAGGGGCTTTGTAAGGGTCCCCTCGAATCTTTCCCAAACGACTTCATCATTCTGATTAAAAACCCAATGTTTCTCCTCATATACGTCATAATGAAAAATGGAGAACTCACCGCAATGAATTGTGTTGTTCGACAAAAAGAAAATAATTTTTATTCAATAATGTAACTAATTTGTTACAGATAATATAGGTTTGGAAAACTTTCTGAATAATTGGTGGAATAACAAAAGAAAATGAACCAGAAAAAAAAGAATTGCTGGATGAGGTATCGAAACCGAGACCTCTGGCATAAGAAAAAAAAATTTCAAATGTCTGTAAATCTATCGGACCAAACTGCGTGGTCATCAGTCCGTAGCTTACAAACTACTTAAACCTAGGTAAACTAAGCTAAGGACGAACACACACACACACACACACACACACACACACACACACACACACCCATGCCCCAGGGAGGACTCGAACCTCCACGGCGAGCAACCGCGCGCTCCGCAGCGAGGTGCTTTAGACCGCTCGGCTACTGCACCGCGGCTCTGGCATAAGAGTCCGAGCTCTAACCACCTAGGTCAGACAGCGGCTTGGCAATGGACTAACATTTTATACTCACAAGGCACCTAAGAAACTTCGGATCGATTTTTTTTCTCGGGATTTTACGAGTAGTGCGTCCTAATATTTTAACCACGTGAGGTGTTGGGGGTCCTCTTTGAGCACACAAAGTTTCGGGGACAAATGCGCATGCCGTCTTGTTGTGAGTGCAGCTGCAACTGCAACTGGGCCGGTTGTGAGGAGGAGCTGGCAGCCTCCCAACGGAGAAAGCGGCCGGCTCCACGCGCCGGAGAAAACCAGCGTCCAGCGCGTTGCGCAACCTCGCCTCCTGTCAGAGGTGAGCCCAGCCACGCCGGCTGACGTGCGTGTACGCTCTCCAGGGTCGCCGGCCGGCGCGCGGCCACGCGGCCGCCACTTTCTCCCACTGCCCACGCCGTGTCTGCTCTGTGTGCAGCAGGCAGATCTCCAGTAGTTAAGTAACTTCAGGAAAAGTCTGTGCCGCGAGACTGTGACCGGGATACTGGTCCTACTGCTACCGTTCTGTGCTGCCCGCTGTGCAAGGGGATAGGGGAGAAGGCGACGGGCATCTGTTCGGTCGCATTTCACCCTTGCGGTTGATCCCCCGTCCTCATTGTGACAGCAAACTGAGTGGACCTGGAGCCATCCTCGAGAGACTGGAACGAGGGTACCTCTCCAGCCTTATCCGGGACTGAACCCGAGACCTCAAGACTCGCATACAGCCGCGGCGGATTAGCCCTGCGTACTGGAGCGCCGTGTTGCGGGGCGCGCGGCAGTTCGCCGTCGGGGGTTCGAATCCCCCCTTCGGGCACGGATGTTTGTGCCGTCTTTAGTATAAGGTAGTTTGCAAGTTTAGGGACTGATGATCCCGTAGTTAAGTCCCATAAG
Source organism: Locusta migratoria (assembly GCA_026315105.1). Taxonomy (NCBI): domain Eukaryota; kingdom Metazoa; phylum Arthropoda; class Insecta; order Orthoptera; family Acrididae; genus Locusta; species Locusta migratoria. The sequence continues at coordinate 579,869,697 of CM048745.1, read as the reverse complement.
CCTTACAAACATTTGAGCCACAGACAACCACGGCTGCCTCAGATTGGTGACACGACCTATACCTCGCTATACCCGGTCCGCTGTTGTCAATGTTCTTTTGTTATGACCTTGTCCTACCCAAGTCGCTAGTTGTCCCTGGGTATTGTTGTGGGTGGAGTGTCTGTTACGTGGCGGGATTAGGTCTCTCTCTCTCTCTCTCTCTCTCTCTCTCTCTCTCTCTCTCTCTCTCTCCACACACACTATAGGTAATGGATCGTATTAGAGTATCAAAATTCATTGATTAGTGGTAATTCCATCTCTTCTTGTATAACCTAGCTAGACTCGAATTCGGGAGGACGGTGATTCAAATCAAACTCCAGCCACAGACATTTACATTTTCCCCTAAATCACTCGAGGCAAATGCCGGGATGGTTTCTTTGAAAATGTACGGTCGTTTACCTGACACAGATGTATCTACAAACTAGTTACCAATACAGACGCTGTTTACAGAATGCAATTAAACACATCACAATTTGTTGCGGAGCTGGGGTCTGAAGATATGTATTATTGAAACTAGTCAAATTAAAATTTTCGTAACATTAACGGCTCAATGTGTTTTATTCAGTAAATTAATATCACGATAATGATTGGTAACGATCGTAAACAAAATACACACGCACGTACGCACGCGCGCGCCGTCTTTCAACTTGAATCGACATGAAAGGAGCCTCCCAGCAGAATGTGCTGTTAAGCTAGCATCACATTCGGGCGTCCCATGCCGGTCAATCCTTTCAAATCCAGAGACATCAAGGCATAGCTAGCGTAATGGCTACTCAACATAGGACCTTTTCAGGTCCAATCATGACTATTATCTCTGTCAATATCGAGGACTTGTCCTTATTCAAAGAGGAACTGATAAAAGACCTATGTTAGAAAAATAAATGTGATTTCCTCTGTATCCAAGCTGGACTTAAATAGACATATTGACAGTAGTCGCCGCGCTGTGGTTATTAAAGTCGACAGACAATACTTCCATTCTGTAAAATTACTGCGGGTGAAACTAGATTCTCAGTCGATCTCAACCCTCGCTCAAAGGGTCGGTGGCGGCAGAGGGGGCTGGATGTATGGTTTATTTCAGACGAAAAAAAATTACATCTTCAGGGCTTGAAGAAATTTTCAGATTGGATGCGCTAGTATAAGTAGTGGCATAATATTTGCGAAAGACACCGCTGTCTCTTATACACAGCGTCCGGGAAAATCTTTGAGCAGCAACTCCGGCTGCGTCTGTTAAGTGTATTCCTTTCTCCCTTTTTGCCGGGCGAGGGGCCCAGTGGAGATTGGGTGTAGACATTTCCACCCCCTCACTGCCGCCACGGAGACTGCCGCACTCGCTCCCTGCTTGCAACCCCTCCCGCGTTCCAGCCGGGGGTGGATTCTTCAGAGGGCGGCGCACCGGGAAGAGGCTGGGCAACAGGTGGCTGCCGCTGTTGCGAAACTCTGCGCAGACCGGCGGGCCGCTCGCTGTCCGGTCAGTAAGAGGAGGCAGGGCACTCCACCGCCAAAGTAGTTGCAACACGTCTGCCTAAATGCCGCTGGTTGTCCACGTAACAGTTACGCATCCCATCGAAACTCCGATCGCCGATTCTGCGTATTCGAGAGTTCCATCTCTGTCTCGTAAACTACGACACATGTTTGTAGAATCGCAGAGATTTCGCTTAGTAGACCATTTGCACTGACCTGCTCTCCAGGAAATTTTTAAGGAAAGTCCGCAATTTATTTCGCAGTGGCAACGTTCAAATGTTTGTATAGTCTATGGGACTTAACTACGGGGTCACCAGTCCCTAAATTTACAAACTACTTATGAACTAGGACGGCACAAATATCCATGCCCGAGGGGGGATTCGAACCCCCGACCGTAGTGACCGTGCAGGCCGTGACTGGAGCGCCTTAGTCCCCTCGGCCACCGCGGCCGGCGCAGTGGCAATACTTGACACTACACTTTCAACATTTATGAACACTTACTCATTAGTCTTGTGTAATTCGCGAACGAACTAGTTCGGAAGAGCGCTCCCATAGGCGAACTAGTTCGCAAATCCAACTAGTTCGCAAATCCCTCGCGTCTTAGTTCGTCCGCTCCTTTTCCGAAGACTGGCGGGAAACAGCGAGAGGACGCGAGAGCGCGCAGAATCGCATGATTTCCTTCTGCCAGTTACCGTCATTTCGAGCTGAGATGCTGCTCAGCTGTAGTTTCATAGACATTGCCCAAAAATACGGGTAATAGCACACGCTTGGGCAACACTGATCATTATATAAAAAAGCTGTCATAACAAAAGTAAGGTCTCTTTTAGTACAGGTAGCAAAAGCCAAAAAGAGCGGTCGAACTAAAAAGAGGGACCTACTTCGCGGCCGAGTTGCGAACTAAAATATGCGTTACCGGTCGTGAACTAATATGCCAAACCTATCTCGCTTCTTGGTTCGTTGGATATTTTTCCGAAGACCGACGGGCAATAGCGAGAGGGCGCGCAGCAGAATTAAAAATCACGTTTTTTCCTTCTGCTAATGAGAGCCATTTCGAAGTGAGCGTCTGCCTGCTAGATTACATAGTTCAGTGCTACAAAATTTCTGTTTTGAAGTATTCTGCCTTCTGCAGTATCTAATAAATTCCATAATGCCAAGATATAGAAATAACTGTAAACTTAAACGCGAGAAATTATCCACAAACTGTTTCTTTTGGTTTGCGTGATACCGTTAGCGGCTCAAGCAGCAAGCGCATGAAGCAGCTAGTTGGGGGAACTTCTCCCTCCACCTGCATGCGCAGACCATGCCGCTCAGCCGTCACTGGGAGCGGGCGAACTAAAATAACTAAAGTGAGCGCTCCCGATCGCAAACTATTATGCGCAAGTCTATTATTCAGTAACATAATTACCTGCCATCACTTCCAAATATTGCACAATGTCTTGGCTAAAGTCATGCGATCGGCCTCTAATATCGTGTGGGCCTTGCTCTGACCCTGTGAATGGAAGTGAGACACCGTGAAAGTGAATCTACTGGTCGTAGCTGACACCAAATCATTTACAGAGGGGCAACCGATTCTGGTCTGTTCACGAGTGTACAATCCGTGGTAAGGAGCCTACGTTCCGTGACATCACAGATGTGTTCCATAGGGTTCAAATCTGGACACTCAAGGTGGCCATTTCAGTCTCTGAACCTATCATTCCGGTCGTTGGGTAAGCGCCGCATTCTTGTATTAAAACACCTGGTTTTTCGGAGAGCCAAAGAAAAGTACAGAAGGCCTCCGACATGCTCAACATACCACAATTCAATCTTTGTATAACTTCTAGGGGGTAAAATGCACCCCAGCCAGTAACAGAGACATTACAGCTTTGGATCACTAGTACTCAGCACGTGAGATCCAGTGGCCAATGTGATCTGCCGTACTCACGGCGCCAATCGTTCAGTTGAAATTGTTATTCGTGCAGCCATCTCATATTCCGCCATTCTGGTGATGGGCAACAAATGAAAGCCGTTGTGCTTGATGGCATGAGGTAACAATCGCACCCTTGTACAGCGCTGGCTTCCTTACCCCATGAAACTGGGGTATTCCGACGGATTGACTACTGGCAGACCTGCCCTGCACGTCTTGTGTTGAAATCAGCTGCGATCTGCGGTGCTTTCCTCCTCCTGCCACTAATAATGATCCGTATCAGATGGCAATGTCACCGGTCACGGTCATCAAGAATGTCCGGTCGACAGGCTGTTACTCTGTTACAAACTGCAGCGCCAGCTTTAACCAGCTCCCTGGACATGGTTGATGTGAGATGCCGAATTTCTGCACTACTGTCCACCCGTCAGGCACCATGTGCCGTTCTAACGGCGTCAGCATTACAATCATCACGTGCACAACCACGTCTCAGAAGGTCTCCTATAAAACTGCAGCTATAGTGGGCTGACATTGGTGTTCAAAGATCACACACATCTGCGCCAACTGTTCTCCGCTATCCCATGGCATTTGCCAATTCAGTGGTCATTCACACCAGTCTGCTGATTTCAGCCACGAACTAAACTGGGTTTTATGTCCAATCACAGAATATTAAAAATAAATATCTTGAGAACTACACTAAAAAAAAAACCTGCCTCCTCCCAATACATTTCTTTCCAGACCACGTCAAGTGGCTCCTGACGGCTACGACTGGCATTGAACACGTTGAGTGTCTCTTCATTGATGCTAGACAATTACAGGCTAGGAAAAGCAACGCTACCATGTAAGGCGGATAAGACACAGAGACAAAGTAGATAACCAAGACTTACCTGGCGACTACAAAGTAGCGCTGAAGTCACATTGCGTAATATGAAGAGAGATGTAGGCCAGTTAAAAAAAAATTCAGGTAGTGGATATTTGTGTGGCATATCGCTGCCTTCTTCCCGTCGTCATTCCCGGGATTATTAAAGTGTTTGTCCACCTTCGACCATAGATACTGGTAGAACGGGCACGGCATCGTTTTCATGGCACCAACATCTCTACAACTAAATCACTGCTTTGCCAACAGTCAGGGGGTAGTGACCAGCTTTGCCTAGGATTGTAAAAAGCTTTCTGTAAAGGGAAGTGACATTACATTTCACGTGAAAGTATTGTTAGTATAAAATGATGGCATTTCTTGAAAACTGCGGAGTTCTTTTAATATCCGCCTAATGTTTGCCAAAAGTCACGTGGACCTGTGTTTGAACCACGCCATGTGTATAGCCGCTCTGCTGTTTGCCCGGTCTGTTAGTGTCTATGATCGAAGTTGTCTATACAAAATGCAGGTACACTTCTTCTCACCATAAAACTATGTGATCAACATCGTGACCAGGAGTAGACTTTGTTATCCTTTCAAAAATGTTCAAATGTTTGTAATTTTTGTAATTCTGTGGGACCAAAACTGCATTGCCCATCGGTCCCTAGACTTACAAACTACTTAAACTAAGTTAAACTAACCTAAGGACAACATAAACATTCGTGCCCGAGGGAGGATTCGAACCTCCGACACGGGAGGCCGCTCAATCCGTAACATGGCGCTCCAGACCGCTCGGCTACGTCGGCGCGCCTTATTCTTTCATACTGACATCTGAAAACCACAGGATTTCCTACCTGCTTTAACTCTCCAGGAAACCTCTGTGAGTGAAATACTATGTACAACAAAATACGAAGATACAGCGTTAACTAGAACTTAGAGTTACAAGCAACAGATTTCGAATGTAACTACGTGAATCAGAACTACAAATGAAAGAAAGCGGCGCACAGACAGATACCTTTGTGAGTCCTGTTACAATCAATCACAGAAAATTCAGTGGCAGCAGTCATCTATATTCATCTACTCGAAAATTGTTGCATGCGGATACAAGGACTTGATCTCCATATATGTCAGTGCAGCATCGGATACGAACTAAACGAGAGAGACGATGCTATCCAGTGCGTAAGTGGGCATTGGCTCCACATACCATTTATGACTCATGTCTCTTTACCACATCGATATTGACTTTCCTCTTCGGACGTTCCAGTGAACGATAATGTGACATTCACCAAGCATCGGATGGTGTAATCGAATGCATCATGGAGCTAGATCTGGGGATGTAAGATTATACGTGCATGTTATGGGATGCACTTGTGGAACTTGTGGAACATTTAAAGTGCAGGTTGTGGAAGTTATACAACCTATGACAAATTTCGGCGACTAGTCATCTAACATTAATGCAGATTAACTATAATTTTTACCTTATTGTCATTCGGTATAGTCACTTCCCATAACTATGCACCGCTGAGATCTCCGATAAATGTCCGGAAAGCATTGAACGAATCTTCCTCAGGGATGGTCTTCAAAAGCCTTGTCGCGTTTTGTTGTATGTCAAGAATTACGTCGAATCTCTTACCTTTCGCAACGAGTTTGAGTTTGGGTATGGGATGAAGTCTGAAGGATTGAGATCTGGTGAGTGCGGTGGATGTTGAAGTTCGACCACCCTCTTTTTTGGCAGGAACTGTTTGACGATATTGGCTGTCTGTGGGCGACCGTTGTCGTGCAACTTGGACGACCGTCATACTCTCCAGATCTCAATCCTCCAGAATTCATCCCCTTCCCTAAACTCAAACTCGATTTGAAAGGAAAGAGATTCGACGTAATTCTTTACACCCTACAAAACGTGACGAGACTTTGGGAGACCATCCCAAAGTGAGAGTCGTTCAGTTTTCAGGACATGTATTGGAGAGCTCAGCGGTGCATAGTTATGGGAGGTGACTGTTTCGGAGGAGAAGTCAGAGGTTGCATCTGAGGTCAGGTGAAGGGGGGGGGGAGGGGGGATGGTCAGCGAAGAGGTGCAAAGTAGTAACGTATGAGGCACCAGTTTACGTTTTGCAGAGGCATAATTGTGTTACTCCTGATGTCTCTGGGAAACAATCGTGTAACAGCTGATAGTGATGGACGGGAATCTGCCAAACAACCGTACGACACGAACATTTTTCTTACTCTTGCATTGCTTATTAAGAGACAGTGACACTGTGCCATTATTGAGCAGGATAATCCTCGATCACAAATTACACGTGTCTGGATGATTGCGCGATGTTAGCTACTCTCGCGGGGACTGCCTCAGACTTTGACTGCGTCCCAGTGGTGGATTCCAGGATGGCAAGGGCGAGCCGAAACAGTTTTTGCGGCATCTTGCCTCAAGGGAAGGTATAGCTCGTGTACGACACCTTTGGAAATAGGATCAGTGTCTCTTTCAGGCCAAACTGGACTCCAGAATTTTTGTCTGTTTGACTCGGTTTTCTAAACACTAGAACATCCTCACACGTCTTCTCAACCCGCGAAGTCTTATGCCCTTTTCTCCTTCCCTTAAGGAATGTGTACTTCATGGGACATCCTTTTTCAGTATTGGGCAAAATTTCTACATTGTCGTTAGACAGTAGTTAGTAAACTGCGCTAATGTCGTCGTCATACGTCTACTACTGTTGGCTGGTCCCACTTCGTCGAGCGGAGGTTCTCCGGTAGGAAAACCCCCTGGACGGCAAGTGAGGAGCGCGTGGATTTGGCGCTGTGTCCCGCGGTGAGGCGGCAGTGGGAGAGTGTGCCAGCCACGGCAGCGTTCACACAGTGAGAGACTGTGCTGTGCCAGCGAGCGCCGTCCTTGGGGCGGCACCGTCCACCGTCCTTGTAGCGGCCTTGCCACATTCTGATCTCTTCTGGCCCTCTTCTCTGCTGTTGGGACCCCTGGTCACGAGCCACGTGCCGGCCAGGGGCCGCCGTTCGTACGCTCTCTGCTCTCCTAAGAGACGGCCACTTGGGATACAGCCTAACTGTGCGTCCCGGATTTTTTAAGGTCTTAACAAAACAGGGCAAACCGCTGTTGCAGGACCAAAGAAAAACGCGTGTTAAATTTAAAAAGACACACAATCCCCAAGACTGGCAATCTTTTACAGAAACTCGCAAACTGCGCGGACAGCAAGGCGCGAAGCTTATAATAGTTTCCACAACGAAATCCTGTTTCGTAATCTTGCAGAAAATCCAAAGAAATTCTGCCCATATGTGAAGTACACTAGCGGCAAAAGACAAACAATACCTTCACTACGGAGTAGCAATGTTAATACTACCGATGACAGCAATGCTAAAGCAGAATTGCTAAACACAGCTCTGCGAAATTCGTTCACCAAAGAAGAGTAAGTGAACACTCCAGAATTCAAACCAAGAACAGCTGCTAACATGCAAAATTTAGAAGTACTTGTCCCTGGAGTAGTAAAACAACTTAAGTCACTAAACGACAGCAAATCTTCCGGGCCAGATTGTAAACCAACTAGATTCCTGAGTATGCTGATGCAATAGCTCCATACTTAGCTATCATATACAACCGATCGCTCAGCGAAAGATCCGTACACAAAGACTGGAAAGTTGCCCAAGTCACTCCAATATTCAATAAAGGCAATAGGAGTGATCCCCAAAATTACAGGCCCATCTCATTCACGTCGATTTGCAGTAGCATTTTGGAACATATACTTTGTTCGAGAATTATGAACCACCTCGAAGAGAACGACCTATTAACCAACAGTCAACACGAATTCACAAAGTATCGGTCTTGCGAAACACAGCTTGCCCTTTATTCACATGAAGCCATCGACAAGGGATCTCAAATCGATTCCATATTTCTGGATAGCCGGAAGGCTTTTGACACTGTACTTCACAAGCGGCTTCTAATTAAAGGTTACGTTTCAGTGGCAGAACGCTTCGAAGATGCAACAGCTCCACCAGAGAGACTACCTACATCACACTTGTGCGTCCTATTCTGGAGTACTGTTGCCCATTGTGGGACCCTCACAAGGTGGGACTGACGGAAGACATTGAGAAGGTTCAGAGAACGGCAGCTCGTTTTATCACTTTACAGGGAGAAAGCGTCACGGAAATGTTGCACGATTTGAGGTGGAAATCTTGAAAAGAAAGACGTTATTCGTTGCATCGAGATATATTTGCGAAATTTCAATCACTGACTTTTGCTTCTGAATGTCAAAATATTTTGCTAGCACCTACCTACATAGGGAGAGATGACCATCCCAATAAAATAAGAGAAATAAGATCGAAAACGGAACGATGTAGGTATTCTTTCTTCCCGCGCGCTATTAGAGAATTGAACGGCAGAGAAAGGTTATATAAGTGGTTAATGAACCCTCTGCCAGGCACTTAAATGTGATTTACAGAGTATCTATGTAGATATACAACCTGTAAACGGCTGAAATGTACTTTAAGACTTGAAAGGACCTGAGTAGGGCTTTCACGGAAGAATGCTAAAGATTAGGTGGCAGGACCAAGGAACTAATGCGGAGGTACTGAACAGAAACTGGGAGAAAAGGAATTTTCTACAAATCTTGGCTATAAAAGGGGGATATGATACATTCTTAGACACCAAGAAATTGTTAATTTAGCGATGGAGGAAAGTGTGTAGGTAAAAAATCGCAGAGCGAGACTAAGAGATGAATACAGTAAGCAGATTCAAATGGATGTCGATAGTCGTTCTCGAGATGAAGCTTCCTCGGGAGAGCTGCATCAGATCAGTCTCCGGACTAAAGACCACAGCAGCAGCAGCAGCAGCAGCAGCAGCAACAACAACAATAATAAACATTAAATGGAATATATACTGAAGAAGCAAAAAACTAGTGTAGGAATGCGTACACAAACGCAGAGATGTGTAAACACTAGACGGCGCTACTGTCGGCAACGGATTGCAAGGGGACAACGCCCCTTGCGTAGGTACCTCTTACTTTCGATAGTGCGAGTGCAGTATGTCGATTGTTTATGCGGCGAGCGCGCCACCTGTGAGTGAGCAGAGGAGTTCATGAGGGGACTCAGGGAAAGTGTTGCGTCCAGGCCGTGATGGCGGAGTGATTAAATATTTCTCCACATGGTGTGTGTGTGTGTGTGTGTGTGTGTGTGTGTGTGTGTGTGTGTGTATATATACAGTGTTACGCGTACCGCGAATCACGACAATCGCACCGATATGGTATCTTTAATTTTGACTACACCAATGCATCAAGTGGATAACAACGGCGACCAGTGACTTCAGAAAATATTGTGAAAATATTGACCATAATAAAAAAAAGTACGACAAAAGCCGTGAACAGCCCATATTTGTGTTGCTGGAAGAATATATGCATATTTCTACCAGTGCAATTTTTGTTTGCTACTTGTCAACAGCCTCAAACTGTCGCGTAACTGTGCCATTATTGTGCAGCCTAATTAACAGTATTTACGATAGAAACAGGTTCCGCAAGGTACGGATCAGCCTTATCCAACACGGTGAATGATATTTCATCAGCTTTGACGGTAGCAGCATTTTGTTTGCCGATTTAGGCGGGAGTGTTTCATGATGTCTGGCGCAGCCATTAGATCGGTAACTGACAGTTACAATGGCAGGTTACAACCTTCCTATCGGTACTCACCAACAAGAATTGCGCAACACATAACTCAGGGTAGTAAAAGGTTTATGGCTCGTTGTCTCTGATCATAGGGGTGAGTTATGTATGTTAGCTTCTAGACTCTAAACAGCTACCCACACTGTTTAAACAAGATCAATAATTAGTCTGTAGTTTAGTCAGTCTGTCAATCTGCAGATGGTGACGTTAAAATATATTTAAACAAACATAAATTAAAGCTCTGAATAACCAACAAAATGGATTTACTCAAGAAGTAATTTTCATATAAATGCAGTTTATTACCATTTTTGAACATGAAAATGCGGAGGTAGATCTAGTTTGTGCATCGGTAAATAACTGAATATTTCCCCAACTATTGTTCATGACAGCCACAATAATATCATACGCACTTGAGAGTAAAAGTTACAAATTATGACTCGTAAATTAATGAAGTCCATCGAACAATGCAGTACCAAATTAATCCGCGATTAATTACAGTATTTGTTATAAAACACAGTTTGTCATCACACGAGTACACGATAGCTGAATTATCATAGTTCCACAGCCCTACTAGCGTGCATAGTTTATCACTTTTAAAGACTAGATTCTGCAGTCACAGTCCCGTAAATTTTCTAAGTCCACACGTGCCTATCTCTTCAAGTCACAAGTTCGTAACGCGGCTTCAGACCGCCCAGAGTCACATCCTGTCACCACCGCTTCCAAGTTAAGAGTCCCTTCCCAAGCGTTCGAAACGTGATCTACCTGCTCCCAAAATTGTATCCTTCCGCGCATCGTAACACCCCATTTTTAAAATACAATTTCCCTTCCAAAATATATATTTGAATAACACCGAATCAAATGCTTTGACCACCTCCCTACAAATGTTGTTTACATTTAACAAACAAATATATATTTAACAATACTAAAATCGGTTGATATGAAGCTCTTTGCTCTAGTACCTATTAAGCATGGCGTCTCACTGTTCAAATATACTACCGCCGTCGAAATGTAGTTAAAAAATTAATATTTAATTTATCATGGTTATTTATGCAAATATATTCAGGTCTTGTCCACAAATACATATAATTGCTTATGTATAAATTATCTAATGCATATCTACTATTTTTAGTCGGTCATGAAATATTCAAGAGCAGTCTACAACATAAAACGAACGTTACTAACATTAATATTAATTTTGTGTCCCATCTTCGTCGCCGCTTTTGTTTCTCTTTTCCGTCGTAGGTGTCGGTGGCCGAGTGGAATGAGACCGACACAGGAATAAAGATAGCACGCTGGTGCAGGTACGGAGGGGAGCAGCCAGAAACTAGAAACACTAGAGTAAATTAGAACGAGATATATATTGAACAGAATTTATGCAATACTTAACTTTTACAGAGTACTGCAGATACATAGTTGAGCTAGAGGCCTGCCTAGTACTGCTTCCTAGTGCCTAACTGATAGCTAAGTCTTCACTGGTGCCTATCTGATTCCGATGGTCCTAACTGGTTGCTATCTCAGTCCCAAGTGAACGATGTCTTTCCGTGGTGGCCACGAGCGGGGTTGCAGCAGAGGGCGCTCGTGGCTGTCGTCGTAAGAACGCCGCGCCGTGCGTGCATGGCGGCGCGCGGCGAAAGTAGGTGGCGCGCACTTTGTACTTGTGCGACACCACAATTAAATATAGTAAAATACATATATAAATGTAATTCGCTTTGCTGGGTTCATGTTTTGTGTTTGTGGTGGAATCTATGTTCTGAAACAAGAAGCTTCTTAAACTGTTACTGATAAACACTACGTATCAATATTAGTATTATAAGACATATTTACAATTTATATAGTACTAAAACATATCGGCTTTTTATCTGTAAGGGACATTGAAATTGTAATTACAGCGTTTGATTCTCCCAAGTCTCCTGAATCCATTCATATAACTATATTTGCCTTATGATCATTCCCTGTTTTTATATGGATTTTTATAATAACTTGTGTGGCTATATTGTATTTCAGTTGCAATCTGGAATAGCCGCCCTCGCTCATCCAAGACCGCCGTTTTCTGTTTCCGAGCAGATTAGGGTAGGGTTTCCCTAACGACCTGTATTCCATTCACTACGTCCAAACTGTTAGCCGGCCGGCTGGGGAACCCAACAGCCAGACAAAACCCGTCTTTCACATGGAAACAATCAGCGTCTCCCGGTATCTGTAATGTCACAAGGTTATCACGATTAAGTGAATTTGAACGTGCTGTTAAGCCGACGCACGGGACATGGGACGCAGCATGGGGTAGCGAGGAGGTGGGGATTTTTCCCGTGTGACCATTTCTAAATGCACCGTGAATATCGGAAATCCGGTTAAACACCAAATCTCCGAAATATAAACATTATTCTGAAAAAAAAAAAAAAAAAAAAAAAAAAAAAAACGTACGACTGTAGAGAATCATTCAACGTGACAGCATTCCAACCCTTCCGCAAATTGCTGCGGATTTCAATGTTGGTCCGTTAAAAAGCGCCAGCGTTCGAACCATTCAACGAAACATTATCGATACGGGCAGTCGGAGCTGATAGCCCACTGACTGTACGACACAAAGCTTCACGCCTCGTTTGGGCCTGTCAACATCGATATTGGACTGTTGACTGAAATCATGTTGCCTGATCTGATGAGAGTCGTTCCAAAAGTATCGAGCGGATGGTCGTGTATGAAGACAGGTACCCACCCTGCTCTCCTAAGCGGCGGCCTGTTGCGATACAGCCTGTGCGGCTCGGATTTGAAGGATTTAACTTATACAACCTGAAAACGGCTTGAAAGGACCTGAGTAGGGCTGAAGTTTTTTCAGAACACGGATTTTAAATATTCATTCTGAATTAAGGCTAAAGAACAACAATTATGGGAATTTGCACACATAATAACAGACATCTATATTAATAAAAATGCAAACGTTAATTTGCGCAAACCCGTTTATCTCCGATAGTTTCTCACCGATTGCTTTCAAATTTTTACACAACGCTACACTCTCACATAAGAAGAGTTTTATGTACTTAAATAATAATATCTTACAAAAAGCCCCCCCCCTCTCTCTCTCTCTCTCTCTCTCTCTCTCTCTCTCTCTCTCTCTCTCTCTCTCTCTCTCTAACTTTTGTCATTTTTCATAACGTTACCCCATTTAAAAATTTTAACTATATGCGACCTACAGAGTGAGTCACGAAGATACGCAAATATTTTATTATTATTCTACAGGTATAAACAAAGGAAAAATGTTCATATAAACAAATTAGCAATAGAGGGGGCCGATCCGTCGTCGTACGCAAAACAGGTTACCTCACTGTTACAAAAGCAAAGAAACAAGCATGCCAAATTTAAACGCACAAAAAATTCCCAAGAGTGGCAATCTTTTACAAAAACTAGAAATTTAGCTTCAATGTGAGAAGCTTACAATATTTGCCACTACGAAAACCTGTCACGGAATTTTGTAGAGAATTCTAAGAAATTCTAGTCGTATGTATACTAACGGCAAAACAAAACCAATATCTTCATTACACGATAGAAATGTTCATGCTACTGATGATAGTTCTGCTAAAGCAGAATTGCTTAACACAACTATCCGAAATTACTTTACTAGAGAAGACGAAGCAAATACTCCAGAATTCGTATCAAGAACAGCTGCCATCATGAGTAATTTAGAAGTAGATATCCCTGGAGTATTAAAACAACGTTAATCACTTAACGAAACTAAATCTCCCGGTCTCGACTGTATGCCAATTAGGTTCCTTTCAGAGTTTGCTGATGCAATAGCCGCATACTTATCTATCATGTACAACCACTCACTCAGCGAACTTTCCGTTTCCAAAGACTGGAAACTTGCCCAGCTCACTCCAATATTCAAGACAAGCAATAGCAGTGATCCGCAAAATTACACGGCTGTATCATTGACATCGGTTTGCAGCAGGAGTTTAGAACATATACTTCCCTCTAATATTATGAACTACCTCGAAGAGAACGACCTATTGTCCCCATAGTCAACACGGATTCAGAAAGTATCGTTCCTGCGAAACACAGCTAGTTCTTTACTCACATGATTTGATGAGTGCTATCGACAAGGAATGTTAAATAGATTCCATATTTCTAGATTTCCGGAAGGCTTTTGACACTGTACCTCACAACCGCTTCTAATCAAATTGAGTGCTTATGGGATATCGCCGAAGTTGTGCGATTAGATTCGTGATTCCTGTCAGAAAGGTCACAGTACGTTTTATTTGACGGTAAGTCATCGAGTAGAATATGAGTGATATCTGGCGTTCCACAGGCATGTGTTAACGTGTCCCTACTGTTCCTTATTTTTATAAAAGATTTATGAGACAATCTGCGTAGCTCTTCTAGACTGTTCGCGGATGATGCTGTCATTTATCGGTTATTGAAGTCTCCAGAAGATCAAAAGCAACTGCAAAATGATTTAGATAAGGCTGCATGGTGCAAAAATTTGCAATTGACCCTTGATAATAAGTGTGAGGTCATCATTATGGCAACTTAACGATATCCTTTAAACTTCAGGTAGATGAATCAGTCAAACCTCCAGCCCGTAAATTCCACTAAATACCTAGGACTTACAATTACGAACAACTTAAATTGGAAAGGACACACAGAGAATATTGTAGGGAAGGCGAACTAAAGTCAACGTTTTATTGGTAGAACAGTTACAAGATGCAACAAATCTACTAAAAAAATTGCCTACACCACACTTGTGCGTGCTAGTTTGGAGTGTTGCTGCGCATTGTGGGATCCACGCCAGGTGGGACTGACAGACGATTTAGAGAAAGTTCAGAGAAGGGGAGCTGGTTTTGAATCACGGCGATATAGGGGAGACAGTGTCTCGGATATGATGCATTAGTTGGTGAGGAAATCACTGAAAAGGCATTTGCTGCGGCGAGATGTATTTCTGAAATTTCTTTTACCAACTTCCGAAATCGATCATATATTGTTAGCACCCACCTACATAGGGAAACATGATTGTCATAGTAAAATAAGAGAAAACAGTTGGAATACAGATCAGGTGTTCCTTTTTCCTGCGAGCTATTAGAGAATGGAACTATAGAGATGTATCAAAAGTGGTTCTAAACCCTCTGCCAAGAAGCTAAATGTGACTTGCAGAGTATCCATGTAGATATATGTAGGAAAATGTTTAGTTACGGAGTTAAGGCCAATAAAACAATTTGCCTGAAATTTAGCAATCTCGCTATATGAAGCCATTGCAACAGTGGAGGAGATTAATGTAAAGCACGAGTTGCATTTATTTTGTTATTGATTTGGGTGAAGTCAAAAGACATGTCCCAGTCTTATAGATGGTCGACATTTAAATAATAGTTTTGGTTACCACTTGAAGCATTGATTTTATAAATTCGGGTGGATTATTTTCTATGCCTTCTACCTTTATGATTTCAGGTCTTCCAGAGCTCCTTTCAGTACTGATTCTAATATCAGTTATCATATGTCTTACATATCAACTTCTTGACACACTCTATTTTCTTCTATTAAGTCATCAAAGAAGTTTTCCCCCTGCTATCACTCCACTCTCCCTCCTCGTATAGGCAAGCAAGTTACAATTCACCTACGTATCTGCTCTAACTTCTACGCTGAATAGTGGATTTCCATTTTACTACTCACGTCATCACCATTGTTTTTAACTTCGCCAAAGGTTGTTTCAACTTTCCTATACGCTACGTCAGCCCATCGGACTAGCATTAAGTCACCTACATCCGTTCCGATTTATCGTCCGAACAACCACAAGAACTAACAACCAACCAAATTCGTAGCACCGTATACATCTACATCTGATACTCTGCAAATCACATTTAAGTGCCTGGCAGAGGGTTCATCGAACCACCATTATACTATTTATCTCCCATTCCAGTCTCGAATAGTGCGCGGGTAGAAAGAACACCTGAATCTCTCCGTACAAGCTCTGATTTTTCGTATTTTATACTGATGATCATTTCTACCTATGTAAGTGGGAGTCAACAATATATTTTCACATTCGGAGGAGAATGTTGGCGATCGGAGTTTCGTAAGTAGACCAAGCCGTAGTGATAAGCGCCGTTGTTGTAATGATTCACATCCCAGGTCCTGTATCATTTCCGTAACGCTGTCTCCCCTGTATCGTGACAATACAAAACGAGTTGCCCTTCTTTGGACTCTTTCGATGTCCTCCGTCAAACCTACCTGATAAGGATCCCACACTGGGCAGCAATACTTCAAAAATGAACGGACAAACGTAGTGTATGCAGTCTCTTTATTAGTTCTGTTGCATCTTTTAAGGGTTCTGCCAATAAAACGCAGTCTCTGGTTCGCCTTTCCCATGACATTATCTACGTGTTCTTTCCATTTTAAGTCTGAAGTAATAGTAATTGCTAGATATTTTGTGGAGTTTACGGACTTCACGTTTGACTGATTTCTCTTGTAAACAAAGTCTAACGAATTTTTTTTCGTACTCATGTGAACACCCGTTCCGATTTATCGTCTGACCAACCAAATGACCAAACAACTAACTGAATTCGTAGCACCCTACACACGTACCGACCAACTGCACGGAACAGTTGCAGCGCCTCCCTGTTCTGGTGTCTGGTTGTCGAAGTGTGTTTGTTTTCGCTGTGCAGACGATCGCACATTTTGTTTGGTGAGAGGGGGGAGGCGGATATCGGACGGCCAGCTCGACCAACCACCCGACAAGAAAAGTTGGTCTGGAAGCGCCTGCACACGTGAAATTTATCGGACCGCCGATAAATTAGTCCCGACAAATCGGAATGTGTGCAAGGGCCTTTACTTTTCAACTTATTTACACTTTCTCTGCAGCCATTCCTCCTCGGCTGTCTGCGCATCCTGGAAAGATATATTTGACTTCAGACTCGCTGGATATAAATGACGACGTGACGGTGCTTTTTGGAGCCAAGTCCCCCGCGTCTGTTTCCCGTGTCGCGGCGGTCGGTGGGTGGCGTGTGGCGGCATGAATTGTGAGTGTCGATTGGAGGGCGTCGCGCTGCGCCCGGGTGTTTGGCAAGCGTCCAGCGGGCCGCCAATGGAATTACGTCCGGCCGCGGCTAATGGATTGTGTGGCCTGCGAGCGCCGGCTGCGGCATGCGACAATCTGACGCCGCTCTCCATCACCGACCACTCTGCCGCTGACGGGGCACACGTCACCAACGGCCAGGCAACTTCTGTTCAGTAAAATCACAAACAGGTATCAAATGTTCAAATGCTTGTATAGTCTATGGGACTTAACTACGGGGTCATCAGTCCCTAAACTTACAAACTACTTAGGAACTACTTAGGAACTACTTAGGAACTACTTAGGAACTACTTAGGAACTACTTAGGAACTACTTAGGAACTACTTAGGAACTACTTAGGAACTACTTAGGAACTACTTAGGAACTGTGATTCTTGAATTTCTCCCGGCGGACATAATATTCCATCATCTTTCGGAAGTGCACCCGGGACAGCGACAATTCTTCGTCCAATATTTCGGCTGCAAACCTTACAGCCATCTTCAAGGCGAGTCCAAGACTGAGTTCTCAGCGTCTGCGCGTGCCTGTTTAAGCGGTAATCACGTGATGCAAAGCTACTGAGTATTCGACTGTTACCACTTTTAATGATTAATTTATTCATTTGTAAGCACTGTGGATACGTAACAGCTCTTTTTATGTTTGCACTCACTGCTCACAAGTTATCTTTGAAGTATATATTTATCTATGACTAGCGCAGCAGTTACGAATGTGATATCTTCGAGCATGCGCAGTCTAATCCTCAGTAGCTTTGCATCACGTGATTTACCGTACAAACAGGCACGCGCAGACGCTGAGAACTCAGTCTTGGACTCGCCTTGAAGATGGCTGTAAGGTTTGCAACCGAAATATTGGACGAAGAATTGTCGCTGTCCCGGGTGCACTCCCGAAAGATGATGGAATACTTACGAACTACTTACGAACTAGGACGGCACAAATATCCATGCCCGAGGGGGGATTCGAACCCCCGACCGTAGTGGCCGTGCAGACCGTGACTGGAGCGCCTTAGTCTCCTCGGCCACCGCGGCCGGCTCACAAACAGGAAACCTCCATGCCAGGTACCTTTTTATGAAGAACTAGCTGAATATCCGGGTATTTATTTATTTAGCCAAGCCTTCTACATAGGAGAAATGATCACCGTAATAAAATAATATACATCGGAGCTGTCATAGGAAGATTTAAATGTTCGCCTTTTCCGGGGGCTGTTAAGAGCGTGGTAAGCGAGAAAAAGAGTCTCAAAATGGCACGATGAGCCCTCTGCCGGGCATTTGTCAACAGCTGGTGCTGGTTTTCTTGCATAGAAATGAAATACACTGAAACAGAAAAAAAAGTGTTTCGGTGGGAAATATTCCCCCATGAGATTGTTATCTGATTATGCTGAAGCGACAGCTCCTTACTTAACAGCCATATACAACCGCTGTCTCATAGAAGTATCTGTACGAAAAGAATGGAACGTTGTACAGGTCACACCTACATTCAAGAAAGGCAGTAGGAGTAACCCACTAAATTCCAGGCCTATTTCATTGACGTCAATTTGCAGCAGGGTTTTGGAACATATCCTGTATTCAAATATTATGGATTATCTCGAACAGAACGATCTAATCACCCGATGTCAACAAGGATTTAGAAAATACCGTTCATGCGAAACACAGCTAGCTCTTTATTCACACGAAGTGATAGGTGCTATCGACAAAGATTTTCAAATCGATTCCGTATTTCTTGATTTCCAGAAGGCTCTTGACACCGTACCTCAGAAACGGCTTCTAATCATATTGCGTGGTTATGGTATATCGCTACAAATATGCGATTGGATAGGGGATTTCCTGTCTGAGAGGACACAGTTCGTAGTCATCGACTAAAACAGAGGTGATATCGGGTATTCCACAGGGTAGTGTTATTGGTCCTCCGCTGTTCCCTATTTGTTGTTGTGGCCTTCAGTCCGGAGACTGGTTTGATTCAGCTCTCCACAATACCCTATCCTGAGCAAGCCTCTTCATCGCCACATAAGAACGGCAACCTACATCTGTCTGAATCTGCTTGCTGTATCCATCTCTTGGTCTTCCTCTGCGATTTTTACCCCACACACTTCCCTCCAACGCTAAATTCAGAATTCCTTGATGTCTAAGAATGTGTCCTACCAATCTATCCCCGGCGGACATATTATTCCATCATCTTTCGCGAGTCAAGGTATGCCAGAAATTTCTTTTCTCCCCAATTCTGTTCAGTACCTCATCATTAGTTACGCGATCCACCCACGTAATCTTCAGCATTCTTCTGTAGCACCATATTTCCAAAGCATCTATCCTCTTCCTGTCCGCACTGTTTATAGTCCATGTCTCACTGCCATACAAGGCAACACTCCGTATAAATGCCTTCAGAAAGGACTTCCTTAGGCTTAAATCAATATTCGGTGTTAAATGTCTCTTTTTCAAGACCGCTTTTCTACCCATTGCCATTCTGCATTTTATATCCTCTGTACTGCGACCATCATTTGTTATTTTACTGCCCAAGTAACAAAACTCATCTACCTCCTTTATTGCTTCGTTACCCAATCTAATTCCTTCAGCATCACCTGATTTTATTACACTGCACTCAATTACCCTAGTTTTGCTCTTGTTAACGTTCATCTTATAAGCACCTTTCGGCACACTGTCCATTCCGTTCAACTGCTCTTCCAGGTCCTTTGCTGTATCTGACAGAATTACTATGTCATCGAAGGAGGAAGAAAAAAATCAGGTTTCTCAAGTTCAATCGCTCTCTTAGAAGGGAATAGTCAATAATAATAAAAAATAATAGTGTCGATCATAACAACATTTTATAAGCTGTTTCATGAGTGGTTTGCAAAGCAAGATGATTGTCACAACATCTGAGGGATGACAAAATGAGGCTAATAAATGACATACGACTTGGTTATCTTATTCTCGAATATCTAAGTTAGTATGATATTCATATTGTTTTTGGGAACTCACGTAACTGCTTATGAAGTATTTTTATGGTCCGTAACTTTTGAAATGTACGACTTCTCTCAGCTCTATCCCTTTTTTTAACAAGCATTGTTGTTCCATAAAGATACCGTTACGGCATGGCCAATGGATAAAGTATGTATCGGAGATAAACGCTTTTGAAGATTGCGTTACTTATCTTGGCATTCTCGCTGCTGCTCGGTCCTCGACGCAAATGTGGTTTCGTTGTCTAGGCTCGACTCCATGTCTATTTTGGCTGCTGAAGTGTGGGTTTTTTGGTGGTATTACACAAACGAAAAACATGAGGTTGCACTAACTTGATTTTTAGAGAAATCACTCGCATTTATTGAACCTTCAACCAACTCATGCATTACACACACTTTTTGTTCACTTCACTAAATATACATAAAACAAGATCGGCATGCTACATGTAGTGTGCACACCGAACATTAACTCAAAATGGAAATAAAATAACCGAACTCGTACAAAGCCACTCCTGTTTCGTAAACACTACGGCACGCTACAGTCGCAGTAAAATCACGAGTAGGAAATCTCCAGGCCAGATGAAGAACTGACTGAAAACCCGGCGTTTCCCGGGTATTTATTTATCCAAGCCTTCAGTTAGTACCTCTCCTATACCTTCTCCCTCTTTTTCCTAAAAAACATGTCGCGGTGGAGTGGACAAGTGCAGTGATTCACCGAAATACAGGAGTTTTGTGTGTGGAGTATGTCATATTTTCCGTGATATCTTTAATTACATGAATCTGGAACTGGTCTAAGTTTCTCCTCGTTGATTATAGCGTTATGCCAAAACTCAATGAAAAGCTTGGTGGTGGATCACAGAGAAGAGAATGGAGTTCAGGAAACGCAATACTCGTTATTAATTGTTATTTTGAAGGAAAGTGTCAGTGTTTAAGAATTCTACTACCATTGCCGTATCGTCGAGTAAAACGTAACAACCAGTTAGCTGCAGACCTTTTCGGAGGGTAAAGTATATGGCCGTCATTGCACTCACAAGGAAAGTACTTCCGCTAGAACAAACACATATACACCAAAATCGTATGAGAGATAATGTAAAGATCCATTATTGCACTAGTGATACTCCCACATCTGCAAAACTCTCCAGTCGTCCGTTAGTCCTCTGCGTGTGCCATGCCGCATTGCACTTTGACCTGTCGGTTCGCCAGTAGGGACGGTGCAGTGTGCCCCCGAAGTTGCGTTCTGTGACGTTATTTGTGTGGAGAAGCGTCAGATGGGGCGGCGATTGCTAATCAATCCTGCTAATGTATTGCGACTGATTGAGATGAAGTTACGAAGAACTCTCCTTTGTGAAGATGGTATTAGTGTAGAACACGAATCATTCGCATGCTTTCTCGTATCTGTTATGGTACAGAAATATGAGCATAAGTTAGATACCGTTGTTACAAACTCATAATAATAATGATAATAGGGATCATAATGACGAACAACTCATTGCAATCGGTAGTGCAACGGTAAGTGCGGGAAGAGGCGATGGAAGCAGTGGCAGTGAATATAAAGTCTCCCGAGAAGAAGGTTAAGGTTGCAACTACCATCACGACTTTTGATGACAATACGTTAGAGAACATGTACGATGATTATTACATAAGTTATAGTTAAGATATCTGCATTACGTATGGCGTCTACAATTACATCTACAGTGCTATCTAGAGCATGGTTGCAGAGCTTTGCAGAAAAACGACACCCCCCAGCACATTGAGGTGTACGTACAGATCCTATAACCAAACGTTCATGCAGATATGTTTGTTCGAGCCTATGTACTTTCCTTGTCAGTACTGATCATCTTCCTCACTTCACAAGGGGCTGTATTATCAAACATGCGATCTTTGTACAAAGTGTTGTCTCCAAAATGTATTTGATTGTAATATCTTCGGTCCTTCAAGGTCTTGCATTTTCCAAGGCGAGAAATATGAATTTGAGAACAGATTAAATTTGTCCGTGGTTCGCATTTGAAACCGAGCTACGTGACGCACTGGACTCGCATTCGGGAGGACGGTGGTTCAAATCCACCTCCGGCCATCCAGATTGAGGTATTTCCCTAGGATTTCCCCTAAATAACTCCAGGCAAGAGCCGGGATGGTACATTTCAAAGGGCACGGCCGTCTTCCTCCTCACCCTTACCCGAAATTCCGAGCGTTAAGGCTAGTTTACACGACGACACTAGGTTTCATGAAACTGCGCTACTGACCAGTGCGCATGCGCGGCAGGCGTTCGCGCAACACGTTGGCGAAACTAGATAGTTTCGGCACATCCCAACTTTGGCGAAACTGATTGCGCGTGTTTTTAGGTTAGGTTATAACCAATACAGAACGAAATACAACAAAAGGGAGGGAACGGAAGAAATAATTGGGTGTTCGAACATATATGCGATGCATATGTGTTTGAGGGATTGTAAGTATGAAAATTTCAGGAATAAGCAGCGGCGTGTAGTGCTCTTGAAGCAGTTATTCGTGAATTAAATATAGTGAAGTATAGATTGAGGTTAGTGAATTGCAGACTAAAATACATTCAATTCGAAATAACTATGGCAATTGTGGATTTGGGAACACGGTACAGGTACTCTAGGGACAAATACACGACAAGAAACGAAATGCAATTTGTAATTTCATTTCTGGTAAAAATGCTTCATGCATATAACAGTATCTTGTTGCTTTACTGCATTGCTAACTCTGTTGAAAAGGAACGTAAACTGCTCTGGTGACATTCTAAGTTGATTAAAATAGCTTCTAGGGTCTTCAACCACAATTTCTTTCATCAAGGTCGCTGAGCAACCGGGCTGACGTCTTTTTTAATCCAGTCACGAACACAAACACGTTTCTTATTCTTTTTATGGTTAGTCTTATGCAGCGACTTCACACGGAGGAGCAATAGCTCCGCGACAACTCTTACAGCTACCAAAACTCTCATTCTACGTCGACTACGGCACTCACAAAACAAGGAAACTAAAGTGTATAGTATTGGCGCCGTGTCTACAGACACACACGAAACCAGTTGCGCGCAATTTATTTCGTGAAACGAGCGTCGCAACCTTGTGTCGTCGTGTAGACTAGCCTTTAGCTCCGTCTCTGATGACCAAGCTGTCGACGGGACGTTGAAGTCACTGGCTGTCGTCAGTTGGTCGGCGCGTCTGTTCTGTGAGCAGGCTCGTCCGTGGGTGTGCCGCGGTGCGCATGCGCGGGCGCAGGCGTCGGCAGCGTTGCCAGGCCAGCTGAGTGCAACACCTGCACGCCTCCTCAAGGTGAACCGGTCCAGCCGCCGCCGCCGCCGGACGACCTACACCTTCCTGCCGCTGCCGCTGCCACTGCCGCCTGACCCCGCGCCCCGCGTCCCGGGTGCCTAACCTCCGGAAGACCCTCGTTACAGCCTCCCACCGGACCGCGCACTCCATAGTCGCAGATCTGTTAACAATTGCATACTAGAAGTACACAGTTGCACCTAATATTTGCCCACTTTGGGTTACGGTAGTAACACTAAAAGTGGGCCTTAGCGATCGTCTTTTGACAGCTCGAAATTTAAATGAAAATAACGGCTTAACTATTCATCTGACACGAAAATTGAATAACCGAATTTGTTGAGGGGAAAATTCTCTACAACTTTGCTCTCTCATGTTTTTTCCATATCTCGTAGCGTTTCAAAGATATTTGCAAAAATAACGGCGATTTTGAGATGTATATGTCTGTCCGTCTGTCCGTAACGTGTTTCCTGTTTTTAAGACGAACCGTTGAACCGATCAGCACCAAATTTTACAGACATGATTGTAGACCGCCAGAGACCAGAACCTCCATTTTTCAAATTTTTCGGACAAAAAATACGGCAGTAATACAAAAAAAAGCGGTTCGTAATATAATTGTAATTGCAAACGAACCGTTCATCTGACACGATAATTGAATAAACTAATTGGCAGAGAAGAAAATTCTCTACAAGTTAGCTCCCTTAAGTATTGTTTTCATATCTCGTATCGTTTTAGACATATTTGCAAAAATCACGGAGATTTGACACCCTCCATTGAATTAACGAAAACCAGCCGTTCTGAGATGTCACGTGACATTCTTCGCCCAGAACTCTCTCTGCCATACGCCATCCATCTTGTGTTGTGTATTTGGTAATTCTCGTATTGTAACTTACACGTTGTTATTTCACTGAGGAATTAATAGAAGCACATCGTTCTTCGTACGATAAATGATAATCTAGTGTCTACAAATGCCATATTAGCATCAGTTAAGAACGTCCAACAATAGTATGAGATTAAAGAACTCATCTTTTGATTGGTAGCTGTAGCGTAATGGGCAAGTCGTTGGACTATGACGCTAAAGGTCGGTGGTTCGGAATCCGCCACTACCTAAAATTTTTCCCTAAAAGGGCTTCAGACACTCTTACTAATTAATTTTTTATTATTTAGATTATAATTTTGGTCCAAAATGTTTGCAAAAACTTATTAAACTGCAAATCTAAAGTGGACCGTAAAACACGTCAGTGCCATTTTTTTTATTGTAGGCGATCTGTTTCGGCCCATATTAACCATCTTCGGGTCTCAAAATGTGCATCACTTGCATATTTCAATACTATCATTTCACAGTACTAAGCAAAGAGGAGAACGCAGAACTATGGAAGGAATATATATAGAGGACCTATACAAAGGAAATAAACTTGAAGGCACTATTCTAGAAATGGAAGACGAAGTGGAGGAAGATCAGATAGGAGATATGATACTGAGAGAAGAATTTGACAGAGCACTGAAGGACTTGTGTCGAAATAAGGCCTCCTGTAGTAGATGATATTCAGTCTGAACTGTTGATATCGTTAGGAAGAGCAATTGAATGGGATGGACAGTGTCTTGAAAGGAAGATATAAGATGAACATTAAAAAGAGTAAGACGATGGTAATGGAATGGAATGTCAGAAAATCAAGCGATGCTGAAGAAATTAGATTAAGTAATGAGTGCTAAATGAATTTTGTTATTTTGGTAGCAAGATATCTTCTGATGGGTGAAGTAAAGAAGACATAAAATGCAGAATGGCTATTGGGAGAAAAGCGTTTCTAAAGATGCGAAACTTGTTAACATCCAACATTAAATTAAATGTTAGGAAGTCCTTTCTGAAAGCATTTGTCTGACGTGTAGCATTGCATGGCAGTGAAACTTGGACGATAAGGAATTCAGATACAAACATTATAGAAGCTTTTAGAATGTGGTGCTACAGACGAATGATGATTAAATGGGTAGATCACATGACTAATGAGGTGATTAATCGAATTGGGGAGAGAAGCAGTTTCTGGCATATCCTGACTGAGAGAAGGGATAGATTGGGAGGACACATTCTGAGACATCAAGGAATTGTCAACTTAGCATTAGAAGGAAGTGTGTGGGGGTAAAAATCGTAGAGGGGGACCGAGGGACAAATACAGTAAGGAGATTTAAAAGGATGTAGTTTGCCGAACGCATTCTCAGATGAAGAGACTTGCACAGGACAGGGTAGCGTGGAGAGGCGCATCAAACCAGTCTGCAGACTGAAGACCACAATAACAACAACAACAACAGTTCACAACCACGTACGGGACAGTGGCACAAGTTACACACCTCAAATATCTAGGAGACATTATCCAACCATCAGGACTGAACACATAGCCAATCAAGAAAGAATTTCTCCAAATTACAAAAATCATTTATGCTCATTTGGAATCACTACAATAAAAAAATCTATTTCCGTCAACGCAGAATTAAGACATTACAAAACAGTAGTGCTACCCGAAGCAGTCTACTTCGCAGAAACTACGATGAGTCCATGGCTACTCGAAAATAAGAGAAGTTGAAAAGCAGGAAAGGAAAATTCTAAGGAAAATAATCGGGCCAATTTTTCGTGAAGGAATTTGGATAACGAAAACGACAAGAGGGATTTACAAACACATAGACACAATAACAGCTTTAGAAAGAAAAGTTTGAAATTTTACGGACATATCAGGAGGATGGGCAAAAACAGGCTTAAAAGACAAATCTTTGAGTTAGTTAAAACTACCAAAACAAGACCAAATAGATAACTGAAACAGAAGAAGACATTAAAGAACTGGGAATCACACAGGACAACATAAACAACCGAGAGCAGTTCAGAAGCATCATAAATAATCATACATTTGAATAGGAAAGAACAGGAATTAAATGGTCAGAAGAGTGCAAGAAAAAAACAGCGAGCGTATAAAGAGAGTTTGGGAAGAGAGGAGGAAGAAAAGTTAACTCAAGTTCAATCGCTCTCTTAATAGGAAATAGTCAATAATAAAAAATAATAGTGGCGATCATAACAACATTTTATAAGCTGTTCCATGAGTAGTTTGCAAAGCAAGATCCCTCTCACACCATCTGAGATATTACAAAATGAGGATAACAAATGACTTAAGACTTGGTTATCATTATTCAGGAATATTTCAGTTAGTATGATAATCATATTGCTTTTGCGACCTCATGGAACTGCTTATGTAGTATTTTTATGATCCGTCACTTTTGAATGTACAACTTGGCTCAGTAACATTTTAAGTAACATTGTTGTTCCATAAAAATACCGTTACGGTATGGCTAATGTATAAAATATGTATCGGGGATAAACGCTTGTGAAGACTGCATTACTTATCTTGGCATTTTCGCTGCTGCTCGATCCTCGACGTAATTGTGACTTCGTTGTCTAGGTTCGATTCCATGTCTATTTTGGCTGCTGAAGTGCATGTCTTTTGGTGGTACTACACTAACGAAAAATGGGGTTGCAGTAACTTGATTTTTAGATAAATCACTTTCATGTGTTGAAACTTTAATCAACTCCCGTTTTACACATATTTTATTTTCACTTCACTAAATTTACATAAAACAAGATCAGCATGCCACAGTGCGCGCACCAAACAGTAACTCAACATGGAAACAAAACAACCGCGCTCGCACAAGGCTGCAACGACAGTGACCGAGACTACACAGCAAACCAAAGATCATTGTTACACACAATTCAAAGAATTTCCAGAGCCAGTACCGACTCATTACATACAAAGTGACAATAAGATTTGACACAAAATAAACAAGATAAAAAGTCGCACTCAAAATCCATATTTGTGCATTGGGACAGATCAAGAAATCATAGCGACATGGCAGTAAAGAAACGAGTTCAATTGACCAATTGCACTAATATTGCCCCGCAAGAAAAGTCGCACTCAAAACATACTTGTGCGTATTGGCATAGATCAACATTTCATAACAACAAATGAAAATGCGCTCAAACGGGCAGTTCCATTACAATCTGATACCCATTATGAGACCCAAAAACGGCATTATTTCGGCCGAAACTAATCGTTTTAATAAAAAATTGGGTTCAGGTGTGTAATTATGCAATATCTGGAAGCTGTCCAGCACCACATACGCAAAATATTTTTTAATCGCATCTATTTTCTTACATTATCATCTTCGATATTTGTATTCTGTTGTCAGTTTTTATACTTGTTTACTGAAATCCCTTTTGTGTTACAAGCGCTCTACTATAGAATACTTTGTTTCGTACTTGGCAAGATATCACCTAGTGCGTCATCTCTACAAACAAATACATCAATGACAAAGTTCATTTTGTCGCCATGGTTCAAACCTCGAAAGTTTTGAGCAAGCAGTGTTTAACTCATCCTTCAGTTCCCATGGTCCTTCCCTTGTTCCTCCTCCATCTCCTTCCCATTCCCCCACTTCGTCTCCTTTGTCTTCCGTTCCCTTTACCTTTCGTCTCCGCTACCTTTTCCTCGTTCGTCTGTTTGGTTTACACTTCCATTTCCTTTATACTACTTTCTTCCATTTTTCATCAGATTTATGAAAGGCAAGAACCTAGGTACACGTACACATCCGCTCAATAGATCACTGACGAAAGGAAATTTAGAATCTCACTTGGTACATAGCTCCTATAATGAAAAAGCGAGAATATATTGTGTTTTCATCAGATAATTCAGTTTATCTATGTATAAAAATTAGGAAAAAGAAGGCACCTGTAATACATCACGTCGAATCCGAAAATCTAAGATAAGTTGAGCCAACACTCTGAGGCCGGGATTTAAGGTACTTTTCATTTTTACATTACGTACACGTGGTGTTGAACAGCGTGGGGTCAAGACATGATCTCCTGGCTAACTTTCCAGAGCTTGCTGCCGTTGCTTCCTGTTCAAGTAGCTCATAAGCTGTCATCACGAGGCTGACGGTGATGATGATGATGATGATGATGATGATGATGATGATGATTTCGTGTGACATTTATGGCGCCTGGTGCAAGTATCTGTAGATGGCGCCACTGCGGCGACTTGCGTGTCAATGATGAGGGCGACACAACACCCAGTATTCGACCGGAGAAAATTTCCAACCCGACCGGAAGTCGAACCCGGACCCTCTTCGTGGAAACCCACCGTGCTGTCCGCTAGACTAAGGAGGCGGATGCTGACACGGTAATAAGC
This sequence comes from Locusta migratoria, assembly GCA_026315105.1. Taxonomy (NCBI): domain Eukaryota; kingdom Metazoa; phylum Arthropoda; class Insecta; order Orthoptera; family Acrididae; genus Locusta; species Locusta migratoria. The sequence continues at coordinate 579,841,298 of CM048745.1, read as the reverse complement.
CGAGATCCGCTACTGTAAATTTCTAACGTGTTGTAGTACAGTACAGGAGGAAAATGAATAAACATACCTGCTATCGGCAGCCATATCGTAGATGGTGCACTGCTTCCGTACTAGGCTAGGTAAGATGATTATCTCGTCCGGCTCCTTTTTTTCTGCTTCTTCTTTTTCTTCGATAAAGACGCGCATTCCGCATCCGGTGGCTGTTCGGCCAGACTGGTCACTTTCTCGCAGTCCAGAGCCGTGTCTGCAAAAACCAACTGCCTCGGCAGCTTTCTCTTAGCTTCCAGACGGCGGGGGAGTACTGACGTCCAGGCAATGAGCGAAACAGTGGGAAGCTGTACTGAAATCTTCACAATAAAAACTACAGTGAACTGTCATTAGTGATATCGCGATTAGTATCACAAAAACCTGCGTAATGTTTTACACTCAATGTCATTAGATTCAAAGATAATTTCTAAGCAAATGTGCAACAGTCCCAAATACGTGCAACTCTCTTCTGTCATCATGTCGTATAGAGAGATTTAAATTTCAACTTTCTTTGTCAGCTATTGCTTTTTACTTTTGGTTGATTTATAAGAAAAGTTTTCCATGTGGATATTACGCTATTCACGAAATACAACAACTTCTAATGTGTTTCAGACCGGGTTTCAAGAAAAGTAGTATTAAAATTCCGCTGGCTGTAAAAACATCTAAAATTACATCTAAAGAATATTAAAACGGTGCCCAGTAAACACTGCAACCAACATTTCACAGTCATCTGACTTGCTCGCATAGGGTGACAAGAAGTGCTGTACAGCGAGGAGGGCCAAACCTGTCTCGAATCCACACAGCTGTGCAACAACCCGTTGACTGATGGTCTGAGTATGGTTTTTTGTCAGAATTTTGTCGTTTCCTTTGGGCGGGGGGTCACACAATAAGATGCAACTGTAAATTATGCCCTCCGTAGTGCATCTGCCCGCGAAGTTAAACAATAAAGAAATAACTTTGTCAAATCCTGCTAAATCAAACCACATACTAGAAGGGATAAGCGTTAGGGAAAAGCAGCAGCTCCCGGTAAAGAGAGACATCGGTGTATGCTGCAAAGGCGAATGCAGTGCGTACAGCTTCGCCTGCTTACAGGAGCGATGCTACACGCATAGCATCAGCGTTCGGCATGATCTGAAGAGTGAGCGAACAGGCGCACTCAGAAACATTCCGTTTCTGCACACACTACCACCATCCTTTCTGCTCAGTGTACAGGAGAAGGTAGCACTTGATGGAAATAATGCATGTGAAAAATTCGCTCTGTAGCCAAATTCGCCATACTGTGAATTTGAGATTGCCGATTTCTCTTCTAACAAAAACTGTGATAAGCTCTTTACTAGTTTCTACCATAGGAAGGGTGCATGCCCTAGGTTTCTGAAAAAAAAAAAAAAAAAAAAAAAAAAAAAAAAAAAAAAAAAAAAACAGCTGATAAAGCACCAACGACTCACACCCGATGTCGTTACTGAGGTAGGGTTTACCAGAGAACACAGAGTTGATTTAAAGATCTCCCGCCCCCTCGTCCCTCCCTCCTTGCCGCCGCCCCCCTCTCTCTCTCTCTCTCTCTCCTCCTCCTCCTCCTCCAAAAGTAAGTACATTATATAAGCGGAGACTTGATTTTCCTTTGAGCTTTCTTAGTTGTTTCTAGGTTACGAAAATTTTCTTCCAACAGCATTCAAGTAGTATTAGACGTAAAATCCACTTCACAATATAGTATCATATGGAATTTTAAGCTCTTTGCGGACGCATACAGAAAATATTAATGAAGCACATTTTTGTATACTCTCCTGGAAAGGGTTACCACACTGGTTGGCATCATAAGGGTTCTTTCCCTTATTGTGAAATATGTAAATTACTGATATTTTGTAGGTGGGGACATGTCAGTATTAGATTTTGTTGACTAGATTGTATAGGTACTTAAGTTTCTTACATTATTACACCGTGTGTTTGCCGCGAGAAATCAGTCACAAGTGAATACCAATACATGCAGTACGATCTTGATTACTCAGCAAGCTGTCACTGCCGTATTATGAAGGTCACTTTTAAAGACCTGGTTAAAAAAAGAGAGAGAGAGCATAAGCAAAATCTGTTGTTCTAACGCTAAACAAAACCTAACAGCAAGACAAAAGAGGAAAGATTACAGTATAAAATAAAAGTATACTATTTTATTAAATTAGTTCAACGCATGAAGTTTTACAAAGTTCAGTATATATAATATACTTTTCAGTATATACAGGGTGGTACAAAAAGGTACGGCCAAACTTCCAGGAAACATTCCTCACACACACAAAGAAAGAAAATATGTCATTGCGAGGTTTACGTACAAAACGCTATGAGTGATTCAATGGTTTTCCACGATAATGCCCAACCTTACACGGTGAATGTGACTATAAGTTTGATCATCCTCCGTACAGCTCGGACCTCGCTCCTAGCGACTTGCTGGTCAACACTTCAACAATGATCACGAGCTGTAAGAACATGTTACCACATGGTTGTATACGTAGGTGGGAACCTTCTATGAAGAAGGCGTACGGAAACTTTAGCCACGCTATGACAAGTGCCTACAAACTACAATCTATGTAGAAAAGTAGTTTAACCGTTGTAGATTTTTGTACAATAAATATTTTTTTCTTTATCTGAACACGTTTGTTTTATATAAACAAACGGAATTTACTTTATGGACATACCTCGTATTAGACTAGTCTTTTGGGAAAGAACAAGGGATGAACAAGTTGTCGAGAGAGATAGACATAGACAAGCAATAACGGATACCTTTTAAAAAAAGGATATTTTATTGACCTATCCACAGGACTAACGAGAACAGGCTCACAAGGCAAGTCTTCCAGACATCAAACCAGCAAAAACTAGACAAAATGCCTCATTGAAAGAGAAGCAGATATTAAAGATGCAGGAATCGGACCAGATAACCTCAAGCGATCGAGAACAGCGCTTAGATTCACAATAATAATAATAATAATAATAATAATAATAATAATAATAATGTATTGAAGCAAAATGTATCCAGAAAGAGCATAGGAATATTTCTGTTTTGAGATGCTAGAGAGAACCAGTGAGCATATTAAGACAATTAGGGAAAGACAGAGAAATAAGGTTCTATTACTTAAACCTTCTCGTAAAGGAAAATATTCTATTTATCTTCCCCAACAGAATAAAAATCATCTGCGTTCCAAAATTTCTAATTAAACAAAACCACACGTTTAAGTGATAAGTATTCACGCTACTGTGCCAGCGTAGTTTTCCCGCGGCCGTTCCCAACGATATGCAGAAAGCGCCTGCAGTCTAGCAAGTAGGCCGCCCGCAGAGCATTCGTGCTACGACTGAAATTAAGGTGCCGCTATAAACCTGTCAGCTCTTCCCCTCACGAATAAATTCTAAGAACAATCTTTGTAGACATCTAGAATGTAGCAACTTAATATTGAGATACCAATTTTTAATCCACCAAATTATATCACAGTCTCACATAAAAAAAACTTCTGCTGTAGTGACGAGCAAGAGCGCACACTCGCACATATGCACTTTGGAATAAAGGAGTACGACACTATTCATAGTTAAAAGCATGCGTAGCAACTCTCCTTATTTACGCGGGAGACTCCTGATTTTTCTTCAGCCTCCTGATTTTGCCCCGATTTTAGTTTTTATTCTGAAACCCAACATTCATTTCTTCGCCGATGTTCAAAAGTCCTTTGCTCATTTATCAGTCTAAATACGTATCGAAGGTCATAGACATTAGGAGTTACACGTGTAGTGCTTCGGAGTTGTGCTCTTTTTGAATGTGATGTTTTGTCATTGTACGCAAGTGAAATCTCTTCAGTGGTTTCTTAATCGGTGGAAACCTTTTGACTGGATAATTAGGAGCACTAGTTTTATATGCGAATTGCTGAAAAAGAACTATCGTGTACACAATTATTTTACATGATTGTGGGATTTTGATTCGGTGGTATGTGTTCCAGTATGACAAAAAATACAATCGTCTTTTAAGCAGTTTTCGGAACATTATTTGTATTTTGTACTCTTTCTCGATCTGATATGTTTACATCAGATGCTGGTAAAAGCGATGTACCGAAATATGTGCAGACAAAGAAACACAGAGAAAGTGGAAAGAGTGTAACAATAAAAAACGAAATTGAGTATGACTTACCAATTAAATGTCATAAAACGTTCCCAAGTAGCAATATATCACAAAAATACAGCTGTAGACGTTTTAGTTTTTATCAAAAAGTCAATCACTTTACCTTTACTGGATACAAATAAGGATGTAATCGTCATTTGGATTAATGCAAGTGTTTTTGTAGCCATTATATAGCATTGTGAGATGATAGGAAAATGCTAAAATCAGTTACTTAAGGTTTATACTAAAGTGCGTCGCACTTTTTCATAGAACTTATGTCCTGAATTTTTGAAGAATCTTCACATTTTTTAAACTTGATCTCCTGATTTTTATGTTTTGAAGGTTGGCAGATATGTAATAAAAGGAAGAAGATACAGATACACTGCAAAAATTTAAAAGGACTTAGTTCAGTCACTGCAAGGTACTTATTTGACACGGTCACCGGTGATCAGAGGCAACGGTCGTGCCGCGTTCGATACATCGTTTCGTTCTGGGTCACTGAAGTTAACCAGTGTCAGTCATGGCTAGCACTTGGATGTGTCACCGTTAGGAGCGGCCGATAACTGTTGGCAGGCTGGGTACACCCAACAATTGTAACGCCAAATGAGGAGTTGGTTGATTGAGAAGTAGACACAACGGCCGGTAGTGTGGGGCATGCGTTGACGCCTTCGGTCCGCGGATGACATGGCGGCCGGTCGGAACCTGTAAGCCTATCGAAGATAACAGAGTTTACAATTTACCCGTGATCAGATGGTGCTGAGTAGGTTGTGTATCCTCTGTGTTGACCCTGCAAGCAGTATATGTTCTGTGTTTAAAGAGAATAGTGTTTGCAACTACCCTTTTAAAATGAAAAATGCCCCGCAGATGAGTAGATAGTCTCGTTTAGTATCTTGAGCGTTTTGAACGGGGTCGTAGTATGGACATTTAGGAACCTGGATACATGTGTGGACTGTATGCCGCACATGTTGGGCATAATTTTCCTGTCGGAAGGCTTTGCTTTGAACATAGGCGTGAGGGACATTGCCACACATTTGAATCAGTTTCTGGATGCCCGTCGTGTACAGACGTACGTCAACATCGACCTATTGGGCGAGTAACGGTAATCGATCATCTTTGTTTATTTGTAAATCTATCGGAGTTAACTGCTTGGTTATTAGTCCGTAGCTTACAAACTACTTAAACTAAGGAAAACTAACTTAAGGACAACAAAAACACCCATGGCCGAGGGGGGAGGGGACTCGAACTACCTATGGCTAACGGCCACGCGCACCGCAGCATTGCGCCCCAGCGCGCACGGCTAATCCGCCGCTGCTCGATCATCATACAGAGATGTATGTTGGTCGTATTGTGTCGCCAGGACCCATTGTGAACTGTCTGACACAGTGACGTGTTCCACTGGACAGGCTAAAACTGACATGACGACACTGCGAAACATCTACTCTGGTGTCGTGAAAGAGACGAGACGAATGACGCTCTATTGCCTGCATTGACGAGAGTGGGTTTTTGACGGTGGCTGGCGTGGGGATGCTCAATGACCTATTACGAAGTTAATTCACCCGTGATACATGACTCACCTCTAGGCTTCATAGTACAGGGGTCATCAGTTATACTGGCGTTGACAGTTGTTTTCCTGGGCGGAAATAACCAGTGTCCGCTGCATTGCATACGTCGTACTGCATGCTACTGTCATTTCAAAGAGAGGAGCGGAGATGTACTTTTATGTTTGATAACGCGCAACCACACACGAGAGCTGCGACGTAATGTGCTCTTTATGGTGTATAACTACTGCCCTGGCCTGCCAGAGCGCCGAATCACTTGACAAATTAACGCGGGCGGACCACTATGAGACAGGAGCTTACTCATTCTACCAGGAGTACAAAGTAAAAAAAAGGTACAGCAGTCAACAATCCGAGGATTAGTTTGAACACCACAGTGCTTTACTAGGCATGGTCCTGTTTGGAGGTGGTATGCCATTGCCTTCCTCCGACCTTCGAACTCACTCACCCAGCCAGATATAGGGGGACCTACAGTTTAACGTGGGTTCTGAACCACGGTGCTACACGATATTATCCACATTAACAACACTGCCAGAGGTGAAAGAAGTGGAAAATGACAAATAAAAATCCTAGGTCCTGGCGGGGATCGAACCTCCGACCTTTGGTTTTGTAGTCTCTCACTCTACCACTGTGGTATCGAGCCGAACCGCTGCGAATTGTAACACAACGCTCTGGCTGCTTGGGGAAATCGGTCGCAGGAGGTTATTCGGCACACTTATGTTCGTTTCCATGCGAGAATATACGCCTGCGTGGGTGTCAGAAGAGAGTACACTCCTATTTGGATATGCAGTTTGTGCACCCTCTACTGCAGCACATGAGTTTCGTTTCCTCTGAAGTGCCATACACTCCTCTAGTGATGAACAGTTTTAACAGTTATATATATATATATATATATATATATATATATATATATATATATATATCTGTAAATCTATCGGACCAAACTGCGTGGTAATCAGTAGATTACAAACTACTTAAACCTAGGTAAACTAACGTAAGGACAAACACACACACCCATGCCCCAGGGAGGACTTGAACCTCCATGGCGAGCAACCGCGCGCTCCGCAGCGAGACGCTTTAGACCGCTCGGCTACTCCACCGCGGCCGCGATGAACTACCTCTTAAATCATTTACCAATAAAATGACCATGTCTTTCAGGCTGTTGCATATTTTTTTCTGATAAAATACAAGAAACTGCATTTCAGCTATGATGAGCATATATACTTTCTATCCAGTAGGCCCGCAGCACAGAATATATCTGTAAGAGACATCATGTAATTATACCAATATGCTGCCATAAAGTTTTTTATTATAATGTTGTTATGGCTGCATTTCGGCCAAATTAGCCGTCATCAGACAATGACCATGTAACATCCTTGGCAATGTCTTGCTGTTTATTTAATGATAATGTGAACTTTTGTGTCACACTTATGTAGTGTTATACAAATATCGTTAAATAAAATTTTTAATATTTTTATCGTGATGTTCTGACAGTTACGTAACATCTTTGCCCAACTGTCAGAACATCACGATAAAAAATATTAAAATTTTATTTAACGATATTTGTATAACACTACATAGGTGTGACAAAAAAGTTCACATTATCATTAAATAAACAGCAAGACATTGCCAAGGATGTCACATGGTCATTGTCTGATGACGGCTAATTGTGGCGAAATGGATCCATAACAACATTATAATAAAAAACTTTATAGCAGCATATCGGTGTAATTACATGAGTGTATATACCTTTAGACTTGTCAGCAAGTCACTGAAATTGTTTCTGTAGGCTGGTAGCCACCCGGATAGTAGTTTCCTTTCCCAAGGTAAGTTGCAGCATGAGACTGTTTCCACCATGGACTGTGGTAACTTTGTCTCCATAACATGTGCGGCGCTTTCGTGTAGAACGAGTTGAGCACACGTGTGTAAGCAGCGTTTGCGTGCTTGCGCGTGTTGCAGGAGAGGGCTGCGTGGAGAAGCCGGTGTCGACGCTGTGGCGCAACTACACGGGCAGCGCCAAGGCGGACGTGGCGATGAAGGTGACGGTGACGGGCAGCGGGCTGAAGGCGGTGACGCGCGAGCACGGGCTCACCGAGTACTGGTCGCACCGGCTCACCTACTGCGCCGCGCCCGCCGCCTTCCCGCGCGTCTTCTGCTGGGTCTACCGCCACGAGGGCCGCCGCCTCAAGCAGGAGCTGCGCTGCCACGCCGTGAGTGCAACACCCTGACATCATCATACTATCATCATGTTCATCTCATTCTCATCTTTATGTCGTCATATCATATCACGTCATTGTCAATATCATGTCGTCGTATCGTCATGTAGTGTCTCGTCGGCGGCGTCATGTCATGTAGTGTCGTGTCGTCGTCGGCGGCGTCATGTCATGTAGTGTCGTGTCGTCGGCGGCGTCATGTCATGTAGTGTCGTGTCGTCGGCGGCGTCATGTCATGTAGTGTCGTGTCGTCGGCGGCGTCATGTCATGTAGTGTCGTGTCGTCGGCGGCGTCATGTCATGTAGTGTCGTGTCGTCGGCGTCATGTCATGTCATGTCATGTCATGTCGTGTAGTGTCGTGTCGTGTCGTCGGCGTCATGTCATGTCATGTAGTGTCGTGTCGTCGGCGGCGTCATGTCATGTCATGTAGTGTCGTGTCGTCGGCGGCGTCATGTCATGTCATGTAGTGTCGTGTCGTCGGCGGCGTCATGTCATGTCATGTAGTGTCGTGTCGTCGGCGGCGTCATGTCATGTCGTCGTTCTGTTGTCTATTATGACATCGCAAATTCAAATGTTCAAATATTTGTAGAGCTTATGGGTCTTAACTACGGAGTCATCATTCTCTAAACTTACAAACTCCTTAGAAACTACCTTATACTAAAGACGGCACAGACATCCATGCCCGAGAGGTGGGAGGGGGTTTCGAACCCCCGACCGCAGCGGCCGTGCAGACCGTGATTGGCACGCCGCAGACCGCTCGGCACTGCGGCCGGCCGTATGATATCTCAATATCACCATGTCGTGTCTTATGTCCAGCTCCTTATCCATATTCACGGAATGCGTGACATTAATTGCGAATGGGTAACGTTGGAAATGTGAACCCAGGTGCCTGCTTTCTAGTCAGTTGCTGTCATCCCTACACCAGTGGGGGAACAGCGATCACCACATCTGCACGGAATTACTCAAGAACGCCTTCCGTCAGATACAGATTTGCTATTTTACCCTGTTCACTAGAACTCACTCTTACAAGGAAAGTACATGGGCTTGAACAAACATATCCGTATGAACGTTTGGTTACAGGATCTCTACGTACACCTCAATGTGCTGGTGGGTGTCGTTTTTCTGCAAAGCTCTGCAGCCATGCTCTAAATAGCACTGTAGATGTAATTGTAGACACCATACGTAATGCAGATATCTTAACTATAACTTATGTAATAATCATCGTACATGTTCTCTAGCTAATTGACATCAAAAGCCGTTATGATAGTTGCAACTTTAACCTCCTTCCCGAAAGACTGTTTGTATTCACTGCCACTGCTTTCATCGCCTCTTCCCGCACTTACCGTAGCACTACCGCTTGCAATGAGTTGTTCGTCACTATCATCCCTATTATCACTATTATGAGTTTGTAACAACAGTATCTAACTTATGCTCATATTTCTGTACCATAACAGATACGAGAAAGCATGCAAGTGATTCATCTTCTACACTAATACCATCTTCACGAAGAAGGGTTCTTCGTAACTTCGTCTCAACTAATCGCAATACATTAGCAGGATTGATTAGCAATCGCCGCCCCATCTGACGCTTCACCACACAAATAACAGTCATGTATTTTGACATTTTACCTATGAAAATATCAAATGTTCAGCAACACCCCCCCCCCCTCTCTCTCTCTCTCTCTCTCTCTCTCTCTCTCTCTCTCTCTCTCTCTCTCTCTTCTCGTGGTCTAACTTTTGATACAACTGCGGTATGAAATTATTACATATGCCGGAATGCTAGTCTGTCAGTATCAGTTCTACGAAGCTGCACAAATACGAATTAGATCTGCAGCCAGCTAAGTGAAAAAAAAGTGAACTCCACTTCAGCATTACCTCCACGAGGACTGAGCGCATTCGAAAGAAGCGAGCTCCCCACCCCACAGTGTTCCGCTACCAGCCAGATTACTTCATACCAACGCCAGCAGTAAGAAATCCGAGAAAAGGCCCGTCTCTAATAGTCTCAGATGTGGGTGGGTTGCAAGACACTAATCTTTCTCCCTTACTTCTTATTTTGTTTGGATGTTAAATGATCAAATACAAGAGTATCGTTCTTGTCACATTTGCGTCCGATAAACTACCAAACTGAAAATTAATGTGTTTACGTCATGAGCAGCCAGTCGCTCCTGTGCCACAGTCTTGAGGAATATCCACTTGCAACCGCCTGGTGGCACCGAGTACTGCTAATTATTAACATTAAAAAAATATCAGTTTCTCTTTTGGTGTATTCTTCCTGTGTGTAAAAGTAAGGATGTGGGAGGGGGAAGGAGCGAGAAGCAAGATTCGACATGCCAAAAAGTTCACCATTCCTTTGTGAGGTAATGTCAATATCTACCCTTCGACCAATTTGGAAAGTTTCATTTATTTAATTGCGGACGACAATGCCATAATGGGATGAAAGTAAATTTCTTGAAAGTTTTCAGTACATGTTTTGAAGTATATCGAAATAGTTAATTTTTGTCACTGTTCCTTCAAAAAATATGTGGTTCAAGTACGTTTGGTTTGTCACTGCAAGGCGTAAATAATACTATTTGGCAGTAAAAACTTCCTGTTGTACTACGTCTTGCTGTTACTTTGGTTTTCTTGTAATCAACTGTCCAGTGATTTTCGCCACACCCTGAATACTGTTATGTGGAGATGGGAATGGTTCCCAAAGATAGCTGCTTACATGTGCTAATCCAAGCTGCGTGCAGCAACATTTGCTGAGTTGTCGTTGAAGCGACATCGTTGGTATTCGTTCAGTCCAACTGGGCCGGCAGGTGCACGTCTATTGGCCAAATTATGTCTCCTCTAACATCGTTCATCGCTGTCACCTGTGGCCCATGGTCAATCGCAGATGTCTCAGTGCCGGTTTTAATAGCACCATTTTGCCATGCATGCGTACTTCAACTCCGGCGCCAAGCTTTTAATTTACAAACAGCCAGTTCCAGAAAGACTTCCACCCTTGGCGCATTAGCCAATCATTATGCCTTTTGGTCCTCAGATAAGTGACTCCGTCTGTGCAGTTTTTATGTAGCGTCCACTGCTAGTCCTGCTACTTGCAATTGACGTCGAACTTATGCAATTCTCACATTGTGACTGGATCGTGTATGTAATTGTGGGAAAGTAAATACGCTTTATCTATTTCACGAGTTCCACACAAGGTTCGCTACCCTGTTAGTCGAGAAATTTTTACACAAAATCTTCACTGGAGATCTGCCACAAGAGACGATACAAGTGCAAAAAAAAAAAAAAAAAAAAAAAAAAAAAAACATTCAAACGTGTGTGGGCTCTTATGCGCCCAAACTGCGTGGTTATCAGTGGCTAGACTTACACACTAATTACTTGACTAACTTACTCTAAAGACGACACAAACACCCATGCCCGAGGGAGGATTTGAACCCCCGACCGTAGCGGCCGTGCAGACTGTGACTGGCGCGCCGCAGACCGGTCGGCCACTGCGGCCGGCTACAAGTGCTCATTTATTTTTTATTTCTAAAAATGTTTCAGCTACCTCTAATTTATTTCTCTTTCAGCACTATTAATGTATCGTTTTCTTTGTTTTTGTTTTTTTGTATTTATTGGTTTATTGTCAGAAGTCCTCAATCATGTAATAAATTTGGCTAATATTTGATATTCTGTAAATTAAATAGTAACTCGGCATTTGAGACATTTGAGTTTCGTTAATAATTCTAGTCGATTAGTTGTTTCAAGCACTCTGAAGTGTTACTTTGACGGATACTAATGCCTGTATTTCACAAAAGATAAACGCGTGGCCATAAACACGGAAAAATTGCACTGCCTCGTGTACAGAAATTGTACCTAGTGAAATAGCGTTCATAACCGCATCGCCACCCCTTGCTCTCAGACTGTGGCTTTATTACAGACCAGACCTTTTTTTACTTAGTTCCGTTACATTCTGCTTCCAAAGGTACGAGGTATCGCGTTTCTAAAATTAATCTCTCTGCAATTCTAACATACGTATACCGCGTGTAATTCTTCTATGAAACGTCCGTGTCGGTTCATCCTGTTTCTCGGCAATCCCTGCAATAAGTCTGCCTCCACCACTCTTCGCTTGAACGTTTCGGTTCTCCTAGTCATAGAGCTATTCCGAGCGCCGTACAAACACTTCCCTGCAGGGATTTGTCGGCACGCTTACTCATAACGGCCGCCAGATGCTCCTCCAGCAGATTTCCTCGGCCAATATTTATACGCTTTCTGCTCGTTAAACGAACATATTGCGCTTCCAAATATAACGTCCGTATATTCCTCAGCGCACTTGAAGATGGGCTGTAAACTACGGAAGTACCCATTTGTTATTTACTACCATCTGCACTGTTACTATTCCTGGCAAACTCAGTTGTTCTTCATTTACCTACAGTCATACGATACTTTCCTATTAACAGCAGGATCATCGGTAAACAAATAGTTCATGACCTGCAAGAGCAATTGAACTGAATGGAATGGACAGTGCCGCGGTGGAGTAGCCGAGCGGTCTAAAGCACCTCGCTGCGGAGCGCGCGGTTGCTCGCCGTGGAGGTTAGAGTCCTCTCTGGGGCATGGGTGTGTGTGTTGCCCTTAGGTTAGTTTATCTAGGTTTAAGTAGTTTGTAAGCTAGGGACTGATGACCACACAGTTTGGTCCGATAGATTTACAGACATTTCATTTCATTCTCTTTCTTTCTGTCCTTCATCCTGACTCTCCGCCCGTCTCTTCTGCCCCTTCCCCAATCGTCCTCTCTCTCTGTTCATTGCTCGTCTCCTCCCCCTAGCCGTGCGATCAGGAGCGTCATTTTACAGATCGCCCAGCTGCTCGCGTCGGACGTTAGTCTTCCGTCGGACATAGGTGCGTGCGTTGTCCTTAGTATAAATTACTTCATGTAGTTTGTAAGTCGCGGAACCGATGATCAGAATAGTTTGGTTCCTTAGAATTACAAACACTCCATTTTAAACGCTGCACTACGACTTTTAAGCCTTAATGCAAACATTCAGAAATGACCAAAATTTCTAATTCAAATTCTGTAGCAAGGCATATTCTTGTCTTCATTATTGAGTGCACAAACATTCGTAAAGATCGGAGCCAAACAGAAATTTACATGGATTTTAAACATACCAACGCACAAAGCAACACATTAATTTATATATTAGAAAGAGGAAATTCATAAACAGTACTTCAATTTTAGTGTTCATTTAATAATACATTGCTCAAAACAGTTGGGGGATCAGGTGAGATATACACAGTATCCATATGGTAGGGTATTTTATTCAGATATTGGTTACAATTGCAATTTTTGTGAGATACAATATTTTGCTGTCTCATCTCTTTGCGTGAGGCTTACATGCCGTTTACTTAGCGCGAGGCAGCAAGGGATTACCATAAAAGTGAAAGTCATTCTCGTTGCCCTCTAATATGGTGTGTGATCACCTCGCACGGTCAGTACTATTACACTGATTCGTGCAATGGACAGCTCTGCAAGCGTTGTGAGAGGTGCTGTCTGGCTGCAATACGTCTGCTGAGTTCATTCCAGACGTGCTCAATGGGATTGAAGTCCGGTGAACAAATGACCATTCCATTCGTTCAGTTCCCTCGTACTCAAAATGTTTGTAAATCTGTGGGACTTAACTACTGTGGTCATCAGCCCTTAGGCTTACAAACTACTGAAACTAACGTATGCTGAGGATAACAAATACACCCATGCCCGAGGGAGGACTCTAACCTCCAGCGGCGAGCAGCGGCGCGCTCCGCAGCAATGCGCCTTGGAACGCTCGGCAACTCCACGGCGGCCCCTTCACCAGTGAAGTTCTGTGGGGACGAGCGTTATCGTCCACCAGAAAGAACCCATCTCCCATGTCACCAGCGTAGAGCACATCAAAAGATCGAAGGATCTCGACTTTATACCAATTGATAAACAAGCAACCCTCGGTCGCAAATTAACTTCCATTGACTTTGTAACGGTCGCTGACAATAGCTGCTATGTTTAAAATTTTATCGACTCTGTACCTCGGAGCAGTCAAAGCGCCATTCTAAAGTACATAGAGGTCCCTTCGTCCTGCGCACACTTTTCGTCTATGGTGATTCAGTGTACATGAGTATGAGTATGAGTATGAGTTCCACATTTTCTCGATATGAGGGAACGACGATTGTCTGGCTGAACACAAAATCTTGACTTACCCGTGAACAGAACTCCGTGCTATTCGTTTAGACTCCAATACTGAAATTCTTCTGGGTATGATACCGCGTCGTCATTTTGTAAACTGTTTCGGCCACTGTTGCAGGCGGCCATCATCGGGGTCTGTGTCTGACTGCTGACTGTACGATCGCTTGGTGTTTATATACCAGCGGATGAAGTAGAGGAAGGGGGCGTTGGTTATACTTTATTGGTGGTTATATTATTGCACGCCATTGGTGGAAAGGGGCGTTGCTGATTGGTGTATTAATGGCTGGTTTTTCATATGATTGGATGTTGAATACAACATCCAATCATATGAAAAACCAGCCATTAATACGCCAATCAGCAACGCCCCTTTCCACCAATGGCGTGCATCAACATCCAATCATATGAAAAACCAGCTATTAATACACCAATCAGCAACGCCCCTTTCCACCAATGGCGTGCAATAATATAACCACCAATAAAGGATAACCAACGCCCCCTTCCTCTCCTTCATCCGCTGGTATATAAACACCAAGCGATCGTACAGTCAGCAGTCACACAGACCCTGATGAAGGCCGCCTGCAACAGTGGCCGAAACGTCGACACAGTTTACAAAATGACGACGCGGTATCATACCCAGAAGAATTTTATTGATAGTGACAACTGCCGCGGAAGCCTACGTTTGCATACAATACTGAAGTTTCTCCCCCCCCCCCCCCCCCCCCCCGCCCCTGTGGGCTCACGGTTGTTTCGTACGTGCGTGGCGAGCACGGGGCCCCGAGCTAATGCAGTTTTCCTTTCTTTTTTACTTCCCGGACTACATTTCCTTCCCTCCCTCCCCTCTTTTCCTATCCTCACCCCCTTACCCTCCCCACCGGGGGACTGATAACCTCAGTAGTTTAGTCCCCCTATCCTATCCTAACCAAACAACCCAACCCCAACTGATGTAATTGTTTGTACCAGTGTGTACATATAGTGAAGGAGTGGCTGTTGTGTTGTGTGGGCAGGTGCTGTGCAGCAAGGAGGCGGTGGCGCGGCGCATGGCGACGCAGCTGCGCGCGCGGCTGGCGCAGGCGCTGACGGAGTTCAAGCGCGACAAGGTGAGCCGGCAGAACGCGCGCCTCTCGCTGGCCAACTCGCTGTACGACAACCCGTCGCTGCCGCGCCGCAAGCTGCTGCTCGCCACCGGCTCGCACAACTACCGGCCGCCGCTCGAGCGCTCTAAGTCGGCGCCCAAGCTCATGGTCATCGAGGAGAGCGCCGAGGAGGACGAGGACGGCGACGGCGACGGCGACGACGACGAGGACGTCGACGACGAGTGCGGCGCGCCGCCGCTCGACAGGATCTCCGAGGAGGACGAGCGCTACTCGCACCTCATGGCCATGCTCGACGCCGACCGCGACCCCGACCGCGACCAGGAGCACGACCCCGACGTCGACGTGGACGACGCCCGGGACGACTGGGGGTGAGTGCTCCGGCGCCGGCGAGAGGGGCCTGGGCAGACGGGGAGGGGGTCCAACCAGAGAGAGACGCCACACCGCCATAAACAGCTTATTTTAGCCCTTTCACACCCAAGGCTGAAGGTGACGTGAAATTAATATAGAGAGGGGCGTTTAAGACACAATATACGCACAGTAATTCATTACAAAACAGAAAATAAATTTATTTTCAAAAATTTTGTACCCACATAGTTGTTTGTTTTGGGCCTTTACTACAAATTTTCATGATCTGCATCATCTTATAGTAACATGCCTTTGAATGAAATGACATAATATCACATGATCATAAAAAAATCAACTGGCTGTCAGATATGATAGCTTCACATGTCAAGCCAAGGATATCAACACCTTGTTAAAAAGTCTTGCCGCCATTGTAAGTGTCCTGGAAGTTTGCCGACTGCTGGTGCCATACAGGGTAGAAACATGGAACTAAAACACGTTGCGCACGTTATCACAATCCATCCACGATAGTGTGATGCAGGCCCGAACTTCCCAGCGTGAATCACAAAGAAACAAAGCGAGGAAAACCAGAATCGCACAATTTTGCGTGCAGGGTCTGAAATGGTTAGACAGTCTTGATAAAGGTATCCAACCGTCATGATCAAACATTTTTAAAATGAAATCTTCTCGGGTTACAAGCCGCGTCATGTGGTTTACTGACCGCGAGCTTTCGGCAGAGAACTCCTGTGCCATTGTCTAGTGGATGACTGTCATTTCGCGGTCGCTGACGGGCTTATACAGCCGCGTCGCGGCCAGTGACGTCACTGGTGCCCAGTTCCTTGACCATATATCGCAATGTTTTGGTCGCCGCGCCAGCTTCAATTCCGCAACTACGGGATCCAAAGCCGTACTGAGCTGCAAGCTGCAAGCCGCCGTCTTTATTGAAGGTGTTTTCAGAAATTTAGATATCTACTGCCTCGTTTATTACGCTGTCCCAGAAGAGGTTGGTCCGTTTAATAATAGATGTCTCGTCGAAAGCAATTCGGTGTCCGTTTTTCCAAAGCATGTTCAACTACATCTGACTTTTCAAAATAGCGTAATCGAAAGTACCGCTCGTGTTCTATGCGTCGCTGTTCAATAGTGCGAACAGCCTGGCCGACATAAAATTGCCCACACTCACACGGAATTTTTTAAATGCCTGGTGTTCAGAGACCTACATAATCTTTCACAGGCTTCATTAGTTGTCGGATCTTTGCTGGAGGCCTGAAGATTTTGTGAATTTTGTGTCTCTTCAGGAGCCGGCTAATTTTCCCCTTTCTGGAGCCACAAAACAGCAAAAATGCGGTATTCTTGAGATGTCTTCTGATTACGTGCCTTATGTGAAACTGCTTGAGATATTTGTCTCTTGCTGTAGCCGTTATCCTTGGAAACTTTTCGTAAGTGGCTAAGCTCTTTTGACAGGTTTTCAGCATCTGATACGGTTTTAGCTCTATGTTTCTGTGCTGGGTGACGGTAGCTGGTGGCGTGTAAATACCGAGCCGTGAGAGTGGGCTTGCGATAAACGCTGTGACCCAGACTTCCATCGGGTTTACGACGGACAAAGAACGTCCCGGAATAGCAGAGAATCGTCCTTATCTACTTCCATCGTGAATTTAATGAGACCGTGGATACTGCTGATGTGCTCCAAGAGCTCTTCTAGCTTTTTCTGTCAGTGAAGCCAGATGACGAAGTTATCGTCGACGTGACGATAAAAGCAGTTAGGCTTTGCAGGAGTCGTGTCCAAGGCAATTTCTTCGAAATGCTCCATGAAGAGGTTAGCTACAACTGGAGCTAAAGGGCTTCCCATCGCTACGCCGTCTGTCTGGTTAAAATACTCTTCACTATATAAGAAATATGACGACGTCAGGGTGTGCTTAAATAAATCCACGATGGTATCGTCAAACTACTGGGCTAGTAAGTCAGTGGAGTGTGTGATGGGAACACACGTGCCGTGGTGAAGTAGCCAAGTGGTCTAAGGCGCCTCGCCGTGGAGCGCGCGGTTGTTCGCCGTCGGAGGTTAGAGTCCTTCCTGGGGCATGGGTGTATGTGTTGTGCTTCGGTTAGTTTACCTTAGTTTAAGTAGTTTGTAAGCTACGGACTGATGACCACGCAGTTTGGTCCGATAGATTTACATTTGAACATTTGGGAACACTCGTGAAAAGGGAGACCACACCGTCAATAAAGGCGGCGGCTTGCAGCCCAGTACGGCTCGGGATCCCGTAATTGCGGAGTTGAAGCTGGCGCGGCGACTAAAACATTGCCTTATATGATCAAGGAACTGGGCACCAGTGACGTCACTGGAGGCGGCGCGGCTATATAAGCACGGCAGCGGCCGCGAAACGACAGTCATCCACTTGACAATGGCAGAGGAGTTCTCTGTCGAAAGCTCGTGGGCAGTAAACCACATGACGCGGCTTGTAACCCGAGATTTTATTAATGGATATCGCCGTGGAAACATGCACTCACATATTTTTAAAATGATTTTAAAATTGCTTATAGGTTGCTGAAATAATCTCTTAGTTCTGGTGATCTGAAAGAACATTATTAGCCCATCATCTGGTGAGCTGTCAGTAATGCAGGCCAGTTATGATTAAAAATTAGTAACTAATTTAGAAAACATAATGTCGTAATAGGATTTAACCCGTGTAAACGTTTGCGAAAATTGCTCCGCCATAGTATTCAAAAATTTTGTTATGGGTCGGTGTACAAGATTAAATGTGGGACGTGTGACAATTTCTATACTGGGCAAATAGGAAGGGAATTTAAAATACGATACAGGGAGCATAACTTTCCCAGTAATGGCAGCGCACTAAGTGCCCATTTGCATGAAAATCAACAACTACTTCTTAATATTGAAAATGCATATTCTTCATTATGAGAATAAAACCAAATGTTTAGATATTTTGGAGGATTTAAACATTTTTGTGCATAGATATACCTCGCTGGATCAACTGCTTTACGAACAACTTAGCAGCCAGCAGAAGGGACTGGTTTTTCCAAATTTTCGAAGCAACTTTTTTCAGTAATTAATCTTTGAGAATTTATTTCGCAAATGTAGGATACATTTTTATTTTGGGACACTTCTTTAAAAATGATGCAGATTCAGACATTTTCTTTTGAACTTTCATCTTGCACTAAATAAGGCAACTGTACGGCCTCTAATCTTCCATGCAACTCGCATGACAATGTTACATAGATTTTTTATTTTCTATTTATATATATATTTATATAAACATTACCTTGACCACATTGATGTTTATTCTAATACGGCACTACATAACAACGATATTTTTAAATGACAAATTTGTGTGTGCGTGAGGTCCTTGGCGTAAGTTAAAGTAGTTTGTAACTCTAGGAACTGACGACCATAGCAGTTTGGTCCAATTGGTTTACAAACATCTGAAAGTGTTGTGTTAACAAATATTAGTTGCTAATGACTCGCCATGTGCATCGGTAGAGTGACAGAAAATGAGTTCGGCAAATGCAGAGTTTACATTCTGTGGGGTGTTTGTACCAGGGGTGCTCAGTAAATAATGCTCCGCTTCTTCTCCCTCCTGTTTTCTCTCCGCAGAAAACTGTGCTTCCGTGCAAAGCCTTATGAATTATTTGACGTTTGCTGAGTGCGCACGCAAAGTTCCTGGCTGTTCCGATTGCTAGGTGTAGCTGCAGGACCGTTTCAGAATAACGTCTGTAACTGACGTGATAAGCAACGTGCCGTCATTGAATGTTTCAATGCAAAGAAAGAGACTTTGAGAAATATTCACAAACTTTTGGAGCAAAGTCTGTGGAGCACTGGTTATCGGCGACAGTACAGTTAGTCACTGGGCACTGAGGGTGACGTCATCTGGAAGCGGTTCGGCGGAGGTGAAGGCTGTCACACTGTTGTAGCGTGCTGATGTCAGTCGCGAGGATAGATGCATTACCATTAGCCAGGTGGCGGTGAATCTATCAGCAAACAGAGTGTGACTACAGTTACTCGCAGTCTTACACACTCAAGGACGTGCGCATCATGGGTCCCTCGGTGCCTAACGGTGCTTCACAAATCTCATAGGAAGGGACAAAAAGAAAGAAAGAAAAACCATTTGCTCTGGCTCCCACTTCATTTGTCCATTAAGGGATGCCATAAATGTAAAATGTTGTGAGGATGACGAGGTGGTGATTCACACAGGGAAGAAATGGTTCTGTGCACAGAACAAGGGTTGGTTCAAATGCTTGTAAATGTAATGGACTAAGTACGTTGGTCATTAGTGTCTAAGCTTACAAACTACTTAAACTAATTGTTGATAAAACTCTTCTGGGTATTGGACCGCATCGTCAATATATTAAATGTTTCACCGACGTTTCGACCACTATTGCAAGCGACCTTCTTCTGGGTGTTAGGTTTAGTGCTGGATGAGGGAAAGCTGGGGTCTTAAATATGAAATGTTGCCAGTTATGATTGGTGGTTTCAGTTGTTTCTTTTATTGCTGTTTGCTTTATTTCTTCCTATTGGTAGAAAAGGAAGTCCTCGATTGGGGTTTACATTAACGTTTGCCAATGGTTGAAACTGGTGAATGAGGAGCGGGTGGTAGCACTGATGCCTAGCACCGACTAGTGTGTGCTATTTGCTTTCCCTCATTCAGCAGTAAACGTGACACCCAGAAGATGGCCGCTTGCAATAGTGGCCGAAACGTCGGTAAAACATTTGATATATTAACGATGCGGTCCAGTACCCAGAAGAGTTTTATCAACAATGACAACGGCCGCGGAAGCATTCGTTTACATTTATACTTAAACTAACTTAAATCAACTTATACTAAGGACAACACACACACACACACACACACACACACACACACACACACACACACACACACACACACACCGAGCAACCGTGCGCTCCGTAGCAAGCCACTCCACCGCGGCAAGGATTGGTATCAACAGGCCATACAAGCCATTGCTTTGCGGTGGAGGAAAGCCATTCAACGAGACGGAGATTTCCAGGAAAATAGGGTGCGTAGATTAAACATCATTGTTTCGTGCGTGCAGTGTTCATTATGTGCCTTAAATAATTGTACAAGAAAATATGTGGTGCATTACTTTTTTTGGGCACCCGACATATTACGTTTCACACAAACTGGACAGCATCGACATCGAAGAAATGTCCAGGAAAAGAAAAAAAAAAAAAAAAAAAAATCACATGCTTCATAAACGCCGAGTAAATACAGCGCGCCACAGTTATCACGAAGGTTCCCACTATCAAATTTGGGGCGAACTCTTTGGGAGTTACCAACAGTGTAGCACGTTAAACTCGACATCCGCTCATAAATAATGCAGAATGATATTGATCTAGCGGGATGATGTCTGATTGAATGTGTTGGTCAACCGAATGCTAAGCAGTCTGTCGTAGAGTTTACCGTGAAGGGGCTATACTTCGAGGCCTAGCTGCACATAGTACGATAATATGTTTTATAAGAAGGGGAAAATGTTTGTTATTTCTTAGATGGCAACAATGTTCATTTTGTGAAACAGAATACACGTATTCAATAGAATGTTGATTTATGCCCCTCCCGGACACTCATTTTTTGTCGCCCTCCTGACATACAGGTTGTCATTAGCAGCCAATATTTTTCCTGTCATAACTATTAACCAAAAACTTTCAAACAAATCTTACTAGTTACTGGACCTGTGATCTCGGACTGATCACGCTGGTTGTAATATTTTCCTCGTAGAAGCTAACGACAATATTTGTTCAGCTTTGTTTGTGCCAAGAAGCGCTTGGCTTATTCTACCGTCCACAATGGGCTTCTTGCAGTAACATGTGTAGAATAGTTTGTACACTGCATCTAAATATTACAGTATTCCCCTCAAAATAGCAATAATGCCTAATTTACTACCTGCTTATAAATCTTACCGTGTAATCGCGCTGGCTAGCATTACAGGGATGTAAGCGAAACCTGGATCGAATGTGCATGGCGAATTAACTACCGTTGGCTTGTTAAAATAGCCAGTTTTTTTTATCAAGCTTGGTTTGCAAAACGCTTGGTTATTACTCACTCTTTGCTACATCAGTTCGATATGCAGAGTAGAAATACAACAACACAGAACAAGATTTATACGAGTCACGGATATACGGCGCATGCTACTTCTCTTCTTTAGGTTAACTGACGAATGTGGCGACAATAAAGGCGAAGGGCGTTGGACGTTGGGCTGTAAAATAAAAGTAAACTTATCAAATAAAGAAAACCACGAGATGGTCAGAGAGAGAAACGCACGAGCGCGCGCGAGCTCGCAAACACGCACGCACGCGCGCGCACACACACACACACACACACACACACACACACACACACACACAAAGAGAGAGAGAGAGAGAGAGAGAGAGAGAGAGAGAGAGAGAGAGAGAGAGAGAGAGAGAGAACTGCAACAATCCACACTGCTTTCACCGATGTGATGTTTTTCTTTTGCTGCCTCTCAAACGCAACGTTGGCATTTTCACAAGCCCTTGGGCGTTTCAATAATGGAACACATCGTCACCGTATGTCGTGACCATTAAAAACAGATTATTGTTTTATGTGGCCCATGACATAATCAATAGAATGCTAGCGCATTGCAGCTATTATCTGGACTGGATACGATCATGTACACAGAAGTGAATTTCTTCGATAACTGTTGGGCGCATGTAACTCTTCTCTGTATCCTCTTTGAAGCTACATGAAATTTCCAGCACCCAAGATAAGAAAACGTATTGCTCTATGTGCAAAAATTAACCAAGCAGCGCACTTAGCGAATACATTTGAAAAGAAACACATCCACCTGAATTCGTAATGAATTTCAGTTTATTTCACTTATACAGTTGGTCGGTGAGCCCAAACTCAAAGAAGCAGGAAAGACGGGAGCCGTAGTTTCGGTTGCACTGCACGTATCTTTCACAACTATCACCTGACGTATACTGACCAAACAACGGCGCTAATAAAAAGAAATATCGGTGGAGGCGGCGCGGTCTCTCCCTCACCCTCACGCTTCCTTACCTCCCTCCCTATATCCCTTCCGCGCTCTCTCCCTCCCTTATTCACTTTCTCCTTCCTCCCTCATCCCCTACCTCACTCTCCCCTTTCCTTCCTCTCTCTCTTCACCCTTCCCCCTCCATTTCATCATCCCTCCCTCACTTTATTTCTTGCCCTTCCTAACTTTCTATCTTTGCTCTCCTTTTCTTTCTTCACCGTCCCCCTCTTTCTTCACCGGCCCCCTCTTTCTTCACCGGCCCCCTCTTTCTTCACCGGCCCCCTCTTTCTTCACCGGCCCCCTCTTTCTTCACCGGCCCCCTCTTTCTTTTCACCGGCCCCCTCTTTCTCTTCACCGGCCCCCTCTTTCTCTTCACCGGCCCCCTCTTTCTCTTCACCGGCCCCCTCTTTCTCTTCACCGGCCCCCTCTTTCTCTTCACCGGCCCCCTCTTTCTCTTCACCGGCCCCCTCTTTCTCTTCACCGGCCCCCTCTTTCTCTTCACCGGCCCCCTCTTTCTCTTCACCGGCCCCCTCTTTCTCTTCACCGGCCCCCTCTTTCTCTTCACCGGCCCCCTCTTTCTCTTCACCGGCCCCCTCTTTCTCTTCACCGGCCCCCCTCTTTCTCTTCACCGGCCCCCCTCTTTCTCTTCACCGGCCCCCCTCTTTCTCTTCACCGGCCCCCTCTTTCTCTTCACCGGCCCCCTCTTTCTCTTCACCGGCCCCCTCTTTCTCTTCACCGGCCCCCTCTTTCTCTTCACCGGCCCCCTCTTTCTCTTCACCGGCCCCCTCTTTCTCTTCACCGGCCCCCTCTTTCTCTTCACCGGCCCCCTCTTTCTCTTCACCGGCCCCCTCTTTCTCTTCACCGGCCCCCTCTTTCTCTTCACCGGCCCCCTCTTTCTCTTCACCGGCCCCCTCTTTCTCTTCACCGGCCCCCTCTTTCTCTTCACCGGCCCCCTCTTTCTCTTCACCGGCCCCCTCTTTCTCTTCACCGGCCCCCTCTTTCTCTTCACCGGCCCCCTCTTTCTCTTCACCGGCCCCCTCTTTCTCTTCACCGGCCCCCTCTTTCTCTTCTCCGGCCCCCTCTTTCTCTTCTCCGGGCCCCTCTTTCTCTTCTCCGGGCCCCTCTTTCTCCGCTCACCGTCCCTCTGTGTCTCTCACATTCGTGTATTCATTTACATTCTACATATTCTTGCCAGAGATGAACTTGTTGCTCCCTGTGCTATGAAGACAGGTGGTTAGTGATGTTGTGGTGCGGCAGGTTCTCGCTGGAGTGCGGCGGCAGCGGCAGGGAGCCGGGCTGCGCGGGCGGCAGCGGCAGCAGCGGCAGTGGCAGCGAGTGCGCCAGCGACGAGGGCACCTGCAGCCTCTCCAGCAGCGCCTCCTGCTCCTCGCCCGCCGCCCTCTGCAGGCACTTCAAGTCGCTCACTGAGGTCAGCACCAATCCTTCTATTCTGCTGTCAACCTAACGTTATATCCAATGCACTAATGTTAATAAAAATTAAAACACACGCAAACAATCTACTGTATGATACAAAATTCGTATGATGTGTCAACTCGTTTACTTTTCCAAGTAAGATTGGTGCCAAAGCTTCACTAGGTTAGGCCTACACACAACATTTAACTTTTCGGTGGTTGGACACTTATTCGTTCAGTAATGCCTCTCGGAACAACGTGGAATCATATAGAAACAGCATTCAGGAGAGTCTGTAGCAGTGTATCCCTAACAAGTTGGACAGGAAACGATATAACTACAACCACAAAATAATGGTTGCTTATGGATTCAGATGTGCCAAAGCCAAAAACTTGTCGACTTACTGCCTTGAGTTCCAACTTTTAAAAGAAGCTCGTTTTGACCAATGTATCACTGCATGGACACAGTTCTTTATGCTCTTGAAGTAAAACTGCAATACATAACTTACTTTGTGTTGTCTCTAATAATATATGAATTTATTCGTCGAGTGATCTGCTGGTGAATAGGACTACTACTTTAATTAACTTATTATAGAAGCCCACGGCTAAGACAACCTACTCATTTGTCCACTGGTTAGTAGTCCTTACATTAACAGGCACTATCATTGGGATTTCGAGGTGTTGAAGCGACAGCTACAGCTGTACTCCGCAGACCGCCTCACAGTGTGGGGTGAAGGGTACTTAGTGCGCCACCCCGTAACATCTTCGTTTTCATAATCGAGTCGCATATGGATCGCGGGAAAACTTTTGTGGACACTAATCTCTCTAATTACGCTAGACATTTATAGGAACAAGCAGTATATTGCTTGACTCTTCTAGAAAAGTCCGTTCTTGAATTTTGACAGTAGAGCGTACAGTGAAGCAGAACGCTTCTCTTGTAGCGTCTGCCAGTTCAGTTCGCCGACCATCTCCGTAACGCTTTAGTGTTTATTAAATCAACGTGTAACGAACCGTGCTGCTCTCCTTTGGATCTTCTTATCTCCTATATCAATAGTAGCTGTTACAAATGCCACGCTGACGACCAGCGTTCAAGCATTGGTCGAACAAGTGTTTTGTAAGTTACTTCCTTTGTCGATGAACTAAACTTTGAGGGTTCTTCCAATGAATCTATGCGGCATATGCCTTTCCCACGACTGAATCTAGGTTGTCGTTCAACTTCATATCGTTCCTTATACACACTCCCCGGTAGTTTGTGGACGTTACTTCGCCAGTGATTGATCAGCAATTCTGTAGTCATATAGTAAATCGTCTTTCTATCACCTTAAATCTTTCACTAACTATACGTAAGCACAATTACTGATGATACTGGCCAATCACAGTAACAGGCTGATGATGCTTGTAAGAGGAGAGGTCGAACCACCGGATCCAGTTTTTCATAAAGGAAACGCTTCACTGTTCACAGATTTTGAACTACCCAAAATCTGAATCGCGAGATAGTGCATCACCATCATAGCTGACTGCACTCTTTCACTAATCTATTACTTACAGTTTCTTCGTCATTAACGATGTTCTTTGGTTGAAGACGATGTGAAAAGAGAGAAAATCATTTTTGACCGAACCGCACGCTGAGGTGGCTGTCTGAGAAAACTAGATATAAATCTATTCTTCCTCACATAATTAGGAAAAGATTTAAAAGTAGAAAAGTCGCCTACAATTTCTTGCTCACGATCTATGTCTCAAAATATGCTGTTCTTAAAACAGGAGTCACAATTCTCTGTTCTTATAGCAGTCAAAAATATTCAATAACGTTCATGTGGTGAAATGACAAAACATTTCGTCTTCGTATAATAGACTATTTGTCTGGAGAGTAGCAGTGTTTGACAGCATCCCTGTGTATCCTTGTATCAGCCCTGAACTTGACAGTGACATCCTTCGACGAAGACCAGTTTGCGTCAGAGCACCGCAACGAGAAGGCCAGTCAGTTGGAGGTAGAGGAACCAGTCACTTACAGGACGTGCAAGTAAACGAGCGCTCATCCATATTTATATATTTCGTGCTGATTCCTAAACTGGTCTTCAGTGGTATGCAAACAGTAAGCAGTCAGAAAATCCGTGCAAGTCTCCACCTTGGCATTGACACATACTCAAATAGCAGCTTCGTCCCCACTGTCGCATCGCTTGTGCTATGTACACTGATTAGCCATATCATTACCACACAGGCGACAGAAACGACACCTGGCGAGAAATGATTGTTAGTCAGGCACACGCACGGGGCATGTAACATCAGTGGGAACGTTGTCTGTGGCGAAACCAAGGTGAAACAACGCCCAAACGTCGAGAGCTAGTGTGGCCACCCCTCAGTACAGATGTCTGACTTCGTAGGTTGGGCGGACTGTTAAAAAAGGACAGGCGACGAACCGTGGCGGCACTAAGACCAGGCTTTAATGCTGGGATTAGTACAAATGTGTCTCAACACACAGTACACTCTTAATCATGACCTCCGCAGCAGACGACCCATGCATGTGCCAACATTACCACCACGATGTCGACAACTACAACTGAAAAGGGCACTTGACCATCGTGGCGTTAGCGCAGCGGCAGAGCGTTCCAAGGTATGTTAATCGAGGTACTTCCTGATGCCTAAGAGAGGTTGGAATGCATCGTCTTTCAGGAGAACAGTTCCTTGAGACCGGTACCGATACAAGCAGGTGGCGGTCCAGTTACGCTCTGGAGAATGTCCACGCGAGCATCCATGGGTCCAATGGAGCACAAGAAAGGCCGAAATGGCCTACAAGTATCGTACACTGGCTTTCGTGTCCACTCCTTCATAAAGATCATTTTTACCAACGGCGGTGGTACTTCTCAACAAGGTGTTGCTCCAAGTCGCAAGACTGTGATGGGGTGGCTCAAGGAACACAGTGTCGAGTTGACACGGATGTGCTGGCCCGTTAATTCATCCCAATCGAGCACATATGGGATGTGACTGATCGTCCGAGCTCGTAGTAACCATCCCGGAAAATTGCGGGAGTTATGAGTTGTAAGCGGAGATGAGGTGTCAACTACCCCCAATCGATCTACCAACGCCTCGTTACTTCACACAAACGTAAATTTGACGAGTATTTAGCAATTAGGGTTAATTTAGTTTCGAAAGTTCTTCGATTGACAGGTTTCATAAGAATTTAAGATGAAATGAATGAATCTCGAAAGCATTTGTGGTACTTTTTGCACTGACTGCTGTACTCAACTGACTACCAGAGGTGTCCGACTTGCGAGTAGCGTGCAGTCCAGAGCAAATTTATTTGCAGCCAAAGAAGTGTGCATCTAACACACCTTTGTATTTCTGAATATTTTGAATTTGAAACTCCCGGCAAACGATTCTATTCTTCCATTGGACGTAATAGTACATAACATTGCGCTCGTGGTATACGTGAACATCCAGCTTCTTCATCTTAAAAAGATAAAGCAGTCAACAATCTGAAGATAGGTTTGACCACCACAGTGCTCGGTCCCATTTGAAGTTGGTATGCTGTTATCTTCCTCCGACCTTCGAGCTGACTTACCCAGCGAGTTACAGCGGGACTTACAGTTTAACGTAGATTCCAAACCGCGATGCTACACGTAATGTTTCACAACATTGCCAGAGGTGAGACAAGTGGAAAAAGACAGATAAAAATATAGGGAAAATGTTGAAATGTTTGTAAACCTATTGGGTCAAACAGCTATGGTCATCTGTCCCTGAACTTACAAACTTCTTAAACTAACCTAAAGACAACACCCACACCAATGTCCGAGAGAAGACTAGAACCTCCGACGGCGAGCCACCTTGCGTTCCGCCTTAGAGCGCTCGGCAACTCCATCGCAGCGGAAAGTCCTAGGACAAAGTGGGATCGAACCTGCGATCTTTGGATTCCTAGTCTCGCACCACTGTGCTACCGACCCGGACTCTTCTCTTTTATCAGTGACCAATTCGTTAGCCGTGCTCGTCTGTTTTCTTGCAGCTACTTTAGTTTGCAACAGCGAAACTAGAGATTCAGAGACTATAATGAAAACAGTGATAGGAAATTCTTTGTTATTCCTGAATAACTGTGATGAACCTTTTTCACTATAGGTCTGACCACTAAAAGTCGGTAGAAGTTCGAAATATTCATCTGGACTGCGATTTGCGCCACCTGACAATTCCGTAATAACTTACTTAATTTGATATAACTATCGCAACAATTAATAAGCAAGAACCTCTCTATTGTGTGCTTACACCAAATTTGTCTTCTTCTTTATGCAGCTTCGACGACAGCATTCGATGAAATTCCTATGTATTTATTAGTTTCCCAAACACAGTCAAAACTTAGATAAATTACGTACACACACACATTCATACATTGCTCAAAACAATTAGGGAATCAGGTGAGATGTCATAAACAGTATATATATATGGTAACGTGTTATATTCAGATATTGTTTACAATTGTAATTTGTGTGCGACTCGGTTAGATACCTTGCTGTCTCATCTCTGTACTTCAGTTTTACACGGCAATTACTTATAGCGAGACGCCATGGGGCTCCCATAATAGTGAAAGTCATTCTCTTTACCCTCTATATGGTGAGAGATCACCGCGCCGCACGGGAGTAGCCGAGCGGTCTGGAGCGCCACGTTACGGATCGCGCGCCTCCAGCCCCACATTTAAGTCACTTAAGCTTAACAAACATTTGAATGTTTTTTAGATCACCGCGGACGGCCAGCAAAGCTGCGTACCTACGTTGCATAGATGGTTTGATGTTATCAATTAGCTCTTGAGGGATATTTGGCCATTCTTCCATTACTGCAATATCCGGCTCTGCAACCGTCGTAGAAGATGCTGCTATGTCTGCAATTCGTCTTCGAAGTGCAATAAATTAGTTAAAGTCAAGTAAGCAGGCTGACCACCGCATTTCGCCCCCCCCCCCCCCCCCCTCTCTCTCTCTCTCTCTCTCTCTCTCTCTCTCTCTCTCTCTCTCTCTCTCTCTCTCTCTCTTCAAGCGTGTTGCCCACCACCACCACCAGTATAGCTCTGTGGGGACGAGCGTAATGATGCATCTCGTATGGCATCATCGTAGGGCACAACAAACGGTCGAAGGATCTCGTCTCTATACCTCTGAACAGTCAAAGCGCCATTCTGAACGACTTAGAGGTCCTACGTCTGCCAATACTGACTCCTGTCCACAACGTTCGTTCACCACCATGGTATGGTGACGTTTCCTGCACATAAGCAGGATTGTTCCAAGTTCCACGTTCTCTCCAGATGACGTAATGACGTTTGTCCACCTGAACACAAAATCTTTGAACAGAACGCGGCGCCATTTATTAAGACTCAAATCCTGATGTTCCTCGCCCAGTTTCTGCGGGCTAAACGGTGTCGTGGTTTTAATGGGACACACCACAGGTTTCCGTGGGTAGAGGCTGCATTCCCTATGGCGATTTCTCACTGCGCGTCCTGTTGCCGCCTTACAACTCAAATAATTCCCGTAAATTTCTGGGAGGGTTAGTACGAGCTTTGACGTTCAGTCACATCCCAGATGTTTTCGACTGGGTTCAGTTAGGGGGCCAGCACATCTATGTGAACTCAACGCTGTGATTCTTGAGCCACTCCATCACATTCCTGGTCTTGTACATGGGACAGTACCTTGTTGTAGCTGAGTTGCATCAGTGTCCTGTTTTGAAGGGGCTGTTAACCGGATATAACGGTCGAAATGTTCAAATATTTGTAGAGCTTATGGGACTTAACTACGGGGTTATCAGTCCCTAAACTTACAAACTACTTATGAGCATCCATGCCCGAGGGGGGATTCGAACCCCTGACGGGGAACGGCCTCGTGCATCGTAGCATAGTGCCTCAATGCGCTCGACCGCTCCGCCGCGGCGATATAACGGTCATCTTTTGCTGATGTTGCCCGTGGAGAACCTTATACTTGTTTTCTTTTAACTGTTCCAGTAGTCTGAAATCGCATTTAGGTCCTGGAACTACACTTTGGGACATTCCAATAGCTGCAGCCACCTCCCTCTGATTCGCTTCCAATCTTCTTATGGTTCTCCATGCCATAGCTTCGGGTAAGTCACGTTGTTCTTGCATTGCAGTTCCTGCTCACTACACCATCTGAACCCAACTTCTTGGGTAATTCGTTTGGTAAACACAACACCAAACCCCTCTTCAGCAACTTTCTGTTATTACCACCACATCGGTCGCAGTAATATTGTTGTCTCCACTCCGTAGAACCGACAGAAAGACGTTGAACCATTTTAGTTCATTGTGCCGATGGCAATACTTCAGAACCTACATATCTCCGCTGATTACCTAATTGTTTTGACCAGTGTAAATGAAATCACATAAATATGTAAATTTATTTCAATCTTGCTTATCTTGAAACATAAATCAAAGAGTGAGTTACTTAAATGTTTTAACTATGTCCTATTACTCCCAACGTCGGCCCCCTTTCTTTGCTCTTCTCTTCTCTTTACGTACACTCATCAGCAAGAACATTATGACAATCTAGCTCATAGCCGGTATCTCCTCATTTGAGACGGATAACAGCGACGACCCTAATCACTAAACCCTGTCTAGTGGTATAATTTACACTACAGACCATTGAACACTAGTGCATAATAGTGGAAAAAGTTACGGTGGCTTGGTAGCAGTGCATCATTTTACGAACTTCAGTGCTCGTGGGTGAATAAAAAGTAAAGTTAGATAGCGTTTCTAATATGCTTCAGGTGTTCTACAGTCTCCCCTCCCTCCATCGCAAACTTGATTACAACGCAAGGGACGTTCATGCAAGCATGCGAAATTGTCAGAAAAGACATCATTTGGGCTGTTGTTCAACTTACACAAGACACTGGTTGAATATATATAGTCGTAATAAACTTCTTAAGTGCATTTTTGGACGTTGTTCTTGTACCTATAGTAAGTTCATGCTAATAAAATGATACTCGTCACTAAAAATGTTACGTTGCTTCTACTACTGGCTGCTCTGACTCTCACAGACATGAAAGAGGTGTTCTAGTGAAGATAAACGTGCAGGTATCTAGAACTGTGTACTGCCACAAGATACATGTAGATATCTTCATAAAGAAACATAGCTACTTATTTAACACACCGTGTGCAAAAAGGTCATCTAAATCAACACTTATATCTTATTCTGTATTGACACTTTAGCTTGTCCTAACTGTCGAAGACTGTATCATCTCTAGCAGGAATTAATGTGTTGGTAGAAATTAACTCGTGATAAACTGGGAGGAGAGAGAGAGAGAGAGAGAGAGAGAGAGAGAGAGAGAGAGAGAGAGAGAGAGAGAGACGAGGGGAGGGGAGGGGAGGAGCGCGAGCACTATTTTAACTCGTTTTACGTCATCATTGAACACCAGTTTTCCTTTTGGTAAGCGCAAATATTTCGAGGCAAACAGGTTTTGGGATTACGGAGTGTGTTGCTTGTGTGGCGCAATAGGGGACTAACAACTCTGTGGCGACAGCACGATGCCTACTGGTCCAACCAGTACTTTCACAGTTAACACTCTGCCTGCATCATGAGAGGCTGCATTTACTGTCGGTTTACTTTCTAAAACCCCAAAGCGAGGAAACCACTAAGTCGATATTTCGATGTAAGTCGAAATAATGTGTGTGATTTTCGATAGGTGTTCGCTAGTTTGCTATCACTGTCAACAACTGTCATGGTTTCTTGCAGCCATATTGTCTCGCTTTCATTTTCGCTGTGTCGCTGTGCTGTGATACGATTAATACGATGTCATCGGTTATCCCCAAAAATTACCAAAATGAGTTAATCTTGTTTGCAAGTATCAAAAGAATTTGAAATCCATATTTTCCACTTCTAATAAATGTGCAAGCAAACGATATCACCAGATGTACGCGGAATCCGATAAGACAAGAATAAAACGAAATGTTAGATAAAGAGATAAGCATTTACAGTAGTAGCAAAGTTCTGCTTAGGTTACTTAATAACATAAAACAATTGCTGCAGAAATAGTTACATTTTAGTAGCAAAGCGAAATTGTCAGTGGCCGTTCGGGGGTGCGAATTGTTCCTCGGGCATGGATGTTTGTGTTGTCTTTAGTATAAGGTAGTTTATAAGCAGTTTGTATGTTTAGGGACTGATGACCTCACAGTGAAGTCCCATAAGCTTAACGAACACTTGAACATTTGATTTTGAGAATTGTCAGTCAACAATTCATCATATTTTAACCGAATTCTAATAATATAACATATAACAATAATATAAAATTTCAGTTATCTTGAACTCGGTGTGTAAAAATATTAAAACACATTCATGATCTATGCAACAAGTACTAATCTAATCTACTAAGTACAATGTACTGGGTACGCCGGAACAGCTGTCGGTTCTAAGACCATTCGACTTTTCCTGTGAAAGGTTTGGCCATAGAGGGCGAGCATTGATTAATTCCTAGTTCAAAGCCATTGCTCCGCCCCACAACCTACACCATTAATGTGAGTTGCTTAAACTATAATTTGGAACTGTGCGGAAAAAAAATCTCATTTGGTATCATCGGACGCAAAATTTTTTCCTCTATAACTTTTGTACGGACTACTTTATCGATAGCTCGATTAGTTTAAATGACAACAAAAAACGTAAGTTAAAACGAAAATTTTTCATAAGCATGAAAAATTTGTCAATGTTTCATGGAAACGGGTGGAGCAAAAAATATGCGACTAGTCTCATTCAATGCTGAATTTTATGCCCTACAACATTTAACATGACCATGTTTTCGATATTATTCTTTACAAGATATAATCAGAAAAATGGATAAATATCCCTTTTGGAGGTACATTTTTTTTTACCTCTCACCACTTAAGCACAACCCCACGGAGGGAGAAAACCTAGGTTAATGATTTTGGGCTACAAATGAAGCCATTGCAACTGCAAAACATTCTGCGAAATTATTCCCGAATCGTCTACTTTTTTGGTTTTACCTTGATGGCCTGTTACATCTAAACAAGTGACTCTCAACAGTCGCTGCGTCATGGCTCTCTAGATAATGAACAGACAGCACTTAGATTATTGTTTCCTACAAAGTTCAAAAATCTCTTAAAATTTCCATGCTGATAGGCCGTGGTCGATAGGTAAAACATTTCCCCTAACATTTTATCTACCACAGCCGAAGACATTATCGGAGGCAAAGTGGAAACTGCCTCCGATGATAGTCTTTCGCAGCGAAGATGAAGCTTTAGGGGAAAGTTTTACCTATCGACCCCGGCCTATCAGCCCGGAAATTTTGACTGAAGTTAATGCCAGCCGTGGAAGCCTGTTCAAATGTTTGTAAACCTCACACACAACACACCCATGTCCGGAGTAGGACTCGAACCTCCGGCAAGAACGGCCGTCCAGACAGTATCATCACGCATTAGACAACGCGGCCATTCCGCGTGTCTCCAGCCGCCTATTCTACAAATCTGCTATCTTGAAACCTCTCCACAGTCACCAACACCTGACGACGAACAAAGACGCTTGTTTGCCATCACTGAATGACCCCACAGCCTACCGTCAGATTTCGGTGCATCTAGTACCCTCACGTGCCACGGGTAAGAAAGTCTTCAGGGTTGATTCTGAGAGACGTTAGTGCTTCTTACCGGGCCTTTAAATTAAATCCGAGAGAGGTGGCGCACTGATCACACAGTGGACTCGCAGTCGGGAGAACGGCGGTTCAAACCCGCACCCGGCTATCCTGATTTACGTTTTCCGCGATTTCCCTAAATCATTCCGGGATGGTTGATTTCAAAGGGCATGGCCCCTAGAAAAACAACAGAGGTATTTCTTTCAGCCGCATTTCAGACGAACCCCTTGCGAATTGCTGAGTCAACTCTTACCCGAGCACTGGATGGATCGAAGGGACGCATTAAATGACTGTCTATGTCGCAAGATTTAAAACCACTTGACTTCATGCTCGCATCTGAGGTGTATATAAAGAGGCCGAAAACAATGCAGGAATTGCTTAACATAACAGGAGCGTGTGTCCCAATAACTACTGTGGTTTACGTAATGTGCTTGTTTATGTGAACCGTATTAGCATGTCTCTTCAGGATGATGGCCATCAAGTTGAACAGCTCATTCAAATGTTCATATGTTTGTATAGCTTATGGGACAACTACGGGGTCATCAGTCCCTAAACATACAAACTACTTATGAACTACTTCAATACTAAGGACGGCACAAATATCCATGCCTGAGGGGGAATTCGAACCCCCGACCGTAGTGGCCGTGCATACCGTGATGGAGCGCCTCAGTCCCCTCGGCCACTGCGGCCGGCCAGCTCATTCATTAGTGGGCAGCCGCAGAACATGGCAGTTCAGGTCATTCATTTGTTTCCGTTTGCCTCCCCGTTTGGAATTGCGGTTATAGAACGGTTGCCATTCGTAAATGATTTATTCTTATGACATTGATTCCTATGTGTTTCTTTCAGTTTGACATTTTGACAGTCATTTTGGAAAAAAATGTGATTTCAAGCAGACTAAAAAGTAAATCTTTAATTTCGCGATAATTGCTAGTTATTCTAAGCATAGTTTCATGTGGTTTCGAGAGTTCGAGGTCAAAGATGTCTTTGTAAGTTGTCCAAGAGAGCTGCTAAAGTTGTCTCCTAAATCGTTCATAAGGGACAGTAGGGGCCAACATAACACATCGCTGGGAAATGCAAGATTTCACATCTGTTACTCGATGACTTTCCGTCAATTACAACGAACTCTGTCCTTTCTGACAGGAAATCGCGAATCCAGTTGCACAACTGTAGCTATATTCCATAAGCACGAGATTTGACTAGAAGACGCTTGTGAGGTACACTGTCAAAACCCTTCCAGAAATGTAGAACTATGGAATCGATTCCAGATCCCTTGTTGGTAGCACTCATCACTTCATGTGAGAAATAAAAGGGCCATAATACGGTAGTGTAACTTGTATGTGTGTGTGTTTCAGCTGAGGCAGCCAGCATCTGCAGAGTGCGACCCCTGTGAGCCAGAGGGTGGCGGCCAGCAGCAGCCTGTGGTGGACTGGAGGCCCGGGGCAGAGGGCGCTGCTGACCTGGAGAGGCTAGCCGCCGCACTGCGCCGCTCCGCCACCTTCCCGCCGCCCACCACCACTGCCTCCGCAGTGATCCCACCCCCAGCCCCACCCCCGCCGCCCCCAGAGGCGGCGGTGACCAGGACACCACTGGGTGAGCCGGGCGTCGAGTTGGACTCGCTCAGTGAGGAAGAGGACGACGTGGCACCCGACCTGGCCAGGGACGTCAAGCACGAGGAGGACAACGTGAGCGACGAGAGCGGCTATGCGGAGATCATGCTGGATGGCACTGGCGCCTCTGGGACGTCCACCTCCGCATCCGTGTCTACGGCTTCGACGTCGGCCCGGCCCACCGGGAGCGGCTTCGGTGCGCCGTCGCCCGTGCGCTGCGTCAGGGTCTGACGCTTCATCTGAACCCGGCCCTTGCGGTCCTTTGTGGAATGGTATACCGAAAAATTTGTTCCCTCGGAACGGGAACTTGAGAGTTGACAAAGACTAAGCAACTTATCCGAAAGCTGTGCTTACAGCCAGATATGTCCTAGCCGATGGAGGACAAAAGTAATTACAGCAGCCTATACCTGTCGTCACAATTCGAGACTATTAAAAATACAGAAATGAATGTTCACAGCACCGAATATGCGTGAATTCTAGAATGGAACAAAGCCATCTGCGCTTTGCATTTCCTTAATAACAGGAGTAATACGATGAGAGAATGTCTGTCAGGGTCACTAGATCGTTTGAGGTAACTATCGCTGAACAGTAACACTTGCTTGTATTCACTGCAAGGGTGTGGACTCTGTTAAAACAATGCGTCTGAAACATACTCTATTAACTAATGGTATATACAGCTAGTCTGTCAACAACTTTTGCCTTTAAGAAATTAAATACGGTCATCGTGCCACTTCTTGTAACAGTTTGCCCCTAACTGATATCATTTGAACATCTCAGTGGCATCAGATTATCATTACTACCAAATTTAATCATATTACTAGAAAATTATTTGAGTACCTTTTATACAGAAGAAGAAACCAGTGTATTTTTTATGGTCAGACTGGGCCTGAAGTAGATTGTTTGCTCTAAAAATGACACATTTTTCTCTAGTTGTTGGTATGAATAAGTATTCCCAAATAACTTAAACAGGAAATTGTCTCTCACATTACTTCATTAGTTGAAGACAAAACTTCCTTCTGGGAGGACACATTCCACCCGCATATAAATGAGATTTGTAAAGGTTCATATGCATTTTCTTCTGAATTATACATGTAAACAGTCTTCAGAATCCTCAGTGACTTCCTTTTTATTTTTTTATTGGCAGTATATAAAAAAGTATGAGATGTCTACAGTTGTTCAATCATCATACTATGTTCATTCAAATAATTCATCCTTTATTTGGACACAGTAAGTCAACGTATAGGATATATTGTAGCTCAATATTGCTCTCTCAGCTGAATAGTCCTCCAAAACTGGTCACTGGACATATGTGATTAGAAGATGTAATGCTTCATAAATATAAAATAGCATGTGCTGTGATAGGTGAGTAGTGAAGAAATGAGTCATATATTAAACATTCCATATTTGCAAGTAGTGTAAATGATTGACCTGATGATAATTTTGTTGTTGCATAGATCTTATTTTGTATTAGTTATTGTTGTAAAGTTTTAATTTCTTGTTTCTTTCATTTGAAATAGTCAAATAGATACAAGAAAAAATTAGAATTAATTTTAAAAAGGAAACTAGCCAGTAATCTTTGGAATATAATGTGTCTAGTTGCCATTTATGTATGAATATGTGAAGATGTATCTACTGTACTTTCTAAGAAAAAAATGTTGTACATTTGTGTGATATGAACCTGATCCACTGTAGATTGGATGCTTCTTGATATTTATGGATTTAACTTGGATGTAAACAGAAGTGTACAAGCTGTAATTCAACTATCACACATCTTTTGATGGACATAAATATACTCAGGCCATTAAATTTGATTATCACTGACCAGTATTTTTAGTTACTCTTGACTGTCACAATCTGTCCAAGCTTGCCAATTCATCACATTGTAATGTAAATAGTATGAAGTCTTTGAATGTGACCCTCAACATTCATATTTGCCTCTGTAGGTACATAATTTTGTAATGAAGCTGCAAATATTTTTCTGCAGAGTTTGAGCTGTTAAATCTTGAAATTACTATCACAATTCTCACACTATTATTGAAATACAAGAGATTAAAATTATTTCTGAGGTGTTCAGACAAAACCACTGTGTTAAAAATTTCACTCATTAAAATTGCTAATGTGACAGAAAATTATATTTCTCATGACCACAATATGCCTGAATCAAATCCTCATATTTTTAAATCAGTACATATATAAAACTAAATGTGTTTTAAAACTAGATTTGATGTGATAATTAATCTGAAAATGTTGGTGTTAAAAGAAACTTGTTTTGTATCCATTTCTAAAGTATGGTATTTTATTATTGATGCACATGTCAAATTATAAACATGGTACAATTCATGTAAGCACATTTTATGAATCTAAGTGTGGGAAGCAATGTCTGGACAAGCTTAGAGCTGCTAAAGTTCTCTTAACATCTACACTGCCCTCTATCTTAATAACAAATCTCAAGCTTCTAATATTGAAGCCACTGTCCTCTGAATCTCAAAGGATGGAAGGGGAGACTTCTGTGAGTGAAGATGTGAAATAAGCACATTCAGACATTGGTATCTGGAGAAGTGTCATTTAATGGTAGAGAAAGGAGGAATGTATCACTTCTGACACCATGATCTAAGCAATGCCTGTATTTTAACGTTTCTTGCCTTTTCATTTTCCTAATTTGTTCTCAAAAACAGATTGCATGTTTCCACTTTCATCAGTAGTGTGTAGAGTCAACTGTAATTAGACTGAAGATCTTTGCAATTATTTTTTTACATGACTTAATTTCATCAGAAAACTACACTTTTTAAGTAAAATAATGTGTA
The DNA here is from genome assembly GCA_026315105.1 of Locusta migratoria. Taxonomy (NCBI): domain Eukaryota; kingdom Metazoa; phylum Arthropoda; class Insecta; order Orthoptera; family Acrididae; genus Locusta; species Locusta migratoria. The sequence continues at coordinate 579,803,317 of CM048745.1, read as the reverse complement.
GCACTTTGACACAGATAAAAGTTGACATCTAATTCTACTTGATTTCACAACCATCATTTTCTCTGCAGATTTTATACGGGTTTGTCAGCATTAGGGATCAGCTTCTTCACCCTCTTTACTTACATACATAAATCGGACAGTCCAAGAAACAAACCTCACAACCAAAGACTTTTGTTATAGTTCACATTTACATCAGAGAATATTTTTGTTGCTTTATCATTTTCATCTAAATACTCATTTACATTTTAATTGTTACAGTGTGGTGAGAATGATATTTGTAAACTGTACAACTGTATCATAATGAAATTGCTGTTGTAGAGCTGGATTGTTTGTTAAGTTTGTTACAATCCTGAACTCTGATTTTAGTGCAAATATTGATTCTGTAAAATATTATTTGATGTGTATATCTAAATAAATATAGGAAAAATAAAATGCATCATTAATTAAAATTCCTGTTCATATTTACATTGAGAAAACTACTTCACAATTGTCACAAGATTGTCAGTGCAAAACGGTCCTGTTCAAGGCTATCCTACCAGCATTTCTACATAAAATGTATCTGCTCCTTTGACACACATGTAACAAAATAGTTTGTAATCTTCTTGGGTTTGTAGCCAGATACTAAGGTCAACTTGACACAATATTTCAGCGGCACAACTGCCCGCCATCCTCAGGTAATAACAAACAGTTATTACACTGGGAAAACCTTTGTGGTCACATGTAACAAAATAGCTTTCAGTGTTCAAACTATTTAAATTAAAATTAACGTTGAATTCATATATTAGTAACTTGTTTTAAGTAAAAAAGGAAACATTCATAGATAGCTGTGCACAGTTAACACCCAGTAACAGCTATCAACCATCTATAATCAATTTTCACTGTGCATCTACACTGGCATCTATGAAACTATGTGACTTCAACATGGCAGATTGGTTTTTGTGAGTAAGTTATCTACAGACTAGTTTCTGAAAATAGTGACTCACGATCTAGTTTTACTTCTGTCAGTTACTCTTCTCCAATATTTCAAAATTTACAGAAGTTCTCCTACATAACTTGCAGATTATTACACATGGAGGAAGTAATGTGCAGTTGCTACTTAATTTCATCCAGGAATATTTCAAAACCCAACCTCAGAAAAGTAAAAAATTCATTGTTAACAGTCAATAGTTGGGCTCCTGCTGATCTGTTGCCACTTCTGAGGACACACAAAGTTAAAAGACAATAGGTTTGAAGAAATACAAACATACATTTATGGGATCCAAGAAGATCAACAAAATTATTTTAAAATTCAGTGCTTTCACCCAATTACAGTAGCTGAATGTTTTCATTTGCATTTTAGTGGTCTCACTAATGTCACTCTAGGAAATAGGTGCTTCTTGCCAGAACAGTTTATTTGCAACAGCCAATGGAAATCACTGGGCTCCATGAGAAATCACTACCCCTGATACCAGCACAAAACAGAAGAAATTTGGGTTTGTATCTGGAATACAGGCATAGATGTCACTATTTAATTTAAACTTAGGATTCAGAGAGTATGAGACAAGAGTGTGTGTGCCAGGGTAAATTTGTGTACAACAACAATCCAGCAATTACAGGCCCTGCAGATCACGTGCTGCTTCCATGAACTGCATCCATCCCCCCCCCCCCCCTCTCCCTGTTTTGTGCCCAGTACCTCCAGGTGTCTTCAGTACTCAAAGCTGCCATGTTCTATCAGCTCTGCATTAGGTAAATTTGTGCAATTGTGAAAAATGACTGTGTCAGTGGTTAGCACAACTGCATAGTGAACATTTATTACAGTCTTCTGATAGTCAGTCTGCTCTTACTTCATCTCTCTTTCTTTCTCACCTATCCTCTCCTGCCCGTCTCCCCTCACTTTGTTCTCTTCCTCCCCCCCCCCCTCTCTCTCTCTCTCTCTCTCTCTCTCTCTCTCTCTCTCTCTCTCTCTCTCTCTCTCTCTCTCTCTCTCTCTCTCTCTCTCTCTCTCTGTGTGTGTGTGTGTGTGTGTGTGTGTGTGTGTGTGTGTGTGTGTGTGTGTGTCCACTCACAATATAATAAAATAACATCTTGACAGCAGATGGTGAATACTGTAAATGACATAACGAAACCCCATCCACAATAACAAATTAATCTGAACATATATATATATATATCGAGACAAGTTTTTAATCACTCATCAAACAAAAGTTCTACAGTATTCTGTGCTATGGTGAACAGATATTTATAGGACTAAAGTGATACATCTCGACAAACAGATCACCAAAAAATCACTTCATTTGTATTCAAATATAATGTAAAATTACTTTTCGTCAGGTAAGACTGTTGTGTAAGAATGTCAGGCACCAAAGACTTGGGTGACCCCTTGCACGAATGCATGCCCACACACTACATGTTATGCTGCCGACGAGTTCATTTAATCTTTGAGGTTAAATTTATCCCATTCCTCAAAGGTAATACTGCCTAACTCCCATATATTTCTTTACTGATCAGGACATGCTTGCACAGCATGTTGGCAGTTGGCAGTGTTTGCAGCCCGTCTGCTGGACCCTGTAGCACCTATCTGTAGCTAGAATGAAACTTTCACTCTGCAGCGGAGTTTGCGCTGATATGAAACTTCCTGGCAGATTAAAATTGTGTGCCGGAACCGGGACTCGAACCTGTAACCTTTGCCTTTCGCGGGATAGCACAGTCGGTAGTGCGCTTGCCCGCGAAAGGCAAAGGTCCCAGGTTCGAGTCCCGGTTCCGGCACACAATTTTAATCTGCCAGGAAGTTTCCTATCTGTAGCTGTTGTCAAGTGTCTTCCTGCATTCCTTTCCTGTCCCACAGCCAATCGTCGACAAGAAATATGGGGAATCAGCAAATGAGGCTACCTCTCAGTAGTGTTCCACGATATGGAGATCTGTGATTGAAACCCAGGTGTTCGTAAGCATATTCTAAAAAGAAGAAAATAAATTGTATGCTTGAAACGCCCTTCCATTTATTAAGTACTAGATGAACCGGTGAACATTGTATCACTTACCTCTTAATATAAACCATATTAATTTAATGTGTGTTCGTAGGTTTTCCCGGCGAATATGCTGAGTGAAGATCTCTCGGGCGTGCAGCCGGATGGATTGATCGTTGTGGAACGAATTTTCGATAGCGTAACGTGCCATCATCATCAGGTTACTCCCGCTGACTGAGGCGCTGGTCCGGCTGCTGTGCTATATATACCTGCGGTCACCCTCCCCCCCCCCCCTCCACTGGTTTCCTCTACGGGGAGGGAATACTACAGCAAGTGAAGGAGCTAGATAAGCTCCGAAATAGGAAACAACGCCTGCTAAGTGCACTTGCCTTTTTGAAGAGATGCCGTGACGATCGCATTGTGCCAACGTTTGTCAAGATCGTACATCATATTCAGACACCAGCAGCGAACCGAATTACGAGAAGATCCAGCCTGGCTTTGGTACGCGAACGTATCAAAGACACACGCCGCCAGCTTGACTCCACAGGTCGCAAACTCTTCTCTCTACACCTGGAATTGGCGTCGTTGCTCGCCCCTACCACCTGGGACTGGGTTGAAACATCTTCCTGGGCGCAAGCAGAGCGGGCACAAAGGAATGCATCCAAAAAACAATCTTCAAAATTCAACAGGCTAGCATCAAAACAGCCTAATCAGAAGCCGAGGCGCACCGTCCTGAATCTTACAGGGAAAAATATAGACGCTGCTGCGTTATCAGTCCTGGAGAAAGGCTTAAATTTTGCACCTACACCAGCAGCATTACCTGTCGCAGAATTCATCAGCGGTGTAGAACAAGTGGCCTCCACTACCGCCGGATACAGCCGAGGAGATACGGCGGGAAACGTGCCGCGCTCTAGCCGCGCCTGCGCCGCCCAGGCACAACATTACCAGACGTGAAAGGGCCGCGCTGCGGTCGCTGCGTGATGATCCAGACGTCGTCGTCCTGCCGGCGGATAAGGGGAACATAACCGTTCTGCTAACAGCTGCGGAATATAAGGAGAAAATTGCATAAGCTCCTAGATGACCCTGCTTACAGAAAGATCACGACGGATCCAACCAGCCGAATACAGCGCAAGACAATTGAGCTTCTTCGAAGTAATTTCACAGACGAAACAGCTAAGAAAATCCGTCCTCGTGCGGCCGCACCACCAAGACTCTACGGGTTTCCAAAGGTACACAAGATGGGTATACCTCTGAGACCGATTGTGAGCACAATAGGAGCGCCAACGTACCAACTCGCGAAGCACTTGACGTCAGTTTTGAGTCCGCAGATTGGCAAAAGTGAGCACCATATCAAAAACTCGGCTCAGTTCGTGGAACGGATACGGCAACTCAGACTGTCCAACTCAGATCTCATGGTCAGTTTCGATGTTGTCTCCCTTTTCACCAGGGTACCACTGAAGGAGTCGCTGGAACTCATAGAGAAGAAATTTGGGCCCTCCTTCACAAAAGTATTTAATTTCGTGCTCACGTCGACCTATTTTCTCTTTGACGGAGAGTACTACGAACAGACTGATGGCGTGCCCATGGGCAGTCCCCTGTCACCTGTGATTGCCAACATGTACATGGAGGAATTTGAGGACAAGGCACTAAACACAGCGCCACTAAAACCGACGATATTCTACCGATATGTCGACGACACGTTCGTCATTTGGCCTCACGGCGAAGATGAACTTCAGGTGTTCTTGCAACACCCGAATTACACACACAGCCAGATCCAGTTCACAATGGAAGTTGAACAAAACGGTCAGCTACCTTTCTTGGACGTTCTGGTTCGCAGAAAACCGGACGGAACGTTGGGACACAGTGTCTATCGGAAGGAAACCCACACGGACCAGTACCTCCATGCCTCTAGCTGTCATCACCCGTCCCAAAGAGAAGGGGTTCTAACTACGCTGGTCCACAGAGCTCGTGTGATCTCCGACGAAGAAAGCATGAAACCAGAACTTGACCATCTCAAGGAAGTATTCCAGGAAAACGGGTATAGCGATCGACAAATCCGACGTGCTTTCAAACATAAGAGCATACCACAGCCAACACCCGAGGAGGATCCGCCGGCAAAAATTTCCTACATTCCATAGGCAGGCAACGTATCCGGAAAAATCGGCAGAATCTTACGACGACAAAACATCAAATGCGTGTACCGCCCGCCGGCAAAGATCAAATCTCTTCTAGGGACAGTGAAGGACGATCTGGGACTCCGGAAATCGGGAGTTTATCACATTCCGTGCGAGTGCGGGAAAGCGTACATTGGCCAAACAATTCGAACAATTGAAGAAAGGTGCACTGAGAATAAGCGCCAAACCGAACTCCAACAGCCCACAAAATCAGCAATTGCTGAACATTGTTTGGAAACAAAACACAAGATGAAATATGAAGACACAGAGGTTCTCCACAATACATCGCGGTACTGGGACTGTCTGCATAAGGAGGCCATCGAAATCCGGCTACGCGAGAACCTCATAAACAAGGACAGTGGATTTCAATTAAGCCAAGCATGGAATCCGGCACTAAAATTTCTTCGATCGCGGCGCAAGCAGAACACCGAGCACAGCGAAGGCAGAGCGCAAACTGAGGTCCGCCACTCGAGTCCAGAGCAGGAGCTACCCCACCACCGGAACATCCCGGTGTCCGCACTCGAGGTCAGTGGAGGGGGTGACCGCAGGTATATATAGCACAGCCGCCGGTCCAGCGCCTCAGTCAGCGGGAGTAACCTGATGATGATGGCACGTTACGCTATCGAAAATTCGTTCCACACCGATCAATCCATCCGGCTGCACGCCCGAGAGATCTTCACTCATATTAATTTAAATCATACGTATTTTAGACCCAGTAGCTTTATAAAGGCACCCTCAAATAGTCTTAAGTATCGCTGAACGTCAAATATGCAAAATTTTATCGCAATCAGACGAATGATATTGATATCAAATTGGAAAAAAAAACCTTCAGTTTCTCACGAATTTAAAATTTTCTGGATAACGTTCCCAAATTTTTAGTTAATAAGAACGTTCATCTTCCCTTGAACGTCAAATGATCAAAATTTTTAATGCAATCGGACGAACGGTTCTCAACTTTAGTGTTGAGTATATTTCGAAACACATTGAAAAAAGAAATTGGTCCGAATTTTGGGACTTTCCTTCTTAACTGTCCCTATTTTTCTTACTGAAAACTTTTCCAAGACCATAATGAACAAAACAATTTTACACCTCTCCGTCGTGCTAATAGTCACTCATAGTGCTGAATTCAATCAAAAACACATTGAAAAACACACTTTCAGTTTTTCTCAAATTTTCCAATTTACCGGTAGATTTTCCAAAAAATTTATTTTATAAAAACCTTGTCCTGTCAAGCCGTACTCAAGTGATGCTCTTACAATCTTGTGGCAATTGATTTTTATTCATAGAAAATTCGCTTTCGTTATTTCCTACTTTCCGGGCTACTTTTCCAAATTTGCTTTCAACATGGAATGTACAAAATTTTATCGCAGTTGGACGAACGGTATTGATAGCTCACTGGAAAAAGCTGTTGCAGTTTTTTTCCCGATTTTCCTCTTTTCCGGACAACTTTTCCATATTTTATCACCGTTTAAACCTTCTCTGGACTTACACGAATATTTCAAGACTGAAATTAACCAAATCGGTTCAGCCGTTCTCGAGTTTTAGCGAGACTAACGAACAGCAATTCATTTATAGACTAGCGACCTGCCCTGGCCTCGCGAGGGTGGATTTTATATTCTACATGTATAAAAATCGTTGTATGTAATGTATTTTACTGGTTGCTATGTTCCGCGTAATACATAACGTGCTTACACATTCTTCAACGAGTCTAATCCATATTTACGTACTAATATCACAGCCCAACGTATATACAGTATATAAAAGTTTGAAATGACAATAGTGCTGCTATTGGAGAAACAGTTAACCTTAGTGGAACTAGAGCAAGGATGTTAGAATAAGCCCTTTGCACTAGAGTCATATAAGTGACACTAGCACTCCAAGTGGCAGCAGTGAAGTTGCCACTTGGAGTGCTAGTGTCACTTATATGACTCTTTCTCTGTTACGGGGGGCTACGGTCATTCCAAATGCCACATGCAAATTTTATTTATATGTTAATAAATATCTTGATTCTATCGCTACCAAACTAAACAGGATTACCTACTGGGCTAATCTAAAGATTTTATCAAAATTGCTCAAGCCGTTTTGGAGTAAATAGAGAACATACGTACGTAGATACATACAAACATACATTTTTGTTGTACATGGAAGGGAAACTAGAATGCAAGGGGTTAGGTGCCAATCGAGCAAGAGATTGCTCATCTCAATGGAAAAAATAAATTTTTGCTGTACATGATGCTCCAAAACGTCCTGGCTAACTGTAGTAAAGAGAAACAAAATTTGTTTTCCATTATGTGTTAGTTGATGTTGAAGGATTGTGAACAACACTCGGCTGCAAGGATGCATTTTAAGTAAACAGATTAAGAAACACGAGGTAAGTGGACAACATTTAGAAAATTCCTTGTTAGTATAATATGTTTGGTTCAATTAACGTAACTGCTTAGAATCATTCGACGTATAAAATTTTAATTCAGAAACTTGATGAACTAGTTATGAAGAATAGACACATGAAACCGAATAGTAGAGTTCTTAATATTTTTGGACCTAGTGAGTTAGCACTAATAGCTCTCAACATAAAACAGGAGTCAGCAAACGGTGGCAATTATGGGAAATCTTGGCGCTGTATTAGATTACCACTTAAGCGGTTTTATTACTTGCACTTTTAAATATACGTCACACATGATACAAAACGAATGTTTGGACGGTATGTAGTAAGTTTATATTAAAGACATTAATGCTGCCAATTTTGTTTCTGTGCAAGCAGAGCAAATAACAGATTTGGAAACGTCAATTTGTCATTAAAATGCGAAATATTAAGGTAAAGAAATCTGTTGAAAGATACCGTTCATTTGAAAAACGTAAAAGATAGAATAGCATACGGGCTTAATGATATGGTAAAGTGGAGTAGCCGAGCGGTCTAAAGCGTCTCGCTGCGGAGCGCGCGGTTGCTCGCCGTGGAAGTTCGAGTCCTCCCTGGGGCATGAGTGTGTGTGTGTACAGTAAAACCATAAAGTCTGTTAGGTTGTGCTTCGCAATTATTGCCGGCTTTACAATGCTCTCTTCTACATCCCTCAAGTGTAGTGATTTGTTACATTGTCTGAAACAAGAGAATTCCTTCAGCCTCTTCAACTAGATGGAACTTCTTTGTAAATACTGAACAAGAAAACAAATTACACTTTTCGGAATTTTTTTTTTTAAGATTGCGGAAGAGGCTTCTTGGGATGATATTATAACAAGAGGATTATTTCCTTAAAGAAATTTATTTCCGGATCCAGACTTTTAGTTCCTTCAAAATTTCTTCTGTGATTTTATGAAATTTATTGATATTTTGTTTAACACATTTGAGATGCGCAGTGAAAAAGGCCTAATTATTTCCAATGCATTACATCTTTGACTTATCTGTATCTGACATGCGAGCAATCATTCAAGGCAAGAGTTTATAAAGATGAAAGTTTTGTTCCTCCAAGAAAACGTTCCAAATATATCATTCAGCTTAATACGACAGCAGATGCCAAAGAAGCGTGCAGTCAACTAACGGAATGGACGATTTCAAGTCTCTCATGTATTGAGTAACTTCGAGATTATTGATAAAAAACGTTTGCTTCTTTTAGAGAACATTTCCCAGGAAATTAACTCAATACTTTTTTGTTAAATTACAGTCCGTTCAATTGGTAGAAAAAAATTTTAAAATTAGGTGTCAGTGATTTATAGCGGTGCTACATTAGAGGCACCACACCTGTTTGTGAACTGTTCACTTTTCTTGTAGAATATTCCTTTGAAGAATCGTTCACTGAAGAACACGAAATATTGCTAATTGTACTAACTACACCAGTTTCAATAGCAGAAGCAGAGAGCAATTTGAGCACTTTCCTCAGGAATACTATGAGTCAAAGGCTGGATTCATTGTCTGTCTGTTCTATTCACAGGACGAGAATTAGTGAAATTCCAAATTTCATTAGCAGAGTAATTGACATTCTTGCCAGACAGAACAATAGATGTGCATATTTACTGTATGGGCAAGCTGTGAGAATACAGACCTCAGTAGTTAAGGTGTTTGTAAGTGAAATACACATGAAACCACTCGTAGTCCAGGTTTCTCCCAGAGTTTTTACTTTCACCATAAGGCAAAGCCAGAAGGCAGCTAATTGACGCATTGGTTCATTCTCATTGGGGAAGACGTCACGTGCTACCTTCCATATTTAAACCATTTTTCTTTGTACATAGCAATCAAAGCACAAAAGCACTACTATGATATGAACTTTGGCATGTGGATAGCTGGTGAGCTTAGGTTAGAATAAAAACAGGTCCCAACCCATAAACTTACTCAATAAGCTGTGTCAACACAGTATAACTTCAGGCATCCACAAAATTACACGGAAAACTAGTGGAACTATTCATCATTTTCTCGATTCGAAGCTTTTATTCTTTCTGTGTTTGCAGTAAAAAATTTCTGGGTATGAGGTCCGCCTGATATGCAAAACACTGTTTTATTATACACCCAAACTACATTCCTGGCCATTAAAATTGCTACTGCACGAAGATGAGTTGCTACAGACGCGAAATTTAACCACAGGAAGAAGATGCTGTTATGTGCAAATGATTACCTTTTCAGAGCATTCACACAAGGTTGGCGACACCTACAACGTGCTGACATGAGGAAAGTCTCCAACCGATTTCTCATACACGAACAGCAGCTGACCGGCGTTGCCTGGTGAAACGTTGTTGTGATACCTCGTGTAAGGAGGTGAAATGCTTACCATCACGTTTCCGACTTTGATAGAAGTCGGATTGTAGCCTATCGCGATTGCGGTTTATCGTATCGCGACATTGCTACACGCGTTGGTCGCGATCCAATGACTGTTAGTAGAATATGGAATCGGTGGGTTCAGGAGGGCAATACGGAACGCCGTGCTGGATCCCAACGGCCTATTATCACTAGCAGTCGAGTTGACAGGCATCTTATCCGCATGGCTGTAACGTATCGTGCAGCCACGTCTCGATCCCTGAGTCAACAGATGGGGACGTTTGCAAGACGACAACCATCTGCACAAACAGTTCGACGACGTTTGGAGCAGCATGGATTATCAGCTCGGAGACCATGGCTGCGGTTTCTCTTGACGCTGCACAATTGTTCAAATGTTTGTTAAGCTTAAGCGACTTAACTGCGGGGTCATCAGTCAATAAAGGTCCTGGAAGAATATATTTGTGGAATAGACGAGTGATGTAAAACTTTTTCTGATGTATGTCACCCTGACAACCAAAATGAGAGAGCTGATATCCTCACTACCACCGGCAGTACCGATAGTACTGAGACGTGTACCTCAGCTCTGTCTCATCATGTTTATTTCACGAATTTCCATACTTCTGCGAAAACCGCAGCATTGTCAGCTTTTACCTGCGGAAAAATAAACACAGTAGTTGGTGAACACCAATTTGGAGCCACTTTTCGGATTTTAAGGATGCCGCCAAATTCATTCTTAAGGGTTCTTGACAGGAATTTTCATTTTTAAGGACACCTCTCCGTTCCAGACAAAAGTTACTTTTCATTTGTATGGACTCCTGAGAAACCCTCACTGGAACTCAAACCAAGGACTCAAGATTCGGTGTACCACGAAACCCTCCAATATACACACCATTGGCGGGAACTTCGAATTTTCAATTGTGGAGGACACGCAAATTGTTTATACAAATAATGGCAATCGGTTTTATTTATTTGGTTAGTTTCGATTGGGAAATTCGAAAATTGGCAGAAAATCTTGTTGGGCATTCTCTCGTTCCTTTTTTTTATGTGATATTGACAACTACTTTTGCATTAGTCACCTCAAAAAGAAAACAGTTTTGGAAATTTTTTGTGGGTCATCACATTATTGTATGTATGTTCTCTTCTATTGGGAGCAGGATATAGGTTGCTCTTCAGCCAATCGTTTAACCCCAATGGATTAACAAGCCTGTACATATACAATAAAGCAGGAAGATAAAAGGAGAAATACAGGGAAAACATATTGTTAAAAGACAGAGTTGGCTAAGGTTTTCCCAAGGTGTAGTGGGCTGTAGTATTAAAAATACACACTACACTGATGAGTTTGTTTGCTTTAACTGTGACATATTTTTAATCCTTTATTGATAATTTTAATCCCCCACCTTCTGGGGGGGGCGGCTGGCAGCAGCATGCAGTCTACTCTTCAGCGAAGGGTTTTAGATATAGCATAGACAAATGTATAAAGTAACAACTAACTGAAGAGAAAGAAACAGAGTGAATCGGAGTAAAAGCATGTAAGTTAGCAGCAAAAAATCATAGATCGCTATAACACGCGTTTAGAAAGACCCAGAATGGACACATGATAAATTCAGTAAAAGAAGAAGACAAAAGGAGAAAACATATTTACAAAAAACAGAGACTGTTAATTGAAGATTAAGACATGTAAATTGAAGTTTTAAAACGTCGGCAATAATCAAAAACAGCTGAAAAGACCCCAGAAGCTCTGCTTTTCCTACAATGCACTGTGCTGCAGTATTTAAGAAACTCACAGCACCGTCGACACATAACACTTCATTGTACTATAAGTTGGGGGAGGGTGCCATGATATGAGAGCGAGGGTTACAGTCTGTTAGTGATGGAAATGCCATACACGTTCATATGCCGTCTCATGGTCGAGGGATACAAATATGGTACAGTATGGTACCGTAACAGGAGTTGACATGGAGGGAGAGCATGTGTATGAGGCGCAAGAGTCGGTCATCAGCAGAGGGGTGATGCTCGAAAGCCACATTGGCTGATGGGCAAGAGGCAGCGTTGTAGAAGGTGATTGTGTATACTGCTGGAGAGGATGGGAGGATCGATTCGAAGACCTTGTTGAATACTGAGGTGGGGCAGGAGGAAGAGGTAGTGGAAGAGTGCTTGTTTGGTTTTGGGAACATCAGGATACAGGAGGTCCACCACAGGTTGGGGTAGTAACCAGTGGATAGAATGGTATTACACAATGAGGCAAGGACGAAGAGGAAGGAAAAGAGGCAGACATTGAGGTGGCACCAAGTGATGCTCTAGTGGATGGGAATGGTGTTGCATTTTCTGCAGACTGTAATGGGTATGTTGAGGTCTGAGGGTGGCATGTGGTCCACATACTGGAAGCTTGAGGCTAGTGGTGGGAGATGTCGGTTCTTTCGTGGACTGTAGTGAATAGGGAATAATCAAAGTTGGGATTATGTGGTATGGAGAAGACACTGGAGAGGTAGAATGCAAAGAGATTTGCCTTACTGAGGATATCTGGTAAGGGATGTTGATCATACAGGAGAGGGTACTGGAGGGTGTGCAACCAGTAAGGCAATGGGAGACATTTAGCTTTAAGGCGTACAGCCGCGGGGGAGTAGCCAATCAGTCTAAGGCGCCTCGCTGCAAAGTGCGCGGTTGCTCGCTGTCGGAGGTTCGAGTCCTCCCTGGGGTATGGGTGTGTGTGTGTTTGTCCTTAGGTTAGTTTAACTTAGTTTAAGTAGTTTGTAAGCTACGGACTGATGACCACGCAGTTGGTTCGATAGATTTACAAAGATTTGAACATTTTCAACATTAAGGTATACATGTACGTCGCCATTGCCGCTGGTTTTTGGCAGTCAGTAAATTGCAAACATGTTGCTGTATGTGCTGGTAGTATAGGAGTCTGTCCCAGTCACAAATTTGGAGGAGTGATCAGTATAGCCAATGGGATTCTTGGAGGAGGAGTATCTCCTGTGGGGGAAGGAGGATGAGGGTAAATTTCTTTGGTAGGGATAGTGTCTGATATGGCATCAGACAAGGTCTGTTGGAGGAAGGGAAATGTCATTGGATGTTGAAGGGGGTGGCTTGCGACCTGAGTGAGGATGAAATCCCAGTAGGCATTCCAGTTGGCTCAGGAGTAATCATGGATAACCTTGGGTCGGATATCAGATCAAGGGGATTTGGGAGAGTAAGCGATGGTGAGAACAGGAGCATGGACACGGCCAATAACATTAAGTACATCTGCAGTAATATGACCCAGGATATTGAAGGGGGTGAGCACATCATAAGATGAGGCGCTGCTCTTGGGGGCGAGAGTGTTGGGGGAGGGGGACCAGGGCTCCTTGCAGGAATTAAACTGATCCCACTATTTCAGTTCCACAGAAATGCAGCTGTGGATGTTGATATCAGCAGCAACCAAGCTACAATCAATGTGGGGCAGATTGTGGTAGGATCATGAGATACCTGATGTGTTCAGTAGCGATCCCACCTCATTCAAGAAGGTGGGGGGTTATCAGTGGGGTGAAGACGATAAGGAGAGCTGCTGATAGTGTAATAGGGATGGAGAAAAGTTTTGTTTAGGATGAAGGCATCCACACGATTTTATGTGCATGAAGAGGTATTTATTGATCGGGAGAGAGTGGATATCATGGAACAGGATATGTAATTGTTGCTGTGACATGGCTGAAACTGAAAAAGGAAGGGGGGGAGGTTTAGACGAAGTTTAAGGTAAAGTGGGCGAGGTTGTGGAAGTAAGCTGTGAAGATGTTGAGCTGGAAGACAGAGTGGACAACCAAGGATGGTACGTTGGTGCCAGAATGGGTGTATGTTTTGAAGGACAACAGGGAGATGAAGCAGATGATATCCTCTGCAGTGGGAGGAAGGCAGACAGTTAGTATGAAGGGGTTAGTCAATGTGATGGACAGGGGCAGTGAGATCCCGGATGGTATGGGGATTTGGCAATGCACTGTTGATAGTAGGTGGGGTGGGTTTCCAACATAGGTGTTCAAAAAAATGTTCAAATGTTTGTATATCTATCGGACCAAACTGCGTGGTCATCAGTCCGTAGCTTAGTAGCTTACAAACTACCTAAACCTAGGTAAACTAACCTACGGACAAACACACACACCCATGCCCCAGGGAGGACTCGAACCTCCGCTTTAGACCGCTCGGCTACTCCACCACGGCTCATAGGTGTTGCAGATGTGTCAACAAAGTTGGAACACTGCTTCAGGTAATGGGAGGGTCTGCAGTGAGAACAGGTAGGGGGCTCTTACAGGCTGTAGTTACATGGTCATTGTAGACCAGGAACTGCTGACTTCTGTTGGATTGGGGATGGCAGGGAGGTTGATGTTGGTGCGAGGGATGATGAGGTATGGGTGGGTGTGACAGTGGCATGGGGTCAAATGTGATTTTTGGGATTTTTCAGCAAGATTGAGGTGTGGAAGGAGGGATCAGGAGATTTGATTAAGATCAAGTCCTTGCTTGGGATGAGGAGGAGATGGGTGCATGGGGTAGGTAGTTTCAGATTTCTAGTGTGAAGACACCAAGGACTTTGGTGTTGGGGTGGAAGAGATTGAATGTGTGGACTGTTTGGGGTTGAGTATCTGGGATCAGGGTAGTGTCTATAGGCACTGTGGGGTCTGGCTGAGCAACGTTTTTTTAGGGTCGCATTCGGTGAAGGGCGGAAGGGATACAGTGGTGGAGGTGTGGCAGAGGCATGGGATTGGTTAGGAGAGGTTACACCAAGGAGAGTCCATTTTTCAGTTGATGTATTGGATCTATTCTAGGATTTGGAGGAGGTGGGGAAATGGGATGAGGTTAGACAGGAATAGCATGGAGAATGGGAGGCGGATGCGGCCTATGAGGCAGAGTAAGGGGTGTTCGAAGATCTGGAGGGCTTTATAGAATGCAGGAGAGGCGGGCATCCAAGTGGGGTTGAAGATGCAGAGAATAGGACGCAAGAGTGAATGGTAGGTGTAGGGGATAGTGACTAGTTGAAGGCCCCATATCTGGCCAGCAAGTAGTTTTAGGAGACATAGTTGGGTATAGGTTTTTGTTGATTGTACTTTTTTTTCTTTTATTATTTTCGCGCCCTGATGGGACAGGCAGGCAGCAGCATCATACGCCACTCTGGATGACAGGCTATACAGTTAAAATGGTTAACTTTATGACAAATGACATGGAGTTTAAAAGAGAATAATTTTAAATTTGAGATGGAGACATTGGAGATGAAGACACATTTAACAGTAGGGCAGCTCGTTTCGTATTGTCACGATACATGGGAGACAGCGTTACGGAAATGATACAGGATCTGGGATGGGAATCATTACAACAACGGCGCTTATGGCTGCGGCGTGGGCTACTTACGAAACTCCAATCGCCAACATTCTCCTCCGAATGCGAAAATATATTGTTGACTCCCACTTACATAGGTAGAAATGATCATCAGAATAAAATACGAGAAATCAGAGCTCGAACGGAGAGATTCAGGTGTTCTTTCTTCCCGTGAGCAATTTGAGAATGGAATGGGAGATAAATAGTATAATGGTGGTTTGATGAACCCTCTGCCAGGCATTTAAATGTGATATGCAGAGTATCCCATGTATATGTAGAAGGCCAAGTGTGAATTCACATACATGGAAGGTAAGGTAGAAATCAGGGAGGCAGAAGGAGCAACCTAAGACAATTTCCTGGGATTTGTCAGAATTGACAGACAGGAATCCTTGGTTGAGAGAGGTGGGACTGGAGAAGATGTTGGGAGCGGTTGAGAGAGGGGACGAGGGCGAGGAAGGCGGTGTCGTCAGCATATTGAAGGTGGTGAATGGGAGGCTGGGGTTGGGACATTTCTCTGGAGTAGATGAGGTATAGGTGGGGTGAATGGACGAACACTGGGGCACCGCAGCAGACGGGTTTTTGACAGTGACATAGGATGGGCGATGGGAGAGAAAGGAAGCAATGGAGCGGACATAGGTATCGGGAAGGACGTAGCTTCGGCGTTTGAAAAGGAGAGTGGGATGCCACACATGTTCGTATGCTTCTTCAGTATCTAGGGAAACGAAGATGGCGGAGCGACAGGAGTTGAGATGGACAGAAAGAAGGAGGGCGACGCGGAGGAGCTGGTCATCGGCAGAGGAGGAGGGCCAGGAGCCACTTTGGGAGAGGGGGAGGAGTTGTGTTGATGGAGATGCTTGTGAATACAGTGAAGCGTGATGGTTTCCAAATCCTTGTTGAACACTGATGTGAGGCTAATTGGACGGTAGGACAAGGTTTCGGAAGGGGGTTTGTTGGGCTTGTGGAACATCAGGATGCTGGAAGTTCACCACAGGTCGGGAAAAAATCCGGTGAAGAAAAAGACAGAGGCAAGGACAGCATGGAAGTAGGATCGGGGGAGATCACACATACATCTCCACTTGCTGTATACAGTATACTTGCTTCCAGTACTTTGAAAATCCAACTTATAAACTTATTTACATGACGGAATGAACGCAGCTAAACCGTGGAAAATATATTTGACAGGGAATGAAATACATTTTTTGATAATACAGATATGTTCTGAGCTGCGCTAAATGTTATTCTAGATGAAAATATGAAATCATACTCGTAAACGACTCCAGAGCCATCTCTTGAATGTTACCTGTCCGTAGAACGAGCGAAATGAGTTGGACCATGCAGAGGCTACTGCCGGCCAACATTCGCTGGCCATATCACTCGGAGAAATAATACACTACGCTCGTCATCGCCAGATGTTGTTCGAAACTAATTGACCTCTAGACCAGTCATAATCCATCTTTCAAACTGAGACTCGAGTGTCGCAGTCAACAGCCCAGAATGCATACCAACAAACTGCAAAATACGTATTTGGCTTGCTGATACTCGATCCTAATATGGTTAGTGACTGCTTTTTAAAGAATTCAAAAATGTTCAAATGTTTGTTAAGCTTATGGGACTTAACTACGGGGTCATCAGTCCCTAAACTTACAAACTATTTATGAACTAACTAATACTAAGGACGGCACAAATATCCATGCCCGAGGGTGGATTCGAACCCCCGACCGTAGTGGCCGTGCAGACTATGACTGGCGCGCCACAGATCGCTCGGCCACCGCGACCGGCTTGAAGATTTCATGTCAGCGATGCATCCATCAGAAAATTAAAAATGTTTTGTGATTATCTAGTGGAAACGTATACAGAAGAAGATGCTCTCTCACCTCCATCTATGTGGGCAGAACTAAGCTGCAATAGACAGCGAACCATCAATGTTCGCACAGCTATTATAATAGTCAGTCTACTCTTGCAGTCCCGACATTTATAGGATTCTTGAGTTGATGAAACAAATTCATCTCGATTCTAAAAACGCAATAAATCCATCAAAATCCACTAAAATGGAAAGGAACTGTACTAACTTGAAGTTTGTGGTACAGCAAGTGCCAAATTCCGAAGCTAAAAAAATTTTTAGAGTTCAGTATGTGAAATCGGTTTCCTATCAAATCAACCTGGGAATTATACAGTAAAAAAAGTGGTTTTAGATGTACATGTACATATTAGGATATAAATGAATAAATTTTGTAAATAAATATTTAAAAATACAAAAAAACTGTAAATAATGTAAATACTTATGGGGTTTGAATCAGTTCGACTCCTCGTGGTGCACCCCGGGTAATGCTAAACGAACTGGTGTTCTAATTGCATTTTCTTGAGTGACGTTTGTTTTTACAAACATGAGCTTATTCCTAGGATAGCAGCTTTATTCGTCAAATGTTCAAATGTTTGTAGAGCTTGTGAGACTTAACAACGGGGTCATCAGTCCCTAAACTTAAAAACTACTTCTGAACTAGTGTATACTAAAGACGGCACAAACATCCATGCCCGAGGAGGATTAACAAAAAAAAAAAGTTCAAATGTTTGTATATGGGACTTAACTACGGGGTTATCAGTTCCTAAACTTACAAACTACTTATGAACTAGCTAATCCTAAGGACGGCACAAATATCCATGCCCGAGGGGGGATTCGAACCCCCGACCGTAGTGGCCGTGCAGACCGTGACTGGAGCGCCTCAGTCCCGTCGGCCACCGCGGCCGGCGAGGAGGATTCCAACCCTGGACGGGGACCGGCCTGGCGCCTTAATGCGCTCGGCCGCTCCGCCGCGGCTTTAATTCGTCAGTAAGGTACTACGATAGCGGCAGTCCTCGCATTTTCCAATCCAAATTCTCATGTCTCACTCGTTTTACTATGTCTAGTATTCGCAGAACAATTTTCAGCCAATTACTCTGTTTTTCATTGGTGTTATGCTAATTTATATAGAACCGTTTTGCAGACTTATTACAGTCTAACGGAACTTGAATAAGAAATGAAATTCCCGTGTCACATTTAGGCTCGACTTACAATGGCCGATAAACTGTTTATGGGAACTATTATGGGAGCTTTACTGAGAGTGTGGTTTTACAATGTTCAGTTAAAAGACATCTGTCCGTAAACTGTCAAGAACAGGCAGTTGTCATTACCGTAACAATTGTTTCCAGTATATTCTGATACGAAGGTGTATTTTAAGGTTCCTGCGATAGGGAAAAAAGAATTTACATATCATCTTTGAAAGTGACTCTGAAGATAGTGATACCTGTCAAATTATAATGCATACTAGGATACTCTAAGTAGTCAAAACCAGAACAAACTGTTATGAAACATTGGAAAATTGAGAATTCTTTAAGCGGTTTCGCCTAACAAAACAAACAGTTTACTTACTCTATGGTCTTATATGTTATCAAATAATGATTTTAATGGTCCTTATTGTCTCTTCTATAATGTATTCTTAATGTATTAATGAATATTTGATAAATGTAATAATGTGCATTACATTTCCATTTCGCGAATAATGCTGTATCGCCTATGAACCAACTGCTTCAAATCTTACGATTTACCGCTCTAAGAAGGTTTCTAATTGCATTTGGTGATTTCCTAGTGATTAGCACAGCAACTGTTTATCAAATAGTATATGCCGAGCGAAGACGATTCAAACCCACTGTAAGGTAACCCTTAAGGTAAGCCTTACATTATAACGAGGAATGAGCTTCATTTTGAACATATTATTCGTTTGAACCTGTTTATAGTGAATATGTAGTAATTAACTTCTTATATGACTTAATTATCGTGAAGCACAATGTTTGTAGGTAACTTAACTGTGAACATTTTCTGTCATTTATTTATTATCCGTATTGTAATTGTTTATGTATATATTATTTTATTTTATTTGTACTTTGTATGTTTTCTATATGACTGTGATTACTTGTTATGTTCAATTTGTCAGTGTAAAATATTTCTCTGGGAACAGTTATCGATATGGCTCTTCAGGTCAGAGACTTTATCGTATAGCAGCGCTCGCCTGTGGGAGAGCAGGCAAGCAGCAGTATCTGCCGCCCCCGTGACGTAGATCAGACGTTCGTAAGCGGTCCGCGGAGTGCTCAAACCATATAAGTAATAAAGTTAAAACAAAGTGAAAGTTCTAATTTGTTATAAGTGCAACGGTATGAAAGTTCATGCGAAACCAGTGAACATAAGTGAAGTAAGAATTGATCTTAATGAAACATTTATTCGTTCATTCTGCTGAGGCAGAAATTCGTTTACGTGTTCGGTAACCGTCCCAGACGAAGCATCACGGCGAACTGCTAGCAAGCTGCCAAAGGAGGAGCCACCATCAAAATGATTTATGTATGAATTTATGTACCATTTATATGACTGCAGAGTACCACGTCGCTGGACTGATAAATAAGATAAGTTAAAAGCTGTTGGTTGTAATTTGCTGTGAATGCATGTCTAAATTTTGTTTAAATACAGGAACATTAGACAGTACTTTTGCTATCATATTTGAACATCTAATTAACCACACATGATTAGTATGACAATCCTCAATAATGCATGAATAATATTACTGCACAATTTTACAATCAAGTGAGTGTCATTAATTATTAGAGACTGTGATAATAATAATTTCAGTTGACACAATTTTGCTAAAATTGATGATAGGAGGTAACAGACAGTTAAATGCCAGTGTTACGTATTATCAACATATTAATGAATAATTTTTCTATTGCGTTTTGCACTGAGTTTAACAACAATAGCCACCGCCACATCTATCCTATGAAGAACCAAACTCGTACTAATGTCGTATGCATAGCATTAATTAAGACTGATTTACTTAAATTTCCTGTTTGCTTGAGTGAATTAATTTTATCAGATACTGACTTTAGTGGTTGGACTGCTCCAACTTGCCAATCACTTGATGTTAAAAATCCTACTATTCATAATTTTCTAAATTATCAGTACCATTAGCGCACTAATTGGGTCATACATATTGCACAGACGGAGTAAGTTAATTTCTGCTATCTCTGTGCGCACAGTCTCTGTAGGAGATTTAGTAACGAAAGGCAAGGTGAATTATCTTTTGAAGTTTGTCAGATAGGGCCATAGAATTTGTTAATTATACTAATTGTCTTGCTAAATATTTTCAAAATTTAACTACACCACTTGCATTAATCACGAGTTTAACGTAACCAACCCCGAAATTAAGGTCAGGTTTGTTATGCTGCTCAAACATTACAACAACAGCCATCACAGTTAATAATACGTAAATCAAATTTTTTTTTTTTTTTTTTTACCACCACTCACACTTTTCTTCAATAAAATAAACACCTTTCACCCAATATCCCCAACAAATATTTTCTTTCCTTACACCACCTACCCAGCGAGGTGGCGCAGTGGTAATACACTGGACTCGCATTCGGAAGCATGGTAGTTCAAATCCGCCTCCGCCCATCCAGGTTTAGGTTTTTCGCGATTTCCCTAAATCACTCCAGGCAAATGCCCGTATGGTTCTTTACATGGGCATGGTCGATTTGCTTCCTCATCCTTCCCCAAACATCCGAGCGTGAGCAACGTCTCTAATGACCACGCTGTCGACAAGACGTTAAACACTAATCTCCCTTTCTTCTTCCTTCAAATAGTATAAACAGTAAGCAGTGCTAATTGCAAGATTGGAAAAAGGTCTCCTCACCCCAGTATATTGTCATTCGGTCTGGTAAGTGTTGATTACATAATGAGTGTTGAAGTCTGGAATTATATGTCTCGTCTCCATGCAAATCTTCTCAATCCACATACCTCTTCATACATATTTTCTTTGTCAGTTTCGGTTTACAATATCAAATCTTGATCACTCACGTCGAGATTATGATTAATACTTTTAATCATTTGCTGTGTGATTGCTTGACCAGTAGCTATTGCTACAGGACTCAAAGAGGCAGGATTGTCGGTCATCATGCCTTTTTCTTTATAAACTGAAAGTTCATAATGAAGAGCAATGGTGATATTTTTTAAAAATATTCATCAAAAGTTGTTGTTCCCATGTTTTTACCAGTAACTGCAGGGACAGATAATTCTTGTTGCGTTTCAATTTTCTAATACGATAATGTGTTTTTTTTTATGATACAATCATCGTAGATATTCGACGCGGCGCTGTTCAGCACGAAACATAACAAGGAAATCGGAAAAGAGAACATTGCTATTGAAGGATAGTTGAAATTAAAAACCATAGAAATGTATTATTTAAAACAACTGCCTTGTAAATGAATAAAATTAATTATAACTAAACTGTATCTATTAATTTTACGTATATAAACGGAACGTTTAAGTGTAAAGAATTTTATAATTAACAGTTACAGGTATACGTGGAATCCCTTTATTAAATTGACATCATGATTAGCAGGTCATGGCGTGGGATTCTAAAGTTAATTAATTAAAAATCACTTTAACCCCACTTCAAAAAAACAGCTGCCTGTTCGTTATATAATGCTCTGCCCAAAGAAAAACAACAAAAATGATAGGGCCTAATTTTTGACGAAGAGCACTAATGTTCTGCTAACACATTATGTCACAGATAATTGATTAGTTGATAACAACCTTTACAGGTATCGCTTATTTTCATGGGGGGAAAACGGTAGGTTTACGTCCGAACCATTTTGTGTACCAAAAGCACTACCAAGTAAAAGAAGACGTACGACAGCCCTAGAGAACAGAGGGGAGAGCAGAACAAGCCGCGGATACGTGACGCCTTGCTGCACTAAAACTGTGCCCACGTGTATCAATTATAGCGCAAAGCAAGTCTTCCAGCGACGTTGAATGTTTTGCTGGTTCTTACTGCGTCCCTGTTCTCGCGGACAATCCAAACTTAAAAAATTAAAAAGCCTTTAGTGGAACTTACATTGTGACATAAACATGACTTGTGGTTGTGCGTCTTGTGTGTTCGATAGTTCACTGCTGAACTTCGGAAGAAAAGTTAACTGTGCAAATTGTAAATATGTCAAAGACAATAATGATAAATCTGAAGCATAGAATTAAAATTATTGATGCGCCCGGGAATTGAACCCGGACCGCCATGAATACTAGGCAGACGTGTTACCGTTATACCTTATATACAAATAAACAATCCCTGAGACGGATTTTCGTCTCGAATATGTCAAAGACAATAATGATAAATCTGAAGCATAGAATTTAAATTTGTGATGCGGCCGGGAATTGAACCCGGACCTCCATGAATACTAGGCAGACGTGTTACCGTTAGACCAAAGGTATACCTTTGGTCTAACGGTAACACGTCTGCCTAGTATTCATGGAGGTCCGGGTTCAATTCCCGGCCGCATCACAAATTTAAATTCTATGCTTCAGATTTATCATTATTGTCTTTGACATATTCGAGACGAAAATCCGTCTCAGGGATTGTTTATTTGTATTAAATTGTAAATATGTATTAACAAACCATCCGTCGCGTCTTTAAAGGTATGTTTGTCGTATGAAAACATTTAAGTCGTTCTTATGGTACTTATAAGTGCCGAAATGCTGCAGAGGCACTGCTGCAGTTTAATTTCTCTTCTGAATCGCTGGGATTTAAGGTTATCGCTGCATCTGTGGGAGGAAAGAGCAAGGGGAAACCTGTGTAGCGCATCCGCACTGGTCCACTTGGTCAATAACGGAATTAATCCGAACTGAAATTCTCCAGTCCGCAACAGAAGTACTGCAGTGATTTTCACACGATCGTTCATAGAGTACAGGGCATTAACATAAAGCTGTTTGAAACAATCAGGAAATTGAGGACCATCCGAAAACGTGTCTTTCATGTACGGTTAAATGCAACAAATTGTTTACAGTTTTAGTGCAACAACAGAACGATGATCAAACAAGAGCACTTCCTTCGGTACAGTTAGTCATAGTTAATCAAATATCAATAAATTATACGTACAGTCCTTATGTTGTAGTATATCACTTAAAGGAGATACTTGACGGCATCAGTCCACCCGCATCTAATTATGTTTTCACTTCCTAATTTTATAAAAGCTAAAAGAGGGTGGCCTTTCTCCATAAATATACCTTTACAAGAGAATCAACCCTATGGGCATTTTCAGGTACGTTTTAAGGTAATTTCAGAGTTATAGTTGGGTTGTCGTAAGTTGACCTCTGACGACTTGGAATAGTTTTGCAAGCTGTCAATAATGAAGTGCAAGTGAGAACTATAATGTGAAGTAACCATACAGAAGCCAACTGGTGACAGTAGACGGACGAAGCTGCTGCGACAGCCTTAGTGCAATGTCAGGGATCAGGTTACGACGACTCAACTATACACTACTCTTTTAAGCAATTTAGGCAACTTTAACGTTGAAAGGTGAAATGTTTGGAAGGAAAAATTGTATTATGCAATAAAAATGATCAACCCGTCATTTTCGGCACCAGCAGCTACTGAACATGACACAGCAATCGCTTCAAAATGCTTAAAACTTAAGCTTCTGCGTTGGCATTGGGCAGACACAAAACATGAGTGGACCAAACTCGACATATTTCTACCGGTTACTGCTGGTTCAAAACTAATGACCCTTCTCTCAAAATGTTCAAATGTTTGTAGTGCTAAGTGACCAAACCTCCCTGGTCATCGGTCCCCAGACTTAGACTCCTTAAACTAACTTATCCTAAGGACGACACGCACACACACCCGAGACCGAGGGAGGGCTCGAACTTCGATGGCAGAGGCCTCATGCAGCGCAACATCACGCTCCAGAACACATGGTTGACGCGCTGGAGCGACGGAGACCAGGCGACTTGCTGTGGAGCGCGCGGTTGCTCGCCGATGGGGGTTCGAGTCCTCCCTCGGGCACGGGTGTTGTGTTCGTCCTCAGGTTAGTTTAATTAGTTTAAGTAGTTTGTAGGCCTAGGGAGTGATAACCATAGAAGTGAACTCCCCTACATTTACAAACATTTAAGTTTTTGAGCACACGGCCATTCCCGCACGTCTTCTCTCTCTTTGTCAACAAAATAGTATGTGAACCTGCCGGACGTCATAATAGTATGCATAGGTCTCACACAGGAGATTGTCCTAGGGACTTGGGTAAGTATTATAAGGTTCTGTGTCTAACAAAAGCAGTTTTTAAGTTGTGTAGAGTCTTATTTTTTAAGAAAATCAGCTTAATGGTTTCCTCCATACCTTCCCCTTCTACGAAACTAATATGAGTGAATCTAAGCCCTTCCACCCCTTCCTCCCACCAAACCACCCTCAGTAACAGAAGCCTTAGTGAGAGATCGCTTCTCCTACAGTAGGATATAACAAACAGAAAAAAACAAGTAAAACTCAAACAGTACACTTTTCCTATATTTTACTAAAAAAAAGAATTAAAAAAAAAGAAAAATTCACCTATAAAAACTAAGACCGAAAATTATTATTTAGTTGTATTAAATGTTGTTACCCACCAGAGAAGTACTGACATTATGAGTCAAAAACTGCATTGTGTTACGGAAGAAACGTATTGGCTATTTGAACCTGAACAATTCACGTAAAAATTCAAGCAAAAAAAAGTGCACATTTGAAGATTGATGTTATTTATTACGATAAGGGCCATATCACTTGGTTGTCATCCATGTTATATCAACGGTTCTTTGGTACTGTAAAGTTATTTTTGCGTATGCGTTTTCGTTTTATTGGATTAATATCGGTTTTTACTTACAATTAAATTAGTTATTTTATGTAATTTCGAGTAGGCCTGTGATCTGTCATTTTTTTTGACAACATTATTGACAGACAAACCAGCGATATAATGATTGCATATCGACGTTGCCAGACCTGAAACGATATATATCTATTTTCAATGATTCTAAAATTGTTTAAAGATTGCTTGAACCATCACGAGATGTTGTCAGTAGATTATTTATTGTCGATTGACAACATGTTTCAGGCTTAGCCCATCATCTGGTGACCGATATAATATATATTTAGCTTTGATGCGTTCAAATTTGTTATTAAATACTGTCGTTATGTATTGCCCAATAAGTATTTAATGACAAATTTGAATGTATCAAAGCTAAATATGTATTATATCGGTCACCACATGATGGACTAAGATCGAAACATGTTATTAACTGACAATAAATAATCTACTAACAATATCTAGTGATTATTCAAGCAATCTCTAAGCAATTTTAGAATCATTAAAAAAATATCATGAAGGTTGCATACCTCTACCCAGACATTCAGTCTGAAATAAGATATGAATCTAACTTGCGATTGTCAATAGAGGTCGCAGCTGTAACTTCCTGGCAGATTGAAATTATGTGCCGCAATCGGCATTCGAAAATGAGAGTGGTGGCGTACTCCTGTAATCCAAGCTACTGGGAGGCCGTTGTGTGGAAGAGATCTGCAAGGCAACTGCAAAAAAATGTTTGTATAGCTTATAGGACTTAACTACGGGGTCATCAGTCCCTAAACTTACAAACTACTTATGAACTAGCTAATCCTAAGGACAGCACAAATATCAATGCCCGAGGGGGGATTCGAACCCCCGACCGTAGTGGCCGTGTAGACCGTGAGTGGAGCGCCTCAGTCCCCTCGGCCACCGCGGCCGGCAAGGCAACTGCAGTTTCGGTCGTTTCGTGAGGTCAGGAACGTACGCGATACCTTCATCGAGCTCTGCAGAAACATAGATGGCGGTGCGAAATCTTTGGCGAGCGGCGGCCAAAGGGTTATGAGAAACCCATCAATGCAAAGTTAAGTCAGGTGACAAAACATGAAATGCATATCGATGAAAAAGATTGCGGATCTTTGCCTTCCGCGGGCAAACGCTCTACAGACTGGCCCTCCCAGCACGCTTTACGGCCCGTTCTCACAGCTTTACTTCCGCCAGTATCTCGCCGCCTTCTTTCCACACTTCACTTCTCCTGCGAACCTTGCAAGACTTCCACTCCTAGAAGACACGATATGGTGGAGCCATGACTCAGTCGGTAAATCACTTGACCGCGAAAGGCAAAGGTCCCAGGCTCGAATCCCGGTTGCGGTATACAGTTTTAATCTGTCAGGAAGTTTCACATCAGCGCGCACTCTAATAAAGCAGATGTTGTCGAAAGAGTTAAAAACATTCGTAGAAATTAACAAAGATGAACGTTTACAAACGTACTATAGTTACTAATTAATATCTTACATTTTATTTACGGCAGCGGCTGCTTAGTGTTCTAATGTTGGCAACGAAATGTTCGCTTTATGAGGGTATTTACTGACCGAACAAAGGAACGTACAACAACCTATTAATCATAGAGCAGGAACATAATTATTTATTTCCTGGTCAACAAGGAAGATTATTTCCCCTTGACGTTGGGTGTGAATGGGTTCTCAGAGAGCATTCAACGGTTGTTGCCAACATCAGCACACTATGCCGCCACTGTTGTAAGTAAAATTTTACCGAAATGAAAACTTATACTCTACTTACTTTAGTCTTCCATTTTGACCAAAAATAAATAAATAATGCTCTTCCTGCTCTATGGTTGCCACGTTGTTTTATGTATCCTTGTCCATTAAGTAAACTGATTATCTTCTGTATGCGAACATTTCGTTGCCAACATTAACATAATATGCCACAGCTACCGTAAAATTAACCTTATAAGAAAATGTACATTTGTAGACGTCCATACCTTCTCGTCTCTTTAGCGACCGATTTTCGACCATGTGAAAAACACACTTCATAACTCCCGTTGCAATAAACCTGAGGTCAGTTTACAATCGCACGTTCTACATAAATCGTTTGAGCAATGGCGACTTCGATATGCAAAGATTCTTGGAAATTACCGATTCTTCTGTAACAGCTTCCACGGTAATCAATAAATATGAACGTAAGCAATCTTCCTATACACAATTTAAGATAAAACAACTATAATTTATTCGGCTGAAGTGCAGTTTATGAGTCCGCGAGTGGCGTTTCATGTTTGGACGTTGGCAACGGCGCCGGAGCCAATCAGCAGTCGCGTTCGCGCGGCCAATAACAAATAGCTTTCCCTTTTATGGTTTGTAAACAAATCGGCTTACTGGATGTAAAGATCTTTAGATCAACATACTGCATTGCAATAAATGTGGGATTTATATTTACGTCCTGTAATGGAGATTGAGCGTACTGGCTGTACTATGTTCAAATGTTTGTAAAGCTTATGGGACTTAACTACGGGGTCATCAGTCCCTAAACTTACAATCTACTTATGAACTACTTACGAACTAGGACGGCACAAATATCCATGCCCGAGGGGGTATTCGAACCCCCGACCGTAGTGGCCGTGCAGACCGTGGCTGAAGCGCCTTACTCCCCTCGGCCACCGCGGCCGGCGCTGTACTATGTAATCAAAATTATTTTCACCAGTGATTTTAGTTGTGGTGATTGCATGACTTTCGCAGCCTTTACGAGCGCAATTACTTATACTGAGCGGTTCTGAACCGGATATTCAGGCGCTACTACGAGACAAAACTTATTGTGTAACCCATGTACCTAACCTTAAGGCTACGCTGGCCTGTTGTTTTTGAAGTTATCAATTGTGTGTTAAAGAGTAGACCGAAAGTGTGTTGGAAACATCCTTTCATTTAAAAAAGTGATCTGTAGCGTAGTCTTCAGATGGTTAGGTACAGGTTAAACAAGAATTTTTTTTTCTTTAGTATGTGGGGGCGCGTAGCGCCCGAATCTCCGTTTCAAAACCGGAACTTCGAGATACACCGATTCTTCCAAATTAACCAAAATCTGTTTTTTTTTTTTTTAGGGAACTGAACACTAATTTTAATAACGTTCATTATTCACGTATTGCAATTCACTGGAAAAATTGTCAGTCGTATTACTCGAGAGAGAAACACTTAATTGAATCTACACTGCAAGAAATTATTAAATCTGAACGAAAAAGCATGTGCAGAAAGGCCAAATTCACAACACATGAAACGCGGAATCTGGCCGCCTTTATCTGCGTCATTCATCGCGCCGTTACCAACGTCTACGCGTGAACCGCAACTCGCCGACTCATAAACTGCACTTTTACCATTTATTCTACTGTCAAAACACGTACATTGACTGTATACAAAGTGGTCACACCTTGTTTTCTTAAAATGCCACGGTCCTATGTGTATGTGTCAAGAATTAAGTTACAAAAAGCTTCCAATTAGAATAGAAGCACATATATAGCAGCTACGTATCTAGTTCAGCAGGGCCATGACGTACAATTCTACAAAATTTTACCCCTTGTTCTAGATTCTGACGTTGATGAGTGCGTAACGCGTAAATAAATAACAGCCGCATCACCAGCTGTGGCCTTTATTTTAGTAAAGCGTCTTTATAGCATTGTTTAGTAACGAAAGCTAGGTATTTTCTCTTTATTACTGACTGAACTGACCAATGCAGCACACCGACACATCCACAGTACATTTACAACCAATGTACGCAATGACAAACATTAATCGATATAAACTACTAGTAAGTTTTGCTGTAATCCGATGTTTATTATAGATGTGTAATTAGCTATGAGCTATCGAACGTCCACGTGTGGACAACTAATGCAAATATTTTATGTAAAAGACGAGAATGTATATATTTGCTGCTGTGAAGAACGCTTATACGGGCGCCCGTTTCGATAAATCTCGAACGCGCGACCACACTTCGATATGATGCACTTCGATATGTTCCAAGATGGCTAGAGAGTCTTGAAGCACAAAACAGTGATCATTTTAAGTTAAAGTTAGGTGAGGTATAGGTTAAACAAGGTTTTTTTTTCTTTTTTTTTTTTTAGTATGTGAGGGCGCATAGCGCCCGATCTCCGGTTCAGAAACATGCAAAGTTGTCAGCATTCTTCGCCATGCTAATAATACGGGCAACAGACTGCAGTTTTACCGTCTTTACATAACAAGGATAGTTAAGTAATTCAACGGACAAGGGTACATACAAGAAACTGTCAACCATAGATCAGGAGCAAAATTAATTATTGACTTTGTGGACAGCCAACCGACGAACATGTCAAATGACAGTAGTAAGAGTACTTACATTATTCGTCACTGGTGTATGCAACATGTATCGAAGTGGTCGCGCGTTCGAGATTTATCGAAACTGCAACCCGTGTAAGCGTCCTCCACAATTACCTCTGACGCGCGTTAACAAGTTCGTCTCTTTAAGCATTCAGATGACTGCGACATGAGACACTAATTTTAAACTATTAGTGATAAAATTATGCTTACGGCATCGGAGACGTAATGTGCTGATATTGGCAACGATTTTTGAATGCTATCTCAAAACTCAATCACATTGAATGAGGGGGGGGGGGGGGGGGAGATAATTTTTCGCGTGTACTATGAAAATAATAATGCTGTTCCTGCTCTATGGTTAACAGGTTTTTGTACGTTTTGTACTGGTCAGTAAATTAATTATCATCGTAAAGCGAACATTTTCTTGCCAACAAGAGCACAATAAGCCGACGGTGCCGTAAATAAAATTTAACACAAATGAAAATTATTGCTTGGGTTTGGATTACATACCAATATTAGCTATTGAACGTATTTGGAAACCTGATTAGTACTTAAATACAGCGAGTAGGCTAATACACTACTGTTTGTCGCTGAAGCTGTAAGCGGAACGCAACTTGGTTCCTACCTTATAATGACTGCAGCCGTGCAGCGTAGTCTCTGCAGTTGACACTGCTGTTCCAGTAACATCGTTGAGTTGCTACAAAATGGCGATTACAGTTTTGTCGATTTCTCAGTTACACACAAAAACTGGAAATGAAAACTTTCCGTCTCCTCTCACTTGTCGCGCTTTGATAAACGGGAAACAAATTTCAACTGGGTCCAAGCTGCGAGATGTGATATTTCTGACAAATATGACGTATACAGTTTTTTTACCTTAACAGTGACGGCAGATTAGCAACGTATTATAATAGCAAACCGTCAGTTTATTATTGTTTTCTTCAACGTCACGAACGGGCTCTTAACAATCACACGATTAAACACGGTTTGAAACAAAGCAGTTGATTGTTAGTGCATCGAACGCAATCACTTCGTTTCCATTCGAAATACAGATAAATTCTAGTATCCGACTCCACTCAACGGCTTTGACCATAACGACTAAACCAGAGATGCTACACAGAGGCAATATTTAAAAATAACGAAGAATAGTCGGGGGGAAAAAAGAAAAAGAAAAGAAAAGAATATAGTCAGAGGCGGGGCAAGACAAAAATACAATGTGGGCAAGATGAAATTTGTGAGGCCTCGTGGTGGAGAAAGAAGTTATCTAATACATAAAAATTACTGTTTCTTTGTTTGTCTTTTTGTTCGTATTTTATGGATGGCCATATCACATTTCTTACGCATTCACGCTGAAATGGCTGGACGGATATGAATGAAATTTGGAACAGAGGTAGCTTATACCCTGCATTAATATATGGGTTACCTTTCGTAAGCCACCGTACGGTTCGTGGCGGAGGGTACGTTACAATGTGTTAATACGCTTGTTTCTCTTCACGCTGAAACAGTTGGACGGAATTAAAAGAAATATGGAATGCATATCTACATCTAGAGCAAGTCACAATGAAGTGCATGAAGAGGGTTCATCTAACCACTTTTATTATATTTCCTTATTGTTCCATTCTCTAATAGCTCGCTGTTTTTGAACTGATTTCTCTTTTTTTATTATGATGATCATGTAGGTGGGTGCTAACAATATATGTTCCCATTCGGAACAGAAAGTTGGTGTAAGAAATTTCGCAAACAGATCTTTACCGCAACAAATAACAGCTTTCTTTCAATGATTTCTACCCGAGCTAGTACATCATTTCCGTGACCCTCTCACCCCTATATCACGATAATACAAAATGAGATGCCCTTCTCTGGATCTTTTCTAAATCGCCCATCAGTGCCACCTAATGTGGTTCCGCAATGCACTGCAAAACTCCGAAAAAGGACGCACAAGTCTAGCTTCTTTAGTAGAACTGTTCCATCATCTAAGTGTTCTGCCAATGAAACGAAGTCTTTGGTTCGCCTTCCTTACAATATTTTCCGCGTGTCCTTACCAATTTAAGTTGTTCGTAATAGTTAGTCCTAGGTATTTAGTTGAATTTACAGTCTATATATTTGACTGATTTATCGTGTAAGAGCATTTTAAACAGATTTCTTTTAGTGCTTATATGGATGACCTCACAATTATCATGGTTAAGGTCCAATTGCCATTTTTTTCACAATGCAGATTTATCTAAATCATTTTGCACTTGCTTATAAACTTCTGGTAACTTTACTAACCGCTAAATGACAGCATCACCCGCGAACAATCTAAGAGAGCTACTCAGATGGTCTACTAAATCGTTTATAAAAATAAGGAACAGAAGATATCCTATAACAGACTTGTGTTATGTTGTATATTGCCCTGACTAACATCGCCACTGAATGATTGTGTGTGTGTGTGTGTGTGTGTGTGTGTGTCGCTATCTTGCATGTTGTAATATCAATGTGGAGTGCGGCCTCAGCGCTCTGCAGACGAGCTGGTTACATCTCTGTAACCATGTAATCGTCTACTACAGTCCCCTCTAAAGCAACGCTTTCTTTCACACAAAGTATCTCCTGTCCGGTGAGCTACAGAGATGCTATGATACCGAGACTAATCCTCTAGTTCCGACCGTTGCTGAAGGTCTCGCTAGCTGGTCAAAACCCCCACCCCCACCCGCTAAACACTCGCAAACGGCGAATCGCTCAGGACACGCGGCGGCCAAGGCACTCTTCCGTCGGACGCGCTCGAGGTAAGCGGCTTTTACTGGGCTGGTGCTCTGAGGAGCATTGCTGAATAATTTCATGGTGTTAGGTTCTGAGTCGAAATGCTCGCAGCAGTCTTAAACTGCTTCAAGATTTCGTTCGTAATACGTGGCGGATATTTCGGTTAGAACTAACGAGTTTAGTGTTAAAACTTTTGTTATCTAACGTGTGCCTTTGTGACTTTGTTCATGTTAGGATTTCAGCCCTTGAAAATGTTCAGTTTGGTTCGCGATTATAATTAAACAGTGCTATTCTATTATCCCACTCCCATGAACCACAGACATTGCCGAGGTGGGGTGGCTTGCGTGCCTCAACGATACAGATAGCCGTACCGTAGGTGCAACCACAACGGAAGGGTATCTGTGGAGAGGCCAGACAAACGTGTGGTTCCTGAAGAGGGGCAGCAGCCTTTTCAGTAGTTACAGGGGCAACAGTCTGGATGATTGACTGAGCTGGCCTTGTAACATAAGCTAATGTGGCTTTACCACACAGTCACTGCGAACGGCTGAAAGCAAGGGGAAACTACAGCTGTTACTTTCCCGAGGACATGCAGCTCTATTGTATGAACATATGATGATGGCATCCTCTCTGGTAAAATATTCCGGAGGTAAAATAGTCTCCCATTCGGATCTCCGGGCGGGGACTACTCAGGAGGATGTGATCATCAGGAAAGACAACACTGGCATTCTACGGATCGGAGCGTGGAATGTTAGATCCCTTAATCGAGTAGGGAAGCCAGAAAATTTAAAAAGAGAAATGGATAGGTTGAAGTTAGATATAGTGGGGATTAGCGAAGTTCGGTGGAAAGAGGAACATGATTCCTGGTCAGGTGAGTACAGGATTATAAATACAAAATCAGTTGGGGGTATTACAGGAGTAGATCTGATAATGAAAAACAAAATAGGAATGCGGGTAAGCTACTGTGAGCAACACAGTGATCGCATTATCGTAGTCAAGATAGATACGAAGCCAATACCGACCACAGTAGTACAGGTTTATATGCCAACTAGCCGATGATGAGGAGATCGAAGAAATATATGAGGAGCTAAAGAAAATTATTCAGACAATTAAGGGAGAGGAAAACTTAATTGTGATGGGAGACTGGAATTCGGTTGTAGGAAAAGGAAGGGAAGGGAAGATAGTAGGTGAATATGGTCTGGGCAAAAGGAATTAAAGAGGAAGCCGCCTGGTAGAATTTTGCATGGAACATAATTTAGTTATAACAAACACCTGGTTTAAGAATCACAGAAGAAGATTGAAAACACGGAAGAGACCAGGAGACACTGGGAGATACCAGATAGATTTTATAATGGTAAGACATTGATTTCGGAACCAGGTTTTAAACTGCAAGCCACACACAGGGGCAGATATAGACTCTGATCATAACTTGTTGGTTATGAACTGTAGGCTGAAACTGAAGAAACTATAAAAAGGTAGGAAAATAAGGAGATGGGACCTGGATAAATTGAAGGAACCTGAAGTTCTTAAGAATTTCAGAGGGAGCTTTAGACAACAATTGACAGAAACGGGGGAAAATAACACAGTATAGGAGGAATGGGTAGCATTGAGAGATGAAATAGTGAAGGCAGTAGAGGACAAAATAGGTAGGAAGGCAAGACCTACAAAAAATCCTTGGATATCACAGGAGATACTAAATTTAATCGATGAAAGGAGAAAATATAAAAATCCAGTAAATGGAACAGGCAAAATGGAGTACAGAAGATTAAGAAATGAGATTGTCAGGAAGTGCAAAATGGCTTACCAGGAGTGGCTAGAAGGCAAATGCAAGGATGTAGAAGAATGTATAAATAGGGGAAAAATAGATACAGCCTACAGGAAAATAAAAGAAACATTTGGAGATAAGAAAAACAGCTCTATGAATATCTAGGACACTGATGGAAAACCAGTTTTCAGCAAAGAAGGGAAAGCTGAAAGGTGGAAAGAGTATATAGAGAGGCTCTATGAAGGAAATGAACTCCGAAACAATATTGTAGAAAGGGGAGAAGTAGAAGAGGATGAAATAGGAGATACTGTACTGAGAGAAGAATTTGACAGAGCCCTGAAAGACCTAAGCCGAAACAAGGCCCCTGAAGTAATTGATATTCCCTCAGAGCTACTGGAGTCTTTGGGAGAACCAGCCATGACAAAATTGTTTCACCTGGTGTGTAAGATGTATGAGACAGGTGAAGTACCTTCAGACTTTAAGAAAAATGTTATAATTCCCATTCCAAAGAATGTAGGTGCAGACAGGTGTGAAAACTACAGAACCATCGGTTTAATAAGTGATGGTTGCAAAATATTAACACGAATTATTTACAGAAGGATGGAAAAGCTGGTAGAAGCCGACCTCGGGGATGATCAGTTTGGGTTCAGGAGAAATGTAGGAACACGGGAGGCAATACTCACTTTACGGCTCATCCTAGAAGATAGATTAAGAAAAGGCAAACCTACATTTCTAGCTTTTGTAGATTTGGAGGAGGCTTTTGATAATGTTGATTGGAACAAACTCTTTCAAGTTCTGAAGCAAGCAGGAGTAAAATATAGAGAGCGTAAGGTTATTTACAACTTGTACAAAAACCAGACAGCGGTTGTCAGAGTTGAAGGGCATGAAAGGGACGCAGTGGTTGGGAAGGGGGTAAGACAGGGCTGTAACATTTCTCCAATGTTGTTCAATTTGTACATTGAGCAAGCTATAAAGGAAAGCAAGGAGAAATTTGGAGAAGGAATTGAAGTTCAAGGTGAAGAATTAAAAACATTGCGTTTTGCCGACGCCATAGTAATTCTGTCAGATACAGCAAAGGACCTGGAAGAGCAATTGAACGGAATGGACAGTGTGCTGAAAGGTGCATATAAGATGAACATTAACAAGAGCAAAACTAGGGTACTGGAGTGCAGTCTAAGAAAATCAGGTGATTCTGAAAGAATTAGATTAGGTAACGAAACAATAAAGGAGTTAGATGAGTTTTGTTATTTGAGCAGTAAAATAACAAATGATGGTCGCAATACAGAGGATATAAAATGCAGAATGGCAATGGTTAGACAAACGTTCTTGAAAAAGAGAAATTTTTTAACATCGAATATTGATTTACGCCTAAGGAAGTCCTTTATGAAGGCGTTTGTATGGAGTGTTGTCTTGTATGGGAGTGAAACATTGACGATAAACAGTGCGGACAGGAAGAGGATTGAGGCTTTTGAAATATGGTGCTACAGAAGAATGCTGAAGATTAGGTGGGTGGATCGCGTAACTAATGATGAGGTACTGAACAGAATTGGGGAGAAAAGAAGTTTCTGGCATACCTTGACTAAAGGAAGGGATAGATTGATAGGACACATTCTTAGACATCAAGGAATTGTAAATTTAGCGTCGGAGGGAAGTGTGTGGGGTAAAAACCGCAGAGGAAGACCAAGAGATGGATACAGTAAGCAGATTCAGACAGATGTAGGTTGCCGTTCTTATGTGGAGATCAAGAGGCTTGCTCAGGATAGGGTATTGTGGAGAGCTGCATCAAACCAGTCTCCGGACTGAAGACCACAACAACAATTCTATTATCTTTCTTCCGCGGTAATTTTCCTGTGATTTGTTCAAATTTTAACGAAGTTGCTTTGTCTGTTAGTCATTCCACGCGTGCTAGCTATTATGAATCCGATACCGATCATGAAATTGCTTTAAGGCCCCTCAGGCGATACGGGTTAATAATTTGCTTCTATTTATTCAGTTCTTCCGTGTGTCGTGTTTTAGTTCCATGTATTTAAAGTTTGCGAGTTGTGAACCAGACCAGTAGCCTGTGAACAACCACGTGTCCCGATTACGGAATAATAGTCGAGTTTTACATTAATATGTGCGCGTGCTTTAAGCTTGCTCTTCCCCTCATTTTCTGCTGCAGACGCTGGTCGCTGTTGAGTGTCGCGAGAGCTTTGATGACTGTGTGTGACTGAATGTATGTCTAATCACCCACAATTGCACCCCATTTTCTGAATTATTAGGTTTATTGATAGGTAGGCAATCAAATGGGCCGTTTATCATGTTCAATGTTGAATTTTATGAGAGGTGTGTGCTTTTATTGTTTTAAATTGGTCTCCCCATTTCATGAGCGGTTTTCAGAATACATACTTGTTAAACGTATTTTCTGTTCCTTAGCACCCCTCTCAAATTTAATTTAAATATTAGTCACCCTTGGATCTCCCCGTCTGGGAGTGGCGAAGTTTTCCGTTGCGCGTTAACCTTTAAGTCTCTGCAGATAGGCTGTTCCTAAACTGTGTTGCGAGAAGGGTTAATTGATTTCGTTGTTCCACTTCTGTACCTGCAGAGCAAGTCATTTCATCCACTAACTAGTAATACAAGCATAGGACAGTAGAGTTTCAACTTCCTGGCAGATTAAAATTGTGTGCCGGGACCGGAACTCGAACCTGGGACCTTTGCCTTTCGAGGGCAAGGGCTCTACCGGCTGAGCTATCCCGACACGACTCACGATGCCCTCACAACTTTACTTCGGTAGAGAGCTCGCCCGCGTAAGGAAAAGGCTCCAGGTACGAGTCCTGGTTCCAGCACACAATTTTAATCTGCCAGGAAGTTTCATATCAGCGCACACTCCGCTGCAGAGTGAAAGTTTCATTCTGGAAACATCCCTTAGGCTGTGGCTAAGCCTGTAATTCTGCCGATCATTCATATTGCAGATAGCTTTTATCCTGAGTTAATGCATGGGCTACCTTTAGGAAGCCACCAATCGGTGCATTGCGGAGGATACCTTACAGTGGTTTAACACGTTCGTTACTGTGCACGCTGAAACGGCTGGACGGAACTGAATGAAATGTGGAATGAAGATATTTTATACCCCGAATTAATACATGGGCTACCTTTCGTAAGCCTCCGTAGGTGCATGGCGAAGGGTACGTTACAAAAAACATCCAAACTGTTTGGTCACCACTGAAGTCAGCACATAAATGTATGTTTTCATGAAGGAGATTTTTATAATCTGCAAACCATTGAATTTAGAATGACGAATGGTACTTTGCGACTTTTACACCATTTGACCAGTCACTATGAAACTTGGCGCATATCTGTATTTTTCATATATATAGGAGGGAGAGTTGTAAGTGGAGGAGGATACGAACAGAAAGGGGAAAGACGAGACGAACAAAAAGAGAGGAGGATGAGAGAGGTGAGATGATGACAGACAGGAGAAAGGAGATAAGCAGAGGGAGAGGGACGAAGAAATGTAAAGATGAAGGGGGGAGGAGAAGGCGAACAGAGAGAAGGTAAAGGAGGAAATGGACTCATGGAAGTTTGGAAACATCATATATATTTGTTCGTTTGTTCGTATTTTATGCTTTGCCATAACGTTCATCTGATTGCGATAAAACTTCGTAGTTAAAAAAGCTAAAAATTTCAAATTTCAAAGACGCGGCGGATTAGGCGTGCGCACTGGGCCCCCGTGCTGCGGTGCGCGCGGCCGTTCGTTGTCAGGGGTTCGAGTCCCCTCCTCGGGAATGGGTGTTTGTGTTGTCCTTCGAATAGTTTACCTTAGTTTAAGTTGTTTGTAAGCTATGGACTAATGACCAAGCAGTTGAGTCCGACAGATTTACAAAACATTTGAACATTTTCAATTTCAAACGTTATCTGCACAATTACACCAGCTAGTATTTTATATAAAGTAATCGTTTTGCTTGTTTTTATACTGACAAACCTTCATTTACAAAATTAACGTTTTAAATTCACATAACATTACTCATTAATTTCAATTAAACGTTACTGAAACAAAAAAAATCTGCTTTTATTCTTAATGAACTCGGTAACAACTGTATCATAATTAAGATAGAATGCTACATCTGTTTTTATACATAACATTGTCAAAGTTAAATGTTTTGACGACTCATCGTACTTCTTAGGTATTTTTAATTAGTTTTAACTGGGAAAACTTCCTTTCTGCGGAGGCTGCACTTACTTGTATTGTTAACAACATGCGAATGACAGTATAAATATTTGAGAAAATTTCATTTATTTTCAGTTGTGTATTTCAGTAGTTGTTTCACAACTTTAGCATAGTCGGATAAATTTGCGATCATTGTTTGCCATACTTAATACAATTTATAAGGTTGAAAGTCACTGCTCTCAACCACTGTGTGTAAATGTTGGTTGCTTTTAAATATTTCATCTTGTGGAGTAAATTTAAGCTTGCTTGAGTTGAAAATCGGATATGAATGGTGCTGTTTTCGTAGTCGAAGCAATCGATTCAGACAATTCCCTAATATTATATGCAGATTTGATAGAAACTTCATCGTAGTCCACTTAAATCCTGATTCGATAAAACTCTTTCAACTTTTCCTTTTCTTTTTGCAGAATCAGATTACCATTTTTTCCGATACCTCTATCTCTCTTACAGCCTGGGCCTGACATGTTATAGAAACGACATTGTATTTGTAACTAGGAAACAATCAAAAGATTTTTTACTTTTTCGCATACTTATAGTCCATCAAGATAAATGTCAAGTGAGAATGGGGTGAAGCGAAAATAACATTGTTGCTGTATTTTAAAATTGGTGAGGGACGAAGGGTGTTTATTTTAAACCTGCATAGCTACCAACTCAGGCTCCACGCATCTGTCAGCAGCAGCAGTAGAAATAGCACACAGAACTAACATTTCGTGCAGGTGTGTTATACTGAGGTCCATGTCAAAAGCGACACATGTAACAACGATTAATGGATCTACTCCTATAGCTTCAACTCTGATTGCCTTTTCAAGTATGCACTCATTCAGTCAGCAGCTATATACAACATTATAACTGTTCACACATTTTATCGACCTCATTCAATATGTAAAATAAAAAATTAAAACTGGTTGTTTTGTGTTATATTTTGTGAGCCTAGGACGTGGCGCCCCAAAATATACCGTTACCAGAACCATCTTACATCTTTCACTGTATAAGCAATACGAAATTCAAATCAAAGGTTCGTAAATCTAAGGGACTAATCCGCTGTGGTTATTAGTGCCTAGACTTACAAACTACTTAAACTAACTTATGCTAAGGACTACACACACACACACACACACACACACACACACACACACACACACACACACACACCAATGCCCGAGCGAGGACTCTATGCTCCGACGGCGAGCAACCGCGCACTTTGCAGCAAAGCGACTTGGAGCGTTCGTTCATTCCACCGCGGCACACGCATTATGAAAACAGGAAAACATGTAAAGACAGCATACATCACGGCAACGTTATAAAAACAATGTATTAGACCGTTGGGAGCTATACAGTCGATTACAAAAGTAAAGAGAGGAAAAAAAGTCAGCCAAAATGGTAGCGTACTAGTGTAAACTTGTAGGAAGGGTCAATTTTTCCGGATATCTTTATTGTCTTGCTTTTGCGGTCTACTGTATTTAACTTACACTTCACATGCTGTAAGACATCACATTACTTTTACTTACACTCTATGGTACAAGTGTGTAAACTATTTTCATATTTATTTTCAATAAATATGCACCTATACTGTTGGTTTGCTTCAATAAGAAACAAGTTATAAGCATTAAAATTCTTCGGTATTTCATTCAATGTACGACACCGATAAATAATCACTAAGTAATTCTTTTATTATATACGGTTTGTAAACGATGTCTTACACTCATTCCCACGTAATAATCTGTCATAACTACGAAATAACAAAACACTAGATAGAATATTCGAATGTTTGTTGAGCTTAAATAACTGCGGGGTGGCCGGCCGCGGTGGCCGAGGGGACTGACGCGCTTCAGTCACGGTCTGCACGGCCACTACGGTCGGGGGTTCGAATCCCCCCTCGGGCATGGATATTTGTGCCGTCCTAGTTCGTAAGTAGTTCATAAGTAGTTTGTAAGTTTAGGGACAGATGACCCCGTAGTTAAGTCCCATAAGCTTTTTGAACATTTGAACTGCGGGGTGATCAGTCCCTACACTTACAAATTACTTATGAACTACCTTATACTAAAGACGACACAAACATCCATGCCTGAGGGGGGATTCGAACCCCCGACCGTAGCGACCGTGCAGACTGTGACTGGCGCGCCGCAGAGCGCTCGGCCACTGCGGCCGGCAACACTAGATAAGGACGTACATCAGCATGCCTGCGTGCGGCATTCAAATTAGTTCTCTAGGCGTTGAGAATCGTTAACGTAGGTATCACCTACCCATTTCATGCTGCTGTATGCCGTTCCCCGTTTTAGTTAAGTGCGATGGTGATTGTTGACGTGCTCTGCTATTGGTTGTTTGAAATGACGCACGACCGGTAAAATCGCGTTCAGCCTGGCATATACTCTTTGCGTTGTGCATTCAATATTTGGGGAGAATGCACGAGATAAAACTACATTCACTGTTAATACATCCTACAGAATGCGAATGTTGCAGGCTAGTATTACCTGATGCTTTCCAGTCACTGGGATTCATTTCCTTATGATATGTAAATCTTTACTCGCAGTCACGGATTTTAAGGTTATAGTTGAATAATTTTCATTGGTTAAATGAAACTGGATAAACCTGGAAAGCGCGAGGCCCACAGGACCGTAGGCCGTGGGCGGTTTCCCACGTCGCCCATGCCTTGCGCCGCCTCTTAATATAGTACAGAAGATAGATGCACTGACGATGAATCCATGGAATGGAGATATTGTCTATGGACAACATCACATAGGCCTCCATACCATAATAAGTTCACGCGATTAATTTGTATCGAAACCAAAATACGATAAAAAAAGGAGGAAAAAGAAGATTATACACACGCTTGTTACACAAACGACAGACAACATTCAACTTGCTAGAGTTGGCTACTGAGTTGATGTTTCGACTTAGAGAATCGAGTCAGCGAACTGTTCGACTGAATCGAAACTTGAATCGGCACCGTTTCGAATCATGTATCGGACGCTAGATACCGTTAACATGCGTTTTGCTGTCCGCCTGCCTGGGTGAGTTCGACACAGCGCCCAGGCGTGCAACGGGTTTGAAGTTGTTCCCCTAACGTGCCACTCGAGATTTTGAATTGTGCTACAGGTACCCTTCAACTGAGGTTTGAAAACTGGGATACCACCGAGAAAAGTTGTTAAGTCCTTCGGTGTTTTGAGGTAGTTTTACGTGACCTAAGCGTTGTTATGAATTGTTGCTACATCTGTGCCAGGTAAACGCATCTTTTCGAAGCAAGGGCAAATAATTTCAGTTAGACGAAACCGCATTCTCAGTAAGATGTCAAAAATGACGTTTTCTAATTTCAATTTAAATAAAACTGTAATTGATTCTCTTTTATTTGACTGACTGAAGATGAATCTGATTATTAGAATACCTATCTCGACACTGAAAAATTTTAGTTCAGTTTTGTGGTTTCGTCACGTAAATTGTGAAACGTGTTTCCTTGTGTTAATACTTGTAGTAATATTTGTTGATTGCATTAAATATGTCTTAGGAACAAATCTTAAATATTTTGTTTATATTGATTGGTTAGAAAAGCTATTCATTTCAGGATGCACGTAGACATTTGAACCATGATCTTTCTTGTTTTATTTAAACTTAATTATGGAATTTTGAAGGTTGGAAAAAGTTTCATGACTTTGGAATTTGAACATTACTATTTCGTGCTTCCTTTGTTACAATATTTGTTTCTATGAAAATACGAGTAACGATTGTAAAAATCGTAGTAGCAAACAAATCCTGTGCCGTTCAATTAAGTATATAATACTGAATAACGTATTAAAACCATGATGATACCCCATAGATGTTTCGTATTTGCTGTATCGCCCTACTGCAGCTTTTCGGCTCACGTGAATCAGCGGAGACAGCGGGACGCAGGGCTGCGGCACGTCAAGTGTTTAGAGTGCCGAAGCAGCGACTCGACTCACTACGGCGCCCGGCAGCTGTCGCGGCTCACGTGAATCAGGAAAGGTAGCGCGGCACACGACTCTGCAGCAAGCCAGATGTTTCTTGTGGCGAAATAGTGAGTCCACTCACTAGACTCAGATGATCCGTATGTTTCAAAACAGTGAAATGATCCGAACTGCCCATCACTACAACTTGCAGTGATCTGAATGATTACAATACTCCAGATCGTCAACTCATTATAAACTGGGGTAGTTCTTCTATCACCGAGGGAAAAACGGGGTTTTGGATGGGGACAGACCAAATGTATCATAATAACCCTCAAATCAAATAAACAGTAACATAAACAGTTCGCAAAAACTAATTGGATGTTGAAATATTTCTCCCTAATTGATTGGTAAATAATAATAATAATATTATTATTATTAATAAAATATTAATAAATAAGTAAATAATTTATTATTATTTAAAATGATAAAATCAAAGTAATGGTTTGCTGTAATGATGTAAATTTAGAAAAGGTAGCGCCTGAGAAAATAATGTTCCGCGAAAAGAAGTATACACTGAAAGCAAATAAAGTTCCAAATTGTTCATAATTTTTGAAATGAAAATAAGGGCGCTAAAATTAAGGCGGGAGAAATATCTGAAGTTGGTGGCTGTGTTGCAAATCACAGTTATTAAAAAAAAAAATTGTGCCTGCAAAAATTTTCTGCAACTTAATGGAGCTGGTAAATGACACAAAAATATTTAATTTTAGCAACCTGCCTAAAATCCCGTCTGCTTACGTAGAAGAGCAGCTCGCCACATATTCATTGCACAGAAATTAACTGTTGGAACGCACTCGTAAAACACCAATTTATCATAAGCTCAAAGAAATTAAAAATAGTTAATTTTTGATAAACTGGCGAATATGTCAGGGACGGATAGTGCGGAACAAAATATTCTAAGATAATTATGGAGTATTGTGCATCGTTCCAACATTTAATTTCGCACACTGCAAGAAAGTGGCGGCTGTTTCAAATGTTTGTTAAGGTTATGGGACTTAACTATGGGGTCATCAGTCTCTAAACTTACAAATTACTTATCAGCTACCTTATACTAAGTACGGCACAAATATCCATGCCCGAGGAGGATTCGAACCCCCGACCGTAGTGGCCGTGTAGAACGTGACTTGAGCGCCTCAGTCCCCTCGGCCACCGCGGCCGGCAATGGCGGCTGGTGGTAATCTGTAAGAAAAGTTCACACACTATTAATACATTGTACAGTAAGGGACAATGAGGTGGCTTTAAAATAAAAATATTGAGAAATGCAAATTTTCATTAAACGAAATTAGTTGATATATATTCTGAACATACACTTACAATAATTTCCTACATCCATTCTGTGCTCGAAAAGAAATTGCAATTCAGATAAATTAAACAAAGAGCAATGCGCTATTGAGTCCGAAATCTATTGAATGCTAAGCCAGGAAGAAGAAAGAATGGAGACTGCTGCTCCTTCTTATTAAGTAAAACATATGATAAGCGTAAATGCACAGATAATAATGTGCTTGTTAATATTATACTTTCTTTGCATAAGATAGCTCTATTATCGATACGTAATAATTTGCATGAAATAAACACAGAATAATCGCAACAAGTACAAGAGATTAATTATACAGAATAAATAAATAAACATTGAAATAAAATCCAGGCGGCCCATGAAACGTTATAATGTAGTAAGAAATGAGACAGAAATCCTAAAACAAATTGCAATTAGGACATAAGTGCAATTGACGAAAAATAACGGAACATGAAATCGACAAGTAGATGTCGGCTATGTAGGTAAATTCTCATTGACGATTTCAAGGTTTGTCATTTTTTTTCGTTGCATCAGTAACCCGTTTAGTTTATTGTCATTCACTTAATTTCCATATCGACTCTACAATTTCATGATGTAGGAAAATCATGAGAACCAGAACAAGGTGGACAAAAGAAGGGAGGTTGAAAAAGTTGCATTCAAACAGCATGGACGATGCACTGGTAGGCAATGCTGAGAACTGTGTGGCACATCAACAATTAAAATCATGTAAGCTGCAGTCGAAAGTGCAAAATGTTTTGTATCGTCCATGGCATAGTCTGTTTCCAATTATTGCGAACTTGAAAAGAATCTGCACGAGAGTCAGATGATGTGGCTGTTGAATATAGGTCACAGATCAAGGTCTAAATATAATGTGGCAAAAAGGAAATCCTCGTGTACTCAGTGAAGTAAATAAAGTTCGCAACAAGTCAACCAGCTGACCGTGGCACAGAGTTCCTTTTTTCTGTGTAGTAGTTACAGTTTTTGTGAACATGGATGCAGTAATTGTACGATAGCGAAGCAGTGGTCTGTCCGCATTTTTACACGCAATGATGAAGATTTGTAAGTAGTCACCGACCAAGATATACCTCACTCGATGAGGAAAAGCAAGACGCTAAAATGCAGTGATTAATGTCTTAATAGCGATGGCCAATAAAAAAAGACACGTTCTGAGGTGCGTTAAGGGTATAAAAGAAGAAAAGAGTAAAGCGATTCGATGGTGACATCGGATTGGGAACTAACAAAGAGAATTTGCTTCACACTTTCAAATATCAAATCATAGACAAATCGAAACTTCCTGTCAGATTAAAATTGTGTGTCGGAACCGGGACTCGAACCTGGGACCTTTGAATTTCGCGGGCAAGCGCTCTACCGAATGAGCTATCCCGACACGACTCACGATGGCGCCTCACAACTTTACTTCCACCAGTACCTCGCCTCCTACTTTCCAAACTTCACAGAAGCTCTCCTGCGAACCATGCAAGACTAGCACTCCTGGAGAAAGGATATGGTGAAGACATGGCTTAGCCATAGCCTAGGGATGTACCCAGAATGAAACTTTTCACTCTGCAGAGGAGTGTGCGCTGATATGAAACTTCCTGGCAGATTAAAATTGTAGGTAGAGCGCTTGCCAGCGAAAGGCAAAGGTCCCAGGTTCGAGTCGCGGTTCCGGCACACAGTTTTAATCTGCCAGGAAGTTTCATATCTGCGCACACTCC
This sequence comes from Locusta migratoria, assembly GCA_026315105.1. NCBI lineage: Eukaryota > Metazoa > Arthropoda > Insecta > Orthoptera > Acrididae > Locusta > Locusta migratoria. The sequence continues at coordinate 579,758,447 of CM048745.1, read as the reverse complement.
GCCGCAGAGTTAAAAGTTTCATTCCGTAGACAAATCGGTTTGCGAAGACAGTTCCAGCTAGCGATGGGTCGAACCAGTTCATTCATGTGAACTACTTCACTCATTCGCACTATTTACTGTGAAGCGCTCAAAATTCAAATGCAGTAGTTCGTTTATGTAGTACTGAAGCCTGGGCAATAGGTAGCGCTTTCGCTCGCTGCGCCTTGTTCACTCAATACTACTTAACAACATGACCGACAGATGGCAGAACTATGCAGTTATGGGTAGAGAGCCTATATAGGGAGAGAGTGGCCAACCGGCCTGTTGCCGCCATGTTTTTACCAGACTGCGCGCGGCACGTGCACTTACATAGCGACCCAGGCAGAAATGCAACCATCACTTCCACCCATGACACTGGTATCAGGTTTAACGAGTCTCATTGAGGTCCTATCGCTGCAACACTCTGCCGCAGCATCGTCACCTACCCAGGCATGTACCACCTCTGATCACAGGCGAGCATATCTTGGCCAATGTTAGAGGTCCCAAAGTTGTCACGTGGAACGCCAATGTCGTGTACACTCAAGCTGGCTAATTTCGCCGAGCCGGCCGCGGTGGCCGAGGTGACTGAGGCGCTCCAGTCACGGTCAGCACAGCCACTACGGTCGGGGGTTCGAATCCCCCCTCGGGCATGGATATTTGTGCCGTCCTAGTTCGTAAGTAGTTCATAAGTAGTTTGTAAGTTTAGGGACTGATGACCCCGTAGTTAAGTCCAATAAGCTTAACAAACATTTGAACATTTAATTTCGCCAATTACTGTGGGATGAGGCTGTTGACACTTGCCTCCTGCAAGAGACGAAGTTGAAACCCGGAGAAGCTGTGAACGCAGCCAACTAAGACTGTCAGCATGACAACCGGCCGACGGCAGGAGGTGCACGGCTATCTTCATTCAGCGCGCCCTGCGACACTACCAGGTTGCCCTGCCTGAGCTGAACTCCAAGGAAGTCCACACAACCATTGGCGCCGACACGTTTGTCTCGGTCAATAAACAGCCGATAAACTGTCTCGACTCTACAGACTTCGACGCCCTGTTCACTTTGCCAGGCAAATTCTTTATCGCCGGCGACTTCAACTGCAAGCACATCGCCCGGCATTCCCGCTATACCAACGCCCGTGGTCAGACTCCTTCTTCCGCGGATAGCCACGATTGGACTGTACGATCCTACCATCTTTTCCGCTCGCGGACTGACAGACGTCGTTGACATTGTGGTAATTAAGGACATCCCGTACCATGTCTATGCCTCTAAACGGAATGTCCTGTCCTCTGACCACGTTTGTCTTGACGTCATGCAGCAGCCCAGAAGAAAACCTCGCTTCGCGGAATCGACTGGGACCAGTGCCAAGACGCCTTTGCCGAGAAGCTTGCCACTGTCCCTGCTGAGGTCGGCGTCGACGCAGCAGCTCTCTGCATTTCACCACTGCCCTCTAGTAACAACTACTTATTCACAACCGATACAATAGGGTTACATGTTTGCACCTGTTACTGTCCTTCAAAGTAGTCACCAGCGATGTGTAGAACCCGTTGCCAGCCATATGGAAGGTGTAATATGCCATTAGCTGACCCTGTTCTGTTGAAGGTGCGAATGGAGCAGCCTACTGCCTGTCGAGATCGTGGGCGAGCTCACGAATTGTCTGGCGTCGATCACTATCCACCAGTCTGGTAGAGTGTTTTACAGAAATCACTGCCGGCCGCGGTGGCCGAGGGGACTGAGGCGCTTCAGTCACGGTCTGCACGGCCACTACGGTCGGGGGTTCGAATCCCTCCTCGGGCATGGATATTTGTGCCGTCCTTAGTCTTAGCTAGTTCATAAGTAGTTTGTAAGCTTAGGGACTGATGACCCCGTAGTTAAGTCCCATAAGTTCTAGAAACATTTGAACAGAAATCACTGAAAACATCAATCAGGATGACGGGTTTCAACTGCGAGTCCAGTGGGCTAATAATCACTACGCCAACTCGCTCAATCTGTACACGTGCCGTCGGTGGTCAAACGCCAAAGCATTTATTTTCAAGGGTGCATTTGTCGCGGCGTTTCCCTATTTTTGGACCAGCCCCTGGAACAAGGACGGAGGTCTATGTGGATTTGAGGACAGTGTTTTTAGGGTTTGTTATTGCACCTGATGCTCTTTCGTATAGGTATAATCTTCGTCCAAGTGAAATTTTAAATATTTCTTTCTTTTTATTGCTGCACTATTATAATTTTTATTAGTTGTTATTTAAGGACGACAATCTCTTTTTAGATTTCCCCCCATTTTCAAGTCATCTACAATGTATAAAATATTAATAAATACAATTACACAATTTTTTTGAAGACTTAAATTACGATTTCCTGTTACAGTATATTGTCTGGAGTGCTTTTCTCACAGATTTTGTCCTGATATTTTTAGAAGATTTTTTTTGTGCACGATATTATTTGCACTTAAAAAATCGTAATATTCTATGCTTGAATTATATTTAGCAACGACAGAATTGACGTTAATATCTCTGGTGTTTCGATGGCGTTAGCTGCATATAGACACCTTAATATTCTATGTTTGAATGTTATTTTTCATAGATATAATTTACGTTCATATCTTTGTTGCTTTCAGATTGAAGTGTCGAAATTTATCCTTTTTCTGTTATGTAATCCATAAATTGTCCCACTTTAGACTACGGTAGTAACACTAGAAGTTGGCCTTTACGATTTCCTCTTGACGGCTCGAAATTTTATTTAAATAACGACTTAACTGTTCATCTGGCATGAAAACTGAATAAACGAACTTGTAGAGGAGAAATTCTCTACAACTTTCCTCTCTTATATTTTTTCATATCTCACATCGCTTCAGACACATTTGCAAAAATAACTGCGATTTGACACTGTCACTAGATATTACGTAAACCACGCATTGGGAAATGTCATGTGATACACCTGGCCCAGATCGCTCTCTGGCATTCGCCGTCTGGCTTTCTGTATTTTATGATTTTCTCATTATAACTCACGCGTTGTCATTTCGAAGCAGTAGTCCACTGAAGCATTAACAAAAACACATCGTTCTTAGTACGATAAATTATAACCTAGTGTCTAAAATGCCTAATTAGTAGTTAACACCTGCCATCAGTAGTACGAGAATTAAGGAACAGTTTCTCAATTGTCCGCTGTAGCACCGAGCGCGCCCGGTAGTAGGGCTGAACGCTGTCTGTAGTAAAAATAGGTGAGCCAAGAACACACCGAACAACAGAAAACAAATACGCTCAGCGACCGGAAGACACAGAATTACCCACAGAAAAAAACTGTGTATTGGGAAGCTTGTTAGGTTTTCTTGCAGATGGTCGATAGTTTGATACCCGCTACTACGAACTTTTTTTTCGCATTGCTTCCTAAAAGGGTTTCAGGCACTCTTATTAATTAAAGAGAGTTATGTTCTGCAATATTTATAGTTGTGAATAAGCAGAGTACTCCCTCTAAGGTGTGCGTTTATTCTATTTCGTGAAAATGCTGCTAAATACGTGCCATCGAATTGAACAATTGTCTTCTGAAGCAAATGCACATAAAATGGGAGAATACTATTATAATGGATATTGTAAAGAACGTGCTGATACTGGTAGTTTCCTATATAAAGCAAGTTCTAGATTTCCGTAGCAACTGTCGTTCCTTGATGAAACGAAAGGGAAGTGTATACATTGCAACAAATTACCTTGTTTCTTTTTATTTCTAAACAATTATTCACTATTTATATTCAAATGTTTGGAATACTGTGCGACCAAACTTCGTTGGTCATCAGTGAAGCGAATTTTTATCTGCTTTATTGAATAGGTATATTTTTCGTTTATTTTTGGTGCATTTGGGAATTTCGACATTCAGTCTCGCTACTACAACTCTATGTTCGCTAATCCCTCTATCTGTTTTGATGCTCTTTACTAGCTCAGGATTATTTGTTGCTAGGAAATCAAGGGTGTTTTCGCAACCATTTACTATTCTAGTGGGTTCATGAACTAACTGTTCGAAGTAGTTTTCAGAAAAAGTATTCAGAACTACTTCGGACGATGTTTTATATTTGCCGCCGATTTTGAATACGTATTTATGCTAACATATCGAGGGTAAATCAAAGTCGCCACCGATCAAAACAGAATGCTTCGGGATACCTATTTGAAATGTGATTCAAGCTTTCTTTGAATATTTCGGAAAGTGCATCGTCTGAGTCAGGAGGCCGATAAAAGATCCAATTATTAATTTATTCCGATTGTCGGGTATAACCTCTACCCATACCAACTCACAGTAAGTATCTGCCTCAATTTCGCTGCAGGATAAATCGTTTGTAACAGCAATAAACACGCCACCCCTTTTTTTTATTTATTCTATCCTTTCTGTAGACCATTTGGCCCTTTGAAAAAATTTCGGTCGAACTTATCTCCCTATAACGATTTGTGCCTCAGTACTTTCTATCAGCGCTTGGAGCTCTGGAATTTTTCCAACACAGCTACGACAATTTACAACTGTTACACCAATGGTTCCTAGATCTGCTTTCTTCCTGTGTCTGATCTGCCCCCTTTGAGACTGAAACCCATTTTGTGTATTCCTTAGGCCCTCTCACCTAAAAAAAATAAATAAAATAAAATAAAAAAAAGCGCCCAGTCCACGCCACACAGCCCCCGCTACCCGTGTAACCGCTTCCTGAGTATAGTGGACTCCTGACCTATTTAGCGGAAACCGAAAACCCAACACACTTTGTCGCAAGTGGAGGAATCTGCAGCCCACACGGTCGCAGAACCAGAGGTCCACAGTCAGCCCTGTTGACAATGTTGCAGATGGTGAACTCTGTTTTCATCTTGCAAGCAAGACCGGCAGTCTTTACTACTTCTGATAGCCGCTCAAAACCAGAGATAATCTCTTCCTATCCAAAGCGACACACATCGTTGGTCTTGACATGAGCCACCACCTGCAGCTGGTATGCACACGGAGTGCACATTGGACTTCTTCCCCTCCCTAGCAGCCATTTTCCTAAGGGGCTCCATCACCCGCTTAACGTTGGAGCTCCCAACTACTAACAAACGCACACTCTGTGAGTGCCCGGACCTTGCAGGCAGAGGGGCGAGTACAGGACAGGCGACACCATCTGCGTCATGAACATCCTCTGCTACAGAGAGCGCCTCGAATCTGTTCGTAGGATTAACCGGGGAGGCCTCCACTTCGGTCCCCCGGGAAGTCTTACGCCGCCTGACACGCGCTGAGAAAACCTCCCAATCCACCACGGATTGGAGGGCGACCCTCTCGCGGGCAGTGAGCGGAGGGTACAACAGACGCACAGGGCGTCTGCTGCATCCCCGCGAGCGGCCCACAACAGCGGCGCCCACCCACCGCAGTCTCAAGCGCCTGAAGCTGCGAGCGAAGATGACTGCCTGCATCCGTTCGCAGCAGTCACAGTTCCTAGCCATTCTAAAAACCTATGTATGTTCCAAATAAGTACGACTGAGGACACAGAAGTTCGATAAACAGTGAGCTTGGAAAAATATGTACCTAACACTAAGCTGTTTATTAACGGCGAATCAGAAAAATATATACGCGAGCTAATGAATCAAAATATCAACAACTGAACTGACAACTAAACACGATTTTTAATAAATAAACAAGCGAGCAAGTTGAAGAACTGTAAAAGAAAGCACACACGCAATGAAAATAAATGGCTTCTATTAAGTAGCCGGTTACCGTACAATGTAGAGCCGCTGCTGTCCACGTGTGCACTGGCCGGCGGTCACTGAGCAACCTTTCGAACCACCGTCTTGACATGTTCGTACATCAGGAACTAATGCGCCGCCCATTACGCTACCGCTATCATCTGCGAAAGAAATCCGTAATTTTCGTACCATCGATGGGGGTTTTAACGGCTAACGAGGCATTTTTAGACGTTTGATTAATATTCATTGTACTAAGAACGACATGTTTTTGATAATTTTCAGTGCACAATTGCTTTGAAATGTCAACACTTGAGTTATCGTAATAAAATCTAAAATACAAAAAGCAAGATGGCGTATACAAAAGAGGGTTTCGAGTAAGGTTTCTGGTGGAGGATGTCACATGACTGATTTCCGAACGCCAAATGTAAACTGTATTCCTTCCAGGCTATAGTCACTCGTCCGAACGCCATAAGGTTGCTACGTTCGTTCCAGGCAAAGAAAACAAACCTAGAACAAACTACAAAAGCAAGACAGGAGACAATATTTTAACGAAAAAATATGATGGAAATTTGGGAGAGAGATTCAAATAATAAATTAAAGTGGTAAAAGATAAAAAAAAAGAAAACATTATGTTTGTCAAAGGTAAACTCAAATATCAAATAATTTTGGATGTTTATTGAAATATGGACAGAGAGTATTTTACGTCTTGGGTGCATAGATATTATAGAAATAGTAGAGTCGTAAGTTGGTTGGTTGGTTTGTTGTGTTATATGGGTACAAAACTGCGGAGGTCATCAGTCCCCCAGTAGAGTCGTAATCGTACCGTCAATAATTTTCTATTATTTATATTTTCATTATTTCTGTCCGAAATGTTTGCAAAAATCATAAAACTACAGGCAAATCTAAAGTGGGTCGTAAAACACACCAGTGTGATTTTTGTCTAAATATCGTTTGTGCTTTTGATTTGTTTTCTCGTTAAGCATTTCGCCTGAAAATGCGTCTTTGTGGATATACACTATAAATCAAAAGTATCCTGACACCTGGCTGAAAATGACTTACAAGTCCACGATCGCTCTCCATCGATAATGCTGTTATTCGATATCGTGTTGGCCCACCGTTATTCTTGATGACATCTTCCACTCTCGCAGGCATAGGGTGAATCAGGTGCTGGAAGGTTTCATTGGGAAATGGCAGCCCATTCTTCACGGAGTGCTGCACCGAGGACAGGTGTCGATGTAGTCCGTGAGGAATGGCACGAAGTCGGCGTTCAGAAACATCCCAAAGGTGTTCTGTAGGATTCAAGTCAGACTCTGTGCAGGCCAGTCCATTAGCGCGATGTCATGTAACACTCCGCCACTGGCCGTGCATTGTGAACAGATACTAGATCGTGTTGAAGGATGTAATCGCTATCCCCAAAATGTTCTTCAACTGTGGTAAGGAAAAAGTACTTAAAGTGTCAGTGTAGGGCTGTGCTGCAATTGTTCCACGCAAAACAACAAGGAGTACAAGCCGCCTCCATGAAATACACGACCACACCATCCATAACTCGACCGCCTGCAAATTTTACTGTTGGCACTACACACTCTGGTACACGACCCGTTCACCTGACATTCGCCATAGCCACACCCTGCCATCAGATAGCCACATTGTGCATCGTGATTCGTCACTCCGCACCACTGTTCCATTGTCCAATGTTCATGCTCCTTACACCAAGCGAGGCGTCGTTTGGCATTGGCCAGCAGCGGTGGAGTGGCCGAGCGCGTTGCTACGGAACGCTCGTTCGCTCGCCGTCTGAGTCTACTGACTCAGTTTGGTCCAGTAGGTTTACAAACATTTGAACATTTCATTGACCTGCATGATGTGTGATTTATGGGCATCCGTTAGACCATGAAATCGAAGTTTTCTTACCTCCGGGCTGTAACAGTACTGGGAGTGGCTACCCTAGCAGTTTCGATTTCCTGTGTCTGGATTGATGCCTGACTATAATACTGTACGACGTCTGCAACTTTCGGCGGTCTCTGTCAGCCAACAGACGAGGACGGCATGCACGCTTTCGTTCTTTACGTAATCCATTCAGGTTTCCGATTCAGTATAACATCAGACACAATGGCGCTAGGGATGTTTAGGCCGCGGTGGATTAGCCATGTGTACTGGGGCGCCGTGCTGCGGTGCGAGCTGCCGTTCGTCATAGGGGGTTCGAGTCCTCTCTCGGGGATGGGTGTTTGTGTTGTCTTTAAGTTAGTTTACCTTTGTTTAAGTAGTTTGTAAGCTACGGACTAATGACCACGCAATTGAGTCCGATAGATTTACAAACAATTGAAAATTTATGATGTTTAGGAGTTTAAAGATCGCGTAAAGACTCCTGACACAAGTGACATCCGGTCACCTGACCACGTCCGAAGACCGTGAGTTCCGCAGAGCGTTCCATTCTGGTATCTCACAGTGTCTAATGACTACTACGGTTGCTGATATGGGCCGGCTGCGGTGGCCGAACGGTCTGCGGCACACCAGTCACGTTCATCACGGCCACTACGGTCGGGGGTTCGAATCCCCCCTCGGGCATGGAAATTTGTGCCGTCCTCAGTATTAGCTAGTTCATAAGTAGTTTGTAAGTTTAGGGACTGATGACTCCGCAGTTAAGTTCCTTAAGCTATACAAACATTTGAACATTTTTTTAGGATTCTAGCCTTTCTCCAATGTTATTCAATTTGTACATTCAGCAAGCAATAAAAGAAAGCAAGGAGAAATTTGGAGGAGAAATTAAAGTTTAGGGTGAAAAAATAAAAACATTGCGTTTTGCCGATGACATTGTAATTCTGTCAGAGACAGCAAAGGATCTGGAAAAGCAGCTGAACGAAATGGACAGTGTGTGGAAGGGAGCATAAGATGAACATTAACAAGAGCAAAACAAGGGTAATGGAGTGCAGTCTAAGCAAATCAGGCGATGCTGAAGATAATAGATTAGGTAACGAAGCAATAAATGAGGTAGATGAGTTTTCTTACTTGGCCACTAAAATAACTTTCGATGGTTGCAGTACAGAGGATACAAAATGCAGAATGGCAATGGGAAGAAAAGCATTCTTGAAAAAGGGAAATTTTCTAACCTGGAATATTAAAGTGTATGAAAGAATGATGAAGATTAGGTGGCTGGATCGTATAACTAATGAGGAGGCACTGAACAGAATTGGGAAGAAAAGGAATTTCTGGCATACCTTGACTAAAAGAAGGGATCGATTCGTAGGACACATTCTTAGACATCAAGAAATCGAAAATTTAGCGATGGAGGGTAGTTTGTGGGGTAAAAATCGCAGAGTCAGACCAAGAGATGAATACAGTAAGCAGATTCAGATGGATGTAGATTGCCGTTCTTATGAGGAGATGAAGAGGCTTGCTCAGGATAGGGTGGAGAGCTGCATCAAACCAGTCTCCGGTCTGAGGATGAAAACAGCAACATGACTAATGTAAGATCTTCCTCCATGTTGTTCGAGTCTTTACATCGATGATATCATCATTACATCAGAGGAATACGATTTCCAAACCGTACGGGAGTTTTTGCTGAGGGCCTTCAGGCAGCAGGGAGAGTCAAGGCTCGGCGGATCCCAGGGCGTCGCTGGCGCACCTCGGACTGCAGAGAGTGAGCCGGGGCTTAATTAATGCCATCAGTGGGGAGGGAGAGAGAGAGAGAGAGAGAGAGAGAGAGAGAGAGAGAGAGAGAGAGAGAGAGAGAGAGCGGGCGAGATTAAAACCGCGGCCGGCCGTCCGGCGGTGGCGGCGGCGGTGGCGCAGCCGGGCTGCGCGCTGAATGAGACCGCCGAGAATAGAGCGGAGGTCGATACCGCCGAGGAGCCCTCCACATGGCCAGCGGCGGCTCCAGCTCCAGCGACGACACGGCCGCAGCCGGCAGACTTCCGGACGTCTGCTGCACGCAGCGCCGAGGAACCTGCCGTACTCACAGCAAGTGACCACTTCCAGGCCTAAGTACTACTGTGAAATCACTATGTTCAGTTTTAAAGTTATGCGTAAGGTACTTTTCAAACGTTTACTCTTATGACGAGTTTTGGTATAGGGTAAGGTGGTACAATTTCGATCATTTCGGACAAATGTTATTGTAACTGGAAATATATTGAGAAAAGATGTAATTTTAATTCTAGCACTTGTTCTTGGATGTTTAACTAATATGTAACACAAATATTAGACAATTACAAATGTCGGTATGGACACACAAAAAAGTTACAGAATTGAGAAAAATCGATCGAAAATGTACCACACTAGGTACAATTGTGATCACTTTCCAGTAGAATTTGCACTATAGGCATCTTCCACATAAAAATCACTTTTTCCGTCAGGCACCAACGCATACTTCGTTGTACCAAACATTGCATTTTGGGTAGAGAATGTAGTCACCCTTAAATAGAAAATTTATAAGAGCTCGTTAGACTAAGTAGCTTCACTTACCTCGTAGCGTGAAAAAAATTATCTCTCCTTAGCACAAAGTGGTATATTCTTGGAAAAGAAAGGAAGAGCTGTAGAAACCTGCTACGCTACAGCGCCACACAACGAGACACTACAAACTGACAAATGGCGCTAAAATTTATGTTGATCAAAATTGTACCTATATCGAATTTGTACCATCTTACCCTATGTAGGTTAACACAAATTACATCACCTGTTAATCGTTGACTATTTCTTTAAATAAAGTGTCCGCTTCAGCTGTTTTACTTTAAAAAAAGAAAAAAAAAAGAAAAAGAAAAAAGAAAAAAAGACGACCGGTTTCGCGACTTAAAGTCGCATCTTCGGGTCAAATACCTGAATAAAAAGGAAACACCAGATTATAAGGCGTGTCATCAGGCGTTCCCCAGGGGAGTGTGATAGGACCGCTATTATTTTCTATCTATATAAATGATCTGATGGACAGAGTAAGTTGTAATTTGTGGCTGTTTGCTGATGTTGCTGTGGTGTATTGGAGGGTATCGTCTTTAACTGACTGTAATAGCATACAAGATGACTAGAAAAAATTTCTAGTTGGTGAAAGAATGGCAGCTAGCTCTCACTGTAGAAAATGTAAGGTGATGCGCATGACTAGGAAGAACAATCCCATAATGTTCGAATACAGCATTAGTAGTGAGCTTCTTGATGTTGTCGCGTCGTTCAAATATCTAGGCGTAACATTGCAGAGCGATATGAAATGGAAGGAACATGTAAGGACAGTTGTGAGTAAGGCGGAAAGCCGACTTCGGTATATTGGGAGAATTTTGGGAACATGTACTTCATCTGTAAAGGAGACCGCGTATAAAACGCTTGTACGACCACGTCTTGAGTATTGCTCATGTGTTTGGGACCCGCAGCAGATCAGTTTAAAGGAAGACATAGAAGCAGTTCAGAGGCGAGCAGCTAGCTTTGTTACTGGTAGGTTCGACCAATGCGCGAGTGTCACGGAAATGCTCCGGCTACTCAATTGGGGATCGTTGGAGGAAAGACGACGTTCTTTTCCTGAAATTCTAATGAGGAAATTTAAAGAGACAGGATTTGAAGCTGAGTGTAGCACGATCTTGCTGCCGCTTTCTTACATTTCGCGTGGTGGTCACAAAGACAAAATAAGAGAAATTAGGGCTCGTACGGAGGCATATAGGCATTCTTTTTTTCCTCGTTCTATTTCGGAGTGGAGTAGGAAAGTGGTACAGTGTACCCTCCGCCATGCACCTTACGGTGGATTGCGGAGTATGGATGTAGATGTAGATGTCTAAGCCAGTGAAAGATCAGGAAAAGCCTATCTGGATAAAGATGGAATAGAAATATACTTACAGTTAAAACATAAAACCAGAGGCTCGGCAATACAATCAACAACAACCCAGGCTGCCAGAACACTTCACACAAAACATCAGGGCGACAACCGCGCTCGCCGATCAAAGCACCGGATAGAGCCAGGCGGCACGGACAGCGGCGTGGCTGGACGTAAACTGCGCAGGAGCGCGTGATGATGGACTGCACCGGGGGTCGCGCATGCGCAAACTGTTTTGGCGGACACAGTAATTACAGGAAAAACACTTGGTACACAAAGTACATGAACGGGACGTACGAACGTAAGCTGGTATAGCACCAGACGAAACATGATATATCGTGAAATGAAACCCGGGGCTGCAAGGAGCTTTTAAGCTATCTCATACACTTAACACTTAAGGCATAAATCCAACCTCGCAAACTTTGACTACCTCACCGTATAACCGAGCACACTGATCTGTTTCACAGTTGCTTCTACCTCCCTTTGTTGTTATTTACCTTTTAAAAAAAATCGGAAGCAAGCTGTGGCTGCTCTTTTTCGTACCATCCACCATAATCCCCCGACTCCTTGTGACTTTTATTTGATTTCGAAGATGAAGGAACCACTTCATCGCATTCTCTTCAGAACTGTTCCAGAGATTCGCCAGGCAAGTAGCCCTATAATAGATCCCTGTTTAGTGGGTTTGGCTCCTTGCAGCCCCAGGTTTCATTTCACGGTATATCATGTTTCGTCTGGTGCTATACTAGCTTTCGTTTGAACGTCCCGTTCACGTACTTTGTGTACCAAGAGTTTTTCCTTTAATTACTGTGTCCGCAAAACGCACTTTGCGCATGTGCGACCCTCGGTGGAATCTGTTATCACGCGCTCCTGCGCAGTTTACGTCCAGCCACGCCGCTGTTCGTGCCGCCTGGCTCTATCAGGTGCTTTGATCGACGAGGGCGGTTGTCGCCCTGATATTTTGTGTGAAGTGTTCTGGCAGCCGGGGTTGATGTTTGTGTTGGCGAGCCCCTGCTTTCATGTTTTAACTGTAAGTCTATTACTATTCTATCTTTATCCAGATAGGCTTTTCCTGGTTTGTCACTGGCTTATAGTCTGCTGCTTCCTTTTTACCCAGGTATTTGACCCGAAGATGCGACTTTAAGTCGCGAAACCCGTCGGTTTTTTTTTAAGTTCAACAGCTGAAGCGCACCCTTTTATTAAAGATGTATCATCTCAGCTGTGGATGTCCGTCAATAAAGGTTTTACGTTGACTATTTCTTGAGCTCGCCTGCCAATTTCATATCTAAAACTATCAAAATAACGTTAATGAAACCTGCGTTCTTATGTGTTAACGGAACACCAATTTTTTTAATGAAATATTTATTCCATCAGTAATACACAAACTTCAGTCTAAAACAGAGGCAAGGACAAGTCTAGACTAAACTACGCGTATTTATACATTCACTTCTTATTCAGTAGGTTGTAGAATAAATTTGTACCAACTGAATAACTTTATTTTACTTCCAACATCGTTAAATAAATTAATCGCAGGAAAAAAATTATGGTAACTTTGTTCAAAATTAATAATAAACGTTTTCATTATGTTTTAGTAATGAATTAAAGGAGAATTTAGGTTTATGTACAAGTTATGACTAAAGCAGTACCGGATTCGTTTTTATAGTTTATATTGGATACATTTATGGTAACAATAAAATTTTCATATAAGCAGTACACTGCTTTTATAGCTTTTTTATAGTTTATCCTATATACATATTATAAATGCGAAAGTTTGTATGTTTGTTACCGCATCATGCTAAAACTACATCACTGATTTAGATGAAATTTCATATAGAGATTTCTTATGTCTTGGATTAGGACATAGGCTACTTTTCAAAATGTTTATTACAAGTTATTTATATGAAATATATCCATAGAAATACGTAACGGTTGTAAGAAGCTTCTAATACAACAGCAGAAGTCCACTGCAGGGTATGTCCTGTTTAGCCGCGAGGGTTAACGTGTCATGTTATAAACATCCGTTTTTTGGGCAATGGTTTGTGTCCTGCAATAGTGAAATTTTTTTTCTTTGTTATTGTTATCTTTTTTACTTTCGAATATACAAAAAGATTCTGGGATACTGCCAAAACGGCTTAACTGATATATAATTACATACAAAAGAAATCTGAATGTTGGCGTTTATGCCGCATTCATTTTCACTTGTTGTAACAAATGAAGGAAGTATGTATATAAATTGAAGACTTTAAATAAAATATGCTCTAAGTACCATGGCAAGAAAAAACATTGACGTTTTGTGTAGAATGGGATCTAGATACAAAGCCCTATTTTGTGTACAAAGCGCGAACTGCCATGTATAAATACTAAATAGCGTACGTAAACTGCAACGAAAGTAGTAGCAATTGCACTCAACAGATGGCAGGCGGTACGCTGCAGTTAACATATGAACTGCAACGATATATATTGATGTGAATGTTTGGTCGGTGTACGCTTATCACGTCCGAACGACAAGACGCAGAGACTTAAATATTTGTACAGTTACTAATTTATACCTGATGAAGGTTTTAGGCACGGTTTTATAGCCATCTGATAGATGTTTAGCAATTTGAAGAATATAACGTGAAATGTGGAACAATAATTACTCTTTGAAAATTACATTTACTCTTTGAAAATGGTTTTATTGCTTGCATTGTTGCTTGAGGGTTGATAATGATAAAAGGGTGGAGTATATTGGGATGGAAAGTTATCGGTCTATATAAAATTCTACGTGTGTGTGTGTGTGTGTGTGTGTGTGTGTGTGTGTGTGTGTGTGTGTTAATATTTCGCTCTGCAGCGAAAACTACATAACGCAAACGAATGGTCTGTGAGGAATTGTTGTCCGAAGTCTCCCCTTGTACACCATAATAGTTCCATGCCGATAGCTTTAATGGGGTGGAAGATATGGTGGTTGAAAGTCGTCAAATTATTTTAAAAAATTCGGACTGAAGGCCAGCGATGACGTCTGTGACTCTACAGCAAGAAGGTTTCATACAGCGAAACGTGATGCCACAGACCATATATTTGGTCTATGCGTGCTACAATGTCTTCAGCTATTTCTCTGTAAGGTTAAGCATACGAATAAGGAAATAAATAAATAAATAAATGAAACAGTAAAAAAGAAATTTCTTTTAATATATCTCTTTAAAAAATCTATTTAACATTTCGCGCATTACATCAAGTGATCGATCTGTGATATTATCACAATCATTATTGTTGAATGTCGTGATCGGATTATTCGAAACGAGTGCATTTTTACCTGTGATTGGATCTACACTACTTACGTTCCTGATAAATAGATAATCAACCAACACGCGAGCGGAGCCGCGGGTTTAAGCTAGTATTGGATACATTTATGGTAACAATAAAATTTTCATATAAGCAGTACACTGCAAACGGATCAGTGGATTGCAAAAAACTTCAGATAATGTTAATTAAAGCAATCTCCATCCAGTCCGTAACAAGATGTGTTAGACCATGCGGCTACTCCCACGCTGCGATTTGTTACTGGTAGGTTCGATCACCATGCGAGTTTCATATAGATGATTCGAGAATTCAAGTGGAAATCCCTGTAGGGAAAACGATATTCATTCCAAGAACACTACTGAGGAAATAACGAGCTGACTGTAGAACGATTCTACTGCCACAAACATTTCGCGTAACGACCACAAAGATAAGAGAGAGTTGGTACGGAGTGGAGTAAAAAGACAAGAATGACAAGTAGTGTTAGGACGTACATCTGCCACGCATCAAATGTTTATAGAGCTTATGGGACTTAACTACGGGGTCAACAGTCCCTCAACTTACAAACTAGCTAATACTAAAGAAGGCACAAATATCCATGCTTGAGGGGAGATTCGAACCCAAGACCGTAGTGGCCATGCAGAACATGCCTGGCGCGCCGCAGACCGCTCGGCCACTGCGGCCGGCGCCATGCATCATAAAGTAGCTTGCAGATTACTTATGCCGATGTAGAAGTATTAATTATAGCACGAGGGTACGTATATTTTATAGCTTTTTTCGTAACTAAATCGTTAGTGTTCAAAAACAAGGTGTCAAAATATTATTAGTCAATAAAACTGACTTGAACTGAGACATTCGATTAATCGCCACTATCAAAAGTTATTGATAATTTATCTAATAAACGAAAATCAAAGACCGACACCAAGCTAGTCAAGAGAATAAACAGAAATAACTTCATATGGGAATCTCTGCTCTTTAATGACATTTTATTTTCGGTTGTGAAGCAGATTATAATATAGAAAATTAGCGACAGGTAAGATATCATACACAATATACTTAGAGTAACTTATTGTATTCAGTTATTGGTTACAATTGTAATTTGTGTGTGGTGGAGTATGATATTTTGCTGACTCTATACTTGAGGTTTACTGAGACTAACGCACCATGGGCCTACCGTAATAGTGAAAAAGCCATTCTCGTTGCCCTCTAATACGTAGTTGATCATCTCGGACGGCCAGTTGCGCAGTTACGCAGTATGAAGTTATCAATCAACGCGTGAGAGACAATTGGCCATTGTTCCATGAGTGCAATATCCACCTCTGCAGGCGTTCTGGGAGGTTCTTGTCTGGTTGCAATGCGTTTGCTAAGTGCATCCCAGAAATGCTTAATCGGTTTAAGTCCGCTGAAAAACCCGGCCACACCATTCGTTATATCCCTCAGCTTCAAGCATTCCAACTCTGTGGGGATTATTTATTTATTTATTTACCCTTCTTGCGAACCAGCTGCCTTTGGGTATATAGCTGGTCGTGATTACAAAATCTATGTGATACATTTATGCGACTATGATACATTATTTTCTTTATACATTTACAGTAATTAGATAAATAATACAAAGAAAAGCGTAAAAACTTATCATACGGAAAATAGAAAGGCAACTTAAAAACATCAACTATTTTAAGAAGAGAATAATAGAAGATAGGAAAGATTGCTTTGAGTGACAGTCTGAAGAATAAGAGAGGAAAGTCCAGGGTGGGAGGCCTCGGAATTTACTTCGAGCCCTGCCATCCTGGAGTTTTCTCATTTTGAGACTCTTATGATTGGCTATATCTGTAGGTTATATTTCGCAAGTATTTATACGTCCTCTGTGTCGGGGCTGTCATCTGTGGTGTAATCTGTACTGTTTGTGCTTTGTGTCAGATTCATCGTAAGTGTTTTGTCTTCTGTTGTGGGCGTTTCGTGTTGCATTACGTCTTACGTTCTGTGTGTACTCGTGTTTTTTTTTTTTTTTTTTTTTTTTTTAGTGATACTTCATCTGTCAGCCTGTTCATTATGTCCCATCCGTTCTTATCTCGTATTAGTTCGTTTAGGTCTTTAGTCGTGTCATAGTGTGAGTGTGTGTTTTGTAGAGCTGACAGTGTATGACAGTGTGTTCTGGGGTCCCAATTTCTCCACACGTACAGCATGGATTGTCACTGAGACCAACACGTGTGAGGTGTGTGGGGTAGGGGCCGTGTCCCGTTAGGAAGTGGATCATACCCCGCCTGGGATTGATATGACCCATTCGAAGACGTTCCCTTATATTCGGGAAAAAGTCATAGACACGTCTTCCTTTCTCGCAGTTTTCCCATTCCCTTTGCCATGTGTCCATTCTCCATTTAATTAGTTGCCTCCGTTCTGTTATCTCTTGTCCAACAAGTTCGTGGACCTTGTCCTATTTCCCCGCCTTCAGCCAGTACATAGCAGCTCTTAGTCGTATGGTAAGGTCTATTGGTGGTATCCCCAGTACCACGCAGAGTGCTTCGTCTGAGGTAGTGTTGAAGGCTCCAGTTAGCCTTAATAGGACACTTCTTTGACCTTTCCTAACAGTGGCAATGTTGGTCTGTAGTGCCAGACGCTGTGCCCATGAACTGGCCGCGAAGCAGATTACTGACTCGAAGAGGGCTATGTGGTATGTACGTAGTGTTTGTGTAGGTAGTCTGTACGTTGTGGTGTTTAACCTGGCAAGTTTTGAGTCATCTTGGTGGCCCTGTCGGTCGTCAGTCGTATATGTACATTAAAGATCAAGCGTTCGTCCAATTGGACACCAAGATAACGTGTATTGTGTTTTCTGCGTATTTTGATGTTGTTGTGTTTTATTGTTGGGTCTCTGATTAGGGTTCCTTTTAGTAATATGTAGACTGTCTTATGTGCTGCCATCTGTAATTTGTTCTGTGTGCACCATTGTCCTATAGTTGCCAGGACATGTGTTGCCTTGTGTTCTAATTGCATTCTCGAGTCAGCTGTAACCAAAACAAGTAGGTCATCTGCATACGCGACAGTGCCTTTGACCAACTCCTGTTGCCCCAGTAGGTTCAGGAGTGGTTCAAAGGTTATGTCCCAGAAGACGGGTCCACAGATCGATCCCTGGGGGCACCCTTTGGTGATTTGCTTTACTACCTTTTGAGAGTCCTTACGCCATTCAACTGCCCTATTTTTGCAGTAGTCTAAAATACTGTTATAAAGGGCCTTAGGTACCCTTAGCTCCCGTAGTCTTGTGAACAGTGCCGGCCACCAAAGATTGTCAAAGGCGCCAGCAATATCCACAAGAATGGCCAAAGCGTATTTGAGTGTTGTTGAGTGGACCATATCGGTTGCCGCATGTAGGGCGTCATCAATTGACTTGCCTCGTCTGAAACCATACTGCGTAGGATTAAGTCCTAGTAGCTCCCTGTGCGACTGTTTACGTTCGCACAAGAGACGTTCCTGGATCTTAGCCAGGTTGTTAATTAGGCAAATTGGCCTATAGGATTTGGGGTTCAGTGGGTCCTTGTCAGGTGCTTTTTTAATGATCACTGCATTTGCCAGTTTCCAGGGAGCAGGTACCCGTCCCAGCCGTAAGGCGTCATTTAATAAGTTGGTCATGAAGGTTATGATCTGTGGTGCGGCCATTTTGATGGTTTCCGAGTAAACTCCATCAGGGCCTGGTGCTTTCCTATTTTTTAGTTTGGAGATTGCAACGGCAACCTCTTCCTGTGCAAAAGGAATGGTGACGGCATTGTTGCCATATTCAGTGTCGGTGTTGTGTCTGAGTGTTGTGTGGAACGCATCATCATCTGTGTTGGTGTCGTCAGGTAGGAGTTTGTTTAGCAGATATTCTGCTGAACTTCTCCATCCCTCGGTGTTTGTGCCGTCTTCACGTTTCAGTGTCGATAGAACAAAAGGTGTTTTGATGCGCTCCGTGCAAATTTTAAAAGGTTCTCCCCATATGTTTGTTTGTATCTGTTGTTCTATGTGTGTGTTCCAGTGTTGTTGTCTGGTCTGCAAGAGTGCGTCTTTGAAAGTCTTTTTGGCTGTCAAATAGAGTTGTTGCCAGTATCGTTTTTCTTGCTCGGTTTTCGCCCTTTGGTACCATGTTCTCTTACGTCTTGAGTCCTGTCTTAGTGCAGTTAGTCTGTTGTTCCAAGGGGATCTATTTTTGTTCAGTTTTGCAGTCGGTACGGAGGAATTTTGCGCTGTCTGTAATATGGTCGTCAGAGCATGAGCTCTTAGGTCCACCGATCCCATTAATTCATTTATATGAGCGTCCTCTATTATATGTTGTAATTTGCTTCTATCCGCTTTGTTAAAACACAGTCGTCGTTGTGTCTCGTCGATGTGTGTACGTGTAGATGTTATGTGTATTATGATGGGATTGTGGTCGCTATGGATGGCACCGTCAAGTACCCGCCACCCCGTCACTAGTGGAAGGGTTTTGGAGTTGACAACTGTAATGTCTATACGACTACTAGTTCCACCTGGTCCTCTGTAAGTAGGCGGTTGGTTGGGTGAGTTAGCCACGAATAGGTTATTGAGGTCAAGGTGTTGGTTGACCATTTCCCCTTTGACATTAGTTGTGTTAGAGAACCAACGAGTGGACCAGGCGTTTATGTCCGTGGCAATGATTAAGTGCCTGTTATTAGTAATATTGGATAGGCAGTCTATGTAGTGTAGATAGGGCTCAATGTCGTGCGAATATTGCGCATACATTGAGGCAATTACCCACTTAGTCCTTCCTATGATTATTTCCACAGTGATAAGGTGCGTGGTACAGAGGTGAGATATCTGTGTGATGGTGTATTGCGGATTAGTGACGATTATGGCTGCCATAGCGTCCGTATGGTGAATGATTGTGTATTTGTGAGGCATTCCTGTAATTTTGCCGTTTCTTAGGTGTGGTTCCTGGAGGCACACAATGTCCACTTCCTGTTCCTCTATTAACCTGGCTAGTTCCATACAGGCGAGTGTACTACCTTGTGCATTTAGTTGTAGAATTTTCATGGGTAGTGGGTCCAAACCATGCATCTGGGACCCTCAAGTGTAGGATCTAGGTACACCCTCCCGTATGCCCTAGCCATGTCTCGGTAGGTTTCCTCCAGGTTGAAGCTTTCGCCTCTCCTGGAGCAAGCCTTTCTAAGGATGTCACAGAGTCCAAGTCCGCCTGTGGGGAGATTGAGTGCCTTCAAGACTAGTCTGTCAGTTTGTTCTGCTATTGGGTAGCAGACATTGGCTCCTTTAGGGTGCATTTGTCTTGTCACTTGTCTTAGGGCTGCCTGAAAGGTATGTGGATTTTCCAGTCTTGATAGTTTTGCATTTTCCTCCATTGTCCGGTAGTCAAGTTCATATTCAGCTCGTCGTCGTTTGTCAAGGTCTAATTCTATTACTAAGTTTGTAGGTTGTGTGGTATTAGTCAGATACAGTGGTGTCAACCTTGTCAGTATGGGTTATGTCGTTGTGAGTAATTTCTGTATTAGTTGTCGTTGTTGGTGCCTCCAGGTTTGGTTGTGTGTTGGTGTATTGGTGTGTATTTGTGCTGTTTTGTGTAGGTGTATATTTACCACTTGAGTCAATGACACCCCCCACACAAAGGCGATCGGTCTTATTTTGTGGTTACATTTGTCTACGTTATATATTTTTGGTGTGGAAGCGTTTAGAGTGAAGTTTTTTTCGTGATATTTCTTTAGGGGTACTATTTATTTCATCCTCCTGTATGTTCTCATCTGTTATTTTTAGGCCTTCCTTTATTTCCACTACTCTTTTGGCTACTTTGTTTAGGTTGACTGCGAAAAGATCCTTTGTTTTTATGTAATCTATGTTACTGTCTGTGTGTAGTGTTGGTTCTGGTTTTTTGGTGTTGAGGCTTTTAGATTTTTCATCCTCCTTAATGTCTACTTCAAGAATCTCGATACCATTTTCTATTTCTTCTACTTGCTTAGCTAGGTTTTTTAGGTTGGCAGTGATCCTATCCTTAGGTATATTGTGACTTTGGATGTTGTAAGTTATATTTGTTTGAGTTTCCATGTCGGCTGTTTGTTTATCCTCACGTGGTGTTAGTTCATTACTACCTAAATCTACATCTAGTTCATTATTAACAAAACCTATATCTACAGTGTTAGTAAGAGTTAGATCTATTTCTAATTCTTCTATTCTATTCTATACATTAGGTTAATTTGTGCAATCATACTATCAAGAAAGTATCTTTTGATTATTCTGGCGTCTTCATGGTTTATGGCGCCGCGCCTGCTCAGGTCCTCGACGTATTCTGCAGCGTACAGGAACTGCTGTTGTGCGACGTCTGAGGCGACCAGGGACGGGATGCAGCCGAGGTCCAGTTCACCGACCGGCGGTGGAATGAAGCCCATCTGCCGCCGCCACGCGATGGCGCGCTGCTATGAGCGTGCCCTGGTCGACGGTGACTTCTTCCTCTGTTGAGGGGGGTGGTGTTGTTGAGGTTGTGGGTTGTAGTGCCTTCCTGGTAACTCTTGTTGTTGGTTATAATCCATAATCGGTGTTATTTATTATCTTGTCCAAGAGGTGCTTATGTGTTACACAGTCTGGTCCTCCTTTGTGGCTACATGTTCGTTTGCGGTACATGCACGGAATGCATTCGACTTCGTCATTTTGACAGTCAGCTTTAACGTGCCCTGGTTTGGCACATCTGTGGCACACAGGTTCTTTTAGCTTGCATTGCTTTGTTGAGTGGCCCAGGTCTTGACATGTATAACATCTTGATACTCTAGCGAAGTCTTTAACTCTTAGGGATTCAAAATCAATATATACTCGTTCGGCCTTGACAAGAATGCACCATATTCTGGGGCTAACTTAAAGTACATTGTTGGCCTTATTGCTTGTTTTCCGTCCGGTTTTGAATTTAAGACATGCCTCTTTGTTAAATTCGTCCTTGGGGATGTGGTCTCTGAGATTTATTTCGTATAGTTGCTCCATAAATTCTTCATCCTTAAGGTATGTTGGAACCTGATGGATTATAAGCATTGGTCTCCTCTTTCTAGTTTCCTCGCATTGTATGTTTCGAAGGGTGGCGGTCTTCTCAGCAACCTTAGCAGCGTCAGCCTTAGTAGCCGTTTCCACGATTACAGTGTTGGTAGTTGATCTGATTCCCTTGATTTTGACCCTGTCTTCTTTTGGATTGATTGTTCTGGTTATTTCGGCCATCGCCTCTTTAGTCGATTTTTTATCTGTTGCCTTGAAAAACAGGACTTTCCCTGTTTTTCTTTAGCCCTCTGTATTCTAGTTTCGATGGCCGACGACTGCCTCGGTGTTTGCGACGGGGCTGCTGCCATCATTGCATACGTGGGTGTCTGACTGGTCGTCCTGATTATCTTGTTTTCTTCCTTTAATATTCGTAGCTCTGTCTCCAGCTTGGCAACTTCTTCCTCTTCTGTGATTTTTCCTTGTAATTTTTGAATTTCGTCCTGTAGTTTTCCATTCTGAACTTTTAAACTGATAATGTCCAAATCCTTCGAATCCAGGTCGCCGATCAATTTGTTGTTTTGCTCCTTCAGTATATCGATTTGACCCTCCAGTCTGGCAAGTTGCAGGCTTTCGGCTGAGTCCAAATCGTGTCTTGATATTTGCACATTGGCGATTTCAAGGGCCTTATTGAGACTTTTGTTCTCGTTTCTCAATTCAATGATTTGTCCTTAGAGTTTTGATTCACGGAGGGCAGCCTGTATAAGGTATTTTTTGACGTGTGGAATGACACTGGTGCTTAACTTTCTACATCATGAGGCGTCAACATCCGCAAGTTTCTCCTCGCACACACTTGTTTCGCTTTTGACGGAATCAAAGGAGTCTCTTCTTGTGCTAAGCCTTTTGGAGATTGGTGTCGATTCCATGTTGGTTGTCATGTTGGACGCAAGACCGTACCGCCTCCGGCGGCGTCGTCCGCCGCTGACCGCAGGCGGGCAGCGACTGAGGCGATGGGCCGCGCGGCGCCGCGCCTACCCCGCGGCACTCGCCACGCGATGACAGCACTGCAGTTGCGTAGCAACACGACACGCCCGTCCTCTGACGGCTGAGCCGCGATGCCTCGCACCCAGCAACGACGCGCCGCGCACTGGCCCACTTAGCGGACTTAGCAGTTCTCAGTCTATTGCGTTACTGTAGTGTAACACCAAAAGTAATTGTTCGATATGTCCAAAGTCACTATGGAACGTAGCGTTCACTATGACCTTACAGTTAACCGTACTGGTTCATTTGTGCCACTTTCCAACTTTAAGAAAAGTCGTAACATATGGTTCATACACTAACACTATACCAATGTTTACTTGTTATTATCGGTTTTGTGCCCATGAAATGAAAACAGTTATGCCTAAAATACTCTGTTCTACCTCACATTGTGCTTCACACGCTACGTTTACTACAGAAATTATCCTTGTAATATATCACTGCTAATAAAGTATTATAGTACAGCTCTGGAGAAAGGTCACTTATTCCTATGTAAAACGTTATAGTTCACCTTAAAACGTCACACGAGTGTCTTTCCTTTGGAATAAAAGCACAAGAAACCAGTTTTTAGCGGTAACATATGGTACAGCAGTCTGCAGCTGTCTGCCGCGTACCTGCGCCAAACACTTTTCACACGGTTTTACAGCTGGATTCCGAACCTTTCACCTTGAAATTCCACACACGGCACAAGGAGGTCTTTCCGAACACACACGCGATGTTCCGAAACGTATTCGTACACTTTTACCCTTCGAAAGTGGCGAGAGTCGCGGAGCGCACGACAGCAACGTCCGACCAGCGCGAGCTCACCACGAAAGATGCGATGTGGGGACGAGCGTAATCGACCACCAGAAGGAACCCATCTCCTACGGCACCAACGTAGGGCACAACAAAAGGTCTGCTTCTGGAACTTAACTGCGGGGTCATCAGTTCCTAATCTTACAAACTACTTATGAGCTAGCTTATACTAAAGACGGCAGAAACATTCATATGCCCGAGGGGGGATTCGAACCGCCGACCGCAGCGGTCGTGCAGACCGTGACTGGCACGCCGCTGACCTGTCGGCTACCGCGGGCGCCGTCCCAACTAATCCCCTAATTGTTTTGACCAGTATATTACGTAGACGTAGCAAGCAATAAAAGCATTTTCTGGAATGTGGTAAAGCTGAAAATTCAGAGAGTAAAAAACTCTTGCAAAAAGTAATTATTGTTTAATATTGTTCCAATCACTAAATGTCTTGATCCGATCACTGGCAAACTACACAGGAGCACTCGCTGAGCTAATCTGAAGATTTCCTGTAGATTTCATAAAAATTGCTCGAGCTGTCTTGAAGTCCATATGGAACAATACACACATCCATTGTAACTTAAATAGTGACAACCATTTATTCAGAATTGATACAAAAGCGGTACATGTTCGCACCTGTTACAGACTTCAGAGCAGTCACCAGCGTTGTGTATAACCCGTTGCCAGCGATATGGACAGCGCAGTATACCGTTAGCAGAGCTAGTTCTGTTGATGGTGCAAATGGAGTGGTCTACTTGCCTGGCGAATCTCTGGAACAGTTCTGAACAGAATGCGATGAAGTGGTTCATCTTCGGGATCAAATGAAAGTCACAAGAAGGCTGGGGAGTATGGTGGATGGCACAGTACCACTCCTATCGACAAAAAAGAGCAGCCGCAGCTTGCGCTGTATGCATCCGCGCATTGTCGTGCAAAATGATGGGTGGATTGCGTGGAAAGTGTTGCCGCTTCTTATCGATCACTGTCGACTAAAGCGGCAACAATGTGCACTTCTTCAGAGACGTTAGGACGCCCTGCCCGATGCATGTCTGCCACAGTTTGTCGACCTTCGTTGAAAGCGTTTACCCAACGTGCCACTGTTCCGTACGGCAATCCCGATTCCCCGCACGCTTCTTGAACACCTTGATGACAAGTGCTGTACAAACTCTGACACATTCAATCTTTATCCAACTCTATTGTACCTGTTTCGAAAACATAGTGACATCCTACGTTAGATTGCTCGGTCAGAAGTGAGTGTGTTTTTTCCTTGCCGGCCGCGGTGGCCGAGGGGACTGAGGCGCGTCTGTCACGGTCTGCACGGCCGCTACGGTCGAGGGTTCGAATCCCCCTCGGGCATGGATATTTGTGCCGTCCTTAGTGTTAGTTAGTTCATAAGTAGTTTGTAAGTTTAGGGACTGATGACCCCGTAGTTAAGTCCCATAAGCTGTACAAACATTTGAACATTTGAATTTGTTTTTTCCTTGATTCAGCGCACGCAGGTGACGAGTGATGGGCGAGTCCATTTGCTCGGATCTAAGGTAGGTATGTCAACAACTTGTGCTATCAGCGACAATAGCAGATTCCATTGCATAATGTGTTCACAGCAATGTTGGCACTATTTAAGTTCCAACCCTCGTATTATTGTGTGAGGGTGTAATGTGTTTAACGCCCAGAAATTAGCATAATTGGCTAAGTGAAGATCCGACCACCGCTATAATTTCGTATGCTTTGCATAACTTCAAATATATTTACATACTACTTATGTTTACACTATAATAATAACATAACAACATTGTTTTCTAAATCAATTTGTTAAATTATTTCTGTTCATGAAAAACATAACATTAATATTACGTAACATTAAACTTTTGTTAAAGTTTTATTTTTTATTTTTTATTTATTTATTTATTTTAACTTATGGGACTTAACTACGGGGTCATCAGTCCCTAAACTTACAAACTACTTATGAACTAGCTTATAATAAAGACGGGACAAACATCCATGCCCGAAGGGGGATTCGAACCCCCGACCGCAGCGGCCGTGCTGACCGTGACTTGTACGCCGCAGACCGCTCGGTCACCGCGGCCGGCTTAATGATATAGCGTGAAATGAAACCTGGGGCTGCAAGGAACCAAACCCACTAAACAGGGATCTATTATAGGGCTACTTGCCTGGCGAATCTCTGGAACAGTTCTGAAGAGAATGCGATGAAGTGGTTCCTTCATCTTCGAAATCAAATAAAAGTCACAAGGAGTCGGGGGAGTATGGTGGATGGTACGAAAAAGAGCAGCCACAGCTTGCTTCCGAATTTTTTTCAAAGGTAAATAACAACAAAGGGAGGTAGAAGCAACTGCGAAAAAGATCAGTGTGCTCGGTTATACGTTGAGGTAGTCAAAGTTTGCGAGTTTGGATTTATGCCTTAATTCAGTCTGGAGTGTTAAGTGTATGAGATGGAGATTGCATTAAAGCTCCTTGCAGCCCCGGGTTTCATTTCACGCATGGTCTAACACATCTTGTTACGGACTGGATGATCGCTCCCGCCGGAAGTACGAGTCCTCCCTCGGCCATGGTGTGTGTGTGTGTGTGTGTGTGTGTGTGTGTGTGTGTGTGTGTGTGTGTTATACTCAGTGTAACCTAGTTTAAGCAGTTTGTTAGTCTAGGGACTGATGACCATAGGAGTTTGGTCCAATAGGTTTACAAACATTTGAATAACAAATCTAACAGTCCACCTTCAAGCCTTTCTTTAAACGGATCTAGTGCGAATTCCAAACACTTGAGCACTACTCAAAAATATGTCGCACTATCCGCGGTCTCCTTTGCAGATGTATGACATCTCCCCATAATACTGCTAATAAACCGAATTTTAGCATCCACTTTCCTCACAACTGTCCTTACAAGCTCGTTCTATATCATATCGCCGCTGTGGAGTAGCCGAGCGGTCTGAGGCGCCTCGCTGCGGAGAGCGCGGTTGCTCGCCGTCGGAGGGTCAAGTCCTCCATGGGGCATGGATGTGTGTGTTTGTCCTTAGGTTAGTTTAACTTAGTTTAGGTAGTTTGTAAGCTGCGGACTGATGACCACGCAGTTTGGTCTGATAGATTTACAAACATTTGAACATTCTATTTCATATCGGACTGTAACGCTACTCCCACATAGTTTATCGATCAACTGTGCCAAGCAGCCTATTACTCATATTGTATTGGAACATTATGGGATTATTTTTCCTACTTATCTGCGTAATCTAAAGTTTGTTACATGTATAGCTAACTGTCATTCATCGCACCAACTACAGATATTGTCCCATTATGTATGCTACTAAAGTCATTCAGTGACGACCTCTTCCCGTGCACCATAGCATTATCTGGAAACAGTCACAACTGTATGTCACCATGTCCGTCAGATTATTTATATAGATTGAAAATAATGCTGGTCTTCTCACACCTACTTTGGACACTCCTAACGGTATCCTTGTCTCTGATGAACATTCACCGTCGACCCCAAAATACTGGATTCGGTTACTTGCAGCCACTCACATATACGCGAGCCTATTACATATCTTCGTTAGCAATCT
This sequence comes from Locusta migratoria, assembly GCA_026315105.1. Classification (NCBI taxonomy): domain Eukaryota; kingdom Metazoa; phylum Arthropoda; class Insecta; order Orthoptera; family Acrididae; genus Locusta; species Locusta migratoria. Next base: position 579,731,378 of record CM048745.1, on the reverse strand, counting down.
TCAGTATGGCTCCTGCCAAATGCTTTTCGAAAATAAAGGAATATGGAATGTCTTTTGACCTTCAACCATGGCTCACAAGATATCATGAGAGAAAAGAACAAGTTGAGTTTCACACGAGCGGTACTTTCTAAGGCCGGGCTGAAGCATAGACAAAAGGCTTTTGTTATCTACTGGGTGTTGTTAGCTAATCACATTACGATTGGGATGGAGCCTTTCTTAAAGACAAGGTACATGAAAAAATATCATAATTAAGGCATTAAAGTAAGAGAAAGACATAAACTTATCGCTTTGTGTTTAAGCGAGACTTACAATGATATCAGGTTCTTTCGGATGCTCCAGAACGCACATATTTTCTGTTTAAAGATGTAACATCTTGAACGTCTTCAATTTGCTCATATATATTTTCCAAATTTTTCCTTCGTCAGTGTAGATAAGCAATTTGTGCTGTGGAAAATATTGAAACTAGTGGTATGAAATTGTTAATAATTAGTTTTCATACATATAGTGTCATATTTTTACTAAACAAAATCAGTCAAAGTCTAAGTGAATATAAAGTCTTGGTGAAATACATGCTAACAGCCGTAGAACGGCGAGAGCACATTTCTTAGCTTCGAAGGCGAATGAGTAGTTGCCCTTGCAAAAATTGGCAGGAGTTGAAACAAGACTCAGGAGATGTTTCTGCTCTACCAGCCAGAAAACTTTCGTCACAAAAGATATAATAAATTAGGTTTCAAGGAATTTCTCGCGTAGTACATAAAATTGCTTTGTTTATTTTCACTTTGAAAGCCAATAAACATCTTTTCTCTTCACTGGATTCGCTGGTTGTCACTTCCACTCCTCAAACTGCGCGAGCACAAAGGCGTAACTCGTCCTTTGTAGAGGCAACAACGTGTTTATGTAAGCACTCCCTTTGTACAGCGGCCGCTCGTTCGTGACGCCAAAAATACTTATCAACTTCAGTTAAATCCTTCACACACATTCATCCACTGTATAAATTCGCTACGTATATTTTTTTCGGCCCCTTCACTTAGTGATCAGTGTTATAGTTGAACCACGAGGAGGTTAATACAGTTTGATACACTACACCTGGAAAGACAACGTTGATTTTGATCCCGGGAAGTCAGAAGCCACCAGGGGGATAGTACTGATGTAATGATAATGCTTTCAACGTCGTTCACCATCAGAGAAAGTATGAGCCATCTGCCAGAGCGCCATCTGTGTTTACCCTTCCATAGGGAATGGTTGCAGCCGTAAGGCTCATTGATATCAAGATGTGAAGTAAGCAAACCACAGAGACGGTCTCGTGCTTCCTACAGTCAACTGACCTATTTTGAAAGGGGTCAAGTTGTGATCTTCCGAGTAAGGGGTTAGTCCTTTCGGAAAGCTGGACGTGCTGCGTTACTTGTAAACGTAGCTCACGTAAACCTTATCACACCGACGAGATTTTGGACGTTTACGCTGCACAGACGTCCGCCAAGATCGGCGTACCGTAAGCGGGGGTGACTTTTTGACTGCTGGGGTGACATTTTGACATGTGAACTTTTATTGAGGAGTTTAAATACTGCGCCATTTCTGCGCTTGCCACAGGGCTATGGGCTATTGTCATATGCCTAACAAGTGCTGCTATCTATTGGTCATCACTTACACTTCCGCGCGAACTGTCGTGTCTGCTACAGTGGTTTGGTTCTGTTTTTTTCTTCCCAGGAGAAAACCTGCAAACTTTGTATTGCACAACGTTCAACTCACTTGCTTGAGTTCCTGCAGGTAATTATATTGATAACCGTGTTCTTTGCAATCATTTAATATTTAAAGAACTTAAATATATTCTTTTGGTGTGAAGTTATACAGACGTAATTTCGTAGGTTGATGGGGTGACTATGTGACAGATACAGTTCTCACAAAGTTACTCCAAAAATTAAAAAAAAAATGTTATTTTCCAATTTATTGTCAGTTCAGCCAACTATATTAATAGTCCAGAATGCCGAGGACATATGTGAGAAGGACTGAGAGTCGTTCTTACCGCAATTATACTGACGAAGCTCTCTCAGAAGCTGTGAAGCAAGTTGTGGAGAAACCCCTAACACTGAGAGAAGCTTCCTGCAGGTCAGTAACATACTCATCAATGGAATTACTATGAAAATATGTTATTACAATGCATAATATTAATTTATGTGTTCTTCTCAGGTTCAACATTCATAAGAAAACACTGTAGGTGAAAACAAAAGAGGCCCGAAATGTTCCAGTTACAACACCAGTACCAGTCAGAAAACCAGGTGGTCAACAGGTTTTTACAGACAATGAGGAAATGGGATTTGCAGTACATGCGGTTTGCAAGTCTACATATGGATTTACAGTTAGCAGTTTCGATCTTCGCTGCATTGCCTAGCATTTAAAATTCATTTTTATGACGTTTTTTACTGTTCCTGATGTTAAAATAAAGTTTTATGGGGTTACAATGTGAATGTATTTTTTCCCTATTAGTTTTAGTAGAAAAACCAGACTGTCAATGTAATTAGGTCATACTCTACTATATAGTTTGTGATTGTTTGTTGTTATTTGTGATTGTTTGTTGTTATATATGACTTTTGTTATTTGGGTAGCAAGATAACTTCTGATGGCCGGAATAAATAAGATATAAAATGCAGAATGGCTATGGGCGAAAACCGTTTCTAAAGAAACGAAACTTGTTAACATCCAATATTGATTTAAATGTTAGGAAGTCCTTTCTGAAAGCGTTTGTCTGGAGTGTATGGGAGTGAAACTTGGACGATAAGGAGTTCAGATAAAAAGATGATACAAGCTTTTGAACTGTGGTGCTACAGCCGAATGATGAAAATTAGATGGGTAGATCACTTAACTACTAAAGACGTGCTTAACCGAATCGGGGAGAAAAGGAGTTTCTGGCATATACTGACTAAGAGAAGGGATAGATTGGTTGGACACATCCTGAGACATCAAGGAATTGTCAACTTAGCATTAGAAGGAAGCGTGTGTGGTAAAAATCGTAGAGGGAGACCGAGGGACGAATATAGTAAGCAGATTCAAAAGGATGTAGGTTGCCGAACGTATTCTCAGATGAAGAGACTTGAACAGGACAGGGTAGCGTGGAGAGCTGCGTCAAACCAGTCTGCGGACTTAAGACCACAACATGTTGTTACATAAAGAAAGAATATAGCTACACATGGTAGCAATTATATCTGAGATTGAATCTGGTTTACATGGAAAATAATCAAAAAAGTGTCCCAAAATGACCCCAGTTTATGGTATTGGTTGGACAACCGGTGGCAGATCGTACATGTACCATAGCACAGAATTAATGTGTTCAAAGGTGTCAACACGAACTGTTGCCAACTGGTTAGTAGCAGTGGGGTATCGGGCACGCACAACTTTAGCCGGTTTTCCACTCACGCCATATATCGACTAGCGCAATTCGGCTGTTGCCGTCAGAGGATCACTTTTATTTTTTTATTTTTATTTTATTTTTTATTGTTTTATTATTATTATTAATTGGTGGCTCATTGGCCTGGTGCAAGCCTGTCTACTGGACACCTCTTCAGCAACTTGCGTGTCCCTAGCCTACCCCGGTTATCCAACCGGGGAAAGCGGATCTACAGCTGAACGTGGAATCCGATATCAACGTGGTTCACGTGTTTTTTCTGGCGACTTCTCACATCGCTGAGAAGTGAATAGTGGGTAAAAACGCACAAAACGGAATGTCGGGCCGTAATCTTTAGCGAAGAAAGCAGATACTGGCCGCTTGCAAGTCACTGTCGCCTGCGCGAACGTTCACTCCGGCCCAGCCCAGGTGTGGTAAGCTACGACTCTCGTCCGCCTTTGGTGTTAGTGAAGGGGACGCAAATCGGCGCTCGGTCCGTTCTTTGGCCGTTCTTGCAACAGGAAGGTGCTAAGTTGTTCCAACCGGATAATTCTGAACCATTTACTGCGCGTGAAAGCAACCTTACTGGCCAGCACAGTCTCCGGACTTTTATCCAAAGGAGTACGTGTGAGATGAGGCGACAACTGACACGCGCGACCTGTCAAGCTACAGTTATTGCAGAACTACGTGAACCGATCGAGTAGGAGCGGAATAATGTTCCCCAAGACAATATTCATCATTGTATGATCCAATTAATACCATAATCGGCGCCTACATAGCCACGCGTGGAGGCTACATCACTTGCTAATACGAACGTTGGAGTATGGCTCTTCACCTTTAGCTATCTATCTGTATTCATTTCATGTACGACTGCGCCGGCCGCGGTGGTCGAGGGGACTGAGGTGCCTCAGTCACGGTCTGCACGGCCACCATGGTCGGGGGTTCGAATCCCCTCTCGGGCATCGATATTTGTGCCATCCTTAGGATTAGCTAGTTCATAAGTAGTTTGTAAGTTTAGGGACTGATGACCCCATAGTTAAGTCCCATAAGCTATACAAACATTTGAAGATGTGCTGCTGCGGCGGATTAGCCGTGCGTACTGGGGTGCAGTGCTGCGGTGCGCGCGACCGTTCGCCGTCGGGAGTTCGAGTCCCCCCTGGGCACGGGTGGGTGTTTGTGTTGTCCTTAGGTTAGTTTAACTTAGTCTAAGTAGTTTGTAAGCTACGGATTAATGACCACGTAGTTGAGTCCCATAGATTTACAACATTTCATTTCATGTAGTCCATATGCACTGTGTTAACAATAAATCTGGACTGGATTGGAAAACTTGTAACACACAGACTTTTTTAAGGCACACAATGCACAGCCGCAATGGCTGTGCCATAAGAAAGAAATCAGAGCAAAATAAAATTAAATATTTTACTCCGACCAAGGATTCGAGTTGCCAGTAAAATTACGAACTCCAAGATACCATAAAAGACCGGACAGGTCTTTCATTAAAAGTAGCAAAATTAAATCAATTAATTTAGGACGGTTTATTATTTCACCGACCAAGGAGCATCACAGAATGATTGCTTACTTAGAGGACAATCGAATGGAAGGGACAGAGTAATTTCTACATTACCCGTTTTGCTCAAAATGGAAAATTTCCTTAGCCGTTAAATTTAAAAGCAAGCGGCAGCCACGCCGTGGCGGAGACATACCAGCTTTGCCCCGCTTTCCACGCAAGTGTCCAAGCCACAGTGCCACCCGCACTGTATTTTATACAGGTATTGGCTACAACTGTAAGTAGTCTGTGAGGTTTACATGGCAATTACTTAGAGCGAGGCACCACGGTGCCAGCATAATAATGAAAATGCTACTATCTTTGCCCTCTAATATGTTGTGTGATCACCTCGGACGGCCAGTACAGTTGCGTACATGTGTGGCATGGACACTAAGAGGTTAGCAATCAGCTCTTGAGGGATATTTGACCATTCATCCACGAGTGCAACATCCAACCAGTGCCGCGGCAGAGTGACCGAACGCATTGAGGCGCTATGCTCAGATGCGCGAGGCCGTTCTCCGTCGGGTGTTAGAATACTCCCTCGGGCATGGATGTTTGTGCTGTCTTCAGTATAAGTTAGTTAAAAGCAGTTAGTAAGTTCAGGGACTGATGAACCCGCAGTTAAGTCTCATAAGTTTAACAAACAGTTGAACATTTTTGCAACTGTTGTGAGAGGCTGAGTGGAATGAGTCAGCCAAGTGTACCCGACATGCTCAATCAGGTTTACGTCCGGTGAACAATCTGGCCACTCCGTTTGTTCAATTCCCTCAGCTTCAAGCATGTTGTCCACCAGTGCAGCTCTCTGCGGACTAGCGTTATCGTCCACACAAAGAAGCTCATCTGCTATGGTACCAGCGTAGGGCACAACAAAAGGTCGAAGGATCTGGTCTCGACACCTCTGAGCAGTCAAAGCGCCATACTGAACAACATAGATATCTTAACGCCCGCCAATACTAACTCTTGACCACACCATTCGTCCGTTATTTTTTGCACAAAAGCAGGATTGTTCCGAGTTCCACGTTCTCTCCAGAATTTGGTGCCATTCGATAAGACTCCAACTTTGATGTACCTCTGCCCAGTTTCTGCAAGCAAAACGATGTCGTGGTTTTAGTCGGACACACACACAGACAGACATACTGGCACCATATGCCTACGCGTGTAGAGGCCACATTCTTGAAGGGGATTTCGCTGTTGATACTGCGCGTCCTGCTGCTGCCTGGAGGGTTCGTTGCAGCTGCGTTGTAGTAGTCTCCCCTTTCGACTTGCTGTTAACCCATGCTGATGTTACTCATGGACGACCTTAGCCTTGTCTTCTTTTAACGGTTCCTGTTGTCCTAAATCACGTCCAGGTTCTGGAAATTACACTTTGGGACACTCCAATAGCTACAGTCACCTCCTCCTGTGTCTGCCGCGCGTGTTGTCCTTAAGTTAGTTTACGTTAGTTTAAGCAGTTCGTAAGCTACGGACGGATGACCAAGTAGTTGAGTCCAATAGATTTACAAACATTTCAACATTTTTTGTCTGTCGCGTCTCCAGTCTTCTTGTGGCTATCCATGTGATAGCTTCGGGTAAGCAACGTTGCTGCTGCATTGTACTACCTGCTCACTACAGTACCTGAAACCAACTGTTTGAGTAAGGCTGTTTGCACACACACCGATTTTGGACGGCCGGTAAAATATCGGCCGGTATTGCTGCTTGCACACACGCCGGAATTTTACCGGTCAAACGAGAAGTCGCTTGGCTTTCGTGGTCGAGTGAAGTTGACGCACTTCACTTGGACTGTTGCCAGTTTTCTACCAGTTTCAGTTACGCAGCCTTTTCGTCCCCAGAGAAGTTACATGGCTACGTTCTTCTTGGCCATTCTTGAAAGTATGCAACATTCAAAAGCCAAACTCGGAAATGTCAAAAGGCTTTTGGAGCTCCTCTTTGGTGATGATTGGGCTTCCAACGAAAAACTGAAATCCTACACTGAGGCGTTCGATGAGCAGGAAGCCACTGTTGTAGTCACTCCTGCCACTGATAACTCTCAGAACGAAGAATAAGGCGGAAGCGATTTTGACAGGATGGACAATGGTGAGGTCTATGTCATTTCAAAGAAATTTTTGATCATTTTCATTTCTAGAACATTTCCTCCCTTTTTAACTAACCTGTAGCTTTCTGTCAGTTCCTTCATTTACAAAAACTTTGAGTTTATTTCCTACGATTTCTTGTGATGTCTAAACCACGATGACGATAAAAAAAAATGTGGAACATTAATTTGATCTGTCCTTTTGACGTTGAATACGTCAATTTTTCCTGGTAAATAATATCACTTTTGCATTTTTATATGCCAGTTTTGTAGAATTTTCAGATTTGTCTTTAACCCTTTGAACTCAGTACAAAGGGAAAACCTACAAGGAAGCCGAAAATGGAGGGGGTGACCAACAAGAACTTCCTCACCCATCTCACACCCTGCATGCACAATTGTGCGTTTCTGGTTTTGCTCGCTTTATTTCTTCGTGATTCACGCTAGGAAGTTCGGGCCTGCATCTCACAGTCATGGATAGGCTGTGGTAACGTGGGCAACGTGTTTTAGTTCCATGTTTCTACACTGGGTTACACCAGCAATCGGCAAATTCGGCAAACTTCCAGTACACCTACAACGGTGGCAATAAAGACTTGTTGACAAGGTGTTGATATCCTTGTTTTGACATATGAAGCTATCATATCTGACAGACAGTTGATTTCATATGATCCTGTGAAGTTTTACGTTATTTCTTTCAAAGGCATGTTACTGTAAGATGGTGCAGAGGATAAAAATTTATAGTGAAGGCTTAAAACAGACAATTATATGAGAGCTTTCTCTAAAAAAAATCAAATGTGCAAAATTTCTTCAACATTGGAAAAAAAACTGTAGATTTGTATGAACCGCAAACAAACAAATGAACGTACAGAGGGACACTCTTCTTTAAGTATAAGAAAAATAAGATTAATAGTCGGCACTTCAGTTTTCGTGTTCAAGTATTATGGTGCATCGAAGGAGCAGCGACCAGCCGCGGTGGCAGAGCGGTCAGCGGCGCACCAGACACGGCCTGCACAGCCACAACGGTCGGGGGTTCGAATCCCCCTCGGGCATGGATATTTGTGCCGTCCTTAGTGTTAGCTAGTTGATAAGTAGTTTGTAAGTTTAGGGACTGATGACCCCGCAGTTAAGTCCCATAAGCTTAAAAAACATTTGAACATTTTTGAAGGAGCAGCAGTGTGCGCCTTCTTATTCACACGCTGCAGCACCCAAACACTTGTGTATGGCGGGTTGCCTTTCGAGGGCTTCATAGGCGTTGGAGCTTCCAAGGAGACGACACGGGTATCGGATTTTAGAATTTATTTATATTTATTATGGTACATGAAGTTCAGAACTCAAATGACAAAAACTATTCGACGCAATTCTCAAAATTTTCGAGAAAATAGACTTTGAAGGTTTGCCAGTACATGTAAGTACCAAAAATGAAAACTCTTGCAGCGTGTGTTGCTGGAGCTCAGGTGGCAGCGTTCTCACCGCACAACCATAGCATCGATGATCCTAATCTCGCTGTGACAGATTTTTTTCCTATTTTCGAATTCCGTTATATAAAACATTTTTCGATCTCTAATTTCACGTGTTTTGTCAGATTTTGTTAATGTGTTTAAAGTGGGCCATTGCACGAAATAAAAGCCTAATTCTCGTAGGAGGTACCCAAATAAGACTTCACTGTAGTAAAAAAGCCTAATTTTAGCAGTAAAATTAGCAAAGGTCCGTGTGAACTGCCGGCTACTCTCTGCTACAAAACCTTGTTCCCTGGCCCAAATTGAGAACTGCCTTGGTTCAAATTACTGTAATAACAGGAAATTAACGATACAGTGGCCAATATACGTAGCAGCTCATAGGAAATTACACACAGGCATTAATAAACCAGCCACCACAATTAAAGTTATTTCATAAAGGTGGCTAAAGAAAAACATTTATGACGAAACGGAACTTAAACATGAAAAAATAGCATCTGTGCTTGTTCTCAGCACTGATGAAAAACAATGTTCAATAAAACGGGGAAGGTACTCGAAAACTACAATTTATAGGCAAATCAAAATTATACTGAAGGTAACTTGTTTATTCAGGTCTAATGCAAGCAAAATCGAGCAGTTTTGTTAATACAATACAAATGCCTACGGTCGGGGATTCGAATCCCCCCTCGGGCATGGATATTAGTGCCGTCCTTAGTATAAGGTAGTTCATAATTAGTTTGTAAGTTTAGGGACTGATGACCCCGTAGTTACGTCCCATAAGCTCTACAAACATTTGAACATTTTTGAATAAAAATGCACCTCATTTACATAGTCTAATACTGACGATGTCCAGCATTTAATTTAACATAAATTACACAGAACGTAACGATACTGAGGGGATGATTTGCAAACAACACTCACTTGCTCACACACACGCAATGCAACAGCGAAACTCACCAAAATCAGCGTGCTGAAACGAGGCAGAAGCAGGCTCCGCTACCGCAGGCGAAATTCAGCAAACCCGGAGGTACCACACAACACAATATGCAATAAATCTGCGAAGATGGCTCTGGTCTGTCGTGCCTGATTTGAGATGGTGCGTGAGTATAACAAAGCTAAGTTGCATTTAGATTAGGCCGCGAGCAAACACGCTAACGGCGACACACGGCGACGTTACGTGATCGCACTCCACTGAAGGTGAAGTGGTTATAAATCAGATTCATTACACAAAATCACGCGGACTCTTAAGTTGCAATCTGCGAGTAAACTATCTAGGCACTGGTTTAATGAGAAGTGGTGTGGATTCAGGTGACTAGCTGCAAACCGCTGAAGTCAGAGTTCGGATCCACGTCGTTCCGAAAACCGATAAAACTGTATAAATTTAATTTCCGAAACATAAAGGAAATTAACTACGGCATGCAACCAATTGAAATGTTTAGAATTAGATAAGGAAGCGAATTAAATGCAGCTACATGCGATAGGGATCGATTACAGAGACAGATGAAGTCCAGCCTCAAATAACCAGAAAAGTGAAATAATTACAAAGACGTAAAAGGTGAGAATAGAAACTAAGACATGCAACCCTTAGAAATACATAGAATTTCATAAGCAAGCTATTTAAGGAGGTTGTACAAGGCTCGGAGAGAATTACTGACAAAGACTGAGTGCATACTACAGGTTTGGAGAAGAAACAGCAAATTTAAAATAGCTGGGGAGAGGAGATCGCGAAATGTTAGTGGAAATCAGAAGAATACACTCATTGTTACTTGCCTGATGGGCATGGAAGAAACAATAGTGGAAGCTGAAGGCTTTGTTCTAAAATCCAACCATGTGAAACACATATCACTCACGGAAGAAAATGATAAGAAATATTTTACATGCACGGTACAAAAATGAACATATCGTCTGTTAGAAACCGGGCCTCACAAAGCTAGAAAGAATTTACAGAGTTCGTACACCGCTACATAATCACAAAAGTTTGAATATACTAGGCCATTATCAAACTGCAACTAGTAACACATACACCGCATTTATCTGTTGGAAATCCCTGGACTGAAAAACTAGAACACATTTCCGCGCAAGATCGGAGAAAATATTCCGAAAAATGAATCTAAGTTCAAGAGTCTAAGTTACACATGCTAGACAACGAATCGCTACCTCACCACGATCCGAGCACAAAGTGAAGTCCGAGCGGCCAGGAGGCAGGAAAGCTACCGGAAACTTGGAAACCCAAGAATACAGCGGTGGTGGGGAGAGAAGATCGCGGGACTCGCCCTGGGGAGGGCTCGTCGACTGGCTTGTAACTAAAGGGGGTAGAAACCTCTTTGGTCGCATCAGCAGCATGGGTTGGTAACGACTAACTATCGACTCTGAGCCAGAGAGAGCCACGCAAAGCGAGCTATTACTACCCACAATCAGCCATTAGATTTTCGCACATCCACTTAAAAGTATAAGAAGTACACATTCTCACAGGGACAGTAGCGTAGTGGAGAAGCCGTACTTATTTCCTCAGTCATAAATTCAATAATAAATTATTAAAATCCTAGCAACATTAACTAATATTTCAAAAACTAATATTTTAAAACGTGAAAAAAATGCTATTCCTCATGCCTCGAAAAGAGTGGGGTTCTAATTTTAACAAAATGCTAATGTAGCGACATCAAATAAATTACAATTTTATAAAAAAAATATATGGAAGGCGACAGACGGTCGTCTTTCAGTATATATAGACGAGCTGAACACCGTAGACGGCTCGGCCACTGCAACCGGGCATCTAAAACAATGGTTGAGTATGTTAGCTGCTTGGAAAGTCATTAGGAGCTATGGCGATGACTTTCCAAAACTAGAGTCGTAACTCTTCACAAACCGAACAATCAAAGACTACCGTCGTCGAGTAGTAGTGAAGCCAGTACTGAAAAAAATGTACCTTTTTTTATTGAAACCATCCTTATTAACAACCTTTATAAAATGTAGAAAATTACGAATAAACAAAAATACGTGCATTTTTCGTAAAAATTACCATTAGATATTAAAATTGTTTAAGTATTCGAACACAACGAAAAAAATAAAAAGATTTGTTATTCCAGGATTCGAACCACCGACACTATAGTTGTAAGGTTAGAACAATACCACTGTTATTTATCTAATTTATTTATTGCTCTATGGGTAGTTCTGTTCATTGCGATCACTAATGCTGTTTGTTCATTATTGTTCGATGTGTTAGTGGCTCAGCGTTTTATTGCAGAGGGCGCCCGGCAACAGCAGAGCTACGTTGACATGCTGCAACTGTTTTAATTATTGGTAGTTACGTGTATCTGTAAAAAAAAAAAAAAAAAAAAAAAAAAAAAAAAAAATTTTATCGAGAATTTTTTAGAGTTGCGTTGAATGGCTGCTGATTGCTTTTTGTGTTCTGAATTGCACGCATCATAAATATCAAAACATTCTAAAATCCGATATCTATGTGGTCTCCTTGTTAGATTTTCTATGTTTCAGCTGTTACTTTGGGTTTCCCCTACCTTTTAAATTTTAATTTTATTTATTTATTTTCCTCTAAAACTCCCCTGTATTCAAGTGAATAAAACAAAAAATATATATTCAAATCGGCCAAGACATTTTTGGGTTTTAGGAAGATTAACGCACAGCTAGCTTCTTTCGCTGTAGAAATACGGAATTAAATTCCACTGCGTTCGCAGTCTGATTCTGTGTGTATCGCTATTCCATGAATTCTGTTCTCTCACTTTATAGGCAACTGATGTACAGTGATGAGTCAAAGCATTGTGTCTACCCTGCATAGCAGCTTATGACTGCAGCTTTCCGACGCACATAGCAGCGATTCTAAAGGGCCTGGATTTTTCAAGTAATCGGTACAGTGTCGCAAATCCTACTCAGTTTTCGGTAGATATACCGAAATCACAAGTTAGCAACCGATCTAGCGAAATGTTTTAATTTCTACCGATCTTTTAAAAATTTAACCTGTATTGTAAAACCTGTAGATATGATCTCTTAGAACAGAATATAATAATTATACTATATACTCGACAAAGCAGAATCAACAACCAATATCGTGACAGAAGTTCCATTTATTTGCTATTATCGCAGCGTTTTCGTGATGAACAAACATCTTTGCCTTGCCGCTTTCAATAAGACCGCTCTAATCATACTTCTCCTCTCGTCAATTACATTTGTTGTTGTTGTTGTCCTCTTCAGTCCGCAAACTTGTTTTATGCAGCTTTCCACGCTACTCTGTTCTGTGAAAGTCTCTTCATCTGAGAATAATATCGGCGACCTACATCCTTTTGAATCTGCTTACTATATTCGTCCCTCGGTTTCCCTCTACTATTTTTACCCCACAGGCTTCCTTCTAATGCTAAGTTGACAATTCCTTGATGTCTAAGAATGTGTCCAACCAATCTATCCCTTCTCTTAGTCAGGATATGCCAGAAACTCCTTTTCTCCCCGATTCGGTTAAGCACCTCCTCATTAGTTACGTGATCCACCCATCAAGTCTTTATCATTCGTCTGTAGCACCACATTTCAAAAGCTTCTATCATCTTTTTATCTGAACTCCTTATCGTCCACGTTTCACTCCCATACCATGCTACATTCCAGACAAATGCTTTCAGAAAGAACTTCCTAACATTTAAATTAATATTGGATGTCAACAAGTTTCGCTTCTTCAGAAACGCATTTCTTACCATAGCCATTCTGCATTTTATATCTTTTTTACTTTATCTTGCTACCCAAATAACAAAATTCATCTACTACTTTTATTGTCTCATCACCTAATCTAATTCCTTCAGCATCGCCTGATTTTCTGACACTGCATTCCATTACCTTCGTTTTACTCTTGTTAATATTCATCTTATATCTTCCTTTCAAGACACTGTCCATTCCATTTAATTGCTTTTCCAGATCCTTTGCAGTCTCTGAGAGAATTACTATGTCATCGATAAACCGCAAACTTTTTTTATTTCTTCTCGCTGAACTTTAATTCCATCTCCAAATTTCTCCTTCCATTCCTTCACCGCCTGCTCAATGTACAGATTGAACAACATTGGGGAAAGGCTACAACCCTGTCTTACTCCCTTTCCAACCTCTGCGTCCCTTTCTTGCCCTTTGACTCTAATAACCGCTGTCTGGTTTTTACATAGCTTGAATATACTCTTCGCTCCCTATATTTTACCCCTGCTACCTTCAGAATTTGGAATAGGGTATTCCAGTCGACATTGTCAAAAGCTTTCTCCAAATCGACAAACGCTAAAAACGTAGGTTTCCCTTTCCTTAGCCTATCTTCTAAGAAAGTCGTAATGTGAGTATTGTCTCCCGTGTTCCTACATTTCTCCTAAATCCAAACTGATCTTCCCCGAGGTCAGCTTCTACCAGCTTTTCCATTCTCCTGTAGATAATTCGTGTTAAAACTTTGCAACCACGACTTATCAAACTGATAGTTCTGTAATTTTCACACTTGTCTGCACTTGCTTTCTTTGGAATTGGAATAACTATATTCTTCTTGAAGTCGGAGGGTATTTCCCCTGTCTCATACATCTTGAATACTATGTGATACAATTTTTTCACGACTGGCTCTCCTAACGATATCAGCAGTTCAGACGGAATATCATCTACTCCAGGCGCCTTGTTTCGACTCAAGTCCTTCAGCGCTCTGTCAAATTCTTCTCGCTGTATCATATCTCCTATCTCTTCTACCTCCACTTCGTCTTCCATTTCTAGAACGCTGCCTTCAAGTTTATTTCCTTTGTATAGGCCCTCTATATATTCCTTCCACGGTTCAGCTTTCCCCTCTTTGCTTAGTAGTGGTTTTCCGTCTGAGTTCTTGATATTCATACAGCTGATTTTCTTGTCTCCAAATATCTCTTTTATTTTCCTGTAGGCGGTGTCTATCTTCTCCCCTAGTTATGTATTCTTCTTCGGTTCTGCATTTGTCCTCTAGCCACTCCTGCTTAGCCAGTCTGCACTTCCTGTCAATCTCATTTTTCAGACGTTTGTACTCCCTTTTTCCTGTTTCACTTGCTGAATTTTTATATTTTCTCTTCTCATCAATTAAGTTCAGTATATCCTGTGTTATCCAGGGATTTCTATTAGGCCTTGTCCTTCTGCCTATATGATCCTCTGCTGCCTTCACTACCCTATCTCTCAGAGCTACCCATTCTTCTTCTACTGTATTACTTTTCCCCGTTTCAGCAAATCCTTGCCTAATGCTCCCTCTGAAACTCTAAACCACCTCTGGTTCCTTCAATTTTTCCAGGTTCCATCTCCTAACCTTTCTACCTTTCTGCAGTCTCTTAAGTTTTAATCTGCAGTTCATAACTAATAAGTTACGTTCAGAGTCTATATCTGCTCCTGCATATGTCTTGCAGTTTACCACCTGGTTTCTAAATCTATTTCTTACCATTATAAAGTCAATCTGGTACCTTCCAGTGTCTTCTGGTCTCTTCCACGTATACAGCCTTCTTTCATGATGATTAAACCAAGTGTTGGTGATCATTAAATTGTGCTCTGCGCAAAATTCTACCAAGCGATCTCCTCTTTCATTCCTTTTCCCCAGTCCATATTCACCTACTACGTTTCCTTCTCTTCCCTTTCCTACTACCGAGTTCCAGTCCCCCATCACAATCAAGTTTTCGTCTCCCTTAACTTTCTGAATGATTTCTCTTATCTCCTCATACATTTTTTCGATATCCTCATCATCGGCCGTGCTAGCTGGCATATAAACTTGCACTACCGTTGTCGGTGTTGGCTTCGTGTCTATCTTTACTACGATTATGCTTTCACTATGCTGTTCATAGTAACTTATCCGCATTCCTATTTTCTTATTCATTATCAGACCTACTCCTGCGTTACCACCAAGTGATTTTGTATTGATAACCCTGTACTCACCTGATTAAATCCTGTTCATCATGCCACCGAACTTCACTAATCCCTACCATATCTAACTTTAACCTATCCATTTCTCTTTTCAAATTTTCTAGCTTACCTACGCGATTAAGGGTTAGAACATTCCACGCTGCGACCCGTAGATTGCCTGTCTTGTTTTTCTTGATGACGACATCCTCCTGAGTACTCCCCGCCCGGAGATCCGAATGGGGGACTATTTTACCTCCGGGATATTTTACCCAAGCAGACGCCATCATCATATAGTCATACCGTAGAGCTGCATGTCCTCGGGAGAAGTAACGACTGTAGTTTCCCCTTGCTTTCAGCCGTTCGCAGTAACTGCATGGTAAAGCCATGTTAGCTGATGTTACAAGACCAGCTCAGTCAATCATCCAGACTGTTGCCCCTGTAACTACTGAAAAGGCTGCTGCCCCTCTTCAGGAACCACACGTTTCTCTGGCCTCTCCGCAGATACCCCTCCACTGTGGTTGCATCTTCGGTACGGCTATCTGCATCGTTGAGGCACACAAGCCACCTCACCTCGGCAATGTCTGTGGTTCATGAGGGTGGCAATTACATTTATGTACTTCATTTTGAAAAACTCTTCTTATCCACGTGAAGTGTTTACATTTATTTGATTTTACGCATGGCAGCGGTGTGAATCCCAGTTAAATTACGAAAGAATGACAACACTGCTTGTAATGATTGACACCAGATCTTAAGCGGTATTGTCCAACACTTTCCTTTATGCTACCGCTTCTAAGTCTTGAAGACGCCTCCAAAGTAACAAGTGTCTTGTAGAATGTTTTCGTGGAAATATAAGTCTCTTACTTCGATTCTTCGTTATTTTCTTTGCTCACTTTTTGTCAACGGTGAACAACTTTTTCCCAGATATCTCAAAGCTTATAATTCTGTAGTCCAGTAGACGTTTTTCACCATAAAGCTTGTTAGTGTTCGATTTTGGTAAAGTACAAAACGGAATGGTTGGTGGTGATTTTTTTTCCAGTCATCGGCTAGTCCTAGAATAAAAGTATAATTTTTGTAGTATTTCAGTGATAAAAAGGTATGTTAACTATTGGTGTTTTAAAAACTACCGATTTTCCTACCAATCTACCGATTTTACTCCCTCGCCTCCTCCCAAAACTCGTCCCTTGCTGGTTGGCAGTACTGAATCGGGAGGTGGTTACATGACATGTAAAGTGTAGCACAGTACTCGTCAGTCTAAAAAATTTGCGTTCGCATATACAGTGCCGTACTTTACTCCCCATTAGTTACACTGTTACTCCTCGCACTTTCGCAATGGAGACTGGGACAACGCTTCAGAATTTGTAGCGTAAGTGTTATGTGTGCGCACTGCGTAGAAATGTTTCGAACTTTTATGTTTCACACTGCATTCATGTCGAGCTCCGTCATGCAAAAACTGTGTGTGTGTTCAAAAAACTGTACGTCATGTCACCATAACACTCTGAAATTCTCAAAAAGTGCTGACGCTGTGTAAATAATAACAGCTTAACATGATTTTATCTAGGGAAAGATCAGGCGTATTGTTATCGCAACGTGATGTTTGGTGGACTCGGAGAGTATGTCGCTGCAATCACAATGTATGACTGTTTCAGCAATACTTACATTGTCGATGTACAGCTGTGTTCTTCCTTGTTGGGGGTGCTGTGTGGTATCGTCACTGTTTGGGAAAGTTTGTGACTCGGAAAACATAGGTACTAATGTCCCTCATTAAGCACTGTTGACGCTGTTGGCCAGGGACCAATGCAGAGGAAATCGACTGTACGGTTACTGTCAGAAGCGACCGGTGTTTAGGCAGTGTAGTCGCGAATTGAAGAAACTCTTGACAAGGGTTTGTTGGAGGTGGTATGATCTGCTGAGATCTGTGACCGATTTCCTCAGCCATTATTGCGACGTGGGGCTGCAGTGCCCTGCATTTGAAGCACTTTGCCAGAGGTGCTGCAAACACATTCCCATCTGCTGATGGTCACTTGTCTTTAGAGGGTACATGTGTACCAAGTTGTTTCTGTCGAGAAAGTGTTTGACAATAAGGAGTTGTGCTAAGCGCGGAACTGACAGACAATACACACGTACTGTCAAGATATATTTTATTCTCCAGAATACTACAAATAGTTATGTCATACACTCGTGACAAAGGTTCACACATACAAACATAGATAAAACAGAGGGTAGTATAGTTGGCCTTTAATGCAATGGCAGAATATTAACACCTTCGTGCATTAATAGTGATACGAGCGATCATAAAGCTGTGGGTGAAGGTTCTGTGGCGATAAAATGTCTACAGCATTCCCTGCTCTGTATCACTTGAGCGATGAGCACTATGCAGCCCTCATTACAAATTACTAAAACAAGTGACAATAAGTATTCTATTATGTTAAGATGAATTGTTGCTAACATTGTGAAAGATGAATTCCACAGCGTACTCACGTTAATATCGATAAATTGTATAAGCTCTCAACGTCTTATATGGGGTATGTAATTAGAGTGATTTTAGCAAGTTACTTACTAACATTTTCCACTTTCTGTGTGCTTTGTGGCAGTATTTTGGGGTTCTTGTTATCAGTCTTTACAGAAGAGTTTGATTTTTAACGATGTTTGTGTACTGTTTCCACTGTTCCTTTTCTGACTTTGTGGGTGTGTAACGTGAACCTGTCGTTAACATTCTGATGACCTTCTTTTGAAAGACTTACTCGACAACATAACTGTGAGTTTTCATATTTTTGTAAATATTCACCTCCTGTCCAGTGAATGTTATCCCGCATTTGTCAGCCGTGTGTATGTGTTTTTCCTCGATAGCCTGGGAGGCAGAGGTATAAGTTACAAAAATCAGACGTTAATGGTATGGATTACCTTCGCGATGCTAGCGTGAATGGTTGGCAGTACCTATTTATTCGTTTCTCTTACGGGGATTCGATACAGTTGTTATTAGTAAACGATATTCATTCGTGACATACCTAAATACTGGGTATTTTTTGTCAGTCCACATGCTTATAAACGATATCTGTCGCAGAAAAGAGTGGCCTCTCGTATTTTCTAGAAACATTACATTTTGCAGGAAAAGGAGCACAAATGAATTTGCTTGAAGAAATTGAAATTTATAGTCACATTCACAATAAACCTAACTGTGTCCTGAATGATCAACTAGAGTTAAGAAACTAATTGTACCTCCAAAATTTCATACAGTTTTTATACTTTCAACCAACAAATATGACATTTAACTGACGGGAAAGTTTCTTCTATCTAAGAGTCGAACGCCACAATTGTATGTTAGCAAACTCGGTTACGGAGCTAGCAACTAAAAATACATAAATAATAATATGAAAATATTTGGACCACAAAACAGCGAAAGATTGGTAATTACGAAGTAATGCTCGAATATACAAAAATGTAGAAAATACTTCAAACGTAATTTCGAATACAAGAAGAGATTAACTAATAAGATTTTTAAATATCTATGAAGTAAAAATCCATAACGAACTGGGTCGATGAAGTAAAAAACTTTTCAGAGAGAAATACTACAAAAAAGAAATAGATTTATAGAGAAGCCTTTCAGGAAGAAGTGTTGAAAATGGAAGCGTGGCCAAAACGACTGATTAGGAATGGTCTGAAGATAGACAGAAAAAACATAATGAACAGATGAAAGTATACTGTAAGAAAAGAACAAAGAATGAGGAACTAAAATAGGAAAGTGGTCTTCAGATGTCCTACTCACAGCAAAATAAAATAATAATAAAAATTATTAAATGGAAATGAAAAATGAACATGGATAGTTTAGTTCCTAACTTTCACTGCTGTAGTATAAAACTGTGAATTACAATGATTGTGATGCAATAATGGGGAATGGTGCAGTAGTATTCAGTGCTTCATCGGACTTGGTTTTCCTGTACCCTGTAGTGTATCTCGGAAATAATTTCGAATGCTCCTAACACCAACAAGAGTACCGGCCTTATAAATTCTGCTTTTCATGAATAAAAAGCCGTTAGTTAATGTCACACGGGGATTTCCTGATCAGCAAAATGCTGAATGTGTGCTGTTAGTTCGCGAGCGTTAGTAGTTAGTCTCGCTGCCGCTGCAGCGGCGTGGCGCTTTCGGTCGACAGGCGGGCAGCGCGATGGTGCTGTTGCTGTCACACACCTGTTGGCGTCTCGCGTCGCAAAAAAAGACGTCGGCAGCACAGCCGGCCTCCCGATTAAGCGCCATAACGATGCGCTGGGGCGCGAAAACGCTGTGACGTCTGCAAACACAGCAGTCAGCACTGCGGTCACTGGCTAAAGGGCGGCGCTGAATCCTGCTGCTCTCTCCACATCGCTGCGCCAACGCTCCCGTTCATCTCTCTGTCCTTTCCTGTTAACACTCCGAGTGCCAGTCACGTCAATTGACGGGATACTGAAATTTCTGAATTATGCCAATGACGTCATTTGACATGATCTTTGTTTTCGTGCTTTTAAAAACAGAATCAAGTTTATTCAAAAATGTTCAAATGTTTGTAATTCTATCGGACCAAACTGCGTGGTCATCAGTCCGTAGCTTACAAACTACTTAAACTAAACACACACACCCATGCCCCAGGGAGGACTCGAACCTCCACGGCGAGCAACCGCGCGCTCCGCAGCGAGACGCTTTAGACCGCTCGGCTACTCCACCGCGGCTCAAGTTTATTGACGGGCTAGATCTACCTTAAACACCTTACTTGGTAAACCTAGTGTCTAAACCAGCCTATAGATCTTTTATTTTGTTTCTAAATCGTCCGACTGGTCGCATTCATTGTATGAAACGGGGCAGGTAGAAAGTGGTGTCCGCTCACTCAGTAGGTAAATCAACGGACATGGCTTCATGCAAATTATTCTCCCCCAAAGTACTGAGAGGTGACTATGACAGAGGGATGACACAGCAACATATCGTAGTGACTCTACAGACTGTTTGCGAAGTAGAGAAGTTTTTAGTGGGGCCCTTGGCGTCGGAGTTGTATGTGATTTAGATGCTCTGTGTTCAGTTCTGGATTTATTTCAAAGAGCAGACAATTCTTTACGCCAGACTGAAGATAAAGAAACTAAGTGCAGGTGGGGCTACTCCTGAAAGCAGGATGTCCGGCATTCTAAGGGATGGAATAGTTTATATGGCCGGCAGTCAAAGTGTTAACATTCATCACATACCTTTTACCGAACATGTAGCTTTCACTGCAGCTGGTTGTGTTACTTTTTGTGGCTAATTACTTCGTCCACCTTCTGTAAATTGCTTGTAGACATAACAATGTTACTAATAATGGATTAAAAAACGGCTCACTTTTTTTGCTCCACTCTACTGTCCATTTCATAATAATTGCCACCTGACTTTGAGCTCGTATTCTGGCCACATTGCACGACGAACATCGATGTCTTATACCTCGCCGGTATCGTTCAAATGTCTACTTTTATTTGGTATATGAATTTTACATTTTATTTATAAAGGGGACAACATACGCGGTAATATTTTAGAGAAAGCGTGTTTTTTCTGGCTTTTTCTCATGTCAACTATAAGGATGAAAATGTTCAAATGTTTGTAAATCTATCGGACCAAACTGCGTGGTCATCAGTCCGTAGCTTACAAACTACTTAAACCTAGGTAAACTAACCTACGGACAAACACACACACCCATGCCCCAGGGAGGACTCGAACCTCCACGGCGAGCAACCGCGCGCTCCGAAGCGAGACGCTTTAGACCGCTCGGCTACTCCACCGCGGCCTTTAGGGATACACAGAAATCAGACCGTAATTACGAGAAAGTTTTCCTTTGCACAGTTTAAAGATCCAACCTTGTTCTGTTTACAGACGGAGTTTCGTTATTTTCTTTTTCCCCCCAAATTCTGCTCGCTACCTCCTCTCATTAGTTACGCATCCACCCACGTAATCTTCAGCGTTCTTATGTAGCACCACATTTCAAATGTGTTTATCATTTTCCTATTTTGCTCTTGTTAATCTTCATCTTATACATTACTATCAACACACTGTGCATTCCGTTCAATTTCTTTTCAAGGTCCTGTGATCTATCTGTCACAATTACAGTGTTATCGGCAAAACGCAATGTTTTTATTTCTTCACCATGACCTTTAATTCCTTCTCCAAATTTCTCCTTGCTTTTCTTTGTACCATGTTCAATTTTCAAATTGGAAGACATTGGACAAATGATACAACCCTGACTTACTCTTTTCCAAACCAGTGCATTCCTTTCACAAGTTATAAATAACCTTCCGTTCCCTATAGTTTAATCTTCTTGTTTGCTTCAGTATTAGAAAGAGTGTTTTCCAATCAACATTGTCAAAAGCTTTCTCCAAATCTACAAAATCTAAAAATGTAGGTTTGACTTTCCTTAATCTATCTTCTTAGAGGCCGCGGTGGAGTAGCCGAGCGGTCTAAAGCAACTCGCTGCGGAGCGCGCGGTTGCTCGCCGTGGAGGTTCGAGTCCTCCCTGGGGCATGGGAGTGTGTGTTTGTCCGTAGGTTAGTTTACCTAGGTTAAAGTAGTTTGTAAGCTACGGACTGATGACCACGCAGTTTGGTCCGATAGATTTACAAATATTTGAACATTTTGATACTTAAAGTTGACATGAGAAAAAATATTTTAACACAAATTATTTACAGAAGGATGGAAAAACTCTTAGAAGCTGACCTCGGGGAAGATGAGTTTGGATTCAGGAGAAATGTAGGAACACGGGAGGCAATACTCACTTTACGGCTTATCCTAGAAGATAGATTAAGAAAAGGCAAACCTACATTTCTAGCTTTTGTAGATTTGTAGAAGGCTTTTGACAATATTGATTGGAATAAACTCTTTCAAGTTCTGAAGCAAGCAGGAGTAAAATATAGGGAGCGTAAGGTTATTTACAACTTGTATAAAAACCAGACAGTGGTTGTCAGAGTTGAAGGGCATGAAAGGGATGCAGCGGTTGGGAATGGAGTAAGACAGGGTTTTATCATTTCTCCAATGTTTTTCAATTTGTACATTGAGCAAGCTATAAAGAAAAGAAAGGAGAAATTTGGAGAAGGAATTAAAGTTCAGGGTGAAGAATTAAAAATATTGCGTTTTGCCGACGATATAGTAATTCTGTCAGAGACTGCAAAGGACCTGGAAGAGCAGTTGAACGGAATGGACAGTGTGCTGAAAGGTGCACATAAGACGAACAAGAGCAAAAATAGGGTAATGGAGTCCAGTCTCCAGTCACGGTCTGCACGGCCACTACGGTCGGGGGTTCGAATCCCCCCTCGGGCATGGATATTTGTGCCGTCCTTAGTATAAGGTAGTTCATAAGTAGTTTGTAAGTTTAGGGACTGATGACCCCGCAGTTAAGTCCCATAAGCTTAACAAACATTTGAACATTTTTGAGTGCAGTCTAAGAAAATCAGGTGATGCTGAAGAAATTAGATTAGGTAATGAAACAATAAAGGAGGTAGATGAATTTTGTTACTTGGAAAGTAAAATAACAAATTATGGTCGCAGTACAGAGGATATAAAATACAGAATGGCAATGGGTAGAAAAGCGTTCTTGAAAAAGAGATATTTGTTAACATCGAATATTGATTTAAGCCAATGAAGTCCTTTCTGAAGGCATTCGTGTGAAATGTTGCCTTTTATGGGACTGAAACATGGCCGATAAATAGCGCGGGCAGGAAGAGGATAGAGGCTTTTGAAATGTGGTGCTACAGAAGAATGCTGAAGATTAGGTGGGTGAATCGCGTAACTAATGAGGAGGTACTAAACAGAATTGGGGAGAAAAGGAATTTCTGGCATACCTTGAATAAAAGAAGGGATCGATTGGTAGGACATATTCTTAGACATCAAGGAATTGTGAATTTAGCGTTGGAGGTAAGTGTGTGGTGTAAAAACCGCAGAGGAAGACCAAGAGATGGATACAGTAAGCAGATTCAGACAGATGTAGGTTGCTGTTCTTATGTGGAGTTGAAGAGGCTTGCTCAGTATAGGGTATTGTGGAGAGCTGCATCAAGCCAATCTCCTGACTGAAGACCACAACATCACTTTTGATGACTCAAAAGCGATATTACAGTACAGTGGCATTTATTGTTGTTGCTGTTGCCTTTAACCGAAGACAGATTTCATGGAGATCGCCCTTGAGATTGTATCATGTGTAAGACTCCTGTCCTTTGAGTAATTACTGCAGCCAATATCCATTTGAACCATCTTACCCTAGTCATACCTTAGTCTTACTCTGCATTTATAGCTCCCATAACTCCTCCACACTTGGCTTCACTATCAAATTAACGATTCTTTCTCACCCCAAAGTGTCCGGTTAAGCCACCTCTTCTTAAGAAAAGGTGATATTATCGTCTACTTTACATTTACGTTCAAGGGGAACCCCAGGAAAAGATTTCCTTAAACCTAAATTTATAGTAGACTAGCGAATCCGGCAATGCGTCGCAATTGTTAATATGTATGGCAAGTGGGTAAACAACCTAATCTCCTTCCCTCTCTCTCCATTTCTCAGCCTTTATTTGTTCGCCTGCTCCTGCCCCGTCCCTTCCTCCATCTCCTCCTCATCTGTCCTATCTCTAGCCATTATCTTTACCCCACTCCCTGTATATCTTTTATTCTGCTCTCTGTCCACCTCCTCTCTGCATCTACATCCTCACATCTCTTTCCATTTCCTTCTCCCCTACTCTCTGATCTCATTTATTGACATTGCAAACGGAATCTTATTCTTGCACATATCTTCCTACCATCCTTCTGATATAAACAGTGGTACGTGTAACACACAGAAACATTTCCAAAGCGAAGTATTTATGCGATTTTTCAGATGGTGTATCTCCTCTGTCGTCCTCTCTGTATAACACCTCCTCTCCCTTACTCTGTCCATCTCCTCCTGCTCCTGTCTGTACGTATACTCCGCCCCCTCTCCTCCTCCCCCCCCCCCTATGTAAAATTACGTGTACCTGCCAACTTCCATTGTGAGTGATCAAACGGTGTCAAAGCCTATTGCAACGTAGCCTCCGTCATGCACCATACGATGGATTGCGAAGCATAAAAACATTATTCATACTAAATGAATTTAATAATTAATAATGTCGTTTCTATCAGCAGCTATGATAGAGAGTGCATACAAAAATTATGACACACATTGTTGGAATCTTCCAACTTTCTTTTCTAACTACTCCGACTTTTATTCTAAAACCTTTTACAGGACAATAACGAAATAATAATAATAATAATAATAATAATGATTAAAAAAACGAAAAAAGAAGATGAAGAAGAATTACCCCTTTACATCGAATCTTGAGTTATGGTGTTGAGTTCATTTAGAAATACTCTGAAAAACGCAATTTCAATTTTTCTCAAGTTTTCAGATAGATTTTCCAAAACGTTTCTTTCATTCAAATCCGAACTTAGAATTAAGAAAAAAAAAGTCAGCCAAATCTGTCGAGCCCTTGTCAAGTTATGGTCTTACATAAAGGCGCCAATTGATTTTCATTTATACAGACGTTTCCCTTTTCAAACTCACATGTTTACCAGGCTAGTTTTCTATATTCTCTTCTTCGAGCGTAGTCCGTTACTTTCCTAACCAAATAAGGAAGTTCATATATAACTGTTGGCGTCTCATGTCGTTGCCAACGCGGGAGTGACGTGGGAGTGGCCATGCATTCTAAAGAAATTGCTGCGGTGTGCTCGTCTGTTCCCCCTCGGAGGTTCTAGTCCTCCCTCGGGCATGGGTGTATGTTTTGTCCTTACCATAAGTTAGTTTAAGTAGTCTGTGAAACTAGGGACTGATGACCTCTGCAGTTTGGTCCCATAGCTTTACAAACAATTGAGAAGCATTCCTGAACTTACACACACTTAATAACTGAGTTGCCTACTCGTTTACAACAAATTGCACTCACTCAATAGATAAGTATGATGAGGTTCAAGAGAAAATTTAAACATGAAATGATAAATGTATGTTTTGGGGGGGGGGGCAGATACCATCTAATTATAGACCTCTCTTACTAGATTATGCTACTACATAAAAAATTAGGGAACGATATATATATATATATATATATATATATATATATATATATATATATATATATATATATATATATAATGAGATTCACCGGTACTCTGGTCAGTGTCTGTTCGCTTCTTTCTTCTGGACTTCAAAACTCCAGTCGTAAGCCTGTGTTCTCTTCGGAGCTCACCACAAAACCCATTTCAAACCAAAAATCATGGCAGCACATAAGGAAAAGAATCCGCTACCCCGGGCCTCGGTTACGAAACTGAGAAATGGACCTGATCATCGGATTCCAGGGAATCAGGCCTGTCATGAAAAGAAGAATCGGAGTTTCTCAAAAACCTTGAAGAGAAAAGTATACATCGGCACACTTAACACAAACACACTGCAAAAAGCTGGTAAACTCAAAAACCTCACAGGCACCCTTGATAAATTTGACATAAAATTGTGCTATACAGGAAACACGATTCAGAGACGAAAATCACTTCGACTCGGAAAACTATACAATTTTCAAAGGAAAACCCGCCACTAAAATTCCCAATTGAAACCGATATATCTTTGGTACAGGATTCGTCGTACACAAATCCATCAAAGATTCCATAGTAAATCTCCACTCCAAGAACGAGAAAATGTCAACCCTCACAATAAAGGCAGGAGAAAAATGTACACAATAACCAATGTACATGCGCCTACAATGGATCAGAACAGGAAGAACCCACAAATGGTAGAAAAATTCTGTGAAGACCTTGAAGAGACCATCAATAAAATTCCTGCAAAACATGTGAAAATTCTTCTAGGTGATTTTAACGCCCAGTTGGGCAAGGAAAAGAAATACAGTAACATCACAGGACAACATACCGCCCACAGACGCACAAACGGCGAAAGGCTGATAAATCTCTGTAAAAATTTCAACCTTAAAATCATGTGCACCCAATTTGAGAAACCCCGCCGGAAAATGACAACATGGAAATCACCCAACAATTCCCTGGGTGAATTTCAGATCGACCATGTCGCTATATCTAAGAAATTCACAGGAAATCCGAAATGTGAAAACAAGAAAAGACTTTTTTGACTCGGATCATCTGCTTCAAATCAAAACACTATTTATCCCAGACAGAAAACTTCATGAATCTAAAACAGTCTTCAGAACAGACCCAGAATATTTGAAAATTAACAAAGAACAAATAACACAAGAAATCTCCAAGATAGCAGAAACCAACTGGACGGAACTTTCACAGAAAATGAAAGACCTAATAAAACTAGGCCAACCCCCACGAAAACGGAAACTCAGGTGGTGGAATGCATTATGCGACCAAGCGATCGAGCAGAGGACCTTGGCCTGGAAGAACTTTAAAGGTCACACATCACCTGAAAATTGGGAAAGTTTTAAGTTAGTGAGAAAACTTTCTTCAAGAACTAAACGAAAGGAGAAACGTATCAACGAAAACAGCTGTCTCAGAGAGATCCAAGAAGATTTCACCAGAAACAACAGAACCTTCAGGGAAAACATGACCGGATACCAACCACCCAATCTCTGTTTTAAAAAACCTGAGGGATCCTTGGAAACTAACACGAAAAAGAACTGTGAAATTCTCGCTCAATACTTTAACAAATTGCTCAACTGCAAAAGTCCCTCAGAAAAATTGCACTTTGAAACTCCTGAGCTCAATCCAGACTCACAGCCATCGACCCTACATGAAATCCCGGAAGAGTGGAAGTCGGCTCTCATCACAAAAAAGGAGACAAAACTGATCCAAACAACTACAGAGGAATCTCCCTGCTCCCAGTCACCTACAAAATTCTCTCCAAAGCCCTGTTAAACCGGCTGGAACCACACATCGACCCTCAAATTGGCGAATATCAAGCGGGCTTCAGAAAAAACCGTTCCTGCAGCAAACAGATTTGGAATCTCCGCACAATCCTATGCGTAAGACACTGCAGGAATACTACAGTAACATTTGTGGACTTCAAAAAAGCCTATGACTCCATTGACCGAGACACACTCTTCCAGACTCTAAGAGAGATGAAGGTTGACCTTAAAACCCGGAATCTAATTCAAGAGACCGTAACCAACACCATTTCCAAAGTCAAATTTATGGGAGAATTATCAGAGGCCTTCGAAATCAAAACCGGCGTACGGGTAGGCGATGGTCTCTCACCCATCCTATTCAATGCAGTCTTAGAGAAAATTATTCTTACATGGGAAGGAGAAGTCAAAGGAATTCAACTAGGCAGAAATAAGGAAAAGATAACCCACATAAAACATCTTGCTTTTGCAGACGACATCGTCATACTCTCGAATACCAGAACGGAAGTACAACATGCACTAGAAAAACTCCACGAGATAGTCATGAAAACCGGTCTACAAATTTCTTATGAAAAAACACAATTTTTTTTATACAAAATCATCAGATAAACTCCCACTAAAAACAAAGTACGGAAAAATTCTACAAGTCAGTGAGTTTAATATTTAGGTGAAATCATGCAAAAATCTGGGCTAAACACAAAAGCAAACGAAGAAAGAGTCTCAAACTTACAGAGAGCCTATAAACTCACCTGGTCCCACTACAATAAAAAATGTATTTCCACGGCCGCAAAACTACGACACTACAACACAGTAGACTCACCAGAAGCTCTCTACGCATCAGAAACTACGAGCACCAAAGGAATGGC
The DNA here is from genome assembly GCA_026315105.1 of Locusta migratoria. Taxonomy (NCBI): domain Eukaryota; kingdom Metazoa; phylum Arthropoda; class Insecta; order Orthoptera; family Acrididae; genus Locusta; species Locusta migratoria. The sequence goes on along the minus strand of CM048745.1, from coordinate 579,703,376 downwards.
AAAAATCAAGGAGATGGAAAAACAAGAAAGGAAAATTCTGAGAGAAATCCACGGTGCAGTTTTTAGAGAAAATATTTAGCAAAAAAGACCCACGGAAGAACTATACAGACAATCTGAAACAATCACGACACATATCAGAAAACGCAGAGCAAAATTTTTCATGCATATCGCCAGAATGAATGACACCAGACTAACTAAAAGAATATTCAACATAATTTCTACATCGAAACTGGGCACATCTTGGTACAAAGAAACCATAGAAGACCTGAAAACATTAAACATCTCTATAGAAGACATACAAGACCGCAAAACCTGTAGGGAAAAAATCAGAAACCAAAAAGCTGACTTTAAGTCACAACACAAAAACAACAGACGAAAATGGACAGATGAACAAAAGAAGGCACAAAGTGAAAGAATGAAAGGTTTTTGGGAAGAAAAAAGAAGAAAGACAGGAATAAAAGCAAGATTTTGTGTTTTTAGCGCTCTCTTTAAGGGGAATGTACGCAAATAATAATTATATATATATAGTACAATCTAAAAAAAAAGAATAGTCTAAAAACTTCTAGGTACACGACATGAAGTGTACTCTTTCAGCAAGAAAATTAGTGAAGTGGCCATATCAACAACAAAAAATTACATCAGAATTACTGGCCTTTTATAACATATACATTACGCGAGGGAAAAATGAAGATAAAAGAGAAAGGACTATTGCATAGAATAATTTATTTTAGAGTAGGACTTTTTTTAAAATAAATTAATAACATAAATCAAATTAGGACATATACATAGATACAAATATATATTTTAATTTCATTTCGTAGACAGATTCCATCGGCATATCGTAATTCAGTTCGACTACAGCTTTTGTTATCAAGACACTATATGTTCCATGTCTTGACACTTATTAAACGTTCCAGACACGTTCAGTGTAACTGACATTTCAGACTGCTGCAATTACATCTGTTCTTCCGCTGAGTGAGACCTTCATTGAATGTCTGTCGCTTTTCCACGACGTTCATTAATTAGTGTGGTGCAGAAGAACTTTAGAAAAGGAGTAAAAATTTCTCATATTTAGTGACAACTTTGCTCGTTAACGTCATTGTGGAATCCACTTCCCGTTCCCTCTCGGGGTACTGCAATCCTCCTTTTGTGTGACTCGATAGACAGCAACGAGCTTAACTTTAAGGGCAGAAGAGGAGAAGGGAGGGGTTAGAGTTTCCGAAGTCGTCAGCGTCAGGGGCTTTAGAGGCGGAGAACTAGCTCCACCAGATAATTTCGCCTTTACTGCAAGTGCGACCGCTGTATTGAGATGAAGCAAAATTTTTATCATTATAACCATTATGAGGGTAATTATGAATTTTAAATCAATTAAAAAGAAAAACCCGGAGCTCTACATACAAAGGCGAATATTTTCAGAAATTTCAAAAGTAATAATTTTGATTCTTTCAGCATCAGAAATTTAATTTTTGCCATTTGTGAACTTCCTGAGAATTTTTCTTTTTACATTGGCAATTCTTGATTTATTGATAACTTACGAGATTTGGATAGTAGTAAAATGGAATGGGGTATATTTAGGCAATTCATTCATTCATTTATTCACTCATTCATTTGTGTGCATAATTGATTGCTGTTAATTTACGGATAGTTAAATATGATAATGAAAATAAACTTATTAGTCATGCATAATAGACAATCTACTCGGTCGCGGCGGAGCGGCCGAGCGCATTGAGGCGCTATGCTACGATGCGCGAGGCCGTTCCCCGTCGGGGGTTCGAATCCCCCCTCGGGTATGCATGTTTGTGCCGTCTTTAGTATAAACTAGTTCATAAATAGTTTGTAAGTTTAGGGACTGATGACTCCGTAGTTAAGTCTCTGAAGCTCTACAAACAGTTGAACTAGCCACTAGAGTACTTACATTGAAATTTAATAACAATTACTACAGGACCCGTGCGCATACTTCGCACCGGTAGTGGAATGACCAAAAGTTCGGGGAAAATGGAAGTAAAGTTGAATGTTCACGCATAGCTTTCTTCAAACTCAATCAATGCAAGTGTTTAAAAGTGCAAATGAAAGAGCTTGACCCGTTGAATGTTGTTAAGCCAAAAAAAAAAAATAAATAAATAAATAAAATGAAAAAATAAAAAATTAAAAAAAACTGCGTACCTTAATTTGAACCGAAGATATCGTAAAACAAACCGATTAAAATATGCAATGCAAGGAGAGAAGGTCACCACGTTTGAATAAAAATAAAGGATGGAGAGATTTATGTTAATTCTGATACTTGATGACAAATCTGCGAATGAATGGTGTAAAGCAAAAATGAAGGAAATCGGATAGAACGGCCTGAGCGACTGACTTTAGTTTACAGCAAGGACATCCTCCATAAGAAATATAAAGTAGAAAATCGCGTTTGAGTATAGAAAAAGCAAGGCGAGAGTTATGTAAATTCTGACATTTGATGTCAGACCTGTAAATGAATACCTTTCGTTTAAAACAAAAATGAAGAAAATCGGCCGAGTAATTTGGTCTGGCCGACTAACTTTAGTTTTCATAGATTCTTTTAAAATGTAAGATCGTTTCTTGTGACTGTAATCAGATAAAAGAAAGTAATGTCAACAGTTGGCTGTTTTCCTGTACCATCTTCGAACCACAGCCAACTTTTTTTCTTCAATGCCTTGTAAAATTGAAGGTGACCCCACAAGTCCTCTTTAATTTTGCTATGAAGTTAATCAAATGTACATGGGATTATAAAGTGTATCAGATTGGTGTTCTATCTATGGTTCGATAAACATTTTAATGTGCAGAGGTATGAACCGTGTTCAATGATACTAAGGGATGGGTTTCAGATGGTAACACCTGTAATTGTTGGCTTAGGAAAAATGTCCAGTTGAAATTTGTTATTTATGTTAGATATCAGGAAGTTAATATCAGTGTTCGACAATGAATTTGATGTTTTGTAATAGATTTTCAGCTAGGTCATCAACTTTGCTGCTATAACAGTAAAGATACACAGCAAGAAGCAAATAATCCAAAACCGACCAACCTATGATTCAAGTGAAATTTTCTAAAACAGACTTCTTGTCGGTTGCTGTTTAATATATAAGGTAATTATCTCAAACCTGTCCTTGGGTGTTCTACTTTCAGTTAAACGGAAATTTTTGTGCAAATGTAGATTTAGTAATGTCAGAAAACTGTTCACCATCTACTCTGATTTTAGGAGTTGAAGCCTTTAGTTTCGTGATCTTCCTGTTTTTGTTATTATTATTATTATTGATCTTTTCCATCAACTTCTTTATATCTGAACAATAAATAATAATAAGGAAGCATTTTGGTATTAGAAAATTTCCATTGTATGTAGTATAGCCCAAACATTTAGGGAGGGGAGGTGTGAATCCTCTGCCAATCTGAGCTCATTGGAGTTTATTGATGTTGTTGTTGGAATTTTGAAGGGGGCTAAACTGCTAGGTCATCAGTCCCCTGTTTATTGATAAGGAAGCAGCCGACCAACTAATGCCATGTCCCCACCGACTTTTCAGAAAGCAAAGAGATTAATACATTCTGTAGTTTTGACACTGGTGAAGCAAAAATGTGGTGCAGGTAGGTGAAGAATTTTAAGATTAGTCACAGTCCTGCTATATGAAGAGGTATTGTGAAATCGGCTACGATCATGGTGTTAAAGTCTCCTTGCTTTCCACTTTCGGGAAATATGGAACAATTGCAGATTTGAAATTCTTTGTCATTATCTTTGCAGAGCAGAACCCCGATAGAGTTTGAATGAAGATACAGATGACGATAATGATGATGACTCTTTAGACTTTGAATTAATGGAAGGTGGTGAAACAGAGTAGCCTAGCGCCTTATTTAGTCGTACTGCGATAGTATGTTAACGCACACGAAAGAAACAAATGTAAAATGTCTTTTACGCTGAAATAGCCTTCCCTCCACTCAATATGAGCTTCCATTATGTGTGAATGTATTATATATAGTAACTTACTCTATATATAAATTAGATCCATCAAGAGTAGAAGTTAATTAATCTTCACCACTACGTTTGTAGCTGGTGTTGCAAACTAAGGTACAATTATCATGGTTGCCACCAGAGTTACAAAAAACGCATTCTCAGTTGTGGTACTTAGATCGCAGTTCCTTTATCCTATATTCAAGGCACATGTCCAGCCCATCAGCTGTACATTGACGACTTCCATAGAGGGAAGTAGTTCAGATCATGGAGATGTCTTGTGCAGGGTGAGTACACGAAAATGTTGCAACGAGACTGATGTTATAAAACACCCGGAAAGATTCCACAAGTCGGGCATACCTTGAAATCGTATACATACTCGACTGCAAAAGTTTCCACCAATAAAACTGAGCGTTTTTCTCGATGCACTCCATAGATCTTTTTCAAACCATATGCGGTCGCATGTAGAACAAGCGAAGCCTTAGCGAACTTTAATTCCGCTTACGTAATCAATGATGTCACTGCCATCACGGTTTTCATTCTCTGAATTTTTGTTATTATTATTGGTTTATTTTACCCTCCGAGAATAAACATCTCCATGTCAAAACCTGTTATCTGAACAACACAGTTGCAAAAGCTGTTATATGAAAATAAATCATATAATCACATATTTAAGCGTTGGAAAACATATTATAGTCATGAATAACTATTGTTGGTTTTTCTAAGTCTACCCTCAGTTAAATTTCTCTTCCGTTTCTTTCGTTCAACATGATTTCTCACAAATTTCTCATCATGTACATAACTGGTTTTTAAAATGGACGTAGGTAGATGGATGCACAGAGAGTTTAAAATGACCCCTTAGTATGGAACGGGCATACGCGAATTATCTTAAATACACGGTAAGGAGAAAAAAATATAGAAATCAAACTGATTCTAGATGGCATTTGATGATGTGCAATCCATGCAGGATATGAGTGCTAGAGTGATGAAACTATTTTACGTACATTGTCTAACAAAATATAAAGTCTTATTGTCACAGGTTGTCTACTTCATAAACAGTTAAATTCTTCACCTGTACGCGGAAAAGAAACTCAAATATTTTAGCGGTATTACTAGGTAAAAAAAATCACAAATAATTGAAATAAAGAAATATTTTAAAAGAATTGAACATTAACGAACAACTTCGATCATTAAATCAGCTTGTTTCTTCACGAAATACGTGTCTCTTCAAATGTTATTTACGAATGATTGATGCTCATATTATAAACAGTCTGGTACACGTTTCATTAATATTATTGCTGTTGTATCTCGAAAACGCACAGTCAAACAGCGATTTTCCATACGCGCTGTTGTAAAATGAAGCTCGCGAGGAATCAGCGTTGAGCTACTCTAATGTGGATTTTCGCCCGTTAACTGAAAATAACACCATAATCCTCATACATTATGCACTGCGAGTGTTGCAGCTGCGGCTCGTCAGCAGTAACTCGCATGTGGGCGCAGCAGAGGGGGCGTTCGATTAATTATAAATAAAAAAAGGTAAAGCAGTCAACAATCCGAAGATTGGTTTGAACACCACAGTGCTTTACTAGGCATGGTCCTGTTTGGAGGTGGTATACCTTCCTCCGACCTTCGAACTGACTTACCCAGCCAGTTATAGGGGGACCTACAGTTTAACGTGGGTTCCGAACCACGGTGCTACTCGGTATTTTTCACACGAGCAATACTGCCAGAGGTACAGCGCTAAAGCTGCCGGACTCAGTTTTGTTGATTCGACAGTGTAGTTACCACTGACCACAGTTAAGTCAGCAGCCAGCCGCCTTCATTAGAGTACTAGGATTCTTTAAAGTTGTTAATTGCTGTTAATTGTATCGATAGGATGGATAGGATGTGTGCCTGCTGTGTGCGGACGCAGGAGCAGTTGGCCGCGGTTCGCGAACAGCTGAGCGTGCTGTTGGCTACGGTCAGCCGTCTTCAGGCTGCTGTCTCGGGTGCAGCGATGGTGGGGAGTCTGGTGCGTCGAGAGGGACACCTCAGGTGTCTCACGCTACGCTCTCTGTCCCTGCTACCGAGGCACCTTCAGGTGTACCGGACGTCGTCGAGCCGCCTTCTCCGCAAGGGGAGTGGCGGGTTGTACGGCGTTCGCGTCGCTCGAGGCGGAAGGCCAATGTGGAGGCTGGACGTCCGTCCGCGCCCGTTCGTCCTGTGAGTGAAAGTGTGGCCACTCCTTCAGCAGGGTCCGAGGAGGTGCACGGGGGGAGGGGATTATTAGTTATTGGGAGCTCCAATGTCAGGCGCGTAATGGAGCCCCTTAGGCAGATAGCGTCCAGATCTGGAAGGAATTCCAACGTGCACTCGGTGTGTTTGCCGGGGGGCCTCATCCGAGATGTGGAGGCGGCCTTGCCGGCGGCTATCGAGGGTGCGGGGTGCAGTCGACTGCAAGTCGTAGCTCACGTCGGCACCAATGACGCTTGTCGCTTGGGTTCTGAGGACATCCTCAGGTCCTACGAGCGGCTGGCGGAATTGAAGGCTGCTGCCTTCGCACGCAGGGTGCAAGCAGAGCTGTCGATTTGCAGCATTGTTCCCAGGGTTGATCGGGGTCCTTTGGTTTGGAGCCGAGTGGAGGGTCTGAACCAGAGGCTTCGCCGACTCTGTGACAGTCATGGCTGCAGATTTCTGGATCTGCGTTATCGGGTGGGGAATTGTAGGGCGCCCCTAGATACATCAGGGGTGCACTACACTAAGGAAGCGGCTACTCGGGTAGCAGAGTACTTGTGGAGTGCACATGGGGTTTTTTTTAGGCTAGGCGCTAACTCTGATGAGCACTCGCCTGTCAGCATTCAAACAGCGAATTCAGGCCACGTTCGGAACAAAAATTCGAACATAAAAATATTAGCCGCGAACTTACAGAGTATTAGAAACAAAGTTCCCGAATTTGCAGCGCTGCATGGAAGTTATTGCGCTCAGATAGTTTTAGGCACCGAAAGCTGGCTAAATGATGATGTGGCAAGTTCAGAAACATTTAGCGAAGCGTGGAATGTATATCGGAAAGATAGATCTGATACAACTGGAGGAGGAGTGTTCATCGCTGTGGACAAAGATATTGTTTCTACTGAGATCGAGGTTGAAAGTAACTGTGAAGTTATCTGGGCACGCATAACAGGTCTAAAAGAAGTAAAGTTAATAGTTGGGTGTTTTTACCGGCCCCCAGTGCTGCTGTAGCAGTTTTAGAATCATTCAAGGAAAGTCTACACCAGGTAGTGCATAGGTATCCGGGCCATGCAATATTAGTCGGAGGTGACTTCAACCTTAAGAGTATAGATTGGGACCTCGCTAGTTACATTTCAGGCGGTACAGACAAGCAGTCTTGCGAGCTACTTTTGGACACATTCTCCGAAAACTGTGTTGAGCAGTTAAACCGGCAACCCACGCGCAATGGAAATATTCTAGACCTTATAGCCACAAACAGGCCTGACCTTATTAACGATATCTGTGTAGAGACAGGAATTAGTGATCATGATATCGTCATAGCGTCGATGGTGACCAAAGTTCATAAACCAGTCAAGAAGGCTAGGAGCGTGTTTTTGTTGGGAAAAGCCGACAAGCAAATGTTACGATCGCACTTAGAAAATGAATGGGCATCGTTTAATTCTGGGACTATGGATGTAGAGGAATTGTGGACTAAATTTAATTGCATTGTTAATGAAGTTTTAGAGAAATATGTGCCAGTAAAGACGATTAAGGATGGAAAAGATCCACCGTGGTATAATAATAATGTTAGAAAGCCGCTGAGAAAGCAAAGGCTGTTGCACTTTCGATTCAAAAAAGAACACGCAAATGATGACAGGCAAAAGTTAGTAGAGATTCGTGCGTCCATAAAAAGATCGATGCGTGAAGCAAACAATAATTATCACAGCCATACCTTAGCAAAAGATCTTTCCGAGAACCCGAAAAAATTCTGGTCCTATGTAAAATCGATAAGCGGGTCAAAGCCCACTGTCCAGTCACTAGTTGATCATTCCGGGGCAGTAATAGAAGAAAGCAAACGGAAAGCTGAAGTTCTAAATTTAGCCTTTAAGAAATCTTTCACGCAGGAGGACCGCACAAATATACCATCATTTGATCAACGTACTAATTCCGAAATGGGGGACATAGCAATAGGTATTCCCGGTGTAGAGAAGCAGCTGAGAGAGCTAAATACGAAAAAGTCTGCTGGTCCGGATGATATACCAGTTCGGTTTTACAAAGACTATTCTGCGGCATTGGCCCCCTACTTAGCTTGCATTTATAGCGAATCTTTAATTCAGCGCAAAGTTCCTAGTGATTGGAAAAAAGCGCAGGTGTATAAGAAAGGAAAGAGAACTGACCCAAACAATTACAGGCCAATATCGTTGACATCGGTTTCATGTAGAATTTTGGACCATATTCTCAGTTCGAATATAGTAAATTTCCTTGAAACGGAAAAGCTTCTTTCCATGAATCAGCACGGGTTTAGGAAACATCGTTCATGTGAAACTCAGCTTGCCCTTTTCTCACATGACATCTTGCGAGCCATGGACGAAGGGCAACAGGCGGATTGTGTTTTTCTCGACTTCAAAAAGGCATTCGACACGGTGCCACACTGCAAACTGCTAACGAAGATACGAGCTTATGGAATAGGTTCACAGATTTGTGACTGGCTGGAAGACTTTCTAAGTAATAGAACGCAGTACGTTGTTCTCGACGGCGAGTGTTCATCAGAGACGAATGTATCGTCAGGCGTGCCCCAGGGGAGTGTGATAGGACCGCTATTATTTTCTATCCACATAAATGATCTGATGGACAGAGTAAGTTGTAATTTGCGGCTGTTTGCTGATGATTCTGTGGTGTATGGGAGGGTGTCTGTAACTGACTGTAATAGCATACAGGCTGACTTAGATAAAATTTCTAGTTGGTGCGAAGAATGGCAGCTAGCTCTCAATGTAGAAAAATGTAAGGTGATGCGCATGAGTAGAAAAAACAATCCTATAATGTTCGAATACAGCATCAGTAGTGAGCTTCTTGATGCGGTCGCTCGTTCAAATATCTAGGCGTAACATTGCAGAGCGATATGAAATGGAACGAGCATGTAAGGACAGTTGTGAGTAAGGCAGACAGCCGACTTCGGTTTATTGGGAGAATTTTGGGAAGATGTACTTCACCTGTAAAGGAGACCGCGTATAAAACGCTTGTACGACCACGTCTTGAGTATTGCTCAAGTATTTGGGACCCGCAGCAGATCGGTTTGAAGGAAGACATAGAGGCGGTTCAGAGGCGAGCTGCTAGATTTGTTACCGGTAGGTTCGACCAATGCGCGAGTGTCACGGAAATGCTCCGGCAACTCAATTGGGGATCGCTGGAAGAAGACGACGTTCTTTTCGTGAATTTCTGTTAAGTAAATTTAGAGGGCCGGAATTTGAAGCTGAGTGTAGTACGATCTTGCTGCCGCCTACTTACATTTCGCGTGGAGATCACAAAGACAAGATAAGAGAAATTAGGGCTCGTACGGAGGCATTCTTTTTTTCCTCGTTCAATTTGGGAGTGGAATAGGAAAGGAAATGCCTAGTAGTGGTACAGTGTACCCTCCGCCACGCACCTTACGGTGAATTGCGGAGTATGTATGTAGCTGTAGATGTAGGTGAAAGAAGTGGAAAGTGACAGATAAAAATCCTAAGACCTGGCGGGGATCGAACCCGCGACCTTTGGATTTGTAGTCTGGCACTCTACCGCTGTGCAACCGAAGCGCGCAAAAAAAAAAAAAAAAAAAAAAACTTTTTCCTTGCGTCTGGAAGTCTAAGAAAGAGATATGTCTTGCAGGCGAAACTTCAATCTAGCCGCCGCCTAAGAGCTATTGGATTATGCAGAGAAGAAAATTAACTTTTCCTGAAGACTGTTAGCAGTTACTCGCTTCCCGGATTCTTTCGAATTAGAAGTTCATAATTTTCCTGACAGTGAACTACTGAAAACAGATTCGTTTTATAAATGTTCACTAAATTTCTTGCATTTACATTCGCCATAGTTGAAAACAATTCGTGTTCGTAAAAATACATTCCTGTGAATCATTTACCCTGTTGTTCCGCGACATGCTTTAAATGTCAGGTGATCCTTTCTTAGAGATACATATAAAGTGATACTTGTACTAGATATCGTCGCTCAAGACGATATTGTCCATGTTTACCTGACAACCGAGTTACATCGTCTGTATATGGAAGTATGTCATGTTTCGCTACTCTACTGCAGCTCCTTCGTTAGTAATGTTATATTACATTCCTGGCATTAAAATTGCTACACCACGAAGATGACGTGCTACAGACGCGAAATTTAACCGACAGGAAGAAGATGCTGTGATATGCAAATGATTAGTTTTTCAGAGCATTCACACAACGTTGGCGCCGGTGGCAAACAGCAGTTGACCGGCGTTGCCTACTGAAACGTTGTTATGCCTCCTGTAAGGAGGAGAAATGCGTACCATCATGTTCCGACTTTGATAAAGCTCGGATTGTAGCCTATGGCGATTGCGGTTTATCGTATCCTAACATTGCTGCTCGCGTTGGTCGCGATCCAATAACTGTTAACAGAATATGGAATCGGTGGGTTCAGGAGGACAATACGGAACGCCGTGCTGGATCCCAATGCCTCGTATCACTAGCAGTCGAGATGACAGGCATCTTATCCTGTAACGGATCGACCAGCCACGTCTCGATCCCTGAGTCAATAGATGGGGACGTTTGCAAGACAACAACCATCTGCACAAACAGTTCGACGACGTTTGCAGCAGCTTGGACTATCAGCTCGGAGACCACGTCTGCGGTTACCCTTGACGCTTCATCACAGAGAGGAGCGCCTGCGATGGTGTACGCAACGAAGAACCTGGGTGCACGAATGGCAGAACGTTATTTTTTCGGATGAATACAGGTTCTGTTTACAGCATCATGATGGTCACATCCGTGTTTGGCGACATCGCGGTGAACGCACAGTGGAAGCGTGTATTCGTCATCGCCAAACTGGCGTATCACCCGGCGTGATGGTATGGGGCGCCATTGGTTACACGTCACGGTCACCTCTTGTTCGCATCGACGGCACTTTGAACAGTGGTCGTTACATTTCAGATGTGTTACGACCCGTGGTTCTACCCTTCATTCGATCCCTGCGAAACACTACATTTCAGCAGGATAATGTACGTCCGCCTGTACGGGCCTTTCTGGATACGGAAAATATTCGACTACTGCACTGGCCAGCACATTCTCCAGATCTCTCACCAACTGAAAACGTCTGGTCAATTGTGGCCATGCAATTGTCTCGTCACAATACGCCAGTCACTACTCTTGATGAACTGTGGTATCGTGTTGAAGCTGGATGGGCATCTGTACCTGTACACGCCATCGAAGCTCTGTTTGACTCAATGCCTAGACGTACGAAGGCCGTTATTACGGCCAGATGTGGTTGTTCTGGGTACTGATTTCTCAGTATCTATGCACCCAAATTGCGTGAAAGTGTAACCACATGTCAGTTCTAGAATAATATATTTGTCCAATGAATACCCGTTTATCATCTGCATTTCTTCCTGGTGTAGCAGTTTTAATGGCCAGTAGTGTATATAGCATCGATCGACATCCATGGTGTTTTGGATCTATGCCGATAGTTTTCGAATTAGATTATTCACGGTAGTTTCTTAGATACATTTTGACAACTGTGATTTATTTTTCTTTTTTAAGATTGTAGCATACACCAGTACTCATATTACTTGGTAACTCGTTCTCTTGCACTGATGCATGCATGTATTCGTCTTGGCATATTGTCCACTGGATCATCAAAGGACTGTTGGTTCAGATTGTCCACTCTTCAATGGCTATTCGCCGCAGATCTCTCAGTTTGGTTAGTGGATCATCTCGTCCTGAAATAGCCTTTTTTCATGTATCCCAGGTAAGTCCATGTATCCCAGGCAAGTTCGATAGGGTTCATGTCTGGAGAACATGCTGGCAATTGTAATCTTGCGGTGTCGTTATCTTGAAGAAGTGCATTCATAAGATGTGCTCGATGAACCCGAGAATCGCCGTCCTTAAGACGAATCCATCACCGAAATGCTGCCGATTTGGTTGCCCCATACGTCGGAGAATGTCATCTCTGTACCGTATAGCCGTTTAATTGCCTTCCATTAGCACCAGTGGCTTATGGTGAACCTACATCATATCACCCCAAAACATCAGGGAAATACCAACTTACTGCACTTGCTGTACGTCGTATCTAAGGCGTTCAGGCTTACCGGGCTGCCTCCAAAAACGTATCCGGTGGTTGTCTGGTTGAAAGCAGATACGACTTTTTCATCTGTGCATTGCACTTGATGCCAGTTCTGACGTGTTCATTCAGCGTGTTGTTGGACCCATCTGCACCGTACTGCATGGACCTCGCCATGGTCGTCGAGAGTGAAGTTACTTGTCATGCAGGCTATTACGTACAGTTGAAGTCAAGATTCCTGTGACTGCACGAAAATCATTATTCAGCATGATCACGTTCCTCTTAGGGTTCCTCCGAGCTGAAACCCGTAAGTAGTGGTCATCAGTAACTGTTGTAACCTGTGGACGGCCAGAGTGAGGCAAGTCATCGACAGTTCCTGTACATCTAAACTTGCACTGTGTCCGAACAACATCGCTTTGAAACTACCTGGTTGATTAAAGATTCGTGTCGGAACCGGGATTCAAATCTGGGACCTTTGCCTTCCGAGGGCAATCGCTCTACCGACTGAGCTATCCTGGCACGCTTAACTTCCGCCAGTACCTCGCCTCCTATCTTCCAAACTTCACAAAAGTACTCCGACGAACATTGCAGGACTGCCACGTCTGGAAGAAAGGATGTGGTGGAGACATGGGTTAGCCACAGCGTATCAGATATTTCCAAAATGATATTTTCTCTCTGCAACGAAGTCTGCGTTGTCATGAAACTTCCTGGCGGATTAAAAGTGCGTGAAAATTGCCAGGATAGTTAAGTCGAAAAAGTGATTTCCCGCTTAAGGCAAAGGTGCCAGGTTCTAATCTCAGTCCCGGTACACAGTTTGAATCTCATTACACGCTTTCAAAAATGTATGACGAGTACATCCGCAGCTATGGTGAATCAGAGCAGCCTGTAAGTTTAACGATCTATCAGAAGATTTTTCATCAGTTAAATATTCGTATCAAGAAGCCTAAAACGGATACGTGTCACATATGTGATAAGCTTCATATGAAGATATCTCATGCTTCAGAATAACAAAGTTGGATCTTCAGACTGAACTGATCCGTCACCAAGAACTGGCAGACATGGCATACAAGGCGACAGCCAAGGACAAGGAAAGAGCTTAAAGTGATAACAGCACAGTAGTTGTCGCTTTCGACATGCAGCAGTGTCTTCCTACCCCTCATCTCGAAAGTTCTGTGGCCTTCTGCAAACGTCTCCTGTGGACATTCAATCTGACTGTCCTGATCTAAAGGACGGACAAGCGTACTGTTACATGTGGAGTGAAGACAAGGCTGGCCGAGGAGCTGATCAGGTAGCATCATTCTTAGCGAAATATTTCAATGGTTTGCCTTCAAATATCAAGCAGTACATCATGTATTCTGACACATGTGGTGGTCAGAACAAAAACTCGCACATAGTTTCCATGCTATTATCTGTTATTAAAAATCACCCATGTTTGGAAATTATCGACCACAAATTTTTAGTGCCAGCTCACATGCAGATGGAGTGCGACACAGATCACTCAACGATAGAAAACTCGAAAAAAAGGTCAAAAGTTCCCATCTTCCACCCACATGATTGGGTTCAACTTGTAAGGCAAACGGGGAAAAAGAAACCTTTCAGAGTCCTTGAAATGAAACAGGAAGATGTTTTGCTTTCTCAGGCCTTCTGAAGCGTCCATTAGAAATAAGTAAACGTAATGACCAAGGAGAAAGGTTCTTATGGAAAAATGTGAAATAGGTAAGAGTCACAAAAGAAAATGAGGGGAATCTTCTCTACAAAGAAACTTTGGAAGAGACAGCGGACTTTAAAAAGATGGGTATGTTGAGAAGAGAATATGCACTGAAGCCTTCATTGTGTTATCAGGGCCCTGTCCCCATCAATCGTGAGAAAAAAAAAAGATCTTGTGTATTTGCTGCCTCTGATTCCTGATGTTTTTCACTCATATTACTGTAATCTGATGTCAACAGATAGTATCGGGAATGCTCTCCCAGACAACCCGTCAGACGATTCTGATGACCATCATCACAGCAAGTGTGTTCCAGAATAAAAGTTTGTATAACCTCTTAGAAAACTGTTGTGATCTGTGTGAAAACTTGCGTGGCAGCTGATTTTTAAGTATCCTCAATTTGTGTTTTTTGAATGGCTGTTGACATAGTTACTAGACTTCTCAGATCAAAGTGCTACAAGACCTATGTAAAAATGTCTTTGTTCCTTGTACCGCAATAAAATTTAAGTAAATTCTACATGTTGTCATTCTTAGAAAGTAGTAGTAGTGCAAATATTGACCAGTTCTTCCCACAATGCTTCCCAAACTGTAAAATACCACACATGGACCAAAGGGTATAAGTCGGCACAGCTTCGGTCCAGTAGGTACAAGTCACAAGTAAAGGAACTAAGTCATGTTCTTTCACAAGTTTTTATCGTTATACTTTCACTGAGGTATATGGTATTCTCAGTAATGTGAAGGAAATTAGTAAAACCACATAACCAAACTGAAAAACCGAAAAATCAACAACTCAAATTTAGTCAGGAGTCCCCTGAACTTTGTTTTTGCTCTCATGTAAAACTGGGGCAACTGTAGTTATACCCTTCTGCCCGAAGAAGAGCGATTTTGCCCCCTAACCAGTGACCGAGCGGGAGGTCGTTTGGAGGTGTATGGGTCTATGGAGAGGCGGAAAGCCCTTCCTGGTTCGTCTGACAAACAATATTCAGGTACTGTCAGTGGTAAGTAAGGATCCTGAGCCACATGAAGTCAGTTGTTCTTTTTCAGTGCATTTATACAATTCTCAGGTATGACCTCTACACATACTAGCGCGGAGAAACTATCAATTTCACTACGTGATAGACTATTTTTGACGGCGACAAACACCCCTCCACCAATTTCATTTAATCTGCCCCTTTTTTTAAATTATTTTTTGCCGTGGCTGGGCGGTCGAGCGCATTGAGGTGCTATGCTCCGATTCACGAGGTCTTCCCTGTCAGGGGTTCGAATCCCCCCCCATGGGCATGGATTTTTGTGCTATCTTTAGTATAAGGTAGTTCATAATTAGTTTGTAAATTTAGGGACTGATGACCCCGCAGTTAAGTCCCATAAGCTTAACAAACAATTGAATTGAATTAATTGTCCTTTTTGAACATCGTTAGATACAAAAATTTCGGCTGATCTCTTGCTTGAGCCAGCTTTCACAAGGTACAATGAAGCGCTTTCTATTAACGCTTGGAGTTCTGGTACATTCCCAACACAGCTACCACTATTTACAACTGTTCTACCGGTAGTTCCTAGATCTGTGATGGTCCTGTGTTTAACCTACACCCTCAGGGACGGCTTGTTTGGTGTTTTCCTGAAACACTCTATCCTAGAAAACCGCCCTGTCCAACCCACATAGTCCACGCTACCCGTGTAGCCGCCTCCTGTTTATAGTAGACTCCTGCTCTCTTTACTAGAACCGGAAAACCCCGTGTGGTGTCGCACAAGTACAAAGTGCGCGCCACCTACTTTCGCCGCGCGCCGCCATGCACGCACGGCGCGGCGATCTCACGACGACAGCCACGAGCGCCCTCTGCTGGAACGCCGCTCGTGGCCACCACTGAAGAACACCGGTCACTTCGGACTGAGATAGCAACGAGTTAGGACCTTCGTAATCAGATAGGCACCAGTGAAGACTTTGCTATTGTACAGGCACTAGGCAGGCCTCTAACAACTATGTATCAACATTCTGCAGTACTATGTAAAAGTTAAGTATTGTTACATTCTGTGCAATATATCACTTTCTAATTTACTCGAGTGTTTATAGTTTCTGGCTGCTCCCCTCCGTACCTGCACCAGCGTGTCGGTCTCATTCCACTCGGCCACCGACACCTACGACGAGGCTGGGACACAAAAGCGGCGACGAAGTCGGGACACAAAAGTGGCGACGAGGAGTGATAGAACCTTGGACCATCCCGCTTGCAGCAGCCAGACAGCAGCAGTCGGAGCACGCAAAAATTGCTCCCGCCCACCCACCCTTATTATAAGATTTTTGGGGGAACATTTTCAGTTACGTGTTTGTGGACTTTTTTTGTTGCAGAGCGTCCTCTTTCCTATTGCATTTGTTTTGTACTAATTTACTTGTATACGCGGCGCCTAATCGGTCAGCATGGCCACTACCCCGAACCCAAACTTAATGGAACTTATTCAGTTACAGACGGCGCAAATTACACAACTTCTCAACGCCGTGGCGCAGTTGACGGCAACTCAACAACAGCCGTCGCATCAGCAGCCCACACCTGCCGCCGCACCGCTTCCGACGTTCCGCCAGTACAACGAACGTGAGGAAGAATGGAGCGACTACTTCGCACAGTTTCAAGAACTCGTCGCGGCTCATCAAATTACAGGTCAGAGAGTGAAGAACCTTTTCTTATCGATTGTGGGCCCCCAGACTTTCGTACTATTGCAAAAACTTTTCTCTCTCGCATCTCCTCGTGATGTAGACTTTGAACAAATTGTAGATGCACTGAATGCTCATTATGAGAGAAAAGTTCTTGTAGCCGCTGCACGATACCGATTTTTCAGACTTAAAAAATTACCGCAGCAGTCACACCAAGAGTGGATTACGGAATTGAAGGGCTTAACCCGCCAATGTAAATTTACTTGCTCTTGTGGACTTTCGTATAGTGACGTGATGTTGAGGGATGCGATTACGCAGAATATTCAGGACCCCAGAATTAGAGCAGCAATTCTGAAACAGTCTGACCCTTCATTAGACAGTGTACTGCAGCTTATTGAAGCGCATGATACTTTTGACTTAGCAGATGTAGAAATGCAAAGCCACAGTGTAAATTCAGTGCGCCGCAACGGACGCTTTCCTAGCCGTAGTTCTCAGTATAGCACTAGTGCTTCTTGTTTTTCTACCGGCCGTGCTGAACAGACAGTGAACAGTAGCCAGTGTAAAAGTGCGACGCAAAGGTCGCCCCGTAGTGTTAGACACAGTAATTTGAATAACGGGCGCCAACGCTCATTTCAGAAAAATGTACGTAAATCTTGCCCCCAGTGTGTGTCTCGCCACAAGCGTGCTCATTGCCCTAGTCGCAACGCAACCTGTTATCAATGTGGCAAATCGGGACATGTGCAGTCTGTGTGTATGCAAATTAAAAACTCAAAGAACAGTAACGTTCGAAACAGTGCTTCGCAGAGTGCGAGAACAGTTCATTCTGTAAATGTTATACGGGCTGCGGAATTGAACAGTGCTTTCCTTGGATCTCAATTGCACGAAAGTCGTTCTGCGCCTATGGAAAAACTATATAGTGCACCACGTAGCAAGCGCCGACGAGCGCGTAAAACAGTGCAACGGAAAAGGGTTCGGGAAAAGCAAAATGACTATGAACATTGCATTCCTGTAGTGAAATTAGTGCCTTCTGCAACTGCTCCTTGTAATAGTGCCCAGTACTGTGTAGCTAGTGACAGTGAACATCAGGTAGCTACTCAAAGTAATATTAGTGCAGTAGCCTCGCATTGCGCGGACGCCGATCCGGCGGTAGTGTCATCTAGTGACAGTGTGGTTAATCCGCTGTGTGCCGAGTATGCGCCGCTTCCTACCGCACGCAACCCACGCAGACGCAGCAAACAAACCGTAGCAGACGTTGCCCACATTCGCGCACCTGTCGAGCGCCGCAAGCAAAAACTGTTTGTGACTCTCTTCGTAGAAAATAAGACGGTGCAATTTCAGCTTGATACTGGTTCCGCTGTTACATTAATTAATAAAGATACTTATGAACTTCTGGGTTCGCCAAAATTGTCGCCGTCACAGCAAGTGTTAACAGCTTATACAGGTGAAAATATTCCCGTGCTAGGAACGTGTAGCCTGCCTGCCTCTTTTCAAGGTGTAACAAAAACAGTTGCTTTTGTTGTTCTTCAGGCCAAATCTACGCAGAACATTTTTGGACTAGATGCTTTTGACTTGTTTGGTTTATCAATTCAAAGAGATGTGCTTCAAATTTCGTCAATAGTGCCTCAGGATAAAATCAATGCATTGTGTGACAAATACAGTGACTTGTTTTCGCCGGAACTAGGTTGTGCAAAAGACTTCGTGGCACATGTAACTTTAAAAGAATCTGCAGTTCCAAAATTTCGTAAAGCTAGACCAGTGCCTATCGCCTTGCGTGATACAGTTGCCGAAGAACTTAAACGTTGGCAAGATAGTGGGGTGATTTCTCCTGTTTCTGCGAGTCAGTGGGCCTCGCCTTTAGTAATTATACCCAAGCCGTCGGGAAAACTTCGTCTCTGTGCGGACTTCAAATCAACAGTGAACAGTCAAACAATTGTCGACACTTATCCCCTGCCCAGACCTGAGGAACTGATGGACAAATTAGGACAGTCTCGTTTCTTTTCTAAGATTGATTTAGCAGAGGCATACTTACAGATTCCACTTGATGACGAGTCAAAAAAGTTTTTCGTCATTAATACTCACATGGGCCTTTTTCAATTTCAACGCCTACCCTTTGGCAGTTCTTCCGCTCCCGCTATTTTTCAGCGTTTTTTGGAACAGCTGACAGTTTCTGTACCGTGTTGTTCGAACTATTTAGATGATATTGTGGTATCCGGACGTACAGTTGAAGAACATTTAGCAAACCTGGAGTGCCTTTTCAAAGTGTTGACTGCAGCAGGTCTACGTTGCAATAAAGCAAAGTGTTCGTTTTTTCAAACTGAAATAGAGTACCTAGGCCATGTGATTAATGCCCAAGGAATACATCCCTTACAGTCACATCTTAGAGCAATCAAAGACTTGCCTCCTCCTAAGAATGTGCATGAATTGCAAGCAGTGATGGGAAAGCTTAACTATTATTTCCGGTTTATTCCCAATGCCTCTCAGATTGCAGCTCCACTGCATCACTTACGTAGGAAGAATGTTCCTTTTGTATGGTCTAAAGATTGTCAGGTTGCCTTTGACAAACTAAAGTCTGCACTACTCAGTGATGCATGTTTGATTCCCTTTGACCCACAGAAGCCTGTAGTGCTAGCAGTTGACGCCTCGTCGTACGGTGTAGGCGCTGTAATCTCACATCGTATTGGATGTCACGATCGTCCTATTGCCTTTGCATCCAAGCTACTGACGCCGACGCAACAGAATTACAGTCAGATAGAAAAGGAGGCCTTAGCAATCATTTACGGCGTCGCAAAGTTTCATCATTATCTCTATGGCAGAAAATTCTATTTGTTGACAGACCACAAGCCTCTCACGTCGTTGTTCTCACCCACAAAGCCAATTCCGCCACGAACGGCACAAAAGCTTCAGAGATGGTCCTTGATATTGTCAAATTATCAGTATGAGATTTTGTACCGACCTACCACTAAACATGCCAACGCGGACACACTTTCCCGACTTCCGGTTGGCCAGGATGTATCATTTGATTCTTCAGAAGTGGCATGTTGTCAGATAGACTCCAGAGATGCTTCCGCTGTCGCAGACTTTCCTTTAAACTCTCGTCGGGTTGCACAGGAAACAGCTGCGGATGCAGACTTAAGTGTGGTAGCACGTTTTGTTCGCTTTGGTTGGCCTGCCAGAGCCAAAGACATTGATCGGCCTCTGGTTCGACGTTATTTTGCACAACGTCATGCATTATCTTTAAGTCAGGGTGTACTGTTGTTGCATACCGACAACGACCAAGCAAGAGTGATTGTTCCTCGTTCCCTGCAACGAGAAGTGTTACGCCTCCTGCATCAAGGACATTGGGGCATTGTTAGGACAAAGCAACTGGCCAGACGTCATTGTACCTGGGTTGGTATGGACGCTCAGATAGAGAGCATGACATCACAGTGTACTGTTTGTGCGGAGCATCAGGCGGCTCCTCCACAGCGTTTCTCAGACTGGCCACGCCCCAAGGGACCATGGCAACGTTTACATATTGACTTTGCCGGACCTTTCTGGAATACGCGCTGGTTAATTGTTGTAGACGCTTTCAGCAAGTTTCCTTTTGTGATTGCCATGAACTCAACGACGGCGTCTAGTACAATCAGTGCCTTAACATCAGTGTTTTGCATCGAAGGCTTGCCTGAAACTATCGTCAGTGACAATGGACCTCAGTTTGTTAGTGCGGAATTTCAACAGTTTTGTCGTGTGAATGGCATTCAGCATATCACCACCGCACCTTTTCACCCTCAGTCCAATGGTGAAGCAGAACGTTTCGTTCGAACATTCAAATCTCACATGGAGAAGATGAAAGGTCAGCACTCCAGGCAGCAAGCTCTTCAAATTTTCCTGTCTACGTATCGGTGCATGCCACGTGACGGCCCGTCTCCTGCCGAGCTGCTACACGGCCGCCGTCACCGCACTCTCCTTCACCTGCTGCAGCCTCCCACGCACCGAGTCGGTTCGTATGGCGCTACGCGTTTTCAGGTTTCTACGCCGGTGCTGTACAGGGTGTTTGCTGGAAACAAGAAGACATGGTTGCCGGGCACCATTCAGCGCGTGCTTGGTCGCAATATGTTTATTGTACGTTCTTCCACAGGGTCGGAGCTGCGGCGCCACGCAAACCAATTGCGCCTGCACAGGCCGCGCGATCCTGTCTCCGGTTTCTTGATTCCAGACCCAGTTCTGCGCCAGGGAGCACAGCCACATCGTTCGTCCCCGGACTACGAGATCCCTATGGACGTCGACGTACATCCGACGCAGTCGTCGCCGCCGCTGTCGCCGCCGCAGACGACAGCGTCACCGAGAGGGACTCCGGGACCGTGCGGGCCCCCCCAGCTTGGGCCACGCACCTCAGAAGAAGATGACCTGCTCCCTCTGGGCGGGGGCGGGCGCCCTTCCCCAGGTTTCGGCGGGTTCCCTGGAGGATCGCAAGGCGGATGCCGGGGCGCGGACGGCGTCTCGATCCCGGCCTCAGCTACGACGCCCGTCCCACCAGTAACGCCCCCGCTCAGGCCCTCCTCCCAGTGCCGTCGCCGTGGCCCTCAGCCCTACGCCACGACGGCGCGGCGGTTTGGGGGGGAGGGGTGTGGTGTCGCACAAGTACAAAGTGCGCGCCACCTACTTTCGCCGCGCGCCGCCATGCACGCACGGCGCGGCGATCTCACGACGACAGCCACGAGCGCCCTCTGCTGGAACGCCGCTCGTGGCCACCACTGAAGAACACCGGTCACTTCGGACTGAGATAGCAACGAGTTAGGACCTTCGTAATCAGATAGGCACCAGTGAAGACTTTGCTATTGTACAGGCACTAGGCAGGCCTCTAACAACTATGTATCAACATTCTGCAGTACTATGTAAAAGTTAAGTATTGTTACATTCTGTGCAATATATCACTTTCTAATTTACTCGAGTGTTTATAGTTTCTGGCTGCTCCCCTCCGTACCTGCACCAGCGTGTCGGTCTCATTCCACTCGGCCACCGACACCTACGACGAGGCTGGGACACAAAAGCGGCGACGAAGTCGGGACACAAAACCCCGGTCGAGGAATCTGCAGCCTTCAGGGTCACAGACCCTCCAGGCGACTCTGTACTAGAGGTCCACTGTCGGTCCTGTCGACTATGCTCTCTCTTCATCTTGCAAGCACGACAGGTAGTCTTTACTTCAGATAGCCACTGAAAACTGTTATTGACTGTATCTTGTGAATGACAGAAATTACAGTGCTGTCTTGAATTAGTACTGCCAAATAAAGGAATCTAAGGGAGGGCAATGTCATTAAATGGTTTAAATAAAATGATAATGAAATTCGAATACACGGGTGAGCTAGTTATTTCTACCTAAGCAAGTGACTGGTATGGCGTCCAAAAGTTTCTCAACTCCGCGACCCAAAAATCCTCGCCTAGCCTACTTCCATTGTGGCTCACGCAGGCTGAAAGATTAGACACCCAGGACCAGTGCAGCCATATGCAGTACA
This sequence comes from Locusta migratoria, assembly GCA_026315105.1. NCBI lineage: Eukaryota > Metazoa > Arthropoda > Insecta > Orthoptera > Acrididae > Locusta > Locusta migratoria. The sequence continues at coordinate 579,681,330 of CM048745.1, read as the reverse complement.
GGTTCCTCGGCTGAATGTACAGATAATTACTGAAAGAAGTCAACACTACACCCATTTAACACCTGTAGAACTGGTTGAACAGGACGCGAAAATAAATGTCATTGATGATCCCTAGCACTGAATAGACGAAACGTGTCTGGTACTCAAGAATAACTTTCACTTTAAAAAGACGGAAATTTTCTTAACAACTGAAGAAAATGGCTGAAAATATTAAAAATAATTTTCTGTGGAACGAGTTGGCATATTTCTCAATTAGGGAACAGTGAAGATACAGAACTGTCGAATTTGTGGTGCCGATAAACTACGTGTTGTACACCAAGAGCCTTTCAATATTTGCCTTTATGTGACTGCGTGGTGTGGACTCACAAGAACATTTATTGTCGGGTTGTTCTTCTTGGAGGAAACACATCCAGCGTGTCTGTTACCTGTATCGCGAGGCCTGCAGGTTATCAAGACCTCCTGGTGCAGCATGTGTTTCCTCCCTTGAAAGATCGCAACTGTGTGGAAGCCGCAGTTTTGAGTTGGGGGAACAACTCATGTTGCTCGCTCAGTGCAAAACCAACTGAATGCAACTTGCGGCGAACGTTTTATCCCGAGTTTTCCATATGTACGGCCCGCTAGATCGATTGGTCTGAATCCATGTGTCTTTTAGGTGTAACCAAAGAGATTAAATTTCATGGATTGTCTATAAGTCCTCCATGTTTCAGGCAAACTGAATGCCATGTTTCTTTGGGTAAAAGCTATTAATGTTGTATATCATTAAAAGATATCAAAAAAATCAAATGTTTGTAAAGCTTATGGGACTTAACTACGGGGTCATCAGCCCCTAAACTTACAAACTACTTATGAACTAGCTAATACTAAGGAGGGGCACAAATATCCATGCCCGAGGGGGGATTCGAACCCCCGACCGTAGTGGCCGTGCAGACCGTGACTGGAGCGCCTCAGTACCCTCGGCCACCGCGGCCGGCTAAAAGATATCATGAATTTAAATTACACACTTACCAGGTGCTACTGCCAACGTCATAAGAGTATTATCTTCAAAATTCTTGAAAGTTCATTTCCTTTGCGCGTTTATTTATGTTTCAAAGGAGTTGAGAGGATGTGGCTGGCTGCAGTCATAAATAAATTTTCCTTTCTCTTATTTGTTAGTCATCTCTCTGTTTGCTTTTTATCTTCACAGGAAATCAGTAACTATTCCAAAGTTAACTGCTTTCCTGAATTTATTTGCAAGATGACCTTACACACCTCAAGAATCTGCCTTGTAATAAGTAACATTTATTGCTTTGCCACTTCAGTTGAAAGCTGAACAGATTTAGGCATGTTTAATTGATAGTTCGGTAAACAAACTGCAGAGAAAAATAAACGTGTTTCAGCAAATAAAATACGTCAGTTTCCACACTGACAATCATAGACTGGCTACTCTCACTGATGTGACTACCATTCAAACAGTGACCTAGGTTATGTTGATTGCAGCAAGGAGCGCGGTAACGCGTGTGTTAGCCACTGTGTGAAAATTAAGCTCTTTGGGTGTGGCGAACATGTCTACCAGCGACACGTTCGCTATCTACCTGATTTGCAGGCTAGTGTGCAGTAATACAACCTCTGACAATGAAGTTCGGAGAATAGTGTCATAAAATTAATGTATTTCAAGTATGAACTACAGTTACCGTACTTTCCTTCGAAATAGTCACTTCCCATAACTCTGCTATAGGCTGAAATACTCCTCCCTGCGAGATTTGAATTTTAGTCACACACACAGATGGTGGAGAAATATAAATAAGAAAATGTTTAGCGCCTGAAAATTATGTTCCGCGAAATTATGAAAATAAGTAAAAAATGCAAATGAAATTGTGGCACTAAAATCACAACAGGGAGAAATATTTCAACATGGGTTACGCCGAATATTTGCAACATGAAATTAGTGCCTAAAGAATTGAATAATCTGAAAATGAATTTCCTTTTTAAAAAAAAACCTCGTCAGAGAATATTAATTTATGGCGGCGCACCCTACAATGTGTCAGGTTGGTATTCAGCGCACCACGAACCTCTACAAAGAAATTAGCTGTTGGACTGCACATTGACAATGCCGATTTATCGTATCACCACGGCTAGCCAAATGAAAGAAATTGAAAATTAATAAACCGGCAGAAATCTTAGGGACGCTTTTGCGGAACATACAATTCTGAAAACTATTAGTTGAAATATCGTAGAATCGTGCCTTGTCCAACAATTAGTTTTACGTAGGCCGTGTAATGGCGGCTGTTGATATCTGAAAAAGAGATTTGCACATATAAAATACTTTTATATTATTAGGTAGGAATGAGCTGGCTATTAATGATTAAATGCATGATTACGAGAAAATTATTTATATTCTGAAATGGTAGAGTATTCACTTACACTGACTTAACAAAGAATCAAGTGAAATCATATGTTCAACTAAAATCATACAATTTACAGAGCGACACTTAATTACGACCGTTCAGGTCAAGAGCTAACAGTAGAAGATAAAATCGAAGCCTGGCGCTCCTTCTTGCTTAATTAAAAAAAATGAAGAGCGTAATTATGTTATTGTTTTTTTAGAGTGCATAAAGTTCGTTTTTTGCATATCTGTGGATTCTTAAAATATTTCTTTGAAGAAACTTCTCATAAATTAATCTAAACACAGGAATGTTCATTCAAAGACAACTGTTAAATTATGAAACTGAGTACACCAGATAATAAATATTTCCTGGGCGGTCCACGTAACATTACAAGGCCTAAATGTACCAGAAAATTTGCACTAATTCTTCTTTTGGGATGGTGTTCAAAAGCCTCGTCACGTTTCGTTGGATGTCCGGAATATCGTTAAATCTCTTTCCTTTCAACGCGAGTTTATGTCGAGGGAACAGGAAGAAATCTGGAGGACTGACATCCAGCAAGTATGGTGGATGTTTAACTTGCACCACCCGCCTTTTTTCTAGGAACTAATTGACGATATCGGCTTTGCGTGGGCAAGCGTTGTCGTATAACTTGAACATCCACCATATTCGCCGGACCTCTATTCTCCAGATTTCTCGCTATTCTTCGACTCAAACTCGCTTCGAAAGGAAAGAGATTTGAGATATTCCCGACCAGGGCCGGCCCGAACAAATTCGACGCCCTACGCAAATTATTCTTTTGGCGCCCCGTTTAATAAAATCGCAATGTGAGATACACATTGCATCTTTTTTTATTCAATTACATATATAAAATACATTACATAAAATGGGGCACAACATACACTTTTATACAACAATGTTATTTTCCAATGTTTCTACATTATGGAGTAACTAAATTAAGTACAACTGTTGATCTTTGAAATGTAGTCAATGAAGAAAAGACGGTGACGGAGGTTGTGTCACACCCGATTAAGGCATAGAGGCGGAGAAGGAGGGTGGCTTCAGCAAATGACAGTTGCTCGAATATGTTTGTTGAAAACAGTTTGGATTCAGCCTTCACCCTGTCAGGCTTCCTGATGTATATGTTAGTGCATTTCACTGAATAAAAGAATTAAGTGGACATATTCACTCATTATCGTGACAGTGGGGTGCAAGGCAACTTTCTCTAATGCACATCTCACTATTGTGACAAAGTAATTATTACATGAGTGTTCTGATTCGTGAACCTATCTAAACCATTAAATGGCATTATAAGTAAATATTGCGATGTAAGAAACATACCTTACAAGGCTCTGTGTAACGCTGAGCTTACTTCACAATTAAAAAAAAAAAAAAGCACAGTGAAGTTGTTTCGTCCACTCACGGAAAAAAACATTGCAGAAAATTCTGGGAAGGATATAGTCGATCAGTCTGAGTGTAAACTAAAGAGTGAGCGGTTCTCTTGGGTTGGGGGGGAGGGGGGGGGGTTTCCCGATAAAAAGGTCCACAACAATGTAACAGACTGAAAGTTGCAAGTGCTCGCGTGCAAGGTGCGCTCAAATGACGGCGGTGGGGTAGCTGACATCTCACACGTTACTACAGCTAAACTTAAATGCTTCGTTCTGTTCCATTCTGCATTCTATGGACGTTTAGTTCTACCCCGACGAAGATACATAGTTGAAAAGTCCTCTCCTGATTCACTTGATGAGACAGCCTCTCTCTTCAACGGCAGAGGCACAATCAATGTCTTTGTGCATCACAAAACCATACTTGCACCTAACAATGATTACTTGTAGCGTCATTATAAACAATTAGAAGGGGATCTTTCTTATCAAGAAATAGGACTTAAGTAAAAAATTATTTATTGTATTTTCCCTTCTGTTTATGTACAAACGTAAGGCACGCCCTGTGTTATTTGGCTCCCTAAGCCTTTCACTCTTTCTTTACCACTGATGATGATTGTGGTCCTATGGCGCCCTGCAGCGAGGTCATTATCGACCATTGTACACTACAGAGAGCCGGCCGCGGTGGCCGACGGGACTGAGGCGATCCAATGACGGTCTGCACGGCCACTACGGTCGGGGGTTCGAATCCCCCCTCGGGCATGGATATTTGTGCCGTTCTTAGTGTAAGGTAGTTGATAAGTAGTTTGTAAGTTTAGGGACTGATGACCCCGTAGTTAAGTACCATAAGCTTAACAAACATCTGAACATTTGAAACACTACAGAGAGTGCAGAGCGGCGGACTACGCGGGGCCGTGAGGGCGCCCCAGCTGACACGATGGGCGGGGCGCCAGCTTTGATCACGAGGTTATTAGTTGCAAACCGCTACTCGTCTAGTCATTAAACGCTTACTAGCTAAATTCTTCAAAGAGAATGGATCTAACACTGAGTTGCGTTTTGTCTCCTGCCTGTTGCTCTGTCTATGTCCAGTAACCGGGAATTCATTGCTCCTGGAACCACAGCGCAACAACAAAGTAAGCCACACCACAAGCGCACGATGGTTAGTCGCGCACCACAAATTTGACGCCCCCCAAATTCGAGCGACCTAGGCAATTGCCTAGTTTGCCTTTACGGACGGGCCGGTCCTGTTCCTGACATACAACGAAACGTGACGAGTATTTAGAACACCTTTGCAAAGCAAAGTTTCCAGGACATGTATCGCAGAGCTCAGCGGTGTTTAGTTATGGGAGGAGACTTTTTCGAAGGACAGTAAAGAAACAGTACTTCATAGTTCATCTACTTTAATGTTACAGAACTATTCACCGAACTTTATTGTCAGATGTTTTACGTTGTTCGGAGTACGTCGAAACTGCTGCGAGCAACAGTTGCTCAAGTCGTTTTACAGAAGCACCATATCACTGATGACTCTGAGGGTCATATTGAAGAAACTGTGTAAGCTGCGTCTAATAATAAAACGAAAAAGACCTTTAATGCCCATGTCTCCTCCTAATCCATTAAACGCAGCAACATAATCGCAGGATAATTACTGCAAGCAGTTACTTCCATAAAAATATCTGGGAGTAGGCACAAGGATCTATCTGAAGTGGAACGACTATATAAAATAAATCGTGAGTAAGGGACATAGCAGAATGAGATCCATGGGAAGAGTGGTCAGGAAGTGTAATCCATCAACAGTATTGCTCGTCAGTGTGAGAGCCATACCAGATGGGACTGATAGAGGAGATGCAGGAGTTGCAATTGAGAACAGTACGCTTCGTTACAGATTAATTTAATAAATTTAATAAGTGCGGAAGCGTTATAGAGGTAATCGGCCAAGTGCAGTGGAGGACGCTGCACGAAAGGCGTTCTATATCAGAGTATGAGCCAGAGACGTCATACGGCGCAACGGAGCAATGAACCCCCTCAGAAATATTGACCTCTGAGAAAAAAAAAGTTATAATGTTTGTAAATCTAAGGGACTTAACTACGTTGGTCATCAGTCCCTAGGCCTACCAACTACTTACACTAACTTAAAGTAACTTACGTTAAAGAAAACACAAACACCCATACCCGAGGGAGCACTCGAATCCCCGACGGCGAACGGCCGCGCGCACCGTAGCTGGGCGCCTTAGTGCGCACTGCTCTTCTGCCACGGCTGGCCTCTGAGAAAACTTTACAGTATATAACGACGTTAAACTTTGAATAACCTATCCTCCTGCCTTCTTGACGGATAATTATTTAGTGACGTATACCAACCTCCCTACTGACGTCTACATACAAGTTCGAAACTGGCGGTCAGCTCTTCCGAGCCTGCGTCGGCATTGACGCAAAATCAGGTTCTGCACACCCGGAGACCACATTCCAGCCACTGAGTACTGTAGCGAGGGTGGAGGAGGGATCGGGGGCAGGGGATGTCTCCTACCCTGAGCGTTGGAGCAAAGCTGCGTCGTGTATCCGCCAAAGCCTCCAACTCCTCCCCTTGCTGCCACTCCTCACCACACCAGCGTGCAGTTCCTCTCCTTCCCGAATAGCAGACTCCGAAACTAATCAATATCTTCACTGTTTTGTAGCATTATAATGTCTCTTGTTGCCACTGATGGCTGCTAGCAGTTAAGTTTCTTAATCTTCAATAATCAGTAAAATCTAGTTAGCAACGAAAGACGGGAGTGTTCTGTTATTTGTTGCAGTGAAGTTACCAGCACTGTGACTAGCTTTTACAGTCGGTCACGCGCGGCGGCGCTAGGATTCGATATGCAGTTGTGAGTTTGAAGACGCGTGTATCATGTTTGAAGTGTATTAATTGTGAAGTTAATATGTGTGATAATACAGTGCAGAGGCTTAAGGAGACTAACTTCCCTTTCATTTAACGAGAGGATTCGTATCAATGGCCTACGACTCCGGATATCAAACTAGTAAAAAAAAAGTAATAATTACAGTTAAGAAATTATAAGAACAATCACACTCGACATTTATTACAGACAAGTTGTACTGTTTTCCCTTTCTGTTGGTCGCCAAAGAAAATTGTGGGTGTGAAACGACTTGGACGCTAAAAGACACTGACAATCTTGGACATTAAAGAAACATGAGCGTTCTCCATAATATAACTGTGAAGTTAGAGGACAAATTTTAAGGAAAACATGATATTAGAAAATGACTGGACAGAGCTTATAGGCAGTCAGTTGAAAGGTACAATTTCCCAAACGTTAATGGAATTTTTTCGCTTAATGGGAATTAATGCAAGGGGGAATGTCTAATTTCTTTCCTTTTCGGTATTTTATTAGTCACGTTTCTTTGAATCCCCTAGAAAAATCTACAGGATCTGGTATAAGCTGCTGTGAAAGTCCCGAGAAAGAGTTAATCAATATATTTCTTCCTACTACATCTCTGGCAGTGTTGCTGATGTGAAAAGCCGCGATAGAATAGCCGAGCGGTCTAAGGCGCCTCGCTGTGGAGCGCGCGTTTGCTCGCCGTCGGAGATTCGAGTCCTCCCTAGGGCATATATATATATGTGTGTGTGTGTGTGTGTGTGTGTGTGTGTGTGTGTGTGTGTGTGTGTGTGTGTGTGTGTGTGTGTGTTTGTGTGTGTGTTGTCCTTCGGTTAGTTTACCTTAGTTTAAGTAGTTTGTAAGCTACGGACTGATGACCACGCAGTTTGGTCCGATAGATTTACAAACATTTGAACTTTGATTTTTGGTGTGAAAAATATCGAATAGCAGCGTGGTTCGGAATCCACGTTAAGCTGTAGGTCCCGCTATAACCGGCTGAGTAAGTCAGTTGGAAGGTCGAGGGAAGGCAACGGCATACCACCTCCATACAGGACCAAGCCTAGTAAAGCACTGTGTAGACTGTGAGGTGGTTTGACGAGCTCAAATGTAGATGCAGATTTACATGTAGATTTCTGTACGTCTTAGTCGTATACAAAGTGCCAAATTTGATACTAGTTTCCAAAACTAGAAATAATTGTTTTCCAACGTAAATAATTTACTTTGTACTGCGTTAGAATTGTGTAGCACGTTTCGCCAGGCCTCTGTGAGAGGCTGCAGTTTAATTGTAACACGCAGAGATTAGCACTGCCTGTATAACGCGAGTGCTGGTGCTGGTGCTGACAGGAGGGCAGGCAGCCGGCTCTCCGGCTAAACCCCGCGTCAGCGTCTCTCAGCAGGGCGTGGGTGGCAGCGGCCGGCATTATATTAGCGCTGTCTGCGGCGCGCCTGAGTGGCGGCCGCGCGCTGTCAGCCAGTCTGTCACCGCTGAGCTGAGCGGACGTGGCTCACTCCACTCGCCCTCTGCGCACGGCGTCTGCCCTACGCACTCCTGCACGATTCGCTAAAGCCCTCCCTCTCTGTAGCTGTAGACATGGACACTCATGGGGGGGGGGGGCTATCACTAGGGCCGAATTCGACTAGTGAGAATCTTACCTATAAAAAATGTCTATGTTCCTTATACACTCCAACACGGCTGGAGCAATTTTGATGAAAGCTTCAGATTATCCCGATGGATTAACCTGTCAAGTTTTGTAGCGATCACGTCAAGGTACTTATAATGTATATCTATAAATGTGAATGTCTGTTCGTCTTACGTTTATCACGTCTGAACCACAAGACATAAAGAGCTAAAAATTTGTACAGTTACTAATCTCTACCCAGGGAAGGCTTTAGGCACGGCTTTATGGCGATCAGATAGCTATTTATCTATAAATATATGAATGTGCTGTGCCTCGGTTGCACAGTGGTAGAGTGCCAGACTACAAATCCAAAGGTTGCGGGTTCGATCCCCGACAGGTCCTAGGATTTTTATCTGTCACTTCCCACTTCTTTCACCTCTGGCAGTATTGCTCACGTGAAAAATACCGAGTAGCACCCCCTTTAACTGGCTGGGTAAGTCAGTTCGAAGGTCGGAGGAAGGCAACGGCGTACCACCTCCAAACAGGACCATGCCTAGTAAAGCACTGTGGTGTTCAAACCAATCTTCGGATTGTTGACTGCTTTACCTTTACCTTATATTAATGTGAATGTGTAGTTGGTGTACAATTATCACGTCCGAACGACAAGACGCAGAGACTTGAATATTTGTACAGTTACTAATTTATGTTTTAGGCACGGTTTTATAGCGATCTGATAGATATTTAGTAATCTGAAGAATATAACGCGAAATGCGGATGAATAATTACTCTTTGAAAATTATATTTACTCTTTGAAAATGGTTTTATTGGTTGCATTGTTGCTTGAGGGTTGATAATGATAAAAGGGGGTAGTATATTGGGATGGAAATTTGTCGGTGTATATAAAATTCTATGCGTATGTGTGTTAATATTTAGCTCTGCAGCGAAAACTACAGAACGCAAACGAATGGTCTCTGTGTAATTGTTGTCCGAAGTCTCCCATGCCGATAGCTATAAGGAGGTGGAAGATATGGTGGTTGAAAGTCGTCAAATTATATATATATATATATATATTTATATATATATATATATATATATATATATATATATATATATATATATATATATATATCATCGCTGGCTTTCAGTCCGATTTTAAATCGGACTGAAAGCCAGCGATGACGTTTGCGACTCTATCGCAAGGAGGTTACATACAGCGAAACGTGATGCGACAGAGCATATTTTTGGTCTATGAGTGCTACAAGTACAGTGTCTTCAGCTCTTTCTCTGTAAGGATAAGCATGCGAATAAGGAAATATAAGAATAAATAAATAAAGCAGTAGAAAAGAAATTTCTTTTAATACATCTCTTTCAAAAAACATTAAGCACTTCACATAATTTTATTTTTTATTTGAATATTGATTAAAAATGTTTGTTTCTAAAGAAGGTATTGTATTTCATTTCATCCTTCAAAATCAGTCTCAGAGCACAATACTGAAAGATAGCTATCATAATCAAACAACACGCGAGCGGAGCCGGGGATTTAAGATAGTTAACATATAAGTGAAAGTTTAAATTTAGCATTTGGAATGACAGTAGCCCCCCCCCCCCCCCCCCACCCAGTGGAGACAGAGGCAATCGTCATTCTGCAACTATGGCGCTGCCGCTTAGCGACGAATAATTTCAGTGAACAGATAACTTTATGAATTACGACAAAGCAGGTTAAAATAAAGGGAGATGGCATTATCTGTGCCGAGCACATTCGACAGTTGAAGCTTTTCCGCCATCTTGGCCAGCTGTGGAATGCTATGACCCCGTGAAAACTATGCGTTAATACATTGAATTGACAGTCAGTCTGAAGTAAGGTACTTTCAAACACTGTATTTTTTAAATAAATACTCATCATAAAATATTTGAAAACTTAATTTTAACGCCAATTTTCACTCTTTCAACACGTTGTACATCACGGCAAAACCGCCGGACGATTTATTCCTGTTTTACATGACATCAAACATCAGCTCTACAATACGATCACTTCTCGAAGACTTAGCAGTATGGCGGAGGCAAGCTTCACTCTTTCAGCGTAAGAGCGTCTCCCTGTATTCTAACCTCGTTGATTACGACTTCGCCCAATAACGATCCATCTCAGATGTACTGTCTCATCTGGAGAAACAGTAACTCTGCAGTTCGTAATATTTTATTACTACTGCAGACATCGTGGAATGACCATTCCATGCACAATGATGATTGAAACACAATTATGCGTTTAGGGATATACTGTTAACGAGTATGCGACGTGATGGTGGCTAAGTGATTGCGTCGTAGACTCTGATATAGAGGTTTTCGGAATCGAATCATCGTGCATTTTTTCTTCGTATCAAGAGTTGTCTCTACTGCATCGGTTATATAATTACAAGAACACACACACTCCATAATACACCATTTCATTACTCAACTGTCTGGAGTCGTCTTCGGTCTCTAGACTTACAAATTACTTAAACTAACTTATTCTAAGGACTGAACATACACACACACACACACACACACACACACACACACACACACACACACACACACACACAGACACAGAGCCAAGCCCGAGGGAGGACTCGATCCTCCGACGAGGAGCAGCCGCACACTCCGCAACAAGGCGCCTTAGAGCGTACGGCTATTCCCGAGCGGCTTTTTCAGAGCATTCTAGGCTACTGTTGGGCAACAGAACTATTTCACATTATTGTTTTCAAATATACAGAGCTTACTGAAAGATAAGTGTATCGTAATAATTGTAAAGATACGGTAGCTTAAAAAATAATATCTGTTCATGTACAATGACTTCGTGGTTCTTTTATCAAAATTTGCATTACACATTTTCAAACTCTGCCAGTCAGGATCTGTTCCTATATTGTGCAAATTTGAATCAGCAAACTTCTTGCCTTCTAATCAATTATTTTCCTTTTCTATTGTGTCCTTATATCGCAACAAAACGTTGTTATTAGTAAATCTTTTTCGTGTTTGAAGATGTTTCAGTATACCTATTTTTCCTGAATACTTTCTTCCATTTTTACAACATTAAAGCTTCGATAACAAACATAGTATATCGATTAATATCTGCGGTCGATGCGCAGTAATCCTGTCGATATCCGATTTTAGCGCTACTACCAGGCATCTTCCGTACTGACTGAGATCAACATTGGATCAACTTCGACGGATCTAGGTTTAGTGTTATACAATAAAGCGAAACTCTGCACAGAGTGTAACTACACAATTAACGCCAGATTTGATCTCCAGTCAGCGAAGTTTATGGAATGGGTCCGTTAACTTTTCGGTATACGTTATAGTGTGGTATAAGTATGAAAATATGGATTAAACAGCATCAGGATTGAATAAGAATAGTATGTTCTGTGCTTAAACATGTTATGTAGAACATAGTAACGAATAAAATACATACACACATCTTTTTTTATAGATATAGAATATAAATTCCACCTGTACAAAGCCGTTCGGAAATAAGATTTCTACACTGAAGCTTGATGATGGTTCTGATGGACAACGATGCAGCTTCGCTCCATGATGCTAACAGGGTCATTAGTGAGCCAAATGCAAAGGCAAACTCTCTAGCTGATGCATACTGACAGATTTCAGTTCTATAGACGATCCAGTGGATCCAGCGGATATCGCTTTTGGGCCAGTGAATGGCTCCCACCCTACATTGTGGCAGTAGGTGACGAGGGACACGTACAAGCAATTTCAGCAGAAGACGTCACCTCAGTATTTCAGAACCTCAACATTGGAACAAATGGAGCTCTAGCGATATCAGTACTATCATGCTGCCTCTCAGCGGCCATTACTTCCCTTCACATGGAAATTTGTAGAGACAGTTCCCGCAATGAGGACTGGTAGAGATCAGCCACTTACGCAAAGTATAAGCGGCCTATAAGCTTATTAAGAGCACCATCAAACGTCCTCCAGAGGTTACATCTCAAGAAGTTGCAGCATCATATTTCCAAGCAATTCAACCTGAGGAGCAGGTAGGGTTTCAGAAGGTTGATTCAACTGAACACTAGCTCCTGTCATTGTTGGACGGTGCTATCCACGCTCGGGAGCGTCGTGAAAACTCTCTCAAGTTCCCAGAGCATTCGAGAACGTGTGTGGAGTGGTGAATTCTTGTTCATGTTACTTGAACGTGGTGTGCTGGTGTCACATGTCTGCCCTGTCCACTCCTATTTCAACAAGATGATCTTTAATGTGCGAGTAAAAGTTGCTCTGTCCACTATCATCGATCTCTGTTGACATGCTATAGGGCTCGATCCTTGTTCCATGCGCTATATTCTGTATGCTGATGATACAGTGGCATGAATGCCAACGCTCTTCTACATAGACAACCTGTCTATCTGGGCCGTCAAATGAAACCTTCAATTGAATCAGGGCCGGCGCAAGCCCAAGTGCCGCCATGTGCGAGTGCTAAATTGCCGCCAAACCCCCCCCCCCCCCCCCGCCCCTTTTTTTTTTTTTTCAAAACGTTTGTGGAATTATATTTAGAAAAATTTGTAGGAAATATCAGCAATCAATCGCAATTTTTGTTTTTACTTTTTTACTTTTCAGATCTACCTTGGTTTCGGCCACTGGGTGGCCAGTCTCAAAGCTTTGAATATTTCCTTACATCTAAGCCGTCATATTGACAGTTAAGTTCAGAAAGATGGTTCAGATGTAAACATAACTCAAAGCATTGATAATAGTCACACTGTGCCCAAAATCTATGTATATCTGATTGATGACGTTCTCTACAGATGTGTACAAAACAGTCGTTGGGCACCAGTTCATAAATGGAGTCAAACCTGATTGAAGAAACTTCTTGGCAGATTACAATTGTGTGCCAGAACCGGGACTCGAACCTGGGACTTTTGCCTATCGCGAGCAAGCGCTCTACCGACTGAGCTATCTCGACACGACTCACGATGCCGCCTAACAACTGTACTTCCGCCAGTACCTCGCCTCCTACTTTCCAACTTCACAGAAGCTCTCCTGTGAAACATGCAAGGATATGGTGGAGACTTGGCTTAGCCACAGGCTAAGGGATCCGGTTCCGGCACACAATTTTAATCTGCCAGGAAGATTCATATCAGCGCACACTCCGCTGCAGAGTGAAAAGTTTCATTCTGATTGAAGAAATCTAGCTAAATTTAATAAGCTGTGTGAATTTACAAAAATGTTCAAATGTGTGTGAAATCTTATGGGACTTAACTGCTAAGGTCATCAGTCCCTAAGCTTACGCACTACTAACCTAAATTATTCTATGGACAAACCCACACACCCATGCCCAAGGGAGAACTCGAACCTCCGCCGGAACCAGCCGCACAGTCCCTGACTGCAGCGCATTAGACTGCGCGGCATGAACTTACAATTAACGTAAATAAACACTTTTCAATAGTTGTGAACAGATAATTCTACGGAAAACAAAATATATTTACAGTTTAACGATAATATGGTTTGAACAATAATATTTACAATAATTATTCAATGTTGAACAAAATAAGAAACAACACAGTAAATAATCAAGACACTGACCTTAATATAAAAATATAAAACAATACTAGACAAATCGAACCTTCCTGGCTTTTGCTTGTGCAAATTCTTTCACACAATCTGTGTAATTTAAGTCCTCTGCAAACTCGTGCTCAATCGATATTGTTGCAAGATCAGTCAAACGAGTTTGGCTCATCGTTGATCGGAGATATGTCTTTACCAATTTGAATTTTGAGAAACTCATCTCTCCACTCGCAACTGCCATTGGGAGTGTTAGGAGAATTCTGAGCCGGTCGCGGTGGCCAAGGGGACTGCGGCGCGCCAGTCACGGTCTGCACGGCCACTACGGGGGTTCGAATCCCCCCTCGGGCATGGATATTTGTGACGTCTTTAGTAGTAGCTAGTTCATAAGTAGTTTGTAAGTTTAGGGACTGATGACCCCGTAGTTAAGTCCCATAAGCTTTACAAACATTTGAACATTTGAGAATTCTGAGACCTATGTTAACATTAGGGCAACAGGCTGGCAGCGCTCCACTAATACGAATACTGGCGTGTATGACAGACTGCTTCCCCCTCTCTGTTCCTGCGATGTAGACACGGCGGTGCTGTTCAACAGGGGCGGGCGGCAGCTGGTCGAGGCGACATGCCACAGTTCCCGAAGCCACTCCCTCCGAGGTTTGGTTACGAATTTCCTCTTGGGCATGAATGTTGAGTAAGTCCTACAAAAAAAGAAATAAAATAAAAATGGGGGCGGCAGACTCGCCGCCCCTCGGAAAGTGCCGCCCTGTGCGGCCGCACGTTTCGCACAAGCTTTGCGCCGGCCCTGATTCAATGTTACAAAGATGCAATTCTTGACAGTTCTCGCTGCGCAATCCCAGAAACACTGCAACCCACATCACAGAGAGCCGTAAGTTCTAATGTCTGTAAATCTATCGGACCAAACTGCGTAGTCATCAGTCCGTAGCTTACAAACTTCTTAAACCTAGGTAAACTAACCTATGGACAACACACACACCCATGCCCCAGGGAGGACTCGAACCTCCACGGCGAGCAACCGTGCGCTCCGCAGCGAGACGCTTTAGACCGCTCGGCTACTACACTGCGGCAAGCCGTAAGTAATTTCAGAAATGTATAAATATAATTTTTTTAAATGAAATTGCAAAAATATTACAGTCACAGTTCCAGTTCTGAAAGTGGAAGGTAAGTTTATACCTGCTTCTTCATTATAAAAGACTAAAGCAGAAGTTCTTCCTGTTTCGCATACAACGGTCACCAACCTACGTATTTTCATGGGACATGCGACCCGAGAACAGTGAGATCTGGATGTGCAACTGATCATGATACCCCGAACATTCAATTCTAACTGGTTACCTCGGATAAAAGTTAGGTCTTGAGAATTTTTAAAATATAGGAAATAATCAGAGACCGTGATAAGTTAGAGGTAGTTGAGACTTCACAAGAATAGTCTCAAGGAAGGCTGAAGAAGCATAGCGCAGCGTCAAGTTTTGATTCTTGACGAACCTGTGACCCCGTGGACCGTCTTTTATTTATTTATTTATACTTACGTCTATCATGTTTCGCAGAATCCAACTGAAGAGCAGGTCTCCTTGGTCATGGTACGAATCAGTACATGAAATGGCAGTAGTAACAGATAAAATAGGAATCCTAAGCACGCGACACACCCAAGCTCAAGTACACATCATTAGCAACGTAACTCAGAACAGAATGAGTGGGCCCTGCTTGAAAATGCGTGGATTACTATTAAGCTTTCCGAATTCTTGTGGCAGTTTATTTGCAAAGGATGTAGCAGACTGCTGGATGCCTTTCTGCACAAGAATGGAGGAGGTGTGATCCAAATTTACTTTAGATTTCTGTCTAGTATTAACTGAGTGAAACGAATAACATTACAGAAAATTTGTATTGAGAGGCACCTTGAACAGGGTCGAAAAGAGGTCGCGAACTTGCACCACATAGTTCTCGAACCATCCAGTAATTGCTGTTTTTGAATCAAATTAGTTAGCTACCCTAAAAATATCATACGTCACAATCGAATGAAAATGAGCAGACTACTTTTCGTGTTAAACTATCACTTATTTCAGCTACTGTTGTAATGGTAAATTACCCAGCAGTTAGTTTTCGAATAAGGTCCTGCACATAGACTTTTCATCACAGCTTACTATCTATTCGTAGAAATTTGAACTGTTCAGCTTCACTTATTGTATTCCCATTCTATTTAATCAAAAGTCAGCTTTTGTTGAATTGTGTGTTAGAAACGCTAAAAGCATAGACTTACTGTGATTTAGTATCAATTTATTTTCTACAAGCCATGAACTTATATCCATCTTGGGCTGCATTATTTCATATTGTGTCAATATTGCACACAACATTCCTCACGGTATAATCATGAAATAGAAATATTCTATAATTACCTTGTTTTGAAATACACCAGTCACAGACGAAGACTGTACACACGGTATTTATCAAATACGATAGAATAAACTATTAAAACAGTAGTATAAACGAAATCTGCCGAAAACGCGGGAATAAACCTCTTCAAACAGAAGTACTAACGAAAATGAACTAGACTGGCAAATTAAATTTGAGACAAATTAAATTGAGATACTTAGCGCTGTTTACGGTATGACAGACTGCTAACGAAGGTTCGATCTTATGGAATAGGTTCACAGATTTATGACTGGCTGGAAGACTTCCTAAGTAATAGAACGCAGTACGTTGTTCTCGACGGCGAGTGTTCTTCAGAGACGAGTGTATCGTCAGGCATGCCCCAGGAGAGTGTGATAGACCGCTATTATTTTCTATCTATATAAATGATCTAATGGACAGAGTAAGTTGTAATTTGCGTCTGTTTGCTGACGATACTGTGGTGTGTGGGAGGGTGCCTCTTTAACTGACTGTAATAACATACAGGATGACTTAGACAAAATTTCTACTTGGTGCGAAGAATGGCAGCTAGCTCTCAATGTAGAAAAATGTGAGATGATGCACATGAGTAGGAAAAAAATCCTAAAATGTTGGAATACAGCATTAGTAGTGAGCTTCTTGATGCTGTCGTGTCGTTCAAATATCTAGGCGTAACATTGCAGAGCGATATGACATGGAACGAACATGTAAGGACAGTTGTGAGTAAGGCGGACTGCCGACTTCAGTTTATTGGGAGAATTTTGGGAAGATGTACTTCACCTGTAAAGGAGACCGCGTATAAAACGCTTGTACGACCACGTCTTGAGTATTACTCAAGTATTTGGGACCCGCAGCAGATCAGTTTAAAGGAAGACATAGAAGCAGTTCAGAGGAGAGCAGCTAGGTTTGTTACTGGTAGGTTCGACCAATGCGCGAGTGTCACGGAAATGCTCCGGCAACTCAATTGGGGATCGCTGGAGGAAAGACAACGTTCTTTTCGTGAATCTCTGTTGAGGAAATTTAGAGGGCCGGAATTTGAAGCTGAGTGTAGTACGATCTTGCTGCCGCCTACTTACATTTCGCGTGGAGATCACAAAGACAAGATAAGAGAAATTAGGGCTCGTACGGAGGCATACTTTTTTTCCTCTTTCTATTTGGGAGTGGAATAGGAAAGGAAATGCCTAGTAGTGGTACAGTGTACCCTCCACCACGCACCTTACGGTGAATTGCGGAGTATGTATGTAGATGTAGATGTACCAGTTACACCCTAGATTGGTTACTCTCGAAACTGTGTTGTAGCTCTGACTGAGATAGTGGTGAAAGCTGTAATGAGAGAATCGGAACCATACCGAAAAAACGGGTTAAATTTGGGCCTAGTTAGATGGAAACTAACTGGGACAATATT
The DNA here is from genome assembly GCA_026315105.1 of Locusta migratoria. Lineage (NCBI taxonomy): Eukaryota > Metazoa > Arthropoda > Insecta > Orthoptera > Acrididae > Locusta > Locusta migratoria. Next base: position 579,663,759 of record CM048745.1, on the reverse strand, counting down.
TTATATCGAAGAGAGTGGCAATATTGAACATCGTATATTTTCACTCATATCAATCTTCGCTATTTTTTATAACTCTCTCTCTCTCTCACACACTCACACACACACACACACACACACACACACACACACACACTCAAACACGCATGCACGCGCCAAGAACAGGCGTCAGGTGCTGAAAACGTAGCCTAGAAGTGCAGATATGTCGTGTCCTGAAGGTTCTTCCTAGCAGCACTGCGGCGCACCGCGGGTGTTTCCTTTACACTCTCGGGTCATAAAACCCGGTGTGACTGGCCGACTAGTGCTCCTCAGCCGTGTCGGTCGCTTCACACGCCAACGCGCTCGCACGCTGAATATTAGCGACGGCGCGCCTGTAATGCCGTGGCGGCATGTCCATGAATATTGATAGCTCGCTCACAGCCGTGCCCACATAGCGGCTTTCTCGCGGCAAACGTGTTGATACCGTTAACCGTTCATCGCCGACAGTTTACTGCAATTGGTGCTTGCAGCCTCTAGAGCAAAGCGCACTCGCAATGCATTCGCTTTGTAAGAACGTCGGCAAGAGAGCAACTCGAATCCTCTCCCGGTATTTTTAGTTTCTGTGTTCATTTTTTCCAGTCAGTCACTCCCGACGAATCACGCGTTCATTTCATCAACGCCTTCTCTTCGACTCAAGTCTTTTACGGCCTCTACGTCGACAAGCCTTTAAATGTGAGTCTTGATCTCATCTCCTTGGAAGAGCCGTATTAAAATTCAGTACTGACGGTAGCAGCCAAGGTTTCTTGCAATTGCCGCGGCCGAGCGCATTGAGGCGCTATGCTACGATGCGCGAGGCCTTTTCCTGTCGGGGGTTCGAATCCCCCCTCGTGCATGGATGCTTGTGGCGTCTTTAGTATAAGGTAGTTCATAAGTAGTTTGTAAGTTTAGGGACTGATGACTCCGCAGATATGTCCCTTAAGCTCTACAAACATTTGATTTTTTCTTGCAATTAAGTTAAATGTTCAAATGTTTGTAAATCTATCGGACCAAACTGCGTGATTATCAGTCCGTAGCTTACAAACTACTTAAACTAAGGTAAACTAACCTAAGGACAACGCACACACCCATGCCCCAGGGAGGAATCGAACCTCCACGGCGAGTAACCGCGCGCTCCGCAGCGAGACGCTTTAGACAGCTCGGCTACTCCACCGCGGCTACGATTAAGTTACAACAACAGTGTAATCGTTCCGTCGCTAAGACTCTCCATTCTATCCAAAATTTCTGTTCAAATGTTCGTAATACCGTGGTACCAAATTACGTTGGTCATCAGTCCCTAGTCTTACAAACTACTTAAACTAAATTAAACTAACCTAAGGACAACACACACAACCATGTCCGAGGGAGGATTCGAACCTCCGACGCGGAAGTCCGCGCGATCCGTAACGTGGCGCTCCAGACCGCTCGGCTATTCCCGCGCGGCTTTCTGGTCAACAGCGCTACTGAAGTGCGCAAAAGAATCTATACGTCGACGGTAAATTAAGCTAAAAGGAAAACGTAATATAATGAAAATTTACTTCCTTGTTTACTATCTCCAGCCTACATGTTAAGCGAAGTTAAACAATCAATAGTTAATTTTGAAACAATTCAACCGTATGTACCATCACAACAGTTATCTCTTGGAAATCTTGGGGTGTGAGTCACTTGTGATTCAGAAAACCGTGGAACCTAGAAAAAAAGAAAGTGCACCAGTCTTTAAGATGATGGCAAAAGATAACGGAACTAATGTAGCTCACAATTCGTTCAAACGACCGAGTACTGAATTACAAAGTGAGAGTAAATAATTTCACGACTGTCTGCACCTCTCGGTCCATCTCCGCCATCCGTACTGCTGATATAAACTATGGTAGCGCGTAATCCACGCAATGTTTCCTGCATTATGCATATATCCCAATTTTGCATTGTCCATCTCTTCTTCTTCCTCGTAATTCCTGCTTCCCCCCCTCCTCCTCACACTCAGCCTCTCTGTCCGTCTCCTACTGTCCATCCCTGTGTAACTCTCCTCCTCTCCCCTCCTCTTTGTATCCTTCTCTCATTCGTCCATCAACTCTTGCCCCTCTCCATCATCCTCCTTTTCCGTCTCTCAGTTGATTTCCTTCCGCTCTCTCAGTTCCATATCTTCCCTCTATTCCACAATCCCGTGCTCCTACTCTCTGTCTCCTCTTCAGCCTCTCTCAGGCCATCCCCTTCTCCCTCCCTCCCCCCTAATCTAAAAAAAAGTTACATATGTGTGACAAGTATCATGATGATTAGTCAAACGGTGTCGTTTGACTAGTCTATTTGCAAGGTACTATCCGCAATACATCATACGATGCCTTACGGAAAGTAACTTATGTATTAATCCAAGATGTGAGATATCTCCATTACAAATTTTATACAAATCCGTCCAGTCGAATAGGCGTAAAAGACTAAGAGACGTACACACTAACATTCGTATTTTTAGTATAATCTCATGAGTTGCCAGTTATGACGTTATTCTATTAACAAACACAGTTTCAACTTAATTACGCCCCATCATCAAGTTTAATTTTTTAACAAAGTTAAAATGGTTCATAATTGAGTGAAAAGTAGCTTTGTACACATAACTGAAATAGGATTGTTAACTGAGCTGATTCGATTGCATGTATTAAGCTGTTTAAGGCATCGAATTCCCATGTACAAAACACCTGCAGACGTCCCATTACTTTGAAGTCTGCATAAAGTCCGGGTAATCTGCGCTCTATTGTAAACAAAGGCAAGTTATTTACGTATTTCAATGTTCGTGCCGTCATATCTGCTAAACAATGATCCGTACAATGATAATAGTTTTGTAGGAACATTTCACGTCCAAAAAAAAAAATGTTCAAATGTTTGTTAAGCTTATGGGACTTAACTACGGGGTCATCAGTCCCTAAACTTACAAACTACTTATGAACCACTTACAAACTAGGACGGCACAAAGCCACCTCTCCCTAGCAGACTACTACTTTACCCTTTTTTTTTATTCTTCTCTCTCTCTCTCTCTCTCTCTCTTTTTCCCCTAAGCTCTTCCTCCTCAGGCGTTGGCGCCTATCATAACCCCCATAAACAAAACATCTCGCCTGCCAAAAAAAAAGGTCTAGTGCCATCGACACTTTTACCTTATACTAAATGAAAGATTAAACTAAGGGAAAGGATAAGGGATAACAAAAGGTATAGCGTCTTCTTGGATTGCTTTATTTATCTATTTATTTTTTAATGGAGCGACACTCACGTCCCATTCTGCCCAGATGGCCGTTGCTGCACGAAATAACAGTACACCGACAGATTCAGGGTTTGTCTTCTCGTAGGTCTGCTGTCTCAGGAAGTTCTTGTTCTCTCAATTACTTTGTGTGTCTGTCTTCGGTTGCCCGAGATGCATAGTCTATAGTATACTTCTGTGAACCCTGACGCCGTCAGTTACCATAATCGTGCATCGCCATTGATTTCTTCAGAACACTAAACATATAACAAAAGACTCCCATTCTAAACGGAAAAAAATAAAATAATACTGGAAAAATTCCGCACTACATCCCATTTGCGGACTATTTTCGTTGATTCTGGTCGTATGCAGTTGATCGTTTGTTAAGGTTCGTTACGGCGGGCGTCCCCTATCCGGCACTCCCCAGCTGCGAGGGGGGTCGGTGAAGACACTACGTAGGTAATTGGCGAAGATCTGTCGGTATCGAGGTGTGGTCTCGAGTCTGTGATGATGCTCTTGGAGGAATTGCCAGTAATCAAGTACCGACTTCTCACCTTCTTGGAAAAGGTAGTAAATGGACATGCCTTTTATCCACGTGAGAGCGTGTGTCCTCTGGGCATAGGAGGAGGGACGCGTTAGGCGGGACGCGAAGGTAGCAGGCAATAATCTTCTGTACTAGCGTCCAGACTTCGACAACAGATTCACATGTTAAACGATGTTCATCATTGTCCATAAGCTGGCATTCCGGGCAAAGGGGCGAATCCACCATCCTGATTGCGTGCAGCCGGTGTCTCGTCGTAAATTTCCGATTGACGACGTGGTACCACGTGGCTCTTATTCTTGTAGGGAAGAACGGCTGTTGAACTGCTTTCCACATCGTTGACCATTGTGTGGCCGGTGCTTTACTTTCAATCACATTTCGAGGGACTGCCCTAAGCAACAATTGGTAAAAGTCCCTTGCCTTTGGAGCTCGAGTGGTGGGGAGCTGAGTATGTAGGTAGCTATATTCAAGTATGAAAGTCGCAATGTGGCCAAGAGGGGGCGCGACGTGTCCAATCGCAACCGGTGGCAGGATCGACGTAGGCATCAGCTCATCTATCAGAACGCCCGTTAGTGAGGTATGTCGACGTGTCCTCAGTTTCACCATCGTGGACAGGAACAGCGCCATGGCCCGCGTTTTGACATTGATAAGTCCGAGTCCGCCGTCACGCCGTTGAAGGGTAAGAGTGTCATAGCGGACTTTGAAAATGTATCCAGCAGTGACGTAATATCCAAAGGCCGATTTTAGGTTGCGTGCCATCACTGTCGGCAGTGGGAGCACCTGAGCCATGTGTATGATCTTAGTCGCCACGTAGATGTTAAGGTATTCGACACGTTGTAGTAGGTCCATTTGTCGTAGTAGGTTTTGGCGTACCTCTGTGCGAACGACTTGCAGTAATCGTCTGTAGTTTATTGCTGTTGTGCGGCGCATGTCCCGTGTAAACGTGATTCCTAGGTACCTGAGGTCATCTGCCCGTGGAAACGGGGCCACACAATCTTCAGGTAAGCCTCTTCCAATGAACATTGCTGCCGATTTATTGACATTCATGACGCTTTTCGCCACCAAACCATATTGTTGGATCCAATCAATCACGAAGCGGATCTCATCTCTAGATTGTACCAACAGGAGAAGATCATCTGCATATGCCCTGCAGCGAAAGGTATGACCCCTTAGGGTAATTCCTGTGAGTTTGCTTTTCAGTCCTCCTATGAGTGGTTCCAGAGCAATTGCGTAAAGGATCATGGAGAGTGAGCATCCTTGTCGAACCGAACGCCGAATTGGTAAAGGATCTGTTACACGGCCATTCACCAGTACACGAGATGTAGCGTCGCGTAGGAGGCGCAGTATGATGTTCTTAAAATCATTTGGAAAGCCCATTCGATCCAACACTGCCATGAGAAATTTGTGTTGTACCCTGTCGAATGCGTGATCGAAATCAATGGCGATCAACGCTGCCGCGAGATGACAGGATGCGGCGAGTCCTATCACATCTCTACATTCACTAGTGGCTGTTTGCATGGTGGTCTCTCCTCCTCGTGTAGTTTGTTCTATGGAAAGGACTACTGGTAGAATTTTCTTGATACGTGCCGCTAGTAGTCGGGTGAAAATTTTATAGTCCAAATTTAACAAAGTTATTGGACGGTAGTCTGCAATCCTCTGTCCTCTTGAAGGCTTGTGTATGGGGATAAGAAGTCCTTCGACGAAAGCCGATGGGATATGAAAGCCAGGTGACATCAGTTCTCGGTACATATCGATCCAACGGGGCATCATCAAGGTACGGAAAGTTCGATAAAATTCGATCGGCAGTCCATCTGGCCCAGGTGCTTTGTTCAGCGCAGCTTTATCGATTGCTTCCTCGATGTCATCCCGCGAAACCTCCTCTAAAAGTGAAGCAGCAGACGTGGCGTCGAGGGTGTGTGAGACGTATTGCAAGACGTCGTTTTCGTCTCCCTCCTCACTGTTGTCTTCCTGGTAAAATCGTCGATAATGAGCTGCAAAGGCTTCCACAATGGCCGCTTGGGTCGTTTCGTTTCGGCCGTCTGGCAAGGACAGTTTCGTTATGAGCTGCCGTTTGCGTTGCCGGTTTTCAAGCACAATATGATGCATTGTAGGAGGTTCTCCACTCGCTCTGTCTCGATGCCGCGATCTCACAACTACCCCTTCTAATCTTCTCCGCGTCAACGACAATATTTTTGCTTTAATGCGGCGACTTTCCATCTCCCACGACCACGACGGGGGTTGGGAGGTAATTTCCCGAAGCATCGTATAGTAAAAGTCCAAAGTGTGACGGGTCCATGCTGCAGCGTCTCTCCCATACTGTGTTAGCACCCGTCGGCACGTCGGTTTTGCACACTCTATCCACCATTCTAGAGTGGACCGGTATCTTGGAAGCCGACGCTCGCAGTTCGCCCATGCCGCGGCAATCAGTTCCCGACATTCCGGGTTTTGGAGGTGTGCCACATTCAACTTCCAGAGCCCAGGACTTTGCCATACTTTCTGTCTCGAAAGGGTGACCGTGCATATGAAAGCGCTGTGGTCGGAGAAGGCAAGCGGCCAACGTTCGGCGTCTATCACTCGTGGACCAAGATCTCGTGAGACGTAGATACGGTCAAGACGACTGGCCGAGTGACTAGTGAAATAGGTGTGGCTTGTGCGGTCCCCGTGTATCTGCTCCCAAGTATCGACGAGAAGCAAGTCCCTTACAATTATCCGAAGTTCAGGACACGTCGAGAAATGTGGGACCTGATCCTTCTTGTGTAAAACACAATTGAAGTCACCCCCAAGGATAATGTGATCGTAACGACCAAGAAAAAAGGGGGGGGGGTGATTTCCTCGGCGTAGAACTGTGACCTCTCGCGACGTTTATCGGTTCCTGAGGGAGCATAGATGTTGATTATACGCGTTCCCAACGCAGTGACCGCCACCCCTCTGCCCGAAGGGAGGTATGTCACTTCTTCAACAGGAATGCCGTCACTAATAAGTATTGCTGTTCCACTGCCATTCGGTTCACCAGGTGTCTTGTACGTCCTATAACCATAAATTTCTGGGAGAGTCGCTATGGAGACTTCTTGTAACAAAGCAAAGTCAACGTCGGACGCTCGGAGCATCTCTCGCAGCAACTGATACTTCACTACTGTCCTTATCGTGTTAAGGTTAATCGTTGAAATCCGATACGCCTGCTGGTGTGCTGCAGTTGCCAAGTTATTCATGAGAAGGAAAAATGTCTGTGGAGCGTCATGCAGAATCGATAATGCCACCAACCCCCATCACCTCTACCGGACCGATTCCTAGTGTGCCGCCGTCACCGACGCGGACTCCGTCGGTGTTGTATGGTCGTCTTCAGTGTCGTCTGCCCACGCCGTGGAGCGCGGAGGAGGGTCTTCGTCCATTGCGTCCTCAGGGCACAGATTGGGCGCGCTCTCTCCTGCACCGGTGGAGCCACGTCCATCCCTTGTCTCGTCGTTCAGGCGTTCTACTGCGGGCATCTGTGAAGCAAGTTGATCAGTATCTTGTATCACCTTGTCAGCGGCGGTCGCCACCGAGGGAGTGTCGTCATTGTGAGTCGAGTCCTCATCCTCCTGCGTCTCGTCCTCCATCTTTTCTACTGAAGACTTACGCCTCCGTTTGTGTCGCTTCGGGGATCGTTGTTTCCGGGTGTGTCCTTCCGCATCCGACGACAGCACCGAGTCGCGACACTCCGGCACAAAGGCCGAAGTCGGCACAATCAGTGACTCTATCGCCATGCTGGTGTTACGGGGTTGTTCCTCCGTCGTGGAGGGAGGTGCCGTCGGCAGTGATTCCTCAGCACGTGAAGCATGTGTTGCCGCATTGCTCCGCGTCGGAGGGTGGTGCAATGTAGTGTTCGAAGCTGGCAGATGAGTCGACAAATTTTTATCATTTGTTAGGGCGGCAGCATAAGTCACGGGAAGTATCGTTGGCTGCGACGGAGGCAACATATCCGTCGGAGGCAGTTGCGTGATCCGACGTTGCATACATTCGGATCGGAGGTGTCCCTCTTTTCCACATCCCGAGCAGGTCTTCGGTTGTCCATCATATATGACTATAGCGCGACAGCCGCCGATAGATATATATGAGGGAACATGGCGTCGAAGTTCGATACGGACCTGCCGCACGCCGTTCAAGACAGGGTACGTTTGGAACTGCATCCACTTCTCAGCAACGTGACTCTGCACCATGCCGTAGGGGCGGAGCGCCGCCACGACCTCTTCTGCTGGAAGTTCGAAGGGGAGTTCGAAGATCCTGATGGTACGAAGTCCCAATCCAGCGTGGTCGACTGTCACAGTACCCACATTGCCATCAGAGTGACAGAAACGAAGCTCTCGTTTCGTCTCCCGAAGAATTCTTTCACGTGTTGCTTCATTGATGATCTTTACATAAGCTACACTGCTCACTATTGACAGGTGTATGCCGAGAACGTCGGCCGTCGGAATTTTCACTTCATCTCGAATAAATCGTTCTAGTTCGAGTGCCTTCGGTCTTGCAAATTCGTTTTGGAACGTGAATTTGAGCGTCGATTTGAGGTACTGGTTCGCCATGTTGTTCTATGTAAATACGCCGGCACGCGTGGAAACGGCCGAGTACGGCGTAAACAAACCCGAGCGCTGGCTCCGCGGCAGTGAACACAACAGCGTGTCCTCGCCGCGTCGCAGCGGAAAGCAGACTGCGCCTCAATCACCTCGGCCACCGCGGCCGGCCATTTCACGTCCAGGAATACCGCATCAGTATTGTGCCGTCAGCGTATCCGCAGCCACCACTAGAGATAAAATTCGGGTCGTCGTTATCATCAAAGCGACGGCCATAACGTGGAAGATACTGTGAAACCACAGTGATTTACGTTCCCCATAATCGTTTGAATGAAAAACTACAAGACAATCTGTATTGACGGCGTTACCATGTATCGATCTATTTACTGAGGAATATGTGATGATTTTCATCAGTCATGTACAACTAAAGACAGTGTGAATCTGGTAGAACACGTGTTACCCAATACATCATATTGTATGTAGACAATCCCTCCGCCTAGTGGCAAGTGGTAGGTGGAGCGATTATATACTAGGTGTCCAGAAAAGGGCTCCCTGATTTCAAAATTGTATATCTCAAAAACAAAGATCGATAGAGGAGTGCAGTAAACGGTATGTTTATTGTGAAAGCTGTAAGAAGTTTATACAGCAGTTTGAAATAATAGTTACAATAGCTGCTAACAGACGGCGCTGTACGCTGTACAGCTCATATCAGCATACATAAGTGAAATAATCGCATGAAACACTCTTTGCAAACACTCACATCACAATGTTTTCAAAATGTTCACCATTGGCACTAAAGAGGTGGCGCCAACCAAGAATGAAATTCGCCATCACATTTCGTAGTGTCTCAACCGAAAAGGATTCACATGCCACAGAGATCGCCGATTCAAACTCGTCCAGCGTGGCGGGTGCTTCGGATAGACCATGTCTTTCACTGCGACCCACAAAAAAAAGTCACAGGGAGACATGTCCGGCGAATATGGAGGCCAATCCATGCCTGCACCACGAAATTTGGGATATTCCAAAGCCATGACTCGATTCCCGAAGTATTCCTCAAGAAAACGAAACACTTGTTCGGTCCGATGTGGTCGGGCTCCATTCAGTACCTGGTCGATCCTCTAACGCTTGCTGTGTGGCGACCAATCGTTCCAAAATTGCAACATAACGTGCACCAGTGACCGTTTCTCGAATGAAAAAAGGGCCAATAATGTCTCTGCTGCATACTGCAGCCCACACAGTAACTTTAGGAGAATACAGGGGTTTCGCTTCACACTAATATGGCTTTTCGGAACCCCAAAATCGCCAGTTCTGCTTATTCACGTATCCATTCAGGTGAAAGTGTGCTTCATCTGTAAACCAGATGCAGCCAACATCAAATCCTTCACTATCAATCGTTATGAACATCTTATTAGCAAAGGTAATCCTTTGTTGCACAGCTCGTACGGGTGTGGCTTGGTGCGTTTGAATTTTGAATGGAACATGTATAGGCTATTTCTCAGTATTTTCTGCGTGCTGGAACGCTTCAAACCAGTTCCAGATGCAATTCTACGGACGGATGACATTGGATTTCGCTGAATAATTCCAGAAACTGTGGCGATATTTTCAGGCGTAATTGCGGTTTGCTTGCGGCCAACATGCCCCACTAGATCATCAGTTACGCTGCCTGTTCGTTGAAATTTTGCGAAGAGCTTACGAATGGTTTTCGCATCGGGTCCTTTTGGAACATTAAATCGTGCTTGAAAACTTCGCCTTGTTGCCGTAGGACTCTCTTCTAACCTGTGGTACTCTAGCACCAGTAAAACATGTTGTTCAATGGATTACATGGTTTTAATCTCTTCCTTCTGTACGCTAATCTTCTTTCACATTTCAATACTGGAACTGATCGCTCTGGACTTCGGATCACTATTTATACTAGGAATTAAGTATGGCGATTACAGCGTCATATGTTAGCAACTTTTGTAACTATTATTTCAAACTGCTGTATAAACTTCTTACAGCTTTCACAATAAATATACCGTTTACTGCATTCCTCTAGCGCACGGTTGCTCGCCGTGGAGATTCGAGTCCTCCCTGGGGCATGGGTGTGTGTGTGTTGTCCTTAGGTTAGTTTACCTAGGTTTAAGTAGTTTGTAAGCTACGGACTGATGACCACGCAGTTTGGTCCGATAGATTTACAAACATTTGAATTCTTTTTTTGCATTCCTCTATCGATCTTTGTTTTCGAGATATTTAATTTTGAAATCAGGGAGTCCTTTTCTGGACACCCTTTTGATCTAGAACGCTTCGAACCGCACGAAACCATGCTTGCAGTAACAGGCAGTCATACAGGACATTGGTGTGCGTCATTTCCATGCCAAACATTACAGTGTACCTCAAGTAACAAATAACAGAGAGAAACAAAGTAAGATATAGTACCATACGAAGAGAATTGTATATAATTTAATAGCATCGGTGTATCATTACATATACAGTCACCAGCACCAAAACGTCTCTGGTTAAGTTACTTATAATAGTCATTCATTCATTCATTTCCGTGTCCAGATCAAGTTTTATTTTTCCAATAGTTAGCCACCGCCACGGCTTTGTCATTGGCTTGTAGCAGGTCACTGAAACTGCAGGGCTCCAGCAATAGTCGGCACGTAAGCAGATGTGCCTCGTCCTGAACCTCTCCGCATTCACAAAGAGCATCGTCATCGTTAGTCAGCGCAGATTAGTTTTACATCTGGGTACACCAGCCCTCATCCTCAAACTGTATAGGGAAGCTGTTTCCAGGTGCCATTTCCTCTTTTGGTGTTATTGGCAGTCTGGTTTGTTCATTCTTTCATTTACAGACTCTGTTATCTTCCTGCAATGAAGCGGTATCTAGATTTGAGCCTCCGAGCCTGAGTGACGTGCCCATTGAATGGGTGTCGGTAATCATTCTCTTTCTTTGTTCTCTCAGCGTCTGCTGCCACCTGCCTTCTTATCCTGGGTGGGGCAATTCCAGCAAGGAGGTACATATTATCTGTTGGTGTGGGTCTGAGACAGCCTGTAACAATGCGCATAGTCTCGTTGATACTTACATCATCCTGTTTAGTGTGCGCGGATGCATCCCATACTGGTGCTGCATATTCTGATGCTGAGACACATAGAGCAAGTGCTGATGTTCTCACTACTGATGGTTGAGCTCCCCATTCATAGTTTGTCAGCCTGTGGATGATGTCATTTCTGGAGCAAACTTTGGCCTTCGTATTTCGGCAATGTTGTTTGAAGGAGAGCGTTCTATCAAGTGTAACCCCAAGATATTTAAGTGTTGGACAGTGCTCTAGCTTCTTACCCTGCCACGTAACGTCAAGATCAACTCCAGCATCTCTATTGCGTAGATGGAAAGCACATACTTGTGTTCTACAAGGGTTTGACTTTAGGTGATTGGCATCATAGTATTGAGCAAGTTCTTCAAGACCACTGGATAGTTTTTGGGATACTTCGTCAAAACTGGATCCCTGGACAGCCACAGCTGTGTCATCAGCATATACGAACAATCGTATATCTCGAGGGATAGGTTGGTCATTAGTGTATGCATTATACAAGATCGGAGAAAGTACACTTCCTTGTGGTAAGCCATTCTTCTGCAGTCGCCATCTGCTGTTTTTGCCATTTAGAGATACATAAAATCTTTGATTATGCAGAAGGCTACGAATAACCATTGTCAGCCTACAGTCCCCTGTGAGATGATACAATTTGCACAATAACTTTCTGCGGTTTACTGTGTCATACGCAGCAGTAAGATCTATGAAAGCTGCTCCAGTTATTAATTTTCTTTCAAAGCCATCTTCTATGTGCTGCGTTAAATTGAGTATTTGCCCACAACAAGATCTTCCTGGTCTAAAACCGGCTTGTTCCTTTGTGATCTTTACATCAATTATTTGAGCCACACGGTTAAGAATCATCCGCTCCAGTATCTTGTAGAGATGGCATAGAAGTGACACTGGTCTGTAACTTTTAGGATCCATATCTCCTTGCCAGGTTTTAGTAAGACCACCACCCTCACCTGCCTCCATAGTTTTGGGATCTTAAGCTCCTTAATACAGGCATTAATCATTTGCAATAACCAATTTCGAACTGTGGGCCGAAAATGTTTTATCTGCTCCGTTCTAAGATCATCAGTTCCAGCGGCCTTATTTAGTTTCATACTCTGAATGGCATCTTTCAGTTCTGTTGCTGTGAATGATGTATTGAGGCGGCCACCATCTTTTTGTTCTTAGGGTATAGCTCTTGTCCTTTCTTTTTTACCTCCTGTTTTCCCATTCTTCAGAAGTTGGCTAGCGATCTGATTTGCTGTTACTCCATTGTCTTTTGTTTATGGTCAGTTGGGTCCCCACTCAAGTTTTTTAATAATTTCCATGCACGTCTGCTGTTTTGCTTCATGTCTAGGTTCTCGACAAGATTGCACCACCGAAGTCTCTTATCCTCAGTAATAGCCTACATTAGGTCTTCCGCAGCCTCCAACGTATCTTCGCTGAAAGGGTCCTGATTGAACAACTTCTGGTACCTGTCAAGCAAGGCTTTGCTGCTGCCAGTCAGTCCTTGGATGTACTGGGTGCGGCAACCTCTCGGGATATTTTTCCTTGAAACCTCTTTCACAAGATCGATAAATCTACAGTACTCATCTGGTAGAGGAGGAATTTTCTCAATCTCTTCATCCAATTGCTCTTGAAATTGTTCCCAGTTTGCTTTTTTGAAATTAAACCGACTTCAAAAGGGCACCTCATCTGACTTCACGATGGCATTCACAACACAAATAATGGGTCTGTGTTGGGTACTTGGGATGTGATGATGAACAAGCTTCACACACTGCATTGCCAACTTCCTACTCACAAAGATGTTGTCAGGGTTATATCCCCTCCTCCATCTTCCACTATTGAACGATGCTGGGAGTTTTGGGTCATGAATAAGTTGCAGGTCATTACTGTCAGCCCAGGATTCAAGCAGTATCCCATTTTCATCAGTCTCATTGTATCCCCACGCTTCACTATGGCAGTTGAAGTCGCCCATTACAAAATTAATATGGTCATATGTAAAACTGTTAGGTTCATTGAAAAAAAAGTCCATGTCTGGTGGTTAGTACACAGTCGTCACAGAGAACCTCTGGGCCTGGATGGTAAGTATTTCAATGTAGATAGAAATAAAATACACTACTTCTTGAAAGACAGCTTCCACTCGTTTCTAACACTAAATCTAGGTGTAGACCAGATGTGGCTCAAATACAAAGAAGTGGTATCGACAGTAATTGACAGTTTTATTCCAAATAAATTAATAAAAGAAGGTGATCATCCTTGGTACACAAAACAGGTCAGGGCACTGATGCAAAAGCAACGGAAGAGGCATGCTAAATTTAAAAGAACACAAAATCCCCAAGATTGGCGATCCTACATGGAGGCTCAAAATTTAGCGAGGACTTCAATGTGATGTGCCTACAATACTTATCACAACGAGCTGGCCGCGGTGGCCGAGGAGACTGAGGCGCTCCAGTCACGGTCTGCACGGCCACTATGGTCGGGGGTTCGAATCCCCCCCTCAGGCATGGATATTTGTGCCGTCCTAGTTCGTAAGTAGTTCATAAGTAGTTTGTAAGTTTAGGGACTGATGACCCCGTAGTTAAGTCCCATAAGCTTCACAAACATTTGATTTTGAACACAACGAAACTCTTTCTCGAAATTTGACTGAAAACCCAAAGAGATTTTGTTCATATATTAAATATTCTAGAGCCAAACACAAACAATACCCTCACTATGTGATAGTAATGGTGATCCTCCCGATGACAGCGCTACAAAAGCAGGGCTACTAAACATAGCTTTTAGAACCACATTCACCAAAGAATACGAAACCAATATTCCAGATTTCTAATGACGAACAGATGCCGTAACGAGTAACGTAGAAGTAGATATCATCGGAGTACTGAATAAACTAAAATCACTTAACAAGAACAAGTCTTCTGGTTCGGATTGTATACCCATTAGATTTCTATCTGATTATGCTGAAGCGATACCCCCTTACTTAACAGCCATATACAACGGCACTCTCATAGAAGGATCTGTACCAAGAGATTGGAACGTTGCATAGGTCATACCTATCTCCAGAAAAGGCAGTGGGAGTAACCACTAAACTACAGGCCTATTTCATTGACGTCAATTTGCAGCAGGGTTTTGGAACATATCCTATATTCAAATATCATGAATTATCTTGAACAGAATGATCTATTCACCCAAGGTCAACACGGAGTTAGAAAATATCGTTCATGTGAAACACAACTAGCTTTTTACTCACACGAAGTGATGGGTGCTATCGACAAGGGTTCACAAATCGATTCCGTATTTCTTGATTTCCAGAAGGCTTTGGACACCGTACCTCACAAACGGCCTTTAATCAAATTGCGTGGTTATGATATATCGCCACAAATTTGCGACTGTATAGGGATTTTCCTGTCACACAGGACACAGTTCGTAGTAATCGATGGTAAGGCATCGACTAAAACAGAGGTGATATCGGGCGTTCTACAGGATAGTGTTATTGGTCCTCTGCTGTTACTTATTTACATAAACGATTTACGGGAAAAGCTAAGTAGCTCTCTTAGGTTGTTTGCAGATGACGCCATCATTTACCGTCTAGTAAAATCATCTGAAGATCAAAACCAACTGCAGAACGATCTAAATAAGATATCACTATGGGGCAAGAATTGGCAATTGACTCTAAATAATGAGAAGTGGGAAGTCGTCCACATAAGTACTAAAAGAAATCCGTTAAACTTTGTTTACAAGATAAATCAATCAAAAGTAAAGGCCATAAACTCCACAATATACCTAGGAATTACTATTACTTCAGACTTAAAGTTGAAAGAACACGTAGATAATGTCGTTGGAAAGGCGAACCAGAGACTGCTTTTAATTGTCAGAAACCTCAAAAGATGCAACAGAACTACTAAAAAAACTGCATACACTATGCTTGTCCGTCCATTTTTAGAGTATTGCTGACCAGTGTGGGTTTGACAGAGGACATCGAGAGTCCAAAAAAGGGCAGCTCGTTTCGTATTGTCACGATATAGGGGAGACAGCATTACGGAATTGATACATGATCTGGGATGGGAATCATTACAACAACGGCGATTATCGCTGAGGCATGGGCTACTTACGAAACTCCAATCCCCAACTTTTTCCTCGGAATGGGAAAATATATTGCTGATTCTCTCTTACATAGGTTGAAATGATCATCAGAATAAAATACGAGAAATCTGAGCTCGAACGGAGAGATTCATGTGTTCTTTCTTCCCATGTGCTATTTGAGAATGGAATGGTGGTTCGATGAACCCTCTGCCAGTCACTTAAATGTGATTTGCAGAGTATCCCATGTAGATGTAAATGTAGATCAGGTTATTTATTTCGTTTTTTCAGGACATAAGCGAGTGAACTAAACTAATTTTTGTGTAAGGTTGAAAGATGATCATCTGTCGTCTTCCATATATTTTTTGTTTATTTCTGTAAAGTTATAGTTTATTTAATGTCGCTAGATTATCATTTTGATAAAACTTGAACTCCACTCTTTTCAAGGCTTGAGGAATAGCATTATTATTTCGTGTATTAAAATATTAGTTAATATTGCTAAGTTTTTCTTATCTTGTTATGTTAATAATTTATTATTATTATATTAATTAATGTGGCATAAGTACGGCACTTCCACTACGCCGCTGTCCCTATGAGAATGTGCAATTGTTGTACTTTTAAGTGTGTGCGAGAATCTATGGCTGTTTGAATGTTGGGAGTGATAGCTTGCTTTGCATCGTTCTCTCTGGCTCAAACGTTTTCCACACCCTTTGATTACAGTCCAGTCAGCGAGCCTTCTCCAGGGCGAGAGTACTAGCTCTCTGTTCTCACCACCGCTGTTTCTTGGATTTTCCGTATTCTTGTCACTTCGCGCATCTGGTGGCCGCTCAGTCTGATCATTCTGGGCTTGTTGTCTGGTGAGGTAAGGTTGGTTCTGCCTTTGTTTCTGGAGATGGTAAAGTTTCATTGACTAGCACGTTCACTTAGATTTGTGAACTCGGAATCATTTTTTTTTATTTTTATTTTTTTTTTATTTTTTTATTTTTTTTTTTTTTTTTTTTTTTTTTTACATTTTCTCTGATCCTGTGCAGAAATATGTTCTCGTTTTTCAATTCAATGATTTTGAATAGTTAAACGTAGTCTGTGTGGTTCTAGTTGCAGTTTGATAATGGCCTGGTATGTTAAAACCTTTTGTTATCATGTGGCAGTGTATGAACTCTGTGTAAATACTTTCTAGCTTTATGGGGCCTGATTTGTAATAAGTGATATGTTCATTTTTGTACAGTGCATGTAAAAATCTTCTCATCCTTTCCTTCCATGAGTGATATGTGTTCCACGTGGTTGGTTCATAGAACAAAGCCTTCAGCTTCCACTCTTGTTTCTTCCATGCCCATCAGGCAAGTAACTATCATGATTTCCAGTAATATTTCGCGATATTCTCTCCCCGCCTATTTTAATTCTGCTGTTTCTTCTCCGACTGGTAGTATCCACTCTGTCTTTGTCAGTAATTCTCTCTCAACATTGTACAACCTCCTTCAATAGCTTCCTTATGTAATTTTAAACATTTCTATGGGTTGCATGCTGTAATTCTTATTTTTATTTCATTTTTGTGGTTTTCCTGAGGCAGGACCTCATCTGTCTCTGTAATCGCCCCCTATCGCATGTAGCTGTATTTTATTCGCTTCCTTACATAATTCTAAGCATTTCTATGGGTTGCATGTTGTAGTTAATTTTCTTTATTTTCGGAATCTTAATTTATTCAATTTTATCGGTTTTCGGAACTACGTGGGTCCGAGTTCCGACTTCCGGGGTTTGCAGCTAGTCGCCTGAATTCACGCCACTTCTCATACCAAAAACCAGTACCTAGATCGATTGCTAACAGACTGCAAGAATCCAGCGTGATTTTGTATTATGAATCCGATTTTCAACCACTTCACCTTCAATGGAGTGTGTTCATGTAATGTAGCCATGGGTGGCTGTTAGCGTGTTTGCTCGCAGTCCAGTTCAGATGTAATTTAACCTGGCTATACACACGCACCATCTCAAAACAGATACGACACACCAGAGCCAGCTTCAAAGTGTTTTTGTATATTGTGTTTTGTGCTACCTCCGACTTTCTGAATTTCGCCTATGATAGTGGCGCCTGCTTCCACCTCGTCTCAGCACACTGATTTCGGTGAGTTTCGCTGTGGCATTGCGTGTGTGTGAGAGAATGAGTGTTGTTTGTAAATCCTCCCCCCCCCCCCAGTAGCAATAATCATGTGTAATTTAGGCTGGGCACCGTCCACATTAATCCATGTAAGAGATGCATTTTTATTGTATTAACAAAATTGGTTCGCCATTTTGATTGTTTTCTATCTGAATAAACAAGTTTAAGTTCAGCATAATCCGTAGGTTGCCTATGAATTGCAGTTTTAGAGCACCTTCCCTCTTTTATTTAATATTGTTCTTTACAGATTCTGAGAACAAGATCAGATGCAAATTATGTCTAAATTCCGTTGTGCCATAACTGTTTTCTTAGCCATCTTTCTAAGATAACTTTAATTGTGGTGGCTTGCTTATTAATGTCTGTGTGTAACAACATGTGAGCTGCTATGTATATTGACCACTGTAGTATTAACTTCCTGTTATTGAAGTAATTCGAAACGAGTCAGTTCTCAGTTTGGGCCAGGGTACAAGGCTTTATAGCAGGGAGTAACCAGTAGTTCACACGGACCTCATTTACTAATTTTAGTGGTCTACTTTTAAGGTATAGTATATATTATACATATATTATACATTATACCACATTCAATGAAGGACAGCAGTTAGTTGCATTAGTTTTGTTTTGAAGCAGATCTATAGATTACATAGATGTCATCAGTGAATTACTTATAATAATATATTGCAAACAGTACAGGCTATTTATGCACAGATGGATCTAAATAGAATTGCTGTCTCTCACTAAAGAAGAAGAAAAAAGTACGAATTTCTGATTATTGTCAATAAAGTACAAGATATGGACATACAGAAAGCATTATAAAATTGTGATCTCTCTAAAACATGTAGTCTTAGGCTTGCTTCATAGATAGTGAATGTGACATTTTGTAGTGATGTGAGATGTATCCGATTAATAAAAGGTGCCTTACATGCTATTTTAAGACATGCATTCTTTTATTAACCATTATTATTACTATTTTATAAAATTACTAATTTATATCCAAAAATTCATCTACTGAGTGGAAGGAATTGCAATTTAAAGATTCTTAATTTCATTGTAAATGATAGTTAACTATCTGTCAGACTTTTGATGCTATTTGGTCAGTGAATATTCATTTTCAACTTCCTCTTATTTTAAAGATTTTCCAAACCCAATACATTTATTTTTCAATAGAGGATGGATGATATCTGACATATACCTCTATGGGATATTCAACCCCATGAATGTCATAGTTCTCATATGAAGTTAATTTTAGAGCTGCATTTATACTGTAAGTAATTTAGAAATAAATAATTTGGAAATATTAATAACACATGCTTTCAACTTATAATCAACAAATATATAAGTAATTAATAAAGTATTAATTTAATTTCATTCATGGGATTTGGTCTTTGTAAGTTTACTTGGCTGTTGAAGTTTTATAACAATATGTCATGTAACTGCAGCAATTGGATGGGCTTGGGGTCATCCTTTAAAGCCCGTTACTGCTAACTAAATAATGTAGAATATCTTGGCTGATTTAAAGAAAGACTGTTTAACATATTGAGTGTGTATTTCACAAAACTTTGTACTGTATTGTATGAAGATCAAAAAATGACTATTAAAAATATCTCGTCTACTTCAAAAAATTGAAGTATCATATTCTTCTTTTATCTCAGAATTATTTAATACTAATTGTATAACCAGTCTTTGAACGATATTTTACTTCATGTGCTGGATTAAAAATGAAAAATATTTATATATATATATATATATATATATATATATATATATATATATATATATATACACACACTTGCGTCTGTCTTGCATGTACTTGCGTCTGTGTAAATGTGTGGGTGTGTGTGTATTTGTTTACCCTCCTTTTTTCTCCCCAAGGTAAGTCTTTCCTGTCCCGGGATTGGAATGACTCCTTATCCACTCCCTTAAAACCCTCATCATTTCCTTTTCCCTCTCCTTCCCTTCTGCCTGACGAAGCAGCTAGCCTGCGAAAGCTTGTATGTGTGTAATTTTATTTTATTTTATTTGTTTCTATCGACGAGCCGGTCCTTTTGGTAAGTCATCTCTTTTATATATATATATATATATATATATATATATATATATATATATATATGGAAAAGTAAAGAAAGATTACATCTTCAAAATTGAAGAAAAAAATTATCCTCCTACTCCCCTTCAAACTCCTCACCTCTGCCATAAGTATCATCAGAAGCTGTTGCACTTTCAGTAGCAAATAACCACTAATCGCTCTATCTCTTGTTACTCTATTTTGCAGAGAAACGTTCTTGGCTATGTGTATCATGCTGCCAGGCTTATAGTTTGTCAAATTGATGCTGCTCTTTTGTTGTATTTTCATATCAGAAGTATTGTGGTGCTCTACAGTCACAAGAAATTAGTGAAAGTGTGTTCAAACATTTATCCGAAACAAGTATCAAGTACTTTCAGAGCCTTCATAGTGGATATATTTTTTAGGTATTTCATTTTGGGTCTTCTGCTATAGCAATAGTAATTATAGGAACTTCAGATACATGTACAACCGTAGTTTTACTTATAGATAACTTCCTGATAGGAAAATACTGTACCATTCTTGGATAGCCGGCCGCGGTGGCCGAGGAGACTAAGGCGCTCCAGTCACGGTCTGCACGGCCACTACGGTCGGGGGTTCGAATCCCCCCTCGGGCATGGATATTTGTGCCGTCCTAGTTCATAAGTAGTTCATAAGTAGTTTGTAAGTTTAGGGACTGATAACCCCGTAGTTAAGTCCCATAGACTATACAAACATTTGAACAACATTCTTGGATAGCCTGCAATAAATCGTAAAATGATTGTTTTGCATATGATGCAAAGGTTTCCACCACATCTGCAAAAATTCCGTCTTGTATGGGTAAACATTCCAGAGCATAAATACTCATTGAGTCACAAAAACATTTGTTACCTCGAAAATATTATAAGCACCTTACTTTCTAAAGTAATCTTGTTGAAAATAGAAAGTGATGGTGGAATTTTAAACATTCCTGAAATCTTACGTTGATGGTGCTTATATGGCTGGAAGGTGCAGGTACAAAAGTGTCCAATATAGTTTATCAGAAGATAATTTTGGGTTAGAATTCTCAGAGAATCTGATCCAAAATCGGCATCAGAGTAGATCACCAGTTCAATTAAATCTGGCTGTATAACTATAGTCAGGTCTTTGGTTTCTTTGTAGATAATCCCTAATCTTTTTTACTGTTATGCCAATGCTCAATAACTGAACTATGTAGAAACCTACTCACCAAACATGATGTTTAACTGTGAAACAGTCGCTGCAAACATTAAGGTAGCTGCCATCTACCAGTCGATACAGCTTATCATCTATTTCGAATCATCCACATAATACTTCTGAAGTAGATGGCTTATGTCTCCTTCATGACCTACATAGATTTCTATTGCAGAATGGTTACAGTCAATCTCCAATTCACAGAAATATTTACCATCACTAATGGTACTTTCGAAAATTGTTCCCAATGTTGTCAAAAAGTTTTCTATTATCTTTGGAGACTTACAGATGAGTAAACCATCATCCACAAAAGTGACAGACAGACATCGACGTTTTCTCATAAAGCACAGAAAATACATTGTCTGCATTTAGTTGCTTAAATCCAAACATTTCAAGAAACTGAATAAACTTTGTATTCTAAGAACAAGGTGATTGAGTCCATATAGACTCTTCTTTAATATGCAAACAGTATGTGAGTAACTGAGGCAAAACCGGTTGGTTGCCCAATGTAAACTTTTTCTTTCAAATTTTCATTGAGGAGCGCAGTCTTGACATCAAACTGTCTTATTTGCAATGTAAATAGAAATACACAAATCCTGAGACGGTTTTTCGTCTCGAACATGTCAAAGACATTAAAGATAAATGTAAAGCAATTAATTACGATCTGTGATGCGGTCTGGATTCGAACCCAGACCTCCATGCTTACTAGGCAGACATCTTCCCAGTAGACCACCGCACCACTAGTGATTAAGGCTCCTTGGAATAGTCTAAGTACGACTTCTCTGCAGATCACAAACTTTAATTCAGCTTCTGTGTTCCATAGAATATTGCCACTTCTGCAAAGGCTCGCCATGCAGCGGAATAGCACCTCGACAATGGACATATTGGGACATTCCTGCCTTCATCCTTAGGCTACGGTGATATAAATATCAATGTAAATAGGTTGTAGTGGCAATATTCTATGGAACACAGAAACTAAATTAAAGTTTCTGACGTGGAGGGAAGTCGTACTTAGACTATTCCAAGGCGCCTTAATCACTAGTGTTGCAGTGGTCTAGGGGCTGCAGGGCGTCGTGGCTCAGCACGCCCGGGCAGAGGGCCAAACGCTCTCTGTAATAAAAAAGCTGAGCCAAAGAACAGGTAGAACCAAAACGAACAAGCACGATCAGCATCCGCAAGGACAAGATCTACCAATAGAGCAAAAAAAAAAAAAAAAAGGGGGGGGGCAGTAAGACGTTTGCCTAGTAAGCACGGAGGTTGGGGTTCGATTCCCGGCCACATCACAAATATTAATTCATTGCTTCACCTTTATCTTTAATGTCTTATTTGCATATTTTGAATCTACAATGGCTAATAAAACTCTGAGTTGTATAGGGTGACAGGAGAGAACGTCTCTTCATTATTGACACCTTCTCATTGCGAATACCGTTTTGTACATAATCGAATACCCTTTTTTACATAATATAGCTCTAAAACGATCGATTTTTCCTTCTGTATTAAGGTTCACCTGCTGACCCATTTACATCCTACTGCCTTGCGATTATGAGGTAATGGAACTTTTTCCCAAGTTTTGTTCTTCTAAAAAATTTCCATTTCTTCATCCAGTGATTGCTTCCACTTTATGAATCGTGCTATGCCATTGCTTCTTCAAAAGTTTGACATTCAAATATGATGGTAGAACATGCTATGTCTTGGTCCCAAACATGAGCAGGAGTTTCCAGACTAGATCTATCTCTAAAATTCATACTTTCATTTTCTTTGTCTTGTTTACAAGTTACATCTTCCTCAGCTTCCTCTTGGGTATCTTCTGTAGGATACCCCCCACCCCGTATAAAACTCAGCACAGTTATGTTCAATCTTTAAGACACAGGATTATTCTTCATTTAAGGACACAATGGATGAGATGATAATTTTCTTTGACTCCTCTTTTGTGACAGTAACAACGTTTATCATCCTTTTAACTTACTGTGTTAGACAATTTGTTATTCTTTGAACTGTACTTAATTGTGTTGTTCATATTATTTACTGCAAAGGCTGTTGAGGTTTATCCTCCTTCAACAATCTTGAAGTCAAGTTTTCTCATGGGTGTGATCTTCAGCACATGAGTCCCATGCCATCGAAAAAGTTGCAAATCTTGCTGGCAGACTTCCAAAAATTGTAGCCATTTAATCTACTTCTTTAATAGGTTCAACAATGTTAGCTAAAGCTTGTACCAAAGATTTGACTCAATTGATGTCCCATGCAATTGTGCCTGTTAGCGACATTCTATGAAGGCCATTTTGTTGACAGTAGATTGCTGCTCATGGATAGTCTTCTATCTATTCCACAGTCCAGCTGCATTTCTACAGCTTCATACATATGCCGCAATCCACCCAAAGGTATGAGGCGGAGGGTACTCAGTACCGCTACTATAGTCTGCTTCATGTAAGAAGGCAGGCCCAGTTTTCAACCATTATGTGCATCCCATTCCATTACTGCACTGGCAGTCAATAATATCCATTCTCTAGGCCTGTGGCTGACCATGAGTTATGACAATGTTTCTGCCTCTGGCTACAGTGTTGGATCTCAGCCATTGCTCCTCCTCTCCACACTTCCACTATCACTCTGCCTTTATGCACAGAAGTGCCTTCCTAGATGACATGAACTATAGTTACTAGCCTTCCTGATCCACTCACGTGTAGTGGGAAAAATGATTGCTTCTTTGCATCTATGGAAGCCCTAGTTTCCCTTATTTTTGTGGGATTTACGTGAAATGTAACTTAGTGTCAGTAGAATCATTCTGCAATCCACCTCAAATTCCAGCCCTCTAATTTACTTCAACAGTGTTTCTCGAAAGAACGTCGCCTTCCATCCAACGACTCCCATTTGAGTTCCTGATGAATTTCAGGAACACTTGTCCATTGATCGAATCTACCAGTTACAAACCTAGCCACCCACCTCTGAACTGCCTCTATGTCTTCCTTTAAGCCGGTCTGGTGGGGATTCTTAACACTTAAGCAATACTCAAGACAGGTTCGTACAAGCATTTTATAAGCAGTCTCCTTTACAGATGAATAACACCTTCACAAAATTCTCCCAGTAAACCGAAGTCGACCATTCGCCTTCCCCATGGCTGTCCTTATATGTTTGTTTCATTTCATATTGTTGTGCAGTGTTGTACCTAGATATTTAATTGAAGGGACTGTGTGAGGTAGCACATTACTAATGCTGTATTCGAACATTATGGAATTTTTTCTCCTACTCAAGTACATCACCTTACATTTTTCTACATTTCATACTAGATGCCATTCCTCACACCACCTAGAAATTTGGTCCAAGCCATCCTGCATCTTACTACAGTCATTCAATGACTACACACTCCTGTACACCACAGTATCATCAGCAAACAGTCGCAGATTCAACTCACTGTTCGTCAGATCACTTCCCTGAGGCACCCCTGACGATACTATAGACACTGATGAACACTCTTCATAAAGGATAATGTACTGCGATCTATTACTTGAGTAGTCTTTGAGCCACTCACATACGTATTTTGTCCCTATTCCATAAGCTTGTACCTGCATTAGTTACACAAAACTCAGTCCAAATACAGGGCACGTTTGTCTGGGCCCATACCTGCTGTATATACTTCCATTTATCTTAATATTATAAAACACATTCGGAGTTAAAAAAAAACGCTCTTTACTTGTACTATAAGAAAGATGTCAATAACTATGATGACAAAAAAGATGTATGTTTTGTAATGTCACAAATTGAAAAATAAACCATCTCTGGTGCTCTCACATTACGAACGTTATAAGCAACGATTCCAACAACAAAAACAAAAAGTCAATACAACAAGCTCTTCTTTGTCAACTAGTAATAATTAGAAAAACACATATATAAACATGGATGTACCTCTAAGTATATATAATATAGGCACAATATCAATGATCTGGCACGAAAAATTTGACAGTCTGTTATTTAGTAAATACAAACGATTTGACATGACATTGCAGCAAGCTGCATCTACACAAATAATTATATGAGAAAAACAATAAAAGGCGACTGGTTGCAGTTTTTCCAAGAAACTACTTCTCAGCGTATCTACAAACTACTGACACAGTGCCCTGACCTAATATCACTCAGTATGTCTCGGCATGTAGCTGATTCCCACATGAGTTAAAACCCTAGTGCGCATTTGCACTGAAGAAAGGATCATAGACCATCATTGGCTTAATATATATACCATATGTATGGTGTCTGTTCTTTCATAGATATTGCACTCACACAGTTGCGTCATAATACGAAATTATACGGATTACATGCAATTATGTACTCTGAATTATTTGTTATAGTACTTTGTTTTAGTGGCAAACTGGAATTGTTCCATGACTATGTAGAATTTTATTCCGTTAGCGGAGACGACGGTGGACGTTAGAAATTTACAATTTCCGAGTTCCATATTTAGTGGTATTAATGCGAAAAAAGGCGTTTATAAGTTAACTTTGTGCGAGCAATTTAATGCAGTATTTGATAACGTGTATGTCTTGAGTCATATTTCAATTATAAAACCACTGGAAAACAAGACAAAATACCGGCAAAGCCACGAGTAAGTACAAAGAACTGTCATTAACTCGATAACAATGCATCCTTGCAACAAAATATCAATGATGTTCTTGGTGAAATAAGTATAAAAGAAAACATCATTAACATTATTTGTAATGATGTAATCAAGATGCAATATCACTTAAAATAGCTTCAGTCTTTGAACAGTATAAATATTTCACAAGCTGTGCCAAACAAAAATGACATTTACGAAATTCAAAGTCTGCAGGATATGACGTGATAAATATAAACATCCTAAAACCCTGCACCGAAAGCATATCAGGACCTCTATCCACTGCAGTTATCAACATTCTGAAATCAGGAAGTTTGCCTGACTCATTGAAAATAGTGGCAGATTAAAAATCTCTATCTTGCCTGTTCTCTTAAAGGTCATAGAAACAGCAATATACAATAGAATGGTCACATTCTTAAATAAAAATAAAGTAATATTTGAATATGAAAATGCCTTCATTAAAAACAAATCAAATATAACAGCTGATACGCAATATACTGATGAAGTAATAACTGCTATGGTGAACAAGACATATATTGCAGGCATTTTCCTTGATCTTGAATAGGCATTTGACTGTGTAAATATACCAGTGTTCCCAGACAAGAAATGGAACATCGGCATCAGAAGCATAGCTCACAATCTAATTAAATCTTATCTTACCGGGGGAAAAATAGTCCTTCTAAGAACAGCAAGTGCATATACAGATCTAGTGTTATTGATAAGAAATATGGAGTACTCCAGGGCACAGTGATGGAGCCCCTTTTCTTCTTGATATATGAAGACCTCAGGGGAGAATAATGATAACCCTCATTCATAAAGTATTGAGATAAGAAGACTTATATGTTGGAAAAATATTTCATGTTTTAATATTTGTTGTAATGTTTATATTTGTGATATTTCTGTAGGATCATGTACTACTTGAAGAAAACGAAACATTCTGTTGGATATGATTATCTCAGTGTCAGCACTAAAAAAACAGTAGTAATGGGTTTTAACTCAACAAGGCAAACAGACTCTGAAATTCAGTTGTGCATTGGAACGGATATTGCCTCCAAAGAAAACTGTGTAAAATTTCTGGGAATAACCAGGCAAGACACACTTAAATGGGATGTACGGGTTGACACTCTGGCAAGCAAACTTGCTAAAAATATATTTGCAATAAGTATGCTGAGTAAACACTGCAATGATACCAAAGTACTTTGGACTACTAATCATACGTTGATGTCATCTAATATAAACTATGGAATAGAAGTATGTGGCGCAACCTCACAAGCCAACCTTAACAATATCTAAAGATTACAGAGAAAGGCT
Organism: Locusta migratoria; assembly: GCA_026315105.1. Classification (NCBI taxonomy): domain Eukaryota; kingdom Metazoa; phylum Arthropoda; class Insecta; order Orthoptera; family Acrididae; genus Locusta; species Locusta migratoria. The sequence continues at coordinate 579,636,996 of CM048745.1, read as the reverse complement.
GTAAGAATAACTTGAGGTGCAAAACCGAAAGGTTCATGCCGTCGTCTATTCCCTAAAGCTTGCATATTAACTGTTGTTGATAGGTATAATTTTAAATCGATTATGTTGACCCATAAATTCATCTCATAAGCCACAGGACTGCTCTTTATGAAAGAAACCCACTATATGCAAGACTAAGACTAGCCAATATATTACCAAGTTCCATCAGGTCACTTCCCTCTGAAAAATTTAAAGTGAGTCTAGAAAGAATATTAATTACCAACCCGCACTACTCTCTGGAGGAGTATTTCTGTTTTTATGGAATTAAGACAGTTTTATTGCAGATTCATTATGAATATTTAACCTGTGTTAATATAAAAAATCAAATGGAGTTTGATGTTGTTTCTTAAATAGCTAATCGAAATTGAACACATCAGTTTTGTTGTAAAGATTGTACCTTATACCTCACATGTATTCCCATTGTAAATATTGTAATATGTGTCTCAAATCTATTCCCTTGTAACCAACAGATGTATTAAAAAATGATACTTGTATCATGTGATGTTGAATAAATTTATTTATTTATTGTATGCATATTCCTTCCAAAAGCGAATTCATATATCTGAAACTAAAAAATGCTTTAGGTTTTGTAATAGAATAACAAAAATGGCTGATTCTCACATCATATATAAAGATGATTGTTAATTGATGGAGCAATTTTCATGAAATAATACTTTAAGTAAAATTCGACTCTAATGACGATGAAACACACAGTTGCCCGTGAAGATATTAAGTATTTATATGGGGAAACGTTGCGGATAATGTAAACTGACGCATTTTATTCCTTTACAAGTATTGTTTGATGTGTGTGTGTGTATATATCGTACATGTTTTAGTTTCCACATAAATGTTGATGTTTTGCAAATTTTCACTTCTCGGTGTTTTACCACACTAACCCGAAAATAAACATAGCTACATCATGAAATGATCCTCAGCCATTAATAAAATGTTGCGTTGTTTGTTCCTCAATTCCAAGATTGTTCGACTTTTTACATTCTGGATAGAAACTCATAAATCTCACTTTCACCATAGTGTCCTGGCACAGCGACTGTGAACAGTAGGCTATGGCAGGGTGTAGGCCTCCTCGGCTAATCGAATTGCTGTGACTGACAGTGTGAATATGCCTGCACTATATCGGGAAGGTGCCTTGACATGACAGCCACTCTTCAGAGTTTAAAAATCCATAGTAATGTTCAGAAAAGTTTCCGCAACCTGTACAGTAATTCTCTTGTGTACAGCTTCATGTTAGATTAGATTAATACTTGTTCCATAGATCATGAATACGACACTTCGTAATGATGTGGAACGTGTCAGTTAAATGAAGTGTGTCTATACATAATATTACATGACACTCAATATTTGAATTTTTATTTATTTATTTATTTTATTTTTATATTTTTTTTATTTTTTAAGTTTTTCCTACAGTTCTAACTTTTATCTAGAAATTCATCTAATGTGTAGAAGGAATTGCCATTCAGAAATTCTCTTAATTTATTTTTAAATGCTAGTTGGCTATCTGTCAGAATTTTGATACTACTAGGTAAATGACCAAAGACTTTTGTGGCAGAATAATTAACCCCTTTCTGTGACAGAGCTAAATTTAACCTTGAATAGTGTATGTCACCCTTTCTCCTAGTGTTGTAGCTATGCACACTGCTGTTACATTTGAATTCAGTTGGATTGTTAATAACAAATTTCATAAGTGAATATATATATTGTGAAGCTACTGTAAAGATTCCTAGATCCTTAAACAAATGTCTGCAGGATGATCTTGGGTGGGCTCCAGCAATTATTCTGATGACCCGCTTTTGGGCAATGAATACTTTCTTACTGAATGATGAATTGCCCCAGAATATGATGCCATAAGAAAGCAGAGAATGAAAATAGGCATAGTATGCTAGTTTACTGAGTTGTACATCACCAAAGTTTGCAATCACCCTAATAGCATAAGTAGCTGAGCCAAACGTTTCAGCAGATCTTCAATGTGTTTCTTCCAATTCAACCCCTCATGAATGCATAAACCTAAAAATTTTGAATATTCTACCTTAGCTATAGATTTGTGGTTGGAGTAAATATTAATTAATGGTGTGATGCCATTTATTGTGTGAAACTGAATATACTGTGTTTTTTCAAAATTTAAAGAGAGTCCATTTACAGAGAACCACCTAATAATTCTCTGAAATACTTCATTGACGATTTCATCAGTTAATTCCTGTGATTCGGGTGTGATAGCGATACTTGTATCATCAGCAAAAAGAACTAGCTTGGCATCTTTATGAATATAGAAAGGCAAATCATTAATATATATTAAGAACAGCAAAGGTCCCAGTACCGAACCCTGTGGCACCCCTTGCTTGATAGTTCCCCAGTTTGAGGACTCGGCTGTTTTTTGTATATTATGTGAATTACTTATATCAACTTTCTGAACTCTTCCAGTTAGGTATGATTTAAACCATTTGTGCACTTTCCCACTCATACCACAGTACTTAAGCTTATCTAGAAGAATTCCGTGGTTAACACAATCAAAGGCCTTTGATAGATCACAAAAAATCCCAACGAGTGATTTACAGTTATCCAGAGCATTTAATATTTCATTAGTGAAAATGTGTATTGCATTTTCTGTTGAAAAACCTTTCTGGAAACCAAACTGACATTTTGTTAGAACTTTATTTTTATTAATATATGAAGTTACTCTGGAATACATTACTTTTTCAAGAATTTTTCATAGAGCAGTCAGAAGTGAGATTGGGCGGTAGTTGTTGACATCCAATGTATCACCTTTTTTATGAAGTGGTTTGACAATAGCATATTTCAGTCTATCAGGGAAAATACCCTGCTCCAGTGAGCTATTACAAATGTGGCTAAGAATCCTACATATTTCTTGGGAACAAGCTTTTAATACCCTGCTGGATATGCCATCAATGTCATGAGAGCTTTTACTCTTGAGAGAGTTTATTAATTTCTTAATTTCAGTTTGAGAGGTGGGTGGGATTTCCATTGTATCATACTGTCTAGGTATGCCCTGTTCCATTAACTGCCTAGCTTCTTCTAATGAACATTTGGATCCTATATTCTCCACAACATTTAAAAAATAATTATTAAAAGTGTTTTCAACTTCTGACTTTTTGTTTGTAATTTTTTCATTCACTTTGATGGTAATGCTGTCTTCCTGTGTTCTTGGTTGCCCTGTCTCCCTTGTTATAATATTCCAGATTGTTTTTATTTTATTATTTGATGTACTAATCTCAGACATGATGCACATGCTTTTGGATTCTTTAATAACTTTCCTTAACACAGAACAGTAGTTTTTATAATAGTTGAGTATTTCTGGGTCACTACTCTCTCTTGCTGTCAGATACAGTTCCCTTTTCCGGTTACAAGATATTTTTATACCTTTGGTGAGCCATGGTTTTTTGCTTTGTTCCTTACAATTAAATTTGACTAATTTCTTGGGGAAACAGTTATCAAATACCCTTACAAAAGTATCATGAAATAAATTGTATTTTAAATTAGCATCAGGTTCCTTGTAGACTTCATCCCAATCTAACTGCTGAAGACTTTCCGTGAAATTTCTAATTGTCGATTCATTAATTGTACGAACAACTTTAGAGGACTGATTCAAATTACAGAAAAGAGCTATATCATATAATGTAACTAGCTGTGCACCATGATCAGAAAGACCATTCTCAACAGGAGATGCACTAATGTTGTTAAACCTATCTTGGTCTATAAAAAAATTGTCTATCAGTGTGCTGCTGTTCTTTACTACCCGAGTAGGAAAATCAATAACAGATGTCAAATTGAAAGAACCGAGTAAGACTTCCAGGTCATTCTTCCTATTACACTCTTGAAGTGAATCAACATTGAAATCCCCACAGATAATAATTTGCTTCCCCCTATCTGACAGATAGCACAACAAGGCATCCAAGTATTCCAGGAATAAATTAAAGTTTCCTGAGGGGAGCCTATACACTGTAACAATTATAAAAGAATCGCCCTTCAGTTTAAGCTCACAGGCACATGCTTCTATGTGTTGCTCTATACAAATTTTTTTTGTTTCTAAATTTTTTACACTGTGACAATTTTTGACATAAATGGCAACTCCTCCCCACACCTTCTTTTCTCTACTTCCATGTGCTGCTAGTTTATACCCACTAATATTAACTTTATTCATATCAGTGATAATGTGATGCTCAGACAGGCATAGTATATCTATTACATTGTCAGCTTCTATAGTTTCTAAACAAATCAGGAGCTCATCTACTTTATTCTTTAAACCCCCAATATTTTAATGAAAAATACAAACATTATTTTTTAATTTACTATTGTTAGAATCTTGTGATATTTTAACAGCTTTATTACCTGCCTGCCTGGGCTTCTCATTGGACACTGAACTTATCCTAAAAAAGAGGTACTCCCAAGAGTTGCAGTGTCCCCCCTTATAGATTTTCCTATCAACCCAGCCAGTTTTCCCTTCCCTTTCCTATTGAGGTGCAGGCCATGCCTAGTAAAGTCCCACCTATCAATAGCATCAACAGCGACCAAACCAATGTCCGACAGAGTGGCCGCCCTGCGCAGCTGATCTAACTCCATGTTGACCCTCCTTACAGAGCTGTTCAACCAAGGCTGATCATACCGCATGAAGGCAGGCACCTTCCGAACATTCGTATGGTATGCTGCAGATGCTATTTTCACCAGGTCACACTCAATACTGTAGCCCTGATCCCTATCAATACTGTTTCCCACACCACCCACTATCACAACATGATCCTCCTTAGTAAACCCTTTGCACAATGAATCTAAATCCTCTACCACCTGGCTCAGACTTGCACTGGGCTTAAAAAAGTTTGTGACCTGGTACCTGTCACCTAATTTTTCCTGCACAATTTGGCCCACACCTCTCCCGTGGCTGCTACCTAGCAACAGAATTTTCCTCCTACTTTCTACTTTTTTTGAAACCTTTGGTTTCCTAATGAAATTCTGTTGCTCCTTAATTACACCTACATCTACTGGAGGCTCTTCCTCGTTAGACTGTGGCAGCAAGGCAAACCTATTGTTTGTGCCAATGATGAAACTGTCACACACTGTACTCTTACTGAGGCCACTGTTCCCTGCTACCACTTCCCACCTCTGGTTACCCTCCTCCCCCCTTAACCTTGACAGTTCTTCTCTAACACTATCTAATTCAGCCTGAAGGGCTCTGACTTTCCCCTCTTGTTCCTCTATTTTCTTATCCCTTGAACAAACCCTGCACAAGAAAGGAAGAGTCTCCTTTGCTTCCCCAATACCCACGCCACTACATTCTCCCCAGTGAAACCAACTGTCACAACAGCTGCATAGAACCCCTGAACTAACTTTCCTATGGCAGCTAAAACACTTAGCACTCATGGTTGTTTCCTGTATTAAGCTAGATGAAAACGGAAACAATTAAATTAGATACAGATATAAAGGAGCACTAAAGTTGAATAGGGCACTGATGTATGTAAATACTTAGTCGTACAGTGACGTAAAAGCAACTTCTACTACGTGTTAACGCTAAATCTGTGTACTCTGAAAATTAGGCCTAGTCTCCGAATGTAAACAAAGGAAATGCGAAGTTTCTGGGACAGCAAATAAAATCTTAATCAACTCTACGTGAATAATAAGTGAGAAACAATGAAGGGATAAGACGTACTTAACTTGTAATAAAGGCAAAAGAACTAATAATGAATGGCCGTTCATATTTGTTTAACTTCGAAATGATCAGACTGTGCGGAGTTTTATACCTGCTATAGACTGTAACATTCACTTTTTTACATGTCCTATGGCTTGTTCAAAATCAACGAGATTGAAATTTAAGTTCTTTGTTCAAAATATATCGAACCTAGGATGACTCTTTTTCATCGACCCATCGACCTTAGAGAATCGACCACTTTAAATAATAACTTTGATTTTAGTCACAAGATGTAAACTTTGTAGCACGTGTGTGTATTGTTTACCTTCGTTGTTGCATGTATCACAAAATAATTTATGAACAATTTTAAGCCTCCGGCAACGCGTTTTGTAGCCACCAGACCGGATTCGTGTTCAGACTTATAATGCCAAGCATCCTTCAAGCATGACACAATTCAGTAGCGACGGAAAAACTGCCATAGAGAGGACCATTGAGGTTAACGTGTTATCTGAAAGAACTCCTTCATCTGAACTGAACACTGTTTACGAAATTGAAAGATGTGCAAATTGGGTAAGAGAAGTTGGTGCCAAGACGATCTGTCTCCAGTTCCCAGATAAACTGCTGCCAGATTCCGTTGATGTGTGCTTAAAACTACGAAAGTTGTTGGCTCATGATCAGGTGTTCATATTGGGTGATACATCATATGGTAGCTGTTGTATCGATGAAGTTACTGCCCAACATGTTAATGCAGACGCAATAATTCATTTTGGGCACGCGTGTTTGAGTGTTACAGATCGCCTGAAAGTGTTGTATATTTTCGAGAAGTACCCGCTGGATGTTGAACGATTTGTTTGTGAATTCACGAATAATTTCCAGAAGCATGAAAACGTAATACTTTTGTATGACGTTGCGTACGAACATTGTATTAGCAAAATAAGAGACAAGATTTGCCCTGACTACAATAATTTGCTCATTCCACCACTAAACGTCAATGTGCAGGAGGATGTCACAAATGTTATTTGTGGAAGGTGTTTTAGCCTTCCAAGAGAAACAGTAATTAATGATTATACGGTTGTGTTTTTAGGGAGGAATGAGAGGACGTTCCAGAATTTAGTCTTAGAACTTTCTGGTGCAAAAGTTTTTATTTTTGATCCATTTGTTGCCAGTGTCTTTCAGGAGCATAATACCAGCAACAATAAATTTCTTATGAAACGGATGTTTTTGATTGAGAAAGTGAAAGATGCAAAAATAGTTGGTATTTTGGTTGGAACCTTAGGTATTTCAAATTACCTTACAGCTCTTGATAGAATTAAGAGTATTGCAAAGGAAAGAGGTAAAAAATGTTACATAATAGTAGTAGGAAAGCCTAATGTCCCGAAATTAGCAAATTTCCCAGAGATTGATGTCTTTGTACTTTTGGCTTGCCCAGAGAATTCTTTTACTAGTGAAAGATTTTTTAAGCCATTAGTTACAGCTTATGATTTTGAACTTGCATGCAATCCTAACAGGCCTTGGAGTAACATTTATCTTACAAATTTCCAAGATTTTTTATGTGATGACAGTGACATGAACACTTTAGTAGATGGTTTACAGTATGATTTTTCAAATGTGTCACTTACTGGAGGCCATTTACAAACTATGGAAAAATGCAATGATGATGAGCCAGTAAGTGAAGTTTCTACAAGTACAGTCTCATTGAAGAGCAATACTGCATTATCTTTGCATGGTGCTTCTGGAAGCCACTTCTTAGCTAATAGGAGCTGGAGGGGCCTGGAACAGAATTTAGGGCAAACTAAAGTAGAGCATGCTGCAAAAGGAAGAAGTGGTATTCCTATGCGTTATGAGAATGAACCCGATTCTTAAGTGGAATGATCATTATTTTATATATAATGCAGCTATGTAATATTTATATTTTTTCCTGTTATAGTCTTACAACTGCCAAGAAAATGTATTTTGTGTTTTATGTCACATTAAAAGACAGTGTTTGCAGTTTGATTTGATTTTTGTAATTATTATTGCTGTATGGCAAACTTCACTCATTGCTAGGCCTTACTTGTGAAATTGTGTGGTATCTGTCTCTTCATTAAATTTGTTTGAGCAAGTGTAAGGTGCTTGCTGCATTTGAAAACTAGAAAAGATAAGGAAGTTTTTATTATTCCAATAAAGGGTAAATTTTTACTTACTGTCCTGGTGGCCACAGAACTTGATTAGATTATTGGCAACATCAACAACACTGTACAAAATATTTGCCAACATGTTAATATTATTATACTAAATCTGAACCACGTAGAATGACTTGATTAATGCAGACCATAAAGTAAGTAAATAATGCTCTTCCTTCTCCATGGTTGACAGATCCTTGTATGTACCCTTGTCTGCTCAGTAAAAATAATTGCCCTCATAAAACAAAGATTTCATGAGAAAACATTCATGTCGACATGTGATTGGCATATTCTAACATCACATGATTTCCAACATTGTCACATGAGGCTGCTGGCATTATATGTAAGATTTAACCCAATAAATGGTAAAATTTTATTTACTGCATTGGTGGCTTGGTGTGCTAATGTTGGTAACAGAACATTCTCTTCAAAATGATAATTAATTTACTGGCTGGACAAGAGCATGTCAACTATAGAGCAAACACAGCATTAAATATTCATTTCATGGTTTACACAACAGATCATTTCCCTCATTCTATGTTGTTGGTTTTCCAATAGCATTCAGATGTTATTGTCAACATCAGGGTAATACTAAGAAAAATATTTCTGTGTGTGTTATGTATTACTTCAGTATGTACTTCATGAGAAAATTCTGAAAACATATGTTGTTCTGTGATATTTATTAAATTTCTCCTAAATGAATAAAAAAAAGTGTCGTGGAACTTTCCTCCTCTAATGCATCCACTATATATTTTCATGGTCCCATTGGACCACGTAAATCTGTCATTTTTCGTACTTTGAGATTGCCCAAAATTTTTCATTCCGTCTGCTCCTTTCCATCTTTCTTCAACTTCTTTAGATTTTTCTGTTTATTTTGGAAGTCATTCTGTTTTATTTCTATATAGTTGTACATTTACATATGTGGCACAGAGTATCACTAGTAGTAATTTCCTTTCCTGTTCTGACACCGGTGAAAAAGAAAGGTACAAGCCCTATAATAATATAATATGGTTTTCTGCTCCACGTGAACTAATTGCGGAGCATGACTCCATGGTCCTGGAGCAAGTCAGTACATTAAAGTTTCAAACAAGAGTGATAACATAAGAACTTAAAGTAGGCCTTAGCACATGACATTCTTAACCCTAAGTAAAAAGAATCAGTAATGAAACAAAAGAATTAGTTTAATTTTTCCAGGAGTTCCTCAACAGAATGAAAGGAGTGCGACATGTTGTAACAAATCAGTTTTGCCTTGAAAGGGCGTGGATTAGTACTAAGATTCTTGTGGCAGTTTATTGAAAATGGAAGCTGAGGAAAACCTCATGCTCTTCTGTACAAGAGTCAAGATGATGTGATCCTAATGTAGAATCGATTTCTGTCTCGTATTTACCAAGTGAAAGCTGCTAACTCATGGGAATAAGCTGATATTGTTAACAACAAATGAAATTAAAGAAAATATTCTGTTGTCATTGTCAAATTCCCAGACTACTGAAAAGGGGTTAACAAAACATACAAGAACTTACTCCACATATTGCTTGAACCACCCATTTTTGAATAAGTAGAGTTACCCCAAAACATAACACCATACATCATAAGTAAATGGAAGTGAACATTATAGACTACTTCTCATGTTGTAAAATCACTTACTTCAGATACTGTCCTAGTGGCAAATAAAGCAGAATTTAGTTTTTGAAGAAGGTCCTGATCATGGCCTTTCCACGACAGCTTACTATCTATCTGAACACACAGAAATATAAATTGTTCAGTTTCACCTATCATAATGTATAATCAGTCAGCTTTTGTTGAATTGTGTGCTAGAAATTGTAAAGACTGACTTTTACTGTCATTTAACATCAATTTATTTTCTACAGTATATGAATTTATTCCTTGAACTACATTATTTGATACTGTGTCAATATAACAAACAAAAGTCCTTGACTACCAAGCTGGTATCATCAGCAAACAAAAATATTTTACAATCACCTCATACTCCAAACCATATCATTTATATAATAAGAAACAGTGGCAGTTCCACAATAGAACCCTGGAGTATTCCACACCTCTGTCCCACTGGACTGCACTTCATAGCCATTTTTCAACAATGCAGAGAATTATCTTATGCTATTAAAGTAAGAGGTGAACTAGTGAGCTGCTACTCTGACTCCATAATGTTCCAACTTCTGCAACAACATTTTATGATCAACACGCTCAGGTACCTTCGTTAAATTTAAAAAGTTGCGTAATGTTTGCAGGCTTGTATTTAATCCATCAAGTGCCTCACTTGATTTTCAGTCATTAAAACACTTCCGAAAGCAAACTGTACATTTAACAAACAAATTAAGTAAACTGAAATGATTAAATAGCCTTGAATATACAGCCTTTTCTATAACTTTAGAAAGACTGATGGTATAGACTGTCTATAGTTGTCTGCATTATCCCTTTCTCCTTTTTTGTAAAGTGTTGCACTACCTGAGTATTTAAATCTTTCAGGAAACTGACCATTCTGAAAGGAAAACTTACAAATGTAGCTAAGTAATTGGCTAACATATGGAGAACAGTACTTTAGAATTCTGCTAAATACCCCATCATATCCACAAGAGTCCTTGGTCTTTAATGATTTAATTAATGACTCAATCTCCCCTTTGTGAGTATCATGGAGGACTATTTCAGGTAACAGTATTGAAAAGCTATTTTCTAACAATGTTATATGATTACTTGTAGCGACGGGAAGACCTCCTGTGGCCTACTTAGAAATTTGTATAAATGGACTGAAACCTATAAAACTTGGCGATTGTAACCTTTGCCTTTTAGCCCTGTTCTGAATTAATTTTATATCCTGTTCAAAGTCTTCTTTGGAGATTTAGTTGTTGAAATTTTGTTAAAACAGGCAGCCCAAGAATGCATCATTTGTAATTGTGACAGGAACTCTATATACTATTACTAGTGGTTTTCTCTTACTCAGCCCCTCACAGACTAATGTTCCTATGTTGTTGTTTTTTTTCTTTCAATGCTTTTTACACTCTGTCTGGTACATCAGATGGGCATTGAGAGGCTGCATTGAAAATGCTAGGTGTTGACTTTATAGATCTGTGGTCTACTTCAGCAGCCAAGTGGCCCAAAGCACTGGATCCAGCAAGAAGGAATGGTTGTCTTGGGGGCGGCAGGTGGCACCAAAATTGGTGTTGGGTGTGATCTCTGACGGTAACCTATTCTATAATGTGGGTCAATGCATCATCCTGCAAGCATGGAAAACATTATAGAAGAACCTCCTTGGTGTTGTGGAACTTTGGGGTGGGGGTGCTGATACTATGATATTACTTGCAAAGTCCATTTGGTCATGAAGATGTGTGACCAGACACAAGAAATGCTATCCTTGCTCTTGATGTTTTGTAACTCAAAGGTAGATTCCACTTTTGCCTGTACTATTCTACTGCTAGTACAAGTGTAGCTGAACGACGACTACAGGCAGCAATTCATCGGGCGCAGCATTGGGCTTCTGCTGTCCATGGTTTTCAATTTTCCCCTGCGAAAACTAGGGTGATGCACTTTTGTCGCCAACGGACGGTACATCCGCATCCGGAGCTCTACCTTGATGGTGAGCTGCTTCAGGTTGTGGACACACACCGCTTCCTGGGTCTCCTTTTTGACTCGCGTTTACATGGCTCTCTCATCTGCGCCAGCTTAAGCAATGGTGCTCATGACATATGGACATCCTTCATTGCCTCAGCCATACTGTCTGGGAGGCAGCACGCCCTAACCTCCTCCGGCTGTATAACGCTCTGGTGCAGTCACGTGTGGACTATGGGAGCCACGTCTATGGCTCAGCCTCCCCATCTGCACTGAGAGTTCTCGACCCAGTGCACCATACCGGCATCCGTCTGGCCACTGGAGCCTTTCGTACGCGCCCTGTCACAAGTCTTTTGGCAGAGGTTGGAGTTGCCCCATTGCAATACCGGTGTCAACAACTACTCGCCCAGTATGCTGCCAGAGTTCACTGTACCCCTCGGCATGCAAATAACAGACTCCTCTTCCTGGGAGAGGTCATTCGTTTGCTGCAGAGGTGACCCTGGTTTGGACTCCTGATAGCAGCACAGGTCCAATTGCTTCTTTCGACTCTTGACTCCTTCCCTCTTCATCCCCCTTTCCACCCCACTTTCCATGCTCCTCCCTGGTCCATTCCTCGAGCGCAGATTTGGTAGGATCTTACCCGTGAGCCAAAGACCTCCACCTCTCCTCTGCTCCTACAGCAATGGTTTTATGCCCTGCTAAGTGAGTTCTGTAACTCCGAGGTCCTTTATACAGACGGTTCTTTGACTGGCGACCACAGTGGATATCCCCTCATGTATGGTACTTATGTTGAGCAACGCTCTTTGCCACCTGGCAGCAATGTCTTCACTGCCCTTAAACACATTCGCGCATGCCCTGGGACCTCCTTCCTGATATGCAGCAACTCGCTGAGCATTTTACTGGCCCTTGATCAGTGTTACCCCTGTCATACATTGGTCAGGGCCATTCAGGAGTCGATAATGGCTCTTGATGACTCAGGTCGCTCTGTTACATTTGTTTGGACCCCAGGCCATGTAGGCATTCTGGGCAACGAGAGCGTCAACCAGCTAGCCAAACAGGCTACCACTCGCCGCCCACGGGCGATTGGCCTTCCAGAAGCAGACTTCCGCCCATTGCTACGCACTAAAACACGAGAACTGTGGAATGCTGATTGGTCTGCCCTGGACATGCCCAATAAGCTGTGGATGATCTAGGACACAACATCTGTCTGGAAGTCCTCACAGCTGGGGTCCCGTAGGGACTCCGTGGCCCTCTGCCGTCTCCGAATTGGTCACACCCGTCTGACGCATAGTCACTTCCTCCGTCGAGAGGACCTGCCCATGTGACAATGTGGTGCTACATTGACAGTGGTCCATTTCCTACTTCAGTGTCCCATTTTAGCTCCACTACGGCATTCTTTTAACCTCCCAAACACTCTCTCTTTGGTGCTCAGCGACGATGCCTCTGTGGCTAATATGGTTTTACAATTTCTTCGTGCGGGGGGATTTACAAGTTGCTATGAGTCCTCTGGGTGGTCTGTTAGATCATTATCTATGTTCCACTTGACACATCTTTAGACTACAGCTTTTCTTGTGTATGTGGTTGGCTTTTCCCTTTTTATACTCGTGGTCGGTCAACCACATTCATTGGCTCTGTCATTTTTTATCTCGTATTTGTTACTGTATGTCTGGCGTCTTTTGTATTGTCTCTCGTTGACTCTGTCAATTTTTCATTGACGGTGTATTCTTTTATTCTGCACTATTTTAAATTTAGCTCAGGCACTTTTATAGATGATTATGTTTTTCTGTGTGTCGCCTAGTTATGAAATGGGGGACTGATGGCCATAGTAGTGTAGTCCCCCTAAAACTCCCCATATCAACCAACCAACCAACCAAGATTCCACCAACATGATCCTTCTGGTGGGGTAGGATCTATCCAGCTGATGCAGCTTCGAGAAGTGCGAATGGTTTAAGGGTGTGTCCAACTGAAGTCCCACCAAGGGATGATGATAGGAAGGTGTTATCGGCATTGTGGTTTCAGGAGCCATTGTCATGGCAGTCCCGTGTGCGGACGGGTAACAACACAACACGGGCAACACAGAAGGTGGAGGTGTGTGGGCGGTGATGGGCTGGTCATACAATGGTGTGAACATGATATCAAATGATGCAGCAAGTGGAGAGGATGATGTCACAGCAGCAATGCAGGACATCATTTGTGGGTTGTACAGTAGCATGAATGCAACATCATGTTTCTGGGCAGGTGACGCCATGCAGGTTGGGCAGGTTGGAAAACAAGTGCACAAACATTGGTGAAGGCACAACAGGTGGTGTTGACAGCAGTAGCAAATTGGGTACAAAATGCACATGTAGCTGTACATCAGAGGCACTGGCTAACCAATATGTTATCACTTTTTCAGGAAGTAAAGTATGTGCATTAAAACACTGTCCGAGATGCACATGGCCTTGGGTGCACACAGGTTTCTTGCTGGAAGGAGGAAACATGGCGGTGTGAGGGTATGGTGCCGGAGTCTCCGCCATTTGCTACTAGAAAGTTCATGATAGGCCTACAGTTGGTTGTGTGGAGCATTCGGATTTATTTAGGAAAACATTCTCAAACTTGATGAGAGAGTTGTTCTGTGTCAAAAACTTTGAAGGATCGTTGAGCTTCAGTGGTAGTTGTCCGCTGTTGAAATTCATTGTTTGGCCTTAATGGTAGTATTGTCAAATGCAGTTTCACTAGAAACACACGTAAATGAAGTACATCATATGTAACAAGAATGTTGAATGATGGTAGGGTTACCACTGTTGTATCTACCAAAGCTAAAGTAGAATAATACACCAAAAGCCAGTAGTTAAACACTTCATTGGTCACTTCTACGGAGAGCAGTTGACACTAGCAAGTTCAGAGAAGCAATAGTCATTATGGCTGATCTGGCAGCAATAGGTACAATCCACCTGTTATTGATTCACAAGATGCCACACTCTTTTTATTTTAACCAAAAGATAGTATGGGATTTCTATATGCTGAGTCAGTATTTTTAATGAACATTTCCTTTTTGATTTCTTGCCATTCTTCCTGCAATTTTTTTGCTGCAGTTCCCATTAGTATTAATTCTTAAATGACTTACAGTGCTTTAATCTATATTTTCCTGCACATTTTTGTATCACCTCTTTTCATTGATGTACTTCCTTATTCACATGTTTGTCTATCACAACTTCTAGGAGTGAGCTATGTACCATGGTATTCATTATTACAATGTGTACTACCTCAACAACTTTAAGTGTGCATCGTCATTTCTCAGTAATATATCTTCCACTTCTTTACACATTTATTCTACCTGACGATTCTCTCGCTTCAGGTTACTTTTCATCAGTACTAAAATGTGATTTGTGTCTATACTAGCTAATGTGCATGCCGTACAGTCATCTGTGTGTTTCTGAAGATTGATCCTTTTGTTGCACTAAAGGAGTTTTATGGCGCGGCAAATAAATACATTTTTCGAGACAGCTCTACTCTCAATATTATCTCATAGAATAAGGTGAAGCAGTGCCATAGTTAGAATTCAAAATTTGAGTTGCACAGGGAGACAGACTTAAGTATGTCCATGCAGAAACTTGACTACGAATAATTTTTAAGCGCTATATTTTAAGGCGAAAGCCATGCCAGCATCAATTTATATATATTACATCATTTTTTTCTTCACGAACATGCTTTCAAAAAGCGTAAAATGCAGGAAAAGTGTAAATATGTTAACACAAAAGCGGGGGCGAATTAACATTGTGAAAATAGGAAATTTGACAGGACCGACAAAAATGGTGCTAATGGCGGGAAAGCGTAAAAACTGGGAATGTAAAAATGAGGTTTTACTGTACTTAAACTAAGTTAAACTAACCTAAGGACAACACACACATCCATGCCCGAGGGAGGATTCGAACCTCCAAAGCGGGAGGCCGTGCAATCCACAATGTGCCGCTCCAGACCGCTCGGCTATTCCTACGTGGCTCAAGCTCCTCATCTATGACAGAGCTAGTTGGCATATAAACTTGTACTTGTCTATCTTTGCAACGATAATGTGTTCACTATGCGGTGCATAGTAACTTAACCACATTACTATTTTCATATTTATTATCAGACCTACTCCTGCATTAGTACCAATTGATTTTATATTTGTAACCCTGTATTCACCCGAATATAATCGAGCGAGGAGGTGCAGTGGTAACACACTGGACTCGCATTCGGAAGGATGGTGGTTTAAATCCACCTCCGGTAATCCAGGTTTAGGTTTTCAGTAATTTTTCTTAATCACTCCAGGCAAATGCCGGGATGGTTCCTTTGAAAGGGTATGGCTGATTTTCTTCTGCATCCTTACCCAAACAGTCCAAGAATAGGTTCCATCTCTCTTGACCGCACTGTCGACGGGGCGTTAAACTCCAAGCTCCTTCCTTCACCTGACTATAAATCATGTTCATCCTGCACTGAACATTGCTAATTCCCACCATATATAACTTTAACCTATCTATTTCTCTTTCCAAATTTTCTAACTTATCTACCCGATTAAGGGATAGAACATTCCACGCTGCAATTTGTAGAATGCCTGTTTTATTTTTCTTGATGATGACATCTTCTTTTGTACTCCCCACCCGGAGATCCTAATGGGGGGCTATTATACCTCCAAAATATTTTCCCCTAGGAATTCCATCATCACATGTTCATACAGAACTGTACGTCCTTGGGAAGATTAGTTTCCTCTTGTTTCAGCCATTTGTAGTAACTGCATTGCAAAGCTACATTAGCTGATATTACAAGGCCATCTCAGTCAATCATCCAGACTGTTGTCACTGTAACTACTGAAAAGTCTGCTGCCCATCTTCAGGAACCAAATCTTTGTCTCTTGTCTTCACAGTACCCCTCCACTGTGGTTGCTATCTGTATAATGAGGCGTGCAAGCCATCCAACCTCATCATTGTCTGTGGTTCGTGAGAGTCAAGTTTGACTATAGGAAATAAAAAAGTTACATGGACCACGTGAAGCAAATATGGTGGCTGTTCCACAATAGTTATACTAAATTTTACAGAGGGCATCTTTACAGACAAGATGGAATGAGCTCGTACATTGACAACATTGCTGTGTATTTTGAATAATTAATGCAGAATTTGAGATACACTTTCTCTATTAATTCCTAAGATTCCAGCAAGAGCTCCAGCTCTTGAATGGTGATTTTCATGGTTCAGTCTAACAATTTTCTCAGTTTTGTTGTCTGTTTTTGATTATGAGTGTTGTCCAGGGCATGGATCATCTTTAGTTGTGTCACATCTCTCCTTACACCTTGTGAACTACTCAGAAAATTTTGTTCATCACAAACATTCACTTCTGTACACGACCTTTAACATGGCTTGATGTTCTTTAGCAGTTTTTTGCAATTTCATGAAAGGCATTTTGAACTGACTTGTTCCATCTAAACACCTTCTATTTTTCCACCTGCCACAAGAGCCTCAAGGACTCAACAGATGGTTGCTAAAGTAAGACTGGACAAAATACATATTTGTCCCTAGAGTTTGGAAAGAGGGGAGCCATCAACTGATACATACATTTAATTGTGAATCAGTCAATGATTGTGTTATTATTAATACATTCTAGACCAGTTTCACCATACTAATGGGCCAGCTTCAAGTCCGGTGTGGCTTCGGCTGGAATTCCATGCAGCAAATGGACAGATCATCCTGTTTGGTAACTGCTGTGTTAACTTGGACTTCAAGATGGCATAACAAAAGCTGAAACTAGTGACAATTTTGTCAATTATAAATATTTATAATGTTCAAATCAGCTTTGCTATGCTGATCACTCCCCAGTAGCAGCACCATTCTGGTAATGTAATTACCATAACCTGAAAAATTTGATTTGATTTGGATGGTTACCCCAAACATTGTACCTCGTGACATTACAGAATGAAAGTAAGCAGTGTGTCAGCTTTTTATTTTTATTTATTTTTACATCTCTGATGTCTGTTGGCACTCAGTATTTAAATAAAGATATATTTCAACATTTCAATAGTTCCATAGTACCTTCTTCCCAGCTGAATGTATTATAAAGTTGTGAACATGGTACATAATTTTACAGTCAGTTTCTTCTGTGTGATCGTCTTCATATATTATGTATTTCCTGTGTATGGTACCTGTTTCATTATACACACTGTTCTTCCTTTTCTTCTGTTTTACTTTCTGAACTGAATGTAGTCTTTTCAAATTTTAATAACACTGAATTGGCAATAATACACTAATTAGTATTCTTGAAAATGTCATTAGTAGTCCTTTCTAAAACCATAGTAAACTTGCTACATATTGCAATACTTACATCATCTGGGAAAAAGCAAAAAAAGGGAGGAGAAGAAGAAGAAAAATAAGAAGAAGAAGAAGAAGAAAGGGAAGAAAGACCACTGTAACTGATGGGAGTTTATTATGGTTCACAGGGAAAGCAGTTACTCCAAGATAGATCCCATGTGGGATGCCACATGTTAATACTCCCCATCTAATGATGGCCAGTTGTTTAATAACATGTTCTTTTGGACTAACACTGTTTCTTTCCTGTTTGTAAGATAAGACTTGGCCATGGTGGAGCAGCCAAGTGCATTGAGACGCTGTGCTGTGATCCACAAAGCCGTTCCCCGTTGGGGGTTTGAATCCCTCCTTGGGCATGGATGTTTGTGGTGTCTTTAGTATAAGGTAATTCATAAGTAGTTCGTAAGTTTAGGGACTGATGACCCTGCAGTTAATTCCTATAAGCTACACAAACATTTGAAAAATTTGAACATTTGATAAGACTTGAATCAGCCGTGGTGGCGTAGCCGAGTGGTCTAAAGTGTCTCGCTGTGGAGTGAGCGGTTGCTCGCCGAGGAGGTTCGAGTCCTCCCTGGGGCATGGGTGTGTGTGTTTGTCCTTAGGTTAGTTTACCTAGGTTTAAGTAGTTTGTAAGCTATGGACTGATGACCACACAGTTTGGTCTGATAGATTTACAAACAAACAAGACTCGAATCTTTCAATCATTTGTCAGTGTCAGCATAATATTATAATTTGCTTATAAGGATGTTGTGGTTCACACAGTGCAACATGTTTGACAAATTGCATAAAATACTTAAAGCCTGTTATTTAATATGTAATGAATTAAGTACATTCTGACTACACATGTAAATAAATAACGTTCTCAATATGAGAATCCTACCTCCATGGCTCCACTGGCCTATAGCAGCTAACACTCTATGGACTCCTCATGGCTTTCCTTTTGTGCTGGCTTTGCCAGCTCTACTGGTTTCCTTTGTTTTTCCCCATATCCTCCACTTTGTTCCTCCTTTCCCATTTCTCTGCAGACGTTTCTGTGGAAATATAAAACATACAATAATACATAATGTAAGGAAAGAAACTAATTAAACTCTACAAAATAACAGCATTGCCTTTCTTGTTATGTGATAGTGAATGTTAGACTGTAACAAATGACCAACTCCGAAGAGGGTCAGTTGCAGAATTTTAGAACTTGTTCTGTGTCATCTCCAGCTGCTGCACTCTGGATCGCAATCTGCAGTGTGGGAACAGGAGAGGGAAGGGGAGGGTAGGTAAGGGGGGATAGGAAGGTTGCATCACACAAACACACACACACACACACACACACACACACACACACACAGTAGGAGCGGTATAGGATAGAGGGGATAGGAACTGTTGGGTGTGGAAAAAAGGGGAGTTAACATAGACTGAGGCTTGGATAATTTCCTGATTGGAGAATATACTGTAAGGAAAACTCTTATCTGTGAAGTTCAAAAAAGCTGGTGTTGGGTGGGAGGATCCACATGGCCCGGGTTGTGAATCAGCCATTAAAATTGAGCATATACTCCGCTGCATGCTGTGTCACAGGGTGGTCCAGCTTGTTTTTGGTAACAGTTTGCAGTGGCCATTCATCCTAATGGGCAGCTGGTTAGTGGTTGTGCCAATTAGAAGGCTACATAGTGATTGCAGCAAAGTTGGTAAATTACATGGCTGCTTTCACAGTTGGCCCGGCCTCAGATTGGGTAGGACAAGCCTGTGACGGGACTGGAATATTGTTTTATTTGAGATACATATTCCATAGATCCAGTATGGTGTGAATACGCATGGATGTGGAATGAGTCAAATGCATGTACAATATGTATATCATACAATATAATCCATTAAGTCATGTTACACATGGGATTGGAATGATTCAAAGCAGATACAATACAAAGATACAATAGCGTTAAAAAACAATACAATACAAAAGTACAAATAAAAATAGAAAACAATACAATACAATACAAAAGTACCAATAAAAATAGAAAACTATACATTACAAAAATACTAATAGAGATAAAAAACAATACAGATACAATAACAAAGCAAAAATACAAATACATAAGGAGTTGCAAAAACAGAAATTTTAGTGCAGATTAGTTGTGATTACAGATTAAATCCATAAATCTGAATTACTACTGTTTATCTCTGCTGAAGAATTCATCAAAAGAGTAGAAAAATTTTTCCAATAGGAATTCCTTTAGCTTTTATTTATTTATTTTTAATAGTGTTTTGTTTTCTTTTAGACACTTTATCTTACTCGGGAATGTGTTAAAGATTTTTGTATTTGCATACTTTACCCCTATTTGTAGCAGAGATAGATTTTTCCATTCACAGTGCATATCACCTTTCCATCTTGTGTTGTAATGATGATATGCCTCTTTTGTTTCATATTCAGAAGAAGTGTGAAATCCATGAGTGAGGGAAGATATTGTGAAGTGGTTAATATATCTAACTGTTTAAAAAGATTGCGACATGAGGTTCTTGGAGGAATACCACATAGAATTCAGACTACTTTTTAAGTGGTGAGTTGCTCCAAAAGATTATTCCATAGCACATCACTGAATGGAAATAGCCAAAATATGCAGACTTTGATACACTGATGTCTCCAATTTTAGATATTATTCAGATGGCAAATGTTGCTGAGCTGAGATTTTTTTAGAGTTTGCTGTATGTGGTATTCCCAGTTGAGCTGGTTATCTATGTGGACACCTAGGAACTTTGTGCACTGAACGCTCTGTAACTGTTGCTCTCATGTGCAATGATAATCTCTTCTGGTCTTAGTGCTGGGTGGGTGGATTGATCCCTGTGGCAGTGGGCTGGCTTTAGGGTGGCTTAGAGATGGACTAGGATGTTATGGAGGTTGGGACGGTGACAGAACACCACTTTAGGAGGGGTGAGAAGGATCTCAAAAAGAATGTTGGGTATAGGACG
The DNA here is from genome assembly GCA_026315105.1 of Locusta migratoria. Lineage (NCBI taxonomy): Eukaryota > Metazoa > Arthropoda > Insecta > Orthoptera > Acrididae > Locusta > Locusta migratoria. Next base: position 579,616,312 of record CM048745.1, on the reverse strand, counting down.
CAATTTACTTGTTCGAGTATAGGGTAGTACTGGGTGGACGGTTACTTGGTGGTAGAGAGAGGATTTGGGTCTTGTGGGGATATGGTACAAGAGATCTGTTTGTAAACTAGATCTGTGGGGTAGTTTCTGACTGTGAAGGCCTTTGTGAGCCGTTTAGCATATTGTGAAAGGGTATTATTGTCACTGCAGATAAGCCATCCATGGCCAGGCTGTAAGTGAAGGATTTTTTGTGTGGAAGAGATGGCAATTGTCAATGTGTAGGTAGTGTTGGTAATTGGTAGGTTTAATATGGACAGAGGCATGGATGAAGCCATCATTGAGGTGTAGGTTGGCATCCAGGAAGTCAGTTACAAAACACTTGTCCAGCCAATGCTTGAGTATTGCTCATTAGTGTGGAGTATATTCCAGGAAGGGTTGATAGAAGACACGGAGAAGAGCTGAATTTGTTAAAGGCTCATTTAGTAAGCACAAAAGCTTCACAGAGATGATTATGAATCTCCAGTGTCAAATGCCTGAAGAGAAATGTGCTGCATTGCAGTACATGCTTCTTCCAAAGTTCTGATGCATGTGTTTCTCAAGAAATCAACAAATATATTGCTTTCTCTTAGGTGTATCTTGCAAAGAGATCACAAGAAAATATTAGAGAGTTTAGAGTCCACATGGATGCATACTGGCATTCGTGATTTCTGCGAACCATATGTCACTGGAATAAGAGAAGGAACTGACAGTGGTATCACAAAGTACCCTCCACCACACAGTGTGAGGTGCCTTGTGGGGTATGGATGTTGACTTCGAGACAGTAGTGATTCATGAGACAGGCAGCAGACTGTGTCAAAGAAAGGATAGTGGCAATGTGTGAGAAAATGAATGTGACAAAGACAACAGCAGAAAGACAGTGAAAGTGGCAGAGAAGGAGAAGTTGTTAGAAAGATCCAGGGAGAGGAATGAAGGCAGTGGTAGTGGGGGAGACAGTCAACAGAAAGCATTGATTGGAGAAAAAGGAGTTAGCAAAGGAGAAATGTAAGTAGTGTAAGTTAAAAAAGTGTGAATACGGTTGCATGCCAAAATTTTTTGTGAAGAATGCAGATGTGCACTGAGGCAGGACATATTTGCCTTCTGTCCTAAAACAGGAACATTTTTCAGCTGGTAAATAAAATTATGGAAAGCCATCACTCACCTATAGTGGGTTGATATGTGGAGTATGACAACACACAACAGTAAATATAATTCAGCTAACTTTAGTTTATTTGCCTTGTCTTCTGGCAGCAGAACACATACATTCGCATACACAATCACACAGTCAAGCAGAATTACACTCCTGTGGATGTGGTACAGCTTGAAGTAGAGCAAAATGCACAGAAGCTAGCTATATTTTGTTTACTACTATGTGTGTCTGTACTTCACACATTGATCAACTTCAGGTGCAAGCCTGCCTTTTGCCTTTCCTTATTTTATGTTAAATCTACCTTGATTATTGTAACATAGAGCAAATTTTAAAGTAAGTACCATTTTAAAATTTTATTTGCCTTTTATCATGCTTTAGTTTTATTTGAAAAGTACACACCTGCACATTATCAACTAATTTGATAACAATTTGCTGTTATGGGGGGAGTTGTGTAGAATTACTGTGGAGCTGATTGTGTCGCTAAATTGAGGACTATTTTGAAAGATTCACTAGAACACAAAGGTATTGCCAATGACATATCAACACACAGAAAATAAGTACAAACACTGTGAAGGTTACAATAAGAACATTTAAAGTATAATATTTTTTTCTTTCTATCTTAGTTGTGGCAGTGCTTGTAATTTGTGTGTTGGTATTTAGTCTTGCATGCTTGATGAATGAACTAAGCATTACTCTGTAATTATGCTGTAATATTGTCCTATTCCTCAAGTCTGAATATGAGTGTGTTTGCAGCTTGGTAGCATGACTACTTCACTGAAGACTGTCAACAAATACAACAGATGCAACAGAACTCTTTTTGAATTATACTGGCTAAAACACTGGCTCCTGACAAAACGGAACCAATATTCACTGTACAACAGGAATACATGCATGAAGGTATTGGCTATGGCAGATCATGGGTCCAAATTCTGGAGATGCCAAGAACTATACTGGAAAATCTTCTGTCCTTTCTTTAAATGCAACTGACTATTACTACTGCCACTAATACTGCTGCTGCTAATAACAAGAACAATAATAATGATAATGACATATTAAATATTTATTCCTTAATCTTTGGTGGACAATTATTTTTATTTAGGTGATGATGAGTCTTGTTTCTTGTCACAGTATAATGTGTTGAGTGTCAGCAAACAAGATTTGAGGATGGCTAAACACCTAAACAAAATAATTGTGCAACGAAACTTAAGGAATAAGTATTAGTATGTCATTTACTGACTTAATACATGCTGTGGGCCCACCTCAGGCAAAATGAAAATAATAATAATAATAATGATAATGAGTAAGTTTGTGTTGGAGTCGCAGGAGCATACGAGTGTGATGTTATCCTCCATTTGTGTGGGCATAATGTCCATAGTTGCTTTCATAATGATGAATAGTGGTGATTGTCCATCTTTGCAACTACAATAACAATGTGATTTTCTCACCAGACGCGTTTCGTTTTAATGACTGTAAAACATCTTCAGTGGTCTGTAATACTAGAAATCTACATTTTGTTTTGTTTTTAGATCGAAAACAGTTCATTAACAGAATATGAAAATGTTAGGCCAACTTTTCATGTTCCGTTAACAAACTGTCTTCGATCTAAAAACAAAACAAACTGTAGATTTCTATTATTACAGACCAATGAAGATGTTTTACTGTCATTAAAACAAAATCCGTTTGGTGACAAAAATTGCATTTTTATTGTAGTTGCAAAGACGGACAACACACTGCTATTCATAATAGTGATGTTATCCTTATGTCTGAGAGTGATTACCCACTAATACAGTCCATTGGAAGGTAGAAGTTGATGACAAAATTTTGAATAAGAGTAGTTTTAAGGGCAGAAGGAAAAAAGTGCCAAGGCAAGCACCAAGGGGGAAAAAACCTCATTGTGCGTTTGAGCACTTTTACTTGTAAAACAAGTTTACTCGACAATCCTTCTTCCTTCTGAATCATTTGATGACATTGTCCTACTATGTGTCTTGGCTGCCAAGCATTTGCAGAACTGGTTTTTCAGTTGAGACTTGGGCAAGAGCTGATAAGCAATCCTGGGCCATACTGTTCCTCAGATATGTTTGTACAAATTTGAGGGAGGAAAATAAATAAATAAACCTTCATTTAACTGAAGCACTTTTTGCAGGAAAACAAAATAATTTGAATGCTCATGGAAGAATGTGGTCCATTCCATTCTCAATCATTGTTTTGATCATATCTGTTTAACTGACAGACTTAAATGTTTGTTTATGATGGGAAGAATACACAGTTTACAGTTCTATCCACAATTGCAAACTGCTGTAGAATGCACCATACATTTGTAGTAATGAATCTACACTGTCTACCAGGAAATGCTAAACTGATTAGGATCTCCTAATTTAAGGAAGATCAGTTTATCACTATGTAAAAATATTGTTGCCAGATGTGTTATAACATAGTTCAACTCCTCAAAATACACCTGTTTTTATTTTGATGTTACCATTGTATTCATCCATTGTTTCTGCTCTAGTCATGAAAGTTTCAGGTTCCAAATTGGTCGAATGTTGTGTAGAATTTAAGAAGTGGATCATTTGATATTCATCTCTTAAATTTTTACTGCAAAATGGTGTGTCTTTTTATTTTTTATTTATAATGTTGAAAACCAGTTTCTTTGAAAGTATGCTTTCAAAAACAAAGAAAAGAAAAGCAAATTCAAAGTTCAGGAGACTAGTTTTGAAACCAAAGGCTTCTCTTGCAGTTGTTGAACTAGAGTCTGGACTGCAAGTAATTAATTTAAAACCTCATTTAGCCCTGGAAAGATTTTCTGAATGGCAGATATTATTCTGGCATTTCAGTTCCATCACGTTTCAGTGTTTGACTGAATTTGTGTACCAACAATATTGTCCAGAATTGCCTTACATTTGGAAGACTGGTGGAAGAATGCAGGAATACTCTGAAGTGTGGAGAAAAATTCTTACTGGTTTTACCCTATATCCATTATCATTTCATCCAGATCACCTGCAATTATATTACAACAGTCACTTCCTTGGCGATTTAAAAGATACCAACTCAATAGCTTTGATTTTAATGATGCCAACGCCGCGGTGGAGTAGCCGAGCGGTCTAAAGCGTCTCGCTGCGGAGCACGTGGTTGCTCGCCATGGAGGTTAAGGTCCTCCCTGGGGCATGGGTGTGTGTGTTGTCCTTAGGTTAGTTTACCTAGGTTTAAGTAGTTTGTAAGCTACGGACTGATGACCATGCAGTTTGGTCTGATAGATTTACAAACATTTGAACGTTTTTTGAATGATGCCAACTCAGTGGCTTTAATAGATGCATTTGCCTTGAGTAACATGCACTGTACACTTCTCAACTCCACAACAGAAGCCTCACTTGTTTTCAGTTGGCTAATGTCAATGTTGGGGCATGCACCGTATGTCCACAAATCATTTCCTTCAGACTCTATGCTGAAGAAGTTACACACTCAGAACACTATAAATGTTACTTGTTGCTAAAATGTTTGGCACTTTACTGATCTCTCAACAACAACAAATACTTTGCACACAATATAACTGTCAACACACACACACTCGAGAAGACAGCACTTCTACACATTCAAAGTAGACTCTGCAATAGGCAAAACAACGGTGGAATGATGCTATTGGCTGAAGTGTCATGTGGTATCAACCATTGCTCATCCACTGCCCCCTCCCCCTTCCCCATGCCTAAATGCACAAAATAGAAACCATAAGAGGCGGAACCATGCCCCTTGGTCTCCCTTAGCCAGCCAGCCATAGCATGGCACTCACCCACTACGCCCTCTCCTGTGATGTAGTGGTTACCATGGCAATCAAATGTTTACAGGGGGCCTGCAGTGTGGTGGTCTCCTGCCTTGCCACCTGGCTCTCACCCCTATGCTCCGTGCAGCTTGACTTGTTGTGTGTAGTGCAGGCAGTTTACAAGAAATAACACAAGCTTATGTCTTTCATGCTCACTGAAAAAAGTACTTGAGGGTTTATAGTAAAAGAAAATTTTAACCACTACTTCTATGACTTCTACTGCAGAAAAGTGAGGATGCTTGACCACCCTTGCCTCCTCTGATAAGTTACCACTGCCTCTGTGGGTCATTTCAAGGCAAGCTGTTGGGTGGCAGCGTTTGAAAACAATGGAGGCATGACATACTCCTTACTCCTGATTGGGGACACTGATTACACTCCTTAACTCTGCTGCATCTCTGTGGTGTTCTTTTTGGTGAACACTTACTATATTTTATAACCAAACAGTTCCAACTGTGAGACAGCTAAATCGTAAACAATAACTTTTATCACAGTGGTTGCTTCATAAATGCCCTGATTTCTCAATTTTTTTTTAGGCCTCAAGATGTTTGCTGATAAATTATGTTTTACATTGTAGAAATTTTTCGATTACCACAACAGATATCAATCACACATTGTTTGTATGAAAAGTTACCAGAAAAGAATGATGGTAAGCATTTAAACCATGGTTAATGATGACACAAGTTAGTACTTACTATATTCTGATTTTTCATTTTCTCCTGACGTATTTTCTGATAGAGTCAGTGGGTGTACTGCAAATTCTTGGCGTACAATGGAAAGAATATTTTGGTGATCATACATGTCATCATCAGCAGGTGCATTGATAGAGTGAGCTTCTGAGGCCACATGGCACCTTATGTCCCCCCTCTCTGTGAGGTGTTTTCTCTGCAGTCTGTACCTGAGTGCATGTCAGTGATTGGCCAGTATCCTGGTAATTCTTACCCCACGGTGTGATTCTTGAACAAATAGTGTTCTAAAACCATTGACTAGTTGGTATACATGAGTCGGGTACAGCTCTGGTGTTTCTGTCAATAATTTTCAATGGTGTGCACTGTCTGTCCAATATATGTCTTCCCACATCTACACAGAATCTGGCACACACTAACATTTCGCTAACCAAGATCATCTTTGAAAAAAGATATTTTTAACTCAGAGCTTCTTCAATGTGTGTCCAATTTTTCCTGATAGTGGGCTGTTATATGGTAAAAAGGCAGTGCCTACTACCTGAGGCAGATTGTGGAGGAAGTGCCTCGAGGGCACCAAGAAAGCAATCTCTAATGTGCACTCAGCTGCGGACCTAAGAGGAAACATAATTACATAGGGGGGGGGGGGGGGGGAGCTCAGTCCTTCAGTGCACCTGACAATATCAACATGTATGAAAGCTGAAATATTGTGCCAATTAGACATTATGAACTGGCAATACACCTGTTGACTCTTTGATCAAATTACTATATTATTTGAGTGGTTCATAGTATTTTAAGTATGTGGATGATGTATTACCTATAATTTTACAAGGGTATAATGTGGTGGAATTGACCTGTTTGTAGTGAGGTAGACAGTACAGTGGTTAACACACTGGACTTGCTTTCAGGAGGATGGTAGTTCAAATCTGCCTTTAGCTATTCAGATTTAGGTTTCCTGTTTTTATTTCCCTAAATTGTTCCAAGCAGATAATAGATGCTTCTTTGAAAGGATGTGGTTGATTTCCGTAACTATAATGACCATTTTCTTGATGGGAAATTAAACCCTAATCTTACTTTTTCTGTCTTCTGATCTGATTTTATTTCTCTACTCAGTAACAAATCATGATCACCTCTAAAGCTGAGAGTTTAAATGACTGTAGAATGGTGAAAAAAATTACGTGACACTGTCATTTAGATTCTCAACAACATAGTAAGAACAGTTTACAACTCACTGCAAAAGCATAATTATGAATTGCAACAAGCACATAAAAAAGACACACATACAACATGTGTGCATTGCCATGTCAACGCCTTGCCACGACGCTCTCCCTGCATGATGTCCCACTCTGGCAGCTGCTTCTAGTACTTCCTCTTCCTCTCACACCTTGCGATTGTCACTTATTTCAACCATTCCTGCTCCACTGGTCGAGCAGTCTGTTACCGCAATGCATGTGCCTCCGCCTGTCTGCAGCTGCCTAAGGTACTTTCACGCAATGCCATCTTGCTCCAGTGTGCCTGTGGCTTCCCCAGTTAAACCTGTGGCCAGAACTATTTCTATCCTGGAGTCTTGGCACACTTCAGATTCCACAAGCATTGCCGAGCCTCCCACCTCCTCTCACACTCCACGTGACTTATGCCACACTGTGTCCCCTCTCCCGGGGTCTCCATGCCCTGTCACAACAAACGGCGACTGCTCATGTAAACAAAGCTGCAATTGCTGAAAATCTTGCTGAGCACTACGCTCAGAGTTCTGCATCTGTTAATTACCCATCATATTTTTGTGCCCTGAAAGAGCGGGAAGAAGCGACTGTCCTTGACCTGTCATATAGAATCTTACAATGCTCCTTTCAGTGAATGTGAATTTCTCAGTGTACTTTGGGCCAGATAGCATTCATAACCAGATGCTAAAACACCTATCAGTGGAGTCCAAACGACACATTTTATCCATGTTCCATAACAACTGGAACAATGATGTATTCCCGTTGCAGTGGTGAGACAGTATCATCATACTGATGCTTAAACTGGGGAAAAACCCATTTGATTTGGATAGCTACCAACCCATCAACCTCACCAACGTCTTTTGTAGAACATATGATGAGTGGACAACTGTGCTGGCTCCTTGCGTCTAGTGACCTACTGGCTCCATGCCAGGTTATTTTCTGTCAAGGCTGCTCAACAAGAGATAACCTCGTTTACCTTGAGTTCTCTATCTGTACAGGCTTTGCCTGATGTTGACATCTTGTTCGTGTCTTATTTTTTTATTTGGAAAGTATAATGTTACTGGATCGATAGTCAAATGTTACAGGATCAATATTCAAGTATTTGAATATCGTGACAACATAATTGACAGGCAAAAAGTGGCAGCTTGTTTGTATTAATGCACCACATCCTACAAAAAAATATTGTTAAATAATCTGAAAATAAGTGGAAATTATTGTTAATCGCAAGCAGATTTGGCATGTATACACATTTTAGATTTAAGCAATACTTGTAAGGATGTTTAATTATATTAGATATAGTGGAAACTATTTTAGTATGAATAAAGGAGTGCATATAGCACAGGAACCTAAAACGGGTGCTCGTGGTCTTTTTCCATTGGGCTGTTGGAGTGTGAACACGCATTAAAAAAGTATGTCTTGAAGTTGGTGGTATTCTTTTCTTTTGGCCACACCACCTGCATACAACTGAATACCTGTATCAACGCTAACGCTAACCTGATGTTACATTTCCCCTAGCAAGGCTAAAGAAATACAAAGTTTTTGACAATCTTATAAATCAGTGATGGTTAGTGTTAGAAAATGGGGGCTCAAGTCCGGGATTTCTGAATCATAGCAGAATGCCTCATGGCAGTGTTGGTCGTGGTAGTATACAGTGAAAAGAGTAATCATTGTTTCGGTGCTTTATCGGAAGATGGTGGCAGAACTAAGTAGCGGAAGACCATGTGTGCAGCAGCCGGTTTGAATACAGCAGCGGTGCAGCCAGCACATCTACGGCAGTTTTCCATGCGGCAGCAGCTTTCCAGTGCTACACATCGCACAGTGCAGAAAGAAAACATAAGTTAAGTAAATCTACAATTATGTGCTGCGTAAAGAATATTGTAGTGTTACAAATTTTTGGTTTTCGATCTCTTTGTTACAATGGGGGAACCAACAAATGAAATTCCAAGTGATGTGGAGTCAAGTGAAGAAAATGTTATTCTTCCAGTTGACATTATTAATGTAGATGCATTAAAAAGCAATTTCAAATTCTCTTAATCGACTGCAGAAAAGTATAAATGACGTTCAAAATAGTGTGCAAGTGCAGGATGTACAATTAAAAGCTCAAGGGAACCTAATGAATGACAAGTTAGAAGTAGTTAAAAGTAGCATGGAAGAAATTAAATCCAGTATTCAGTCTGTGGAGAAGAAATTAAATAAAGGGCTATCAGAAATGGAAGACAAACTAAGATTGGAAATAGATAAGAATAAACACAAATGTGGTAAATTAAATGCTGAGGTAAGGGATGAAATTGTTAAGCTAGATGAAAAAGACACAACCAAAAGTTCCAGGGTGGAACAAAGGTTGAAAGGGGAACTGGGATCATTTAGGAATAATGAATAATGCTAGCGAAGTAGAAAACAAAGAAAAGTGACTAAATTAACTGTTAATGTTGATACCTTGATTTCAAAGAAAATTGAAAATATAGTCAAAGGTTACTACTATGGAACAAAGACATGTAGGCAACATCACGAACATGCTGCCCATAAATTTACACAATTTAAAATGTTTTAGTAATGATGTAAAATACCACCCAGCTAACTTTATTGCTTGTTGCAGCGATCATTTTGTAGATGGAATGAGTGATTTGCAAAAGATTAAAATTATGAAGAGGGCATTGGAAGGAGAAGCTTTGTCTTGGGTGAACCAAAATCAAAATAGTTTTGATATCTATAAAGTGTTTGAGAAAGGGTTTTTAAACAAATACTAGGGAGAGGTGAAACAGTCAAGAATACAGAATGATTTTTAAATGGTTATATGTATAAACTAGGAAGGGGGAATGTGAGAGATTTTTGTATAAGGAAGGTAGAAAAGTTGGCATGTTTAGACAAGCCATTGGGGACCATTAGTTATCATTTCCACCTTAAAGAGAAGATTACCAGAAAATTTACAATGGGATCTGACTAATGCTCCAGGAGATAATGTAGAGTCATTTATTGATTATGTAAGGACTATAGATAATGATTTACCGTATAGAAACAGAAAAAAATTTCCAAAATGACAGGAATAATGATTGGGTGGATAAGAGAAATGGTAGAGAAGACAACAGAATTATTGACAGAGATGCCAGGCATGATGGTAGGAGAAATTGGGAATCACATGGTAGATGGAATTACAATAGGCCACAGTATGATCAGGCTGAAGGTTCAGCTGGGAGGGTCAGATCGACCTCGCAACCGAGGTGTGGTGATTACTGGAGGCAGGTAATCCAAACAACCATGCACTTTACTGTTACACAACTTTATTCACTGTTGAGCATACAACATTCAAACAGAGCTGAATAAAACATGATAGTAGCCAAGAAGTCAAAAGCCAAAAGCAAAGATTGTCACAAAAGACGTCACACTTCACTTGAATTGGTGGCTAGCGCCACCACAGGAGAAACTAATAAGTATCCCATCTGAGGTCTGAGCTGATATAAAGACTGACAATGCTTAGAGAAGGGCCCAGAGAGAGGAGGACCCAGATATATATTCCTCTTCCTCTTTGTCCCCTAAGGTAAGTCCTTCCACTCCTGGGATTGGAATGACTCCTTTTCCACTTCCTTAAAACCCATATCCTTCCCTTTTTCCTCCCCTTTTTCCCTCTTTTTCCTGAAGAAGCTGCCAGTGGTGGCGAAAGCTTGTATGTGTGTTTGTGTGTGATTTTATTTGTTTTTTATTTGTTTCTCTCGACGAGCCGGTCCTTTTGGTAAGTCATCTCTTTTCTATTTTTATTTTTGTTTATCCGTCCTCCGTCACAGCGAGACCCACCTGCTCTTCCTCAAAATCACCCTCTTCAAACCTTCCAGGAATTCCTTACTTCCAACCTTGCCTCCCAGTCCTTCCTGAGAAACCTTAATCCCACTCCCAACATTACCGCAGCTGAATCCCGAGCTATCCGTGATCTGAAGGCTGACCATTCCATCGTCATTCTCCCTGCCGACAAGGGCTCCACGACAGTGGTACTTGATCGGCGGGAGTATGTGGCAGAGGGAGTGCGTCAGCTTTCAGATAATACCACATATAAAGTTTTTCAAGGCGATCCCATTCCTGATGTCCAGGCAGAGCTTCAAGGAATCCTCAAAACCTTAGGCCCCCTACAAAACCTTTCACCTGACTCCATTAACCTCATGACTCCACCGACACCCCGCACCCCCACCTTCTACCTACTTCCCAAGATTCACAAACCCAATCATCCCGGCCGCCCCATTGTGGCCGGTTACCAAGCCCCAACAGAACGAATCTCTGCCTACATAGACCAACACCTTCAACCCATCATGTGCAGTCTCCCATCCTTCATCAAAGACACCAACCACTTCCTTGATCGCCTGAAATCCTTACCCAGCCTGTTACCTCCTGAAACCATCCTTGTAACCATCGATGCCACTTCCTTATACACTAATATCCCACATGCCCAGGGCCTCGCTGCGATGGAATATTTCCTTTCACGCCGACCACCCACTTCCTTACCTAAAACCTCTTTCCTTAATACCCTAGCCAGCTTCATCCTAACCCACAACTTCTTCACTTTTGAGGGCCGGACATACCAACAACTAAAGGGAACAGCCATGGGGACCAGGATGGCCCCCTCGTACGCGAACTTATTTATGGGACGCTTAGAGGAAGCCTTCCTGGACACCCAAGCCTGTCAACCCAAAGTGTGGTATAGATTCATTGACGACATCTTCATGATCTGGACTCACAGTGAAGAAGAACTCCAGAATTTCCTCTCCAACCTCAACTCCTTTGGTCCCATCAAATTCACCTGGTCCTATTCCAAATCCCATGCCACTTTCCTCGATGTCGACCTCCATCTATCCAACGGCCAACTACACACATCCGTCCACATCAAACCTACCAATAAACAACAGTACCTGCATTATGACAGCTGCCATCCTTTCCACATCAAACGTTCCCTTCCCTACAGCTTAGGTCTTCGTGGCAAACGAGTCTGCTCCAGTCCTGAATCCCTGAACCAATACACCAATAACCTGATAACAGCCTTCACATCCCGCAGCTATCCTCCTGGTCTGGTACTGAAGCAAATTGCCAGAGCCACTTCCTCATCTCCCCAATTTAAGAACCTTCCACAAAACCCCAGAAGTGCCCCTCTTGTCACCGGATACTTTCCGGGACTGGAGCGGACTCTGAATGTGGCTCTCCAGCAAGGATACGACTTCCTAAAATCCTGCCCCGAAATGAGATCCATCCTTCATGACATCCTTCCTACTCCACCGAGAGTGTCTTTCCGCCGCCCACCTAACCTCCGTAACCTCCTAGTTCACCCCTATGAAATCCCCAAACCACCTTCCCTACCTTCTGGCTCCTACCCTTGTAACCGCCCCCGTTGTAAAACCTGCCCTATGCACCCTTCCACCACCACTTACTCCAGTCCCGTAACCCGGAAGGTGTACACGATCAAAGGCAGAGCCACTTGCGATAGTACCCACGTGATCTACCAACTGACATGCCTGCACTGTGAAGCGTTCTATGTGGGAATGACCAGCAACAAACTGTCCATTCGCATGAATGGACACAGGCAGACAGTGTTTGTTGGTAACGAGGATCACCCTGTGGCTAAACATGCCTTGGTGCATGGCCAGCACATCTTGGCACAGTGCTACACCGTCCGGGTTATCTGGATACTTCCCACTGACACCAATCCTTCAGAACTCCGGAGATGGGAACTAGCCCTTCAGCATATTCTCTCTTCCCGTTGCCCACCTGGTCTCAACCTCCGCTAAATTCGAATTCCCACCCACCATCTTAACATCTTTGCCTTGGTTCTCTGGACAGAGCCTCTGCCTCAAGTGGCATCTCTGTCTAACTTCTAACTTCTTTGCTTTCTACAGTTCTACAGTATGTCTGCCTAAGTGTACTTGTGTCTGTGTAAATGTGTGGGTGTATGTGCATTTATTTACCTTCCAATTTTTCCCCCAAGGTAAGTCTTTCCTGTCCCGGGATTGGAATGGCTCCTTACCCCCTTCCTTAAAACCCTCATCATTTCCTTTTCCCTCTCCTTCCCTTCTGCCTGATGAAGCAGCTAGGCTGCGAAAGCTAGCATTTTTGTGTGTGTGTGTGTCTGTGTGTTTATTTGTTGCTATTACTGCCTGTGCCCCTTCGCCTGGTAAGTGTACCTTATATATATATATATATATATATATATATAGAGAGAGAGAGAGAGAGAGAGAGAGAGAGAGAGAGAGAGAGAGACTGACTAGGGAACAAAGGGGTAGGCAGTTTAATTCATTCCATATGGAGAGAATTTCAGGTGAAGGTGAATTTTGCGGAGAAATTTTTGAAACTGCTGGAAAGAAGAGAAAAAAAAGGGAAATAAATTCCAAGACATGATTATAAATGAGAATGTGAGTGACTTATTTCTGTGGGTTGAATCAAGTGTTGGAACGAACGATTCAGATGTGCTGGATAACAAAGATGCTAGTTTAAAAATTGTGTAAGATAATGTTTTTTCTTCTAACAGTGTTACTACTAATGCAAATATTGAATGTGTGTGTGTTGATAAAGGTGTGCAATCGTGTGCTAATTTTTCTTGTGCTGATGTTGCAAGTGATGTCTCAAATGTTGTTAATGCTAATGTGCAGCAAGAAAAGTACCAATTACATGAATTTGTTGATGTTGATAATATAGAGGTTGGAGTAGACAGGGTGGCTGAAAGTGTGCTTGATAATATTGAAGATGAGAGTGGTGTAACAAAATGCTTTTCTGAACTCATTATTGGGTACAATGTTTCAGATGTTGTGGTAGCAAGCGATAGTTCAGAAGTGGGTATTGTGCATAATACAAGTGCTGTTGATTTAACTGTCTGTTCAAATATTGATGATAGAAGCTATATTGAAAGGGAGGTATTAACAGGCTTGTCTTATGCAAATAGCAAGGCAGATCTAGCAAATGGTAATGATGTGAGTAGAAACTGTAAACATAGTGGAATTTCATGTTTCTAGATATCAAAGAGGGGGGGGGTAGATGAAGTTGGTGAGGAATTTATAAATTTAGTCAACAGTTTGGAGCAACAGGAACAGAATTGGCACCCAGAGATATTGAGGCACAGTGGAGAAGAAATTTATTGTGTAGGAAATGTAATAGGTACAAAATTATATGCAGCTACTGAGAAACCTGTTGAGGAGCCTGAAAGGATAGAGTGCATAATTTGCAGTGTGTTGCAACTACAGCAGGGGCAATAAGCAATACAGATGAAAATGACAGAGCAAAATGTGTTGAGTTAACATGTGCTGATCCTAACATTAGCAATAAAGCAATGAATGATAGGAGTGGCTATTTTAGTTTTTGAGAGCATAGAGAAGGATTTGCTTGACGAAGAACCTTTGAAACGTAACAGTGTAGTAAAATTGCAACCAAAAATTAGTGATTATTGAGGGGTTTGAAACTGAAGCACTTTTGGATTCAGGCAGTGAGATTTGTGGAATTTCTCAGATGTTTTACGAGCATCTGTAGACTATTACACAAGTTATTGAATTGCCAGTTGTCGGAATGCGGATTAAAGGCGCAACAAATGGGTTAAGTAAGCCTATTAGCACACAGGTAATGCTGTGTTTTAAGTTAAGTGATACACAGTTTTATCACAACTGTATTGTTGTACCGGACTTATGCATGAATATGATAATTGGCATGGATTGGCTAAATGATGTAGGAGCTGTGCTGGATTGTAAAAGAAAACAATTAAGGATCAAAGACAGTGGTGCCAGAGTAGCTGTAGACTTAAACAAAGCATTAACTGGGAGAATGATGATAATGTCACTTGTGTTGGAAGAACAGCTAAGGGAAGATTCTGAACAACAGAGGGAAAACTACAGAGCCTTGAAGAAAAAATTATCTGAAATTAAAGACATTTTAGTTTTCAGTTATTCCGCCGAGGAGAACAAGAAACATTTACAAACCCTTCTTGAGGCTTTAATTGCAGCACGCATCGAACTGTGAGGTGACCTCTCAACCTCCAACATCAATAGTCAGAACAATGTATGAACATCTATCCAGCTGGCCTCTTTGGGAACCAGCTTCATTGTGCTCCACCGGCCATGTTGTGTATTCAGCCTTTTATGAAATACCCTAATGTGAACAAGAAAGTTCTTCCCATTCTTCAGTTGCCTGCCAATTGGCATTAAGTTGTGGAGTTAATGCTGGGGGAGGTACGGTGGTATGGGAGTTAATGCTGGGAGGACTGATATTATTATAAATGATAGAAGAGCTCAGGCTCACAAAGTTATTTGAAATAATCAAGGCAAATAGTAGCATATATGGTAAGGGTTAAAATCTCCTTACTTCCACAAAGCAAGCAAAAAGTGTTAAAACATTTTATGGTTGGGAAAAACAAAAGAAAGCAATTTTGTAATGTTTTCACGAGACAGCAGTGTGTGCATTAAGTAATGAATTATAACTATTGAACTCACTGACTGTTCCATCAGTGCTTGATAGAATATCTTATTCATTTTGAGTGAAAGATATGAGATAAATGTGTAATATTCTGCAAATTTATTGTTTTTACAAACAAGTTTGTGACTGTTATGCCACTATCAAGTCAACACTGCAGAGATATGTTAACTGATGATGACATAACAGCTGAAAACTCGTTTGTAAAAACAATAAATTTGCAGAATATTACATGTTTATTTCATGTGTTTAATTCAAAATATAACTAATGATTCATTATTGTAAGGTGCAGTTGAAAGAGAGAGATTGGATGGATATTTCCCAGCACTGGGCAGAAACCAGTACTCTTTACAGTACTTGTGACTTTCAACTTTTTGAAGAGAAGGAACTGGCAGACAAAATAACTCCATTTTAAAACTTAAGTACAAAGAATAAGATGTATGCAACTTCTGGAATTCTGTTCCTTACGATTACCCTCACTTAAGTAAGAGAACCCTCATTACTTTGTTTCAGTTTTCTACGGCATATTCATTTGAAAATGCATTTTTTATAATATGTAATACAAAAACAGCCAAGTGTGAAAGTTTAAGAAAGTTAGATGAAGAAATAAGTGAGAATTTGTCCTACATCCAATGTAATACAGTTATAATATAAATTTGTAATTATTATTAAAGCTTGGTGCCACTGAATTCATAAAAGTATTTAAAAGTTTTGTATCTAAGAAAAATCAAACAATAGAAATTTTAGGAAGGATTCAACAATATTTCTGAGAACGATAGGTTGCTCACTCATAGAGATGTCCAATGAGCCACAGAAAGGCACAAATAATAGAATACAACATGAGAGCTTTTGGCCATTACAGTCTTCACTGGTTAGAGAGACACACATACACAAACACAGACATGACATCCATCTCTGGCCACTGGTGACTGTGCCCAGTCTGTGGTAGTTAGCACAGCTGAGGTAAGAGCAACCAGTGGTGTGGGTGAGGAAGTGAGAAGGAGTGGGAAGCAGGAAGGGAGGGGAGAGATGCACAGCATGGGTGAGGGAATACAACAGTGCTGTCTGATGGGCAGGGAGAAAGGAAGGGAAAGGGAATGAAATGTGTGGTGGAATGGGAGACGAATGTGAAGTGTGAGCAGGAAAGGGGAGGGAAGGATGGTGGAGGCAGGACCTAGTGAAGGTTTAGACCTGGGAGATTGCGAGAGTGTAGGATATATTATAGGGGTGGTTCCCATTTGCGCATTTTAGAAAAGCTGGTATTTGTGGGGAGGATCCATATGGCACAAGATGTGTAGTAGTAGAAATGCCCATGTAGAAAGCTGCACAGTGGTTACAGTTTGTAGATATCATGAGTATCTTCACAGGTTGCCCTGCCCTTTATGGGATAGGAAATGCCTGTGACAGGACTGTAGTAGGTGGTGGTGCGTAGGACAGGTAATACATCTAGGTCTATTGCAGAGATATGGGCCATGGTGTAAGTGGTTGGCAGCAGGGAAAGAATAGGGATATTACGTATGTTTGTTGGGTGGTGGAATATCACTGTGTGTGTGGGGGGGGGGGGGGGGAGGAGAATACCCTACCCAGTTTTCTGAATTGCACAGGTGGGAACTTTCCCCACTATATATCCTACGCTCCTGCAATTTCCCAGGTCTAAACCTTCATTAGTATCCTGCCTCTACCACCCCCCTCTCCACTTCCCTGCCCACACTCCCACACTCTACCATTACATTCGTCTCCCATCTAGCCACACATTTCAGTCCCTTCCCTTCCTTCTGTCTTGCCCGTCAGACAGCAATGGCATATTCCCTCACCTGTGCCATGCATCTTCCGCTACTTGCTACTTCCTCACCACCACCATTTGTTGCTCTCACCTCAGCTATGCTGAGTACAGCAGACTGACAACAGTGGCCAGAGATGGCGATCATGTCTGTGTCTGTGTGTGTCTCTCGAACCGATGAAGACCTTAACGACTGAAAGCTCTCACATTGTATTCTATTGTTTGTGCCTTTCTATGGCACATCAGACATCTCTATGGCGAGTAAGCAACTAATCTCAAAAATATTATTGTATCTAAGAAAACATTTTTGATGTATAAGTATACTGTGTTTAGAAATAAAATATAACAATATTTCTTTAAAATATCTCTCCAAATATTTATTTAAAATTTCTTGAAAAGTGAGTTAACTGTGAGTTAGCTTGCTACTCCCTACTCCTGATACAGAAGAAGCTGGAAAAAGTTATAGCCCTTTGTCCAGAGGATTTATGTTTCATTTATGAACTGTTTTAAGAGATTGTTTATTTCCATGCATTGGTATTGTTTTTGCGAATCACAAAACTCGGTCTCTAGTGGTCCAGTACTGCTTGAGACAGGCTTTGCTTGTCATTTTGTAATGTTTCTGCATGTTGCACATCCCATCCCATACATCACGATTTAACTTACTTAGCATTACCAACATTAAAAACATGACATATTTGGACACTTAAATGAAAGTTCACCACCAGACACGTAAAATATCACATTTTTGCACTTTGTTTAAAATACTACCGGTAAAACAAATTTAAGAGGTAGTGTGTTTATTTAAACTAAACTTTTGCTATCTCATTACATAATATTGCACTTTTATACTTTCATAAATAACAATTACAAATACTAAAAATACATTACGCATAATTATGGAATATTCTGAGCCCATAAAGTTGTGTACTAATATAAATGCATCATTATTACATGTGTACCATTTGTTTAAATAAATTAGGGCAGACCTTGTTTTTACTATGATTTTGTCACTCATTTCAACTATCTGTCTGATACTAATAAGTTATTGCCGAAATTAACTACAATACCATACCACTTCTTAATCTGTATTTATAAAAAAATTAAACCACAAGTTGAAATACATTAAAATTATGAGTCTAAATAACAGTACACCGAAACAATAATTATAAACTATTGACTGGCCTACATAAAAATAATAAATAGAACAATAATTTGAGTATGTCAGACATTTAAATTTATAAAGTCAAATGAAGACTTGTATGTATGCAACTAATTTAATGAAATTATCATAACTGTATGCATCCATGTTGGCACGATAATTAATTATTACAAATAAGAACTAAATAACAATATTTAGAACCTATTCCAAATGTTAGTTTAGTATGTGTATAAAAATGAATAATGCAATTAATTTATAACCATGGTGGCATAGCAGGAAATGTTTGGAGAGAAGTCATAATGTGGCAGAGGATTTTGAGCTGTGTACATGAGCAGATGGTTTTGTCTTGCTGTCTGTTAAATTTTTGTTGTGCAATCAGTATAAACATAGAAGTATTTTTTTTAAAATAAAAATAAAGAACAACTACAATAGTTCTTCATTTAACCTCGATCTCCTTTCATTTTTACGTATAAGGTGAACTGTACTGCTGCAAGATTCTGGATCAACGGATATTTTCAACGCAACAGCCATCTAATACAAGATATGTAGAGTTTTTAATACAGAGAACCTCACCACCACCACGAGACCTCTTAATAAAACTGTGCCTTGCAGTACTGACACAGTTTGTCTGGACCTATTATAGAGAGCAGCAAAGGAAGGACTCTTACACCTTCCATCCTCCACTCTCCTTCCTGCCAGCTACCCTCTCCCCTGTATAACAGCTTATTCCATAGTTGCCAATGTATTTTGGTAGATATTCTCTATTTTGTTTTTGTGGTGTGTAGCTGAAGTAGGCTCAAAGAAATACTGCCCATCATATTTTTCACCAAAGGTCTAATGTCTATGGAAAGTGTTGATTTGCTTCCCATTACAAACAGAAGCACTTTTAATGTGCAATTTTATGTGCATTTCACAGAGAGCAACATTCAGTATACTGATATGTCTTGACATGAACAGTAGCCAGAACTCTAGCAGCAACACTGACAGCTGCTGCCATGCAGTAAGCAATGCCGAGTTACAGCTGGAGGTATCACATGCAAAGGGGCTGATTTCAGCTACATACTGTGAAACCAAAAATTGCAGATATATTCTGAAACACAAGAGAAAATACACCTGACAGGTCTCTTAGGAGAGACACCCTATATAAACCTTCCTATAGGTCACATTGGTGGCCAAGAATTGATTTGCCATTTTCTTTTGCCATAAGTAAGTACCAGTACATTAATATCTCAAATTCCCACAAAACTAGTAGGCCCTAAACAAAATGTATTTTGAAATGTAATCACATACAGCGTGCAGTAAAAAATCAAACACCTCTAAAATTAAAGAAGTGATAGGAGATGCTACGGTGATTCGGTTTCTATCTGTAGAACAATTGAGGGGGGCAGTGCAACAGTGGTCTAAGCCACTCTTTTAAGAAATAGAGAAACAGCAGGTCAAAGTTATACATCTGTGGTTTTTCTTGGGACTTGGAAAGCCCACTTTTTTGGTAGTGGTGTATTCCATGATGTTTGGTTAACTTAACCACAATCTTCTAAAGTCTTTTGTGAAGTAAATTTAGAAATAGTGCAGATTTTATGAGGCATCTGCAACACTTTTCTTGTTAAGACCAATGTTGCACTGACTGTTTTTGTACATGATAAAGAAGAAAAAATGTTATTAGAATAAATGTAATTTAATGAATCATATGTTCATCCTAATAGTTTAATATGAATTTGAAGTAACTACACATTACACAAAGTGGTTCAGTCAGTAAAATAATAAGATTCTAAACTTATCATTACAAGCAACATATTGCAGTTCAGTATATTTTTTCAGTATGTCTTTTGCCGATTACACAGTAGGCCCACTATACATATTCAGGAATATCAAAAATGTCTTCACAATATGATGTATATTTTTTCACCTTCCTCAGTTTTATTCTGAGATACCAGACTATTGTAAAATGAATGGAATGGTGAATGAGTGGAACATTTCAAAAGGTTGTTAATATCTCTAAGTTTCTTTGGGTTTATCAACCTTAGATTGGAATATTTTGGTATTAGCTTAATATGTTCAACGTTGTGTTTATCCTTTCTCTTTTGTTCTTTAACAATATTTCCATACTCACCTTGCTCTATGCCATCTTAATAACAATACCAGACACAATATTTCCATGGTTGTTCAACAGAGACTTTTAGCATTGACATGCGACTGAAAGCAACAGGTTCTTTATCCTAAGTAAATTTACGATTAGTTATATTATCGGTTAAAGGCTTTGAACTTTCAAAATCAACCTGTTGCATTTCAGTTACATTAAATTTTCTTTTCCACACCCTAGTATTTTTTATAAGATCTATGCACCTGGCAGGTGTATACACATATTTTCCATTTTTTCCTTCTCTATGAGTCCAAAGTCCCTATCATGATAGATAGGTATGACCTGATTCTAGATGGTTGTGCACTATTTCCTTAATGTATTGTTTGTGAATAATTTGCAACCAAAACATACTAAGAATATATTCTTATTTTGAGCAAACCAGTTATTAGAATAAATGATTAATTTATCAATATTTTGTATATTGTAGGAAGTATATTTAATTAAACATGTTATTATTTTATCAGCATCCTGTCCTGCAATATGTTCTGATCATACATACATATGCACATCATCTGAAGTACTATTATGCACTGTCTCTTGAAGGAAACTTCACTAGTGTGTAGATGAGGAGCAGGCAGAGCTTGTGGTAAATCAATTATTATTATTGATTATTATATGCCTGTTGCACTTTTATTTGAAGCAAATGCAACTCTTTTTGGAAGTTTGCTTTTTCAATATCTTCTTCCGCAAGTGAAAGTTTTATGCCCAGTGAATCACATACCTTGCATGTGTCAGTAAATGGTGAGAGAAAAGAGAGATTGAATTTTGTATTTAAAATATCCCTGTATATACGCACTAACATTAACTTTAGGATTATGTTCCTGTTTCATCCAAGTAACATAAAGTTTATACATCATAGCTGCATTAAGACCTTCAGGTAAATATTTTCTTTTTGAAGCAGAGACTCTAGAATAATGGAAAACTATTGATATGATTTACAACTGAATTGGACTGATGATCACTAGTTTTATTGGCTCTGTTTCCATGTCTTCCATGCCCATCTTGTTTTGGTGTTCCCTCAGTCTGCTTCTGTGAAACTGCTCTCAAAAGTCTACCATTACTGATTCCAAGGAAAGGAATGAATGCCTGTTTGCAAACTCTTTTACTACTGCCATCTAACAAAAACTAATACTCACTTGTGTGTGGTCTCCTGCTCTCATTTCCACTTGCACCATATCATTTCTTCACTAAGTTTACTTTCACACACCCAATGCATTTTGTAAACTAAAGTCACACATATTCCAAAATCTTGTGAACACTGTTTTGCACTCTCCTTCTTTGAAACATGTGTAACACTTACATTGACAACCACATGGTGGTCCTTGTTTACGTATGTGGACTTTCTTGCCTATTCTCCATACATATTCTTCTCCTGCATTTCGTTTCGTCTTCTTTATATTCCTGTCCCAGGAATTTATACACCTTGCCCTTTTCCCTCCCCAGTTTTCAACTATTTCTTCGTTATTTTCATTGCTTGACATCACTCTCGCTCCGAACGTCAGCCAAACTCGATGTTATTACACGTGATCCAGATACTGACCTCTCATTGGCTGTTTGAGGTTGGACCAATGTTGCACTCAAACAAAATGGAAGTTTTATCGAGGGAAGAAATTCATGCCTTATAAATAATATGTGTGAGGTGGTATTGGTCTATGCCACATGATAGAAAGGTACTTCACCTCACTAAATAACAGGTGGCACCAATATCTCATTTTCTGTATTGGGGAGGGTTAGACAACTGTTGTGCTGACCCCCTCAATTGAAGTAAGGATGCAAAATATTGAAAGTGCTGGCTTTCCTATTTGTCTCCTTCATTCTTAATAAACACATATTATATTGAACAAAGAAAATTTGCTTCCTGTGGCTAACTGGGTTGAATGATGCCTTATAAGTTGATTGATCAAAAATCCCTAGTTAAGTTACTCCAAGCTAGTGTAATTACTTTTTCATGTGGTTGGAGATGCTTACTTGGATATGACTGGAGGGTCATTAAGATCACTCTCACTTTCACTTTGATAGGTACATTCACTACAAGTGACCTTTACTGCTAAAATCATTCTTTTTTTTCTACATGAAAGGGATTTATTTACTTTACACAACTTTTCTTACAAAGATACTAATATTGAGACTGTTCTGCTTTGTTCTGAAGTAGTTTAGACATAGCTATGTATCAGCTAAATGTTTTATTTTTGGCTAATTACAGATATGATACTGAAAACAAAGGAAGCTAATTAGCTCATACCTATTTTCAACTACATGGAATTATTATTATTATTATTATTTATTTGGCATATACAAATTTAGTAATATCATGAATCTATTCACTTTCCATTCTGCTTTATACTAGTTGAAACCTCATACAGTCTTGTGAATCTTTCTCTGGTATTTATCAACTTTTTTATGTCTAAAACTCCATTCCTTGACTTTCATTCATAATCATGAATGAATACTATTGAGAACATATTTTGGTCCTAGAAAATATCCATTGTATCTAGCATAAGCCCAAATTTTTTCTTGGGTATGGGGGAGGGAGATCTCAAAGTCACTAACCCCCTCCCCAATTGCTTGTGGACCTGTAGTTGTGTATGTTGGTGGAATGCATGGCATATATAGGGATAGACTGCAAGCTTGGAAAGGGAGAGGTGGACAGAAGTAGCTAGTGAAGATGGAGGCCATGGAGACTGTAGGGAGTGTTCCTGTCAGTGCAGTTCAGAAAATTTGATCCAGTTGGTGCACACTGTGGAACAGTTACTGAAGTGATCCAACCATGATGGGCAGTGTGTTCAGCAACTAGGTGGTCCACTTGACTCTTGGTTTGGTCACACTTTATCGATGGACATTCATCTAGACAGAAAATTTATTAGTCATAATACCTACACTAAATGTTGCACTAATGGTAGCAGCTCAATTTGTAGGTGACTTCATTGCTGTCATGGGTAGCCCTGTCTTTGATATCCTATCCTATCAAATTAAATGGCTGTTGAGGAACTGGAGCCAAGAGACAGCTAGGCCACCCATTTGCTAAATATACTGCCCAACATGTTACAGCTCGCTTCAGTGACTGCTTCAAAGACTTTGCAATCTGGATGCTTTCTACATTTCCAGATTTTGTGAATTGTGTCACAAAACTGACCTATACATTCTTGATTAATGATGGAAATTCTCCTCAGAAATGAATTTTTTTTTTCAAAAGCGATAGATTGGCTGGCCAGTACTTACCATTGTGCTGTACCACCGATAGTGACATAATGACACAAATGAAGAAAAAAGAAAACGGATGAAAAAGGACAAGCTTTCAGAACACTGTTCCTTCTTCAGGTGGGAGAGAAGGGAAGAGAAAATGATGGGAACAGAAGGGGAAGGTAAATCACGACCTAGGTCATGAGGTAGGTGTTTAAGGAGTGTGTATGTCAGAGATACTGCATATTAGCACTGAGCCAACCCAGAGAGGATATATAAACAAAGAGGAAAGAATTGTGCTGCCTATTTTCCCCCCTTAATCAGGAGAGTAATGTAAAATGTTTTCCAGATTCATTTTTCTTGTTCTTGAGTTCTTTCTTTCATTTAGCTTGAATTGCAGGCAAGAACTGACAGATGCTTACCATTGTTGCCTTGTTCAAAATATCTTGCTATAGACTGTAAATTGTTACAATTCACATTGTAAATTGTCTTGTGTTGAAAACATATGGTACTATAATTTTGGATAGAACAAAATTTAATGACATACACTGTCATGCACGTATTAGGGAAATGCTATCGATTTATGTTATGATTAATATTGAAAGCTGACACTACAACAGTGTTGGACATTTGCAACTATTTGGTAAAGGAAGGGAAGGAAGAAGGATAGGAAATAAATGATTGACAGTGGCCACATTTGGGCATTGATATTAAGCAATGGCGACAAGTGAAAATGTGAACCAGACCGGGAATCGAACCCGGGTGTCCCGCTTGAGGCCAGGGGTCGCCTTAACCACTTTGCCACCCATGCTCGCCTCCCATCTGTCTCAAATTCCCACAAGTCGCACACTATGTTTGTAGTGCCCCTATTGTCCATGCTCTCTTACACTTGCCATTCTGAATACCCGTGCGAGATAGGACGAATAACCGCGTCTGTGGTGAAATAATTGAAGCTAAGACTGTCGTCACGTTTAAATACTTATTGCATTGGTGTGGTGTCTGTTCTTTCGGACGTCCGAAAGAACAGACACCACACCAATACAATAAGTGTTGGACATGTTTGAATTGACTGAATTGCAGGAGGCAGAGAATGTGTAAAGTAATGGACTTCATAAAATTGCTGTACGTGTTGAGCGGAAGCAGTGTTGTGATGAAAATAATAATAATAATAATTTTATTGTCATTCAGCCATCACAGCAATAGGCAAAGTCATACATATATTACATACAATTGAAATTCAGGAGAAACAGTTTTGCTTATAGGAGACAAAGACATATATATATTACAGTTTTGCTAATAGGAGACAAAGTCACATATAAATTAAGTAAAATTGATAATTCAACAGAAACAGTTTTGCTAATAGTATTACAGTGTCATATTACAGTTGAAATATTCATTTACTTCATAGAATGGATGGGCAACTAGCCAGTCATACAGTGTTTGTTTGTATGCCTGTTCAGGTAACTCTTGTACAGATTGTGGAAGTTTGTTAAATAATTTGTGTCCCATGAGTTCATAACAATTGATAGTTTTCGACAGCCTGTGGTATGGGGTATAAATACATCTGGTCCGTCTAGTGTTGTAACCATGGACGTTTTCTCTATGTTTTGTCTCCGGTAACTTCTTTTTTGTGTAAAGTAAAACATAGTATATGTAGAGGTTTATTACAGTCATGATTTTTAGTTCACGGAACAGAGGTTTACAGTGTGCCTTATATGTAGCACCAGAAATTACCCTCATAGTTTTCTTCTGCAGTATGAGGACGTCATGCACAGAACTTGAGTTTCCCCATAAAATGATGCCATATGTTAGTATGCTTTGGAAGAAAGAAAAATAGGATGTTCTAACATACTTTTCAGGTACACAGTTCATAAGTTGCCTTAACAAATAGATCACTCTTGATAACTTAACACTCATATACTCTGTATGTTGAGCCCAAGACAATTTATTATCCAAATATACACCAAAAACTTAACGTAGGTTGGATCGTCTGAGGGAAGCTTGTCTTTTAAACTAACAACCATTTGTTGTGTTTTGTCATTATTAAGTAGGAAGCCATTTGCCTTAAACCAATAGGATGCTTGTTCCATTGTCTGTGCAACACAGGTTTTGAGGTTACTTAACTCATTGCTACAGTGGAGAAAAGTTGTATCGTCTGCGTATAAAACGGTAGGAGACTTGATAAATGATGGCAGATCATTGATCATAATTAGGAACAGAAATGGGCCTAATACAGATCCTTGTGGAACACCTATCTTTACTTGTTGCATACTGAACATTTATTTTCCGACACAAACTACCTGCTTCCGGTTCTGCAGGTATGATTCTAATAATTTAAGACTGTTACCTCTAATGCCATATAATTCCATTTTTTCTAAGAGTGCTTTATGCTCTACACAGTCAAATGCTTTACTTAAGTCACAAAAGGTGACCTGAGCAAAGCCCTTATTCTCAAGAACTGGATGGAGGTATTTGACTACTGAGTCTATAGCGTCAAGAGTTGACAGGTTTTTTCTAAAACCATACTGTGACTTGCTAATTATTTCTGCATTTTCAAAATAAGCACATAATTGTTGATAGATTACACATTCAAATACTTTAGAAAGAGCTGGGACTATGGAAATTGGCCTGTAACTAGAAGGGGAGTCAACATCTCCTTTTTTGTATATCTGAACCACTCTGGATACTTTCAGCTCATCCGGAAAATATCCTTCAGTTATACTTGTTTACACAGTATGTTAAAGGGTACACAATACTATCTATTACTTTCCTTAAAATAGTGCAAGAAATGTCATATATATCTACACTGTCAGATGATTTAAGCTGTTTTACTATTCTTAGGACATGACTAGGAGACACCTCAGAAAAGGAAAACATACTTGTATTTGCTGGTGGTTTTGAGATATTTTCTGAAAGGATCTGTGATGAGGTGGTTATATTAGGTTTGATGATTGCATTTCCTACTTCTTGTACAGATTTAATAAAAAAAATCATTGAATTTCTGGGGACTTACATTAATTATCTTGTTTCTTTCATGTTTAGCTACACTGTTAATTAGTTTCCATGCAGCTTTACACTTATTGGTGGAATTCTGAATGGTACTGAAATTGTGTGCTTTCTTGGCTTCTGCAATTGCTTTTTTATACTCATTTCTAGTTTTAACATAGGCTGATCTGGCATGGTCAGTCTTCAGATTTTTATATATATTGTGCAGGAGCATAACTTGGTTTTTAAGATTTGTTAATTGTATGGTGTACCATGGATTTTGCTTATTTTTACCCTTACTGCTATGGTCTTTGTTAGTTATTTTACATTTCTTTGTGGGAATACAGTCATTAATTTGTGTTATAAATGCTTTAAAAAACCTTTCAAATATTAGCTTTGGTGGCAAATCATTACATAAACTATAATGTGTGACACTGTATTGACCAAACCAATCTCTGTTTGTAAGGGACTGACAAAATCTGACAATTTTGTCATCTGTGACAGGTCTGGTGATCACCACCTTTGGGACATACATTTCAATATTACTCTTATCAGCACAAAATCTATTGACATAATTTAAAGATACAGGATCATGATCAGAGAATGGGAATACTGTTACTTCACATGATGATTCTGTAGTTTCAAAATTTACAAATATATTATCAAGACAAGCTTCATCTCTTGTGGGTCTACTGTTGATAAAGTGTAAATTGTACTGTCTTAAAATATTTTTGAGCTCAGTGACACTATGTTTGGTTGTTGTTACATCAAAATCTGCATTCAGGTCACCACCTATTACTACATCATAATGTGACCACTTTTTCTCACCAAATATCTCTAGCAGCATGTCCAGTTTTTCAAGAAATACTCTAGTGATACCCTTAGGTGACCGGTACAAGGATATTACTATTAACCTAAAATTGTCAATAACTATTCCAGTAACCTCAAAATTCTTTTCATCACATAAATAATCTAGATCCAACTTCAAACAACTGAGTGACAGGTTAATGTAGATTGCCACACCACCTCTAATATACAATTTTCTACTGTAATTATTTGCTAGATTATAGTTATCAAATTTAACTACAGAAAGTTCACTATCTCCAGCCCAGTGTTCACTCAGACAAAAAATATCAATGTTATTGTTTAACCCAAAAGTGTTTACAATGAATTCTTTATCTTTTAGCCCTTGAATATTAAAATAGCAAATTTTAAGATCAAAATGGTCTTTTACTTTAGAATGAACATTTGGACTAGAGATCCTGGTAACATTTACACTGCTTATTTCATGGGCCTCTTCACCTTGCTGCGTTCCACTAAAAAATCATTTAGTCGGAGAGGAGGCACTGTTTTCCACTTACCCATAACACTTATTTCTTCTTCTGCTGGAGTTTTCTTCCTTCCTTTTGGTGACAATGCAGCTACTGTTGCCTCAGCTGTTTCATCTTCTAGTGCTGGTTGTGATGACTCCACTGGTGACAGTGATACTTCAAGTGGTGTTGGTGCATTCTTTTCTGTTGCCATTGGCAGCGAGCCTATTGCAGGAAGTGCAATTTTTTTTTGTCAGTGTTAACACTTGCTGTTTTAATTGCTTGCATACGTCACATACTTTATAGATGCCATGTGGCGCAAGTAGGAAGTGGTGCGAGCAGGCACACAGCAACAGTAGTGGCCTTTGCAATGTATTTGTGGTAAAGTTAAAATAGAGACAGTTCCTGGGTGGCATTGTAGTATGTGACCAAAGACGGGGAAGTCAGCTGCCTTAGGCAACACGGAACTGCCACGGGTGTTTGAAAACTTGCAGGGGAACATTCAATGGGGTCATCCTCACTCGGATAAATACAGGTGGAAAGTGCAAGTTGAAGAGTCAGTAAGCAAGACACAGCCAGACAGTGGCAGTCAGTCAGAGACAGATGGAGACACAGTCAGAGTTGAAGACACAGTCACTGTCATTCGACAGCTCATTTGGTGCAAGTTCGAGTCCTGCCTGAAGATGGCAACGTTCAGCCCTGTCAGCCAGCACTAGTCACTGCCGGGTGGTGCCACATGTTCTCTTGCTGGCTCTAAGATGTCTGTGTGGCAGTACACAGCAGCTAAGTGCGACACTCATTCAGGAGGCACAGCATGGACGATAAGAGGTGACCGCACCTTGGATGCCACTAGTAACTGTGATCATTGTGACATCAGGAAATTCTGGGTGATGAGCACAAAGGGAATGGGTTTGAGTCCCGGGCCAGCCACCGTGACGAGTGCACACGACCAATGCACCGCGATGCTGACAGTCTCGCACAACCGGTAACAGGGGTGCGTGCAGCTAGTGTCACTGACAGAGCACAAGTGGCAGAAAGCAAGAGCCAGCAGGACACCAGAGAGGCAGTGTCAGTGGTCCTGAGTTCCACGCGGTCAGCAAAGCAACACACTGCTGCGTCACGTGCAGCAACCATATGAGTAAGCCATGTGTCATTTGAGCAATAAATGTGTGAATAATGAAGCACTATTTCATTCATACCCTCCGCCTGAGTTGAGATCCAAGCTCAAGCCCAAAGTAGAAGAGAGAAACTCCACCATCCTGACAATCACACAGTTGTGTGAGGTGCCAGAAGGGTTACTGATGGCACAAGGTCCCACATCCTCAAAAAACACTCCACAAAATGGTAAACCATGTATGAAAACTTTACAAAAAGTGCTCATACATACTGGATAAAATACTGTAAAGACTGTGGGTGAACCTAGACTTAAAGAAAGGAATGCAGAAGAAAATGGCAAAAAACATTTATATATATATATATATATATACAAAAATGCTAGCTTTCGCAGCCTAGCTGCTTCATCAGGCAGAAGGGAAGGAGAGGGAAAAGGAAATGATGAGGGTTTTAAGGAAGGGGGTAAGGAGCCATTCCAATCCTGGGACAAGAAAGACTTACCTTGGGGAAAACCCTCCATTTTTCCCCCCAAGGTAAGTCTTTCCTGTCCCGGGATTGGAATGGCTCCTTACCCCCTTCCTTAAAACCCCCATCATTTCCTTTTCCCTCTCCTTCCCTTTTGCCTGATGAAGCAGCTAGGCTGCGAAAGCTAGCATTTTTGTGTGTGTGTCTGTGTGTTTATTTGTTGCTATTACTGCCTGTGCCCCTTCGCCTGGTAAGTGTACTTCATCTATATATATATATATATATATATATATATATATATATATATATATATATATATATTTTGAAACACCAGACAACCAGAATATTCACATGAAGTTATTTTTTATATATATATATATATATATAAAAATTATAGAGGGAAACTTTCCCGGTGGGATAAACAAAAATAAAAATAGAAGACAGATGACTTACCAAAAGGACCGGCTCGTCGATAGAAACAAATAAAATAAATAAAATGTGTGTTTATGTGTGTTTGTGTGTGATTTTATTTATTTTATTTGTTTCTATCGACGAGCCGGTCCTTTTGGTAAGTCATCTGTCTTCTATTTTTATTTATATATATATATATATATATATATATATATATATATATATATATTATAGAGGAAAAATTCCTAACAGGAAAAAAATATACGTAAAAAATAGATGAACACTTACCAGGCGAAGGGGCACAGGCAGTGCCCCTTCGCCTGGTAAGTGTTCATCTATTTTTTACGTATATATATATATATATATATATATATATATATATATATATATATATATATATATATATATATAAAATAACTTCATGTGAATATTCTGGTTGTCTGGTGTTTCAAAATAAATTCAAATGTACCAGTATATCAAAAAATTTGATAAGTAACACAATAATTAGAAATTATTTTTACAGTGCTTTAGAACTTTTTACTATCTCACAATAAGCTTATTTTGGGCTTCGGCCATCTTCAAGTGTTGGTACTTATAATATCATTGCCTTTTATTTGCTGCCGAAATATTTATTTATTTATTTTTAAGAAAGCTGATGTTAAGCTTGTTTATTGGTGCTTATCTGTATATGTGCAGCAGCACTAGTTATATTGATCAATTTTAATCAATTTTTATAGTGGCAGCATAACCCATCATAGACTGATATATTAATATCATTGAAATACCGCCACCACAATCTATGCTGGATTGCGCTGCCAGTATAAAAATTGGTGTGATTTTTTAATTTGCAATTTTTGAAATGAAAAGAATGCTTCCTACATTATTTCTATATTTATATATCATCCTTTATCTTAAAATAAAATAATGTGGCTCATGTCTGTTTATACTGTGATAATTTATATTAAGCATAAATCACTTCTTCCTATAAATTCCTTTTTCCTTCCATAAAATTAAGAATGACTAAAATATTATAGGTAATGATCACAAAGACAAGATAAGAGAAATTAGGGCTCATACGGAGGCATATAGGCATCCCCCCCCCCCCTTGTTCTATTTGGGAGTGTGGTATAGGAAAGGAAATGCCTAGTAGTGGTACAGTGTACCCTCTACCACGCACCTTATGGTGGATTGCAGAGTATGTATGTAGATGTAGGTGTAACATTCACAAAACATAACTAATCTAATGAATGCTACAAAATGTGCCTTGTGGCAATGAGCTTTTAATGTATTCAGAATCAAATGTTCAAATGTTTGTAAATCTATCGGACCAAACTGCATGGTCATCAGTCTGTAGCTTACAAACTACTTCAAACTAGGTAAACTAACCTAAGGACTACATACACACCCATGCCCCAGGGAGGAATGTATTCCTTTATATTCTTGCACAGAAGTCACTTTGTTTCTGATTTGGATTATTTGTCCACAACATCATCCACCCACATAGCATCATGATGATGATGAATAACTTTCCTGCTACATCTAGCCGCAACTTTTTGGGGACAAACTCTGTGTTGGCCAAAACCTCGTTTTGCTCTTAGGTGAATTCATGCATCATTTAGTAACTTTGTATGATGAAAAATATATACCGTACCATGGATGCCTCAGAGTGGCATCACAAATTCAAGTTAAATGTGCTGTAATGATGACTTCACATGTATTAGTAGTCTGTGTATATGTTTTTCATTGTGACTTGATAGCATCCACAAGGTCAAAGTCATGGGTATATAAATAAATGAAAGTTGTAAACAGTCAAATAGTGAAACTTTCTTTTAAACACTACTCTTTGACTGTGATTCTAAATAATGGGAAAATAATGAAATTTAAACATTTTTCTTAGACATTTAATAGCTTGTGTAGCATTGTGAAGCTTATGATCCCTCCACTCTTGCACCCTTGTCAAACAATGTCACACTTTTTGTATGCCTTCCCTTCCCCTTAATGTTTGATGTAATTCCTGGATGACCCCTTACAAACATTATTTAATGTGTTACATATTTTATCCAAATCAGTGCCATTTTAAGGCTACCGAGTGGGAGGCCCCCCACTATTATCCATATCTAAATTTGTCATTAATGAACTGCCTCGTTTCCTGCTAAAAGAGATAAAAATCTTCAAATTTAGATTGTTAATAGGCTCCATTCACACAGTCCCATAGTTAAGATGACCTTCATTGTAGATTCTACAGCTTTAATGAATACTGTGACAGTTGCCCTCCATATGAAGCAAAGACAACACAGGTATTCATTTCCCTCCTAATTGACCACTGGCTTACACAACATGTCTCCTTGTCAACAATGCTAGACAACTAAAGATATCTGTGGCACTATGCTAGCAGATTGTCTGGGACAAATGCAAAATGAAGGTGGTGGTCACATTAGAAGATTAAGTAGATCTATAAAAAAATTTCATCATTTGACAGTTTGGAGAAATAAATATAAAAATGAAAATATTACTCAAATGTTTGTGAAGTTTAAGGGACTTAACTGCGGGATCATCAGTCCTTAAACTTACAAACTTCTTACGAACTACCGCTTTATACTAAACACAACACAAACATCCCTGCCCGAGAGGGAATTCGAACCCCCAACGGGAAACGGCCTCTTGCATTGGAGCATAGCGCCTCAATGCGCTTGGCCACTTCACCGCGGCTATTTTTAAAATCAGCTGTCTCCAACAAGTCTTAACTATCTTGGCAAAATTTAGCTAAATTTGATTTCTTTGTTGTCACTTTTCTGGGAGACCCAATCTGCTGCTTCTGTGTCGTCAGCATATATGAATGATCTTGTGTTTGTTCCTGAAGGTTGGTCCTTGATGTAGATATGGGCCAGCACACTGCCTTGGGAAAGACCATTCTTTTGAGTTATTCACCGACTTTTCTTGTTGTTCACGGTGACGAAGAATGTCCTATTTTGCAAGAGGTATTGGATGAACTGCATTAATCTACAGTCCTTGGTGATGTAAATATTTTTTATCATTTTTTTGTGGTTGACTGTGTCATAAGCAGCCATTAGGTCAATGAATGCCACTCCTGCCTTCTCTCATAATCGTCCTCTATATGCTGGGTCAAATTTCACGATAATTGCCACGATAATAATTTCGTCTGAAATAGTAACTTGAGCTCGGTGCAGCGACAACACAGAAAAATACACAAAAAATTTACGTTGTTGGAAGAGTTTACAATTGTGAGAGTTCAAAGAACTGTAATTAAGTTGAAGCAGTTGTATAAATGTATATTTCTTAAAAATCCGCTCTTCCTAAACAGAAGAACATAAAAACTCATAAAATTTGGGTACAATTCTTTTGAATTTCAACCAAAACGAACACAATTTGAAGAAGAATTTGTGCTGTCCATCGTATGCAGGCCTGTCGAGTTTATCACTCGGCTTTGGTGTGTATTTAATTTAGTACCATATTTCACTAGCTCTTCATATTAAAGAAAATGTTATAATAACTATAAAAATAATAATAAAGTACCTGCCAACAGTAAGGGAATTGTTTCAAATGATGGCCTGTAATTGTGAACTATATCAGGTGCAAAGTTCTGTAACAGTATTAATTGATGCGGATTACTGGGTAACCATAGAATCATTTCTTCTCACAACTTTACAAGACAACTGAAACTTCTCACTTTAACAGTTTCTGACCTGATACTTTTGCCTTCACTGCTTGCTGATGAAAACTAAATCCAAAATCAATAGACTTCAAAGGAAAAAATGCTAAAGAATTTTTTAAAGCGTTAGATATTACAGATAAAGGTTCCTCTTCATTTGCTGCGTGGATGAATGCAGATTTCATTATACGGCGGGCAACAGGAAGGCTGGTAGTTGCGTGAGTATTGTTGTATCATCAAGCAACTGGATTGTGCCAGGGTTGCCAACTCATTTTCAACCATCTCCTTTCACTATACGTAAAAAGTCCCTAAATTTACCTTCAAAGTACCTATGGACGCAAAAATTGAAGTCAAGAAAAGATAACTGCATATTGAATAGTAATATTTCTCCTTTATTACCATTGATTGTGTTCTATTCATGATTGTTGCTATCGTCATTTATCTTCTAATTGCTTTGTATTGCAACAACCTTAGTTAAATTTACGTTCATTGCTACAAATAAGTAGCGCATTTGAAAATAATTCTCTTGTAATGCGTATTCTGGAATCTATGTTACTTCCATGGGATGTTATTTTGCACCTTAGGCAGCAGCATTTTCGCGGCACGAGGAGCGCTAAGCAACTATCTGTTCAGTATTTCTCCTGTCTCGTACCATCTCCACACAGTGACTGAGATATTCTTAATTTTGGAATTTTTCTTTCCTGTACAAAAAGTCCCTAGGTCTTCCAGAGGGATCGGAAATCTTTCCCTAATTTTGTTTAACTAGCAAATGTCCCTACACAAAGGTACATTATTCATATGGTTTGCAGCACAGGATGTGCAAGCATAAAAAATAAATAAAAAATTAAAAATAAAAATTATGTCGCCCAAAGTCGCGGGTTTTCGGGAAAAATATCACCCAAATAGCGATAGTCGCATTAGCTTCTTAAAAAGTCGCAAAATTCTAACTTAGGTAGCCCAAATGGCGACATATCGCCCAATCTGGCAACGCTGGCTTAACGAGACAGGGCGCATTATAACGGGTTGTCTGTGGAAAAATTTACCAGCTCGCAGGTGTAGCACCCCCAGATGTTAGAAGAAGAACAGCGGCAGAAGTCGAAATAAAGAAACAAAAAAACGACCCCAGTTATCCCATGTTTGGAAGTGAAATATCTTCTCCCAGGCTTAAATCAAGGAAGAGTTATTTTAGAACAACAGAAGCGGTCACCTAAACACCTTCTGCCCGCCGAATAGAATTATGGCGAAACACATCTGAAAGACAATTACAATGCCTTAAAGAAGAACCTGTGCCTTGATACCACCTACCATACCAGACATGGAAGACCTTGAACAGGCTACAAACTGGAGTGACACACAACAAGCAAAAACTGCTACAGTAGCGGTACATCAATGGATATGCAAATGTGAATATGGTGAAATACAATACTCTAATCACTTACTGGGTTTGCTCAAAACTGCCCGAAGCCTGTACAATGGACGACCTGGTTCGTGAAAGTATTCGAGGAGTCAGAAGTGCAAAATACTGGACTTCAAAGTCAATATATATATAACTGTGTGTGTATTTTATATAACTGTATTTGTCCTGGACACGAAAATATAATAATAATAATAATAATCGTGAAATACGAGCGGTGACCAGTTAAATAGTGATTCCCGAACATTTTTTTTTTTTTTTTTTTTTTTTTTTTGGACCAGGGACCATTTTGACTTTTTTTTGTAAGCAGGACTACATTTTTCATGAAAAATAAACTGAGTCAATCTAAAAATAAACTTCTAACCCTTTCATTCATAGTGGTGTTCCTAGACAACACCGTATTAAAAAGTGCTTTACACAATCATATATGTATCAATATGCGTCGATGTAAATGTATGTTGCACAAGAAAAAAAAAACTTAACATAAAAAAAATGATCAGAAACGATACAGGATATTTTTCCATCTTTAGTGCATTGTTTTGTAGTAATGTACAAAACACTGAATTTTAAGTTTTACAAAGCTGAAGTCATAATGTGGGAATGAAAGGGTTAATTAAAGCTATTAACGTATTTGATAAAAGTGATATGTATATAATATAATTTATTTATTTATTCATCTTTAAGCATGTCCATGCAATCGATGTTGTCATGAGGTATTTACAAAAGGTTTTATACAATATGATTGACATTAAATCACAACTAAAAAGTGTAGTTAGGCCTACATAAAATATGGTTCAATTTACGACTTACGTTCTGGTATATGTAATAAATGAATATAAATGGTGAAAGGTTTTACACAATATTATTGACTCAAAATTAAGGACCGGTACACTAAGTAAATGAATATATACACAGTGAAACACACTTAATAAATGAATATCATGAAACATAGGTAATTAATTTTACAGATAAGAATCAAATGTTATAGGATTAATGCAATTCACAGTTATTATTGGAACACTTTAACACAGTAATACAAATTTACATATATATGTTTGTCACAAGATTAAATTTGGTTTGCAGCAATGTGATGTTAGAGG
Organism: Locusta migratoria; assembly: GCA_026315105.1. Lineage (NCBI taxonomy): Eukaryota > Metazoa > Arthropoda > Insecta > Orthoptera > Acrididae > Locusta > Locusta migratoria. The sequence continues at coordinate 579,580,285 of CM048745.1, read as the reverse complement.
TTTCATCTTTTATTGCAAATTCGGAAATTAATCCTAGGAATAATATTGTTGCTCAAATCTACATGCATATTATCATTTACTTTTAATCGATTTTGGGATTTGTTTTCAAGAAGGAAATCCTTGTTCTCCTAAAAAAAAGCCATGGTTAGCAGAAGGTGATTTCCAGAACTTTATTTAATGATTTTCGCCATTTTACAACAATAAGTCTCAAGATGATGGACTGAAATGCTTTTATTTATTTTTGCTTTTCTTAAATAGATCCCATGAATCCAATATAGCAAGGCATTTGCATGGATGTAGGACGTGTCAGATAGTTACAATTTACACAAATGGAGCACATAAAATCCCTCTTGCAAGAGGAGATATTGGTAATAGATAAAGTACATGTTAATAGGTACAGAGAAAAATTTCAGTTAAAAATGTTAAAGTTAGATCTTGATAGATACAACAAAACTTAGATATACTGATACAGATTCCAGGTATCATATTGCTAACAGTAGATATGATGTAATTTTTAAAAATCAATTAGAATTAGCACAACTGAAATGCTCTTCAACCGAGTAAAAGGAATTATCTATGAGATAGTTTTTAGTTGGTTTTTTAATTTAGGAAGCTCATGAACAAGTAATTTCAGTGACGGTGGAAGAGCATTGAACACTTTGCACCTCATATAATGGACTCCCTTTTGTGCAATAGTGAGATTTTTTAATTCATAATGGAGATACATTTTCCTCCTGGTTTGTGAGTATGGTACGAATCATTGGTTTTCTACATATGTTCATTTTTACCAATAAAACATAATAGGGAATAGATATACTGACATTTGATTGTCAGAATCCCCTGTTTCCTAAAAAGGTTCATACAAGAAAGTCTACGTTGGACTCTGCTCATTATCCTAACAGCTCTCTTTTGGGCAAGGAATATTTTTTTGTAAAGAGGCTGATTACCCCAGAAAATTATGCCATACGACAAATAGCCAAAATAAGCTGTTTTAGTGGTTTCAAGGTCACAGACAGTAGAAATAATACGAATAGCGAATGTTGCTGAGCTACGTTTTTTGTGTAGTTGTAAAATATGTTAAGACCAATTTAGATTGCAGTCGATGTGTACACCCCAGAACTTTGACGACTCAACTTGTAGAAGTTCATTACCATTACATTTAATAACTAATTGATCATCCGTTCTTTCCTTGTTTGAAAATGAACAAATAACCTATTATTTAAAAAGCAATTAAGTACTTCACTAAAGACAATATTGGCTGATTCCTCAAGATTATGGTGAGGAGTTTTGTTGATCAGGATGGAGGTGCCATCGGCAAAAAGAGTGAAATGAGTTTTAAAGCTAGTGCACAAGGGAAGGTCATTAATAAAGATGAGGAAGAGTAAGGGGCCAAGTTTCTGTCATTTTGGAATTCAGGGTAGTTGCCATGATAAAGTGGGCACATAGTACAATATTGACTGACCACATAACAAGGAATTAATAATTTAAAATGAATAAAAGTTGGAACTTTTATCTCTTTCGTGGAGAAAATATTTGCTCTTGCGGATCATCTGTGGATCGCGGAGTTGAAAATTTTACAAAAGCGACAATGCAAGAAATTCAGCTTATAATAATTTCAAGTTACAATTATAACGCTTTAGCAAATTTATGTAAAAATCTAGAAATGTTCTCTTTGTTGAATAATGACATCTGACAAGCCTATGAACACGTAACATACTCAATATTTATTTATTTATTGGTAAGCAGCTGAAATTTTTCGAGGAACAGATTCCCAAAGTGTCTTTATAGTTTCCAACAGATTTTTATCCAGTCTTCTACAAGAGCACCTTCCAGTTATTTCAGTGATGTTGGAACTGTAAGTTTCGCCCTCACTCATTGCTCAAAACTCCCCACAACAGTTTGAAATGTACCGATAAACGTTAAAGACTGGGATTTAACTCAGTGGCTGGAAATACTGAAGTTAATTTTCTGAAATTGGCTCGCTGCTACCGAGGTCCATTTTAGTTACCGTATATCGTATCCAGAAGATGATTGCTGCAGTAAAATTTATGTGAAAATAGGCAGTGGCATATTTAAGAGGGGGAGGGGCTTCCGGCCTTAAGCCCCCCCCTCCTCCTGCTCCCCGTCCTCCCGAAATGTGAAATTATAGAAATGTTTTTCTTACACACCTGCACACAACATCGTAATACTACGGGTAGAAAACAAGGGTTAATAACACCTCGACTTCAGAAGTAGATTCTATGCTACTACTACAATATGCTAACGATAGACTGTTCCCGAACGACGAATCTCAGCACAAAAGAGACTCGCCGAAAACTTGAGTGGTTGTACGTCGTGATTGGTATATGTACGGTACTTATTCTTTCGTGCTTCCTGTGACGCAAGTGCTTTAGTTGGATTAGGAGGGAAAAAAATGGAGCAAATAAATTACTCACCAGTAATTTTATCGAGCGAGCTCCTTATTTTTTTTCCAGAACAAGCAGAAGCCATCACCAAGGGAGATTTGGTCATCTGCTCTATTATACTCTCTAAACTGCTTTCGCTGGGTGAGTCCATCGGGCGTCATCTTCAGCGCCAAGATGTAGATTTTGCAGAGTTAATCAACATTGCCAGGGATCTCAAAAGGGAACTGCTGGTAGTGAGAGAAAATGTTGATGATATTTTCAGCCGGCTTTTCTTAGAAGGCAAGGAATTAGCTTCGGCCAGTGGATTTGAAATCAAGCAATCACGCATTTCTACAAAGCAAGCACATCATATCAGGATAGCGGTGATGATGTTGAGGCTACAACAAAGTGTCTGTGTTTATACCCTTTCTGGATTCCTTCATTAGTTCATTGCAGGATCGGTTCTCGGCATATTGTGAACTTTTTAACAGCTTTAGTTGTCTCCTACCACGAAAAACTGAAGACAAAGGTACGGTAAAATTAATGGAGCTACGAAACTCCATTCATTTTACGCTTCAGACGCATTAGTCACAGATTTAACAACAGGGCTTTCATTAACGTCTTAGGCGACTGGAGCAGTTGCCTCAAAACGAAATAGAAGCATTGTCTACGACAGTCAAATCTATCCTAATGTGTTTTGGTTTTTTGCAGCTCTTGGCAGCTCTACCGGTTAGAACAGTGACAAATGAGCGCAGTTTCTCCTCCCGGAAGAGAATCAAGGCGTACCTAAGCAATACAACTAGCGAGGTACGTCTGAAAGAGTTCGCCAATATGACAATTCATGGAGAAGAAGAGATTGATGTCCAAACTGTGATAAGTGATATGGCTAAACAAAGAGACCGCCATCTTCCTTTTGTAATTTACATTTTTAGTGAGGAAATATTCTAAAATTTTGTCTCGTAGGACTTTTATTTATGTGGGATCTTTTACCTGCTGTTGCGAAAACTACTGCAATTATGAAACTTCCTGGCAGATTAAAATTGTGTGCCGGAACCGGGACTCGAACCTGGGACCTTTGCCTTTCGCGGGCAGAAGTAAAGTTGTGAGGCGGCATCGTGAGTCGTGTCGGGATAGCACAGTCGGTAATGCCCTTACCCGCGAAAGGCAAAGGTCCCAGGTTCGAGTCCCGGTTCCGGCACACAATTTTAATCTGCCAGGAAGTTTCATATCAGCGCACACTCCGCTGCAGAGTGAAGTTTCATTCTGGAAATACTGCAATTATATTCTCTCGCTTACGTTAAGTCACTAGTGTTTTAATGAAACAACGACACACCTTATTTTTATAATTTTGAGCATTAAATTAGTGTGGATCGATAACATTAACTTCCATTTGAGCTATTGAAAAATGAAACCCCCCAACCAAATAAATAAACAAATAAAATAAAAAGCCACTTAAAATAGGTTTGAACTCGCCAATAATTAAATCTAACATAATGTTCCTTTTCATGAGATTTATTGCAAAACTAACTGCTACGTGTTTCTCGTCCTAATGCATGCTAAGAATTAAGTTTGAACTGAAAGCATGCATGGCTTCTGACAGTGCGACTTATTTACACCTAACATTGAACAATTACTAACTTACAAAAGGCATTGTTCAAAGTAAATATTTTGAAAATTACAATTACAGATTTTTTACTATTTACATTTTTGTGTGTTACATAACTGCCGCACTTTGTAAGAAATGAGGTGCTACAGACGAATGATGAAACTTAGATGGGTAGATAACGTAACTAATGAGGAGGTATTTAACCGAACTGGGGAGAAAAGGAGTCTTTGGCATACCCTGACTAATAGAAGGGATAGATTGGTGGGAAACATTCTAAGACAAGGAATTGTCAACTTAGCTTTAGAAGGAAGCATGTGGGTAAAAATCGTAGAGGGAGACAAAAGGACTAGTGCAGTAAGCAGACTCAGAAGGATGTAGGTTGCCGAACATATTCTCAGATGAAGAGGCTTGTACAGGACAGGCTAGCGTGGAGAGCTGCATCAAACCAGTCTGCGGACTGAAAACCACAACAAAAACAACAAGGAGAAAAAATACAGTTTTTGTATATGTGAATATTGGGTTTTAACGCTTTATAATATTTATTATATTAAACTTATAAATGATATGTGAAATGAAAGAGCAACTGAAACAGTTTTTTTGGCACCGCAATCCGCTTGACAGTGGTAGTATAGAAGATGGCGTTTTGTGTTTTGCAATTTGCAAAGACCGAATCTGTTGTTACTATGCAACGTGTGTTCCGGTTGAAGTTCGGTTGTGATCCTCCAAATGATAAGAACATTCGTAGATGGTATCATCAGTTCCAAGGTACCAGCTGCCTTTGTAAAGGAAAGAGCGCGGGACGATCAAGAGTCAGTGAAGAGACTGTCGAGCGAGTTGAGAGAGTCGTTCACTCGCAGGCCCGAAGAAATCAGTCCGGAAGGCTAGTCGTGTATTACAAGTTCCTGTCTCGACTGATTGGAAAGTGTTAAGTTACGCTTACAACTACGTTCTTACCGTTTACAGTTATTATAGACTTTAAAGCTGACAGACCACGAATTACGTGCCAACTTCGCAAACGACGTGTTTTCTGGATTTTGTTGACTTCAGTGAAGAATAGACCTTTCACCTAAGTGGCCATGTTAACACTCGCAATGTGCGCATCTGGGACACGTCCCACTAGTTATTCTGAAATACTTTTACACAATCTCTCATTTCGTTTACTTTGAGAATTTTTTGTTTATACTTATAAATTATGCGGTTTCATTTGGGGAGGGGGGAGGAAGGGAGAGAAGTGTTGTTTGTAAACGACATACGTGAAAATTTTACGCTTCAACTTTTAATTCACCGGAAAACAAACGATGACACTGTTAACATGACCACAGAGTACTGACCCCCCAGGGGGCCCACAGCTCTTTTGTGGGTACGTGTGTGGCGCGCACGGGTCCCCGAGCCATTGCAGCCTTTTTTCCTGCTTTCCCAGGCTGCATTACCCCTCCTAGTTCCCCCTCCTTCCCATCCCAATTCCTCCTTCCCACCCTCTCCAACCCCGTCTCTCGGTGGTACTCTGGATGACGGCTTGGCTATCCCATGGTACCGATTGTCCTGCACTTTGGTTTTGTCTGCTGTGTACACCGGTTTTTGGCCCAGTTTGGTCCCCCTCGGGGTTTGACCTTCCATACCAAAATTGTCCGATAATGTGTGAGCCAATTGGGGAAGAACTCCCGACCTAGCCCATACAGCGCGGGTCCTATCCTTTCCTTTCCACTTCCTTTCCTCGCTGTAGCCCCCATCCCCCGCTAGGTCCCCAGCACGTGTAGCCAGTCCGTGTGGGGGGGCTGTTATGTACCCTTTGGCTGAGCCCCCTGACACCACAGGGATCACACTACTGGTGTCTGAGCTGCGACCTCTCGATGCAAGCCAAGGAGTTGATGCCTGTCCTCGGGGGTATCAGAACTCCCGGCAATGGCCATCGTGCCAGGTGGCCTTTGCTGAGGCTGGGTGGCGCCCATGGAGAGAGCCCCGGTTTCGGAGTGGGTGACACCAGGGCGGACGTCTAGCCCCATGAAAAGAGTTAGACTCCAAAATGGTCGTGCATCGGCCGTCTCTCAAGACAGGAAGAGATCATTTAATGCTACTACTGCGGATAAGAGGATGTTTCCCTCCCTTGCTACCCCTTGGGAGGAAGGTCAGGCTCGCCGTTTAGGAGCAAAACCCTTTCCTCGCTATCTCGTCTGCTCAAGGACTGATGGAGGAACTTTTACTTCCACCAAACCTCTGTTCTTTGTCGAGACCATAGAGGACAAGTTTGGTGAATTGGAATCTATGGGTAAGCTTAGATCTGGCTCATTACTCATTAAAACAGTCTCGGAAGCCCAGTCTGAAGCTTTGCTCGCCTGCACCACCCTTGGTGACATTCCAGTAACAATTGTCCCGCACAAATCCTTGAATATGGTACAGGGTGTGATATTCCACCGGGACCTCCTCCTTCAAACTGATGAGGAGCTTAGGGCCTATCTCGAGCGGCGTGGTGTACATTTTGTTCGCCGCGTTCAGAGGGGACCTAAAGATAACCGCGTCGATACTGGGGCCTTTATCTTGGCCTTCGAGGGGGACACACTCCCAGAGAAGGTCAAGATAATGATATATCGATGTGAAGTGAAGCCCTACATTCCACCTCCCATGCGGTGTTTTCGATGTATGAGGTTTGGTCATATGTCCTCTCGCTGTACAGCAGTCCCAGTATGCGGTGATTGTGGACGCCCACTACATGAGGGGAGCCCCTGTGTTCCTCCGCCGGTGTGCATCAACTGTCAACAACACCACTCTTCACGGTCGCCAGATTGCCCTATGTTCAAAAAAGAAAAGAAGATTCAAGAGTACAAATCCCTGGAGCGTTTGACGTACCCTGAGGCCCGCAGTAAATATGAACGTCTGCATCCCGTGCAAATGGCGACGACCTTCGCTACGACGTTATCGTCTAGCCTTTCACCCTCCCCTTCCCACTCCCATCTCCCCCCTACACCCCGTCCACACCCCTCCCTCACATCTCCCTCTCCTTAGCTCCTGTAGCCCTCCCTTTGTGTCCCACCCCTTCCCAGCCGGAGAAGTGCACCCCTTCTCCGTCGCCTGCCGGTGACAGTGCCCTATCTCAGGGCCTTCCGTCCCGGCGTTCCCCAGATCGGAGATCTTCGACCTCCAGCCGGCCATCGGACTCCCAGTCAGTGAGTTCAAAGGTCGCCCGATCCTTGTCAGTACCAGACCTAACTGACAAAAGTCCTCTCTCTGGGGTGGGTCCTGCCCGTCCCACACGAGAGAAGGAGAAGGAGAAAGAGAAAGAGAAAGAGAAGGAGAAGGAGAAGAAGAAGAAGAAACCAAAGTTACAAGATAAAGCCCCTCCGGTACCACCGGAGGTGCCGACTGTGCTTTCGCAACTCGCTCATCCCATTGAGCCCGAGGCTGATCAGCTATTTATGGATGTTGTCCCTTCTTCTTTGGTGACGGACGCTGACAAAGCAGCGTGACAGACGTTATGCCATTCGCTTCCCGCCTAGATCCTCGTGATGTGATCATCCAATGGAACTGTAATGGTTACTACCGTCACCTCTTGGAGATTAAACAGCTAATCTCTCTCTCTTCTGCGGCCTGTGTCGTCCTGCAGGAATCGAGGTTTATGGATGCACATTCACCGACCCTCCGTGGGTTCCGTGCTTTTTGTCGGAACCGGGTTGGTCCCCTCCAGGCGTCTGGTGGGGTTTGTACTTTGGTCCGGACAGATATTGTCAGTACCTGGATTCCTCTCCAAACTCCATTGGAAGTGGTTGCTGTCCGAGTTCACTTGGACACTCCATTGACCATTTGCAATCTCTACCTTCCACCTGACAGGCCACCTACACTCACGTCCCTAGTGGCCCTCCTTCAGCAACTCCCCCCTCCTTACCTCATCCTTGGGGACTTCAATGCCCACCATCCTTTGTGGGGCAGTGCTTATACATCTAGCCGGGGCCGCCTCATAGACCAGTTTCTTGCTGACCATAATCTGAGCCTTCTCAACGATGGTTCCCCAACTCATTTTAGTGCCGCTCACGGCACCTTTTCTGCCATAGACCTCTCTCTCACTTCTCCTTCTCTCCTTCCTTTATTTCACTGGTCGGCGTATGACGACCTCTGCGATAGCGACCACTTTCCGTTGATCCTTTCACTTCCCTCACGCCTACCACGAGCCAGGGTACCCCGCTGGGTATTCCGTCGTGCTAATTGGCCGCTATATACATCCCAGGTTGTGTTCCCATCTTCCCCCTCGGGCTGTATAGATGATATTATAAACCAAATGACCATCATGATCACCCAAGCTGCCAACGCCGCTGTTCCCCGGTCGACAGGCCCTCCTACTCGCCGGCCTGTCCCTTGGTGGAATGCAACTGTTGCCGCAGCCATTCGCGAGCGCCGTAGGGCCTTGCAACATCTTAAGCGCCACCCATCGCTCGCTGGTCTAATAAATTTCAAACGTCTGCGTGCCAGAGCTCGTTACTTAATCAAACAAAGTAAGCGGACATGCTGGGAGCATTTTGTCTCCTCGTTGGGTTCTTCTGTCCCTTTGACAAGAGTGTGGGCTATGCTCCGATCTATCCAAGGTAGCTGGCGGCCGTCTTCCGTCCCTGGTCTTGCCCTGCCTGATGGGGTCTGCACGGAGCCATCTGTTGTTGCAGAACATCTTGCAACTCACTTCGCCAATGTCTCGGCGACAACTTCATATCCGGCGACCTTTCTCCTTCAGAAACAACAGGCCGAAACCTTCAAATTAGGCTTTACTTCTCACCAGGTGGAACCATATAACGAACCTTTTACTGACTGGGAGCTGTCGCTGGCCCTCTCCTCTTCTCGTGATTCAGCACCTGGCCCTGACGATATCCATAATCAATTGCTGCAACACCTTAACCCCTCACAACGACAATTTCTCCTACAAGTTTTTAACCGTATTTGGCTTAAAAGGGTGTTCCCCTCCCAGTGGAGGGAGAGTATTGTGGTCCCTGCCCTCAAGCCTGGCAAGGACCCGTCGGCGCTGGACAGTTATCGACCAATAAGCCTGACAAGTGTCCCCTGTAAACTACTTGAGCGGATGGTAGCCCGCAGATTATGCTGGGTTCTTGAATCCCGGGGACTTCTCTCACCTTACCAGTGTGGGTTCCGGGAGGGACGATCCCCTATTGACCATTTACTTCGACTGGAGACTGCGATCAGACAGGCCTTCTCTAAAAGACATCATCTGGTAGCAGTCTTCTTCGATCTGCATAAGGCGTACGACACTGCTTGGCGTCATCATATTTTACGTTCTCTTCATGACTGGGGCCTCAGAGGCTCCTTACCAATTTTTATCCGTCAGTTTTTATCCCTCCGCCTGTTCCGTGTCAGAGTTGGCTCTTCCTTTAGCTCCCCTCGGATACAGGAGAACGGTGTCCCCCAGGGCTCAGTGTTGAGTGTTACACTTTTTCTAATCGCCATCAATGGGTTGGTGAGCTCTGTTGGGTCACTGGTAACCCCGGCATTGTATGTCGACGACTTTTGCATATGGTACAGCTCCTACTCATTAGCCTCTACTGAACGTCAGCTCCAAAGAGCCATTCGGCGGGCTTCAGTGTGGGCTACGTCCCATGGTTTCCAGTTTTCCTCATCAAAAACGAGGGTGGTGCACTTTTGTCGTCGTACTACAGTTCACCCTGATCCAGAACTGTTCTTGGGTAATCAGCGCCTGGAAGTTGTAGCACAGCATCGTTTCCTGGGTCTTCTCTTTGACAAAAAATTGACTTGGGTGCCCCATATTCGCCACCTAAAGATTAGTTGTATGAGGAAACTCAATGCCCTACGTTTCCTTGCTCATTCATCTTGGGGTGGAGACCGAACAACTATCCTCCGTATCTACCGGGCTCTAATCTTGTCCCGATTGGACTATGGGTGTCAAGTTTATGGCTCGGCAGCTCCTTCTGCCCTGAAATTATTAGACCCGGTTCACCATTATGGTGTCCGCTTGGCTACAGGTGCATTCCCGACTAGCCCGGTCGACAGTCTCCTTGTTGAGGCGGGAATCTGCCCTCTTCAGGTCAGGCGGCATCAGCTTCTGGCGTCTTATGCCATCGCCATCCGGCAATATCCTGCTCATCCCGCTTACCAGGTTCTTTTTGCATATGAAGGGCTTCGACCCCCTGATACCCGGCCGCGGGCGGGCCTTCCCGTCGGACTGCGGCTTGCCTCTCTTTGCCGGGATTTCCATTTCCCTTCGCTAGATTGCGCCCCCCATTTTACTGCACGCACACCTCCGTGGATGGTGCCGCGACCACTAATTTGGACGGATCTCTTCCAGGGCCCAAAAGCTTTAATTTCCCCCATGGTCTTTCGGCGTTTGGTGCGCCCAGTACTAGAAGAGTTTCAGGGCGCCTCTATCTTCTACACTGATGGCTCGAAAACAGCGGGCCACTCCGGATATGCTTTTACATCTCCTGTTGGGGTGGAATGCCAATCTCTGCCAGAGGCATGCAGTGTGTTTACGGCAGAGCTGATGGCGATTTATAGAACTCTCTGTTTTATTAAACATTCTGCCGTGGAACGTGGTTTAATCTGTGCTGACTCCATGAGCAGTCTGCAGGCCATTGATCGTTGTTTCCCCTCCCATCCTTTAGTTATTTCCATCCATGAACTCCTTGCTGACCTTCATCGTGCTGCCTGCTCCGTTACCTTTCTCTGGGTGCCAAGCCATGTTGGTATTACAGGGAATGAAGTGGCTGACCAGTTGGCTAGATCGGCAATTACTCGCTGCCCGTCTCCCTTTCAAATTCCGGGTGCGGATCTGCGGGTGCAGATCAGATCTTTGCTTCACTCCTCATGGGATAGCAGTTGGAAAGCTACTGCCCCTTCCAATAAACTCCGCACCATCAAAGATACGACTGCAGCTTGGAGTTCATCTTTACGCCCTTCCCGGAGAGAATCAATTGTCCTCTGTCGCCTCCGTCTTGGACACTGCAGGCTGACCCACGGATTTCTTTTACAAAATGACAATCCACCACATTGTGATTGTGGAGCCGTACAATCCATGTCTCATATTCTCACTGAATGTCCTCTCTATTCGACACTTCGTGGCGACTATGGCCTACCGCCTACATTGCCTTCAGTTTTGGCGGATGACCCACGGATGGTTGATCGCGTCCTTGCCTTCCTCCGTGAAAGTAGATTTTATTGTCAGCTCTAGGACTCGCTTGGTAGGGGTGAGTGGGTTTGTGATTCTTGGCTGATTGTGGGGTTTAGAGCCTTATCCCCATCAGCCCCCCCCCCCCCCACTCTTTTACATTTAATGTAGTTTTATTTCTCCCTGCTCTGGAGCTATGATACGTTGACCACTGTGCCATTAGTACCTTGTGGTTTAGGCTAGAGGTCGCTTCCAGAGCTGTGGGATCGGACACTGTAGCATTTGCTGCCCTGGGTTGGTCTTAGTCTTGTTGGCGAGTCGATTTTACTTCCTAGTGTAATGGTCTTTTGGCTTTCACCTATTTTTCGTTGGGTTCCGTGGCGTATAAAATTTGGGGTTGAAGGGACTGATGACCTCGTTGTTTGGTCCCTCATGTCCACCACCACCACCACCACCACCACCACCACAGAGTACTGATAAAAAAATTATTTATTTATATTTATCAGGTTTTGTGTCTGGTAAGGGTACCCGAGATGTAAAGTGTCATGAGTTCTGTGTCCCTGCCTACATCTGTTTCCTAGATTACAAAAAGGCCTTCGTTTGTGTCAGGTGGGACAAGTTGTGGCACGTGCTCACCGAGTATAGAGTACCAAAAGACCTGTTATCCTTACTAAAAGGTCTGTATAATAACCACACCGCAACCATAAAATTAGATGGTGAATACTCTGAGTTTTCCGATGTGACAAATGGCGTTAGACAAAACTGCATACTGTCACCTCAGGTCTATAACATCTATGCGGAGTATGTAATCGGAAAAGCGCTGGATGACTGGAATGGTGGGATTTCAGTTGGCAGCAGGAAGATCAACAATTTACACTTCGCAGATGATATTACACTCATAGTGAGGAAGAACTTGGTGATCTGCTCTCAAGAGTGAAAGGCATTAGTCTAAATTTTGATCTGGAGATAAACATGAAGAAAACTAAACTGATGGTTATAAATCGCCCAGGCTTGGATCAACACCAACTTACAGGATGTTTAAAGGATCTTGATATTTTGTGTGATTATTAACATCTAGGCTCTCTGATAAATTGCACAGGGAAGTGTGACAAAGAGATAAGACGACGAATTATTCTTGGTCGAGCCGCAATGGTCAAACTCACCAAGATCTGGCAGAATCGGGCAATATCCAAGACAACAATGATGAACTTGGTGGAAACGTTGGTGTTCCTATACGGATGCGAGACCTGGACCGTGAAAAGCAGTGACAAAAGAGCCGCATTGACGACTTCGAGATGTGGTATTGGAGGAAGATGCTGCGTGTACCATGGACTCAAAGGAGAACAAATGTTTCAATAATAGAAGAACTACGAATCACCAGAAGGTTATCTTCTCGTGTTAGCCAAAAATACCTTCAGTTCCTTGGACACATCTTGAGAAGGAAAGGGGTTAATTTAGAGAAGACCCTCTTGCAGGAAAAAATTGAAGGCAGAAGACCACGAGGGAGAGCAGCAAGCAGATGGTTGGATCAAGTAAAGATCACCAACTTACCTCTTCAGATCATATTAAGAACGGCTGAAGACGGCTGTGGGAGGAGAAATCTGACTGAAATTTCAACTATCTAAGAATTATTGAAGAAATGAGGCCACGACACTCAGCAATGAGTAAAACGACTAATGATGATGATATTTATCATGTTTCGCAGTACCAAATTGAGGAGGAAGTCTCCGAGGTCATGGAACGGGTCAATACATGAGACTGTAACAAAATAGTAGTAACAGATAAAGTGAAACATATAGCAATCCTATGCACATGGCTGGCCTAAGCATAAGTAAGAAATGCGACACAGATATTATTTTTTTTTTTTAGTTACATGTTTGTGGGTGGCCATCTTCCGTTTTTTGAAGGTGAAGGAAAAAAAAAAGGCCTAGTGTTCGCTGCAATTGATTTTATTTCTCCTAGACGTGTTTCGCCTTTTATTTTAAAGGCATCTTCAGTGGGATCTACAACTACAATTTTTTGTGAGATGTATTGATTTTAAATCATGGCTGCTAAACACCTCCAAAATGTGTACAACTGTGCAAAAAAGTTTGTTAGTTATACAATGTGCAATTGTTCAAATGTTTGTAAATCTATCGGACCACACTGCGTGGTCATCAGTCCGTAGCTTACAAACTACTCAAACCTAGGTAAACTAACCTAAGGACAACACACACACCCATGCCCCAGGGAGGACTCGAACGTCCACGGCGAGCAACCGCGCGCTCCGCAGCGAGACGCTTTAGACCGCTCGGCTACTCCACCGCGGCTACAATGTGCAACATGTGGCCTTGACCAGATGGAGGAAACAGCAAAAGGTAGTTGAAAAGACAACGAAAATGTAAGTTAAGACTTCTGCCCTTATGTCAACAAATACGTGAACTGCTATATAATCTCAAAACAATACATCTCACAAAAAATTGTACTTGTAGATACCACTGAAGATTCCTTTAAAATAATAGGCGAAACGTATCTGGGAGAAATAAACTCAATTGCTACTACGTTTTTTGAATTCTTGTTGCTGCTTATTAAAAATGGCTGCGGTAGAATACTGCTCACCTTTCTTCGCAAGCGCCAAGGAGGTGTAAGCCAAGTGCAGATTCGATTTTTGTCCAGTATTAACTGATTGAAAGCTGCTAATTATTAAAAACAAACGACATTAAAGAAAAAAATGCATTGAAAGCCCAATGTTATAATTCTCAGACTACTTAACAGGAGTCGTCAATAGGTTCGCGAGCTTACTCCCATATTGCTCGAACCTGCCGTTTCTGCGCAATAAATGGCTGTTCCGAATCAGGAGTTACCCCAAAAAATAACACCGTACGTCATAAGCGAGTGACAATAGGTAAAGTAGACTATTTTTCGTGTTGAACTATCAGTTGTTTCAGAAATATTTCTAATGGTAAACAACACAGAACTTAATTTTTGAACAAGATCCTGAACATGCGCTTTCCATGACAGCTTATTATCCATCTTAATGCCTAAAAATTTGAAATGTTCTGTCTCACCTATCATGTGCCATTCTGTGCAATCAAAATGTCAGTTTCTGTTGAACTGTGTTTTAGACTCTGTAAACACTGTTACTGTGATAATAGCATCAATTTATTTTCTACAAGCCAGAACTTGTTTCTGTAACTGACTTATTTGATACTGCTCCAATATTGTCAACATCTTTTACTACAAAAGCTGATGACATCAGCTAACTGAAATATCTTAGAATTTATTTTCCTCTGAAGCAGTTTATGAATTTCTCCCGATTTGCTTGATGTGAGAAATTCAACTGCCGTGTCTTTCTTCCAGTGGCTCGTTAATCGTAAAACGGCTCTAAATCAGCCGTCTGCAGTTCGCAGTGATTGAGCAGTAACAGGTCGAATGAGTCACGCACAGAGAAGGTTCCCTAGCTATTGGCGAAATCTGTCGGTCTGAAAAAGTGGCCCGCAATGGCCGAAAATTAGCTGTTGCACGACGCAGGAAGCAAAGAACAGTGAAAGTTCGCGGAGCACGCTCCTTTCATTGTGCTGACGTCCGCATTCGTTCCGTGTTTTTGGGATGAGGCTGGTCAACATTTACCGCAATTGATACGAATACGTGCGCCTGGATTTGTTAATGGCGTCGTTACGAAACACCTGTCGCAGACAGACTGACGCTGAGTTGCCAGGCGAAAGACGTAACGATCAGCGCTGGTACTTCGGAAATGTTTGCACATTTATTCTGTACATCACGGTCGATTTTTACCCGTACATTTGATTTATATACTAGCTAATTTAACAGCACTCTTTACCTTTTAAGGATTCATGACGAGTCAAATTTCCAAGATAAAATCCTCTCTTCCTCATACGGCAGCATACACAGAAAATTCGTAGCTGTCAGGCATCGTAATGTATATCGTGAATCTGGTCCAGTGTGTGGTAAAAATTTCATGTCAGTCATTGACACGAAGAATAAATAATTTTAATAACTACGTGAACAAGTAGTCTACGTAATCTTTCTAACCTATAAGCCGTTTTAATACTACTAATGCCATACATTTTACTTCTAAATTGCGTTAATGTTATTCCTATTGAGCCGTCCCGGCTCCGGTTTCTTCGATTGACCCTGTCATTGATTTAATTACTGGCGAAAGTACTATCGATCTCTCTGTGCGTGTACAGCTCATGGCGCTGTTTGATCTATCAAGCGTCGATTGTCTTCTGACTGGTGTTTCCTTGGCGCGTGTGGTGCTACGGTGGCGGTGAGTTTTATACGATGCATGGCATCGTCAGGGTCGATTTATTTTGATTAAGAGGCCGTTTGTGGCCGGGCCCGACGTGTTGGGGGGGACTCTGCCTGTCCGTGGGGAGCCATGCATGCAATGAGCTGAAGCGTTGAAGAGGTTGGTCCGGAGAGGCCTTTCTGTCAAGTTACAACAGCACCTCGTCGCGGGCTGTTTACCTCGTCTCCCGGCTGTGTGGTCGCGTTCCTAGCGGCCGTGCGACGCCGCGTCCGTCCCTCGCCGAGCGTCGGAGCTGTCAACAACTGGCAGAGTACTCCGCACTCTGCCCCGGCTGCGCCTCGCGGTGTTCCAGCCGCTGTTCATTTGGGATGTATCAAATGTTTCCGGGCGTTGGTTGACAACCTCCTCCTAAACCAATGCAAGGGTGCCTGCACCTTCCGTGGAGAAAGAAATAAATAAGTTAGGTGACTGATACAGTCCTGTTCTGCAAATTTGTATGTCTGAATTTGCCAGGATTGGTGGTCGTTCCCCAGCGGCCGTCGTTGCCTGTGTCTACGTCGTTAGTTGTTTATTCATGTGTTATACCGCACTTTTAGTTCGGTTCAATTGTCACACATTAAAATAGTGAGTGAGGTAAATAAAGGAAAGATAGGGGAAATGCCAGCCGACTATATTATAACCCCATACTGCTTCAACAAGCCTTTCAATATAACAATTGGAAGAAGGGAGCAGTGAGAGAAAATAGTTCGACACCGTACGGGGGATACTGTCTGGTTCACTGACGGGTCGAAATCAGACCAAGGCGTTGCGGCCGGAGTGCAGCCAAGACTGGAGGGCGTCATCTCTCTAGGGAAATTGGCCTCTGTATTCCAGGCCAAATCACTGCCATCAGGGCGTGTGTGGACGAGAATTTGCGTAGGTGCTACAAAGATCGTAGCATCTATATCTATTCAGACAGCCAGGCAGGCCTTAGATCACTGGCAGCTCCTGCAACAAGGTCTAAAATTGTTGCAGAATGTCACAGGGTTCTGGTGGAGCTAGGGGAAAGCAATAGAGTAAACCTATTGTGGGTCCCTGGCCACTCGGGGATCAGTGGCAACGAACATGCCGACAGATTAGCCAGGATGGGGGCAGAGACACCATTTATTGGATAGGAAACTGTCGTGACAATCACCAAGGCAATGATCAAATTGGAGTTACGTAACTGGCTCAGAAGACAGCACGTAGAATATTGGACCAAAGTCCATCAACAAAAACATGGCAAGGTAATGATGCCAAAGCCATGTTTTAAAAGAAGCTCTGCAATCCTGGGCCTGAACAGGAGAGAGATTAGACTCATGGTTGGATTGCTGACAGGCCTTGGGAATTTCAAAAAACACCTACGTACAATGGGTATAACAGAAGAGGCCCCTAAATGTAGGATCTGTGACGACGATGATGAAACTGCATCACATCTAATATTCGAATGCATTGCATTGGAGAGTAAGAGGCACAGAACATTTGGGACAACCAGACCCGAAGAAATTGTGTCTAATAAAGAACTGGTGAAGGGACTCCTTGCACTGTTCAAGGGCATTGGTTGGCTTTACTAGATATACAGGTAGCGATACCGCACAATAAACTTAGTTTCGGTGCGGACAGTGGCGGGTTGAACCAAGACTGTTTTGACTTTCCTGAAAAAATCAAATCAAATCGATTCAATTGAATTATTCTCTTTGCGCTGAGTATCAAGTACTTTTTTTTATCTTTTTGTTGCAGAAATTTTCCCTCCGTGAGGCACTGCCACTTGGGGTTGTAATTTGGCGTTCTATTCGTTTGTGTAAGCCCCTTCATATCAGAGCTGTAGTTCTTGTTGACCGTTGGGCACCTTATTCCTCTCCTTCCCATTTTGAAAATGTTCAAATGTTTGTAAAGTCTATGGGACTTAACTACGGGGTCATCAGTCCCTAAACTTACAAACTACTTATGAGCTACTTACGAACTAGGACGGTACAAATATCCATGCCCGAGGGGGGATTCGAACCCCCGACTCCCATTTTGAGTCAGCTCATCTGTTTTACCTGTGTGGGTGTATTAAATTAACGAGTAGCCAGCTCCCCACCTTTAATGTGATGTTGATAAGTAAGCTAAGGTGTTTTCATTTAAATTGCAGGACTCATTTGTAAATTTTATTGCCTGTTGTTTTATTGGCCTTCCGCGTATTGATATCATTGAGCACAGTTTCCTGCTACCAGCCTTTATAATAAAACTCAGACTTTACTTAAAATTTTGAGCTCGTCTTTAGTGTGTTTTGGTAATTGTATTTTTAAAGAGCTGTGTTCACTTAAATTTTGGAGCCCCACTTTAGTGCAATTTCGTTAAAAGCTGAGCTTCTTTCATTTAAATGGCAGGGGTCATTTGTAAATAATATTGTATTTACAAGGCTTGCTTTTCATTTAAATTTTTTCCGCTTTCGCTTAAATTACTGAGCACATTGTGTTTTTAGTGTATTTTTAAAGAGTTGCTTTTACTAAATTTGGAGCCTTATTATAAAAAAATAAAAAATTGCTTCTCTCAACTTTGCCTTCTGCCTTGCATCACTTATCTGAACTGTCTTGTTGGGCCTTCAGCCTCTGATTGTAATTATATATATAATTAAAACAAATGGAACCTGAACTGACTATGCTTGCTTAACTTCACACACCCACTACCCTCCGCTTCCACAACCTACCCTCTCACCCATAAACCAGCGAAGATGTAAAAAAATTCTTGTTTTTTACTCTTCGCCATTTTTTGCTAATCAACTGGAGAAGCTACACAGCTAGCGCGACAAAGGCAGTACCGACCTGTCATACATTCTGCTGGAACTGAGCGCTGGGTTTCCACCTTTATGTCAGGATGAGGCGTGGAACCTGGTGGAGCGCCAGAGGACGCTAGTAAAACAATTAATGTTTACACGTTTTATTCCGTAGCATAAAATAATTATGATGGAGGCGCCAGCGCGATAGGAGCTGGAGCAGTAGGTGGCGTCGCCTTCGGGCTGCGACCTCTGTGTTCCGACTGCTGTGAGCCGTCTGATGGTAGAGCCCGCGCCGCGACGTCCGGGAACCGACGCAAGGACTGTTGTTGAGAAGTGCTCTGTCCCTTCTCCAGTCTATGCAGCTGCCAGTGAATCCATGCGTGGACTCCTCTGAAATCGGATGCCGTGCTGATACCCGACTCTGGATACTGGCTGACTGGATTAGGGCCAGAGTGCTAACTCGACGACAGGACCATTGGCCTTTAGTAACGAACCACTGAAGCCCGTGTTGGCCTCAGGCAACCACCATAGGGTTGTGAAGTCGTCAGCACAGTGGATAACCATCTTCCCCAGATGATGCTTAGTGTGAAGTTTGGCATCGACCAGACTCCATCTCCTAGCGGCCTCTAGCAGCTACCAGTATGTACTGCTATCTGTGACAAAGACTGAGATAATGATTAACCCAGTGAATCGACGACTACCTCCTGAGCATCGTAGATCCCGAAGACCAAGTGACTGCTACTTCTAAAAGCGAGAGTATATATACCTAAAGTTTGCTGAAGCTATGACTTATGAAACGGTTCAAATGTGTTTCATTTCGAAATGCAGTGTTCACTCGATGTGTCTTTACCGCTGACGCATACGCGGTCTTATTCACTCTTGTGACGGAGTTACATGTAGTTATGAAATGTTTACTAGCTGCTTCACTGTCTGACAGCTGTCTCACTCACAAAGCCGTTTGCTGATGGTAGGCTTTCCAACTTGCCAACGCAGCCGTCGTCACGCAAGACAAGTGAACATTTCTACTACAGAGCTGCTGACCTGATTCCGTCCAGCTACGGTGAGCAATCTAAGATCTTAAACACGTTTCTCCGTCACAATTTTTGTGGTGTAACAATTCATTCGATAACACACTTCATTTATGACATGAGATGTATTCCCCCCCCCCCCCCCCCCAATCTCTCATCTTTTCAAGTAAGTAAATTATACGAGCTGTTCCCGTGAATGCTCATCATATAGCGCTTGAAATTTTCACAGAGATAACTGTTAGATAACTAAATAAATTGTGAACAACAAGCAAAAAATCTTACCATGTCACGTAGGATACAAAATTACTTTACATAATGACCTGAGTAGAATTGGTGTGAGTGTTGTTCTTATAAGAAATTAGTAATATGGATCCCACCCCCATGAACCATAGATATTGCTGCAGTGGGATGGCTTGCGTGCCTAATGCAAAATACTAACAAAAATTATTTATAGACGAATGGAAAAACTGGTGGAATCTGACCTGGAAGGATCAGTTTGGATTTAGGAGAAATAATCAACTGCGACTCAGAAGATAGGTTATGGAAAGGCAAACCTACGTTTTTAGCATTTGTAGATCTGTAGAAAGCTTTTGACAATGTTGACTGGAATACAGAATTCTGAAGGTAGCAGGGGTAAATGTAGGGAGCGAAGAGTTATATTCAACTTGCACAAAAAGCAAACAGCAGTTATTAGTGTCGAAGGCCATGAAAGGGGCGCAGTGGTTGCGAAAGGAGGAAGACAGAGTTGTAGCCTTTCCCTAATATTTGTTTAATCTGTACATTGAGCAATATTTGAAGGAATGCAAGGAGAGATTTGGAGAGGAAATTATAGTTCAGGGAGAAAAAAAAAAAAAAAAAAAAAAAAAAAAAAAAAAAAAAAAAAAAAAAACTTCATAGTTTGCCGAAGACATAGTAAATCTGTCAGAGACAGCAAAGGACCTGGAAGAGCAACTGAATGGAATGTACTGGAGGGTATAAGATGAATATTAAGAAGATCAAATTAAGGATAAATCAGGTGATGCTGAAGGAATTAGATTAGACAATGAGGCAATAAAAGTATTAGATGAATTTTGTTATTTGGATAGTTAAGTAACTTGTGATGGCCGAAGTAAAAAAGATATAAAATGCAGAATGGCTGTGGGAAGGAAAGCGTTTATGAAGAAGCGAAATTTGTTGAGATCCAATATTAATTTAAGTGTTAGGAAGTCTTTTATGAAAGCATTTGTCTGGAGTCTAGCACTGTATGGGGGTGAAACTTAGACGATAAGGAGTTCAGACAAAAAGATGATAGAAGCTTTTGAAATGTGTTGCTACAGACGAATGATGAAAATAAGGTGGGTACATCACGTAAGTACTGAGGAGGTGCTCAACAGAACTGGACAGAAAAGGAGTTTCTAGCATATCCTGACTAAGAGAAAGGATAGGTTGGTGGGACACATTCTGAGACATCAAGAATCGTCAACTCAGTATTAGAAGGAAGTGTTTGGGGTAAAATTCATAGAGGGAGACCGAGTGACGAATACAGTAAGCAGATACAAAAGGATGTAGGTTGCCGTTCTTATTCTCAGGGGAATAGGCTTGCACAGGACAGGGTAGCGTGGAGAGCTGCATCAAACCAGTCTGCGGACTGATCACAGAAACAACAGCAACAACAGTATGACTTAAGTGTCTGACTTACGGAGCGACAAGAAACTAAGTGAGGGTTACCAGGAATCTGTTACATGAAGGGAAAATTTCTGTATCGTCATTGGAAGGTCCTCCACCAAAATTTGATGACTGGGTCAGTTGTGATCGAAACGTATTCCACAAATAATATCATCTGGTGCTTCTTCCATGAGCAATGGATAACTTAAATTCATCACACGTTTTCGAACTGTTGTGCAGATTGAATTGTCTTAGGTGTTTGCTATGACATTCGGGGTGAAATGATATCAAAGGAATGATTCGATGACACATTGCTATCCTGAGTAAAGAAGAATTACAGTGTGTGTGTTGAATGGAGTGCATAGGCTAATGAGCACAGAATATGGATTTAGATGAAATGACAAAAAGTCGTATGTAAGGAGAAGTACCAGATATGAAAATAGCGAGAAACATTACATCAAAATTGTAAATTACTACGTATGATAGGATGCAGTTAAGGGATTCTGCTACTTCAGAAAAAAATGACAGAAGAAGAAAAGGCATAGTTACATGAAAAATTTTGCTGGCGACAAGTACAGCAATGTTAGAGCTAGTTTTTGACATAGTAACTAAAAGTGCTGAGACACCCTCTATCTCGTGGGATAACCTTTGGTATATCTGTGACATAAAAGTTTGCTGCCTGCATTGCGAACGTCTGGGACAGTCGTCTTCAGGTCTTCGTCGTTATGAAAACGTTGGAAGGAAGTTTTTAATACGCAAGAAAAGATGGAAATCGTTTGACCAGGATCTGGACTACATGCTGGATAATCAATCAGTTTCCATCCGAAATTATGTAAAATAGGTGCTGTGAGTCGGTCTGTATGACGAACGTTGTCTTGGAGCAACCCAACACCTGCAGTAAGTATTCCGCGCCTCTTGTTCTGAATAGCACGACTCACCTACCGCACTATTTCACAGTAAGAGCTGAAGGCGACTGTCACACACTGGCTTCATTCAACGGCGGCAGACTTCTACGGCAGAGGGATACAAAAGTTGATCCCGCGATTTGAAAGGTGTAACCATTCTATTGGTGACTATGTCGAAAATGCATTTTGCAAATAAAGTTATCTATGTATATCTGTCGTCACTAATTAAAAAAAGAAGGAAAAAAAAACGTATTTACATTCCGCATGCTGTCCAATTTTTCTCCACAGTATCGCCTGCGTGCTAGGTGGCTAGTAATACGAAGCCGTCGGAAGGGTTGCTGGCCAGCAGGCGACGCATCAGGGGCCAGGCTAAACGCGCAGCAAGTGGTCGCTGGCAAGCAGGATGGTCTCTGCGACGGAAATCCAGCAAAATCGACAAACGTTTAACGTATACCTGTTCAGCAGAAAGATACCTGTTCCTTATTTACATAAACGATTTAGGGGAAAATCTAAGTAGCTCTCTTAGGTTGTTTGCAGATAACGCCGTCATTTACCGTCTAGTAATATCATCTGAAGATCAAAACCAACTGCAGAACGATCTGAATTAGATATCACTATGGTGTAAAAATTGGCAGTTGTCTCTAAGTAATGAGAAGGTGAAGTCGTCCACATGAGTACGAAAAGAAATCCGTTAAACTTTGTTTACAAGATAAATCAATCGAAAGTGAAAGCCGTAAACTCAACAAAACACCTAGGAATTACTATTACTTCAGACTTGAACCGGAAAGAACACGTAGATAATGTCGTGGGAAAGGCGAACCAGAGACAGCGTTTTATTGACAGAAAGCTTATAAGATGCAACAGAACTACTGAAGAGACTGCATACACTACGCTTGTCAGTCTTAATATGGAGTATTGCTGCCCAGTGTGGGATTCTTATCAGGTGGGTTTGACGGAGGACATCGAAAGATCCAGAGAAGGGCAGCTTGTTTCGTATTGTCACGATGCAGGGGACACAGCGTTACGGAAATGATACAGGATCTGGGATGGAAATCAATACAACAACGGCGCTTATCGCTGCGGCGTGGGTTACTTATGAAACTCCAGTCGCCAACATTCTCCTCCAAATGCGAAAATATATTGTTGACTCCCACTTATATAGGTAGAAATGACCATCAGAATAAAATACGAGAAATCAGAGCTCGAACGGAGAGATTCAGGTGTTCTTTCTTCCCGCGCGCTATTCGCGAATGGAATGGGAGATAAATAGTATAATGGCGGTTCGATGAACCCTCTGCCAGACACTTAAATGTGATTTGTAGAGTATCTCATGTTGATGTAGATGTAGTCTAATTAGTTAATGGTTCTAGGTCCTCGGCTGTTTCTTATCCATATAAACAATCTGGTAGAAAATCTGAGCAGCCACATTAGGTTTTTTGCAGATTATACTGTCATTCATCTTCTAGTAAAGTCATAAGAAGACCAAAATCACCTGCAGAATGATGGTGCGAAAGTAGGCAGCTAGCGCTAAATAAGGAAAAGTGTAAAGTTTACAACGTGAAGTAATCAAATACGAAGCCAGTAAAGTCAGTTAAATACCTAGGAATTACTATTATGAGATATTTAAACAGGACAGAACACACAGATAATGATTTGAGAAAAGCGAACCAAAGACTGCATTTTATTGGCAGAACACTTAGATGCAACACAATTCCTAAAGAGGCTTATTATATTAGTGTGGTGTCTGTTCTTTCGGACATGTACCACATCAATGTTATGAGTATTTACACGCGAAGACGGTGTTAGCTTCAATTATTTCACCGAAGATGCGGTCATACGTTCGACCTTGCACGGGTATCCGTAATGGCGAGAGTAAGAGGGCATGGACGGTAGGGGCGATACAGCCATAGCGCGACTTGTGGAAGCTTGAGACGGACGGGAGGCGAGCACGGGTGGCCAAGTGGTTAAGGCGACCGCTGGCCCAAAGCGGGAGACCCAGGTTCGATTCCCAGCCCAGCTCTCATTTTCACTTGTCGCCATTGTTTAATTTCAATACCCTAATGCAGCCACTGTCAATCCTCTCTTTCATAACCCTTCTTCCTTTCTCTCCTTCATAATTTACTAAAGAGACTACCCACGCTGAACCCGTCCGTCTTCTTTTCGAGTAAAGCTGCATGGTGTAGGATACTTATCAAGCAGGATTTACGGAGGATATCGGTAGAGTACAAAGAAGGGCGGCTCGTTTTCAGTTCCTACGATACAAGGGTGAAGGTGTCACAGAAGTAATATAGGTTCTGGCTTGGGAACCATTCTAATAAAGGCGTTTCTCGTTGCTGCGAGATTTACTTACGAAATTTCGATCATCGACTTTGTTACCTGAATGCGAAAATATATTATTGACTCCCACCTACATTTCGAGAAATGATCATCAAAACAATTTAGAGGGATCACAGCTCGAACGAGCTGATTTAGGTGTTCTTTCTTCCTGCGTGCTATTCGAAAATGCAATGGAAAATAAATAGTACCAAAGTGATATAATTCGTAGGCTTCCACGGCCGGTGTCATATTGGAAAAAAAAAAAAAAAAAAAAAAAAAAAAAAAACACTGCACATTGGTCGAAACGTCGGCAATTCATTTGTTAAGTTTTAAGATGACGCGGCCTAATACCCACAATTGTTTTATTCAAAAAGTACGAGAGTGGTTCGATGAACACTGCCAGGCTCTTAAGTACGATTTGCGGAGCAACCATGTAGATACAGATGTAGAATGGAATTCAGGCAATCATCCTATCACTTTCGATGTCCTTAAGACTACGTATAAATAAATCATCAAAGACAGTGAATTCTTGAGGTACGCAGATTTTGAGTACACTTTCTCAGGAAAGCAACAGAGCAATCAACAGTCTCTCACTGTTAATACCGGATTATGAGTGCTAGTACCATGTGATCTGGCATTCTCATAAGGTGTTTCAATTTTGCCAAATGTTTTTATTTCATATTACCCGAAAAGACCACAAAGATGAGGTAAGAGAAATTAAGGCTAGTACAGTGGAATACCAGGACTTGTTTTTCCATCGCTCTATTTGAGAGTGGAACAGAGGAAGAAATGAGCAGCAGCGGTATCAACAACACACCATATGGTGGATTGCTGAATATGTACTTATAGGTAGATTTTGCTGATCTGCACATTCAAAATGTCGTAAAATGTTGTATAAAAGCATTTGAAGGAGTGCAGAGCATCCTGTACTTCTCTATACAGGAAATTACTCTGGGCCTCGGGCGTATCTAGAGAGGGAGTCGGCTGCAGCTCTTCACATAGGTTTTCCTACGTGTTCCATACCAAGTGACACCATTCACGTGTTTTCCAAATACCTCTATTTCTCGTAGAGAATTGTAGAAAAGGCATTCCATAGTTGACCGAACAACAGTATGAAGTGTTAATAAATGCATGTCGTACCATAAGGAGTTGTTACCGGACGATGAATGGTGGATACTAAGCCTCACCACAGTCATTGAATATGGGACTGATTCTGTAAGCACCCATGAACAGCCTGAAACATTCATTGTGGATCGCGTTAATGGTATTAAGCTCTTTCTGGGTCCTCGTCTTCAGGTCCTTTAGATGAGGTAACTATGACAATTTGGAATAAGAAATAAGGGCCAGAAATCTCGAGAGTTTAGTATTTAGAATGGTGTCCCAGATAAGCGATAAGGTAAATTTCAAAAGTGCCAGTGTTGGTAGAACAAACAGCACAGACGTTCATACTATCACTATTACCACCACCACCAGCACCCCACCATTATCCTCTTCTTCCTTTCAAGGATTAAAGCTATTTTCTCCTCCGAACTCACAAACAAAATGGTTCCCATCTTTTCAAAGAACTTATAGGTCTCTTTCCCATTCGGTTTGTAGTAAAGGGGAACTGTGTTACCTGACATTCTCATGAGGTATCTACATTTTACTCAGTACTTTTAATTCTGTTCTAATATCTTCATTTCTAATAATGTCTCTTCCAGTGCATCCCTTCGTCTTCCCTAGGAACCCCATCTATACTGTTTAAATTTTATTTTCATCTATGTTTCTGTCTCCCTATTTTTTGTTGTTGCTACAGTTTTTTTTTCTTTTAGTAAAGAAACTTTCACTTCATGATAGTTGTTTCTGTTGTTAATGGTGTAATTTCCTGGTGTTGGTATCAAATACAATTTGGAATTTGTTTATTTCAATCCAAATAAGACTTGTTCTAAAACTGAATTATCCAACACAGTTTTTTATATGACGAATTTTTTCATATCGAATACCACTATTTTCGTTCCAATACAAGTTGCATTTCTTGCATATTACTTTCAGCTGGTACACTGATCTCCGGAAGTCATCTTCGTTATTTTGAATAACAACGGTATCATCTGCATACAAACACATTCAGCCATTGAAAATTCGTTTTTTGTTCCTTTGTTGAAATTTACATTTACAAAGAATTCCTTTACGTTATTTAATAATTAATTGAGTCGTACTTTTATATATTACAATGCAGGCACTTTTGGTAAGACATTTTCGCCATCTCTGTTGCGCGATAAGGGTATCTGCATCAGAGATCAGGTCATCATGACTCACGCAGTCAAAAGCCTTTCAGTTTGCTGTGTTTTATACTCGCTGAAGTCTGACTTACACCTTACTGTCTCAACAAAGCGTGACTTCGCTTACTAAGCTCCATAATATGAATTCTATAACACCAGCTAAGCACGTTGAGTGTATGTGTTTTTGTTTTCGTAATTTTTTTTTATCTGCGCCACCACAGCTAGACTGCGATAAACACAATTTAAAATGTAATCTGAATTTTATGTTCTCCATACTTTGAGGAACTGTTAAGAAAACCTGTGGTGTTTACAGCACAGATAGACATCGTACAGGGTTTGTGTCAAAATTGGTAGATTTTTAGGTAGCTCTGATTTTCCAGTGTTTGTGTTTTAGTACACATTACGAATGATTTGAACCATGTATTAGACTGTAGTGATGTGAGTTTACTGAAAAGAGGTTTCTCTATAGATAAGGGTAAAAATAATGTCATTTGTATACAAAACTAGTGAACCGCACTGGATTTGCACGGGTAGAAGTAATTATTGTTGCCAGACGGCGGAGAAGATCCTGTCAGAAGTTTTAGCGGATATATTTAAACATAGATCAGATCTCTACGCCTAAGGAGAAAAGAATACTTCTATTTTTAGATAACTGGGAAATTATGTTCTTTTTATTAATTTATCTTAAGGTCAGTGGATAGACAATGTTCCTACTTTTTTTTTTTATCTGGAGTAAAAACGTACACATTTTTAGTGTGCCAATTCGCGAGCAAGTCACATACAACTGAAAAGCATGACTGCTCCAAATTTAAATCGACAATAATCAACAATTGTCCTTGTGTCTTGTTGGTCGTAATAGCAATGGCAAGACGCAAAGGGAACTTGATCCGCTTGAATTCGATTTGTAAATCATTGGAAATCTTCTGTTCTCGCGGAGTCGGTAGGTCTTCGCCTTTGATTCTGCCACACGCGATTGTTGCCTCGATTATATTTAGTATCATTTTTAGATGGTCTGTGTGGTTTCGTTGCTCAACTTGGGTGTGATTAAGTTGGGAATGTACATCACCGGCGATCCATCCTTCAATGTCAACACGTGCGTTGGCATTCCTGTGAGTTGAAAAATTCAGTCAGATAACTGACGATTTGTTCTTCGTCCATTAGTGAGTCGACTGATTTGTAATTGTTTCGTGAGACAGTTGCAATTGAATATACTCATTGTATTGGAAATTCACCTGTATATTTCGTGACTGTGAAAAACAGAATCATACCCCAACAAACATACAAACTCACCTTCATATTCTCAAACAACTTATACCAAAAACTAACAATAGAGAAAAACTATCACATCCAGAAAGCGATAGCCCAAGGTCAGTACTTAAAGAATATACATCACTATGCAACAAATCTCTCTTCGAGACCATTAAAGTATATAAATAAATCTCACCACCACATTACATCTGACAATCCCTCACACAGTATTTCCCTCTCTCTTACACAAACAAACAAACACACACAAAACATCGCCAGTGTCAAATCCATTCAAAAATTGCGCGCCACATCACAGACATGTCACACAAACAAATGAATGGGATACAGCCACCACAAGAAGACAAATGGTGATGCAAACAGTGCCAGTTTCCAACGAAAAAGTGCACAAAAAGGAAGAAACATCATGAAACATAATCACGCGCCACAAACAAGAAGCCGAAACACGACAGCTTGAAAGTAAGTAAGCCACTAAACAGCCACATAGAACTATTTTTCTACACTACATCTAAGCGAAAGTATAATAAATAAGTTAGTTTTCGAAATAAAAACGTTTTGCCGTTTGCAGATGACAAGGTGTGAAAACCTGTCATTCATCATTTAAAGCAGCATGCAAATCCTGCGAATGACATTATGTAACTATTGTAAACAAAACTAGGCCAACGTAATTGTCAAATCAAAATCTCGTCTAAATGACTGTATACTCAAAAACCTGTAACACGTTATTCTAGAAAATATAAGGCAAAAACCCAGACGATGACTCAGTAAATGCCTAAACATGGCTGGGTGATAAAATAAAACAATGTGTCTCGCATAAGGCGGATTTCGTAACAAAACAAGTGCAATTAAAGAAAATAGATGACATACATCAATCATGGACAAACACTTGTAAAACAGACGAAGTGTGATAGAGGAATTTCATAATGAGAAAGATGTTAAAGATGCAACATCATTTGTAAACCAGTAGATGTACTAATAATAATCTTTTATGCGTAGTGGCTAGCTTTTATAACATCTATGGTGACGTGTCATGGTAAACAATGTAAACGATTGCACTTAAACACGAGTGACATAGATTGAAATAGAATAAACATGCCGAAGCCTAATTTAAAAACAAATATTTCAAAAGTCAGCGTAGCCACGACGATGATCCGAAATTTGTATCACGACACAATTTAAAGGGCTATTCCAGAATAGGGCTTTCATCTCTCACATATATGTAGCAATTACCAAGTATTGCTGACTTAAGTTTACTATAACCAAAATTCAGTAATAGCAAGTTCGATGCAACAGATAATATCTGGATCATCTTTATGGAAACAAAGTCAGAGAATCACCGCACCGCACGCTTCGATAGTTACAAAACACTCAAGACGACGATAAGAACATTTTGGACAACGAGAAGATTTCTCCACTCATTACCCTTAATTCTACGAGTGTCTAAGATGGAACGGTGATAGTAAGTGCAGAGAAAAGTCACTAACATAACTACGGAGAAAGTTTGTGGCAAATTGTGTAGAGATAGTGATCACTGCGAGCTAACGTTGTGAACACGCGATAAGGACTCATATCCGCTCCCATCGCATTTAGGCGCAGCGTAGAGTCGGAGAACGAGACTCGACAAGAGGCGCTTACAGCGGGTGAAACATTACTGACGCTGGTGAAACAGCGAGCACATTAATCTGTTTTCAAGCCACTGTACAACTGCTTGCCTACGAATTGAGGCAACTTTATTAATAAAATACATGCAGCATATATCCATTGTCAAAGTAAGATCGTCGATCGGAAGAACAAGCGGCTGTGATGATGCAGTTTGTCAATACACACACATTTCAAAATATCCATGAAAGATTACGAACTGTAGCGGTGGTGTAAATTTGCTATTTACTGTGGTAAAAATGCACAACCAAAATAAATCGCCAACAGAACACATTATTGTTTGAGCTTACTCATATTAAATGCTTTGAATAATCGGACATCGCCAGTTCGGATTTTTGTGATCTCTCAAAGGCTTTTGGTTGTGTAAATCGTGGGATTCTTCTAGATAAGCTTAAATATTGTGTTATGAGTGGGACAGTGCACAAATGATTTAAATCATACTTAACTGGAAGAGTGCAGAAAGTTGAAATAAGCAGTTCACATGATACAGAAGAGACAATTAATTCCTCTAACTAGGGGGGTATCAAAAATGGGCCCCCCCAAGGTTCGGTCTTGGGTCCTTTGCTGTTTTTAATATATATTAATGACTTGCCATTCTACATGCTAGTTCTTTTTGCTGATGATACAAGTATAGCTATCACGCCTGACAAACAGGCATTATCTGATGAAATTGTAAATGATATTTTTCAAAAAAATATTAAGTGGTTCTCTACAAATGGACTCTCATTAAACTTTGATAAAAACCCAGTATATACAGTTTCATACAGTAAATGGCATGTCACCGTTAATAAATTTAGACTTTGAACATAAATCTGTAGCTAAGGTAGAATATTAAAATTTTTTGGGTATTTGCATTGACGAGGGATTGAATTGGAAGAAACACATTGAAGATCTGCTGGAACGTTTGAGTTCAGCTTCTCATGCTTTCAGGGTCATTGCAAAATTTGGTGAAATACATCGCAGTAAATTAGCTTACTATGCCTATTTTTATTCACTGCTTTCATATTGTATCATATTCTGGAGCAATTCCACATTGAGTAAAAAACTATTCATTGCACAAAAGCGTGTAATCAGAATAATTGCTGGAGCCCACCCAAAATCATCCTGCAGACATTTATTTGGGGATCTAGGGATCTTCGCAATATATATATATATATATATATATATATATATATATATATTCACTCATGAAATTTGTTATTAAAATCCGACACAATTCAAAAGTAATTGCATAGTGCATAGCTACAACACTAGGAGAAAGGGTGATATTCACTATTCGAGGTTAAATCTAACTTTGGCACAGAAAGGTGTGCATTATGCTGACGCAAAAGACTTCGGTCACTTACCAAGTATCATAAATAACCTTAAGGATAGATAACTAGTATTTAAAAAGAAATTAAAGGAATTTCTGAATGGCAACTCCTACACTATAGATTAATTTTTAGATAAAACTTTTAAAAATGGAAATAAAAAAATTAAAAAACAATAAAAATGTAAATAAAAATCCTTAATATATTGATTGTCATGTATAGACAACATTTACGAAACTGACACGTACCACATCATTACGAAATGTCGTATATATGATCTACGGAACAAGTATTAATCTAATCATCCATCTGTTCACCCACAGCCTGCTTACAACACGTGCAACTGGGCTACTGTGCCTGACATTGCACAATGATATCATTCCTGTTTTGTGTCAACATGTTTCGAGTAACGTTTCAAAACACGGTCGTTCACGTGTACATCACAATTCTTGTTACACGAATAGTTTTGAGCAAATGCGCGTAAACGTCGATTCACTAAGTGGGTGGGAGACTGTGATTCGATGTTCGTGGAGGAGGATTGCTCACCGACGTCTTTTGTGTCTTGACGGGTCATGCCACTTCTCGTTACCGCTGTTGTCAATCAGCCTCAAACATTTGCTTTTCTGATTTTTGAAAGCATACAGGAATATAACACAATGAAGTTACAGTTAAAATCAGTACCATTAAATACAACACAGAAATTTAGAGGACATATACTAAAACAGTGAACATATTTGAGAAGGACATTTAAAATGGCTATAAAATACAAAATGATGCCAGGGGATGAACTGCTGGTGGGAATAGCGGGGCTATGCGTTAAGAACTCAGTGCTCCTCCCTCGACCACCACATAATGACAATACTAACTTATCAGATACACAGTGTGTAAAAAGTATTAATTCAAATAAAATACATGTCATACATCATCATCATCATTAGAGACTGGTTATGCCTTTTAGCGGTCAGCCTGGAGCATAGTCCCCCCTAATAAAAATCCTCCATGATCCCCTATTCAATGCTATTCAATGCTCATCTGATTTTAAGCCCAGGGATGTCTTTACCATGAGGTGCATGGGGTGCTGGGCACCCCGGCGAAGGTATCCAGGGGGCGCCGCACGGGGACGGCCGCGTGGTCTAAGGCGCCATATCGTCGTAGAGGGCACGGCCGCTCCCGCTGGAGGTTCGAGTCCTCTCTCGGACATGGGTGTTTTTGTCGTCTTTAGAATAAGTTAGTGTAAGCTAGTTTAAGTGGTGTGTAAGAGTAGGCACTGATAACCTTAGCAGTTTGATTCCATAAGTACTCACAGAAATTTCATCTGGCGAGCGCCCTAAACCATGGGAAATCTGCCAGTTTTGAAAATTACTGAACAAATATTCATTATACCTGTAAAATGCAGGCAGCGATAGTTTTTACAAATATGCCTCGTGGAGTGATGATTAAAGCTTTCCCGGCGTACAGATATTTCCATAAAATCTCGGGCGAACTGCCGGATTTCTGTAACTTCTTGCCACGATATTTCGGCGCAGAGTCTTCTGGCCATCTTCAGGTGAGTACCGCCGAAGTACTGGCGAAGACGCACTGAGCTGTGCTATTTATGACCAATTCAGCCGACATTGCGCATGCGCATACTTAGCGTGCGCATTCACTACAACTACGTACGCTGCTCCGAGCGCCCTCCGTGGTGGAGGCTTGCCGCTTTGATATCAGATCGATTACCATTGTCATTCAATTGGAGGGAACTACGCCGACTGCGAAGTTTTTCAATGACAGGATTCCATGCAGCATTTATTTGGAAACCGCTGTCTCGAATGATAAGAGTCTCACTGTCAGACAGTCTTATTTCCACAGCTTCATTAATAATTGAGCTCCAAAAGTCTGATGTATGGCCCACAATTTTCGTTTCATTGTAATTCATTGAATGACCTGTGAAAATACAATGTTTGGCGATTGCGGATTTGGTGGGCTGGAGTAGCCGAGTATGACGCTGTGCTCCTGCACAGTGCGCGTCGTCTGCCCCATATATGACTTGCTGCACTCGCACGGAATCCTGTAAACACCTGCTTTACGCAGCTCCAGATCGTTTTTGGCAGACCCCAACAGCGATGAAATTTTAGGAGAAGGGCAATAGATGCCTCATGTAGCTTACGACACACAAAAGACGTTTTGGCGTAGGGATGAATTGAGTAACTTGACTGCCATTTCGGAAAGGAAAGGCGTGCGCCAGGAAATGTTAACATAATACGCACTTGGTGCTGCCGACAGAACTGCAACGCTTAGATTAGCCACGCAGTAATATATACTGCAACTTCTAATAGTTGGGTGTGAAATGCTGCTGAAACATTGAAACGGACTTTACGTTGGTACTTCGTAATCCAGACTTGTTGCAGTAAAATGTCATTCAGGAACGAATGATAGATTACAACCGTACTTTTTGCCTTTCTACTGTGCGACAGATTTCTCATTACAGCAGCCAGGTAGTTTAAGACGCTACTTTACACCGCAAAAATGCAAAAAACTAAAAATTACAACACTACCCTGCTACGCGGCTCAATAGACAGTGGTGAAGTCCTGCTCAGAACGACGAAGTTCCACGATCTGCACCTGTCACTATGCCCTTTCCCAGAAAGAGACCTCAAACACAAGCGTCACAGTCGGAGTGTGCAGCTACATCGTTAATCATATATTGAAATTTACTGACTGCATCGTTTGATTGTATCCACTAACTCTGTATTGAAAGCAAGTGTGACATGTAGTGAAGTAATAATTTTGTGCAAGGAGTTTGTGTAAAATTATTGTTTCGTGGAAATTAATTTTACATTTTCAAGGTAAGTCTGTTGTAATTTTAAAGTTTACGTGTAGTGGCATCACTGAGGTGCATACCCGTGTGAGATATTTTATCATATTTTGTTTCGTTGTTCTTGGTAGATGTCCGATTCAGCTGGTGGTAAAAAGAAACTGTTGGGTGCTCAAAACAAAAAGAGAAAACTGGAGAAAGAAGAAGGAATTGAAAAGATATCTTCTCCATTTGATAGTTTTTTTCCACCTGGTAAATTCATTTAAGTGCCTTATGTTTGTTAGATGGGTAGAAAAAACTTTATGTAATTTCCAAGTTAGGAGAAATAAATATGGTATTATACTCTATTTTTATATGTGACAAGTGTAACAGTGACGCAAGAAACATTCATTAATGTCAAGATTAAAGTATTATAGGTTCGTATGTTAACTTGTAATATGATATAGAATTTCGTCAAAAATTAACACTGTAGGCAAAATTTTGCAAAGGTCTGACGTTATTCATTCAGAGGCGGTCAAATGATAGACCTGGTCATATACGATTTAGGTATATATCTCATAGACAGTTCATTTTAACAACTGCTACTTGATTTAAAATTACTTGCTGAAGATTTAGAACGTGAACCCGAATTTAAAGAAACTGCACGCCCACCTCCTCGAAAACGACATGTTGATTACAAAACTTCAAATGAGTCAATATTAGACCCAAAACTACGCTTAAAGTAAATGTTTATAGTTTGTTACTTGAGACGGCTATCTTACAATTAAATGAAAGATTCCATTGGTTGACAGAACACAACAAGAGGTTTTTATTCTTGCAACACAGGGAATTGGACAGGGAGCAAAGAAAAACACAATGTTCAACCTTCAACAAAAGTTATCATACGAAAATTGATCGGATATTGATGGGGAAGAGCTGTTTAATGATTTCGAATTGCTTCTTTTATTTTTTGTAAAGGGAAACACAACTCCTCTTGATGTGAATAATTTTATTTATTCTAATAATTTAATGTATGTGTTCACAAACTTTTCAGCATCTTTGCGCACATATTTAACACTTATGCTATTGCAGAAGTCGACAGCTCATTTTACAAATTGAAAATAATAAAAACTATTTATGATCCACAATGAGCTAATATAGACTTACAAATTTGACCATCATAAGTCTCTCTCTCTCTCTCTCTCTCTCTCTCGTTCTCAATCCTAAGATTGGTTAGGAGCAATTCTTCTCCTCCACACTTCTTTGTTCTCGGATAGCTTCTTCATTTTCTGATATGAATTCAATGCTATATCTCTTTGAATCTGTTTCAAGTACTGCAATCTGGGTCTTCTTCTGCCTCTTTTTCCTTCTACCATTCCTTCCATAACAATGACTATAAACTCATTCTGCCTTTACAGATGACCTATTAACTTGTCTCTTCTCTTCGTTATCGTTTTGCAAAGTGCTCTTTCTCGCCGATTCTTCTAAGAACTCCTTAGTTTGTCATGTTTGCCGTCCAAGGGATTTTCTGTATCCTCCATCATAAGTATCTAATCAAAAGTAGATTTCAAAACAGATGATATCTTAAAGTTTGACGATTTAAAAGCCAGCAAAATTGAATTCAGTGTGTGAAAATGTTTCTGTATTTTTATGTAAGTATTAAATGAAAGAAATGGAACGTGAAAATTGATTTTATTTGTTCGTTTTGTTAAGCATGTTACTTCAAAATTATTCTTGACCGAATATAAGTACTTTCTCTTTGGTCTACGTCGACTCCTCGACCCGTGAGTCTCTTAGGTAATGTTCCTTCTCCCCTGCGTGTAACATCATCTCACCATCTCAGCATGTACGCTCTAACCGCTTCATCTGTGATGTTCATTCCCAGTTTTTTCCTTTATTTCCTCATTGTGAACATCTTACTGCTATTGTTCCCATCTAATAGTACCTGCAACCACCCTTGCTACTTTTATATCTGTAGCCTCAACCTTATTAATAACGTAACCTGTTTCCATCCAGCTTTCACCTCCATACAACAAATTTAGTCGCAAGATAGAGCGGTGCACTGTTAACTTAGTCTTGGTACTAACCTCCCTCTTGCAGAAGAGAGTAGAGAGAGACCTGAGTACTCACTGCATTAGCTTTTCTACACTTGATTCAATTTCTTTCACTATATTGCCATCCTGTGAGAAAATATATCCTAAGTACTTGAAAATGTCCGCCTGTTCTAATTTTGTTGCTCCTATTTGACACTCAATCTGTCTAAATCTCTTTCCCACAGACATTGCTTTCATTTTGAAGATGATGATTTTCATACCATAACCCTTGCCTCTCTAGGTCTGAAATATTAGATCGCAAACTCTCAATCAAATTTTCCAACAGAACTAAGTCGTCTGCTTTTGCGAGACTGCTAATTTTGTTTTCACCTTTTTTAATCTCACTCTCCCAGTCTATTGTTTTCAACATATGATACATAAACAACATAAAGTCTTCCCATGATTTCTGCTTGGTTTCGCAATTACATGTTTGGCTTATATGTTTCTTCAACATAATTTTGTTTGTCTGCCTGAGTTCTAGTATGGAGCCATTGTTGAAACTCCTTTTTCTTCTTGCAGGCAGCGTTGACTGTGTCATTCCACCAAACAGTCTGCTTCTTCCTGCCTTTACACACTACTGTTCCAAGACATTATCTAAAGACTTTTAGTAGTGTGTCCCTGTACCTTTGCATTCCTCATCCAATGATTGTAAATTACTACCGTCAATTAACTGATACCTTTCTGAGATTATTATGTATTTGTCCTTGACTTCTCTGTCGTGAAGCTTCTCCACTCTTATCCTTTTGGCCAATTTCACTGCAGATTAAATAATGATCAGTCACATCAAAGACCCCTCTGAAAACACGTGTGTCCTTGACTGCCTTTATGAATTCCTGGTCTATTATATAGTAAAAGAAAAAAAAAGTTCAAATGTTTGTAAAGCTTAGGGGACTTACCTGCGGGGTTATCAGTCTCTAAACTTACAAACTACTTATGAACTAGCTTATACTAAAGAAGACACAAAAATCCACGCCCGAGGGGGGATTCGAACCCCCGAAGGCGGACAGCCGCGCGCACCGCAACACGGCGCTCCAGTACGCGCGGTTAATCCGCCGCGGCTATATTCAATGACAGATCTGGTTCCCCTGCCTTACCAAGTCTACCGGTGAATATTCTTACGCTTAAGAAAGAAGTTTGTGATAACTGAGCGCATACTGGCACAGAAATCCAAGAGCGCTTTTCCGTTCCTCTTGGCCTCCATATCCTCTCCTAAGTTATCCATGACTCTATCATGCCCCTCTGTTCTATTCCTATCCTGGCATTGAGATCACGATTGAGTAAACCACTTTCTTTGTCCTTTAACAACTACATCACTAAGTGTGTCGTAAAATCTGCCCATCTCATCTTGATCTGTCTCTTCAAAGAACGAATTTTCAATTACATACCTTATTGCAATTATTCTGGGTTCGATTACTTTCGTGATGTAAAGCCCTGCACCCCACTGTGCTCTTCCTACGTTGATTCCTGACAGGTGACCTTGTATTCTTCCACTTCGTCCTCTTTCTCTCCCTTACCCTAAAGTCACTAAGAGCTAAAACATCTAACCCCATCTTACTTGCAGCCTCTGCCAACTCTACCTTCTTCCCATTGTAATCCCCATCAATGTTAACAGCTCCTCTTGTCATTCTAGATCGTTTGCCATGTCGTATCAGAGGAATTCCTGATCTGTCAGTTAGGGGTGGGACTCCTTCACCTTCAAAGGTCCGAGGAATTTTGCTCCGATTGTTGCCAGCATCATATCGAAGTACCTGGGAAGCAGGTTGCTACGCTTACTTGCCCAGGGCCCCATTGGGTTTTACCAACACCACATAGAGAGAAGGTCGCGGCACTCTCGTGTGTCGTCAGGCAAAGGTTGCGCGCGCATAGCTGACTGGGTAGCCGCTGGGGCACGGCCCACTATGCCGAAGCGCAACCTACTCTGCCTGACGTCACACGAGAGCACCGCGGCCTTCTCTCTAGGTGGTGGTGGTTTTACCCCTAACAGTTGAGGGAATAATCAGTGGATGTGACGGTCTTTGGCGTGTGAGCACAAATTAGATTAAAATACACAAAACGTTTCGTAATGTCATGTAATTACTTGCCAAATAAAGTAGTTAGCTGAGTACAATTAAATTTTACAT
The DNA here is from genome assembly GCA_026315105.1 of Locusta migratoria. Lineage (NCBI taxonomy): Eukaryota > Metazoa > Arthropoda > Insecta > Orthoptera > Acrididae > Locusta > Locusta migratoria. The sequence continues at coordinate 579,542,778 of CM048745.1, read as the reverse complement.
GAAATTTTTACAAAAAAAAATTAAATACACATAAAAACTGGCGGTAGGTATAGAGATACTCGTGCAGTGTGTTCGTTGCAAATATGAAGGTGCGACGCGCCGATGGTTTCCAAGGTGGTGACGTGAAAGTGTCCATAGGCATCACAATAGGCTGGCTGGAGACGGTATCAAAGATGCACGAATATTTTGCTGTCGCAGGGTGCCATTAAGCATTAAAAGAAGCTACGAATATGTGTTAAAAACTGCTTCAAAATTTTGTATGTTATCCGACATGCTGATTGGCGACAGAATATATTGAGTACAGACAAAATACATACGAGGGGTGCTCAAATGAAAAGTACGAAACTTCTTAACAACCAAACTGGTTGAAATTTGAATACGCCGTTTTGGGATAACGTTGTACGACATCTAGGGACGCGACGCGAGTATGCGTCGTCACATCCGTCTAAAAAATTGAAGGCTGTGCCCTTTGCATGTAATGTGATGCTCACCGTTTTTTTCGACGTCCGAGGTCAGATACTCATCTAATTCCTCGCCACGGAAAAAGCATAAACAGTGACGTGTACTGTGAGACACTCCGTAGCCTAAGCAAGTCCATCAAGAGCAAACGGCCTGGGATGCTAGTGGAGGGAGTGATTGTGGTCCATGATAACGCGCGTCCACACGTCTCCAGGCTCACACAAAGTGCACTGGCCAAGTTCAAGTGGTAGCAGATTGAGCATGCGCCTTACAGCCCGGACATGTCGCCCTGTGACTTCCATCTGTTTGGTCCACTAAAAAACTGCTCAAAGGGAAGCGCTTGAACCACAACGGCGAACTGAAGGACACAGCAGAGGACTGGCTCTCGTCACAGCCACAGGAATTCTGGGAATTGGAAGACCTGGGGCTAGTTAAACAGTAGGATTGTTGTGCTCAGGTCTCTGGTGATTACTTTTGAAAAAAGATTTCAATCATACCCACAATGTCGTTTCGTATATTTTCATTTGAACATCCTCATAGACTAACAATGGAACAATAATTAGCCGTGGTGGAGTGGCCGAGCGTTCTAAGGCGCATTGCTGCAGAGCGCGCGGTTGCTCACCATCTGAGGTTCGAATCCTCCTTCGGACATGGATATGTGTGTTTTTCCTTAGGTTAGTTTAATTAGTTTAAGTAGAGTTTGTAAACCTAGGAATTCACAAAGAAGAAGGGAAAAAATCAATAATTTCTGGCACCGAGTATTCGGTATAAGCATTCTATTACGTAGACACTGCCAGTTTTGTTTAGTAACAACATTATAACGTCAGTAGTTTTAAAATTTAAACAGATCAACATTTGAAAATCACGTGAACAGTGTTTGTCTGTTTACTGTAACACTATCACGGCCAGATATTGGCGCATCTTTGACATCGTCTCAAACAGTCCATTGTGTTACCTTTCAGTCATAGCCTTCATCTGAAATAGAGTGAACACCGTTTCGTACTGTCACACTGGCACAACTCATGTACACATGAACACCGTCTCCGGCTGCCGCATCCTGCTGACGAAGGCCAACAAAAGTCATCTACTACTTTTATTGTCTCATTACTTAATGTAATTGCTTCAGCATCGCCTGATTTTCTAACACTATATTCCATTATTCTCGTTGATGAATATTAATAAGAGTAAAACAAGAGTAATGGTATGTAGTGCCAGAAAATCAGGCGATGGTGAATTAATGCATTTAGTAATGAGACAGTAAAAGTAGTAGATTAGTTTTGTTATTTCGGTACCAAAATAACTTCTGATGTCCAAAGTAAAGAAGATATATAATGCAGAATGGCTGTGGGAAGAAGAGCGTTTCTGTAGAAGCGAATGTATTGACATCCAATATTAATTAAAATGTTAGGAAGTCCTTTCTGAAAGAATCTGTAGTGCAGCGTTGTATGGGAGTGAAACGTGAACGATAATGAGTTCAGACAAAAAGAAGATACAACGTTTTGAAGCTTGGTACTACAGACGAATGATGAAGAACAGGTGGATAGATCGCTTAACTAATGAGGATGTGCTCAACAGAATTGGGGAGGAAAGGAGTTTGGGGCAAATCCTGGCTAAGAGAAGGGATCTACATCTACATCTACATGGGATACTCTGCAAATCACATTTAAGTGCCTGGCAGAGGGTTCATCGAACCACCGTTATACTATTTATGTCCCATTCCATTATCGAATAGCGCGCGGGAAGAAACAACACCTAAATCTCTCCCTCGTATTTTATTCTGATGAACATTTTTACCTATGTAACTGGGAGTCAACAATATATTTTTGCATTCGGAGGAGAATGTTGGCGATTGGGGTTTCGTAAGCAGCCCACGCCGCAGCGATAAGCGCCGTTGTTGTAATGATTCCCATCCCACACCCTGTATCATTTCGGTGACGCTGTCTCCCCTGTATCGTGAAAATACAAAACGAGCTGCCCTTCTTTGGACTCTTTCGGTGTCCTCCGTCAAACCTACCTGATAAGGATCCCACACTGGGCAGCAATACTCCAAAAAAGTACGGACAAGCGTAGTGTATGCAGCCTCTTTAGTAGTTCTGTTGCAGCTTTTAAGAGTTCTGCCAATAAAACACAGTCTAGTTCGCCTTTCCCATGACATTATCTAAGTGTTCTTCCCAGTTTAAATCTGAAGGAATAGTAATTCTTAGGTATTTTGTAGAGTTTACGGCCTTCACATTTAATTGATTTATCTTGTAGACAAAGTTTAACGGATTTCTTTTCTTTCTCATGTGGACGACTTCATATTTCTCATTATTTAGACTCAATTGCCAATTTTTACACCATAGTGATATCTTAATTATATCGTTTTGCAGTTGGTTTTAATCTTCAGACGATTTTACTAGACGGTAAATGACGGCGTCATCTGCAAACAACCTATGAGAGTTACTTAGATTTTCCCCTAAATCGTTTATGTAAATATGGAACGCCCGATATCACCTATGTTTTAGTCGATGCCTCACCATCGATTACTACGACCTGTGTCCTATCTGACAGGAAATCCCCTATCCAATCGCAAATTTGGGGCGAAAAACCATAACCACGCAATTTGATTAAAAGCCGTTTGTGAGGCACGGTGTCAAAAAAGACTTCTGGAAATGAATAAATACGGAATCGATTTGCGAACCCTTGTCGATAGAGAGCTAGTTGCGTTTCGCATGAACGTTGTTTCCTAAATCCGTGCTGACCTTGGGTTGGTGGGACACATTATGAGACGTCAGGGAATCATCAGTTTAGCATTAGAAGGAAGAAATAGACGGAGAGAGAGAGGGACAAATACTTTATGTTTTAGTTTTCCATCTACCTCTCTCATAACTAAAACATCCAAGAAGGATATTGCGCTGTCTTTTTCCATTTACGCCGTAAACTGTCTTTATTTATGATATTCAGATGAGAAAGGAATTCATCCAATGCTTCTTTACCGTGAGGCCATACCACGAATGTATCGTCTACATACCGATACCATAGGACTGGTTTCTTTTTTCCTATTCTTAACGATGATTGTTCGAATTTTTTCATATAAAAATTAGCAATCGCAGGACCTAATGGGTTCCCATGGCAACACCATCAACTTGTTCATAAAAATCACCGCCCCACTGGAACTGACTAGAAGTCAAGCAATGTTTAAAAAGAATAGTTAGACCTTCTGGTAAAATATCCGTTATAAAAGTCATAACTTCGTTAACTGGTGAATAATGACGCCACGTCAAAACTTACAAGCATGTCTTCAGGACGTAAAGTTAGTCCTTCAAGTTTTCCGATAAAATGACTTTAATCTTTTATATAAGAGTGTTTTTCCAATGTATGACTGTAGACAAGTTGCCAGGTATCTTGCTATTTCATACGTTGGGGAGTTGATGGCACTAACGATCGGTGTAAGTGAAATATTAATTTTATGAACCTTGGGGTTACACGCATGGGAGAAGCAAGGTTACCTAAGAGTCACATGAGCTCGTCAGTGGAGGGTAAGTGGAATCGAGGTAGACCAAGAAGAAAGTACTTAGTTTCGGTGCAGAACGATTTTGAAGTAAAAGGCATAACATCAGACGAGGAACTTGTTGGTTATGAACTGTAGGCTGAAACTAAAGAAACTACAAAAAGGTAGGAAAATTAGGAGATGGGACCTGGATAAATTGAAGGAACGTGAAGTTCTTAAGAATTTCAGAGGGAGCTTTAGGCAACAATTGACAGAAACAGGGGAAAATAAAACAGTAGAAGAGGAATGGGTAAAATTGAGAGATGAAATAGTGAAGGTAGCAGAGGACAAAATAGGTAGGAAGGCAAGACCTACAAAAAATCCACGGATATCACAGGAGATACTAAATTTAATCGATGAAAGGAGAAAATATAAAAATGCAGTAAATGAAACAGGCAAAATGGAGTACAGACGACTAAGAAATGAGATTGACAGGAAGTGCAAAATGGCTAAGCAGGAGTGGCTAGAAGGCAAATGCAAGGATGTAGAAGAATGTATAAATAGGGGAAAAATAGATACAGTCTACAGGAAAATAAAATAAACATTTGGAGATAAGAAAAACAGGTCTATGAATATCAAGGACACTGATGGAAAACCAGTTCTCAGCAAAGAAGGGAAAGCTGAAAGGTGGAAAGAGTATATAGAGGGGCTCTACAAAGGAAATGAACTCGGAGACAATATTGTAGGAAGGGAGGAGGATGTAGATGAAGATGAAATAGGAGATACTGTATTGAGAGAAGAATTTGACAGAGCCCTGAAAGACCTAAGTCGAAACAAGGCCCCTGGAGTAGATGATATTCCCTCAGAGCTACTGAAGTCTCTGGGAGAACCAGCCACGACAAACCTGTTTCACCTGGTGCGTAAGATGTATGAGACAGGAGAAGTACCCTCAGACTTTAAGAAAAATGTTATAATCCCCATTCCAAAGAAAGCAGGTGCAGACAGGTGTGAAAACTACAGAACCATCAGTTTAATAAGTCATGGTTGCAAAATATTAACACGAATTATATACAGAAGGATGGAAAAGGTGGTAGAAGCCGACCTCGGGGAAGATCAGTTTGGGTTCAGGAGAAATGTAGGAACACGGGAGGCAATACTCACTTTACGGCTTATCCTAGAAGATAGATTAAGAAAAGGCAAACCTACATTTCTAGCTTTTGTAGATTTGGAGAAGGCTTTTGACAATGTTGATTGGAATAAATTCTTTCAAGTTCTGAAGCAAGCAGGAGTAAAACATAGAGAACGTAAGGTTATTTATAACTTGTACAAAAACCAGACAGCGGTTATCAGAGTTGAAGGGCATGAAAGGGATGCAGTGGTTGGAAAGAGAGTAAGACAGGGTTGTAGTCTTTCTCCATTGTTATTCAATTTGTTCATTGAGCAAGCTATAAAGGAAAGCAAGGAGAAATTTGGAGAAGGAATTAAAGTTCAGGGTGAAGAATTAAAAACATTGCGTTTTGCCGACGACATTGTAATAATCTCAGAGACAGCAAAAGACCTGGAAGAGCAGTTGAAGGGAATGGACAGTGTGCTGAAAGGTGCATATAAGATGAACATTAACAAGAGCAAAACTAGGGTAATGGAGTGCAGTGTGAGGAAATCAGGTGATGCTGAAGGAATTAGATTGGGAAACGAAGCAATAAAGGAGGTAGATGAGTTTTGTTATTTGGGCAGTAAAATAACAAATGATTGTCGCAGTACAGAGGATATAAAATGCAGAATGGCAATGGGTAGAAAAGCGTTCTTGAAAAAGAGAAATTTGTTAACATCGAACATTGATTTAAGCCCAAGGAAGTCGTTTCTGAAGGCATTTGTATGGAGTGTTGCCTTGTATGGGAGTGAGACATGGACGATAAACAGTGCGGACAGGAAGAGGATTGAGGCTTTTGAAATATGGTGCTACAGAAGAATGCTGAAGATTAGGTGGGTGGATCGCATAACTAATGAGGAGGTATTGAACAGAATTGGAGAGAAAAGAAATTTCTGGCATACCTTGACTAAAAGAAGGGATAGATTGGTAGGACGCATTCTTAGACATCAAGGAATTGTGAATTTAGCATTGGAGGGAAGTGTGTGGGGTAAAAATCGCAGGGGAAGACCAAGAGATGGATACAGTAAGCAGATTCAAACAGATGTAGGTTGTCGTTCTTATGTGGAGATGAAGAGGCTTGCTCAGGATAGGGTATTGTGGAGAGCTGCATCAAACCAGTCTCCGGCCTGAAGACCACAACAACAACAACAACACTATGACATCCTGTCGTGAAAGTCTTCACTGCATGAACAGTGAAACTGTTCAAAAAATGTTCAAATGTTTGCAAAGGTTATGGGACTTACAAACCACTCATGAACTAACTTACACTAAAGACAGCACAAACATCCAAGCCCGAGGGAGGGTTCGAACCTCCGATGCGGGAGGCGGCACGATCCGCAACGTGGCGCTCCAGACCGCTCGGCTATTCCTGCGCGGCAGTGAAACTGTGATACTGATGAGGAGCACACTTATTTAGGTGGAGTCTGAGCTTACGAAGCCGGCCGCAGTGGCCGAGGGGACAGAGGCGCTCCAGTCGCGGAGTTCGAATCCCCCCTCCAACATGGATATTTGTGCCGTCCTTAGGATTAGCTAGTTCATAAGTAGTTTGTAAGTTTAGGGACTGATGACTCCGTAGTTAAGTCCCATAAGCTATACATGTGTTGTGGTCTTCAGTCCGGAGACTGGTTTGACGCAGCTCTCCACAATACCCTATCCTGAGCAAGCCTCTTCATCTCCACATAAGAACGACAACCTACATCTGTCTGAATCTGCTTACTGTATCCATCTCTTGGTCTTCCCCTGCGATTTTTTCCCCACACACTTCCCTCCAACGCTAAATTGACAATTCCTTGATGTCTAAGAATGCGTCCTACCAATCTATCCCTTCTTTTAGTCAAGGTATGCCAGAAATTTCGTTTCTCCCCAATTCTCCTCATTAGTTACGCGATCCACCCACCTAATCTTCAGCATTCTTCGGTAGCACCATATTTCAAAAGCCTCAATCCTCTTCCTGTCCGCGCTGTTTATTGTCCATGTCTCACTCCCATACAAGGCAACACTCCATACAAATGCCTTCAGGAAGGACTTCCTTAGGTTTAAATCAATGTTCGATGTTAACAAATTTCTCTTTTTCAAGAACACTTTTCTACCCATTGCCATTCTGCATTTTATATCCTCTGTACTGCGACCATCATTTGTTATTTTACTGCCCAAGCTATACGTACATTTGAACATTTTGAGCTTACGAAAAGGTGACGTGTCAGCTGTTTTATAGCGGGATGCGTGGGTTGAGCGTGGGTGTCTATTACGGGACAGGCAGTTCCGCTTACGGCTGATGGGGTGTCGGACGTTCCGTCGTGGCGGCGTGCAGAACGTGTCGGCGTGGCGGCCGTGGTGAGCGAGTGCGGCCGACTTTTGGGCGGTGTGGCGTGGCGCTGCCGTGGGCGGCAGTGGCAGCGGCTGCGGCAGCGGCTGCGGCAGGCAGCGCCAGTTCCGGCTGCGGCGGCGGCCTTGTTTCTTGACCCACATGGCAAGGCCGGCACGCGACGCGCCGAGCCGAGCCGTGCGCAGCCACCAGCGCGGTAAACAAACCTCGGCCGTGGCCTCGCTATACCGCGCGCACTCGCCCGCCTGCAACGCCGACCGCTCCTGGTGCGAGAGTGTCACATGCAAACCGGTACCCGCGTCACACACTGACTGAACCAATTAATATCCAAATACGGTACTTGTAATTATACCAACACACACGTTAGCCGTTAATGTTATTATTAATCCATTATTTACTAGTTTCGGTAACTCATTGGTACCATCTTCAGACCCCTGTTCAGTTGCCTGTTATCATATAAAAAAAATGTTCAAATATTTGTAAATCTGCCGCGGTGGAGCAGCCGAGCGGTCTAACGCGTCTCGCTGCGGAGCGCGCGGTTGCTCGCCGTGGACGTTCGAGTCCTCCCTGGGGGCATGGGTGTGTGTGTTGTCCTTAGGTTAGTTTACCATAGTTTAAGTAGTTTGTAAGCTACGGACTGATGACCACGCAGTTTGGTCCGATAGATTTACAGACATTTGAACAATTTGGCCCGAGTGATTTACAAACATTTGAACATTGTTTGTTTGTAAATCTATCGGATCAAACTGCATGGTCATTAGTACGTAGCTTACAAACTACTTAAACTAAGGTAAACTAAGCTAAGGAAAACATACACCCATGCCCCCCCCCTTTTATTTATTTATTTTTTGCGGGCCTCCCTTCTCCCCTGCCCGGCCTTCCTCACATCACTAATGCCTTCTTCGGCGAGCTTCTTTGCTGTACTTTAATGGTATTGGCTTCTTCCTGAATCTACATCTACATCTACACACATACTCGGCAATCCACCGTAAGGTGCGTGGCGGAGGGTCACTGTACCACTACTAGGCATTTCCTTTCCTATTACACTCCCAAATAGAACGAGGAAAAAAAAAGAATGCCTATATGACTCCGTACGAGCCCTAATTTCCCTTAGCTTGCCGTTGTGATCACTACGCGAAATTTAAGTAGGTGGCAGCAAGATCGTACCACACTCAGCTTCAAATTCCGGCCCTCTAAATTTCCTCAACACAATTTCACGAAAAGAACGTCGTCTTTCTTCCAGCAATCCCCAATTGAGCTGCCGGAGCATTTCCGTGACACTCGCGCATTGGTCGGACCTACCAGTAACAAACCTAGCTGCTCGCCTCTGAACTGCCTCTATGTCTTCCTTTAAACTGATCTGCTGCGGGTCTCAAACACTTGAGAAATACTCAAGACTTGGTCGTACAAGCGTTTTAAACGCGGTATCCTTTACAGATGAAGTACATCTTCCAAAAATTCTCCCAATAAACCGAAGTCGGCTGTCCGCCTTACTCACAACTGTCCTTACATGTTCGTTCCATTTCATATCGCTCTGCAATGTTACGCCTAGATATTTGAACGACGCGACAACATCAAGAAGCTCACTACTAATGCTGTATTCGAACATTATGGGATTGTTTTTCCTACTCATGCGCATCACTATTACTGTTGACTTAACAAACAAAAAAACTTCTTCTACAAGGACAATCAGAAGTACATTTCTTGATGTAACTTCTTTCAAAGTGGACAAAAACGCATGGAATGGTACAAAAGCAACGGAAGCAAACATAAGTGGCCAGCAGTTGGTCATGGAAGGCCTTAGATAAAGAAAAAAATGTAATGAAATATGTCTCCTCAATATCGAAGGGAGGGGGAAGAAACTTGTCTTTGTAGTCAAACAAAAGCAAGCTTCACGAAAATAACAAAACATGTCGCTCCTCGGCAATGTCATAAATTGAATAACGAAACACAAACACACATTTCCGTTCATTTTCGTTTCGTGTTTGACACGAAAGGATGGTTAACTAATGAAAGTCAGACGTCCGGTATGATCGTCACATTCAGAATTGTAAACTAAATTTGGTGAATGCATGTACAAGCGCAAAATGCAAGAACCTAGCAAACGTACCTGCGTACTTCGACTGGGTCCGCGTCTTGTTATGTTCATTCCATAGATAAGTTAAAAAGTCCAGGCCGGTCGTCAATTTGAGCGAGAAAATGGCGAAAATCGTGTGTCCTAGAATCCACAGGGTGGCATTCCGTTTGGTAACGGGATACGCAGTGCACTGTGGAATCAAGGCATCAAGTACTGTCACAGGTCTTGTATCCACCCTGTTGATGAGTCGTATCATGTCACGTGCTACATTCCAAGGACTCGAAACTCCGACGGCGAGCAACAGCGTTCTCCGCAGCGAGGCGCCTTAGACCGCTCGACTACTCCGCCGCGGCTATCATATAATCAGGCTCACGCATGGATACCCATCTTTTATACCTGTCTAACGAAGAATCAACAGACAAGTGTGTGTTTGGGTTATTTGTAAGTAATTATACAGTGTTTATTTGTAAGTAATTATACAGCTGTGTCCCAGCCATTTGACAAGGAAAACACGTGGGTATCGGATTTTAGAATTTTTTGATACTTATGGTACGTGAAGTTCAGAACTCAAGTAACAGTCAGTCAAAGCCATTCGACGCAACTCTAAAAAATTATCGAGAAAATCGACTTTAAAGTTTTGGAAGTACCAGAAATGAAAGCACTTACGGCATGAGTCGGTGTAGGTCAGGTAGTTGCACTGTCGCCTTGCAACCATAGGGTCGGTGGTTCGAATCCATTTGTGACTTTTTTAAAATATGTTTTTGTTTTGTTCGAATACTCACACAATTTTAATATCCACTGGTAATTTTCACGAAAAATGCATATGTTTTTGTATGTTCGTAATTTTCTGTTTTATAAAAGGTTGTTAACCCGCGAGAGCTCGCGCTATTATCAAAATGTTCAAATGTTTGTAGAGTCTATGGGACTTAACTACGGGGTCATCAGTCCCTAAACTTACAAACTACTTATGAACTACTTACGAGCTAGGACGGCACAAATATCCATGCCCGAGGGGGGATTCGAACCCCCAACCGTAGTGGCCGTGCGGACCGTGACTGGAGTGCCTCAATCCCCTCGGCCACCGCGGCCGGCGCGCTATTATCATTTTGCTCACAGTGATTTTAAAACAATCGGCATTTTCTCAACAATACCTGCATGGCTCTCGTTCGCTCAGCAGCTGAGTTTTACACTTCCCCCGACCGGTGCACGCTGTTGTTGTCGTGTGGGTGGGTGTGTTTCACTAGCAGAGGTCAGTTTGTTGGACAAGTCGTCGCCGTGCGACATTTAGCTCATCGCGCGAGTATCGACGTAAGTGTATGTTTCGCTACACAAAATCTTTATAATGTCGCTTTACGGTTACTGCTCTTAGTTTATTGGTTCATATTTTTATTTACGTTGAATAAGTATTGTGAAATACGTAAACTAACACTCTTTTTAATTTTTGTAGATGGATAGACTAGAAGCAAAAAATTATGCCATGGCTTGAAGAAGATGACCTAGAAGATATTGAAGATGAATCTGCTCGATGTGATAATATAGAAAGTGACTTGGCCAGTGAACACAGCGATCACTGTACTGAAACGGAACAATCATCAGAAGAAAATGAAGGTGACATTTTTTCAATCCAATCAAAAGGTCAGTTATTTTACTCTTAGGTAAAGACAAGCAAGCAATGTGGTGTTACAGGTCGTTCCAATGTGAGGACAAGAGCGCACAATATCGTTATTGGTAGACAGGGGGTAAAAACTCTGGCAAAAGATGCCAAAGATATTGTGGATTATTTTCGTCTTTTTACTAGCGATAAAATGCCAACTGAAATAGTTACGTATAGGAATATTCGTATTAGAAAAATCAAGCATCGAGTTTCAAGGGATGGGGATTGTCACTAGACCGACACTATACAAGTGAAAGAATTTATTGGTATTCTGTACATTGACAAAAGTTATTGTGTAATGAACACACTGCAATATTGTGTGATATGTCCAAAGACCAAACATATGGTGATTAGGGCACAAAAGTTAACCGACATGTAGTTGTTATTTCGTTTTTTCAATTCCTTATGTTGCTTAGAAGACGCGATTTCATTTGTCCTGAGAGTATTATAAATGATATGGACGTAATTATTGTTTTGTACTGCAAATAAATATTTTATAGAACATTACGAGTGTTTCAATATAAAAGTACCAAAAACAATACACATTAGGTAAATTACAGGCTGCTGGTTGTGTGTGAGCAAAATGCTCTATGCGCGAGCGAGCGTGTTACTTTTAAAGGCGCGAGTTCTGGCGGGTTTATAATGATGGTTCACTATATATATATATATATATATATATATATATATATATATATATATATATATATAAGTTTAAAAAAAGAAAAAGAAACATAAGTTACATTTCTTACGGTATTGGCAACGCTATTCGTTGACAACGGTGGTCTTTGATTGTTCAGTCTGAAGAGCTACGACGCTGGTTTTGGAAAGTCGTTTCTTTAGTTACTAATGGCTTTCCACGCAGCTAACCTACTAAACCATCAATTTGGGTGACGGCAATGTGTCCAGCTCGTCTGCATCCACATAAACGAAAACTGACACAATACATGGAATTAATTCCGTCCCTCACAGGCCTCGAGAGGCCGCCTGGGTACTGACCGGCCGCCGTGTCATCCTCCGCAGTGGGCGCCATCGTATGTGGTATGGAGGTGGGACGTGGTAGCGCCCGCACTCCCGGCCTTTGTCTCAGTTTTCGTCAAGTAGCTCCTCAGTTGTAATCACAAGGGCTTTTTTTTTTTTTTTTTTTTTTTTTTTTTTTTGGGCCTTCATTCTCCCCTTACAGCCCGGACTTCCTCTCAACCAAAAATGCATTCATTGGCGAGTTCAAACGCTGTAATTAGATAAAAAGGTACCGTTCACATCCATCTAAAAATGAGAAAAAAGAAATATCTCTCCTCGAGGCATCACGTGTCATTCTATTACAAAAGATAATTGTATTCGGTTCCTTCTTGTGTACCTCCAAGTTGGAGGATAGGGGCTCCTCCCACAAATCCATCATGGCACATTTAAATGAAAATAAAGGTCAGTAAAACTAAAAACCTCTCCTGTACTATAATCACTTCTAACACAATTCAGAGGTAAACAGTTCGCCACATGGAAGTTTATAACCCCTCAAAATGTCAAAAGAAGCAGTTTTAAAATTTTTCTGGTGGATTACTTTTTCTTTTCAAACACACGATGTCTCCTTGAAAAGATAGATGAATGCATGGAAAGTATTCCACCAACAATTCCACTGTCGTATGCAAAAGTACGTGTTCATAAGTTAATACAATTTGAAGGAGCCAAGAGAATTTTTCAGTCCAAAATTTGGAACAAACTGTCACTGAATCGGTACCTCACATTTCAAGTAAAAAATTGTCGAATCCTTAAGGATAGCGTTCTTATACTTTTCAAGTCTCTAATTGTGCACTCCGCAAGCCAACAGCGCTCGGCAGACCCGGACGGTTACTCATCCGAGTACCAGCCAAGCCCGACAGTACTTATCTTCGGTGATCTAGTGGGAGTCGGTGTAACCCCCTGCGGCATGGCCGCTGGCTCAGGCATGGAATTAGAAATCCCAAAATTTTTTATATAACTGAATTCGAAAACGAAAGAGAAAAAAATCAGTCACAGTGGGATTCGAACCATTGACTGTGCTTGTGAGACCAGAACGCTGCCACTATTTATTATTATTATTATTATTATTATTATTTTATCCATCAGAGTGGCATTCGAACTATCGGATCTATGGTTGCGAGGCCAGAACGCTGCCACCTTTACTTATTTTGCTCTCTGCGTTGTTCAGTTACTTGCGGTAACTGAACGTGTTTGTTCGTTGTTGTTCGGAGTCTCTTCGGCTCAGCTCTTCTATTACAGAGCGTGTTCAGCCCTCCAACCGGGCGCGCTGAGCCACGGCGCTCGGCTGCACCTGAGCTACTCCGACAGATGCTGCACTGTTTTAATTATTGGGACGTGTACTGCAAAATTTCAAAGACGATTTTCTCCAGAATTTTTGAGACGTGCATCGAATGGCTTTGGCTCATTATTATTCACGTTCTGAACTTCACGTAGCATAAACATAAAGAAATTCTAAAATCCAATACCCATGTGATCTCCTTATGAGACAAGATGGACATACAAAGCTTCAATATCTAAATTGCATGTGCCGGAAATAAAAATAAGTACACCCTCTTAGAGTTTTGGAATCCACTGAATATTTAATGTTGTAACAGTTGAATACGAGAAATCATTACATTTACAGCTCAATGGCTCATTTTAGTACGTATAGCCTGCACGGGCGACAATGCTGGCGACGATTGTGGCATCCATTCGATCACACAGATGGAGAATTTCTGAATACGGTGTGTGAGTGTCAATACTGTTGTTTTTTAACATACTTCTTACAACAGAGGAGATACATAGTGACATTAAAATCGGTAGTAACTACAAAATAGCTCCGCATTTGTCTTTATTAGGTTTAAGAATCATTGGAAGGTATGAAACTACTCATTGCAGTACCGTTTATTTAAGATTCTCTTGAAATATACGGCTTTTTAATGAAGATTTTCCTTTTGTATTACGAACAAGAAATGGCTAATAAACCACAAACAATCATTTGCAGAAAGACGAGGCTTTTCTACCCAGAAACGTCAAGGTTTCGTCACTGTAATTGCAGTGAAATCAGTAAGCTTTGAAGGTAAGAAACGTATATGGGATACAATATCTACATTATTTAATGTACGATATCATCTACGCAGCTGTAGATGAAGGAAAGTGTTCACAAACGAGTAAAAACAAAAACCGTTCCCCAACAAAGCAGAAACCAATCCGCAATTATTGCTACATCTGAACCACAAAAGACATGAAACTTCAAGCCATTCGTTTTGTAAACAAAAGTAATTACACTCAAAAGTACATACGTTTAAACGAAAGACGAGCGAAGTGTAAAAACGTGCGAATCATTACAATCCATACCAATTTTTACGCCTCAAAGAAACTGTATTATACAAGAACAGACCGTAACAGGAATTTATGTTTCTCTTGTATTTCTATTCTACCTACTTTCAGTGGAATAAGCTGCAAATATACACGTATTCTAAACGATTTCTCCATGAATAAGTTATTGCTTATATCACTGAAACGGCGAAGTTCGGTTGTTTTTACATTTATTTCACAATTAATTAAGTCTCTAGATATTTTACTAATACTTGGAATGCAAAAATTACAGAAACTATTTGGGTAATTATGCAGAAACCTTATTACAAACAAACACTACTCTTAAGGCGGCTTGCCCACTGCTAGGAGCGCTAGTGTCGTTGCAAGTGCCAGTTGGTAACAAAATGTTTGTAAAGCTTATGGGACTTAACTACGGGGTCACCAGTCCCTAAACTTACAAACTACTTACGAACTAGCTAATGCTAAGGACGGCACAAATATCCATGACCGAGGGGGATTCGAACCCCCGGCCGTAGTGGCCGTGCAGACCGTGACTGGAGTGCCTCAGTCCCCTCGACCACCGCGGCCGGCAGTTGGTAACAACTTTCACAGCAGTGAGTGTCTCGATTGTGTATGTAAGACTGTGGTCCTACCATATTCCATACGTTATCGATTGCAGAAAAGTCAGTCAGGGAAGTCGCTGTTCGTATTGAGTTTCCTGCGCAGTGTTGCGCGAGCATTATCCTATTGGAACAACACCGCCCCTTCCCCTTGCAAGCATGTCAAAAGAACCGGTCTTACAACATTCTGCACGTACAGAGTGCTGGTTAGCGCTGCCTCAACAAAACCGAAAAGTGAACGAGATTTCTTTCGGACATGATACGCACAGTTGCGTGGGTTGTGTTCGTTTTCATTTTAGCGTCATATTTTTGCACTACGTAGTTGTGTCCTGAGCGAAATGATTGTGCAGTAATCGCTGCATTGAATAAGCCTTTAAGCATATCGATACCTTTTTGGACACGCTATATATTTTGTTTTAATCGTTAGAAATTTTCAAGGTGGCGGGTCGAAAGCTTAAGTCTTAATTGTACATTATTTATGGGCATTTGACATAAGAAAAATGCATTTGAGATTTAGAAAGGTCTACAGAAGTAATTAAACATTAGTTGGGAAAAATATTTTTAAAACTTTCTTAGTTACAGTAACTGTAACTGCCACACACAAAGTTGTGTGTGTTGAGATTATGTAACTGGCTCGCGCTCATTTGCTGTAGATGTATGAGGTTCGGATTCGGAACTCATTATGGAATAAATACATCACCTTAGACAGGAATGTTCCAACAGGTTCATTGCCGAGGTGCTATTCTGCTGCATGGAGAGCCTTGGCAGTAGTGGCCATATGCTATGGAACACAGAAGCAGAATTAAAGTTTCTAATGTGAAGGAAATCGTGCTTATGCTATTCCGAGGCGCCTTAATTGCTAGTGATGTGTTGGTCTAGCGGTAAGACGTCTGCGTAGTAAACATGGAGGCCCGGGTTCGATTTATCCCTAAATGTCTTTGACATATTCGAGACGAAAAACCGTCTCAGGGACTGTATGTTTCTATAGAGGTTTTTTTTTTTTTTTTTTTTTTTTTTTTTTTTTTTTTTTTTTTTTTTTTTTTTTTTTAAAAACCTTCACTCTGCGAAAAAGCTTCCATTTTATAACAAACATAAAACCTAAATAAACAGAACATAAAGGTATGATATCAGCCTTCCGCAACAGATGTTGGGTGCAGGCATAATGTGGTTTAATCGCCGAAGACCGCGGCCCGCCACTATATATTCCAAGTGGTCCTATGACGCCAGCAGTCGAGCCGTGCAGGTCGATGATGTGGAAGACGGGCTAGTGGAAACGAGAAGCGCCAACGAGAACGATAACAACACTAGCCAGACCTCGTGCAGTGACGAAAAATGGACGTACAGCATTGAGGACGGTGGTTTAAAACGGCACTGAAAATCAGTGGAAGGAGTCACTCGTATGTTCAGATGTGATACCAACAGTCCAGCTAGCACAGTGACTATTAGGCCAGTCGTCAGGTATGTTTAGGTCCAAAAAAAATTGCAGGAAGCTGAATTTTTGGTATGTTGTTAGGACATATTAGAGTAGTAATAAACCAAGTTTGCAGCTTCGAAA
Organism: Locusta migratoria; assembly: GCA_026315105.1. Taxonomy (NCBI): domain Eukaryota; kingdom Metazoa; phylum Arthropoda; class Insecta; order Orthoptera; family Acrididae; genus Locusta; species Locusta migratoria. The sequence goes on along the minus strand of CM048745.1, from coordinate 579,526,156 downwards.
TCCTTTAGCTTAACTTTTAAGAGCCAAAAAACCTCGAAATTTTCGGATTTTATTCTGGTTTCGGCTTATAATTAGTGAAGGGTGGTATTTTGACGAAAAGTCACCCACACCTCTATTAATGTAGATAAAATATTCTAAAATTTAAGCCCAACCGCAGTTCTGAAAGTCCAATAGTTCCCGAGATATTGGACTTCAAAAATTGACTTATTTCTCCAAAAAGTTCAAATTTCCGATTTTTTTCATCTTTCGGCTAGAATATTGGCTCTAATTATCATCCCACGGGGAATGTCATAATAAACAAAGTTATAGAACAGTTATTTAGCTTTCATCCAAGTACAGAAGGAAGTCCATAGGCCCAATAGATTTCTAGTTATCGTTAAAAAACGACAAGTTGGAATAATCGGATTATTCAATAAACTGACCCAGATGAACTACAGTCCTCTTATCCTGTATATGTTAAAGAAAAGGGAGTAATTACTCATTGACGATGATTATTAATGCACTGTATATAAATAGGATTTTTCAACACTGTTTTCAGCAAATATTGAACAGAGAAATTCCTTGAGTCCACTTCCTGCCATTATGGCACCGACGACCCCCATTAATGACATGAGGAGGTGAAAACCTCCAAGCTATGTTGATGAGCTGAGGATACTGGTGGCTCTCCACAATGTCTCGGGCTTTCAAGTACGGTGGTTGGTCGTAGGTCACAAAACATGTTTCCTGACCGTATATGCTTGTTCTTTAACTAGCTTCCAAAAGTGATGTTAAAACAGTGTCGTAGTCGGTTGGGGGAGCTTGGATAAAAGGGAGATATACAATCTTTGAACGTTTCTAAGGAACATCTGCTGTCACTTGGTCCATGAATCTATTCCATCCTGGGATGCCTGGCATGTTAGTTGCTTTTGCTAACAACCAAAGCAGGTCTGGGGATTTTGAAAAAATGTCTTCAGCGATTTTCACTTCGTTAATTGAAATGGCTGACAAGGCAGGTTTCTTTCTAATAGAAGAATGTTTAATGTGTGTGGCAATGTGTGAACCTGATAGACTCTGCAGAAATAGACTTCAAACGTGATATGTTTTTGTCTGGGTGAACGGATGAGTGAGGGGGGTCATGATCATTATACCACCCATTTCATGGAACGTATTTTCTCCATCAATTGTGTTAACAATTACACTGCATTGTCGAACACAAACTGGATAAAAGCTCCTTTGTCAAATAGGTGGGTCAGTTCTCCATGGAGGATAGCGGAGCATTCAAAACGCATAGCCTCCGTATATGTACAAGAAATTCCCATACTGTGGTAAAGTTCAACAAAGTGCTTTGAAATTTTCTATACAAATAGGTTCCAAAGCTTATTTGAATTGTGGATAGGAAAGATTTGGGCTTCGCTGCAGCCATGATTCCATGAGCAAATCCTATGCACTTCTTTTTCCACTGTTCGAGAGAAGAACGTTTGTTTTTCAGGATAATCCGTTCAAGCAACAGTTGTAGATAATCTCGCTGCAGGTCTGACAACTCTAAGCCGCTCTTCAGCAGGTTCGCAAAGACTTTGATTGTACCACTTTTCATAAAGAATGTTTTGTCCAATGTCTGTGAACATCAAGACTGGGCTGTGATGTGGACCAACCTGCGCAAAAATAATTTTTTCTCCATATCGCCTTTTTAGATGAGCTTGAACACTTGCAACTGTTGGTTTGTAATTACCTGTGAAGTTCTTTGCAATCAAAATTGGTTTTCCTCTCTTGTTTCTGCAAGGTATACATATATACGCTCCATACCCTCGATAAGGAGGGGATGTTCAGGACGCTCTCGTTTACCTCATGCATCAGTAGATCGCGACAAGGAGTGCAATTTTAGGCAGCAATGTTTGCGGTACTTCCCCTCAGCAGCAACAAGTTCAGTTATACATGAAAGACGCTGAAGAATCTGTTGTCCCCATTCACCAGCTTGTCTAGCTTTTTCCACAATCGATTCTTTCACTTCCAGTGTATCCACTTGATGGAGTTCATCCTGTAGATATTTAGGCAGTTTTATCTGTTATTCGAAATATTCCTTGGAGAATTTTTCACCACAAGGGAAACAAAAATATCCAATGATGTGACGGCTTGAACCCGACACACTTCTCAGCCTTTCCCCACGCGAAGACGATGGTTGAGCAGATGAAACATCTCCTCCTTGCTGGACAGATTCTTTCACATTACTTTCCATAGTGTACCTCTTCCTGCATGCGTCATGTACGGACGATTCGTTTAAATTGCACAAAAACCTCATGTTCCTTTCAAGCCCACGTTTCTGACACACTTTTATCAGCATCTAAATTCCACGCTTTTTCACTGTCACTGTTCACTCCACAAGCACTTCCCATCGACCCCGAAACAAACATCCGACGGGGTAGCTCCGACATATTCTAAAAAAAGCAAGTACTTAAAACACCACCACGATCGAGTTTTAGACGATTTTTGTTTGAAACGTTCTTCACAGATCCGAATACGGCCAAGGACAGACTGGGTGTAGTGAGGAAGACCTCGGAGACAAGAAGTTCGGGAGGGAGGACAGAATACTCGCAGGGTCACCACTCGGAGTGAGAGCCTCACTACGAACGAAAGTTCCAGTCCCCCAATGGCTGACCAATACTCACAAACGGAGAGGCATCCGTTGTCTTTACAGCAATACTTACTTTCAAAAATATATTGGTATGCACTAACACATAAATTACACCTATTTATATACAATGCGTTAATAATCATCGTCAATGAGTAATTCCTCCTTTTTCTTTAACATATATAGGATAAGAGGACTGCAATTCATCTGGGTCAGTTTATTGAATAATCCGATTTTTCCAACTTTTCGTTTTTTAATGATAACTAGAAATCTATTGGGCCTATGGACTTCGTTCTGTACTTGAATTAAAGTTAAATAACTGCTCCATAACTTTGGCTCGTATGACTTTCCCCGTGGGATGATAATTAGAGCCAATATTCTAGCCGAAAGATGACGAAAATTGGAAATTTGAACTTTTTGGAGAAATAAGTCAATTTTTAAGTCCAATATCTCGGGAACTATTGGAATTACAGAGCTACGGTTGGGCTTAAATTGTGGAATATTTTATCTACATTAATACAGATGTGGGTGGCTTTTCGTCATAAAACCACCCTTGACGAGTTATAAGCCAAAACCAGAAAAAAGTCCGAAAATTTCGAGGTTTTTTGGCTCTTAAAAGTTAAGCTAAAGGATTTCGAAGCTGCAAATTTGGTTTAACACTACTCTAATATGTCCTAACAACATACCCAAAATTCAACTTCCTGCAATTTTTTGGACCTAAGGCCATTTTTTTGTCTACGACGACTGGCATATATGGGCAGCGGGTTAAAACGAATTCAGTACAGTGGTTAAGCAGCTCTTCATAAGTGTACAGTTCAGTAGTCAGTGCTAAGCGACTCCTGTAACAGGCGAAGCCACTACGCAGCGGATGAGGCGATTTATTTGGAGCGACGTATCACGCTGTACTCTGTGCAGTCCAGGGTTTAGGTTTGGCGAATACCTAGAGAACGTTACCAGTCATAATGTCCTAACAATGAACAAAGGAGGAATTAGTGATACGGGGACGTTCATCGTGGATGTGGTGAGGTCCCATTGGTAGCAGTAGTAAAATGCTGAATGGGTTGTGATGTAACACATTCTGGAGTATTATGTACTGTTCTGTGGGGTGTTGGTGAGGCGGAATGAATGTACTTTAACAGAAAGGACTCCTCCACTATTAGTTCTTTCGATATTTATTAAAAGAATAATCTTTGGTCATTGGAGCATTCAAGTATGATAAAATTCCCGTCAACAAGTGGTATTTCAGTGTTCTCGGCGATATTTCCAAGTACAGGCCCGTAAACAAGCGTCGTCAATTCTTGAGTCTAGAGCGAGTAGTGGCGAGACACGAAAAATACTATAACAAGGTGAGGAGTCCATTTTGAAAAGCGGTTCACTCTCTGAAGCAACGATACACTCTGATGAAACGATCGCACTCTCTTACAGGCCGTATGCGGCGGCTCTCTAGCTTTGATTGCGCCAATCAGGTTTGACGCACATGATAGGTTTCGTGCCGGACGCGGTGGCCGAGCGTTCTGCGGCGCGCCAGTCAGTCTGCACGGCCACTACGGTCGGGGTTCGAATCCCCCCCTCGGGCATGGATATTTGTGCCGTCCTTAGTATTATCTAGTTCATAAATAGTTCGTAAGTTTAGGGACTGGTGACCCCATAGTTAAGTCCCATAAGCTCTACAAACACTTGAACATTTTTTTTTTTTTTTTTTTTTTTTTTTTTTTTTTTTTTTTTTTTTTGGGTAGGTTTCGTAATGCGGGACCTCTGACGGGAATCCGGGAGCCTGTGACTTCGATGGCAATCGATAGTAGTGCCGTGATCGCTGGTGCCACCAACCCCGACATTACATGTATCGCATACAGTAGAAAAGCAGTTATCAGGTGCCGAGTACTTCTCCGTGATAAAACATCCTGCCAGAAAGCAACGTCTGGAAGGGGGTGGTTCTTGGCCAAAGATGTTCTTCAAATGGACCAGACTGCCCAGGCCATTACGTGAATCCGGGGTTGGAAGACTTGTGACAAGCTACATATGTAAGGGGTCCCACTTGTGAGAAGAACGAGGCGAGCAGGTAGCTGGTAGTCTACAGGGACACCAAGAACCTGTTATCCGTCAAGCAGTTGCTCTCAGCTACTATAACTGCCACGCCTTTCTGCGGATGTTTGTCGAGCTTAAGGGACTTAACTGCTGAGTCATCAGTCCCTAAACTTACTAACTACTTATCAATTACCTTATACTAAAGACGGCAGAAACATCCATGCCCGAGGGGGGATTCGAACCCCCGACGGGGAACAGCCTCGCGCACCGTAGCATGGCGCCTCAATGCGCTCGGCCGCTCCGCCGCAGCTTCTGCGGATGTTGTGCAGATCCAATAGTTTTCCACTTATTATACTATGATAACGATGTTACTAAGTCTGGATAAACGCTTATTTCTTCTTCTTGTATGTGTGCCTTTCGGCGCTTACAAAATATTTTGCAATTAATTTCGTCCACAATACAAACACAGCAACCCTCGGCTGATTTTGTGGTATTTTCCATCGGCGTTGAAACAGATGTGCCGGCCGCGGTGGCCGAGGGGACTGAGGCGCTTCAGTCACGGTCTGTACGGTCTACGGTCACTACGGTCGGGGGTTCGAATTCCCCCTCTGGCATGGATATTTGTGCCGTCCTAGTTCGTAAGTAGTTCATAAGTAGTTTGTAAGTTTAGGGACTGATGACCCCGTAGTTAAGTCCCATAAGATTTACAAACATCTGAACATCTGAAACAGATGTACGGAATAACTCGTGTTCTCTTCACATACATTAAGTTTAAATGTTCAAATGTTTGTAATTTTATGGGACCAAACTATGTTGGTCGTCAGTCCCTGGAAATACAAACTACTTAAACTAAGTCAAACTAACCTAAAAACGACACACACATCTCTGCCCGAGGGAGGATTCGAACCTCCGACGCGGGAGGCGGCGCAATTCGTAACGTGGCGCTCCAGACCCCTCGGCTACTCCCGCGCGGCACACTAAGTTTATACTCAAGATCTCCAGTGCATTTTTTCAGTATTTGTAGATAAATCAATGCATTTTACAATTTCTTCATCAATTTAATTTTTGTGCGTAGACCAGAAAAGATTCCGGGTTGACATCACCCTCGAGGTTTTTTTTTAAGTCTTTCAGTACCATCGTCCGTCTCACTTACAATTTTCTTATTTTCTCATCGATATTTAAAATTATTTTGTTACAGTAATCTGCATATTCTCGAGAACGTTTCCCCTGATCAGTAAAAATTTTGATTGTGTTTTGTCTTGTTGTACGAGCAAATAATTTAGTGGGATGTTAATAATAGCAAAGTTAATCAGCAAAGTGAAAAATTACATAAAATTTGGGTGGGCAGGAAATCAGAGTATGCGCGTTAAATACGGTTCAAAAGACATTGAAAATACACTAATTAGTGAGGAATAGTTTGTTAATACAGAGGTTGAATGTAAGACAACGAAATGCAAGTAATAGCCACGCAAATGCAACATGCAGCAGATCATGCAAAACTCTCACCTTAATGCATACTATTTATAGCTTCAAGTAATTAAATGTGTATATAAGTACCAGAAATTATTCAACAGCAAGTATGCAATGTGCTTTAGCAATAATCAAATTGTAACTGCACTATTAATTGTATTAATAGCATGGTCAAAAATTAATTAATGACTGGACGTGATAACACTGAATATTTTGAAATGAACAATTTAACCGGATGATTAACTTTTTTCTCTTTAACCAGGAATTAATAGCATTTCAAACACTTGCAAATAATCACTATTCTCAGCAATCAGTACTTGCAGGCAATAACTGTAACTCAAATTAATATGCAATAAAAATAATTAATATTTTGCACCATTATTGAAATATCTCTTGCCAGTGAAAGTTAGTCTAGCAGTTTCATTATACTTAGCAAACCTATTGATCAGCAACACTGGCATAAGCTACATTTAGTAACACTTTTCTTAACAAATTATTATTAATCACTGTCAGACTGTCTTTAATGACTTTGATTTTAGTTTTCTATGACTTTGTGTTTATTCTCGGTAAAACAATGGATAAGGAAGGAACCTGTCTGGGCATTGATTATGGGTAATCATTTCAACACAGGTTCACAATTAACTGTGTTCACTATTGAACAATTATCGCTAATACGCTGGTTGCAAAATACTAACAAGAATTATTCACAGACGAATGGGAAAACTTGTGGAATCCAACCTCGGGGAAGATGAGTTTGGATTTAGGAGAAATGTAGGAACACGGGAGACAATACTCACATTACGACTAATCTTAGAAGATTTGGAGAAAGCTTTTGACAATGTCGACTGGTATACACTCTTTCAAATTCTGAAGGTATCAGGGGTAAAATATAGGGAGCGAAGAGTTATATTCAACCTATAAAAACCAGACACCATTTATTAGAATCGAAGGGCAAGAAAGGGCGCAGAGATTGGGAAGGGAGTAAGACAGGGTTGCAGCATTTCCCCAGTATTGTTTACTCTGTATATTGAGCAAGCAGTGAAGGAATTCAAGAAGAAATTTGGTGATGGAATTAAAGTTAATGAAGAAGAAATAAAAACTTTGCGGTTTGCCGAAGACATAGTAATTTTGTCAGAGACAGCAAAAGATCTGGAAGAGCAACTGAAGGGAATGGACAGTGTCTTGAAAGGAAGATATAAGATGAACATTAACAAGAGTAAAACGAGGATAATGGAATGCAATGTCAGAAAATCAGGTGATGTTGAAGGAATTAGATTAGGTAATGAGACAGTAAAAGTAATAGATGAATTTTGTTATTTGGGTTGCAAGATAACTTCTGATGGCCGAAGTAAAGAAGATATAAAATGCAAAATGGCTATGGGAAGAAAAGCTTTTATGGAGATGCGAAATTTGTTAACATCCAATATTAATTTAAATGTTAGGAAGTCATTTCTCTAAGCATTTGTCTGGAGTGTAGAATTGTGTGGGAGTGAAACGTGGACGATAAGGAGTTCAGATAAAAAGATGATAGAAGCTTTTGAAATGTGGTGCTACAGACGAATGATGAAAATTAGATGGGTAGATCACGTAACTAATGAGGAGGTGTTTAACCGAATTGGGGAGAAAAGACGTTTCTGGCATATCCTGACTAAGAGAAGGGATAGATTGGTTGGAAACATTCTGAGACATCAAGTAATGGTCAACTTAGCATTAGAAGGAAGTGTGTAGGGGATAAATCGTAGAGGGAGACCGAGGGACGAATACAGTAAGCAGATTCAAAAGGATGTAAGTTGCCGAACTTATTCTCAGATGAAGACGCTTGCACAGGACAGGGTAGCGTGGAGAGCTGAATCAAACCAGTCTGCGGACTGAAGACAACAACAACAACAACGCTCGTTCGCTATACATGCTAAGACAAACTGGACAGATCTTACAGATTTTGGTGTGCGACGTGGTGCTGCTGATTGGAAACTGTTGGCACTTAACAACTAGCACAACTAGCAAATACGGGCTCTTCTTGGCGATGAATGTTACATACAATCTTGGGTCCACAACATTCCTCTTGAGTCATTTGTTAATTATTTGAGCTGTGCCGGTACGAATAAATAATATTGCCTGTTCGCCGCATCCTCCACTAGTGCCAAACCAACACGCATTCTTCTTCACGTACTTTTGCTGTACACTATTGCGTGCACCGTGACATTATTACGTCTGTCCGCTACTACTTCAGAACAACGACTCTCTCTCTCTCGCTGTGCGCCTCTGTGCTACCAGCGATAAAACTCCCTACTCAAAGATGATTCTATAGAATATCAAAGCACTTGCTAAATCAGCTTTGCTATTACATTTTAGTTTTGACACAAAAGGAGATTAACAGGACAATGCTAATACGTTACAGGAATAAAATATAGAAATACAAAATAAATTACAAAAAAGTACAGATAATAAGTAAAAACACATAAATCATCGTTTTACATTACGTACTGTACGCACACATGAATGGAAAGCGGCGTTGGTCACTGTGTTGTTGTGTCACGAGTTGTGCTACGATGCTGGTTTCAATGGTCACGTGAACATTCTCACAACCGTAGACGAGGTTCGGATGTCTATGCAGCAAAGACGTTCGCCAGTGTCTTCGTGTTGTAAGGAAGCAGTGGTAGATGGTACAACTACCCAGCAGAGATAAGGAGGTTTATGAGTCACAAGTGTCAACACGAACTGCTGTGCCGGCCGCGGTGGCCGAGGGGACTGAGGCGCTCCAGTCACGGTCTGCACGGCCACTACGGTCGGGGGTTCGAATCCCCCCTCGGGCATGGATATTTGTGCCCTCCTAGTTCGTAAGTAGTTCATAAGTAGTTTGTAAGTTTAGGGACTGATAACCCCGTAGTTAAGTCCCATAAGCTATACAAACATTTGAACTGCTGCCAACCGGTTACTGGAAGGGGAACTATGTCGCGGTGGAGTGGCCGAGCACATTGAGGCGCTGTGCTCCAATGCGCGAGGCCGTTCTCCATTGGAGATTCGAATTCTGCCTCGGGAGTGGATGTCTGTGTTGTCTTTAGTATAAGTTAGTTGATTAGTAGTTTGTAAGTTTAGGGACTGATGACCCTGCGGTTAAGTCTCATAAACTTAACAACTATGCCACCTCAGTATGGTATACCACGCAGCTCTAAGCGCCGCACCGATAGTGAGTCTTCGTGTTACCATGTCAGTGACCCTAATTATGCATGTTTTGTGTTTTGACAATCCAGTGGAGTAGTTTTACTCGACGAGAGCGCTATGGCTCTAAGTGACATTTTTAAAGTTTCTCTGAAGAAGACGCCGCTGGTAGGTGTCGAAAGCAGGTCAAATACGAGGGATAGTCGGAAAAAAATTTCCCCTGTCGACTGTGGGCAGAGTTGTGTATGAAAGGAATTAATTAGACTGAGACATTAAAGATAAGACATATGTTTATTTTTATACATTGATAAGTTTGTCAAACCGCTTTATAAGCTTCAAAAAGCCGCCCAAGAAAAAATCAGGGCGTTGCATACGGCAGAAACGCCGAACGGCTGTGGGCGAAATACGAGACAGCAAGTCAACTCGCACGTGCAAGACACCTATACACCACTGGGTAGAGGTCGACCGCTAACAAGCAGATGACTCTCTGTTAGGATTGTGACTGGGGATGAAACGTGGGTCCACCATTTACACGCCCGAATCGAAGGCCGCATCCGTCATCACCTGTCCGAAAGAAGTTCAAAAGAACTCCGTCAGCTGGTAAAGTGCTATACACCGCTTTCGGGGCCTCCCAAGGAGTTTTGTGGCTGCAGTTTTTGGAGGATGCAACCATCAATGCTGCGCGGTACTGTCATTCTGTCGAAATTGAAAGAGGTGATTCGGAAAAAGCGGCCTGACCTTCTCCGATCTGGAGTTCTGCTGTTGGATGACAATGCGAGACCACACTCGGCGACGGCAAGGCAAAACCATATTGCAAATCTTGGTTGGTAGCGCCTACACCATCCGCCATACAGTCCAGATCTCGCACCAAGTGACTTCCATCGGTTTCTAGTTTTGAAGAAGACTCTCGGCGGAAGGCGCTTTGGAAGCAATGCTGACGTCAAGCAAGCCGTTCAATGTAACGCCCTGAATTTTTTCCTGGACGGCTTTTTGAAGCGTGTAAAGTGGTATGACAAATATCTCAATGTACTTGGAAATTATTAATCTCAATCTATTATTAATGTTTCAATCTATTTTGGCCCGCTTTAGGTTACGGTAGTGACACTAAAAGTGGGCCTTTGCGATCGCCTTTTGACAGCTCGAAATTTAAATGAAAATAATGCCTTAACCGTTCATCTGACACGGAAACTGAATACATGAATCTGTAGATGAGAAATTCCTCTACAACTTTGCTGTCTTATGTTTTTTTCCATATCTCTTATCGTTTCAGAGATATTTGCAAAAATAACGGCGATTTTGGGATGTCTGTCAGTCTGTCTGTCCGTAACTTGTTTCCACTTTTTAAGTCGAATCGTTCAACCAATCAGCAACAAATTTTGCAGACATACTTGTAGGCCATCAGAGACCAGAACCTCCCTTTTTTTGGACAAAAAATACGTCAGTAACACTAAAAGAAGTATTTTGTAATGTAATTGTAATTGCTAACGAACCGCTCATCTGACACGAAAATTGAAGAACGGAATTTGTAGAGGAGAAAATTCTCTACAACTTTGCTGTGTTATGTTTTTCCCATATCTCGTGTCGTTTGAGAGATATTTACAAAAATAACGGCAATTTGACACCGTCCATTGATTTTACGAAAACCAGACGTTCGCAAAACGTGACATTCCAGGCCCAGAACTCTCTCTGGCATACGCCATCTTCCGTTGCGTATTTGATGATTTTCTTATTATAACTTACATGTTGCTATTTCGAAGCAACGGGTCACTGTAGAATTAACAAATCACGTTGTTCTTCGTACGATAAATGATAATCTCTGTATCTATAAGGAAGTGTCCCGATTGACTGACTGACTCATCATCGCCCAGCTCAAACCACTCAAGACAGAAACTTGAAATTTGTGGAGGATGTAGATCTTACTCTGTAGGCGTTATTTAAGAACCGATTTTTCGATATTCCGTCCGTAAGGAAATGTTTTTTGAAAATACGTAGCTATTTAGGCAATTTTGAAGCAAGAACTACAAAATTCAGATTTTAATTCAGGCTTCGAATTTCAAAGACACGTGTTTCAGCATTTTTTGAATTTCGAAAAATAAGGGGGTAAAATAGGTGACGCAAAAAATTGATTTTCAAAAATGTGTTGCTGTTAACTCAAATGTTAAGCTACAACTACGAAACTTCGGATATGGAATCTTGGTCAGGATTAAAAATCCATGATTTTTAGAATTTTTGTAAATTCAACATGTAAGACTGTTAAATAGAGGATCAAAAATTCTTTTTGATAAAAGTTGCTATTGATACAATTTTGAAGCTAGAGCTGCAAAAATTGATATTTGTATAGTTGGTTAGACGTTAAAAAATACGTGTTTCGGTATTTTTGGAAATTCAACCATCAACGGGGTTAAATTGGAGAGGGGGTGTTTTTCGAAAATATATTGCTATTTAGGTAATTTTGAAGTTAGAACTACATATTTTCGGATTTGGATTCGGGGTTCGAATTTAAAAGACACGTGTTTCGGCATTTTGTTGCAATTCAACCAATAAGGGGGTAAAATAGAGGACGCATAAAATTGATTTTCAAAAATATGTTGCTGTTTTACCTCAAATTTCAAGCTATAACTACCAAACTTAGGATATGGACTCTTGATCAGGATTAAAAAGACACGAGTTTCGGTAGTTTTGGAAATTCAAAAACTAAGGGGGTAAAAGAGGGGATCAAAAATTCTTTTCGAAAACACTTTGTTGTCAAGACAATTTTGAACTATAGCTGCAAAAATTGGTATTTGTATTGTTCGTTATGATTTAAAAAATACGTGTTTCGGTATTTTTGGAAATTCAACCATCAAGGGGGTTAAATTGGAAAGGGGGTGTTTTTCAAAAATCTGTTGCTATTTAGGCAAATTTGAAGTTAAAATTACAAATTTTCGGATTTGGATTCGGGGTTCGAATTTAAAAGACGCGGGTTTCGGTATTTTTGGAATTTCGACCAATAAGGGGGTGAAATACGAGATGCAAAAATTGATTTTCAAAAATATGGTGTTGTTAACTCAAATTTCAAGCTATAACTACGAAACTTAAGCTATGGATTCTTCATCAGGATTAAAAAGGAACAACAGGTGCAGACCAACTAGCCTACGCATGCGAAGCAGCGGGGGTTCAGCTAGTCTAGTATCTAAAAATGCCATATTAACATCAGTTAACAACTGCCATCAATAGTACAAAAATAAAGGACAAATTTCGTAACTGTTCGCCGTTGTGTAGTGGGCAGCGGGTTGGATTGTAAGGCACATGGTCAGTGGTTCGGGACCCGCCACTAACAAACATTTTTTTCTCCTTTTTTCCTAAAAGGGTTACGTGTTGGGTGAGTAGATATTTTTACAATAGTATAGTCGTTATCGTATCACTATAATGTTTTATTATTTTTGTCCGAAATGTTTCCAAAAAATTATAAAACTACATGTCTAAAGTGGGCCGTAAAACACGTCAATGTGAATTTTTTCTTACATACGCAAATCTGATCACAGTCGACAGAGGAAACGTATTTTCCAACTCCTCTTCGTATTGCCGTTAATTAATGCAAACAGTGTGCTGCAAACCACCGACTAAAAACTTCTCTGCGGTTGCTGCCTTTACAGCAATATTCAAAACTGTGTGTTACCGTCAACTCAATACTCTCCGCCTTGTTTTGCATTGACAGATGCGCTCTCGTGACATCTAGTATTAGATTTCACATTACACAGTGGTGTCCTGATACTGTTTCTTGCAGCTATTGTAATTTTAAACTGACAGTCATATATCTGCAATGGACTACTATGCGTACATCAACGATAAATAAACCCGTACTCCAACTGCACTCACATGCCACACGAAGTCAATTATCATCTATAGAGAAGTTATTTAATATACGGTTTTTCAAGAGGAACAGCATAAATTTCAGCAGTTGCGTGGCCATCGGTCTGCACGACTGACTCTTCTAGCGTTGCAAAATTAGCAAATATGGTCCTAATTTGTTGCTACTGCAAACGTTTAAGAGCAATGGGAACCTACAGCCACTACATTTCACAGTGAGATGGTTATCTTCTAAATGATTAAATAAAGAGCACATCTTTTTGCGTAAAATATCCTAGATTGAAATTATACCCCATTCCGATTCACGGCGAGATTTTCTCAGGATAAAATTATTACTGGGACAACGGGATCAGGAACGGAAATCTTACGATTAAATAGATCACATAACGGAAGAATGACAGATAGTTTGTTTTCCTCGTTTGTTTACAGACGCCTCTGACTGCCACGATACAATGTCTGGCTAATGGCACAACGTGGCTAAATTAAGGTATATGTTGATGGGACGATCTTGAGACTTGAAGAAATGGTTTATTTGATAATGGATAGATTATGGAGCATAAAAATTGTAAAATACATGTTTGAGTACAGTAAACAGATTCAAATGAATGTGGATGACAGCAATCACGCAGATATGAAGAGGCTACATGACAGCAGAAGGAATTTTAGTTAATCCCGTCTTTAACCCAAGTTGTAAACCGAGAACACAACGTGCCTTGCAACCACCTGGCTACTTTTCTTAACTTTCTACGCTCGTAGAGTGAGGGTTATCATTAGAGTCCCATTACCGAAATTTTTCACACTGTTACTTCTTATGAACGTGTATCATTGATAAAAACTTGTAAAGCATCAATTATTAAAAAGAATGGTACACCAGTGTATAAAACAGTTTAGTTTATAGATGAATTAATGCGTTAAATATTGGACTTTAGGCATTTAAGCAAGAAAAAATTCTCGAAATGTTTGAAATTATGCTTAAGATGATGATGATGGTTTGTCATTAAGGCGCTAAACGTCTAGGTCACCAGCGCCCCTAAATTATGCTTAAAGCCTGTTAGAAGTCACCAAGTGGTGTCTTTATGATATACCATTTGAAGAAAATTTTGGTGATTTGCCCTCAATTTTAAGCAAATGCTAGGTTTTGCATAGCCCTCAATGTTTATGACATATCTCTTGACTAGATGTCCTAAACTGATATAATTTTGTAGATACATCGGATACTATCCGGAAATCAGTAATAACGAAGTAACAAATTCCTTTGAAGAATATTTGACACAAAAGATTTTTTTCTTTATTTTTTTTTTAGTATCACCTTTACTCCTTGTAAGTTACCGATAGGACCTTTAACTAAACCAAGACTCACGTCAGTATTTCATCGTAAGATAACTTTTGCTTCTGTTTTAATAACTATAATCTCTGCTAGCATGGAGGCATCATCTTCATAATTTTTCATACAATAACGGGGCCTTCTTCAGAGATACGTGTGGAAGTCTATGCTGTCTACAGCTCTAAGTTTTATTTCTGGTTAAGGAAGACATGTAAGCACTGCATTGTTTAATTGTTGGCGCATGTTTCTTGTAGGTTAATATACAAACTGTGTCTTCAGAAAGCATTTGGAGGACTTTATCAGAAAGTGGCTTGTACGTAGACGTTTGCTTATGTTCGACGGGAAGCTGGAGGAGTCTATGTATTCTCAACCCATTCACACTGAATGCGACAATTCCTCTTGAAGCACTGATCGCCACTTTTTTATTTATATGTGTTTGAACCCAGACTCTCAGCGTTTTTATTAAATAGCTCTTTCCAGTGCCACCAGTTCCACTTATAAAGAAATATAGTACATAAGCTTTATTATCACTGTTGTCCATTGTTTTCGTGGTCTTGTCGAACGCTCTATCTTTACAGATATTAAGCTTTTTGATCGTATTTTGGAAACCCACATCAGGATGCTCAGTTTCTACGTGATTGATTGCGTTTGCAGCCTCCAAAGCATCAAAATCTAAAAGGCTTTCGGGATCCTCGTCATCATCAACGTTTTATTTTGAGGTTGTCATTGTCACCTGGAACTATCGAAATTGGACTAGACTTTTTTCTTATGTGATTATACTTTATTGTTGTGTGATTATGTTTAGTTAGATATCACACTTCAGATATTCATTATTATATGTAATATCCCTTAGATTTTATGGGCTTTATGCAGGTACATCTAAGAGACTTCTGACAAGTCTGGAAGTCAAATGCGTCTAGGTGGATTATATTCAGCGACTGGAGACTATCGAGTTTTGATTCTATGAAGGCACCATACGTTAGATGTAAGCCGCCCTACTTTTCACTTTCTAAAGTGGTATGTGAACACCGAGGAATACGCCAGTGCACCGATTGCACCTAAAGATTAAGCTGGAATCCGAACCACATGTCATTTCTGATGACTCCTCATATCGTAGAAACGTGACGGCTAGGTTAAAATTGAAAGTGAAAAGGGAAAGATTAGTAATCCGCCACGTTTCGATTCTCAGATCTCTGCAGTGCGAATACAGCGCTTAACCACGAAACCCATACCAACACGTTGCGTACACAGCCAAGATAGCAGATCCTCTATCGTCAAGCAAAAATGCGTTCGAAAGAGGTATTGATATTTACGGATGTCTGAATTTTTCCTTCCATAACAGACTAAAAACTAATCTAAATAAGAAATTTGTCGGTTGTACGAGGTATGTCCACTAAGTAAGTTCCGTTTGGTTATATAAAAAAAAAAAAAAAAAAAAAAAAAAAAAAATTATTGAAAAAAATATATACAACTATTAAACTACTTTTCTACATTGCTTCCGAAATTTTGTAGGCATTTTTCATAGCGTGGCAGAAGTCTTTGTATGCCATCTTCGTAGCAGGTTGCCGCCTGTGTATTCAACCATGTGGTAACATGTTCTTTCATCTCGTCATCATCGCTGAAGTGTTGACCACCATGAACAGCTTTTAGGTGTAAGAAGAAAGCCGCTAGGAGCGAGACTGTACGGAGGAAGATCAAACACGTCCCAGTGAAATTCCCGTAACAGTTGTTTGCTCACATTCGCCTTGTGACGACGGGCGGCAACGTGAAGGGAAGAAGAAGAGTTTCATCTCTTCGTACACCTAAAATCTGTCCTTGGTGGTCAACACTTCAACGATGATGAGCTGAAAGAACATGTTTGCCACATAGTTGAATACACAGGCGGCAACCTTCTATGAATAAGGCACACAAAAACTTGTCCTACGCTATGACAAGTGCCTTCAAAATTTCGTAAGTTATGTAGAAAAGTAGTTGAACAGTCGCAGTTTTTAAACAATAAATAATTTTTCTGTATCTGTTCACGTTTGGTTTGTATAACCAAACGGAACTTACTTTGTGGACCTTAGAATTTTGATGATTAATGAGTGAGTGAGTGATAGAAGTGGCAAGTTTCGACTGTCAATATTTTCTAAAAAAAAAAAAATGTTCAAATGTTTGTCAAGCTTATGGGACTTAACTACGTGGTCATCAGTCCCTAAACTTACAAACTACTTATGAACTACTTACGAACTAGGACGGCACAAATATCCATGCCCGAGGGGGGATTCGAACCCCCGACCGCAGTGGCCGTGCTGACCGTGACTGTAGCGCCTCAGTCACCTCGACCACCGCGGCCGGCAATATTTTCTAAACTATAAGGTTAGAGTAGTATAATTTATAGCCGGCCGCGGTGGCCGAGGGGACTGCTGCACGCCTGTCACGGTCTGCACGGCCACTACCGTCGGGGGTTCGAATCCCCCGTCGGGCATGGATATTTGTCCCGTCCTTAGTATTAGCTAGTTTGTAAGTTTAGGGACTGATGACCCCGTAGTTAAGTCCCATAAGCTCTATAAACATTTGAACATTTTTTTTATAATTTGTAAATACAGCTAGTTATAGTAGGTACTCTTGTTCACCGGAAATTCAGGCTTCCGTCTTTATCCACAACGAACATACAGGGGGATCAAAAATGGTGCCGTGAATGGCTTCGAGAAAAGGTTGGCATGGCTGTGCGCGCACTCGACTTGGAGACTGGCGTGCTCCCTGATCTTATTGTGTGAAACTTTATCATACGACCGTGCTTCTCAAAGAGTAGATTATGAAAGAAGTTTCATCTTTTAAATATGGATCATAATTAGCCTAGGCGAACTATTGAAAACCAAATTGTTGTTGCCCGTGGATGCTGTTAAATAATAGTATACTGTGAATTGGTTTGGGAAATAATCGTTTAGTAATATATGTGACAAACATCATTTCTGAGGTTTATCTGTATCTACTGATAGATTATATGTCTCCGAGTTTCTGGCAAGTTGGCGATGCATTTCAGCGAACAATATCACGTACTTCACTCTGGCTGGTGCCTCTGCAGTGGGTAAACATACAAGCGTAATAATACGAAGAAGATGATGCAATCAATAGTTGCATTTTGTGGGCAAGAGTGGTAGCTTCAGCTCGATCAGAACCCGAAAACATACCATCAATAGAAAAGCTACTCGTTTCATCTAATATATAAAGCAGAGTGTCCGTATGTTTGTACGTGTTGCTTACAAATCTACAGTTTTGTCACAATCTTTACGAATTTTGTACACTTAAGTTTCAATCCATGAGGACGGTCGCCGTAAGTGTAATAATCACATACAATATATAGTTCACGAGATATGACGTCATAAACAAATAGACGCACGAAAAACCGCCGCATTTTGCGACAATGCTGCTCATTTTCTCCTAAACCATTGGACCGATTTCAACCAAATTTGGTACACACATTCCATACCGTGAGGTAATAATTTCTGCATGGTTAAGCATCACTTACGGCACATGGTTCAAAAGATATTACGTCATGGAAATCGCAAAAAATGCCATATAATGCGGCGAGGCTTTCGAAATACACTATATGAGAATGATAGTACTTAGCGACTTGAAACAAACTTTAAACATAATTTCAAACCTTTATTAAACTTTTTCTCGCTGGCAACCATAGTAAAATGATGAAAGGAAAAAAGTTTCTCGCTTACTACTTTTCCGCTGTTTATGGAGTAAAACTACGGCTGTCGGTATGATGTTACAATTTATAATTTGAACACTACAAATTGTAGCGACAGGAAATTTTACAGAAGTATACACATATATAGTTGAATGTACTTTCTAAATTGTATCACATTCCGACACGCACTTCATGAGATATGAGTTTTAATCTATCACTCCTTTACTATTAATTGTATTCCCGATAGATTTTACAGACATACAGCCCTTATACAAATGAATATATACCTGAAAAATGACAGGAATAAATAAGTAAATACCCGGGAAACGCCGGGTTTTCAGCTAGTTAACAATAAATACAGAAGCAGAAATTAAAGGTTTTAATAAAAACAAAATACCCGTGAACGTTTAACATGCTTAATTAGTCAATAGTGTCACTGCTCCCTGCTGTGTATGTTCCACTTGAGAACTACATTTTCGGTAGGTGTGCCATGACTGTGGCGCACGCTCCATTCTGGCTGAGCTTCAAGCGCTCTAAATACGTGGGAAACGAGCCATGGCACGTCATGCGGTGCACCGGCCCACGACTGAGTTCGCATGGGCCGTTCCTGTTGTTGGGCAGAATGAGTACACTCTTACAGTCTTATCTCTCTCTCCCCCCTCTCCGTTTCCCTACAGGAACTCGAAATACTGTTGGTATTTCTGTTGTTGTTGTCATTGTTGTTGTGGTCTTCAGTCCGCAGACTGCTTTGATGCAGCTCTCCACGCTACCCTGTCCTGTACAAGTCTCTTCATCTGAGAATAAGTTCGGCAACCTAAATCCTTTTGAATCTGCTTACTATATTCGTCCCTCGCTCTCCCTCCTTTTCTCCCCAATCCAGTTACGAACGTCCTCATTAGTTACGTAATCTACCCATTATTTTCATCATTCGTCTTGCACCACATTTCGAAAGTTTCTATCATCTTTTTATCTGAACTCCTTATCATCCACGTTTCACTTCTATATAGTGCTGCACTCCAGACAAATGCTTTCAGAAAGGACTTCCTAACATTAAAATTAATATTGGATATTAACAAGTTTCGCTTCTTTTGAAACGCTTTTCTTCCCATAGCCATTCTGCATTTTATATCTTTTCTACTTTGCCATCAGAAGTTATTTTGCTACCCAAATTACAAAACACATCCACCACTTTTATTGTCTCATTAACTAATCCTATTCCTTCAGCTTCAGCTGATTTTCTAACATTACATTCCATTAACCTCGTTTTACTCTTGTTAATCTTATATCTTCTTTCAAGACACTATCCATTCCTTTCAATTGCTCTTCCAGATCCTTTGCAGTCTCTGGCAAAATTACTATGTCATCGGCATAATTCCTTCTCCAAATTTCTCCTTGAATTCCTTCACTGCTTGCTCAACACACAGATTAAACAACACTGGGGAAAGGCTACAACCCTGTCTTATTTCCTTCCCAACCTCCGCGGCCTTTTCTTGCCCTTCGACTCTAATAACTGCTGTCTGGTTTTTGTATAGGTTAAATATATGTTAAATTAATGTTAGCCATACTCTACCTAAGATCTGTATCTAATGATTTGTCGCATGGGTACGTCCCAAATGTCGTGCAAATTGAATCCACTGACATCGTAGAGAACCTTTTCTTATGGGTAGCAGACACGAGAAAATAATTCTGCATTCTACACTACTGAAAATAATTAGAGCTAAGTGATATTTCATTCACTATATACGTTTTGTAACGTATTTTATTCAGATATTGGTTACAATTATAATTTGTGTGTGGTACAGTACGATATTTTGATTTCTGAACACTTTACATGGTTTACATGGTGTTTACTTGGACCGGTCATCGTGGGGCTACCATAATAGTGAAAAAGTCATTCTCGTTACACTCTAATTCGGTGTGTGACCACTCCAGACGGCTAGTATGGTTGCACACCTGCGCGGCATGGGCAGTATGAGGTTATGAATCAGCTCTTGAGGGGTATTCGGCCATCCTTTCATGAGTGCAATATGCAGCTTTGGAGCGGTGCTATACTGGCTGCAGTGTTTCTGCCAACTGAATTCCAGACATGCTCAATCGGGTTAGGACCGATGAACAAGTTGACCACTCCATTCGTTCAATTCCCTCGGCTTCAAGTATGTCCTCCACTAGTGTAAAGTGGAAATGATCGTCCGGCATTGGCCGGAAGATCCCTTATGGAATGGTTCGGCCGCCATAGTGCAAGTCTTTTTACTTGACTCCTAGGCGACTTACGTGCTGATAATGATGAAATTGATCACAACACCCATCTTGGAATCGAACCCAGGCCTCCTGCGCGTTAGCGACGCTATCCTCTGAGCTACGGAGACGGACTGCAACAGTGGTACTCTGTGAGGACATGTGATATTCTCCATCAGAAGGAATCCATCTGCCGTGGCACCAGCGAAGGGCACAACAAAATGTCCAAGGAACTGATCTCTATACCTCTGAGCACTCCAAATGCCAGTCTAAATGACAGAGGTCCGTACGTCGGCGAACATTGACTCCTGTCCACACCATTCGTCCACCACCATGATGTGGTGATATTTCCTGCGCATAAGCAGCATTATTCCGAGTTCCACGTTCTCTCCAGATGAGGAAACGGCGATTGTCAGGTTGAATCTTGACTCATCTGAGAAAAGAACGTGGCGCCATTCGTTACGGCCCCAATCCTGATGTTCCTCCGCCCAGTTTCTGTGCGCTAAACAATGTCATGGTTTTAATGGGACACACACCATAGCCCTCTGTGCGTAGAGGCCACATTCCCGAAGGCAATTTTGCACTGTTTGTGTTGATATTGCTCCCTCTGTAACTGCCCCGCTTCCAACCTTATTGTTTCTTTCCATACCATAGCTCTGTTTAAGTCACGTTGTTGTGTCTTTTCACTACCCGCTCACTACACTATCTGAACCCAACTGCTTGTGTAATTCGTTTGGTAGAGTAACCGCAAGTCAACACCAACCCCCTCAGCAGCAACTTTCTGTTATTACATCTCAGTTGCGGTGATGTACTTCTTAATCTACATATCTGAACTGATGCACTAATTGTTTTGACCATTGTATATTATTAAAACCCTATCCCGGAAGCCAGGGCATGATGACCAGACCTTGCCTATTGCACGGTTGCACGCCTACTATCTATCGGGTTACAGGATGAAGAAGAAATTTATATTATTTATTTCGCGTAATCATTAGCCGATTTTAAAAATTTAAAATCAGAACCGGACGGATGCTGTCTTTCAGAACAATAGTCACAGTGTTTGTTGAAAATTTCCTATACTAAGCTGTTTGCAGTCAGGGATGGTGAGATATTCATTCAGAGTTATGCGACCAGTGAGGATACAGATAGAAACAAAAAATGAATAGAGGAATGATTTGGTTTAACATCCTATCGACATCGTCTTCGTTGAAGCGTCTTTCATTAGTAACCGGTGAATTTATTATCGAGGAAGCAGTTCTCGTACAGCTTCGCTTTAATTCAGACATAAATCTAAAATTTCTTTTTTGTATCTTTGACATTGTTGTCGAGTTCACGTTGTGCACTGTTGTGCAACCCTTTGTAAGTGTGGGTACGTGAAAGGTGCACAGCCTTAGATATTAAGGTGGCATATGGGAGAGTAAGGACAGCTTGCTTTCCTACAACTCTCCTGTATTCGCCCAAAAAGATTTAACAGTCTCTTAAATATCTGCAATCTTCGCCTATCCTAATTGTTCCATAAATTTCGAGAACAACTCATTTTACCCCTGTGTTGTTGTGTTATTGTTGTGTTCTTCAGTCTGCATACTGGTTTGATGCAGCTCTCCACTCTATCCTATGCAAGCCTCTTCAGTTGAGAATACGTACGGAAACATACATCCATTTGAATCTTCTTAGTGCTTTCGTTCCTCGGTCTCCCTCTACTAAGTTGACGATTCCTTGATGTCTCAGAATATGACCCAGCAACCTATCTCTTCTCTTAGTCAGGATATGCCAGGAACTCCTTTTCTCCCCAGTTCTGTTAAGCACCTCCTCATTACTTACGTGATCTAACCATCTAATTTTCATCATTCGTCTGTAGTACCGTATTTCGAAAGCTTCTATCACCTTTTTGTCCGAACTTCGTATCGTCCACGTTTCACTCCCATACAATGTTACACTCCAGACAAATGCTTTCAGAAATGACTTCGTAACATTTAACTTATATTTGATGTCAATAAATTTCGCTTCTTCATATTCGCTTTTCTTCCCGTAGCCATTCTACTTTTTATATCTTCTTTACTTTGGCCATCAGAAGTTATCTTGCTACCCAGATAACAAACATCATCTACTACTTTTATTGTCTCATTACCTAATCTAATTCCTTCAGCATCGCCTGATTTTGTGACATTCCATTCCATTACCCGTCTTTTACTATTGTTAATGTTTATCTTATACCTTCCTTTCAAGACAATATCCATTCCGTTTAACTGCTCTTCCAGGTCTTCCTGTCACTGACAGAATTACTATATCGACAGCAAATCGCAAGGTTTTTATTTCCTTTCCCTGGACTTCAATTCCCTCTCCAAATTTATCTTTGCATTCCTTCGCAGCTTGCTTAATGTACAGATTAAACAACACTGGGGAAAGGCTACAGCCCTGTCTTCCTCCCTTTCCAACCACTGCGGCCTTTTCATGACCTTCAACTCTAATAATTGCGGTCTGGTTTTAGTACAAATTGAATATAACTCTTCGCTCCCTATATTTTACCCCCGATACCTTCATTATTTGAAAGACTGTATTCTAGTCAACATTGCCAAAGGTTTTTCCACATCCACAAATGCTAAAAATGTAGATTTGCCTTTCCTTAGCCTATCTTCTAAGATGCGTCGCAATGTGAGTATTGCCTCGCGTGTTCGTAGATTTCTCCTAAATCCAAATTGATCTTCCCCAAGGTCGGATTCTACCAGTTCTTACATTCGTCTGTAAATAATTCGTGTTAGTATTTTGCAACCATGACTTATTAAAACGTGTGGTTCCTGAAGAGGGGCAGCAGCCTTTCCAGTAGTTACAGGGGCAACATTCTGTATGATTGAGCTAGCCGTGTAGCTTCACGTAACATGGCTTTGCAGTTACTGTGAACGGCTGAAAGCAAGGGGAAACTACAGCCGTTAATGTTCCCGAGGACATGCTGCTCTACTGTATGGAAATATGATGGCATCCACTCGGGTAAAATATTCTGGAGGTAAAATAGTCCCCCATTCGGATCTCCCGGCGTGGACTACTCAGGAGGATGTCGTCACCAAGGAAAGATTCGCACACAGCTTCCTTATATTACACTGTACGTACGTGGTAAATTATACATCGTTGGATGACTCATTATTCAGGAGATACGACGTCATAAGCCGTGAGGGAGTGACCGAGCGCTCTAAGGTGCCTTGTTGCAAAGCGCGCGGCTGCTACCCGGCGGAAGTTCGAGTCCTTCCTGGGGCATAGGCGCGTGGATTGACCTTAGCATAAATTAGTTTAAGTCATTTGTAATTCTGTGTGATGACCACTGCAGTTTGGTACCATAACTTTACACCTATTTGAAGCATATGATGTTATAAGCATTGACCTGACTGAAAACGAAACTACAGGCAGAAATTCCTCAGAGATACAGGTGGAATAGAGATATAGTCATAAGCTGATGCAGTGAGCGGGAAAATGGAGGGTTGCCGTGCTGTCTGGGGCGTCACGTTGCGGACCGCGCGGCTGCTCGTATCGGAGGTTGGAGCCCTCCCTCGGGCTTCGATGTGTGTGTTGTCCTTAGCGTAAGTTAGTTTCAGTAGTTTTTAAACCTAGGGACCGATGATCGGTCCCTTAGATTTACAAGCAAGTGAATTCGGAAGGAGATGGCCGCGGCGGAGTGGCCGAGCGCATTGACTCGCCGTGTTCCGATGCGCGAGGCAGTTCCCCGTCGGGGATTTGAATTCCCCTCGGGCATGGATGTTCATGCCGTCTTTAGTATGAGATATTTTATAAGCAGTTTGTAAGTTGTAGGGACTGATGACCCCGCAGTTAAGTCCCATAAGCTTAACAAACATTTGAACATTTGAATCGGAAGGAGGTGCACTAATAACAGGTGACAGAAAAACGCGAATATTTCCACACTCGAATAAAACTGCAAGTGATCTCAAATACAGATAGTGTTGAGGAACATTGGTCAAAGTTCAAAGCCATCGTACAATATGCGTTAGATGAGTATGTACCAAGCAAGATCGTAAGAGATGGAAAGGTGCCACCATGGTACAACAACCGAATTACAAAACTGCTACGGAAGAAAAGGGAACTGCACTGCAAACATAAACATAGCCAAAGCCTTGTAGACAAACAAAAATTACACGAAGCGAAATGTAGCGTGAGGAGGGCTATGCGAGACGCGTTGAACGAGTTCGAAAGTAAAGTTCTATGTACTGACTTGACTGAAAATCCTAAGAAATTTTGGTCTTATGTCAAAGCGGTAGGATAAAAACAAGCCGGCCGCGGTGGCCGCGGGAACTGAGGCGCTCCATTCATGGTCTGCACGGCCACTACGGTCGGGGATTCGAATCCCCCCTCGAGCATGGATACTTGTGCCGTCCTTAGTATAAGGTAGTTCGTAAGTAGTTTGTAAGTTTAGGGACTGATGACCCCGTAGTTAAGTCCCATAAGCTTAACAAACATTTGAACATTTTGATAAAAACAAAATCTCCAGACACTCTGAGAAGAAAATGGCACTGAAGCAGAGGATGACACTCTAAAGGCTGAATTACTAAATGACGTTTTCCAAAGCTGTTTCACAGAGGAAGATTGCACTGTAGTTCTTTCTCTAGATTGCCGCACAGATTATGAAATGGAAGATATCGAAATAATTGACAGAGTGATAGAAAAACAATTAAAATCGCTCAAAAGAGGAAAGGCCGCAGGACCAGATGGGATACCAGTTCGTTTTTACACAGAGTATGCGAAGGAACTTACCCCCCCCCCCCTTCTTGCAGTGGTGTACCGTATGTCTCTAGAAGAGCGTAGCGTTCCGAATGATTGGAAAATGGTGCAGAGGGACGTCGAACAGATGTGCAGAACTATAAGAACTATAGGCCTACATCTCTAACGTCGGACAGTTGTAGAGTTTTGGAACATGTATTATGTTCGAGTATAATGATATTTCTGGAGACTAGAAATCTGCACTGCAGGAATCAGCTTGTGTTTCGAAAAAGGCGATCGTGTGAAACCCAGCTCGCGCTATTCGTCCACGAGACTCAGAGGGCCATAGACTCGGATTCTCAGGTAGATGCTGTGTTTCTTGACTTCCGCATGGCGTTTGATACAGTTCCCCACAGACGTTTAATGAACAAAGTAAGAGCATATGGTCTATCAGACCAATTGTTTGATTGGATTGAGGAGTTCCTAGGTAACATAATGCAGCATATCATTCTCAATGGAGATAAGTCTTCCGAAGTAAGAGTGATGTCAGGTGTGTCACAGGGGAGTGTCGTGGGTCCGTTGCTGTTCACGCTATATATATATAAATGACCTTGTGGATAACATAGGAAGTTCACTGAGGCTTTTTGCGGATGATACTGTAGTATATAGAGAAGTTGTAACAATGGAAAATTGTATTGAAATGCAGGAGGATCTGCATCGAATTAACGCATGGTGCAGGGACTGGCAAGTGAATCTCAATGTAGACAAGTGTAATGTGCTGCGTATACATAGAATGAAAGATCCTGTATCATTTAGTTACACTATAGCAGGTCAGCAACTAGAAGCAATTAATTCCATAAATTATCTGGGAGTGGGCATTAGGAGTGATTTAAAATGGAACGACCATATAAAATCAATCGTCGGTAGAGCAGATGCCAGACTTAGATTCATTGGAAGAATCCTAAGGAAATGCAGTCCGAAAACAAAGGAAGTAGGTTACAGTACACTACTTGTTCGCCCACAGCTTGAAACCTGCTCACCGGTGTGGGATCCGTACCAGGTGGGGTTGATAGAGGAAGTAGAAACGATCCAACGGAGAGCAGCGCGCTTCGTTGCAGTATCATTTGGTAATCGTGAAAGCGTTACGGAGATGATCGATAAACTCCAGTGAAAGACTCTGGAGGAGAGACGCTCTGTCGCTCGGTACGGGCTTTTGACGAAGTTTCGAGAACATACCTTTAACGAGTGATCAAGCAGTATATTGCTCCCTCCTACGGATATCTCGCGAAGAGATCAGGAAGATAAAATCAGAGAGATTAGAGCCCACACAGAGGCATACCGACAATCTTTCTTTCCGCGAACAATACTTGACTGGAATAGGAGGGAGAACCGATAGTGGTGCTCGCGGTATCCTCCGCCACACACCATCGGGTGGCTTGCGGAGTATGCATGTAGATGTAGATGTAGAAAGAAATTTAATTCATGGCAGTTGAAATCTTACAGTTTTGTCATTTACGAATTATTGGTGTCATTTATCATTTAATAAAAGAAAACGTCCTTTACGTGGCGTCCTCCCGTGGAGATTTGTCATTGACCGCTGCAACATCTCAGCTGGGATAATGTGAATTTCATCCCGAATTCTCTGTTTCAACTCATCCATGGTTCTTGGCCGAGTTGTGTAGTTATTTTCTCTTGAGATAGCCCCACAAGAAAAAAATCACAAACGGATAAATCTAGCGATTTTGGAGGCCAGGGAATTTTATCGAATCGAGAAATCACACGGTTACCGACCAATTCTCGCACACATGCCATTGATTGTCATGCAGTGTGTGATGTCGCTCCGTCCTGTTGAAACGAAGCATCTTGAACGTTTGGAAAGTTGTTCAATGCTGGTGCAACGAAAGTTCGTAACATCTCCAAGTAACTATCGGCAATGACAGTTGTGTTTCACTGTTCATTTGCGAAAAAATACGGTCCGATAATCGCATGTGATGAAACACCAAACAATACTGTCATTTTACTAGCTTGTAAAGGGCAGCAGTCAATGAGGAATCTCCACGGCAGATTTAACGAATGTGACACCATCTAAAGGACGTCATTAAAAAAAATTATGAATGTCATCAATGTTTAGCAAATGGAAAATTTGAATGATTTCAATTACTATGAATGAAATTTCTTTCATCAGTTCTACTTTTATTGGATTGTGGAAATTTTGCGTTTTTCTTCGTCGCCCTATAAAATTATGGAACAAATACATACCCAGACAACGCTGGGTACTAACAAGGAGACCACGTGGGGATCGGTTTTTAGAATACTTTATACTTGTGGTGCGTTAAGTTCAGAACCCAAATAACAATCAGTCAAAACCATTTGATGCAACTTTTTAAATACTGAAAACCTCGGGGGAAAATAATGATAACCCTCATTTATAGTGTTGAGATATGACGATTTGCGATTTGTATGATTAAAAAATAGTTTCTATTACTTTTTTAATATTTGTTTTAATATTAATATTTGCCGTCACTCTGCAGATTCATGTACTACTTGAAGAAAATGAAACATTCTGTCGGATATGATTGTTTGCACCAAATACATAAAAAATTACAAAAGTTGAGAGTTATCATTATTCACCCCCGACGTCTTCAATAATCGAGAAAATCGACTTTGAAGTTTTGCAAGTACACGTAAGTACCAATAATTAAATCAGTTGTACGCTGTGTCTGTGTAGCTCAGATGGTAGCGTTGTCGCCTTCGAACCCTACGGTCCGTGGTTCAAATCCTGGCGCAACAATTTTTTTTCGTTGTTCGAATACCTATACAATTTTAATGTGCAGTGGTAATTTTTACGAAAAATGCATTGTACTGGCTTCACTATTAGTTGACGACAGTTGTCTTTGGGTGCCGGCCGCGGTGGCCGAGCGAACTGCGGCGTGCTAGTCACGGTCTTCACGACCGCTGCGGTCGGGGGTTCGAATCCCCCACCTTGGGCATGGATGTTTGTGCCGTTTTTAGTATAAGCTAGTTCATAAATAGTTTGTAAGTTTAGGGACTGATGACATCGTAGTTAAGTCCCACAAGCTCTACAAACATTTGAACATTTTTTTGGTTGTCTTTGATTCTTCAGTTTGTGAAGAGCTACAACGCTGTTCTTGGAAAGTCATCTCCATAGCTTTCCAAGCAGCTAACCTACTCAACCTTCGTTTCAGGTGATGGCAAGGTGCTCAGCTCGTCTACATACACATAAACAAACTGACAACACGTGGAATTAGAGATTCCAAAAGGTTTTATTCAACTACATTCGAAAACGAAGAAAAATTATCAGTTACAGAAGGATTCGAACCACCAACTCTGTGGTTGTGAGGCCAGAACACTACCACCTGAGCTACACCGACAGATGCTGTAACTGTTTTGATTATTGGGAGTTACGTGTACTTTACAAAACTTCTACATCTACATACATACTCCGCAATCCACCGTGACGTGCGTGGTGTACCACTACTAGGCATTTCCTTTCCTATTCCACTGCCAAACAGAACGAGGAAAAAAAGAATGCCTATACGAACTCAGTACGAGCCCTAATTTCTCTTATCTTGTTATTGTGATCACTACGCGAAATGTAAGCAGGTGGCAGCAAGATCGTACTACACTCAGCTTCAAATTCCGGCCCTCTAAATTTCCACAACAGAAATTCACGAAAAGGACGTCGTCTTTCCTCCAGCGATCCCCAATTGAGTTGCCGGAGCATTTCCGTGACACTCGCGCATTGGTCGAACCTACCAGTAGATTAGATTAATACTTGTTCCATAGATCATGAATACGACACTTCGTAATGATGTGGAACGTGTCTACGTAGCTACTCGCCTCTGAACGTCTTCTATGTGTTCCTTTAAACTGATCTGCTGCGGGTCCCAAACACTTGAACAATACTCAATACGTGGTCGTGCAAGCGTCTTATACGCGGTCTCCTTTACAAATAAAGTACATCTTCCCAAAATTCTCCCAATAAACCGAAGTCGGCTGTCCACCTTACTCACAACTGTCCTTACATGTCCGTTCCATTTCATATCGCTCTGTAATGTCACCCCTAGATGTTTGAACGACGCGACAGCATCAAGAAGCTCACTATTAATGCTGTATTTGAATATTATGGGATTGTTTTTCCTACTCATGCGCATCACCTTACATTTTTTTACATTGAAAGCTAGCTGCCATCCTTCGCACCGACTATAAATTTTGTCTAAGTCATCCTGTATGCTATTACAGTCAATTAAAGACGACACCTTCCCATACACTACAGCATCATCAGCAAACTTCAAAGTCTATTTCTCGAGAATTTTTTAGAGTTGCGTCGAATGGCTTTGGCTGACTGTTATTTAAGTTCTGAACTTCTCGAACCATAAATATAAAGAAATTCTAAACTCCGATAGCCATGTGGTCCCCTTGTAGGAGTATTGCTGCCCAGTGTGAGATCCTTATGAGGTGGGTTTGACTGAGGAGTCCAAAGAAAGGCAGTTCGTTTCGTATTGTCACGATACAGGGGGAACAGCGTTACGGAAGTGATACAGGATCTGGGTGGGAATCATTACAACAACGGCGCTTATCGCTGCGGCGTGGCTACTTACGAAACTCAAATCGCCAAAATTCTCCTCCGAATGCGAAAATATACAGGATGAGACACCTAACATTACCGCTATTTCGTAAACCACATCAAATACTGACGAACCGATTCCACAGACCAAACGTGAGGGGAGGGGCTAGTGTAATTGGTTAATACAAACCATAAAAAATGCACGGAAGTTTGTTTTTTAACACAAACCTACGTTTTTTTTAAATAGAACCCCGTTAGTTTTGTTAGCACATCTGAACATATAAATAAATACGTAATCAGTGACGTTTGTTGCATTGTAAAATGTTAATTACATCCAGAGATATTGTAACCTAAAGTTGACGCTTGAGTACCACTCCTCCGCTGTTCGATCGTGTGTATCGGAGAGCACCGAATTAATAAGGGATCCAAAGGGAAAGTTGATGTACCTTAGGTACAGAAGAGACTAGAACAGCACATTACGTCCACATGTTAACACCTTTATTGGTCTTTTTCACTGACGCACATGTACATTACCATGAGGGGTGAGGTACACGTACACACGTGGTTTCCGTGTTCAATTACGGAGTGGAATAGAGTGTGTCGCGACATGTCAGACCAATAGATGTTCAAAGTGGTGGCCATCATTTGCTGCACACAATTGCAATCTATGGCGTAATGAATGTCGTACACGCCGCAGTACATTTGGTGTAATGTCGCCGCAGGATGCCAGAATACGTTGTTTCATATCCTCTGGTGTTGTAGGCACACCACGGTACACATTCTCCTTTAACGTACCCCACAGAAAGAAGTCCAGAGGTGTAAGATCAGGAGAACGGGCTGGCCAATTTATGCGTCCTCCACGTCCTATGAAACGTCCGTCGAACATCCTGTCAAGGGTCAGCCTAGTGTTAATAGAGGAACGTGCAGGTGGACCATCATGCTGATACCACATACGTCGACGCGTTTCCAGTGGGACATTTAATTGTAAGGTACATCACCGTTCCCTTTGGATCCCTACTTAATTCGGTGCTCTCCGATACACACGATCGAACAGCGGAGGAGTGGTACTCAAGCGTCAACTTTAGATTACAATATCTCAGGATGTAATTAACATTTTACAATGCAACAAACGGCACTGATTACGTATGTTATATGTTCAGATGTGCTAACAAAACTAACGGGGTTCCATGTAACAAAACGTAGGTTTGTGTTTAAAAACATACTTCCGTGCATTTTTTAAGGTTTGTATTAACCAATCACAGTAGCCCCTCTTCTGACGTTCGGTCTGTGGAATCGGTTCGTCAGTATTTGATGTGGTTTACGAAATATGTCCAGCGGTAATGTTAGGTGACTCACACTGTATTGTTGACTCCCACTTACATAGGTAGAAATGATGATCAGAATAAAATACGGGAAATCAGAGCTCGAACGGAGAGATTCAGGTGTTCCTTCTTTCCGCACGCTATTCGAGAATGGAATGGGAGATAAATAGTATAACGGTGGTTCAAATGTTTGTAAAGTCTATGGGACTTAACTACGGGGTCATCAGTCCCTAAACTTACAAACTACTTATGAAGTAACTAAGACTAAGGACGGCACAAATATCCATGCCCGAGGGGGGATTCGAACCCCGACCGCAGTGGCCGTGCAGATCGTACTGAAGCGCCTCAGTCCCCTCGGCCACCGCGGCCGACTAACGGTGGTTCGATGAACCCTCTGCCAGGCACTTAAATGTGATTTGCAGAGTATCCCATGTAGATGTAGGACTCTTGCGTAATAAAGTGTAAGGTGATGGTGACACCTTCTGAACTGAATGGAAAATTTTCATATAAAATAATCGTTCAAATTTATCGGCCTTGCGATGTGGGGAAGAGCAAACTACCAGAGGGGTATCGTTTACTATTGAGCAAGGAAGTGTAACAATTGCGTAACACTGAGTAACACGCGATATACACATGGTGTTCCTTAAGTAGGAGAATAAAGGCAACACTGTCGTTGGAGTATGAAAGCTAGGCATAAAGAGAATCGACGATAGTGTCGATGAATTATTCAGTGGGAGAGATTCGGCAACATTCCGTCCCCTCCCGGCTCTCAAAAAGAATGTCTAGCTGGAGACAGTTTCCACGGGGCAGGTGTCCCTGATGTCCGGTGTCCAGCGGCTGGGCTGGAGAAAGTGGGGTCAGCCGGCGGCCTTGGCGGCCTCGCCTGGAGAGGACGGCAGAGGACGCGGGACTAGCCGGGCCTCTAATCAGGCGCGTCGCCACGGGAAAGCCTCTCACTGCCCACCCTGACACCGACACTCACTGGACGGCATGCCTATCAGGCGAGGAGTGGACACCATACAAGGTGTCTCAGGGGTCAATATGGAGCTGCAAGTGTACTAACGGGTTCGCCGCGCGCCAGTGCTGGCTTGACACGTATTTCTGGTAATTTAGAGAGTTCCTTTCGTCCACCGGCGTTGGAACTTGAAAATTCACAGTCGGTGCGTGGCCAGAACCTACCAACTTCTTGTCCTGTGCGGCATGTCAGATGTAACGGAGAGTGATATTCACACATACGGATAACAAGGTATAGTGAGGACAGTGCTTTACCACAGCTATCATTCGTACTCTGGCGATTCACGTAAAAAGTTTTCCGACTTGATTTTGGCCTACGATGGGGATTAAGACTCTGAACGCGAAATTCTAGTTGGAGCAAGACACATGGACTCTCTATTTCGGAAATATCTAGAACCGTACGGGAATGGCTACGCGGTCTGAGATCCCATGTCAAGAATTGCGTGGCCACTCCTATCGGAGATTCGAGTTCTCCCTTGGACATGGGTGTGTGTATTGTTCTTATCGTAAGTTAGTTCAAGTAATTTACTCGCTTAGGTTTACAGACTTTTGAACATTTGATATGAGATATTTAGAGAATGCAGTATTGTGGAAACCACAACGTCAAGACTGTGCCGAAAGTACCAAATTTCAGTCATTCCCTCTCGCCACATACTACAAAGGGGCCTCAATTTAATAAGCAATGTTATTGTGGAAACAGAACTACCGGCCGTAATCCTTTAGAGATATCCCGGGTGATCAAAAAGTCAGTATAAATTAAAAAAAATCACGGATAATGTAGATAGAGAGGTAAAAATTGACACAAATGCTTGCAATGACATGGGGTTTTATTATAACCACATCTACCGTTATCAGGCCTTTTTTCTTCGAGTAACTGAGGGATTCTAGTTTTGTAACTGCTACCGTGACGAGTGAGAGGTACGACGATATGTTACAGAATCGCATCATCCCCAGCCTGGCTGATAAACACCTGCTGGAACGTACGATTTTTAAGCAGGATGGCGCTCCACCCCATATTCCTTAGACCCGTGAAAGATCTCGCTTGGTAATGCTCGTGTACTCAGCCGCCACTTTCGTCATTCTTCGCCTCCCAGGTCCCCAGACCTCAGTCCGTGCGATTATTGGCTTTGGGGTTATCTAAAGTCGTAAGTGTATCATGATCGACCGACATCTCTAGGGATGCTGAAAGACAACATCCGATGCCAATGCCTCACCATAACTCCGGACATGCTTTACAGTGCTGTTCACAACATTATTCCTCGACTACAGCTTTTGTTGAGGATTGATGGTGAACATATTGAGCATTTCCTGTAAATAACATCATCTTTGCTTTGTCTTAATTTGTTATGCTAATTATTGCGTTTCTGATCGATGAAGCACCATCTGTCGCACATTTTTTAAATTTTTTTTGTTCTAATATAACCCCATGTCTTCCAAGCATGTGTGTCTTTTTTTACCTCTCTATTTACATTATTCCGTGATTTATGAAGTTTTCAAATTTATACTGACTTTTTGATCACCCGTTAGGTGACACTCCTTAGGACAGAGCGACGCAATGTAACGTTAATTGCATATTAAGATTACCTGACATTGACGGTTTTGGAGGTCATCTGATAGTTTTATAGTCTTTAAAGAGAAATGCAAATGTCGCACATTAATAATTTATTTAATGGCGACCGGTTTTGGTGAATTGTGTCACCATCATCTGGTCATATATATATATATATATATATATATATATATATATATATATATATATATATATATATATATATATATATATTTTTACAAGCTGGTCATCTTATTAAAAATGGATATAAAACAATAAGTGCAACATAGCACTTAGTCACTATGTAAAGATATACAAGTTATGAACATGACAGTTTAAAAATATGGGTATGTTCAAATGGTTGTTAAGCTTAAGGGACTTAACTTGCGGGGTCATCAGTCCCTACACTTAAATTCTACTTATTAATTACCTTATACTAAAGACGACACAAATATCCATGCCCGAGGGGGGATTCGAACCCCCTACCGTAGCGAACGTGTAGACTGTGACAGGCGCGCCGCAGACCGCTCGGCCACTGCGGTCGGCTATGGGTATGTCAGCAAAAGATCGACTCTCGAGTATCCTTGCTAACAACATCCACGAGCCCTCGGGGCTAGTGACCACGTCGAATGGACCATACACGACTGAGGCGACCGGAAAACCGTGGCTTGCTTAGATCACGACTTCAGTTGGTAAGATATTATAGTGAGATTCAAGAACCCAAGTTGTGAAATTCCTAATGTGGAAGCTCGTAGTTGCTCCATAATGGAGTGAGCTGTTTCTACATGGAATGAAGTGGGGCTTCTGATTCCAGTGATCAGATCATTGGAAATGGTTATGTTCAGCTACCTGGAGACTATTTGCACCCATTTGTGAACTTCAATCCAAACAATGACAGAAATTTTATGCATGAGAATGTTCATGTAACCAGGCCGCATTTGTACGCTCTTGTTTCGAAGACCATTCTAGGTAGTTCCAGAGACTGATTTGGACACCCAAATCCCCTGTCATGAATCGCATCGAAATACTGCACCGGGAACACTTTCGCAATTATGTACGGCTACAGACAAGCATGGCTCAGCCTTCCTGCAGTCACTTTTTTAAGATCAGATTAAAAATAATAATAGCTGTGCAAGTGTATCATCGATAGGACCCAGATGAAACTGCCCTTGTGGGTGTGGAATCGGCCCAAAACTTATTAAGCATTCTTACATTTAAAACGATTGAAGACTTTTTACAAAACAATAGACGTTTATAGTATACTTAAGGCTATTATAGCTACACATCATCACATAAAACTAAAATAAAAAGACATTTTACAACACTTATTTACAGTGATCGCCTTACTGCACAATCTTTTTACAGAAGTCAGGTTGTACACTGCATTCCCATTATGTGATTTCATTAATAACTTACAAGCATCTATCTCTCTTGCTACGTAATTCACCAAAGGAGTAGGAGTTGCCCTCCTATAATTCCTTTAGACTCTTCTCAAACTGAACTTTGTTATGAGGTACACGTTTTAGGACTGCTGGTATTTATTAAAATGTATACAGTTGAAATGTGAACACTCTTCTGGACCAAAGTAAGTGAAATTAAATATTTGTGAAAGTTATTCTTATTTCTAATAGTGAATCCAAGAACTGAGCTGTTGGTTTGAAGAACAGATATATTTTTAATAACAAGTTTTTAAGCTCGGAAAGCTTTTGGTTGACTGGCTGAACTACCATAGAAAATAATCGCTTATGACATTTTGGAATGAAAGTAAGCATTCTGTGCTAGCTTTTTGTTTTTATATCACCTGTGTCTGACATCTGCATGAGAAACAGAAATCTGTTTAGGTGCTTCAGCAATTCTGTGGTATGCTCCTCGCAATAAAATTTATTATCAAGCTGTAATTTCAGGAATTTAACACTGCCAACTGCTTGTATCTCCTTGCCATAATATTTGAGGCATATACTAACAGGAAACTTTTATAAGTTATAAACTACATGCTGTATGTTTTTCACTGTTTATTTACAGAGAATTGGCTAATAACAATTTACTAATGGTCATGAAAATTTCACTAGCTGACCATTTTAAAGCTAAACTTGATTTATTACATTTTGCAATATTTGTGTTATTTTCAAACTGAACAATGTTATTGATGATAAATCATCAAGAGTAAGGGCCCTAAGATAGAAACTTTGGGGGGGGGGGGGGGGGGGCACTGCATGCTATAAGTTCCCAATTGTATTATGTCTGGTAGCTTAATACATGTCTTTCCTATAGACACTCTTTGTTGTCTGTCAGAGATATAGGATTTGAACAATTTTGCAGCATTTCCTCTTACACCATAATAATCAAATTTAATTAAAAGGATATTGTGATTAATACTGTCAAATGCCTTTGACAGATCACAAAAATACCATCAGCCTATAATTTATTCTCTAATGAATTAAATACATTCTCACTGTATGTATAAATAACCTTCTCAATATCAGAACTCTTTAGAAATCCGAAATTTGACATAGTTAATATTTTATTTAGGGTCGTAAGGTAAGAAGAACACAGTATATTATCTTTTCTAATTTTTTCAGAATGCAGGCAAAAGTGAAATTGGATGGAAGTTAGATTGTACTTACATATTTATGTTCTGATACAAAGGTTGAAATTAAGCATAATTGAACGATTCAGGAAATGTTCAAGTGATAATATTAGTTACACAAAGAACTTAAAATGTAACTAAACTCAGAGGACACTGCTACTTGTTTACATTTTAAGGCTTTATGGTGGTCAATACTTCAACTGGTAGTGTGAGGGTCATAATCATATTAATGTATTCCTTTGTAGTGACAGGTGTAAGATATTCCCTAGTTGCATCTACTGAACCTGGTAACACAATTTCAGTAACAGTTATGAAATGCTTATTGCAGAGGTGCCCATCCCCCCTAGCCAGTAACTCACCCCCTCCCCCAAACTGCGACCAACCCTCCGGGGGGACACCGGACACCAGAGATAACTGTATTCCTAGTTTATTACCAAATAAATATGGTATTGCCATTTAATATTGAAATTAAATATCTTTTATTTGACGTTTTGTAAATTGTTTTATAAAGCCCCGTCCCTCAGGCTGGCCAAAAGTTCTCATCCCCCCCCCCCCAGAAATTTCAATGATGCAATTAGCGTCATTCATTGCCTCCTCCTGTGGGCACCTCTGACTTACTGCAAAGATCTGCAGCATTGTACACGTCTGTTACCTGTGTATCATGCCAAGTCGAGGTGCTGCACTTAACCAGGCAAAAGAAGGACGGCACAACATTCGGAGATGAACAGAAATTGGAAAACCAACTTAACACCTGGCAGAAAGTAATTGAAGAATCAGGTATGGAGATAAGTTTAACAAAAAGTAATGAAACTCAGCAGGAAAAATGAAAAGATGAAGGATGTAACTTGCAAAGGAGAAGTTATTAAAGAAGTAGATGCCTTCAAGTATCTAGGAAGTAAAATAACTGTAAAAGGATGAAATTTCAGAGAGAAAACAAAACTCTTCAAAAATTTATTTTTGTGTATTTGACATAATAAGAAATTGGAAAATACCTACAGAATCAAAAATTATGATGTACAAGTCATATTATTTGCCAATTCTGACTCACGGATCGGAATGTTGGACTTGGACAAAGAAAGATCTGGGCAGGATACAAGCAACAGAAATGCGATCTCTATCAGTAATTCTCAGCCAGACAAGAAGGGACAAGATAAGAAATGAAACAGTAGGAAGTACTCTACGCGTCAAGCCCCGGAAAGAAATTGTAGAGTGTAATAGACTTAAGAGGTTTGGCCACATTAAGAGAATGGGAGCTGAAAGACTTCCAAGAATAGCCCTAGATTGGACGGAATCCAGACGAAGACCTGTTGGAAGACCGCGAACAAGATGGAGAAGAGACCAAATGAAAGATAATGTGAAGCGAAGAGGATTTCAGTGGGAGGAGGTGTTAAATGACAGATTGTGGGAGAACAGAGAAGCGTGGGAGAGGCTCTGTCAACGACCTGCATTGCCGGAAGAAGAAGAAGTATATTTGCTCCGCCATTTTATACGGATACGTCTCCTGTCGGATCCGTGTTAATTCTTTCCACAGTTACAGTTTTACACTACTGAAAGACATACATCACCCTTCAGGACAAGGACAATGACTGGCGGAGTGAGTGCCAGTTCGCGGCTGTTTGCCGATGCTGTTGTGGCAGTAACGGAAGGTGTCATCGTTCCGAGACTGTAGTAGGAGTTAATATACGAAACCGAACATTAAGTATTCCAGAATCATGTTAAATAGCAGCCTCAGCATCTGGACAGTTTTATTTTTTATCGTATCCAAGACCTCAATTTACAAAATTATCTTACAATGTATGAGAAGGATATAAACCAGTTATACTACATAGTTGTGTAGAGAGTGAAAATTAAATACAATAATGTAGAAAATAAAAATAAAACACAAAGGGCAAGAATACATTTAAAAGATCTGATTTGATTCTATCTCCGATTGCAAAAGTCATTCCAAAACGTCGCAGTATGAATGACTTTCTTATTTGTTGATAGTACATCCTCTATCGTACACGTTTCTCCAGTTTCCTGCACGAGTGGGTGTTGTGGGTCCCGCGTTCTCCAAGAGGAAGCTCAGGGTTTAACGTCCCGTCGGCAGCATGGTCTTTAGAGACGGAGCTAACGCTCGGAGTTTTTGGGTATGGATGGGGAAGGAAATCGGCTGTGTCCTTTTGAAAGGAACTATCCCGGCATTTGCCTGGAGTGATTAAGGGAAATCACGGAAAAACCTAAATCAGGATGGCCGGAGGTGGATTTGAACCACCATCCTCCCGAATGAGAGTCCTGTGTGTTACCACTGTGCCACCTCGCTCGATTCGCATTCTCCACACCCGCAGGGCACATGTGTCCTGGTGAAGCTCCATTTCTTCAAATTTACAGCGTGATACTCTCGATCGTAGTCCATTCAGTCCTTTCCATATCGTATCTGGACGTTTGACTCCAAATTTAGGTTGTTCTCTGGTCTTCCTAGTGACAAGTTTCGGCACAGTTCTTCTCGTGGTGCTATAGGCCAGTGTTTTTCAGTCGCGACCCCTAGGGTGGTCGCAGAGGCTTGCTCGGGGGAGTCGCCGTCACACCAGGAAGCACTTACACAAAACAACTAGCGGAAAGGTGCGCCGGCTTATAAAAAAATATTGGGGGAAGGGGGCCTGCGGGGGTCTTGCACCAGGAAATTTTCTAAATTTTAGATGAAAAATAGAGAGTTTTAAAGTTTTTTAAGCATTTTAGAATCATATGATCAACATTAGCACGCCGAAAACTGGACTCTCGATAACTCGACACTCCAGAGAACTTGACAAGCGTGACACATTTTTGGCTTTGAAAAAAGCTAATTTAATTTACAGTAATAAGTAACAAGAGCAAAACAAGGGTAATGGAGTGCAGTCTAAGAAAATCAGGAGATCCTGAAGGAATTAGATTATGTAACGAAACATTAAAGGAGGTAGTTGAGTTTTGTTACTTGGGCAGTAAAATAACAAATGATGGTCGCAGTACAGAGGATATAAAATGCAGAATGGCAATGGGTAGAAATACGTTCTTGAAAAAAAGAGAAATTTGTTAACATTGAATATCGAGTTAAGCCAAAGGAAGTCCTTTCTGAAGGCATTTGTGTGGAGTGTTGCCTTGTGTGGAAGTGAAACGTGGACGATAAACAGTGTGGGCAGGAAGAGGATAGAGGCTTTTGAAATTGAAATGTGGTGCTACAGAAGAATGCTGAAGATTAGGTGGGTAGATCGCGTAACTAATGAGGAGCTACTGAACAGAATTGGGGAGAAAAGAAGTTTCTGGCATACCTTGACTAAAAGAAGGGATCGAGTGACAGGACATATTCTTAGACATCAAGGTATCGTGAATTTAGCATTGGAGGAAAGTGTTTGAGGTAAAAACCGCAGAGGAAGACCAAGAGATGGATACAGTTAGCAGATTCAGAGAGATGTAGGTTGCCGTTCTTATGTGGAGATGAAGAGGCTTGCTCAGGCTAGGGTATTGTGGAGAGCTGCATCAAACCAGTCTCCAGACTGAAGACCACAACAAACAACAATTATGGTTATAGACTATTACAGAGCAGTGAATATAGCTCTGAAAAGACCGAAATTATATTTAAATAAATCGTAAAATATCAATATATGAATAAAACATAAAATATTGCTGTCGCAGATTATTAGCACTTAAATTAATAAGTGACATAGCTAATTGAAGTTTACTTTGAGTAAGGGTTCATTAAAACAATATCTCAAAGTGAATGCTTTAATACAACTAATAGAGTTAATAAAGTATGCGTAATACTTACCGTCAAAAAGTACATAAATAGCGGGTTTTAATTGGGTCTTACACCCTAAAAATATTTAAGTATTTGCAAATAATTAAAAAAGTAGTATAGTAATATAGTAATACAGGAGTAAACTAATACTAATATTTAGAAACTGAAAATTAACATTGTGGTACCGGTACGTATTTAATTCTCTATTCTATAAAGATTTGTAATATTGCTCTAAATGCCATTATTAGGGCTAGAGTGTCTTCAGAAAAGTGCAAATGTCGACCGTCGTGCTGGATTACTGAATATGAAGTCGTTGATGACTGGTTGGATATCCAGATCATCCAAAACATCTCGGTGGGCATGAAGAACAGCCAAGTTGTTCACTCGCTTCTGTCCCTTTGTTGATCGGAGATTTGATTTCAGACGTTTAAGTGCGCTAAATGATCGTTCTGCTGTTGCTGTCGTGATTGGAACTACTCGGAGAAGCTTAATACACTTCGCTACTTCACATAACATTTCTCCAAGTGCAGGTTCTTTTGTAATGTATTTTCTTACATCACACATATTTTTAAGAGCAGTTTTTTAAAAAAAATTATTAGCGATATCGGCTAACATATTCAAGTGTAAGCGCAGTCGCTCAATATTTAGATCATTTTTGAAAATCTCAGGTGATTTTTCCAAATTTGTTTCACCTCTGTTAACGAAAAGCAGGGACTCTTGTTCAACTGCACTGACCTATGTGAGTACAGTGGAAGGAAACTGCTCAGTAATGCAGCATTCGCCATTTCACAAACATCAATGTAAATAGCTTTGTAGTATTCCTTTGGGGTTTTGAAAGTGTGCGGTGAGGTGGCTTTATTGTTTTCATATTTTTCGGTATACCTCCATTTCGAGGAATCGAAGGATCATCAACTTGTGGAGGTTTTGGTTACGGTAGTAACACTAAAAGTGGGTCTTTGCTATCGTCTTTTGACAGCTCGAAATTTAAATGAAAATAACGGCTGACACGAAAATTAAATAACCGAATTTGTAGAGGAGAAAATTCTCTACAACTTTGCTCTCTCTATTTTTTTTTTTTTTTTTTCGTATCTCATATCGTTTCAGAGATATTTGCAAAAATAACGACGATTTGACGATGTCTTTAGGGCTGTAACGTGTTCCCACTTTTTAGGTCGAACCGTTCAACTGATCGTCACCAGATTTTACAGACATAATTGTTGGCTACCAGAGACCTGAGACTCGCTTTTTGAAATCTTTCGGACAAGAAATACGTTAGTAATACCAAAAAGCCATTTGTAATGTAATTTTAATTGCAAATAAACCGTTCATCTGACGCGAAAATTAAGTAAACGTATTTGTAGAGGAGAAAATTCTCTACAACTTTTTCCCTTATGGTTTCTTTTCATATCTCCTATCGTTTGAGAGATATTTGCAAGAATCACAAAGTTTTGACACCCTGCATTGAATTAAAGAAAACCAGCCGTACGCAGATGTCACGTGACATTCCTCGCCCTGAACTCTCTGTGGCATACGCCATCTTGCGTTGCGTATTTGATGATTTTCTTATTGTAACTTACACGTTGTCATTTCAGAGCAATGGCGCACTGAACGATTAAAAAAAAAGACGTCGTTCTTCGTACGATAAATGATAATCAAGTGTCTACAAATACCGAGCGAAGTGGCGCAGTGGTAAGACACTGGACTCGCATTCGGAAAGGATGGTGGTTCAAATCCACCTTCGACAATGCAGATTTAGGTTTTCCGTGATTTCCTTAAATCACTCCAGACAAATGCCGGAATGGTTCCTCTGATAGGGCACGACCGATTTCCCTCCACATCCTTACCAAAAATCCGAGCGTAAGCTGCGTCTCTAATGACCACGCTGTCGACGGGACGGAAAACTCCAAGCTTCCTTCCTTGTCTACAAATGCCATATTAGCATAAGTTAACAAAGGCCATCAATAGTAAGAGTTTAAGGAACTCAACTCGTAACTGTTAGCCGCAGTGTAGTTGGCAATGCGTTGGACTGTGACGCTGAAGGTCAGTGCTTCGGAACCCGCCACTACCTAATTTTTTTTTTCCTAAATGGGTTTCAGACACTCTTATTAATTCATTTTTTTTATTATTTAGATTATTATTTTTGTCCAAAATGTTTGCAAAAACGTATAAAACTACAAATCTAAAGTGGGCCGTAAAACATGTCAGTGCGATTTTTTCTTTTAAACGCAATTCCCAAAAGTGTCCAAAACAATCGCGCCTGCCATTCAATGTACAAATGAAACCCTCTTGTGTTTTTTTTCCAGATCAGCAGCACTTAGATGACGGTCAGTGGTGGAGTAGTGCGCCTGCTTTGAGAGAGGTCCGCGGAAGTGTGTCATCGCTGCAATGTAGAGTGATGCCTGAGGCGGCCCCGCGCTATCTCGTGGCGGCGTGGCCGCGCCCGCAGGTGGAGGAGCTGCCGGCTGCCGGCTGCCGGCGCCCGTATAGTGGCCGCCAGTCTGAGAGGGGGTGGTTCAAATGTTTGTATAGTCTATGGGACTTAACTGCGGGGTCATCAGTCCCTAAACTTACAAACTACTTATCAACTACTTACGAACTAGGACGGCACAAATATCCAGGCCCGAGGGGGGATTCGTACCCCCGACCGTAGTGGCCGTGCAGACCGTGACTGGAGCGCATTAGTCCCCTCGGCCACCGCGGCCGGCTGCTAGGGGTGGCCAGCTTACACC
Source organism: Locusta migratoria (assembly GCA_026315105.1). Lineage (NCBI taxonomy): Eukaryota > Metazoa > Arthropoda > Insecta > Orthoptera > Acrididae > Locusta > Locusta migratoria. Next base: position 579,483,566 of record CM048745.1, on the reverse strand, counting down.
AAAACATCTGCTTTGTCGATCTTTTCACATCACACTCATATGCATCCATTCTGGAAAATATAGAAACAAAAAACATCGATTCGCCGATATACACTGCTGAAAACAATCAGCGTAAAGCTTTCCCAACTGGGTGTCACGACACCCTTGGGTCTCACGTAGTAGTATATCAGGGGTTCACGAGACTAAAAAAAAAAAAAAAAAAAAAAAAGACAAATCTTAAAATAAGATCATCCTTCTCTTCATTCAGTGCACCACAGATCAAGTATTAAAGGAATAATCGGTCACTCGATTACCGGACCTCAGTTATAGGGATTCGCGATTGTCCGTCGGGATTGTCAACCACGAGTATATACGAGGTATGACCACAAAGTAAGTTCCGTTTGGTTATATAAACCAAAGGTGAACAGATAAAGAAAAAATCTGTTCAACTACTTCTCCACATAACTTCCGAAATTTTGTAGGCACTTGTCATAGCGTGGGACACGTTTTTGGCCGGCCGCGGTGGCCGAGGGGACTGGGGCGCTCCAGTCACGGTCTGCACGGCCACAACGGTCGGGGGTTCGAATCCCCCCTCGGGCATGGATATTTGTGCCGTCCTTAGTATTAGCTAGTTCATTTATTTTTATTTATTTATTTATTTTACAAGTTTTTGTGTGCTTTCTTCATGGAAGGATGCCGCCTCTGTATTCAACCATGTGGCAAACATGTTCTTTCAGCTCATCATCGTTGAAGTGTTGATCACCAAGGACAGATTTTAAGTGTAAGAAGAGATGAAAGGGGTCTTCTTCTTCCCTTCACATTGCCGCCCGACCTCACAAGGCGAATGTGACCAAACAACTCTTACGGGAATTTCACTGGGACGTGTTTGATCATCCTCCGTACAGTCTCGTTCCTAGCGACTTTCTTCTTACACCTAAAACCTGTCCATGGTGGTCAACACTTCAGCGATGATGATGAGCTGAAAGAACATGTTACCACATGGTTGAATACACAGGCGGCAACCTTCTACGAAGAAGGCATACTAAGACTTCTGCCACGCTATGACAAATGCCTACAAAATTTCGGTAGCTATGTAGATAAGTAGTTTAATAATTGTATATTTTTGTACAATAAATATTTTTTTCTGTATTTGTACACGTTTGTTTTATATAACCAAACGGAACTTACCTGAACATACCTCGTATGCTTGTTGTCTGGTCCGAGCATGTACAACATTACCCGCTGGAACTATCCACCACTTTCCACACCAGATGCCAGTTGCCAGATTCCAACAAACTGCGCATGCGCAGAGCTGCTGCTGATACTCGATAACAGCTCTTCCCATGCACAGTTTGCTGGAACTGGCAGCTGCTTGAACGAACCTTCACTGTAGTCTGCTTTCCTTCACAAAAAGCTGCACTTGAGCGTTTTTTAATGGATTTACAAAGCCACGTCACCCTCGGTAGCGTTTCTTACAATAAAATGTCAATCAATGACACAGTGGTTGTAAAAGCTGTCACAGACTGTAAAATCAGTCACAATTGTCTTCTGATTAAAGCTATTCAGTAGCGATGTTTAGTATGGAGTATGGTTGGGTAATTAACGGAGAGTAGTATTTTAAATGCAGTGATCATTGGTCCGAACCGTGGTATGCGTCAATATATTTTTTTCTCTCAGTTTCCTGCAACAGATTTTGGGACAAGAAATGACATTCATATTCTTACTTGTCACAAATATTTATCCATTTTTTTCCGAATATGTCGGGACTTCCGAGGTCGTGGTGAATCAAGAACCTAACAATAGAACTTAAATAATAATCCATCACTTGTCATAAATACATCCTTTTTATTTCTGAAAATAAACTGATAATATTGAACGGAAAGGGAACAGACACTGTGCTGTCTAAATCAGAAATCCGAGCAGCTAATTTCCAGATGCCGTTTTCAATACATCCAGCAAAACCGTATCTGGCCCTGACAAGTACACGCGACAGCGAAAAACGGTTTCCGAAATTCAGTTTTCGTGTTTCGGAAGTTGGATCACAGGTAGAAGAAGCAGTATTACTGTGTGAGTTAGGCATTGTTCTCTGCGGTGTTACTCTGTTGTACATCTCATTAGTTCCTAATGTTTCCTTTTCTTGCGATGAGTGTACGTAATTACTGCAATCAGGATCAACATTAAACATGACAATGCGTACGAGGATTTCTGTTTCGTTTGCAAACTACATTTAAGCGATACTTTATTTCCGCCTCCCCCCCCTGCTAGAACCATCTAAATTTTATCATATGTATTTGTATTAGTGAAAGGGTATCGCGCAAAACTGTAAGCTATAAAAGGGTGTCGCCATGAGGGAAAGTTTATGTTCAAATGTTTGTTAAGCTTATGGGACTTAACTACGGGGTCATCAGACCCTAAACTTACAAACTACTTATGAACTACTTACGAACTAGGACGGCACAAATATCCATGCCCGAGGGGGGATTCGAACCCCCGACCGTAGTGGCCTCAGTCCCCTCGGCCACCGCGGCCGGCCGAGGGAAAGTTTGGAAAGCACTGAATTAGTGGATCAGGTAAGATATAGGCCCTCATATGGTAACGTATTTTATTCATATATTGGTTGACAGTTTGTTGCTTCTCCTTCTCTCTTACAAAATTTACGTCTGCTGCGAAAGTTATGTGTTTTACATGTGATCTAAGAAATGTAACTGACTGACGCTACTTGAATGAAATGTAGCTGAATGTGTTTGAATTTGTTCTATCTGAATGCATTTGCACAGCGTGATGTTAATAACTGTATTCTATGTGAATGTCAAGGTATTGCAGAACCTATCTGACTGCATGTTGTTTATTTTAACGAAACACAAACTGCTAATTTTTTCTGGATGAAAATGTCGTAACAAAGTTAACTGTCTGAAAATTACTGATACTAAAAATCACTGTGTTAATAATTCTGACCATACAAACTTGTTTCTGACTGCACTAACAATCTTTAACTGAATGTAACGATCACAATATTTACAATGCAATCTGACTCCGTGCAAACACTTGTTAACCTGTACTGAACACTGTATGAATTGTCCTACCCTGAAATCTGTAAATCATACTGAACTATAAGCATGGCAACAAAAACTGATTCTTTCTCATTTTCACTTACTTCATAAGTTTGCTCAACGCCAAACTGCTTTCTGCTGTACTAACTACTGGAAAGCTAACTACAGAAAACATCTATGGCACTTTCAATAAAAATGTGAGGAGGGATAAACTGATAATCTGTTTAAAAAACTCGAACTAATAATAAAAAAATGAAATATCTGGTTTATTTTTTAGCTGATGTAACTTCATGAAAATTACTAACAATGACATGTTTTGGATTTTAAAATCTTTCAGAGAAAAATATAACTCAGATATTTAATCTGCCTACAAAATTATTTTTAAACAAAGATAAACATTTCTTTACTGTTAATAAATCTAACTCTATTCACACAAACAATGTTACAACAATACTATATTTCAAAAACACTACCCATGAAATTTTTATTAAAAAAAAACCGCACTATCAAAACTAAACTGTTACAATAAATACTTTTCCTAACACAGATAGGAGTCCCTAGCATGAATCGTGAGACCACAAGTTAACAGCAAGATCTTTCCCGACCGTTACTGTTACCATCAGTTCAACCTAACAACGTGGAGTTGTGCCATAGAAACATGCCAAGTATTTCATGAAAAACTTTACCTTATAAAAACTTCAAAAGATCATTTCTCCAACGTCAGAAATCAAGACCATCACCGTCTCCAATATCGATAGTACTGCCGTCGAAAAATACGCTTGCAACCAAAGATAAACAACCCCTGCCTGACTAACTTGAAACTGAATTCGCAGTACATTTGAATATGAAATGTATTCCTTTCCATAGCTTACATCATTCCCTTTCTCCCTGTCAAGAACTTGATAGGATTTTTTAAAAACAACCTAGAGAGAGATAACAACCTTTCATGATGTGATACAGTACGGTATTTTGCTCTCTTCATTTTAAGGTTTACATGGCGTTTACTGAGAGCGAGGCATCATGGTGTTACCACAATAGTGAAAATGTCCTTCTCGTTGCCCTCTAATACGATGTGTGATCACCTAGGAAGGCCAGAACACTTTCACACCTGCGTGGCATGGACAATACGAGGTCATCAATTAGCTCTTTCGGGATATTTGGCTATTCTTCCATGAGTGCAATATCCAGCTCTGCAACCGTTGTGGGAAGTATGGGGCTGGCTGCAATGTATCTGCCACGTGCATCCCAGACATGCTCGGTCGTGTTTAAGACCGGTGGAGAAGCTGGCCACTCCATTCGTTCAGTTCCCTCAGTTTGACACATGTTGGCCACCAGTGCAGCTCTGTGGGTACGAGCGCTATCGTATACTAGAAGGAACCTTCTCCTATGGCACCAGCATACCGAACAACAAAAGTTCCAAGGATTTCGTCTCTATACCCCTGAGCAGTCAAAGCGCCATTCTGCATGACATAGAGGTCCGTACGACCGCCTATACTGAGTCCTGTCACACCATTCGTCCACCGCCATAATATGGTGCTGTTTCCTGCACATAAGCAGTATTACTCAGAATTCCACATTTTCGCAGATGAGGGAACGACGATTGTACTGCTGAACACAAAACCTTACTCATCAGTGAACAGAATCCGACGCTCTTCGTTACGACTCCAAACCTGATGTTCGTCCTCCCAGTTTCTGCAGGCCAAACGGTGTAGTGGTTTTAGTAAGACACACAGTGTACGACTCCGTGCGTAGAGCCGACATTCCCGAAGGCGATTTCGGACTGTCTGTGTTGATACTGCGCGTCTTGTTGTTGCCTGGAAGGTGCGTCTCGATGGTCATCTCTTGCTGATGTTACTCCTGGACGACCTTGGCCTTACCTTCTTTTAACGTTTCCTGTTTTCTGAAATCTCGTCCAGGTCCTGGAAATTACACTTCGTGACACTCCAACAGGTACAGCCACCTATCTTTGTGTGTGTCTCGCTCCCAATCTACCTCTCCAGGGCAAGTCACGTTGTTATTGCATTGCACTTCCTTCTCACTACACTGTCTGTACGCTACTGCTTGTGTAATTTGTTTGGTAGAGTAAGTACAAGTCCCCACCAACTACCTCTGCAGCAACTTTCTGTTATTACCAGTATCTCAATTGTTGTCTCCATTCCCTAGAACTGCCTGAAACACGTCGAACCATTTTAGTTCATTCTGCAGATGACAATACTTCAGAACCTGAATATCTCAACTGATCCCCTAATTGTATTGACTATTGTATAATCATTTTAATCAAATCTCATGTCAAACCACGGATCATCAATAGGTTCAATTTAGATCCTAAATACCGCTTTAAAAGTCTTCAGTGCCAGGATCGATAGAAAATCGTAATAAACGGACTTCAAAAGATCGATTCACCAAAGATCAATACAAGATCGCCCATCCCTATCCTGAGCCTGTGACTATGCTGCAATCGCAGAAACCAGGCTAGTTGTCGTCACAAATCATCTGAGGGAGTGTGTCGGTGAATACTGCTCTTATCACTACCTGATCCTCCCTCCTGTTTCCAACGAGCGAGAAGAGTTAGTGTTTAGTACAGTGAATTCGTATTCGGGACGACGGCGGTTCAAATCCGACTCTGGCCACCCTGAATTAGGTTTTCCGTGATTTCTCTAAGTCGTTACAGGCGAATTTGAAAGACCAGGGGTGGCTTCCTTCACCTGACCTCGTCAAAGCAGTTCAAGCTTATGCTCCGTCTCTTATCGCCACTTGTCGAGGCACGTTGCACCCTCATATTAATTCACTTCATTCGTTTCTATACGGCTAAGAATGCGGCACGGCAACCGAGGAACTGACCCTGAGCAGATAGAGGTAGTTGCTTCTAAAGTAACTTGCTTGTGTTGGCCAATGAATTGAGGGAGTTTTAGGGGACACACAATGTGGTTGGGCGCAGTTGTCATACGCATTGATTGGCAAAATACTTCCCACTGCTAGCTCGCTTGTTCTCTCAATAACTTCTGCCTCGTCTACGAAGCATAGCTGATTAAGTACGTCGCACTCCTCGGATATGTTTTTCATTCAGTGTTAGTTAATCTGTGTCTGCCCCTTTGACCTATCGCCTAACTCGAGACTCAGAGGAAATTATGACGTTAGCTGCCTTTGAGCATTGAATTAAAACGATGGGGAAAATTTGTGGACAGCCGGGATTCGAAACCGTCGCACTGTCCACTACGCCACTGAGGTAGGGATCCTGTGCTTGTAAGCGTGTGTGTGTGTGTGTGTGTCCGTGTGTGTGTGTGTGTGTGTGTGTGTGTGTGTGTGTGTAAGCGGGAGGGGGTGTCCTTTCGGTCGTGTATATACACCCTGTGATCAAAAGTATCTGGACACCTCAAAAAGCAAACGTCTTTCATATTATGTGTATTGTTCTGCCATCTCTTGTCAGGTCCATGTCAGCGACCACAGTAATCATTCGACATCGCGAGACAGTAGAATGGAGCGCTCCGCGGAAGTCACGGACTTAGAACTGGTCAAGCGATTGGGTGTCACTTGTGTCAGGACTCTGAACGCGAGATTTGCGCGCCGACCGCACTGGCCGAGCGGTCTGCGGCGTGCCAATCACGGTCTGCACAGCCGCTGCGGTCGGGGCTTCGAATCCCCCCCCCCCTTCGGGCATAGATGTTTGTGCCGTCCTTAGTGTTAGCTAGTTCATAAGTAGTTTGTAAGTTTAGGGACTGATGACCCCCCTGTTAAGTCCCATAAGCTCTACAAACATTTGATCATTTTGAGATTTCCGCACACTTGAATATCCCTAGTTCCATTGTTTCTTATGTGATGTGAAGGGACACGGACAGCGCGAAAGCGTACAGGCCGATGTCGTCTGTTGACTTGACAGAGACCATTACACAGGAATTCCAAACGGCATCAGGAGCCACTCCAAATAGTTTGACAGTGTTAGGCGGGAGGTGAGAAAACTTGTATTTCATGGTCGAGCAGCTGCCAATGAGCGCCACATCACGCCGGTCAATGCCAAACGACGCCTCGCTTGGTCTAAGGAGCGTAAACATTCGATGATTGAACAGTGGAAAAACGTTGTGTGGAGAGACGAATCGCAGTACACAGCGTGGCGATCCGATGGCAGGGTGTGGGTGTGGCGAATGCCCGCTGAACGTCCTCCGTCAGCGTGTATAGTGCCAACATAAAATTCGGAGGCGGTGGTGTTATGGTGCTTGTTGTTTTGCGTGGCACTATCACAGCACAGGCCTGTATTAAAGTTTTAATCACCTTCTTACTTCCCACTGCTGAAGGGCAATTCGGGGATGGCGACTGCATCTTTCAGCACGATAGAGCACTTGGTCATAATGCACGCCGGAGTGGTTACACGTCAATAACATCCCTGTAATGGACTGCCCCGCACAGAGTTCTGACTTAAATCTTGCAGAACAGATTTGGGATGTTTTGGAACGCCGACTTCGTGCCATGCCTCATCGACCTACATTGATACCTCTCCTCTTCCAGCACGTGATCGAACGCATGCCTCCGAGAGTGGAAGCTGTCATCAAACCTATGGGTGGGCCAATTGAATTATGGAGGATGGAAGGAGCGACAAACTTGTAAGTCATTTTCAGCCAGGTGTCCGGATACATTTGATCGCACAGTGTATATACATTAGCAAAATGTCTGTGAAATGTGTTGCGAATACAGTTAATAGAAATGACGCAATAATACGTCATATATTATGGGGATTCTATCACGCGTCTCATTGTTAAGGGGGTCATGTTGCCCGGACTATGATTCGTACTGCGATATAATTTTGAATTTACAGGCAATGGTTCACGTGGATACTGTCTCCAACATATCTCGCGAATACAGTTAGTAGTGTAGATTTAATTAAGTGTTTTGTGAAGCCGAATGCAAAACTTTTGTCGCATGGACAGCGGAAAAATAGTAAGCGATTAACTTTTTTCCTTTCATCATTTTTCATGTACTGTTAGCGAGAAAAAACATTTTAAAGGTTTGATATCTCGTGTGAAGGTTGTTATAAGTCGCTAAGTGTACTCACTCTCAAATAATGGCCGAATAAAAGTTTGATTACTCGAGCATTACGGGCTACTCTTCTTTATTCATCACCACCCACTTGTCTGTAGCAATTGTTGCCTGACTATAACTGTCAAGTTGGAGATGCCACACACACACACACACACACACACACACACAAATAGCATACATATATTTTTATAGTATGTAATGATTAATAGATTACTACATGTTAATTCGGTCTATTCCCAATTACGCTAAATCACTCTGGAAGTTCTATTTTTCTCTTCGCATCATAGTTCTTATGACTTACACAGCGTAGTATTTCATACTTTATTGTTAGACGATTGTAATCATAAGTTATTGTACTCGATAGAGCCGTACGGGAACAGTCGCTTGTAGTCTTGTGTAGTTCGCGAACGAACTAGTTCGGTAGATCGCTCCCATAGGTGAACTACGCGAACTAGTTCGCAGATCCCCCGCCTCTTATTTAGTCGGCTCCTTTTCCGAGGACCGACGGGGAACAGTGAGAGGATGCAAAAGTGCGCAGAATCGCGTGATTACCTTCCGACAGTTACCGTCATTTCGAGCTGAGATGCAGCTTAGCTGTAGTTTCATAGTTCACTGCCACAAATTTTCTTTTGTAAGGTATTCGGCAGTGTCTAAATATAACCTTCATTCCATAGTTAAAGAAGTAAAGAGAACTCAAAACTTAACATTGTTTGCATTTATATGCGAGAAGTTATACATCATTATATAAAAAAGCTGTCATAACAAGAAAAAGAGCTCTTTTAATAGCGGTATCAAAAGCCAAAAAGAGCGGACGAACTAAAAAGAGCGACCTACTTCGCGGCCGAGCTGCGAACTAAAAGGGGAGCTACCGGTCGCGAACTAAAATATGCGCGATCGGTCGCGAACTAAAATATGCGCGATCGGTCGCGAAATAAAATATGTGCAATCGGTCTCGAACTAAAACATGCGTTACCGGTCGTGAACTATTATGACAAATGTATCTCGCTTCTTAGTTACGCGCGAAAGAGAATCCGACAGTAAAAGAAGAAACTCCGACGAAGAATATAATATTGATATCTGTGACAACATGACGTTACTGTGTTATCTTAACAGATGAATACTCCATGAACAGTACCTTAAGATGTGACTATCAACGTCAAGTCTGTTATAGCATAGTTTGGACTTACATTTTTCTGAAGTCGTCTTAACCGATACATCTCTAATTACCGCTTCATTGAGAGCCGTTCAATCATAATTTTCCTTCCTTCGTTCCCATAACCGTGTAACGGATTCTGTGAAAAGCTAACAGCAGACTTCATTGTGTGTGCTACGTATCAGTGCATATCATAGATGAAGTAAACGTAGGGTACTTGAGGATGGGGTGATCATCAATGTCGTTCTCTGTGTCAGAATATGTTCAAATTGCTACATGTCTTATAAGATAAGGAGGACAGGTGGCCAGTACGTATTGATCATAGCTTACGGTTCTACATGAGGCTTTCTAGTAAATTTGGTTCTTGAGTTACGATGTAACAACTCACATAATAATACTTATTACACTTTTACGCGGCTTCGGCTAGATCATTATCGTTAACCATAGCTGACCTGCTCGTAGCGTAGCGGGACAGTACAGATTCTTAGTTCCAATACTCTCTTCTGGCTTATTCAGCCTTAATACGTTTGACATTATCTCACCTGCCTGTTGAGTGGAAAAATGTTTAACTTGATCACACCTGAAAAACAAAATCAGTCTAAAATAAGGACGTTCGTCTGTATATTTTACTTTGTAGCCGAAACTATTGACTTCAGACCAGTTGCATTTATGCATGGGAGTAGGCTTCAGTGTCGCGTTGTGGCTTAGTCATGGTGGGTGTAAGTGCTTTATTGTGGTGGGCAAAAATTGCAATGGCAAATTATTCCCTATTCTAACACGTTGACTGTATCAGTGAGAAATTTTAATTGATTACTACTCTTTACTAACCCTATTCACGATACGTTTTGCTCAAAGGATCCACATATATCACTAAATTCAGCTGCAACATTATAACACTGCACGACAGGTAGCTTATAAAGTAAAAAAAAAAAAAAAAAAAAAAAAAAAAAAAAAAAAAAAAAAAAAAGTTCAAATGTTTGTAGAGCTTATGGGACTTAACTACGGGCTCATCAGTCCCTGAACTTACAAACTACTTATGAACTAGCTAAGACTAAGGACGTCACAAATATCCATGCCCGAGGGGGGATTCGAATCCCCGAGCGTGGTGGCTGTGCAGAACGTGACTGGTGCGCCGATGACCGCTCGGTCACCGCGGCCGGCTTGTAAAGTCATAAACTCTGAGATGTATGAAAAAGCGACGCATCATGCGTATTTAAATTTGTTTCTTGTTTGCTATGGGATCTGTTCGCAACACACTTTGCAGCCACTATCCACATATGCCGCTGACTGTACGTACGAAATTATATCACTGTGCGACACATAATTCAGGAGATATGACATCATGAACCTGAGATGCATACATAATTACTGCATCATGTTTTACATTTTATTACGTCTTCACTAATAACTCTATTCGCAGCACATCTCACAGACAATTTCAAATATAACACTGAAAGGACCTGCAAAATTACATCATTGTTCGACGCATTGTTCAGTAGATATGACTGAGCTGCGTGGAAACGAAACTACAGGGTGAAATCAAAATACATATATAAAAATGGAACGTGGGACGTGTGTCCGTATATGTCACTTGGTAGCCAAAATTATACACTGCAGGCCATTGACGGTTATGCATGAGAGTAGCCTTTAGGTTCGCGGTGTGCACTATGGTGTTTTGGTCGCGGTGTGTGGGGGTGGATGAGTGTGGCGAACAAGAATCTGTTAAATGTGTAGCAATACGACGGTCAGCAGATGCTCAAAGATAAAAAGACTCAAAGATAAAACACTGGTGAACACAGACATACATTAACTGAGCATTAACTACGCTGATAATACTCCAATGATCTCAATATTAACACTGGAAAGACAGCTTAGGATCAAAATTCTGACAAATGGATAAGAGACACAAATATTCTTCGAGAGCTCACTGCAATACACATACGTTAATGTTTCTCTGTGACGGAACGTTCATTCTACAGCCAAAACTACACATCAAAAACGAAAAGTGTTTGTATGTGGTAGTAGGTATCAGTCTCCCATTGTGCACTATGGTGGTAGAGGGTTGATAACAATAAGGGGTTGGAAGATATGGGAGTTGAAAGTTACCGACTTATATAAAATTCTACGTGTGGAGGTCAATATTTTGCTCTTCACAAAAGCTACACAATGGAGATGAACAATCTCTCTGTGTTGTTGTAGTACAAACTCTGCCGTTGTTCACCATAGCAGTTCCGTATCGATAGCTATAAGAGGGTGGAACATATAGTGGTTGAAAGTCGTGAACTTACGTAACGTTCGGAATGAAGACCAGCGAAGAGTTTTGCCACTGTAATAGCAAAAGAGGTTATACAAAGCGATACACATTCTTCAGTTGTTTTTCTGCAACAAGTGTACATATAAAGAAAAATAAGTGCACATGGCAGATTGAAAAGTAAAACTATCAAGAAAGGTGCCAAAGCGTAAGAAAGAAATTGCCCGTTCTCGATCCGTTTTTAAAAGACGCTGAAAAGTGAATCTACAGACGATAGAAACTTGAAATTTGTAGATTTTGTTTATCTTACATTGCAGGCATCATCGATGTTTCGATTTTCCCATCCCTAACGGCGTAAAATAGGGGATGAACGGTTTTTTGAAAATACGTTGCTATTGCGGCAATTTTCGAACATGAAATACAAAACTTCGGATTCAGATTTTTTATTGGAATGTTAAAAACATGTATTTCGATATTTTTGGAAATCCAACTATTAAGTTGCTGAAATAAGGGAAAATTTTTTGAGGATGCTACTAAGACTATTTTGATGCTATAAATGCGAAAATATGGATATGGGAGCATGGTTAGAATTTAAAGAAAGTGTTTTTCTGGATGTTTTGAATTCTGCCATCAATGGTGCAATAGGAGATGGTAAGTTGTAGCAAAATACTTGATTAGGAAAGCATTTTTAAAGCTAAATCTATGGAAATTTATAAGTAGAAACAACCATTGCAGACCATCCAGTCTACGCGTGTGGAGCAGAGGGAGTTAAGCTAGTTACAAATATAAGCTAAATGTGTGTACAAATATCGTGGTGGATAGATTAAAACCGAACCTTGTATAAAAAGTATATTACTTATTCCAGTAATTTTCGGGTATGCAGCAGGATTCCTTTGACATGATGCCACGATATTTCGGCCCAGAGACGCCCGGCCATCTTCAGATGAGTAGGCAACTACTGAAGAGCCCAGATACGCTGGCGGTATTTATGCCGAGTTTCGCACTTGCGAAATTAGCTGGTGTCTTTCTGCGCAGCCGAGTTGGGTCTGCTGCCCTCCGTGGTGAAAGTGAAAAGTGCGTCTAACCATTAAGACTCGAATAATCCCGTTGATTTCGCTATGCCTCGATAATTTTAATTACAGGGTTCCAATTTTTATCCAAATGAAAGCCATTCTCACGATTTAAAAGATTCTCAGCAATGTGTATTTCCACCGCTTCTTTGAATCCCCAAAAAACGGAAACTGTAGGTAAAATTGTTGTTTCATTGCATTCCATGGAGTGTTCTATGGAAATGCAGTGTTCTGCTTCTGCTAATTTCGATGGTTGCAGAAGGCGGGCGCTCCATACAGCGCTCTTGAACTGCATTGATGTATTAAGAATACCAGCGGTTTGTACGGGTTGATGGCAGCTGGACGCCTAGAGGTACAGATCTGTGTGCGTAGGTTTCCTGTACACAGAGTGTCCCAGTGATCCATCGTCCTTACCTCGCGCTATGACGTCAAGAAATGGTAAAGTTCTATTTTTTCCAATCTCCATGGTGAACTTGATGTTTTCATGTAATATTACTTACTATCTGGTTAGAAATATTGCGCGAGTAAGAACCATCAGCCTCCTATTGGGATACGGAGAATATACAGTAGTAATGTGAGGGGGTGGGAGGAGGTGGACAGGCAGAGAGGGGGGGGGGGAGCAGACGGACACAGGTAGGTGTGAGGACCAGGTGAAAAGAGAGAGAGAGAGAAATATATAGAGAAAGGGAGGGGAAGGAGTTAGAGAGAGAGGGGAGGGGAAGTGGGAAGGAAAAGGGGGAGCTAGATATGGACAGAAAGACGCGAGGAGTAAATTGACAAGGAGGAGGAGAGGAAATTATCTTAAAAGAATTATGAGTAGATGCTTGGAAAGGGGAGGGAGGAGGCGATACGAAAGGAGATAGACAAGAGAGGAGCAGGCCTGGATGATGCGGATGGGGAGAGGGGAGATGGACAGAATGTGGCATAAGAGGTAGATAACGAGCATCAAAACGGATACAAGGTAATAGTGAACGCAGAGCTGTCGTAGCGAGATTGAATATCGAAAGTCCCCAAGTTACCAAAAATAAACGAAAAGTATATTTATTCAGGAAAGCAGATATAAATAAAATACATTGCTTCTTGAAAGACAGTAGGAGTAATCCACTAAACTACAGGCCTATTTCATTGACGACAATTTGCAGCAGGGTTTTGGAACATATCCTGTATTCAAATATTATGAATTATCTCGAACAGAATGATCTATTGACCCAAGGTCAACACGGATTTAGAAAATATCGTTCATGCGAAACACAACTAGCTCTTTATTCACACGAAGTGATGGGTACTATCGACAAGGGTTCGCAAATCGATTCCGTATTTCTTGATTCCCAGAAGGCTTTTGACACCGTACTTCACAAACAGCTTTTAATCAAATTGCGTCGTTATGCTATATCGTCCTAAATTTGCGATTGGATAGGGGATTTCCTGTCAGAGACGACACAGTTCTAGTAATCGATGGTAAGGCATCAACTAGAACAGAGATGATATCGGGCATTCCACAGGGAAGTGTTATGGTCCTCTGCTGTTCCTTATTTACATAAACGATTTAGGGGAAATCTAAGCAGCTCCCTTAGGTTGTTTGTAGATGACGCCGTCATTTACCGTCTAGTGAAATCATCTGAAGATCAAAACCAACTGCAGAACGATCTGAATAAGATATCAGTATGGTGAAGAAATTGGCAATTGACTCTAAATAATAAGAAGTGTAAAGTCGTCCACATGAGTAGGAAATGAAATCCGTTAAACTTTGTTTACAAGGTAAATCAATCAAAAGTGAAGGCCGTAAACTCGACTAAATACCTAGGAATTACTATTATTTCAGACTTAAACTGGAAAGAACACGTAGATAATGTCGTGGGAAAGACGAACTAGATACTGCGTTTTATTAGCAGAACCCTTAAAAGATGCAACAGAACTACAAAATAAACTGCATACACTACGCTTGTCCGTCGATTTGTGGAGTATTGCTGCCCTGTGTGGGATCCTTATCAGGTGGGTTTGACGGAGGACATCGAAATAGTCCAAAGAATGGCAGCTCGTTTCGTATTGTCACAATACAGGGGAGACAGCGTTACGGAAATGATACAGGATCTGGGATGGGAATTAAAAAATATGTTTGTTAAGCTTATGGGACTTAACTACGGGGTCATCAGTCCCTTAACTTACAAACTACTTATCAACTACCTTATTCTAAGGACGGCACAAATATCCATGCCCAAGGGGGGATTCGAACCCCAGACCGTAACTGAAGCGCCTCAGTCCCCTCGGCCACCGCGGCCGGCTGGGATGGGCTTATCGCTGCACCGTGGGCTACTTACGAAACTCCAATCGCCAACCTTCTCCTCCAAATGCGAAAATATATTGTTGACTTCCACTTAGATAGGTAGAAATGACCATCAGATTGAAATACGGGAAGTCAGAGCTCGAACGGAGAGATTCAGTTATTCTTTCTTCCCGCACGCTATTCGAGAATGGAATGGGAGATAAATAGTATAATGGTGGTTCCATGAACCCTCTGCCAGGCACTTAAATGTGATTTGCAGAGTATCCCATGTAGATGTAGATGTGCACAGATAGACGAATGGAATAAATACATACCCAGGGCAATGACTTTGTGTTGCAGAAATGAAACATCCCGGACACCTCCAGGTTTTGCAACTAATTTAGTATTTAAATTGACACTCGTCATAACAAATACAGAACGGAGATTGAGGGCAGGAAATCAGTGGCTCAGGTCGTCCTTGGAAAAGAGTTCAAACATTCCTCAACACATGCAGCCACATCGTGGTGCCGCTTAAATACGGTATGTGAAGTAGAGCGAATAAACAAGCCTGTCATTCGTCCCGTAAAAAAGGGAAAGCCGCCTCTTTTGCTCGTGCAACGCGTACAGAGAATTTTTGTTACGAAGCGAATAGATGCCTTATTTTCTTAACACCGTATTCCTACATTAAAAACCGAACTATTTTTGTCATTTTTGTGAGAAATACATTATTGACACTTACTCAATTATTATTGTCAGTGTTTAGAGCATTCTTTGAACAATGAAGACGGACGAAGTGTTGACCGTTGGTGTGGTGGGTTGTAATTTACGTGAACTAAGGTATTATGCCCAAACGCAAATGCAGCTTTTCATCCAATTTTAAGAAAAATATCCTTTCTTCGAAGAGATAAAGCTTATTTATGAAACTGACTGCAAAATTTGTAATGCCTCGTTCTCGACTGCACATGCTGGGAACTCAGATATTGTTCAGAATACTAAATCATACTTCAGCTGGCTTCTTCTCCTACTGCTGCAACAACTTCTAAATTCAATCATTTCTTCACCAAAAATAGTAGGTAATTTGTTTCACACACCTAAGCAATTCTGCTTTCGTTGTTTCATTTAAAAACGTAGAACACTAGCAGCAGAAACATGGTTTATTGAAGAACTATCATAGAAACAAATCCTTGACTTTCAAGATCACAGAACGGTTACATTAATTGTAATAACGATAGTTATTATATTGTCTTTGAGGTTTGCTTGCTACTTCACCTTAATTCCTATATTCATCATTTGTAAATTCATTCCCTTGTATTTGCCATGTTCATGTTTAAAATTAATGGATATAATGATACCAGTGAGTAAATCATGTTTCAGCACCTCTGTGCCATCATCAATGGGTTTGCTTCATTTGACAGAGTGAAAGTAATAACATATCTCGAAAAATTAGGTCTAAAGATGGTATGTGTCTGTTTTATCCTGATTGTACATTTTACGGTTGTGTAGGATCATTTTTACAATATTATACACTGGTAGCTTTGCTATCTGCAACCAAATGATTTGTAAAATTTTATTGTCGAGTTAACACCCTATTTTATATTGAAAAACGTAATTTTGTTGGATAGAAATATTTCATGCATATATTTTTTATTACTTACGTTTTCTTTAGGGTGACTTTTTTAAATTTTTTATTTACTTATTTGCATACTTAATAACCACACAGAATGTTCACATATTGTGCGGACTTTTGTCACAGGCAGTTTCCAACCAGTATTTTAATGCGAAAAAAATGGCAGGCTTACGAATAAGGGGACGGAAATTTGCTTTTGTTCCTTACTTAAGAGGTAGCTTCTTTTCAGATTGCCCACTATCATATGTTACGATTGTTACATATGTCAATGTGGCTGGACGTTTGACATGACGGAACCATCTAGAAAATGAACACTTCTTCTTTCACTTTTCACTGCCTTTTGCGGACCTTAAGTTTCCTCAGTCCTTCGTAGAACCGTGGGAAAATACGTCAACTGTATACATAAACTAGCTTAACGCCGGCTGCTTCGCATGCGTAGGCTGGTTGGTCTGCACCCGTTTTTCTCCCTCTTAATATAAATTTTCATTGATATAGCTTAAGTACTATCATAATGAAATGTTGTGATACCACTTGTAAGCCGCGGCGGAGTGGCCAAACGTATTGAGGCGCTGTGCTGCGATGCGCGAGTAGTCCAAGCATTTAGGGAGAAGTAGTTGCAAAAATCATTACCTGAAAACATAAACAAAAATGAGCGTGTAGGAGATTAAATTTCAAATGGAGTTTCTATTTTATGAAACTCGAGCCTAGATGGAGAAATTTGCCGAAACAATTCGCAAAGTTGCAAAAAACGTTCGAATGCCCCCCTCGGGCATGGATGTTTGTGCTGTCTTTAGTATAAGCTAGTTCATAAGTAGTTTGTATGTTTAGGGACTGACGACCCCGAAGTTAAGTCCCATAAGCTTTACAAACTTTTGAACGTTAGAACGTCTTGTAGCCGCGGCAGAATGGCCGTGCGTATTGAGGCGCCTTGCTGCTGTGCGCGCTGCTGTTCGCCGTCGGGGGTTCGATTCGCCCCTCGGGCATGGGTGTTTGTGTTGTCTTTTGCGTAAGTTAGTCTTAGTTTAATTAGTTTGTAAGCCTCTGGTACTGATGACCCCGTTGTTAAATCTCTTAAGATTTACAAACATTTGAACATTTGATTTTACTACTTGTAACCCCCTAAGGCATCCCTTAATATTTGAATTTCGATAATTCCAACCAAGTATGCAAATATCTTTATTTACTTATTTATTTATTTTTATTTATTATTATTATTATTTTTTGGAATTCTGCGTTCAAAATTAGCTTAGTAGCTACGTATTTTCAAAACATGTTTCATACCTTATTTCACCCTCTTCTGAAAGTACCGAAACATGTATCTTGTTAATTCTGACGAAAAAAAAATTAACCATTTTATGTGGTCGTAGCTTTAAAATTACCGTAATAGCAAAAGATTTTTGAAAAACATCCCCTCACCAATTAAATCCCCTTGATGGCTGAATTTCAAAAAGACTGAAGAACGTATTTTTTAAATTCTAACGAACAATACAAATACCAATTTTTGCTACTCTAGCTTCAAAATTGTCTTAACAGCAACGTATTTTCAAAAAGAATTTTTCATCCCCTATTTTACTCTCTTACTTGTTAAATTTCCAAAAATATTGAAACTCATGTTTTTTTTTTAATCCTGACCAAGATTTCATACCGAAGTTTCGTAGTTTTATCTTAAAATTTGTGTTAACATAAATATATTTTTGAAAATCAATTTCTTGCGGCCCCTATTTTACCCCATTATTCGTTGAATTTCAAAAAATGTCGAAACACGTGTCTTTTAAATTCGAACCCTTAATTAAAATGTATTGCTTGTATGAGAATTTCTATAGTTTCAGTAAGATGTGTAGAATATCCAGTTTCTTCCTCTTCTCACTGTTAACAGCTTTATTGAATTTATCGAAAGAATGTCTCTACATTAGGTTCTCGTCTTTTCTCAAACGTTCTTTCAGTAGTAAATGTATTTTCTCCACTTGAAGGACCTTTTCGGAATCAATGGTGCTCTTCTAATTGAGAAGTCTCTGTTATGCTTGTTATAAGATTATTATTTTTGAAATATTTTGTAAGCTGTGCTTCTGTAGTTTTCACAGTTTTTTATACCTTTTCGGAAAATTAATGCCACGTCAGTACCTTTTCAATAATGCGGCTCTTTACATTAGTGTCACCATTCATTGAATAAAATCGATAGTTTAAAATCACTTGATGTTTAAAAAATTCCATCTTATTGCCATATGGTGAACATGCTTTCCTATTTTACATACTGTATAAAACTTCTTATAGATGTAGTATTGTGAGTGAATTCGCAGTAATCTGTATGATGTGACCCTCCTCTTCCTTAAATCTAAATCTTCTATTTTTACAGATTTTATAATTATATCGCTGATTTTCGCAGTTAATCTTGTGTTCTGCAGATTTTTCCATGCTCTGTTTGTCTATTTCATTAGTTCATGGGCACCACGCGTTCTGACGGAAGACTCGCAGCAATATGCAAAAATAAATAAATAAATCAAAATAAAATAAAATTAAAGTTTAATGCGGCATATTATGTTAGATTTATCATACGTCATTTCAGGTTTTCAATTGTTTAGTACTTTAAAAAAGGTATTTGTAAGTTTAGTGGTATGTTTTTAATATGATGAGCGTAAATGGATAGATAAACCTACAATTTTACTGGATATTTCAATACAACTAGTAAGCGTTGTTTTATTGCAATTTGCGTTATATAGCAGACATTATGTCATTTAGGAATACAGCAGTCACTTTAGAAACGAATATTGATTTAAGTAATAATAATCTTCAGACTCACGTCTGAAAACTGTTCATATACTAGTGAGTTGAATGTGTATCTGTGCCGAGATACAGCAAAATGAAACACCACTGTTTCGTTGCAATTCGCCGTTTTGCACTATTGGTCTGAAACACCGCTGTTTTGAAACAGTGAAACCGACAGGATGAAACAGTTCCGGTATCGACCGGGAATGTGATCTGCAACCGAGCATAATAAAACACGACTGTTTTGTAACCTTGAAACATGGCGGGTTTGAAACACTGAAACATTACCGCGAATTGTAACATTGTTTCGAAACAATGAATCAGTGGCCATCTCTAGAAGTCAGTATTACTCACTTGCCGTCAAATTACAACAGCACTAAAAATCAACTACTTATATATGGATAAAAAAATAATAAGAAAAAGGGATAAACTAGTATACTGGTAGATATATTAGCTGCATTTTTTCGTACCATACGTAAACCTCATGAAGTTTAAATCGAATAGATGGCGGCGTCAGGCCTCAATAATATCAGAAACTTTGCCAGTTTACTTATGTATGTCTGTGACAGATTCTCTGTTAATTACAGTGACCTCTAAGCAAAGACCAATAGTTCAGTTTTCGGATTAGCAGGAAGACAACATTTAACAGAAATCGATGCAGTAACCACTTCATAATGCAGCGATGTTGTTTAATTTATCGTCGTCTCCATTCAGTAATCTCTGTTTCCATTGCAGTCGTTTATTTCTAACTCACAGAAAACGTCACCCAGAACTCAGTGCATTTGGTGAGTAAAATTAAAGAAAGTCTTTATAAACAAAATAATCGAACTCGACGTGTGCGTGTACATTGATCTAATACGTGGTGTGATCGAAATATTTATTTTTGGTTTCTTGTTATTTATAGTCACAACAGCGTTCAGTACAAGCATGGAGTAAATTCTGATGGCGTGCATATACAATGAAAATATTCTCCTGTTATTGCCTGTTTTTGTAACAAGTTGCTAAGTCACAAAAAACTGGTCGAAAATGTTGAGTAAGTATATGACTGCAATATTCGTACTCTCTCTGGGGCACTGCCAATTCCTCTTCCAGCAAAAAAGGAAACGTATGTTTCTTAGCATGCAGTACCACGTGTTTAACAATATATTTGTAGTACACTTGCGTCGACGTGCTGCTTATTCCCTATAGGGTTGACGATAGCAACCAAATGCTGTATGTTGGCAGTTACTAGTACACCACACTGGAAAAAATCGAATATTTACCTACGACATACATCAGTTAAACGATTTATCATACAATGAAACATTTTCAGAAATTAAATTCTACAGTTTTTAAATTCTTTTACCGTATGTATAATCTTAGGGTTAAATTGTACTTATGGTATCAGCGGTGTAGTGTGCTAATGTTGGCAACAAAATGTTCGCTTTATGAGAATACTTAATTTACTGACCGCACAAGGGTACAGACAAGAAACTGTCAGTCATAGAACAGGAACATAATTAATTATTTATATCGTAGTCAACAAGAAAAATCAATCCCTCTCAATTTGACTGAGTTTTCAAAGAGCATTCAAAGGTCGTTGCCAACATCGGCACACTACGTCGCCTAGGCCGTAAGTAAAATTGTACGTCTTACAAGGAGACCACATGGTACGTGAAGTTCAGAACTTATACAGTATAATAATCAGCCAATGCCATTCGACGAAACTCTCAAAAATTCTCGAGAAAATCGAGTTTGAAGTTTTGGAAGTACACGTAAGAACCAATAATTAAAACACAGCATTTGTCGGTGTAGCTCAGGTGGTAGCGTTCTCACCTTCTAACCATAGAGTCGGTGGCTCTAATCCGTGTGTGACATATTTTTTTCGTTGTTTTCGAATTCAGTTATATAAAACATCTTGGGATCTCTAATTCCACGTGTTGTGTCAGTTTTTGTTTATGTGCATGTAGACGAGCTGAACACGTTGGCACCTAAAACGATGGTTGAGTAGGTTATCTGCTTGGAAAGCCATTAGTAGCTATGAAGATGACTTTCCAAAAACAGCGTCGTCGTTCTTCACAAACTGAACTATCAAAGACTACTGTCGTCAACTGATAGTGAAGCCAATACTATAAGATATGTAACTTATGGTTTTTTGATTGAAACTATCATTGCAGTACTAACAATTCTTCATAAAATATAGTAAATTACGAATAGACAAAAGTACGTGCATTTTTCGTAAAAACTACCTTTGGGTATTAAAATAGTGTAAATATGAGAACTCAAAAAAAGAAAAGAAAGGTAGCGAACTACCGACCATACACTTCTTAGGGCAGAACGCTACCACCTGAGCTGTAACAACAGATGCTGCAATCGATTTCATTATTCCGACTTATGTGTACTTGCAAAACTTCAAAGTCGAGAATTTTTTAGAGTTGCGTCGAATGACTTTGGCTGCTTGTTATTTGAGTGTTGACCTTCACGTACCATAAATAATAATAAAAAAAAATCTAAAATCCGATACTCATATGGCCTCGTTAGTTCATTCCTAGGGAATCTAAAATATGAATGGCATTATTCAGTCTGCATGTCGTAAGTATTACTAAGACAGTTACCTAATCTGACTTCCTTGAAATAAGTGATGACAGAAAAGTTCTGCCAGTAAACTTACCCACAGCTGGAAATTGCTTCAAATATGTACACATACAATGGATTGACTGACCCTTCCAATCCGTAATGCCAGTGGCTAGGAATTGGAAGATTACAATAAAGAAATAGGGAAAAAACCGGACCGCACAATCACATAATATTTTTTTTTTATCATAATCAGTTTCATGGCTGGTTTGATCCGGCCAACCACGAATTCCTTTCCTGTGCTTTGCAAAGTAGCACTCGTAAACTAAGTTCTCAAGTCGTATCCTTGCAGATTCCTCCATTACCATGAACATTATTCCCTAATGTGTTAACACATGTCCTATTACACTGTTCTTTTTTCTTGTCAATGATTATCTAATGTTCCTTTCTTCACCGATTCTGCAGAGAACCCCCATCGTTCGTTATCAGTCTACGTAATTTCCAACATTCTTCTGTAGTACCACATCTCTTCCGCTTTTTCCACAGTCCATGATTCACTACTATACAATGCTGTACTCCAAACATAGATTCTCAGTAGTTCCTTCCTCATGTTTATTTATACGAGTAGACTTCACTTGCAGTAAATGCTCTCTTTTTCTGTGCTAGTTTACTTCTTTATGTCCTCCTTGCTTCGTCCATCGTAGAGTATTTTCCTACCAAGGTATTATAAGTCCAAGGTATTATAATTATGTTAAGTTTCTCGCTACTTTCATTATCTACTATATCCCTTTACTTTTATCTTTTCGTGCTTTACTCTCGATTCACATGTTGAAATCATTATACTGTTCATTCTATTCATGTAATTCTACTTAACTTTTGCTAAGGATAGCAATGTCGTTATTGAATCTTCTTACCCAGAATTTTTATCCCACTCTTACATTCTTTTAATTGCTCCTTCTTCAATGTAAATATTGGATAGTTTTTTGTTCCCTCTTGGTTCTGGTACATAATCAACATTACAAGTCTTCCCCTATAGATTGACCTGTTTTACTCAGAATTTCGAACATCTTGCTCCATTAAATTGGCGAATGGTTTTATATGTTGACAAATCCCATGAAAGAGTCTTGATTTTTCTCCAGTCTTGCTACTATTAATAATCGCAAAATGAGGACTGCCTTTCTGGTGCCTTTACCTTTCCTAAAACCAAACTGATCGTCTAAATAAGAACCGCTATATATCATTCACATCCGTAGGTTAGCTATAGATTACGCAATAGTTCTCATATTTAAGGGGTTTCGAATAAGTTCGCAGTGTACTTCGTCCGATTATCCGCGGGCTATCTTTCCCGATTGACTGGTTTATGCATAACTACGCTTTATTTAACGCAGACTAATAAGCGAACATAACATAATACAAATTTCACCAATAGCTATTAACAGAACAATGGCATATATTGTTTCCTTGGGTAGGCAGGAGACAAAACGTCAATTACCCACAGCTGGAAATTGCTTGAAATATGTACACATACAATGGATTGACTGACCCTTCCAATCTGTACTGCCCACTTTCCCACTTCAAATAATTTTTCCTGCTTCCAGTAATTCTTCTGCAAGTATGTACTCGCACTGTAAAGTGTGTTTCGTGACTTGTATGTACAGTACTTTACATTGTCCTATCTTAGATAATAAGCATAAGGTAAAACATTGAATGAAATTTGCGCCACAGCTGGGATTCGAGCCCAGGGGTCCGCCTTACTACAGAGATCCCCCCCCCCCCCACTTCCCCCGTTATAGCAACCTGCCCCTCTAGGTGGAATAACCGTATGGAACGACTCCGTCACGAAAACAAATTTTATAGTTTCCTTTCCCAATGCAAATTTCAAGTCTGCTTGGATGTTCTTATCTGTTGAAATTTGCGTTGGGGATGGTGATGTGCGGTTGTTCTAGGGTGGTTTAGTGGTTATCACACTGCCATGTAAGCAAGAAACCCGGTTTCGAATTCCGGCATTCAGTGCATCGCCTTTTACACATCATCTGAGATAAAATAGAAACTACATCTGTCTCAGGAAGATGCATTTATTAGATCTGAACATTTGCTTGTGTTTAGTGTCAGCTGCCACTCCATGCACCAGATATGCTGCAGTTCCTCTGGCATTTCGTAACAATTTTCCTACGTCGCGACATCTTTTTAAACTACAGTTTCAAATACTACTAGCCTCATTGATCTTTCGACGTTATCTACTAGTCATTTATAGATATTACGAAATATGATGGTCCTGTAACACTCCCGTGAGGTTCGTTAAAATTTACTTTCAAATCAGACGGCTTATTTACTGTTGAGAATGTGATTGCTAGAAACTCTTCAGTCCAGTCATTTGGTCTGATTCTCCGTATACTGGTATTTTGTTCATAGCGCCGCGGCAGTGGCCGAGCGCATTGAGGCGCTTTGCTCCGATGCGCGAAACCGCTTCCCGTCGGGGGTTCGAATCATTTCTCGGGTATGGATGTTTGTGCTGGCTTTAGTGTAAGGTAGTTCATAAGTAGTTTGTAAGTTTAGGGACTGATGACCCCGCAATAAAGTACCATAAGCTTAACAAACATTTGAACATTTGTTCATAGTGTGGAACCGTATCGAAACACGTTCTGGGTCTCTCCGACGTATAGAGCAGAATTTTACACGATCGTTACTTTAGGAACCATTGTTCACTGCTATACTGTATAAGAGACTAGCTTAACGCTTGCTGCGTCGCATGCGTAGGATGGTGGGTCTGCACCAGATGTTTCTCCCTCTTAATATAAATTTTCGTAGATATAGCTTAAGAACTATCATAATGAAATGTTGTGGTACTACTTGTAGTCGCGGCAGAATGGCCGTGCGTATTAAGGCGCCATGCTGCGATGCGCGCTGCTGTTCGCCGTCGGGGTTTCGACTCGCCCCTCGGGCATGGGTGTTTGTGTTGTCTTTGGCATAAGTTGGTTTAAGTTAGTTTAATTAGTTTGTAAGCCTTAGGGACTGATGACCCCGCAGTTAAGTCTCTTAAGATTTACAAACATTTGAACATTTGATTTTACTACTTGTAACCCCCTATGGCACCCCTTAATAGTTGAATTTCGAAAAATACCCCAACATGTGTCTTTTCTATTCCATATGCAAATATATATACTTTTTTTGTAATTCTGGGTTCAAAATTGGCTTAGTAGCAACATATTTTCAAAAACTGTTTGAGACTCTATTTCACCCCCTAAATGATTAATTTTATGAAATTACCGAAACACGTATCTTTTTAATTCTGACCAAGAAAACATATACCAATTTATGTGGTTGTAGCTTCAAAAATTGCTTTAATAGCAAAAGATTTTCGTAAAACCTCCCGTCTCCGATTTAACCCCCTTGATGGTTGAATTTCCAAAAATACCGAAACACGTATTTTTTTAAAATTCTGTCGAACAATACAAATAGCAATTTTTGCAGCTCTAGCTTCAAAATTGTCTTGACAACAATGTGTTTCCAAAAAAATTTCTGATCCCCTATTTTACCCCCTTAATTGTTGAATTTCCAAAAATACCGAAACTCGTGTTTTCTTATTCCTGATCAAGTGTCCATATCCTAAGTTCCGTAGTTATAGCTTGAAATTTGAATTAACAGCAACATATTTTTGAAATTCAAGTTTTGCATCCCATATTTCACCCCCTTGTTGGTCGAATTTCCAAAAATACTGAAACACATGGCTTTTAAATTCGAACCCCGATTCCAAATCCGAAAATTTGTAGTTCTAACTTATAAATTGTCTAAATAGCAACTGATTTTCTAAAAACATCCCTTCTCCAATTTAACACCCTTTATGGTTGAATTTCGAAGAATACTGCAACATATTTTTTTTTAATCTTACCAACAATACAAATATCAATTTTTACTGCTCTAACTTCAGTCCGGAGACTGGTTTGATGCAGCTCTCAGTAACGGAACTAAGTTCATTTGAAGGCTAGTCTACACGACGACAGTAGGTTGCGACACTCGTTGCATGAATTGCGCGCAACTCGTTTCGTGTAAGTCTGTACACACGGCGCCAATGCTATCCACTTCAGTTTCGTTGTTTTGTGAGTACCATAGTCGCCGTAGAATGAAAGTTTTGGTAGCTGTAAGAGTAGTGGTGGAGCTATTGCTTCTCTGTGAGAAGTCGCTGAATAAGACTAAACATAAAAAGAAACGTGTTTTGGTTCGTAACTGGATTAAAAAAAGACGTCAACTCGATTTCTCAGCGACCTTATGAAAGAAATTGTGATTGAAGACCCTAGACGTTATTTTAATCAACTTAGAATGTCACCAGAGCAGTTCACGTTCCTTTTAAGCAAAGTTGGTAATACAATAAAGAAACAAGTTACTGTTATGCGTGAAGCATTGTTACCAGAACTAAAATTACAAATTGCATAACGCTTCTTGTTTCTACAATACCTGTACCGTGTTCCGAAATCCACAATAGTCAAAGTTCGTTTGTATAGGTATTTCGAATTGGATGTATTTTAGTCTATAATTCACTAATCGTCAACCCATCAGTAATTCACGAATAATTGCTTCAAGAGGACTAACACGCCGCTGCTTATTCCTGAAATTTTCATCTTTAAAATCGTTGAAACACGCATGCATCACATATGTGTTTAAAGACAGAATTAATTCTTACGCCCCCCTGTATGTCGTACTTTGTTCTGTATTGGTTATCACCTAACCTAAAAACACGCGCAATCAGTTTCGCCAAATTTGGAAGGTGCCGAAACTGTTTAGTTTCGCCGAGTTGCGCGAACGCCTGCCGCGCATGCGCACTGGCCAGCAGCGCAGTTTCATGAAACGTAGTGTCGTCGTGTAAACTGGCCTTAACCTAAAGACAACACATACACCCATGCCCGAGGAGGTACTCGATCCCCGACGGCGAACGGCCACGCGCACCGCAGCAGGGCGCCTCAGTGCGCACGGCTAATCCGTTGCGGCTGACGTAAGAGATATAGACCAATACTTTTGCGCATGTTTCCGACGATCCTTCTTGGAAACGGGAATGAACTGTGCTTTTTTCCAATCATTTGAAACGCTTCGCGCCTGTAGAGACCTACGGTACAACGCTGCTAGAATGAGAGCAAGTTGCTTCGCATAGTCCGTGCAATTTCTTTGAGTACCGGTAACTGACATTTAAGGTTGTTTCACATTTGTGTTACACACTCTCACCAACGAAACAGGACTGTTGCCCTCCGCGTAGGCTTTATGTATGGCCGGCCGCAGTGGCCGAGGAGACTAAGGCGCTTCAGTCACAGTCTGCACGGCCACTACGGTCGGGGGTTCGAATCCCCCCTCGGGCATGGATATTTGTGCCGTCCTAGTTCATAAGTAGTTTGTAAGTTTAGGGACTGATGACCCCGTAGTTAAGTCCTATAGACTGTACAAACATTTTGATTTTTGCTTTATGTACTGTATGTCCCACTCTACTTTGCACGCGATGTCCGTTAGTATCTTCACCAAAAGTTCAAGGGCAGGTGGAAACGTCACGGTGTATCGATTCGATGACCATCGTGATCGGCCTACTTAGCACCTCCCATCTTTTGGCCCACTTTAGATTACGGTAGTGACACTAAAATGGGCCTTTGCGATCGCTTTTTGACAGCTCTAAATTTAAATGAAAATAACGGTTTAACCGTTCATCTGAAACGAAATTTGAATAAACGAATTTGTAGAGGAGAAAATTCTATGTGACTTTGCTCTTTATGTTTTTTTTTCTTAACTCGCACCGTTACAGAGATATTTGCAAAAAATAACGGCGATTTGACTCCGTCACACTTGATTTTATGTAAACCATGAGTTCGGAAATGTCACGTGATATTCCTCGCCCAGAACTCTCTCTGTCATATGCCATCTTGCTTTCTGTGTCTTATGATTTTCTTATTATAACTTACGGGTTGTCATTTGAAATCAATAACCCAATGAAGAATTAAAGAAAAAAATCCATGTCGTACTTAGTACAATAAATTATAATCTAGTGTCCAAAAGTGCCATATTATCAGTTAACAACTGCCATCAATAGTACGAGAATTAAGGAACAGTTTCTTAACAGTTACAATTTTAAGCATATTCAGGATATTAGCTCCAGCTGTAGCTGTAGCATCTTCAACATTGGCCGCTGAACTGGAGTCACCGGCCACCATTTCGTAGTTTATTCAAGTAAATAATTATTAAATGATTCAGGGACGGGTGTTGAAATAAAACAGGACTTCTAAGAATTATTGTTCAGCTTAGACGACGATCCTAGACGGCGGTGGAATAAATTGTAATGATTCAGATCTTAATGAAATTTACATATGTAGGACTACGGACCAAACCGGAGGGATTGATAGAAGTGTTATTTATTTATTTTTTGTGGCGTAGGGCAGATCTTGAGTTAACAACAATTATATGACTGATTAGTGATAGCTTTCACTTAATTTTTTCAACATACTGTTTCATCATCTTTTTACGTAATAATTACGAAAAAGTACAGCCTTAAATATTTTTTATTAAAATCAGTTCTTTGGCTAATGCACTCTATTTGCAATAAAAAGAATGTCATAACATAATACAGTATATTATAGTTCAGGAAATTTCATTTCAAGTAACAGCACAGCATAGTTAGTATTTTTTATTTGTTACGACGCCACAGTGGGCAGGATAAATTTGAGAATTTGTATCTGACGGGAGGCGTGCTTAAGTAATCAAATGCAGGTGTGGTGATCGCTGTGTTCCCAGTGGTGTAGGGAGTCAGCGCAACTGTCTATATAGCAGGAAACCCGGGTTCGAATCCTGGCTGGGTACACGTTGTCAACTTTACCAATTCGCGGTTTATGTCATACATTCCGTGAATATGAAAAGATGTTTCTCTTAGTAAAATTATACTGAAGTGATAAAAGTCTTGGAATAACTCCTATTATTAAATCGGATCTCCTTCTTTCCGGCTAAGTACAGCAACTGGGCGCAGCATGCATTCAACAGGTCGTTCCAACTCCCCTGCCATTATATTGCGCCACGCTGCCTCTACAGCCGTCCACTAATTGGCCGCTGCAGCGTTTTCTGCACGAACTGACTTCTACATTATATCCCATAAATCTTCAACGCGATTCATGTCGAGCGATGTGGGTGGTCAAATCATTGGCTGGGATTGTCCCGAGTGTTCTTCAAGCCAATTGCGAACTATTGTGGCACTGTGAGATGCCATTGTTATCCACACAAGTTTCATGGTTGTTTGGGAATGGTTTCGATGTCCCCGAACATAATCATTTTCAGTAAATGATCGGTTCAGCTGCTAACGAAGGTACGGACATATAGAATAGGTACCCAAATATGGGAGTGGCTCGAAGACTACTTAAGTAACAGTACTCAGTATGTTGGTGAGCGTTCATCAGAGACTAGGGCATCGTCAGTAAAGCCCCAGGAAAGTGTGATAGGACCGTTATTATTTGCTATCTTTGTAAGAGATCTGACGGACAGAGAGAGAGTTGCAATCTGCGACTTTTTGCTTATGCTGCTGTGGTATACTGGATGGTGTAGTCATTTAATTACTGTAGTAGGATGCATGATCACTTGGATTAAATTTCTAGGTGATGTGAGGAATGGTAGCTAACTCTAAATGTTCAGAAATGTAAGATGATATGAATAGGAGAAACAATCCCGTAATGTTCGAATACAACATTAGTAGTGTGCTGCTTGACAGAGTCGCGTTAATTAAATATCTAGGCGTAAAAGTATGAAATGGAACGAGCGTATGAGGACAGTCGTGGAGACGGTGGATGGTCGACTTCGGTTTGTTGGGAAAATTTTGGGAGTATATGACCTTCTGTAAACGAGACCGCATATACGACCCTTGAGCGACCTCGTCTCGAGCATTGCTCAATTATATATATATATATATACTCCTTTAAACCGATATGGTGGGGGATCCAAAGACTTAAGCAATGCTCGAGACGAGGTCGCTCAAGGGTTTTATAAGCGGTCTCTTTTACAGAAGGAACATATACTCTCAAAATTCTCCCAACAAGCCGAAGTTGACCATCCGCCATCCCCACGACTGTCATATGCTCGTTTATATATATAACCATTACCGCTTCTCGCATCCTAAGCGGCATCAGTCCTTTTCTGACCTCTTCTTCCAGTTCTCATTCCCGCATCTCCTCTTGAATACTACTTGTCCACTTTTTACGTGGTCTCCCTTGCGTATTTCTTTGTAGGAGAATCCAACGCCATTCTTTCAATAGTATCTATCCCTGTTTCACACGTCTCAAGTGTCCGTATCATTTCAATATTTTTTCATCAATTGGATCTATGATGATGGTTGCAGCTGTAACCCT
Organism: Locusta migratoria; assembly: GCA_026315105.1. Classification (NCBI taxonomy): domain Eukaryota; kingdom Metazoa; phylum Arthropoda; class Insecta; order Orthoptera; family Acrididae; genus Locusta; species Locusta migratoria. The sequence continues at coordinate 579,453,469 of CM048745.1, read as the reverse complement.
TCCTCTAATCATTTCATTCCTCACGTGATCAAATAATGTTAAGCTGCAGCATCGTCTCCAGTATGACATCTATACAGCAAGTAGTTTCCGTTCTCTATTTTTATCTGTGACCCACAATTCTGACCCATACGTCATGACGGGTTCTATTATTGCCTTAAATGTATTTTTCTTTGTCTGTTTTGACAAGTTATTATTCCACAGTATCGGGTGTAGAGTCTTAATCATGTCCTTTCCTTCCCCTGTCTTCTTCCTTATGTCCTTCTCATCCCTTACAGTTTCACTAAAATAATGCAACTCCTAGAAATTCATATTCACTCGCGTTTTTTTCTTCCCTTTCTTCAGTTCTATGGTTTGGCCTTTACCTCCCATTATCGCATACTTTGTTTTCCCAGTATTAACTTCCAAAACCTATTTACCATATTCTTCAATTAACTTCTCAAGTCATATACTGCTGCTCTTCTGCTATTACTGTTTTGTCAGCTGCAAAGAGAATAGTATGTAAATGCCTTTGTTCCATCGGTCTACATTTTCTAATCCAATTTTCCAGAACCGCATTAAACTTTATTTTAAATATAGTAGATGAAAGGCAGCATCCTTGTTTCACTCCGTTTATCGTTAAAAAAGGGTCAGAGGTACAATTTTTGGTTTGTACTGAAGCGTTATTATCTCTGTATATGCTTTTTATTGCATTTATGTAGCTTTTACTTATTCCAGATTTCCCTAAACCACGCCATAGTTTCTGGAATTGGACTGAGCCAAAAATCCTTTCGCAGATATATAAAAGTTATATTTAGTTCCTTCCCTTTAGGAAACGATTTTCTGCTAACATCTTCAAAGTGAATATATTATATGTGCAAAACGAGGGACATATGGAAGACATAGAAGCACTTTAGAAGCGATCGGCTAGGTTTGTTACTAATAGATTCGATCAATCCGCGAATGCTCCTGAGATGCTTCGGGAACTCAAATGGAAATCGGTGAAAGAAGGGCGACGTTCTTTCCTAGAAACACAGTTGAAGAGATTTAGAGGGCCGAATTTTGACGGGGACTGCAAAATGATTCTACTGCTGCCAACCTACTTTTCGCGTAAAGACCACAAAAATGAGATAAGAGAGATTAGTGCTCGTATGGATGCATACAAGCATTCGCTTTTCCTCGTTCTATATGAGAGTGGAAGAGGAAAGAAAGTAATTAGTGTGGTACCCTCCGTCACGCACCTTTGGGAAATTGCTGAATAGAGTAAGTTGCGTTTCTATTTCTAATCTGTGGCAGCGCTACTATCGCAGTTCCGAGCATGCGCGGCAGTTACTCTGAATCAGGGAGAAGATATGTACGCAATTTTCAGGTCGCCGCTGCCGAAGTGTGCTTTGTAGTGCTTCTTTATAATGTCAGCCGTAATTGAAAATGCCGCGGGTGAGATCAGTGATTCCTTTTCTAAATGCAAAGAAAGTTAAACCAAAGGAAATACATTGGCAAATCTGCGAGGTTTACGGTCAAAATGCTATAAGTGATTCAATGTGTAGAAGATGGTTCAGACTGTTCAATGAAGGACGTGATCAAGTGCACGATAAAGAACGAAGTGGTCGCCCGCCTGTGGTTACTGATGAAATGGTTCACACAATCGAAGAAAAGATCAAGCACAACTTTCATCTGTCCTTACACCTAAAATCTGTCCTTGGTGGTCAACACTTCAACGATGATGACGAAGTGAAAGAAAATTACCACATGGTTGAATACACAGACGGCAACCTTCTATGAAGAAGGCATACAAAAACCTGTGCCACGCTATGACAAGTGCCTACAAAATTTCCGAAGCTGTGTAGAAAAGTAGTTTAACAGTTGTAGATTTTTGTACAATAAATATTTTTCTGTGTCTGTACACGTTTGTGGACCTCGTATATTTAGATCAAAGAAGCAGTAAGTTTATTGTAAAATGGCCGACATCGTTATGGAGCCACCACTAGCTCGCTAAATCCCTCGTAGACAATTTGCGTCCGTGGCTTCGTGGTGTCAGCAACGCACTGTGCTCTTACCAACTGAAGTCGTAAATCATGTGACCAGGTCACAATCTTCCATACGTGCCCAAGAGAGGTGCTGCGAGGCGAAGTCGTGGAAGCACTCGACTTGGTGGGCTGCTACCATATCCCATTAAGGCCAAGTTTGCCGGCCGTGGTGGCCGAGGGGACTAAGGCGCACCAGTCACGGTATGCACGGCCACTACGGTCGGGGGTTCGAATCCCCCCTCGGGCATGGATATTTCTGCCGTCCTAGTTCGTAAGTAGTTCATAAGTAGTTTGTAAGTTTAGGGACTGATGACGCCGTAGTTAAGTCCCATAGACTATACAAACATTTGAACATTTTTAAGGCCAAGTTTCAAAGCTCTGTCATGATGGATACGTCCGTCGCACGTCCCACATTGATTTCTGCGACTATGTTCCGCAGTGTGGCTTGTCTGATAGCGCACCACTGACAACTCGACGTAAACGCAGCTGCCCTCGGTCATTGCCTTTGTCTGATTTGAGAGGTAAAGAAAGGTTCAAATGTTTGTAGAGCTTATGGGACTTAACTACGGGGTCATCAGTCCCTAAACTTACAAACTACTTATCAACTAACTAAGACTAAAGACGGCAAAAACATCCATGCCCGAGAGGGATTCGAACCCCCGACCGCAGCTGCCGTGCAGACCGTGACTGGCACACCGCAGACCGCTCGGCCACTCTGGACGGCGTGAGAGGTAAATCCAGAAATTTCGTTTTCTGGCGACACACCTCACTTCTGAAGTATACTAGCGGCAAAATACAATCAATACCTTCATTGCGCGGTAGTAACGGCGATGCTGTTGATGACAGTTCTGTTAAAACAGAATTGCTTAACGCAGCCTTCCGAAGTTCCTTGACTAGAGAAGACGAAACAAATACTCCAGAATTCGTCAAGTAGACTTGCTCATAATAGTTCGCGATCAGGAGCGCTCACTTTAGTTCTTTTCTGGTTCGTCCGTTCATCCGCGGCGTGGTCAGCGTATGCAGGTGGAGGGAGAAGTTCCCCCACCTAGCTACTTCATGCGCTTGCTGCTTGAGCCGCTAACGATATCACGCAAGCCAAAAGAAACAGTTTGTGGATAATTTCTCGCGTTTAAGTTTAGAGTTATCTCTATATCTTGGCATTATGGAATTTATTAGCTAGATATTGCAGAGTGCAGAATACTTCAAATCAGAAATTTTGTAGCACTGAACTATGTAATCTATCAGGCAGACGCTAACATCGAAATGGCTCTCATGAGCAGAAGGGAAACACGTGAGTCTTAATTCTGTTCGCGACATATCGCGCATAATTTAGTTCGCTACCTATTGCGCAAATTTTAGTTCGCGACCTATCACGCACATTTTAGTTCGTGACCTATCGCGCATATTTTAGTTCGCGACCTATCGCGCATATTATAGTTCGCGACCTATCGCGCATATTTTAGTTTGTGATCGGTATCTCTCCTTTTAGTTCGTAGCGAAGTAGGTCGCTCTTTTTAGTTCGTCCGCTCGTTTTGGCTTTTGCTACCGCTACTAAAACTACAGCTGAGCTGCATCTCAGCTCGAAATGATGGCAACTGGCAGAAGGGAATCACGCGATTCTGCGCGCTCTCGCGTCCTCTCCGAGGACCCGCCAGTCTTCGGAAAAGGAGCGGAGGAACTAAGAGGCGAAGGAGCTGCGAACTAGTTCGCGTAGTTCGCATGTTTGTTTGTATAGTCTATGGGACTTAACTACGGGGTCATCAGTCCCTAAACTTACAAACTACTTATGAACTAGCTAATCCTAAGGACGGCACAAATATCCATGCCCGAGGGGGGATTCGAACCCCCGACCGTAGTGGCCGTGCTGACGGTGACTGGAGCGCCTCAGTCCCCGCAGCCACTGCGGCCGGCCAGTTCGCATGTGAGAGCGCTCTTCTGAACTAGTTCGTTCGCAAACTACACAAGACTAGTATCAATAACAGCTGCCTGCATGCGTAATTTAGAAGTGAGACCCTTAGAGTATTGAAGCAACTTAAATAACAACAAAAATAAATCTCCCGGTCCCGATTGTATACCAATTAGGTTCCTTTCAGAGTATGCTGATGTAATAGCCTCATACCAAGCTATCATGTACAACCGCTCGTTCAGCGAACGTTCCCTACCCAAAGACTGGAAATTTTCACAGGTCACTCCAGTATTCTAGGAAGGCAATAGGAGTGATCCGCATAAATATAGTTCTACATCGTGACGTCGGTTTGCAGCAGGATCTTAGAAGATATACTATCCTCAAATATTATGAACTACCTCGAAGAGAACGATGTATTGACAGACAGTACACACGGATTCAAAAAGTATCGTTCTTGTGAAACACAGTTAGCTCTTTAGCCTACTCATATTATGTCATGGGTTCTACCGACAAGAGATGTTAACAGATTCCGTATTTCTAGATTTCCGGAACGCTTTTGACACTGTACCTCGAAGCGTTTTCTAATCAAATTGCGTGTTCATGGAATATCGCCACAGTTATGCGAATGGATTCGTGATTTCCTGTCAGAAAGGACACAGTACGTTGTAATTGACAGTAAGTGATTGAGTATAACAGAAGTGATATTTGTCGTTCACAGAGAATTGCTATAGGGCCCCTACTGTTCTTTATTTTTATGAACGATTTAGGAGACAATCTGACTAGCTCTCTTAGCCCTTTCAGACATGGTGTCCATTGTAATTGTATTTCTTTTATAACACTATACGGATGCGCTTTGCTTTGAGACCCATTAGCATATTTACTGGACATCTGTCGCTTTCAGTTTCGTGCTTGTTGCTGCCATCTGTCACCAGAATGGCGTGCTACAAACAAAAACAGTGAACATGGCGGACCCATTGTGGAGTGCGTCAGACACGATATCAGAAGTTGAAATTAATTTATGAATTTTGCACAAATTCCACTTAACGATATAAGTTCCATAATAAATATGGAGTGACGTATACAACTATTCACTTCTTCTTTCACATCATTAACTGCCTTAGAGACCCACTGTCCAATTTATTTGACATTTTTATTTTTGGGACAAAGTATGAAAACTTTTAATTTTGGTCGAATATGCAAAAGATAGGGTCTCATGGACATGAAAAACTGCAAGAATTAGTTTAATTCCATTTTTAAAATAATTCATGACTGAAAGGGTTAGACTGTTCGCGGATTATACTGCTATTTATCGGTTAGAAAAGTCACCAGAAGAACAAAAGCAACTGCAAAATGATTTATGTATGATCTACATGGTGAAAAACTTGGCAATCGACCCTTAATAATGATAAGTGAGACGTCATCCATATAACCATTAAAAGAAATTATTTAACTTCATTTACTCGATAAATCGGTTAAATCTACTGGCCGTCAACTTAACGACATAACTAAGAATAACAATTACGAACTTAAATTGGAAAGATCACATTGAAAACACTGCAGGGAAGGCTAACCAAAGACTGCGTTTCATTGACAGAACGCTTAGGAGATGCTACAGCTCTACTAAACAAACTGCCTACACTACAGCTGCACGTCCGATTTTGGAGTATTGCTGCGTACTGAGCTTCTAGAGAATGGAACTATAGAGAATTATCATAAAAGTGGTTCAGTGAACCCTCTGTCTTGCACTTCAGTGTGACTTCCAGAGTATCCATGTAGATGTAGATGAAGTGTCAAACCATTTCCGAAATGGAGTGTCCCCTGTCTCTTACTCGACTACCATTCCGCGTTCTGGCTGAGCGCTCTGAGGCGCCCTACTGCGAAACGCGTGGTTGCTCGCTGTCGGAGGTTAGAATCATCCCCCAGGAATGCGTGTGTGTCGTCAGTAATTTCAATTAGTTTAAGTAGTTTGTAAGCCTAGGGACTGATACTCCCAGCAGTTAAGTCCCTTAGATTTACAAAGATTTCTTGACACCGTACCTCACAAACGGCTTTTAATCAAATTGCGTGGTTATGGTATATCGCCCCAAATTTGCGATTGGATACGGGATTTCCTCTCAGATAGGACACAATTTGTAGTAAACGAATGGTAAAGCATCGACTAAAACAGAGGTGATATCGGGCTTTTCACAGGGTAGTGTTATTGGTCATCTGCTGTTCCTTATTTACATAAACGATTTGGGAGAAAATCTAAGTAGCTGTCTTAGGTTGTTTGCAGATGACGCCGTCATTTGCCGTCTAGTAAAATCGTCTGAAGATCAAAACCAACTGTAGAACGATCTGAATAAGACATCAGTATGGTGTAAAAATTGGCAATTGACTCTAAATAACGAGATGTATGAAGTCGTCCACATGAGTATGAAAAGAAATCCGTTAAACTTTGTTTACAAGATAAATCAATCAAAAGTGATGGTCGTATACTCCACTAAATACCTAGGAATTACTATTACTACAGACTTAAACTGGAAAGGACACGTAGATAATGTCGTGGGAAAGGCGAATCAGTGACTGCGTTTTATTGGCAGAACCCTTAAAAGATGCAACTGAACTACTAAAGAGACTGCATACACTACGCTTGTCCGTCCTTTTTTGGAGTATTACTACCCAGTGTGGGATCCTAATCAGGTGGGTTTGACGGAGGACATCGAAAGAGTCCAAAGAAGGGAAGCTCGTTTCGTATTGTCACGATACAGGGGAGACAGCGTTACGGAAATACTGCAGGATCTAGGATGGGAATCATTACAACAACGGCGCTTATCGCTGCGTTGTGGGCTACTTACGAAACTCCAATCGCCAAGATTCTCAAATGTTCAAATGTTTGTATAGCTTATGGGATTTAACTACGGGGTCATCAGTCCCTAAACATACAAACTACTTATGAACTAGCTAAGACTAAGGACGGCACTAATATCCATGCCCGAGGGAGGATTCGAACCCCCGACCGTAGTGGCCGTGCGGACCATGACAGGCGCGCCGCAGAGCGCTCGGCTAGCGCGGCCGGCCCAAGATTCTCCACCGAATGCGAAAATATATTGTTGACTCCCACTTACATAGGCATAAATGATTATCAATATAAAATACGAGAAATCAGGGCTGAAACGGAGAGATTTAGGTGTTCTTTCTTCCCGCGCGCTATTCGAGAATGGAATGAGATATAAATACTATAAGGTGGTTCGATGAAACCTCTGCCAGGCACTTGAATGTGATTTGCAGAGTATCCCATGTAGATGTATAACATTTCATTCCGCGTTCGAGGTCTGTTAGTTCCTGTCGTGGAGTAGCCGAGTGGTCTAAAGCACCTCGATGCGGAGAGCGCGGTTGCTCGCCTTGGAGGTTCGAGTCCTCCCTGGGGCATGGGTGTGTGTGTTTGTCCGTAGATTAGTTTACCTAGGTTTTAGTAGTTTGTAAGCTACGGACTGATGAACACGCAGTTTGGTCAAATAGATTTACACATAACTTCCCGTCGTGCACCGGAAAGCTGTTCACATGAATCAGCGGAGTATAAATGACACCTCTCGCAATGCCGCGGCCTTTTATACGTTGCTTACACGACACTGCCACTATCTTTATGTATGCATGCCGCTATTCCGTGACTTTTGTCAAGTCGGTGTTTAACAGGTGCCCAAGAGAACAAAGAGTGCTGGAAGCGCGGCCGGTGGTGTACGCGAGGCGTCAGATGGTGCGAAATAACTTTTGTAGATGGCATCTGGCGCCGTTAAAGGGCTGACGGCAGAGCGCCGTACTGCTGCCAGTGGTTTACGGCGGGCCGGCGCAACTGGGTCGCCAGGTGCGCCTCCACCTGCCGCCTCCCACAGCCAGCGCAGGCTCCTCCCCCGCAGCCGCCGCACGTACTTCTTACAGCCTCCCAGAGGAAACAGGAACGCGCTAATACAGTAGCTTCTCGTGCTCTCCGATAATCTGCATTTACTTCACTTAAATAAATTAATTATACACTCGTATGCAAAACTTAACGACGAAAGTAGGTCTTGCATGATGCATCACTCCCAGTACCATAGCTCAATTTACCATTCATTTATTTCCGTGTCCAGATCAAATTTTGTTTTACCAATAGTTAGCCATAGCCACGGCTTTGTTATTGGCTTGTAGCGGTTCACTGAAACTTCAGGGCTCCGGCAATAAAGCAGTCATCAATCCGAAGATTGGTTTGAACAGTGGCGTAACTATGGGGGGGGGGGATGAGGGGAATAGAACCCCCCCCCAGAACCCGAAAAAAAAAGAAAAGAAAGAAAGAAACCGTATAACAGCAATCTAGTAAAGCTGAAGATTGTAAACTTGGGGTGTTTTACCATAAGCTTTCATTGGATGGGAGTGAATTAGTTTCTTCAAGGGGAGTGATCCGGTGTCTGGAAAATGACTAAAATTTTGCTTGTCAAGCAGGTAGGAGGTAGATGAGGTTTGTTACTTGGGCAGTAAAATAACAATTAATGGTCGCAGTACAGAGGATATAAAATGCAGAATAGCAATGGGTAGAAAAGCATTCTTGAAAAAGAGAAATTTGTTAACATCGAATATTGATTTAAGCCTAAGGAAGTCCTTTGTGAAGGCATTTGTGTGGAGTGTTGCCTTGTATGGGAGTGGAACATGGACGATGAACAGTGCGAACAGGAAGAGGATAGAGGCCTTTGAAATGTGGTGCTACAGAAGAATGCTGAAGATTAGGTGGGTGGATCGCGTAACTAATGAGGTACTGAACAGAATTGGGGAGAAAAGGAATTTCTGGCATACCTTGACTAAAAGAAGGGATCGAGTGATAGGACACATTCTTAGACATCAAGGAATTGTAAATTTAGCGTTGGAGGGAAGTGTGTGGGGTAAAAACCGCAGAGGAAGACCAAGAGATGGATACAGTAAGCAGATTCAAACAGATGTAGGTTGCCGTTCTTATGTGGAGTTGAAGTGGCTTGCTAAGGATAGGGTATTGTGGAGAGTTGCATCAAACCAGTCTCCGGACTGAAGACCACAACAACAACAAACAACGCATAGGGTTGAAATTTTAATTATTGCTGTTCTAGTCTCTTTTTTTAAATACTGCCACCACGCGGAAGTTCTGAGGATCTACAACGTACACATATATCTATATGAAGATTCCTGCAATATATGAGTACAACAAATTATTCTAGGGTGTAGATACTTAAAGAAAAAAATAGGAGATATTACGGGGCCTGAAATGTCCTGAGCAAGAATTAAATGATTATGAAAAATATTGTGATCTCATGACGGTATTGAGAGAAAGTGTTTGTGTGTGTGTGTGTGTGTGTGTGTGTGTGTGTGGTGGAATGATGCAGCTGACGTGGTGATAGAATGTACAGAATTGGATTTCGATATCTTTAGTAAAGATGGCGTTGGAGATTTCGATGAATGGCCAAGAACGTAACTCTTCATATCATTCTGGGAAGATTACAAGTAGATAGTCATCAAACACTTCCTAGTTACAAATATATATTTATGTTTATTTCCTTCCTGGAGTGTTCTATGCTAATATACCAACGAAAAAAAGTGTTCAAATGTTTATAAATCTATGAGACTCAACTACTTTGGTTATCAGTCCCTAGACTTATAAACTACTTAAACTTAGTTAAACTAACATAAAGACAAATGCACACACACCATGCCCGAGAAAGGACTTGAGCCTTCGATGGCGAACAAACGCGCGCCCCGCAGCAAGGCGCATTAGAACGCTGGGCCACTCCACCGCGGCGTACCAACGGACACATTCTTAGACGTCAAGGAATCGTGAATTGGAGGGAAGTGTTTCGGGAAAAAAACGCAGAGGAAGACCAAGAGATGGATACAGTAAGCAAATTCAGACAGATGTAGGTTGCCGTTCTTATGTGGAGTTTAAGAAGCTTGCTCAGGATAGGGTACTGTGGAGAGCTGCATCAAACCAGACTCCGTACTGAAGACCACAACAACAAATAAATTAGTTGTAAACTCGTATCGAAAACGTAACGACGAAAGTAGGTCTTGCATGATGCATCACTCCCAGCAATAGCTCGATTTACCATTCATTCATTCATTTCCGTGTCCAGATCGAATTTTGTTTTTCCAATAGTTAGCCACAGCCACGGCTTTGTCACTGGCTTGTAGCAGGTCACTGACACTACAGGGCTCCGACAATAGTCGGCACGTAAGCAGACGTGCCTCGTCCTGAACCTCTCCGCATTCACAAAGAGCATCGTCGTCGTTAGTCAGCAGGCCCCACCTGCGCAGATCAGTTTTACATCTGAGTGCACCAGCCCTCAGTCTGTTTAGTGTTCTCCAGACTGTATAACGAAGGTTGTGTCCAGGTTTGCCATTTCGTCTTTTGGCGTTATCAGCAGTGCGGTTTGATCATTCTTCCATTTACAGACTTTGTTATCTTCCTGCGAACCGTCAAGGATCTAGGTTCTTGCAATAAAGCTGTTTCTAGACTTAACCCTCCGAGCCTGAGTGACGTGCCCATTCAATGGGTGTCGATAATCATTCTCTTTCTTTGTTCTCTCAGCGTCTGCTGTCACATGCTTTCTGATCCTGGGCAGGGCAATTCCAGCAAGGAAGTACATATTACCTGTTGGGGTGGGTCTGAGACAGTCTATAACAAAGCGCATAGTCTTGCTTCTACATCTACATAGGATACTCTGCAAATCACATTTAAGTGCCTGGCAGAGGGTTCATCGAACCACCTTTATACTATTTATCTCCCATTCCATTCTCGAATAGCGCGCGGGAAGAAAGAACACCCGAATCTCTCCGTTCGAGCTCTGATTTCTCGTATTTTATGCTGATGATCTTTTCTACCTATGTAAGTGGGAGTCAACAATATATTTTTGCATTCGGCGGTGAATGTTAGCGATTGGAGTTTCGTAAAGAGCCCATGCCGCAGCGATAAGCGCCGTTGTTGTAATGATTCCTATCCCAGATCCTGTATCATTTCCGTAACACTGTCTCCCCTGTAACGTGACAATACAAAACGAGCTGCCCTTCTTTGAACTCTTTCGATGTCCTCCGTTAAACCCACCTGATAAGGATCCCACACTGTGCAGCAATACTCCAAAAAAGGACGGACAAGCGTAGTTTATGCATTCTCTTTAGTATTTCTGTAACATTTTTTAAGGGTTGTGCCAATAAAACGCAGTCTCTGATTCACCTTTCCCACGACATTATCTACGTGTTCTTTCCAGTTTAAGTTTGAAGTAATAGTAATTCCTAGATATTTTGTGGAGTTTACGGTCTTCACGTTTGATTGATTTATCTTTTAAACAAAGTTTAACGGATTTCTTTTCGTACTTATGTGGACGACTTCATACTTCTTATTACTTAGAGTCAATTGCCAATTTTTACACCATAGTGATATCTTATTTAGATCGTTCTGCAGTTGGTTTTGATCTTCAGATGATTTGCTACTAAACGGTAAATGACGGCGTCATCTGCAAACAACTTACATCGACCTGTTTAGCGTACATGGATACATCCCATACTGGTGCTGCATATTCTACTGCTGAGATACATGGAGCAAGTGATGATGTTCTCATTACTAATGACTAAGCTCCCATTTATCTTCATTACAATGTCAACATTTTTCCAATTCCAAATGGAAAGGTAAGTTTAAAGTTATAATGCTTTAGTAGTATTTCTTTCTTTTTGCTTCATGTGGTGTTAATTTACCATTTTAACCTCTTATAGGATATAAGTGATATTTTTTACACACAGTCAAGAAATTAACAGCCATTATTTTCAATTTCACGTTCTTGAAATACCGGGTGGGTTTTGTGACCATTAGAACCTGTTTTTCCAGTTGTGGTAACTACTGAAATCATTTTCAGAGTTTTCGTCTTCTGAGACATGCATATTAGATAATGATGTGCTTGTTTTGTGAGTACTGTGTTCACTATCGCAATCACTTATACCGGATCGTCGTCCTGGCTTCATTATTCTGCAGATTTATTTTCTATTCAGTGTTACCTAAACAGTACATAACCACTTCTGCTGTCATACCATGTCTGTCGATACCAATAGATTCACAACCCATTGTTACATCACACACCAATTCAGTAAACAGGATGAAAATTGCCACGACTTACACTAACACAATTTATTGAAGACAATTGACTTCGAGGAGAATACTTAAATGTTTTTAGCAAGAGCGGTTCCATTCCAGAGATAAATTAGATATTGTTCATGTGGGGTCAGAAATGTCCCCACAATAGTAACTGAGGGTTATGCATGTCGTATAGTAAGAGGCTTCACATGCTATGCCGGTTTGTTTGTTTGTATGCGAATGTGGCACT